>CM060183.1:11043573-13695952 GCA_030549335.1 Pontederia crassipes
TCAAATTACTTCTAGAATGTGAAAGCCTACTAGATAGGGTGTTTGACTCCCACACCCCCCCCCCCCCCCCCCCCCCCAACTAGTTTGGACCGACTCGTATTGATGATTTATGGATCAGAAGCTTATATTTTATATAAAATTTTAAAAAGATTAAAATAAAATATTTTAAATGTGTAAAATAATATTAATTAGTTATCAAATTGTTTCAACTTTAAAGTAAACATTGAATAATATTTTTTATATTAAATATAACAAATGATGATCAAATAATCTGATCAGAACGGATGGAATAAGATCAAATCCGAGTTCTCAACACCCCTACTTCTATATGTCTTGCATTATCAAGGTTCAAAGTCGAGATCTATTTATCCGACAAAAAATTGTACAACGTCCCGATGATATTTTTAGAACTCGAAGACTCAGAGCTGGTTTTGCCATTTGAAACAATTTTCACTTAGGATCGTGGAGGAAACATTTGTGGAGAGGTACGAATAATTGTAAGAAAAAGAAATAATGCTAAATCATGATTTCATTCCATGCCCAATGCAGTCTAGAATAAAAATATCATTCAACAGCGGAAATTCCAATTTCCCTGTTCTCTTTACAAAGGCAACTAAAAATTTGTTTTGAGGTTAAGGATGGAGGGATCACCCACCAAAATTGGTAGGGAAGATGGTACATATAACTCAAACCCTGCATACAAATAAATCTAATTCGAAATTTCTTTTCTATGTCATTTAAGGATTTCTTTGCATAGAAAGAATGTCTTCCATTAGTGGCATTGCAGTGAAAAAAAAAGCTTGCCACCATGGTACCGACTTTAGTAATCATTGTTGATTTCCTTGGATACCGATATTAATATATGTTGCGTTTACAACATGACCCTAGAACTTAACCAATCAATGATGTCTTTAGCAATATCATCTCTCTCTGGCTCAAACAGGAGGTCATGCAGTAGGCCTTCATATAATTTGATGGTTTTGTCAGATGAACATGATTCAACATATAGTTTCTTCGTGGCATCAGGGTCCGTCACAGTGTCAGCTGTGCCGTGAAGAACTAGGAATGGAACAGTGATTCTCTTTAGGTTCTGTTGCAAGTATGATGTTATTTTGAGGAGTTCATAACCAGTTCTAACTCTGATGGAACCAGTAAATACAAGTGGATCAGTGTATTTAGCTATCAAAGCCTCCGGATCTCGGGAAACAGGTGGACCATTCCGATACGAAGCATTAAATTGGTATTTTGGAGCTATCAGAGCAACAACTGGTGCAACAACCTGAGAATAAACAAAATAGTCATTATTTGGAAACCTCTTATGAATGCATATACACTCCAAGACATTTTATAGCATATCTACATGTAAAATTTGTCAGAAGTTGTAAAGAAGAACATAATATCATGCTTTTTGAAAAAAAAAAAACAAGTATGTGACTATAGATTAATACGGCTTCTCGAGATAATAGAGTAATCATATGAATCTTTGATGTTGGTAATTCAGATTTGAAATAAATATTATAACCATAGTCCAGGATGTCAGCAAAGAATCATATAGTGGTCCTGTGTGATTATAAATTAACTATCTAGCAATACAACTTGCTATGACTTCATATTTTATCGTATAAATAAACAAACACCACCTACTGTAGTGGTTACTGCAAATGCAAGGTTCAAATAATATTAATTAAATGCTATGAATAACTATTTTCAAATGACTATTTAAGTTACGCTACACAGCAAACAAATGTAGCAATTTAAACATATTACAAAATACCGAATTTAGAACTATCAAATAATAATAATAATAATAACTCAAATGAGTAATTCAACAACATGCATATTTGACAGCACATCCACGTCCTATGAAATTTTGGACACTTCAAACTACCAATAAGATCTACGAAATTTATGTAATCATTAAGAAATATTTCAAAAATTTCCACTGGCATATATAACTACATCAAACATTCATATCCAATCTGGTTATGGCATCTAGAAATAAACTAGAACATGAAATGACAAAAATTATCATTAGTCAAACTTCTTTTTATCACAGTTATTTCCATAAGACATTGATGTACTTACTGCAACTATTGGATGAGATGGCTGAACACGTATAGCAGGTGATGTCAAGACCACACCTTTGATGCAAGCTTCTATGTTGCGGTCCAAAATTGCCTACATTATTTCATTGAGAAAACAAAATGCAAGTCATCAAATGCGCAAGTGGACGTCAAGCGTAATTAAAAAGTCACTTATTCAACACCTTAAGAATAATGGCAGCACCAGTTGAGTGTCCAAAGATAAAGCATGGCAAGCCAGGATGCTCCGCTAAAATGCTCTGAAGAAATGCTTTCTGTATATAAAAAAAGAAACACTAGCAAGTTCTTTAATAAAGGCTACATGATGACCATCTAAAAATGCATTAGGATGAATATATCAAGTATCAATTACCAGATCATCAACCGCATAATCAAGTGAATGAACATAGCCATGCAGTCCATCACTTCCGCCATGTCCTGATGAGATGCACAACCCAAAATAGAAATTAAAACCTTTTTTCTCAATCAAAAAAGAAAGAAGTGATTATTAAGGAAAATCCACTCTAATTCAGTATATTCAAAAAAATTTCTTTCTTGGAATCAATCACAATTAAATTGAATAATGAGTTCAAATTTTTTTGGAGTAAATAAGTTAATAATTTTGTTTCTTCTAGGGCCCTAATGAACACATCTCAGTACATCTAGCAAACACTTCAAGAGAAATGTCTAGATTTCAAGCCAATTTAGATACTTAGGTCAATTACTTTGAAAGGATAGGTGAGAGACCAATGTAAACAGAAGTGGTATGGAATAAAATCTCACAAAATAAAAGCTTAGGCAATGAATTCATAATAATAGAACTTGATATTTAAAAATATCAAAATCAACTAATCAACAAATCATCCGATTGCCTCATAAGCTTCTCATATCTTCTCTATTCCTTTATGGGAAAAAAGGGCAGGGACTCAATAACTTCATTAAGGAAAACACATTTCTATCTTCCTTCCTTATCCTTGTTGGAAAATAAAACATGTTGGTCTCAAGACCATATTCTATGTATTTTGATGATAGCAAACAAGGAAGATGATGTACTAATTATGCTTGAAGTGATAGTGTGGACAGGTTTAATATTTTTCGAAGAAAAATAGCCGAAGTGTTTATCTGTGTAAAAACGGGTGACCGATTTATTATCGGTCGACCGTTATGGAAGATAATGGACGACCGAAATCGAAGTTGGAACGTCCGCTAATCACAGAAAGGAACAACCTCTAAAAACGGGCGACCGATTTATTATCGGTCGACCGATATGGAAGATAATGGACGACCGAAATGGAAGCTGGAACGTCCGCTAATCACAGAAAGAAACAAACTCCAAAAACGGACAATCGATTTATTATCGATCGACCGTTGTGAAGATAATGGACGACCGAAATGGAAGCTGGATCGACCGCTAATCACAGAATGCATCAAACTTCAAAATCGGTCGACCGATGAACTTTCGGGCAACCATTATGGAAGCAAAAATGACTATAATTCTTCTACGGCCTATGATCAATGGTAAACTACACAGAAAAGACAAAATAACGGATATAATTTTTTATTAAACGGACGACCAATTTTGTAATGGGCGACCGTTGAAGATGCGACAAAACGGATAACGGCTAGTTACTGTGCAAAACCGATGACCGATATTAAAACGATCGACCGATTCAGAGCTGACAGCACAATCTTTTTGAGACACTTTATAACGGTCATATTTTCAAGAGAAGCATATAAAAGGGATCCAAAAGATTGAAAGAAGGTCAACCAAGCAAGACAAATCATTCTAGAGCTCCCTTCAAATTCAAAGCATTTTTCTTGTGCAAATCATTCCTTTCCTCTTCTAGTTTCTTAGTGAGAACATTATTTGTAAGAAGAGAGTCTTGGAGGGAATTCTTGTTAAGATAGTTTTGAGAGCTTCTTGTAAGAAGAGGTGTGCCTTACCTCTTGAGTGAAGAAGAAGGCGTTGTGGTGTAGAAAGAATTATTCTCTCCTTACAAGAAAAGAGAAGGCTAGTGGATCTCCGACGGTCTCAAGGTTGGGAAGTCGGAGCGGGGACGTAGGCCAAGGAGTTGGGCCGAATCTCGTCAACATATCGTGTCTTTCTTTTCTCTTGCTCTTCTCTTGCCTTTCTTATCTATCCTTTATTTGCTTTGCTTCTGATCGCATTCGCTATAAATTTACTTCTACGGCTTTTTCGGTTTTAAATTTTTATACTCCAATTCACCCCCCCCCCTCTTGGTGCTTTCGATCCTTCAAATGGAAATCAGCATAAAAATTGCAGTTCAACTTCATGTTGATTTCATCTGCATTTTCCATCTTGTCCATGGATAGTGTCCTACAATATATAATTTGGTGTTCATGAATTATTTTGTTGACTAGAAGAAATATTTGAAAGCTTCAACTCAATAAAGAGTATCTGTAAATAGGATAAACCAGTTACCTTGCAAATTGCAACCATGTATGTGAAAGAAAACAGCACCTAAACCATATTCTTAGAAGGCTACTGCGAGTTTCTTTTTCTTTCTAGCATTAAATAATAGTCAGACTATATTAATCGATTAAAACATGACACACAGATGGATTTTAAAAATAAAGGTTGATATCTGATTATTAGACTTATATAGCTCAGAAACATCAAAAGTGTACAACCAATTAAATTTTAACAAAACTTAATTTAGTTATAATCTCTAATGAAAGAACTAGGCAACAATAGGCAAACGACAATATCTTCAACACCAAGAAGCCTCAAAAGATAGAGCTTTCTCAACAGATAATTTGTGCATAAGTAGGGAAGTTTGGTATTGGAATAGCAATAGATTAGTAAAGCTTTCCTGTCAATATGAGTGACTTAAGATCCCAAATAAGTAGGGTACAATGATAGACATTTACCCTGAGGCTGCTTCATGCTTGTTGAAGGCCCAGTCCCTTATTTGAAATTGGAAATATAGAGGAAACAAGACATAAATTATTATAATAATCTATTAAACTAGAAGAAGCTATTTATATCAGTAAGAATCCCTTACATTCTGACTTTAATTTGTTCTGGTCATTTATAATTTCTTTGGTGAAGAAATTTTTTATCCTGTTTAAGTGTGCTTTTTCCTGAAAAAAAAATAAACTGGAATGCAACACAATAGAAATAACTAATCCTTGAGTAACTCACCAATCCAATCCATACCATGGACTTTGAATCCACTATCATTTAGTTGCTTTGCAAAATTATCATACCTTCCACTGTTTAACATTAACCAATTTGTCAGCAGAAACTCATAACCCACGTATTAAATTGATGCTAATTACAGAAATTTGACTACACACCTGTGCTCATTCAGACCATGAAGAATAATAACTAGACCCCTGCAGTATAAAAGTTAATATCAATATCTTGAATGTCATTTTAAAGACCACAAGTTTCTGTTATGACGTGTTAAATTCTAGTAAAAGAATTGTTAGAAAAACATAAAAGGTTATCTTGTGAGTGGATGATGGAATGATAAGAAATAATATGCAAAACATCTAATTAAATATCCACACAAATTATTCTCTCTTAAACTCTACAACCTGACTGAATATAGATTCGTTTTGTACAACATACCTAAAGACTGCAAAACTGCTGAACACAAGTTTGTGTTCTTTCTTTCATTGTCCAACAAAATATAAAAAGAATCCTAGAACAACGAAACTATTAAGAATAAAGATTTTGGCAAAGGAGTTAAATGCAACGCCCTCATAAAATGGTTGAATCAATATATATCTATACTCATTGCGAAGAATGAAACCTACTAAAAAAAATTGAACACCCCATGTAGCAAAAGTAACTCCCTACTACCGAGATCATACAGTCTATTATCCAATTGTCTATCCTATAGGAGATTTGGCATCAACGAAATGCAGTCATCTTCAGGGGCAAAAGTTTCTACACAAGAATATCATCAAACAGGTGGTTCAAATGGCAAAGACGTGGGCCCCTGAATGATGGGAGACAGGGGAGGCTTTATGTATATTTTATCTTTGATGTAAAACACATGATTATTTATGAATAAAGCATGGTGGCTACAACCCGGCAACTATTATTTTTCTGACTCCAAAAAAACCTAGCTCTACTACCATAACCACAAGTTATTCCACCATGACCTGAAAATATATAATAGGAACTATTATGCTAAGATTATTATGCGATGTAAGTTTATTTTAATTTATCAATGAAGGATCTGGATGACAATCAGTTGCTAGTCATCTTTTTTCTCAGTAAAAAAACAGATTATTACGTGGTTATGTATAATTTGGATAATTAAACATGATCAGCATAATCATGAATATGATTGATACTTTGAAGAAAAAAGGGGGTAGTACATATTGCTAACTTACTTGATAATCTTCCTCAATATCTAATAGCATGCAGTTAAAATACTCATAATTGAGAGGCTAGCACAAGAGGAAGCAAAAGATATGAACTGGAACCTGCAGCATTGTTGTCAACTACAAACTGGTGTACTTCAATATTACTCGAAATACAATGAATCGAACTTACATGATCACAGCAATGAAACTAAACAATAAAGTTATAGTTATCATTCATGTTGGACATGATGGTTGTTGCCTGAAAAAAAAATCTGCACGTGTGGTCTTTCTCATATTGACAGCAAAATATTAGACCATCTTTGAACATTTGACTTGGTTGAGCAAATCAACCTTTTCCAAAGAAAGGCCATGTGGTCAAACTTTGTGGGATAGATCATTAATCCAATTCTCATCCTTAATTTGATAGCTTTCACTTGTTGAATCCAAGAGATCGGGAATTGAAATTTCTTATTTTCCTTTCAACAAAGGAATTTTAACATTTTCCTTAATCCCTTGTATTCATTATGTACCTTGAAGAAACATAAACCAACAACCAGTTAACCATTTTCCATGTATCAAGCGAATAGGCCCATGAGAGAACTTTTTCTAGTAGGTTACAATGTCTAGATTTCACTATTGCATTCCAGAATAACAAAATCAAGCACCTAACTCCGTATTCAAAATGTCTATCCCAAGGATCAATCAAGAACTGGGAAACTGGAAAAGTGAGGGATACGTGAATTTTATGTAAAAAAAGACTCTTCTCTTCAATCAATGTTAAGAGAAGGATTTTTCCCCTACTTTAGTGGCCCATAAGGAACATAATCTATCAAGGAAAAAAAAAAGTTAACGAACAGAACAATCCTTACTCGTTGAAAGCTAACATTCCATTGAGCTAATTGAAAAATCCCATGGTTTGTTTTAATATCTCCTTAATTTGTCAGCTAGATTTCATTGAAAGAACAATATGAAAATTGAAGCATTGTTGATAACTTCGTATTCTAGGGACAAAATAAGTTGATCAACGGGCGGGTTACCGGGTTTGAACAGCTACAGGGGCCCACGACCGGGTGAAGAGCGTGTCGCCTCTTGCCGTCGCGAACATGGCGAACTCCCTACGGCTTCTCGTCTCTCCGCTCTCTTCTTCCTCCGCAGCCGCATCCTTCCGAACCCTCTCGATCGCCATCCCCCTCCTCGCCGCCGCATCCCTCTCCTCCGCCGTCGTCCTCCTCGCCACCGACTCCTGCCGTCGGAACGGCAGCAGCAACAGGAGGAGGAACCCGTTCAGCAGAAGCAGCAGGCCACGCAGCGCGGGGAGGGAGAGGACCGCGCCGATCCGGCTGCCGGCCACCGACGCGAGCACCCACGTCGGGGACGAACCCGAGTGCACCCCCTGGGCTCCCGAGGCCGGCTTCAACTCCGCCCTCCCCGGGCACGGTGACGTCGGCCGCCTCGCCTTCAGCGGCGGCGGACCGCCGGATAGCTTCGCCTCCTCTTGCACCAGCCTGTGGCGTGGGATTCCGGCCATCGTCGCCGGATTGACGCCGGCGCCGATGCACATCATCTTTCTTAAGAAACAATTCGTGCAAAAGATTTCCGATATGAATTGGGACTTTAGAGAAAGGATTTCCGTTTCGTTCCGATATATATATATGTAAGAACGATCGGTTGCCTCCTTCCGGACGAGAACGGGGAGAAGGAAACCTTGCCGTTTTGACCGATGGTACTGGAACGTGCCACGTGGCAGCGTAACACTGTTTTAAAATCTGCACGCCGCGCCCCTATGACTTTATAGGCGCTATTTCTTTTATGGTTTTATTACTATTTCCTCTTTGTTGGCGAATTTTTCATTTTTTTTTTCTTTTTTTGTGTGTATGTAACTATGTATGATACCAGTAAATATTATTCTTTCGTAGACCTTCCAAATTAAATTTAAAAATTGTTGATTTCTTCATTAAGAGATTTTTTATAATTCTTCGATGTAATTGGAAAATTACGAATATTAAGAATAATAAAAAAATAGATTTTCGAGAGAGGTACTTGGTAAATAGATGAGATGGCGTCGTGGTCGCCGTCGGCTTGACGGCTAAACGTGGCAAAGGCCGATCGCTTTTGACTCGTGCGTGGAAAGTCCAAGTCGTACGTGTTACGGGACCCGTGTGACGAGATGATGTGGCAATAATATATAAAAACACATTTTCTCGGTATTTTTTTTGGCATGGTGTGCAATATGTTATTTGTACGCGTGGGTGGAATAAAATTTAACGATTATTTAGGAGCTCTTTTTGCTATTCAAACAAAACAATAATTTGTGTGTCATTACTTCCATTATAAATTGTCAGAATAATTAAACTATTGACATAATTCAGCAATAATTTATATCTATATGCATAGCATTAGCTGTTATGTGATTTCAGAATTAATGGAGACTATTTAATGACGGCTTTGACAGCTGTTAATCTCCTATTCATGGCAGTTAATGATAGAATTAATATATCATAATGAATGAATTCATTGAATTTCACAATTACAACAGCCGCTGCCAATTTCAAAAATAGCATCTTATGTTCTAGAAGATGTTGAATGTATTTTAATCGTTAATTTATTAATTAATTATTCAGATAAATTATATTTTAAAATAATAAAATTTAATCATCAGTTGAGCAACATGTGCTCAGTATGTGCTCTAAACGTACATTAATCTCTTTTAAAATAAAATTAATGTACCTTGATAGTAACTTTTTTTACTCAGCCAGAAGGATGATGATATGGAATTATTATTTCTTTTCTTTCGTCCTACATTCACTCGTCCCTAATTTATGATTCTCTTTTTGCAGTGAATAAATGACGAGTAGGGTTGGAAATGAGTCGAGTCGTTCGTGAGCAATTCGTGACTCGGTCTATTTTTTTATTTAGCTCGGCTCGGCCTATTATCAAAATAAGTCAGGCTAAAATATTAAATAAAATATATTTTCTTAAAGAGGCTTAGCCTCTTAATAATTGGCCTAGCATTATAGCTTATCAGACGAATATTTATTAATATATTATATTATATATATAATTTTTAATCCTTCATTTTTTAAATCTTTAATTTTGAGTTCAATATTTATTATATGTTTAGAAGAAATATATTAGTGATGTCTCTTTTATTAAGTTCATATCTATTGTTTCTTTAGTAAATAAGATTTATTATATTTAATATAGTAGATCATCAAAAAATATGTTTGGCTTAATAGGCTAATAAGCTAGGCCAGGCATTAAAAGTTAATAAAACAAGTCAGGCTAAGTTTATATTCATGACTTATTACAGATTATAGATCAGGCTTAAATACTTTTATTTTGCAACAGGCTTAACCTATTTAAGCAGAAGCCTAACTCGACCTAACTCGTATCTAGCCCTAATGACGAGTACGTACAACTAAAAGGTTTGGTTACAAGAGAATTAATAAACAGTGTGCAGACGGGCATATGTTGTTGAGTTAATTAGCGTTGTTACTTTAATCACATCTCAAATTAACTTTGATCCAACTGCAGATTAATTTAACAGAGAGACGCGTACTACGGTGGATAAATGTTCTTTTATTCAGCTAGTACTATTAGGTTAGATTTGCTACCAACAAAATTAAGGACATCATCTTTTCGTCAATATAATAATATCAATTCATATCTACTTGTTTATATAACATATATAAACACGATTCTTTTGTTTGATATCAATATTTGCTAACACAAAAGTCGTGTCACAAAGCTGTTCCTCATATGATTAATGGAATGGTTGCTCCTACTTAATTGTGTTGTCGATAACTAGAAAATTACGTGTACCCATAATTAATGTACGTCCTGAAACTTTATGTTGCTCTCACATGTGAATAATATTATGTTTTATTTTTTGTTCTTAGGATAAGTGTCGAATTAAAGGAGCCACTCAGCCACATAAATAAAAGAGAACTCTGGCCACAAAACATGCCCATACGGATAATTAAGACGTGATTATATATATATATATATATATATATATATATATATATATTATATATATATATGCTTGGACTGGGATATATCAAATAAATATATGAATTCCTACAACTGTATAGGCGCTCATTTAATGTTAGATTTTTTTATCTTATTTTACGGTGAATGTTGATTTCTATCATTACGACTCACTTAACCAATATCGAATAATAATTAATTAGAATATCTATTTCGTACTATAAATGCACATTATTTTTGAGACAATAATTAATTGTATCGTTACTTTTTTGGACGAGCGACACAATAATTGTAGATCGATGTCCGTTTGAATCTTGACAAATGCACTATTCGTAAAAGCTTTTTTTTAACTTTAAAATGGAATGAGTTAATTATTGATATTTGATGGTCACACGAAACAAATTGTGAAGACCAGATAAATCATTCATGTGATGTGGACCTCGTGGCTTGGTTCTGACCGGGTGACGGCCTTTGAGTTGAATCTGTTCGCGGAGTATAAAAGTCAGATTTGTAGCGCTTCTCAAATAATCATAGTAGCAAAATTAGATAGTATTAGAAAACTTAGGAAACTTAACGCAGAAACTTACAATCTTTTATTACTCTTTTTCGATCACAAGTAAATTGTTCATCGTCATCTTATGATAATGAACATTTTTTGGAATAAACTTTCAAAAAGACACAATAAAATTTTTTTCTTCTTTACACGAACGAGGAATGCAAAAGAAAAAATTTTCACCAAATATATTTTATCCAAGGTTGTTGTGTGTTTTGATAATCATTTCACTTATTTATATTAGTATAAGGGATTTGAAGTTTGATCCATAAATTTTCAAGTGCAATTCACCTTTTGACCTTTATGTATACATTATTTTATAACATATATATATATAGTTTAATCTTTTGGTCTCTACACATATAATTTTATATCATTCCATATTAATAAATATGTCTATAAATATTTTGATCATTTTTATTTGGGCCTTAATATATTTTGTCAACTTTTAATTGTATAATTATTCTTTATATTAAACCCAATGTTAGATTCATGATCCAACAATCTTTTACTTGGGTTACATATGAAATTTTATAATTATACATATAAAAATGAACTCAATTTTGTTGTCAAAATCATAATACTTTGGTGTAATTCCATCCATCAATTATATTAATAAAGGATCAAAGTAGCTTTGTCATATTCCTTGCAATCTTATGATAAAATTTTATAACCAAATTTCATAATTAGTGTTGATAATGTCTTGAATCTGAACTTAGTTGTAACCCAATATGTGAGCCCCCTATATAATCAGGCACTTCAGTAGATAGCCCTATATAATCAGGCGCTTTAGCAGATATCCCGAGGACGTATCCCGATTTTGGATGAACCTCGTAATTTTCTATGTTCTTCTGTGTTATCGCTCTCTCCCTCTTTTCGTAACAAATTTGTATCAGAGCCTTAGGGTTCGACAGTGATTCTCGATCAAATAGGGAGATGGCGTCGCACAATGTGAATCGTACGTGGAGAAGTTCAATGGCAGAAACAGTTTCGTATTATGGCAGATCAAGATGCGGGCGCTTCTGAAGCAATAAAGAGTCTGGGCGCCACTCGCGAACGTGTCGAAGAACAAACCAAAGGAGGAAGACTCAAAAGACAAAGAAAATGAGAAAGACTCAAAATGCAAAGAAAAGGAGATCAACCTTACTACTTTGGCGGCATAGGAGGAGAAGACGCACTCGATGATTCTGTTATGTATAAAAGAGTAAAAATCTAAAAACTTTAATTTGAAATTGACAACTTTATGCATTGAGCTTTGGTTGGATATTGCATTGTATTTTGGATAAATGATGAATATCAAAGTTCTAAATAATTCTTTTATCTTTCCATAGGATGACTGTGCAAAAAGTTATGTATAAACGAGTGCAAGTCTATCAGGTTGTATGACAAAACGGGCGATCGAAAATCTTTCCGTCGACCTCTGGAGATAAAAACGAATGTTAAAAAATGTTGGCCAGCGACCGCAAATGTTCGAGACTTCATGAAGGGTCGTCCTAAACTTAAAATGGACGCCTGAAATTATTTGTAACAATTATATTCCAATGGCTAGTTCTAAAATAGACACCCGAAACTCAAAATGGACATCCGTTTTAGTATAGAAAAGTACGTAATGGCTAGTTTTGAGTATCAACGACTAGAAAAAGATTGGAGTCTATAAAAGGAGTCCAAAACACATCAAGAAGTCTAAGATTTTTAGAAAAAATAGACAAACACTTGCGTTCATCCAAGAAATCATCTTGAGCTCAAAGTTGCAAATATCTTGTTTCTTTCTCTCTTACTCTTTGTGTGAGGTTCCAAGTTGTAAAAGAGAGATTGTGGAGTGTTTTAGTGATATTGTAATATTTGTTTAGTTTCTAAGTGAAAAGATATTGTGTTTTACCTTTTGAGCGAAGAAAAGACGAGTGAAAAAAGTGTGCCTTACCTCTTGAAAAGAAAAAAAGGCAAGAGTTGTAAATGATTTTTTCCTTGCCTCATTCGAAAGAAGGAAGTGTGTTAGTGGAATCTTCGGTGGTCTCGAGATCGAGAAGTCGGAGCGGGGACGTATGCTAAGGTGTGGCCGAACCTCGTCAACAAACCACATCGTGCATCTTGTGTTTATCTTTCTCTCTTTCCTTCCTACTCTATTATGCGTGTGATTTGGTTGCTATTGTGTTGGTTTAAATATTAACTAATCGATCTTAAGCTTTCGTGATGATTTTCGTGAAATCAGAATCTTCGATTTGCACCAATTCACCTCCCTCACCCACCCACCCACCCCCTCCTCCCTTGATGTCTTGTGATCCTACAACTCCCACTTTTCTATCTCCCTCATTTCATTAAAGCTACTTTTATATATCAGTAATTCAGTGAGTTTGGTAATCTTTGAAGCATAATTTAAAATAATAATTTCGAGAATGATATTAATATTCTTTTGTCATGCCTTAAAATTTGTGTCATTATACATGAGAATGAAATTAATGCTCATATTGACATTATTAGCAAATAAAAAATAAATCATAAATACCAAATTAAGTCATAATAAAATTTAAGTATTGGCACATTGGCAGAACATTAGTATTTAATTTTTGGACAGAAATACTAACTTACAAGTAATATCTTCTCATGGTAACAATTTGATAATTAAAAGAACACATCAAATAATAAATTTTTCTTTGAACCAATTTATTACTTACATATAATACTAAATAATTATCACTAATTATTGTCACGATGCAATGGAAAATTTAATTATGGACAAATCTCATTATAATATATCATTACGACATTAATATTTAGCCTTTGAACAAATATTAACTTGCGAGTGATATTTTCTCATGGTAATAATAAAAATGATAATAAATAACATGTCAAATAATAAATTTTCCTTTGGACCAATTTATCGTTCACATGTAATGCCAAATAATTATTACAAATTGTTGCCAATTTATCATTCACATGTAATACTAAATAATTTTTCTTTGGTCCAATTTATCATTCACATGTAATATTTGGACAATTATTTTCACCAAATACATTTCAAGAAAGAAAAGAATGGATATTCTAATATTGTAGAGACACAACAATAATTTGGATTTATTTATCATTATCCTTTCATTTAATATTATGTGATACACTTTTAATATAATATTAAATAATAAAAAAATGCATGAATGAACTTAGATTGAGCGAATGAAAATCATACATGAACATATGCAATACTATGCAAAAGAATGTCATGGATGGCCATAGGGAAGAAAATAATGTAGGCTCTAATACTAGTTGAAAGAAACATAATAGCAAAACTCGATCGGATCATATGACATTAGGAAACTTAGTAAACTTAATGCGAAAAATTACAATATTCCATCACTCTCTTTCGATCACGAACAAATTGTCCATTGCCTCCTTTTGGTGATGAACATTTAATGGAATGAACTTCTAAAATGACACGAGTCACACGATAAAAATCTTTTTTTCTTCACACAGATGGAGAATGAAAAAGAATAACTTTTCACCAAATAGATTTCATTCAACTTCTTATGTGTTTTGGGGATCATGACAATTTATTTATATTAGACACAAGGGATTTGAAGTTTCATCCATAATGAAACCTTATATGCACCCTTTGATCTCCATATGTGTGGCACTGATTCACCTTTCTATCATTATTTATATACCATTTCATAACACATATATACCTTTAATCTGTATATATCTTTTGGTATTCATGCTCACTTTTGTACGTCTTGTTTCACATTAATTATTACAAGTTGGGATAATTTCTCAATTGTAAGAATATTGTGTGTTTCATGCCATTTATTTTCCAAATACAGGTCCTAATCATTTTAGAAAACTAAAAGATAGAGAATTTTAGCAGCTTCTGATTGAAAGAAAGACATTGGCCAATAGAAAAAAAATATGCTTATTGGGAAAAAAGATTACAAGTAAATATCCTCTCATATAAAGCCATGCATTAATTATTTGCCGCTCGTTTGTTACATCATTAGGCGGAATTAAGCACCTAATTGACGAAGACGAACGTAATTAACGTCAAAATTAAGTATTAGCCGATCACAAGAGACCGGGGAGGTCGATTGGGCGTTCAAAGTCCAGGGAGCAAGAAGCTTTGCGGTACGTAGAACCATGCAATCCATTGCATGCATGCAATGTGCGTGTCACAGGTCGTACGAACCCTAGAAGCATTTCCTGTGTACAATTGAAGGCCCAGACTCATCGTACTCTGTTTTCGCGATCCACATCTGTGCAAGAAGAACAAATCAATTAAATTACCTGGACACGGTTGATAAGTAACATACACGTAGTATGCTTGCATGCACGCATGAATTGTGTACGCACGTACCTGTTGGAAGGTGCTGAGAGATGCCAAGATGGAGCCTCCGATCCAGACGCTGTACTTCCTCTCCGGCGGCGCGACGACCTTGATCTTCATGCTGCTGGGCGCCAGGGCGGCGATCTCCTTGCTCATGCGATCGGCGATCCCGGGGAACATGGTCGTCCCGCCGCTGAGCACGATGTTGCCGTACAAGTCCTTCCTGATGTCCACGTCGCACTTCATGATGGAGTTGTACGTGGTCTCGTGGATGCCCGCCGCCTCCATCCCGATCATGGACGGCTGGAACAGCACCTCCGGGCACCGGAAACGCTCGGCCCCGATGGTGATCACCTGCCCGTCGGGCAGCTCGTAGCTCTTCTCCACCGTCGAGCTCGTCTTCGCCATCTCCAGCTCCTTCTCGTAGTCCAGGGCGATGTACGCGAGCTTCTCCTTCACGTCCCGCACGATTTCGCGCTCCGCCGAGGTCGTGAAGGAGTAGCCGCGCTCGGTCAGGATCTTCATCAGCGCGTCGGTCAGGTCCCGCCCCGCCAGGTCGAGGCGGAGGATCGCGTGCGGCAGCGCGTACCCTTCGTAGATCGGGACGGTGTGGCTGACGCCGTCGCCGGAGTCCAGAACGATTCCTGCGACCGAGCAGAGCGCGCATGCACGCAGGTAAAGATATCCATTTCTGAGTCATGCATGCTGGAGTACATGTAAGCACGTGAACGTACCTGTGGTGCGGCCACTGGCGTAGAGGGAGAGGACGGCCTGGATGGCAACGTACATGGCGGGGGCGTTGAAGGTCTCGAACATGATCTGGGTCATCTTCTCGCGGTTGGCCTTGGGGTTGAGGGGGGCCTCGGTGAGGAGGATGGGGTGCTCCTCGGGGGCCACGCGGAGCTCGTTGTAGAAGGTGTGGTGCCAGATCTTCTCCATGTCGTCCCAGTTGCCGACGATGCCGTGCTCGATCGGGTACTTGAGGGTCAGGATCCCCCGCTTGGACTGCGCCTCGTCCCCCACGTACGCGTCCTTCTGGCCCATGCCCACCATCACGCCCGTGTGCCGCGGCCGCCCCACGATGCTCGGGAACACCGCCCTCGGCGCATCATCCCCGGCGAATCCAGCCTACATTACGTACACGCGCAGCACATGCATGATGAGTTTATTCATCGACACCACTTATATATGTTACAACTTAAAGCAGCATTAATTGCAGTCTGTACAACCTTAACCATTCCAGTTCCATTGTCGCAAACAAGAGGCTGGACGTCTTCCCCATCTGCCATCTTCTACGTAGAACCTGCGTATATATATCCGATGAGAACTCAAACTCATCATGAATGTTACTACAATTATATATCATCAGATGAACAGACAGAGGAAAAACAAGTAGGTGTGCAGCAACGGAGGAGAAGGAGGAGGAGGACAAAGCCCCTTCTGGGAAATGGGTCTCTTTTCGCCTCGGTTCCTTTGCCTGCAGTTCTCCTCCCACGTCTCCTTGTATCGTGCAACGGGGAGTGTTAATGGTGGGTGTCTTAATACTCTCTCAGTAGCCCTAAATTAAAGAAACAAGAAGCGAATGTGGTGGTGGTGGTGGCAGAAGCAGCAGAGCCGAGAGATGCACACTTCATGGTTGGAAGCCCGTTTCCAGCGCCACAGTGGAGCCATTTAGGCCTTGGCTTCTTCCTCGTTAGCTTCCGGTTCTCCCTCCCTGCCACATGCAAACCATCAGCCACTCATTTACGAATAGTAAAATCTGTGCCTTCCCATGGAAAAAAAAAACTCTGTGCCTTGAATTGGCCGATTTAGTAATATGCATGCGTGTACCAATGTTGTAAGAATAGATCCGGTCGTGGACCAGAGTTGCCTAACGACTCATATCGCACCAGTTGGATCGGCTTAAATGTGGAATCGGATAATATAAATTAATAATAAATATAAATAAAATAAGTTAAAGTGATCATTGTAATATTATTAATATGTAATATTTTATTTAATAAAAAATATAAAATATAATATAATATTCAGATTAAATAATATAATAAAGAAAACATTAATTGACTCATCAATGGAATATTTTTTAAAAAATCTCGTGAGATAATTAAAAAAAATAGAAATATCAATGAAATATATGATAAAGAAAAATTTGAAAACATAAATTTCAAATAAAAATATATATAAATAATATTTCTAAAAAAATTTATTAATTTTTATATGTTTTATTTATTTTCATATTTTACGGTCAAACCCGTCGAATCAACCAATGAATTTTGACCAGATCAAAATGAGTCAATCCTATGGCTAAGTTTTGTTCGACCGACGAATCGTTTTATTGTCCAAACACCGGTCGCCATATAGAATTCCCGGGTAACGTAAGTGGTCCATTCAAATGGTTGATTTAACGTAATCTCAGGATTAATCTTGACGTTTTGGGATAGGTTCGTGAAGTCAGGTTTAAATCTTTATATTTTGGATCATGTTGAATTGAATTTTCTACAGTTTTCTTTTCTTTTCTTACACATTAAAGATCAGTGCTTAAAATACGGGACAACATTAATTTAACTAAACTTAAAGAGTGACATTGGACAAAAAAAAAATTGCTGCTTATACATTTCTGCTCCCTTCTAACATACACGAGAAATAGAGGCTGAGAAAGTTTGAGAGCTCATAGATGAAAAAAGAAAGCAAGCATACGCCACACTCCAAGGGAAACAACCCAATTTTATAAATAAATCATGCCTCGACCAATGGCAGTGGCCGGACTATTTCACAGATGACTGCATGAGCTTTGAGTTGGTGCCACGAATTTCAACTGAACTGAAGCCGAGAGTTGGATCCGAGCATCAACATTGAATCAATTCCAATTGTCCTCGTTCTGTTGGTACATACCTTCATTCCTCCCCGAAGAAGTAAGATCTGTCCTCCCAACGGTTCAGACCCAAGACGTCGGAGTACCAGGAAATTTTGGCAATGTTTTCTAATTTCTAATCAAGCAAGCAGGTTCAATTACCTGTCACCTCAAAAATCCTAACACTTTGATCTGCCCCACAGGAAGCAAGGCTCATTTGCCTTGAATCATCTGCTTCTTGTTTCCTCCAAGATAAACGGTGGACTGTCGAAACATGGCACAAACAGGGATCAAAGCGAATAGCAAGAACTGCATTGAACGGCGATGCAGGGTTAGCACCGGCGGTTTCTCTTCCACCAGAGACATTCCAGAGTTCTATCATCCCATTGTCCATTCCCACTGCAAGGATGCCGAGGTTCCTTGACCTTTCACGACCAATCCAAGATAATGCTGTAACACTATCACCAAACTGAGGCAAAGTACAAAGTTGCTTGACAGAAGATGAATCCACGACAGTCCATATCTTAACACTCTTATCCCTTGAGCCAGTTGCAAATTCATAGCCAAATGGATTCCATGAGCACGCCCATATTATTCTTTTGTGTGCCTCTAGCTTCACAATCAACTGAGAATTGGCCTCATATCCTGGATGTAAAATTAAAAAAAATGAAGCAAAAACATTGACTAACCCAAGAAAACAAGCTAAAATGTATAAAATATGGAAAGTAGAAATTGGCAAGGAGTAGTTTCAAAGGAGATGGAAAAATTTAAAGATCCAATGAACATAGTAACCTTCATAACATTCAAAATCTATATTTTTATCCCTTTGGTTACATGATAACATTCAAAATATGGATGACCTTAAAATTATAAATGAGGTAAGCAGAAATAGGATGATATTAAGAAAAGTAAAAAAATTGAAGAATTGACAAAAAATTGGTTCATTTCCATCTTCTGAGGGAAAAGTCTTTCTCATGCATACACACAAATTGGAAACTGAGTCAAACCACACTTAAACATGCAATTCTATAAAAGTTTGACATATACTTATTTCAATCCCTAAATGATGCCATAAACAAATAACCATTATGTCTATTGGAACACACTATGTCAGTTTGACATCAATATTATCTCATTTTTTGTTGACCAGGCAACACAATTGAGTGTAAGCCTAGCATGATCCCGTGAATAGAATAACTTAATGTTCCATTATGAGTTGGAACTACTTGAAAATCTTCCGTAGGTAGAAACATTCCAGTGAAAGATTTTACTTTTATCAAGAAAATGAGCTGTCAGTTTTTATTTCCTATTATATATTTAAGATGAGCCAAGTACATGAGTTATGAATTATGAATTGTGACCACCAAAATCATAATACCAATGAATCTAAATCCTCTAAATTAGGCCAATAGAAACCAGACCGCATTTTATGAGTGATGATAGATATTATTTTTGTTATCATTCTAAGAATCAATGATAGCAAAACCTATTTATGCAAGAGAGATGTTAGGCCATATAATGTCCCCCATATTTGTTCCTCCATATTTTTAATTTGAGAGAGAATGTTTCCTCATATTACCAAGATACAATCTAAGAACATCTATTCCACCATTCAAAAATCATTTACTCACCAGCAAAGTAATGTTATCATCATAGTTTGCAGGTTTACTATTTAGGTATCTTATAGGGATTAGTCAAAAACATAAATTACTGGGTACTATGAAAAGTGTTCTAGGAAACACAATAATTTCAGGTCAAATGGAATTTGATTAAAATGGGAATGCTCCTTCAAAAACTAATTGAAATGGGAATGTTAAACAATAGAATGAAGGTGTGGAAAACACAAGTTATATAGGAATAACATTGGATCCTCCTTTTTAGGGTCAATAGCACTGATTCTGAGAAATCCTAAAAAAATAATATGAAGTAAAACATTCCATACATGAGAGAAAGGAAAAAAAATGCTATTACTCACTAACTAGATACACATACCAGCTCTTTTGATTGAGAATACAGAAAACTGGCGATCTCTTGAAACAGCCAGAAGGAAGGAGTCATCATAAGAGAATTCCATTTGTGTAACTGTTAGGTTGTGAGCTTGCATGCGACCTACTGTCTTCCATGATCCAACCTCCCATAACCATATTTCTGCAACAGCTGCTGACTGCGCCTGCAAGATAGATGAAAATATTTGAATAAAATGTTGATAAGACTATCTAGATAAACCTAGCGAAAATAACCTCATTTCTTAAATAAATATGATCAATAACCTCATTTCTTAAATAAATATGTTGGCATGATATAATTATTTCCCCTCACTAGCGAAAATAAGATAATACAAGCTACTAGCATTAATGACTGATACATGAACGCATCACATAAAATATTTTGTTTGAGAAAGGTCACATCAAATATTTGGAAAATCCCAATATTTTAGTGGACAACAGGCCTCCATGTGCATTTTTTCCCTCGAGGCAAGTGAAACAGCCTAGTTGAATGCCAGGATACTATGCAAAACTACTGTGACCTTAGCAAAATTCTATACCCACATGTCCTCTAGCAGTCTCTATCTATTTCATATAAAGTGATGCAAAGCATTATCATCTGTCTTTACAGCCTCAATGTTAGATAACCATGACACATTCTTTGCAAGTTCCATTCAGTCAACCCAAACAATGACTATAAACGCAACACATAAGATTATTTAGCCTAAGTATTGAACTTAATATTTTCATGAATAAAAATTATTGGTGCTTATGCATGGAACCTCAAGGAAATGGTCATAATAATGGTCAAAGTCGAGGAACCTCAACTTAGCATAATAATGTCTGATTCCTTGCCTTAAGG
Organism: Pontederia crassipes; assembly: GCA_030549335.1. Lineage (NCBI taxonomy): Eukaryota > Viridiplantae > Streptophyta > Magnoliopsida > Commelinales > Pontederiaceae > Pontederia > Pontederia crassipes. Next base: position 11,064,549 of record CM060183.1, read on the forward strand.
CTTCAGAATCTGTGGGAGAGATTTCAGGTTGAGAGTGTTGTACATCATATCTCTTTCCTTCTTAGGGAGTGGAGTTTTGTTTAGGCAGGACACTTCTTCGTTTTTGCGACTCTCTGCTGGAGAGCTCTTACTTGTACATGTTGACATTTACATAGCTATATATATACATAGATGACAACCGCAACCCTGGTTGTCCTTTCGCCTCTCGGAAAAAAAAAGGCTTCAGTATCTTTTGCAAGATGAAATAGTCACTAAACTTAGAAATCCAATTAGGCAGATCAACAAACACGTCATTAAGAACAGTTTGTCTTTGAATAATAAAAATTTGGGGTAATAAAGAAAAAACATCTTACGGAGAGAAACAACACTAGAGTTATAAAACAAAAAGAAACCATAAAACTGTTGTGCTTCCCCTTCAAAATAAAGTGAAGCATTTTATTGTTCAAGTTAAACTTAAGTATAAAGATGCCCCACAAAAATGCATTAGAATCAAGTGTAAATAAATTACATGAGTTAATCCCTTAAAATGTTATAAAGTAAAATGACAATCGTGTAATATTTGTGTAGCCTTGGTCTTTATGTTGATCATAAAATTGCTCACACACACGACTTTTTGAGATACCTTGCATGATGAAGCAACTAACTCGCCCTTGTGATCAGAGCAAAGAGAAAAAAGCTCATTCCCATGGCCATAAAGCTTATGGGACTCTGGCCATAATGTGTGCCATGCTAGTTGTTCCTCAATTGGAGGTGCCGTAAAAACTGTTGGCATGGCCTCAGGTATGCTTTCTAAAGAATCTGCTGAATCATTGTTAAGTTTGCTTGGAGCCTCTGCATTAGCTGTCACATTGAACAAACATGTGCTAACCGTGAGGATATTGCACCAAACATAAAATGGAAAAGGATGTGATTCGAAACAATTTTGACTACATGTATACAAGAATACAATAACTCCGCCTATGTTTTATAGCCGGTCCCAAGCCCGGATAAAGGAGGAGGGTTGTGTTAGGCCCCGACAGCCAGCGTAAAACCCTGTCGAATCTCATGAACATGGATCAACGAATGCGTCGTATGATCTATGTAGCCGACCCCACCTAGTGGGATAGGGCTTTGTTGTTGTTGTATACAAGAATACAATAATATTCTGAACTGGCAAAAGTTAGTGTAACACCTATTATGGAGTAAATTATGGCTGTAAAGATGAGAGGAGGCAACTGAACTAGACATTTAGGGGGTGTTTGGTAAATGAATAAATTGGTGATTAGCCAATTATTCTAAGAATAATACCAAACAAAGTTTAGAATAAGATTAGGCCAACCTTTAAAAAAAACACTTAAAAAGTCAACAATACCATCATTTTTTTGCAATCATTATGGAATATTGATTCTTATTGATAACAACTCCGGCTATGTTTTATAGCCGGTCCCAAGCCTGGATAAAAGAGGGTTGTGTTAGGCCCCGACAGCCAATGTAAAACTCTATCGAATCTTATGAACATGGATCAACGAATATAGCGGAATGCCGTCGTATGATCCATGTAGCCGACCTCACCTAGTGGGATAAGGCTTTGTTGTTGTTGTTGTTGATTCTTATTGATAACAAGAATGAAGTTATTCCACTTTTTGTTTACCTTTACAATACAACAACAACAAAGCCTTATCCCACTAGGTGGGGTCGGCTACATGGATCATACGACGACATTCCGCTCTATTAGTAACCAAACCTTTCGGTATATTATTCACCATTAGATCTTGCTCTATTAGTTCGCCAAGTGTCCGCCTTGGCCTCCCTCTCCCTCTTTTAATCGGACTCCAGATTATTTGATCTACTCTTCTTACTGGCGCATCTAATGGTCTTCTCTGAACATGACCAAACCATCTCAAACGATTCTCTACCATTTTCTCACTAATAGGAGCCACTCCGACTCGTTCACGTATATGGTCATTCCTGATCTTATCTAATCTTGTATGACCACACATCCATCTCAACATCCTCATTTCGGCTACCCCCACTTTACGTTCATGTTGTCCCTTCATAACCCAGCATTCACTACCATATTACCTTTACAATAATATTTTAAATTTTATTCAGTTTAGTCCAAACTCTGCCTATGTTTTATAGCCGGTCCCAAGCCCGGATAAAGGAGGAGGGTTGTGTTAGGCCCCGACAGCCAGCGTAAAACCCTGTCGAATCTCATGAACATGGATCAACGAATGCGTCGTATGATCCATGTAGCCGATCCCACCTAGTGGGATAAGGCTTTGTTGTTGTTGTATTCAGTTTAGTCCAAACACAATATAACTAAAAAGAATGACTTACTTTTTAGGATAAATAAGAATATATATATTCTACCTTGCTACTTTTATAAAAACTATTCAGAAAAACCAAACACCACTTTAATTGTTTGAGGATGTTGGAAGATGATGAGTTAGAAATGTAGTACCTAGAAATGACAATTTTTCAACTACACATGAACATTAATGTGAAACTTGAATATCAAATTCTAACGCCAATGTATGTCTTTTAGACATGTTTACTGTTAATCATAAATGTAACATTGTTAGAACCAGATCCGCGCCTAAGCTTATAAAGCATCAAATAAGCATACAGAAAACACAAATCAACAAAGTAGTGAATGCAACAGGAAATTCTGAATTGCATAATCAGGAGAAGACAACAAATCTACTTCTTGAATGAACAACTAGGATCATTTTTTTGGAAGACATTAACATCAATTTTTTGACATTAAATATAAATTCTGTCATTTGCTTATAATCTAGTTCAACATTCTAATGGTGAAATAATAATGCTTCCAATAAAACAACTTAATGAATCATTTGCCCATATAAGAACCAGTGACTGAATGGAAAATTTTAATATCCTTATACGTAGTTCAAACTCTGTGTGTAGTAAAACAATTTATTGTAGATGAACAAGTATACTTAAGTAGTTTGAACTTTAAACAGCTACCAAGTCCCAAATTAAATATCTCATAGACAATACAAGAAAGTAAAATTTGAAACCTAAACTGATTCAGACAACCATCCAGAAACAACGCACAAAGAGCTGAAAGATAAACAGATAACAATGTGCATTCAAGCATTTCCCAATCTTTAACAAGTACCTTGGTAATTTCTTTAACATTCATAAGAAGCATATCATGAGTTACTGCAAATGTATACAGTAAAATATATTTTTTTGACGAGGATAAGGCAGAATTTATTTTCTTAATGAGGATAAGGCAGAATATATCAATCTGCATGAGATAAAACTGAGGTCAAATTTAATACTTCAGCAGCTTACCTCCAAGTTCCCATTACAAGTTAGATATGAATTCTATCACACCAACTTTGGTATTATGTCAGGAAATCTAACTGCTATCTAGTTTTATTAATTTTATCCTCTCAAAACAAAATTTATCATTTTTCTAAGGTAAGAAAGATGTCAGATCTAGCTAAAATGCTGTTTATTTTGTAACGAACGTGTGTTTTCAAGAGAGAAAGGTTGCATGCAGATACTATTGTCCAAGATGCCACCTGTTTGGCAAAAGTATGGGCAGATGATTGGGGAGCATTCAGTTTTCTTTTATGTAAATATGGGCTCATTGTAACTTTTCAGCTTTAGATGAATAAATAGGATGTCCACACTTCTGGTAGACATCCTTTTTCTTTTTAAGGTATTCTGCTAGACATCCTTTACTTTATAAAAAAATTGCTGTTCATTTTTATCTGGGCCTAAATTCTGTTTCACCAATGCTATGATTTTGTACAATTTGTTTGCTTCAGGAAATGATAGCCTGTTAGAAGCAAGGTGCTTTGTTAGTCCACATGGTTTTTTTTTTCTTTTTGTGATTATATTTTTCTTGTGATCCCTTTCATCCTTAATATGTACCCTCGAAGGTAATGAGACAATTCTACCAAAACCTATAAGTAGGAGTGTTCACCGGCTCGGGTAAGAGACATTAGATTGCAGAAACTATAACAATTTCAAGTTTATAAGGAAAATGTAGATGTACACCCCTTGCATTGAAATGAAATAACCCCTCGGCTAGCCTAGCTGCAAGAAAGCCAATGCCCTCAGCTTGTGATCTAAAGTGAAAGGTTAACAGTAACCTCACCATGGACATATATGGGCTTTTGTGACAACCCAAGAGCAGACATATTAGCTCCTAAGATCCGGACGTCTTCAAGAGCATTCTCAAAGCTGATAGAATTCTGAAGTGATGCATGGTTAAGTGTCTTCAAAAATGACAAAGGTGCTTCAAAGACTCTAGCAACCTTTTCATCAGCACCACTAACAAAGCGATGGTTTCCAGTGCCTCTTATGATGGTAACACAGTTAATGTCATGGCCATGAACTTGTGGTCGAGCAATCTCATACCATGAAATCCTGCCACCAGAGCTCACTTCATTCCAGGGAGCAAAGATACGAGTTGTCTGCAAAAAGATCATAGCTAATGATCCAACTAAACAACAAACTTGGCTCATTTAGCCTTTTTTTTTAGAAGACTTGGCTCATCTAGCTATTAACAATCATTTGAGGATGGAAAGACAAAATTAGGGAAATGTAAAGAAATTTTTCATACAAGTAGACCAAGTAACCGGGGACATAAGGTAAGAATACTAACTTGGTCATGACTAACAGACAGCAAATATTCACCAGATCTTGCCCATGAAATGTCAGAAACGGATGCAAAATGACCAGAGGGGACCTTTTGAGGTTGCCAATTTTCAGAATCTCCACCAACATTTCTCCATAAATGAAATGCTCCACCATATCCATGAGCAAGAATTGATTCACCATCTGGTGCCCAATGACCACCATAAAAACCCAAGGCAGAGTGACTTAGTTCACCAACAGTCACCACATTTATCCATATACCAGTGGTTTTTTCAGGTCTCCATATCATCATTGTCTTGTCCATAGATGCAGATAAGATGCTCATAGGTTGATTATCATCAACAACTCCATCTAGCAATAAAGGAGGTTGCCATTCAACAGAATATACCCAGTCTTCATGCCCAACCAGCAAAGATTCTAAGGATACTTGATAACAGGCAGAACCCACCACAAAGCTAGGGCCTTCAATGTATGACGTCAATCCAATATTTTCTTTCCTGTATGACACCTCAGATATAGCAGCAGAATGATTCATAACCAGCTTCCATATTCGTATGCTTCTGTCCTGTGATGAACTTACAAGGAAAACGCTTTTGTGTTCACCCTCTAAATGAATGGGTAGTGAAAAATCCAAGCATCTTATCCAATCTGTGTGACCTTTTAGTTCACAAGTAGATTCAAACTGAAAAGATGAAAGATAAATCAATTATGATAAGTAAAGATGAAAGAATATAATTGCTAAATAATAAATTGAAAATCACAAACCTTCCTTCCCCTACCACCAACATAAAGATGAATCTTATGGTCTAATCCTCCCATGGCTAGAATAAAATTCTCTGTATCACCTGGCAATTCTGCTAATGACAATGCAACCATGGGCTTTAAACCCACAGAAAAAGAGTCCAAACAAGAGATCTTACAGTCACCTGTATGACAAACAATTTCTTAGAATTTAGAAAGACCATAAATGTGCATACTTTAAAAGAATCCACATCCATGACATATTTAAGATGACAAGGATTCTTGGCAGGCAAAATCTAACTATGTAGCTAAATATAAAACACAAATTGAATATGCAGGCTATATGACCCTCTTCATCAATTATGATGCCTTTTCCCTTTCTTAAATGTGAGTGGAACTAAAGTGCCAAATGCTGACAATGCAACTCCATTCATCTTATCATGTTTTTTTGGGTGAAGTAAAAGGATCACTACCAAGCTTAGGTAGCTATCAGCTGTATTAAAACTACACTGACGGGTGATTTACACACGTATGCCAGGAAACAAAGGAGAAAAAGGGGGGAAACCAGTGGGTAATGGGTGCCTACAACAAGAAAATTATCCATCTCCCCCATTTTCTCAACAAACTGAGTACATATTCTATGTAACACCGCTTGCCTCCAGAAGGAAACTCCGTTCACCTTATCATGTTTGTTTTTTTTCTCAACTATGATACGAAAACCAAACTGTTGATTATGCAGACAATACAACTCCACTGATCTAATTCTAGGTTATTATAAATGATACATTTGATGCTTTTAATCATAGATTATATTTTCTGAGTCATACAGTTACAAATTATCACAATGGATGTATCAAGGGTAAACAAAAAGATGAAGAATTTTCAGTTGTCTTTTCAAGATGGGCCCACCTTCTATGCCACAAGAAAGGAACATTTCCCATACAGCAACAATACCATCCGAAGAAGCAGATGCAAATACTGCAACAGTGTCAGATATCATCATGCCAGTAATGCATGTAACTCCTTTTTTATGTATTTCTGGAACTTGCGAAACTTTCCTCCACTGCAAATTAAAGTAAATAATAGCTACACTGCTGATAATGCACATAATATACTAAAGGTTTAGATAAGTTTTTTTCTTGGAGAAGGTTTACATAAGTTATAAAGCAAGTATTTTTTGGTGAGCTTTAGGAAGCAATTTGATGCATTGTGTGGGCAAACAATTAACTCCGCCTATGTTTTATGGCCGGTCCCAAGCCCGGATAAAGGAGGAGGATTGTGTTAGGCCCCGACAGCCAGCGTAAAACTCTGCCGAATCTCATGAATATGGATCAACGAATATATATGGCGTCGTATGATCCATGTAGCCGACCCCACCTAGTGGGATAAGGCTTTGTTGTTGTTGTTGTGTGGGCAAACAATTCTATAAAATGACTTAAATGATGAAACTGCAATTTGTTACAAGATCTCTTATATGGAAAATGAGATACCATATTGAAATCATGTGTTTGAAAACCTATGCATGAACCACATGGTCCTAGGAGTTTCCATGTGAAATGTAATGGAAGTCTATGCTGCAATATGAAAATAGTAGAGTAATTGAGAGAAATTTCGCCAAATTATATGGTCCATCCAAATTGAAAGCTTACAGCAAAAAGTCCAGGTTCATGTCATTTACTTTTTTCCCAATTATAATTTCATGCCATTTATTGAAATAGCCAAATTTGTAATTCATCCTCGGAAACCAACCTATCAAACCAAGGATGTTAAGAAAGACCATATTCTAGTCAAAGAGCTTCCACTCTCTTGAAATTTAAAGAGTCGCTTACTGGCAGATTTTCCAGTTGAATTCTGGACTTCTCTTTCACAATTAATTACCCCAAACTTAAAAGTTTCCTCCCCAGCTTTAAGTGTGATGGTATCAGTAATATATTTAAATATCATCTGGTTATTTGATTAGTATAAATCAAATCAAATTATTTCTTGCATGTTCTTTAGACGAATCTTATGAACATGGATCAACGAAACGGAATGACGTCGTATGATCCATGTAGCCGACCTCACCTAGTGGGATAAGGCTTTGTTGTTGTTGTTGTATGTTCTTTAGACACCCATGGATCCTGGAATATGTTGTAAAAATTCAACAGGTAATCTATAAAGTTAAGAATTAATCATTTTAAAATGTTAGAAACATAAGTTTATTTTCTTGTTGCTACATTAAGCATAGTATATCACCTGAATAATTACTTTATCAAAGAAAAACTTGACGTGAACAATCAATTTGCTAAGAGCTGTACCAAATTTAGACAGTTCATATCTGCACTCTTTATATCTTGGGTTCTTATTCATCCTTTCATTCTTGATTGACAAAATTCATTGAAATTCCAAGTCCATGATAATCACATTTTTCAAGGTTGACAAAAGAGAAAATGACCTTTGAGTTTCAAAGAAGCACAATAAGCCATAAAAGCTTACCTCTCTACTGTTAACATGTAGTTTCCAGACCATGATAGCGCCATCAGAACTTCCTGATAGCAGATAATGGAACTCTGCATTTTGAACTGCCAAATTGACATGAAAGCAATCATCAAGCATACCTCAGAGACACGAAACAGAACATTCAGGAGTCAGCTACTAAAGACATAATTATTTTTGCTTCAAGAAAACAACTTGTACAACTATCCAAACGAGAGGAGGAAGGGGACTTGGCTACCTTTTTTATTATGTTAAAACATTCTGTTTATAATTCTACCAGTTATTATTTGTTTAATAAAGTGGAATCACACAGCTGTTTTTAGTCTGAATTCATTATTGTGTTAATTTTTTAGAGTTTAATAATGAAAATAATTTATTGATGTCTTAATTGCTGCTATTATTATAACTTTATTGACTTGTTAATTTTTCATGAATTAACTATATTGATGTGTTTGCTGTTATTCTGTTATTCTTACAATTTATATGGTGTTATTTTTTCATGAATTAATATTTTTCATACATATATATATGTATATACAATTAAATAGGTATTAATATCATGAATTGGTGTTAAAATTAGAAATTTGCATATTGCATTTTGTACTTATAAGTTCAAAAAGCTTTTATCTCACCACTAATATCATGGGTTATATATATTTATTATACATTAATATTACATATAATATTTAAAAAATTGGTAGAATCAGCCTTGCCGTGTTACGTGTTCACGACTTAGATCTTTTTCCAGCCTTCTGTGTCGAGTATGTTTTACATGTTTGATAACACTGATTATTACCCAGTAGAGATCACATGGTAAGAGTGTGACAAGGAAAGATTGCTTAGTAGGAAGTATATTTCACATGAACAATAAAACCTAGCAGGAAGAGAAAGATTTTTTTTAGGAGAACAGGGAGAGAAAGATAATTAAAGGATGGGAGGGAGGGGGTGGGGGTTTGGGGGATAGGAATGACTTGGGGCGAAAGTTATTATTTGGTGAAACAGGTATGGTTAGTAGTTGTGAGAAGGACAACCATTTGGATAGAGAGCATGTCATTTTAAGCTCACAAAAGATTGATGTGTGCCAACACATTAGCGATATTCCAGTTCAAATGCTTTTAATCAAAATGTTAATAGCTTATAAGTTATTTTTCAAGTCAGATTAGTTTATATTTTGGATAAAAAATTATCATTACCGAACACAAGGTCTTTTCATTGTTGCAACTATAAATGAAGATGAGGAATGACATACAGACCAAGACAATGGAAAGGAGAAACAGTATTCCATAGTGAATACACATAGTTGATCATCTCTTTGCCCCAATATAGAGCTAGCAGGTCATCTCTTGGTTCTTCACTAGCACATAATATATCTTATATTTTTACATCTTATCATAAACTTTAGTGAACTCCGCCTATGTTTTATAGCCGGTCCCAAGCCCGGATAAAGGAGGAGGGTTGTGTTAGGCCCCGACAGCCAACGTAAAATCCTGTCGAATCTTATGAACATGGATCAACGAATATATTGTGTTAATGCTAGGTCGTTACCCGTAAGTAACGCGCTATACAACTCGGGTACAGTGATAAGAGAGCAAGAGCCGCTGCATCCTCGCCTGAATGCAGTGTTAAATGAGCAAGGGCTACCGCACTCTAATGGACGGAGGCGGTTAAAGAAGCTAGTTCATGAGACTAAGGTCAGATTAGGTTCTTGGAACATTGGGACGTTGAATGGGAAGCGCCTCGAGGTGGCACAAGTAATGGACCAGCGTAATATTAGTATCTTATGCTTGCAAGAAACTAGATGAGTAGAAGAGGGAAGTAAAGAGATTAGGTTAAATGGTTCCAAACTTTAGTACACATGTAAGGTAAAGGAAAGAAATGATGTTGGTATTATCGCGGATGCAGAATGGAGGAAGAATGTTATGGAAGTTAAAAGGATTGATGATCGAATCATATCCGTGAAAGTAATTGTTGGAAAGGAGACTATGAACATTATTAATGCATATGCACCCCAAGTATGAGCAGAATCACATCTCAAGGAAAAGTTTTGGACAGATATGGAGGGTTTGATTGAAAGTATACCAACAACCGAGAAAGTTTATATTGGGGGAGACCTTAATGGACATGTTGGTAAAGAGGCAGGACCACATGCAAGGGTTCATGGTGATTTTAGTTTTGGGGAGTTGAATGAGGAAGGACAAACTATTATTGATTTTTCTTTAGCATACGACCTTAAGATTATCAACACTTGTTTTAGGAAGAGAGAGGAACATTTAATCACGTACAAAAGTAGAACTCATAGGTCTCAAATCGATTTTTTCTTGACAAGAAATACTGATAAAAGACGTTGTACTAATTGCAAAGTAATTCCTAGGCATGGGGTGACTACACAACATAGATTGTTAGTTCTTGATATACAAATGAAATGTATAAAACCAAAATCTCGAACAGTTTTTGATCGAAAGATCAAGTGGTGGCAGTTAAAGGGGAGAAACGAGAGACTTTTAGAAGTAAGTTATTAGAGGAAAGTGTGTGGGAGTTAGAAGGAGATGCTAGTATCATGTGGGAGAATGTGGCAAAAAAGGTTGAAATGGTTGCTAAAGCCATTTTAGGAGAATCAAAAGGTTTTGGACCATGAGATAAGGAGACTTGGTGGTGGAATGAAGAGGTCAAAGAAAAGGTGCGTAATAAGAAGAATTATTTCAAGGCGATACACTTGGACAATAGTTCTGACAATTGAAAAAAGTATCGTTTGGCGAAAAGGGAGGCTAAGAAGGCAGTTAGTGATGCTCGTGCTAAAACATATGAGGGGTTTTATAAGGAGTTAGGGACAAAGGCTGGTGAACAAAGGATTTACAAGATTGCAAGGAATAAAGAGAAGGAGTCGAAAGATTTGGATCAAGAAAGATGCATAAAAAATGAAGTTGGCAAAGTTTTAGTTACTGAAGGAGATATTAAGAACAGATGGGAAGAGTATTTCTATAAGCTATTTAATGATGGATGTGAAGGTTCCCGTTGTGATTTGGAGGACTTGACAGTTAGCGAATGTGAGCTTAATAGGTCATTTTATCGTAGAATTAGAGTCTCGGAGGTTAGCGAAGCTCTTAAGAAAATGGAGAATGGTAAAACCGTTGGACCGGATGGTATACCGATTGAAGTTTGGAAATTCTTAGGAGAAAAAGGTGTGTTGTGGTTATATAAACTATTTAATGAGATTTTACAACAACAACAACAAAGTCTTATCCCACTAGGTGGGGTCGGCTACATGGATCATACGACGCCATATTCGTTGATCCATGTTCATGAGATTCGACAGGGTTTTACGCTGGCTGTCGGGGCCTAACACAACCCTCCTCCTCTATCCGGGCTTGGGACCTATTTAATGAGATTTTACGGTTGAAAAAGATGCCTGATGATTGGAGATTAAGTACATTAGTTCCTATTTACAAAAATAAAGGGGATATTCATAATTGTGCAAATTATAGAGGGATTAAACTTATGAGTCACAGTGATTGAGCATAAATTGAGAATTGAGACTAGTATTTTTTAGAGACAATTTGGGTTTATGCCAAGAAGATTCACTACAGAGGCGATTTATTTACTAAGGGGGATGATGGAGAAGTATCGAAGTAGGAGAAGAGACTTACATATGACTCTCATTGACTTAGAGAAAGCGTATGATCGGGTACCAAAGGATGTACTTTGAAAAGTCTTGCAAAAGAAGAGGGTGAGTGTTGCCTACATTAAGGTAATATAAGATATGTACGATGGGTCATTGACTAGGGTTAGGACACCCGGAGGTGAGACAAATGAATTTCCTATAGGAATTGGCCTAAATCAAGGATCAGCTTTAAGCCCGTATCTATTTAACTTAGTTATCGATGCTACAACCGAGAGTACCTAAGTGCATGCTATTTGCGGATGATATAGTACTTTTAGCGGATTCAAGAGAAGAGATTAATACAAAATTGAAAATATGGAGAAATACGTTGGAGTCAAAGGGTTTTCGTTTAAGTAGGAATAAAACAGAATATATGCATAGCAATTTCACAAATAAACAACTTAGAGACGATTTGGAAGTTAGGTTAGGGGAGGATATAATTCCTCAAGTGACAAAGTTTAAATATTTAGGATCAATTGTAAGACAAGATGGTGAGATTGATGACGATGTTAATCATAGAATTCAAACTGGTTGGTGTAAGTGGAGGAAAGCCACTAGAGTTCTTTGTAATAGAAAAGTACCCAATAAAGTTAAAGGAAAATTCTATCGTACTGCTATAAGACCGGCAGTGTTATATGGTAGTGAATGTTGGGCTATGAAGGGACAACGTGAACATAAAGTGGGGGTAGCCGAAATGAGGATGTTGAGATGAATGTGTGGTCATACAAGATTAGATAAGATTAGGAATGACCATATACGTGAACGAGTCGGAGTGGCTCTTATTAGTGAGAAAATGGTAGAAAATCGTTTGAGATAGTTTGGTCATGTTTAGAGAAGACCATTAGATGCGCCAGTAAGAAATGTAGATCAAATAATCTGGAGTCCGATTAAAAGAGGGAGAGGGAGGCCAAGGCGAACACTTGGCGAATTAATAGAGCAAGATCTATTGGTGAATAATATACCGAAAGGTTTGGTTACTAATAGAGCGGAATGGCGTCGTATGATCCATGTAGCCGACCTCACCTAGTGGGATAAGGCTTTGTTGTTGTTGTTGTATCATAAACTTTAGTGAGTATTAATATTTACTTTTTGTTGCAAAAAAAATCATTTCCACCTTCAACTAAAAGGATAATCAGTCAAGATTAAACGTCTAAGCCTGTCATTGCTTGTGGTAAAGTATCCATTAAACGTCTAAGCCTGTCGTTGCTTGTGGTAAAGTATCCCCCACCCACCCTGTGTATTCCGCCATCAAGAAACTGAACTAAAATACGATAAACTAAACTGACAGATGCCAAAAACCTAAAGAAACATTTTACAATGAAAAAAGGAAACATGTTCTAAAGTGAAAAACTGAAATTCTAATGCTTTAATTCAGACACAACTTCTCATTTATCAAACTTTTTTATAGGTATTTATCATTATCAAACTAGGGGGAAATTCTCGTTTGAAAAAAACACTAGGGGGAAATGATCTATTTTGCAATTCTTTTCTGAGAATAATAGAAAGTAAGTAAACAAATCAATCTATTTTTAAAAAAAAAAGTAAGAAACATGTAAAAGCACTTTTTTTGTTCTATATATGTGGAGCACCATAGATGTTATGTCGTATCCAACGAAGGATATTGTGATGAACTTCGAGTTTTGGGATTTTCTCAAATTATCCGCTCTTTTGTCTCAAGTTTTCAACCAAAAAAACCATGTTTGTCCCCTTAAAAAAACATGTTTGTGATAGTATAAACTAAGAAACAATAAATGATATAATAAAGGACCCGATATAAATATATATAATAAAAAAATCAGCACCTTTAGACGCGTCCTTGTTGCTCGGGATCCACCGCGTGCAATTGACGATGGCCTTGTGCCCCGGGAGAGTAGTAATAATTTGTGCGCCCTGCCGCGAATGAAACAAAACTATGCATCAAAATTGAGTTCGAATTCCACATCAGAGTAAGAGAAGGGAGGTAGAGGGGAATGAGATGAGATGAGACTCGACGTACGAGCGAACCTGGGGGCAGAAGAGAGCGACAGCGTTCTGGGCGCCGAAGGAGACTAGACCGCATGGGCCCCAAGAGACGTTGCCGACGATCCGGTTGCAGCCGGCACCGATGAACGCGCGCTCCACTGCCAGCGCCATGGCGATGGCGAGCAGGCAAGCAATGTGAGGTTTAGGGGAGGAGGAGCCAGAACTTGGAAGGCTCTAAAACCCTACGAAATACCCGTCAAATTGTTCTGCCCTTTTAAAAGGCCGTTGCATGCGGGCTTGTGATGGGCCGAAGACTACGACTCCATGGATTTGTTACAGTTTCTTTCTTTCTTTTTTCTAGAGTTTACGGGCCCGGATTTTTGTTAGCACGGTTGATAAATTACAAGTTCTTATTGAACCTAATAAGATTACAAGTTAATATTTTTTTCTAGGGAAAAGAGAATGTATTATACACGTGTACAAGATGGACAAACAGTTTTGTCATATTGGCATTACGCTAACCCAGCACGATCCATGCATACTCCGGTTGACTCGGCCTCGTGCTGAGTCAAGTTGCACTTTTTTTTATTTCCATTTTCCAATATTGAATTTACTTATTGTAAAAATATATATAATGATTATAGAATATAATATAATATTTTATATATGACTCAAACTTGGTGGCTATAACTATTATTATAATATTATATAATAATTATATATTTAAATTTTTAAAATATGGTAAGTCATCATTAATTTGTAGCTATTGAATAATTTTAGTGAATGAAAAATAGTAATCTATTATATATGATTTATTTTATGATTCATAATAGTATAAGTTTATAACATTGGTATTTAATAGTATAGGTAATTAGATACTTGTGTACTGATATACTATATATTAAAGCGTTTTTTCATCCCCCTTAAATTATGAACTTTTTTCGCGTCTACCAACGACTTTTTAATTTTTCGCAGACATCCTCTCAATTATGCCGCTTTTTTCACTTAAGCCCATCTGTCAATTTTCCCAGTATTTTTTATTTTTTTAATTATAAAATGACCAAAATACCCTCGCAGAGTTCAGATAAATGAGCTTAAAAATAATACATAATAGTAATGAAAACAATACATTTATCCGAACTTCACGAGGGCATTTTAGTTATTTCATAATTCAAAAAATAAAAAAAATAACAAAAAAGTTAATAGATGTTGACGGATGGATCTAAGTGGAAAAAGCGGCACAATTCAAGAGAAGTCTGCGAAAAATTTAAAAGTCGTTAGTAGACGCGAAAAAATTCATAGTTCATGGGAGATTAGAGGGAAAAACCCTATATTAAAAGTAGTAATGGGCACCAAGATTTATATGGTTCCACTATTTTAACTTGCATCTACATAAGGAATTTTATTATTATTTATTATTATGAAATAAGAAAAAAATCCAAATAATTAAAATTACAAGTCTACAATAATTATTTTATGAAGAATTACAAGCAAAGGTGTTTGTTTCATCATGTATAATAATATGGATTCTTTCGATTGGCATTAAACCAATCTTTTAGTAATATATAAACTTCCATCGATATAGAATTCATTATATTTCTTCTCTCATCCAATATCCTAGAACCTGATGAAAAATATCGTTCTAACACTATTGTAGACATCGGAATAGCTAAAAGATCTTGAGACAATTCTTTAATCTCCACCAACTCAAGATATCGATGTCATTATCATATTCATTTGGACATGACAAATAATCTTGCAATTTATCATACGAAGGGAAAGCTGAACTAAATGAACCTTCATCTGAGCTTCTTAATGTGCTCTCTAATAGAAGATATAATTTTAGAAAATAATCTATTATTGAAAGATTTGGGTGCTACTAGTGGACGCGATGAAGACGTTCGCTCTCTATGTACACCAAATTTTACTTTATAAATATTATATAAGTAATTTTTATATGTTCATAATCATAATTTGAATTAATGAAACCAACAATTTGTAACTTTGGATAATTTCTTATACAATGTTTGAAAAAAATAATTCTTAATTTCTCTTGTGTATCATTTATGATCAGATCCCTTGCATACCATCGTCGTTTCTAGAATTTTCATGAGGGATAAATTATTCTAATATTCTAAAAAATTTGATTCCATCAAATAAATTATTTCAAAAATTCATTTAATAATTTGCATTTTTTCATTAAATGAACTTATCATTTCATGAAGTTGATTACTTATTAAATGTGAAATAGGGGAGTAAATGATAGATAATTCTAAAATGGCATTGTAAAAAACTTGCAAGAATTTCATAATTGCATTAGCAACATTTCATTTCGAATCAGTAATTTGAAATGTTAGGCATTGCATCAACTAAATATAATTATCGAGTGTATGTATAAATGGAATACATAATTTAAGTATGTCATAAGTATTGTTAAATCTTGGAGACACATCATTATTTAATTTTCTATATGTTATTTAAAATCGTTGTCTCATAAGTCTAGAGTGATGTAAATTTGTGATTACTACTCTAAGAATTTCAATTACTCTAACTATTAATTTTAATCCATTTTTAACATATAAATTAATAATATGATGTGCACATCTTTGATGGAAAAGAATTCCATTTAAAGGAATATTTAGTCTTTGAATTAAAATTTGTACAACAGAATTGTTAGCACTTGCATTATTAAGAGTAAGGTGTAGATTCTTATCATTAAGACCATATTCATATTTACATTTTTTTCTATCACATTTGCAATTTGCACACCATTATGAATATGTTCAATTTCTTTAAATGTAATAATTCCTTTTTTTCCACTTCCCAATTCATCAATCTAATGTATTGTAACATATACATATGCCACTAGTAAAAGTAAACATAAATTTAGAATTAAAAAATAATTAATTAGTTCATTTTATTTTTATGATATAATTTAATTGAATCTTCTTTAACAAAATTTCTACTAACATTTTCTAAAGGCATCTTGTACATAATTTTATTAATAATATTTTTTTTTCATCTTTGACAAATGTATATAACATTTATTCATGTATAACATATTTTACTAAATCTTCACGTATATTTTTTTAATATAGGAAAATAAAGAGCTTCTGATAGTGAATTTGTTGCAGTAATTAATCCGTAAAAACATGTTCCCTAGTCGTTGATTGTAAGTATCATTTTAAACTACCAATGCATGAAGAAGAGGCAACAACATAACTAGCTTTGCAAATTTTACAAATAGCTTTATCTTTTTTGGATCATTTTCATTTATATTTTTTTAAAAATAATTCCAAACTTCGCTATTCTTCTTTTTTGCTTATTACCTCAACTTGTACTAGAGCATCTGAGCTTGACGGACGCATGTGTGTTACTATTGCACCATCTCCTTTGGGATCTCTAGAACTTGAACCAATATTACGATTAGAAATGATAGGATAATTAATGTATGTAGTTGAAGTAATTGGGCAGTTAGTTGATGGCATCATAATTTTCACATAATCGGATGATTCACCGGCATGTGTTGAAGAATTATAATTATTAACACTATTAATAACATATGGTGTACCATATGGATATGTAAGTGGTCCATAAGGTGAATAAGTAGCACAATCACCATATAGATAATACATATCCATTACAAATGTAATTGGTTTTTAATAACAATAACAATTCAAAAAATAAAAAATGCTATTCAAATAATTATAATAATAGAGGTTTTACAATTATATATAAGAATGATATTATGAGAGAAACCATTGAGATTTGAGAAATAGGGAGACTTTGAGAGAAGTGTGTGTGTGTGAGAGAGAGAGTATTGAGACTCAAAGAGTTGAGACTTTGAAGAGGGAGTGAGATGAGAGGATTTGGTGAAGAAAATGAAGGGGGTGGAGGGTGGGTTTTATATGGAAAAAATGAAAAAATTGATCGTCAACAATAGA
Organism: Pontederia crassipes; assembly: GCA_030549335.1. Taxonomy (NCBI): domain Eukaryota; kingdom Viridiplantae; phylum Streptophyta; class Magnoliopsida; order Commelinales; family Pontederiaceae; genus Pontederia; species Pontederia crassipes. Next base: position 11,081,949 of record CM060183.1, read on the forward strand.
ACACGACACATGTTCTTTAAACACAGCTCGTGTTGTCCTATTTGATCGCACACGTGATCGTGTTGCCACATCGCAAATTCATCATGGTGATCATGGTAATGTCATTCAAATGAGCAACACGGGTTGCATGCCTTCGGCGCGAACCATGTTGAAATATGAAATGGACTGCACATTATTAAAAAAAGCATTTTAAATGACAACGTGGTCTATGTTTACTCGGCAAGGATTGTGTTTTTTTTATGACATGTGACTTTATCGAGTTGCTATCAATTGTCATTTCATTTTCAATCGTCATATTCTTCATGCGGACCGTGTTAATGTCACATATGTTAGTGACCCATCCCGTCATCGAAAATGTGCAGATTTGACATTTCACGACAATGTGCGAACTTGACATTTCACAATCTATATTGGTGCGCAAATTTTTTTAAAAAGCATGTTATATCATGTCGATCCCGACCGGATCCATGTTCTAGGGATGGGCCATGTCAGCTGACAATTGGACAACTCAACACGAGTAGGCACAAACTTGACCCAAAGTCCGTGCCTGAGCTGGCACGACTTTGGGGTGGGGCGACCCGCTCGAAAAGTTTATCATCATGACTTGTGCACATTTTAGGCATTCAAAATAGAAATCAAAGACTATAATTTCAATCATTCACATGAGTTGTGCATATTTTAGTTTTAATTTTGAAATTATGCACAATTGCTTTTTCACTCTTTAAATAATAATTTTGTAAATAAGTTCAATTTTCTTTTGTATTTTATCCATTAAATATAATAAAACTAAGAATAAAATTAGTAACACAAAATGAGCACCTTGTAATTAAATCCAATTAAGAGTAGTCAATTAGGATTTTCATTGGAGTGCTCCTATCTTTTGGACCACATGATAAGGGGTGGATCTTTGGATACCCAACATTGGATTGAAAAGAAATGGTGGAGATGCAGGCGCATGAATTTTTTTCCTCACGAGCTTGCAAGATCCTTTGACCTCCTTCGGGTTCTCACTCCTCGCCGCCCGACCTCATGCTGCAGGCCACCGCTTCTCCACACCATCGCTCATGCCGTTGACCTCGCTCGAGAACCCCCTCGTTGATGCTCGTGCGACACGCCGCTCATGCGCTTCGGCCTTACTCGAGAACCCTCGTTTCTTTGATCACACATCGTCGCTTCTGCTTCGACCTTGCAACCTTTCGCTGCCGCCTTCGCCATCCCTCGCTGCCACCACCTCGCGACCCCTCTTCGCCGCCGTCCGAGAGGAAAGGGCGACGAACTGGAAAGGGAGACGAATTGAAAAAAAATGAATGAGAAAAAAATAACAATTGTATTTGTAGTTGTCACGCACGAATCGGACGACTGCGAAATAGCGCGTTACCAACCCTTGATGATGATAGATCTAGTGGACGAAAAAGATGGGAGAAGGGTGCTCCCTTATTAAATCCAATTATATATATATATTTCTTGGGTAATTAGTTTATGAAAATGCTTATGATTAGATCTATTATCCATGTATTAAAAATTGGTCTATTAAAAAGTGATTTATTTAATCTTAATTTGTACTTTTATTATCAAATTAATCTATTAAATTAAATTTTTTATATGATTTAAATTATAATAAAAAATCAAGTGCTTATGTTAAGATGTAAAATGGAGCGTTCTACCTACTCATTAATCTATTTAAAATAAGACTAAAAGAAAATTTTTAGTTTTAAAATGATGATTCTAAAAAATATTAAAATAATGATTCCAGAAAAAGGCATAATACCTCCGGCCTTTAATTGTTTAAACGTAATGATTTAAAAAAAAGACGTATAAATTTTTTTTTTTCGGTAGTAAAAAAAAAATCTAGATGGCCGTTATGTCAAATAGTTTCCCTGTCGAGACATGCCGTGCGTCATTTTTCAAGTGAGAAAAGGAACCGCTACCAATTAGTTTGTAACGGGATATAGCTGTTACCGAGATGTCGTCATTTCGACTGGTCATTCTCGTCGGTCCTCTCTCCAGGAGACCCCGACGAGCGTGAGAGGTCTCCGATCGCCGGCGGCGCCATCTGTTGGATCTCCCTTCTACCCTTCCATCATTGCCACTGTGACCACCGCCAGATTCCTCATGGCTCCGAAGCTTCACCTTTTCCTCCTCACGGCATCTCTCGCCCTTCTCCTCGCTCACCCTCCCGTTCCTACAGGAGCCGGTACGCTTCGATGATCGCCTCCATTGATCAAAGTCCTCTAACTTTTTCCTTTTTATTCTCTTCATCGAATCGAATGTTTCAATTATCATGTAACATTATCGTTAATTTTGTAAACATCAAATCGGTGTCACTTCGATTTACGGCCGATTCGAATGAGTTAAAGAAAATGAGAGGAATTTAGCCCTTTTGTTTAAAAACGATAATTAATTAAGATAACAAAGCTTTAGGAAAACTATGCACTATTATCACGTTTCTTTCCAATCTTTTAGGAGCAATGAGTACTCTGGAATCAGTTCCGGATCTTCAGAAGGCCATGTACCGCGACATCGACAGCTTTCCGTGCGTGCGCCTTTTGAATCTTTCTGGAGAAATTGGTTGTTCGAGTAAGTATCGAAACTATCTTTTCATATCCATGTTAGTAATGGTTCCTCTTTTAAGAGAGGATTTTATTCTTGGAAAAAATTTCCATCTGATGAGAAGAAAATATTACTTGACCATTTGTGTGCCAGATCCTGGCAGGGAGAAGGTCATCGCTCCCATTGTGAGTCTAAAGAATGCCAATGCCGAGTTGGATCAGTACTCTACTGTTTTGCTCCCCTTAGAAACAATGGATGACTTCTTTCTCAGGCATGCCATGTTTTTACTTTATGTTTCACACTCTTTTGATTTGGTGTTTCCTTTTTAACAATAAAACCCAGTTGGTATTTAAGTAGATCGATTAGCAATCCATTTGACGTATCTTTTTATGCATTATTCTTCCATGATTCCAAAATATAGAATTTCAGTTAACATAATGATGTTTTGACTAGCTGCACATCTTTTCTCGAGATGAGATTAACCATAGTATGATAGAATTATTGGTGTTAATATATGAGCATTCTTGATTTGGCACCAGAGAAGCTTCTTATCTTGGAGATTCTTGGTGCAGGGAATGGCTGTTTGATTAGGGCTTATACCAGAATTGTTAAACTTCTAACATCGGTACCTTGTGTCTTCTATCATGATTCTTTATCTATAGAATTTCAACGGTATAAATAAGTTCAAATGAACATAATGGTTGGAGCTCCTGCTGGAAAAAAAACCTTGATTGTTGGATCCATCCTGAAAACATGAATCTATTGGAAATTAGAATTGCCACATTCTTTTACAGGACTCATGTTTACTTTTATGCACAACATCATTCGTCCATCTATGATTTGAACTCTTAACCTTCATGCAAAAATGATTTCCAATGCCCTGGAATTCATACAACCTATGAACATTCGACTTCTTTATACTTGGTCTCCATTGTATTTGGATGCCATGTTTCTCCAGCAGGGCTTGGCTTAAACTCAGAGGTGCTACAAGGATGAACTTTGATGCATTTATTCAGCGAACTAACTAACTCAAAAGCTAATATTCTTTGCATCATTCCAATTTTATCTAACTCAAAAGCTAGATAAATACTTGTATTTGGTTGAAATCAGTCTGAAGTTCATCATTTTAGTTTCTGTTTTATAATTGATAAACTGGAGTTACACTCTATAGATATGAGCGGACTGATTATTTCATTTCTCTTATTTATTCTTTTTAATATATCAATAAGAATGTCTAGCAATGTCAGATAACTGTTTCCTACTTTCAGGGTTTCTAGGGATTTGAATTTTGCCCAGAAGGTTGCTGGTGTCTTAATTGAGCCAGCTGCAAAGTCAGTAGGTCAGTTTCTGATTTGTGTATCATTATATTTCATAATCAAGAGGAAACATGCCTTAACACTGGCACCATTCTTGAGAGAATGACTCCAAGTATTCTATTATGTAGGCTTCTCACCAGTCAAAAAATTTCCACAATATGAGTTTGCACCATATGCAAAATCCAGTTATGAGTGGAATCCTACTGTAAGTTATTGATGCGGAGGTGAAAATTAATCTACCCCAACATAATCTAAGTGAATCTTACATGACTATGCATAACAAGCTCTAGTCAGAAACCTCTTTTATTGTGCAGGGGTCTGGTATTATGTTCAATGGCTACAACTTCCCTGTTTTCTTGCTCTCCAATGAGACCTTTCCAATTTTACAAGAGGTATATGTTGACACTTTCAGAAAAAAGAGGACATTTGTGCATTCTCCTTTGAATCTTATTGTCATATTGCCATGAAGTCAGAATCACTCGTCCTAATTTCTCATGCAGCATCATACTTTTTTTTTTTTAAAACAAAGTGGTTATCTATTATAATCTTGAGTAATGTCCGAATACATAATATTGAGGACCTCCGGAGGAGGGGACCTCGTCCAAAAAGTTTCCAAAAAAGCCGATCGTCCCTGATTTGCGAGGAAATTGGCGGCGGAATTACATTCTCTATAGCAATGTGTACATTTAAAGCTTTCAAAAGAGGAGATTAAAAAGCTGATCTCAGAGTATATGTTCCATAAACACCAAGGGCATCGAGAACACCCGCAGATGATTGCCTCCAGGATTGCCGAGTCGACCTCAAGCCAAACACGTCTATGTCCCTGATCGCGACAGCCCCTAAGTCCGCATAATGCGCCCCGCATCTCAGTCTCAAGAACAGAATCCGCCCTACAGCCAATAGCACCTGCCAAAAGACACAGCCCATCAGAATTTTGAATTATGAAACCCGCTCCCCCTAGGTCTCCAGGTTTGGTGAAAGAACCGTCAGAGTTGACTTTCACCCAAGTAGGAAGCGGACTCCCAGCGGACCCAGATTGGGTCGTGGGGGTTCGTTGCCTCAGAAGAGGTGGGCCTGGAGAATTCAACCGAGCCAGCCAGAGCCCGTCTCCACATAGCCGAGATGGTCACCGATTTGGAAGCAAAATGGAGATCATTACGAGCAAGCCAGATTCCCCACAAGCAAAAAACGATAAGGGTCTGCAGACGAGATGTGGAAGGACCGTCCAGGTCACGGCCCTCCAGAGACCAGTCTCCTAAATGCCAGCGCTCAAAATAGGAGAAAGGATAATGAGTATAGTTTTGCATTAAAGACCAAAGAGCCAGAGCAGTAGAACACTCAAAGAAAAGATGTTTGTTAGTCTCAACAGCATTTCCACACAGAGGGCAGGAGGTATTGATATTATGATTGAAACATGAAAGCATATCAAGAGTAGGTAATCTGGAGTGGGATAATTTCCAAAGAAAGGTTTTAATTTTTGGTGGGGCATTGATGGACCATATGTGCTTCCAAATCGGCCGTCCAGAGGTCGGTGAGGGATTGGGCTGGTAACTCAGCGAATAATAGACCGAGGAGGCCTTAGCTTCACCATGAGGATCAGCATCCCAGACCCACCGATCATCATCGACGAAAGACGTAGTCCGCGGTAAATTAATAGCAATGATAACCTCAACAAGAGATGGACCAAAACACTGATTTAACATTAGTAAGTTCCAGTTGCCGCTCAGAATAAAACAATTCACGGTAAGAGCATCAAGAGGTACATTCATATTTATAAAAGTTGGCTTATGGGAAAGAGGTATATTAAAAATCTATGGATCACAGTAAACAGAAGTAGTCATTCCATTTGTAATATGCTTGTAAAAACCACCTCGAATTTCCTTCATAACATGACAGATCATTTTCCATGGCCAAGAAGCATTAACACAATTAATTTCATTCCAGGGCAGCAAAGAATTCTACTTATTTCTTACCAATTGGGTCCAAATGTCCTGGGCACCATTTAGCATACTGAGGACACACTTAGCAAGCAAAGAACAACGAATAAGATGAAGATTACGAATACCTAAACCTCCCTAAGATTGATGAGCCTGGACCGTATTCCACCCAATAAGATGTAAACCAGTTTTAGTGCCTGAAGGAGACCAAAGAAAAGACCTAGAGTACTTCTCAAGAGACGAGATGAGCCCTTTAGAAATATAGACTGATGACAAAACATGAACATGCATAGAATTTAGGACAGACTTAATAAGCACACTCTTACCAGCAGTGTTCAGTAACTTACCTTGCCACCCATTAAGCCTCCGAGAAATCTTAAGCAAAAGAGGCTGCTGCTGTCGATGGGATATATATTTATATGAAATTGGTGCACCTAAATAAGTAAAAGGAAACTTACCCTGCTTGATACCAAGAATCTGCATAATCTTGAGCTTTCTAGTAATAGAGAACTTATGAGGAAAAAAGAGCTCAGACTTATCAGCATTAACAACTTGATTAGTAAGACATTTATAGCTTTTTAAAATGTTAGAAATAAACCTGGTATTGCGGGTAGTGGCCCTAAGACAAATAAGCAAATCATCAGCAAATAAAAGATGACTAAGATTGAAATTGCCTATACTGAAAGGAATGATCTTGGAGGAACGAACCTCATCCTGAATAAGGGAAGACAAAACTTGTGAGATGAGAGTAAATATGTAAGGGGAGAGGGGGTCCCCCTGGCGTATGCCCATAAACGAAGAAAAATAAGGAGATTGCTCGCCATTAATGTAGCAAGTGAACTTAGTAGATTTAATGCATGTCATGACCCAATAAATAAACTTTTCAGGGAAATTCATTTTATGCATTACAATTTGAATTGCATTCCAAGAGACTTTATCAAAAGCCTTAGAGATATCAACTTTGAACATTAAGTATTTTCTCCTGCCCTGAGAGAGTGAATGAGCTATTTCCTGAGTAACCAAAATGTTATCTTGTATTGAACGACCAGAAATAAAGGCTGATTGGCAAGTATCAATAAGTGTTGGCAAAAGAGGTTTGAGCCGGTTAGCAAGAATCTTGGATACTGCCCTATAAATAACATTGCAGAGACTGATTGGCCTGTAATCATTAATCCTTTGGGGTGAGGGCTTCTTGGGTATGAAGACAAGGGCAGTGTTCCCCCAATCATTGGGAAAGATGTTATTGTTGAAGAAAATTTGAATAGAGGTTGTGATTTCAGTGCCTAAGATATCCCAGTACTGCTTATAGAACTCCAAAATAAACCCATCAGGCCCTGGAGCCTTGCCGGGGGTCATGGACCAGAAGACATCCTTAATTTCCTTAGGGTTCACTGGGGCTAGAAGAGAATGGTGGCAAACATTTTCAAGAGATGGGAGGGGGGGGGGGCAGGTAGAGGGAGCAGGACGGCTATGATCAGGAGCCCGGAGGGCTTGATAATAATGTACGAAATGATTGAGGATATCTCCAGAATTCAGAAGAGTGTGACTGGAGTCATCTGTAATGGTTGTTATCCTATTTTGCTTGTGTCTAATTGTGGTGCTTAGATGATAGAATTTGGTGTTCTTATCCCCATTGGTTATCCAATTAACGCGAGATTTGCTCCACGACTTGATACTAATTTGTCGTAGGATGGCAGCATGCTTATGATAAAGGGCCCTAAGGTGAAGAGATTCATTGTCATTAAGTCCTCTAGAGTCGTCCTTATGTTCAAGGGATTGGATTTGTGCAAGAGTAACCTGTGCTCTAACCTCGAGTTTCCCAAGGTCCTGAGAGTTCCATTTAATAGTTTTCCTTTTAATCTGGTGCAAAATAGAGGTCAGGAAGTCCCTAGGGTGCCTATTGGTCCAAACCTGCACAACAATGTTCCTAGCTTGGGGATACTCAAACAAAAAATGCTCATATTTAAATGTGTACTTCAACTCCGCCTATGTTTTATAGCCGGTCCCAAGCCCGGATAAAGGAGGAGGGTTGTGTTAGGCCCCGACAGTCAGCGTAAAACCCTGTCGAATCTTATGAACATGGATCAACGAATAGCGGAATGGCGTCGTATGATCCATGTAGCCGACCCCACCTAGTGGGATAAGGCTTTGTTGTTGTTGTTGTTAAATGTGTACTTCCTTTTGTTTGATTGGACTGTGTGGAGGAGTAAGGGAGTGATCAGAGACACATCGAGGAAGAGATGTAACAGAAGCATTAGGAAAATGCAGAAGCCAACTAGGATTAACAAGGATTCTGTCCAATTTGCTAAGGATTCTTACCGGTCCCATTCTATTATTACACCAAGTATAACTATGACCAGGCAGGGGAAGATAAAAAAACCCTTGAGTGTGGATGAGGTTGTGAAGGGCTAATGAGGGAGAGCAGCGAAAAGGGTTGCCTCCCCGCTTGTCAGATTGAGCTAGAATATTGTTAAAATCTCCTGCTAACATCCAAGGAAAATTCTCAACATTGATTTGATTAAGATCTCTCCACATAATCTTTCTAATATGAGAGTTAGTGCTAGCATAAATACCTGTGAGCAAAAATGTAAAATTTTCATAAGAAACTATAGCATGTATGAAATGAGGGTTGATAACAATAGGGGCGACTTCCACCATCTGCTAGCGCCACACCAGGATGAGGCTGGCGGCGGCGCCGTTGCCGGGGGACTAGCAACTGCACCAAGCCTGGCCAAATCGGCGCACGACAGCAGCAGAATGGGAATCATCAGCATGGGATTCAACTAATAAGACAACATCAGGATGCTTATTATGAATTAAATTAAAAAGATAGTCACGAACTTTGCTCCGAAAAGCGCCTCGACAATTCCAAGTAAGGAGTTTCATGTATTAGGATTTAGAGGGTGGTGAGACATTGTAGCTACATCACAGTTTTTATCCACATTATCCATATCAGCACTAGTTGACTTACCTGACAGCTTTGCCCTATTTTTTCTATTTTTCTTCTTTAGAGTATGGACGATAGGATTAATAGCGACTTTGGCCGTCCGTTGAGAGCGCTCGGAGCGTGGCATAGGCGGTGGCAGAAGATCGATGTCCTCCAGCTCCAACTCCGATCCAAAGTCCGATCCAGAGTCCAACCGATCCACCTGCACAGAGTTATTAGATGGGAGAAAGAGTTTGGTTTTCGCCCAGTCCACCATGGCGGCATGAGATTGTTCCTGACCAACTTTCGAAGAAGGAGGACAAGGTGTTGGGGTAGAGGAGGGTTCGGGGAGAGAGTAGGGTCCGGGAAGGGAGTTCTTCCTCGTCGGACGCTGGGTAGGCAGGACAGGAATGGATAGGGGAGCAGATACCCTAATGCCAGATGAGGAGGGGGGAGATGAAAGGAAAGAGTTTGGGTCCATTTGCATAACCGGCACCTGAATTAGGGTTTGAGATGATAAAGGGGGCGATGGGATGCGTGAGGAAGAAAAGGCACGTGAGGGAGAGGGAGCTCGTGAGGGTGAGGGGGCACGTGGCGAGAGATTAGCTATGGTAGGGTTGATCGGATGGCTCGAAGAATTCAGACATGTAACGGTGTTCAGGACAGGTGTCTGCAGATGAGGGTAACAGGCAGCATCCAACGGTCGCTGACACAACTCAACGGGATTGTGCGTACCAGCTGGCGCCTCGGGGCCAGAGCGGCCAGAGGAAGCCCCGCCGGCGATCGGAGGCGAGGGTTTCTCAACTCTATGCCAGTTGCTGGCGGGTGAGGGTCGACGACCCCCGCCGGACGCCTGCATCCAAGGACCATAGAGGAGTACCTTCGGATTCAGGGGAGCAGCGACGGCCGCGGAGTCCCCCTGCCCAATCGCCGGGCAAGCTTTGAAACGGTGACCAACAATCCCGCATCTGAAACAGAACAAAGGCAAATTTTCATAAAGTATGTGCTGAAGGAAACGAGAGTTGTCCGGTAACCTGACCCACAAAGCTTGTTTCAGAGGTTTGGACAAATCAATCTCAACACATCATCGAGTGACCCCCGAGCTTTCATCCTCACAAAGGAAATTCCCCACCGAAGACGCTAACCGCCGGATGGATCGCGAGTTACAGAGCTCCCACGGAAGACCTGGCAGTTGAATCCACACAGGCGATGAGGCGTCCTGATCTTCAAAGGGCTTAAAAAATGGCTTAGCTTGAGAGACGTGCATAAGAGTATTCTTGACCTTCCATGGGCTTGGGTGAGCACCTGAAATTTATCGTGTTCGTCAGCGAAATGAAACATGAGAAAGCTGTTACCCATGTCTTGGATCTGCAGGGGCCCCTGGAGATGCCAGATCAGAGCAAGTGTTTCCATGATTTCGGCAATAGCCACTCCTGGGCCGAGCAATCGTCCCAGAAGGCAGCAATGGAGGGCTTCCGATCGCTGCATCGTCTCCTCCAGAGGGATGGAGATCTCTTCAGTAATGGTTTTTCGGAGGGTACGCCGTTGATTTGGGGAAATAAGCGCGATCCGTCGACTAGGTTGTTGGCACACGATATCCGACCAGCTGGAGCCCCTACGACCATCACCATTTTGTCGGATCTCAGAAACCCTAGACAGGGATTGGGGGATGTTGTGAGGCGCATTTGATGGCGTAGGAAGGAGCGGCGGGAGATTAGAGGGGGGGAAGAGCGGTGGGTCAGCAAGAGGGGAAACATGCGACTGAGCATGGTGGAAGGAAGGATCGCCGGCAGTCACAGGTCCAGAGGAAGAGGAGGGAAGGTCAAGTGGCGGTGGAGGGTCAGGGGGTGGAGGATCGCTCTCGTGCGCATGCGAGCGCAGAGAGGCAGGGTGAAACATGATAAGTTCCGGCCGCCTCGCGAGGTTTTTAGCATCATACTTTTTGGTTGAAGCTTCTGAAAGTATATTAGTGTTTGGCTACAATTTTATACTTTGCAAACCTCTTTATCATAGTAAAGTAAGAAAGGTTTTGATGTTTGTGGGTGCTGAGTTTTTTATGGGTTATTTGTGGGTGGCGATGAGACTTAAGAATTAGTGTTTCCATAAGTTTCATGAAAAAATAGTTGAATATGCATAATATATGAAATTTTTATTCATGGATTCACCCTTGTTGTCATTTTGTTGGTAGTCAATATTATCACGAGCAATATTGTCACAAATATCAAACTTCAGTATGTATTTATAGATGTGCTATTCTAGTCTGCTCAAGATTATCCTGTCAGGACTTTCCTTCAGACATAAATTATTAGCTTATTCTTCATGGTATTTTCTGTCAAAAAAACTGTTCATGTTATTTGTGTCTAAGGCATAATTCTTCATTGTTCTTGTTTTGTTGCTTTTCTCTTATAATTTTTTTCTTGATTGATGCAGATAGCTAATGAGAATGCAAAGAGCAAGTATCGGCACCCATTAAATGTCGCCGAATTTGATCTCATCATGCAGGTCCGATTGTTTCCTAATCGGTTGATTGATTCATACTTCTTTGATTGCTAGAGTTAAATTTCTTTACACTGTTTCTTCCAGACAACAAGAGCTGGAACTCATGATTCACAATCTTGTCTCAAGCAGCAGACTTGTCTGCCCTTGGGTGGATTCAGGTGACTTATCTTGACTGTATGGTTTTGTCCTGAGCTCTGATTCTTTTGATCTCAAATTCTAAAGAGAAGATATCTTCAGTTTATGTGATGGTGATGCTCTTGAAGCTTGTGTTAGATGCTAAAATACACAAAACATTTGTCCCTCTGGCTTTTTACATCTAATCGATGTTTGCATGTGTATGCAAGTGCATGCAATAATATTATAGATAGACATACAAATACATTTATATACACACACTATATATATATATCAATGTAATGCAGATACGGATATATGCATATACTTTTATATTTGTTTTCTGCTTGCCTTAAAAAGAATATATTTGTTTTCTGCTGCTCTTTTATTATGTGACCCACCACCTTCTTCTCATTGAGCAATTTTTTTTTTCCTTTTGATGCTAGCGTTAACTTCATTCTTTAGGGATCCTTTTCATATATGTCAATCACAATTCACAAGGGTTGCTCAATAAGAATATATTCTTTTTGAAGGAATTGCTCAATAATGATATGCCTTTCATTTTTGAGCTGCAACTCCTTTTCAGCATGGAAATTAATGTAAAGATCTAATAGTCCTCAAAAGGTATAAAAAAAAGATACAACTCAGTATAGTTGCTTCATATGGAGTGGACTTTCTTGAGATCATTTCTGTTATTCTCTATGTATTCTGATGACATCCATGTTTAACTTAGTTTCCCATTCATCCTCAACTTTGTGTAAAGCTTCTTGCTGTAAAGTTATCATGATTAAGCTAAAAACCAATGGTTAATGATGTTACTTTGTTGTAGAAATTATCTGTAAATTTGTAATGCCACACATTCCAGTGTTTCTAATTTTTTATAGTATCTTGTATTAATCTGTCATCTGGGATGCAGTGTTTGGTCTTCTCTTCCATCAATAAATATCTCATCTGCAAAACCACCTAAACCTATTATAATGGCTGTGGCATCTCAAGATTCCGCATCATTTTTTCGTGATCGAAGCCTTGGTGCTGATTCTCCAATATCTGTGAGTCCTGCCTTGCTTTTGCATTTTCAGTGGTGAAATGACAAGTGCCAGTTCTTAAGTTTTTTTTTCATACATGATACATTCATTTCTCAGGTTTAAGTTTCTGTATGAATGTGCAGGGATTGATTGCATTGATGACTGCAGTCGATGCTCTTTCTCGTGTGAGTGATCTGGATAGGCTCAAAAAGCAGGTACTTTTGACAAGAAAAACTTTGATTCATACCACCAATTCTCTTTTTTCTTCATGAAAAATTCTGTAATGTTCGAGTGTTCCTTTTGCATATCTTGGAATTCTCCTAAGCACTATTTTCCTCTCTATCTCATGAGTTACTTATATCTCATTATTTGTAAGTTGTTTGCAAAGCTCCTGTGTCATTTCTACTTCTCTTGCTTTTCCCTCATTTTAATTGTTCATAAAGTTAATTAAATGAACTAGTGAATCAACTTAACAACCTATATAGAGAAACCTAGACAGATAATGAATTCAAACATAAATGGTTCTATTCTTTTTCTTCCTGTCAAATAAAATTTTCTTTAGTTTCTTCGCTCAGAGGATAAGATCTTTACAAGATGTCGAGGTCCAAAACCAACAAACTGCTGCTTCGCTTTCTCTAGTACATAAAGATAGAATGTGGTTCTTCTCTGATTTTCCTTTTGATATCCTTGACTCTTCAATAAAACATAGAAGACAGTTCCTCATCAAAATCCCCTCATAAGGAAACCTTTCATTCCCCTTGAGGAAAACTTTTCACGAAAATCCTTTGTCAACTGAACACATGAAAGACTTTTTCACGTCCGTATTGTTTGCAGGAAAATTAAACTGCCTTTTAACATCTTCCAAATTAATCTGGGTGGCCTTTGTAAAATAAGGGTCATGCCCTTTACTCCAATCACTTAGTTGCAATTTGCAAGTTTTACATTTACTGGCATTCCGTACTTTTCATGAGGCATATTATTTCTTTATTTTTAGTGGTTAAACTGGGTGGTATTTTGTCTTTTATATTCCGACTTTCCACTGATGCTGCAGCTTATCTTTATGGTTTTTACTGGAGAAGCATGGGGATACCTGGGAAGCAGAAAGTTTCTACAGGAGCTGGATGATGGCACAGATTCTGTCTATGGTCTAAATGGCACCATGATTGATAGGGTATTTTGATAGTTTTATTAGTATTAATATTAGTTCATATCACTGTCTGATTTTTCCCTTGTACACTACCTTGACAATGTTTCTGAAAGATGCCATCTGCAATAATTTTAGTATTCCGGGATCTTGTTCAACAAAGAGAATATAGGAAAGACAAGGCTTCCCTTCATCATATTAATATTAGAAAGTAAAAGAAATTAACTCAACTTGTATCAGTATGAAGATCATCTTTAACTCTTTTTTTAATTGTTCTAGATATGTGGCCAGGAAAATCCTTTTCTATTGATTACACTGTTTTTTCGGCAGATAATGCATGCCCATTTCTATGATCGCAATGATTTTGAAGCACCTTGAAATTTCATTAGATTAGACAGTCTTCCGCAAAAGTTCTTGCAGCTCACCTATTTGTCAGTTAGTTGTAGTTTCAATGCATTTATATGTTTTATGAGTAGCCCTTGAGAAAGCTAGTAGACAAAATTTACTGTTCACTACACAATCTCACTAATGTGTTATATTATTTCAGTGACAGCATGGAGATACACATAGTTAAGTACAAGGACAATGCGACACAATCTATACATTTAAATCCCCTGAATAACATGTCATTATGTAATTAAGGATCGAAGGTCAAACATATTAAAATGTGTCACCCTCAATTGTGAACAAAATATGGGAACAACCCTGTAAATATTTTCTTATTTTTTTGTCAATAAGCATGAAAAACACAATAGTCACAAGTAGACTGTGCATGGGTCAGGTTGGACCTGACCATCGGGCTGAGTGCTTTTTGGCCAGCAAACACGATCCGACCCGACCAAGTTTGGGTTGGGTTGGGTCAGGTCGGGTGGTTGGGTTATTTGACCACCCTTTTTTCTTCTTTTAATTTTTTAATATAAAAAATATACTTATTATTTTATTTTAAACCATGAAAACAACATTTTATTTGTTTAATATCTTTCATATTTCAAAGGCTTTATTTTCACATTTTTTTTTCAATTTTTGATCACATAAAACCTCTAAACTAAATAAAAAATATTTATTTTTAAATAAAAAGGGTCGAGTCGACTTGGGTTGAGATTTTCCAACCTGTACTCGATCCGGGTTGGGTCATGTTCGGATCGGGTTGGGTCCGTCCCAATGACCCAACATGGGTTGGGTCAGGTTGATAGGTTCATCGGGCCGACCTGACCCCATGAACACCCTTAGTCACAAGTCTAGTGCGTCGCTAGGAAATAGTGCCATCTCAATAAGCTTTCGTGGTTGGCTTCATGTATGACGTAAATCCTTTTCACACTTTGTTTTATGTGACTTTAGTACAATCTTTAGCAGCAGCCTTTTCCAACAACAACAACAAAGCCTTATCCCACTAGGTGGGGTCGGCTACATGGATCATACGACGCCATTCCGCTATATTCGTTGATCCATGTTCATAAGATTCGACAGGGTTTTACGCTGGCTGTCGGGGCCTAACACAACCCTCCTCCTTTATCCGGACTTGGGACCGGCTATAAAACATAGGCGGAGTTTAGCAGCAGCCTTTTCCAATCATATAAATTAATTGGGTGTTCAATGGATGTATGTCTTACAAGAAATATGATATATCAGCTGATAGTCTAAATTTTGTCACCAATTTTGGGAAGAACCATTTATGATGCAAATGAAATTTTCCGTGGACAATTGCTCATGCTGAAAAAAATACACTGTAATAAGTAAATAACATATCATTGATCAATGCTTCTCTTATGCCTCCAAACTATGCACTTATGAACTTCCTCCAAACTTTATGGCCATTAATAACACTCTCAAACCTCTCAAAATTGCTGTCAAACTTTGCGTAGATACCCATCATAGCTGTTTATATATATATATATATATATATATATATATATATACAACAACAACAAAGCCTTATCCCACTAGGTGGGGTCGGCTACATGGATCATACGACGCCATTCCGCTCTATTAGTAACCAAACCTTTCGGTATATTATTCACCAATAGATCTTGCTCTATTAGTTCACCAAGTGTCCGCCTTGGCCTCCCTCTTCCTCTTTTAATCGGACTCCAGATTATTTGATCTACTCTTTTTACTGGCGCATCTAATGGTCTTCTCTGAACATGACCAAATCATCTCAAACGATTCTCTACCATTTTCTCATTAATAGGAGCCACTCCGACTCGTTCACGTATATGGTCATTCCTAATCTTATCTAATCTTGTATGACCACACATCCATCTCAACATCCTCATTTCGACTACCCCCACTTTACGTTCATGTTGTCCCTTCATAGCCCAACATTCACTACCATATATATATATATGAGATGCATAACTATTAGTATATAATATACTTGTCTACATTCTTGTAACCAGTATAACGTTATCAATAACAATGGAAACCTTCAAAACGTATACTACATGGATGAGTATTCCTTGCATGACTGGTTGTGTGGTTTATGCCCCTGGATTGTCAGACTGCATGAATTACAGCTCATAAACTTCCTGGCTTGTTAAAAAGGCTGCTAATTACTTGTGTCTCTTCTCAAAAAATTAACTTATGTAATCCTGATATGATCTTCCTAGTTAATTGATATTCTAGGTTTATGAAATATGTTTTCTTAAGAAGGATGTTAAAATATATGTTAATTAACTGATTGCTCTGGATCTACTTTATTTTCAGGGTTGTAACATTGTTCTGATTTTTATTTATTTATTTTTGCTTCATTTCTTAGAGATGTTCTTGTTTTTATTGAATATGTTCATTAATTGACTGCTCTGGATCCTCTTTCCTTTCCAGATTGTAGAGGTTGGTTCTGTTGGCAAAGGCTTAAATCAAGATGCCACGACCTTTTATACACATGCGGATGGGGTAAGTCGGCATTTTATCACAGAGAAAATAGAGAAAAGAGGCAAATCTTCTTGCTTATGAAGAAATTGGTTTCTGGCCCTATCATTCAGTTTGTACATAAATTTTGTTTTGTGCAATATATAGTAGAATTCTGTGAATGTACATGCGTCTGCTCTTGTATGATCGTTCACTGCCAACCGAGGACATTTCCATGCTCTCCTGAGTTTTTTATGCCAAAAGTAGTAATGTTAGAATACATCAAAATGCTCAATCTTTCTCTACAACATAAGCTTCTCTATTACGAAATGTTTTATTATCATAGTAGTATCTTTCCTTTTTTTTCATGAGTTCACTGAATATCTACATGCAAACCCTTTTATGCGATATCTTTTTACCAGCTCTTTAGAAGGATGTCTTTAACTCCGCCTATGTTTTATAGCCGGTCCCAAGCCCGGATAAAGGAGGAGGGTTGTGTTAGGCCCCGACAGCCAGCGTAAAATCCTGTCGAATCTCATGAACATAGATCAGACGTCGTATGATCCATGTAGCCGACCCCACCTAGTGGGATAAGGCTTTGTTGTTGTTATTGTTGTTTAGAAGGATGTCTTTGATCTAAAAGTCTGAGTGAATCGCCTAAAAATAATCAGAAGTTCATTCCTCAGGTTGATTTGTAGCCTAAACTTAGACGGCCTCTCTCTCTCTCTCTCTCGGGATAAACTTAGAATTTGAAGGGTTCACAGACACTTAACATTCTTTCATATCTGGAACATTTATGCTTTTGTCTCCTTGCTATGAGAATTTAATTGATACATTTATTCTCTTAGCGGATGACTTTTCAGTCTTTGCTGTTTTCTTCAACCTTGCTTCTTCATGTACCACAGTCATGTCCTGACAGTTTTTACAGCTGAATAGATAAGAATAGTGTCTTGAGGCTAGAAGTCAGCTCCTACTATTTTGCTTATCTTTTACATTAATCCAAAATATTGCGTGATTCACCTTACAACAACAACAACAACAACAACAAAGCCTTATCCCACTAGGTGGGGTCGGCTACATGGATCATACGACGCATTCCGCTCTATTAGTAACCAATTCATTGATCCATGTTCATAAGATTCGACAGAATTTTATGCTGGTTGTCGGGGCCTAACACAACCCTCCTCCTTTATCCGGGCTTGGGACCGGCTATAAAATATAGGCGGAGTTTGCGTGATTCACCTTATGATAATAAAAAGAGTTATTTGTTTCTCCTAAAAAAAAAGTTATTTGTCACTTAAAGTCTCAGCGCATCAATCCTTTTTGTCCATTTACCATTTTTGTGTCCCTCTCCGAAAAAAAAGCATTCTCGATATGTAATGTGTCAAACCATATTCCCCTAAAAAATTGTCTCAATGATATTGACTATAATTACCTCAAAATGTAAAGTTAGATTTAAAATTGCCAAGGTGCATTTACCCAAAGATCTGATGCACAATTGAATTCCTTAAATGATATAAACTTTTCTCATGTTTAAATTCCCAGCACAAGTTCCAATGATTTTCTATTTCAAGATGCTTCAATAATGAATGTATCCAGCATAACTAACGTGATTATGTACAATTGTAGACTTGTCAAGTACCAACATAAAGCTTTGAGTGGTACTCAGTGCTACATGGGCTTGAACATGGAAGTTTGATTATATTACTCATTCAAGAATCTTACTAAGAATTTTTGTCGGTCGTACAGATCTTACCAAATACCAAGCATCCAGGGAGAAAGGAGATAGGGATATCTTTGATTTTAAAAAAAAAAAAGCTAATTTTCATTTTGTAGTCTCTTTTCATGTATTGTCTAAACAAGAAAATAGAAATGCATATGAAAATATCATTTTTTTTCTTTGAAAACTGGTTTCCTCAATGGCTAGTGACTAAACAAGTTGTATTCAGTTCAGTTGAAAGGAAGACAACTGACAACTCCCCTTTTAAATTTAACTTCATGCCTTAAAGGATGTGGCAGTGCCAGTGTCGTATGTGTACTCTCTTGTTTGTAAATTATCACCCTGGAGATATGCATCAAGAGGGGAAACTATGGCTGAAGTACATCCAATAGCATTCTTTGCATACTTTCCAGTATTTAATTTTTAGTAATAACAGAGAAAGTAAATTTGACTCATGAGGCCATTTGGTCCTTTCTGGATTTTGTAGTCAGTGTTTGTTTTATTTCATGTTGAGTTATTGAGTAGAATGTCAACTGAAGAGCTTCGTTTTGATACAAATTTTAACTACTGTCTGATTGTAGGACTCATCTGTCACAAAAGAAATGCTGAATGCCTTTCAAAAAGCAAGTGATTCTCTTGGTTCAGATAATGTGAAGATCAAATCAGCACATGCATCAAATCCTGGTATTCCTCCATCTTCGTTGATGGCTTTTCGGAGGAAGGTTGGTTCATACTAATTCAAAGGGTTTATGAATCTGTAGTGTTTCCTAACCAAGATTTTTAATTACCTTACATTCTGAGGCCCTTTGTCTCTCTTTGCTTATTCAATCTTAGTGAAAAATTTTCTCTTCTCTATATTGTTTTCTTTGCATATGTTTTTTTTTTCATTCGGTTAATATGCATTACCTCTCTGAAGTGCATGAATTATCAATTGTAAATTTTGATAATCGATATAGCAACATACAATGTGAGATTGTTTAGTTTAGTTCCATTTGCGCAAGTATTTTTTGAAAGTGGGATTTTTTCCAATTCAATGGTGTGCCATTCGATGATTTTCTTAGCTTAATTAATTGCTATTTGATATTGTCAATTATCTCTTTGCAGAATTCTTCAACTTCTGGTATTGTTATAGAGGACTTTGATTCCTCTTTCTCGAACAAGTTTTATCACAGCCATTTGGATGATCCATGTATGCTTAGAAACTTTGACAACTCCCTTACATATTTTTCTTGTTCTTATCCTAGTTTTTAATTCCTTTACATCACATTTTTGTGCAGCAAATATTGATTCATCTTCAATAGCAGCTGCAGCAGCACTAGTAGCTCGGGCATTATATGTACTTGCGAATGATGACTTGCCATTAGATCTTATGACACTCAACTCCATACGAGTGAATGTGTCCCTAGTAAAAGAACTAGTAGGATGCTTGTTGACTTGTGGACCAGGTCTTTCCTGTGACATTGTTAAAGGCTTTATTTCTCCAAGCAATGACTGTCCAAGCCACTATGTTGGTGTTTATCTTGATAACCCTGCTGGCACACAAGAACCCCAGTATGCTGACGATACATCTCGTTTTGTCTGGAACTTCTTGTCTGATAGAACTTCAATTCAGAGGGACAATAGTAAGTCTTGCAATGGAGAGTGCAGTAACATAGGTGAAGTTTGCATCGGAGCTGAAATAACTGGCAAGGGCAGATGCGCCATGTCAACCACTAGGTACTTTGCTTATATTTTTGCTTAACTTCCATGTACCTCCTCAAAAAAGGAAAAAAAAAATTCCATATACACCAACTGAAAATTTTCCTTGCCTTCTGAGGGTTTTTGTGTAATTTTTCTGAGTTGGTTCTCTTTTCTCTACCCAAATTTAGTTATGAAGACTGTTTTCGGTTACAATTTTATGTGGACCTTAATTATGATCTTTTGTTCATCTTTTCAGGTACGTTCCTGCTTATTCCACCCGCCTGAGATTTGAAGACTACTGGCGTGTCATTCCTACTAATTCCTCTGACCCAATGGGATCAGTTGATCCTGTATGGACCGAAAGTTATTGGAATACAATTGGCGTCCAAGTTTACAAAGTGCAGAGCGCTGCATACGACCGACTCATTCTTATAGGCGGACTCAGTGTTACAGTTGCATCTTATGTTGCGATCATTGTAGCTAAAGCTTTTATTTCAAAAGCTGTGAAGCGGGATTGAGCTGTATCAACGTAGACATTACAACAAACTTATCAGTTCTGTACTGACACACGAAAGTTTACTGCATTCAGTCATATTTCAAGTGTACCCGGAGCTGCGTTTTATACTCTGTTGGAACGAATCAGAAAAGCAGTTTGCATACAACCTGCCTTATCTTTGGGGAGTTGATGAAAATTCCAAACCAACTACTTATCCGCCTCCAGATTGGAAACAATTTTTTTTGTACCAATATACAGAAAACATGTACCTCGTAGAACCTGTGGTTGTTTGCCAAGCAGACAAATCATGGTCATGGTAGACTGGTGGAGCCTAGTTATATCCTAATTTTTGGCCTAAAAATCCTCTTGGTATATGATGTAAAGTTGTCAACTTTTAAGATTATTTCTATTACGTGAGGAGTATTAGGTTAACCTTTGGTATTTATGCTTTGGAGAGAAATGAGTTGACATTAATGGAATATCTACAGCCAACGTGCCAAGACATGTTCCTGCTACTATTGAACATGTCTATATGTCACTCAGAAGTTGATTCGTAACTCGTACACGGAAAAAAAATGTACACATGATTGTAATGCACGCAAGCATTATTATCTTAACTTTTACAAACATTTTAATATTAAAATGAGGACATACTCATAGTCACTGGCAAGGTTTCAAAGAAACATGTCCTATAAATAAAAAAATAAATATTGAAGTGCTACTTATGGACAATGACAGCATGTATGTACCTGCATCCTAAAGAATAGACTACAGTTGTGCACTGAGTATTTCATTCCATGTATCAGGAATACCTGGAAGGCACCAATGTAAACAGTCATGAAAACCACCCGAGGATTTGCTAAAATATTTTGATATGTGCCCTTCATCTCTTAATCGTGATAAAGCAGTAATATCAAGAAGCTTGACCCTCGTTCCTTTCACTGCCGCCTCCGCGACTAAATTGACTGAACCGTCACGCATAACCTCATTCCCCCCAGTCAATGGAACAATGTTATCACAGTTTCCTCCAGTATTCCAGTCTCCGTTGACAAAATGCCTTGGTGATATTGTCCTAAAGAAAGCTCTAAGCCGTGGATGCTGCGAATCAAGCCATCGAACAACACTGTGGACGGTCAGGTTTTTTGCATTGGCTATCCCTGCAAACATTTGGCTGATGTTCGGCTTTCCGTTGATGTGCATGTTCCACCGATTTTCTTTAAGTTTCCATCTACTCCAGTGATGGCCAGTGTTAAGTACGAGAACATAAAATTTGTGGAGGTTCTGTCTTATGAATGCCGCAGGTCGATCAATATGCATAGCATAATGGGTAAGAGGATCTGAACTGTTCAGAGGTTGCAATTCACACAAACATGCTGACCAGTGGAACAGAATTGTTATATTAGTATTCCGGAATCGATAGGCCCAACCATCAGGTCTTTTTGCATGAGCTGTTTTAATTAGGTCATATTCTTTTCCGACATCTTCGACCTTACGATTATGTATACCACCCGTTACCATGCACATCAAGGACTGGAATTGTTGCCTTGCTAAGGAATCTCCAACAAAAGCAATAGTTTTGTGGCGCATTCTGGAAGCAAAGGAAAAATTAACATTTGCAATTACTTTGTATGGTATAATGATAACTAGAAGCGAACAAAACCACGTTTATTCTCACGAGACCAATAGTAAACAGAAAACATAGTCTTGCCTTTTCAGGAATTCAGGTCCAGCGAAATTGGGCATCTCACATCCTTGTGGCTGCCATCGAAAATGCTCATAGGAGAAATCGGTACGCCATGTTAATCTGCATGCCCACATTCCTGACAACCATTGCTTGCAGCTCGAGCCAGAATACAAAGGCCTTTTGTTGTCTTCTACCCACTTTCCCTTTGCATAGTCACAGCCTACAGAAGCTACCATGTGTTATATGGAATCTCTTAAATAAGAAGGATATCAACCTATCATGACAAGATCTTGTTGATTCAAAGGGAAAAGAGAATTAGAATAAAAATGAAAATTCACAAAATAAATGATGACTTGGAGCAGATACTATGGTCAGAACTTAGGACTACATAAACAACATGCTAAAATCAAAGATCACCACAACAGAGGATATGGAAATACCCATCATAGAAGAATAACAGTATAAAGTATAATAGATCCATTTTAATTAAAACACGGCAGAGATTCTAGTATGAGAAATTACCTTTCATCTCCAAAGGCATTTTCTTCGTGTACATGTCCATTCTTTCCTTACCATTTGAGCTTCTTGATGAGAAGCCCATTCCTCGAACAGTAATGACTGGCTCTGTGTTTTCATATGATACATTAATTGTTTTCTCAAATGAGAAATTTCCATTGACAGATTTCTGCTTATCGTGTGAGAAGTTCGCAGCAGGAGGTTTAAGATGGTTCACTGTGAACACAAGATTGGGCTTTCCATGACAAAAACCAAAAATTAAGCAATGTGGTTACTGGACAGCAAAGAGATTTGGTATTCAATAGCTAGTACCTTGAGAAGAAATGTTGAGTTGCTCCAAAGGTGGAAAAAAGGTACTAGGAATTGGAGCCTTGTCCAATTCCCAATAGGAAAAACTTATGCATACAAGGGAAACGAGTGCTGCACAAAGTTTGATGACATTGACTTTCTGTAATGCCCAAATTTTCATCCCTTCATAGAATTGCACGGTCTGTGTTATTCTTAAGGAAACTCAGGGCTCCTGTGGAGGATAGCAAAGCTAAGTTTCAGCAATTAGCAACACCATGTGAGTGCTGTAAACTAAAGCAAACTTGGCCCTGTCCCATTATTCTTTATCTAACCTGCGTAAAAAATTGTTGGAACATAGAACATATCTAAAAGAATAAAGATAAAAGTTGCGAAACGAAAGAAGAGGTAGTAATAGTATTCTCTTCTTCTAGTCAACAGTACAGATACATTAGCAACCACACCATTGAGAATGAGCAATGCATCAAGCTATCAATAGCTGGAAATGAAAAATCCAAGTAGTTCCATTGTTAAATAAAAGAAAAGATGTTAGGGAAGCAGTAAAAAAAACTGAAAATTGACATCTTCCTTGATTCATAAAAAGAAAAGAACACATTTAAGTTGTTGACACCAAAAAGTTGAGCTGTTGAACCAATGTTGTGTCACCGGATAGAATGTTTGCACTAAGAACACCTAAACAACCTCACGCGTTATGCTAACATCTCTTCGTTATTATTCCGTTCCGCTACACTCGTTGATACATTCCTGGGAGCTGCACCTCAAAGTGTTTCTGCTCAGAACAAAGAAAGAAAATTCTAAAACAAGAACACAACACGTCTTCCATATTGTCTAATCTCATGTCTCATATCAATTAATTTGAACCCCAACAAATTGAATCAACCCCTAAGTCATAAACCGGAGAAGAGGGCGGAGCAAGAAACGATTGGATTCGTGTGAGCTCGCATCAGTTGCACATAATAATTCAGTAAAAAGAACAACACACATAAAGATGCCATCTTTTCGACTCCATTGTTCCCATACCGGCCAGTACCTCGCGGTAACATAATCCGAAGGGCAAAGTTGTTCCAGCTGGCACGGAGAACACCGCAAAAGAGAGCCATCGAAGCGTTCAAATTATGCTAGCAATTTCTCACGCCATTAGGAGAACAGCGCGCATAAAGCTACCGACTTTACCATCCAAAGTCAGACCAGGAGGAAAGCAGCATTTCAGACCAGGCCACTTACTTAACAAGGAGGAGAGAGCTCGGAGAAGGGACCGTCATCCTTTTCGCTCCGGCGATAACAGCGCTCCCCTGAAGAAGGAAGCGATCAGGTCGACGTCGGCCGGTGTACGGTGTCTGTGGCGGGCGGTGGAGGTGGCGTCACGATGCCGGCAGCAACCCGTGCTTGAGAAGTCGAGTCAGAAGAGTGACGAGGGGAGTGGAGGGAAACTGGAAGTGGAGGGGCTCCTCCTTTGGAACGTACGAGTGACCGCTTAAAGTGAGGCATCCGACGGCGGAGATGAGCTTGGTGTGGCGACACTAACTGACGCGATGTTCCCGCATAATAACTTTTTTTCCGCATAATAATATAAAGGAATGGGAACGCCGTGTGGTGGGCTGTCGTGGCGTGCCGCCTTCGCAAACACGTGAACCCAAAATGAATACCTCTGAAATTTGCCAAATTCCCATATATTTAGGATAATGTTGTTTTGTTAAATTTGAATGGATTATTTTTTAATGATATATATATTATAATATGAGAGTAAAATGATTATGCAAAGAGCAATGCTAAAAGTTAAGTAATTTTATATATATTACTAACTTTGCATTTGAATTTTATATTTATATAATATTAATAATTTTATATAAATTAATAAATTTTATGTGTGTTCATTGATCATGGTTGAAAAAAGTATTTTGTGACGGTGTATTTGTCTTTTGGGCTATTCAGCGTGCACGTATTGACTAATAATTATTACTTTGTAATATTGTATTGAAGCTTTGCTAATATTGACCGATATTTTGTATATGCGATGATACATGTGTGATGTTTGATTGAGAATATGATGATATTTTGAGTTATTGATATTTATATAAAGGTTCATTTGACTCAATAATTATGTTATATGTGTTATATTTAAATAATATGATTATTTAAATGTTATATACACTTATATTATTTCTTGTACTTTTATTTCACTAGTTGAACAATTAATTATTGTTCACTTTACTTTCTTAAAAGTTTTCAAATATTGTTTTTGCTGCGGACGGACATTTTTTTTAATATTTTAAATAACATTTTTGACAACTAAAATCGTCGAAAAATCTTATATCCGTTGGAAGCTCCCACGGCCGAAGCCGTGTGACACATTTATCACGACTTTGAAAGTTCCCACGGCTCGAGCCGTGAAAATTTTTTTCCATGACCTAAGCCATGGGATCGAGCCGTGGGAAAATTTTCTCATAGTCATGGAAAATGTTTCTCATAGCTTAGGCCATGGAAACTTTCGACAACTGTGATAGAGCCGTCGAAAAATATTTGTGAAGAGCAATTTCGGACGGTTCTTTCATATTTAACTTTGCGACGGATTTTTGACAATTTTCGACGGCTCGACCATCGGAAATAGTGATTTTCTTGTAGTGATATAAGATTTTACTTTAAATGTATTTTGTTTATAAAAATATAAAATAACAAAAAACTAAAAAATATGTGTTTATCAAAGTCAATCTTTATATTTCATTAAAATGAACACCGACTTTTGACATGTGAGATATGAATTATCTCAACTATTTAGATTTAAAATACAACAAATGAATTTGTAATTTTTTAAAATTAATATGTATTTATATACTTTTATTTTTGATGACTCATATAATAAAACTAATATACGAAGTTAACTGACTAAATGAAGTTAATACTTAATTATGCATATTTAAGTATATGAGCATATAAACTAACTTAATGTACTAATTAAATGCATGATTTAACAAAAAAAGATGTTTGTGGATCACATTTGAAACACTATATCGAAAACATTCAAAGTAAACAACAATTATTTGAATACAATTAAGAACAATTTTGAAGATTTTATTTTATTTCTAACAAAAAACATGAGGAAATGAATTAATTAGTTGGAAGATATATTGGATAGGTCACTAGAAATGATTTAAAAAAATATCAAAACTAAGTCCTCTCCCTTATCATCACAATTATCATGCCTAAAAGTTATGTATTTCTCATTAAAAAGTTTAGTTTTTTTAATGAATTATGCTATTTTCTATTTTCTTTCAATCCAGTTAATCTATTCAATCCATTTTATCTGATCAGGTGATCACAGATTCTTTCACTAGTTACATCCCTCAAATTTCAATATAAGAACACAATTAATTTGATCTTATTATCCATTAATATTAAGTATATTTAAAAAGTCACTTGCCTTTAAATCTCTTTATCCAATTTTGAAAGTAGATTCAACTCTCTCTCTCATTTTTTTATCACATGTCAACTACAAATCAACAACTGATACAACTCCTTATCCATCAATTATGACCATATGATGTTTCAATTCGAGCCTACGATGGAGGATCGGAAGGTGTCCCACTCCGATCGCTATGTAATGTATGCTTAAGTTCATGTTCTTGATCGATGATCAGAGGGCATACCACTCTAGTCATTCATTCAAAAAACTCTAACCAACATACTATAGTTGAAAATCAAGGGTGTTGAGAAAACCAATCAACAACTAATTCAAGATCGATTAAATGACTCAACTTTGAATCCTATAATTGTTCTCCATATATTCTTAGTTTAGTCTAAAAAATACTATTAATACTCAATGCCATCATACTAATTAATTCAACAAATCCTTTCAATATCGCTTCTTGTATCATTCTTTGTAATACTCCAAATACATCATCCATTGAAATATATTTATTTTAAAAATATAGTTATTTAACTCTACTAAAAATATCAACCCACTCATAAATTACATTCCAGTTTTCTATAAACAATCTTAAACTTTATCTTTTTTTTTAATTATTCTCCTCTAACTCTTTCATACCAAATATATAATTCCTCCTCCCATTCATTTGTTTTCGCCTCCACAAAATAAAACTTAAGACACTTCATATATCCTTCCTAATTACATACAATCATAAATCATCAGTAAATCATTTACCAACAGTTCTCAAATTAATTTATTTGAAATCATCAACTAATTAAAATTATAACACATATGTCCTCGGTAAAATATACCGATTCTTTATGTTCACCTTGTTCAATTATCTATACTTAATGCACATCCTCATTAGCCATATTTCTTTTTCACAAATAGCATTGGAGCTTCTCATTGGGTCGAAAAAATCTAAATTAAGCAACCCTTGCAACTGCATCTTCAATTCTTCAAGCTCAAATGGTGGTGTCATCCTATATGGACAAATGGAGATTGACGTTGTCCTATATGGAGGAATGGAAATTGGTGTTGTCCCAAAATCAACTCAATCTAAAAAATCATCTTTCTTTACGATGATAAATCAGATAGTGCCTTCGGGAAAAAATTATACATGCAAAAAAATAGTTAATCGATATATAAGGATCTTATTTTATCAAATTATAACAGGAAATGTTGGACTTGTGCTAAAGAGAATGGAGGTTTGCATCTCTTCAAGACATAACAAGCTAGAACTATAATTAATTTAAAAGTTTATGATTTTTTGGATAAGAACAAACAACTTAGACTAGCTCTGCAATCAAAATAAAAAATTAGGTTTCTATGCGATTTATCTTTTCCAAAATTGCATAAGCATAAATTTTTAAAAATTATCCCTGTATTTTAATGTAAAATTTAGTATTTAATTTACTCCCAATGATGTAGTATCTTTTCTTATAACTTTTTGGCCTTTTTAATAAAGAATGCTTTCATATTGAGGATGTACCATTATATAAAAATAATTTTATCATTTTGATGTTAAAAACTTGTACAACATCATTAAAATATTCTGATTTAATTATTTGTTCAAGTTTGATCTAATAACTTTATATTTGTGGACATTTTTTTTCTAATTCAATTTGTATATATAGTAAATCCTATTTAAAGCTCTCACCTTTCAGAGCTTCGAAGTGAAAACATCTCTGAACGGCATGGTTTATATAATAAAAAAACGTCTATGTTTTGTCAACTATTAGTTTACAATCACATAAAAAAATCACAAACAAATTCATTGAGAGCTTCAACCAGTAAGCACACTATATAGATATGGCTATGCTTGCAATTGAAGACAAAAAAAAAAAAAAATTATGATCAGGCTCATAATGGGTTAAGCCTTCTCTTGCGGAAGTGGCAATGGGAAATAAAGGCACATGCATCACGTTTAATAATAAGCACATAAAAATGGAAGGAAGAAAGAAGACTCGTGAACCAATCAAATGCCTATCTATCAAGGACATGCACCAAGTAGCAAATTAGGACTAATTAATTAATTCCAACTGCCCTACGTACTACGTTGGCCGGCCATCACGGTCATGCCAAGATGAAATACCTATAGAAATCTATACCTCAATTGGGTATATTAAAATACCTATAGAAACGTTTATCGTTGAAAAAATAATTAGACGAATAAAATATATCATTTGATGTAGAACGATACTTTTGTAAATTGGTTTGAAACTATACTATAATAAAAGAACGATACTTTAAAACGAGAAGTCGCCGTCTCTGCTTAAGAGGGATTCAGATTTTCCTCGCGAAATTTTTCGAAAATTTAGAAGAATTTTCGATCGTCGGAAATGTTCCATTGGAAAAACGCTATTTTCTTTGTAGTGTATCCGCTAATGTCATATCCTCTTGCGTTTACTAACAAATCAACCGAAAGAACTGACAATTATTTAGTTAATTAATAGTCGTAAGGATAAAAAACAAAACTATTATTCAAGTACATACATTTTCAATGTTACGTGGTTTCCAATATTTTTGGTTATAAATCAACTCAATTTGTAGAGTTGATTAGCAAATGATTGGACAATTAATTCCTCAACTGAAGAGGGACGAGATTTACCTAAAAAGATTACTGTACGATCTAATTAATCTTTTGAAGAGTTGATTACATTAACCAAGGATTGTGCGTTCCTATGGCCTCAAAAAATTGGAATACCACAAATACAAAAAGTTCTATAAGATTACTAAGATGATGTGGGATCCAAATCTTTTGAGATCAGAAATGCACAATCATACTTTGAAAATTAATTATCACTGGTATAGTGTTAATTATAATTCAAAAGGATTGTGCTATTCCTGACCTCAAAAGAGTAGAATGCCACAATAAATATATATGGCAAGCAATAGCTGTGCAAAATTGAAATCCAGTGCAGTAATCTTAAGGTTGATTACAAGACCATCACCTATTAAATAGCAAAAGATATTAAAGAGATTGTTCACTACCTCGTGGCAGGAAGTTATATTTATAGTGCATCATCTTTATTAACTGCTCAAATGGTTTTTTTTATGGTTACTAATTATAACCGTCCAAGTCCTTCCCCAAGTAAGTAATTGTTTATTTGAATATTGTAGTTCCTATATGTTTAATTAGACAATAGAACAAATTTGCGATAACGAAAAATAAAGCATGCGATAAGTTCCTTTGCTTACTCCCTCTTAAATAGTAACACATGGTTGTTTGGACCGGACCGGACCGGCCGGTCCGACCGGTCCAACCGTCGACCGCCACTCTGGGCGGGTTTGATTCGACCCCAAAACCGGATTAGGATTCAGACCGTTTCGAACCGGTCAAGACCGGTCAAAACCCGCCTAAAACCGGGTTGAACCGTTGAACCGGCGGTTTTGCAAGAACCGGCCAGTCCAAAAATTGAAAATATCTTGAAATAATGTGGACACTGAGTTTTGAACTCAAGACCTTCTGAAACCAACTTATGTGTATATACCACTGTGCTATATTTATTTATCTGAATGCCAAGTTATTTTATATTATACAATGGTTATCATCAGTCATTTATATAATTATTTTGTTTGATAAGAAATTTTATAATATTTTAAATGTCAAAAATTAAATATGAAAAGATTAGTTACCTAATTAAATTAAAAAATAGAAACTACAATAATCTTTCTAGTTTCTAGTTTAAGTAAAGTTAAATTTGAGAAAATGAATTTGTAAATTATAATTGAATATATTAAAATCACATAAAACTCATATCAATAGTTAAATATGTCACATTTGATTTTTTAATTTTAATTAAAATGATTTAATCATATGTACTTTGTTGTAGAAATATATTAATTATTGACAAGAATATATAAGTATTACAATTTATCTTTTTATATTATTTTATTAATATCCGGTCCGACCGTCCGGGTTAACCGGTTCGACCGGTCCAACCTGACCCGGAGACTTATCCGGGTCGACGTCCGGTCCGGGTCTTACAACATTGTAGTAACAATAATTTAGATTCCAAATTTACTTTCGATGTATAATATAGAAAATAAAGTAATTTTCTTAATTTACTTTTTAATCTCAATCATGTAATCATCATCCAACAATTTAGATTTATTGAATGCATATTGATTGTACAACTTTTAATTGTATATTTAAAATGCCAGTTCTCCAATTTCTGCAAGTTCTAATTAAGAAGTGAAATTTCTGTTCATAATCGAGTTGGACTGATTTGGAATTTCCTTCCAATGGCACCAATATAAAGAGTTGGACTAATAAAGAGTTTAATTGATTGTCACTCCTATGCTACTCATTTTATCGGTACTTTTTTTCACATTATAATATTATCTTACATTTTTATAATATTAGAAGACCAAGATTCTACAATCTCTTTTTTCAACACCAGAATTATTTTTTATAATAATATAAAAATATTCACTTTTTATAATATTAGAAGACCAAGAGTCCTGTTTCTCTTTCCTCAACAATCAAATTATTATTTTAAATAATCAACATGAAAAGCCTTTATTTTTTTACTACAGTTGTTCAATCAGGATCGATGGCTATAATTTATTCAGCTTATTTAAATTTTTACACTTATATTAAGGTTTTACTTGTGCATGTATAGAATCGGTTGCATTTTTAGTTATGTTAATCAAAATATAATTCTAAGGTAATAAATTTACTTTTACATTTTAAATTATTGTTACAGTTTAAAAATACTTAGCATAATTTTCTTAACGAGTTTGAACAAATATTTAAAAATATGTTAGATTTAATGATAATCGCAAACTCATCAAATAATATACAAGCATCATAATTCATTTTAAGTTATAAATTACAAGTACTTAAAAATATTGAGATAGAATAAATTACAAGTACTTATAAATTACAAGTACTCATTTGGGAAGTGATGATATTAAAGAGGAGTTGTCTAGTTTTTGATAGTATAAAAAAATAGAGGTAAGAGATGATAAGATTTTTAGAGTGATATTAATGGCACCTTTTATTTGTAATTAGTACGTGATTAATTAACAACCCAATTAATAATTAATTTAACCGCCCAATTCGTTTACATGATTGAAGCCGTGAAAAACCTACTGCAATATATAACTAATTAAAGTGATTAAATTCAGACTGTTCATCTGAAAAGACTTATCTGAGTTGACGCAAAGATCTTGAACAATTAAATAACTTCAATTGCGGCAAAATTTTACGATGTTTTGCAAACTGATTCCTGCATAAAAAAAGTTAAATAACCAAGATTGATTTAGGAACCAAATCGTTCGACATCAGAAATTCACAATCCCACTTAATAAATAAACTCTTATCTACTAAATAGAGTTAATTTCATTACAAAGATTGTGCAATTCCTGACCTCAAAAGATTAGAATGCCACAATTAGGGTTCATATATAGGCAAAGATCTACCAACAATTGATATTGATGTCGAATTCCAAACTTTTGAAATCGGAATGTCACAATCCATTTTTATGCTCAACACCATCGATTTGTGGAGTTAATTACACTTGTGGATTGTGCTATTCCTGACCTGAAAAGATTAGAAAACCACAATAAAAATGATAAAGCTGTAGATATAATAACTATGATTAATGAAGAAATCGAAAGCCATGGACTGAAACGTGAATTATTGTTAACTCATGTCAAGTGCCCTTATTTATAGTGTTTGATATCTCTCCTTATCGTCGTCTATCCACTGATAACTGTCCAACAATTTTCAATTACGGTTACTGATTAATTGTTAACCGTCCGATTAACCTTTCGAATGTTTTCGCCAGTAGAAAGTTATGCGTCTGATGGGAACATATAAGATAACTAATTAAAGGATTTAATGGCCATGCTCCCTAGCCATTGAGGGAGTCATGGTGCTGCCTAATTTTTGAGCCGTTGGATTAAAATCGTAGGGTAGATGAATAAATTTACGGCTCAGTCTTCTTTTGGCCGGTTTGTTTCCGGTTCACGTCTGCGGCTGGTTCATTTTTTGAGCTTTTATAAGTCCATTTTTTCTCTCTCCACAAAATTTTCTCTCTCCTCGTGCCGAGGAAATGGTCGCCTCTTTGCCGTTCTTCATTGTCGGCTGCTGCGGCATCCGGACGACCTCCTTGCTGCCTAGCACGCCCGCGACCTTCTCACCGGACAACGTTGCTTGCAGGACGACCTCCTTGCTGCCATCAGCGACCTCCTCACCAGAGATCGTTGCTCGCCTGATGACCTCCTTGCCGCCGCCCACGACCTCACTTCTGCCTCGACACAGGCCCGCTGCTCGCCGCACATCCTTGCCGAGTTCGATGTTCAACAGGCTTCGGGAGGTCGGAGGTCGCAGGTGGCCAGTTTCGAGGCAAGAAGTGCGGTCATCTTGTCCGACGACTTCGGGAGGTTGACGAGAACACGAGTAGATCAGTCGAGATTGCATCGCAGCGAAGGTGATCGGTCGCGTCCGGCGAAGGTGATCGGTCGCATCACGTTCCGACAAGGAGATCACTTGCGTCCGGTGCTCGGTGGCAAGGAGCTCGATTGGCGTTCGCTAGGGTACAACCGAATGAGGAGAGAGAAAGAAGGGGCTTATAAGAGCTCCGAAAAGTTGAACCGAAAATGAACCGGCCTCGAATGTGAACCGAAAAAAACCGGCCAACTTTGTTTATAAAAAAGACTGAACCGCGCATTTATTCTGATCCAACGGTTCAAAAATTAGGCAGCACCGTGCTTCCTAAATGATGATGCCCATTAAATCCCTAATTAAATGATCAAGTTGATTGTATGTCTTAATGAACTCAGGCAGTGATTATTTAGATTTTGTAGTTTTCCATGTTGATTTATTTATAATTATATATTTATATTATAAATATAATTACTGATGGGTTTAGTTTTCAAAATTATCGACGAAGTTTTATCCATCGGTAAGGTTAGATGTTTAATATTAAATTATTAATGATATACTTATATTATATTATATAATTTTATCATTTCAAAGCGATGACCGTCAATAAATTACCAACGGATTTTATCATCGATACTAGGAATGAACGTTTTACTTGTCAATAATTCAGAACAATATTTTTTTCGACCGCGAAGGCCATCGAAATTTTTATTCGTCAGAAGTGTCCATAGAAAATGTGCAATTTTTTTGTAGTGTTGAAAGTAGAACAAATTTACTATAAGAAAAATAAACGTTGACTTTTCAATAGATGTGAGCAAATCCAAATTGGGGTAGTGTTTTACTTCGCACCAAACTTTTGAAAATCAGGTTTGAGATTGAGATGTCCTGCCTCAATCGAGGCAACAATTGGAGCATGCTCAATTAAACAATAATAAAATAAATAAAATTGGAAGCAAACGCACAGTAGTCTCTGGTACATTCTGCACATACATCAGAGTATATCTTTACATGGATTCAAAATATTATTTTTACCTAAAAATATCGATAAAAAAGATTCCCCATATTATGTTGTTTGCGCACAATTGAAATGTAATGTTATTTTTTTTAAAAAAAGAGAGAAGCTCTACCACTATCTATAATATATAGGAGTAGGATAGTGGATGACAACAAATAGAGGCTGTAAAATGGCACTGTCGATTGCAAGTTCGAGATCCATCATATGTTGAACCATAGTAGGTTCACAGAGAGGGCGAACCTTCTAATCTTTCTAGCCAGCTGACATCCAAAAACAGTTCCTGTAGGTTGAGCATCCTTTTCAAGAAATTATGGCCAATACCAGGTATATAAGCATATTGTCATTTAGCTTCAATTTCTTCGGTCTCACAAGCGGGTCCGCATGCAACAATCAGATAAACGATCCTGCGGCATTTTCTTGACTAACTGAAATAGTGCAACTTATAAGCTAACTTGTATATAAATAAATGGGGCAACTTAGAAGGAAGAGAGACCCTATAATGTTCCAAAATTCTATCCCGTCATGTGACGAAATCTCCTTTCGATCGTTATTTTCTTCGGACTTTTTTTTGACTCTTTCGTTGACCAGATGATCAAAGAAAATGAACACACAAATGAAAGACTTCATAAATAAAAAATATTACAACCGTTGAATATAAAAATGTGAAAGCTGAAATAGATAGAATAAATAGTATATCAACTGTGACATATAAGAGTCCATATCACACAATGGCTGTGTTTAGTTTGGGAATATTTCGCGAAACATCGCGAGATATTTCCAAACAGCTTACGTGACGAGTGAGCTTGACGAGAACAATGTTCTCGTCCAAATGTTCTTGCCTTCGCTTTTTTTTTCAACGTTTGACCTTTTTTATTTCATCTATTTTTTAATTAGTTTATAATGTATGTATATATAATTTATAATATATTAATACATTATTAGGGATATTATAAAATAATTTATTAAATGTTGTTAATTAAAAATATAAATAATTAGTTCTAATAATTAATAAATAATTTATTAATTAAAATATTCAATTATGTTTTTAAATAATATATTATATTTGGATCTTAAAATATACGTAAATTATAATATTAATAATATTTAATCAAAATAAATAAAAATAATATTAATAATATAATGATTTATGTAAATTATAATATTAATAATATATTCTTATTTACTATAATTTTATACCTCATAAAATAATAAATTATATTCTTAGTTCTTACTTTTTATCCAAACACCCACTAAAACCTATCCATCACATCAACTTTTTAAATCCCATCGTTACACTTTTTCATCTAAATACCAATCCAAACTTTTCTATCACATCAATTAATTCTCGAGAATAAAAGTTCTCTCAATATTCCCGTACCAAACGCAACCAATATGTCCATACATGGGTCCCATAATAAGTGCAAATACTAGGATAATCATGTGTACACACCACCAAATTGTAGTTGTCGCACACACATCAACCATGCTCTCAATCCAATCATATATCTGTGTAGATCACAAAAAAGAGCAAATTCAAACGTTATCATAAAGCTAAATGTGAGTTTGTACATGCCATAAGATAGTTCCATTAGACTAAGCATCAAACAAGCATATAAATCGGATATGAGAAATGATCGAGGAATCAATAATAATGTCGTAACCATGGTTCATGCCTTTTCATTTAATTTCTTTTTCATATCCATGTTTGTGTTCATTGTTAATATTCATCATTCATATTCAAGATTCATGGTTCATATTCATATTCATGTTTATAAGGATAAAATCATTTCATTCATCTTTGACCATTCAAATTGATGCATGTAAAATATAAATATTTTAATTTATTATTTTAATTAAATTTTTTGCAATTTGATCATGACATGCATCATTTTAGGTTATATTTAGTCATAATTCTAGATTTAATGATTTTGATTATTAGCTTTTTTGAATATTTTAATTAAGAACTGATTAATTAAATATTAGTATTTATTTTGTAGGGTAAGCCAAGTAAATGGGATTATATCAGCTCAATTTAAGTGGTGTTGCATTCATCCAATTTCAAGGGATCAGACGCCAAACTCATTATCAACTGATTTTATCAAATTGAATTACTGGGCACAAAGTTGGTAGCTTAAGTTGTCGGCCGAAATCATATATAAAAGAAGTTCTTACGGGCATGAAAACAAGATTAAATTCTATCAACTATCATTGAGCGCCAAGATTTATCTTTATGAAATTATCGGTCGTGAAACGCATCACAAAGAGTTTTTTGGGTGATATAGGGATGAAGGAATTATCTTTACCCCAAGATCTTATCATATATTGACCGAGAAGCATCACATCCAGGGCGCCAAATTAAGGTTATCATCTTGATTGGATAATAACTTATGTCAACTTTCTTGGGGGTTAAAGAAATGCAATATGATTTTTATGGGTGTAACATGAAGATAATCTATACATGGCCGAAATTTATTAGTCAACAATCAAACGTATGACGTATTGTTGGACACGATGATTAGAAGAAGTTATCATTTTGGCCGAAATTAGAAGATAGACGTGAAGTTGAAGGAAGTTATCCGAAGAGATCATGATCAACTTTTATCTAGTGAAATTTAAATCCAGTCGTACAACGAATCAACTCGAAGTTCGTATACACCTATAAATACATGATGAATCATCCATTACGAGTGTGTTTTGGAGTTTGATTTCTTCCACGATGAATCATATATTTTTGCTTAACTTCCACGTACCTCCTCAAAAGAAAAAAGTTCCATGTACACCAACTGAAATTTATCCTTCCCTTCTGAGATATTTTGTGTAATTTTTCTGATTTGATTCTCTTTTTTCTACCCAAATTTAGTTATGTAGTCTGTTTTCGGTTACAATTTTATGTGGTCCTTTATCTTGATCTTTTGTTCATCTTTACAGGTACGTTCCTGCTTATTCCACCCGCCTGAGATTTGAAGACTACTGGCGTGTCATTCCTACTAATTCCTCTGACCCAATGGGATCAGTTGATCCTGTATGGACCGAGAGTTATCGGAATACAATTGGCGTCCAAGTTTACAAAGTGCAGAGCGCTGCATACGACCGACTCATTCTTGTAGGCGGACTCAGTGTTACAGTTGCATCTTATGTTGCGATCATTGTAGCTAAAGCTTTTATTTCAACATAGACATTACAACAGACTTAAACAGTTCTGTATTGACATTACACATTTCAATCAGAAAAGCAGTTTGCATACAGACTGCTTCTCTTTAGGGAGTTGATGAAAATTCCAAGCCAAGTACTTATTCGCCTCCAGATTGGAAACAAATTTTTTTTTTGTAGAAGCAATGTACTGTGTAGCAGCACCTGTGGCTGTTTGCCAAGCAGATAAAACATGGCTGTTTGATGTAAAGTTGTCAACTAGAGTATTTATATTACGCGAGGAGTATTAGGTTAACCTTTCGTATTTCTGTTTTTGAGAGAAAATGAGTTGACATTAATGGATTGTTTACAGCCAACGTGGTAAGACATGTCCCCAACTATTGAACATGTGGTTACTTCTTTATGTCACTCAGAAGTTGATTCGTAACTCGTACACGTAACAAATGTACACACGATGGTAATGTACGCAAACATTATTATCCTAACTTTTACAAACATTTTAATATTAAAATGAGGACATACTCATAGTCACTGGTAAGGTCTCAAAGAAACATGTCCTATAAATAAAAAAAGAAATATTGAAGTGCTACTTATGGACAATGGCAGCATGTATGTACCTGCATCCTAAAGAATAG
Source organism: Pontederia crassipes (assembly GCA_030549335.1). Taxonomy (NCBI): domain Eukaryota; kingdom Viridiplantae; phylum Streptophyta; class Magnoliopsida; order Commelinales; family Pontederiaceae; genus Pontederia; species Pontederia crassipes. Next base: position 11,119,330 of record CM060183.1, read on the forward strand.
ACTACAGTTGTGCACTGAGTATTTCATTCCATGTATCAGGAATACCTGGAAGGCACCAATGTAAACAGTCATGAAAACCACCCGAGGATTTGCTAAAATATTTTGATATGTGCCCTTCATCTCTTAATCGTGATAAAGCAGTAATATCAAGAAGCTTGACCCTCGTTCCTTTTACTGCTGCCTCCGCGACTAAATCGACTGACCCATCACGCATAACCTCATTCCCACCAGTCAATGGAACAATGTTATCACAGTTTCCTCCAGTATTCCAGTCTCCGTTGACAAAATGCCTTGGTGATATTGTCCTAAAGAAAGCTCTAAGCCGTGGATGCTGCGAATCAAGCCATCGAACAACACTGTGGATGGTCAGATTTTTTGAATTGGCTATCCCTGCAAGCTTTTGGCTGATGTTCGGCTTTCCGTTGATGTGCATGTTCCACCGATTTTCTTTAAGTTTCCATCTACTCCAGTGATGGCCAGTGTTAAGTACGAGAATGTAACACAACGGTCAAAAAAAAAAAAAAATGGAATGATGACAAATAATGAAAACGTAAAGGGGGAGACTCTTCTATTCCAAAAATTTTTCTTGTATTGTTTGTTCTCTCTTCTCTCTATTCTTTCCTCTTGTCTTCATGTGCTGTGGCATTCTCTCTCTCCCTATCTCTCTCCCCTGCACGGCCGAGCTCCAATGGCCGAGCTGACCGCCCAGCTCCACAACGGCCACATGGCAAAGCATTCCTGCCGTCGGATTGCTGTGGAAGGAGCGACGGCCGGCCTTTTTCACTTCTCTATAAGAGGCACCACGACCTCTTCTTCTCCAACTCTGCTCCTCCATTTTTCTCCAGCCGAGCCGGACTCTCACTCTGTTTTTCTCTCCTCTCCGGTGCGTGGGTAGCAGGCGGCGAGCGGACGGCATCGGAGGCCATCTCCGGCGCAGGCGGACAGCAGGGGTTTCGACTTTGTGAGAAAAAGCCCCTCTGTTTCCCTTTTCATTCGTCTGATAGTGTTTCTTTCGTTCATTCGACGTTTTCTCCCTCGCCGACGTGCGTGAACATAGGAGGATGAGAGAGCTTCGCCGGCGATCGTCCTCGAGCGGGCGACATAGGAACGAGAAGCAGTTAGCAAGGACGAACCGCAACCTCTTAGGCTTCAAGGTGTGTGGATTGGGGATCTCTATCGTAGATCATGCTTCTAGATAAACAAGCATGCCTGGTTGAACAACCATGAACCGAAACTCCGAATGTGAAGTCACCATGCTCTATAGAATGATCACGTGATAACATTGATGCTAAGAACGAAGAAATGTATGCTATGAAAGATGACTTCCATGTATGACCGAACCGTTTGAAATAAAATGAATGCATGATATGTTATTGACGTTCTTCTTTTCCTAGATGCATGTTAGGACAACATTTGCTCTGTGATTAGGTTTTAGACGTTGTACACTTCATAATGGAAATGCTTAGGATTTAACTAGTTCCATTGTGCTGGCGATCACCGGAGGAAGTGAATGCTTTAATTCTATTTTACGACTCAACAGAACCCGGCTTAGGTTCACCAAAACCCGGCCTGGGCTCTGTCCGACCGCACCATGTTCACCCGAGCACGGCCTGGGTCCGCCATGGACGCCGAGCTAGAGCTCGGGGCGAACCGGGTACCTGGACCGGGTCACCCACGACTCGGCCCGGGTTTGCTGCAGAGATGACGATCGGGAGAATCAATTCTCACTACAAGAAAATCGAGATTTTCCGACGGGCAATTTCCGACGGATCGAAATCCGTCACAATTTGCGACGGATTTTTTGACTGTTTCATTTTCGACGGATTTTTTGACGGTCATGACCGTCGGAAATGATTTATATTATTATTTAATTTTCAACGATTAGGAACGTCGATATTTTCGACGGATATCCATCCGTCGCAATTTCCGACGAATTTTTCGACGGTCAGGACCGTCGAAAATGAAAAATAAATTATGTAATTTGTTATATTATTATTTAATTTTTCCGACGAATTTTTCGATGGTTACGACCGTCGGAAATGAAAAAAAACTAAATTATATATTTTTTATATTATTATTTAATTTTTCGACGATTAGGAACGTCGATATTTCCGACGGATATCCATCCGTCGCAATTTTCGACGGTCGTAACTGTCGGTAAATGTATAACAATATCATATGAGGAGTATTTTATTAATATAACTAGCGACGTCCCAAACCGTCGCAAATACCGATGGTTTCGACCGTCGGTAATGATTACCGACGGTTTAAACCGTTGGTAAAATAAAAAATAAACATTATATATAACTAAATATATTTTTGACGATCACAACCGTCGATAATTTTAAAAATAGTTAATATTTACGTTTTCGATGGCCGGAGCCGTCGGTAATTAAAATTTCGTTATCCCATTTTTTTCCTTTTTCCGCTTTCTCTCATCTTTTCCCCTTATATATAATTCCTCCTCTCCTCTCTCTCTCCCTCCTCTCCTCTCCTCTCTCTCTCTCTCCCCCTCTCCATCTCCCTCTCCCGGTCCGCGCCGGCGACCCTCTCCCGCACCGGCGACAATCTCCCGCGCCGGCCGCTCTCTCTCTCTTTCTTTCTTCGGCCGGATCCGGCTCCCAGCGGCCGGATCTCGCCGCTGGCGGCCGGATCCGGCCGTGGGCATTCGGATCCGGACCCAGTGGCCGGATCGGCCGCCGGGTGTTCGGATCCGGCCTCTCGTGGCCGGATCGACCGCCGGGTGTTCGGATCCGGCCTCTCGCAGTAGGATCGACTGCCAAGCGGCTGGATCGGTCGCCGGGTGTTCAGATCCAGCCAAAGCGACAGGATCGGCCGCCTGGCGGCCGGATCGGCCGTCAGGTGTTCGGATCCGGCCTCTTGCGGCAGGATCGGCCGCCGGATCCGGCCTCCAGGATCCGGCCCCAGCGGCCCAGATCGACCGCCTGGCGGCCGGATCCGTCCCCAACAGCCCGAATCGAGCGTCGGCGGCCTGGATCCGGTCCCCAGCAGCCCGGATCCGGCACCGACGGCCGGATCTGGCACCGACGGTCGGATCTGGCGCCTGGCGGCCGGATCGACCGGCTAGCGGCCGAATCCGCCGCCTAGCGGCCGGATCGATCGGCTGGCGGCCGGATTTGGCCGCAGCCGGAGCTGGTCGCGGCCCGATCCGGCCGCTAATTTTTTTTATATTTAAAAAAATCTTTGCGACGGTTGCGACCGCCGAAAGATCGATGGTTGCGACGGCCGTCGAAAGTTTCCGGCGGTTGCGACTGTCGAAAACTTTCGACGGTTCGAACCGTCGGCCTTTTCCGGCGATTGCAATCGTCGGAAACTTTCGACGGTTCGAACCGTCGGGACTTTTTCCGACGGTTCTGACCGTCGATATTTTCGACGAATTTTTTCGACCGTCACAAATCGATTTGCGATGAGCATTTTTTCGACGGATCGGTTTCGACTGTAAAATCATCGGTAATTGCGTTACCGACGGTTTTGGAGCTGATTACCGACGGTCTGGACCGTCAGTAATTTTCTAGTAGTGTCTCCCGACTCGATCGTCTTCCCAACTCGGCCCGAGTGTAAATCATACCTGGCCTGGGTTCTCTTCTCGATTTTCACCTCGACAAATCGAGCCCGACTTCGACCAACTCGACCCGGATTCGGAACGTGAGTTCCAGATTTACGATTTCCTGACTTTGAACTAATGTGAAAACCCTTTGATTTACTTCCTTGTTAATCCTATGAATAGTTTCGCTTGATTCTGTATGAAAACTATGCCTACCACTTGAATAGATTTTTTTATCTCTCCTCATGAAATGCACCAAGTATGATTATGCTAATATGCAAAGAATGAAAATGATTGTCCTCGAACTTTCTGATTTACGATTATGACTAGGACTTTCAAGTACATGATGATCTTCATGAACATGATGATGTATGATTATGAACTGACATGATGAATAAGAACAATGAAACATGACGATCGCACTCCTTCGGTCGATCGAAATGTCTTTGTCAGATGACCCGCGTCTTTTGGGCATCCGTCATGTAGAATGGAAGTCATGATCTTGACATCTTAAACCTGATTTCTCAATAGACTTCCATCCATGGGATTTTCTAAGCAAACAAAGATCCATCGAAAGATGAGACCTGTCGTTGCCTTGATCGATTCGTGAATCGAAAGATATGCGCAGGTACGATGAGTGATGATGTTATAACCTCATAACAGGCCCCCTCATGGGTTATCACTTGCTCTATCTAGGCGGGAGTTTCTCCCACGGATGGTTTCTTTCGCCGGTGGCAAGGTCATTGATGCATGCAAAATACAACATATTTTAGATTATTATTTTAGTTAATTTTTCTATAATTTGATCATGGCATGCATTATTTTAGACCATTTTTATTTATAATTCCAGATTTATCGATTTTAATTATTAATTATCTAAATATTTTAATTATGGATGGATTAACTTCATTTTTTAATTATTCTGCAGGTAAGTCAAATGAGATATATCGGATGTTATCTTAAGGAGTAAAAACGAGAAGATTTTTAAAAGATTTATCATTACGGCCTGAAATTATTGGGCGAAACAGAAATGAAAGAATGATTTTTACACCCTAGATGTTACGGCCGAGATGATCACATGAGGGAGTAAAATTGAGTTTACACCTTCTTTGGATAAAGTTACGGATGACATCGTTGGGGGTAAAAGCAATGCAACTTGAGATTTCTTTGGGCGTAACATGTCATGCATAGTTGTAATTTTGGGCGTAATGATTAAATGACTCTTCTTCGTTTTGGCCGAGATTAGGATAAAGGACTTATCATTTTGGGCGAGATTAGAAGAAGTGACTTATTGTTTTGACCGAGATTCCATGAAGGGGTAAAGATAAGAAGATGTGATCGTTTTGGGCATAATGGAAAGAACTCATCGTTTTGGCCAAAATTAGAAGAAAAGGAGTAAAGATAAGAATTATTTATTGTTTTGGCCGAGATTCCAAGAAGGGGGTAAAGATAAGAAGAGTCTATCATTTTGGGAGTAATGATTATAGAAGAAGTTATATTTTGGCCAAAATCCGAAGATACCGTAATCAACTTTTATTCGGTGAATTTAATTCCGGCCGTACGATTTATGCTCGTGATCACCCATTCGCACCTATAAATATAGGACGAAACCATCGATCCAATTCGTACTTTGAAGTTCAGGTTTTCTTTCACGACGAGTGGTGAGCTCTACAGGCTACGACCGAAAGGAGAGGTGCGACGGCTGGAAGTTCGAGAGGCTGCCCGACTGTCTGCTCAGATTCGGGAATCCTGATTTTACTTTGGGTGTAATTCTTCCAATTTTTTATAATATGTATTTTATTATCTCTCCAATATTTCTGAGACGAACTCCATGTTTTTAGATTTTATATTTTAGGAGGTTATTAATTGAAGGGATATGTTTGGACCCTTTTTTATTTGTTTTAATCTTTTTTGATCAATTATTAATTGTGCTTAATGCTTTTATGTTAGTTAATTGGATTTCTGAATTAGGCTATACCAGTTTGTGGAGTGTTTAATTTCAGAATTCATGATACTAATTTTAATTGATTTTATTTGGAATTAATAATCGACATAAATTTGATAACTAGTGTTTGGAAAATCAAGTTTGTGTGGTCTATTAATCTATATCAGTTCGTGGAGTGATTAATAGTTTAGAGAATCCAAATTTATGCATCTTAATTTTAATATGATTTGAGGGTACCAGTCGTGGAGACCTCAATTCTTATTAATTTAAGTAGTTCTATATGCTTAGATTGAGGGATGTCAGTCGTAAAGACCACACGTTAATCATGTTAGATTACTTTTGGGATACTCTAATCCATCTTTAAAGATTAAATTTATCTTTTATGGTTCAAATATTTATCTTGATCTATTTTCATCCTAAGGCCTAACTTCAACACCACTATCTTATTTTTATCTTATTTTCTTTATTTTATTTTATAATTACAAAACCCATTTCAAAATTCATGTTTTTCCTGTCTTATTAATTTATATATTCAGATATTTAATTAATAATATTCCTCGTGGGTTCGACACTCTTACTCCTATTTTCTATATTACTTGAGCGACTAGTGCGCTTGCTAGCGATTTTATTTTGCTACATCATTTTACGCATCAAGTTTTTGGCGCCGTTGCCGAGGAATATTTTATTAATTAATGTTTGATTTTTATTAGTTTTAGGAGATGTAAATAAATTGTAAATAATTCTTTGTAAATATGTACTATTTGTCAATAAACTAACATATTTCTTTTTGCAGATAAAACTTTTTGCAGATAAAAGTCACAGGATTATAAGTTGATTTTGGATTAAATTTGCTGACCTTCGGTCGGTATTCTCCTCTATTTTAATATTTTGACATCGAGAATTTTTTGATTAATTGGATTTGTCAGAATATGACTAGGGATTTTATGACCTTAATTAATTATTATCGGCTTTATATGATTTGCGCCTGCTTATGTCGAGATAATCGTCTTTAATTGGTGGCCGAAATCTTCTGAAAACTTTTGTTTCTCGGCCGTAATGTTTTAATTGTCTGAACTTTGTTTTATGCCATGGTATATTCATATTGATTTGACTTTATTTTGGCCAAATTATATGTGGTTTATTCTTTCTCGGCCGTAAATGATCACATTTTGATTTAATTTTCATTGATTAATGTCCGATTTACACCCCGTACGAATTTATTCTTTCTCGGCCATAATAATTCATTTGTCAATGTAAGAGTTGGGGTAATACATGATTTATTTCAGCTGAAACCCTGTTCTGTTTTACGGCCAATTAAATCCGATTGTCGACTTCATTTCGGCCGTAAAATATTTACAATTTTCTGAAATTTGCCTTGCAAAATCTCCTTTGTGTTATTCTGTTTGCGCCTTGGATTTTCCATCTCTGTTAATCAATGATTTTTGCTATCAAAAATTATTTTCTTAATCGTGTTTTTGCGGCCGACATTGGTGGCCGTAAATCTATTTATGTATTGCGGCCGATCAAATCTTATTTCCTCTTTGAAAATAATTTTTGCTAATGTCTGATTATTAGCTTTGCGTCCGTAATTAGGTTCTTTATTTTGTGCCAGCGTGTTGACATCATTTTTCAAGTTTTACGAGTGCTTGATTTTTACGACCATCTAATTGATTTACTTTCGGTCGAGATATTAATATTTGTCATTTGAATTGGTTTCTTTTGAGCCTTTCGAGTGTGAGTTTTATTTTCGTCGTATTCGATAATCTTCTGTGAATTTTGGCGGCCATAAATAGGTTAATTCCTCTCGGAGATTAATTTTAACGACCTAATAAATTTTCGATGATGACCGAAAGACTTATTTTTATCGATTTAAATCTTATTTCTTCGTGACCTATTATCTATATTTCTTTTTATTTCTTTTTGTATTTTTTTTTATTTTTTCTTTTATCTTACTAAAAATTGGTTGTTGCAGGTACTACTGAATATTTAATCACAACCAATCCTGGAATCTTCTGAAAAGCGCACAAGGAGTTCAAATCCAATTTTGGAATTTGATTCTGAAATTGAAAGGACTGCTCGCCGATTAAGAAGAAATATAAGAAGAATGGTTGAACAAGCACGCAACAATCAGAGACTGGAGCAACAAAATAAACTAGTTCCGTCACAAAATAATCGACGGGAAGATGAAGAGGAACTCTCTATAAGAGAATATGTCTCGACCAAATATTGTGATCGAGAATCATGCATCGTGCTGCCGGATATTAATGCAAATAATTTCGAGATCAATCCGGCAATCATGAGGATGATACAAGCATCTCAATTTGGAGGAGGATTTCATGAAGACCCTCACGATCACCTTGACAAATTTCTTGCTACTCTGAACACTTTTAGAAATAATAATGTTTCTTTTGAAATTATTCATCTTTTATTATTTCCACAATCTTTACGTGACAAAGCTTCCACTTGGTTTAAAACTTTGCCTGCAGGATCGATTCACTCATGGTTGGAGCTGGTAGAAAAGTTTGTTGGAAAATATTGCCCACCACAAAAAGCAGGCAAGTATCGAAGAGAATTAAGGACATTTGTTCAAGATGACAACGAGACATTATATGAGGACTGAGAACGTTATAAGGAACTATTAGCTAGAGTTCCTGATAATAGAATTTCAAAATGGCAAGTGATGGAAGATTTCTAACATGGATTGCGAGTTGCAGATCAAGATAAGCTCGACCAATCAGCAGGAGGGATAGTGCTGGGATCTAAACGCTCTAGCGAGATACAAGATATTATTGAAAGGAGACCATCTCGCCGAACTCATGATGTACATGCTACACAAGGAGTATAATCTTCTAAAGTAGTAACTCAACTAGAATCACTTAATAAAAAAATTGAGCAGATGATGTCATTAATGATGTGCAACAATTGTGGAGGAGGACATGCGAGCAATTATTGTCCTCAAGGTAACACGTGTAATCCTGATTAAATTGAAAATGCTAACTTTGTCTCTAATCCATTTTTCAGAAACAATGACTATGGTTGGAGGAGCAATAAAAAATTTCCTTACAGGTCAAATCAAGGACAAGTTTTTGAGAAATTTCAGAATCAAGGACAAGCTCATCCACAAAACTATACACTTTTGAAAAGGCAACATGAAGCTCTTGCTCAACAATCGACTAATCCCGTGGAAGAGATGATGGCAAGAGTTATTGACACTATGCAAATCATGCAGAAGACAATGGAAACAAGGGCAAACAATCAAGATGCTACAATTAGGAATTTAGAAATGCAAATAGGGCAGTTGAACAATATGATGGCAGGTCGTGCACCAGGGGCTCTTCCAAGCAATACAGAGAAAAATCCTAAAGAATAGACCAAAGTTGTGACTCCTAGAAGTGGGAAACAATTGAGAAGTTTGGTATCAGATCCCCGCCAAGAGTAATTGATCATAATAAAGAAGCTGAAGCATCAAAGACACACGATCAGGCCACTGAAGATATCAATCTGAAGAAAAAAGAAACTGACAATTCAAGATATACCGGCAACATAGAGGATCTGCCCTATCCACAAAAATTTCGCAAAGAATAACTAGATAAGAAATTTTCTCACTTTCTTGATATTATGAAGCAATTATCTATTAAAATTCCTTTTCATGAAGCTTTACAGATGATGCCTAGCTATGCTAAATTCATGAAGGATATATTATCTTCAAGAAGAAAGTTTGAAAATACCAGGAGAGTAATGTTGACGTCGGAGTGTAGTGCCATTTATAATCGAGATATGCCTAGAAAAATGAAAGATCCTGGAACCTTCACCATACCTTGCACTATAAGAAAATTTTTTTGTGCACAAGCTTTATGTGATCTTGGTGCTAGTATTAGTTTAATGCCATACTCTATATTTCTACAGCTAGGTTATGGAGAACTTGAAGAAACAAGCATGACTCTTCAATTTGCAGATTCTTCATGCAAGAGACCTCGAGAAATATTAAGAGATGTTTTGGTAAAAGTTGATAAATTTGTTTTTCCTGTAGATTTTATTGTTCTGGATATGAAGGCAGATGAAAAAACCCCATCATCCTCTGGAGACCATTTCTAGCCATAGGAAATACACTTATAGATGTTCAATAAGGGATGCTCACACTTCGCGTCAACAACGAAGACATTACTTTTAATATAAAACATTCTTTCAAACAACCTTTTGATCACTCATCTTGTTATGCCATTGATTCTTTAGAAGATGACACGACTGATGCTTTTGATGATATTATTGCAGATTTTGTTTCAGATCCATATGCCAAGGAAGTTTTGGAAATGATGGAGGATTTCAGAGAAATTGTGGAAGATGATAATACACCAATGACAACAGAGATGCTCGAGGAGGAAATCGATAAATTGGATTGTCCTCCAAAATTTGAACTTAAAGAACTTCCATTTCATTTAAGATATGCCTTTCTTGAAAATGACACTTACCCAGTTATCATATATGCTAATTTGACAGGTGACATGGAAAACAAACTTTTAGAAGTGTCGAGGCAACACAAAAGAGCAATCGTCTGGTCGATCTCAGACATCAAGGGAATATCGCCTACTATTTGCATGCATAAAATTTTGATGGAGGAAAATGTCAAACTAGTTGCTCAATATCAAAGAAGGCTCAACCCAACTTTAAGGGAAGTTGTGAAAAAGGAGGTCATCAAACTCCTTTATGCAGGTATTATATATATCATTTCTGATAGTTCATGGATAAGTCCGGTGCAGGTAGTCCCTAAGAAAGGAGGAATCACTGTGATAAGTAACAAAAATAATGAATGCCTCAAAGAACAATTACAGGTTGGAGAGTCTGTATAGACTATAGGAAGCTTAATGATGCTACCTGCAAAGATCATTTTTCGTTATCTTTTATTGACCAAATGTTGGAGCGTGTTGCAGGTCATAGCTGTTATTGTTTTATAGATAACTATTCTGGATACAATCAAATAGCAGTAGCATATGAGGATCAAGAAAAGACAACGTTCACATGTCCATATGGAACATTTGCCTATAGAAGGATGCCATTTGGTCTATGCAACGCTCCAGCAACATTCCAAAGATGCATGATGTCAATCTTTGCAGATATGAATGAGAAGATACTCGAAGTTTTCATGGATGATTTTACACTTTTTGATAGTTCTTTTAATAACTGTTTGGATAACTTATCTCTAGTTTTGCAGCGATGTCAATAAATGAATTTGGTCCTTAACTGGGAGAAATGTCACTTCATGGTTAAGGAGGGTATAGTGCTTGGCCACAAAATCTCAGCAAAAGGAATTGAAGTGGATAAGGCCAAGATAGATGTTATTGCAAATCTGCCTCCTCCAACCAATGTGAAGGGCATTCGAAGCTTCCTTGGGCATGTAGGATTTTATCGCCGTTTTATCAAAGATTTTTCAAAAATGGCTAAACCCTTAACTAATCTTCTTGCTAAGGACACAAAATTTGATTTTAATTTAGATTGCCTTGTTGCCTTTAATCTATTAAAAGAAATGCTAATTTCTGCCCATGTTGTTGTAGCACCAGACTGATCTCTACCATTCGAGCTAATGTGTGATGCGAGTGATGGCGCCATAGGAGCTGTGTTGGGGCAAAGAAAAGATAAAACATTTCATGTCATATATTATGCAAGCCGAACATTGAATGCTACCCAACTAAATTATGCAATAACAGAGAAGGAGTTTCTTGCTGTTATTTTTGCTTTTGACAAGTTTAGATCATATCTAATTTGTTCAAAAATTATTGTCTACACAGATCATGCAACCATCAAGCACTTGATGAGCAACAAGATGCCAAACCTAGACTAATCCGATGGATATTACTTTTGCAAGAGTTCGATGTGGAAGTAAAAGACAAAAAAAAGATTGAGAACTTATTAGCTGACCACCTATCCCGTTTGGAGCCATCTCCAAGAGAAGTCATAGATATACTTGAAGAATTCCCAGACGAGAAACTTTTTTCTATCTCTATATTTTTTCAAATTTCTGACACTACATCATGGTTCGCTGATTTTGCTAATTACCTTTCAGGACATTACATTCCTAAGGGCATGACCACTCATCAAAAAAGAAAATTCTTATATGATGTTAAGAATTATCACTGGGAATATCCTTACCTTTTTTTATTATGTGCAGATCAAGTAATTCGAAGATGTGTTCACGAAGACGAGATTGAGAATATCCTAAGCCATTGTCATGATGAACAAGCTAGAGGTCACTTTGGACCCAATCGAACAGCGACTAAGGTACTTGAATGTGGACTATATTGACCAACCATTTACGGAGATGCAAGAAACTACTATAAGTATTGTGACAAATGCCAAAGGATAGGTAATCTTTCTTGTCGAGATGAAATGCCTCTCACAAATATTTTACAGTGTGATATTTTTGATGTTTGGGGCATACTTTATGGGACCATTTCCTAAATCCTTTAACAATCAATACATCTTAGTGGCGGTTGATTATGTTTCCAAATGGGTGGAAGGTAGTTGTCAACTTTCTAAGAAAAAATATTTTTACTCGATTTGGAACACTTAGGACTATCATAAGTGACAATGGAACACATTTCTGTAATAGAATAATGTCAACTCTTCTTAATAGATTTGAAGTCAAACATTTTTTTAGTACACCATATCATGCACAAACTTGTGGACAAGTGGAAATTTCAAATAGAGAGATAAAAAGGATTTTAGAGAAAACTGTAAATTCATCTAGAAAAGATTGGTCCTTGAAATTAGATGATGCACTCTGGGCATATAGGATGGCTTGTAAAACACCCATAGGTACTTCTCCTTATAGGTTATTTTTGAAAAAGCATGTCACCTTCCAGTGGAACTAGAACACATGGCTTATTGGCAACGAAAATATGGATCTAAAATCATCACAATCAGAAAGGTTATTATAATTAAATGAGCTTGATGAATTTAGACACTATGCATATGAAAACAACAAGCTATATAAAGAACGCACAAAAAATTTACATGACATGCATATTAAACATAAAGAATTTTTACCTGGTCAAGAAGTGCTTCTTTATAATAGCAAACTCAGATTATTTTCTGGAAAACTTAAATCAAGATGGACTGGACCTTATGTTATAATTAATTGTTCACCTTATGGAACTTTTGAGATTGAATCATTAGACAAAAAACAAAGACTCAAAGTGAATGGACATAGATTGAAACTTTATCATGGTGGGACTTATTATCATAATCTTTCTATGACCACTCTCTATGATGTGTGAAATTTGAGATCAAGACTAAGTCAAGCTGAAGACTATAAATCAGAACTATTTCTATCCTTTTTATTTTTATTTTTATTTTTAGATTAGTCTTTAATTAGTTTGTTGTTTAATATCTTTAGTTGTGGTAATAGTTTTTATTTTTATTTTGAGTCATCCGCAGAAGGAGAGAACTTCGGACATGACATGCAAGGGTGTAAAATCCGACATTTGCTCATGATCAAGTTTATTACTTTCACTATTGGGCATGACAGGACGTCAGACATGACAAGGCGAGACGACCTCGTCACTGCCACATTTACCCCCTGTCCCTCCTTACGGTCGAGAATTCGACGGTCGAGATCATCATCGACAACAGATTGCGGCCAAGCATCTCCTTGATTATCGGCCGAGACCCTCAACTATTGCGGCCGAGAAACCAGCCTTAAGCAACCACTCCAATCTCGGCCGAGATCTTCATCCACAACACATTACGACCAAGCTTCTCCTTGATTATCGGTCGAGACTCTCAACTATTGCGGCCGAGATCTCTTATCCACCAGCACCATTTTCGGCCGAGAAGCCAACGAACATCGGCCGAAGTTCATAACACTGCCACCACAAGAATCTCGGTCGAGTCTCTTCAGCGATTGCGGCCGAAACCTTCATCGATGTGCCTTCGTATCGGCCGAGCATCTCTCCACCGACAACTATTGAGGCTGAAGCCGAGCACTTCACCACCCCGAGGCCGAGGCAAATTTTATTGTTTTTAAGAAGAGCAAATTCAATAGACTCAAGCCTTCACCACCCCACAAACAGTAAATCCGGTTGTGTCTTTTCCCTCTTCTTTATTTTCCCTTTTCTTTAGTTTTTCCATTTTATTATATCAATATCTCTTTCCCTTATTGGCCTAACACTGAGGACAATGTCTGATTCTAGCTTGGGGGAGTTTGCATTTCATGCATCACATTTCGCATTTTCCCTCCCTTATTTTTCTTTTTATTTGCTTATGTTTGCATGTATATCTAAAAATAAAAATAAAATGAAAAATTGAAAATTTTCTTAGAAACATCATTGCATGCATTTATTTTTGCTACCATCTTACAAACTCTTGCCTTACTGTTTTAATTATCTTTAAGTAAAAGTTTAAAGACATGTTGTTAACTAATGAAATTTGAATGATTTTCTCTCTTATCACTTCTATTTTAGTATCAAACTTATGGACTATGTACCTATGCTAAATAGAATTATGAATGTCTAGACGACAAAATCATATTCATGCCTTTTTATTTATTTCTTTTAAGTCTTAATAGTAGTAGCCTTTTTATTGACCATATTAAGTACTCCTTGAGCTTAAATAAAAAAAAGAAGGCTATATGTGTTGAAAAAAAAAAAAGATTTGAATAAAGTTATGTGTAGGTACAGAGTGTTATCCAGAACTAAGGTGTGTTCGGGTAATTAGATCCGTAGGGGTTCATGCCTGACGACCTAAGAGCAACTGCTCTGGGATCCGTCGATCGAAAGCCTGCTACAAGGACCATCTTGTGGAATATGGAGAAGCACATGAGTACTGAATCATGGCTAAGTTCGAACTCTTCATTTAGAACCTTGGGTGTTCGGGCAAGTAAACTCGAGGGGTGCTTTATCACCTGTTGCCCTAAGGCCATCTGGTCTGGGAGTCATTAGTCTAAAGTCCGCTACATGGACTTCCTTGTGCAATCCTGCTTGAATGTTAGAACTTTTAAAATGATTGAAAATAAAATAAAAAAAGAAAAGAAAGAAAAGAAAAAGAAAAAGTTTTAAGCTCAATTAGTACTTATGTATTCAATATTAATGCTAGTATTTGACAGATAATTTATTTTTCTACACGGCTGAATTTGAAATTATTTAATTTTGTGTAGCATTCAGAACCTCTATGAAGCTAAGTACATGGAAAGTGGTAAGATACTAAGTAGTAGGTGTGCAGAAGAATTGTGTAAGAAAATTAGTCAGTTGACAATGTGGAGGCTATGATGGAATTTTCTTGAGCATTGCTTTGAGTTTTGCTTGAGGACAAGCAAGACTTTAAGCTTGGGAGAGTTTGATGCATGCAAAATATAACATATTTTTTTATTATTATTTTAGTCAATTTTTCTGTAATTTGATCATGGCATGCATCATTTTAGACAATTTTTATTCATAATTCTGGATTTATCGATTTTAAAATTTAATTATCTGAATATTTTAATTGTGGATGTATTAACTTCATTTTTTAATTATTTTGCAGGTAAGTCGAATGAGATATATCGGATGTTATCTTAAGGAGTTAAAATGAGAAGATTTTGAAAAGATTTATTATTACGGTTTGAAATCATTGGGCGAAACAGGAATGAAAGAATGATTTTGCACCCTAGATGTTACAGCCGAGATGATCACATGAGGGAGTAAAATTGAGTTTACACCTTCTTTGGATAAAGTTACGGATGACATCGTTGGGGGTAAAAGCAATGCGACTTGAGATTTCTTTGGGCGTAACATGACATGCATAGTTGTAATTTTGGGCGTAATGATTAAAGGACTCTTCTTCATTTTGGTCGAGATTAGGATAAAGGACTTATCGTTTTGGCCGAGATTAGAAGAAGTGACTTATTGTTTTGGCCGAGATTCCATGAAGGGGTAAAGATAAGAAGTTGTTATCGTTTTGGGCGTAATGGAAAGAAGAACTCATCGTTTTGGCCAAAATTAGAAGAAAATGAGTAAAGATAAGAATTATTTATCATTTTGGCCGAGATTCCAAGAAGGGGTAAAGATAAGAAGAGTCTATCGTTTTGGGAGTAATGATTATAGAAGAAGTTAAATTTTGGCCAAAATCCGAAGATACCATAATCAACTTTTATCCGGTGAATTTAATTCCGGCCGTACGATTTACGCTCGTGATCACCCGTTCGCACCTATAAATAAAGGACGAAACCATCGATCTAATTCGTGCTTTGAAGTTCAGGTTTTCTTTCATGGCGAGTCGTGAGCTCTGCAGGCTACGACCGAAAGGAGAGAGGTGCGACGGTTGGAAGTCCGAGAGTCTGCTCAGATTCGAGGATCCTGATTTTACTTTGGGTGTAATTCTTCCAATTTTTTATCATATGTATTTTATTATCTCTTCAATATTTCTAGGATGAACTCCATATTTTTAGATTTTATATTTTAGGAGGTTATTAATTGAAGGGAAATGTTTGGACCCTATTTTATTTGTTTTAATCTTTTTTTGATCAATTATTAATTGTGCTTAATGCTTTTATGTTAGTTAATTGGATTTCTGAATTAGGCTATACCAGTTTGTGGAGTGTTTAATTTCAGAATTCATGATACTAATTTTAATTGATTTTATTTGGAATTAATAATTGACATAAATTTGATAACTAGTGTTCGGAGAATCAAGTTTGTGTGGTCTATTAATCTATACTAGTTTGTGGAGTGATTAAAATCTAGAGAATCCAAATTAATGCATCTTAATTTTAATATGATTTGAGGGTACCAGTTGTGGAGACTTCAATTCTTATTAATTTAAGATAGTTCTACATGCTTAGATTGATGGATGCCTGTCGTGGAGACCACAAGTTAATCATGTTAGATTACTTTAGGGAGACTCTAATCTATCTTTAAAGATTAAATTTATCTTTTATGCTTCAAATATTTATCCTGATCTATTTTCATCCTAAGGCCTAACTTCAACACCATTATCTTATCTTTATCTTATTTTCTTTGTTTTATTTTATAATTACAAAACCCATTTCAAAATTCATGTTTTTCCTCTCTTATTAATCTATAAATTTAGATATTAAATTAATAATATTCCTCGTGGGTTCGACACTCTTACTCCTATTTTCTATATTACTTGAGCGACTAGTGCACTTGCTAGCGATTTTATTTTGCTACATCATTTTACGCATCAGTCATCCAAACCCGACGGAGTTCGCCGTGGCACTGATCCCCCATGTGCATATGATGTCTAGATAGCGTATCATCAGTTTTATGCAATGGTATTCCCCTAAAGATGAAGAGCTCTTCAAAAGATGGAAGTAAAGATGAATGTAAAGATGAACGAAAAGAATGTAAAAATGCAAAGTTATGCATGGATGAATGATGAATGAAATGAAAAGTATGAAAGAAAGTAAGTACGAATGTATGAAAGTAAGCATGGCAAATGAATGTGAAAATGTGTTCTCTATTATGATTATGATTTTCTGATATGACATTGCTATTATGATCTTTATTCATGTCATGACCGATGAGTTCTATCCATGATGTGTTCTCTATTATGATTTTTATTTATTCTTTTCATGCTATGTTTGGATAGAACTGATTTATGATTTATATGAACCCGCACTTAGCTTTATGCTAACGGTTGAGCTTGCTCCCCTGTGTGATCCCCACAGGTGCATGATGATTAGACGTGAGGTGGTTCTACGTGTACGGAGGTCTCGACGGGGTGGCGTGTTATTGCATATGGTCCTTATGGAGAGGAGTCGTAGTTATTTGTACTATCGTTGTATGTGTTGGGTCGTGTATGGTGATAGGTCCTACCGTGTCCTTATGGACCGGAGTCGTTTCTTTATCTAGATTAGTTTTTCATCCATGAGCCACTACCTTTTGAACGGATGGGTACACCTTTTTGCTTCCCGCACTGTGCTTAGTAATGAGATTGTTTCCTCATACTAAGACACTTTTTTGAGATGTATTTTGGTCACATTTTGAAATTTATTTGGCTCTTGCATTGTTGCCTCCTATGAAGGCTAGTCACAACATTTGATATATTAAGCTTTCGTATTTACTTTTACCTTATCGTATTCTTCTTGTCATTTAGTCTTCCGTTGTACTATTCTATAATTTTCCGTTGTGCTATTATTGCATTCATTTAAGTCTTCCGCTGTATTATTATATTCATTCAGTCTTCCGCTTCGCATTGCTTTTGCGTTGACCGTCCAGTCAACGAAATGGTAAAAAAAAGAGTCAAAGTAGAGGTAAGAATCGAATGTGGCGTCCCTCCGAAGGAGGAGGTTGCGCCGCGTGGCGGGGCCAAGCCCCTCGGGGCGCTACAGAGAACATCAAATTTGTGGAGGTTCTGTCTTATGAATGCCGCAGGTCGATCAATATGCATAGCATAATGGGTAAGAGGATCTGAACTGTTTAGAGGTTGCAATTCACACAAACATGCTGACCAGTGGAACATAATTGTTGTATTAGTATTCCGGAATCGATAGGCCCAACCATCAGGTCTTTTTGCATGAGCTGTTTTAATTAGGTCATATTCTTTTCCGACATCTTCGACCTTACGATTATGTATACCACCCGTTACCATGCACATCAAGGACTGGAATTGTTGCCTTGCTAAGGGATCTCCAACAAAAGCAATAGTTTTATGGAGCATTCTGGAAGCAAAGAAAAATTAAATTTGCAATTACTTTGTATGGTATAATGATAACTAGAAGCGAACAAAACCACGTTTATTCTCACGAGACCAATAGTGAACAGAAAACATTCTTGACAACCATTTCAGGAATTCAGGTCCAGTGAAATTAACATTTGAAATTCAGGTCCAGTTAATCTGCATGCCCACATTCCTGACAACCATTGCTTGCAGCTCGAGCCAGAATACAAAGGCCTTTTGTTGTCTTCTACCCACTTTCCCTTTGCATAGTTACAGCCTACAGAAGCTACCATGTGTTATATGGAATCTCTTAAATAAGAAGGATATCAACCTATCATGACAAGATCTTGTTGATTCAAAGGGAAAAGAGAATTAGAATACAAATGAAAATTCACAAAATAAATGATGACTTAGAGCAGATACTATGGTCAGAACTTAGGACTACATAAACAACATGCTAAAATCAAAGATCACCACCACAACAGAGGATATGGAAATACCCATCATAGAAGAATAACAGTATAATAAATCCATTTTAATTAAAACACGGGCAGAGATTCTAGTATGAGAAGTTACCTTTCATCTCCAAAGGCATTTTCTTCGTGTACGTGTCCAATCCTTCCTTTCCATTTGAGCTTCTTGATGAGAAGCCGATTCCTCGAACAGTAACGACTGGCTCTGTCTTTTCATATGTAATTTTTTTACTCAATTAACAGTGGAGGAATGCTTAGTAAAATCAACATTTTCTCTAATTGGTATTTTCTTTTCTTGGATCTGCATCATTGTTTTCTTCTGATTATCTTCTTAATTCACTTCTCTACAAGAATTGTCATCTAGTAAGAGTGAGAGATAAAAGTCCTCGTGGGATCGATATCTTTTTTACTACTTGTGCGATCGATATACTTGCCGAACTTTTCTACTCTATAGAAAAGTAGTCATCACTACATAAAAAGGTTATTATGGTCCTTTTCTGCTGTAATCAAATGTGTTACCATTGTCAAGATTTTATTGGATATTATTATCATTGCCCACCTCCTTGTGTACTACATTAAGTGCTTAGTGTCCTTTGATATTCCCACTCTTCCGCAATAAAGTATGTTTTCATCTTTCACAATAAAGTCCGTACTTATTTTATTATTATATTTGTTGCCACATTAGTCAATAGTGTAGCGCTCCCGGGGTACTGCCTACGTGACAGGAGGGGCGATTTTGGGAGCGTTATAAAAAAACTAAAAATTGACATCTTCCTTGATTCATAACAAGAAAAGAACACATTAAGTTGAAACCAAAAAGTTGAGCTGTTGAACCAATGTTGTGTCACCGGATAGAATGTATGCACTAAGAACACCTAGACAACCTCACGCGTTATGCCAACATCTCTTAGTTATTATTCCGCTACATTCGTTGATACACTCTTGGGAGCTGCTCCCCAAGTGTTTCTGCTCAGAACAAAGAAAGAAAATTCTAAAACAAGAACACAACACGTCTTCCATATTGTCTAATCTCATAGCTCACATCAATTAACTTGAACCCCAACAAAATGAATCAATTCCTAAGTCACAAACTGGAGAAAAGGGCGGAGCGGGAAAACGTTTGGATTCTTGAGAGCTCGCATCAGTTCCACATAATAACGCAGTAATAAGAACAACACACATAAAGATGCCATCTTTTCGATTCCATTGTTCCCGTACCGGCCGGTACCTCGCGGTAACATAATCCGAAGGGCAAAGTTGTTCCAGCTTGCACGGAGAACACCGGCAAAAGGGAGCCATCGAAGCGTTCAAATCATGCTAGCAATTTCTCACGCCATTAGGAGAAGAGCGCGCATAAAGCTACCAACTTTACCATCCAAAGTCAGACCAGACCACTTACTTAACAAGGAGGAGAGAGCTCGGAGAAGGGACCGTCATCCTTTTCGCTCCGGCGATAGCAGCGCTCCCCAGAAGAAGGAAGCGATCAGGTCGTCGTCGTCGTCGTCTGCGGTGACGGCAGGCGGGCGGTGGAGGTGGCGTCACGTTGCCGGCAGCAAGTGGTGCTTGAGAAGTCGATTCAGCAGAGCGACGAGGGGAGAGGAGGGAAACCGGGAAGTGGAGGGGCTCCTCCTTTGGTACGTATAAAGTAAGTGATCCGACGGCGGATATGAGCTCCGTGTGGCGACAGTAACGAACAAGATCTTCCCGCATAATAATATCAAGGAACAGGAGTGCCGTGCGGTGGGCGGTCGTGGGCGACGGAAGTATCGCCGGACGGCGTCGTCGCCACGTGCCGCCTTCGCAAACACGTGAAACCCAAAACAAAAAAAAATTTCCAAATTCCGATATATTTATAGGATAAATTTGTTTTGTTAAATTCGAAATGGGAAAATAAAGAGAGACATCACGTTGAATAATAAGCCTATAAAAAACATGAAAGGAAGGAAAAAAGAAGAGCCGTGAACAAATCAAACGCCTATCTATGGACGACATGCACCAAGAGAAGGTAAGTAGCAAATTAGCACTTGGCCATCACTCCCAGATCGAAGCAGACCAACTTTGTTCCATCCTGCAAAGTCTTCCATACTTCGGAAGCCATCAACTGCGTGAGAAGTTTTATCTTAAAGGACGGTTTAATGGGAGGAATATTTTTAGGAAAATAAAATAATAGAATATCATGTTTTTTTTAAAATGAAGATATTTTTATTGTGTTTGAATAAAAGAGAATAAATTTTAAAATATAATATTTTTAAGTAAACTATTTTTATTGTAAATAGTTTATGTCTATTATTATAATAGTGATAAAAATATTAATATAAAGATACAATATTTAAAAGTAAAAAAAAATAAAAGAATAATTTAAAAAGTTAAAAACAGAAGAATATAGTTATTCTTTTGATTTTGAAGAAAGAATATGCATATTCTTCTGAAGAGAAGAAAATTTGCGGTTTTCGTCGTTCTTTACGTGATTTTGCATTTTTCGACGTTTGATCGACATATTTTTGTTTTAGAAGATGTTTAGCAATATTTTTGGAATAACTAATTATTACGTCGTCTATTCGTTAGCCAAAATAAATCAACTGAAGGTTGAACAAATTAAATGCTCCAAGATTACATGAAGAAAGCAGAAGAAAGAAAAGGGCATCCAGTCAAATACTGCAAGTATTTGCATTTGCACCGTGGCATGAAATCTATACCTCATTTGGTTATAATAAAATACTTATAGAAACATTTATCGTTGAAAGAAATAACTAGATGAGTAAAATAAATCATTTGCTATAGAACGATATTTTTGTAAATTGGTTTGAATATCTACTATAATTAATAAAAGAACGATACGCCAAAAGAACTGGCAATTTTTTAGTTAATAGTCATAAGGATAAAGAAAAAACAAAACATTAGTCAAGTACATACATTTTTAATGTAATGTGGTTTCTCAAAATTTTTGGATCTGTCATTATAAATCAACTCAATTTGTAGAGTTGATTAGCAAATGATTGGACAATTAATTCCTCAACTGAAGAGGGACGAGATTTACCTAAAAAGATTACTGTACGATCTAATTAATCTTTTGAAGGTCAGGAACTCACAATCCTACTTTATAAATCAAGTCCATCAAAATGTAGAGTTGATTACATTAACCAAGGATTGTGAATTCCTATGGCCTCAAAAGATTGAAATACCACAAATACAAAAAGTTCTATAAGAT
This sequence comes from Pontederia crassipes, assembly GCA_030549335.1. Classification (NCBI taxonomy): domain Eukaryota; kingdom Viridiplantae; phylum Streptophyta; class Magnoliopsida; order Commelinales; family Pontederiaceae; genus Pontederia; species Pontederia crassipes. Next base: position 11,141,172 of record CM060183.1, read on the forward strand.
TACTAAGATGATGTAGGATCCAAATCTGTTGAGATCAGAAATGCACAATCATACTTTGAAAATTAATTATCACTGGTACAGTGTTAATTATAATTCAAAAGGATTGTGCTATTCCTGACCTCAAAAGATTAGAATGCCACAATAAATATATATATGGCAAGCAATAGTTGTGTAAAATTGAAACCAGGACATGCAGTAGTCTTAAGGTTGATTACAAGACCATCACCTATTACATAGCAAAATATATTAAAGAGATTGTTCACTACTACGTGGCAGGAATTAAGTTTATTTGTAGTGCATCATCTTTATTAACTGCTCAAGTGGTTTTTTTTATGGTTACTAATTAACCGTCCAAGTCGTTCCCCAAGGAAAGCTATAGCATGCGATAAGTTCCTTTGCTTACTCCCTCTTAAATAATAACAATAATTTAGATTGGCAATTTACTTTTTATCGACGAATAAATATAGAAAGTAAAGTAATTTCCTTCCATTTTTATACGAAGTATAGTCTTTTTCCTCTAAAAAATGATGTAAAATTAATTCAAGGGATGAAGTTAATATACTAGTTTATTTGGCTTGACTTTTTAATGTACCAAAGTTCGATTTGAGTTCGTCTTAATAATTACCAATTAATATATGTATATATTATTTATCCAATATTTAAAACGTCAGTTCTCCAATTTCTGCAAGTTCTAATTAAGAAGTGAAATTTCTTTTTATAATCGAGTTGGACTAATTTGGAATTTCCTTCCAATCGCACCAATATAAAGAGTTGGACTAATAAAGAGTTTAATTGATTGTCACAACTATGTTACTCATTTTATCGTTACTTTTTCACATTATAATATTATCTTACATTTTTTTAATATTAGAAGACCAAGAGTCTACAATCTCTTTTTTCAACACCAGAATTATTTTTTATAATAATTAATATAAAATATACACTTTTGATAATATTAGAAGACCAAGATTCCTGTTTCTCTTTCCTCAACAATCAAATTATTATTTTAAGTAATCAACATGATAGATAATATATCTTATTTAAACTTAGTTTACTTCTTTTACTACAGTTGTTCAATCACGATCGATGGCTATATTTTATTCAGCTTATTTAAACTTTTTATACTTATTTTAAGGTTTTACTTCTGTATGACATACACACACACATATAGAATCGGTTGCATTTTTAGTTTTGTTAATCAAAAGATAATTCTAAGGTAATAAATTTGCTTTTACATTTTAAATTATTATTACATTTTAAAAATACTTAATATCATTTTCTTAATGAGTTTGAACAAATATTTAAAAATATGTTAGTTTTAATGATAATCGCAAACTTATCAAATAATATACAAGTATTATAATTCATTTTAAGTTATAAATTACATGTACTTAAAAATATTGAGATAGAAGATTAAAAGGGTCACTCATTTGGGAAGTGATGATATTAAAATGGAGTTGTCTACTTTTTGATAGTATAAAAAATTGATTCCTGCATAAAAATAATATTAATAACTAAGATTGATGTAGGACCCAAATCGTTTGAGATCAGAAATTCACAATCCCACTTAATAAACCAACTCTATCTACTAAATAGAGTTGATTTCATTACAAAGATTGTGCAATTCCTGACCTCAAAAGATTAGAATGGCACAATTAGGGTAGGGTACATAGGCAAAGATCGATCTACCAACAATTGATATTGATGTCGAATTCCAAACTTTTGAAGTCGGAATGTCACAATCCATTTATATACTCAACACCATCGATTTGTGGAGTTTAATTACACTTGTGGATTGTGCTATTCCTGACCTCAAAAGGTTAGAAAACCACACTCGTGATTAATGAAGAAATGGAAAACCATGGACAAGTAACCTCGAAGGATATAATTCCATGACTGCAAAAGTGAATGTTGCAGAGTTTGTTCTGTGGTTAATTGTTAACTCACGTCATGTGCCTTATTTATAGTGTTTGCTATCTCCTTATTGCCGACTATCCATTAATAACTGTACAACAATTTTCAATTACGGTTACTAATTAATTGTTAACCGCCGTCCAATTAATCTTTCGAATGTTTTCCCAGCAGAAAGTTGCGCATCACTACAAGAAAATTATGATTTTCGGACGGACGATTTTCGACGGAAGAAAATCCGTCGCAATTTGGGACGGATTTTGCGATAGATATACATCCGTTGGAACTTCAGACGGGTCACAATCGTCAGAAATAAAAATAATAAATTATATAATTTGTTATATCATTATTTTATTTTTCGACGATTAGCAACGTCGAAAGTTCTGATGGATATTTATCCGTCGCAAGTTCCGACGGCCAAGGCCGTTGGTAAATGAAAAATATATAATATAAGGAGTATTTTATTAATATATTTGGTGACAGTTGAAATCGTCATAATTTTCGATGGTTCATACCGTCGATATGAAAAAATAATATAATATAAGGAGTCTTTTATTAATATAATTAGCGACATTTCAAACCGTCATAATTTTCGACGGTTCGGACCGTCGGTAAGTATAAAATAATATAATATAAGGAGTCTTTTATTAATATAATATGTTACGATGGTTCGGACCATCGGTAAACTAAAAAAATAAATATTATATATATGCTAGTAGTATTTTATTATTATAATTAAATAATTTCCCATGGTCCCGACCTTCGGTAATTTTAAAAATAATTAAATATTATATTTATATATATTTTTACTAATTTTTCGACGGTCATGATCGTCGATAATTAAAAAAAAATACTCTCCCGCCAATTCTTTTTTAGTTTTTCCACTTTCCCAACTTTCAAACCATATATATATATATATATATATATATATATATATTTCTACTTTCCCACTCAATTATCTACTTCTTTCCCTCTCTCCTCTCTCTCTCCCTCGACGACCTCAAGATCCGCCCGACGACTGCTTATTTTGTCGGCCCGACGACCCTCTCCCTCTCGACTCACCGGTGACCCTCGCGCCCCTCTCTCTCCCCCTCCCTCCCTCCCCTTCTCTCTCTCCAGAATATGGCCACGGGGGCTAGATCGGTCGCTAGTGGCCGAATTTGGCCGCGGGGACTAGATCTGGCCGTTGGATGTGGCCGCGGGCGGCCGGATCTGGCCGCCGCCGATCGGATCTGGCCGCGGCCTGATCGGCTGCCATCCGGTGTGATTTGGCGGCCGGATCATGCCGCGGACGGACGGTTAATTTTTTTATATTTTAAAAATTCTTTACGACAATTAAGACCGCCGAAAGTTCGACGGTTGCGATGACCGTCGAAAGTTTTAACGGTTTGTGACCGCCAAAAGTTTCGGCGAGTTGCGACGACCGTCGAAACTTTCGACGGTTTTGACCGTTGAAAGTTTTCGGCGGTGAAAATCGTAGACACTTCCGACGAATTTTTTTCAACCGTCGAAAATCGATTTACGACGACCGTTTTTTTGACGGATCTGTTCCGTCGAGAAACCTGTCCAAAATCGTGATTTTCGACGATTTGGGGCCGATTACAAACGGTTTTGACCGTATGTAATCAGCCTTTTTCTTGTAGTGCGTCTAATGTATAGATAACTAATTAAATGATCGAGTTGATTGTACGTCTTAATGAATTCATCCAGTGATTATTTAATTATTTCCATAAACCTCCCTTAAACTATTTTTATTATAAATATAAGAGTTATTCACATAAGACCTTGCGTTGATATCTAATAATTATTCTCTATATATTTTGATGCGTAAGAGTTATTCACATAAGACCTTGCGTTGCGTCATATGTTAATTTATTTTATTTTTTTTGCAAAATTTTTAGGAATCACGTATTTATATAATTGAAAGCCTAAGAAACATTTGTCGTTGAAAGACATAAAATGAAGAAAATACATTAACTCTCGTAGAATAATATTTTCGTAAATTAGCTTGACTTATTTTTTAATGAGAAAATAGGTTAGATTATCGACATAAAAAAATAAACAAATAGGAGATAAGCAATATTGGAGGGAAAACTTTTTTTAAAAATATCAATAATACAAATCGGTAATAAAAAAAATGCATTGCCATCAGAGACGTGCATATGTGGGTGAGGGGGGCCTCGCCCTCCTCAAAATTTAAATTCTATATATTAATATGCAACTTTTGTGATTAAAATTTGAATTTGGCCCCCCTTAATTATATTTGGTGTCACCTGATGACATATTTTTTTTGCTCTAGTTTAGTGGTAACATGCTTAGTAACCTACAGAGGTTGTGGGTTCTAAGTCTTATCTTAGTCAATTTTTTTTACTCATTATTTTGAAATGAACTCTAGGTCCGCCCCTGCATGCATCATGCAACACGTACATGCAAGCGCTCATGCAACACGTACAAAGAAATGTTGACTGTTGTAATAATCAAAATTCTAATTCTTTAAGGTAGAGGGATTACAATTAATCCAAGTGTTTTTCGAAGAAGATTAATAAATTTTGTCTTACTAGTCTCATTTTATGATAATCGCAAACTCATCAAATAATATACAAGTATTATAATTTTTTATTTTATGTTATAAATTACAAGTACTTAAAAATATTGAGATAGAAGATTAAAAGGGTCACTCATTTGGGAAGTGATGATATTAAGGAGGAGTTGTCTACATTTTTATAGGATAAAAAAATAGAGGCAAGATAGGATAAGATTTTTGGCGTGATATTAAAATTTTATTTATAATTAGTACATTATTAATTGACAACCCAATAAATTTTTATGGTTAATAATTATTTTAACTGCCCAGTCATTTAATTTTTATGTTCACTACTTAATTGATCGCCCAATTCGTTTACATGGTTGAAACCGTCAAGTCCCTATTGCAATATATAACTGATGAATACTACAGTAATTGATCAGATTAAATTCAGACTGTTCATCTAAAAAAATTATCTGAGTTGACGAAAAGTTCTAGAAAAATTAAATAGCTTAAATTGAGGGCAAAATACTCACAATCATTTTACGATGTTTTGCAAATTGATTCCTGCATAAAAAAGTTAATAACTTAGATTGATACCCAAAACGTTTGAGATCAGAAATTCACAATCCTACTTAATAAATCAACTATTATCTATTAAATAGAGTTAATTTCATTACAAAGGTTGTGCAATTCCTGATCTCAAAAGATTAGAATGCCACAATTAGGGTACGTAGGCAAGATCTGCCAACAATTGATATTGATGTCGAATTCCAAACTTTTGAAGTCGGAATATCACAATCCATTTTTTATACTCAACACCATCGATTTGTGGAGTTAATTACACTTATGGATTGCGCTATTCCTGACCTCAAAAGATTAGAAAACTACAATAAAAATGATAATGTTGTAGGTATAATAACTATGATTAATGAAGAAATCGAAAGCCATGGACGAGTTGCAGAGTTTGTTCTGTGGTTATATTAATTGTTAACTAAAGTCAAGTGCCTTTATTTGTTCTGTGGACTAATTTGGAATTTTCTTCCAATCGCACCAATATAAAGAGTTGGACTAATAAAGAGTTTAATTGATTGTCACTCCTATGCTACTCATTTTATCGTTACTTTTTTCACATTATAATATTATCTTACATTTTTATAATATTAGAAGACCAAGAGTCTACAATCTCTTTTTTCAACACCAGAATTATTTTTTATAATAACTAATATAAAAAATATTCACTTTTTATAATATTAGAAGAACAAGAGTCATGTTTCTCTTTCCTCAACAATCAAATTATTATTTTAAATAATCAACATGAAAAAGCCTTTACTTTTTTTACTATAGTTGTTCAATCACGATCGATGGCTATATTTTATTCAGCTTATTTACTTATTTTAAGATTTTACTTGTATATCAAAAGATAATTCTAAGCTAATAAATTTACTTAATATCATTTTCTTAATGAGTTTGAACAAATATTTAAAAATATGTTAGATTTAATGATAATTGCAAACTCATCAAATAATATACAAGTATTATAATCGATTTTAAGTTATAAATTACAAGTGCTTAAAAATATTGAGATAGAAGATTAAAAGGGCCACTCATTTGGGAAGTGATGATATAAAGAGGATTTGTCTACTTTTTTATAGTATAAAAAAATAAAGGTAAGAGAGGATAGGACTTTTGGACTGATATTAAGGGCACCTTTTATTTATAATTAATACATGATTAATTAACAACCCAATAATTTTTTATGGTTAATAATTAATTTAACCGCCCAATTACCCTATTGGCAAAAATACTCACAATTCCTGCATAAAAAAGTTCATAACTAAGATTGATGTAGGACCCAAATCGTTTGAGATCAGAAATTCACAATCCCACTTAATAAACCAACTCTATCTACTAAATAGAGTTGATTTCGTTACAAAGATTGTGCAATTCCTGACCTCAAAATATTAGAATGCCACAATTAGGGTAGGTACATAGGCAAAGCTCTATCTACCAACAATTGATATTGATGTCGAATTCCAAACTTTTGAAGTCGGAATGTCACAATCCATTTATATACTCAACACCATCGATTTGTGGAGTTTAATTACACTTGTGGATTGTGCTATTCCTGACCTCAAAAGGTTAGAAAACCACACTTGTGATTAATGAAAAAATGGAAAACCATGGACAAGTCACCTCGAAGGATATAATTCCATGACTGCCAAAAGTGAATGGTGCAGAGCTTGTTCTGTGGATATATTAATTGTTAACTCACGTCAAGTGCCCTTATTTATAGTGTTTGATATCTCTCCTTATCGCCGACTATCCATTAATAACTGTTCAACAATTTTCAATTACTGTTACTAATTAATTGTTAACCGCCGTCCAATTAATCTTTCGAATGTCTTCGCCAGCAGAAAGTTGTGCGTCTGATGTGAACATATACAGATAACTAATTAAATGACCGAGTTGATTGTACGTCTTCATGAACACATCCAGTGATTATTTAGATTTTGTAGTTTTCCATGTTGATTTAGCTATAATCATATACTTATATTATGTTATATATTTTTATTATAAATATAATTACCGATGAATTTAGCATTAAAAAATATTATTCATATACTTATATTATTCTGTATATTTTTATTATAAACATAGTTACCGATGAATCATTTGAAATTATCGACAGATAAATTACTGATGAATTTTATCGTCGATATTAGTGATAGGTGTTTTGCATATGATTTTGACGACGACAATAACAATAATAAAATAATAATAATAATCATTAATTTTTAGTACTTTGTATAATATTATCATGGCACTGATATTTTAATAGTTTGTATTAAAATTTTGAGGCAGTGATCTTACTTTAATTATTATTTTTGCATATCATGTTCAATTGTAGCTAGATAATTTATTTAATTTAAATTCAGAATTTCAAACAAGAATTATTTACAAGTCACCGTAGGAGGATAGATATGACAATTAAAGATGTAGAATCGTTGCCCTTCATGTGGTCAAATCGAATTTAACCATGTGTCGGGTCGAGTCGTGCCGACGTGACTCATTTTAAAATCGGACAGTGCTATTTCGAAATAGCATTAGGTTAGTCTGACAAAGGCCCAACCTAATCGAGTTGAGATGAGCTAGGTTGTGCGCTTGGCCTTTCTTTTTTCGTCTTTTTCATGCTCGGCCTAGCTACAGCTCGGGTTGAGCTCGACCAAAATTATTGGTCAGACTCAATCATAAAAAATATATAATATAATATTTTATTTTATTATTAAATAAATAGTAAAATTATATATATTTAAATATTTAAATATATGGCTTGGCTACTTTAGCTATGTTAGGCTGAACTTGTGTTGTTGGGCTTGTGTCCAGCATAGTGTGGCTCGGGCTTGACCTGGTGGTCATGCCTGGGTCAGCGCCCCCGACTAAATTTTGTGCAGGTCATGGGCTGGGCTGGATAACCTGCATGAAATTTCATCTCCAATGACAATTGAACTTCATAGTCATGACACATCAAACATCGCTACATTAATATTAATATATTCAAGTCATGACTTCTCAAATGAAGCTATGACATTACACATGAAAGTCCTGACGCATGCATAGTGAGACATTACAATCGAAGTCATGACATATGATGGTAATCAAAGTGTGACTTCAAGCTGATGAACTATGAGTTACAACCAGAAGAAATTGGAAAGTCATGGCCAACTTGAGTTCTAAGCAGCGATTTATACTCTGCAAGATTTTAATCAATTTTATCGAAGAAACAAATTTTTTTTGACAAGTTACAACGATTATGTTATAGGGCAACTTCCCATTTGTTTTGCAAATTGTGCCAAAGAGAAATTCGATCATCATAAAATATGTGTTGTCATGATGAATTCAATTTCTAGTAATGATTAAGATTATTCGTGATTGTCATAAGAACCACTGTTGTAAGCGTCGATCCCTCTATTGCACTTGTATTTAAAGGTCGTAGCTGTGGGGTTCCTATAGTCAGTGACCATGAGAGAGGGTTTGTTGAAAGCTACATCGACATGCTTACGTGTTCAGCTTCTACTTTTTTATGAAGTTCTACTTTTATCATGATCTATTGCTTCATAATTGTATTTATGAAATCCATTTATTATTATTATTATTTGATCTTGGAGATTTTTGTTTGAAGAGAAAATATTGTGAATTCTATTTTAATAATTTACTATCTGTTGACCGACTAATAATTCTATTTAACGCTTTAATTAGTTGAATGAATTTTAAGTTAATCGATGCCTAATTGTGGAGTGCCTAATTTTAGGGTTCATGATTCTAGTTAATAATTAGTATGTAGAAAATTAATTCCATGTGATCTATTATTTTATCCTCATTTTTTGAGTAATTGAAAGTCTAGAAATTTTAATTGATACATTTTAAATTTAATTTGAATTACTAGGATGCTAATTTGTGGAAACCATAATGCAATAAACTTATATATATGTATGTATATAATCCCATTTTTATTAATTTATTTTATATTTGAAATATATTTTAAAATTTAATTTATCTTTTTAATTGAAACTTATCAAGAGGCAATTTTGAAGATTTTCACTATTTTTTATTAGAAATCATGGGATTAGAATTGTGTTAAGACATTTTGAATTGTTTTGAGAGAAAAAAAAGTTGTCTTACAGACATAATAAACATTTAATTTAGCAAGAAAGACAAACAAAAGATCAACAAGTAAATAGGCGAAATTTAGTAAGAAAACATATAAGTGACAATATACACGAACAAGTGTTGAATGTTCAGGTGATTTAATTGATGTAGTTTCACATAATACACACCAACAAGTGTTGAATCTGATTTTATTGATGTAATTTCATACAGATTATATAGGGATGCTCTAAAGTAATATGACTGACAAAGTGGATTACTTTGTTTGTTGTATGCATTCTCTTATAGTTACATGCGTGTGTTGATGTGGAGCGAGTTCTTCATCCTGAGATGAGCTGAGCTGAGCATGAGTGATTCATCTGGTTAACATCACCCAAAAAGCAAGCTCGATGAGGTTGAGGCAATTAAGACGAGCTTGTTCCTAAGGAATGTGAACTAGCGCCCAGAGATGGCTTTCATCATTAAATAAGCTCTTTGATATTTGCTGAAGATGAAGATGTTTTGTAACGACCTAATTTTTTAGAATTTAATAAATGAATATTTTATCATTTTATTTTAGAAAAAATATGGCCATTAATATTATTATACTTAATAATTCCAAAATAAAAGAAAATAGGGAAGGAGTTTAATTAATGATAAAAATGTATTATGGGATATTTAATTAAATTCGGAATTATTTAATTATTGAAATTTGTTAAAAGAGATTAATTAAAAGATTAAATTTGATTGGGATTAGAAATTATAGATAGATTGAAAATCAAGGATCTAAGAGCCTTATAAATAGGCAAATCGTCAAAAGAATTTCTTTTTTTTTTCTCTCGATATTCAGCGGCAGAGGCGTGACGTCCGGGTGACAGCAAGGCGTTATTCGACGTCGAACCACTACGAGATACGTACGTTTATTATGATATGTAATTATGCTTGAAACGGTCGATTTTGGCTTATTGATTAAAAAGGTGCGTTTGCATCCGTGGAAAAGAAAGAAAACCATAAAGGAAAAATAATAACTTTTTCTAAATTTTTGCGCCATCAGATTGTTCCTGCCGAAGGAGAAAGGAAGAAAGAATGACATTTGACATAATAGTGTATGGCCATGTGTTCATTAATAAAGGTTATATAATAATTATGTAATTTTACAATATCTCAGAAATTCCTCAATAATGAAGGTTATATAATTGATAAAATATATGAAAAAAAATATAGTAAATTTCTCATTTTTTTACTTTAGAAATTAGGTTTTATTTAATAATAATAATTAGCAGGAGAAAAAAGTATAAATATTTATAATTTGAATGTATTGAAGAATATAATAAGATAATGCTTATTGGTTATCATTAGAAAAAGGTATATGATTAATAGTCACATAGCATAGTTATGTTACCAAATATGTATTTAAGAATTTTGTCAATATCATGATACTTATAATTTATTTAAGGTATCTATATTATATTAAAGAGAGAGTGCTTTCAAAGAAAGAATGACATTTGACATAATAGTATATGGCCATGTGTCCACTAATAAAGGTTATATAATAATTATGTAATTTTACAACATCTCATAAATTCCTAAATATAATTGATAAAATATCTGAAAATTTTTATAGTAAATTTCTCATTTTTTTTACTTTAGAAATTAGGTTTTATTTCATAATAATAATTATCAGCAGAAAAAGTATAAAATATTTATAATTTGAATGTATTGAAGAATAGAATAAGATAATGCTTATTGGTTATCATTAGAAAAGGTATATGATTAAAGGTCACATAGCATAGTTATGTTACCAAATATGTATTTAAGAATTTTGTCAATATCATGATACTCATAATTTATCTAAGGTATTAAGATCAGAATAAATATAATAGAAAATAATAATATGAATTTTTTTATGTTCCACATTTCCTTTACACACAATGTTTTGAAAATCGGTTCGGACCGGCCGGTTCAACCGTTCCGATCGCGAACTGGTCACAAAATTGGTCCAGCTCAATCATAAAACCGGAATTGATAAAAAATAAAAACCGGATTGAACCGGTAAATCGGGTTAAACCCGGTTTTTTATTTTTTTAAAAAAAGTTAAAATAAGGAAAGCTTTATTAGGAAATTGAATGTTTAAATGATTTTATAATGAAATTGTAAGGTTATGCACGTGAAAGGATAAAAAAAGGAAAAAAAATTGAAATTCAAATAAGAAAATGAAAGCAAAGATTTATACATGGAAAGAATTTGATTGGAGGAAAGGAATTCAAATGGTAACAAATTATTAAGCAAATAAGATAAAGAAAATTATACATAGAAAGATAATAAAATCTGGTAATAATATATTAGTAATAAATTTAGATTGAAATTAAATTTAGATTATTATATTAGTAATAATAAAAAAAACTGCTAAAATAGAAATAGATTATTAATCAAATCAAATCAAATACAGTTATATATAGAAGGAATAATATGTTAGTAATAAATTTAGATTGACATTAAATTTAAATTATTATATCAGTAGTAATAAAATAAAACTACTATTTTTCAGTAAAAATAATAATTATTTAATTGGTTTAATCATTTATATATATAATTACTCATAAATAATTATAAATAATACTATTATATAAAAATCTGGTTCAACTAGTTGACTCCCGGTTGAACCGGTCGAACCTCGACTCGGTCGATAGACCGATCCGATCTCCGATCCAATTTTTAAAACATTGTTTACACATGTTTGTGAGACTAAGTTAGAAAACAACTAGATAGAGTTAACCAACCGAGAATTAGCAACCACTCATATACATATAACTGAATAGAGTTATAAAACAATAATATAAAGGATAGACCTTACCCACCCCCACCCTCAGTTAACCATGCACCTCACTAATTGTTATGCTCCCAGGAGTAAACACTAAATGCATTGGAGAAAAAAAAGCAACAGAGTAAGTAATAAAATTGTAGATGTCTTGAAGTGTTTGCCCGATTGGTAAGATTTGTTCCTCTGTTTTTTTTATAGGAGATGAATTATTTTAAGGAATTCATTTGTGACAAAAGAAAAGGATATTTGTTTCAAGTTTTATATGTAATTCTTGCATTCATACATTTTCTTCTGTAGCATTATCCATATTTTGAATATATATTTTATTAGTGATAATGACTGATGCCATTTAATATTCAAGTGTGTGCGATGTAAATATGCCAAGTTCTAGTACTTGAACATCATAATAACGTATTCTCTGTTGATATGATCTTACACTACAAGAAAATGAGCGCTTAGCGATGCAACTTAGTGTCGTCAAAATCAGTGACGCTATATAAATGCCACTAGCGCTTTTACAACATCTACTTTGCGTCACGATAATGAGACACTACTTGCCTCCCGATAGCGTCTCCTTAGCGTCTTCTTAGCTATTCAGTTAATAGACGCTACGTCTGGCGCAATGGAGACGCTACGTAGACGCTATTATTTCGCGCTACGAAGCGAAAATGTGCGGCAGCACCTAGCGCCATTCTCACGTCGACGACGTTAGACACGAATCTAGCGTCGCAAGATTTGAGGCACTAAAGAGACGCTATATGGCGTCTCGGTAATAGGCGACACTATTTGGACGCTACCGTGTTATCCATAACTTATTTACATTTATCTCGCTATTTGTTTTATATTTAAACCATATATATTATATATACTATATGTTAATCAATAAATTTATTAAATATTATATTAGTATTAATTACACGATTATATATATATATGTATTTTTACATGATAGGAGTGTTCATAAATATATAATTTGTTCCCTATATTATTTATGTTATCTATACATATAATATATATAATATCTTAATTATGCATATATTATTATTTTATACTTAATCATGAGATTACGATGGTTGATTAAATGAGTGATTCGTTACCATTTTAGCGTCACAGTGGACACTCAATAGCGTCCCCCTAGCGTCTAACTAGAGCTGACGCTGGTGTCGATGCTATGATGACACTATTGGCGTCTCTCTAGCGTCGCAAGTTTGAGATGCGACGAAGTTTTAGATGCTAGTTCGGCGCTACGGTGTCGCTAAATGAATCTAGCGACTCAATAGCGTCTATATTGCACCTCCTAAGCTGACTTTTTTACCCCTCGTTTAATCGGACACATATAGACATATAAATACGCGTATATGCTGATACTTATATATAATAAGTGCATATATACATATTACTATAACTTAATCTAACACATATAAACATATACACATATATTCACTTCAAATACGTATACATATACACGTTATCTATATATATATGACTCGCACATGTATAGACATATATATACACATATATATTTATAATACATATAAATAAACACATTGTTGTAACTTAATCTCCCACACGTAGACATATATATACATACGCATATATTACATATGTATATATATACACACACAATTGTGTTATATACACATATACATACATATTTATAATTTTGTATACATACATGATATATTGTTGGAAGGAAATAAAATAATTGGAACGGGCACAATGCGATGAGACGTTACATTGATAAATAAAATTTCATACATATTAAAAAAATTTGAAAAAAACTTTTAATGCGCGTCGCAACAGTGAGACACTAAACCACTGAGACGCCCAGACGACGCTATAGTGTCTCTACGTTATCTTAGCGACACATTATCTTCTCTATAGCGTCGCGCCCACACGTAGACATATATATACATACACATATATTACATATGTATATATATACACACACAATTGTGTTATATACACATATACATACATATTTATAATTTTGTATACATACATGATATATTGTTGGAAGGAAATAAAATAATTGGAACGGGCACAATGCGATGAGATGTTACATTGATAAATAAAATTTCATACATATTAAAAAAATTTGAAAAAAACTTTTAATGCGCGTCGCAACAGTGAGACACTAAACCACTGAGACGCCCAGACGACGCTATAGTGTCTCTACGTTATCTTAGCGACACATTAGCTTCTCTATAGCGTCGCGCTAGCCGAATTTTGACAGTGCTGGCACCCACATGGCGTCTACTTAGCGTCGCATTTTTTGTGATGCTAAAAAATGACTTAAATCCCTAACCCCTCTTCTTCGTTTTCACTTTTACTGTTTACCTTCATCCCACCCGCCTGATGTGCCCTGACGTCCGACGACCGCCCTCCACCGCCGCCGCCGCCCTTCGCCTCCGCCGCCCTCCGCATTCGACCGCCACCCTCCGCATTCGACCGCCGCCCTTCTCCTCCTCCTCCTCCTCCTCCCTCCCCGACGCCCACCCTCCACCACCTCCACCCCCTTCGCCTCCGTCGCCCTCCGCATTCGACCGCCGCCCTCCACTGTCGCCCGCCGCCTCCGCCTCCATCGGCGCCTCCTCCTCCTTCCTCCGCCTCTACTGCCCTCCACCGCCGCCGCCTCCGCCGCCGCCTCGTCCGCCCTCCGCCTCCACAGCTGCCCTTCGCGTCCACCGCCGCCTCGTCCGCCCTCCGCCACGTCCTCCCTCCACCGCCACCGGCATCCGCCTCCGCCACCACTGCCCTCCGCCTCCACCGTCGTCTTGGCCGTCCTCCGCCCTTCGCCGTCCTCCGATTAAGAAGGTACTAGCCCGTCGGATCGTCACATAGAAGGCGATCCATTGGTGGATCTGCTCAGTGAATCACTCCAGGTACGTGACACATTATAGGCAATAGATAGTAGGAGATAGGGTTTTTTTAAATATTTTGCTTTTGTGACAGTTGCTCCACCGTCGACGGGGAACATAGTCGGTACGTCTCGATCGAACGACGATGATCGTCATGTCACACCAGGTTATTTTTTGTATATTACATAATTTTATATAGGAGCCAAATTTTATGTATTTTCTTATGATGAAAGTTGCTACCCCACCGCCACCGCCGAGAATACAGATGCTTCACCACATTCTAGCATTGACGAGTGACATCTTACGCTAGGTGATATATTTATTATTATTGACATTTCTCAATTAATTATATTAATTATTTTTTAATAATGTCAATTGCTACGCTGCCGATAGCACAAGCACATGATCCAATTCATTCAGACGAGCGGACTGCCACTGATCATGCGGTACACATCAATCAAGGCGAGAACATTACTGTACATCTATCAATTATCACAATTTTAATTTGGTATGACACTAATGATTTATTATGTATTAGGGCCCGTTGCTGATGTCGGACCTTCACAACCTACCCCAGCTATATCGGATGATGATTCCTCTTCGAGTGATGAAGAGGGGTTACACGATAATGGGGTGGTCACTGTGAATAATATTGCTCGACCGTAAGTTAAATAAGTTGTACAAATTTTGTCATAGTTTTGGTTATCATTGAAAACTAATTCTTCTTTGTAATTGGCAGGACCACTTTCATACCTGCTAGTACCGTGCCAGATGTCAGTACTCTCATTCTTTCCCACTTGTCGGAATGGGCATGATCCTGGAAAGATGTCCCAATTTAAGTACGGGATGACATCTTTCGAGCCTTTACAGTACGATCTTCTATTTGGGTTATATAATTTGATTTATATTTATTTTAAAATTACTAAGTTTTAACATTCTATTTGTAGGAGGCAAATAAGTTTCATCCGAATATTAGTTTAGGGATGATCCGGAGAGCTTTTGAGGAGGTCGCTGCGAAACGCCTTCGAAATCGATTATACAAGTTTCGCAAGATCGTCACGTCCGCCGGCCTCACTTTGGAGCAGGGCATACAAAGATGCCCAAGACATATTAGGCGCTCGGTTTGGGAGTCCCTCTATAGGAAGTGGTAAGTATGTATACTTTTACATTATTTTTATGAAAATTATAGTTTTTTGAAAGTATAAGTATTTGATGTTCACAAAGGACAGATGAATGATGGCAAAGGAAGTCAGAAAAGGCAAGAGTTAATCGTCTTTCGAAGCCCGAGGCCCACATTCACACAGGGGAATCGATGCGATTTGACGAGCATCGACGACGCATGGTAGTTTACATATAAATTTAATTTATCAAAATTTTTACTTATACTTATGTTATCAAATTTGAAACTTTATTGTAGGAGGAGAAAGAAGACGGTCCCGTAGACTTTTGTGTGGTCTATGAGGCCATGCATAAGAGTCGGAAGACAAACGACTTAATCACGCCCACTGCTCATAGGCTTCTGGTAAGTCTCATGATATGGTCATTTGGTTGTTGCACTATTTTTGAAATACATAATGTTTAAATTTTATAGGATGAGTATAATGCGAAAATGACTGAAAAGTGTGGAGATGATCCGAGTACTCAGCCACTAGGTAATGTTTCTTCGTTGGTTTAGTCATGTTTTAATTTATGTATTTCTTGATATATAATTTATATATTATATGATTATATTTTTTCTATTTCGTAGAGGACTCTGTTGTTTGGGAGGAGATGACCGGCATGACACGAGGGGGATACTTGCGTGGCCTCTGATGCATGCAAAAAATAACATATTTTAGTTAATTTTTCTATAATTTAATCATGGCATGCATTATTTTAGATCACTTTAGTCGTAATTCTGAATTTATCGATTTTAATTATTAATTCTCTGAATATTTTAATTGTGGATGGATTAACTAAATTTTGATAATTATTTTACAGGAAAAATCGAATACATGATTATCCAAGGATTATATTTGATCAAGAATGAACGTTTCGGCTGAGAACTCCAACCCCAAAGATCATATCGGCCGATAAATCACCAAAGATCTATCCGTATCGGTCGAGATTCAAATGGAGGTGACGTATCGGCAGAAATTCAGAAGAATTTATCCTTACGACCGAGAACTCCAATACAAAGTTGTATATCGCCCGAGAAACACCTTATTAATCAAGTTATCAGCCGTAAAATCGAAGAATTCTATCCTTACGGCCGATATCTTTGGGCCGAGATTGGAAGAAAAGAATTATATCTTTGGGCATAATAAAGATAAAAAAAATCTTCATTTTGACCGAGATTCGAATAAGGGGTAAAGATAATAATTGTTTATCATTTTGGCCGAGGTTTATCTCACGAATTTAAATTCAATCGTACGATATTTACGATCGTGATCAAATTGGAGTCCGTCCGCATCCTATAAATAGAGGAGGAAGCCATCATCCCAACTTGTGCTCTGAAGTTGGCATAATAAAGATAAAAAAAATCTTCATTTTGACCGAGATTCGAATAAGGGGTAAAGATAATAATTGTTTATCATTTTGGCCGAGGTTTATCTCACGAATTTAAATTCAATCGTACGATATTTACGATCGTGATCAAATTGGAGTCCGTCCGCATCCTATAAATAGAGGAGGAAGCCATCATCCCAACTTGTGCTCTGAAGTTCAGGTTTTCTTCCACAACGGGTCGTGAGCTCTGCAGGCTTCGATCGAAAGGAGAGAGGTGCAACGGCTGGAAGTCCGAGAGGCTGCCTGACTGTCTGCCCAATTTGAGAGCTCTACTTTGGCTTTGGGTGTAATTCTTCCAATTTTTATAATTTATATTTTATTATGTCTCCAAAATTTTTAGGATGAACTCCATGTTTTTAGGATTATTATTTTAGGAGATTATTAATTGAAGGGAAATGTTTGGTCCCTATTTTATTTATTTTAATCTTTTCTGATTAATTATTAATTGTGCTTAATACTTTTATGTTAGTTAATTGAATTTGTGAATTAGGCTATACCAGTTTGTGGAGTGTTTAATTTCAGAATTCATTATACTAATTATAATTGATTTTATTTGAAATTAATAATTGACATAAATTTGATAACTAGTGTGTGGAGAATCAAATTTGTGTGGTCTATCAATCTATATCAGTTTGTGGAGTGATTAATAGTCTAGGGAATCTAATTTAATGCATCTTAATTTTAATATAATTTTGAGGGTACCAGTCGTGGAGACTTCAATTCTTATTAAATTAAAATAGTTCTATATGATTAGATTGAGGGATGCTAGCCGTGGAGACCACAAGTTAATCATGTTAGATTACTTTAGGGAGACTCTAATCCATCTTTAAAGATTAAATTTATCTTTTATGGTTCAAATATTTATCCGGATCTATTTTCATCCTAAAGTCTAGCTTCAACACCACTACATTATCTTACCTTGTTTTCTTTATTTTAATTTACTTTTACAAAACCTATTTCCAAAAATCCATGTTTTTTCCTCTCTTATTAATTTATAAATTCAGATATTGAATTAATAATATTCCTCGTGAGTTCGACACTCTTTACTCCTATTACTATATTACTTTAGCGACTAGTGCACTTGCTAGCGATTTTATTTTGCTACATTATTTTACGCATCAAGTTTTTGGCGCCGTTGCCGAGGAATATTTTATTAATTAATTTCTGATTTTTATGAATTATTAGGAGATGTAAATAAATTGTAAATATGTACTATTTTAATTATTTTTATTTTTCTGTGAATAAACTAACATTTTTCTTTTGCAGATAAATGTCACAACATTTTTAAAGTTGCTGACTTTCGGCTTAAATTCTGACGTCGATTGGATTTTTTAGATTACGTGGACTTATGGTTTTATGATCCAAATTTTTATTTTGTTGGCTTTACTGATTTTACGGTCTCGCAATGTATCGATTATGATTTTTAAACTTTCAATTTTGCGGCCGCAATTTTAACTTTTGTTTTGCGCTTCGATTAATGATCGTATTTGATTTCAATTTGATTTGATTTAATTGTGTCTTGCGGCCGTAAAGTTTTGATCCTCCGAACGTCTAATCATTTCGACTTGAACTTCGAGTTTACGCCCACAAAAGACGTTTAAGGATAAACTTTTATCTTTTTGCGATTGGCAAATTTTATCTGAGTTTTACGGTCGAAATGTCACTTTATCAATGATGATTGAATTGATTTATTTCTCTTTCGCATTAGATTGATTGAGCGCATGATTTTACGACCGATAATTTTCTGAAATTTTCTTTGCGATAGGTATGACGTTGGTTTCGTGTTATTCTTCCTTTTACGCCTTGAATTTTCATCTTCGTCATGTATGATTTTACGGCCGATATTTTTTGAACATTTATTTTTACGCCATCTTACGACCTTATTTTGGCCAGTTTATTTGTGGATTTTTCTTTCTTGGCCGTAAAGGATCACGTTCGACGTAACTTTCATCGTTTTATGGCCGATATGAATTTTACTCTTCCTTGGCCATAATGATTCATTTGTCGACGTATCGTTCGATTTTTATTTCGGCCGAAACCCTGTTCTATTTTACGGCCAAAGGTTGTCGACTTCGGTTCTTTACGCCTAGAGTTTTATATGCGAGGAGTTGATTAATTCTTTACGCCCAGTAGTCAATTTAATTCTCTTTCGCCCGAGATGATTCATCGCCGTGTTAATTTTTACTCCATCTTACGATGTTGTTTCAGCCATAATCCAATAAGTTTTACGCCTTCACGTTGATTAATCCCTCTCGACATTGTTTCATGGTTTTTGCGGCCGAACGAGCCTCGGATTACTAATTTAATTTCGGCCGTAAATCTATTTTTGTATTGCGGCCGATCAATCTTATTTTCTCTCTGAAAATAATTTTTGCTAATGTCTGATTATTGGCTTTGCGGCCGCAAATTTGGTTATTGATTTTGTGCTGCAAGCTTTACGGCCGAACGAGTGCTTGATTTTTACGACCATCTAATTGATTTTTACGACCATCTAATTGATTTACTTTCGGCTGATATTAATATTTGACATTTGAATTGGTTTTCGAGTTTTTATTTTTCGTCGTATTTGATAATTTTTTGTGAATTTTGGCGGCCGTAATTAGGTTAATTCCTCTCGGACATTAATTTTAACGACCTAATGAATTTTCGATAATGGCCGAAAGATTTTTTTATGTTTATCGATTTAAATCTTATTTCTTCATGACCTATTATTTGTACTTCTTTCTTCTTGTATATATTTTTATTTTATTTTATTCTTTTATCTTACTGAAAATTGGTTGTTGCAGGTACTACTGAATATTTAATCACAACCAATCCTGGAATCTTTTGATAAGTGCACTAGGAGTTCAAATCCAATTTTGCAATTTGATCCTGAAATTGAAAGAACTTCTCGTCGATTAAGAAGAAATATCAGAAAAATGGCTGAACAAGCACGCGGCAATCAGATACTGGAGCAACAAAATGAACTAGTTCCGCCACAAAATAATCGATGGGAAGATGAAGATGAACTCTCTATGAGAGAATATGTCTCGACTAGTATAATGACCGAGAATCATGCATTGTGCTGCTTGAAATCAATGCAAATAATTTTGAGATCAATCCGGCAATCGTGAGGATGATACAATCATCTCAATTTGGAGGAGGATTTTATGAAAACCCTCACGATCACCTTGACAAATTTCTTGCTACTCTGAGTACCTTTAGAAATAATAATGTTTCTACTGAAGTTATTCGTTTATTATTATTTCCACAATCTTTACGTGACAAAGCTTCCACATGGTTTGAGCTAGTAGAAAAGTTTGTTGGAAAATATTGCCCACCACAAAAAGTAGGCAAATATCGAAGAGAGTTAAGGGCATTTGTTCAAGACGATAACGAAACATTATATGAAGCCTGAGAACGATATAAGGAATTGTTATCAAGAGTTCCTGATAATAGGATTCCAAAATGACAAGTGATGGAAGATTTCTACCATGGATTGCGAGCTGCAGATCAAGATAAGCTCGACCAATCAGCAAGAGGGACAGTGCTAGGATCTAAACTCCCTAGTGAGATACATGATATAATTGAAGTTGTAGCCCTCAAGTCAAGCCAAGAAAGGAGACCATCTCGCCGAACTCAGGATGTACATGCTGCACAAGGAATACAATCTTCGGAAATAGTGACTCAGCTGGAGTCACTTAATAAAAAATTATGATGTCATTAATGGGAAATTCGAACAATTATTACCCTACAAGTAACACTTCAAATTTAAATCAAATGGAAAATGCTAACTTTATTTTCAACTCATTTTTTAGGAGCAACGATTATGGTTGGAGATACAATCCGAAATTTACCTATAATCAGAATCAAGACCAACTTTCTGGTCCAACAAAAGATTATATTCTGAAAAGGCAACCTGATGCTCCCCAATATCAATCATCAAATCACATGCAGGAGATGATGGCACATATTATAGACACCATGCAATCATTGCAAAAGAATATGGAATCTCGAGCCACGAGTCAGGATGCATCAATTCAAAATTTGGAAAGACAATTGGGCCAGATGGCGACACAACTGACTGGACGTACACCGGGCTCTCTCCCAAGCAACACAGAGAAAAATCCAAGAGGAGAAGAGCAAAATAGGCCTTGATCTTCATCAGGACTAAGTCAAGCTGGCGACTATAAATTAGAACTATTTCTATCATTTTTCATTTTTCTTTTCTTTAGATTAGTCTTTAATTAATCGGCCGATCACATGAATACTGTTCATTTTTGCGCCCCAATTCCAACCGACATGACTCGTCACTGCATGCCATTACGTCGGAACAGGTATTACCCCCGAAATTTCATCTATAAAATCTTACCCCTTTCTCGTGTTTTACATATCAAGCACCGCCGTCTCCGCCCTTTCTTCCTTACGGCCGAAGTTTCAACGCTTCTCCGCCCAAATGCGCCATGCCCCCGTTCCTTATGGCTGCATGTTTCTTACGGCCAACGCATCCCCGCCGCTCTCTTACGCGCAGACAAGCTCACTGCCGGTCTTCATTACCGGTAACTTCGTTACGGCCTCTCCGCACCACCACCAGGTTCCTTACGGCCGCAAACACCACGATCGACTCCGGCCGAGGTTCCTCATTTACCCCTTTGCGGCTGACACTCCAGCATATATTACGATTGACGCTTCCTCAAGAACGAGCTCTCTTCACCAAGTAGCTTTTCTCCTTATGACCGAAACTTCAGCCGCCAAGCCCACCTCAACCATTTGCGGCCGAGAAGTTCATAACAGTGCCACCGCAAGAATCTCAGCCGAGTCTCTTCAGCTTTTGCGGCCGAGACCTTCATCGACGTGTCTTCGTATCAGCAGAGCCTCGCTTCACCGACAACTATTGACGGCCGAGATCACCCTCCATCGCCACCCCAAAGATAATAAATCCGGTTGTGTCTTTTCACTTTTCTTTATTTTCATTTCTTTATTTTTCCTTTTTATTGAGTATATATCACTTTCCCTTGCTGGCTTAACACTGAGGACAATGTTTGGTTCAAGCTTGGGGGAGTTTGCATTTCATGCATTGCATTTTCTCTTATTTTTCTTTTTATTTGCTTATGCTTGCATGTATTTCTGAAAATTAAAAAAAGTGAAAAATTGAAAATTTCCCAAAAATACCATTGCATGCATTTATTTTTGCTACCATCTTACAAACTCTTGACTTGCTATTTTAATTATCTTTAAGTAAAAAGTTTAAAGACATGTTGTTAACTGATGAAATTTGAATGCTTTTTTTTCTTATCACTGCTATTTCAATATTGAACTTATGGACTCTGTGCTTATGCTAAGTAGAATTATGAATGACTAGACGACAAAATCATATTCATGTCTTTTTATTTATTTCTTTTAAGTCTTGATAGTAGTAGCCTTTGTATTGACCATATTAAGTACTCCTTGAGCTTAAAAAAATGTGAAAAGAAAAATAGTGAAAAAAAAGAATAAAGTTTTGTACAAAAGTGTTATCCGGAACCAAGGTGTGTTCGGGTAATTAGATTCGTAGGGGTTCATGCCTGGCGACCTAAGGGCAACTGCTATGGGATCCATCGATCGAAAACCTGTTACAAGGACCATCTTAAGGAATATGGAGAAGCACATGAGTACTGAATCATGGTTAAGCTCGAACTCTTCATTCAGAACCTTGGTTGTACGGGCAAGTAAACTCGAGGGGTGCTTTATCACCTATTGCCCTAAGGTCATCTGGTCTGGTAGTCATCAGTTCAAAGCCCGCTACATGAACTTCCTTGTGCAATCCTACTTGAAGATTAGAACTTTTAAAATGATTGAAAATAAAAGAAAAAAAAAGAGAAAGAAAAAGAAAAAGAAAGAAAAAGTTTTAAGCTCAATTAGTACATATGTGTTCAATATTAATGCTATTATTTGACAGACAATTTATTTTCCTACAAGGCTGAATTTGAGATTGTTTAAATTTGTGTAACATTCAGAACCTCTACGAAGCTAAGTGCATAGAAAATGATAAGGTGTTGAGTAGTAGGTGTGCAGAAGAACTGTGTGAGAAAATTAGTCAGTTGATAATGTGGAGGCTATGATAGAACTTTCTTGAGCATTGTTTTGAATTTTTGCTTGAGGACAAGCAAGACTTTAAGCTTGGGGGAGTTTGATGCATGCAAAATATAACATATTTTAGTTTATTATTTTAGTTAATGTTTCTATAATTTAATCATGGCATGCATCATTTTAGATCACTTTTAGTCATAATTCTGAATTTATCGATTTTAATTATTAATTCTCTGAATATTTTAATTATGGATGGATTAACTAAATTTTGATAATTATTTTGCAGGAAAAATCGAATACATGATTATCCAAGGATTATATTTGATCAAGAATGGATGTTTCGGCCGAGAACTCCAACCTCAAAGATCATATCGGCCGATAAATCACCAAAAATCTATCCGTATCGGCCGAGATTCAAATGGAGGTGACGTATCGGCCGAAATTCAGAAGAATTTATCCTTACGGCCGAGAACTCCAATGCAAAGTTGTATATCGCCCGAGAAACACCTTATTAATCAAGTTATCAGCCGTAAAATCAAAGAATTCTATCCTTACGGCCGATATCTTTGGGCCGAGATTGGAAGAAAAGATTTATATCTTTGGGCATAATAAAGAAAAAAATCTTCATTTTGGCCGAGATTCGAAGAAGGGGTAAAGATAAGAATTGTTTATTGTTTTGACCGAGGTTTATCTCACAAATTTAAATTCGATCGTACGATATTTACGACCGTGATCAAATTGGAGTCCGTCCGCACCCTATAAATAGAGGAGGAAGCCATCATCCTAACTCGTGCTCTGAAGTTCAGGTTTTCTTCCACAGCGGGTCGTGAGCTCTGTAGGCTTCGATCGAAAGGAGAGAGGTGCAATGGGTAGAAGTCCGAGAGGCTGCCCGACTGTCTGCCCAATTCGAGAGCTCTACTTTTGCTTTGGGTGTAATTCTTCTAATTTTTATAATTTGTATTTTATTATCTCTCCAAAATTTCTAGGATGAACTCCATGTTTTTAGGATTATTATTTTAGGAGATTATTAATTGAAGGAAAATGTTTGGACCCTATTTTATTTGTTTTAATCTTTTCTAATCAATTATTAATTGTGCTTAATACTTTTATGTTAATTAATTGAATTTCTGAATTAGGCTATACTAGTTTGTGGAGTGTTTAATTTCAGAATTCATTATACTAATTATAATTGATTTTATTTGAAATTAATAATTGACATAAATTTGATAACTAATGTGTGGAGAATCAAATTTGTGTGGTCTATCAATCTACACCAGTTTGTGGAGTGATTAATAGTCTAGGGAATCCAATTTAATGCATCTTAATTTTAATATGATTTTGAGGGTACCAATCGTGGAGACATCAATTCTTATTAAATTAAGATAGTTCTATATGATTAGATCGAGAGATGCCAGCCGTGGAGACTACAATTTAATCATGTTAAATTACTTTAGGGAGACTCTAATCTATTTTTAAAGATTAAATTTATCTTTTGTGGTTCAAATATTTATCCGGATCTATTTTCATCCTAAGGCCTAGCTTCAACACCACTACATTATCTTACCTTATTTTCTTTATTTTAATTTACTTTTACAAAACCTATTTCCAAAAAACCATGTTTTTTCCTCTCTTATTAATTTATAAATTCAGATATTAAATTAATAATATTCCTCGTGAGTTCGACACTCTTTACTCCTATTACTATATTACTTGAGCGACTAGTGCAGTTGCTAGCGATTTTATTTTGCTACATCATTTTCTGCATCAGCCTCGGCACAGCCGCTCAGATACCTAGGAGGATTGGAGGATATGCAGGAGGTGCATCTGCTCTGAGCTCATCCGCTGCACCTGATATGACGCAGCTAACGCAGCAGTTATCGGCACAGATATCACAGCAATCTCTGGAGTTTGCCCTTATCCGAACGGCAGCAGGTGTTGCAGCAAGTGTCACAGCAGTTGGCTCCTCTATTGCAGGCGATTCAGGGATTGATCTCGACGCAGAATCCATCCCCGCGAGGCCATGGACCGAGCACGTCTGGGTCGAACGTCCGGAATGATAATAATAACTCCCAAACCTAGGATAGAAAATAAACTATGCATTTGTTACTTATAGACTTACACATACATATAGTTTGTTAGTTCGGTTTAGTAGTTTTTGTATTCTTATGTTATATATTATGCATGTGATGCTTTTATATTGTCTGTGATGAATATCAATGCATTATAAATTGTATGATGTGGGAAGGGAAAAAATGAGACTAGGACGGATAAAAAAAAGTGCAAGTAGCGACTCCATAGCGTCTTATTGGCGTCGCAATTCATGTCCACGCTGATTTAAATATATCGCACTTAGCGTCATCTTAGAGTCTCATTGGCGACGCGTGCACGATCATATTTGCATCAATTTAGCGCCCTCCTAGTGCCTACTATAGCGACACGTGGGCGCCGGAATAGCGCATCAATCTAGCACCCCTTGCGCGTCGACTTAGCGACGCGCTCTTGCTTCGCACAGCCGCAACCATCGCGTCTTAATAACGTCGATATAGCGTCAACAAGGGGCGCTAGTTGCGTCCCATTTTCTTTGATTCTAGTGTGATGCCATTAGCCACCGATTTCCAGCGTCTCAATTTTGCGGTGCTAGTTAGACGCTAAAGAGACGCTCTTCACAACAGAGACATAATAGCGCCTCCCTAGCGTCGTCGATCTTGAGTCGCTGATCGCCAATTTTCTTTTTGTGTTACATGATGAAAAAAAATTTGTATGCTTCATATATTTTTTAAGTTATTCTATTTATAAATGTAGTGAATTATTAATGATATAAAAAATATTTTAATAATTATGACATAGACCCGCTCTCAAAAAAAAATGACACAAACCCAATGAAGAATGAGTCAAAAGTTAATTCGTGTCATATAATTTTAATTCATCTATGGACACACTTTGATTTTATTTGAATTATTTGTATAGTGATATTTCTTAGAATATTTAATATAGTGTTCATATTTCTTGATCTCCTAACTTACTTGCACATGAATGCTATTCATGTATACTAATTGGTTGCATGCAAAGTCTCAGATATTGTTTGATATATGCCAATGTGGGAGTTGTGCAAGTTCTTGATTGCATGCATATACCCTAGCACAGTTGTATTTTGATAGTCTACATGTGGATTGTAAAAAAAGAAAAGAAAAAACACATTTTAACACATTTGCATGGCACAGAAACATGTTTACATGATTTATTATTTTTTACTACTTTTTTTCTACTGTTTAGATGTCTTTCACATTCTGGATTTAAAATAATTATTTATGCAATATTTGCTTACATCGGTTTATCTTTTGAATGTGGAATATATGTGATCTAATTTGAACAAGAGGTTTTTGAGATTGCATGCATATGATAGATCGGTAATGACAATATATATATATAGAAAAAATATTTATTTTCTTTAATTATTTACTTTAAATCTAAACTCCATGTATAATGATCTTAAGCTGATGACATATATTGATTTGAATGAATCTGGAAAATTAGAATTACATTTGAAAATAAAAAATGGCACTTAAATAAAATAAGAAAACAATTTATTTAAATAATTAAAACTCCATTATAATTACATAACAAATTTTAGTAAGTAAATAAAAATTATTGTTTTGATATAATAATCATATTAAAAATTGTGAACGTTGGTGTTTTGGATTACCTTTAAAATGGTATTTTCTGTGGAATAAATTAACTTAGATACACTAGTTTGACATTGCCATTTTTCAAACTATTATTTGATCTGTTTTAGCTATTAATAAGGGTCAAATAACAAATGAAAATTTCAAATAAAAAATAATATATTGAAATAATATTTTACATTTTCATTATATATTATTATGATGTTTTATTTAAATACATACTTTTAATAAAATAAATTATTTTAAAAGGTGTGATGCATTTTTTCATCACGCATCGCGTGGGTCTTATACTAGTGGTCATAACAAATAAGATGAGACGCACAATACATGGGGTGCTAAATAACTTGGAGAGAGAGAAAAGGAATTATGGGAGAGAGATTAAAGCAAGAAAAAAAAAAGGGAATTGAGAGATCACAGCCGCATGGAAATATAAAGAGAAGAAAAAGAGATAATCCTAAGAGAAGAAAAAAAGGGGCGTAAGGGACTGATCGAGAGAGAGAGGGATTTGGCGTTTGACGCCCAAGGAAAAAAAAAAAGAAGAGAAACGAAGGGCTTTCTGTTAGTAGGAAGAGAGACTGTGTGTGAGAGAAAGGGATATAGGACAAAAGAAAAAAAAAGAGCGCTGGGTGAATAGGAGAGAGGGCAAAATAATATAAAAAGAAGAATTAGATTTACCTGCCAGCGGAGAAAGCAAATTTAAAAAAATAGAAAGAAAATATATGGGAAAGAAAGTTTAAGATTTGATATATCCGTGAAGGAAGCATTCGTTTTATTAAATTTATAAAAAAATATAGAGAGATGGTGAATTATTTATTAGCAATTTTTAATTATTGGAATTTTAATTTGTTATTATTATTTGAATATGATATATTGATTCTATTATTATTGATCGTTTGATAATATGATTTTCCCTTAATTGACTGAGCACTCTTAATTGGATAATTCCAAATATTGTAAATTGAATTGAATTAAAATCGAATTGAATTGAGTTGGATTGAAATCGAATTGAATTGAATAGATCATGATCATTTAGATATTGACGTTGATTGACATTGCTTCCGCCCATTGAATCGAATGAAATTGTTATTGACTAATGACCATTGATATTGAATTGAAAATTATTAAATTGAATAGTGCCATGGTGATCAGGTATCATATGTTATTGCTAATTATTAAATCAATATTGATCGGTCATTTGATATTTTTCTTGATCCTTCCTATTGATCTATGATTTTATTGTCCTATTATTATATTGAATCATCGATCAGATTGATCAAGCAATTATTAATTGTTATCGTTATTGATTAGTCTTTTGACCATAGTTTGATATAATTGCTCATGTTGATTAATCGTTATATTGTTAACACTACAAGAAAATTGTAATTTTCTGACGGGCAGTTTCCGACGAAAAGAAATTCGTCGCAATTTGGAACGGATTTTACGATGGATAAGTATCCGTCGGAACTTCCGACGATTACAATCGTTGAAAATAAAAATAATAAATTATGTAATTTATTATATCATTATTTTATTTTTTGACGATTAGGAACGTCGAAAGTTTCGACAAATATCTATCCGTCGTCATTTCCGACGAACAAGACCATCGATAAATGAAAAATAATATAATATAAGGAGTATTTTATTAATATATTTGGTGACATTTCAAACCGTCATAATTTTCGACAGTTCTGACCGTCCGTAAGTAAAAAAATAATATAATATAAGGAGTCTTTTATTAATATAATTAGCTACAGTTCAAATCGTCACAATTTTTTACGGTTGTGACCGTCGGTAAGTGAAAAATAATATAATATAAGGAGTCTTTTATTAATATAATTAGCGGCAGTCCAGACCATCGAAATTACTGATGGTCCGGACCGTCGGTAAACTAAAAAGTAAATATTATATATATGTAAGTAGAATTTTATTATTATAATTAAATATTTTTTTACGGTCTCGATTGTTGATAAATTTAAAAATAATAAAATATTATATGCATATATATATAATATGTATTATTAATATTTGCTAATTTTCTGACGTTCATGGCCGTCAGTAAATAAAAAATCACTCTCCTACTGCTTTTTTTTTCGTTTTCCCGCTTTCCCATCTTTCTACCCTATATATATATCATCTTTCCCTCTCTCCACTCTCTACTTCTTTCCCCTCTCTTATTTTGCCGGCGCGACGATCTCCCGACCGACGACCCGCCGGCGACTCTCTCCTCTCTCTCTCTCTCTTGCCAGAATCTAGTCGCGGGGGCCAAATCGGCCACTTAGCGGTCCGGTCAGCCGTCGGCGGACGGATCTGACCGCTGGCCGCCAGATCGGCCCCCTGACGGCCGGATCAGCCCTTAGCGTACGAATCTGGCCGCGGCCCGATCCGGCCACCAAGCGATCAGATTTGGCCGACCGTGGCCTTATCCGGTCGCCATGCGGTCAGATCTGGCCGGCCACAACCTGATCTGCCGGACCTTGCCACGGGCGGCCGGATCAGCTGCCTGGCAGCCAACTAACTTTTTTTTATATTTTAAAAATTCTTTGCGACAGTTGCGACCGTCGGATGCTACCGCCAAATCTTTTCGACAATTGCGACTATCGAAAGTTTCGACGATTGCGACGATCGCCGAAAGTTTTGACGATTTTGACCGTGAAAAGTTTCGACGGTTGCAACGATCACTGAAAGTTTTGACGGTTGCGACCACCCAAAAAGTTTCGACAGTTGGGGCCGCTGGACTTTTGGGACGGTTACAACCGTCGAAACTTCCGACGAATTTTTTCTAACCGTCAAAAATCGATTTGCGACGATAATTTTTTTCGACGTATCATTTCCGTCGACAAACCCGTCGAAACTCATAATTTTTGACAATTTTCGGTAAATTACAGATGGTTTTGATCGTCTGTAGTTGGCTTTTTTTCTTGTATTGTAATTGATTATTGTATTGATTGCCCAATTGACTCATCATTGATCATATCTTATTTTCAGTTGAGCATATTGATTGTTTAGTAGACCCTACATATTGAGTATTTTTATACTCATGTATATTTCCCTGTACCTAGATCCGTGCAGGTGAGAGAACTATAGATGATGGTCCTACAGGTGGTTACGCTCAGTGACAGACAGATGTGACCGTCGCAAATTATTTAATTATAAAAATAAAATACTATATTTAGTTATATATAATATTTATTTTTTATTTTACCGACAGTTTGAACTATCGCTAATTATTACTGACGGTCAGAAATGTCAAAAATTGTGACGGTTCAGATTGTCGCTAATTATATTAATAAAATACTCCTCATATTATATTATTATACATTTGCCGACGATTATGACCATCGGAAATTGCGGCAAATTTTGCGATGGATAGATATCCATAAAAAATATCGACGTTCCTAATCGTCGAAAAATAAAATAATAATAGAATAAATTACATAATTTAATATTTACGTTTCCAATGGTTGCAACCGTCGGAAAATCCATCGAAAATTGCGACGGATGGATATCCATAAAAAGTATCGATGTTCCTAATCATCAAAAAATAAAATAATAATATAATAAATTACATAATTTAATATTTTCAATTCCGACGATTGTGATCATCGAAAAATCCGTCGAAAATATTTCTGTCACAAAATCCGTCATAAATTGCAACGGATTTCTATCCGTCGAAAATTGTCCGTCGGAAAATGGCAATTTTCCTATAGTGGCATGGATGGAAGGGAGGTGTGATTAGGCATTTTGTTATAGAGGAGTAAGACGATGAGTGGGAATTGGTGGGAGTTGACAAGTTGCTTCAAAAATTAATATGGTTTTGATACCATGACAATACACAACAAGTGTTGAATACTCATGATTTTATAGATTTATTTTCATACATATTATATAGACTTTAAAGTAACATGGCTGGGAAAGTGGATTAGTTTGTTGTACATATGCTTTGATAGGTACAAACGCGTGTTGATGTGGAGTGAGTATTATGGCTTGATATGAGTTGATTGTCATGCTAACATTAGGATGGTATATTTTAATGGCATAAGGTTAAGGGCAATCAAAGAGTACATCATAACTCACAAATATGAGATGTTTCTTCTCTATTTTTTCATTGTCTCAGGAAAATAAGAAATAGACCAAGTAATTTGGTAATTTCCATGTCATAGTATTAATTAATGACGTTCAATAATGGAAGTGAGAACCAAGATAACTTGAATAGAAATTAGGTGAAGGGGTTACATCGAAGCAAGTTGTTCCACTGAAAGAGGGCTGGAAACTATAATCAAGCTTAAAGCTATTGAAGCAAAGTTTTTATGCCTTATATAATTATATTTTGATGATACAAACCTCGAAAAATTAGAGGTATATTTAAAATAAAAAAAGTTTAAATAGAAATGAGTTGTTTCATGCATTAAACTTTCGATTAATATTTATTTATGTTCCCACGTTACATTAATGGGTAAATATAAAATTATTGATAATTCTCTTATCTTTATAAAGAATCAAATATCATCTCATTTGGATGCTCGTATGAAAAGTTATGCATAAAAAAATAAAGGTCTAAAATATTTTTTTTTGAAATGGACAATTTTCTATACTAATCTTTGAATCAATATTTAACTATGATATCATTAGATTTTGGATGCATAATGAATAACAATCACACCTGGTGAATGACATATTCCCATATATGTCCAGCATCTCTCCCGTGACTTATGCACGTGAGACTAATCTAAGGCATGCCTCATGCATCCTTCCCTCCTTAGGGGACTCAACGCCCTCGTTGAGTGATCGCACCCCACACGGAGTCGCTCTGATACCATATGTAACACTCTTGCACTTGCGTAGGATATTGTCTGCTTTGGGTCTCGGTCCGTACGATTTTACCAAAATGCGTGCTATCAAATCAAGGTCATGTTCTCATATATACCCAGCATCTCTCTCATGATTTATGCATGTGGAACTAATCCAAGGCATGCCTCATGCATCCTTCCCCCCTTAGGGGACTCAACGTCCTCATTGAGTGATCGCACCCCACAATGCACAGAGGCTCACGCGGAGTGGTTTTGATACCATATGTAACATTCCCCACCAGCGTGTGATATTGTCCGTTCTGGGTCTAAGCCCGCACAGTTTTCTCAAAACGCGTCACACCTGGTGAAGGATATATTCTCATATATACCCAGCATCTCTCCCGTGACTTATGCATGTGGGACTAATCCAAGGCATGCCTCATGCATCGTATATGTAACATTCTCCACTAGCGTGTGATATTGTCCGCTCTGGACCTAAGCCTGTACGGTTTTCTCAAAATGCATTACACCTGATGGACATATTCCCATATATACTCAGCATCTCTCCCGTGACTTATGCATGTGGGACTAATCCAAGGCATGCCTCATGCATCCTTCCCCCCTTAGGGGACTCAACGTACTCATTGAGTGATCGCAACCCACCATGCACAAAGACTCACGCGGAGTGGCTCTGATATCATATGTAACATTCCCCACTAACGTGTGATATTGTCTGCTCTGGGCCTAAGCCCCCACGATTTTTTCAAAACGCGTCACACCTGGTGAAGGACATATTCCCATATATACCCAACATCTCTCCCGTGACTTATGCATGTGGGACTAATTCAAGGCATGCCTCATGCATTCTTCCCCCTTGTAGATAATTTTGTTAACTTTCCATGGAATAAAAAATCATCTCATTTAGATAATTATACAAAATGTTATGCTTAAAATAGTGCAGACTAATCGACGAGTCATCGCGCAGAATGCACTATAACGGTCATATTTTGGATTCAAAATTAGGAAACAAGCCCCAACGGCTAAATGGAGTTACGAAGACTATAAAAGAAGATCCAAAGGTGTAGGAATGATCAAGGCTTCTAAGAAAAAGTGGGAAGAACATTTGAGAAGTCCATTTGAGCTCCAAGTTGTAAATCTTTCATTTCTTTCTCTCTTACACTTGTATGAGGTTCCAAATTGTAAAAGAGAGATTGTGGAGTGTCCTTGTGACATTTTAATGGTTGTTTAGCTCCTGAGTGAAAAGAGGTTGTGTCTTACCTCTTGAGGAAAAGACGAGTGAAAGATGTGTGCCTTATCTCTTGAAAAGGAGAAAATGCAAGAGTTGTAAAGGGTTTCTTCCTTACCCAATTTGAAATGAAAGAAGGGTGCTTAGTGGAATCCTCAACGGTCTCGAGGTCGAGAAGTCGGAGCGGGGACGTAGGCCAAGGTGTGGTCGAACCTCGTCAACAAATCACCTTGTGTTCTTGTGTTTGTCTTTTTTCTCCCCTTCTCCTTCTTGTTTCATTATGCATGTGATATGATTACTTTTGTGTTGGTTTGAATATTAACGAATCAATTTTAACACTACAAGAAATTTGGTCATTAGCGAAGAGAAATGTACTCATTAAAAGTTATCATCTTGACGTTAATACCCATCTATGATAAGAAAAAATTGGTCGCAGCTCTTTGTTATAGGTCCCGCCGCTAAAAGGTTCTAGCGTCCAGTGTGAATAACTGATCGTTGATTTTTTTAGGGACCACTATAATCCTCTCCCTAAAAATTCAATAGCGATTAGTATGTTGGTCTCTATATAACTTATAGTACCACTCAGTCGTTAAAGACATTATTTATTTATTGGAATAAATTTTTTAAGAACCACTTTCTTGTCGTTATTATTATTATTATTATTATTATTATTATTATTATTATTATTATTATTATTTGAAAACAAATATATGATCATCAATACTTTTTTAAAATTTTAAAATTCTATATTTGATAAGATAACTCATTCATGTTCAAAACATCAAGTATCAAATCAATTATCCATATAATTTTCAACTCAAATATTCATATGCAACATCCAACAATTTAATTCTAATGTTTACAAAAATTCCAAATAACTCTTCTAAAGAACATGTTCAAGAACATATAGCAAGTCTTTTCTTCCATTAATCTTCCTTTCTAATCCAACGAATATTTAGAAAAATATGTAAAATCAAAATGAGAATTAGTTTTAATAATAACTAAAAATATCTTTACTTAGAAGAAACTGAGATTGTGTACTCACCAACAAAAAATTCTAATCTGCGAAACAATCATTCTTGCTTCAAAAGAGGGCTATAATTAGATTAAAAATTTATTAGAATAAAAAATGTTAATAGCACATAAAATAAAAATCAGATTTTTTATTCTTACTAACTAATATGCTTCAGGTGATTGTTCACAAGATTGTGGTGTTGTTGAATTTTGAGCATTAGATTGTTGACTATGCATGAACTCCATCAATTGTTGCAATTGACCTTTCAAAGAAGCTACACGTTCTTTTAGTAGTTTATGTTCTTCAACACTTGTACGTAACTTATCTAATAATTCATGCTTCGAAGAACTATTCCCTTTCATTTTTTTCCGTAATCCCACCACCAAAACCAATCACATGACTACATTTTTTAGGACCAAAACATCGCTCTACTACTTCTATTGTGGGAAGTGTAGGTTCAGCTTGTAGAATCTCTTGTATTTCAGCCTAAACAAAATAAACTCATTAATTATGCGAGTAACATTCAATCTTACATGAATAAACATTAAAAAACTATTAAAAGTTGAAAATAATCAAAGGTAAAAGGCAACTTACATATCCTTTGCTGACATTTTCGTGAACCCAATAACCAAAGCATGCTGCTTCCCTTCGGCCATTATCGCCTGAAATGATAAGACTAGCTCAACCTCAAATCCAAAGCCCCAAAGTTCATCATGTGATGGAGTTTATCTATGACAGTGTAAATGCATATGATATTCTCTTTGATGGAACATGTATATCTAATAGTAAAGTAATCATTTCACAAAGTTATGCATGAAAGAGCAATTGGGAAAACTTCTTTGAGATAAAATTATAATAAAGGTGCCCTAGAACAAACGTAATTTGCCAATTTGATAAGAGCAATGACTTGACATACTTCTTTCACGATGTTCAGTATTTCTTTCCATGGAAGATCCTGATCGAAAAGTGAAATTTCTTTTCCATTAAAAGATCCTAATGAACATATTATAGCTTATTGTTGCCAAACAGGGAGACTAAAACTTGAGGATAAGTACTTAATTCATTGGCATTATCTTTGTAACATCCCCAAAATCAGTCCTCCTGTCACGTAGGCAATCATATTGACTATGACGACGCTACACTGCCTATTACTTCCTTGAATTTGACTAGTCAACAAATGAGACACGTGGCAATGGAAACAGTAATAAAACAAGTGTAAGAAATGATTGCGGAAGAGATATCATTGAAAAATCAATGGACATTAGCATTAAATGAAATCATTCAAGAGAAAAAGAAGAGACCACATATTTCAACAAGTCGAACCCATGATCATATGTACGATGCCAAAAAGAGAGAATCATAATATTCTTTGAATACAAGAACTCATAATTAGATTAAAGAAATAAAAGAGCGGAAAGCTTTTGGGTTTCACAAGTCATGTGCAGTCGTCCTCAGCTTTGCGCTCTCCATCACCTCCCTAACCAGGATTCTCAACTACAAAATCCCGATGAGGGGCATAGAATACCCGTGAGCGAAATGCCCAGTACACACAGAAATATAGACGATAAAATGATAATCAGATTAAGATCAACAATAATAAAGGAGGATCAATAGAACACATGCTTTTTAATAATTGTCTCAATGCTTTAATCACTAGTCTAAATACCTTGATTTAGGCTATGAACAATATTTGTTCATATCTAAGCTTTGTTCCTTACTATAACAATACTTTGCTCTCTACTTCACTCTGCTATACATTACCATGCTTTGCTTTATTCTGTGTGATACTACATCTTTCATATTACTATAAAGTCCTTAAAGTTTATTGTCCTATGCGAGCATGACTTGATTAAGTTGAGAAGTTAGAGGTGTCTCTATGCATATGCGTAGCCAGGATGCCCATGAAAGTAAAGGTGTATGCTAAGGCATACCCTTTTCAGAATATATGTGGGAGAGGATCTGCACCCCAGGAACAGTGGTCACTAAAGACTCGTAGGTTCACTGTCTTCTTAGCTAAGCTACCAGTCCCTCTAGCACTATACTTTGAAATTCATGTATTGCCCCCATGGAGGAAGAGTGTGTCAATACATCACCCTTATTCGGAGTACAGGTGGGAAAGAGCCTGTGATCCGGGAGTAGTGGTCGTTAAGATCAGTAGGTGCACCGTCTCCTCGGTCCAACTACTTGCCCCTCTCTTTACCATATCTTGATCTCTGCTCTGAACTTTGGACAGTACATAGTTATCCCATTATTTCATCTTTGCTTTACTTATCTTATCGATCATATGTGAAGTTTAGAATCATAGATCAGAAAAAGGGTAGAGTTAGATCCCTTCCTTGAAATAATAAAATTATATTCTATTGCTTTGTTCTTTATGCCAAATCCCGATCCGTCCCTCGGGGTGAGAAAAGCCCATCATAGTCTCTACCATGTTGAACATGGCCTTAAGTGGGCCTGTCAAAAGCGGGACCCAATTAGGAAAAATCGAGGCCCAGAACAACAAAGATACGTCACTCTGTCCGACAAGACCCGGGCCGGGTTGGGAAGGACTGTTGTCGAGGGGACAAAGGTGACTGGCCCGATCTGGGTCGGAATATGACTCGAACCGGATTGCGGCTGTCCACCGGTACGTCGTCCCGGCCGAGCTGGTGCTCGGTCCGGTCGACCGGTTGCTACGACCCGGGCCGAGTCGGGGTTCAACTCGGTCAGGTCGTTGGATGGTGTTCTCACGACATCGTTGGCGAGACGACTCAAGCCAGGTATACTTATACATGGGTCGTGCTCTGTAATGACCCAGGCCGAGTCATCAGTGACTCGGGCCGAGTCCCTGGTTCGTGGAATCGCATCCACCTTCTCCCCTTCTCCGGCCGTCAACTCACGATGACCATAATATGAAAAATGGAGTTTATGTACTCTAGATCGACATGGAGTCATCATACACATTATACAATTATCGAATTATAGCCTATGGGGATTAGAATGTCTAGGGTACCTTCTTTTTCGATGGTTGAGTTCGTCGGACACGCTGTCGTCGGTCTGCTCGATCGCTGAACGTTCTTAGCCAGCGAAAATGCATGCCTGGTCCACTCGAGGGTGTCGGGTGTGCTGTTGCACGCTGGAGGGACATCGGATCGTCCCTACCCTGTTCATTCGTCGTCTGCTCGTCGTTCGTCAGAGAAGAAAATGGAGAGGAGTGAGGCGGCCGAGTGAGGAGTCCAAGAGGGCGCGAGGTTGCACTTTGCGCCCCTCTTATAGGTCTTCGTCGCCCCTCTCAGGGACGGAGTCGTGGGGGGAGAGGAGGTTACCCCCCCCCCCCCCCCCCCACCCCCCATTCTCTCGTTCTCTTTTTTTCATTTTGAGTTCGAATTCGAATTTCGAATTCTCTTTTTCTTTTTCTTTTTGAATTGTTTTTAGCCGGTCGTTACATTACTACCCCTTAAAAGGAAATTCATCCTCGAATTTAAATCAAGGTTAGGGCTTATCGAATAATTTGGGGAACTTTTCGCGCATCTCTGACTCTACTTTCCATGTGGCTTCTTTCCCATGATGGTGCTTTGATGCGTTGTAATTTGTAACAATGAAATTTGCTAGCAAGTGCACTAGTCGCTCAAGTAATATAGTAATAAGAGTAAGAGTGTCGAACCCACGAGGAATATTATTAATTCAATATCTGAAATTATAAATTAATAAGAGAGGAAAAAAATATGGATTTTTGAAAAGAGGTTTTATGAAATAAAATAAAGAAAATAAGATAATGATAAGATAGTGGTGTTGAAGTTAGGCCTTAGGATGAAAATAGATTAGGATAAATATTTGAACTGAAAAAGATAAATTTAATCTTTAAAGATGGATTAGGAATTTTCCCAAGTTATTAATTTACAAGATTAACATCACAGAGTCCACAAACTGGTAATTCTGCTATTTAATCCGGTAAATCAAACTATCTTAAATTTAATCAAACCTAAAGTCCCACAAACTGGTATTCGTCAGATAAGATTAAAATTAAGATGCATTAATATGAAAATCCTAGACTATTAATCACTCCACAAACTGGTTAGATTAACAGACCACATAAACTTGATTCTCCACACACTAGTTATCAAATTTATGTCAATTATTAATTTCACATAAAATCAATTAATTTAATTAATGAATTCTGAAATTAAATAATCCACAAACTGGTAAGTACTCAACTCAGAAATCCAAATAATTAAATTAAAAGCATTAAGCACAATTAATTAATTGATCAGAAAAGATTAAAACAAATAATATATGGTCAAATAATTTCCCTTCAATAATAATCTCCTAAAATGAAATAAATAAAAATATGGAGTTCATCCTAGAAATTCTGGAGAGATAATAACAAAGTAATAATAATTGGAAGAATTACACCCAAATAGACAAAAGTCGAAGCTTCGGATCACGGGCAGACAGTCGGACAGCCTCTCGAACTTGATCAGGGTCGCGATCAACTTCCAACCGTTGCACCTCTCTCCTCTTGGTCGTAGCCTGCAGAGCTCACGACTCGCCGTGGAAGAAACCTGAACTTCAGAGCACAAATTGAAACGATGGATTCTTCACGTATTTATAGGGTGCGGACGGCCTTCAATTTGATCTCGGCCGTAACATCGTACGGTTAACTTTAAAATTATAAGATAAACTCGGCCAAAGATAAATCATTTTATCATTACGCCCAAAGATAAATCCTTTTTATCTTTTACTCCCTTAGAGTTTCGGCCGTAACGAAACTATTTTTCTTTACTCCTTTCCATTACTCCCAAAGGATAAAAATCCTTTTATCTTTACGCCTTCATATCTCTTGTTACGCCCAAAGATAAACTCATTTTTATCTTGTTACGCCCTCCAAATTTCGGCCGTAACATCCTATCTTCATGCCATTACGCCCAAAAGATAAAAATATTTATCTTTACGCCTTCAAATGTTAGCCGTAACAAAGAATTAAATCTTGTTACTCCTTTTGAATCTCGGCCGTAACGACTTGGGTGTAAAGCAAATCTCGGCCGTAAGGAATTTCTTTGAATTTCGGCCGAGATTTGAATTTTCCTGCAAATAATTATCAAAATATAGTTAATCCATCCATAATTAAAATATTTAGAGAATTTAATAATTAAAATTGATAAATCCGGAATTACGATTAAAAGTGACTAAAAATGATGCATGCCATGATCAAATTACAGAAAATTTAATTAAAATAATTAACTAAAATATGTTGTATTTTGCATGCATCAAACTCCCCCAAGCTTAAAGTCTTGCTTGTCCTCAAGCAAAAATTCAAAGCAAAGCTCAAGAAAGTTCCATCATAGCCTCCACATTGTCAACTGATTAATTTTCTCACACAATTCATCTGCACACCTACTACTTAGTATCTTATCATTTTCCATGCACTTAGCTTCATAAAAGTTCTGAATGCTACACAAATTTAAACAATCTCAAATTCAGCCTTGAAAAAAAAAAAAATAAATTGTCTATCAAATAATAGCATTGATATTGAACACATAAATACTAATTGAGCTTAAAAATTTTTTCTTTTTCTTTTCATTTTTCAGCTTTATTTTCAATCATTTAAAAGTTCTAATCTTCAAGCAGGATTGCACAAGGAAGTCCATGTAGCGGGCTTTAGACTGATGACTCCCAGACCAGATGACCTTGGGGCACCAGGTGATAAAGCACCCCTCGAGTTTACTTGCCCGAACAACCAAGGTTCTGAATGAAGAGTTCGAACTTAGCCATGGTTCAGTACTCATGTGCTTCTCCATATTCCACAAGATGGTCCATGTAGCAGGTTTTCGATCGACGGATCCCAGAGCAGTTACCCTTAGGTCGCCAGGCATGAACCCCTACGGATCTAATTACCCGAACACACCTTGGTTCCGGATAACACTTTTGTACCTACACATAACTTTATTCAACTTTTTTTTTTTTTAGCATAATTATTTGTTGGGGTTTAACTAACCCTTCTTTTCTTATTCACTTTCAATTTTTTATAAGCTCAAAAAGTACTTGATATGGTCAATAAGAAGGCTACTATTATCAAGACCTAAAAGAAATAAAAAGGCATGAATATGATTTTGTCGTCTAGTCATTCATAATTCTACTTTAGCATAGGCACATAGTCCATAAGTTTGATACTAAAATAGCAAGTGATAAGAAAGAAGAGTAATCAAATTTCATCAATTAACGACATGTCTTTGAACTTTTACTTAAAGATAATTAAAACAATAAGACAAAAGTTAGTAAGATGGTAGCAAAAATAAATGCATGCAATGGTATTTTTTTGAAAATTTCCAAATTTTGCAATTTTTTTTTATAGATGCAAACATAAGCAAATAAACAGAAAGATGCAATGCATGAAATGCAAACTCCCCCAAGCTTGAACCAGACACTGTCCTCAGTGTTAAGTCAGCAAGGGAAAGTGATACATACTCAATAAAAAGGAAAATTTAAAGAAACGAAAATAAAGAAAAGGGAAAAGACACAACCGGATTTATTGTCTGCGGGGTGGCGATGGTGGATAGTAGCTGAGATTTCCTTGGCGCATATGATACTCATGGATGCGTCTCGTCATGCGCGCATGTTGATTCTGAAGGGATTCGAAGCGACCCTGACGATCATCCATATTTCTAAATTCAGCTTGAATGTTGGTCAGCTCTTGTGCTTGTCGAAGTTGCTCTTCCTGAATAGCGTGCAACTGCCCTGACTGACGAAGTTGCTCTTCTTGAAAAGTGTGAAACTCCCCTGCTTGACGAAGTTGTTCATCATACATTGATTCCCATAAGTTTTGCATGGAAGCATAGTCAGGCTGAGGTGGCGGAGGTGGATAGTAAGTCTGCTCTGGAGCTGAAGTAAAAGTGGGCTCTGGTGCTATATAGCGATTCTGCACAGGTTCTTGTA
Source organism: Pontederia crassipes (assembly GCA_030549335.1). Lineage (NCBI taxonomy): Eukaryota > Viridiplantae > Streptophyta > Magnoliopsida > Commelinales > Pontederiaceae > Pontederia > Pontederia crassipes. Next base: position 11,182,174 of record CM060183.1, read on the forward strand.
AAGGGGCAGATATTTCCATCGAATCGCGTTCCTCGTAAGGAGTAGAAGGTATGAACGAGGAATCAGAAGAGCTCTCTTGTGCTGGAGATGGAATCGGAGAAGGTACCGGCATATAAGGCGAATGGACGGATGTGGCATATTGGGAAGCTGCCGGTGATATAGCCTGGAATCCTTGTTGCTGTTGAAGGTAAGGTTGGGCTGCCGCATAATCAGTAGAATCAAACCAGGAGAAAGGTTCATCCTGGTGTAGCTGTCCGACAGAGGTAGATGGTCCTGCAGGTGGAATTACTGGAGCTATGACCTGCCTAAAAAGGAGCCAATTATTTGGATTAATCGGTGTAAAAGCATCTCGATCTGAGCAGGGCACCTCCTGATGGTGGCCTTTAAAAATAAAAACTTTGATCCCTGAGTTGTTGGTCTTCACGAGACCCATAGCTTGAATGGTCCTACGAGTGAGGTGAGTGTTTCCTGGCACAGCTTCGAGATCATCCAAGTCAAGTTGTAGGTGCTGAGCGATAGGTGTGAGAAGAGCACCCATATTAATGCTACCGCCACGATGAGTAGTGCGGCGCTGAAATCGACGAATGAGGAAGGCACCCACATTAACAGGAGTTCTGTGAAGCATACTGTGGATGAGATATAACTCTCCTTCTGAGACGGCACCATCATTATCACTGCGTCCACTTATGGTGTTGCTTAGCATGCGATGGACGTAGCGCAGAACAGGATTCTGAATTGAGCTATCTTTAGCGGTGTTCCAAACCAATCGTTCTTCTTCTGTTATCTGTTTCCAAAAAGTTTCAGCCTCAAAGTCAGCAGGTACAGAAAGAGATCCATGGTTAGGAAATCCATAGATATTATTAATCTCTCCTAGAGTGAGAGTAAATGGTCGTCCATAAAGTTGGAATGAAATGCGGGGCTGATCATAGTTCCTGCCATCTAAATTAAAGATTTCCAGAGACGAGAGGAATTCCATAATTAGTACTTCATAAGTTGGCCACCAAGAATGCACAAAGTCAGATAGTCCAATTTGAGAAAATAATAGATGAGTATCTGCAAGTAAATTATACTCCCTCAGCAATTCAGTATCTGAAAATCTGGTGGCATGAATTCGAATATCACACATCCGTTCATATCGAGCTTGATACTCCGGCTTAGTCCAATAATAATCTCCGGGGTAGGAGATTAATTGTGAGGGCTGTGGGGTCGGCTGAGCATTCGGATGTCGTCGTTCATGACGTCCCCTCCATATATTAGCAAATCGCCTCATCTTGATCTGGACAAAGATAAACAAAGAAAAGGTACCGGCTCGGTAGAAGCGACTGAGGTTTCGACCGTAGTATTCGATGAAGAACCGGCTGAAGGTCGGAGGTGACGAAGAACTTCGGCCGTAATTGATGAAGCTTGGCCGGAGATCGGAGTTTGGCCGTAACGAATAGGTGGTGGCGCTGGTGTCGGTTCTTCGGCCGTAAAACGAAATCGGCGTGGAAGCTTGGCCGTAACGCACAGGGCGTAATGGTGAGACTTCGGCCGTAAGGAGAAGAAACTCGCCCGGAGCTTGGCCGTAAGAGAGCGGTGGAGATGACGTGACTTCGGCCGTAAAACGAAGGCGACGTGGAAACTTCGGCCGTAATAAGTGTCGGTGTGCGGTGGAAGACCGGCCGTAACGAACCCGGAAGCGCTGGAACTTCGGCCGTAAACTCGGCGCGCTGTTGAAGCTCCGGCCGTAAGAAGTTGGAGGCTTGGCACTTTGGGCGTAAGGTAGAAAGCTCGGCCGTAATGTACGGCGGCGCGCGGTGGCTTCGGAACTTCGGCCGTAAGGAGTTGCTCGGCCGGAGTCGAGTGGAGTTTCACTTCGGCCGTAATTGATCTGCAATATGCGAGAAGAGGTAAGTATTTTATAGATAAATTGGAGGGGTAATACCTGTAGCGCGCAGTGAAAGGTCAAATCCGGGCGTAAAGGTATGTCCGTGTTCTGCTGATGTGACATCTCGGCCGTAATGAAATGGTGGCAGGGCGTAATAGGAACCGCAGCTCTTGTCATGTCTTCGGCCGTAAAGAGCATCGTAGGGCGTGGCGTCTTGTTTGTTGGAATCTTTACGGCGTGGTCAACGAGGTCATTCTCGGCCGTAACGAGAAATGGTGTCAGATTGTCTTGTCATGTCCGAGCTTGATGCGTGTGACAACTCGGCCGTAACGAGGGTGGCAGGGCGTAATGACGATGGCAGCTTGTCGTTTTTCGATCGCTTCGGTCGTAACGGAATCCGTAGTCTGCTTGATGTGACATCTCGGCCGTAATGGATGGTGGCAGGGCGTAATGTCCAAGCTTCGGCCGTAATGGATGGTGGCAGGGCGTAATGTCCAAGCTTTGGCCGTAGAGAGAATCAATTCTTGAAATTTACGCCCCTGAGTTTATCTCCCCTTGCAAAACATTAAATATTAAATTAAATGACTCCATAATAAAATAAATTTCTAATAAAACTATCACCTAAACTAAGATATTAATAACTAATTAGACTAAAAAAATGAAAAAAAAAAATAAAAATAAAAAGGATAGAAATAGTTCTGATTTATAGTCGTCAGCTTGACTTAGTTCTGATGAAAATCAAGGCCTATTTTGCTCTTCCCCTCTTGGATTTTTCTCTGTGTTGCTTGGGAGAGAGCCCGGTGTACGTCCAGTTAGTTGTGCCGCCATCTGGCCCAGTTGTCTTTCCAGATTTCGAATAGATGCATCCTGACTCGTGGCTCTAGATTCCATATTCTTCTGCAATGCTTGCATTGTGTCTATGATCTGTGCCATCATCTCCTGCATATGATTTGATGATTGATGTTGGGGAGTGTCAGATTGCCTTTTCAGTATATAATCTTTTGATGGACCAGAAGATTGGCCTTGGTTCTGATTATAGGCAAACTTCGGATTATGTCTCCATCCATAATCGTTGTTCCTGTAAAATGGATTGGAAATAAAGTTAGCATTTTCAATTTGATTTGAATCTGAAGTGTTACCTGTAGGGCTATAATTGCTAGAATTTCCCATTAGTGACATCATCTGCTCGAATTTTTGATTAAGTGACTCCAGCTGAGCCACTATTTCTGAAGATTGTATTCCTTGTGTAGCATGTACATCATGAGTTCGGCGAGATGGTCTCCTTTCTTGGCTCGACTTGAGGGCTACAGCTTCAATTATATCTTGTATCTCACTAGGACGTTTAGATCCCAGTACTGTCCCTCCTGCTGATTGATCGAGTTTGTCTTGATCTGCAGGTCGTAATCCATGGTAAAAATCTTCCATCACTTGCCACTTTGGAATTCTATTGTCAGGAACTCTGGCCAGCAGTTCCTTATATCGTTCCCAGGCTTCATATAACGTCTCGTTATCGTCTTGAACAAATGCCCTCAGCTCCCTTCGATATTTGCCTGCCTTTTGGGGTGGGCAATATTTTCCAACAAATTTTTCTACCAGCTCCAACCAAGAATGAATCGATCCTGCAGGCAAAGTTTTAAACCAAGTGGAAGCTTTGTCACGTAAAGATTGAGGAAATAATAATAAACGAATAACTTCAGAAGAAACATTATTATTTCTAAAGGTGCTCAGAGTAGCAAGAAATTTATCAAGGTGATCGTGAGGGTCTTCATGAAATCCTCCTCCGAATTGGGATGCTTGTATCATCCTCACGATCGCGGGATTTATTTCAAAATTATTTGCATTAATATCAGGCAGCACGATGCATGATTCTCGATCACTGTATCTGGCCGAGACATATTCTCTCATAGAAAGTTCTGCTTCATCTTCTCGCCGATTATTATGTGATGGAACCAGTTCATTCTGTTGCTCCAGTCTCTGATTGTCGCGTGCTTGTTCTGCCATTTTTCTTATATTTCTTCGTAATCGACGATAGGTTCTTTCAATCTCAGGATCAAATTCCAACAGTGGATTTGAACTCCTAGTGCGCTTATCAGAAGATTCCAGGATTGGTTGTGATTTAATCTTCAATTAGCACCTGCAACAACCAATTTTCAGTAAGATAAAAGAATAAAATAAAGTATATGCAAGAAGAAAGAAATTCAGATAATAGGTCACGAAAAATGAGTTTTTTACTAATAAAGTCTTTCGGCACGATGAAAATTCGTCATTAAAATTAATTTTTGAGAGGAACTTTTCAGAAATTCTTCAAACCAATACGAATACCAAATATTAATATCGACCAAAAGAATTTATGATGTAAGAAATCACACAAAATAAATCCGAACTAATTTACTGTCATAGAGTTAATAATCAGACATAATCAAAAATTATTTTGAAGAAATAGAATTGATCGGCCGTAATTACAGAAATAGATTTACGGTCGATATTAGATTTAGTAATTCGAAGCTCGTTCGTCCGTAAAAAGATTGAAACAGTGTCAAAAGATTCAACGTGAAGGCGTAAAAATTAGCATGGTGATGAATTATCTCGGCCGAAAAAAATTGAATGAAATGTTTGCCAAATAAATCATTACGGCCGACAAAGAATATAGTTAATATCGGCCGTAAAACAATGAGAGGTAAACATCAACACATATAAATCGGCCGAAAAGGAGTAAAATCCATGGATGATCCATTACGGCCGAGACAACTAAATCGCTTCGGCCAAAACAAAGTCAAATCAAAAGTTCAAACTACTATCTTTATCCATTACGGCCGAAAATAAAAAAAATCATAAATCAATTGGGGTCGGAAGATGGCGTAAAAAAACGAATGTTCAGAAATTTTACGGCCGTAAAACTATGAGATTAATTCTCGGCCGTAAAAATGAAACATGAGATCATTTCGGCCGTAAAAAGATTAAATCGTCAATGAGGTCACTTCGGCCGAGATGATGTCAACACGAGGCCGTAAAGAAAAATAGGGTTTCGGCCGAAATAATTTCGAATAAAACTCAAATGTCGAAAATTGAATCATTACGGCCGAAAATGAATTAAGCAATTCCTTACGGTCGTAAAACAACGAAAACAATTCCTTACGGCCGTAAAACAATTCATTACGGCCGAGAATGAAAAATGTCGAAATAATGAATTAAGCAATTCCTTACGGTCGTAAAACAACGAAATCATATGAAGAGTTTAAACAATTAAAGTGTTACGGCCGAGAATGAAAACTGATTCGAATAGGGCGTAAAAATTTAAACCATCGATAAACCGGGCGTAACAAATCAAATCAATATCAATTACTCATGGCGTAAAAACAACGTTTGAAAAAAATATTACGGCCGTAAAGATTGAAAGTTTAGAATTCAGAAATTATTCATTGCGAGGCCGTAAAATTAATAAAACCGACGCATTAAATCTCGGTCGTAAAATCATAAGTCGACAGTGTAATTCAGAAAATTCAATCGGCGTCGAATTTTAAACCGAAAGTAGATAAATTAAAAAAAATTATCGTGACCTTTCTCTGCAAAAGAAAAAAATGTTAGTTTATTCACAAAAATAATTAAAACAATTAATACATATTTATAAAGAATTATTTACAATTTATTTACATCTCCTAATAATTCATAAAAATCAGAAATTAATTAATAAAATATTCCCCGGCAACGGCGCCAAAAACTTGATGCGTTGTAATTTGTAACAATGAAATTTGCTAGCAAGTGCACTAGTCGCTCAAGTAATATAGTAATAAGAGTAAGAGTGTCGAACCCACGAGGAATATTATTAATTCAATATCTGAAATTATAAATTAATAAGAGAGGAAAAAAACATGGATTTTTGAAAAGAGGTTTTATGAAATAAAATAAAGAAAATAAGATAATGATAAGATAGTGGTGTTGAAGTTAGGCCTTAGGATGAAAATAGATTAGGATAAATATTTGAACTGAAAAAGATAAATTTAATCTTTAAAGATGGATTAGGAATTTTCCCAAGTTATTAATTTACAAGATTAACATCACAGAGTCCACAAACTGGTAATTCTGCTATTTAATCCGGTAAATCAAACTATCTTAAATTTAATCAAACCTAAAGTCCCACAAACTGGTATTCGTCAGATAAGATTAAAATTAAGATGCATTAATATGAAAATCCTAGACTATTAATCACTCCACAAACTGGTTAGATTAACAGACCACATAAATTTGATTCTCCACACACTAGTTATCAAATTTATGTCAATTATTAATTTCACATAAAATCAATTAATTTAATTAATGAATTCTGAAATTAAATAATCCACAAACTGGTAAGTACTCAACTCAGAAATCCAAATAATTAAATTAAAAGCATTAAGCACAATTAATTAATTGATCAGAAAAGATTAAAACAAATAATATATGGTCAAATAATTTCCCTTCAATAATAATCTCCTAAAATGAAATAAATAAAAATATGGAGTTCATCCTAGAAATTCTGGAGAGATAATAACAAAGTAATAATAATTGGAAGAATTACACCCAAATAGACAAAAGTCGAAGCTTCGGATCACGGGCAGACAGTCGGACAGCCTCTCGAACTTGATCAGGGTCGCGATCAACTTCCAACCGTTGCACCTCTCTCCTCTTGGTCGTAGCCTGCAGAGCTCACGACTCGCCGTGGAAGAAACCTGAACTTCAGAGCACAAATTGAAACGATGGATTCTTCACGTATTTATAGGGTGCGGACGGCCTTCAATTTGATCTCGGCCGTAACATCGTACGGTTAACTTTAAAATTATAAGATAAACTCGGCCAAAGATAAATCATTTTATCATTACGCCCAAAGATAAATCCTTTTTATCTTTTACTCCCTTAGAGTTTCGGCCGTAACGAAACTATTTTTCTTTACTCCTTTCCATTACTCCCAAAGGATAAAAATCCTTTTATCTTTACGCCTTCATATCTCTTGTTACGCCCAAAGATAAACTCATTTTTATCTTGTTACGCCCTCCAAATTTCGGCCGTAACATCCTATCTTCATGCCATTACGCCCAAAAGATAAAAATATTTATCTTTACGCCTTCAAATGTTAGCCGTAACAAAGAATTAAATCTTGTTACTCCTTTTGAATCTCGGCCGTAACGACTTGGGTGTAAAGCAAATCTCGGCCGTAAGGAATTTCTTTGAATTTCGGCCGAGATTTGAATTTTCCTGCAAATAATTATCAAAATATAGTTAATCCATCCATAATTAAAATATTTAGAGAATTTAATAATTAAAATTGATAAATCCGGAATTACGATTAAAAGTGACTAAAAATGATGCATGCCATGATCAAATTACAGAAAATTTAATTAAAATAATTAACTAAAATATGTTGTATTTTGCATGCATCATGCTTCCATGCTACTTTGAATAATGTCACTTTCTTCTTTCCTCACTGAACTTCCTAGTACTCCAATATCTTTGTGGGTTGTTCCTCTATGTTAAATCCTCCTTGAGGTTTGGCTCCTCAATTTGGATTATATTAGCGTAGTCGTGCTTGTATTTCTGGAGCAATGAGACATGGAAGACATTATGCACTATGGTGTACGCTGGGGACAACGCCAGCCTGCATGCTGAATCATCGCCCATATTTAATATTTCGAAAGGGCCCACATACCTTGGGCTCAACATCCCTTTTTTGCTAAATCGCATCATGCCTTTGGTCGGTGAGACTTTGAGTAGGACTTGTTCACCAGCCTTGAAGGCGTGTTCTCATCGTTTCTTGTCCGCATAAACTTTCTATCTTGGGATGACTTCATCCTTTTCTTTATCAGTTCAATCCGATCTTTATATTTCTGAGTATATTTGCGGAGTTTTGCACTCAATATCTTTCTTTCGCCCACTTCTCTCCAACATGCTGGGGAGCGACATGGTCGACCATATAAAGCTTCAAATGGAGACATCTCTATGCTTGCATGATAGCTGTTGTTGTAGAAGAATTCAATGAGAGGGAGATGATTGTCCCAGTTTCCATACCAATCCAAGGCGCATGCTCGAAATATATCCTCCAGCGTCTGGATTGTTCTCTCTGATTGGCCATTAGTATGTGGGTGAAATGCAGTGCTATATCGGAGTCTCATCCCAAAGGCATTTTAGAGACTCTTCCAGAATCTTGCGGTGAACATGTGATCTCTATCGGACACGATGACTGATGGTATTCCATGGAGTTTAACGATCTCCTGTACATAAAGGTCCATTAAGCGTTCGAGTGATTGATTTACCTTGATGGGTAAGAAGTGGGCCGATTTAGTGAGTCGGTCCACTACTACCCAAATAGCGTCATATCCTTTCTGAGTTCATGGGAGGCCTGTGATGAAGTTCATGACTATCTTCTTCCATTTCCACTGGGGATCCCGAGACTCTTCAGTGTGCCTTGAGGTTTTTGGTGCTCTATTTTAACTTGCTGGCATAGTATGCATCTAGAGACATACTCTGCGATTTTCTTCTTTATGTCGGGCCACCAAAAACTTCTTTGTACATCCTTGTACATCTTTGTACTTCCAGGATGGATAGCGAACTCTGACTTGTAGCATTCATCCAATACTTCCCTCTTTAGTGCTGAACTGTTTGGTACCCATAACCGGTCGTGGTACCGAATGCCACCATCTGAGGAGATTTTGAAATCTTTTACTTCCAGGATTGTCTTGATTATCATGGACTGGTAGTCAGAGTCTTCGACTTGCACTGCGATGATCCTTCCGATCAGGTCGGGCTCAATCCGCTACATCATCATGAGCGAACCATTAGGCCTTACCTTTGGAGCCCATTTGAAGAATTCCTCCATCATTTCAAACTGTCAGCGGCGCATGAAAGCCACTGAACCTTCTCATTTCTGACTGAGAGCGTCATTTACTGAGTTTGTCATACCAGGATGATAGTCAATGGCAAACTCGTAGTCCTTCAGGAACTCCATCCAAAGTCTTTGGTGCATATTAAGGTCTCTCTGAGTGAACATGTACTTTAAGCTCTTATGATTTGTGTAGACTACAAATTGTTCCCCGTACAAATGGTGTCGGGAAAGCTTGAGTGCAAAGACAACCACTGCCAGTTCGAGATCATGTGTGGAATAATTGACCTCATGTTTCTTCAGTTGTCTAGATGCATAGGCTACCACATTTTCTTCATGTATCAAAACACATTCCAATCCTATGCCGCTAGCATCACTGCAGATCACATACTCTCCAGTGCCCGATGGTAAAGTGAGTATAGGTGCAGAAGTCAGTCGCTTCTTCAATTCTTGGAAGCTTTCTTCGCACCGTGGGGTCCAAATAAAATTTTCTCCCTTCCTTGTAAGCTTAGTCCGCGGCAGTGCTAGTATGGAGAAATATTTAATAAAGCGCCTATAATATCCTATCAAGCGAAAAAACTTCTGATCTCGGAGACGTTCTTCGATTGTGTCCAGTTTGACACTACTTCAACTTAGGCCGGGTCCACTGAAATTCCATCCTTGGAGACAATGTGACCAATGAACATCATCTCTTCCATCCATAATTCACATTTAGAAAACTTTGCATATAGTTTCTTCTCTCGCAAAGTTTCTAAAACAATCCTCAAATGCTCCATGTGTTGTTCCACGCTTGACGAGTAAATGAGAATATCATCGACGAAGATAATTACGAACTTGTCAAGATGTTCGTTACAAGTCTGGTTCATGAGGTCCATGAATGCCACTGGGGCATTAGTTAATTCAAATGGTATAACTAGAAACTCGTAATGCCCATACCGTGATCTGAAAGATGTCTTCGGGATATCCTCTTCTGTGACTCTAAGTTGGTGGTATCTGCTTCGCAGATCAATCTTAGAAAAGACCTTCTCATTGGAAAGCTAGTTGAACAGATCATCAATGCGAGGTAGTGGATATTTACTCTTTACCGTAACCTTGTTAAGCATCCAGTAATCTATGCAGAGTCTCATTGAGCCATCCTTTTTCTTCACAAAGAGGATCGGAGCGCCCCATGGCGAGACACTGAGTTTAATGAAGCCCTTATCCAATAACTCCTAAATCTGAGTCTTTAATTCTTTCATTTCCATTAGAGCCATGCGGTATGGAGCTTTGGAGATGGAGCTGTATCGGGTACCAATTCGATGCGAAAGTCGATATCTCTCTTGGGCGGTCGGCCACTAACATATTCTGGGAATACATCAGGAAATTTCCTCATAATTTCTATATCTTACAGGGTCCTGGTAGGTGTTTTTATCTTGGGCACGCATGCCAGAAAATCCTCTACATCCCTATCTAAGAAGCTTGTGAGCCTTGATAGCAGATACCGTGATCTTCGGTTCCCTTCGATGTATACTTCTGACCGTGACTCTTTCTTTATCGTGTGCCCCTATAATAACCTTCTTTTGCTTGCACAAGATAAAAGCATTATGGCAAGTTAACCAATCCACGTCCAATATGACATCATACTCTTTCATCAGTATTATGATCAAATTTGCAGGAAAATTCCTTCTGTCTATTTCTACCGATACATCCGATAGATACTTAGTGGTCTGTAGGGTTCCTTGAGGGGTAAGAATTGTCATACTACGGTTTAGATTCATAGTTGTTTACCCCAAGGTCATAACACACTCTTCTGATATAAAAGAATGCGAAGCTCTAGGATCAAATAAAACAGTGGTTGCTAGCTTAGCTATAAGGAGTGTACCTCGAATGACTTCAGCGTCATTCTGTAGGGCATCTTCCTCCAAATTGAAGAACCTTCCTTGTACGAGTGGTTTGCGTCATGGACAGTTGACGGATATGTGACCCACCTCACCACAATGGAAGCATGCTCCTGTCTTCATGCGACATTCTCCTGCGTGAGTCCTGCCGCAAGTATTGCATAAAACCTGCTCACCTATTGCGGGTTGTTCCTGAGGGGCCCTGGGTTGCTGTTGCCTCTGTTGTGCCGACCGCCTTGCCGATTGTTGAAGGGGCCTCTGATCTTAACGCTGTTGTTGTTGCTGTAGTGGCGCTTGTTGAGGAGGACATTATAGTGGTAGGTGTTTTTGGGGCCGTTGTTCATAGCGAGGATGATCATATTATTATGGAGCTTAGTACGGACGGGGCCGGTTATCCCGTTGTTGATCTCGTCATTGTTGGTGATGATCGTTCCTTCGGAACTGCTGCTGTTGAGAGCTTTGCCCCACCTCCCAATGTCCTCTTCTATCTCTTTGTAATTCTTGTTGGTCTCTTTCCACCATTGTGGCTAGTTGAACCGCCTCAGTTAGTGCTTTACAGTTGCCGAGTCGTGTTTGAGTTCTCAGGCTCGGATTCAACTCTTCTACAAAGCGGTTGGTTTTCTTTAGTTTGTCCATGTCAACTTCGAATATTTCATCAGACGGACATATTTGGTCAAGTATTGGGACACGGTCATGGTCCTCTGCGTCAGGTTCAGAAATTCTTGCTACTTTAATCTCCTCTGAAAGGCAGAGAAGTAACGTGTTTCGAATAATTGTCAGAAATTTGACCATGGAACGATTGTGACATTTGCAAACTCAGTTGCCTTGGTTGCCTTCCACCAGTCTTTGGCGTCTTTGGTGAAGGTGTCGGCGACAAACAACACTTGTTTGTTCTCTGGACAATCCAACAGTTCAAATTTATCCTCCATGGAATTTATCCATTGCTCAGCTATGTCAATGTCCTTCGCCATTATAGGTCGGAAGTTTTAACCTCTAGAACTCCTGTATGGTGCATGGGAGAGGAAGCTATCGTTCCTGTCGTTCTGGTTGGGGTGGAGGATGCTGGATCCCCTCATCATTCTGGCCCCCGACTTCATCATATGATAGATGCATTCTTCTTCTGGGAGGCATCTATGAAAAACAATGCAATTAAATTAAAATGAACTTTATTCTTTTATTTCATTTGCCAACCCCGCGAACAAAATATTTCTCACAACAATGCTAAACCCACCGTAGTGAGGTCTTATTCATAAAAATAAAACATCTAACTAAAACCAATAACTACGTGACTTTGCTTCTTCAGGCCTCAACACGCAACAGGATTCGGGCAGTCCCAAAAGAAATGCCCAAATTGTCCGCACTCCATACAATAGGTAGGTCTGTCCTCCAGCAGCCCAGTAGGTTTGATCGAACAGGATGCTTCATCTCCTGGCTCTAACTCATGTGTCGCATCTTCTGACCAGGTACCACCGAAAAGTGAAAGGGACATCATCGGTTGGTCGCTTCCCACACTCTCCTGGTCTGAGTGCTCTTGTTCTTCGGGCGCCGAGGGAGATGGAACATCACGCCCACGACCTCGTCCACGGCCTTGACTATGTGCTTGCCCTTGTTCCTGATTCTAGGGAGTTGGGGCATGCATTTGTGATTCCATTACAAAGAGAACCCTTCTTCCTCCATGGATGACTCGTGAAGTTATGCGTCGAGGAGGCATCTATAAGAACGATATGACTAAATAACGTAAGAGAAACCATATAAAGAACTTATATGATACTTACATGAGGAGTGAAGTCGCAGTTGCTCGGGATGCTTACATATGACTTTACTATGACCATGGAACACTATGAACAGATATGACCATGCAGTAACCTATACTCTACTATGAACAATGGAGAGCCAAGAACTTAGGCTCTGATACCAAACTATAACACCCCCAAAATTAGTCCTCTTGCCATGTAGGAAATCAGATTGACCATGAGGGTGCTACACTGCCTACTACTTCCTTGAATTTGAGTAGACAACAAATGAGACGCATGGCAATGGAAACAGTAATAAAACAAGTGTAAGAAATTATTGCGGGAGAGATATCATTGAAAAATTAAGGGACATTAACATCAAATAAAATCATTCAAGAGAAAAAAGAAGAGACCACAGATTTTAACAAGTCGAACTTATGATCACATGTGCATGCCAAAAAGATAGAATCATAATATTCTTTGAATACAAGAACTCATAATTAGAATAAAGAAATAAAAGAATGGAAATCTTGTGGATTTGACAAGTCATGTGCAACTGTCCTCAGCTTTGCGCTCTCCATCACCTCCCTAGGCAGGATTCTCACTTGCAAAATCTCAATGCAAGGGCATAGAATACTTGTGAGCGAAACGCCCAGTACACATAGAAATATAGACGATAAAATGATAATCAGATTAAGATCAACAATAATAAAGGAGGATCAATAGAACGCATGCTTTTTAACAATGGTCTCAATGCTTTAATCACTGGTCTCAATACCTTGATCACAGTATGCTATGAACAATATTTGTTCATATCTATGCTTTGTTCCTTACTATAATAATACTTTGTTCTGTACTTCACTATGCTATACATTACTATGCTTTGCTTTGTTCTATGTGATACTACATCTTTTACATTACTAAGTGGGAGAGAGCATGTGATCCAGGAGTAGTGATCGTTAAGATCATTAGGTGCACCGTCTCTTCAGTCCAGCTACCTGCCCCTCTTTGTACCATACCTTGATCTCTACTCTGTACTTTGAGCGGCACATAGCTATCCCATTATTTCATCTTTGCTTTACTTATCTTATTGATCATATGTGGAGTTTGGAATCATAGATCAGAAAAAGGGTAGAGTCAAATCCCTTCCCTGAAATAATAAAATTATATTTTGTTGCTTTGTTCTTTATGTCAAATCCTGATCCGTCCCTCGGGTGAGAAAGGTCCATCATAGTCTCTACCATGTTGGACATGGCCTTAAGTGGGCCTGTCGAAAGCGGGATCCAATTAGGAAAGATCGGGGCCCAGAAGAACAAACATATGTCACTCTGTCCGACATGACACGGCTAGGTTGGAAGGACCCGAGCCAGATTGTTGTCAAGGGGACTAAGGTGTCTGGCCTTCCGGGTCAGAATCTGACTCGGACCGGGTTGCGGCTGTCTGCCGATACATCGTCCCGGCCAAGCTGGTGCTCGGTCTGGTCGACCGATTGCTACGACCCGAGACCAGTATATTTATACCTGGGCCGTGCTCTGTAATGACCCGAGCCGAGTCATCAGACACTCGGGCCGGGTCTCTGGTGCGCGGAATCGCATCCCCTTCTCCGGCGTCCTTCGGCCGTCAATTCACGATGACCATATATGAAAATTGGAGTTTATGTACTCTAGATCGACATGGATCGTCATACATATTATACGATTATCGAATTATAGCCTATGGGGATTAGAACGTCTAGGTTACCTTCTTTTTCGATCGTTGAGTTCGTCGGACATGCTGTCGTTGGTCTGCTCGGTCGTCGTACGTTCTTAAGCTGGCGGAAATGCGCGCTGGTCCACCCGAGTGTGTCGAGTTTGCTGTTGTACACTGGAGGGTCGTCGGATCGTCCCTGCCCTATTCGTTCTTCGTCGCTCATCGTTCGCCGGAGAAGAAAATACAGAGGAGTGAGACGGCGAGTGAGGAGTCCAAGGGGGCGCGAGGTTGCTCTTTGCGCCCCTCTTATAGGTCTTCGTCGCCCTCTTGGGGATGAAGTCGTGGGGGAGAGAATCGGTGGGAGAGAGGTTACTCCCCCACCCCCCACCTCAATTCTCTCGTTCTCTTTTTTTTTCTTTTTGAATTCAAATTCGAATTTCGAATTCTCTTTTTCTTTTCTTTTTGAATTATTTTTAGCCGGTCGTTACAATCTTGCTTTCTTATGCCTACGTTAACATATATTGTTCAGCAAAAATAAGTACTAAGTCAATGTGATTCCATGATGAAGTAGATGCATCTGCATACCACAGGAGTATTTTCTACTACTTCTGGATCCAAAACACCAGGAGATGTCATACCAGGACACATTATGTTGGCACCTGAAAGAACAAATTTGATCGCACCCCTGTCCACTTGGAACATTTTCATGATATCAGGATCTAAAAATAAGTAATGGGGGAAGGGAGAAGTCAGAGAAAATGACACGCATTAACAGATGCCATATTTAGGTATCTACAGATGCTTGTGTTGGCACCCGAAGAACTTTTTCATGACATGCAAGAGGCACACACAGAGGCCGCCTCTGTGCGTGAGGAGGCAATGGGTCGGGGCCGCCTCCGCGTAGAGGAAGGTCTATTGCTAACATTATTTCGTTTTATATAATTGGGGCTTGAGCTGTTTGTCGACATTCTCAATCCTTCTTTTATAACAAGTTTATCATGAAGTTACTACATTTCTCCCTATAGTGAAAATTTTAAAGATATGACGTTATTATCATGAAGGAACAACAAAGGAGGTGCCATCGACATTTTATTAGGAAAGAAAAGATAGTCATTGGAACCGTAACAACAATTTATTGCATGATTATGGTTTACTTAAATGAACTTTTTCTCATCAAGCCATTGCTCGACAAGCATTACTTTATCATTAGCATCTTCTTCCCACTCATTGGCAACTACAACAGAAACTGTATTTGTTGTCACTTTTGCACGTGCAAACTCACGGTCTAGTGTTTCCTTTTTCTCTTCCTATAGATGCACATGAATCAATCTACGTCAATAAACTAAAGTGCAAGCTTAGGAAAAGTGTTGCAAATCTACAATTTCCTTACATTCTATCTCTTAATGAATTATAACGCACCAAAATTTGACCTATCACGTGGTAAAATCTTTTCTCATGTGCATAAAGTCACACAATAGATCAAGTACTTTTGAGGATCAACACAAAAGAGAAAATCTTCCGTCAATATAAAGCTAAGTGTGATAATAATGTTAAGCATGATAAAGCACAATAGATTGGCAATTAAGATTCAGGAGGATCATCACATAAGAAATAACGAAACATAAAATTCATTTCATGTAACATCTTTAACATTTGTTTATTTATGGAACATGATAAAATGGTCATATCTATGGTCAGATCATATGA
The DNA here is from genome assembly GCA_030549335.1 of Pontederia crassipes. Taxonomy (NCBI): domain Eukaryota; kingdom Viridiplantae; phylum Streptophyta; class Magnoliopsida; order Commelinales; family Pontederiaceae; genus Pontederia; species Pontederia crassipes. Next base: position 11,197,897 of record CM060183.1, read on the forward strand.
GTATTCATCTTTCACTTGTAAAGACGTTCATTTCATTTCCATTTCTATTCATAAGGGCATAGTCCTTTCATGTCCTTTAGTCATTCATTAATTTATTATATATCATGTAATTAATGCTCTTACTATTGTTTATTATAATTTTATCGCATTTGCATCAATAAAGCTAAGTGTGATAATAATATAACTCATAAAAATCGTCCATAAAGCATAATAGATTGCCAATTAAGATTCATGGGGATCACCACATAAGAAACAATGAAAACAAGAATTAATTTCATGTAACATCTTTAACATTTGTTTATTTTTGGAACATAATAAAATGGTCACATCTGTGACTCATATGAGTATTCATCTTTCGGTTGAAAATATATTCATTTCCTTTCCATTTCTATTCATAAGGACATAGACATTTCATATGCTTTAGTCCATCTATTATTTTATTATATCACCTATGTAATTAGTGCACTTACTACTGCTTGTTATAATTTTTATTGCATTTGCATCAATAAATAATTGGTCATTAAAATACTTAATCTTATATATGAACTAAGATGGAGAGCGTAATTAGATCTTTACCCAATTGATTGATGCATACATATTTCAACAAATAATCAGACTTATATTTAATCTTATTTCGATTAGTTCTCACATTACATGCATCAACTTATTTATTTTATTTTATTAAAATAAAAATCTGTTCAAATTTTATATTTTATTATTTAGGAAGCATGATGAAAGTCACTAAAGAAAATTGTATGTAAATCAAAGTAGAATGAAGTTACAAGTTGAACATCAATGAAGATGTCAAGGACCGTTAAACGAAAGTCCGGACTTGAAAATTGAAAGTAATGAGTCGTGAGAATGAAGTAATGGCCCATGACATTAGGCCATGACAAAGTTGCAATGGCCGATGAAACATGCAAAAAAGCACCTCCAGCTTAAAAGTTGTTGAGTCACATGTCGTGATCTAGAAGTACGGATCGTGAAAATGTAAATTTTACTTTAATTCTAACACTATTTAAGTTGTGAAACATTATTAAGGACTGTGAAATCATAATTTTAGTTCGACTTGATTTTATTTTGGCCACGAAAATTGTATCACCATTGGTGAAATTCACTAGATTTTTTTGTTTGCTATTTTTTTGAAAAAAATTTCAATTACACCGTCTTTTGATCTGATCGCTAGGGATCAATTGAAATCATATTATGATTGAAATTTTGAAGTTTTATTGGACTAAAATCTCATAATTAAAATTATTCCAAAATTCTCTTTATAGGCATGAAAAGTTTTTTTAATTCTTCTTTGATCACATAAAAATTTGAACTCACTACAAATTGAGTTTTTCTGTAGCTAGTAAAAGGGATGTAGGCCTGTAACTTATGCTTTAAAATCATGAACATGTTAGAATTCATATTACTTGCTAAGAAAATTTTTGCATGGACTGACTATGGACGAGGATCATATAAAAATTCATTGGTAATTCTCGAGAATATTCCTTATTCCACTTTTTATTGAAATAACTTTATGCATATGATCTTTATAATAGCATCTTCTCTAATTTGGATATTTTATTTTATTATTATTTGAGATGTTTGTAATAGTTTCAATTGATATGACAAATTAAAATCTCTTTTGCAATGGATTGTAGTTCAATTTGTTCCGAACAAGCATGTTGTTATTAATATATTTTCAGAGATTAATTAGCTTCTCTAATTATATATTATTTTGGTGAAAGAAGTTACTTGTGATGGTATGATTTTCTATGAAGTTGATTGTTGTACTTTTGAGTTCAATTATCGCATATAATCCTGGATAGAATATTAGTTATGTGGTTTGTTAATAATTATCATAATATGATGATAATAGTTTCGGGGCTACATTACAACATGTGTTAATCTATTGTGATTTTCCTTTGGAAATATTTTCATTCTAAATCATATTGTTTATTATTAGTAGCTAGATAGTTACATAAATTAATTCTTTTATTTATAGTATATCGCATTCTTTGTTTTTCTTTAAATCTTGATTTTACGAAAAAATTACATCAAATGCCCTTCAATTTTAACATTTGCTCAGCAATGCCATCCAACTTCACTTTACAATACGAATGCCCTTCATCTTTTAACTCATTTCACCCGGTGCTCTCTTTACTTGCTATAACCCTTCTTTCGGTCACGGAGTTGACGTGACGCACATGTGGCGTTGACACAACATATTCTCCTCTCTCCACACTAACGTGACAATATTAAAATATAAAAAAATATCACACGGTCGCAGAGAGGAGGAGGACGACGAGGTCGTAGAGGGGGGCAAGGTCAGATCCACCCTCCCCGCAACCAACAACAACAACAACAAAGCCTTATCCCACTAGGTGGGGTCGGCTACATGGATCATACGACGCCTCCCCGCAATCACGTGACATTTTTTATTTTTTATAATTAATATTTTATTTTTTAATATTTCACGTCAACGTAGAGAGAGGAGAATATGTCATATCAACGTTACATGTGCGCCACGTCAGCTCCATAATTTAAAGAAGGGCTATAACAGGTAAAGAGGGCACTAGGTGAAACGAGTTAAAAGATGGAGGGCATTCATATTATAAAGTGAAGTTGGAGGGCATCGCTAAGCAAACGATAAAGTTGAAGAGAATTTGGTATAATTTTTCTTGATTCCACTGATATATATTAAAAATAATAATTCTTGTAATGAGATAACGATTATCCAAAAATATGGATCCGGGGTCGGTTGACTTGGGCCCATTTGTGTGGCAAGATCGATCCTTTCGATGTGGGCTGTGAAATCAGCTTGGTCAAGCGGCCCACTAAACCTCATATAGGGGCATCTTAGACCCGTGGAAAGACCCTGACCACAAAACGACACATTTTGCTTTGCCAAACACGCCATTATTGTTGTCTTTGAGCTCCATCTACCAATAAATCAAGGTTTAAATAAATATAAGAAATTATATCTTTGGGTCATTATATTCTTGCGTTCAACTTTTCGACTCCGTGTGCTAATAGTGGTCAATTTAAAAAAAAAAGTTATTTCCTCTTACCATTCCTAAACTATCATGAATTACTACATCTAAACTATCACGATTTTTCCAATTTGATCATTCCGTCTAATTTCGTCGACTTCTCCGTTATTTTTTATTTTTCGCATTTGTGAAAAGTCCATTATACCCCTGTGTTCGACAACGACACAAAGCGGGCAGTGACCCCCCCCCCTCCGGCGCCGTCGACGACGACACAGAGCCCCCCTCTTTGTGTCATTGTCGACGTCGATGACGACAAGGGCCTCCCCCCTCTCTCTTTTCCCGACGTCGGAGAGAGGGGGGGTTGCCGCCCCCCTCCGTGTCATCGTCACCGGGAAAAGAGAGACGGGGGTCGCGCCCCCCCCCCCCCCCCCCCACCCTCTCTCTCTTTTCCCAACACCGGAAACAAGGGGGTCGTCGTCCCACCTCTATGTCGTCCCCGTGCCGAGAAAAGAGAGAGAGAGGAGGGGGGGGGGGGGGCGACCCCTTGTGCCGTTGTCGACGTCGATGACGACAAGGGGGGGCTCTCTCTTTTCCCGGCACCGGAGAGAGAAGGGGGGTCGCCGCCCCCCTCTGTGTCGTCGTCGGCAGGAAAAGAGAGACGACGGTCGCCCCCCCCCCCCCCCCCCCCCTCTCTCTCTTTTCCCGGCGCCGGAGAGAGAGGGGGGGTCGCCGTCCCACCTCTGTGTCGTCCCGGTGCCGGAGAGAGGGGGGGGGGGGTCACCGTCCCACCTTTGTGTCGTCCCGGTGCTGGAAAGAGAGGGGGGGGGGGTCGCCCCCCCTTGTGTCGTTGTCGATGTCGACGATGACATAGGGGGGCGGCGACCCCTGTTTTTTTTTGTTTTTTAAATTATTTTTATATTTTTTATGTAAAAGTGGACTAACACAACGGTATAATGAACTTTTCACAAATAGAAAAATGAAAAATAATGGAGAAGTCGACGAAATTTGACGGAATGATCAAATTAGAAAAATCGCGATAGTTTAGGTATCTAAGGTCGTAGTCTGAGGTTAGACATAGTAATTCGTGATAGTTTACGGGTGGTCAAAGAAAATAAGCCTAAAAAAAATAAAGATGGCGTAATAACTCAAACAAATATTATAATAGAAAAAAAATTATGAAGCCTTTGTATTTTCGTGTAGGATAATTAAGAAATCAAATTGTTGCACCAAAATCGGATTAAGTTTCAAGTTGTGAGTCGTATTAGACTCGCTGCTTAGATTCGAGTCCTCAAAACACGCTTTAAACATTTTTTTTAAATAGGACCGAGTGTGTGGACGTGGCTAAAACCAAAATAATATACAATTTAGCGTGTAACACGTTCACTTTCCAACCGCTATATGTTTTGACACGTCGAACGCCATATCTTTCGCTAATAAAAAATGTTAACCCTAGTATTAAGCATACTTTGCTTGCCTTTATCTCTTAATTGGTCAACTTTAAAGATTAGTGAATTGCATATATTTTTCATTAGTCAAAGACGAGATGGGCATTAATATATACACAACATGAGGATCATCAACATGTGTCCAATTACTGATGAATCAGTGGGCTACTAAACAATGAACAGTGAAATCCTCTCTCTCTCTCTCTCTCTCTCTCTCTCTCTCTCTCTCTCTCTCTCTCTCTCTCTTATCCAAAAGAGAAGAAAAAGCGCGTCAGACAGCCACCCTGTACATGGGTGTTAACTAATGGGACATATTGTGTTTAATCAATTAGTTAATAATTGATCTAATCCATTGTTAGGCATCAAACCCTCAAAGGGGATGCTTCCCTTGCATTGCATGGCCTCTGTCAAAAACCTTGTGCCAACATGCGAGTAAACCCACTTCACAGGAAAGAAACAAAAGGAAGTCTAACAATCAACGTAGTGGCACTGCCCTTTTTTTTATTTATTTATACTAATTAAACTTCTTCAAAGAGATGGCTCCCCTCCCATGGTTTTTCACATGAAACATTGGGCAATTTGCCCATGCAAGATTTAGAGCAAAAACCACCAGGCCATTTTTGCTTTCACTCAGGCTTTTTTTATTGGACAATGCTCCTAAATCCTAGTCAATTTGAATTCCCTCAAATTGATTATGATGGATGAAAGTATATTTTTTTACAAAAATCTTAATAATATCTTGAATCATATTCACTTGAAATTTTATGTGCTCACAGGACACTTCGTGCTCTTACACTATAGAATATGGCTAGCTTATTATGGGAGATTAATACAGAGTTATAATCGATTCCTACAATAAGTAAAAAGAGTGTTTATATAAACTTCCTAAATGTTCGAATAAAAAAATAATTTGAATTGTAATCTTATTTAATTTTCTATTTAATAAAATTTTGCACATGTCTTAGAATATTTTATTCATTTTTTGATGCATAATTTCTGTTTGATAGAACATTAATGACTCAAGAATTGCATGATCTCATGAAATTAATTAATTATCAAATTTTAAATATATGATAAAATGATGCATTTTTTAAATGTACAACTATAATTTAAATTATAATAAATTTTAATTTTAATTAAGCTGATAAATATTTGATCCAAATATTTAATGCTATAATAATTTCCAGTAAATGTTATTTCTTTCATAATTACGCATCCGATAGATATTTTAATAAAAAACTATTTAATTTACAATAAATAAAGTATCAACTAAGCTATTATCTATCATATGATCTAATGCTTGGTTTTACTATAGAAATTGCCTTCTCTAAGGCATTACGTCATGTTGTACAAGTACTGTTTATTTTTTTTTAAAGAAAAAAAGTTAAATTAGTTGATCTGTTTCCAATGCTTATACCTGCTTTGTGTGTATATATATAGTCACAGATCCAGACATGGATCCCAAAAACGTTACCGATATGATATCTTTGGGTTCTGCGCGTACTCATTTTAGGCGGCTATGAGTCTGACGGAGTGGCGGAAGCGAAGCACGAGCGCCGCGGCCTCCACGTCGGCGTCGCCCGCCGGAGGAGAGGAGCGGAAGGCGCTGGCGAAGGCGGCGGCGTGGGCGTGGCACCAGCACAGCTCCAGCGGCGACGTCCGCCGCGCAGTACGACGGCCCCAGCTCGGTGGCGCCGTCCAACTCCCCGGCGGCGGCGGCTGCGCGCGCCCTCACGGCGGACCAACAAGGTACAAACTCGAGGCTCTCGCCGCGGTGGTCAGGTCGCCGACGATGGCGGAGCCCCGGCCGGTGGCGCCGATTACGCTACTCGACATGTACGAGGTCGAGAGGATCAAGAGGGAGCTCGAGCGTCTGATCGCCGGGTGTGACCGCCGGGAGGACAAGGCCGCTGACGTCGTCGCTCGGCAGGGAGGCCGGAGGGCGTTGAAGGGCGCGGTGGCCGGAGGCGGGTTCTTTGGGCGGCACGCCGTGGGGATATGCTCGGTGAGGGAGGGCGTGGCGGAGGCGGCGCTGGTGGCCGCGCAGGGCCGCCGGAAGGCGGCTACGTCTACGGCGTCTTCGACGGCCGCGACGGTCGTTTAGCGCACGCAAGTTGAATAAATTTCGTTCAAATTTTATTGGGTGTAATAAATTTCTTCTTCTCATACGTCTTATAAATATATTTTTAATTTTTATGTGCACGAGTTATTATAAATTAAACCCTTTTTCGGGTAACCACTCATGAAGTGCAAATTTGTATATTCTAGTTTTCGAACTTAAAACAAATTAAGTCCATTTTTATTAAGCTATAAAGTTTCAATTTTATCCTTACTTCTAAGGTACATAAAAAAAATATAGAAACAAGCAACAATACCATGAAAATTAGAGCTAAAAAATGGACCTGCTTCACGTTTAGAATAAGTCGATTCAAAATTTCACGTTTAGGTCGATGGACCTACTTACCTACTTTTAGTGTTAAACTTACAGCTCAAAAATTATTTTTAACCTATATATATATATATATAAAATTTATATTATTATTAGAAAATGAAGTGAGAACTTAATATGATGCCTTGATTGAGGGCTTGGCCCCCTCAAAAATTTTTAATCCTCTGTATATTTATATATAAACAGTATGAAGAAAATTAAAAGTATAATTTTAGTCCTAACTCCATTATTGAGACTGTAATTTGTAAGTTAATATGAATTTACATTTCAAACGCGTTAAAGCAAGCAATATTGGATATAAATATATAATAAACAGAAATATTTATACTAATGTTTTATGAATAGTTAAGTTACTCTTCCTTTTAATTGAGTAATACATTAAAATAATTATTCTAATTCTACCGAAAAAAAACATTATTCTGATGTTTCTTCGTTTTTTTCTGAAATTACATAGAAATGGGAATAAAAAGTTATATATTTCGTTCATAAAGGAGTGATCTTGCTCAGATCTACTTCAAGTCTGTAACACCATTCTTGGTTAATACCTCTGAGTTCACCTCTGTTTTCTTTCCTTCTTTTATTCTAATCACCATTACATTAATGTTGCAATTTGCTTTGATGTCTCCCTTAATCCTTGATGTCAAAAAAAGAGCCTCATATTCCGCACATCATATTTGCAAAATGGCAAGAGTGCACTGTATATTATAATGTAATGTCTCACATGCATGCATCCTTCGTTAAATTGATGTACCAATCAATTTTTATAAAAACTTAAGTCTTTAGGAAGAGAACATTGTTGTTTAACAACTAAGGAGGGAATTACTTTTTAATAAGAAGTTGCTGATAATTTTTTGATCTAACATAAGCTTAACACATGAACAATTAAGGGAGAAAATTACTTATTAAAATGATAAAATTAATTTTTAAGAGGCTGCTGATATGTGAACAACTAAAAAAGAGAATTATTTCTTAATAAAAATTTAACGAAGTTCGAACTTTTAATATTATGTTAAATTTGATGTGCTGACCATTTTTTCTGAAAATTTAAACCGTTAAAAAGAGTAACATCATTATTTTATATTCTTAACATCCTTAATTTTATATTTAAGAACACATCTAGTTAATTTGATCAAGTGGGTTAGCTGAACCAAGTGATTTGAGGTTGCACATCAATCATAATAACATAATATTCCTCACCAATCACCTCATAATATTTACATATTTACATTTTTGCTTGTACTTAATTTGATATTACAAAATGAAAAAAAAAATACAAAATGGGGAACCTTCGTCATCTCTTCTTCTCCTGACAGTCCCATTTGGTAATTTTTTGAAGTTACCTTTTTCACCCATATGTATCTGTTTTATTTCTTAAAATTAAAAAAATTAAATCGGAGCGTGAAGAGCGAACAGAATAGGAGACGAGAGTGGTTTTCACTTGTTATTCCTTTTTTTTTATTAAATATAAAATTAAAATAAGGATAAAACATTAAATGCATAATTAAATAATAATTTTAACAAAAAAAAACTACTAATATTAGGCGCTTCGTATTTGAGACTTGTTTACGACGTATTGAAGTGAATATAAGCATAATTTAAAAGTCACAAATAGAAATGATCTTTTACATTATTTATTGCCGAAACCACGTGACTTGCAACTGGCCTTCTTTATTATTTATATGATTTGTTTAGCACAAATAATTATTTTTATAAATTATTCATAAATTATCACGATTTTTTATATCTATTCTAAAATTATAAATTTATTTTTTAAATTCCTAAACTATCAAAAAAATTTCACTTTAATCCTCTGTCTACTTCTGTTAAATTTTCTGTTAGTTTTATTTTTTTTCATTTATGAAAAAGCTAAATTACCCTTCAATCATCTAAATTAATTGACAAATATAAAATACTTTTTTATAACATGGATACTTCAAAAAGTCTAAATTACACATTTTATATCTATTTTAAGAATAATAAATATCATAATAAGGTACAATACAATTTATTATATTAATGTTTTAATGAAAAAAATAATTAAACCAAACAATTACAAACGAACACTATATAAAAATGCGGCATCTCTTATATAATCACTCCATCATAATAAAAATGAATCTTAGCTTCATTTCATGTGTGATGAAGATTCAACCCATCCCAATGAATATAAAGTATCTTCGGACAAGTGATTGCATTAAATTAGATAAGTTATCATCAATCCTAAATAATAAAGTAGGTCTTATTAAGCCTTAAAAATTAAAGTCTCACTTTCCTTATTTTTTTTTAAATTGTCCCTCCAGTATCCAAGTATTGGAGAAATAATGCCCTATCATTTTATCTACAAAAGTTGGAATGTCAATTCATCATCAACTCCAATTATTTTGGTGTTCATTTTAAAATGCTTAATTATGATGTACAAGACACAAAGAAATTATTTTTCCATAACACATAAATTTCACTCCACCCCCACCTTGGTGGCAATTTTCCTGTTTATTCTGTACAATATATATAACAAATAACTCAAATCCAATGGCAGTCTCTTTCTTACTCCATGAAACTTTTGTTTTCTTTAGAAGAGGGAAGGAGCAGGTCATGTGTATGTTTCTTGGACGTGGCGTGCATTTTTCTTTCCGAAATAGAAGCATTGAAAGCCTCTTTGATGGAAGGAAAAAAAAACTTTATGATCATGTTTCACAATTTGATCATTGCCATAGTCATAAGCACAGAAAAGAAAAAAGAAAGATGTGTCATTGTAGCTGATTTAAAGCTTATTTTGTCTTCAGGTTAACATCGATAGATGTTGACACATCCGACAAGGTATCAACGAGAGAGAGAGAGAGAGAGAGAAAGGAAGGCATGCATGCATGGTGCGGCATGCATCTTTATGAAGAGTTGCACAGGAGGATGCAAGTGAGAGCAGTTAGGCAGGTTAGAGGAAGATGTGGTGTTGGAAACCCTATGAGGGTGAGGTGTGGCACAAAGCTACAATGAGCGATGGGCTACACAGAGACAAAAATGCAGCTTACGCAGCTTCTTCCTATCAATCTTTTTTGTGGGTCCCATTTCATTTATTTAACTGTTGTTCATTTATTGCCGTAGGCGATTAATTGAATCCAAAAACTCAAATTTAATTCACGATCAACTAATTATATATATATATATATATTATATCTTCCAGAGAGTTGGAACCTGTTTAGTTTAGTTGATAAAAAAAAAATTTAAGCACTGATAATTAATTTATTATTTATAATTGAGTTTTTTTCGTTTAATTAGGTTTTTTAGCGATAGATTTTTACTTATATCCCTAGATAGAACCGTAGTTCAGAAAGTGAATGAATGAAAAAAATAATAATAATTAAAGTGGAGTGGAAGATTTGTCTAAGTTCATCGATTCCACTTACAATGGGTAAATTAACTTCATGATTTTTAATCATAATATAATATGCCATGATGCCAATTTTAATTTGCGATTTTTTTCTCTCTTCAAAGAACCCATAATTTATTCAAATGATCACTATTTAATAAACAAATATACATTTATATAAAAAACATTATGTAATTTACATTTTTTTATGATATACATACGATTTAATTAATGACTTAAAAGTATGAAATGTAAATTCAAGTCTCAGTTATAACATCTTATAGGTATAGTTGAAGGAAAAAAAATTGAGTAATTAATGATGTAAATTCATACTTAAAAATTGTGAGCGTTCCTTTAAAGGATGCGATCAGCTTCATGTCATACACACTTTTAACACTTTTTTTTTAATGTTCTATGAAACCAAAAGAAGAGAAAAGCAGTTTGAAATCAAGGATGCGATGGGAATTTTTTGTGGTGAGATCTTCGTAATTTTATTAAATTCCAATCCTATTTTCGTATCCAATCCTGCCGACATAATAATTTCATTATTCCAATCCTATTTTCTTTATTTGCATTTCCCTTTTTATTTTCACTGGTCACCTGTGATTGGAGATCCAACCGATAAAAGTTTATATAAAAAAGTTATATTTTATTTTTTAAAAAAAATAGAAATGGAGTGTTATGACCTTTTACTAGATTTTACAATTCTCGTCATAAGAGCTAATTAACAACCTTTGTTGAATTTATGAAATATGTGAAAGCGTTTAATAATTAAATTATCGTTTTTTTTAAAAAAAATTTGATGATTCGTCAGATGGTTAAGAGATCGATTGATAGATTATGTGAACAGTTGATAGATTAATTTTTATTTACTTATTTAAATGTTAAATTGTAAAAGTTTCAGAAGGTAGATTTTCCCATTTCGAAATTACTTTACAACACTTCTAATTCAATTTTTTACAATACAAGGAAAAATTAAATAATTAACCACCGGTATTTATTGATATCTTGCACCTCATTATTAACTGGGCTTGCATTTTAGTTCGAATTAGGTAATTGGGCTCGTCATCTTTAACGTATGCTGCTGCTCCAGCTGTTTCATTTATCCAAATCCAAATGCATCCAAGTAAATAGATTTTTTCGACCATAAAGGGGAAAAAATGAACCTTGATTTTGAAAAAAAAAATGTTGGAATTTTGAAGCATAGTAGAAAAATCATTATTGAAATTTAAAAAAAGTAATACAGTAAATGCATCCTAAATGATCGACTACTTTTGTGTCATCAAAATATAATAGAATTAAGACATGAAGTCTATGTTCCTTCTTTATATTTTTTTATGACAAAACTAAAATTCGAAAAGAATGAAAATTGAGAAAAATATATATTATACTCAAAGTTTCACTTCCCCTAAATTCAAAATTCACCTTACAACATAAACATGCAATTTAATATTCATCATAAGGTACTTCTCACATAGAATATATTTTAACGAGCTTGCTGCATACTCCTTCAAAACCTGATAGTGAATCTGATATTTCGGTCGGACACAGATCGATGCTGAGATACAATATAATCTAACCACCTCCCTCACATACAGCTCAAACAAGCTCTCTATGGACTACTTCCATCGGATGGGAATGAAGTGTGTCGCCTTCGTGAATCGATCCACTACCAACCATATCGCATCATGACTCTTCTGAGGCAGATTGGATACAAAGTCCATGGTAATGTTATCCCACTTCCACTGAGAAATCTCTAAAGGCTTCAGCTTACACATACTCTGATGTCTCCCTTTTCATGTTAAGCCACCAGTAGTTGCGTTGTACACCCTTGTACATCTTGGTACTGTCGAGATGAATAGCAAACTCTGACTTCTGACATTCATCCAACACCTCTTGTCGAACGGCTGCATCAGTAGGAACCCATAACATGTCCCCTGATTCCTCCGTCTGCTGAGATCTGAAAATTTGCGGTCTCATTCTGGCATCTCTTGAACACCTTCTAATACTTCGAAACTGTTGCCGAAGCTGCTTGATTTATCATCCATAGAGCTCTACTCCTGTCAAGTCTTGGACACCACTAGTCAATCTCATGTAGCATATCATACTCACTTAACCTGATGTAGGCTAGTGAGCCTCAATGCAACAGCCACTGAATATGCCTTAATTAATAGCAAATTTATAGTCCTTCAAGAGCTTTAGCCATCTGCGCTGCCTTATATTAATGTCCTTTTGGTCGAAGATGTACTTGAGGCTTTGTGGTCAGTGAAAATCTCAAATGTCTCCCAGTATAAATAATGTCTCTAGATCTTCAGAGCAAAGGCCATTGCGTCAACTCACGATCCATTGCCGCCAACTCTAGATCGTGAGTAGGGTAGTTAACCGCATGCTTCTTCAACTGATGGGAAGCATAGGCTATTACCTTACTATATTGTATCATTATATAGTACACAACTCAAGCATGTCCCACATGAATCATTGTAAACAACACAACCTCCACAATGAGAATCGGTGTCGAAGTTAGAAGATCCTTTAGTGTCTGGAAGTTCTGCTCACACTTATCTGACCAAATCAATTTCTCAACCTTTTTCGTGAGGTTCGTAAGAGGTGTTGTAATCTTGGAGAAGTCTCTGATGAATCTCCTGAAATAGCCTGCTAAGCCGAGGAAGCTACGGATGTCAGACACATTCTTCGGCCTTGCCCAATTGGTCATTGCCTCTACTTTCGCAGGGTCCACAAAAATGCTTTTCTTGGATACTATGTGTCTAAGAAACATGATTCTCTTCAGCCATAATTCACATTTTTAAAGCTTGCCATAGAGCTTGTGCTGTCTCATGGTCTCCAACACTATTCTAAGGTGTTCCTATGCTGTTATGGACTAGAAGAGTAGATTAGAATATCATTTACAAATATAATGATAAACTGATCTAGATATGGCCGAAAGATCCTGTTTGTCAAATTCATGAACATTGCGGGAGCATTCGTTAGTATGAATGACATGACCAAAAACTTGTAGTGACCATAAAGCTAACCTTCAACTGATGGTAACCACTACGTAGGTCGATCTTGGAAAAGATCGAGGATAGCTTGTCGAAAAGATCATCGATGCGAGGCAGAAGATACTTATTCTTCATCATCACTTTATTGAGCCGCATGGAACTATCCTTCTTAACAAACAAGACCGGTACGTCCCAAGATGAGACACTCAGTCGAATAAAGTCTTTATCCAGTAGCTCCTGAATTTGCTTTTTCAACTTCGACATCTGGGCAAGTGACATGCGGTAAGTTGCCTTAGAGATGGGTGTTGTCCTTGGTAGGAGCTTGATCTTGAATTCCACTTCTCGTGCCGGTGGTAGTCCAGATGTGTCTTCTGGGAATACTCTCGTACCACATCTATCTACTAGAGCTTAGTGACGAATGAATCAGTCTTGACTATGCTCGCCAAATATCCACTACATCCCTTCTGAAATAGCTTATGTGCCTCCATTGATGAGATGATAACTTTATTGCTTGCCGATGGAGTGCCTCTGATAATGGCTTCTAGCTTGCCTTGCGCACATATAATGATCTTCTTCTGCTTACATCGTAGAGTTGCATCATGATAAGATAATCAGTCCATTCCGATGATGACATCATAGTCCACCATCCGGATGAGAATGAGGTCTACAGAGAAGTTCTTCTTATCGACAGTGACCGATACATTCTGGATGTACATAGTAGTATGAAAAGTCCCCATAGGATTGCTCACACTCATATCACGGGGCATCTTCTATAGAGGTAATATAAGAGTTTGGGCACATGACTCAAAAATAAACGAGTGAGTAGCCCCTGAATCAAACAAGATGGTAATAGGTAAATCGACGATGGGGATACCTCTAGTGACATCATTGCCATGAAACACAACATTTGCTTCCATGTTATGCACGTGGCCCTGAACAACAGGATTAGCATCTCCTGCGCCCCGATTACCTCAGCCTTCTTTGATGAATTGAGGGCAGTTTCGAATGAAGTGACTGTGTTATCCACACTGGATGCAGAAATCATTCCTTCTGCGACGCTTTATATCATGAAAACGACCATAGTGAAGACATAAAGGCCTCTGCTATAGTACTTGAGGCTGACATGTTGGTGAGGGAAACGGTCGCAATGGATAAAACATTAAGCTTTTTCATTAGTCACTGCATTATTGGCATTAATCAGGTTGTTGTGGCATAGGGTGTGGCTGTGCCTGAGCATGGGGGGGGGGGGGGGGTTGTGGATAAGGCTATGTCAGTAATCGCGGCGATCGTCCCTCCTGAACCATCGGTGATCGTTAGTCCAGAGCTTTAGCTTTACATTCAGCCTGATCTCTCTCCATATGAATGGCCAATCTCATTGCCTTTTCCATATTATCATAGTCTCTCGTGAGGACTTCTGACTTCAGTGCTTGTTGCAGACGATCTATAAACTTGTTGGTCCTTACTCGTCCCTCGAAAGGTAACGGACAATACTGCTCTAGTAGGATAAAGTGGGTATGGTAATCAGCCACATACATGGATCCCTACTGCAAGAACTCCTGTTGTTTCTTGATGCGCTCGTGCTCAAGTGTATGGCGGACTTGAAATGCCTTCTGGAATTCGGCCTAAGGGATGTCCTCCTCCTCTTGGCCCTAAAACTTGGTGGCTCGCATGGTCTTCCACCAATCCAAAGCAGTCTCTGTGAGCATGTGTGTAGCATAAAAGACCTTGCATCCATAGTGCGCCTCATGAGCTTGAAGATGCGCTCCATCACGTCCATCTACCATTCTGCTTTGAAGAAATATGTCTTGTCATCGTACTACAATGGATGCAATTTTAGGAAGGCCTGAATTGTGTCGTTTGAAGGCTCATGTCATGATCGGGCTCCCTGTGCATGACATTGTGGCATTGGTTGGCTGCCTCTAGTATGACTACCCTCAAGTGGGACAAACTCATCGTAATACTCCTTTTGTGACTGTGCTCTCGCAGTACAGCCTAGTCCTTGACCTCGACCACGGCTACGTCCATGACTCCACTGGGCCAATGTCTGTGACTCAGGGAGTGGGCCTTCTGGGGCCACATGTGCATCAGAGGGCTGCTAGAGAAACCCTAGATTCTCTCTCCTGGATCCTCTCTAATCGTCCAGACATGCTTATTCTTTGGCCATGAAAGACAATGCATCAATAATCAATACAATATGAAAACAATAAATTTTACTTACATATCTTTTTGATGGAGGGTATGGCGATTGCTCGGTAATAGCACATGAACCCTTACAACACTATACAATGGGACGTCAAAAGAGTCCTAACTTTATGCTCTGATATCATAAATGTAACACTCTCAAATCGACCAATGCCACGTGACAAGGACCAACCTGAAGATGCGACAAATGCTATGGCATTGACCATAATATTAACCAAGACTCGATCAAGAATCAAGACATGCTAGTAAAGAAATGATAGAATAATGAAGAAATGCGAAAGATAACATTAACTATAAAAGTCTAAGAATGACTACATCATCTCTAAATAAAAGTATCCTAAAGTCTACATTAGAGGTTCATAAATGCGGAAGAAAAACAAATAGATAAATAGGCCCTTTGGTTCATGTACTCTATCATCGCCTAAGCTTCGTCGCTGCACGTCAACTCAATACCATATAACCCTGTGGAAATAAAAAATAAGGGAGGCAATTCTCCCGTAAGATTTACAGCCTAGTGGGGAACCAATAACAGTATACAATGCATAACTCTAATTAAAATAAATTAGAAATGAGAATAAGTACTTATCTTGGTCAGGACATAAGCATGAAATCATTATAGATTATGAGTAAGGGGAAAATGAACATATATCAATAATCAATGAAATCAATTGATACATGATAGTCCTGGAATTAATAGCATGCTTGATAATCATGATGACATATTATAACGATAACTTGATTCGGGATTCATGTTTCTTTATTTAACCATGCTTTTTTTTTATCTTAGATCATACTTAGAAATTAGGTAAGTGCCTTTACTTATCATAGGATTGGTTCTTGTTTACTTATGGGGTATGCCGAGCGAAACGATATAGTAGCGTGCGGGTCAATGATTGATTAAGCCATGATCAAGGGAGCGACCCTTATCATGAAAGCACTTGGCATAGGCTGACAACTCATTGTTCATCTTTCATATTAACTTTAATTACTTTAGAATCTTATATCTTGTTGTTCATCATAGTATGGAAATCAATAGATCAATAATATGGAAAATCAACATAAAAGTTCATGTCTTAGATCAGGAAAAGATCATGGTCAATAATCTAGTAAGATAAGATTCAACCAAATTCATCAACCAACACAAAAAGGCATAAGTAAATTGGATTTCAAATATCATAACTCAGGCCGAGTACAAGGAGGCCTGGGCCGGGTTCATAGTATGAACTCGGGCCGAGTGTGAAGGGCACTCAGGCCGAGATTGAGAGAAGCTGTCGCGCAACGTCGAGGTCAACGTGGGACAAACTAGTCCGGATTCAGTAGAATCCGGATCGGGAGAAAATGTGTCAAAAGGTCAGCCGATCCATCTCTAACACTCGGGCCGAGTTCCACGAGCACGACCATGACATCAGTTTACACGATCGATATCACTAGAGATTCAGGCTAGGTTCTTATATTTCTCAGAACGTCGAGAGTTTATTCTAAGGTTTAGAGCAAGGTAAATATTATTATGCATGGTACGTACATAAGTGCAACAACCAATACACAACAATCAATCATATCCTAATTGCAGGCATTTAACGAAACTAAGATGAACATCTCAATGTAAACATAGCAAGATATAACTAAATGAATAAACAAGGCACGATGTGAATAGAATTCTAACGAACAAACAATCACAAGTTTCTATAGTAAGCAAACAGATTACAAGTGTTAAATCAATAGATCTATTCAGATCTACTCTAAAAAGAGTTATACAAGGTGATTTCTAAATTCACCTACCTGAGTTTGATTGTTTCCTGGCCTTGATTTGCTACCTTTAATGGTTGCGTCCTCCGCGTCCTCTCTGTGCCCCTTCCTCCTCTGGTCAGTCACCACATGTAGGTGTGGAGATTCCGGCGCATATGAGAAGCAAGATTGAAACCAACACGTTCGTGATGGAGAGAAAAGAGAGAAATCATTAAATCTTTATGTAGAATGTCGAGAACCACGTAGAGTTGCGGTAGGAAATGGACGTGTAATAAACAACGGTAGAAGGAGGTTGTATCTTTTATTTTTCATATTTGTTATGGCCGCCCGCCAGTGGGAGATTGATTTGGTAGTGATTTAGGGAGTAAATTGACAGATTTGGAACTTGATTTCTTTATTAATTTTCATTATTCATAATCCCATTTTATTTCCCCTTAATTACTGCCGGTATTCAGTCATCCCACCAATATATATATATATATATATATATATATATTCTCAGTTGTTACACCAGTCCATTAACATGATGGTGAGAGGAATCCTCACAATGGAAATACATGGAAGAGAAAAAAAAAGGTATCTCACCCCCTTGACCAATGATAGGGGCAGTTTTATCTCTTGTTGAACATTTCTGATATGAGCAATGATCCAAAAAGTCTTAGTTAAGCTTAATGAGCTAGCATCCCTTCCCTTGACCAACCCGCATATCATTCGGCTAGAATTATGAGAATAAAATAAATCAGTCTGCTTATTCGCACGATCGCAAACTGTTTTTTTTTTAAGTTTACAAGACGATTACATTATTTGGAGTGATGATTTATAAAGTTCAATTTATTATCACACTTTTTATGGTCGCAAAGCTGTTAAAAATAATATTGCCAAGTCTTCCCCTATTTCTTGTAAGATCGGTTAATAAAGTTGACCTCGACTCCTGAATTCGGGAACATTAATCAGGTATTAGTATTCCTAACTAAGTTTATCACACTTTTGACGTCATTTAATTTGCGGCCTTTTTTTTCAGCTTCTTACTATTTAGTTAACTCTGTCTCAAGCAAGGGGCTATGCATTGCACATATTTTCTTCCCACTATACCATCATTTTTAAAATAAAACTAATTTAATTATTAAACATCATATATTATTTTTATTTTATATATCACATCTTTAATTTTACGTACAATCCAAACAATTTTTTATTTTGAAATAATCAATATCTTTTATATTAAAATAATATTCTAAAAATATTAATATTCAAAATAAAATATTTAAATTAAATTTTATAAATATGATGCATATACAAATGATCATAAATTATATTTTATATCTATTTTTATCATTTTATATGATACGCTAATTTAATCGTTATATTTACCAAATAATTTTTATTGAATTTATAAATAAATCGTTATCCATTATCCGCTAATAGCTAACCACTATACTCTAATTAAATCATTATCATTGTACTAATTGGTATAAAACGCTAAAGTCTTTTATAAATATTGATTAGCATATCGATTTCAACAAAAGACAAATCCCACGAGTTCCGTTGTTTTTGGCAACTGTATATGAAAAATCTTAAATGTTTTGATTATCAAAACGGTATACGCGTAACATTAATCATTTGCGAAAGAAAATATTAATAATATCTTGAATTCTAAGCATATGTTGGTCATTGTGCCTAACACTCTTCTTAAAGTTAAGGTGTCTCCCCTGTTGATTTAGTTATAACAATCAATTGTCCTGGTCTTTATTTTTTGTTACTACTTTTATCCTGATATAACTTTCTATCATATATATCTAAAAAAATGTCTATATGAAATTTTTTTAAAAAAAGTTTTGGATTAGAACTCATCCGAATCTTTGTAAATATTTTTAAGTATCTTAACTAATAATTATGATGATAAGTTTAAGGACAGAACTTCATAAGGATAAATCTCATAGATCTCCCCCCTTTTTCTAGTTATAATCTCTTTTCGGTTTGACATCGATCCACAATGACAAAATAAACAAGGTGACTTTATGGATCAAAGATGGATAAACGGATCAAAGATGGACAAGCGGATCAAAGTGACTTAATCTCAAACATTATGAGAATTCACTACAAGAAAAATCTTGATTTCCGACGGTTAGTTTTTGACGGGTAAAAATTCGTCTGAAATATCGACGGAATTTTCGGTGGATCGAATAATCCGTCACAATTATCGTCGGATATATTTTCGACGGTTTTAGCCATCTGAACTTCCGACGGTTCAAAATTCGTCAAAAATTTCGATAATCGTAACCACGGTTCACCTATCCGTCCCAACGATCTTAGCCGTCAAAAAATAGTTGCGACGTTTCACGAAACCATCGATATTTCGGCGGTCAGACCCATCGGAATGTTAACTGATTTTAATTCTACTTTAAATGTTTTCAACGATTTTGACCGTCAAAAATAAAGATTTATAATTTATATAATTTCTTTCACTTGACATATATTATTATATATTTCGACGGCTAAAACCGTTGAAAGTTCGACGGTTTGGAGAACCGTCGAATGTTTCGACGGTCCGTCCAGCGGGTTTGACCGTCTTAACTCGAATTAATATATTATTGTATTTACATACATTCCGATGGTTCCGACCGTCGAAATCTGGATATATAAATATCTGACCCCACTGGCACTTCCTCTGTTTCCCTCTCTTCTACACTTGATCGCCCGCGCAAGACCCGTCCGACGGCGACCTTCCCGGCATAGCTCCGCCAAACGCATGCCAGCTGGACCGTCGGCCGCCGGCGCCTGTGTCTGCCACCTGCATTGCGTTCGCTCGCCACTTGAAGCCGCTGTCCGCCGCCAGCAGGCCGACTCGGCGCCGCGTGTGCAATCTCCGGCGCAGGGGCTCCCCGCCCTCCATGCTCTCTCCGTCCTCCCAGATTCGGCCGCCCTCCGCACACGGCGGGCAGATATGGTATTTAATGAATTTCAGGTATCCTTAGAAGCCAACTTGGTCATTAAAATTTATCTCCGTACTACTTTAATTATTTATATATACATGCAGGCTGATATGTGGTGGGAGCTCGAGAATATGGAACAAATGTGGAAGGCTTTTAATTCTCGGTGCTCAAAGAGATTATCCGCGATGCTTTCGAAAGCTCGAAGAACGGCCCAATTGAATCCCCAAGGCCGTTTGGATCGAATTGCTACGAAAGTGGTCCACCGATGAGTACAAATCAAAGTGCGAAAAAGCGAAAATAAGTCGAGAATCCGACTAGGGAACATGCTTGCATTCGGGCGGATGTGTATCCACGAGCACGATTGTCAAGAAAATGGTAAAGTCTTTCAATATTGTGTCGACAAAATATTATACTTTATTTGACATTTTTAATTGTAGGAGAAAGAGACGGGTAGACCACCTACTCAGGACGAAGTATTTCTCCGAACTCATAAGAAGAAGAACAAAGAATGTGTTTCATCATTTGCTCGGGGGACATATGTATGTAAATCTATGTGCCACTTATTTTTTTAAAATTTCAAGTAAATCTATAAGAGAGTAAAATCATCGTTGATTTATATTTTTTAGTATCGTTGATTTTTATTTTTTCTAATTTCAGGAGTCTTACAAAGCAAAAGAAGTCGAGCACATTACGCAAGCCACACAGGAGGGGAGCACACCGCTGACCCCAAGACAACTTTGGATGGACCACATCGGGGTGAAGAAGGGTCGCATTTACGGCCTCGGATCTTTTGTCAGTACAGCAGATATTGGATATGGTCGTAAATCTACTTCGGGTTCAGGTTCCTCTGGTCAAGGTATGCAACAAATTATGGATCAGATGAGGTATTCGATTAGGCAAGAGATCACGCAAGAGATCAGACAAGAGATTATGTAGGAGCTCAAAAAGAAGTTCGAAGAACGTGAACGTCGTACCAAGAAAGAAATGAAGAAAATGGTGCGTGACATCATGCGTCGTAAAGCCGACGACGAGGACGATTTATAGTTTTTTGTGTGTTGTGTTGCGCTCCGACAATGTGCTAACTTTCTTCCCCTAGTTTTTGTACACATTCCCCTAGTTTTTTTGAAGAAGGTACTAACTTTCTCCCGACTCTTTGTGCGGTGCAGTGGTGTTCGAATTGCCTTGCGAAAAGCTCTTGAGATCCGACAGGAAAGGCAAGAGATCTCTTTGCTCGACCCATGTGTCCATCTTCATCGTGACCAAGACCACATATCTTTGCTTTGCTTATCATTTTTATGTTTCTAAAACATTATAATGTTTGGAATGGTGTTGGACAATTATGTGTTGTGTTTGGAATAATGTTTGGATATTATGTGTTGTGTTGCATTTCTTATGTTTGGATATTATGTGTTGTGTTGATTTATAATTATGTGATGGAAACAACTGTTATGTCTTTGTTACATATTATGATCCAAATGGATCCTTTGTTGTATTATCTTTTCGGACAGCCAATTTCAGCAATTTTTTTTGTTTCCGACAGTTAGAACCGTCGGAAATAGCTGAAAATTAATTATCGATAAATAATTTTTTCGATACTTATCGACGGTTCTAATCGTCCATGCAAGATTATAAACGGTCTTAACCATTGCTAAGCATCGACGGTTGTAATCATCTAAAGTTAACAACAATTTGAACCATCGAAAATCAACTGTTGAGTCGACGGCTCAAACCGTCGATATGAGTTTTCGATGGTTTGAACCGTCGATAGGCCGCCAGCTAGACCGTCGAAGATGTCGACGGTTCAAAAATAACCGTCGTAAATTCTTTGCGACGCCTTGTTTTCGCACGGACGCTATCCGTCGAAAAAATCGTCGAAAAATGTCATTTTCAACTATTCTAACCAATTTACATACGATTATGAGTAATAAGCTATTTTCTTGTAGTGATTGTCCTTTCAAGAAAAAGGGTTCGGGTCGCATCTCCATTTGATAAATGGATAAAAGGCGAAGGAATGGAAAGCTGAACACAAGATAACTACAAGGTCAACTTATGTGAATATTATATATGTTTGAAAAGATACACATATGAAACCCAAACTCTATTCATTCGCCATAAGGCATCGATTTAGTAGAACTAGGAATGATTCGATGATGTTATATTGTTTTTCATATTTTTAATAAAAAAATTGAAGAATCATTAAGCTTCTTTCTCCATAAAAAAGTAACAAAACAATCTCACATAAACGAGTAATAATTTACCTATAAGTTAATAAAGTCAAATGTCAAATAAAATGGGGAAAAATAGCGCGTTAGCAAATTTTGACTCCGTGGATGCCGTTGTTTCTAACATGCGAAATATTAGCAAAAGTAAGACGCTCGTCGTCAATTTCAACTTGCAATTTATTTCCAATAAAATTTTGACAAAATAAAAAAGTACGTACTAACTAATGAAATAAAACCATTATAAAACCAATGAAATATATTTCGGATCACTTACCTCATAAGCTGGCTTTTGATGTTTGAACAGCGACCAATGAAATAAAACCAAGGCCAATAGATCATTTAATCAACGTGCCATGTTATTACGTATTCATAGTCATATATATATATATATATATATATATATATTATATATTACAGTAAGTTGATCTTACCTACTTCGAATGTTATAAATTACAGGCATATTTCTTTTCCATATATATATATATATTATATTATATTATATTTATATATGTATGCATATATATATAATAGGTGTCAGTCACGTTGATATATACTACTCGACGTCCACCATCTTAAGTATTCCCAGGCACACAAAACAAATCCGAGCAGTTAAGAAACAATGAGGTCTACTCGCCCTTGTGTTCTTCTCGTGCCCTTGTTGCTGTTGTTGGTGTTCGCCTTGTCCGCGTCCACTGGCGCCCACGCTCGCAGTCCCCCGGTGATGGTCGGCGGGTGGTCGCCGATCAGTAACCTGGCTGACCCTGACGTCCGAGAGATCGCCGAGTTCGCCATCGCCGAGCACAACAAGAAGGAGCCCGACGCCAGGAAGCTGCTTCTGAAGAAGATTGTCAGCGGCAAGGTACAGACGGTGGAGTGCTTCAACTACGACCTCGTCCTGGAGGCCAAGTACCTCGTCGGCAGGGCTCCCGCCGGGCGGTACGATGCCCTGGTCTGGGACGGTGTCCGGTCTCGCCAGCTCACGTCCTTCAAGTCGGTCAAGGCCTAAACAATGAC
Organism: Pontederia crassipes; assembly: GCA_030549335.1. Classification (NCBI taxonomy): domain Eukaryota; kingdom Viridiplantae; phylum Streptophyta; class Magnoliopsida; order Commelinales; family Pontederiaceae; genus Pontederia; species Pontederia crassipes. Next base: position 11,221,252 of record CM060183.1, read on the forward strand.
ATATTAATTATTAATATCAATAATATGCATGGTGCATGCGGTAATGTTACTGTTATTATATATCTAAATAAACTAAATAAACGTACAAATGTATCACGCGAATTAATCTTCATGAAAGATGACTCTTATTATAAATCAATAAATTTACTTGGATGATTTTTTATTTAAATTTCATATCTATTGTGAATAACTATCTTGCCACATATCATTTATATAGAAGGGCATTAATTCTCCATTAACGTAAGAATCCTTTATTTTATTACTTTTACCTATTCACAATATTGCTTCATATGTAATGTCATAGTGACATATTCATCCATAACAAATGAAAACACATATAATAGTACTTATATCATAATTTACATGAATATTAAATTTATAAATGGATTGTTGCAATCACCATATCGCGCTTATATTTTTACATTGAAGCATTCAAATAGATCTATATAAGTTTTATCTAAAACATGTGTGAATCAACAACTAGGCGTTTGGTGAATAAGAAAAAATATAATAATTTTTCTATAATCATCACTCCTTTTGCAATTACTATTTTTGTCACTTTTAAATCTCTTATCATTCACATCAATTTATTTGAACGCTTATATTTCTTATTGCCTTTCGGCAAACAAGTCATTGATTTGATTTTATTCTTTAGACTCTAGCTCTTTGTATTAATCTATTTTTTTTACGCATGATAGAATCACTCATCATTTGTCTAGTCTCATGTTCATTTTATATAGTCATTCAACACCAAATTGACAACGTGAAACATTACTCATGTGTTTCAATAAATTAACATTTATTATGAGTTGGTTCTTTATAACATATAATTAGATTTTCATTTAGACTTATTTTGTTTAATTAATTTGATTATAGCATGCATCGATCACTTTTGGGATTTATTTTCTTAAATTCTTTGAAGTAGCAATCTACCTTTGGGTGGTGTATTTTGAAAATGACAATGGAAGGATAAAAGAAAAATCATGACAAAAGGATCAAATCAGGTTCCTAAAGTATAGTATTAGGGGTCCTCATAGGCTTGTCATGGCCATTACAAGCAACAATCACGGGGCCTCATTCAATGATCAAAACACTTAAAAATTACAAGTATGCAGATTGAAGATCTCACGGGTTGTGAAAGGAGAGTCATGATTATTACAAACAATTTCATGAATCGTATATATTAGTCATGCCCCTCACAGAGGATGATTCTCAAATTGAAGATAATCTCGTCACAATCATGAAACATGTGTGACACAAACCTTGAATTGAATCTTCCAATCAAATATCTAACACTCTCTACTGCCGCCAGGCCCAACTTGAGACTACTGTCACCTATCAATATTTAGCAAATCCAAACAATGTTGAAACTTACTAGTAGAAACTGACTTGGTGAACATGTCCGCTGGATTATCTTTTGTGTCGACCTTCATCTTGATCCTCTTATCTATATAGATGAAGTGAAATCTGGCATCGATGTGCTTGGTTCTTTCATGATGCATTTGATTTTTGGCTAAGCATATTGCACATAGTCCAAGATCTTCGACAAGGCCTTTTAACTAGATGTCTTTCTTAACTACTTCTGTCAATACTATATACTTTATGTCTATGATAGATAATGTAACTGATGGCTGGAGTGTGGCTTTCCAACTGATAACATAATTGCCAAGAGTGAAGATATAACATGTCATTGATCGTCTCCCATTATTATTTTTAACATAATTTGAGTTTGAATAACCTGAAACCAAACACTCTTTACTAGTAGATGAGGCGAGATGTTCCTCTCAGATATGAGAAGATACAATTTACTATTTGTCAATGCTCCTTTCCTGAATTGTTCATGAATCTGCTAACCACACTAACAACATGCACAATATCAGGTCTTGCGCATACCATAGCATACATCAAGCTTCCAACTACACTAACATATGAAACTCGAGACATGTACTCATTTTCTTCATCAGACATAAGTTCAATTGTAGAAAGGTACACACTTGAAGCTGATGGAGTATTTAAGGTCTTTGCTGCAGACATACTAAACCTGGATAAAATATTCTAAATGTAACTTTTCTAAGACAGAAAGAGTTTATCCTTTACGTGGTCCTAGTAAACCTCCATCCCTAAAATTATTTTTGCTGCATCAAGATCCTTCATATCAAATTCTGCACTAAGGAACTTCTTCAAATTCTGAATGTCTTCCATGTTCTTAGTAGTAATCAACATATCATCAATGTACAAGAGCAGATAGATGGTGAAATCACCCTCCACCTTCTTGTGATAGACACAACAATCATAAGGGATCATGTTGAATCCCTTATTTATCATAAAGCTATCAAATTTCTCGTACCACTGCCTCGTGATTGCTTCAAGTCATATAATGACTTCTTCAATTTGCAAACTTAGTCTTCTTTATTTGGGATAGAGAAATCCTCTGGCTGACTCATGAGGATGTCTTCTTCAAATTCCCCATGTAGAGAAGTTGTCTTCACGTCTAATTGCTCAACCTCCAAATTCTCAAAGGCAAGTAGAACCCGGAGAGAAGTGTATCTAGCCACTGGAGAGAAGATCTTGTTGTAGTCTACTATCTCCTTATGACTATAGCTTTTAACAACTAGACGTGCTTTGAATATGATGTCTTCAATTTTTGGACTTTAAATCTTCTTCTTGAAAATTCACTTGCATTCGATGACCTTTCTACCTTTTGGTAATTTGACTAACTCCCAAGTCTGATTTTTGTGAAGAGACTACATCTCTTCCTTATTATCGCAATCCACCATTCTGATTCTGCACATGTGATAGCATCCTTATAACTTGATGGCTTTGGCGACTCCATCTCTTCAGCTATTTGAAATGCATATGTAACCATGTCCTCAAAACTATAACGTTAAAGAGGATCTGCTTGCTTACGAGCATGTCCAGTAGCTAAACTTGTCGTTATTTTTTTTTGTTTGCTCTTCAGTTTTTGCTTGTTCAACCTGATGAGATTCTTCTGCTCTATTCTGAATTGGAGTTAATCCAAACTCTACGTGTTTGTTGACACGCTCCTCTATTGAGTCAACAACATCTTATTTCTGCTTAAGCATAGACATTTCATCAAAGAATATGTTTCTGCTGTGAATAACCTAGTGCTATGAAGGAGACTAAATTCTGAAACCTTTTACACCTGTAATATATCCCACAAAGACTCCTTCTTTGGCCCTTAGTTCCAACTTTCCTTCGCTGACATGATAATGTGTTTAGCAGCAAAAAACTTTCAAATTAATATAGTCAGCAGGATTACCTGACCATACCTCAATAGGAGTCTTTAGATTGATCGCACTTGCAGTACTCCGATTGACAAGACAGCATGCTGTGCAGTCTCAACCCAAAATGACTTATTTAGATCAGAATTAGAGAGCATGCACCATGCCCTTTCCAAAAGAGTCTTGTTCATGCGTTCTGCTATACCATTCTACTATGGTGTATGTCTAACAATGCAATCTTTGGCAATGTCTTCATCCTTGCAGAACCGATCAAATTCATAAGAACAAAACTCTAAACTATTCTCGGTACGAAGATATTTCACTTTTCTCGATGTCTGATTCTCTATCAGAGTCTTCCAATATTTGAAAATTTCGAATGACTCTCTCTTGTGATTCATCATGAATAACTATGTCATTCTTGAGTAATCATTTATCAAAGATAGGAAATATTTAGAACCTCCTAAAGATGGAATGCGAGAGGGGTCCCAACAATCAACGTGGATGTAATTGAGTGTTTCCTTCATCTTGTACATGGCTTTATTGAGTTAATGTTGTTTTTGCTTGCCGAAGATGTCGTGCTTGCAAAATTTGATTTTAGATATATTCTAACTATTCAGAAGATTGCGCTTACTGAGGATGTTCATCCCTTTTTGACTCATATGTCCAAGTCGCATATGCCACGATTTGAATGAACTACCTACTGCAGCCACGCTAAAAATTATCGTGCCTTGTAGTATATATAAGGATTTTTGCCTGACTCCTCTTGTGACTTCAACATCACCCTTGGTGATTGTGAGAAAATGTCCTACAACATCCATTCGATATCTTTTGAAGTGTAACACTCCTAACGATATTAGATTTTTCTTCAATTGTGGAACACGAGGGACTTCTGTCAATGTCCTCATTCAATTGTCATGAGTTCTGATATGAATTGAGTCGATTTCAACTATTTTACAGGCTATATCATTAACCATGATGACATTTTTGTCATCAATATTTTAAAGTTAAGAACCACTATCTATGTGGAGTCATACGATAGGAACATCTTGAATCCATAATCCAACTCTCTTTCAAATATCTCTGATTAGACATCATGACAGTCAAATCGTTATCATCAGATTCGGTATTTTATTGTACTACTGCAGCAACCGTGTCCTTCTTCCTTTTGGGACAATCTTTCTTTTAGTGACTCGATTATTTGCCTTTGCAGTAGTTGCAAATATCCTTCGGATTGACGTTCTTCTTCTTCGACTTACCTTTATGATTTGGATGATGTCCCTTCTTTGTGATTGTTATCAATCATGTAGCCTCAGTCTCCACAGCTTTGTCATATGTCATATGACAAAGTTCACGAGTATGTAAACATGATTTTACTTATTTTAAAAGTGCCCGCATCTTGAACTACTACAATTTGAAACTATTTCATCATGTGAATTTCTCAATTTTTACATTGTGCGACGACATCTATATGTCTATTAGAGGATCGACAATAAAGCCTCGCTCTGATATCAGTTTGTTAGGATTTCTGCATGAGAGAAATTACGCATCGCAAAAAAATTTTAGAAATTTAAGACGACTAGAGTTTTATTCGATGAAAAAAACATAAAAGAATTATAAGATCATATTATTTTCTCTTTGAATTCCTAGAGAGTTTATATAAGTACTCCCTTTTATAGATGATATGAACTACATGACCTCTATATTAATAAAAAATAAGACATGTATCTTGTGATAAGAAAATAAATCAATCCTTAATAATCTTATAATAAGAAAATAAACAAAATATGTTAGACATATTTTCTTTTATTTCGGAATCTCTTAGGATCCAAACATATTTCTAATTGATATTATTAACAGGAATTTATTTGAGACGCTACACCACCTGAAAAGGATCTCTATTTCCTAGTGAGCTAAATTATAAAAGAAACTTAAGTAATGAAAATAAATTCGTATGGAAAAAAACTTTTAGAAAGAACGACTAATCATGATATGTTTCCTATATAACTTTTAAGGACGATGAGAGTAATTTTGGGAGTATAAAATAAGAAGTTTTATAAGAGGGAAATGGTTTCTCATTAGTTTTTTTTTTTTTTTTGCACTGTACCCTCTTTTTTATCAAGTATTTTTCATTCAAATGTATATATGCTATTAAATTTTGAGAAAATTAATGCTCTTCATATTAAATTATAAAAGAGAAGGTCTCTTTGTTTTAGTACTGTTTGACGCATCGAAAAGATAGAGGGTTAAATAAGGAGCAAAATTTTGAGCGAGTAACTTTACTTGGTAAATAATGTTTTAAAATAGGGTTTTAAGTGTTTGATGACAAAACTCTATAGACTAGTCCCTTTTATTTATAGAGTATAGAGTATAAAACAATTTATTCATAATCTATTCTCACGTTTTTTTAAAAAAAAATCTAATTTCACATATTTAAATTAAATTATCAAAATAAATAAGATTTAATTTAAAATAATCAATATTTCTATTGAAATATACTTTTTTTAAAAAAATTATTATTCAAAATAAAATATCATAAAATAATTATCTAACTGATATTGCTATCCTCCTTGTCCTCTAATCAAATCTCTATTCTCTAATGAAATTATTATTCACTAATCAATATATTAAATTTGTGAAAGAGTACCTTTTATCTTAAAATAAAACAAGAGGATCTTTTAAGATTACATGGAGCATGTAGTGCATGAGACATTAATGCGAAAGTGGAGATCAAATTGACAACTTTTTAATTCTTTATTAGCTTAACATAATCCACTAAATCTTAGTTAATGTTGGTAACAACCTTTTTATGCAAGTGAAATTGGACTTTCAACATTTAATGCACTATTAAAATTTTAATTAATCAATCATTCATGAGTGGTACATATCTCTCTTGCATGTCTCTCTCCCTCTCTCGTCACAACAAATATCAATATTTTTTAAAAAAAATTAAAAAAAATGGAGGGGACGAAGCTTCTCAATTTTGGGGTGGCCGGGTGGGGCTTCATATCGCTGTGTGAACTTAAAAGGGAGGCAAGAAAACAAACAAAAAAAAAAGCTCGAGGAAAAAAAAACAGAGAGAAAAGAGAAGGGAGAATGGACGGAGAAGACGCGCCGACGGCCGCTTCCGCCCTCCTCCCACCGGAGACTCGACCTCCATCCGCTCCGCATCGTTCGCGCCAGAGCCGCCTCGCCGCCCTCCTCGGCCGCGCGGCCGGCCGCGGGGGCCCGTCGATGCTGGTGCGCGAGACGGCGGCGCTCCAGCTCGAGGAACGGCGCGCCGACTGGGCCTTCTCCCGGCCGGTGGTGGCGCTAGACATCGGATGGAACCTCGCCTTCGCCGCCGTCTCCTTCACGGTGCTCGGCGCCACCGTCCGCGAGCGGCCCAGCGCGCCCCTCCGGTTCTGGGCCGTCGGGTATGCGCTACAGTGCGTGGTTCACGTCGTTCTCGTTTGGACGGAGTACCGGAGGCGGATGCGCCGGAGGATGAGTGGTGGGAGGAGTGGGCTCGAGGAGGGCGTGGATGGTGGAGGCAGAGGAGAGGAGCAGGCAACATCGGACTCCGATGGGGCAGACAGCGAGGATGATGTTGGTGACGGCGGAGATGGAAGAGGACGGCAGTCCAGGTACCGGACCTTGGAAATTTGGGCTCACTTTTACTTGACTTTTTGATAAAGCTGTTTCCTTTGCTTTGCTTGAGGTAGTAGGCATAAATTTTTTTTTTTTTGGATTGGCTGCTTAATATTCTGCTAGGATTTACGAAAATTTGGATTAGTTCAATCAAGAATAGAAATTTGTAATCGAACTTCATTCTTTTGTTGTTTATATTTCATTTCTTTGTTGAAATCATATCAATATGTTGATGGGTAATAGTGGATAAAAACTGTTAAAGGTTAGTAAGAAATAAGTAAACAATTCATGGCGCCAAGGTAATTGTCATGATATAGAAGTAAAGTGCCTAGTTGCAACAGTATATATGCAAATTTGATGACTTGTCTATCCACATTAAAGTTTCAGTACATGCACATCAACCAATTGTACCCAACCATGCATGCACCATGAAACTAAGATCCCATCCAAGGTGTTAAATTTAACTGTTATAACACAGACGAGTGGTTGCTTTGATGGGCTATGGTGTGAATTATAATTATGTGACATGTTGTAGTTCTTCTAGAAATAATTTCAAATTAGCAAATATTATGATTCATGATTTATTGCTTGAGCATAATTTGTCACTGTTTTATCTCATCTACACCACTGCTGTGCAATTGCAGTCTTACAAATTTCAGAGGCTTATGACAGTTTCTTTTTCTCATGTATAGGATTTTGATTTGCTCGTATAGAATTCAATGTTAAACAATAACAGCTACCATTGATATGTCTTGTAAAATTCTATCGGGAAATGTTGTCTGAACTTCATAACTTCATATGTTGTGGAGCCACTAGAGTCTAGACATGTGGCTGCAACCTATGTTCTGACATGGATTCTCCAAACAAAGCCTAAATTTTTAAATATATATGGCCCAATATTTTTTAGCCGGTCCCAAGCCCGGATAAAGGAGGAGGGTTGTGTTAGGCCCCGACAGCCAGCGTAAAACCCTGTCGAATCTCATGAACATGGATCAACGAATGGCGTCGTATGATCCATGTAGCCGACCCCACCTAGTGGGATAAGGCTTTGTTGTTGTTGTTGTTATTGTATATGGCCCAATATTTTTGTGAGCCAACTATTTACTAGAATCGTGTGAAGCTTCATCCAACCCATCATATTTTGAATTTGCAGTTGTGATTTATGATTGTTTATCTATAAGGATGTGTATGAATGCAATTTCTTATATAAATAGTTTTAATCATGAATCACAATCACAGATATAAAATCAGATAATATTGGGCTTCACACAATGCCAATAAATAATTGGCTCTTACAAACATTTTTTCCTGGTATATATTACTAATAGAAACTCCGCCTATGTTTTATAGCCGGTCCCAAGCCCGGATAAAGGAGGAGGGTTGTGTTAGGCCCCGACAGTCAGCGTAAAACTCTGTCGAATCTCATGAACATGGATCAACGCATGTAGCCGACCCCACCTAATGGGATAAGGCTTTGTTGTTGTTGTTGTTGTATATATTACTAATAGAAAACTCCTTTCTTGCTAATGTACCTTGAAATTTGATATGTTACATACTAATACTCAAACAGTCTTGAGCACAGCAAGAGAATTTTGGCCTGAGATTATGCCTAAACTTCCTTAAAATAGAGAAACAAAGAGTTGAGGATTGCACACCTGCTTCATTTTGTTTCTTTCATTTATAAGATGACAACCACTTCAGTTGTGTGATGATGCTAGAAAAGCTATTCGCTGGCTGCTCAAAATAGATAATGAACATTGTGGTTTGTCTGCTCTTAGTCATTGCAAGATAATCAGAGTGGAACACTGCGAGCCTGTAATTCCAACTAAAGACAGGGCTGGACAAATTTATGTTATCACTATACCTTTTACTGGATTTGTCCAATTGAGTGACTAGACCATAAAGTGCAATAGTGTTCTTTAGTTGAAGCACATTCTTGTGATGATTTGTTTAGCAAGTCATTTTTTGACCTCAGTTTACACATGTTTGACTTTTCTACTTTGTCAATTCTTATCTGAACACTAACTAGCGTCGTGCTTTTCCTATAGATGGCTCATTCTGCTTGCTTTATGCCTATGAGAACTATAATTATGATGCATATGGTAACTTATAATGATATTTCACAAACTCTAGCTAGTTTTTGGTCATCCATACAAATTATAATTCTTATTTTGTGAATATCACACACAGAAGGTACATAAAGATGGACTGTGCTGCTTATGCAATCTGTTTGACTTTAAATGGTTTGTATGCAATCACTCTCCTGTTCTTAATTTGAAAATTTTCCTTCATGAAGCAATACAGTCAGTAATATTTTTAGTCGAATGATGAGTTACCAATATTGCATTATAGTGAGCTCCTTTTACACGATGAACCTAGAAGAGAACAAATTCTCAATAGTTCTATTCATGAGACATTTTTTCATAGGAGTTCTATTCACGATACTACCACTCAATTGAGTAATAGGTAGTGTGTAGTAGATGAATACAACAACAACAACAAAGTCTTATCCCACTAGGTGGGGTCGGCTACATGGATCATACGACGTCATTCCGCTCTATTAGTAACTAAACCTTTCGGTATATTATTTACCAATAGATCTTGTTCTATTAGTTAAGGCTTTGTTGAAAGTTATTTCATTTTCTTTTTATTCTAATGAATGATGATATCTGTTGGCAGTATTTTAAAGCGATGTGAATCACTTAATACAATGTCTTCCTTCCTGTGGTGGATTATTGGCTTTTATTGGGTGGTTTCTGATGGTGAATCTCTTTCAGAGAATGCTCCTACACTATACTGGTAAGTTTGCTACAAACTTCTTCTGCAGTTTTCACTTCAAACATGTATTCTCAACTTTTTAATGTTTCTGTTTGTGAGATCTTGTATATTTGTTTGTTTCAGAAAAGAACATGTGCTTGCATCAACTTCAAAGACTTAAAAGTAAAGAGCGTTTGTCTTTGTCCTTTTGGGCATATTCTGGGTTTCCCAAATATAGCAAAAATGACTATCTAGAACTTATTGCTTTGATGGTTGATAAGTTTTTTTATCCTTCTGGAAAAAGAAATTTTCTTTCTGTCCACCTGATGAACTCGGTAACTGGAGATGAAGTTGCTGCTATTATTATTATTATTATTTTGAGGAGAGTTGCTGCTATTATTCCATGATACGATATCTTCATTAAAACAAAGTTCCTTTATTAACCATAAATTTTGTGACAAAGCACCAAGTTCTCTTTATTTGTGTTACTCAGCCTGTTTGTTTTGACAATAAAGATTAGAATAGAGCTCTATTCTGCCAAATAGGTGAGTCATACCTGTGAACAGTAATTTTTTTTTAGAGATAAATAATTCCAGCTTTTAGCTTGAATTGCTTATCCTTGGCTCATACTTATTCCTAGGATAATTATTTCTTGTTGGTGAAAATAAATAGTTGAATGGAATGAGTGAAATCAAATTAGCTTAAAAGTATTAATTAAATTGGTCAATCTAAGAGAGCAAGAGTTCACACTTTCGTTTAGTTTGAGAGTTTCTATGGGAATGCCAACAATCTGTTGCTAATTTAGATAGATATATGTTATGCATTTCTTTCCTGTTCTTATAGGTTGAATAGCTCCTTCTCAAAAATAAAAAACTAGGTTGAATAGCTAGATATATCCACTAAAAAACTAGATATATGTATCCTTTATTTTGGTACTCAAATTGTTCCAATTATTAAATTCATATGATGATAGATTTTCTGTACAAGGCTTGCCTTTATCCAGATAGGATTGAAATGTGATGAGAATGTCATGTGCACCATTTACATAGATTACCTTTCAATTATTATGTTGGTAATATGTAATATCACAGAAAGGATTACAATGCTACAATCATCCCACATGAGCTGTAATTTTATTGTTGCTTTGTGGCTTGAAAATGATTACTCATGCATCAAGAAGTTACTCAAGCTGTCTTTCTGTGGATTGAAAAAGAGAAATCATCTAAAAGATATTGAGTTCATTTATTCCTGGCTTGTGCAGGTTGACTGTGGTTTTCTTAGCATTTGATGTGTTCTTTGCTGTCTTTTGTGTTGCTTTGGCTTGTGTCATCGGAATTGCACTCTGTTGCTGTTTGCCTTGCATCATTGCACTACTTTATGCTGTTGCAGGCCAGGTAAGAATGATTTGTTTCCAATATGAAAGTTTTAAGAAATGTCATTCTAAAGTCTTGCTTATCCTTTTTCGTTGCTTCATGATGTAAAGGAAGGTGCATCAGATGCTGATATCAGCATGCTGCCAAGATATAGATTTTCAGACTCATGTGAGAGTGAGCAAAAGACAACTGAGGAAGGACTAATGGTTCCTATTTTAAATAGCAATGGAATGCCAACAAATGAACGTGTCCTTTTGCGGGAGGATGCGGTAAGATTCCATTCCACATGACAACTTTGTTAGTCTTCTGCTTATCCTTTGGGTTAAATTGCAGCGCTATTTTTTTGGCTCTTTCTGTCATAAATTCTTTTGGAAAACCTCGTCCAATGACTTTTGTTGTTTGCATCTTCCTAACTTGGATCCCGGAAAAATATTTCCAAACTTGTTTATTCCTTTTAACTCTCTAATAATTGGAGCACATGCATGCCTGTGCACACCATTCTAAAGGTATGCTAATTTCCAACCAAGATTCACTTAGAGCATGCTTTTTCAACCAAGATTCATTTAGAGTATTCTTATAAGATCATTCTCATAGTCATAGATATGTAAAAATCATATCATTTCGAATTACCACCTCCGAAATTCTTATCATCATGGATTATTCGACTATATCTGAAAACTCTAGCACATGTTTTATTAGAAAATTATTTTAAATTACCACCTCTTAAGTTATTAATTTATTATCATTATGGATTATTCGACTATATCTGGAAACTCTGGCACTTGTAACTACTCTTATTTTGGCTTCAGCAATTTGATTTGTGGTGCAATTTAGAAGAAATTTTATGCATGGTATTTTGTCATTTGACTTTAGCCTGCAACCGTGTGTTAAGTGATGGAATATACTATCAACTTGGGTTCAAGTAAGTTATAAAACTGCTTTCCATTTCAGTTTGAAATAATCTAATTGCAACCAGTTCACGAGGTATGCCTTACAAAGGGTATATATATGTGTGTGTGTGTCTCGTTCAAAGCAACAGTATCTGGAACTGTATTCTTGCCCAATTTTACTTTTCAATCTTATCTTATGTCTTTTTCTTCAGGAATGTTGTATATGCCTGACACCATATGAAGATGGAACTGAACTCCATGCACTTCCATGCAACCATCACTTTCATTCTGCATGCATTATTAAGTGGCTTCGTATAAATGCTACCTGCCCACTTTGCAAGTATAACATCCTCAAGGGCAATGATGCATGAACTACAATGAGATAAACTCAACACTAATCTTTTTCTTGTGCATAGAAGGTCTAATACAACTGAAGCTAGTGGAGCCTTTACCTGGATGCAGGTGGAGCCATTATTTATGCTGGCACTGAACCTTGGCACACTCTTCATACTAATATTAGGAGGCTATAATTTAACTGTGTTCACTAATGTTTTTTGCATTAACTAAAACCCGTGTTGTGTAAATATGGGTGATCCTTGCAACGAGTATACTGTAATAACTTGAGGTCTAAAAGTTTTTATTTGAAGAATGCCAGTGCAATTCTGTTTCATTAATGTGATTTCTCACACAATCTACATTCTGAAATTGTTTTTGTCGTAGTTTTGTTATATTCGTGAATTACTTTTGACTCCTTTGTTCAGTGATCATGCTTAAAAAGTTTCTCTTTCCTTTTAATTCCACATTTACTAGTACGAGCTTTTTGCAACTATGCAATTACTCACATTTCTATGGTATATGCTATAACTTTACAAGTATATGTTAACATCATGTTTTGGTATCTCTTCGACCCCATCATTTTGATTTTTTTTTTTAGGAGAATCATTTTGATTATTTCCTTGTGAATTATTTGGCTGGTCTGTGGCATTCCTTACTTTAGTGCTTGCAATGGTCATAAGCATAGTCAGTTCTGTAGCATAGTACATGAACTCTTGGGATTAGAGTGAATATGTCTGCGCAAGCAATAGATCAATCGATCTATTGTAATACAATTTTTTGTTGCCCATTAAGATGACGACTTAAGATTTATATGTATAATATAATTTAACAATGCAGAATTCGGGTGCCTACTAACCTGATAAATGGCTGATGCACCTGTAGTTCTCTGAATAAGTTATGCTGGAAGATGAACAAACTTGGGGGTTTGACTGTGTTGGAAATCAGAGACTCATGAGTTCGATTCACCCATAGGTATCTGCATTCAAATATGATGGTCATTTTCCATGTACTCTTTTTTTTTTCTCAAAATGTCGGATCATTGAAATTGCAGGAGATTCTGTGCTAATACTTTCAAAAGCTTATAAGGTAGTCTAAATTTTTCCAATGTTTATTTGTTGCAACCTAAATATGTTTGCCATCATCCTATGCCTAATCACTTTTCAGATCCCTTGTGTTATGATGGTCTATGCTCTTAAGCTGATACGTTTTTTTTTTCTTTTCAAGTGATTGTGATCATGTCAAATTATGTGAGAATTCTCGGTAACTCATGTACTAATAATAACCGTGATAAGGATAAACAGAACGCCTCTAAATTCATATATGCTATAACATGCTATTCCTGTGTGTGTGTTTTCTCATTATTTTGAGACATCATAATTTTGGTCTCCAAAATGCTTGCAAACACAACAAACCAGAAGCAAACCTAATCGACTTCCTTTTTTAGCTTTCGTCTTTTCTGATCATAAGGTTGCAAACAATGAATATTACACCACCAATTAGAAGAACCATTGAAGCTTTCAAATGAAACATTGACTTGAAAGCTGGATCGAATATAAAGCTCACACAAGATCCGTGCAGCATCATGGCCATGTAATGATCGATCGGATGAATCCGCGTAGTGGATGGCACGGCGTTTGCAGCACGTATGACTTGCAGCTGCCACCAACTCAAAGAAACAACAACAACAACAACAACAACATATTATGAACTCGATGAAGCAACGGAGGTCAAGACATACAACTAAGTTGAGTGTTGCAGGAGCCGGCAATTCTTGTTTCTTCTCGGTAACTGCCTATAAGGGTCAAGCAGAGAACACCAAGAATTGATTCCGAGGTCCGCCGAACCGAATGGAACGCAACTCTGCTAACCAGCTGCGCTATTATGAGCTTATAAACGCAACTCTGCTAATCAAGCTGCGTGCCATAATTTAATATGTAGAGAGAATTGTGCATATCATAGAACTGCCGCCATATACATAATTACCTTTAAATACAAAATAACGCCTTTGTTTCCGGTTATAATCCTTTCTTTTTATATAAAGGAGTAAGGGAAGTAAAAGAAATAGATATTTGGCACCTAAATATTCCAAGAAAGTAGATAAAGTAATCAACAAACTGCTGTGGGTTGATGGAGGCTTAAGAGTTTTGAGTCTCGAGTGAAACATATTTTATATTTGGCTTTTTAGTGTTAATTTGATGACATTCAAATTTGTAAATAAAAGAAATAACAGATAATAATAAGTTTCATATATAGATTTTAAACATTGCAAGACAAAACTTTACTTTTAGGGTGCGTTCACTACATTGCCAATCAACATTATTTAACAATGTAGATTATCTCTCAAAAAGATTACCACTTGTTAGATTACCGACAATGTACATTACCTTGTTTAGTATGCATAAGTAATCTATCCGCCAATCCATATTAGTTATTTATAAGAAAATAAAAATTTATGTGTTAATATTCAACTTTTACCAATATACCCCTAATCAAAAGAATTATGTCTAGATATATAAATTATTTTTAAATTCGTAAACTTAAATTACAAATATATATTCTCACTCATAAAATTAAAATTTGTAAAATAATTAATATATTTTTAAAAAAATGATAATAATATAGTCATAATGATCATATTATTTATTTGATTAATTTTATAATTTATTTAATTATTGTTATAATTTATTCAATGTGTTTTAGAATTTATTTAAATAAAACTATAAAGGACAAATACGAAAAGTAAAATTTAAAGATTACAACTCAGGTGATAACGCGAATTGCCTACCCTCTCATATGCATTGCCACTTCATAGGATTGTCACTTCATAGATAATTTAAAAGTAATTTGCATTGCCCAGGTAATGTAGATTGTCTGGGCAATGCAGATTACTCATTACCTGTCACAAGTGAACAGGGTAATGTGATGGGCCTAAATAATTTAATACAATATTATCTAGTAATCTACAAATATTACCTCTAGAGAAACACCCCCTTAGAGTAGTGTAGAATATAGGGATCAACTAGTATTGAATAACTTATTCATAATATATTCTCTTTCTCTCTCCAAAACTTTTTTATTTAAATTTCTCTCAATAATTTTGAAATATGACATCCCATATTTATATTAATTCTTCACATCTCTTTTATTATTCTTATCAATAAAAACAATTATTTATTTATTTTTTAAATCGGTTAATTCTCCTCTACACTTTGATAATGATATGATACTTAAAAATTCAAAAAATTAAATTCATATATTTTTAAATATCACAAATAAAATAAAATTGTAAATCATATGTTTATGTCTATTTATATCATGTCAATTACGAATTAGTTTAACCACTATATATATATATATATATATATATGCACAAAATACTTTTTATTAAATTTGTTGAACAATTAATTTACTGATTAAAATTGTAACCTTATTAAGCGCTAGTGGTACAAAATAAATTCAAGAATTTGAGTGTGAGACATGCTTGTTTTAAAACTGCTCTCTTACAAGCTCACTACCCTCCGTGGCTCCGTGTCAATTTAGCTTGTGGATTTCAAGACACGCTAAGAGGCATCTTATCACATGGCTGGATTTTGCCAACTTACAGCATCATGTCCTATTTGATCGAGAGAGAGAGAGAGAGAGAGAGAGAGAGAGAGAGAGAGAGAGAGAGAGAGAGAGAGAGAGAGAGAGAGAGAGAGAGAGAGAGAGAGAGGATGGCTACCCAGAATGCCCCATTAACACTAACTAATTTGTGCGAAAATTTTAGGTTAACGATTCAGATATTTATCAGAATATTTTGAATGCAACGATAGTAACAGAAAAAAAGATTTAGTTGACGAAAAATTATAATTTTCTTGTTCTAATGGCTGCAAAATACAACATGCAGGAAGGTTAAGAAATGTCTATCCTTCCTGCAGTAACATTGCAGTTCTCTCGCATGTACATCTGTCAATTGATTCCAAGGAATAAGATTCTGAGCATTAGAACATGTTCTTCATGACAAAAACCTTTCTTTGTTCACGTTGCCTTTCATTCCTTGTCCTTGGCCTTTCAAGAATCCTTGTGACTCTTGTGGTCATCCAACACCTTGCCAAATTATTCCTCAGATGCTGGCATAAGAAGGTGCAAATTGGCCATGTTAACCATGTCCATGATTTTGAGGGATGGATGGAGTTATTGGGTACTTCTCATATATATATATATATATATATATATATATATATATATGTGTGCATATATATATATATATATATATATCATGATTTTAGTGTTGGATGAATGGATGAAGATGCAGATTTGAACTGATCTTATCCGCCATAATCTGCAACTTTTTTGGATGATTCTTCAGATTTGTCAGACAGATAAGGGGACCAAATTAATGCGACTTCTGCTGTTAAGCTGAGCAAGATAGACATAGAACATTTGAGGTCAATGTTCTTTTGAGGCTGGACTTTGCAGCATCTACTTTGTTTCATTGCCTGAGAGAACAAGCTGAGTGGACTCCCATTTGCTACCCACTGCTTTGTCATTTGTAATGAAGGTCTAAGATAGAAATCATTTGACTCATTGTCTACTGCTCAGAACTTGGAAACACACCATGAAGGCAATAACACAAAGCATGAGGGTGGAAGGTTTGTCATTTATTGATGGGAATCTAGGAAATTTAAGAACTAAGATTGTGCTAAGACTTTTTAAAATATATACATAAAAATATGTTGCATGATACATAATTGGTCGAGTTTAACTGTAGACTTTTACATCAACGGCTTTAACCTAATTCATCTTTTTTATGCCGACCGGATCTATGGGAGATTTTTAACGATTTATTTTCTAACCAAAAATGAACTCCAAAATCGAATCTATGACTACCAATTCTAACTATTTAAAGGCAAGTTAAGCAATTTCTCAAGGATTTAATTATAAAGTCAAAAATATAAAGGGAGGTCCTCTGTTTATTCTTTTAAGCTAACAAATTTGAGAAAATAAGCACTTATCTTTTAAAATATTTGTTTACTAAATTTGAAATTGTTTGATGACTTATAAATTATTATTATTATTTTTATTATTATTATTATTATTATTATTATTATTATTATTATTTATCTACTTATAATCTTATCCAAACACTCTCTAAAGTTCAAAGTGGCATGCACCTGATTCTTCCATTAACCACGAATTAATTAAATGCACCCATGAGACATTAATAGCCAAAAAAAAAGTTACTATAAGTGCAACGCTTAAATTCTTCTCTGTGAACCATTCGAGTAGGTTTCCTAAAAGAAGAAAAAAGAATCTTAACCTTTCGATTCTTCAAATTACATTAATTATTCCATTCACAAATTGGTAGCTTGCTAGTTAGTTGTGAAAGAATATACAAGAATCACAAGGAAAAAAATAAATAAATAAGGAAAAACGAAATTATTGGGGATATTGCACTTAAAAACAATTGGAATTGGAATCTTGCTGTTTTGGTAAGAGAAACGGTCACAGGAAACTCTAATAAATGTTGCCCTGTGAGTAACATTTAGCACAAATTGATTTGTTCCACTATTTAATGCACAACTGTCCTAAAGGTTGTCTGAAATTTATGACAATTTCATTGCTAATTCATTCCATTAAAATGTGGATTTATAGTTTCGAAATACTTAAATTATCTCGAAAGTTAATAAATGAGCCTATTTTAATCACCTTATTCATCAATCAATTGACAGTATGCTCTCATTAAATTCTAAGATATTAATAATCACAAAATATTAAGTGCTTAGTTTTTGTAATAATGATCCACAATAAATTAGTATCTTTATACGTTTTAAATTTCGAAATTTACCATTTGATGATTAAGCCGCACACTCTTCTTACTATACAAAAAAAAAAGTTATGTTTATCCAGATAAAAAGTATCAGTAATTATTCTGTCCATATATAAATGGGTATTTTAGGAAGCTCGCTAATTAAATGGGTTTTCCTTCCAATTGTTTCGGAAGATGAACCAATAAAATAGAATTAAGTTCCACTAGATCTTGGAATGATGTGATAAATTTAGCGTTAATTTCTATATCCAACAAAATAATATTTATATTGTTATAATAACAAATCAAAATATCTCTTTATCTTTTTCCTATGAAGTTTCTTTCGGATATCAATAGTTATTTTTTTTCTGTTACAGAAATAAATAATTATTTGATAAGAAAATTTTTTAAAAAAAAAACAGGACTTGTGAACAACTATAAATAGCAGCACCAACCTTCTCAGCCTTCTCCTCATTGCCCCCCTCTCTCTCTCTCTCCTATCAGAAGATTCTTGTTCTCCTGCCATGGCTCTCCTCACTGACCTCGTCAACCTCAACCTATCCGACTCCACGGAAAAGATCATTGCTGAGTACATATGGTGCGCGTTCCATTAATCTCTTGATCTTTTTTTTTTCTCTTTTTTTGGCGTCGAGCTTTTGCTTCACTTACTTTTTTTCTGTTTCGTTGTTTATAAGCGGACGACGTGATTGTTCATGTTATGATGTTGCAGTTTGGATCTGTCGGAGGAGTTTTTGCATAGAGGCTGCTCCTTTTTCACAATTTTGATTCTCTCCTTTTTTTTCCCTCCTGTTTATTTGACTTCTGTGGGCAGGAAACCAACTTGTTCTTGAAGGATTTTATAGTTTGCTTTTTAGCTTCATGGTGTTTATCCGATTAACTATCAATAAATATTCTGTACATGCGCATTTTCCATTGCTGTTTATGGTGATCTGTGAAGTGGAAAAAAACAGGTTGTTTTAAGTGAAAAAAAAAACAGGTTGTTTTTTCAGTTTATTGTTGGGCTATGATTTGATTCATGAGATGTGTCCACCTTTTGTTTTGATATGAACACTGCTTGCAGTTTTTTGCTTTTCTACCTTTTATTATCGTTTCTTTGTTCATCTAGTTCTGGTCTGCGTACATTCGGTTGCATTGAAGAAACTTCTAAACTTTAACATATTTATCACAGAATTTTCCTCTTTGGCGACCTTTGTAAGTTTGGGGTTTGCTTGCTTGGTCTGCAATAGGCAAAAACCACTTCTTCTAATTTGTTTTGTTGAATCGTAATCTCTCTTATTCGCACATTGTTCACTATTTTGACTGATTCAGATAGACTGTGTCATCTTCTGAGTCTTGATATTGCTATGTTATTGTCAACAGTATATTGAATCCTATTATTTTCCTTTATGCCTTTTCTTGATTCTTCTTTCAATAGGGTCTGTACTAGGTGATACATGTTGATATAATGCTATATATGATGTCTATAATGTGGTTAACGCATGCAGGATCGGAGGATCTGGCATTGACATGAGAAGCAAGGCCAGGGTGAGATATCGTGCATCACAATCAAACACAGTTCTTTAGAGAAATGACCATACTTTTTTATTTTGGGCATAAAGAGCTTACTAACTTGATTATGATGTGTTATGTAGCATATTGATTGACAATATTTTCGAACTTTTCCTTTGAACAGACATTGCCAGGCCCTGTAACTGACCCATCACAACTCCCAAAGTGGAACTATGATGGCTCCAGCACAGGCCAAGCCCCTGGTCAAGACAGTGAGGTCATTCTGTAGTAAGTTTTCACTCCTATTTTGGAACTCTGTTTGATAATCAATTTCCACATTTGTAGATAATTTGCTGAATCATATACTTCAACATATGTTGATATATGAATGTTTTGTTATTGCAGTCCACAAGCAATTTTCAAGGATCCATTCCGGAGGGGAAATAACATCCTTGTGAGTGCATGATTTGATGTTAGCTACATATTTCATTCACCAAATTCTCCTACCTCTTAACTGTCATTCTTTTGTGACTACATTATGTCAAAAATCTTACTATGCTTTTTTTCTCTGGTAAATATTTACTTGCTTGATCCCCTGATAGCATACCTTTTGAACAGTATATTCAGCCTATCTCATGACATTCTCAACTCTGTTACTTTTCTGTGTGTTCATCTTCCAGGTGATGTGCGATTGTTACACCCCAGCTGGTGAACCAATCCCAACCAACAAGAGGTATAATGCTGCCAAAATTTTCAGCCATCCTGATGTTGTTGCAGAGGAAACTTGGTAAACTTTCTTAGTTATATGTTGGTAGTTTGTTTATTTTTCTAAAATGTCTTTTGCTCGTTGTTTCTTGATTGTTGACGATATCTATGCTCTTAAATGAATCATCCATAACAGGTATGGCATTGAGCAGGAGTACACTCTTCTCCAGAAGGATGTTAAATGGCCTATCGGTTGGCCTGTTGGTGGTTTCCCTGGTCCACAGGTAGCATTCACAGGCCCTCTACTTTGCTCTCTTTCTTAGGATTGTTGCTCGTATCTGCATTTGTAATTGGTGTCAATGTTTCTTTTCTGTTACTAGTTCATTTTCCCCTTTGATATTCGTATGCTCTTTGAAATGATGCACTTTTGTTGGATTGTGAGATCCTGTTATTGCTTTCTCGTACTAATAAGACTGAGGTTCATTCCAGGGGCCATATTATTGCTCTGCGGGTGCGGATAAAGCATTCGGTCGCGACATAGTTGATGCCCATTACAAAGCCTGTCTCTATGCTGGCATTAATATTAGTGGTATCAATGGTGAAGTCATGCCAGGACAGGTATTGTACCCAAATGTTTTTCTTGGGTCAAAAAGGTGCTTTTTTTCTGTTGCATAAGCAAATTTTAACTGATTTGTGTGATGTGCAGTGGGAGTTTCAAGTTGGCCCTTCTGTTGGCATATCTGCAGGTGATCAAGTTTGGGTTGCTCGTTATATTCTCGAGGTATCTGCTAATTGGGAATAGCATGCCAATCATCTATCATATCAATAGGTTTCACCTAGTTGGTGCATGTTCAATCAGCAATAATCTTAAAGGCTAATCTATGTGTCTCAATTTTTTTTTTACAACAGAGGATTACTGAGATTGCTGGTGTGGTTCTCTCATTGGATCCAAAGCCTATTCAGGTAGTCTTTTTTCTTGTGTTCCTTCTTATAAGTAAATCTCTTATCAGAAGAACACCAAGTTATTGAATTTGTACCATCAACAGGGAGATTGGAATGGTGCTGGTGCTCACACAAACTACAGGTATCATCTAATTGTTATGTTATAAAGTTCATTGCCTTCGGCAGAATGAATGATTGTGTGATGATCTTTGAACATATGTTACTTAATTTTGCTTTTTTATGTATTTTATCAGTACAAAATCAATGCGAAACGATGGTGGATATGAAATCATCAAGAAGGCCATTGAGAAACTTGGTTTGAGGCACAAGGAGCACATTGCTGCATATGGTGAGGGCAATGAGCGTCGTCTCACTGGCCGACACGAGACTGCTGATATTAACACATTCTTATGGGTATGCATGTTGACTGATCAGAAAGTGCATTTATCACAAAACTCATTTAAACTGCAAAAAAAAAAAAAAACAAAAAACAAAAAAGAAAGAAGAAAAATCAGTCTTGGCTCATCTCTACATGGTTCTTGTGCAGGGTGTTGCTAACCGAGGGGCATCCATTCGTGTAGGTCGTGAGACTGAGAAAAATGGCAAAGGTATTGCATAATAATACTATTACAAACTCATATGGTTTGATTGTTACACTGCTCACTGCCAATTGTTACTGAAACATCTTCTTTTACATTGGTGGTTGGTATAGGTTACTTTGAAGACCGCAGGCCAGCTTCAAACATGGATCCCTATGTTGTCACTTCTATGATCGCTGAGACTACCATCCTCTGGAAACCATGAGTCATTGCTTTTGGAGATTCAGATATCTGATGATGTGCTTTGTTTTACATTGAACTTCTTCATCCCTTTGTCAGTTGGGATTGAGTCTACTGTTCTATTGGGTTTTAGGTAGGCATGTGGGTTTAGTTAGCATCAATTTGTTCCCCCTTGCCTTTTTCTTTAATTTCACTGCATCTCCCCACAAATAATAATAAGATAGCAAACGTATTATGAGCAAGCAAAAGCAAAATTATTGTGGTATGTTTTTACCCAATTGATTAGATAAATTGTTTGTATGCTAGCAGTTGTCATTTGCCTGCATTTTTCATTTTCTGTGATAAAACTAGAACTAATTTCGTTAGATTTCAGAGCATGTCTTCCTCAACCTTTTGAAATGCCAATTGAAAATATATACAATGGAAACTACCATCAAACATAGTGCAATTAAAATAAACTATCTGATGGATTGGACTGAAGATAAAATTGGATTCAACTGCATGCATCATTTAGATTTTTGTTTCTGGATAGTTGAGTAATCTGTTGAACGATATTAGTGTCAATTTTCTTTTCTTCTGAAATCACAATGGCAGCTGATAAAGTTGTCCATGAAGTGGCCATGAGCCAGGCTTATTTCTGAGTGGTCATAAGGAGGTGCCCTCATGTAAGGAATACTTATGGCTACTACCACACTGAGGGATTCTAAGAATTTCTTTTGTATCTTGTTTCCTTTGTGAAAATCAAGAGTAAAAGTACATAAAATAAGACTCATAACTACTCCCAAGCTCTTTCCATTAGAACAAATACAGTACTATTAGAATGTCAGACACTGAACAATAACTCTATAAAAATGAGCACAAAACCATTATGACAAAGTTTCATAATTCGCCCCAACTTCTGATAGTAAAGCAAATCATAGCTTTGAATGAATATTATAGATCTGAAGACATCTCAAAAATAAGAATATCATACTTTGAAGAACAAAACAATATATATTTTTTATAAGATACTTTTACATTGCTGATTAATATATTGTAAATCTGAAAGATATAATACCCTCAATAATATAAGTTCTCAGGATTCTCACAACTTCTTTACTAAACCATCTTTGGATGGAAAGAAAATAACCGAGTCAAGATTTGGTTACCATGCAAATCTTAGTATATAATATGTTTTGTGTGGCACATGTGTGGGTTCATTTGATGCAAACAATGAAACAATGATTTAAATTGTAATATCCTTAAAAAAGGATGAATGAATCAATTAAATAAATAAATTATCAACTTAACCTTAAAAGAAAAAGCATCTTAAGAATAATTTTGTCTTATCAGTAGATCTTATTATCCCTAAAACTGAGATGATTGGCAGGGTCGTCTGTAATAAGACAAAATAACAATGCCCTAAAACCCTCTCTCAACCAACCTCCCTCTCCCATTCTTCTTCCCTCCAACCCAGCCGGCAACACTCCCCTTGCAGCCCTCACTCCCCTCTTTCCCTCACACTCATTCTCTCCCTCCCTCCTCTCTCACTCCCTCTCACACTTCAAGCACAAGGCAGCAACAAGGAGAAGAAGAAGAAGAAGGGGAGATGCTGGACACAAGCGAAGGAGGAGAAGAGGCTGCTGGAATTAAGAAGAAGAAAAGGGCCATAGGAAGAAGAAGAGGAAATCTTGGTTACATCAACATAAAGCATAAGAGACTTGCACAAAAAATTTGGCGGATGTTTATTTGAATTGGGCTTCAATTAAGTTATAGAACCAATGAAATAGTTCCATGGAGATGCTTGTGATAAATTGGTAGAATTAAGGAAATAGTTCCATACTTCCACAAATATTTTGAGGATATTCTCCATGATGCTAATTAAAATGTCAATAGAAATAGCTAGCAGACACTAAATGGACACGGGGAAATGAGTGAAAAATACTTTTGAGCTCGTGATGTGTGAATACTGTATAAACATATACACATGATCTGTTGTGAAGAATCTAACATACAAATAGCGCAATCCTCATTTTAAACTCTATATAAGGATCTCTTCATCTTCCAAGAAAGAAAGTCTGATGTCCATAAGAATTCAAACAATGAATTGGCAATAATGAAAGCAGAGAGGAAAAGAAAAATGCAGGATGGGAGAAGAACTTAAAAGAATACACTCAAACTAATTTGTCAATTTACTATTCATGTAGAACTTAAAAGAAACCCGATTTGAGTATCCGAATGGCTCAAAAATTATTCTTGGATAAAAACATGTTTATTAAACTTTTCTACGTATAAAATTAAATATGTAGTCCAAGGCACGTGATGGTAATAAGAAGGTAAAGATGAGAAAGAAAAATGAGAGAACATTCTCTTGTTTGATTGAATTTAAATTGAAGAAAAAGGAAGGAATTTTTCTCTTTATTCTCTTTAATATCTCTTTTCCCTCCAAATCGAATGAAAAGAAGGAGAAATATATAATTAAAATAAATTTTCATATTTAATTTTATAAACTTAACATATAAATACACTTATGAAAAATAAATTATTCTAAATGAATTTATTATTAAATCTTCATTTCCTTCCCTTTTCACTATTCATATCATCCAAATAAAATTAACTATTATCCTTTATTCTCTTCCTTTCCCTTTCATTTTTTTCTCTTCCTCCATTTTCCCTTCCCTTTTCCTCAATAATTTTTTAACCAAACAGGTCCAAAATAATGAGTCCGTAGTCCACTAAAAATGATTTCCTTGTTTCCCTTCTAACTTTTGTGACTTTGTCACACATTAACAATAATTTTACGAGAGGTGTAATTATCCTTCTTGAAACTATTTTATGTGTGACGATTTACGAACATATATATAAACAAACATAAAACATGATATATTTAATTTCTTTATAAATTAATAACTTGCAAATCTGTGAAGTAGCCACGAATGTCATTTAATTTCCACTGAGAAACATTTATTTGCCTTCGATTACATATTTAAATATGTAAAAAATTAATTTTGATATTGTAATTTGTTTTAAATAACACGATGTCGGATATTAGGATTGTAAAAACGATCTAAAAGATTTAGATTCCTTTTACCTTTAGAAAATTTTAGAGTGCCTTTTGATAACATAAGACAATTCCAGCAATATTTCGATGGAAAACCTACCAAATAGAAGATATTTAAATAATTTATTTTAAATTTCTCCTAACATATAAAGTAGTAGAATTGTATATTAAAAAGAGTTAATTAATAAAAACAATGGTGTTAAAATATAAAAAATCGATTTTTTTATGAAACTTATAAAAAAGGTCAATCAAAATGTTGCCTTAAAATCGTCATACACAAGATACATGTACTAAAAATGAATCACGTTTGACGATAAAGCTGAATTTTTTCAGTGGAGTTCATCTTCTGGCCAAATGTTGTTTGAATTCCATTTTCTTCAATAAATGTATATACCTTTTATTAAAATGACAGATTCTCAACAAAAGTTCTATAAAAATAATAAAAAAATGTCGTAATCTCAAATTACAAGATTGTCAAGATCAGAAATCTTACACAAAATTGTACGAGGGTCGTAAGATCGAGTATCGAGGTCGAGGATCTTATCTATTAATCTATTTTATAAATAATAAGTATATTTTCTTATAAATTTTTCGTATTTAAATATTAACTTATATTCCATTAAATTATTTTTTTTATCAATTCTTAAGTCAAATTATATCAAGAACATATTAAAATTGAAGAAAATATATTAAAAGTTATAGAAATTAATTTTTATTAAATATATTTTTAAGTGATATTTAAATAATTATATTAATCATATAAAATCATATAAGATTATATAAGATATCATGTGAATAAAATTATAAAAAATCGACCTTTGATCGTTTCATAATTGGCCGGCCCCAAATTTTGATCAAAAAACGAGTCTAGTTTTTCTCATTTGAACACAACATCTGAACAATCTTTCCTTGGCACAATTAGCAGAATAAATTTCAGAACATATCTTTTTTATGTTGTTAAGAAAAAAGGGTTAATCATATTAATTCTGTTTGAAAAATGTAAGTTTATTAAATATAACTGTGGGCATGTGTAGTATGCCCACCAGCCCAGCCCAAATCATTTTTGCTGGGCGGCCCAATAAAAAGATCTTTTATATTTTAAATTCGTTAAATGTAATACCCTCAATTTCAAACAAGGATTGTCACAAACTCCTTTACTAAAAAACGGACCGTTTATTGGAGAAAAAACAGCTTGCATACGAAATAGTCACAAAATATATATATAAAAAATTCAATATGTGCATAAATTCTTGCAGCACGGTATGCACGATTTGAATGGAAACCAAATATTTGACTCGAGTATTTTTTTTCCCCATGCCCCAAAAAGATGCATCTTGCAATGGAAAGAAGATAACCGAGTTAAACTTCGTTACCATGCAAATCGTGACGTAATAATAATAATAATAATAATAATAATAATAATAATAATAATAATAATAATAATAATAATAATAATAATAATAATAATAATAATAATAATAATAATAATAATAAATGTGAGCGGATGCAACCGAAGATTCGAATCGTGACCAACTCATGACTCGACCTTTTTTTGTCGTGCATGATCACATTGCTTCTCATCGTAATGATGATGCATAATCATACAAAAAAAAATGCCGAGTCAAGAGTAGGTTACGACTCAAATCGAACTGCATGTTGAGACACTTAAAAGTAGAATGTATCCACACAGTACACACAAATGTTCAAGCTTTTCCTTCATATTTATAGTGAAAAAATTACATGAAACGGTTGCTTTCTCTTTCTCTCACTCACTTAGACCCCTCTAGGTAACCGCTCGATAATTCAATTTTTAGTGTTTCCGTCAGTTTCTATCAGGTCTTATATTATTTTTAATTAATGCGAAATTAGTTGCTGAATAATAATAATAATAATAATAATAATATATACTTAGAAAACGAGGTGAATAATTTCTATGAAAAATGAAATGCGTAACGTCTCTATTATGAGAGACATTATTATGTATACAATTTTTTAAATGTAAAGCACGAGCATTTGCTAAAGTTAAAAAATTGTTCCTGAATTCAACAACAAAAAAAAAAACTTTTGTAAGAGATGTACGTTTTTGTACGTAGTCCACCTCACCGCGTGGAGTAGAAATTAACAATAAGCATATGCTTAGGGACGGAATTGGGGGCCTATATTAAACACGATGTTTAAAAAATTGAGATTTAAAAGTTAAACTTTTTATGTAAATAAACTAGACTATCATATTACCACATTAAATTTAAATATTATAACCAATTCTACATGACATTTATTAAAATAGATTAATAACTTGATAATATTCAAGTTTAACTACATTCAACAATTACATAATCTGATAAAAAAGAGTAAAAAAATATGAAATATTTGTTTGAAAGTTGGGGTAATATTTTAATTATAATATTTTTAAAAATATATTTGATTCAGATCGTACCTCTCCAATTTTTTAACTTGAGTCTAATTTAAACGAATGATTTTAATTATTCTAAAGAAAACTAATTTAAATTTTAATTGGAGTTCGAATTTGTGGATTTTTGGAATCGTTTTTTTTTATTTGGTTATATTTTGGGATGAATATTTTTTTCTTACACCCCTAATTATACTGCATGCAACGTTTTTAATGCGTGACGAACAGATAGACACAAAGAAAATTAACATGATAATTTAATAAAAATGAGTAAAAAATGTAAAACTATGTAATATTATTTGAAAGTTGGGGTAATATTTTAATTATAATATTTTAAAAAATATATTTGATATTTGATTCGGATGAGTCCTCTCCAATTTTTTTAGTTGAGTCATAATCTAAATGGATGCTTTTAATTATTCTAAAAAAACTAATCTAAATTTTAATTAGAGACCGAATTTCTGATTTTTTCGAATCATTTTTTTATTTATGCGTGCCGATCAGATAAACATACAGAAAATTAACATGATAATTGATATGAGGGGGAAAGTTTACAATTAGATTTTATTTCTAAGTTCATTTATCACCGGATGATGATTGCTTGGACATTATGTTGTTGCATTCAACAAATTTTCAACATAAAAATAAGAAAAAATGGAGGTGTCCCTCTTTAAACGAGGGATATTGTAACGCCCCCAAATCGATCATCGCCACGTGGTGAAAACCAACCTGAAGACGCTACGATATGCTATGACTTTGACCATAATATTGATCATATCTCAGTCAAGAACCGAGACATGTCAGCGGAAGAAAGAAATAAAGAAAAAGGTAACTTAAATATGCGGAAGTTTAAAAGTGGCTATATCATTGCTAAGAAATAGAATAAGTTCTACATCATGAATCTAAAATGCGAAAGGTAAATGAAAACTAATAAACACTCTAAAAGCCCTATGGTTCATGTGATGTCCTATCGCCAGAGCTTCATCACCACACGCCTACTCCACCACATCACTGACCTGGTCCTGTGAAAATCAGACACAAGGGAGGAGGTCCTCCCGTAAGCTTTACAACCTATTGGAGAATCACATGATATACAATGCATGACATGAATATAATAATCAACGATAAATAATCATGCTTAACTTGAACGTGAAAGGATAACATGTATAGATCATAATAGGAAATGAGAGTAATAATCAGTATATATCATGAATCATGAGGATCAATAATACATAGTAAACTTGGAATCATGGCATACATGACTTGACTTGAACTTGCTTCTTGATCTTAGTTATTAATTAGCAATCATTATGACTTTAGATGTCTTTAATTCTTAAAGTATGCCCAGCAAACGATATGGCCTTGTGCGGATATCAAATCATGACCAAGAGAGCGACCCTTATCTTGGACTGGCAATCCATCATTAATCTTTCATCTGAACTTATTAATCACTTTTACTAACTTGTCATTCTTTGTATCATGTGATGGATGTGATAAGATCAATATGGGATAAATCAGGACTAAGGATTCATGTTGGAATAATAAGGCCATCAATAAGGTTCATGTCAAAATCAAAGAAGGCTGGGGTGAAAAAATCAAGGTTGTTTTATGGCCTGGCACGACCGTGACATCATATCGGCACGGCCATACCGATCTGGACAACAGGTACCTAGGGGTGGCACGGGTGTGCCAGTAAAAAGGCACGGCTGGGACAGGGTGAGATCGGTCGACCGATCCAAGTGTCGATCGACCGATTATACTACGTCCGGCTAGGCTACTCATGGCACGACCGTTCCCGAAGGGTGGCACGGCCATGACCGGTTGAGCACTCGATCGATCGGCATCGGTCGACCTTTTACTTAGGTTTCGCCGAGCCACGAAACAGGCGTGACGGTAGTGTGGCATGGCCGTGCCGATAATGGCACGAGTGTGCACGGCGTGGAACGACCCTAACACTAATGGCACGGGTGTGCCAAAGACCGGCACGGCCATGACGGCGGCCGGTTCCAGCCAGTTTTAATCCGCGAATATCATGGATCCTTAACATACATTAGCCCTAACATAATTCCTACATCCTAGCAATCAATAGAATAGAAATAGAACAAAGAGAATTAATGCAATCAATAAGCAAATCAATAATCAAACAATTTAACCAATTCAATAATCAAACAAGAACCCTAGAACTTCTTCTTGATCCTTTTCGTTCCATAATTAATTAGGGCATGGATTTGAATGATTTAGAGGTCATGCAAGATGATTTCAATTTACCCACATCTATTCACGATCAATCCGTTCTTCGATTCGTCGGAAATTCGATCAACGACCGCGTCCCTTGTTTTCTTCCCTGATTTTCCTGATTTCATCTCGGCCACCTTCTGCAGAATTCCAGCAAAGGCGTGAGAAAAATAGCACTCGAAGAACGATGAGAAGGAGAAGATATCTTAGCACACTTGCAGTCCAGCCGATGGAGGGGATTCTGCTCTTTTCGCGCACGAACAGCAGTACGGGGAGAAAAGAAAAAGAGGCCGTGGGGTTCTTTGGGAAAAGGGTTTAATGCATAAATCTGATTCTATATATAACAATCCCCACCCCTAATCAAATATGATGCAATCAGAGTTTATCTCTTTTCCTTTTCAACTTTGAGTGGCATTGGACTTTATCCCCAGCAATGTTGTCCATCACGTTTTATTTTCTTTTCTCTTTTTTTTTATCTTTTGCTGGTCGTTACATTCTTACCTCCTTAAAAAAAATTCGTCCTCGAATTTTGCACTAAGTAGAGGGCTTACCGAACAGATGATGAAATTCTTGGCACATTTTTGACTCGAGTTCCCATGTTGCATCATCTCCGATATGGTAACGCCAAGCTACTCTGACCATGGGGACATCTTTGTTCTTCTGATGTTGTACTTTGCAATTCACTATATGCGTTGGATACTCAGTGAAGGTCGTCTGCAGCTATATCTGGCTCCTCTATCCTTAGAACATTTGCAGTATCGTGCTTGTACTTCTTGAGCATGGATACATGAAACACGTTATGCACTCTCCCATAAGATGGGGGTAGAGCCAGTCTGCATGCTGCCTCGCCTACCAGCTCGAGTATCTCGAAGGGGCTTACATAGCGTGGACTGAGCTTTCCTCGCTTGCTGAACCTCATAACTCCTTTCATAGGGGATAACTTTTAGAAGAATTTGATCACCAGCTTGGAAGATCTGCTCTCGTCTGCCTTTATCTGCATAACTCTTTTGCCTTCTTTAAACAGTCTTCATCCTTTGCTTAATCAATTCTATCTTTTTCGCATACTCTACTGTCTCTTTTACTTCTTCCTTACTCATGATCTTTTCCTCGCCTATTTCACTCCAGTGGGCAGGTGAACGGCAAGGTCGTCCATATAGGGCCTCAAATGGTGTTATACCAATACTAGAATGAAAGCTATTGTTATAAGCAAATTCAATCAGATGAATATACTCATCCCAGTTACCCTGCCAATCTAGTGCACAAGCCCTTAACATATCCTCTAATGTCTGGATGGTCCTCTCAGACTGCCCATCTGTCTGAAGGTGGAAAGCTGTGCTAAAATTGAGTCTCGTGCCAAAAGCTTCCTGCATGCTCCTTCAGAATCTGGCAGTGAATCTGGGATCTCGATCAGACACTATAGATGTGGAATACCATGAAGTCTGACCACTCAACAAGCTCTCCACTGACTGTTTCCATCTGATGGGGATAAAATGTGCTGCCTTAGTGAAACGATCCACGACCATCCATATGGCATCGTGACATTTCTTTGTCCTAGGCTTATCCCCTTCCATTGTAGGATTTCCAAAGGCTTCAACTTGCAATATGGTCGCTGATGTTCAAACTTGACTTGCTGGCACACTAGGCATCGGGACACATATTCTGCTATATCTCTTTTCATGTCCGACCATCAGTAGCTGCGTTGTATATCCTTATACATCTTAGTGCTACCGGGGTGGATAGCGAACTCCGACTTGTGGCACTCATCCAGTACCTCTCGTCGGACATCAGCGTCAGTGGGAATCCACAACCTGTCCCGATATCTAATCCCTCCATCTGCAGAGATCTGAAAATCCGCTGGTTCATTTTGGCACCTCTTCAGAACCTTCTGATATTCAGGATCTACTTTCTGAGCTGCTATGATCCTGTCAATTAAGTTGTGCTTCATCTGATGCATCATCCATAAAGCTCCATTCGTGCCCAGCTTGGGACACCATTGCTCAATTTCTTCCAGCATCTCGTACTCGCGTAGTCTCATATAAGCTAGCGAGCCTTCCCACTTCCTGCTTAATGCATCGGCGACTGAATTTGCTTTACTCATATGATAATTGATAACAAATTCATAATCCTTGAGGAGCTCAAGCCATCGTCGTTGCCTCATGTTAAGATCCTTTTGATCGAATATATACTTGAGACTCTTGTGGTCAGTGAAGATCTCGAACGTCTCTCCATACAAATAATATCTCCAGATCTTCAAGGCAAAGACCACTGCCGCCAATTCTAAGTCATGTGTGGGGTATTTGACCTCATGCTTCTTCAGCTGCCGTGAAGCATAGGCCACTACTTTGCCGTATTGCATCAGGACATAGCCCAATCCTGTCCCACATGCATCACTGTAGACCACAAAACCTCCACTGTCTGTCGGTATGATGAGAATCGGTGCCGAAGTCAGACAGTCCTTCAGAGTCTGGAAATTTTGCTCACACTTGTCTGTCCATACAAACTTTTCCGCCTTCTTTGTGAGATTCGTGAGGGGTGCAGCGATCTTGGAAAAGTCCCTGATAAACCTCCTATAATAACCTGCTAAAACAAGGAAACTGCGAATCTCAGAAGCATTCTTCGGTCTTGTCCAATTCATCACCGCCTCCACTTTTGCGGGGTCTACTGCAATGCTCTTCTTGAAGACTATGTGTCCCAAGAACATGATCTACTTCAATCAGAATTCACACTTTGACAATTTGTCATAAAGCTTGTGTTGCCTCAGGGTCTCCAATACTATCCTGAGGTGCTCTAGGTGTTGCTCTGGACTGGAAGAATATATCAGAATGTCATCCACGAATACGATGACAAATTGATCTAGATATGGTCGAAAGACCCTATTCATTAAGTCCATGAACGTGGCAGGAGCGTTCGTCAGTCCAAATGACATGACCAAGAATTCGTAGTGGCAATATCTTGATCGAAAGACAGTTTTCGGTATGTCCTCTTCAGCCACTCTCAACTGGTGGTAGCCACTACGCAGGTCGATCTTGGAGAACACCGATGCTTTTGACAGTTGATCGAAAAGGTCATCAATCCGTGGTAGGGGGTACTTGTTCTTCACTGTCACTTTATTTAGCATCCTATAGTCAATGCAGAGCCGCATGGAGCCGTCCTTCTTCTTAACAAATAAGACCGATGCGCCCCAGGGTGAGACGCTCGGTCTGATAAATCCTTTATCTAGAAGCTCTTGTATCTGCTTCTTTAGCTCTTGCATTTCGGCAGGTGCCATGCGGTAAGGTGCTTTAGAGATGGGTGTTGTCCCTGGTAGGAGCTCTATCTTAAAGTCAATTTCTCGTTTCGGTGGTAGTCCGGAGGTGTCCTCAGAAAACACATCTGGGAACTCCCCCGCACTACATCTATCTGTTGGAGCTCAGTGACAGGTGCATCGGTCTTGATCACACTAGCTAAGTACCCACAACATCCTTTCTGCAACATCTTCGATGCCTTGATCGCTGAGACAATGACCTTGTTCTTTGTTGATGGAGTGCCTCTGATCACTGCCTTAGGCTTGCCTTGCGTCCCTATAACGATCTTCTTTTGTTTACATTGCAAGGCTGCGTCGTGATACGAAAGACAGTCCATCCCCAAGATAATATCGTAATCCACCATGGTGATGACTATGAGGTCTGTAGAAAAGTTTTTCTTGTCTACATTGACATGTACATTCAGAATGTACCTAGCAGCATGGAGAGTACCCATAGGTGTACTCACACGCATAGCATGGGGCAACTGCTTTAAAGGTAAACTAAGAGTTTGGGCACACGACTCCGAAATAAACGAGTGTGTGGCCCCAGAATCAAATAAAATAGTAGCAGACAAGTTGGCGATCGGGAGGGTACCTCTAATGACATTATTGTCATTTTGGGCTACATCAGCTTCCAGGTTGTGCACATGACCTTGCACAACGGGATTTGCACATCCTGTTGCCCGATTGTCTCAGCCTCCTCTGATAGCCTGTGGGCAATTTCGAATGAAATGTCCGAATTGTCCACACTGAATGCATGCGCCGCTCAGTCTGCGGAACTCTCCATCATGATGACGACCATAGTGAGGGCATAAGGGCTTCTGTGGTATCGTTGGCTAGCGCGGTGATGGTGGCAGTTGTCTCAGTGGTTGTGCTTGCAGTGGCGCAAGGCATGGCTGAGCTTGAGTCTGTTTTGGAGCTTCCCTCTGCTAGTATGGCCTGAAACGACGATCACGGCGGTCGTTCTTCCTAAATGGTCGCTGATCATCCGTTCAAGGCCTGGGCTGCTCTATTGCTTTGGCTGGAACTTTGACCTTGCGTTCAGCTTGATCCTTCTCCATGCGCGTGGCCAACCTCACAGCCTTCTCTAGATCCTCACAATCCCCAGATAGGACTTCAGTTCAGTGCTTGTTGCAGCCCATTGATGAATCTGTTAGCTCTAATACACCCTTCAAATGGCATCGGGTAGTATTGCTCCAGTTGGACGAACTGGGTATGGTAATCCGCCACAGACATAGTTTCCTACTGCAGTTGTAGGAACTCCTCTTGTTTGTTGATGCGGTCATGTTCAGGAGTGTAGCAAGCCATGAAGGCCTTTTTAAATTCATCACATGCTATGTCCTCTTCTTCCAGCCCTCTGAACCTGGTGGCCCTTATAGTCTTCCACCAGCTCATTGCAGTACTTGTAAGCATGTGTGTGGCATACAGGACCTTACGTTCATCAGTGCATCGCATCAGCTTAAAAATTCGGTCCATAATCTCTATCCATTCTTCAGCTTTGAAAAAGTCTGCATTCCCATCATAATGAGGCAGATGCAGCTTCAGGAAAGCCTGAATTGTGTCTTCCACTGCTTCATGGCGTGCCCTCTGATTACGGCGTCTTGACGCCGGTGGACTGTCTCCTGCTTGGCTATCCTCAGGTGGAGCAAAGTCATCCACATGCTCCTCTAATGGTGCTCTAGCTGCGCGGCCTCTACCTTTTCCGCGGCCTGACGCACGACCATGGCCACGACCACGTCCGCGACCGGGCTGGGGCCCCATCTCAGGAAGTAGGCCTTCCGATGCCTCATAAAGATTCCGGTCCGCTCTGGCCATCTGCTCCTGAATCCATTCTGATCGTCGTGACATGTTTATCCTCTAATCATGAAATAAAATCATGCATCAATAACCCATAACTTATCTTAAACAATAAACTTGACTTACCTTGCTTTTCGGTGGAGGGTGTGGCGACTGCTCGGCGATAGCACATGAACCTTTTTATCATACTATACTATTATATACACTAAGACGTCAAGAGAGTCCTAACTTTAGGCTCTGATATCATAAATGTAACGCCCCCAAATCGACTCTCGCCACGTGGCGAAGACCAACCTGGAGACGCTACGACATGCTATGACTTTGACCATAATATTGATCATATCTCAGTCAAGAACCGAGATATGTCAGCGGAAGAAAGAAATAAAGAAAAATATAACTTAAATATGCGGAAGTCTAAAAGTGGCTGTATGATTGCTAAGAAATAGAATAAGTTCTACATCATGAATCTAAAAGGCGAAAGGTAAATGAAAACTAATAAACACTCTAAAAGCCCTATGGTTCATGTGATGTCCTATCGCCAGAGCTTCATCACCACACGCCTACTCCACCACATCACTGACTTGGTCATGTGGAAATCAGACACAGGGGAGGAGGTCATCCCGTAAGCTTTATAGCCTAGTGGGGAATCACATAATATATAATACATGATATGAATATAATAATCAATGGTAAATAATCATGCTTAACTTGAACGTGAAAGAATAACATGTATAGATCATAATAGGAAATGAGAGTAATAATCAGCATATATCATGAATCATGGGGATCAATAATACATAGTAAACTTGAAATCATGGCATACTTGACTTGACTTGAACTTGCTTCTTGATCTTGGTTATTAATTAGCAATCAGGGTGACTTTAGGTGCCTTTAATTTTTTGGATATGCCCAGCAAATGATACGACCTTGTGCAGGTCAACGGGTGATCAAACCATGACCAAGGGAGTGACCTTTATCTTGATGCACTTGGCTTGGACTGGCAACCCATCATTAATATTTCATCTGAACTTATTAATCACTTTTAGTAACTTGTCATTCTTTGTATCATGTGATGGATGTGATAAGATCAATATGGGATAAATCAGGACTAATGGTTCATGTTAGAATAATAAGGCGATCAATAAGGTTCATGTCAAAATCAAAGAAGGCTGGGGTGGAAAAATCAAGACTGTTTTGTGGCCTGGCACGGCCGTGCCGATCTAGACAACAAGTACCTAGGGGTGGCACGGGCGTGCCATTAAAAAGGCACGGCTGGGACAGGGTGAGATCGATCGACCGATCCAAGTGTCGGTCGACCGATTATCCTACGTCCGACTAGGCTACTCATGGCACGGCCGTTCCCGAAGGGTGGCACGGCCATGACCGATTGAGCACTCGGTCGACCGACATCGGCCGACCTTTTACTTAGGTTTCGCCGAGCCACAGAACGAGCGTGACGGCAGTGTGGCACGGCCATGCCGGTAACGCCACTAGTGTGTACGGCGTGGAACGGCCCTAACACTAATGGCACGGGCGTGCCAAAGATCGGCACGGCCGTGACGATGGTCGGTTCCAGCCAGTTTTAATCCGCGAATATCATGGATCCTTAACATACATTAGCCCTAACCTAATTCCTACATCCTAGCAATCAATAGAACATAAATAGAACAAAGAGAGTTAATGCAATCAATAAGAAAATCAATAATCAAACAATTTAACAAATTCAATAATCAAACAAGAACCCTAGAACTTCTTCTTAATCCTTTTTGTTCCATAATTAATTAGGGCATGGATTTGAACGATTCAGAAGTCATGCAAGGTGATTTCGATTCACCCACCTCTATTCGCGATCAATCCGTTCTTCGATTCGTCGAAAATTCGATCAACGGCCGCGTCCCCTATTTTCTTCCTTGATTTCCACTCGGCCACCTTCTGCAGAATTTCAGCAAAGACGTGAGAAAGATAGCACTCGAAGAACGATGAGAAGGAAAAGATATCTCAGCACACTTGCAGTCCAGCCGATGGAGGGGATTCTGCTCTTGTCGCGCATGAACAGCAGTACGGCGAGAAAAGAAAAAGAGACCGTGGGGTTCTTTGGGAAAAGGGTTTAATGCATAAATCTGATTCTATATATAAAATCTCCACCCCTAATCAAATATGATGCAATCAGAGTTTATCTCTTTTCCTTTTCAACTTTGAGTGGCATTGGACTTTATCCCCAGCAGTGCTGTCCATCACGTTTTATTTTCTTCTCTTTTTTTTATCTTTTGCTGGCCGTTATAGATATTATGTCCCTTATGTTTCTATTCATTGAATTAGAAATTCATAGATTATATTTTATTCATTTCCATTTAAAATTTTTAAATCTAATTCATAATTTTTTTATCAGTTGAATAAGAAGAGGGCGACTGTGTGAGGGACAACTCATTAACAATAAACGGGCTTATGGATTTTTGCTACATACTGTTTATACAAGCCCCAAATTTTATATGGTAATAAAGCGTAACAGTTGAGTTTTCTTGCAAGAATTTTGGAGGGGTATTTGTGTTTAGATACCGAAATGTTTGCACATATAAACTCGACATAAATGTATAAAAAATATACCTAAGTATTGTTACCAAAAAAAAGAAAATTGGTCTTATATATATATATATATATATATGTGTATATACTTGTAATTTGATTATTTTTCTCCATGGTCACAAAAAACACAGGCATAAATGATGCTGGCTAATGAAACAGAATTAACGCATAGAAGGGGTACAACTGCAAAAGTTGAAGAAACTAGTCAAGAGTTGGTCACGATGAATGCCGAGTCAAGAATGGAGAATACACCGTCAATACGTGAATAAATCATTTGCCCTATTTGGCAATTAAAAACGGGCGTTGGTTTCAATTGATTTGATTGATGTGACATTTAATGAAATCGAATATAAAATTGAATTTTGAAAAAAAGGATTCGACTCCACCCAGGCACTGTAAGAAGCTTTTACTTTTTTAATTTAACATTTTTCGATTTCATTTATTTTTTCTTTTCTTTACTTTTTTTTCTCATGTATCTTATAAAATAATTTATTTATTAAATATAAATTGTTTTTTTTATAACATATTAATATAATATTATTTTTTACTTTTTCTATATTTTTCCTTCTCACGTTTATTTTTTTCTATCACATTAATTATTTTATTACTCATCGTCAAATTTCACTTCATCTAAACAACACTCGGAACCACGATAACTTGGTGCTTTTACCTTCCCGATTTATAGTGGAACGAAGAGGCAGTTGCTTACTTGTTTTAAATGCATTCGTTATCTGTCTACTTTTCTTTAATTTTGTCCATTTCTTTTAAAGAAAAAAAACTTGTATGTCTTTATTTGGATTTTGCATGTGCATGCCTTTGAACTTTGGATTCAGAATTAGAAGGCATCAACTTAAGACTAATGAAATAGTTAAAAATGTTGCAGCTATCAGATGCCCCAATGCATGGAATGTATATATCCTAGACCATATTATTACTCATATATGCGATTTGATAATTTATAGTACACTTAGATAATATAAATCTATCAGTATGGATCCAAAATTCATTTGACCTTTTAGATGTCGAGTGACTTTAGATTTCATGCTCCCATGGCATATCTATACAAATAAAAGATATTTAAAGAACTACATATTAAATTTCTCCTAATATATAAAGTAGTACAATTATATATTAAAAATATTTAATTAATAAAAAAATGTATTAAAACATAAACATAGAATTTTTATGAAACTTTTAAAACGAAAGAGGTCCAAGTAAAGGTACCATCAAAGTTAAGTTTATCAGTCAATCAACAAGGTCAATCAAAATGTTGCCTTAAAATTTCTACACAGGATACATAGAGGCACTGAAAATGAATCACGTTTGACAAACAAAATACGTTATATATTTAG
This sequence comes from Pontederia crassipes, assembly GCA_030549335.1. Lineage (NCBI taxonomy): Eukaryota > Viridiplantae > Streptophyta > Magnoliopsida > Commelinales > Pontederiaceae > Pontederia > Pontederia crassipes. The sequence goes on from CM060183.1 coordinate 11,259,900, forward strand.
CTGGAGTTCATCGCCTGGCCAAATGTTTTCTTCAATAAATGTATATAATAAGTTTTGACAGATTCTCAAAAGTGCTCTATAAAAATAATCATAAAGTCGTAATAATAAGTTACCAGATTGTCAAGATCAGAAATCTTACACAAAATTATATGAGGGTTAAAAGATATCTATTAATACATAATTATATTTTATAAACAATTAAGTATATTTTTATATTTAAATCTTAAATTATATCCATTAAGTTATTTTTTTATCAATTATTAAGTCAAATTATATAAAAAACATATTAAAATGAAGAAAATATATTAAACGTTATCTAAATTAATTTTTATTAAAGATATTTTTAATTGATATTTAAATAATTATATTAATCATATAAGATCATATAATATTATATAATATATAAGATCGTGTGCACAAAATTATGAAATCCTCAAGATAATATTGAAATAAATAAGAACTAATAATACCATAAAATCGTAAGATTTTAATATAGAGATCTTGACAAAAACGAGTCATAGTTTTGCTCCTGTGTTAGATTTGAACACAACATCTGAACAATAACTTTCCTTGACACAATTAGCAGAATAAATTTCAGAACATATCTTTTTCTTATGTTGATAAGAAAAAAAAATCCATTGGTTAATCATTTTCATTCTGTTTGAAAAATGTAAGTTTATTATATACAACTCTGGGCATGTGTAGTATGCGCACCAGCCCAGCCCAACTCACATTTCAGAGCGGCCCAATAAAAATATCTTTTATATTTTAAATTCGTTAGATATAACCTTTACTAAAAAAACGGACCGTTTATTCGAGAAAAAAAAAGTTTGCATACAAAAGTCACAAAATATGAAAAAAAATTGTGCATAAATATTTGAATGGAAACCAAATATTTGACTCGAGTATTTTTTTTTTCTCATGCCCCAAAAAGCACTATGCATCTTGCAATGGGAAGAAAATAACCGAGTTAGAGTTCGTTACCATGCAAATCGTGACATAATAATAATAATAATAATAATAATAATAATAATATATATATATATATATATGAGCGCGCGGATGCAACCGATGATTTGAATCGTGACCAACTCCTGACCCGGCCTTTTTTTTTTCGTGCACGATCACAATGCTTCTCAATGTCGTGAGGACGATCATACAAAAAAATGCCAAGTCAAGAGTAGGTTACGATCCAAATCTAAATGGATGTTGAGGCACTTAGAAGTATTCTCAAATGTTGTAGGAATTGAATGCAGTACACAAATGTTCAAGCTCTTGCTTCAGATTTATAATGAAAAAATTACATGAAACGGTTGCTCTCTCTCTCTCACTTAAACCCCTCTACGTAACCGCTCGATAATTCAATTTTTAATGTTTCCTTCAGTTTCTATCAGGTCTTATATTATTTGTAATTAATGCGAAATTAGTTGCTGAATAATATATATACTTAGAAAACGAGGTGAATAATTTCTATGAAAAATGAAATGCGTAACGTCTCTATTATGAGAGACATTATTATGTATACAATTTTTTTTGAATGTAAAGCACGAGCATTTGCTAAAGTTAAAAAAATGTTCCTGAATAAAAAAAAATTTAAAAAACATTTCTAAAATTAAACTTTTCTAAGGCTACATTTGAAAACGGAATTACGATGTAATACCTTATTTAATTAGAAAATAAAGTAAAATAATAAAGAAAATAAAAAATGGAAACTAAGTTGTAAAAGACCAATTAGTTTAGCCCAATTAGGAAGTACATTAGCCTAATTGTCCTATAACTACTCTATAAAAAGGGGTAATTACCCTAAGATTCTCTTTTAACCACCATTTCTCTCCCTCGCTCCTCTCTCTTCCTCCCAAGGGCCATCATCCAGTAAGAAGAGAAGGATTACAACAAGGTTCATCTAGTGTAATCTACATTTCTGCATCATTTAATCACTAGGATCATCACTCACTCCTTCTCCCCCATTTGGATTGTTACTTAGGTGGAGAACACTAAGGAGAAGTGACCATTGGTGAAGAGGAAGGGCCAAGCTAGGATCAACTATGAAATAAGGTGGGTGATACCGAAATCCCCTTGTATAACATGATAGCAATTGATTGTAATTAAGTTTTTATTGTATGATGTGTTCTTAATGATGGAAAAGACATGGAAGAATGATTGATTGATTGTATTATCATATTTTGCTCCATGTTTGTGATTACTTTTAATCTAGATATGTTCTGTATTAATCATCTAGGCTTAGATGATTGATTTCATGCTTTGATTGCATTTTTGGGTTGAAAATCGTGTTTATCAATTTTGTCCGAGTCTATTTTCATACAGACCGGTCGACCGATCCTGTATATCGTCGACCGGTGATGAGGTTATTGGTCGACCGATCCTTGTAGACCGGTCGACCGATCAATCTTTTCGAGCCTTGTATCATTCGGTCAATCGGCCGATCGAAGTTCCTTTTTAGTCTAAGTGTTATCGGTCGACCGATCCAGAGATATCGATCGACCGGTGTATAACTTGTTCACTATATTGTATGAATGTCAATCGGTCGATCGATCCAGAGATATCGGTCGACCGGTGTTCGAAGAACGGTCGACCGACCAATGAGGACCGGTCGACCGATATTTGTCCAGATTGCATATTTGATCCCTATTTTGATTGAGGTTCATTCTATGCTTGTGTTGTGTCACTCTTTATTGTTTGTCATATTATGTGATTGTATTCTTGACCTTGTGTTGATATGTTCTATGATCCAATCCTATCATGGTATGCAAGTATGATAAAGTGTTTAAGTAAGAAATGACATGAATATGTTTATGGGAGTGGTGGTCAGAGCTTATGTTATGTGCTTCATGTTAGGGTCGCTCCCTTAGCCATGGCTTGATCCCCCATTGGCTCTTGCTCTGACGTAAAATCCCCCAGGATGAAAACACTCAAAATCACCTAATGTTAAGTAAAAGTAAGAGCACAAGAAGCATGAACAAGAACATGAACATGATGAAGAAAGCATGATTATTGATTCAGTATGATCTCTGAAATCTCTTATGATTATATGATTGACTCATGATCTTTATCTCTCTTATCCATCAGTATCCGAATCGAATGATCTTATGCTCTCAATTATGATCTTTTTGCAAGTGGTTACTAATTCTGTCAATTGCTATTCATTGTTATGCATGGTGCACTTAGGGATCCCCACTAGGCTGTATAGCTTACGAGGATCTCCTTTCCTGTGTTGATTTCCACAGGGCCAGGTCAGTGATGGTGTTGAGATGATGCGTGCGATCAGCGATGCTAAGCACATGAACCAAGAGAGAGGGCCTAGTTATCTTTATCTTTAATTTTTCCGCAATTTGAGCTTGTTGTAATTCAGACATTATGACTATCATGGACTTTGTAATAATTTGGGGACTTTCTCTTTTATGATATTTCTATCTTTCCTTCTTCACTTTTATTATTGGCATGCCATTGTTTTTATTTTTGAGATTTGGGTCAAGTTCAAGTCAATGTTAAAGTGTTTTCGTAGCGCCTTTGAATAGATCATCGCCACGTGGCATTGGTCGATTTGGGGGCATTACATTTAACTCTTTTGATATCCTATTGTATCGTATGGTATAAGAGGGGTTCATGTGCTATCGCTGAGCTGTCGCCACACTCTCCACCAAAAGAGGATTGTATGTCAAATTCATGTTTAATATGTAGTATTGGTTTTGAATGTGTTGTTCTTTCATGATTAAAGGATAAGGATGTCGAGACGATCAAAGAGGATCCAGGAGCGAGAGGCTGGATCGGCCTGTATTGCTCTTGAGGTGCCAGAGGGCCCAATCAATGATTCACAGATCGTAGCTCAGCGAGGCCGGGGACGGGGTCGTGGTCGAGGCCGCACCCCTACCCGCGGCCAAGGACGAGGCCGCAACGCGAAAGCGCAAGCACAGAATGAGTATGTGGATGAGACTGACCCATTGGGGAGCAGTCAAATTGGAGGTAGCTAGCCTGCGACCAGACGTCGCACGCGGGAATCACGACAGGAGGACCCCGATGATACTTTGGAGGCATTTATGAGGCTTAAACCGGCTCAGTTTGAGGGCAAGCCAGATTTCCCTGGACCGAATCTTTAAGTTGATGAGGTGTGCTGAAGGACGAAAGGTGATGTATGCTGCTCATTTGATCACCGACTCTGCCATGGGTTGGTGGAAAACTACTATGGCCACCAGGTTCAGAGGACTGGAGGAAGACGAGATATCATGGGAGGAGTTTAAATTGGCCTTTGCAGAGCGATACACTCCTGATCACGATCGGGAAAGCAAGCATGAGAACTTTTTAGAGCTTTTCCAGGGGATTATGACAGTGAGAGAGTATCATGCACAGTTTGTCACGTTGGAGCAATATTGCCCTATGCTGTTGAAGGACGCATAAGGGCAAACAAGTTCATCAATGATCTACGACCGGATCTGAAGACTGAAGTCCTGACTGGGGACAGCGATACCTTGAAAAAAACGGTGAGACTAGCCACCCGCATAAAGAAGGACCAGGCTGAGCGCAGGGCCAGAGCACCAGCCAGGCCAGCGGATCCACAACAGCCACAGCAATTTCGAATTGAGGATCGCCGACCATTCAGGAGGGATGATCGTCGCGCTCGCCGCTACAGGCCTTATCATCATAAAGAGGCCCATCACTATGCTCCACCCCCTCATCGCCCAGCACCAGCACAGCATCAGGTATAAAAATTTCAAAGTATTAACTAAGAATATGCAAGAATGGAAATTAACTCGCGCCTCATGTAATAGCCTTTGAGACAGCTGCCACCTTCTCCACGTCAGCCTCAGCCACCAGCGCCAGTAGTTCCACCGAGGCCTCGTTGCCCACATTGCGAGCGATATCATGACGATGAATGTCATAGGAGGACTGGTGCATACATCATATGCGGACACTTTGGGCATTTTGCTCGAAACTGCCCCCAGCCTGCTAGGAGAGGTCATGATAACATGAGCACAGGAGGCGCAAACCCCGGAGCCCAGGGCAGGGTGCATCACATGAAGGCAAATGCTGAGCTGAATGATAACGATGTTATCAGAGGTACTCTTCCTATTGCTGGTGTGTCTGCCATTGTTTTGTTTGATTCAGGGGCCACGCACTCATTTATTTCGGAGTCATGCGCCCAAGCTCTTAACTTGTCTTTGCAGCAGATGCCTCATGCCATGAGGGTGACACCCCCATGGGAGATCTTCACACGGCCAGGTACATTCTGAATGTACCTATCACCGTGGAGGAGAAGAATTTTTTTGCAGACCTCATTGTCGTTCCGATGACAGACTACGACGTCATCCTAAGGATGGATTGACTTTCTTATCGCGATGCAGATCTACACTGCAAACAGAAGAAGATCATAATATGTGCACAGGACAAGTCAAAGGCAGTAATCAGGAGTACTCCATCGGAGAGCAAGAAGGTGATTGTCTCAGCTATGAAGGCGCACAAGATGATCCAGAAGGGATGTTATGCCTACTTGTCAAGTGTGGTGAAGACGGAAGCACTAGCCATCGCACTACAACAGATAGATGTAGTGAACGAATTTTCAGATGTTTCCCCGAAGATACTTCAGGATTGCCACCGAGGCATGAGATGGACTTCAAGATCGATCTTCTACCTGGCACCGCACCCATTTCCAAGGCACCATACCGCATGGCACCTGCCGAGATGCAAGAGTTGAAAAAGCAGATTCAGGAATTGTTAGACAAGGGCTTCATTCGACCGAGTGTCTCGCCGTGGGGAGCACCTGTACTATTTGTGAAGAAGAAGGATGGATCAATGCGGCTTTGCATTGATTACATGATGTTTAACAAGGTGACGGTAAAGAATAAGTACCCACTACCTCACATTGATGATCTCTTCGACCAGTTATCCAAGGCATCCGTGTTCTCCAAGATCGATTTGCGGAGCGGTTATCATCAGTTGAGGGTTGCAGAGGAGGACATACCGAAGACAGCCTTCCGGTCTAGGTATGACCACTATGAATTTATAGTGATGCCGTTTGGACTGACGAATGCTCCTGCAGCATTTATGGATATGATGAATTGGGTCTTCAGACCCTACTTGGAGCAGTTTGTCATAGTGTTTGTGGATGATATCCTAATTTACTCATCCAGCCTGGAACAACATCGGGAGCATCTTAGGATAGTGTTGGAGACTCTACGTCAACATAAGCTGTACGGCAAACTCTCGAAGTGTGAGTTTTGGCTGAAGAAGATCATGTTTCTTGGACACAGTTTCTAAGAAGGGCATTTCAATGGATCCCGCAAAAGTGGAAGCAGTGACCAATTGGGTGAGGCCGAAGAATTTTTTCGAGATCCGCAGCTTTCTGGGACTAGCAGGTTATTATAGGAGGTTCATCAGAGACTTCTCCAAGATTGCAGCACCGCTCATGAACCTCACGAGGAAAGCGGAGAAGTTCATCTGGTCTGACAAGTGTGAGCAGAGTTTTCAGACCTTGAAGGATCATCTGACATCATCACCTGTCCTCACTATTCCGATGGACAGCGGAGGATATGTAGTCTACAGTGATGCATGTGGGACATGCTTAGGGTGTGTGCTGATGCAGCATGGTAAAGTAATGGCCTATGCTTCACGCCAGCTGAAGAAGCATGAGGTTACCCCACGCATGACCTGGAGTTAGCTGCTATAGTTTTTGCTTTGAAGATCTGGAGGCACTATCTTTATGGGAAGACTTTTGAGATCTTCACAGATCATAAGAGTCTTAAGTATATTTTTGATCAGATAGATCTTAATATGAGGCAACGTCATTGGTTGGAGCTCTTGAAGGATTACAAATTTGTTATTAATTACCATCCCGATAAAACAAATTCACTGACGGATGCATTGAGCAGGAAGTGGGAAGGCTCACTGGCTTACATCAGGGTACGAGAGTACGAGATGTTACAGGAGCTAGATCAGTGGTGTCCCAGACTTGGCAGTAATGGAGCGATATGGATGATGCATAAGATGAGACCTAGCATGATTGACAGGATCATAGTCGCTCAGAAGGAGGATCCGGAATATCAGAAGGTGATGAAGAGATGTCAGCAGGAACCGAAGGACTTTTAGTTATCTGCGGATGGAGGGATACGGTATAGGGACAGGTTATGGATTCCCACAGATGCCACCATTAGACGGGAGGTGATGGACAAGTGTCATAAGTCCGAGTTTGCTATTTATCTTGACAGCACGAAGATGTACAAAGATGTGCAGCGTAGCTACTGGTGGCCGGACATGAAGAGAAATATAGCTGAGTACGTGTCCAGATGTCTAGTGTGCCAGCAGGTGAAGATCGAGCATCAGAGGTCCTATGGGAAGTTGAAGTCTCTAGATGTCCCACAGTGAAAGTGGGATAATGTCACTATCGATTTTGTATCCAACCTGCCTAGGACCAAGAAGGATCATGATGTCATATGAGTGGTGGTGGATAGATTCACTAAGGCAGCGCACTTCATCCCCGTCCGGTGGAAGCAGTCGGTAGAGAGTCTGTTGGACTTGTATGTTAGGAAGGTGATTAAACTACATGGCATTCCAGCATCGATTATTTCAGATCGAGATTCCAGATTCACTGCTAGATTCTGAAAGAGTATGCAGGAGGCATTTGGCACTAGGCTGAATTTTAGCACTGCTTTACACCCTCAGACTGATGGACAGTCTGAGAGGACTATACAGACACTGGAGGACATGTTGCGAGTTTGTGCACTGGATTGGCATGGTAGTTGGGATGAGCATATTCATCTGATTGAGTTCGCCTATAATAACAACTACTATTTCAGTATCGACGTGACGCTCTTCGAGACTTTATATGGCCGACCTTGTCGTTCACCCGCTCATTAGGATGAAGTAGGTGAAGAGAAGATCATGAGCAAGGAAGAGGTGAAGGAGGCTGTAGAGTATGCTGAGAAAGTATAGTTGATCAAGCAGCGGATGAAGACAGCTCAGGGCAGGTAGAAGAGTTATGCAGATAATGGCAGACGTGAGCAGATCTTCCAGGCTGGTGATCAGGTGTTGCTGAAGGTGTCCCCTATGAAGGGAGTGACGAGGTTCAGTAAGCGAGGGAAGCTCAGTCCTCGGTCCGTGGGACCCTTTGAGGTACTCGAGTTAGTAGGTGAAGCAGCTTGCAGGCTAGAATTGCCACCTTCCTATGGGCGAGTGCATAATGTGTTTCATGTCTCCATACTTAAGAAGTACAAGCACGATGCTGCTAATGTATTACGGTTTGAAGAGCCAAATCTAGTTGCAGATTTGACCTTTGCGGAGTATCCGACGCATATAGTGAAGCGAAAGGTACAACGACAGAATGACAAAGATGTGCCCATGGTTAGAGTAGCCTGGCGTTTTCATCAGGGTGATGAGGCCACTTGGGAACTCAAGTCCGAGATGCGCCAGGAGTCCCCGCATATATTCGGTAAGATCTCTACTTAGTGTAAAATTCGAGGACAAATTTTCTTTTAAGGGAGTAATAATATAATACCCTGTTTAATTGGAAAATAAAGTAAAATAATAAAGGAAATAGAAAATGGAAACTAAGTTGTAAAAGACCAATTAGTTTAACTCAATTAGGGAGCCCATTAGCCTAATAGCCCTATAACTACTCTATAAAAAGGGTAATTGCCCTAAGGCTCTCTTTTAACCATCATTTCTCTCCCTCGCTCCTCTCTCTTCCTCCCAAGGGTCATCATCCACAAGAAGATAAGGTTTACAGCAAGGTTCATCTAAGGTAATCTACATTTCTGAATCATTTAATCACTAGGGCCATCACTCACTCCTTCTCCCCCATTTGGATTGCTACTTAGGTGGAGAACACTAAGGAGAAGTGATCATTGGTGAAGAGGAAGGGCCAAACTAGGATCAACCATGAAATAAGGTGGGTGATACCGAAATCCCCTTGTATAACATGATAGCAATTGATTGTAATTAGGTTTTCATTGTATGATGTGTTCTTAATGATGGAAAAGACATGGAAGAATGATTGATTGGTTGTATTATCATGTTTTGCTCCATGTTTGTGATTCCTTTTGATCTAGATATGTTCTGTATTAATCCCCTAGGCTTAGATGATTGATTTCATGCTTTGATTGCATTTTTGGGTTGAAAATCGTGTTTATCGCAATTCTGTCCGAATCTATTTTCATACAGACCGGTCGACCGATCATGTATATCGGTCGACCGGTGATGAGATTATCGGTCGATCGATCCTTGTAGACCGGTCGACCGATCAATCTTTCCGAGCCTTGTATCGTTCGGTCAATCGGCCGATCGAAGCTCTTTTTTAGTTTAAGTGTTATCGGTCGACCGATCCAGAGATATCGGTCGACTGGTGTGTAACTTCGGCCGATCGAAGCTCCTTTTTAGTTTAAGTGTTATCGGTCGACCGATCCAGAGATATCGGTCGACTGGTGTGTAACTTGTTCACTATATTGTATGAATGCCAATCGGTCGATCGATCCAGAGATATCGGTCGACCGGTGTTCGAAGAACGGTCGACCGACCAGTGAGGACCGGTCGACCGATATTTGTCCAAATTACATATTTGATCCCTATTTTGATTGAGGTTCATTCTATGCTTGTGTTGTGTCACTCTTTATTGTTTGTCATATTATGTGATTGTATTCTTGACCTTGTGTTGATATGTTCTATGATCCAATCCTATCATGATATGCAAGTATGATAAAGCGATTAAGTAAGAAATGACATGAATATGTTTATGAGAGTGGTGGTCAGAGTTTATGTTATGTGCTTCATGTTAGGGTCGCTCCCTTAGCCATGGCTTAATCCCCCATTGGCTCTTGCTCTGACGTAAAATCCCCCAGGATGAAAACACTCAAAGTCACCTAATGTTAAGTAAAAGTAAGAGCACAAGAAGCATGAACAAGAACATGAACATGGTGAAGAAAGCATAATTATTGATTCAGTATGATCTCTGAAATCTCTTATGATTATATGATTGACTCATGATCTTTATCTCTCTTATCCATCAGTATCCGAATCGAATGATCTTATGCTCTCAATTATGATCTTTTTGCAAGTGGTTACTAATTCTGTCAATTGTTATTCATTGTTATGCATGGTGCACTTAGGAATCCCCACTAGCCTGTATAGCTTACGGGAGGATCTCCTCCTCTGTGTTGATTTTCACTGGGCCAGGTCAGTGATGGTGTTGAAATGGTGTGCGCGACCAACGATGCTAAGCACATGAACCAAGAGAGAGGGCTAGTTATCTTTATCTTTAATTTTTCCGCAATTTGAGCTTGTTGTAATTCAGACATTATGACTATCATGAACTTTGTAATAATTTGGGGACTTTCTCTTTTATGATATTTCTATCTTTCCTTTTTCACTTTTATTATTGGCATGCCATTGTTTTTATTTTTGAGATTTGGGTCAAGTTCAAGTCAATGTTAAAGTGTTTTCGTAGCGCCTTTGAATAAATCCTCGCCACGTGGCGTTGGTTGATTTGGGAGCATTACATACGATTTCTTCTAAGTTCTCGGTGCATAATTGAATTGATAAATTAATTCGAAAAATGAAGTAGAACGCAATGATCCGGGTGAAAAAAGGTGTGGTTCCCCAAATAAACGCCCTCAAGAGATGTATGTTTTGTACGTAGTCAAACTCACGGCATGGAGTAGAAATTAATAATAAGTATATGCTTTCCTTGTTTCTTCGACTTCTGTCACACATTTACAATAACTATAGGTCCGGTTTGGTAATGAAACTAGACTGGAAATAGGTCTTATTCTGCCAAACAATTCCAATGTTGAAATAAAAAACTCAAACCATGTCACATGTGACCTGATTCCAGCAGTTTCGAAGCGGCCGAGCCACTTCGGTTCTACCTTTTTTATGGAATGGAAGCACCGTACACTACATGAAAAGGGGGTGTTTAAAAAAAACTGTCGGAAATGGAAGTTTCCGATGAGTTTACCAACGGAACCGATCCGTTGGAAGTTCCAAATGTTGTAACCGTCGCAAAACTCTGACGGTCACCACCGTCGCAAACCTCCGACAGCCGCAACCATCGCAAAACTCCAGCGGACGCAATCGTCGCAAAGAATTTTTAAAATATGAGTTCTGAGTTTTATACCATACTAGTGTAACGCCCGTGCGATGCGCGGATGGATCGATGATACAAAATTAGACAAATCATAAGTTTATTAAATAAATAAATAATAATTTGATATATTTAAAATTTACTTAAATAATATAATAATTATAAAATAAAGAAATAATTTATTACTTTATCCAATTACCTTTGTGTCTCATTTATTTTATTGGTTTTCTCAAAAAAATATTATTCTATCTTCTGAAAATGTATAATAGGGAAGAGGTCCTAAACAAATGGTAAACTATATAATAAAATTATCTTAGACTAAGTAAAAATTTCTCGGTATGACTATGTACTTAACCAAAAACTAAATAGTATAATTTAATTCAAATTTAACTAAATGATTAGTAGATTTCATAGGCAATATCCTCTACCATGAATAAAGTCAGATTCCATGTCTGGATTGATCTAAAATTTAATGAGTTAATATCAATTATTATATTAAGTTAACATAGCCACGTCTAGTATTATTTTATTTAGCTACTTTAGAACTATTATAACCAGTTTCTTGCTACAAATACATCCTTTCTTAGTAATTATAAGAGTTAATTTAAATAGCATCTCAGGAATAATACCCATATCTAATATTTTTTTACCCCCGCTTCAAATAATTCATTTTGTAATATGCCTTGATAAATATGCTACTTAATTAATATGCAATTGCATTAAGCTTTAACTAATTAGTTTATTTAATGATGAATTAAGTTTTTACTTTATTTATAATGTCTATCTCAAGATCATATGATAGCTTATAGTAACATTTTAATTAGCATCTTGACTATGTCTATGATTTTGTTTCCATGTTAATAAGTTGAGTTCATGTGCAGTATTTGTTTATATTTTGTTCCCTATTTAGTTAATTAGTTAATATGCAATCATGTATATATTAATATTCAAATTAATTAAGATGTAATTATTAAGTTTATGTTGGACATGTGACACTTCATGCTTATGCCAAGTGACATTCTATCTTTTAGTTCTGTCCTTTCTCTTTAGGATAATATAGACGACAATTATGATGACTACAATGATAATAATAATAATAGTAAAGTAATGATAATATTATAAAACAAATTAAAAAGTTTAATTCTCACATAAATTAAAAACGAATTATTTTATAAAAATAAAATATCTTCATAAAAAGATGGCAGATAGCTCATATTGATGGTTAAACAACATAGTGCACAAATGATTGAATTTCTTCACTAATAGTATTTTAAGAAGAAAAATAATTATAAAAAATAAGATAAACAAAATATGTTAATTTTTAAATAAAAATAAAAATATTTATAATTCACATAATAATATTAATGACAACATTTCAAAAGATTAAAAGAAGTCCAGTTCATAATTTAAAAGGAATTATTTTATAGGAAAAAGTATGGTCATAAAGATAAGAATAGAATATGATCATACAAATTATAGTGGGAAATTAAATTATTTGTATTTATTTACTTTCGTAACATTTACTTGATAGCAAATATGATATAATAAATAAAAGTGGAGTAGTAATAACAAAATCTTCTAAAACACTTTAAAATGAATTCAGTTTCCACATAAATTAAATAAAACTATTTTATAGAACAAAAAAATATGGACATAATCGTGTTAAAAAAATGAAATAGTTTTTAATTTTACTAAAAAAGTTCACTTCATTGACCAATCACATATATGAATGCAAAAGAAGTTTCTATATAATGTGTTCATGGAGAAAATGAAATCATGTGTTTGCAAGATAGTTATCCTTTGAGAGAGTGTTATGCAGTGTTGAATTATAATTTGTTCAATGAAAAATATTATAAACATGATAATATACTATATAAAGCACTTACAACATTTTAATAATGAACTGAATTTATTTATTACCAGATATATTCAAGACAAACAATCTAAAGTGAAATAAGAATAATATCATTAAAATTTGAAAACTTAAGAAATAATATAATACACAATAGAGTAGACATATGCAAAAGGACAAATTAATTATATAAATTATAAAAATAGACCATACCAAGAAAAAGAATTATTTTGGATAAATGAATATTACACATAACACAATCATTTAAAAATAATGAGATCGTTAGGTTAAACGATCTAGGTAAAGAAACAATTTTAATGCAGAGATACAGGCAAGTGAATATTATTGATGAAGAAATTTTAAGAATAAACCATGCTATATAAAGTTTTAAAGTACAACTAAATAATTCAAAATAACAGACAACTCTCATAAAATAGAGTAAGATTGTGTAAATAGACTAAGACTATGTGAATTGAAGTGGACGCTTGGGAGTATTTATAGATAATTTTAAAATAATATGCATACATGAAATCAGTTGCTCATAGGTTGAGGCATGTACATTGAAAATAAAAAGTAAATTTATGAATTAAACAAATTTTATGAATATACCGTAGTGGTTAAGAAAAATAAATTTTTATGAACAGACATTATACAAAATGAATCATTTAAAAGGAAAATATAGCATCAACAACTTTAGATAGAGGTATGGAATGTCATAGTTAAAAATTTAAAATATATGATAATTCACTTATGAGAAATTAATGGCACAAATATAGTAGTAAATAAATAAATAATAAACTACAGAAACTATTGCACTTATACACTAACAATTCTTGAAGAAAAAATAAAATATATTTACATGGTATATACACATATGGAAATGCTTAAGCAAACAATAGGAAGAATTCCTTATGAGAAATAAATGCATAATAATTCTCACTGAGAAATTAATGGCACAAATATAGAAGCAAAAAATACTATAAAAACTATCGTGCTTGTACTCTATAATACTTTAAGAAGAAACATTAATTATATCAAAATGCCACACACATATAATAGTGCTTAAAAGACAAATATAAGGATTGTTATAATAAAAAAATGTGTTATGATAGTGTTCTAAAACATCTTAAAAGGGTTCCTCCGCAAAGAATTAATTCATAGAAAAAATTGATAGATATGAAAGTGCTGAAAAGCAAACTAAAAGGATTCTCTTAATAAGTAACTAATAAAAAAATATCTAAGTGTTTGCTTGGGTTAGAGCAAAGAAAGCACTTAAATTCGTGAACCATGACATGACGTCAAATACCTGAAATCCATGTTGGCAAGACATACATTTGAGAGTACTTATAGGCTGTCATGATGATTAAGTTCAGTTACACATTGTCTTAGTGATTTTATCAATATTGAAGTTGCATTTTGCTATTGGTAGTGGATAGTTATGGATTATTATTAACTATCTCCAATAAGTGATAGCATTTTTTTATTGTTAACTTATTCGTAAGTTACAAAAGTTAATTATTATACATGCTTGGTAATTATTTAAAATTGTGGCTAACTTCTTATGAAAAAAAGGACTTGCTATCTGTTCAATGAGGAAATTAACAATTAAAAATAATATGATTTAATTGATGAACATGTCGCATGATATATAAATATCTCCTTACTTACTACTATTTTTTTTAAAATATAGCAAGCATATGCAATAGATAATATACCTTTTGCTCTTGAAGAAATAATAAAATTGTTAGAAAAAGAAGACATGGAACTAATATTTATTTTCTTATTCAGTTCTCTTAATGAGTATATAATTTCCAACGGTCACTAATGAGCATATGTTTTTTAAAATTTTTATTCAAATACTATAATTATTTAGTTAGTTAAACATTCAAATCCTTTAAAGGCTACGATTCCAAGTGAACCATTAATAAAAATGCTGGTCAAATATTCTTTATGATTGTATTTTTTATTTCAGTTATGTAATGGATATATTTATTTTGATTCAGTTACCATAATGAATATAATTAGTTAGTTAACAGGTAAATTACATTATATCAAATATTTGCATAATAAAAATGATAACATGTCAACAGTCAAATAATATTTACAATTATGATTAAAGAAATATAATTTTTAATAATATCATATCAACGATTTTAAATATATTAATATTTTATTTATCATAATTTATTTGAAAGTTGACTTAGCACATTATATTTTTATTAAGAAAAAGATGTATTTTAATCAGGTAGGACCATAGGTTTCATTAACTATATATAAATTTATAATATTTAAATCATTATGTTGTAAAGTTTATTTATATAACAGTATATACTTATCATAACTATCTTCTAATTTTTTAAGAACTATATTTAATATTATTAGGGACATTTGTCATTATGTACTTATGCCAAGTGTCAACTTCTCTTTGCAAACTTCTTTGCTTTTAATATAGTATAGATTGTCTTATGTGAATGTCTTAATTGTTATAACAATGTTTATTTTATAGAATTTATTATATATGTTTGGAAAAATGACAAGGATATGGTAATATGAAAACTGCATTCACAGCCATCATTAGAATTTTCTATAATTTATATTTTTGTTCAGTTAATTCATTAACAACATCATTTAATAAATTCATTTTTAAATTTTTAAAGATATATACATCTGTTTGATTAAGTTATTTTGGTGTCTATTGTTTTACATAGAGGTATTACCATATAAAATCTTTCGTAAATATATAAGGAGATTAATATAATTGTGATGGAAATGTTAAAATAGTGTGTTTGGTGAATACGTTAATTTTTGTTTTTGTATTCATAAAAATTATCTTTATGTATTTAATTTATATATATTATTATCTTTTTCCATTATGCCAATGTTTCACGTGGCATGTTTAGTTGTATCCCATGCAATATATATATATATATATATATATATATATATATATATATATATATATTGCATGGGATACAAATGTTAGAAATAATGCCTTTGGTGAATATTTTAAATAAGTCTTAAGAAGTATTGCATAAGATATTAATTTCCTAATAAAAAATTATTAATTTATTTTATTTCTGAATTCCATAACATAAAAATAATATCCATGTTATCACAACTTTATTTACCTTTAAATAATCATGTCATACCAAAAAAATATAAAATTATTTTGGAGATGTTAAAAAATCAGTTAGATATTTAACTTTCGAAAGTGAAAAACAAAATCAATCTATGATGAATTATTCATGGTATGACACTACGATGGATTATTCAATGTAAAAATAATAATATCTTTTGGTCTTACATAGAAAAATCAAATAAACCAAGAAAAAATATATACTTTTTAGATAAGTTGCGCAAAGAAATAATAAATTTATGTCATTTTCTAAAAACTTATTTATATTTTAATTTTCTATTTTATAGAATACAAACATAAGTTAGGAATAAGTTTTAATAATAAAATAGTTAGAATCAATCTTCACGTGAGCAAAAATATAGAGATGATCATGAGTTTATATATAAGTACTCTTTTCATGAAGACCCAAAGTCAAGTAATATTTTATAATCGTGCTCATCGAAGATCCAAAATTAATAATATCTTGACTAGGTCGGAGTGTTAATAGATTAACACTAAAATGATATAAAATTATTTGTATTATGAATAAGTTAGAGTTATACATTATTTTCATAATATCGTTCTTTCAAATATCAGAAACAAAGTCTATATATTTTATAAGAAAATAAATAAATAAATTGATAAAGATTACATTTCTATATTTCTCGTGCATAGCACGAGGACATATTTGAAATTTAATGTTAATATACACCCTTTGTATTAAAAAGTCCCAAAATTTTCATTGTGATATTATTTATTTTTTTAAATAAATAAATGTGAATGTTATAATTAAGTTAATAAACTTTAATAATGTATTTTGTTATTTTGAAAATTAATGATTCCTTTATCTTTATGTTAAAATTGTTCTCTTTTTGTTTACATTACCTATCTTATTAATAATAATAATAATAATAATAATAATTCCTTAAAGAAAATACTCTAAGATATTATCATTTTAGGATATAAAATATTTGTTTTTTAACATAAAAAAGAATTTCTTCTCATTTTATATTTGGTCATTTATTGGACATTTAAGGCTTCATTCTTTGTGCCATTTTTGAATCAAATAGTCACAAATAAATAAAATTGTTTTCTCACTATTTTCTAAACTTATAATAATTATTATTTATTTAATAAAAAAATAAATTTTAATAAAAGATGAGATATTTTTTTACACTATCTGCACATCGTGGGGGCTGCACAATAGTTATATAATAAAGCGTGGGAGATAGTAATAAAGAAAGATTTAAATAATGATAAAATTCAAAGAAAGTTACATATATTTACTCTTAAATAAAATAAAAATAAAAGTTAGGGCATATGGTTAATAATATGATAGTCATCAAAGTCATCTCGGATATTTAAAAATTAGTCTGATAAGTTTTGTGCTTTTTTTGTCTTTGCTGTAAAAAAAATAAAGTTATTCATAAAATTATTATATAAGAAAATTAAATTATAAATAATATATTTTTAAAATTATAAAATTAATTTATTACTATTTGGTTAATTTAAAATGATGACTAATATGATTTTATTTTGCTATTTATTACATTTTATACTTTAATTTATAATATATTTTTAAAAAGTAATACAAATAATATTATTTTAATAAAAATTTGGTTCAATCCGATCAAATCTGAATGAATCGATCGAATCATGACAAGATCACTGGTCCGGTTTTAAAAACATTCATATTATGCTTAGGGATGAAAGTGGTTGGAATAGAATGATTTTTATGTTGGAAAAAAATCAAATTTTAAATTTTGGATGATTTTTAAAGCATAAAAGATCACCCTAAATTTTTTTTCCAAGAAAAGAAAATCTACCTAGTTTGTCTCAATGTTTTCAAATCAAGGAGCTACTTAAAATAATATATTTTTTAAAAAAATTAATAGACATTAATCATAATGTTTAAAAAACTAATATTTAAATCTAAGTTCAACTTTTTATGTAAATATTATAATGGATTTTATATAATATTTATTAATATAGGTTAATAACTTGATGTTCAAGTTTAACTACATTCAACAATTACCTAATTTAATAAAAATGAGTAAAAGAATGTAAAACTATGAAATATTATTTGAATGTTGAGGTAATATTTTAATATTTTTAAAAATATATTTGGTTCGGATGCGACCTCTTCAATTTTTTTAGTTAACAATCATAATCTATACGGATGCTTTTAATTATTCTAAAAAACTAATCTAAATTTTAATCAAAGTTCGAATTTGTGATTTTTTCGGATCATTTTTTTTATTTATGTGTGCCGAAAAGATAAACATATAGAAAATTAACATGATAATTGATATGAGGGGGAAATTTTATAACTAGATTTTATTTCTAAGTTCATTTATCACCAGATGTAGATTGCTCCAGGCACAATACACGTTTGGGCATTATAATTGTTGCATGAAACAACTTTTCGACATGAAAAATAAACGGGCTAATGGATTTTTGCTACATACAAGCATCAAATTTTATATGGTAATAAATAAAGCTTAACAGTTGAGTTTTCTTGCAAGAATTTTGGAGGGGTCAAATCTGTGTTTAGATACCGAAATGTTTGCACATATAAACTCGACATAAGTGTCTAATAAATATACCTAAGTATTGTTACCAAAAAAATGAAAATTGATATATATATATATATATATATACTTGTAATTTGATTATTTTTCTTCATGGTCACAAAAAACACGGCCATAAAATGATGTTGGCTAATGAAACAAAATTAACGCATAGAAGGGGTACATAGCACATGAATGCCCGACTCGGATCGTGACAACACTTGTGCCGATTCAACAGTTCCTTTGTGATTGCAATTGCAAATTAAAGTTGAAGAACCAAGTCAAGAGTTGGTCACCATCAAAGCCGAGTCAAGAATGGAAATACACCACCAATACACGAATAAATCCTTTTATCTTCCCAATTTATATTGGAACGAATAAGCAGTTGCTTACTTGTTTTAAACGCCTGTCTACTTTTCTTTAATTTTGCCCATTTAAAAAAAAACTTGTGTATGCATTTCTTTGGATTCAGAATTAGAAGGCATCAACTTAAGACTAATGAAATAGTTGAAAATGTTACAGCTATCAGATGCCCCAATGCATGGAATGTATATATCGTAGACCATATTATTACTCATATACACATGAGATCGACCACATTGCGATTTGATAATTTATAGTACACTTTATATATAAATGTATCAGTACGGATCCAAAATTCATTTGATCTTTTAGATGTCCAGTGACTTTAGATTTCGTACTCCCATGGCATATCTATACAAGTGTATTATTTATCACAAAAAAAAACATTCATATAATAGATGGTTACTCAGGACAAAGTTTTCTGACACTGACATGGCAGTAAATAATAGTTACTCCAAAATAGTCTTAAAAATACACATTACAACAAAATTAATATAGAAACGAAAATACATGCATACACAACATTGTTATCATTCAAAATGACGACTGGCGATAGAAAATTAATTAAATCAATCAAGAATTACATTACCACATACCTCTACGACACGTAAAAGTATTGAATAGCATCTGGATGCACGATTCGGATAGCAACAACTCTTGACCTGATTCAATATTAATGTGCAATGGCAATATATTTTCGTCACTCACGAACAAAGAAACAATTAATAATAACCAAGTCAAGAGTTGGTTGCTATCAGACTCATGATGCATGAATTGTTGCTACATGGCTTTGTTGTCAGCCGTTCCTTCACATTTTATAGGGCAAAAAAAGAGGCGGTTTGTTGAATTTTGTTTAACCACCTTTTGTTAACCGTCTACTTCTCTTTCTTTCACTTTTCATTTAACCTTAATTTAGCTTTCATTAGAACCTTGCTAGAATATTGTAAAGCCGTAATGCATCAACTTAAATGATTGCAGGAACCCAATGCATAGAATGTATCATCGATAATGTTATAATAATCGGACCGCCCACTCGATTGAATGATCAAAGGTCATGGTTAGATCGGTTTGATCGAATTCAATCGGGTTCAATCGAATTTTATTAAATTAATATTATTTATAATAACTTTATAGATATATACATAATCAATATTATATGATGCATAAAAAGGTAGTCCTAACTTATAATTCAAAATAAAATATAACAAGTAAATTTTAATTAAATTTTAATATTCGTAAAAAGAGTTTGAATTATTATTGGTATATTATATTAATTCTTATTTTATTGTTCAATAGTATTTTTATTTGAACTATATCACTCTCATGTTTTTTTTGTCTTTACTTTCAGTTTAATAATTTTATTTTTCTATTTCCATTAACTCCTCTCTCCTTATTAATTTCCTTTTTTTTAATACGCAGAAATTAAAAAAAAATATTCATATAAAAGACTTTAGGTTATTAGTTTTGTGACTACTTCTTCTCTCCTACTCATAAAAAAAGAAAGAATATTAATTTTCATTTAAAAAATTATTATTATTTCCTTTTCTATTTCCATGAATTCCTCTCTCCAATTAATTTTTCACATTTATTTTCTTTTAATTTTTACCAATTATTAATTCAAATACTTTCTCATTTTTTACTTTCTTTTCTACCTTTTTATTTCTTATTTTAACTTTTATTTTCTAACAAAATTTGAATCGAGCTTTTCTAGTTCAGTGGTTAAATTGACTTTTACCGATTGAACTGATTTTTATTCGATTCAACTTTATTTTTTATTTTGCATTCAATACAGACCAGACCAGCCGATAGTGATTGAACCGATCATGATTGAACCGATTTTAATAACCTTGGTCCTTATCAATTAAAACTAGGTGAAAAGTTTTATATTTCATATAGTTACTGAAACATGAAAATGTGATATTTGATTCTCTGCTGGAACCAGCCGCATTAAATGATTCGACTTTCAAGTGTCTGATTTTACTTTTTTTTTTTTTTTGCCTGACATGACAATTGTTTTTTCTCTCAATTTTTTTCTTTTTTTTCTCTCTCACATTTCTCTTATAAAATAATTATAATAAAAGATTAAAATACTATTATTTATTATTTAATTAAAATATTTTAACATTTCATTAAATATAATTTATTTTGAAAAAATAAATTTTGTATTAAAATAATATATTTTTAACAAAAAATTTCCATAAAAAATTTAATTTATACTTTTATTTTTATTAATTAAATATATTTATAATATCTATTTTTAATTAAACATCTACTAAAATTAATTTACCACATTTATTTTTTCCAATTATATCAACTTTCTAATCATGCCCCATATTAATCTCTCAATTGAACTATTCACGAAAACTTGAACCACGATTATAACATCCAAACGCCCTTGGAGAACTTGCATTTACTATCATGAACATCACATTTTCATGGTAAACTAGTCAAGACGTTCTTTTTATTTTTTTAAAGACAAACGTGAATGGAGGCCTTGTATAATAAGTATGTACAATATAAAGCATGCACATAGAGACTAGTTCTTTCGTAGTTACCGGATGCCTCACTGTTTGCTTTGATTGGAATGTAGTTTGATCAATGGTCTTAACATGCACATATTAATTATATGCGTAGTGTTGGAATATAATTCTAAAATTGGGTTTAATATGAATATAATTATATAATTAAGGATCGTCAAAATATAATAAGACCCAAATAAAATGATCAAAGTATTTACGAACATATTTATTAATATGATATAACATGAACTAATATGTGTAGAGATTAAAAAGTGTATATACCAAAAGGTTAAAGGGTCTATATATATATATATATATATATATATATATATATCAAAAGGTTCATAAAGTTTAAGGGGTATATATATGTGTGTATAAAGTATAAGGGTATATATATGTGTTCATATATTAAAAGTTGTATGATGATGAAATGTTGTATACATGTTGATAAAAAAAAGTGCATCAATGCTAAAATGCATATAATATCAAAGGTGCATTTGAAGGTTCCGTGATGGGTGAAACTCCATACTCCTTGCACCTACTATAAATAGATGGTCATGGTCTCTAAAATACACAACTTAAATGAAATTTATTTAGTGAAAAGTTTTTCTTTTGCATTACTCATATGTGTGAATAGATTTTTGTGGTGTTATTTTCAAAGTCCATTCCATCATGTGTTCGTCAATACCAAGAGACTATGAATAACTTGTTCGTGATCGAAAGAAAACGATGATCAATTATAAGTTTCAACATTTAGTTTATTAAGTTTTCTAATAATTCGTGTTTGCTATTCGGATTCTTACAATTGGTACAAAGAGCCTACATGGTTGAATCATTAGAAAAATTCACTTCTTTTTGTATGTACATATACTTTTGATTTTCTCTCATTTTTTTTTGTATGTCCATGTAAGAATTTCATTTGCTCAATCAAAATTTATTCATGCATTTTGGGCTACTTAGTTCTATATTAAAAGTATCTGTTGATAATGCCTTGAATCTGAACCCAATTGTAACCTGTATGATCCCCCTGTTAGTAAGGCGCTTCAGCAGATTTCCCCTACGGGGAAAATTTTTAGGGGTATTCTGTATGTGATTCAGAATTGATTTATTTTCTTATCACGAGATAGGTGTTCTATTTTGGAGGATTAATTTAGAGTCTCAATTGATCTGTAATTCCTATCATCTATTAAAGGGAGTGCCTATATAAACTTCCTAGAGGTCCAAAGAAAAAAATAATTTGATCTTGTAATCCCCTTCTGCTTCTTTCATCTAATAAAACTCTACGTCGCCTTAAATTTCTCGGGTTTTTTTGCGGTGCATAATTTCTCTCGTGCAAAAATTCTAACGGTATCACATTTTTAATATTAAATGAATGGATAATGATAAGTAGATCCAAATTATTATTGAGTCTCTTTCATGTACAAGATTAGAATGTTTATTAATTTCTTTCTTGAGATGCATTTAACGAATATTTATATTATCTATTGGTTAACATGAATGAATAATTTTTCTGTTAACATCATTGTACATACCATGCATTATGAATTCGACACTTTTAACCAATGTGATACCATGAGACCCTCCCACTATTACTACGAAAAATGCCCTGCTCCGGTTTCATGGGAAGATCCTCACTCTGCACTTGCAGGTTGTCATCCCTGATATCATCTCCAAAAGCCAATCATCATTCATTAAGGGTCGAAGAATCACTGACAACATTCTTTTAGCAGTTCGGAACTTTCATCTTTCTTCTTGTGCTGCCGAGGCTTGATTCAAAGTAGATCTTCGGAAAGCCTACAACAGCGTGAACCGGCAATATGAAAGATTTATGGCTCTCTCTTCAGCCCTATGTCTTTTATCCCTAGGGGGTCTTCCTCCACTAGCAGATTTTTTCGGAAAACTCCATCTATTCTGGTGTGGATGGCAGGCAGACAATTATATATCAATATATTATTGTAATAAAAGGTGAAGAGTAAGTATTGGACAATTATATATTTTGAAAAAGATTATTTTTGCACAATATGTTACCAAAGTAACCTCAATAGTGATCTACATATTATTAGTTAAATATTGAGCAACCCAAATTAGGCTTAATATATGAATTGGTAATGTATAGTATCGTGGCAATAATTTGTGATAATTATTTGGTATTACATGTGAGTAATAAATTGGCCCCCAAAAATTTATTATTATATTTTATTATTATATTATTATATTCTTATTTTATATTTATTGTATTTTTTAATAATTTACTAACGTAGAGAGCAGTTTGTGTGGCGGTGTCACATCGGACAAGTGCCTACATGGAGGAGAAAGAATGTCGCCACGTCAGCTATGCGACCGAAGAACAGGCGATCGATGGTGAAAAGGGCATTCAGTGCAATGAGTCAAAAGATGGAGGACATTAAAAATTAAAGTTAGAGGGTAGCGCTGAGGAAACGTCAAAGTTGAAGAGCATTTGGTGTAATTTTTCCTAATCTGTTGTCAAAATGGAGATGATCCACGACACATTCCCAAACTGAAGCTTGGTTAAAGAGCTAGGGCAGAACTTGGGGAAAATGAGAAAGGAGAGCAAAAATGCTTCTGTAATGTTTTATGGATTTTTTTCGCTGACCCATGAACTATGAACTTTTTTCGTGTTTACCAATGGCTTTTAAATTTTTCGCAAACCTTCATTGAACTATATCGCTTTTTTCACCTAGGTCCATCCGTCAACTTCTATTATTTTTTTCATTATTTTTCATTTTTTAATTATGAAATGATAAAAAAACCCTCGAAACTTAAAATAATACATAATAGTAAATATAAAAATAAAGAAATAACCAAACATAATAGCAACGGACTCTTCGCATCCATGTGATCCCATAACTTCTTCACCAAGAGCACCTCCGGTCGCTAGAAGTCGACCGCCATCCATTTGCGACCTCTAGCGTGACCACGCTAAAGCTGTATACGTCTTCCATGATCGTGGCCTCCCCGGACTCCATGTACTTGGGGGCCATGTAGCCGAAGATGCTGCGGACGGACATGAGTTCGTGACCGTGCTTGTTTCGGGATAGGAACTTTACGAGAATGAAGCAGTCGAGCAGGGGACTCATGCTGACGTCGAGGAACTTTAATGCGCTCGGCTATGAAGAACAGGGTGGTAGTATTCGTGACAGTGAAGAAGGTTGAGGTGGTATTCTCGTTGTGGTGGTTTGGTAACAACCGAAGAAGAGAAGGAAATGTATGAAGGATGCGACCGGAAAGAAGGGAGGGTAGAAAGTTCGCGGGGGAACTGTTGGAGAGCATCTCTGCCACCCATTTCATTGAAGGTTGATGAGGTTGCGAGGGGGGGGGGGGGGGACGCCCCCGTTGAGCACATCGACGAGATCGAGGGGGTGATGCCCCCCCCCCACCCCACCCCCACCCACCTCGCCACTCCTCGCTAGCGAGGTAAGGGGGCGATGCACCCACTCGTGCACGCCGACGAGATCAGCGCGGGGGAGCGGGGAGGCATCGCCCCCCGACCTCATCGGCAAGGTCGCGAGGGGGGGGGGGCGTGTGGCGACACCCCGCCCGCGACCTCGCCACTCCTTGTCGGTGAGGTCGTACGTTGCCCCCCAATTTAATATATTTATTATTTTATTTTAAGCTCACTTATATGATCTTCATGAGAATATTTTGATTTTTTTATAATTTATAAAGAATGAAAAATAATGGTAATGAATGTATGAATGGACCTAAGTGAAAAAAGTGATATAATTCAAGAAAGATTTGTGAAAAATTTGAAAGACGCGAAACAAACTCATGTTTCTATATATATGAGGTGGCGGGTAAATTACAACAAACATTTTCCAACTTTCACGTTTGCTCAGTCATGCCCTCAACCTTCACTTTATAACAGCGATGCCCTCCATCTTTTAATTCATTTCACCCGATGCCCTCTTTATCTGGGATAGACAATTTTCCGATCGTCGAGCTGACGTGGCACACACGTGGCGCTGACAGGACATCTTTTATTCTCTACACGCTGACATGACAATATTTAAAAAATATTAATTAAAAAATAAAAAATTACCACCTCACTGTGTGAGGTGGGGGTTCCCACCCCTCCAACGCCGACGAGGAGGCAGCGGCGGGAGAAGGGGGGCCTCGACCCCCCTCTCTGCAACCTTGTCGGTCGCCGGCAAGACGCAGAGGGGTGATCGAGGCCCCCCCTCTCCTGCGCGTCGACGAGGAGAAGGGGGGAGGGGGGGGGCCTCGCCCTCCTCTGCGACTGTCGTCGGCGAGGACAGAGAGGGGTCGAGGCCCTCCCCCTCTGCGTCCTTGCCGGCGATTGACGAGGTCATAGAGGGGGGTCGAGGCCCCCCTTCTCCCGCCGCTTCCTCCTCGTCGGCGTCA
This sequence comes from Pontederia crassipes, assembly GCA_030549335.1. Classification (NCBI taxonomy): domain Eukaryota; kingdom Viridiplantae; phylum Streptophyta; class Magnoliopsida; order Commelinales; family Pontederiaceae; genus Pontederia; species Pontederia crassipes. Next base: position 11,285,785 of record CM060183.1, read on the forward strand.
CGACGAGGTTGGAGGGGTGGGAACCCCCACCTTACGCAGTGATGTGGCAAATTTTTTTATTTTTTAATTAATATTTTTATTTTTTAGTATTGTCACATCAAAAGATGTCTTGTCAGCGTCACGTGTGTGCCGTGTCAGCTCGACGATCGGAAAACTGTCTATATCAAATAAAGAGTGCATCAGGTGAAATGAATTAAAAGATGGAGGGCATCGCTTTACAAAGTGAAGTTGAAAAACATTACTAAGCAAACATGAAAGTTAAAGAACATTTGGTGTAATTTTAAAAGATGGGTTTGGAGGTGAAATGGGGTGCTGCAAGTCCTTTTTCTCTTTTCTTTATTTTATTTAATTTTATCCCACTTGATAGGCGCTACACTGGCTGCTCAGCCTGCTCCCTTCGTTGTTCATCCTACGAAGAAACCTAGAGTTTTCTCTTTTCCAACATGCTGGGAACGCGAAGCGAATCCAAGCGACAGCCGCAAGGTCTGACGGTTCCATCTCTTCAGCAGTATCGCGTGATTCCAAATTTCGCAATCTTTTTTTTTCTTAGATCTCTTTTCTTCTATTCCATTTAATGTCTGGATTGATCATCTGGTCTCCGACGCTTCAACTTCACGATTTTAGGTCGAGCGGGTGCTGCATTGGACGAGCCGACGGATGTACTTTCCAAAAGGTCTAGAATGGAGAAGACTTTCGGAGTTGACAAACGGGCGAACTTGGAAGATCCAAATCAAGTTAGTGATTATCCTGTTCATGTCTATAATTTTTTTTATTGAATGAGAAAAAGCATTCAGTCTTTGACATGTTAGCATGACCATGAAAGGCTTCAATTTTATTTTCGAGTGGAGGAACTTCATAGAAAGATGAGCCGACCAAGTGCTTGACGTTTTAATCGCGAGAAAGGCAAAGGTTGTTGCCTGTGGTCAGTTGACTATATCGTGGTTTCTGATTTGAATATTTGGATGGGAAGGAAAACTTAACATGGTAGATTTAGCAAGCCAGGTTGTTTCCTTTTCAGTCATATTCTGGAATATTTATCGTTCTCTTATGATAAGTTTTTCGAGTCCGATTGCATGAGTTGTAGACACTTTTTGGAGTAAATAAAACCTTCTTTGATATGCTATTTCTCCAAGAAGTGTCGTCTGGCTTAAATATATTATGTATTATTATGTTTGTTCTCATCAGGTTCAAGACAAAGGCAACCAGGTAGGCGGCAACCCGCAGGAGCAGCCACGACCTGACACTTCAAGTGACACAATAAAACTATTCCTGAAGCTTGAGCCGCCTAAGTTTGACGGCAATGACGACATCGAACAGGCAGAGCCATGGATGGAGTCAATGGAAGAAATTTTCGAATTAATGCAGTGCCCTGAAGCTAGAAAGGTCCTGTATGCGGCCTACTGTCTCGCCGATGATGCCAAAGATTGGTGGAGAGCCACCAAACTCAGGAAGTTCGTCAGTCATGATGTGATCGCTTGGGCGAGTTTCAAAGAAGTCTTCGAGATCCGATACTTGCCGTAATACAAACGCAGCATGAAGGAAAAAGAATTCTTGGAGCTGCAGCAGAAAGGCATGAACAAGTATATCCGACTCGAGAAGTACTGCAGTGCGCAGGTAGATGAGCGCTTGAGGATCAGACGCTTTGTGCATGGTCTGGACAGAGGATTGGGAGCGCACACACTCTCGGGTCGATATGAAAGGCTCGAGGACGCCGTCGAGGTAGCAACTCTTCTCGAGGCGGACCATGCAAACAGACAAAGCTAGAAGAATGGATGGAATAATAAACATTAAGAACCAGAAGCATCAGATGTGGAATAGCTCTCAAGATAATGTGTGAGGCCCTATGAACCCTGCCACCTTTTGTTTTAGGGATTAAGGAGCCTGTGGCCCCAAAAAGGGACCACAGGTGTTGTCTTTCGTCCATCGCAAGATTGACAATCTGGAAATGAGCGCGCGTTCTGTCCGGTCTGCACATGCTTTTCATCTGTTGCCGGTTCGCTCCAGCTGGTTCCGCACGGTTCGGTCCAATTAATTAGCTTGTGTGCTTGTCTTGCATTCTTGGTAAAGGAAAATTGTATGATTCCACCACATTCGACTTTTGCAGCTTTTTATTCTTTACTTGCTTTGCATATAACACGTACGACAGAAACTAGTATGCTTTGAAAGCTGAGATTATAAGATTCTCATCGCAATTTACAACATAAATACAAGTCTTTCTTTTCGAGGATGCCAAGTGCTCTCAAACCTCTTTTAACACTTAGCTTTAGAATCTGGCACTCATTCTTCTTGAGGTGCGAACATGTCCTGTTCCTCCCTCCACATGTGTTCTTGTATATTTTATGGCGTTTTGCACCTTGGGCTTCGTTATTATAACATCAGCGTCATCAGAGATGTAGTTGAAAACTACTAATTCTGCAAGTTGTTGTTGATTACAGACATATCCTGTGATGTTTAAATTTTGAGGAAACAATGACACCACATCGAAGAAATTTGGAACAAATCCAGCATCATATGCTTCTTAGATAGAACAATAGGTTTAGTGTACAAAATTTGCTAATTCAAGCCACATCAAATATCCATCAAATGAGTTTACAAATACAAAGAAAGATTGTCACAACATCTGCGATTAGTCACACAGGACAGCAGCATAAGCTTGTTCTCTTGTCCACAAAATCTGCAAATTCTTCACACTGCAAAATATGTAATTTGCAAATTCTTCACAGCAGCATGGCCGTCCACCGACGAAGGGGCGTCGTCCAAATTATCGATCAACACCGGTGGAAGCAATGGGGTCCTTCGAGGAAGGGGCGACAGGAAGAAGTTGGAAGAGGCGTCGTCATCGGATTCGGCCAACAGCTGAGGAAAAAGTGGATGAGCGTCCTCCGACAAAGGGGCAGCAGGAACGAGTGACCTCCAGTCCTCGGAGTCGGCCAACACCGGTGGAGGAAGTGGGTGGGCGTCCTCCGACGAAGGGGCTGCAGGAAGAAGTTCGAAGGAGCGTCGTTCAAAGGGGCGTCGACGCATCGTTCTCAGATCCGCAAAGGCACCTCCTGTGATCTGGCAATGGCGAGCGATGACAGTGGGCGCTCAAGCAAGAACAAAGGAACCTCCAGCGATGGCAGCGGTGGCAGCTAGCGCAGGTGATGGCAGCGGTGGCAGCGGGCGCGCAAGCTAGGGCATCGTTTTGGGGAGAGCGGGAGTCGAAAATTGCACTCGGGCGTCGTTCTCAGCAAGAGCAAAGGTACCTCCGGCGATGGCAGTGGTGGCAGGATTTTTGGCGATGGCGAGCGGTCAGGCGCAGGCACGGGGAGTCGAAATGGTGAAAGGCGCACAGGAAAATTAATTGGACCGAACCGGCAGCATGAAAGGCGTGCGCAGACTGGGCAGAGCGCACGCTCCTTTACAGACCGTCGATCTTGCGATGGACGTAAGGCAACACCTGTGGTCCCTTTTTGGGGCCACAGGCTCCTTAAACCCTTTGTTTTATGGACGTTCACTAGGATACAAGTGTGCTTACTTTACTAGTATATTTTGCTTTGTATGACCGATCCGTACAAGTTACTTATGATTTTGGACGTTTTCTTTCTATGACAGATCCATGCAAGTGCTTATGATTTTGGACGTCTGCTCTTTGTGTCCAATCATCTGAAACTGAATTGGACTCTAATCTTTTCAGGAGATCACAACATAATGCCGTCCTTTACATATAAGAGGAGGAAATTAACCTTTAACCACTACATGCAAGTTCCTTTGGAGTTAAACTTACAGTTACGGCAAGAAAGTGGCCAAAAGCAATACATGCATCATATATAGAAACCATGTGAAGGAGTTCAGAAGCTTTCGAGTTTGAGACTTAAACTCTTACGAGTTCATGAGTTTAGTCATGAAATCGAGTCAATGGAAGTAGAATCAAACTTGGTGATAAATTCGGATAGGACTCGAGTAGACTCGAATAAACTTATGGTAGAATCGTCAGATGTAAAAGTTAGGTATTTAACCAAGATTTGAGGTCAAAATTGAAATGAAAATAGTATTACACATTCATAATTTAACAATTAAGAATACTTTATATTTTAATTTGTATGACTCATGAACTACTTTGGTAATTTGATATATAAACTTTGAACTACTTAGTTGCATTGATTTATATATTGTACTTGTAGAGTGTATCTCATTACATTTAAAACTAACATATAGCAATTATTTTTCACAAATATTTTGTAACATCTAATATTAGATATATATGTAAAGTCATGTATATAAACTCTACGAATTTACGTTTCGAGTTTTCGTCTCAAATTTATGAAACATAAAACGTATCAGCATAAACTCCCGAGTTTGAAAACGTTGGTATAGCTCATATAATCAATTGCATAGGAATGAAGAGGGAATCGTATTGGGGGGAGAGGAAAATGGAAAATGATTACTAATTAATTCATTAATCTTATTTAAATGATCTCTGATATGGTTTGTAACTCGAGATTAAAACCTAGAAAATTTTGGAATTTGGGATTTGAATTCGGAAAAATTATACCAAATGCCCTCAAACTTTGAGGTTTGTTCAGCGATATCCTTCAACTTTACTTTATAACACCAATGCTCTTCATCTTTTAACTTGTTTCACTCGATGCCCTCTTCACTTGTGATAGGCGGTCTTTCAATTTCCCATCGTTGTGGCGTCCACGTGGTCATCTCTTCTCTTTTCCACGAAAATAGTCGTCCGACGTGATATGCTCCGACGTAGCACCACATAAAATGACATCAAATGCCCTCGAACTTGAAGGTTTACTCAGCTTCAACTTCACTTTCTAATACCAATGTCCTCCATCTTTTAACTCATTTCACCGATCTTTACCTAGGACAGGCGGTCTCCCGGTTTTTCGTCGATGCGGCGTTCATGTGACCATCTCCTCTCTCCTCCACGTAAATAATCGTCCGACGAGGCATGCTCCGACATGGCACCACATATTAAACTCTCTTACTTACCATAAGTTGACACACGCACTGGTAAATTATTTCCTTATTTCTCCTTTTGTAGCCGTTCGGTGAAACCTCCTTCACCATTCGCTCTTCTTCGTCATTCGCCTCCTTCATCATTCGCCGTTCGCGTTTGTTGGCCACCGTCTTCGCCCAAACGTCAATGTTCGTTCGCGTTCGTCGTCGTCCAATGTTAGGATCCATCGCGCAAGGATTGTCGAAACGCGGGAGGGAGAAGATGAAACGCCACGAGGAAGAAGGGTCGCTGGCGTCCTCTGCTTTCCAGTATGTAGATTTGTTTATATACCACAACAACTTGACAATATATACTCAACGCACGAAACTATATAAATGAATCTACATACCGAAAAGCAGAGGACATCGGCGACCCTTTTTCCTCGTGGTGTTTTGTCTTCTCCCTCCCGTGTTTTGACAACTCTTGCATGATGGATCCTAACAGTGGATGACGACGAACGCGAATGGACAACAACGCTTGGGCGAAGATGGTGGCCAATGAACGATGAAGAAGGCAAACGACGAACAAAAACGAACGACGAAGAAGGTTTCACGTGAACGACAACAAATGAGAAAATAAGGAAATAATTTAATAGTGAGTGGGTCAACTTACGGTAAGTCAGAGGGTTTAATATGTGATGCCACGTCGGGAGCATGCCATGTCGGACGTGTTGGAGCAAAGTTTTAATGACATATAAAATTATATTTTGATGATGCAAACCTCGAAAGATTAAAGTTAAATACTGAAAATGTTTAAAGAAAAAAGAATAATTTTATGCTTTAAACTTTGATTAAATAATTGACTATGATCTTGTTAGATTATGGATCCAACATGACGGCTATTTACGTGAAAGAGAGAGGATATGACCACGTGGACGTCACGTCGACGCGAAATCGAGAGACCGTCTCTCCTAGTTAAAGAAGGCATCGGCTGAAACGAATTAAAAGATGGAAGGCATTGGTGTTACAAATTGAAGTTGGAGAGTATCGTTGAGCAAACATTAAAGTTGGAAGGCATTTGATATAATTTTATGCGGTGCCACGTCGGAGCATGCCACGTCGGACGATTATTTGTGTGGAGGAGAGAGGAGATGGCCACATGAACGCCACTTCGATAGGAAATCGGGAGACCGCGTGTCCTAGGTAAAGAGGGCATCGGGTGAAATGAGTTAAAAGATAGATGACGTTGGTGTTACAAAGTGAAGTTAGAGGGTATCGCTAAGCAAACCTTAAAGTTGGAGGGCATTTGGTGTAATTTTTCCATTTGAGTCCTGATAAAAAAAACTCTTGTCCGTCAGTTGCACCAGCGATTCAAAGGGCTGAACCTTAGTAGAATATGTTCGAACTTTTTTCTTAACTTCTTTTCTTTCTCTAAATCGTGATCCTTAAATAAATCACTCACCAGCTAATAGCTTTTGTTGCTTTTGCTTTCTGTTCTAGATTTATTTCTATCATTTTCTTTCAATGGCAATATTGCCATTCAGATGAACTTCTTAGGCATTATTTTTCCAGATGTTGAGCTTAAGCTTATACCATGGTAATCCATAAGGAAACTTTGATTTAGAGCATTCTATTTTGTAATTATATATGATATAAATAACAGACTACTTGTACATCTTCACTTAACCTCTCCATTTTTCTTTTCTCATAAAGTTCTAAATCATCTATTAAAAAAATGTTTTAGTGCAAACAGTTATTTCCTTATACCTCTCCTAAACTATCATAATTTTTCGCATCTAATTCTAATATATGAATTCACTGTATATCCCAAAATTATATCACAATTTTCACTTTAATCTATCTGTCTAATTATGTTAAAAAACTACCACTTTTCTATTTTTTACTTATTAAAAGACTAAATTATCCTTCTTTATGCCTGGTCTGGCCTTCACTGCCCCTCCTCGCTTGCATCGGTCATGGCTCGCCATGAGTCGTGGCCAACCAGCCACCTCTGTGCCCCTCCTAATGCTCCCTGACCACAAAAGCCCCTCCGCCAAGACTCGCATCCCCTATAGCCCCTTCGCCAAGACTCTTTTTTTAATATTTTCATTTTTACATGTATTTAAAAATTTAAAATAAAAAGAGATAGAGAAGGGTAATTTAGTCTTTTAATAGATATAAAAAAATGAAAAATGGAAAAGTTGATGGAATTAGAAGGATGAACTAAAGTGAAAATTGTGATATAATTTAAGGAAGTCCATATATTAGGGTAAGATGTAAAAATTTGTGATAGTTTAGGAGAGATATAAGGAAATCATCCAATTTAAAAAAAAATATGTTTTTGTTACTTCTAACACCCCGCCCCTCTACATCTCCGACGGCGACAGCCAACGGAGGCAGGTGCCCGCCTGCACGTGCAGGCACTGAACTTATAAAATTAATATAGTAGTGATATAACAAGTTCGTAAAGTCGTCACAGTAGCCTAGTCTTTGTAGTACTTTTTGAGTTGTAGTTTCTACTACTACGAAACCATATCTTGTCTTCTTATTAAAAATTTATTATATCTTGACTTCTCCTTTCAATTATTCAGGTGCAAAATAATTTTTATATTAATATTTTTATCTAATTTTTGTTGTTATTCTTAATTATATATATATTCATTAGACTCAAATAATAATTGCATTTTATTATTTTGTTTTTTAACATCCTAATTTATTTCTGCCTGTAAGATATTTAAATTTCATTATTTTTCATGTTATTGTGCCATGTATAATAAATGTATTTTATGCAATTATTTTATTTATTTTGAAATAATTAACTTTTTATGTTATTAACTTATTATGCATTATTTATCTTACTAAATTATGTTGTTACTTTTTATATATGAGGACACAAAAATATTAATTAAATAATTTTAACATGTTTACTCTAGATTAACATATTTAGCTTTATATTATGTTTAATTATTAAATTTATTAGACTAATTTTAATTTAATGTAATATATTGCAATTAATCATGTCAATGGAAAGATATTTCAAAAAAACATCATACTTTTGAAAATGATGAAACGAGTGAAAAGAGAAATTTAAGTGAGAATACTCTAAATTTCATATAACCACTTTCAAAAAATTTATAGAGTCTTTCTCATCTTTCTCATAAAAAATTGGTGGAAACGAAAAAGCACATCATATATCCATTTATATACTTATTTGAAGTTGGCTTTGATCATACCGTCGCAACGACAAATGTTAGAAAAAGCTTTTTCCACAATGAATATTGTGAAGACCAAATTACAAAATCGAATGGGAGATCAATTGATGAATGATTGTTTGGTAACAGATATTGAGAAAGATATATTTAGTACTATTAACAAAGATGTTATTATTGATCGATTTCAAAAAATAAAACCTCGTAGAAATCAATTGTAAGAATACTTTTTTTTTAAATGTACTTTTTATTTTATTATAAATTATAGCTATAATTTAGAAACAATATTTTTATACTATCAATAAATTTTAACTGTAATATATAAATTTATTAATTATTTTATTATTTCAACACTAATTTTTGTCTTGATAGTGAACCCACTAAATATTTTCCTGACTCCGCCATTGGCGACAACAACAAACATGACCGACGCTTGGTCTGACCTCCGCCGCCCTCTCCTCGAGCTCATCCTCAACCTCCTCCCCCTCCTTGATCGCCCCTCTTCGCACGCATCTACAGGTCGTGGCTCATCATGAGCTACGGCCGACCAGCTATAGTTGTTGTAATATCCCAAATTTAATTCACATGTAATCACATGAGTTAATATTATATCATATTATTAATAAGAAAATTGATATGTGTTAAGGCATGAGTTATAACTCATAGTGTTTAATCGTTGAAATTTGACAAAAAATTGTTTAAGGCATGAAAATATGATATTTGAAAATATTAGAATTAAGAAAATTAAAGTCCCGGTAATTGTTCCTATATATCAAAGTATTATAGATATGATTTTTAACAATTTTTAGGAGGTGTTTTACTTAGGTAAAACATAAATGTAAAATTGGAAAATCTGTGAAATCACGATTTTTGTTCTTCGGACGAAAATTTAGATTTTGGTACATTGGTTTTTTTTATAAATATTTTATTTGAATTCAAATAAGGGGTAGTTTCTTAAGTAAATGAATAAATAAATAAATAATAGGAAAAGAGAGAGGCCATTTACTTAAATGGCAAGTGCATGAAAATAATGGCAACTACAAGGGTATTTTTGTAACACCAATATGACCGACCTTAAAGTCGGTAATCTTCTGCCTTATCTTATACCTATGCCTCCTCTTTTCATATTTTGTTCATCATAATATCCGACCTAAGGGCGTCCAAGACTAATTGAAGAAAGTTGGAGGGGAGAAAAATCTAGGGTTCTCAACCTTGGTGAGTTCTTCTATGTCCTTTTAGTGATTATAATTGGGTAATTGTCAATTGGAGTTTCTGTGACCTTTTCATGATTCTTCTCTTCCAAAACTTAGTTAATCATGGGGTGAAACCCAAGTTATTCATGAGGAAGAAGAATGAACCCTAGGTATAACTAAATCATTTCCGAAAGTTTAATCCATGATTTGCATACCTTAGGGTGGTCCAAAATTAATGAAATTTGTTAAGATTGATTCTCTCTTAGTATACTTTCATTGAGCTTTGGAATCAAATTAATATGATGTCTGTGGAAAAGTTATGTTCTTATCTTTAAGGTACTATCACTCTATCCGCCGAAATTCTTACCCGAATTTGTAAATTATGTGTTAAATCTGATATGTAGTGGAATTATTTGATTTTAAGGTTTTATAGAAATTGATGTTAGTTCCATTGAAAATTGTAATCACTCTAAAATGATATGCGTAGCGAAAGTTATAAATATTTTACCGAACCTTACTCAGTCTGTCAGGATAGAACTTAGGACAAATTATGCTAGTATTGGTTAAATTTATTGTGTTCAATACAAATAGATATAAATATATGTAATTTTATGAGTTGCACCTTAGGATGTCTACTATTTGAGAAAATTAAAAGTACTAGAACAAGGAATGGTTATTATTTTATATAAATTATTAAAGTAATGTCACTTAGTCTGTCATAACATAGAAATAAGATAAATGTTAGGCTGAATGTTGATTTTCCTGTGAACAAAACATAATGAAATAAGATCTGAAAATTTTATAGATTAATATATTAGCAATCGAGAAGTAAGCAAAATTGGAATGAATAAATCTGGTTATCAATTCAAGCAGATACGAATTTTCTTTTATTATGTATACAATCTGTCTTAATAGTAGGTCAACTCTTGTGATAAATAATTACTTAAGTTATGAGAGTAAGTACTTAAGGGTCATGTACCTCTTCAATTAATTATGTTTCATGTGTGATAGGTTTGTGTTCAGATCATAGAAGTGATGTGTTCTTATTATTATTGTATAGGAGTAGATGAGTAAAGTAGTAAAAATGGAAAGGAAAAACCTTTTGGTAGCTCTGATAAGTAAGTTGGTTTCTCCTACTCTATGTATTCACCTCTTTTAAATTCAGTGTGACATCGATTATTATATGTATTGAATATATTTTGGATATGCTATGAATTGATTTTGAAAAATGCAATTATAAAAAATATATCTGAATGATTATATGATTGCACATTTGAAAAATATATGTATTATGATCTGAATGGATTACGATGAGTGCAATCTTGTTCCGTTTGAAATGGTATTTGATATGATTCATCTTCTGATATTCGAGAGATGTTTGTTATGTGATGAATCATGCATCAACATCTGTTTGCATTTGCATATATGATGGATGGAGTTAAGTGCTACATCGTTGATCACGATGGGAGCCACCTCTAAAATCCAATCCATCATTCCCCAATAATGGGATGAGATAGGCTGGAGCTAAGGCCATGCGAAGCTAAGTATCACATCGTGAGTAGTCGCGATGGGAGCCACCTCTAGAATCCGTAGGGGCTACCTCTAGAGTCCACCTATCACTATATGATTTGTTCCCCGAAAGGGATGGAGTAGAATGGAGCTAAGTGCTACATCGCTGATCACGATGAGAGCCACCTTTAGAGTCCACCTACCGATCACTGGCCAGTTGGTGATCCGTGCATACATATGAGAGTGTTGCATTGCATACATATGTTTGACATGTTTAAATGACAATGATTGTGAATTGAGTGGGATGATTTCGATTGGAATGCTATATATGTATTTATTAAATGTACAAAAATATTGATTTTGATATTATGATTAATGCTTGTATTTTTATTTTTTCTCGAATTTATTAGATGGTAACACATAGCTTATGAGTTATCAACTTACTGAGCTATTTTTGCTCATAATATTGTTTCTAATATTTTTCATATTCATGTAACTTGTTGGGAATCGTGCGAGATGATAGTCGTAAAAGAATTCTATAGAGAGGATTTATGTCTCTTGTATTTTTCTATTAAGATGCCGAGAGAGCTAGTCGTATTTATTACTTGTGTCAAAATAAGTTGTATTGAACATAAAGTCATTTTGTCAAATGTACGACTTAAGGTGTATCAGTTTGCTCTGAAATGATCACATATTATGTAATTTATTTAATGATATACTTTTACTCTTATGTTATAAAAGAAGATTAAATTACATCACATTTTCGCAAATTTTTCATAATTTTTATTTGATCGTCCGTAATGAGTCGTGAACTCTGGTTTAACTCACGGGTTAAATTGAGGTCGTGACAGTTGTGCCCCTCCTGATACTCCCCCACGACGAAAATTGTGCCCCCTCCTGATGCTCCCCGACGCCATAAACACCTCCGCCAAGACTCGCATCCTCCACATCCCTTTTGACGACGCTTACTACCGCGTCTGCCTCACGGGCTCCTTCGGCAAGTCCAGCTTCGCTTCCTCTCACGATTGGCTCCTCCTCGGCGATGACTTATGCTCTGGTCTCTTCCTCCTCAGCCCTATCACAAAGACTCGTATCGATCTCCTTCCTATGAAGATGTTGTACAACCGTGGGGGTGGGGGTTGGGGGGGTGGGGAGGCACATCCCTTGTCGGTGACGCCCCATGCCAAACATGCACGTAGAGGGAGGATGTCCCCACTCTGTGGTCTCGTTGCCCCCTTTTATGATCTCACCGGAGGGGGGCGACACCACCCATTGCCTGAGACGCAAAAGGGAGGCCGTCAGCCAGGTGGCAGCGCTCTCTCTTTTTTAATATTTTTATCTCTTATTATCTCTTATTTTAAAATTTTAAATATTAAAAGAGAGTAAAAAATAGTAATTTAGTTTTTTTAATAAATATAAGAAATGGAAAAAGTGGAAAACTTGATGGACTAAAGTGAAATTTGTGATATAATTTAGGGGCATCCTATAGTGAGTTCATATATTAGGATTGGATTCGAAAAATTACGATAGTTTAAGAGAGAAATAAGGAAACAATCAATTTTTTTGGAAAAAAAATGTTTTTGTCACTTCTAACGTTTCAAAATTCGTCCTCGACACGTGACAAGATTTCTTCTTAAGATGTTACCGTTCTTCCATACATATTGACTCTTTAGTTGACATAGATGGTCAATAAAGGTGACACATAAATGGAAGATTTGTAAAAGATAAAATATTGCAACACTTCAATATAAATGTGAAAGCTAAAAGTAAAAGTACATCACATAGTTCGATACAAATTGTCTAGACATATGAATCACATACATATGTCACACATACAAATTCATAACATAAGGACAAACTAAGATTGTACCATGTGCACACGCCTCCTGAGCAGAAGTCATCACACACAAATCAACTGAACCACATAAGATAATCAAATACTCGTGGGATCAAAAGTGGACCCTCTCCTTAGCATAAAACTAAATGTTAAATCAATATAATCATAAAGACGACGCATAAGCATAAGCATAAAAGAAAAAAATATTAACATATATCACATGAATAATGAGGATCCTCATAAGAAACAATGGCATGTAGAGCTCATATCTTATTACTTGCTTTATTATTTGTCATCTTTTTCTTAGAAAAACATCTTTGTTCCATTTCATTTTCATTTTAAGGACAAAATCCTTTCATTATTTTTAGCATTCTTTATATTTTTTTATTTAATTAGAAGAGCTCTTTATTTTTAAGGAATACCATGCAAACACGTGTATAACTACCTATATCATGAATGGTCAACGAGAGATCAATGCCACGATAGTAATTCTGTAAAGTAGTAATTCTGGTTTGTTTCTAAGACTTTATTTCATTTGAAATGTACAATTACTTAATGACTTAGGATTTGTACAACTTAATGACAACACTACATTTTTCAATGATGTTGACAGATCTTGTATGCGTTATGGTCCATAATATTTTTTTTGATCCATTTTCTAATTTCAAAGTTTAGAACCACATTTATATATTTCTTTCAATTCTATATTGAAGTAGCATAAAAGTATATAACCAGATTTCTTTTTCCATTTTTTCATGTTTTGCGAAGGATATGCGTCAAATATCTTGTTGCTATTCGTGCACTTTGTGGCAGATGCGGCTTGCCACAAACTAGCGGCGGAGCTTGCCTGCGAAATATTGTGACGGATTTTCTGTCAACCATGTCACCGCAAAGGCTTTGCGTTGGATGGATTCTATTGCAAAATATTTGGTTCCAAAGATTTTGTGGGGGAACTATATCCGTGGCAAATCCTTCGCAAATGAAGAGTTTGTGTGGGATTATTTGTGTTTTGTGATGGATTACTCTGCCACAAATTTCAAGTTTCCTTGTAGTGTATAAACTAGTAGGAGTAGTTTATGTTCAACCCTCTAAATGTTAGTAGAAAAAAATATTTACCAAATACTTATAGTAGTATTTTGATTCTAACAAAATGCTACCCATGCTAAATAATCTATTTTTTAAAGTGCCAAACAAAGTCTATATAATATATATTATCTTGTAGAAACTTTTATAATCAATAAAAATAAAAAAAATTAAAAGATATTTTGAGAACTCCTAACTTCTAATTGAATTAATGTATTGCGTTTAATCTATTAATTTTCAGCTACTTCATGTTTTTTCCTTGATGTAATCCTACCAAACTCTTCCTTCTACTAGAATTAGGCTCTCTGTGACATTATTAACATTTTGACAAGCGGATAGCAATTTAACTAGTGCATAGCGGATAATGACTAGTGGTTAGAGGTTGTAAGTTGTAACAAGTAAATGTTTGATAAAATTAATGGTAGAATTAGTTGATGAAAATAAAATGACATAATTAGACACATGACAAATTATTCAATTTTATTCATTATATAAATTATGTTATAATGCAATAAATAAATCATTCATACCTCAATTAAATAAAAAACTTTGGCAACTAATTTTTTTGTTAAAACATATAGAAATTTATATTGATAAAAATTTATATAGTGCACCCATGATATAAAAGTATTAATTATAAAACTATTTTTTATTCATTGTTAACATATAAATACTTGGTAATTAATTAAGTATGAATATAAACAAAATTAGTTAAATGATTATAAAATTAAAATGAGAAAATAATAAGATAAGTTAGAAAAAAATAATATATTTGAATAACGATAAAATTGTAAAAACTTATAAAATGTTAAGTCTAATTTTTAATATTTTCATAAGAAAGGTGAAATGCTATTTATTTTTATCACTTATCAAATAAAAAAAATTAATGTTTGAATTGTTAAACATATGTTATCAGAACCTAGGAGTGTCGATCCGGTGAACCCGGAAATCCGACCCGACCCGATCATGATCGGACCAAGGGTCGGGTTGGAAAATCCCAACCCTAGTTGACCCGACCCGATAGACCCAGTTTTTTTATTTTTTTTTAAATTTTTAATTATTTTTTAGTTAAATATATAGTTTTATATCATTTAAAATTTAAAAAATTATGAAATAAATTATTTTAAATGTAGAAAAGTATATAGATATTTAAAATAATATTTTTGATATTTAAAAGTACTTTATTTTTATATTAAAAATAAAATAATAAATACTTTTTATATTAAAAAATAAATGAAAAAATAAAAAAGAAAAAAAAAAGGATGGTCGGGTAACCCGACCACCGACCCGAACCAACCCGGCCCGGCCGGATCGGATCGGTTCGAACCGCAGCCCAAAAAATATGAAGATCCGATCCGACCCGGCCAACACGGGTCGGATCGACTCGTGAACACCCGTATCAGAACCGGACTTCAATCCAACCGATTTGATCGTGGATAGGCTGTTAACACAAATTAATTTGAAGACCACTACTCTTTAGACTCAATTAAACTGCTCGAAAAAAGCTGAGTTGAAGTGCGAACTATTTGAACAGGAGGCGTGTACATCAGATAGATATGCGAGAGAAAGATCTTTTGGAACGTGTGTTTGCATGAAAAAGATATTGGGAATGAGAGAGATTCGCACGAGAATCGGAGAGGATATATGTAAATGAAAGAGATGTTGGGAGAGGAAGAGACGTGTGAGAGAGAACGAGAGACCTGTGAGAGACTAGACGTTGGAAGAGAGAGATGGGAAGGATAGAGACAAGAAATACGAGAGAGAGTTTGGGAATGTGAGATATTTTTTTAATAATCAATGCAACAAAAGCATGAAAGCGAGAATTGTGTTTTAAACATTTTTTTATAAAATATTTTATCTTATTAAGAAATTATTATGATTATAATATTTTATTTATAATTTAAACTTATTTGACTTTAAAATATTATCATTTAATTTTATTATAATCTTTTACCTTTGCTACATAAATAATTTAATAATTTTTTGTATATATTTACTGCATAAATAATTTAATAATTTGATATATTATATATATTAAATTATAATATTTTATTATTAATTTATTCGATCGGCACGAGACTTTTTCGATTCATCGTCAGATCCAATGTAACGTCTGAAACACTAATTTAATTTTAAACGAAATTTCTAAAACTCCTAATGAACTCAAAATTGAACATTTTTTCCTTTCGTTTAATCTAATTTAACTTTTAAATATTTTTTCTTAACCTTTTCTTTATTTAGTCTTATCGAATCTCTTTCTACTATCTAATTTGAATTTATTAATTTAAACATCAGATTACGTGATTCATGGCATCAAAGTTTCGTCGCAAATCGTGCATCAAACAGAACATAATCTAATATTAATTATTCCTTATAACAAGGAACGCACTTAACTAACGCTCGTTGTCATCTCCCAATTTCCATCCTGGGAAGAGATCTAGGGTTTCTCTTCTCCACTATGCGAACGAGAAGTCAATCCAAGCGACAGCCGCAAGGTTTGATTTCTTTTCTTCTTCCTGCGGTTTCTTGTTCCCGACTCCTCCTAGGGTTCTGATGGTTCCACCTCTTCAGCAGTATCGCATGATGCCAAATCTTAAGTCCATCTGTTTTTTTCTTAAATCTCTTTTCTTCTGTTATATTTAATGTTTGGATTGATCGTCAAAAGGAGTCTTTTGTTCATCGTCCTGCTTTCCGACGCTTCAACTTTCACTGTTTTAGGTCGAGATGATGCTGCATCGGGCGAGCCGATGGATGATGTAGTTTCCAAAAGGGCGAAATTCGGAGTCGACGAACCGGGGAATGAAAGCGAGGCCACGAACTTTGGAGATCAAGACCAAGTTAGTAGTTATCATGTTCGTGTCTATATTTTTTTTTTTTACTTTCGAGTAGTTCCAGTTGAGGATTCAACCTTTTAATTGTGACAAAGACAAAGGCTCACAGCCTGTGCATGGTCAGTTGACCTCATTGAGGTTTCTGATTTGAATATTTGGATAGGATTGAAAACTTATTGTTTCTTGTTCTGGAATATTTTTTTATATGCACTTTCTTTGCATTAATCTGTTTTCTTATGTTAAGTTTTTCAAGTCCCATTATATTGTTTGTATGCACATTTTTGGAGCAAACAAAAAACCCCTTTTTGATATGTTATTTTTTAGATACAGAAACTTGAAAATTTGTGGTTCCTCTTAACGACAGGTTAAAGAATCGTCAATGGAGAAAGACAACGGCAGCCAGGTCGACGGTGGCAACCATCAGGAGCAGTCACGACGTGATGCTTGGAAGGAAATAAAAGACTTCCTGAACCTCCAGCCCCCTGAGTTCGACGGCAAGGACGACTTAGTCCAGGCAGAGGAATGGGTGCTGTCCATGGAAAACATTTTTAAATTTATACAGTGCTCTGAATCCAGGAAGGTCTTGTACGCAACCTACCGTCTTACTATGGACGCCCAGGATTGGTGGATGACCACCAAAATGTGGAAGTTCCCCAACGATGACATGATCACCTGGGCAAGTTTCAAAGAGGTCTTCGAGAGCCGTTACATGCCGGACTATAAGCGTGATATGAAGCGGCAGGAGTTCTTGGAGCTGAAGCAGAACAGCATGACAGTGTTTCAATACTCGACCAGGTACAACCATCTCGAAAGTTACTGCGGTCTGAAGCTTGACGAGAAGGTGAGGGCCGACCGTTTTGTGGAAGGCCTCAACCGATGGTTGAGGACGAAGATGATCGCGAGTAATTACGGAACCCTTGATGACGCTGTCAGTAGAGCATCTCATTTGGAGTACTGCCTGAAGCAAATTAGGGACGATAAACAACAAACAAGAGCATCAAGCTGGCGGGGTAACGGTCAAGACAATTGCACGAGATCCTATCAACCTCAAGGTGCCCCGCAATGGCGTCAACATCAACAGTAGCCGAAGGAATAGGGGTTGGGATAACACCATGATAGAACAAATACGCAGCTTGCTATATTTTGTTTCACAGTAACGGTGGTACTTTTGTAATGCTGCTATGCTGCAGATTCTTAGTTTCAATGAGAAAGAAGAGAAAGTTTAACTATAGTTAGTTTGGTCGGCAAAACTAATTAACCAGGGAATAGGGAAGCTGTGTTCCAAAATTGATGAGATCTCAAATTAAATTACTTGGGCTCATCATATACTTTGGTTACTTTGTTTTAATTTGGAATTGTCTAGTTTTAATTTGGGATTGTTTAGCAATGCATATTACTATTACATATGAAGTCACACAATCCGCATTGAGGTGTGTCCATTCAAATTGCCGTCCAATGGCAATCTATTTTTTTTTTCATTTCTATTCTTTTCCAATTTTTGATAAATAAAACATAAAAGATATAAAAAAATTATATAACAACAGTAAATAATATTATTACCATCATTATTATCATAATTAATAATATTAATTTATTAAAAAATTATTTTATTATTATTATTCACATGAATTGTATATTATTATTAGTTATTATTTTAAATATTATATATATATATTCATTACCATTATTTCATATCTTTTTAAAATGAAATATTTGTAATTACATTTATTTAATTTATTAATTTAATGACTTTTATTTGAGCTTTTAGTTGGATTATATAATATTTAACTTAATATTAGTGATAAAGGGTATTTTAGTAAAAGATGTATAGTGTCATTTAAATTGATGCAAAGATTACTCGTACATATAAACAAGGTAATGTACATTATTGATAATTTAATAAGTGACAATCTTTACATATTACTAAACAATATGAAAAAATAATAAGTAAACACCCCCTTTAAAGGTTTTCCTTGATCCGTTTCTATCAAAAATTAACATCTACTCAAATCAACTTTACCTCTTATATTTAATCTCATTTAATTGCACATGTATTGCTATTTTATATAACAAGTTTTAATCATTTTTTAAAATATCAAATTTAAAAACATAAAAGAACAAAGCTCTTACATTCACCTAAATTAAATTTAATCCTTTGGTATTCAATCTCATTGAATTTTTAGTTACACATATACTATATATTATCCTGTACAGACTTTTATAATCAATAAAAGATAAATAAAATTGAAAGATATTTTGAGAACTCCTAACTTCTACTTGAATTAATTTTTTATGTTTAATCTATTAATTTTCAGTTATTTCATGTTTTTCTTGATGTAATCCTACCAAAGATCTTCCTTATACTCGAATTAAATTGAAATTTATAAAACTACTAATCAACTCAAAAGTCAAAATTGAATTCATTTCTTTCGTTTAATCTATTTTTAAATTAATTTTTAGTTTTTCTTAATATTTTTTCTCTATTTAACCTTATCATGTCTCTTACTTCTATTTGATTTAAATTTATTAATTTAAAAATTAGTATCTCATTACGTGATTCATGGCATAAAATTTCAAAGTTCTAAATGTCACTCTTAGAATTCTTAATGCCACTCCAAATTTTTATTATACCCTTATTTTATTTTAAGAAATCTTCTCTCACCTTTCTCTCTCTTGTTCTAGTTCTGATTTTCCCCCAATTTTTTTTAATTAATTAATCTTCTAATTACTTTTCCTTTCTCTACTCTGCTTTTATTTTGTATGATATAATACTAATATTATATATTAAGGGATATTAGACATACATATAAATTTAATTAATATGAAAACTATACTTATTTTTAGTATTTTCTTACGAAACGCTAAATTCTTCTTATTTTTATCATTTATCAAATAAAAATAATAATGTTTGAATCGTTAAATATTATTTAAAGTTAGTGTTATCAGGACAGGACTAAACCAGATCAGCAACGTATCGACTATTAACATGGGTTAATTTGAAGGCCACTACTCTTTGGACTGAATTAAACATTTAAACTAATCAAACTTGATAAAAAAAACTGGATCGAATGGGAAAAAGCTGAGTTGAAGCGCGAACTATTTGAACCGTAGGTGCGTAATGCGTGAGTGAGAGACGCCATCTTTTGGAAGATGCGTTTGCATGAGAAAAATATTGGGGTTGAGAGAGATCCGCACGAGAATCGGAGGGGATATATGTAAATGAGAGAGATGTCGGAAGAGGCGTCGAGAAGAGACACGAGTGACAGACTAGAGATTAGGGGTGTTCATCGGGTCGGATCGACTCGGTGAACCCGAGTATTCAATCCGACCCGACCTAAGGTCGGGTCGGGTTCGGGTTGGATTTTTTCATTTCGATTTGACCCGATTCGACCTTTTATTTTTTTTGAATTTTAAATGATTTTTTATTTATTTTAAGCATTTTATACCATTTAAAATATTAAAATATATAAAATAATGTATTTTTGTGGATATTTAAAAGAATATTTTTTATGCTTAAAAATACTTTATTTTATATTTAAAATAAACTAGTAAAGATTTTTTTATATTAAAAATTAAAAAAAAAAGAAAAAAGATGTGGGTCGGGTCCAGCCTCAAAAAAAATTGAAACCCGACCCAATCCGACCCGACCAAATTCGGCCGAATTGGGTCGGGTTTGTTCACGAGTCGACCCGACCCGTGAACACTCCTATTAGAGATTGTTCGTGGAACGAGAGAGAGAGTTGGGAAGGAGAGAGACAAGAAATATTGGGAACGAAAAAGATATTTCCTAAGAGGAGAGAGAGAGGGAGTTTGGGAATGTGAGAGAATTGTGTTTTAAATATTTTTATAAAATATTTTATTTTATTAAAAAAATTATTATGATTACAATATTTTATTTATGATTTAAATTTATTTGACTTTAAAATATTATTATAAATTTTTAACTTTGCTACATAAATAATTTAATAATTTTTTATATATGTTTGCCCACAATAATTAGATATTATATCAAATTATAATATTTTATTATTAACCAGTTTGATCGATATATATAAAGTGGAGACTTTTTCTGTCCCTCGTCCGGTCCAATGTAACAACATTGTTTGAAAAACTAATTTTCATCTTGCCAAACATAGTTTTAAACTGAAATTTCTAAAACTCCTAATGAATTCAAAATTGAAGATTTTTTCGTTTAATCTAATTTAATTTTTAAATATTTTTTCTTAATCTTTTTTTTCTTTATTTAGTCTTATCAAATCTCTTTCTGCTATCTAATTTGAATTTATTAATTTAAATATCAGTTTCTCATCAGATTACGTGATTCATGGCATTAAAATTTCGTCGCAAGTTTCGTCGCAAGTCGTTCATTAAACAGAAAATAATCTACTATTAATTATTCCTTATAACAAGGATCGCATAAATTCCTCCCGTTCGTTGTCATCCCCCACTTTTCATCCTGCGAAGACATCTAGGGTTTCTCTTCTGCAACATGC
Source organism: Pontederia crassipes (assembly GCA_030549335.1). NCBI lineage: Eukaryota > Viridiplantae > Streptophyta > Magnoliopsida > Commelinales > Pontederiaceae > Pontederia > Pontederia crassipes. The sequence continues at coordinate 11,306,872 of CM060183.1, forward strand.
GAACGGGAAGTCAATCTAACCGACGGCCACAAGGTTTGATTTCTTTTCTTCTTCCTGCGTTTCCTGTTCCCTACTCCTCCTAGGGTTCTGATGGCTCGATCTCTTCAGCACTATCGCATGATGCCAAATCTTAAGTCCTTCTGTTTTCTTCTTAAATCTCTTTTACCCTGTTCCATTTAATGTTTGGATTGATCGACTAAAGGAGTCTTCTGTTCATCGTCTTCTTTCCGACGCTTCAACTTTCACTGTTTTAGGTCGAGATGATGCTGCATCGGGCGAGCCGATGGGTGATGTAGTTTCCAAAAGGGCGAATTTCGGAGTCGGCAAACCGGGGAATGAAAGCGAGGCCACGAACTTTCGAGATCAAGGCCAAGTTAGTAGTTATCATGTTCGTGTCCATATTTTTACTTTCGATTAGTTCCAGTTGAGGATTTAACCTTTTAATTGCGACAAAGACAAAGGTTTACAGCCTGTGCATGGTCAGTTGACCTCATTGAGGTTTCTGATTTGAATATTTGGATAGGATTGAAAACTTAACATGTTATAGATTTGGCGAGCCAGGTTGTTTCTTATTCTGGAATATTTTTTTATATGCACTTTCTTCGCGTTAATCGTTTAAGTTATTCGAGTCCCATTATATTGTTTGTATGCACATTTTTGGAGCGAAAAAAAAAGCCTCTTTGATATGTTATTTTTCAGATACAGAAGCTTGAATATTATGGTTCCTCTTAACGACAGGTTAAAGAATCATTAATAGAGAAAGACAACGGCAGGCAGGTCGACGGCGGCAACCAGCAGGAGCAGTCACAAAGTGATGCTTGGAGGGAAGCAAAAGTATTCTTGAAGCTCCAGCCGCTTGAGTTCGACGGCAACGGCGACATAGTCCAGGCAGAGCGATGGGTGCTAGCCATGGAAGACATTTTTAAATTAATGCAGTGCTCTGAGTCCAGGAAGGTCTTGTACGCAACCCTCCGTCTTACCATGACCGCCCATGATTGGTGGATGTCCACCAAAAGGTTGAAGCTCCCCGACGATGAGCACATGATCACCTGGGCAAGTTTCAAAGAGCTCTTCGACATGACAGTGTTTCAATACTTGACCAAGTACAACCAGCTAGAAAGGTACTGCGCTCTGAAGCATGACGAGAAGGTGAGGGCCGACCGTTTTGTCCAAGGCCTCAACCTAAGGTTGAGGACGGAGATGATCGTGAGTAATTACGAAACCCTTTATGACGCTTTGAGGATAGCATCTGGTCTGGAGGACTGCCTGAAGCGAATGAGGGACGATAAACAACAAACAAGAGCACCAAGCACCAAGCTGGCGGGGTAACGGTCAAGACAATTGCATGTGATCCTATGAATCTCAAGGTGCCCCGCAATGGCGTCAACATCATCAGTAGCCGAAGGAATTAGGGGATAACGCCATGATAGAACAAATATGCAGCTTGCTATATTTTGTTTCACAGTATCGGTGGTACTTTTGTAATGGTGCATCTTCTGTGCTGCAGATTTTTAGCTGTCTCAGCTCATTCTCTCCCTTTCTCTGTCTTTTTTTCATTTCTATTAATGAGAAGAGAAAGTTTAACAATCATGTAATTGGTCTTTTATAGTTGATTAACGGAGGATTAGCGGGGCGGTGTTCCAAAATTGATGAGATCCTGAGTTCAATTCTTGAATTTATCAATTTGGTTGAGATCCTGAGTTCAATTCCTGAATTTATCAATTTGGTCAGAATACTGATAGCCCTAAGTGCTTAGACCAAAAAAATTTCTTATAGCTAATAATAGAAATTAGATCTGAACAATCTCCTTCTTTGACATGAGAATTATAAAGTTTAAGAAAGACGCCATAACAAAATTAGCAAGTAACTTTGTAAATCAAACAAGAAAATATTAATAACTGACCAGGCCATCAAACCCGGTAGTCAATTTTCCACTAAAAATAATAAATTTTGTTTGCTTTCGTTCCACTGTGAATCAGTTAAAAAATATGAAATAACAATTTTCTACAAAACTAATCATATTAGACCACACTGTTCATGATTTTATTCCAATAGAAATCATAAACATGAATAGGTTTTATTAAAAATATCAGTTTTCTATATAAAAATCATATTATAACACACCATCTATCTTATTATAGGTGAAGAAAAAGTTGAGGGGCAAGATTTACTTCTCCAGCCAAAAAATGTGATATTGTAAAAACTGATTGAATTATTAAAGATTAATAAAATCCACTAAAAATCTTATTTTTTCATATTAAAAATCATATCACAAGCTTATTGTCCATGCATAAAAATAACAAAATTTGTTCCTAACATTTTAATAAAGAAAGACGTACAAATGTATTATACGGGAAGAAAAAAACTGAGGGGTTAGATTTACTCCAGCTATGAAATGTGATATTGTAAAAACTGATTGAATTATTAAAAAATGAATAAAATCAATGAAAAATATTTTTCATATTAAAAATCATATTACAAGCTATCGTACATGCATTATAAATTTGCTCCTAACATATTTTAATAAAGAAAGACATATACAAATGACGAACCCTCATTGAGAAAATGTAAACACAACCCTTTTTTTTCAAATTATTTATCATTTATTCATTTATATCCTTTATCAATCACTAAAGCACGGTTGAACTTGAAATATTTTTCTCATATAAAATATTGGGATATATGTTATATACATTAAGGCTCGCTAAATAGGACATTAAAGTCATTCCATAAATATGAGAATATGATTATTATTTGGAATACAGTGCATAATTATTTCATTAATTTTTATGATGAAACACAATAAATCCATTAAATTTTAACCCCCACCATAGTTCATGATATTTTTTTTTGAGAGGTAAAAAGGATTATTAACAACCTGTTAATCATCCAAACCACTTTCTAAATCAAGGTTGAGGGTTCAAATATTCCTGCTACTGCATTCAGCTTTATGTTCAATGTCATGTTCCGAGTTATTAAAAGACGAGCACAATGTGAAAATCTTCCATGCTTCCTGAGAGGCTTATTAATTTCAACCTCAAGAATGAGATCCGCTTTCTAACTAGGGAGGGAGATGTTACGTAACAACCACAAAAAAAGAAAGAAAAGAATCAACTTAAACCAAACGGCCAGATAGAGATAAAATTATAAGTTTATCTTATGGAAGATAAGAATCGGTTAATTAGGGATAAGGGATAAAATTCGGAGCCAACAATTAATAGAAGAAAACCAAAGAAGTTAAAGCGAGATTTTCCCCTCATATTTCTCTTCCTCTCTCCTTATGGCCTAAAATTTCCAATGTGATCCCAGAAGCAAGGGTAGCAGACCTCTTCTCCTCTCCATCACATTATTTGATTCTGCACTCAGCCTTATGTTGTTCAATTCAGACTGCCCTGCAGGCGGAGATCGATTAGAGGAGGGAGCGACGAGAGAACAGGGAGGGCATGTTCGATAGAATTTCTAGCGGCTCGAAGCAAGGATCACACACGAAATTAGGTTGGTGAATTGAAATCACCTTGCACAACTATTGATTCCTCTCCCTGGCATGATTTGAACATGTTGAAAGATGAAAGTTAAGAATCAAGAAACGATGCATGTCCTATTTTTCCCTATTTGATTCTTGATTGTTTGATGTATTGCTTATAAGATTTGGTTCTGGTTGTTATACTTCTGATTGGTTGGTTGCTAGGATGTAGAAATTAGGCTAGAATGAAAGTATGTTCACGTTTTAGGGGAATTTAGAGTTGAAATCGATTGGAATCCGCCGCCGTCACGGTCGTGCCGCCCTCATGGCACGCCCGTGCCACCTCTATCACAGCCGTGCTGCACCGTGGGCATGCCCGTGCCCTAGCCCGTTAACGTTAAGTAATAGGTCGGTCGATGCCGGTCGATCGAGCGCCCAACCGTCATGATCGTGCCACCCTGCTTGAACGGCCATGCTATGACCAAGTACCAAGTCGCACGACCAAGCATAGAATCGGTCGACCAACTTCTTGAACCGGTCGATCGCCCTCACCCTCTGTCACGGTCGTGCCCTTTTATGGCATGTCCGTGCCACTTCCTTCATAGAACCCGACCGTGCCACTAGGTTGTCACGGCCGTGTCAAGCTACATAATAGCCCCAGATTCCACCATACATTTCCATTGACCCTGATTTGAACGTTGTCGGTTCGCTTTATGATTAGACATGATTAAGACTGTTTTAATGACAAGTCCTCTCTAAGATCCATCCCTGATTACAACATGAATTCTCTTATTGATTTACTTCCTATCGATCTTATTGCATCAATTGTATGAAGAACAAAGAATAATAAGTTTCTAAAGTGATTAATAATTTAAGATGGAAGATGAATAATGGGTTGCCAGTCCAAGCAAAGTGCCACAAGATAAGGCATAAGGGTCGCTCCCTTGGTCATGATTTGATCACCCATTGATCCGCACACGACTGTATCGTTTGCTCGTCATATTCCAAGAATCTAAAGGCACCTAAAGTCACCAAGTTTCTAAGCATGATACAAGAACAAGAAGTATGTACAAGTGAAGCAAGCATGAACGTCAAGTCAAGTATCATTATGATTTATGCCAGAATTAATAAGTCGACTATTGATTCCAAGTTTATTATGTCTCATCATGATCTTACTATTTATCAAGATTTATTGGTTCTTATTATTCTGATGATTCCACATTAAATTTTGGCCAAGATAAGTTATGTCATCTTTCTGATTTCTCTATTCGAATTATGCATTATATACTCATGTGATTCCCCACTAGACTGTAAAGCTTATGGGAGGATCTTCTCCCCTGTATTTGATTTTCACAGGGTCAAGTCATTGGTGATGTAGAGTAGATGTGCTGCGACGATGCTCAGGTGACAAGAAAGCACATGAACAACAGGGTCTATTTAGTTATTTATTTTTCCTTCCGCATTTATGAACCTATGATGAAAACCTTATAAGATTTATTTAGAGACGAAAGATAAAATCAGATTAATTTCCGAAATGCCTTTTTGGATCTTCCTCAATGTCCCGACTATTCATGGAATGTGAAAAGCAGATGACTATTCATTTGCTTCCAAAAGAAATAAAAAAATTTCTTGGCAATCCTACAAGATTAATTCATTCTTTTTTCTCTGACAGATGGTCAGAACTTCATCTGGGTTCGAATCCTATTGAGAGGTCCACTAGAGATAAAAAAATTTTGAAGAAAAAATAAGATGTTTCTTTTGTCCCTTCCAAACGATCAGAAAAGAAAGAAATGTTTGATATATTCAAGATAATTATGTATTTACAAAATACCATCTCAATTCATCCTATTTCATCAGATCCGAGATGTGATTATTTTCGAAGGATGAACTGAATATGGACAGTTCCAATAAGATTTCATTCTTGAACAAAAATCCAATTTTTGATTTCTAGACTTCCGTAACTTATGCTATTTTTTTATTTTATTATTCTTCCGCTAGCGTGTCTCAGTTTTTTTACTGAGATGTGGTCAATAAGATGATCAAAGTCATAGCATCCGTAGCATCTCCAGGTTGGTCTTCGCCATGTGGCGTGAGTCGATTTGGGGGCGTTACATTTATGGTATTAGAGGTTAAAGTCAGGACTCTCTTGACGTCCTATTATACCGTATAGTAAAGGTTTATGTGCTTTCACTGAGTACCAGCCACACCTTCACCGTAAAGTACAAGTAAGATTTTTCTTACTTTGTGTTATTCTTTATTGATGTATTGATACATATGTCATATGAGTGGTTGATTCCTAAGAAGATTATTTTGTATGGTATGAATCAACCTAAATGGTATTAGTGATTATATAAAAGGGTTGTAAAGGTTATGAAAAATTGGGAAAGAATAAGTAATAAGCATATGGATAATTATTACCTACATGAAGAATCAATCCTACATACATTTAAGAAATAAAATATAAGAAATGATTCTGTTTCTTATAATTCATGTTTTCCATCTATTTCATAATCGTCCTATTCAAGGACTACTTCTGCTGACTGCAGTAGTATGAAGAGGAAAATGAGTAAGCATAACATTTGCAAAAAGATATATATATTTAAGAAAGAAACGAGGGGATTATAGGAGTAAACAAAATATTCACCTTACACAACAAGTAGGTGTGAGATGATATGAAACCAAACATGCTTAATTTATGATTTATTGATATGACTCATATGATTCCATTGATTTACCAAGTTAGGGGTTTAATAAATTATCAAATATGTCTATATTGATAAGTGTGAACCCGTAGTACTCGTTGTGCCTTAGATTTCATATGGTCCCTATATTATGCTGATAAAGGTCCTAAACAAGATCCAAACAAGTTATACGAATTCCTAGTTGGATTACTTTGTAAGAATTAGAATTATTAATTATGTTCAAATTATGTAATATTAGACAAGGGTTTATGTATTAGTGAGCTGCTAAACAATTATGTATAATGTACGGATGGACAAATATAGAAGTTTAAAAAGGTTCAAAAGCCACATTGGTTTGAATAAATGTTAGAAGAAATTAATCAAACATTTAGATCTAGCGTACTCATACACATATGTACATATAACATAGAATACGTATATATATATATATATAATTAACTTAGTTTAGTATATAGTAGACTTGAAATTACCTTAATATAGAATATACATAGTTCCATTATTAAAGAAATGAGTTACCTAACATTGTAGTAGAAAGATATTACCAAGATAGATTATTATGGTCGGTAAAAGAAAGATAAAATAATTAGATAAGAACATACAATGTAAGTAAGGGATAAAGGAATGGAAGAAATTTGAAAAAAAAACCTAAAGTTTCTTAATGTATATACGATTGAGGAAGATATGACCCCTCCTCCAATTAGTTGTTAAAAGACCAAAGCATCATGTAAGCAAATTTTAGAAAGTTCAGGGATTAAGATAAAGTACGAAGAATTTTATAAGTCTTTTACAAGGTTGTTAATAAGGAGTATCATCCAAGAGGAATGATTAGACATTAAGCTATAAAATTTGAAGGGAATTACACCTATCGATATAATTAATTTTCGGAATAACGTCCAATAGTGTTTCCTGTCTGATTATTTGAATTCATTCCATATGTTTACTTGCATTCATGATGTTTTACTAAGAATTTATGTTAGATAGTGTGCATAAATTATTTTGTTCATTAAGAATTAGATTGTACTATGTGATCGACCCTTCATCGTAGATATCGTTTGTTCTTAACATTGATTCAGAGTGCTTCAAGATACTCAAGAAAAGAACTTGTTGTGGTAATATATAACCACTGGCCTCCTATGTAATTATATGATCTGACATTGCAAGAAACAGATCAATGAAAGCCAAGAAGTTAAGATTGAGGGCAACTCCCATGAGAAGCAATCAAATAAAGCATTGACACAATGTGTCGAGACATAAAAAAGATAGCGAATGACATTGATTAAGAACCATCATGTTCCAATGACATAGAATGCCAAGAACGATCCATCCTCAAATGGTTTATAAGACTTCTGATTGATTCTAAATATAATTGTCTCATTTGACAAATACCTATAGTTTGTACTTTGCTCAATTTCTCAAGATATCTTATCTAAGACGAAGGTCAAGTGATCATGCCTCCACACGACGATCATCTTTTGATACCACCAAGATATCGACATTGGATTATGTTAATCGTTAATTTTGGTTGAATCAAAATAAATTACGAATCCTGAATCCTTATGGATGTCAGATCATTAGCTATAGGTCAAATTGTATATCGAATCAATAGCTATATTGTAATTTAACTCGTATATGCATTAATCCTTAGACCATAGGAAGTTAGGAAATAATGATAAACTTTTCTCCAAATTCCAATGTTAAACAATTAAGAAAAAATAAAGAAAGTCTAAAGCACTTAATTAATGGTAAGGGCCCAAGATGACAACAAAGTGCAACTAATTTTTTTGTATTTATAGTACAATTATCATAGGTTGAGGATAGAGTGAAAATAATAATAATAATAATAATAATAATAATAATAATAATAATAATAATAATAATAATAATAATAATAATAAATAAATAAATAAAAAGAATTGATAGTAAGTACATGTGATGATGAAAAATTTTAATTGAACGGAATTTTAGAGGAGTAGATATAAGTGCTTGCTCATTAAGTTTAGACCAACCAATGTGATTGAAAATAATGATAAAAATGTCCATTAACACTCCTTTTAAGGAGGTTATTGGTTCTGGTAACTATAATGTTATATATTTGGAGGATAGTAGAATAAGAAATACATGTTAATAGCGACGATCTGTTATGGTGGATCAAATCCCTTTATAATTATCGTTATCATTCGAACACCGTCAAGACACCATTTGAAACTTTGTATGGATGACACCGTCGCTCACCTACTCATTGGGTGAAGTGGATGGAGAAAAGGTCATGAATATAGAGAAAGTGAAAGAAGTAGTGGAGTACTCAAAGAAGGTTGAAATGATCAAGAAGATGTTACAGACTGCACAAGATAGATAAAAAAAGTTTAGATAAGGGGAAACGAGATCATGATTTTCAGGCTGAAGATATCTCCTATGAAAAGGGGCTATGAGATTCAGCAAATGAGGAAAGCTCAACCCTTGCTATGTTGACAATTTGAAATATCGTTGAGGCTTCATATAAGTTGTCACTACCCTCTTCTTCTTGGTGAATGCATGATGCAATCCATGTTTCCAATATCAAGAAGCATCACCACTAGGATGCCAAAATTATTCGAATTAAGGAGCCTGATCTAGCTGCAGACCTCACCTTTGTCAAGTGTCCACTCATATCATACAACGTCGAAAGAATAAACATGTACCTATAGTCCAAGTAGCCTCACGTTCCACCACGACGAACAGGTAACATGGAATCTCAAGTTGGGAATGCGCCAAGAGTTCCCGCATCTTTTCAGTAAGTCCTCCACCTCATGCAAAATTCGAAGACGAATTTTTTTTTAAGGAGGTTATAATGTAACAACCACAAAAAGAAAAGAAAAGAATCAACTTAAACCAAACAGCCAGATAGAGATAAAACTATAAGTTTATCTTATAAAAGACAAGGACCGGTTAATTAGGGATAAGGGATAAAATTCGGAGCCAACAATTAATAGAAGAAAACCAAAGAAGTTAAAGCACGATCTTCCCCTCTGATATTTCTCTTCCTCTTCCCTTACGGCCTGAAATTTGCAATGTGTTCTGTAAGAAGAAAAAGTCCTCTCGCCGCTGATCCCTGAAGCAAGGGTAGCAGACCTCTTCTCCTCTCCATCACATTATTTGATTCTGCACTCAGTCCTTACGTTGTTGTTCAATTCGAACTGCCCTGCATGCGGAGATCGACTAGAGGAGGGAGCAATGAGAGAACAGGGAGGGCGTGTTCGATAGAGTTTCTAGCAGATCAAAGCAAGGATCACACTCGAAATCAGGTGGGTGAACCAAAATCACCTTGCACAACTTAGAATAGATTGATTCCTCTCCCTGTCACGATTTGAACATGTTGAAAGATGAAAGTTAAGAATAAAAAAATGATGCATGTCCTGTTTTGCCCTATTTGATTCTTGATTTAAGATTTGATTTTGGTTGTTATACTTCTGTTTGGTTAGTTGCTAGGATGTAGAAATTAGGCTAGAATGAAAATATGTTCACGTTTTAGGGGAATTTCGAGTTGAAATCGACTGGAATCCTCCGTTGTCACGGCCGTGCCGCCCTCATGGCATGCTTGTGCCACCTCTGTCATAGCCATGCTGCACCATGGGCACGCCCGTGCCGTAGCCCGTTAACGTTAAGTAATAGGTCGGTCGATGCCGGTCGACTGAGCGTCCAACTGTCACAGTTGTGCCACCCTTCTTGAACGATCATGCCATGACGAAATACCCAGCCTCACGACCAAGCATAGAACCGGTCGATCAACTTCTTGAACCGGTCGATCGTGTTGGGTCAAAGTTTTATTGACATATGAAATTATATTTTGATGAAACAAACCTCGTAAGATTAAAGTTAAAATGTGGAAAAAGTTTAAAGAAAAATAGATAACTTTATGCACAAACTTTAATTACATAATTGACTATGATATGATTATATTTTCGATGAATGATAACATCAAAATTGTAAAGAATCCTATTAGCAATCCATAGAATCCAAGATTATCTAATTTGGATAACTGTGCAGAATGTTATGATCAAAAGAGTGCAAGTCGGTAAACCTGCAGGTCGAAGTAAAGAAGGCCGATCGAGATGATACCGGTCGAGCGAATATAAAATGACAGTTGACCGACAAATACTAAGCCTGCCCCGGACGACAATGAGCCGATAACGATCGATGTATCAGTCGATGGACCGGTCGACCGATCAAGCGTAGAAGCTGAAGAAATCATGCAACGGTCACATAAACTAGTTGATCGGTCCAAATGTGCGGTCGATCGGCCTCCGAGTTAAATGAACAGCAACAGTCAAATTTGAAGGAGAAATTTGTGGAATAATTTCTGAATGAATTTTTCACATACTGAAGGCTATCAAAAAAGTGCCAAAGCCAGAGGCTAAAACATCCATTCAATCATTGAAGAAAAACTTCAAGTTATCAATAGGAGATCATTCCTTGAAGTTTTCATTTTATAACTTTCTCTTTTTTCTCTATTCTCTTCTTGTGAGCATAGAATTGTAAAAGAGAGAAACATTTTTGTTAAAAAAATTGAGAGAGCTCATGTGTAAAAGAGGTTCAAAATCTTACCTCTTGTGCGAAAGAAATAGATTAGCTTCATTGAAGGAGAGGTGTGCCTTACCTCTCAAAGCGGAGAAAAGGGGTGGTGTAAAGGGCTTTCTTCCTTGCCCCATTTGGAATAAAGAAAGGGATTAGTGGAATATTCGACGGTCTCGAGGTTGAGAAGTCGGAGCGGGGACGTAGGTCAAGGTGTGGCCGAACCTCGTTAACAATCATCGTGTCTTTGCGTTTGATTTCCTCTCTCTCCCCCCATTCATATTATGTTTATGTTTTAAAGAATCAGTTTTGTGCTTCTGCAACGATCTTTGTGAAATCGACATTTTTTATTGAACACCAATTCACCAGTTTGGGATCCTACAGTTGGTATAAGAGCGGGTTGCTCTTGTTTTAAGATTTAATCATTTTTAGATCTAATCATTTTAAGATATGATCGTATTGTTTTAAGATTTAACAATCTTTAAGAGCCATGGCATCAAATGGAATTAATTTTTCGAAGGACAATCAATTAGTCGTCCTCCCCTTTTAAATGCATCAAATTTTGCATATTGGAAATTAGAATTCAAGCATATATTTGTTCTATTGATATCGACATGTGAGACAATTGAAAAATGTTATTATGTTCATGAAAAGTTACATATTTATTCTAAAGAAAAAGAAAGATTTTTTTAAAACTTGATTGGAAAGTCAAAAATATTTTTTATTGTGCTTTGGATTCAACGAAGTTTAATCAGATTTCAAGTTGTAAAACTGCAACCGAGATTTAGGAAAACTCATCACTACTTATGAAAAAACTGACAAAGTTAAAGAATCTAAATTGAATATTTTAAACCATCAATATGATTCTTTCAAAATGCATGATAATGAATCCATAAATATATGATTGCTCATTTTAATGATATTTTGAATGGCTTAACCTCCTTAGGCGAGCCAAGATGTAATCCCCAAAAAGTGAAAAAGATTCTCAGGTCTCTCTCCTCCAAATGGCATACGAAGAGGATCGTGATCGAAGAAAATGATTTGAACAAATTGAATTTTGATGATCTTATTGGTTCACTTCTAACTTATGAGATCTCAATCCAAAAAAATCAAGAAGAAAAAGCTCCCAAGAAGAAAACATTTGCATTGAAACCAAATACGATAGAAGAATATTCAAGTGAAGAGGAAGTGGATGAAAAGAAACTTGCACTACTTAAGAAAATTAGATAAGTATCTCAAGTTAGTTAAAAAGAAAGGAACGAGAAGCCAACAACAAAATCATACAAACACCACAAAAAAGATAAATCCTAAAAAGGTAAAAAGAAAAAATACGAAGAGTCTAATGAAACAACTAGTTCATCAAGCTCTTCTAGTGATGAAGCATATGCTTGATGACACACGACGATGAGGAAATTTCTAACCCTTCAAATTCAAATTATGACTCATTGAACTCTTCCGAAGAAATTCCTTCTTTAGATGTGAATAAAGAATTCTCCTCTCTTATAAAAAGATATTTTTCAATTAAAGAGGAAAATGAAACGTTAATACATGAAATTAAAAAAATTAAAAGAAGAAAAGAATGCATGCTTTTTGGAAAATGAAAAACTAAAAAATGAAATTGATACTTTGAAAATCACGCATGCATATGAAGTTGTAAAAGTAGCATGCTCTTTGGAAAAATTAAAGAAAGAAAATGTTTATTTGAAAGATATACAAAATAAAGTTATTTCTTATGCAAAGAAAAATAATCTTAGGAATCATTCCTATGATGGAAAATCACATTTCAAATGATTTACATGTGGATTTTATGGGCATTATGCATATCAATGCAAAATAAGAAAATCAACACAACATTGCATGATTTGAATTTCGAAAGAAACATTGTCTAACAAAATAGGACCCAAAGAAATTTGGTACCAAAGGTTACATAATGTCTTTTCAGGTGTGCCTCACATGCAAAACAAAGGACAAGTGGTGAAGACACAAAGGTTATGGTAAAAATATTATTTACTTTTTAATTTCATCCAAAAATTTCAAAACTACTATTTCTTTAACAGAAAAAAGAAATATATAAAAATATTGGTCATAGTGATAGGGGGATCATATTAAAACATTATTTTCACATATCATGAATATCACATTGTTTCATCAAAGTTTTTATGCCATATTTTGATTATTAATATATTTTTATTTTGACTTTCATTAATTGGTTTTCATTATAAAATAGTCATAATTTAGGGGGAGTTATTTTTAAAACTTGCAATACTTTACATATCTATTATAAGACAAAAGAGGGAATAATACATTTTCTTTTTGAAAATTGATTAAGGGGGAGTTACATATGGTTTCTTATACACTTCATTTACAAACGACTTTTTGATGAAATAAAAGGGGGAGAAATATGACATGAATATACTTTATATTAATATCTCCTATTGTAAGAAAATTCAAGTGTTAGGGGGAGTAAAATGGTTTTTACAAGATTTTACAACTTTTTCGCCAACTTATATATTTTTCATATTTCTCGATTTGTCTTCATAAAAAATGAGGAGATTGTTGGGTCAAAATTTTAATGACATATGGAATTATATTCTGATGAAATAAACGTCGTAAGATTAAAGTTAAAATGCTGAAAAGGTTTGAAGAAAAAGAGATAATTTTATCCACAAACTTTAATTCATAATTGACTATGATATGATTAGATTTTGGATGAATGATGAACATCAAAGTTGTAAAGAATCCTATTAGCTATTCATATAATCCAATATGATTTAATTTGGATAACTGTGCAAAAAATTGTGATCAAAAGAGTGCAGGTCGGTCAACCTGCAAATCGAAGCAAAGAAGGCCGGTCGAGATGATACCGGTCGAGATGATACCGGTCGAGCGAATAGAAGATGTCGGTCGACCGACAAATACTGAGCTTGTGTTGGGTCAAAGTTTTAATGACATATAAAATTATATTTTGATGAAACAAACATTGAAAGATTAAAGTTGAAATGCTAAAAAAGTTTAAAGAAAAATGAATAACTTTATACACTACGCTTTGATTAAATAATTATCATTGATCTAATTAGTTTTGGAGAAAAGGAATGTCAGAATTGTAGAGAATTATGTTAGCTTTCCATAGACTCCAAGATCATCTAATTTGGATAACAGTGCAGAAAGTTATGATCAAAAGAGTGCAGGTCGGTCAACCTGCCAATCAACGCAAAGAAGATCGGTCGAGAAGATACCGGTCGACCGGCGTCTTACTAACCCTGCTCCGGACAACGTTGAGCCGATACTGATCGATGTATCGGTTGACGGGACCGGTCGTCCGATCAAGCGCAGAAGTTGAAGAAAACGCGCAACGGTCACATAGACCGGTCGACCGGTCCAGAAGTGCGGTTGACCGGCCTCTGAGTCAAATGAACAGTAGCGATCAAATTTGAAGGAGGAATTTGTGGAATGATTTCTGGACAAAATTTTCACACATTGAAGACTATAAAAGGAGTGCCAAAACCAGAGACAAAAGCATCCATTCACTCATTGAAGAAAAGCTTCAAGTTATCAAAGAGAGATCATTTCTTGAAGTTTTTATTTTATAGCTTTCTAATTATTTCTCTCTTCTTCTCTTGTGAGCTTAGTTTTATAAAAGAGAGAAACACTTTTGTTCAGAAAAATTAGAGAGAACTCCTGTATAAAAGAGGTTCTAAATCTTATCTCTTGAGCGAAAGAAATAGATTAGCTTCCTAGGAGGACAGGTTGCCTTGCCTTTCGAAGCGGAGAAAAGGTCGTGGTGTAAAGGGCTTTCTTCCTTGCCCCATTTGGAACAAAGGAAGTGCTAGTGGAATCTCCGACGATCTCGAGGTCGAGAAGTCAGAGCGGGAACGTAGGCCAAGGTGTGGCCGAATCTCGTCAACAACCATGTGTGTTTGTGTTTGATTTTCTCTCTCTCTCAATCCCTCTCATATTATGTTCATTATCTGAATTGCTTTGATTTAAAAGAATTAACAAATCGATTTTGTGCTTCCGCGGTGATTTTTGTGAAATCGATATTTTCGGATAGAACACCAATTCACCCCCCTCTTGGTACCCTTTGGGATCCTACAATTTGCCTCGGACGACGACAAGCCGATGCCGATCAATGTATCAATCGACAGACCGGTCGACCGATCAAGCGCAGAAGCTGAAGAAATCGTGCAACGGTCACATAGACCGGTCGACCGGTCCAAATGTGCGATCGACCAGCCTCCGAGTCAAATGAACAGTAATGGTAAAACTAGAGGCAAAAGCATCCATTCACTCATTGAAGAAAAACTTCAAGTTATCAAAATGAGATCATTCCTTGAAATTTTCATTTTATAGCTTTCTCTTCTTTCTCTCTTCTCTTCTTGTGAGCATAGAATTGTAAAAGAGAGAAACTCTTTTGTTAAAAAATTTGAGAAAGCTCATGTGTAAAAGAGGTTCAAAATCTTACCTCTTGAGCGAGAGAAATAAATTAGCTTCATTGAAAGAGAGGTGTGCCTTACCTCTCGAAGCAGAGAAAAGGCGGTGGTGTAAAGGGCTTTCTTCCTTGCCCCATTTGAAACAAAGGAAGGGATTAATGGAATCTTCGACGGTCTCGAGGTCGAGAAGTCGGAGCGAGGACGTAGGCCAAGGTGTGGCCAAAACTCGTTAACAACCATAATGTCTTTACATTTGATTTTCTCTCTCTCTCCCCATTCATATTATGTTTATGATCTAAATTGTTTTGTATTAAAAGTTTTTAAAGAATCGATTTTATGCTTCCGCGACGATCTTTGTGAAATTGACAATTTTTATTGAACACCAATTCACCCCCCTCTTGGTGCCCTTTGGGATTCTACAGACCGCCCTCGCCCTCTGTCATGATCGTGCTCTCTTATGGCACGCCCGTGCCACTTCCTTCGTAGAACTTAATCGTGCCACTCAAATCGGAACGGCCGTGCCACTAGGTTGTCACGGCCGTGTCAAGCTACAGAACAGTCTCGGATTCCACCATACGTTTCCATTGACCCTGATTTGAATGTTGTCAGTTCAATTTATGGTTATACATGATTAAGACTGTTTTAATGACAAGTCCTCTCTAAGATCCATCCCTGATTACAACATGAATTCTCTTACTCATTTACTTCCTATCGATCTTATTGCATCAATTGTATGAAGAACAAAGAATAACAAGTTTCTAAAGTGATTAATAAGTTAAGATGGAAGATGAATAATGGGTTGCCAGTTCAAGTCAAGTGCTACAAAATAAGGGTCGCTCCTTTGGTCATGGTTTGATCACCCATTGATCCGCACATATCGTTTGCTCGGCATACCCCAAGAATTTAAAGGCACCTAAAGTCACCAAGTTTCTAAGCATGATACAAGAACAAGAAGTATGTACAAGTAAAACAAGCATGAATGTCAAGTCAAGTATCGTTATGATTTATGCCAGGATTAATAAGTCTACTCTTGATTCCAAATTTATTATGTCTCATCATGATTTTACTATTTATCACGATTTATTAGTTCTTATTATTCTGATGATTCCACACTAAATCCCTGGCCAAGATAGGTTATGACATCTTTTTTATTTCTCTATTCGAATTATGCATTGTATACTCATGTGGTTCTCCACTAGGTTGTAAAGCTTACGGAAGGACCTCCTCCTTTGTGTTTGATTTCCACAGGGTCAAGTCAATGATGATGTGGAGTAGGTGTGCTGCGACGATGCTCAGACGACAAGAAAGCACATGAACAATAAGGTCTATTTAGTTATTTATTTTTCCTTCCGCATTTATGAACTTATGATGAAAACCTTATAAGATTTATTTAGAGGCGATGTATCCACCTTTCTGGACTTCCACAACTTATGCTATTTTTCTTTATTTTATTATTCTTCCGCTGATGTGTCTCAGTTTTTTATTGAGATGTGGTCAATAAGATGGTCAAAGTCATAGCATCCGCAGCGTCTCCAGGTTGATCTTCGCCTTGCGGCATGGGTCGATTTGGAGGCATTACATGTTATAGTTTGAGAAAAGACAATTGAAGCAATTAAAGCAAGGTCAGAGAAGAGGATAAGGAGGAAGCCAAAAATATTTCAAAGACTTCGTTACAAGTCAACTAGAATAGTAACATAATCAACATGTGATAGACCAAGAAAATATATTCAGCTATAGCAGTAGAGAAGATAATATTACAAGCAAGATTGTAGATGGAAGGCAAATAAGTGCAATAATAGATGAAGAAAAAGAAGTGAAGCAGTAGCAGTTTAGTGGTAAAGTAAGATATACTAACATACAATTCAACATACAAGCTTTAGTATCTGTTGCAACATAATAATTTAGAAGGTTGCAACAATGTAGAAGTCAGTATTAATAAATGTCCATGTATGACTAACTGAAATAATAGACATAAGACGCGCGATTGTTAATATGTCATGTAATGTGCATATGTAGTTCATAGAATGCATGTACTCTATGTTTCTATTAAGATGAAATACATATTCCATGACATGTAGAAAACATGTTATATGATTATAGCATGCATGAGCCTCAATATATTCTAACAGGAGAAATCTCCTGCACCTCTTAGATCTGTGCAGGCATGGACGAGACTTAGGTTCGACAGTGAAGACCTCATGATAATGAGATTTCACATGTGACTGTGAGGCTATGACCAAGTTATCTTATGAAACTTTTTAGCAAGTCAAGTGTGTATGACTTACGAGCCTTTGAGTCATGGACTTTTATATGAATTCATTTATGTATTATGAACCCTATGTTGGATCTTATGTTAGAGCCTATATGGTCATGAACTAATATGTTATCTTGAGATTTATATGTTTAAAAGTCTTTTGCTGTTTTATGTTAATTAAGTTTATGTTTCATTATTATATTTTTGCTATGATGTTTTATGCGATTAGGTTATGAAAAATTGAAAAAAAGTAATGCCACCTAGGATCCGATTTTTAAATTGGGACCGAAGTTTGGGGAGGTTACGAGTCTTATTAGTAATATACCCTATACTCAAGATGTCGAACTATTTGGTTGGATTTAGAAGAAAGATTTGGAACAACAAAAGGCCAAAGAATTTGTTCTTTGCATAGTGAAGTTTTCTCGTTATCACAAGGATCTAAGGTTGCAGAATATCACTAACTTGAGTTTTTGTGGGAAGAACGGTCTGTGATGACCTCAACTTTAACTTTTTTTAGGCATACTTAAGGAATATACATAGTGTGTGCAACAACAGAAGTTATACAATTTTTTTCTGGATCTCAGTGAGAGAGTTATGTGGCAAACTCTGTTTATGAGTCCTTTATGATCCGTCAACCATGCTTATTCTACGATTATTGAAGAAGAAAAGAGGCAAAACAAGTTAGGTTGCTTACAAATTGATTTGGCTTCTTTTTTCTTGGATCAGGAACAAAGTCTCAAACTGCTATTGGGAAATAGAAAAGGTTATGTTATTGTCTTTGAATATTGTCATAAGGCAGGATATAAAAAACACAATGCTGCAAGTTGATTGGTTACCCAACTAATTACAAGTTTAATAAAGGGAAGACACAAGGCAATGCAAACAGTAGATCTGTGCAGGGAAATGATTGGTCCACTGGCAGTTCGGCTGGTTCAACTGATAATTCTTTAGCCAAGTCTGGCCCAATTCTCGAGGAGCAATACCAGAATGTACTGAGGTTGATCAATAAATATATAGAATAGAAGACTTTAGAGGCCTCGGTTAATATGGTAGGTGAGAATCTGATATCGCAAAACTCAATTGCTTCTAAATGGGTATTCGATGCAGGTGCCTCTCTTGTCCTATGTCTTCAAATTAACTTGGCTGATGGATATGAAAATAGTCCCGGAAGGGAGCTGTGTTACTTTTACTAATGGTCATAAAACTTTAGTTACTCATTCATTCACGTTCTTATACAATAGAATCTAATAGAAAGATTACATAAATTTTCCACGTTTCAAATTTAATTTGATTTTTTAACTAACAAGGACCTTAATGCTTTTATAATATTTTATTGTACTTACTTCAGGATTGGCACAATTGACAAGTGAGCCTGACTGGTGCGGAGGATGACTCTACTACTTGGTTAAGTCCTAGCTTTTGAAGAGGGGTTCTGAATTTTCTGAGTTCGCAATCCTGGAGGCCTCTGTAGTTGCAGCTGATAATGTGATTTGGCATAGGCATTTGGGCCAATTACTTTGAATAAATTTCAGTATATTACAAGTGTTGAAGGATTTTGTTGGTGACTGTAATTCTTTTCATGGTAGTGTCTCTCCCTTGGCAAGACAAACAATACTACATTTCCAGAAGAACACTGCATTATGGTGAAAAGCCATCTGACATGTTGTCTATTGATACTTGGGGTTCTTTTAAACATCCTTATTATAGTGGCAACAAATATTGTTTAACCACTGTCGATGATTTACAGTTGAAATGACATGGATTTATATGTTGAAAAGTAAAAGATTACTCAACACAGTCACAACTTTTCCTTTCTATGGTGGAAACAGAATATGAAAAGATAACTTTAAATTAGATAATGGGAATGGGGCTTAATACTTCAACACAATGTGGAATGAAGTATTTGCTGACAAGGGGATAATGCACCAAAGCTCACGTCCTTACACGCCATTTCAAAATGGTGTGGTGGAAAGAAAACATACGTGCATTTAGAAGTGGCAAGATTTCACATGTTTCAATCCTCTCCACCTGTCAAGTTTTTGGTGGACAACATTAAAATTGATGTGCATCTTATTAATAGTATTCCTTTGAAGTATTGGATAATCATTAACCTTATAAAAAAAGTTTCACAAAGATCCAAATTTAAGTCATCTAAAGATTTTTAACTGCTTATGTTATATTTCTGATATCATAATTCATCACAAGTTCTCTGCAAGGGCTCTTCCAAGGGTCTTTATCGGATATTCCTTCTCCCAGAAAGGCTATAAGGTCCTTGATTTTTGCAATCAAGACAGATATTGGCTAATCAGGATGTCAAATTTTTTGAAACACCATTTCCATTTGATGAAAAATTAAATTCAGCATGAGTCGATTATGAAAGCTGATAATCTACAGTGACAAGATATTGTTGAAGAGTGGACAGGACGTGACTTGATTCATCTGTCCTTTACCCCTCGAGCAGAGACATCTCAGCATGCATGGCTTAGAATTACTACTTATAATTCTTCTCCTGAGGTCTTAATGTCGACTGGAACTCCCTATTCATCATCTCGAGCTTTCTCACCACCAGCTCCTATCCCACAGGAGCCTGTTATTTCTTCTTCGAGGCCCAGAAGACAGACTAAACGACCTACCTGGCTCAATGATTGTGTTACTTCCACATCTACGCAGACTCCAAAGTTAAGCAAAACTGCATATGTATATCTGATTGGCTCGCTTACTGCATGAGCTGCAGGTTCACGTTGGCATTCCTGTTCAGGTTGACGCATTCTTGTCTTCCACAAAAGCGTGAGTATTGATTGCTTCTAATTTGCCGGTGAACGGCATTTACAGCGGTTGATTCAACTAACGCTGCCTATGTCTCCCTCCACTCCGGATCAGCTTACACATCTTCTTACCTAATAAGGTGCTCAGCAGGCGTCAACACGAGTGTTTGCTCTCAAAGCTTCCGGGGATTGATCCATTTTATTTCAACTGCCAATTTGAGGAGAAGAGGGGGGGAGCGTTGTTAGTTAGTCGTACGTGCTGTATGTGTATTCGGTACGCTTAATTATTTGATCGGTTAGATGCTATAAATTATGTGTCTTTGCATACCATTTTGTTATATTAAAATTATCAGTTGATGCCATGGAAGTATGAAAAGGGGATTTGTTGTTGTAAAACACACATATAGTATGAATTATAATATGAAAGTGTAGTTTCTTTCCCTCCATCGTTATTGTTCTTCCTCCAGTACCAATCTCTGCTCGCACGCAAGAATCTTTCCAAGTGCCAGTTCCGAAACTAAAATTTAAGTGCATATTTTAATTTTTTTTTCTTATGCAAATGAGTGGCTTAAATTTCAAGGAAAGAATTGTCATTACTTTAATAAATAAAATTGAAAAATTTAATCATATATTGAGGTGCGTGATTAATTAAGAATCCAGATATACCAACACCATCTGGTTTCGTGGTGTAGTTGGTTATCACGTCAGTCTAACACACTGAAGGTCTCCGGTTCGAGTCCGGGCGAAGCCATTTTTTTTATCTTTGATAAAAATTTTATACAATATCCTTTTCCAGCAAATAACTTTGGTAAAACATATTATGGTTTTAATTTGCCTAACTCTCTTTAAGAAAAAAATGTCTTTTAATTAGATAAAGATCATGAACCACCAAGATCTCAGGTATCCAAATTTTAAATTCTAAGTATGCTGTCATTTGTTTACAAAAGATTAAGTCGATAGTAAAAATAACAGGTCATTTCCTTTAACATCCTCCGAACTATAACTTTTTTCTAAATCCAATCTTAAACTTACAAATTTTAGTCCCCAACCTTATCCAAATTTGACACTTAATTCATGTTAAATTTTAACTAAATTTTATTTAAATTTAATTGTGAAATATTATTTTTACCCTTGCGTTCATACTACAAAAAATATATTTAAAATAAAAATAATCAATACAAGTAAAAGTACTAGCTGATAATAATATTTTTTATACAATATTATGTTTATGTCAATATTTTTATTTTTTTAAAATTTTTCATGTTAAAAATAAGGGGTAAAAATGACATTCACATTTATTATAAAAAGAAACTTAACAAACTTTAAATTAAATTTAACTAAAGGACTTAAATGTCAAATTTAGATAAGTTCGGGAACTAAATTTTATAAATTTATAATTTATTAGATGCAAAAAAAATTATAGTTGAGTGAGTGTGAAAGGAAATAACCCAAAATAATATAATCATATTTATAATCACTTTCATCTTTACAAAAGTAGAACATCTCATAATTTTAAGCATTAAATTTGGATCATTGTCAAGTTCGAGCCGATCAAATCGAATTTAATGAAGCTCCAGATTTTTGGTCATGTTGGCATCGTCCAATTTATTTTCATGATGTGACAGGCCATGCCGGATTGTCTTTGGACTAATCTGACACAGTTCGAACTAGATCGGCCTTTGCCGGTCACCAAGTTGGGTGCCCATTTTTTTCGTTTCTTTTATTTGCTCTAACTATTCATGATATTATTATAAGTTTATATTTTATACAATAATAATAAATTATAATCTATTTATATTCTAGACTATATTAATGAAAATAAATTAACAAATTATTAAATATTAAAATAGATAGTAAAAATAAAAAATCATGCTAATTCGAGCTGAAGTGTGTCGAATCCGAGTTTGTCATATCGTACCCAATACCTTATTGACGATCTGATACGATTTGGTACGAGTCTCTTATTCAATTCGTGCACGTAGTACCAGCTTGGCCGGGTCGGGTAGCCCATCCAAAACTCCATTCACTTGGAAACAACCAACCAACACACGTATAGGTTTAATGATATAAGTTTGAAAAGTTTACAAACTCAAATATATGCATCAGAAATCGTTACATGCATGTTATATACATTTTGGGTTAGAGAATAAACCAAGTTCATCCTCAAAATATTGAATCAAGTTTGATTAGAGCAAAAACAAAAATACTGATGAATCCAATTCAATTTAATATCGGATCATGCTAACCAATTGACACCTTATTTTAAATGTTTTTTTAGCAATTTAAGAATAATAATAACCAAACAAATAAAAAAGATAAATCATTGATAAAAATAAAATAAACATTATTTTATTAATTTTACATAATTTCATATAAGTTAATTATTAATAATAAAGCAATTAATTTAGGACATTTGGTATCTAATTATGAGGTCGGTCCCGTGTATTAAATATATTCAGCATAAAGATAAAGATTACGTGTTCATAACATTTCAACATGGTTACGATAGAGAGATAGACTGCTCTAAAATATTTTTATTTAGAGTTTCATTTTTTATTGTGAGGTAGGTGATGCGAAATAATTTTATAGAATTAGTTGGACTAAATAATAAGTCGACTCTTAATTTGTGGATAAAAAAAAATAAAGATTACGTGATCAGGGATGAGACATTGGGCTGTGGACCGAATAATATAATCTCTGGGTCAATTAATGATAAAAATAGGATCGGGAGTGAATGAACACGAAAACAACTTTTATATGTGCGCATTCAGACAGAAACGGTAAGACAGTTTATAAATGATTATCTAATTAATGTATAAAATCTCCTTTGCATAAGCGTTTGATTATTAAAATATTTGAAAGTAAAAACATTTTTTTCCTACACGTAAATAGTCGAGAAAATAAAGGATATGCAAATTCATCGAACTGATAAGAAAATCCATATATTTGAATTGAAGTTCACTCCGTATATATGAATTGGTAACATTTAGAAAATCCATGAATAATAATAAATTATTTAAAAATATGTTATATAATAATTTTAACTTAACTTCAGTCAGGGGGGCCAAATTTTAAATTAACCTTAAAAATACATAAATATATGTAACATACGAATGTCATTAAAAATTAACCTTAACAACTTGACATGAATGGCGGACGGAGCCATATTCATGAAATATATTCAAACAACGGAATCATGAAATATATTCTTCAAATGATATTATTATGACATTATACAATTTAAGCTATTTGTGATACAAAATAATTGCTAAATATATTACTTTATTTTATTGTGCAATAGTATAATACTCTATACAAAATACAATTATGAGAAATACATATTGTAACAGAGCAATAATATTTTTAATAAGTATTAATTTAATGTGCTCCATATTATAATTATTTATAACGTAATGAAAAATAAATTTTATCTTCCATTAAATTAAAAAGAACAAAAATGTTGTATTAATACGGTTCCGTAGTGAAATTCGAATACTCGACCTTCAACAATAACCACAACTCATAATTTAGTTTCCACTTAACTTTTTAAATAATTAATATTGTAATAACACCCAACTTCTAAATATAATATTATTTTGTGATGCCTCTTCATTTATTCTTAATAATTAATATTCTCATAATTTATTTATTCCCACCCAACTACTTAAATATAATAATAATATTGTATAACATGAGATAAAATATATTAAGTTAATGCAACATTGTATTATGCATATGTTTTGAGATA
Source organism: Pontederia crassipes (assembly GCA_030549335.1). Taxonomy (NCBI): domain Eukaryota; kingdom Viridiplantae; phylum Streptophyta; class Magnoliopsida; order Commelinales; family Pontederiaceae; genus Pontederia; species Pontederia crassipes. Next base: position 11,330,782 of record CM060183.1, read on the forward strand.
TATGAAATGAATTAGTTTAAACAAATTGAAAAAGGAACAAAGAATTATTATAATGTACAATTGTTTCTACAGTTATTTATTTACATTTTTCATTATTTCTATTTACATGATTTCATATATATTTTCAAAGATTTGATATGTTTAATTTAATTTGTATTTTTTCATATTAATTATATATATATATATATATATATATATAATACCCATATGAATTTAATGGGTGTAGATTTACATGACGTAAATCATTTTTTTTAAATAAGTTGTTAGTTTTTATAAATAAAGTGCATATAAAAAACAAAAAAAAGTGAAATATTTATATGACATTAGCGTTACGTTTTTTTATCATTAAAAATATAAACCAGAAAAAAGAGAAAGGGAGAGAGAGTAGAAAAAGAAAGAATGATTAGAATATAATTATTAAAAAATGATTGAGAACTGATATCTAATAAAAAAGAGATTAAAATAAAGTAAAGGGTAAAATAAAAAAAATGTGAAGTGACATCTTAAAAGGGTTGAAGGACACAATTTTTTTAAAAAAATCTTGGTGTCACATATAATGTGTTATGGATATAAATGGACGGTTGGCAGGCAAAACCTACTGATGTGCATGCAACCTGCCAGCTCTGATGGACACAACGGATAGGATTCGTAAGTATTCAATTGATTAATACACTCATTAGGACATTAAATAAGTTAAAGCCACGTCGACCGTATTATTGGGGTGTGCATGCCAAAAGTGTGTATCAGTTTTTTTTTTTGTTTTTTTGGGCAATAATATTTTTTTAGACAATAATATTTGAAACCTAACACATATTTGCTTGTAGTTGCATTGAGACTCCTATATTTTTTCAATTAAAATTTATCGATGTTTAAAGTTATTAGCATCTCATTAAGAAAGCGATAAAGAAAATAAATCCAATGATCACTGTGATATTTAAAAAACATTATTTTGGAATGACCAGGACCACTCCTATATTTGAGTTAATTTGCATCCAAAAGGAACCGGATATATCAGAGGCACTGCATAATCCAAAATAAATTATTTACCGTGCCAATCAACGCGTTAATGTCAGTAATATTTTATTTAGTTAATAACTTTTATTTTGATGTTACATAAATATTATTTGAGGAAAAATAATTAAAGCAATAGTTTTTTCTTTGTCACATGATCACATCAATCGAAGAAGTTTGAAGTAAAACATTGAAATGACGTTAGTAGGTAAGGTTCAATTTGGACTTTGCATGTGGGTGAAAGAAAAAATGCAGAATATTTTTGTTTTGTCTCATTGCTGTTCCTCATTTTTGTTCAACCAAGAATAAGAGTGTTTTTTTGACTTCACGAAGAACTCATTTGCTTTAATTTTTTTCTTACTCTTAAGTCTTATCATCGTTACAGATGTGACTCACAGAAAAAGCTCTTTGGATAATTGTTGGAGCATAAGATCTTTATTTTCGGTTTGTCGTGATGCCAAACAGCTGAGTTTTTGAAACTGCATATAAATTGAGGACCCCAATGGTCAAAACATTATATATATATATATATATAATATGTCACTTTTCTAATACTTAATGTCACTCCATATTTTCTATATAACCTTCCTTTTACTTTAATTAATTCTTCTCATCTCTTTATGTGATATCGGTGTATGTGTCTAGTTCTTTTTAGCTAATGCATTTTCCTTCTTCTACTCTCTCTCTTTCAAATTTCAAATTAGTGTTTTTATTTTTTATATAAAATATAATCCTTATTATAATATGAGACAAAGACGTACATATAAATTTAATTAATATGAAAAACTATAATTACATCAAATATGTAAAGTATTAGTAAAAAATGAAATAAAATGGACAAAAAATAAAAATAAAGCACGATAGATAAAATTTAAAAATAAGTTTTTATAAATGATTGTATCTTCTGATTATTCAATAAGCATTTTTGCCTTTTTCATTTTTTTCAGAACTTTTTTATCTTATATTTTCCAAAATTAATTTATATATTTGTTACAATATTATATAACTAGAAAAATGATATATATGTATGTCTCATACCATACTATATAATATTAGTATTATTTTTTATCATAATAAATCTGGGAAAGAAAGTAGAGAAAGGAAAAGTAGTTTGGATTAATTATTAAAAAATATTAGATAGAAAGTGGTAACAAAAATAGAAAGGACACATATAGAGATAAGAGAAAATTAATTAAAGTAAAAATGAGGGTAAAATAGGAAATTAAGTGATTGAGGAGTGACATTAAGAGGGTAAATTACACCAAATATTCTTCAACTTTAAGGTTTGCTCAGTGATATCCTTCAACTTCACTTTGTAACGAAAATGCCCTTCATCTTTTAACGCGTTTCATCCGATGTCCTCTTTACCTAGGATAGCCGATTTTTCGATTTTTCGTCGACGTGATGTCCACGTGGTCATCTCCTCTCTCCTTCACGCAAATAATCGTCTGACGTGGTATGCTCCGATGTGGCACATAAAATTACACCAATACCCTCCAACTTTACTTTGTAACACAAATGCCCTTTATCTTTTAACACGTTTCACCCGATGCCCTCTTTACCTGGACAGTCGATTTTCTGATTTTTCGTCGACCTGACGTTCACGTGATCATCTCCTCTCTTCTCCACGCAAATAGTCGTTCGATGTGGCATGCTCCTACGTGACACATAAAATTACATCAAATGTCCTCAAACTTTAAAGTTTGCTCATCAAATGCACATAAAATTACATCAATTTGGGCAAAGATGACGGTCGACGAACGCGAAAGGTGAACGAGAGAACGACGAAGGAGAGCGATCGACGAAGGAGGTTTTCACGCGAACGATGACAAAGAGATAAATAAGGAAATAATTCAATAGTGAGTGAGTCAACTTACGGTAAGTAAGATGGTTTAATATGTAGTGCCATGTTGGATGACTATTTTGCATGGAGGAGAGAGGAGATGGCCACGTGGACGTTACGTCGATGAAAAATCGGAAAACTGACTGGCCCAGGTAAAGAGCATCAGGTGAAACGTGTTAATAGATAAAGGGCATTTGTGTTACAAAGTAAAGTTTGAGGGTATCGCTGAGCCAACCTTAAAGTTGGAGGACATTGATATAATTTTATGTGCCACGTCGGAGCATACCACGTCAGACGACTATTTGCGTGGAGGAGAGAGGAGATGGCCACGTAGACGCCACGTCGACGAAAAATAAAAAAATCGGCTATCCCAAGTAAAGAGGGCATCAGATGAAACACGTTAAAAGAAGAAGGGCATTTTTGTTACAAAATGAAATTGGAGAGTATCACTGAGCAAATATTAAAGTTGGAGGACATTTGATGTAATTTATCCGACGTTAAGAGCACCCATATATATATTGGGCACATCTCGAGTATGTGAGAGACTTTCGATGTTCAAAATTATTTGCATCTGACTAATTCGAAGCTTCCAATGTTCAGGACTTCTAATTCGAAGTCGAAGTGAAAGAGCAATAAATATGCTACACAACATTACTTTGTCTATTGTGTCAATCAATCCTAATTAATTTGTATATAATTTTGTAATTGTCAATGTTCAAGATCTAGTGAGCAAATTGTACAATGTTTAGAAACTCACGTCATGATCGACTTACTATTTTTGTTTTCTTCTTCTTTTTCTTCAGAGGAAAAAGGTACTATTTTTCTTCTCTTTTGCGCGTTGAACAACCTTCGATTTTCCAGCTTTCTTGTATTGTAAGATAATGTTTCCGATATTCTTTAAAGCTTTCAATGTAATAAAATATGTATTATTTTGTTTTGAAGATCATAACACAGTTTCTTATTAACATAATTATAAAAATATCGAGAGCAAGTAATAACCTGTGCATGAACTAGCACATTAAAAATATTTGTATCGTGTTAAAGGTTGGGTGAAATAATGATAATGCTTCTAAGCAAGGAGGAGGAGGGAGAATATTAATTAAACTCGTCGGAAAAGTATTTGGTACGTGTCGAATCAAATAGCCATTTATGATTAAATGAAAGAGCAGCCACCACCTAAACTCATGTATACCCTCATTTCTTTAGATAGTCTAATATTTTGGCATATTACTAATTTTTTTAAATTAAGGTCTTTACTTCTCTTAAGTTAAGATATCAATAATAAACTTAACTAATACATATTTTTTATTTTTTATTTATTGATTTTATGTTAAATGTTTATAACTAATAGAAATAAGTGCATGCAAAACTTATTTAATTTTATAAGTATTTATTAACGTCATATTCAAATTAATTAATGTGCCTATTTAATTGTTGATAACTTATAAGATCACTTTTCTCATACACGCAAAAGAAAAAAAAGAAACCAACAGAACTGTCGGCGCAATTTTGTCCTTTGGTTGTGCTGTGCCAACCTTTTTTTTCTTTTCCTCCCTTAATTGTAGCGGCATATTATATAGTACTTGTGATATTTATATATCGAGCATGTTTGACTGGTGGCACTTGGCGCATAGAGACATGAAGGGTGCCATATGCATCTTTAATTGCTTTCGGCCAATAGTATTGATGTCTCGACATAAAACTAAAACTACGATATAAATAATATATATATATATATATATATATATATATATATATATTAAGTCATGGTCACGACCATCAATCAAGATGTCCCAAATTTGTCAAGATATTTTTTTTGTCATCATATAATTGATCAAACAAGAAAAAAAAAAAGATTGGAAACGATTGAGATACTTGCAAAACACAGCTCAGCAATCACCGACTATGTAAGGCTTTCCTTTTTTTTTTCTTTTGTAAGAAGACCCACAGTTAAATAAAATAATAAATAACAGCACAAAAGACACTATATAAGTTAAATTCAGATATCTTTCAATTAATTATTCTATAAATAAAATTTATATATCGCTATATTAGGATATAATGTTGCTCCTACCAAGTGAAGGTGGTAGGAATGTCCTCCCATAAGTCCTTGCCATTGGATGCAAAATCGACGATGATGGGAAGAAACACGTGGTCATTTTCATCAGGTCGGTTCGTGAGCGAACGTCCATGCGCAAGAGAGTGAAGGTGCGCGGTTCATGTTATAATGGGCCGATTTAAGAGGCTCCCGACAACGAGAGAACACTCTGACCTTGCACACTCCATCATCGCCGCTAGGCTTGTTGCGTAACTCCTATCACCGCCGAAATCCCCCGTCTCTTGAACTCTCTCGTCGTCGAGTTGCTCATCTCCCCGTTGCCGTTGAAAACCGTCGTCTGTCAAACTCCCTTGTTCCCTAGCGAACGACCTCGCCACTGTCGAAACCCGTTGTTTGTTGAACTCCCTCGCCGCCAAACTGCCCCATCGCTCTGCCCTAGCGAACGACCCTATCGCCGTCGGGACCCATCATTGTCGAAACGTCGTCAGCTGTTGATCGCGGGAACTTCAACACCTCTTAAACCGAATGGATGAGACTGGACCGGTCAGTTGGACGTTCGCTCGCAAGAGCATGATGTTCTTTTATGAATCGGCTGGATGAGATTGGACTGCGCATTTCTTTCCATCATCGTCAATTTTGCATCCAACGTCTAGGACTTTTGGAAGGACATTCCTACACCTTCACTAGGGAGGAGCAACATTATATCCTATTATATATAACCAACACACTTTTTGGAGGATTGTGCAACCATCATATTGTCTTGGACAATTGCATGCAGACATGTGACTATTTGCCTTTTTTCACTAAATTTGTACACTTCGCACATTCAACTGGCCTTTCTGATTTTTTTTAAAGGACATTAAATACTTAAAACTTAATTTGTTTCTAATTTTTTTATTGCCAAAAAAGATTACCCATAAATAAAATATTCGATTTAAATCTCTCAACAGATTTTTTACATGTTATATTCTAAAAGAAGAATAGGGCCAAAAGATAAAACAAAAATACGTAAACCTTTTTTTAAAATTATGGGATCTCATCTCACGCATCTTATTTGAAACACGCAAAAAAAATAAATTATCATACAAAATTATTATCATATTTTTAATTCAACTTAGCAAGTAATGATTTGTTCAGCTAGCTAGTAATCCATTTGTAATTAAGAAATATATCATTCTTTGTGCATATAAGATTTAAAAACTAAATTATGTGATTACTAACCAGCAAATAATAACTTCGTTTAAGTTTAAATTTTTATTTCAATTTATTTATTAACTTAACAAATAATCATAAAAGTTAAATTAACATCTTATTTATGAATCACGATGGTGATCTGTTCGGATGAATTAATTAAATATATTTATTTATTAAATAATATTTATAATTTATTATATTGTTTTTTGTAATACTATTATTTTTTTTACACACATGTTTTAAGAAAAACAATCATTACATCTTATCTATTATTTTTTATATTAATATTATTTAGCTTCATCCAAATGCATTCAAAATTAATGCTACTTATAAGTTCACTAATATTTTTAAATAAATAAAAAATTCTACTTTACGTTTCTTATAAACTAAATGCTGCCAATATCTCATTATATCACTAATAAATGTCGTCAACAGAAATTGCTTCAAATCTTATTACATGTGTTTTTTTTCTTGGGTGAAAAAAAAATTATTACATGTTTCTTACGAGTTGACTACGTCATAAAAAATTGCTTGCGCAAACGCCATCCGTAACGCCACAAAACCTTTTACAGGTATAAACAACAGCTGACTTGACAGTTGACATCACAGATATCACCTCATTATAGACCGGACGTAAAGGCCACTCCGGTGCTCGGGATCCAAGAGCCGCCGGACAAGAAGTTCCCGACGGTGAACTTGCTGGCCTCCGTCGCGCTCGTTATAACACGGTACCCGCCCCAGGTCACCCGCTTGCTCGTGTCGGCACCGGCGCCGGTGTTCTGGTACTCCCCGTAGTAGAGGGTGCTCAACGCGAAGTTCCCGCTCCACTCGAGCCATCCGGCAGGGTCGATCAGGTTGTCCAGCCTCGACTTCATGAACACCGTCCTCGAGTACTTCTGCCACGGCCGGCCGAGGTACGACTTGAACGAGCTCTGCACTGCCTTGAGGTCCGACGCCGCCGTGACCACGGAGTTGTGGATGGAGATGCCCGTGTTCTCGTTCGGGTCGGTGCGGCCTTGGGCGGTAACCGTGTTCTTCTGTCCGCTCATGGGTTTCCTGACGAAGATGTTGCAGCTCTGGAGGACGGTGACGGCGTCGCCGAAGATGAAGTCGACCGTGCCGTAGATGTCGCACTCGCGGTAGAACTGACGCTGAGAGTGGACGTAGAGCGTGTCCTGGTAGCCCTTGAAGCTGCACTGGTAGAACACCGAGAGATCAGCTCCGGACCGGAGGGCAACCGCCTGGTGCTTCTGGGGACCGGCCGTGTTCTGGAAGGTCATGGCCTTTGCAATGAATCCATCACCGACGACAGCTGCATGCATTCGCATACACATACGAGGTAATTAAAAGCTTAGCCAATTAATTAGAACACACATCCCTTAAACATTATAAACTAAAACAGGGATTCCACACCTACAACATGCCGATTGAAGACATCAGTCAAAACATAAATCTACATATTTGTATAGACTATATTATATATTGAAGCTAATTGACAATTCAACCTTAATCATGGATGCCATCATCCATTTATACTTCTATATACAAAAAAGTAGATGGAAATAATATTTAATATGTATATATCTATATACATAGATAACAGATCCGAAAATGATGTGATAAAAAGAAGTTAATTTTTCAAGACATCTACATGTGGTATTTGGCTACTTGTATAAACATAAAATAATCTTAAAACTTAAATACAAAATGATATGCAATCAGACAAGGATATGTATGCATAGCTAATAAGACAAAATAGGCCAACGTGGTTGACATAAGCAAATCTAGTGTTATGCTAAGGCTAAAAAGTATAGTGACAAAAATAGGCTGTTGGATTATTAAGTTAATTGGATACTTCTTTTACGATTCTTTTGAACTATGTGTAGTGGTGACGCCGTCGGTACGTTGTGAGAATCCGTAAGTCAAGACTTGGTATCGATGCCAGTGATCTGTAAAGTTGGTGGAAACAAATTGTACAAAAATAATTGCTGTGACGGGGACCGGAGAGACGGAGCACTCACCAAACGTCGCGGACCTAAAGGTGGTGGAACCATCCTGCACGTTCTTGCTGCCGGTGACTACCGTCGCATCAATCCCGTCCCCGACCAGCATCAGATTCTTCATGGACTTGGTGATCTCCACGTTCTCATTGTACACCCCGGCCTTGACGTGGATCACGAACCTCGACGTGCCACTCCTCCGGCTGGTGGAAGCCGCCACCGCGGCGGATATCGTCGTGAAGTCACCGGACCCGTCCTTGGCCACCACGAGGTTGGCGCTTACAGAGGACTGGAGGAGCTTCCGGTCGCCGGCGGACAGCCACTCGGGGAATCCGTCCGAGAGCAGTCGCCGGCCGCCGGCGCTTCCTCCCTTCGGAGACAGTCCCTTGTTGATGGCCAACGAGTTGCTGATCAGTTCGGTCAAGTTGTTAGACGTGAATGGGTAGGTGTAACCCGGGTTCGCGGAGCCGAAGTCGATGAAGCCGTTCAGGCACGTTTGCTGGTTCGCCGACGCTGCGCTCAGCCACGTCTGGCTGTCGTCGTAGGTCTTGCAGTGGAAGGTCTCGTTGAGGAGGTCGATGGTCTTCTGGCAGAGGTCCAGACAGTCGTTGAAGGCCTCCTTGGCCCGGGGGTTGAAGGAGCGCGTGTCCATGCGCAGGGCGGCGTCATGGTCGTCCATGGCGCATTCGAGCGTCCGCTTCAGGGCCTTGTGCCTGAAGTTTTTGTACTTGTCCTTGGATGTGTAAGACGACGCCTCGACCGTATAATCACTGGTGTCGTCACCCACCATTGATCTGCACACCTCGGGGTATGGGGTTTGGCTGCATGAAGTTATGAATTGCTCGGCACTTGCCCACGACGTTAGGGCTATGAAGAGGGAGAGGGCGACCAAATGTGCTACGAGCTTCGCCATGTAGCACTGTCTAAGTATGAAGGAATTGAAGGGGGTCTATAAGTTTCTAGCACAAGTGAAGAGATGAGAGGGTGGCGGGCATTTTATAGGGCAGATTAGGGAACAGGATGGATATAGCTTTAGATATAAGTCTACTACATATGCGCTCTGTTATGAACGCGATGGTTTTTGGAGAAGCAGGCTAAGGTGTTTAAGTCTTGTTTAGGTCTGGAAGTGCAGTGCATGGCTCTTGTGATAGGACTGGCCAACAACCTGCTTTGAGCTCACAGTGCACGGTGGCCCTTGTGCAACAATTGGGTTGCCTCCCCACTCCCCTTATCTTATCTTGTGACACAATATTGTTGTAGGTCAAGCGTTTTCTTGAAAGGCAGCAGTCCCCTAATTAATCCTTACAACGAAGGATATGTCTTTTCATTCTTGTATTGTTGCAAAGGAAGAGAAGATGATCGTTTCACCTGAAAGTTTTTCCTTCTCTGGATGTTCTTGGTCGAAGAAATAACTGCCTTATATAAGAAAAGAATCATATTAGGCACATATATATATATATATATATATATATATATATATGAAGCTTGTTTTTTCCTTGTCAATCTTAGTATTCCTTAACTTGTCCATGATTAACATGGACATGTTTGACGGTAGCATGTAAGATTGGTACGCACAAGGAATCCAACTCGTACTCCAACCATACTATATATTATAATGAGTGACATTCTCATGGAAAATTTTCTGCATGTGCAGGGAATTAAATTCGAAATCCTGATTAAACGAAAAAAATAGGCTGCTGGTAATTAATTAAAATTTAATTTTGACAAAGCATAGGTCTAAGCATGTGGTAAAAATAAAAAAATAAAAAAAAACTGTCCTGCGAAACCTCAAAAGATCTCGATCGGATGTATGTCTTGCGAATTTAAGATGTTGATGTAAGTCAATATATAGGGCGTCCACATGTGGAATAGTTTTATACAGGTTCATCATTTTAATTCTTTACGTTATGTAGCGCTTGGATTTTGGAATCGATTTGTCTTCTTGATTTAGCATTTATGAATATCATCATGGGTAATTTTCAGTACAAGTAGCATTTATTGTGTCAGAAAAGATAAAGCATACTCTTAGTTCATCATATCCATGCAGTTAGACAGATAATGAAATAATTGTCTATATATTAAGGATTAGAAATATTTTTTTCGATGAAAATTTTAAGGAAATATTTTATACATTAATTAAAAGTTCTAAATGTCAATGAGCTTCGGACCTAATTGAAAAACATGCCGAAATCTATAAAAGGAGTGCCAAAGCCAGAAGTAAATACATCCATCCAAGCATTAAAGCAAAACTTTAAGAAATCAAAAGAAGATCTTTTTGCTTGAAGTTATCATTTAGAGTTTTATTTCTTTCTTTCTTCTCTTCTTATGAGTGTTCTAATGTAAAAGAGAGAAATCATTTTTCAGAAAGATTGTGAGAGTTGTTGTGTGAAAGAGGTGCCAAATCTTACCTCTTGAGCGAGAGAAAAGATTAGTTTCCTAGCAGGAGAGGCTTGTCTTGCCTCTCGAAGTGGAGAAAAGGTGGTTGATATAAAGGGCGTTCTTCCTTGCCCCATTTGGAATTAAGGAAGAGCTTAGTGGAATCTCAGGTGATCTTGAGGTCGAAAAGTCAGAATGGGACGTAGGACAAGGTGTGGGCGAACCTCGTCAACAACCATTCGTGCAATTTGTGTTTACTTTCTCTCTCTATTTCTCCCTCTCATACCATGTTTATGATCTGAATTGTTTTGATTTAAAGGATTAACGAATCGATTTTAAACTTCCGCGACAAGTTTCATGAAATCGGTATTTTTAGATTTAGCACCAATTCACCCCCTCCCCCTGGTGCCCTTTGGGATCCTACAGAAAAGTTATGATCAGACGATGTATACACTTTTTATGTATGCATCCTAATATTTTTATATTTATATAGCGGACTAGATATGATTTTTTAAGTTTTAAAAAGAATTAATTAAGAAAACTAAAATGTAAATTATTTAAAAATAAATTGGCAAGGAAGAGGTATTAATCCTACAATTTTATTTCTAAAATTTTAATTAATTTTTAATTTGAAAATATAAAAAAAATAGACTATTAAAAATTTTTAATTGAGAAAACTTAAAAGTAGTGTCATGGACGTACTCCACATACGTCATTTATATGTAATCATGCATCTAATTACATATTAAGTTATTATAAATGTCTATATAGTCATGATTGCATGTAGCAATTAACTTTTAGATTAAAGCATAATGATAATTGAATTATCGATAAGCATTATAAAGAAATTATATAAGATTATTAAGAATAAATTAATATTTTTTTATATATGATAATAAATATATTTAACTATGATTAACTAGTATTAATTAGAAGTTAATACTTATTTTTAACAAAATAATATGATTGGACCTTTATTTCAAGCAATAGGGTTTCAAGCATCTGAAGCAAGCAGCTCACCAACATCTTAGAAAATGATTTTTCCAAACCGACATATGACGTGTTAAAACTCTGAAAAAGAATAATCTTATCTTAGGATAGAAGAAAAATTTTCAAGCCGAGATCCCTACTGGAACGGCCAGAAGAAATTTAGAAACCTTGATTGTTTAAGATGAATCCCTGGATTCGAAATTTACCTTCTAATTCATGAGATCATAGCTTCATATTTCTTTCTCCATAAATTCTGAAATTTTATATGTCCATCCATTCGAAGATAGCTTTCTGTGGCCTCTGAAATCACTTCAAAAGAAGTTTTATAAAGAAAGTTATGAACCAAGAATCATAGGTCGCTCACTCTGCCCTGAGTCAGAGATATATTCATCTTGTCAATTAGGGCATGATTAGGATAAATAAAATTAGGGTTTGAAATTTAGATATGTTAAATTAGATTTCACAATAGTTCGAAGAGAAGTGGAATCATCCAATGTAGATTCTGTATACATAGAGAAATGAATTTTGCATTTCGTATGGCCTCTTCTGTCAGTTTTCACGACATAGACAGAACATGACATGAATTGATTAATTTTCTTATAAGGATATATAAGGAATTCTAAAATTTTTATGCTAAGTAGTACTAAAGTTTGGATTCTAGGAAAATTAGGATTGCATCAAATGGATAAGTATTGTTAAAGATATAAATTAATCATTCAGTGATACACAGTCTGTCAGAGCATAAACCCTAGGTCAGATTTCCTTGAATTTTATGACTTATTCATTTGGAATTAGTTAATGATATTTGGGAGTTGAAAATCTTAGTAAGTCTAGTTTCTAATTTATCTTGAATAATAAAATTTTCACTTAGGTTAAGACGATATGAATTATTTATTGACATATAGTTAGTCTAGAATCCTGAGAGAGCACCTAGTTAAGCTATGAAAGATTGAGAAGTTCCAAGTGTGAAGTAACATATGAATATAAACATATGAAATTACACATTAGTATTAGAAGAGATTATATGCATTTTAAGGTGAACAAGTGTTCATGCATGAGCATGCATTGCATATTATTATTATTAATAATTGAAAAGTGAAATAGCATTATTACTTGTAGGAAACTATAAGCTACAAGTGAAATAAGAAAAATCTAAACCTCCTTTGAAAAGACAAAGTATAAGGTGAGTGGATAAATTTACAATATAGCAAAATGTTATATGTTAGTTCTTTTATTTATGATATTATCTCAAAAAAATATTATTATTATTATTGAAATATATTTTGAGTTATGAAAGATATTTATGATATGTTTCAAAAATTTCATATGAGATGGAGTAACCTCTTATACAAAATATTTTTTAGGGAATAATGCTTGTGAAGTTAAAATAATTTTTACTTGATTATGATATGTGATTTATGACATGTGTATTTTGATATTATTAAAATTCATGTGTTCATTAGTCATGTTGTTTGAAAAAAGTCTTTGAGACCGCATTCGATATACATGAAGCTTTTGGGGTGTGTATCGGGTGTCTTTGCCGTTTGGAGGCTGCTCTGCGTGCACGTATTGACCCATGATATGCTTTGTGTAACCCAGACGAAGGGATACGTATTGACCCATGATTTGCTCTGCGTATATGAGACTCTTTAATTGTGAAGCTCTATTTAACTATATGACATATAATCATGGAGTGATACATATTGACTCATGATTTGCTCTGCGTATCTGAGATTCTTTGATTGTGAAGCTTTGCTTAACTGTGTGACGCACAATCATGGAGAGATACATATTGACCCATGATGAGTATGCGCGATGACACATGTGTGGAGTTTAACTGTGAATATAATGATATCTTGAAATACTTTTATTGATATAAAAGTTTATATGATTTGGAAACTTATGTGATATGAGTTATGTTTTAAATATTTTCTTGTATGAAGGAAATGTGATTATTTTAATGTTAATGCACTCGTATTGTTCTCCTATGTTGTACTTTTATTTCACCTCACTACAAGAAAATTGAGCTACTGTGACGGAAATTTCTGTCACCAAATAGTGAAAATCTATCACTAATAATGAGTTGTGACAGATTTGTAATAAAATCGATTGGTCACAATTGGTTAAGTCACAAAATTTTTTTGTGATAAAATTGTGATAGATCAGACATTTTGTGACTATATTTTCATCACAAATTTGACATTCAAATTTCAAAAAGTTTGATTTCTCACAATTTTATCATATTTTGTGATGAATTTTTTTCATCACAATTTTCCGTCACTTAAAGTCATGTTTTCTTGTAGTGCTTACTGAGATTGTTGCTCACATTATCCTTGTTGAATTTTTCAGATAATTATAAGTTCTCGAGTTGAGTCGACTCGAAGCTTATCTTTTATGCATATAGTAAATGTTGAGCCGTTGGAACATTTTTATTTTCCCTTCGTTTCGTTTTTAAAAAGCATGCATGTAATAGATAAACTCGAGAGTTGTATTATATTTTATAAGAATATTTTTTATAAGGTTGTATAAAACTTGATCCCATGAGATGTTATATATGAGGTGGTTAGTAAAAAAAAATTATAATGATAATATGTGAATGATATATCTTATAATTATTTATTTAACTTTGATGAATATATATATATGAAACCATCATATATTTGACAAACCACTTAAGCAACCTTCCGCTACGCTCATCAAAAGATTCGCAAGCGCAAATGACCCGTGAGATATAAGGTTTGAAGGAAAATATACTATTCATTAGTTTGCACCAAAAAGTAAAATATGAAAGTAACATATGTTAGAACTTATATTTTAATTTTATTACAATAACTATGCAAGAGAGTTAAAGCTAAAGCGGCGGAATTCCGGGTCTTCTGTCTGATGAAATTAGTAACTAATTATCCAATAAAAATATTAATAATAACAAAAACCTGCTGTTTCCTTCGCTGCAAATTAATTGAGCATTCGATTTACGAACTTAATTTATATGCTTTTCCATTAATTAATGGCGTTATATATCTTAGGTGTTGGGATTAAAGGAGATGCATGCATGTGATTTCGCCATTTTTAGGAGTCAAATGCTATATATGTAATCATTAGATGAGGTTGAGGCATCACTTTCACCGTGTCGTGCTCTTTGACTCCGTTGCAAAAGTTAACAACTCGGCCATGTGTGCGTGGGCTGTGTGATTAATTAATTAATTAATTAACTACGTGGACTTCTAATTACATTATTAAGATTACTTTTAGATTCGGAGGGAAGAAACAAATGTCGGCTACTGTTTAGCTGGATCTATCATTAAAATTCTCGAGAAGAATCGAAGTATCTTAAGTGGGATTTCCAGGTATATATAGATCAATAATTCTCCTATAATAATAGTTTTTTTTTCTCGAACTTGTGAACTTAACGTGGTATCATGCTTGCATAAGTTGTGAACTTCTACCGTATAGGAAAACGTGATTACTTAGGCGTAATTAGAGTTCATAACATTGAGTAGTCTCGGCATGGCAGCATGCATCGGTCACACAAAATCTAGTACATATATCGTCGGCAACACAAAATCTAGTACATATATGTACTAGATTTTGTGTTACCGACGCATGTTATATGCCTTTCACATTCGATGACTAATCTAACTCATGAGAATTAAATTATTTCGTACTACTGTTAATATAATCTAGGATGAATCTTGTAAGCCTTTTTGAGCGTGCACAATTTTTTGCATCTTTTCGTAACACGATATATATATATCGAATAGATTCTTCATGTGAACAAGACGGTTGTTTAAAGTAGCAGATTTTGGGATGTAGGGTGAAGAAAGATACATTCTCTGATTTAACCTCACATATGACATTGAAGGTGAGACTGGCATGGAGTTATAAATCCATCTTTGCAATGTAAAGCAAATGTGTGCACAAGCAAATGCATCGTACAATCCATCACATAATACATGACCATCTCATGTTGATCATGTATTAAAAATTATGTTACTCGGAAGCCCATATCTTTATTCGAGTGATTGTAGGGTGTCTTAAAAGAAATTAAATACATATTATATATCATGAAAATATTAACATGTATTAAATTATGTGTAAATTAATGAGACAATAATAAGAATACCGATAGTTTATAGGGACAAATTGGGAAGAGTAAACGGTCAAAAATTTGTCGCAAAATAGGTGGTAGTGCCCAAAATAGAATTGCTTGCCATTGAAATAAATCAATGGTTAAGTTTTTCTTTTCGTTTAAAAATTGTGTTTTAGGATGCCAATTAAAGTTGCTGGACACGTCAAGGTCACTTGGACGCTAGCAAAAAAGAACTAAATTAGCTCGATCCAAATTAATCCAATTATAACTATTGTTTTTCAAGGATTCTTATTATAATATAATATCATATGAATCAGGTTTTATTCATGTGTCGGTCGTCTTGGGGTTGCTCATGCAATTCAGACATGTGGCGACCGAAGACAAGCAGGAGAAGAAAAAGAAAATCTTCTTCATCCAATTTCTTTCTTTAATTTAAAATATTATAAATAAGAAAATAAGATGACTTCGGAAGCAAATTGCTCCGTCTATAATCCCCATATGTAATTTTCATACAGATCAAATGTGATGTCCTTTTGCCCTCGGTGTCCGAGGGAACACCTAATGAATCAATAATATCATAATTGCCTGTGAAGTACTATGTCATGCAAATTTTCTGTATTTTTTTATTTTTTGTTATATAATCTTAATTTATTTTGTATTATTATTTTTTAAAAAGTTTATAATTTTAATGTTAGGATTTATGCACGAGAGAAATTATGCACCGTAAGAAAATTCGAAAAATTTAAGGTGACGCAGAGTTTTATTAGATGGAAGAAATAGAAAAGGATTACAAGGCGGATTACTTTCTATTTGGACCTCTAGAGGGTTTATATAGGCGTATACTTCCTTTTAGCAATGATAGACATTACAGACCGATTAGAACTCTGAATAAATCCTCAAAAATAGAACATCTATCTCGTAATAAAGAAATAAATTAATTCGGAGTGCCCTTTACTTTGAAGTGTCTTGAGGTAAGACAGATTTTTAACTAGGATAAAATTCAAAACATTATTAACATTTAACATTCTCCTTCCGACTGTAAGGCCATATGAAAATAGATGTGCTTTTGGATAGAAAATGTAACATTTTCAATTTTATAATTTTAACAAAGATTAGTTTGAATTTAATTACGAATATAAAATCGTATGCCACCGAGGTTCTCACCAACTGACAGCCCAGATTAAAAATAAAAACACTACTATATACGCCCTCATGATACATATTAATTAATCAAATTATTCTCTCCATTTCAGTCTATGAGATGACTAATTACTTAGCTCAAGGAATAAGTTATATACAAGTGCATGCATTACCAACAAACGAAGACGGATATGCGAATCCAACGGCTCAAGTTTTTTTCCCACCATTTTTCTATCGATTGCGTGCACGTACCCTTATTAGCAATGGTATTAGCATGTGCCAATTATCCATACATGCTACGAAGTGCTAGCTAGGTCGATTATCATACACAAAAAATTTTTTAATAAACAATATGATAATTATTTTGTCAGTAAATGACCGTGCACGATATTGAGGGTCCTTTCGAGCATCTTTCTAAGCATAACTAAAAAGTAATATTCGGTTATAGAGAGACCTACTAGTTTGGTACAAAGAAAATAAAGATGCATACAAACTAAAGCATGGCATAATTTGTTAACATGAGGTTGCATCTCATCCAACAATTTATAATTATTTCAATTGGTAATAATTAGTTGAATACATGATATCATTAAGCTTCTTCAATTGCGTTCCATTTAAATTCGATGAAGTAATTAACAATTATGATTAGGAAATGAGTCACTACAAATTTGATCAAATTAATATATTTAATTTGATTGAGTGTTAGGATATCTCGTCATGCATGATAATGATATTTAATTTTATGAATTATTGCGAAAATCTAAAAAAAAAAGTTATCCATCTGATCCGACAATATCAAATGCCTTTTGAGTCCAAAGATTTTGCGACAGCAAATTAGATAGTATTGGTGTTTGTATTCACAAACGATTTTGTTGCGGCAAATATTGTGTTCTAACTTATTCTGCAACTGAGTCCAATTCGACCTCCTCTCGCAGAATGGAACAATTAACATTATTGAAGGAATAAGTTCCGTGGGCTCTATACGACCATACCTATCCGTGATTAATTCGGTTAAAGAATAAGTGGCCCTACCCTTCACATGCCTTGAGATGGTGACCAACTTCCTTAGCTTCCCAACATTTACCGTGTCATGAGACTTTTTTTTGGATTTCCACTTATCATAGTGGATGTCGATCGTTTAACTTATGCGACATTCATATGAAAAGACGATTGATTCGTCTAAAATAATTTTGACATGATTATTACATTTTCATAAAAATTATCATCGCAAATATTCTAGCGCAAATTAGCCATTTTCGTGTAGTGTCCCTCTCTTTCTCGTTGCATGTTTTAATTACCGGACTTATAATTAATTAAATAAATTGGAAACTATTTGATTACCATATCGATTATTTATTTTACCATGCCACTATTTTACGTGCTTGCAGAGGCTCACGTACGGGCATTGTACTGAGAGCCATGCATTCCTCATGGCCAAGAAAATAGTTAATCGTGATCATGATAATGGTGAGGATAACATGATTATCATGTCAACTACTATTTAGCCGGTTCTAAATGTATTACGATATAATCACAAAAAAACAAAGAGCATTTTTAATATATAGTTAAGGTTAAATAAGATTTAATTTATAGGAGGAGGACAAGAAGCGTGAACAAATTTAATTTCTGACACCTTAATTGCACCTTAATTTCTGATACATAACGGATTTGAGATGTACTCAAATTTCTATGTTCCATCTAGAAATCTTAAAAAATAAACACCAAATTGCATCTTATCTCTTTAGATAACATAATTAATTTGACGAGTGAATGAAAACTCGGCGCAAATAAATGCACTAATTAATTGTGAGCCAACCGACAAGACAAGCGAAGCCGGATGCCGAGCTGTAAGTAGGGTTCCATGCATGGCTGTGGTGGTGGACTTAGATGCATTTGATAGGATTGTAATGAACCTAGCTACGTGCACTGTTGCACATGTACGTTTCCTCAAGTCATTTCTTTATTATTTTTATCTTGTGAAACATATATATTAATATATATAATCAATTCCTTATGCAGTGGAACAATGTTCAGACAGCAGGGAAAATGAGGAATGATCAAATCATGAGAAATAGTAGTGTTAGGATTCTGAACATAGAACTACATAGATAGATTGGACAATAGTGAATTGTATGCGCTGATTTTGTTCACTGACAGTAGCTCGTCGGTCAATCGGTACATCGATCGGTATTCTCTCGGCGTCGACCGGTATAGTCTCGTCATTGAACCTGGGTAGTGAATGCATTGATCGATCGACCGGTGCCTCGATCGATAAGTCGACTGATATCATCTCGATGTCGTTCTAAGCAATTCATGTATAGATCGGTCAACCGATATCTCCATATCGGTCGACCGATGTTCTCACTATTGGCTTTCATTGTTCGACTGGTTGACCGTCCTACACTATTTTGATCATAACTTTCTGCACAGTTATCCAAATTAGATAATCTTGAATTCTATAGATAGCTAACATGATTCTTTAAAATTTTGATATTCATAATTCATCTATAATTTAATAGGATAATAGTCAATTAGTTAATTAAAGTGTAATGAATAAAGTTATCCCTTTTTCTTTAAACCTTTTCAGCATTTAGCTTTAATTATTTGAGGTTTGTATCATCAAAATATAATTTTATATGGCATTAAAACTTTGACCCAACAATTTCTCCCTTTTTTATGAAGAAAATTTGAGAAATATGAAAAATATATAAGTTGCGAAAAAATTGTAAAAATCTAGTAAAACCAATTTTACTCCCCCTAACACTTAGCTTTGCTTACGATGGTAGATATTCACATAAATATTAATTGTAAGGAACTCTTCATATAAAGTGATATTCAGATCATATTTCTCCTATATTCCTCCCCTTTTTGTTACATTAAAAAGAATAATTTGTATATGAAGCATATAAGAAACCATATGTAAGTCCCCCTTAATCATATTTTCAAAAAATTATTCTTCCCCTTTTGTTATATAATAGAGATGTAAAATATTGCATCATAAAGATTTTAAAACATAACTCCCCCTAAATTTATGGCTATTTTATAATGAAAACTAATTTATAAAATTCACAAAAAATATATTAAGATTCAAAATTTTGCATAAAATTTTGATACAATAATGATATCAAATGATATGTAAAATTAAGGTTGGAAGATTTTAACATGCTCCCCAATTTTCTTTCAAAGAAATGATGAATTTGAAATTTTGAAAGAAAAAAGTAGGCTTTAATCACTTAAGAACCATAAAGAATTGTAAGAGTATACCCAAAGATATTTTTACTATAACCTTTGTGCCATCACATTTCCATTCGTCATTTGCATTACATGTGAGACACACCTGAAAAATGATTATGTAACATTTGGTACTCAATTTCTTTGGGTCCTATTTTGTTAGAAAATGTTCCTTTCGGAATTCAAATCATCCCATGTTGTAAGGTTTTCTTATTTTGCATTGATATGCATAATGGCCATAAAAGCCACATGTAAAACATGTAATATGTGATTTTCTATCATATGAATGATTATATTTCCAATAAGGATGTACAAATGATTTTCTAAAATTAATTTTAGTTATATGAAAAATAGTCTTTTCATTATTTTGTGCATTTTTTCAAAAAAAGTGTTTTCTTGTTTTAGTTTTTTTTAAAGGAACATGCTAGTTTTACAATTTCACAGGCATGTGTAATTTTCAAAGTATCAATTTCATTTTTTAGGTTTTCATTTTAAATAAAACATGTATCCTTTTCTATTATTAGTTTCTCAATCTCAAAAGAAAAAAAGAAAGCTCTAAATGATAACTTCAAGCAAAAAGATCTTCTTTTGATTTTTTGAAGTTTTGCTTAAATGATGGGATGGATGCATTTGCTTCTGGCTTTGGGACTTCTTTTATAGGCTTCAACATGTGAAAAATTCGTTCAGAATTTATTCCACATTTTTCTCCTTGAAATATACTCGTTACTGTTAATTCGTGGATCGATCGACTGCATTTATGGACCAGTTGACCGGTCTATATGACCGTTGGGCTGATTTTGTTCATTGACATTATCGGTCGACCGGTACATCGATCGGTATTATCTTGACGTCGACTGGTATAGTCTCATCATTGAACCTGTGCAGTGTATGCATTGATTGGTCGATCGGTGCCTCGACCAGTTGTTCGGAGCTGCTCATGTATAGATCGGTCGACTGTATCTCCAGATCGGACGATCAGTATTATCTCGACCGGCTTTCATTGTGTCGATTGGCTGATTGACCGTCCTACACTATTTTGATCATAACTTTCTATACATTTATCCACATTAGATAGTCTTGAGTTCTATGAATAGCTAACATGATTTTCTACAACTTTGATATTCATCATTCATCCATAATCTAATTGGATCATAGTCAATTATTTAATCAAATTTAGTGAATAAAGTTGTCCATTTTTGTTTAAACGTTTCAACATTTAGTTTTAATTATTCGAGGTTTGTATCATCAAAATATAATTTTATATGGCATTAAAACTATGAGACAACATTTTTAGCCCTCAAATCCACGCACAAGGGCGGAGATTGGATCTCACCAGCATGTCCGATCCACAAACAAAGCCGTCCAGACCTTTCTCCTCTAGTGTTGCTAGCACGCATCCGCCGTCGATCCTCGTCATCGGCCGACGTCATTGTACCTCCCCATGCGATGCACCCCGATTGTGAGGTCATCTCCGCGTAGTCCTTCTTGTTCTCCAACGAGGCCGGCTCCATGCAAAGGAGCCTAGAATGCACCTTCGATCTTCCTTGCACCTTTGAGGACAATGCATAGAGAAGAGAATCCACTCATCGCCTTCGATCGAGCGACGGTAAGAGAAGAGGAACCGCTTGCCACCTTTGATCGCTCACCACCTTCCGTAAGAGAAGAGGATCTGCTGCCTTCGATCGGCGGTGCTTGGAATGCCGCTCGACGCCTTGAACGTTGTTGGTGTCCTGCACGAGGAGGCTTGAGGCGAGGATGTCCCAAGAGGAAGAATGAGAGGAGGAAGGATGTCTGCGACAAGGGGAAAGAGAGAGGAGAGGTCAGTAGCGACAAAGAGAGGTGAACGGTGAAAAAGAAAGGAGAGTCCGACAACTAAGGAGAGATGTCAGCGAGTGGAGGTGGGCGGGCAAGGAGACAGCGACAGCCAGGGAGGCACCGCGATCTCCTTGTGCCCAACGGTGTGCACATCCGCTTCCCTGATCCACACAAGTGTAGGGATGAATCGGGATGAGCCAACAGTTTCCTATGAACTGAATGTGCCTTGTGGACATAAGATCTCAACCCTCCATGCTTCTGTGCGCGGTTCGATGGCTGAGAAGTTGTGATTGCAATTGTATACACCCATATGTTGATGCACCTTAATATTCCTCGTGTATACATATATATATGAAGTGAAGTGTATTTTTCAAGAATTCTTGAATGTATTGTGCACCTAGATAAAAAGAATGTTATGATTTCTGCACGAGAGAAATTATCCACCGCAAGAAAATCCGAGAAATTTAATGCGACAGAGTTTTATTAGATGGAAGAAACAAATATAATATTACTTTTTGTTTGAACCCCTAGGGAGTTTATATAGGCACTCCCTTCTATAGTCGATTGGAATTATAGACCAACCAGGACTCTGAATTAATCTCCCAAAATAGGACACCTATCTCGTGATATGAAAATAAACCAATTCTGAATTAATCTCCCAAAATACCGCTAAAAAATATTCGCCCAGGGGGCTCCACCCCCCTGCACTCCCGATGGAGGGATCTCCCTTGACCCCCCACAGGCTCCCTGATCGAGCAACGAGACTCTCGTAGGGGAAATATGCTAAAACGTCTAACTAAGAAGGGGACCATATAGGGTTACAGTTGGATTCAGATTCAAAGCATTATCAACAAATCTCCACCTTGACTTGAATTCTCTAATCAAATATCTAACACTTGCCGCCATCACTCCAACTTGGAATTATGTCTACCTATCAATATTTAGTAAGTCCAAACAATGTTGAAACTTACTAGTAGGAACCAACTTAGTGAACATGTCCGATGGATTATCTTCTGTGCCTTCGGCACCTTGATCCTCTTCTCAGTACAGATGAAGTGATACCTTATGTCGATGTGTTTGGTTCTTTCATGATGCACTTGATCCTTGGCTAAGCATATTGCACTTAAACTGTCACAGTACATTATAGTCTGATCTTGTTGTAATCCAAGATCTTCGACAAGGCTTTTTAACCAGACGCCTTCCTTAGCAGCTTCTGTCAATGTCATGTACTCTGCCTCTGTGGTAGACAATGTAACTGATGGTTAGAGTGTGACTTTTCAATTGATAATAGAATTGCTAAGAGTGAAAACATAATCTATCATTGATCTTCTCCCATCAACATCTGTAGCATAATATGAGTCTAAATAACCTGCAACCAAGATGAGGCCAATGTCAAACGTTCCTCTCAGATATCGGAAGATATGTTTTACTACCTACCAATGCTCCTTCACTGGATTGCTCATGAGTTTGCTAACCACACTAACGACATGCACAATATTAGGTCTTGTGCATAGCATAGCATACATCAAACTTTTGACTGCACTGGCATATGGAACTTGAGATATGTACTCCTTTTCTTCATTGAACATAAGTTCAGTTGCAGAAATGTGCACATTTGAAGCTAATGAAGTACTTAAGATCTTCGCAGCAGACATACCGAACTTGGATAAAATAATTTGAATGTAATTTTTCTCATACAGAAAGAGTTTACCCTTTACGTGATCCCTGTAAATCTCCATCCCTAAAATCTTCTTTTCTACACCAAGATCCTTCATATCGAATTTTGCACTAAAAAGCTTCTTCAAATTTTGAATGTCTTCCATTTTCCTGACAACAATTAACATATCATCAACATACAAGAGTAGAAAGATGGTAGAATCACCCTCCACCTTTTTGTGATAGATGCAACAATTATAAGGACTCCTGTTGAATCCCTTACTAATCATAAAATCATTGAATCTCTTGTACCACTGTCTCGGTGATTGTTTCAAGCCATATAATGACTTCTACAATCTGTAGACTTGGTCTTCTTTATCTAGGATAGAGAAATCCTCTGGCTGACTCATGAGGATGTCTTCTTCAAGTTCTCCATATAGAAAAGCTGTCTTCACATCTAATTGCTCAAGCTCCAAATTCTAATTTGTTATAAGGACAAGTAGCACCCGGATGGAAGTATGGTTGACAACTGGAGAGAAGATATCGTTATAGTCTACTCTCTCTTTCTGACTGTAGCCTTTAGGAATTGGATGCGCTTTGAGTCTGATGCCTTCAGCTTCTGGACTTCCAACATTTTTCTTGAAAATTCACTTGCATCTAACGACCTTTCTATATTTTGGTAACTTGACTAACTCTCAAGTATGATTCTTGTGAAGAGACTCCTTCTCTTCACTCATTGTCGCAATTCACTGTTCTAATTTTGCACATGTGATAGCATCCTTGTAACTCAATGGCTCTGATGACTCCACCTTTTTAGTTACTTGGAATGCATATGCAACCATGTCCTCAAAGCCATAATGCTTAGAGCACGTCCAACAGCTAGACTTGTCGTCTTCTATTTGCTCCTCAAGCTCTGGTTGTTTAGCTTGATGAGATTCATTCGTCCCATTCTAAATTGGAGTTAATTCAAACTTCATCTGTTTGTTGACACTCTTGCTGAGTCAACAACATTTGATTTCTGCTTGAGCATTAACATCTCATCAAAAGATATATTTCTAATGTGAATAACCTTCTACTCTTAAGGACACCATATTCTGAAGCCTTTTACACCTGCACCATATTCAACAAAAACTCCATCTTTGGCCCTTGGTTTCAACTTTCCTTCGCTGACATGATAATATGCTGGACAACAAAAAACTTTCAGATTAGTATAATCAGTAGGATTTCCTAACCATACCTCAATGGGTGTCTTCAGATCGATCGCAGTTGCAGGACTTCGATTGACAAGGTAGCATGCTATGCTAACAACCTCAACCCAGAGTGACAAACCAGAATTAGAGAGCATGCACCATGCCCTCTCCAGAAGAGTTCTGTTCATGCGTTCTGCTTGGTGCGGATCTTGTGGAGAAGATCAGGGATATGGAGAATCATATCCCAACACCTAAAGGGGGTTTTGCAATCGTAGGAGATCGGGGAGGATCCGTACAATCTCGGTCATATCAGGGAGGGAGTTAATGTTGTAGCCATCCTATTCTTGCATAAATAGATCCTTAGGGTCGACTATGTACAACACCGATCAGAGTATCGATCGAGTCATTGAATGAAATTGAAAGCTTTCCCCCATATCTGAGAGTCTCTCCCTCCTATCTTGCTAGTGTGTTTCTTGTTGTGCTGGTGCAAGGACGTCCTACGACCGTTCGAGAAGAGGTTGCTTGATACCTCATGACGGAAGGACTCAAGGCCGGACACTTTGATTTTTATACGTTGAAACTAAGGGCGTGACAAGTAGAAAGTGGTTCACACCCTTAGTTTCAACGTATAGAAACCAAGGTGAGCGGCCTTGATTCCTTCCTTCGTGAGGGATCAAGCAGTCTCTTCTCGGACGCTTGATGGACATCCCTGCACCAATACAACAAGAAACACACCAGCAAGATAGGAGGGAGAGACTCTCAGATATGGGGGAAAGCTTTCGACTTCCTTCGATGACTCGATCGCTATTTCGATCGGTGTTGTACATAGCCAACCCTAAAAGGTCTATTTATACAAGAATGGAATGGTTATAACATTAACTCCCTCACTCATATGGCCGAGATTGTAGGGATCCTTCCCGATCTCCTATGATTGGAAAACCCCTTTTAGGTGCTAAGATATGATTCTCCATATCCCCTGATCTTCTCCACAGGATCCGCACTAAGGATAACCATCAAGATAACCCTGCCTGATATCATTGGGATCCTCTTTGATTCCCTAGCTGATATCATGGGATCCTCCTCAATTCCCTGGTTGGCGTTAAGATCTTCCCTAATCTTTTCTTCAGGATTCGCCTGGAATGATCCTCCTGATCCACGCTGATCTTTTCGGATCTTCCTTGATTTCCTGGAGTTAGGTGGCTCGTCAAATTCTCCAAGATCCTTCAAGGTCTTCAGCTAATATGATGCGCCTCACCATATCCTTCTAGCTGCCATCTTCGTCTAGTGAGTAACCACCTACGATTACAAATGGCCAGCTATCCACCTCGACACCTGTCATCCTTGTAGGTAGTTTTGTACATGCCGATTTGGCTTGGGATAGAATCGCCGCTCTGCGCACTGCACAGTTGCTGCTGCCACTGCCAAATTGGGCGTTCCACCAAACTACGCATTATGCCCAACTGTGCATTATGCCAAACTGGGCATAATGCCAAAGTGAGCATTCTGCCAAAGTAGGTGCCGCCTACGTCCCAGCTCTGCACGAAATTGCGTCCCAGCCCCATCCTAGGACATGGCAGAAAGTGGGGCGTGACATCCTCCCCAACCTAAGCCATTGCCGTCCCGGCAATACCTTGTCGCTACCATCTTCCTTCGTCAAAGAAAGCCTTCAACTGTCCGGAAAGCCTCCGCGTCCTCCGAACTTTGGCCTCGCACCTCCACTTGGGTTTTTGCCATACACTACTCCTTAGTGCCACCTTGTTGTTCGAAGGTGCCACTCTACTATAATCTTCACTCTATTGATGATCTTCGAGACATTGCTTCCTTGTTGTTGTCCCGGGATATGGCCAGCACACCACACACCCAAATAGGGCCTCATCGCCTACTAGTGTTGTCTTGCTATCCGAAGGTGCACCATGTGTTGGTCTTCACTCCGTTGAAGACCTGAGATGCAACTTCCTTATTGCTGCCCAGGACATGACCTGCGTGTCATGTCTTAGACTTCGTTCTCGATGCCTCCGCGCCTGCTCGCTTGAAGACTAGGGTTGGTAGTCTGCTCATATCAACCGAGATGTCTTGTGCTGATATCCAACATCTGCTCCTCATCGGTGGCTCTGTCCTGAGCCAACGACCTTGGGACGGCCAGGGCCAACATGGTCCCCCTGCCCCTTGTTCTCGATGCCTACGTGCACCTGCCTGCTCGCTTGAAGATCGGGATTGGTAGTCTGCTCCTACCAACTAAGATGTCTCATGCTGACATCCAACATCTGCTCCTCGTCGGTGGCTCTGTCCCGAGCCAACGACCTTGGGACGGCCAGGGCCGACATGGCCACCCCTTTGCTGTGGCTTCAGAAGGGATGACCTGGCGCCAGGTCAACCCAAGGACCTTGCCTTGACCTTCTCGTCTCCTCGTCCTCTAATGATCCTTCTGACTCGATCAACATGCATGTGTTGTGCGGACACTCTCGCAATCGATGTGGTCCGCCACATCCAAAGCACTCGTGTACCTTGCATTTGCGCTTCCTTGCTCCTCCATCCCGTGACTTGGCCCTTGGATGCCGAGGAACCAAAGGACATGGTGGGTTTGCTCCCCTACCAAACTCGCCGCAATGCACCTTCCGCTCCAAGATGCACCCCTCCATGTAAGAGCGGAGTAGTGCCATTTATCTCAGATTCCATGAGCTCGAACTTGTCGTGGGATCTCTTCTCCACTTGCACTACCTCCTTCGCAAGTGCGGCCTTGAACCTCATCTTCAAAGACAACACCTCGCCCTAAGATCTTCTTGTCTTAGCATACGAACATCCAATTCATCGAGGACCTTCCAAAATTGCCGAAAGTCCTCTCCATCTTTCATGCCTTGCGCTAGATCCTCTTCGCGACCCACCTCCGCAACCATGGCTGAGAGCATTCTAGATCGGATGCTCACCCTCTTCACGGGAACTTCATGATCAGCTCCGTCCTGAGAAAATAGATGTAACCCCTTTTGGGTCACCGTTACCTCTTGGAACTTATCCATGAACTCCATGCCCAGGACAAAGTTTTGGTCGTCCATGATGACGATGATGATGTCGATCGTGCCCTCCCATCCTCCCACTTACACTATGACGTCCTTTGGCCACTCCAAGGATTGGCTGGGATACGGTTTTCACCACCTTCATCAGCCTCGGTGTCTCCACATAGTCGATGCCGAGATGTGCTGCCTCCTGCCACGTCATGAAGTTGTGAGTGACCCAGTATCGACAAGGGCGGTCGTGGCGTGGCAATTCGTCAAGATCTCTGCAAACACTAGGCCCTTTGTGGCATGTCCTTCTTCGGGAACCTCGTGGCCGTTGTTCTCAGGGCCATGATCGACCACATATGGGCCGCGCCTTCATCATTTTCGAGATGGACGCCATGGCATCAAGCTCGTCCTCTTGTCGCACTCCCTCGCGTAGTGCGACCCTCCGCAGATATAGTACTTCACCGTCCTTTTGGCGTTCCTCTTGGTCTTCATCACCTTTTGGTCGCCTCCCTTGCCACCAGCACGAGGCATGTCCTCCGGTGACTTGCGCTTGTCATTGGCTTGCTCGCCAACATCTTTGTTGGCCGAGTACTCCTGCAAAGCCTCCATCGCGATCAGGGCTTCCTTCATGGTCATTATCTTGTACCTCTTCACCTCTTGAGCCGCCCAAGGCTTGAGGCCTCTCAGGAAGAAGAACATCCAGGTGGACTCCTCCAAGGCCCTTGGCATTTCCAGCATGAGCGGCTGGAATTGCTCGATGTAGTCCTTCACCGAGCCGGTTTACGAAGCACCATCACCTTCGTCATAGCAACCTCCTGGGCGTTGCTAGAGTAGAACTGCTTCTTCAGTTCCTTGAAGCCGCCCCAAGCATCGATGATGACCCTGCCCTTGGCAACTTCCTCTTCCATGCGCCGCCACCATAGGAGCACGCCATCCACCAGATAGCTCACTGCCATGTCAATATGATCCGTCTCGATCAGGATCTTTCTAGTCTTGAAGCCTTTCTCCAAGCAACAGACGAAGTCATCGATGGTCGTTGCCTCATGCACGCCATCATACTTTTTCAGCTCGGGACTAGTGAATTTTGGGATCCCCATCCTCGCTTGCAACCCTCCTGCATCGACGAGGTGATGCTTGAGTCATAGGAGGTCGGCCTCCATCACCAGCATAGCCTGTCCCTAGATGAGGGCATGGCCGCACTGCAAGAGATGGAGGCAAGGCTACGGTCCATGGAAGAAGCTATGGAGACCAAAGTCAAGGCGATGGAGGCTGACCTCCAACTACTCAAACGTCACTTAGTCGATGCAGGAGGGTTGCAAGCGAGGATGGCGATCCCGAAGTTCACCGGTCCCGAACTAAAAAAGTATGATGGTGTGCGAGAGGCAACGATCATCGACAACTTCGTCTAGTGTTTGGAGAAAGGCTCCAAGACTAGTAAGATCCTGATCGAGAAGGATCAGATTGACATGGCAGTGCGCTATTTGGTGGATGGCGCGCTCCTATGGTGGCGGTGCATGGAGGAGGAAGTTGCCAAGGGCAGGGTCATCATCGACACTTGAGGAGACTTTAAGAAGGAACTGAAGAAATAGTTCTACTCCAGCAACACCCAGGAGGTTGCCATGACGAAGCTGACGATGCTCCGTCAAACCGGCTCGGTGAAGGACTACATCGAGCAATTCTAGCCGCTCATGCTGGAAATGCCAGGGACCATGGAGGAGTCCACCTAGCTGTTCTTCTTCGTGAGAGGCCTCAAGTCTTAGGCGGCTCAAGAGATGAAGAGGTGGAAGATAATGACCATGAAGGAAGCTCTAATCACGACGGAGGCTTTGCAGGAGTACTCCGCCAACAAAGACGTTGGCGAGCAGGCCAAGAACAAGCGCAAGTCGCCGGAGGACATGCCCCGTTCTAGTGGTAAGGGAGTTGAATAAGACCAAGAGGAACGCCAAAAGAACAGTGAAGTTCTACGTCTGCGGAGGGTTGCACTATGCGAGGGAGTGCGACAAGAGGACGAGCTTGGCTGCCATTGCGTCCACCTCAGAACTAATGAAGACACGACCCACATGGGTTCGATCATGGCCCTGAGCACAACAGCCGCGAGGTTCCCGAATAAGGACATGAAGAGGGCCATGAAGGGCCTAGTGTTTGTAGAGATCTTGACGAACTGCCACGCCATGACCGCCCTTGTCGATACTGGGGCCACTGACAACTTCATGACGTGGTAGGAGGCGGCATGTCTCGGCATTGACTATGTCGAGGCACTGAGGCTTATGAAGGCAGTGAAAACTTTATCCCAGCCAATCCTTGGAGTGGTCAAGGACGTCCCAGTAAGTGGGAGGATGGGAGGGCATGGTCAACATCATCGTCATCGCCATGGACGACCACAAGTTCGTCCTGGGCATGGAGTTCATGAATAAGTTCCAGGAGGTAATGGTGACCCAGGAGGGGTTACATCTATTGTCTCAGGAGGGAGCTGATCATGAAGTGCCCGTGAAGAGGGAGAGCAACTGATCCAGAATTCTCTCGGCCATGGTTGCGGAGGTGGGTCGCGAAGAGGATCCAACACAAGGCATGGAAGATGGATATGACTTTCGGCAATTTCGGAAGGTCCTTGACGAACTGGAGGTTCGTATGCTAAGACAAGAAGGTCTTAGGGGAGAGGTGTTATCTTTGAAGATGAGGTTCAAGGCCGCACTTGCGAAGGAGGTAGTGCAAGTTGAGAAGAGATTCCATGACAAGTTCGAGCTCATGGAATATGAGATATATGGCACTACTCCACTCTTACATCGAGGGGTGCATCTTTGAGCTAAAGGTGCATGGCGGCGAGTTTGGTGGATGAGCAAACCCACCAAGTCCGTTGGCTCATCGGCATTTAGGGGCCAGGTCGCGGGATGGAGGAGCAAGAGACCGAAAATGCAAGGTACACGAGTGCTTCGGATGTGACGGGCTACATCAACTACAGGAGTGTCCGCACAACACGTGCGGGTTGATCAAGTCAGAAGGATCATCAGAGGACGAGGAGATGAGTAGGTGGAAAGGTCCTTGGGCTGACCTGGCGCCGAGTCATCCCTTCTGAAGCCGCAACAAAGGGGCAGGGCGGCCACACCGTCCCAAGGTTGTTGGCTCAAGACGGAGCCACCGATGAGAAGCGGACGTTGGATATTAGCACGAGACATCCTGATTGGTAGGAGCAGACTACCAACTCGAGACTTCAAATGGAAAGGCGGGTGTGCAGAGGCATCAAGATTGAACTCCAAGACATGGCACACAGGTCATGTCTTGGGGCAGCAACAAGGAAGTTGTGTCCCAAGTCCTTAGCGGAGTGAAAACCAACACATGGTGCGTCTTCGGATAGTAAGGTTGCACTAGTAGACGAGGAGGTCCTACTTGGGGGTGTGGTGTGCCGACCATATCCTAGGACAACAATAAGGAAGCGATGTCTCAAAGATTTTCAGCAGAGTGAAGATTGCAGCAGAGTGGCACCTTCGGACAGCAAGGTGGCGTTGAGGAGCAGCGTATGGCCAAACCCAAGTGGAGGTGTGAGGCCAAAGTTCGGAGGACGTGGAGGCTTTTCGGACAATTCAAGATGCAAGTTGAAGACTTTATTGGACGAAGGAAGATGGCAGTGACAAGACATTGCAAGGACGGTAATGCCTTGGGTGAGGGAGGATGTCACGCCCCATTTTCTCCATGTCCCAGGATGGGGCTGGGACACAACGGCGTGTAGAGCTGGGATGCAGGTGGCGCCGAGTTTGGTAGAATGCTCACTTTGGCATTATGCCCAGTTTGGCATAATGTGCAGCTGGGCATAAAGCGCAGTTTGGCAGAACGCTCAATTTGGCAGCGGTAGTGCAGTGCAATGCGCAGTTTGGCAGCACAGGGGCAATCCCGTCCCAAGCCAAATATGCTGTCCCAAACTACCTACAGGGATGGCATGTGTCTAGGTGTAGATCTGGCCATTTGTAATCAAAGGTGGTTACTCGCTGGACGAAGATGACAGCTAGAAGGATACGATGGGGCGCATCATATCAGTCGAAGTTCTTGGAGGATCTTGGAGAATCTGGCTAGCCACCTAACTCTAGGAAATCAGGGAAGATCCGAGAAGATCAACGTGGATTAGGAGAATCATTCCAGGCGGATCCTAAAGAGAAGAACATGGAAGATCTTAACGCCAACCACGAAATCGAGGAGGTTCCCATGATATCAGCTGGGGAATCAAATATGATCCCAATGATATCAGGAAGGGTGTTTTTGATGATTATCCTTGGTGCGGATCTTATGGAGAAGATCAGGGGATATGGAGAATCATATCCCTGCACCTAAAGGGGGTTTTGCAATCGTAGGAGATCGGGGAGGATCCCTACAATCTCGACCATATCAGGGAGGGAGTTAATGTTGTAACCATCCCATTCTTGTATAAATAGAACCTTAGGGTCGGCTATGTACAACACCGATCGGAGTAGCGATCAAGTCATCGAATGAAGTCGAAAGCTTTCCCCCATATCTTAGAGTCTCTTCCTCCTATCTTGCTGGTGTGTTTCTTGTTGTGCTGGAGTAGGGACATCCATTAAGCATCCGAGAAGAGGCTGCTTGATCCCTCTGAAGGAAGGAATTAAAGCCGCACACCTTGATTTCTAGATGCTGAAACTAAGGGCCTGACAAGTGGTATCAGAGCTCGGTTGCCAGCAAAAATGTCAGTAGAAGAAGGATCCTCAATGAGAGGTCGCACTGTGGAGATTGAGACTACCACTGGCGGTGGTGGTCACGGCGTGAGCACGAGTGGTGGGGAGAAGCGTCGAGCGACTCGGGAGCGATCCAAGGACCCGTCAGGTCCCGTGGAGGGGCAAGTCGAGTCATTGGGGTTGAAGCTCCAAGAGATGGACAAGGTGGTCCGAGGCCCCCAGGCGATGGTGTGACAACATAGCCTGGCCCTGGATGAATGGCACGGCCACAATGCAGGAGATGGAGACGAGACTGCAGTCCATGAAAGAAGCCACGGAGACCATATTTTCTTAATTAAGTGGTCAAAGTCCACAGTTTTTTACACTTATTTTTAGTAGTTGCCAAGTTTTATACTTTTTTTACACTTATTTCATACTATCAAATCATCCTTTCTCTTTTAAACATTATGTTTTATTATTTTTTATTTTAATTGTTTTAGCTATATAATACCTTTCATCAATGGATTCTTTTCTTAATTAAGTGGCATATTATATTATGTATGATGATTTATATGTAATTATTATATCGTTGATTATATAAATAATTATGCAATATTGTTTTGTTAATATGTTAATATATATATATATATACGCGCGCATGTTTATAATCGCTTTTATAGTTGAGTTTCTTTATTAATTATTAAAATTAATTTTTAATGAATCAATTAAATTGATCATAGAAACATATTTTTCAGCTAACAATAGTGCAAGAGAAATTGTATCCTTGAGCTCTCTTTAACTTTTATAGTGTCATAATTAATATTATAAATTATAATAAAAAATTTAAAAATAATTTAATTTTGTATTTTAAAGTTAATATATTCATATATATTGTTTAAAAAAATGAATTCTTTAACTAACTATATGTAAATTGTAAATCCACTCAAAATATTCTCGCTTCGCCACTGGCCTTCCCAAATCAGACCAAAGAACACAAAAACGACTAAATAATGGTCGTCATTTTATTGCCATGTTTATATATATCTTATAATGAAAAAAATGTTAATTAAGGTCAGGGTTGGACTTGGTCACGAACAAAAATAATTCTTTGTCATCGACAAAAAATTTTTTCTTAAGGCTTTACAAGAGCCCACTAACGAAAGCCCACTTTTCAAACCCCAACATCATTCTGTCAAATGCAATTATAGAATATTGCCACCAAGTAATTTGCTGAAATCATATTGAAACTGAAAAAAACTAGCACATAATCGAACATATATTACTGTATTCGAAGTGGGGTTAATGAGTATTTTATTATTTTAATAAGTAAACTAATGCTCTACTCTACATATACATTTTCTTCTTTATATATATATATATATATATATATATATATATATATATGAAAATAAATGTGAAATTCGCCATGCCGATGGGAGTCTCAACCCGATGATTAACTCGGACGGAACTATTTTGGGTCAGATCAGGTCAGTGTCAAATCTAAGTTGACCCAATCTCAATCGGACTATGGGTCAGGTGATGATTCAAAGACTCAAATTTTTTATTTTTAATTTAATTTTTAACTTGGATCTTCTACAAAAAATTAGAAATATTACAGCATAATAATTTAAATGTTTTAAATAATATTTAAATAGTTATCAAATTATTTATGCTTTAAATGATATTATTTTTTCAATAATAAAAAAGTAAACAAAATAATAATCGAGTAATCCGAACATCCTATCCTAATTGAATCAGGCACAATCCTTCAAAAGGAAGGCACCCAACCCCGACCCAACCCATGAAGACCTTTAGATGCAGAAGTGTGTAGGATCATTAAATTGTAAAATCACCTTGGTTAATTTAGTGCACAATTGTAATTCAATGAGGAAAATGTATATGTAATAGAACATGTGTAGAGCATTAAATTTACTTATTAAATTAATAAAATAAATACATATTAATAATCTGAGTCAGATAAACTCGGACGGAACTATTTTGAGTCAGATCGGGTCGGTGTCAAATCCGAGTTGACCCAATCTCAATCGGACTATGAGTTAGGTGATGACCTGAGGACTCAAATTTTTTATTTTTAATTTAATTTTTAACTTGGATCTTATACAAAGAAATTAGAAATATTAAAAAATACTTTAAATGTTTAAAATAATATTTAAATACTTATCATAAATAAAATAATAATCAAGTAACCCGAACATCCTATCAAAATTGTTTCAGGCCCAATCCTTCAAAAAGAAGGGACTCAACCAGACCCAACTCATCAAAACCTTTAGATGCAGAAGTGTGTAGGATCATTAAAATTGTAAAATCGATTGCTACAAAGACTTGAAAGACTTCGGTTAACTTAGTACACAAATGTAATTCAATGAGGAAAATGTATATATAATATAACATGTGTAGATCATTAAATTTTCTTATTAAATTAATAAAATAATCATATATTAATTTAAAGTATATGTTATATAGTAAAGATGATTAAAATAAATATCATCGAACTATCCGATGGTCATGATCAAGTCATGTTAATAAATATGACAATTCTTGTAATTTATTTAGTATGATATATTTTTATTATCAAATTACCCAAATAAATATACATTATTTCATCGAAGAAGTATATAATCAATTTACTCATAAATTATAATTATTAAATTAATTAAATAATAATAAATAAATGTTCGACACGGAGGTGTAGAGCGGAGTGCACTACATACTCATTAACCTCTTTATTAAAAAAAATTTAACCCTGAATGTAATACAACACATTGTTTACTTAAGACATTAACTTTATTGCAATCCCATTTAACACATATCAGTTCTTATATTAATTGATCATTTCAAAATATTTTAAAATGAAAAGGTGATAGGTCTCTTATGTTGGATCATAAATTTGATATTAAATTTAATATAAACATAAATATATTATCAATTTTTAAAATAAATTACACGTGATGCATCATTTATCGTTATCATAATAACATAAACTTATAACATGCATGCCATGAACTATAACATGAACCTTTTGACATAATATTCATTGAATTATAAATATCTTAACATATTTGCTTAGCTTTAGAATCATTTGCGAGTATCGTACAATAATAATATACATTCACTTCATTCATAAACATACATGACATAATATATCATTACATTTCATTTTCATGTGCATCATAAGAGTTTTTTTATAACTTCTTGATCCTTACTTGTTTCTTAACATCTTTCACTCTTTACCTTACATTTCCTCGAATTACTTTATAACCATTTGGACATTCATTCATATTACTTTCATTCATTATCATAAGATATTATTAGCACACATTATGACCTCACTTGCATTAATCTTATCATATGACATATTTCATTTTTATATTGAAAAATCTCAAACACCTTTTATATGATAACATTATTTTTTAAGAAGTCTCAATCACCATAAGATGAAAGACATTTACTTCTCATCTTTAACTTTAACAATTACTTTCTTTAACTTCACATAACATGTTTCATCTTTACTTAATTGAAAAACATTGGTCAACATCATTACACTATTTACTAGGCTATATGGTTTTTGGAAATTTCAAATATCTTTTAAGTGATGACATTATTTTTCGAAGAAGTCTCAATCACCATAAGATGAAAGTCATTTACTTCTTATTCATCTTTCATCTTTGCTTAATTGAAGACTCAGGACAACATCATTACAACCAGACCAATGGTCCCTATGAAATATCAAATATTCTTTCAGGTAATAACATTATTTTTTGAGAAGTCTCAATCATCATAAGGTGAAAGACATTTACTTCTTAACATAATAACCGTCGATACATTTCCTTCAATTTCATACTTATTAGAGTTATCAATACATCAAACATTCGCATTGATCTTTCTTCATCTTTTAGTCTAATTACGATTGAACATGCATTATGTGTATTTATGTATCATATACAATCAATACACATCCATATATAACATATATACATTAAAAGATAGGTTTAAAACATCATCCAAGTCAATTTGCATTGGTCATAGATGTGACACATTGGTCATGCCTGTGCTAATATTTGGTCACGTCTGTGCTGGTGCTTGGTCACGGCTATGATTCTTGGAATTCACGATCGTTACAATGTTTTGCACCCTTCAACCTCTCGCTCACAATGGTGCATTGGTTGGTTATGGTCGTGCCCCCAGGTAATATAACAGTTATGATAGTATCATCACGAGCGTTACATAGTCCCTCTTTTTACTTTGTTCCCTCGTTTATAGTTGTGACTATGACAGTCACGTCCATGCCTAACTCGTTCACGACCATGTCAATTTTGTCACGGTCGTGGACTGGAGCTTTCTTCAGGTATTTTTTGTCACGACTATGTCAGTGTCCTAGAAATACGATGTTCCACTCAAAATTATAATTTTCTTAAATCAAAAGTTTGGTAAAAATAATGTAAAACATCATAAAGATTGCAAACATGATCTCTAAGAATCTAAGCATCATGGAATATATTAAAACATGTAATTTTCATTCATCGTCAATATTTAAGACTTTTTCCAAATTCATATAAAAGATATAGGGCATAAACATTTGAACAAATGAATCTAAACATGGCAATCTAATATGGATCAAAACACATATCTAGGCATATGTCATTTAAATCTAATGATTACATATGCAAACTCTCAATCACAATCCACTATGAGGACGACATGGTATCTTCAAACACTCAATCCATTACATGCAAATCATTAAGAGAGGAGAGAAGGGTCGGATCTCCTTTACATATTTTTATATTTTAAATCAAAAATCCTTTTTTCTTAGTCATCTTGCATCCTTCTTCATCATATAAAAGCATCTAGGTTTTCTTGTCCTTTTCCTTATAATCTTGATCTTCGCCTTATTGATCTTGAAATATAGCCACCATGAAGAATAGGGATCTAGATCTCCTAATCTCAAATTGTTTTTGGTAGAGAAGAAAAGAGAGGAGTAAAAGTTGACGGCTAGATTTTTAAAAGTGTAATAGGGTTTTAAATTTTACATAAGGTTTACATTGAGATTTTGATGGTTCAAATATCTTTGACCCAAAAATTGAAATTGTTACACTGACGCCGTTGGCACAAATGATGCTGTTTGGAAATAGAAAGACCATGAGCCAGTATCAGTTGATTGGGGGAGTGTCCGCACTCTCTCTATTTCCCTGCCAAAGTCCCCGAAATCTGAGTTACGTAGGTAAATTGCTCCATCAGATTTTCGATGTGAGGTGTTCAACTAAGTTGATGTCAGGAAACATGCACTCAATCGCCGACATGTATATACATTTTCCAGTTAACTTACGACATGTTGGATTTGTGCGGAAGGAAGTTCCTAGAAATTGAGATGTGGGACCCACACCATTAACCACTAGTTGTTTAAATATATAGCGCTTTACGAGATTAAAAAATAAAAACGATATTATTTTTTTTATAATCAAAATTAATTGACATAATTATTAAAACTATATTACTTATTAACAACATGAATATTAAAAATAGAGAAATGTTTTTACATATATTTTTTTATAAATAGAATTATTAAATTTTGTAATAAACTCAGTATATATAATTATATATGAGCATATATTTGTATATGAAAAAGGGAATATACACCACAAAATTCTGTTGTAATCTGCAGCTTGAATCCAAGCCGTCCATCATGCTTGAGTCCAATGGTTGGATGAGCCTCCTCCCTCTTTTGCGAAAACATCAATATAGAGTTCATCTCTGTAGACTCTGCTCTTTGACACAAAGTTGGATCAATGGTCGATTAGCATTTAGCAAGTTCATCTTCCCTTTTCGAGTTCCTCTTCCCTATGATCGATCATTGAGTTCGTCTCTCCTCTAAGAATCCATTCTCCTTTATAGAAATATTATTACAAAATTTCTCCATCCATTCTCCCTCTCTTTAAAAATTTCTCTTCCTTGCGTGCAAAAATATTATTTCAAGCTTTGGGATTAGTGAAAAAAGGATTATTTCAATTCAATTTCTATTCTAAGTCTTTTAACGAGAAACTAAATCTCACATAAAAAAACTCTTTTATCACATACAAAAAGATTTTTTTAGAAATTTATAAAGATAAATGTTGATAATATCTTGAATCAGAACCTAGTTGTAATTAGATGATCCCTTATGTTAGTTAGACACTTCAGCAATTATGGGGTCTCGGTCAGACAATGAGCTTGAGAGGGTCCGGGGGGATCTTCTTACGGGGGCTCGAGGATGGAGCCCCTCCGCCCAATAATTTAGTCAATTTAAGATTTCTGTTTCTTATTTTGTATTAGAATTTCTATATAAACTTAATGACCACTGGATTATTTTGTATTGTAATCTTCAATATTCTATAATAAAAGAGAGCCACCACCACCCGAGGACATATTTCAATTTCGGATGAACCTCATAAATCAAGTATATTTTTATGTGTTTGTGTGAACTCTCTCATTTCGTAATAATAAATTTTGCCAAAATTGGTCTTATTTCATAAGGATGTTGTGACGAAAAGGAGAAGGGAGGAGAGAGTAACACTTTTGTTCTCTGTTGTTTTTCATTTGGCAAGATAGTTTGTGCTTGGAGAGAAACTGTGAACCTTGGTTTGGGAGAGGAGAAGCTTCATAGAGAGGAAAGAGAGTAAAAATCAAAATTATTTTATTAATTTTTTTTTATATAATGAAGGTATAATAGAAATAAAATATGAAATCACTATCTCTATACTTTATAAATTAGTAGGAGTATCTTATAGTGTTTTGTGCTCAAACTTCTAAATACTACAAGAAAAATATTTACCAAATCTTATAGTAGCATTTTGATTTTAAGAAAATACTATCTGCTACTAAATACTCTATTTTTTTACGTGCCAAATAGTATTTATGCATAAAAATATTTTCCCTGGGAAAAAAATAAATTAATCTAGAATTGTAAGATCCCAAAGCACCAAGAGGGAAGGGGGGTGAATTGGTGTTAAAACTTAAAAATATCGATTTCACAAAATACGTCGTAAAAACTTTAAATGGATTCGTCAATATTGAAATCAATGTAATAACAATCAAATCATATCACATGCATAATAATATGAGAAGGAGAGGAAGAGAAAAATGAAACACAAAGAACATGATGACTGTTAACGAGGTTCGGCCACACCTTGACCTATGTCCCCGCTCCGACTTCTCAACCTCGAGAGATTTCACTAAACTCTTTCTTCGTTTCAAATGGGGCAAGGAAGAAACTCTTTACACAAAATCACATTTTCTCCATTTCGATAGGTAATGCACACTTCTACTCCTATAAAACTTATATTTTCTCTAGTTCGAGAGGTAAGATAAAACATCTTTTACACAGGAGCTTACACTAAATTTTCTAATAAAATGTTCCTCTCTTTCACAACATGAGACTCACAAGAAAAAAAGAGAGAAAGAAGATAAGATTTGACAATAACTTTAAGAAACTAATTTTTCTTTGATGCTTGAGGTTTCCCTTGAGTGCTTGATGAATTCTGGAACCGTTGGTCTTCTTTTATAGGCTTCCACTACAAGAAAATTGATGATTAGCGACGCCAAATAGCATCTCAGAACATGATGACGCTAAGTCGCTGCCGCATCTCAGTTGAGTCCCAAATAGGCGACACTACTTGCCTTTCAATAGCGTCACATTAGTGTTGTCTTAGCGTTTTGAGAAATAGACACTAACGAAGGCGCCATAGCGACATTATTGCACGCCATGAAGCGAAAGTGCGCGGGAGAACCTAGCATTATTCTCGTGTCGACAGCTTTCGACGCGATGCTAGCATCGCATTTTTAGAGACGCTATGGAGACGCTATCTGGCGTCCCATTGGATATGACGCTATGTATACGCCAATATGAAGACATATTTCTATTGTTACCTACACATGTAACACATATAACGTTTAATTGGCACTATTTTAACACTTACTTGGTATCTCATAACTATATATGTTAATTAAGAAATAGATAACTGTATATAGGCTATCTATATTTATATCGCTATATGTTATCAATTTTGACGCAACCCTATATATTATCTATACTATATTTTAATCAATAAATAAATTAAATATTGTATATGTACCTTCATCATATATATGTATTCCTACATAATTACTTATATATGTCTATATCATAGGAGTGTTCCTAAATATGTAATTTGTTACATATTATATATGTTACTTATCCCTACAATATATCTAATATCTTAATTATACATATATTATTTTTATATTCTTAATCATGAAATTATGATGGTTGATTTAAGAGACATGATTTGTTACAAATTATTCCATTTTAGCGCCGCAGTGGAGCCACAATAGCGTCTCTGGCGTCTTCTTATTGGGACACTAACACGTATGAGACGCTAGGTCAATGTTAGTGTGTCACTAATATGTTTTAGCGACTCATTAGCGTCTCTATAGCACCGCAGTAGCCTACTTTTTATTACACTCACTTAATCGGGCACATATAGATATATAAATACACGTATATACTTATACTTATATATAATAAGTACACATATACATATTATTATCGCTTAATCTCGCACATATAAACTTATACATACATATATATACTTATAATACATATACATATACACGTTATTGTCACTTAATCTCGCACATATATAGATATATACATACACGCATATACTTATAATACATATAGATATACACATTGTTGTGACTTAATCTCTCACACATAGACATATACATACACATATATTATACATACATATATATATATATATATATATATATATGTATATACACAATTTTGTTATATACACATATACATATAGACTTCAAATTTTATACACATACATGAATAATTATATATGCATTCCATAATTTTTATATTGTGGGAATGGAACAAAACAATTGGAACGAGGCACAATGCGATGACATGATATCTTGATAAAGAAAATTACATACATATAATAAAAAATTAGAATATAGAAAATCTATTAGCGTCGCCCTGGCATCTCCAAAGTGAGACGCTAAGTTAGTAGAGACGCTAATACTACGCTGGCGTATGGTAATATATCTTAGCGATGCATTAGCTTCTCTATAGTGCCGCGTTAGCCGACTTTTTATTACTCTCACTTAATCGGGCACATATTGACATGTAAATATACATCTATAACTCGTGGAATATACATATATTATCACTTAATCTCGCACATATAATCTTAAATTAGGAAGAAAATTCGATATAGCATCCCTACAACCTCGAAATGGCATCTCGATTGTGGCGCCCCCGTAGCGTCGGGTATAGTTGAGGTGCTAAATGTAGGATCCCAAAGGGCACCGGGGGGTGAATTAGTGTTAAATAAAAAATATCAATTTCACAAAGATCATCGCGGAAGCACAAAACCGATTCTTTAAAACCTTTTAAAATAAAGCAATTCAGATCATAAACATAATATGAATGGGGAGAGAGAGAAAATCAAACGCAAAGACACAGTGGTTGTTGACGAGGTTCGGCCACACCTTGGCCTACGTCCCCGCTTCGACTTCTTGACCTTGAGACCGTCGGAGATTCCACTAATCCTTTTCTTTGTTCCAAATGGGGCAAGGAAGAAAACCATTTACATTAACCATCTTTTCTCCGCTTCAAAAGGCAAAGCAACCTCTCCTCCTAAGAAGCTAATCTATTTCTCTCGCTCAAGAGGTAAGATTTTGAACCTCTTTTACACAGGAGCTCTCTCTATTTTTTTCTTAACAAAAGTGTTTCTCTCTTTTACAAATCTATGCTCACAAGAAGAAAAGAGAAAGCTATAAAATGAAAACTTCAAAAATTGATCTCTCTTTGATAACTTGAAGTTTTTCTTCAATGAGTGAATGTGTGCTTTTGCCTTTGGCTTTGACACTCATTTTATAGTCTTCAGTGTGTGAAAAATTTATCCAAAAATTTCTCTTTCAAATTTGACCGTTACTGTTCATTTAACTCGGAGACCGGTCGACCGCACATATGGACAGGTCGACCGGTGTATGTGACCGTTGCGCATTTTCTTCAACTTCTACGCTTGATCGGTCGATCGGTCCATCGACCGATATATCGACCAGTATCGGCTCGACGTTGTCCAGGGCAGGCTCAATATTTATCGGTCAATCGACATCTTCTATTCAGTCGACCGATATCATCTCGACCAGCCTTCTTTGGTTCGATCAGCAGGTTGACCGACTTGCACTCTTTTGACCATAACTTTCTGCACAGTTATCCAAATTAGATGATCTTAGAGTTTATGGAAAGCTAACAGAATTCTCTACAAGATCAATATTCATCCAAAATCTGATAATTTCATAATCAATTATGTAATCAAAGTTTGTGCATAAAGTTATCATTTTTTCTTTAAACTTTTTCAGCATTTTGACTTAAATTTTCGAAGTTTGTTTCATCAAAATATAATTTATATGTCATTAAAACTTTGACTCAACAATCTCCCCCTTTTTTATGAAGACAAACCGAGAAATATGAAAATTATATAAGTTGACGAAAAGTTGTAAAAACAATTTTACTCCCCCTATCACTTAACTTTTCTTACAATGGGAGATATTCATATTTCTCCTATATTTCTCCCCCTTTTGTTTCATCAAAAAGTCATTTGTAAATGAAGTATATAAGAAACCGTATGTAACTCCCCCTTAATCAATTTTTTTAAAAAATTATTCTTCCCCATTTTTGTCATATAATAGATATGTAGAGTATTGCAAGTTTTAAAATATAGCCCCCTAAATTTATGGTTATTTTATAATGAAAACCAATTTATTAAAGCAAAAAAAAAATATTAAGAATCAAAATATGGCATAAAAACTTTGATAAAACAATGTGATATTCATGATATGTGAAAATAATATTTTAATATGCTCCCCCTATCATTATGATCAATCTTTTTATATATTCCGCTTTTCTGTTAAAGAAATAGTAGTTTTGAAATTTTTGGATGAAATAAAATAGTAAATGATACTTTTACCATAACCTTTTGCCTTCACCACTTGTTCTTTGTGTTGCATGTGAGGCACACCTGAAAAGTCATTATATAACCTTTGGTACCCAAATTTCTTTGGGTCCTATTTTGTTAGACAATGTTCCTTTCGGAACCCAAATCATGCTATGTTGTGTTGATTTTATTATTTTGCATTGATATGCATAATGACCATAAAGAGCCACATGAAAAACATTTGAAATGAGATTTTCTATTAAAGGAATGATTAGATTTCCAATAAGAATTTTTATGTCCAAAATGATTTCTAAGATTATTTTTTGTTAGTTGAGAAATAATCTTATTTTGTGTATTTTTCAAAAAAAATATTTTCTTGTTTTACTTTTTCTAATGAACATGCTAGTTTGACAATTTCACATGCATGTGTAATTCTGAAGTTTTAATTTCATTTTTAAAATTTTCATTTTCCATAAGGCATATATCCTTTTCTTCTTTTAATTTTCAATCTCAATATTAATTTCTCATTTTCTTCTTTAAGTGAGAAATATCTTTTTATAAGGGATGAAAATTCTTTATTCACATCTAAAGAGAGAAATTATTCGGAAGAGTTCGATGAGTCATAATTTGAATTTGAAGGGTTAGACATTACCTCATCGTCGTGCGCCATCAAGCATATGTATGCTTCATCACTAGAAAAACTTGATGAACTACTTGTTTCACTAGACTCTTTATATTTTTTTCTTTTTCCCTTTCTGGGATTTTTATTCTTTGTGGTGTTTGTACGATTTTCTTGTTGGCTTCTTGTTCGTGTCTTTCTTTTTAACCAACTTGAGATACTTATCTAATTTTCTTGAGTAGAGTGCAAGTTTATTTTCATCCACTTCCTCTTCACTTGAATCTTCTTCTATCGTATTTGCCTTCAATGCCAATGTTTTCTTCTTGGGACTTTTTCTTCTTGATTTTCTTGAATAGAGATCTCATAGGTTAGAAATGAACCAATATGATCATCATAATCCAATTTGTTCAAATCATTTTCCTCGATCACAGTCATCTTCTATGTCATTTGGAGCAGAGAGACCTGAGAATCATTTTCATTTTTTGGGGATTAGATCTTGGCTCGCCTAAGGCGGCTAAGCCATTCAGAATATCATTAAAACGAGCAATCATATCATTTATGGATTCATTATCATGCATTTTGAAAGAATCATATTGATGGTTTAAAATATTCAATCTAGATTCTTTAACTTTATCGGTTCCTTCATAAGTAATGATGAGTTTTTTCCAAATATTGGGTGCGGTTTCACAACTTGAAATCCGATTAAACTCCATTGAATCCAAAGCACAATAAAATATATTTTTAGCTTTCTAATCAAGTGATTTGAGAAAATCGAACAAAGTCGTGGTGCTAAAATATCGTCGGTTTGATCCAGAGAAAGGAGTTCAGATCGATCAAAAGTTTAAATTGGTGGATATTAACCCTCGATCGTGATTTCAGACATATGATCCATTCGTATTGGCGGAACAAGCGCAACAAGTATACTACACTAAGTATCCATCGAAAAGA
Organism: Pontederia crassipes; assembly: GCA_030549335.1. Taxonomy (NCBI): domain Eukaryota; kingdom Viridiplantae; phylum Streptophyta; class Magnoliopsida; order Commelinales; family Pontederiaceae; genus Pontederia; species Pontederia crassipes. Next base: position 11,375,589 of record CM060183.1, read on the forward strand.
ACCAATGATGAATGTTGAGCGTCATGCAAAGTGAGAAGTAGACTATTCTTAGAAGAAATAATGGTAGATGATAATGAAACATCATTCATATACAACGATGTACCCATGGATGATTATTATTAAGAAGATAGAGTGAATGAGATGATTGATGTAGCTAATGGAGTTGAGAATATTCAATTGGTCGATGACGCTGAGCTAATGTAAGAGTTCAATTCAAATGATCTCTTGGAAGTGAACTTTGACAATTTCGTTGACGATGACTCGAACCAAGATTATAAAGATGATGACGAAGATGATGAAAATGAATCAAAATACGAAACAAAGCGAATGAATCTCGTAGTTCTTCTAATGACATAAGCTTCTTACTTTTTTTAGTTATATATGGTTATCGATAATAAGACAAGATTGTTACTTTTTCAGTTATAGTTATTAGAGGTCGAGCATCTGGGTCATCTCGCTCTTCTATGCATTTACTCCATATGAGTGAGCCATCACGATCACTATGTAATATATTTATTATCAGTTGATTATAATAGTTAAATTCATTTTTTAATAATGTTAATTGCTCCACCACCGATGGGGCACATATCCATATCGTCACATAGTAGGTGATCCATTGGTGGGTCGGCTTCACTTATCACTCCAGGTACGTGTCACATAGTAGGCGATACATAGTAGACGATAAAGTTTTTTAAATATTTTGCTCTTGTGATAGTTGCTCTATCGTCGATGGGGCACATAGTTAGGACGTCTCGTCGTGCATTTTCTAAATATTTTGGTCTTGTGACAGTTGCTCCAGGGGCACATAGTCGGGACGTCTCGATCGCACGACGATGATTCACACCAGGTTATTTTCTGTATATTCCATAAATTTAAATAGGAGGCAAATTTTATGTATTTTCTTATGATAACAGTTGCCACGCCACCGCCACCCGCATTGTAGTGTTGGTGAGCGACATCTTACCCCAGGTGATATATTTATTATTATTGACATTATATTTCTCAATTAATTACATTAATTATTTTTTAATAATGTCAGTTGCTATGCCACCGATAGCACAAGCACACGGCTTGTCACATTCTGATGAGCGGACTGCCACGAATCATGCAGCGATAGACATCACTCGAGGTGAGAACATTACTGTACAAATATCAATTATCACTAGTTTAATTTGGTATGACACTAATGATTTATTTTGTATTAGGGCCCGTAGATGATGTCAAACCTTCTCAGCCTATCCCAGTTGTACCGGATGATGATTCCTCTTGGACAGATGAAGAGGGATTACACGATAATGGGTGGTCATCGTGAATAATATTGCCCGACCGTATGTTAAATAAGTTGTAGAAATTTTGTTATAGTTTTGGTTATCATTGAAAATTAATTCTTCTTTGTAATTGGCAAGACCACATTCATACTCGTGCGAGATGTCAGTGCTCTTGTTCTTTCCCACTTGGCAGAATCCTGGAAAGATGTCCCAATACAAGTGCGGAATGACATCTTTCAAGCCTTTATGGTACAATCTTCTATTTGGATTACATGATTTGTTTTATATTATTTTTAAATTATTAAATTTTAATGTATTATGTAGGAGACAAATCAGTTTCATCTAGATCTTAGTTTAGGGACGATTCGAAGAGCTTTTGAGGAAGTCGCTGTGAAACGCCTCCGAAATCGATTGTACAAGTTTTGCAAAGTCGTCACGTCCGCCGACCTAACTTTGGAACAGGGCATACAACGATGCCCAAGCCATATTACACGCTCGGTTTGGGAGTCCTTATGTAGGAAGTGGTAATTATGTTTACTTTTAAAGTCTAAGTATTTGATGTTCATAAAAGGACGGATGAACGATGGCAAATGAAGTCGGAAAAGACGAGAGTTAACCGACTTTCGAAGCCCGAGGCCCACATCCGCACAGGAGGGTCGATGCGATTTGATGAGCATCGACGGCGTATGGTAATTTACATACAAATTCAATTAATCAAACTTTTAACTTATAATATTTTTATAAAATTTGAAACTTTATTGTAGGAGGAGAAAAAAAGGCGGTTCCGTGGACTTTCCCATGGGTCTATGAGGCCATGCATAAGAGCCGGAAGACCAACGACTTGGTCACGCCCACTGCTCGTAAGCTTTTGGTAAGTCTCATCACATATTCATTTGGTTGTTGACGTTATTGTACTATTTTTTAAATGCGCAATGTCTAAATTTTTTAGGATGAGTATAATGCGAAAATGGTAGAAAAGTACGGAAATGATCCGTGTACTCATCCACCAGGTAATGTTTCTTAGAAGGGATTCATGTGATTCATGTTTTTAATTTATGTGTTTTTTATATATAATTTATATATTATATGATTGTATAATTTTTCTATTTGGTAGAGGACCCTGCTATTTGGGAGGAAGTGGCCGGCACGACACGATGAGGATACTTGCGTGACCTCGGTACAGTCGCTCAGGTACCTAAAAGGAGCGGAGGATATGCAGGCGGGCCATCTACTTCAAGCTCATCCGCTGCACCTGATATGACACAACTATCATAGCAATTATTGCAGCAGCTATCGTAGCAGCTATCAGAGCAGATATCGCAGCAGGTGTTGCAACAACTGTCGCAGTAGTTGGCTCCATTATTGCAGGTGATTTAGGGATTGATCCCATCGCAGAATCAATCCTCGCGGGGCCATGAATCGAGCACGTTGGGATCGAATGTCCGGAATGATAATAATAACTCTCAAACCTAGGATAGAAAGAAACCATGGATAGAAACTATACTTTTGTTACTTATAGATTTATTATCAAATATACGTATAGTTTGTTAATTCAGTTTATTACTTTTCATATTCTTATCTTAAATATTGTATCTGTGATGCTTTTATATTATGCCTATGATGAATATTAATGCATTTATATGCATTATATAATTGTATGATGTGGGAGGGAAACAAATGTCGCTGTAATGGGTCAAAAAAATTCTGCAATTAGCGCCTCGATAGCGTCACCCTCTAGCATCGCCCAAATAGTTGACTCTATATCAAATATATTGTCCTTAGCATCATCTTAACGTCTCCATCGCATCGACATATTGCGTCACCTTAGCGTCTCATTGGCGATGCAACAAACATGATGTTGGCCTCACAGAAGCATCGAAATAGCATTAACTAATGCATAATATTAGCATCTCTTGAGCGCCAGAGTAGCGTCTCCAAAGTCGCGCCACGTTAGCGTCTCTTTACCGACGTCTATCTACTGCTCCCAATCAGACATCATTGTGACACCATTAGCCATTGACTACCGACATCGCAATTTAATGGTGCTATTTGGACGCTAAAGTGACATTATATGTTTCAGAGACTCAATAGAGTCGTAGTAGCGTCTCGTTCATTGGGTCGCTATTTTTTTATTTTATTGTAGTGTTCTTAACTCCATTTAGTCGTTGAGACTTATTTTCTAATTTTGGGACCAAAATATGACAATTTTAGTGCATTTTGTGCGCTGACCGATCGATCATTTTGTCCCACTGATCGATCGGTATACTTTCTTTTATGAAAAATATGACCGTTGGCGAATTTTACATTGTTCGATCGACCAACCGGTCGATCGGTACCTCGATCAGTACAGTCTCGTCATTTTGTTTGCTGAAATTGGGCATTTTCTACACTAACCAGTCGACCGGTGTGCCTGACCGGTCGTTCCAATCGACAAGTCAACTGCCCTGCACTATTTTAAGCATAACGCTTTGTACATGTATCAAAATAAGATGATTTTTTATTATATAAAAAACTAACAGAATTCTTTAAAACTTTGATATTCATCATTCATCCAAAATAATATCATAGTCAAATATTGATTCAAAGTTCAGTATACAAAATTGTCCATTTAAAATAAAACATTTTAGATTTTTACTCTTTTATACATAACTTTTCATACTAGTATCCAAATGAGATGATTTTTTTTATTCTATGAAAAGCTAACAAAAAACTCTACAACTTTAAAACTTTGCTCCAACAAGAATATCTCAAGGCAAATATATATAATCTACTTTATTAAATTGATGATTATTTATTTGAAGGGGCATTAATAATGTTGAAGATTCTCCAAATCAGATAAAGATTCTAGAAATAAATATTTAGGTCAATAAATATTTGATACGATAAGAGAAATTGTTGGAGGTAGAAGAGAATATTGTTTTCCATATAACTATTGATAACAATGTGTCCTCGTATATAGAAGACTACATGAAAATATCAAAAATAGAAATTCGCTACAAAAGGAAAGTAATTGCTGGTTGTTGCACAAGAATCAGGAATCATTGCTGATATGAAGAAATTGTTGGCCTCAATTATCTCCAACAATTTCTCTTATCATATCAAATATTTATTGACCTAAATATTTATTTCCAGATATCTAATTTGGAGAATCTTCAACACTCCCCCTCAAGCTGGAGCATCATGCCTAGCTTGTCGCAAAGAAAGTTCTGGCATTTCTTAGGTAACCCTTTTGTGAAAATAACAGCCAACTACAGTTCAGAAGAAATGTAGAGAGTAGCAATCTTCTCTTTAGTAACAACATCACGTATGAAGTGGCAATCAACCTCAATGTGCTTCGTCCTCTCATGGAATACAGGATTGGATGCTATATAGGTTGCAGAGCGATTGTCACAATACATTGAATTTGGAAGTGCAATAGGAAAACCCAAATCATCAAGTAACAAAGTAATCCATATCACTTCACAAGCAGTATGCGCCATGGTTCGATATTCAGCTTCAGCACTTGATCGAGAAATATTGTTTCTTACTGCACCATGTGACTAAATTGCCTCCCAAGAAAGTAGCAAAACCTGTAGTGGAACATCTATCTTCAACAGAACTAGTATAGTCAGCGTCTGAGTAAGACGAAAAATACAAATGCCCATTATTTTTGAAATATAAACCTTTTCCAGGAGAACCTTTAAGATATTTCAGAATAAGACAAACATCATTCCAATGACTATAATGCGATTTCTCCATAAATCGACTAGAACGACTAACAACAAAACTAATATCAAGTCTTGTGACTGTCAAGTATAAAAGTTTTCCAACAATGCTCCTATATCTTTTAGTATCATAAAAAAGATGATCATCACTAGACCTTGATTTGGTAAACCCATTAATAGGAATGGATGATGGCTTAGCACCCAACATATCAACGTCTTCTAGAATATCCATCACATATTTTCCTTGAGAGAGGACCAACCCTTATGAGTTTCTTGCAACCTCAATTCCAAGAAAGTAGCGGAGTTTTCTAAGATCTTTTGTGACAAAGATCTTTTGTAAGAAATTTTTAGTTTCCTAAATTCTATCATTATCATCACCTGTGAGAATCATGTCATTCACATAAACAACAAGTACAACACACTCGTGCTCTTTCTTTCTTACAAAAATAGAGTGATCAGTAGTGCAATAGGAAAAATCAATTTTCTCTATCTCCCCACTATATTTATCAAACCATGCTCTAAGACTTTGCTTAAGACCATAAATAGCCTTCTTGAGTTTGCACACATACTCCCCCTCAACCTCAAAGCCAGGAGATTGTGACATGAATATATCTATATCAAATCACCATATAGAAATGCATTCTTGATATCAAGCTGATGTAGAGGTCAATTTTTGTTAACAGCAATGGAAATAAGAATCTGAACTGAGCTGAAACGAGTAACAAGAGAAAAGTTTCAAAATAGTCCACTCCATAAGTTTGACTGAAACCTTTGGCAACAAGTCGAGCTTTGAATCTGTCCACAATGCCGTCAGGATGATATTTAATGGTATATACCCATCGACAATCAATTGAAGTTGTATTTGCAGGCCGTGAAACTAAATCCCATGTATCCCGAGAGAGAAGCGCATTCATTTCATCATCCATAGCTTGCTTCCATTTTGGATCTTGTAAGGCCTCAAGATAGTGCTTGGAAGTAATAGTACTCATTAGAGCCAAAGAAAAACTATGTAATTCAGGACTCAACCGATCAATGTAGGTGTAGTGAGACATAGGATGTAGAGTACAAGATCTTATAGGCTTCCGCAAAGCTATTGGTCAATTATCATCAGCAGGCCCACTTGTGGGCAAAGAAGCAATCAGTGCAAGCTCTGGTTGGGGATTAGAAGAGGACTGTGAAGAGGCCTGCTCGAGTGCCTGGTCAGTAACAGGAACAATAGGTAAAGGAATAGGCATAGGTGGCTTACTTCTTCGATGATAAACCTGTAAAGGGACTGGTTCAAGTACAATAGAATCTCCCATTGAGTCAAAAAAGTTCTCTTTTTCAAAGAAAGTGACATCCCGACTAACATAGTAACTTTTGAATATAACATCGTAGCAATGATACCCTTTTTGGGTACGTGAGTAACCAAAAAAGACACACTTAACAGTCTTAAGAGAGAGTTTGTCAGCAATATTAAAAAGGTGAACAAAACAAACACAACCAAATATTCGAAGAGAAAGAGGAAAAACATCCATGTTTGGATGGAGCAAACTAAATGGAACTCCCCCTTAAGAACAGAGGAGGGAACACGGTTGATGAGATAAACTACAGTTAAAACTACATCCCCCCAAAAGTGCTTGGGAACTTTCATAAGAATGAGAAGGGCCCTAGCAACATCAAGGATGTGACGAAATTTTCTCTCAGCAACACCATTTTGCTGAGAAGTGTAAGCACAAGTGGTTTGATGAATAGTCCCATTGGAGGATAAGAATGACTGGAGCTCATTCTAAGGCATTATCGGATCGAAAAACTTTAACAGTAGATGAATAGAAATTTTGAATCTCATTGAAGAAATGCTTGACAATTCTCAAGATCTCATAATGGCTTTTTATTAAAAATATCCAAGAACAAACGACTATAGTCATTGACAAAGACAACAAAGTAACGTGACCAGTAGTACTTTTAACAGGACAAGGACTCCAAATATCATAGTGAACTATATTAAACATAGAAGTACTTGGAGGATCAGAATGTTGAGGATATGAGGTACGATGATGTTTCCCAAGATGACAAGCTTCACAGTTTATCTGAAGGTTATTAGGAAGTTTGGAAAACATTTCACGCAGAACAAAGGAAGAAGAATGACATAGACGACGATGCCATAGGATAGGATCAATAGAAATGGAGGCAACACCAACAAACAGAGCAGGAATATCCAAGTAGTAAAGTCCAATCTTCTCATACCCCCTACCAATCACTTGCATCGTCCGGATGTCTTGAAAATAACAAATGATGTTCATAAAAAATAGCCTTGTATTTTAATTGCTTACATAGCTTGCTAACAGATAATAAGTTTAAAGGAAACTCAGGAGCACAATAAACATCTGTAAGCTTGAATTTAGAAAAAATCTCAATAGTTCCAACCGATGTAATTGGAGAAAAAACTTCCACTAGCCAAGCGAACAGATTTAATTGTATTAGGTGGGGCAAAATGTGATAGAGTAGTACCATTCCCAGTGAGGTGATCAGAAGCACCAGAATGAATCACCCACTTTTCGTAAGCACTAATAGATGCCAAATGGGCAGTACTACCTGATGTGTCTGCCAATCCAACATACTCATCAAACGAGTATAGTCCGATATAGGACAAAGGTACAAAACCCCAATAGGATCGCTGCTCTGATACCATGTAGAAGAGAATATTGTTTTCCATATAACTATTGATAACAATGTGTCCTCATATATAGAAGACTACATGGAAATATCAAAAATAGAAATTCACTACAAAAGGAAAGTAATTGCTGGTTGTTGCACAAGAATTAGGAATCATTGCTGATATGAAGAAACTATTGGCCTCAATTATCTCCAACAATTTATCTTATCATATCAAATATTTATTGACCTAAATATTTATTTCTAAAATCTCTATGTGATTTGGAGAATCTTCAACAAACAAATTCATGGGATTCATAAGTTATAGGTTAGAGGAAAAGAGGAGGGAATAATGAGTTAAAATATATAATTATTAAATAAAAACAAAAAATGATAAATATAAATGGCGGAGGAAGAAGCCGCTTCAAATAAGTATGAAAAGTCCATTAATTTTCAGGATTATATATAAAGATCAATTGCATCGCATTAAAATATACAATAACAACTGAACTCTAGAAATTTATATATTGTTAATTGACTGATAAAATTGGAAAAGTTTATGATAAAGACAAAAAAAAATTGAAATCAATTTTACTCCCCTTAAAAATAAGCTTTCCTTGCAATAGATATGCACATAAGTAGTAATTGTAAGGTATTTTTTATATAGAGTTATATTCATTGAGTCCACATAATAATAATTCAGGGGTAATGTATATATTTCTCTTATACAAATTTTCTTTATATTCTTATCATACTTCTCCCCCCTTTTGTTTCTTCAAAAAGTAATTTGCACATGAAGTACATAATACACAATGTGTAACTCCCTCTTATTCATGTCATCTTTGAAAAAATTTATTCTTCCCTTTTGTCATATAAGAAACATGCAAAGTATTGCATCATAAATAGTTATTTCATATATAAAACAAGCAATAGGCAAAAATAACTCCTCCTAAATTTATGGCTATTTTATAATGGAAAAATGAAATATTTAGAGGTTATAAATAACACAAGTTTTAAAAAATTTGTATTAAGAATTAAAATATTGCATAAAAACTTTGAGACAACAATGATATGCCAAAAATTATTTTGTAAAATAATCACAATTTTTGACAATAAGGATAACAAACTCATATTCAAAGTGGGTGGATGAAATAATATTTCATTTTTTTAACAAGCTCCCCTATCATTATGATCAATTTTCTTTATCTTTCTTTTATCTTTTAGTCCTTTATTTATTTCCCTTTTCTTCCAAAGAGATGATAACATTATGATGTGTCATAGCTTAATTTTCATAATATGAAAATTTTAAACTTAAAAACCTAAGAATCATGATAATAAAGCAATTCTACAAAAATGTAGATTCATGCTCATGAAAAATGTTTCAAATTTTACTTTTATCATGACCTTTGTGCCTTCACATAATGATACTTTTTTCAAATTCACTTGTCCTTTATTTTACATGTGAGTTATACCTGAAAAATAATCATTTACCTTTTGGTACCTTCTTTGGGTCAATTTTATTAGACAATGTTCCTTTTGGAACCCATATTATTTCATATTGAAATTATTTTCTTACTTTGCACTGATATGCATAATGACCATGAAATTCACATGCAAAATAAGTAATATGTGAATTTAAGGATTTTTCATATGAATGTTTATATTTCTAATAATAATTTTTATGTCTAAGGTATTTCCTAAAATTACTTTTCGTTACATGAGAAATAGCATAATTTTGCATATTTTTCAATGCGATATTTTCCTTTTTTATTTCTTCTAACGAACATGTCAACTTTAAAACTTCACATGCTTATAATTTTCAAAGAGTCAATTTCATTTTTCAAGTTTTCATTTTCCATAAGACGTGTCATTTTCTTCTTTTAATTTCTCAAACTCATTTAGTAATTTCTCATTTTTCCCTTTAAGTGCAAGATACATTTTTATAAGTGAGGAAAATTCTTTGTGCAAATCAAAGAAAAAATCTTCTTCATCATTATTTGAATTTGAAGAGTTAGATATTACCTCATCGTTATGTATGAGCTTGGTGAGTCACTTGCTTTACTTTCACTTGACTTTTTATATTTTTTTCTTCTTCCCTTTCTGAAATGTTTTTTCTTTGTCGTTCTTTATGAGACTTGAGTTTCTTTCTTGATGCTGTTTACATGATCTTCTAGTTGGCTTACCATTCTTCTTTTTATTTTTCACTAACTTGAGATATTTATCAAGCTTTCTTGTATAGCGTTTCACTTGTCATCAACTTCTTCTTCACTCGGGTCTTCTTTCTTTTCATTTGCCTTTAATGCCAATGATTTCTTTTTGGGAGACTTTTCTTCTTCTTCCTAAATTTCGATTTCATAGGTTAAGAGAGAACCAATAAGATCATTAAAATTTAAGTTGTTCAGGTCTTTTTCTTCAATCATTGTCCTCTTTGTATGCCATCTGGAGGAGAAAGACCTGGGAAACTTTTTCACTTTTTGGAGGTTAATTCTTGACTCGCCCAAGGAGACTAAGCCATTCACAATATCGTTAAACCTTACAACCATTTCATTTATGGATTTATTTTCTTGTATTTTGAAAGAATTATATTGATGATTTAAATATTTAATTTAGATTCTTTAACTTTATTCATTCCTTCATAAGTAATAACAAGTTTCTTTTAAATCTCATTTTCACTTTCACAACTATAAATTCGACTGAACTCCGTTCAATACAAAGCACAATAAAAAATATTTTTAGCTTTCTAATCAAATTTTGCAAAAAAAATTTTTCTCTTTCGGTATATTCTGAAGGTAATTTTTCACGTAAATAATAACATTTTTTTAACAATATCCCACATGTCAATATTAATAGAACAAATGTATGCTTGTATCATAATTTTTCCATACGCAAAATTTGATGCATTAAAAAATAGAAAATGACCAATTGATTGATCTTCGGAAAAATTAAATCCATTTGATGCCATAGATCTAAAAGAATTTTAAATCATACAACAAGAGCAACCCGATCTGATACTAATTGTAGGATCTCAAGGCACCAAGAGGGGATTGGGTGAATTGGTGTTAAAACTCAAAAATATCAATTTCATAAAATACGTCACGAAAATTTCAAATCAATTCGTAAATATTCAAATCAATGCAATAACAATCAAATCATATCACATGAATAATAATATGAGAAGGAGAGGAAGAGAAAAATCAAACACAAAGAACACGGTAGTTGTTGACGAAGTTCGGCTACACCTTGGCCTACGTCCTCGCTCTGACTTCTTGACCTCGAGATCGTCGACGATTTCACTAAAATCTTTCTTCGTTCCAAATGGGGCAAGGAAGAAATCATTTACACCAAACCACATTTTCTCTGCTTCGAGAGGTAAGGCACGCCTCTCCTCCTAAGAAGCTTATCTTTTCTCTAACTCGAGAGGTAAGATAATTTTTTTTCTACACAGGAGCTCACACTCAATTTTCTAATGAAAGGTTTCTCTCGTTTACAACATGAAACTCACAAGAAAAGAAGAGAAGATTTGACAATAACTTTAAGAAACTAATTTTCCTTTGATGCTTGATGTTTCCCTTAGGCAGTTAGTGATGCTCGTGCTAAAACATATGAGGGGTTTTATAAGGAGTTAGGGACAAAGGCTGGTGAACAAAGGATTTACAAGATTGCAAGGAATAAAGAAAAATGAGTCAAGAGATTTGGATCAAATAAGATGCATAAAAAATGAAGTTGACAAGGTTTTAGTTACTGAAGGAGATATTAAGAACAGATAGGAAGAGTATTTCTTTAAGCTATTTAATGATGTATGTGAAGGTTCCCGTTGTGATTTGGAGGACTTGACAGTTAGCGAATGTGAGCTTAATAGGTCATTTTATCGTAGAATTAGAGTCTCGGAGGTTAGCGAATCTCTTAAGAAAATGGAGAATGGTAAAGCCGTTGGACCGGATGGTATACCGATTGAAGTTTGGAAATGTTTAGGAGAAAAATGAGTGTTGTGGTTATGTAAACTATTTAATGAGATTTTGCGATCGAAAAAGATGCCTGATGATTGGAGATTAAGTACATTAGTTCCTATTTACAAAAATAAAGGGGATATTCAGAATTGTGCAAATTATAGAGGGATTAAACTTATGAGTCACACAATGAAATTATGGGAAAAAGTGATTGAGCATAGATTGAGAATGGAGACTAATATTTCTGAGAGACAATTTGGGTTCATGCCAGGAAGATACACTACAGAGGCGATTTATTTACTAAGGGAGATGATGGAGAAGTATCGAAGTAGGAGAAGAGACTTACATATGGCTTTCATTGACTTAGAGAAGGCGTATGATCGGGTACCAAGGGATGTACTTTGGAAAGCCTTGCAAAAGAAGAGGGTGAGTGTTGCCTACATTATGGTAATACAAGATATGTACGATGGGGCATTGACTAGGGTTAGGACACCCGGAGGTGAGACAAATGAATTTCCTATAGGAATTGGCATACATCAAGGATCAGCTTTAAGCTCGTATCTATTTAACTTAGTTATCGATGTTATAACCGAGAGTATCACAGAAGAGGTACCTAAGTGCATGCTATTTGCGGATGATATAGTACTTTTAGCGGATTCAAGAGAAGAGATTAATACAAAATTGGAAATATGGAGAAATACGTTGAAGTCAAAGGGTTTTCGTTTAAGTAGAAATAAAACAGAATATATGCATAGCAATTTCACAAATAAATAACTTAGAGACGATTTGAAAGTTAGGCTAGGGGAGAATATAATTCCTCAAGTGACAAAGTTTAAATATTTAGGATCAATTGTAAGACAAGATGGTGAGATTGATGACGATGTTAATCATAGAATTCAAGCTGGTTGGTGTAAGTGGAGGAAAGCCACTGGAGTTCTTTGTGATAGAAAAGTACCTAATAAAGTTAAAGGAAAATTCTATCGTACTGCTATAAGGTCAGCAGTGTTATATGGTAGTGAATATTGAGCTATGAAGGGACAACATGAACGTAAAGTGGGGGTAGTGGAAATGAGGATGTTGAGATGGATGTGTGGTCATACAAGATTAGATAAGATTAGGAATGACCATATACGTGAACGAGTCGGAGTGGCTCCTATTAGTGAGAAAATGGTAGAGAATCGTTTGAAATGGTTTGGTCATGTTCAGAGAAGACCATTAGATGCGCCAGAAAGAAGAGTAGATCAAATAATCTGGAGTCCGATTAAAAGAGGGAGAGGGAGGCCAAGGCGGACACTTGGCGAACTAATAGAGCAATATCTATTGGTGAATAATATACCGAAAGGTTTGGTTACTAATAGAGCGGAATGGCGTCGTATGATCCATGTAGCCGACCCCACCTAGTGGGATAAGGTTTTGTTGTTGTTGTTGTTGTTGTTGTTGTTGTTGTTGCTTGATGTTTCCCTTGAGTGCTTGATGAATTTTGGACCTGTTGGTCTTCTTTTATATGCTTCTTAACTTCATTTAGATGTGGGACTTGTTTCCTAATCAAAATATGATCGTTTTAATGCATTTTGCACACTAACTAATTGACTGTTTTCTCCCATCGGTCGACCAGTACACTTTCTTTTATGAAAAATATGATCGTTAGCAAATTCTGCACTATCCGGTCAACCAACTGATCGACCGGTACGTCGATCAGTACAGTCTCATCATTTTGTTTGCTGAAATTGGATATTTACTGTACTAATCGATCGACCGATGTGCCTGATCGGTCGATCAGTATTCCAGCCGACAAGTCGATTGCCCTACGCTATTATAAGTATAATTTTTTATACAGTTATCTAAATGAGATGATTTTTTATTCTGTGAAAAACTAACAGAATTCTCTACAACTTTGATATTCATCATTCGTCCAAAATCTAATGAGAACGTAGTCAAATTTTGATTCAAAATTCAGTATACAAAATTGTCCATTTCCAATAAAATATTTTAGACCTTTACTCTTTTATATATAACTTTTCATATCACTATTCAAATCAGATGATTTTTTTATTCTATGAAAAGCCGATAGAAATCTCTACAACTTTGATATTCACCTCTTAATGTAAATTTCATGGGAACATAGACAATTATTAAATTAAAAATTTAATGCTTGAAACAAATCATCTCTATTTAAACCTTTCCGACATTAGTTTGCATCATCAAAATATAATTATATAAGTTGTGTTTGGGAGCTAGAACTAAGGTGAGAACATGCCCTATTTCTAGCTTGTTCACCCAAACACCAATAGCAAAAGAAAATCAGATGAACTCAAGTTTTGGTCAAGCATCACGTGACTAGAATTTGGTTCTACAAGTTCTTGCTTTGAGCAAGAACTTTACTTGGTTTCGTGCGAGAACCAGGTGATGTACTTTTTTTTTTACTTTTTGCATATAGGCATAAAAGTAGGTGATGCTACTTTTAGGCCTATATATAATAATATATATATATTAATAATTAGAAATAATTTTATTTGGATCAAATAATTAAAAATATACTTTATTAATTAGTTATAATATTTTGCTTACTATTATAGTGTAATAAAATTATAAAATTCGTATTAATTAACTAAATTGATGTAAATATTATAATTGGATTTATTGTATTATAATTTTAATTAAATAAAATTAATGTAAATTGTTATGTATAATAGTATATTTTAATGTAAAATCTTATATATAATAGTATATTTATTATAATAGAATTTATTAATTAAAATTTTCAGTTGTTTTTAGAAAAAAAATATATCTAATTTATTTTATATTTGGATCTTAAGACATTCTTTACGTAAATTACAATATTAATAACATAAAAACTTAATTATAATTAATATTAATATATTACAAAACAACTTATTTTTTAGTATAAATATTTATTGTATATTATAAATTATAATATTAATATAAATACTTTTATAAAATATTATTTTCATTAAATAAATACATAATATTTTAATTTACTATAATTTTATACCACATAAAATAATAAATTAGTTCTTACTTTTTATCCAAACACCTATTAAAACTTATCTATCAAATCAACTTTTCAAATTCTCATTATTACATTTTTCATCCAAATACCAAATCTAAACTTTTTTACCAAATCGATTAGTTCTTGAGAACTAACGAGAACTATAAATTCTCATGCCAAACACAGCTATAGGGCTTTAAAACTTTGCTCCAACAAGAATATCTCAAGGCAAATATATATAATCTAATTTATTAAATTGATGATTATTTATTTGATGGGACATTGGTAAATTCATGGGATTCATAAGTTATAAGTTAGGAGGGAAAGAGGAGGGAATAATGAGTTATATATATATTAATAAAAACCAAAAATGATAAATATAAATGGAGGATGAAGAAGCTGCTTCAAATAATTATGAAAAGTCCAATAAATTTCACGATTATATATAAATATCAATTGCATCGCATTAAAATATACAATAGCAATTGAATTCTAGAAATATATATATTATTAATTGACTGATAAATTGGAAAATTGTTATATATCTTATAAATCATAATAGTTAATTTTATTATATAGCATTAAAAGATAAAATATATGCTACCTCAATACAAGCATAACATATAATAAAAACCATTTTATTTTTTAATTAGAAAGAAACTAGGCAAAATGAATATATGTTGTTTGTTGTATATTTTAATTCATTAAATCTAGGTAAATGCACGAGATGGTGGCATAATATTACGTCAACACGTGTCAAATAATATAATATAATTTATCTAAGGTAAATTTAATTTGAGTAGATAAAGAAGATAACAAAATATTAATATTTAAATATTTAATCAATAATCCTTGTATATTTTGAATTCCAATCCTATATATATAATATTAAGATATAAGACCCGTATCCTAAATTTTAATAGTAGTATAAAATGTGATGCATATGTAATCCTAATAAGAAAATCAGATAATATTTCATATTATTTCATAATGCACAGAGTAAAATCAATTAATAATCCTAATATATCATAATATTCAATTTATTACATACTTATATATAGGCTCTGTTTTGATTTGATTAAAGGATAGTATTTCGACTAGATGATAGCGATTTGATTAAAGTATAGCAGTTAGTTATTAACAGACTGCGGATAGCGATTTATTTATAAATTCAATAAAAACTATTTGGACTGATAAATTAGTGTATTGTATAAAATGACAAAAAATGGCATAAGCTATAACTTATGATTATTTTTATATGCATCATATTCATAAAATTTAATTTAAATATTTTATTTTGAATATAATATTTTTAAAATATTATTTTAATATGAAAATATTGATTACTTCAAAAAAATTTTGGGTTGTAAGTAAAATTAAATATGTGATATATACAATAAAAATAATATAATTAAATATATTTTATTTTAAAATGAGGGTATAATAGGGAATAAAATGTGAAAACACTACTTCTATACTCTATAAGCTAGTAAAAGTAGCTTATAAAATTTTGTGTTTAAACATCTAAACGAGTGTTATAAGACTCGGCTCGTTCCGACCGCTTGGTCTAGTATTCGGGTACTAAAATGCCCTGTAGGTCATCCAAAATTCCGCCATGGAGTTGACTCACTTTGTCCCGATCAAACCCAGGTTCAATCGGCCGACCCGACGGGTTTGACCGATCCGATCAAGTTGTAAAATGAAAAAAAATAAAATGTACAAAAATTATTAAATTTTTTTAGAATATATATATATATATATATATATATATACTTACTTGAAATTTAAGTTTCAAGATTCTTCTTTATTACATATATAAAATTTCATTGATATGTTTATTTTTTATAATTACTCACAATATTTTTTATTTAGAAAATATTTATTTGATGATTTAATTTATGCTTATTTTATTATATTACTTGATATGCATTATTTTATTATATTACATTATATTTTTTATAAATAATATATTACATATTAATAATATTACAATAGTCACTTTAACTTATTTTTTTATTAATTTATATTACAATAGTCTAACCGGTCCGACCTGACCCATTAGATAATTCGAGTCGATGGCCGAGTCGGGTCTTACAACATTGCTCTAAACGCTATTGAAAAATATATTTACCAAACATTTTTAGTAGCATTTTAAGTTTAAAAAAAATATTATCCATTACTAAATACTCTACTTTTTTACATGCCGAATAGTGTCATAAGGTAAATTAAATTTGAGTAGAAGTAATAATTTTTTAATTCAGTTTTATTTTTAAAATTTAGAATTGTTTAGATAAAGAAGATTAATAATTAAAGTTAGTTGTATAAGATAATTATATATGTATCATTAAAAAATAAATGAGGTTTTTTTCAAACGTAAAGATTTGTTGACTGAAAGTAGGAATTTTGGTAGGCAAGGATTAGAATTTGTTTAAGATTACAAATCAGATATATACATAATCCTGTAATAATAGAAAATCAGATATTTCATGGAAAAAAATCAGTTAATAATCATCATAATCTTTATATATTACTCTCGAGATTAAGACATATCAGATTATTAATTGTTTTATTCCATACAATCTGAAAATAATATGAGATCTTATTTTAATATTTGACACTAACTTTATTTAATTATTTAATATAAAATTACATTGAAAAAACATATATTAAAATTAAATTTGATATATGATAAAAGGCACGTTTAATTTGATTAGAAGTAAGAGCTTTAAAAAAAAGCTTTCATTTATTTTTTTATTTGTTTATCAGTAGAAGTGGAAAACTTAAATTTTTTATTCCGATTTTCTAAATTTTGGATTTTTTAATTTAAGTACAATTGGGGAACTTGAAATTTTCTTTCATTTTTTCATTTTATAGATTTAGGATTATGATTATGATATAAAGAAAATTAATAATTAAAGTTGAAAATATGATAAATATACGTTGAAAAATAATTAGATTATTTTTTTGAAAAGGAATAAGTTTGTTGAAGTGAAAATATTAAATTTGAGTAGATGTATTTGACATGATTATAATTTGCTTAATGTGAAGTTATCCAACCCTTGGTCAGTTTCATCTCTCATAGTTTTGTTGTACAATACAAATTTTAATAATGCTTATAATAAATGTTAACTTGGCAATGGATCACAAGAATTCATCCAATTTACTCAAAATTATATTATATCAAAATTAGAAAGATATATAGTTTGAAAGGAGAAGTCACACTATTTCCAATAAAATAAAAAATTTAATGTTAACAAAGTTAAGGGGGAAAGGATAGAGTAAAAAAATAATTAAAAATAAAAGAGAATGTAATAGATTTAAAAAATAATTCCAAATAAATTTAATTTGATAACATATTTATAGATATATAAGTTTCTAAGGCGAGAAAATGATTATATAGTTAATAAAATTGTATCAAAATAAAATTTCTTATTTTATAAACATATTTATGTTTAATTCTATTTCATTCGCGCATCGCGGGGATCATCATACTAGTTATCACCATAATCATAATAATTAAAACACACACACACAAAAACACTCTTAGTTCACAAGTTAGGTTTTTTTATCCTAATATTAACTAATAAAAATTTTAATATTTGATGTACAATCAGAAGGAAAAAATTGCATATCAAAGTTTAATTTAATATATGATAAAAGGTATATTTAATTTGAGTAGAAGTAAGAGTCATAATTTTTTTTAATTTTTTATTTTTGGAATTTTTGGATGTCATATTTGATTATCTAAATTAAAACTTCAACTAACAATAAATTTAACTTTAGAATTAAATTCAAAATAATATATTCCTCCATTCAATTAAAAGCCAATATTCTTAAAAATACTCTGAATTTAAACTAGAAAAAAAAATATCTAATTATGAAAAATATGCTTAGTATTTAATAAGCCAGTTTGTCCACAATATAGAATAAATATGGATATTAGGTCCTATTTATATATTTTAATTGTCATTACCAAATTATTTAAATATAATGTCTTTGGTATAGATACCTCATTTATAGTGACTTATATATGTATATGTGCATATATATCGATATGATAATTCATTATTATTTTCAGAAATTTCTCAATAAAAACATGCATAGATCTAACGGAAAACTAAACGAGTTAAATATTAACTTAATTTAATTTGGTTAAAAGTGGAAATTTGAGTTGAATAAAATGAGAAGGATATTTTTAAGAAAAAAAATTTCATGTAGTACATCCTAACATGCTATTTTGAAAAAATTAAATTAAGAAAATAAGAAAAAATTGATGGAGTATACACCACATGGCACATGTTCACGAATTTTCTTTTATTTTATAAAAAACTATATTTCATTTATTTTTATTCAAATTTTAAATAAAATATTTATTTTATAACATCATAATAATATATTAGTAGGAACTTTAGGCCGATTAAGTAAACAAAGTTATAATTTTTATAATAAAAAAGAAAAAGGACCCAAAAAATGATGTGCAGAAAAATAATGAGTTCACATAAGAGTATAAAATATAATGCAATACTTTATTGTTATCTAAGGAAAATTCTGAATAAATAGGAAACCATCTTATAGTTATAACAAAAGGTTTATTATATAAAGTCTAAAAATGTATGAAATCAAACCCAAAAATTAACTCGAAATTAAATAGATGTAGGAGTTTTTGTTTGTAAATTTTTTAATATTTTATTGCGTAATTTCTATTTTAACATGTTTTCTATGTCGTTTTAAAACAAATTCATCATTTCGATCCAAATTATATATTTTTTTAAAAAATATACTACGAACATTCATTTTTGTCATAATTTACACAATAAATTTTATCATTTAAATACGATTTAAATGATGCGTTTTCAGTATTTGTTTTCTCAAAATAGACTAACCCATTTATAACTTTAAACACTAAAAGTTAAATTTAATAATTCCTAAAAATGATTATATATATAAGAGATTAATGGAGTGTAACTTGGTGTAATTCCTCGATTTAGACCATTTATTTTAATCAACGGTTTAGATTATTTGATCTCTCTTTCTCTCTCCTCTCCAATCGTCGGCCCCCATCCCGATCTGTGTCGCCGCCTCTTGTCCTTGACCTACATCATTGTCGGCATCATTACCCCGACATGCTTCTATCGCCGGTCCCCGTCCCTAATCTGCGTCCTTGTCTCCGATTTGCGTTGTTGTCGTCGATTTGAGCCCGCACGTCATCGATCCGAGCCCGCTGTCGTTGATCCCAGCCCACACGTCGTCGAGTCCATGCCACCACCAGCTTTCCTGCTTCCTCCGATCGTCGCGGCCCCCGATAGTTCCGTTCCTACTTCCTCCGATCACTGCCATTCTCAATCACCACCTGATTGTCACTGGCCGCCCCCTTCCCCCTATCTGCATCCACGTTTTCGATTTGTGTTGTTGTGGTCGATCTAAGCCTGCACGTTGTCGATCTGAGCCTGCACGCTATCGATTCGAGCCCGCCGTCATCGATCCGAGCCCGCATGTCGTCGAGTCTGCTCCGCCCCGTCATTGACTTTCCTGCTTCCTCCAATTGTCATCACCCTCGATCGTGCCATTCCTACTTCCTCCAATCACCGCTGCCTCGATCGCTGCCCCGTTCGCCTCCACGATCATGTCGTTTTCGTGCCCCCCATGGCTGCCCAAGTTGTTCTCAAGTTATTGTCCAAATCTAAGCTGTTGATTTTAGAATTTAAAATGAACGATTGAGATTGAGGCATTACACCAAGTTATACCTAGAGTGTAATCCCATATATAATAGCCGTGCATTATTAAATCTGAAATCAAACAACCGCTTTAAAGAGACTTGTCTTCGTGATAACGCAATGAACGTCGACGCGTCAAAACAATAACAATATCTTAAGCTCCAAGTTCTCCTGCTACTACGTACTATAGAAGGTTCCTGGGATCGACGGTCTACAACTTTTGCTTTCTCCTGCGTTCCCGTTTCCGCCTCCATGGAAGCAACACCACCTGCCAACTCTTCTTCATCAGACCCTAAGCAGGCACAGAGCATGCGTCGTCGTCCCTCGCTTTCCGGTCTCCTTCCCATCCTCGCCGTGCTACTCCTCACTGGCAGCGTCGCGGGATCCCTCTACCGCTCGCGCCATGACGTCCCGACCTTGGCATTCATACTCCTCGCCTACGGCGACCTGCTGCTGCTCTTTGCTTGCCTCAGAATGTTTGACAACCTCGGTCCTCGGAGCCCACCGCAGGCGAGGCGTCGGCTTAAGCTTGTTATCTGGTTCCTGGCGACATATCTGGAACTCTCTTTCGCATGGCGAGTCGCCGGAATCATGCCTCTGGCGCTGGCAGCTACCGTCTGGGCGGTCGCTACGCTCGTTTCGGTCGGAGGATTTTGTGCGCTTGTTCTTTTCGGCGAACGCGAATGAAAAAATAGTTGTTCACTTCCTGCCGGTGATTAAATGATTTTTATAGTAGGCTACGAGGTGATGATGCTCCAGTTGTATATTTGCATGCGTGCTTGCATATCTACGTGACCAGCTGAACGCATATATAAGGTTTTTTTTCGGTGCATAATATGTATTAAGCCCGCGTATATGCATCACGTACGTATGTGTACCACTATGCTCGTGTTCATGTATATATAGTAGTAATCTTCGTCGGTTAAAATTCATGCATATTAACTAGTTTGTGTATTGTACTTATAATTAATGTTGTCAAGTTAATATATAAGGTGAATGTTCTGTTATTGTTTGTTTACAGGTTGTGCGTATGCTAATTTCTACCTGGTGTTTTTGTTATATTCCAATTTATAATTAATATATAATCTTTGTGTGACAAAATATTCATTTAAATAGAATAAATTAATTGTTTACCATATATACTTTAATGTCTCACCTCCGTCTCTCCATCTTTCTCTCTTCTAAACTCTCTTATATTTCAGTTCGTTTCTCCCTAAACTTTCTAATAGTTCACTAGGGTTGTGCTTGGATTGAAGAACCAATGTTTTAATAAGTTCTTAGAACTTTGTCGATGAGTCGTTTTTGTTCAACCTTCTTTTTTGACGAAGTTCTAGTCACTACAAGAAAAAGTCGTATTTCCGACGGTCTATTTTCGACGGCCCGAAATCCGTCTTAAATATCGACGATTTTTCCGGC
Organism: Pontederia crassipes; assembly: GCA_030549335.1. Classification (NCBI taxonomy): domain Eukaryota; kingdom Viridiplantae; phylum Streptophyta; class Magnoliopsida; order Commelinales; family Pontederiaceae; genus Pontederia; species Pontederia crassipes. The sequence continues at coordinate 11,397,282 of CM060183.1, forward strand.
GGATCTTTCAAACCGTCGATATTTTCGTCAGATAATTTTTGACGGTTTAACCCGTCTAAAATTTCGACGGTGATAAATTCGTCGGAAGATTCCGTCGAAAATATTTATACTTCGACGGTTATGACCGTCGATATTTTCGGCGGTTTATCTAACCGTCGAAACTTCCAGAATAATTTCAGGACTGGTTGCGCATAATTATTGAACTTATCGACGGTTTTGACCGTCGAAATTTGCGACGTTCAAAGAAACCGTCGATATTTAGGCGGTCATAACCGTCGATAGTATTTAAATAAAATATTCCACCTTACTTTTTTTCGACGGCCTCAACCGTCGAAAATGGAAATTTATATTTTACACAACCTACGTATCTATCGATGGTTTTTAAAAATTATCATTAAGGGAATCAACGGCTAAAACCGTCGATATTTCGACGGTTTAAAGAACTGTCAAAATTATCGACGGCTAAAATCGTCGATATTTCGACGGTTTGAATACCGTCGAAACTATCGACGGTTTTTCCAGCGGATTGGAGCCGTCAAAATGCGAATTAATATAATATTATATTTATCTATGTTACGGCGGTTTCGACCGTCGAAAAGTGGTTATATAAAAACCCGACCGCACTCTTACTTAGAACGTTTTGAACGTTCGTCCGCCGCCGCCCGTTTCGTCCGCCGTTCATCCGGTCGTCGACCACCTCCCGCCCGAAGCTTCCGCCGCTGACCATCTCCGGCGTAGGTAGGTCCGATCCCCACCTCCTTTGATATATAATTTTTCTCTCCTTCGACCATCTCCGTGCGGCGGCCAGTTCCGGCCGCCATTCGCGCGCGGCGGCCAGATCCGGCCGCCATTCGCGCGCGGCGGCCAGATCCGGCCGCCATTCGCACCGTCGGCCAGATCCGGCCGCCATTCGCGCGCGGCGGCCAGATCCGGCCGCCATTCAGGCGCGGCGGCCAGATCCGGCCGCCATTCTTGCGTGGCGGCCAGATCCGATCCGGCCGCCATTCGTGCATGGCGGCCAGATCCGGTCTCCATTCGCGCTCGGCGGCCAGATCCGGCCGCTAGTCGCGCGCGGCGGCCAGATCCGGCCGCCCTTGCGCGGCGGCGGCCAGATCCGCAATTTATTAAACAAGCAAGTTTTTCATCACCGATTTTGGCATCATCACCAAGAAGCATCACTTTGATTTTGGCATCAAATCATCTTTGGACTTGAGATTGTTGTCAACCATATCTTTGTTCAACTCAAAGTTTACATGCATCTGGCTTCTGCCAGCTAAAATAAGGGAAACTTGATGGATCTATAGACTGCACTTGGATTTTCCATCTCCACCTTCATAGGCAAAGCCTTAGATCAAGGTTTTTGATAAATAGGAGAAGCTCAGGATTGCTTTTCCTTTGTTAAATTAGATATACTTAATGCTGAAAAATAGTATTTATTTAGCTGGCATAGAGTTTGAGATAATCAGGTTATGATCGCAATTCTTTTCTCATTTTATATGGAATGTAAATGAAGTGCTGGCTGCTAGAGATAAGCTGCATCTATAAGCCTTGCATATCATTCATTCTGTCTGTGTGCTCTAAAAGTATGTGGAATCTAGGGCGTTGGTTGATTTATAGGATCAATTTCCTTATATAACTGTAAATGACCCATTAATATTAGTTGATCAAATGTGATGAACTTTGTAACTATGTGATACTGATGATTGAATGAAATTGTCAAGGTTTTGCTTAAAGCCTAATATAGAGGTTTTTTTTCTTCTTTTTGGTTCTTTTGGTCCATAGTTTTACTTCTCAAAGGCCGACTCAAGTGTTGGTCCGAGAATTCATTTGAACCAGATTTCGTTGCTTGTGTCACAAAAAAGTACTTGTTTCGTCTTTTAACATCGGTATAATGATTCTGCTGATTTAGTCATCTTGAATAAGTCTTTTTTTGTCCCTGGTTACATGAGGCCCACGAGCCTAATACAATTAGGAAAGATAGGATGTGCTGGTTGCAGTCTAACCTTATATGCTTAGATTGCGCTTTTTCATATTCATTTTTCTATCCTTATACAATTTTGTATGACTAAAATTTTTTATGATTTGCAAATAATGCAGTCATTATGTCATACTTGAACGATCGTCGATGGATGTACAAAAGAAATAATCCTGGTCGTAGAGGCTTGACACAAGAATTTATAGATGGCGTTGACTATTATGTTACTGTGGCTTGTCAATCTTTACAATTTCAGCGGGAGGGAGCAATTAGGTGTCCTTGTTTGAAATGTGCTAGCACAAAGTTACAGACGATAGAGACTGTCAAAGTTCACTTATATAGAAAGGGTTTCAAACCCAATTATTGGGAATGGGATGATTTAGGCGAAGGAGCGCCTTCGACAAGCGTCCCAAATGAAGGTCTTCATTTTGTGGATCCTGAACCAACATTTGCTTCGCAATATGAACAGTCTGTTTATGACGCAACTGCAACTGAGTATGGCAATATTAGATTTGAGCTGAATGAAGAGGCACCAAATCCAAAAGCAAAAGATTTTTATGACTTACTAAACGCATCGAGCCAACCCTTATGGCCTAGGTGTGAAAGTCATTCGGAACTATCACTTGCTGTTAGATTGTTGAATCTGAAAGCCGACCACAATATTTTACAAGCATGTTTTGATGCATTTCTAGATATTTTAAAAGAGGTCACACCAACTTGGGCTCGTATTCCTGAAAAATTTTTATAGGACAAAAAGATTGGTCAGTAAACTTGGTCTTGGCTCAACTAAAATAGATTGTTGTCGTGATGGTTGTATGTTATATTACGGCGAGGACATCAATCTAAATGAATGCAAGTTTTGTGGGGTCGAACGATATAGAGTGACTAACAAGTCTCAAGTCGCTGTGAAAAGAATGCATTATTTGCCTCTTATTCCAAGGCTTAAAAGACTATACTCGTCTATAGGGTCAGCGTCGCAGATGAAGTGGCATGCACAGCATAATACTTCTGAAGGTGTAATGCTTCACCCATTGGATGATGAAGCGTGGAAACATTTTGATCGTAACATCCTGATTTTGCTAGGGACCAAAGGAACATAAGGCTCGGATTATGCGCAGATGGTTTTACACCATATGGTCAAACTTCAGTTCCTTATTCATGTTGGCCGGTAACAATAACACCTTATAATTTGCCACCTGGGATTTGTATGTCCGCACCTTATATGTTTTTGACATGCATTATTCCTGGTCCTCAGAGTCTTAAACAGAGGATAGACGTATATTTACAACATTTAATAGACGAGCTAAAAGAACTGTGGGATGGTGTCGTCGCTTATGATGTGTCGACCAAACAAAATTTCACATTGAGAGCTGCCTTATTGTGGACTGTTAATGACTTTTCAGCCTACGGGATGTTGTCTGATTGGATGACTGCAGGGAAATTAGCTTGTCCATCTTGCATGGAACACTCAGATGCGCTCACTTTGAGAAATGGGGGTAAAAATAATTGGTTTGATTGCCACATACAGCTGATCATCCGTACAGAAATAACCGAGATGCATTTCGACGGAATAAGGTTGTGGAAGACATGCCTCCGGTCAGACGCTCAGGACCTCAATTACGTCGCATTGTCAATGCTTTATGCAGAATTGTCGACGATCCAAATGTCACATACAATGAGTATGGTGTTTGTCATAATTGGACCAAACGAAGTATATTCTGGGATTTACCTTATTGGTCTGATTGTTTGATACGTCATAACTTGGACGTCATGCACATTGAGAGAAATGTGTTTGAAAATGTATTCAACACCGTAATGGACATTAAGGGTAAAATAAAGGACAACCTCAAGGCGAGACTAGATTTGAAGGAGTACTGTCGACCGTCAGAGTTGCACTTAGTGACTTTACCTAACGGAAGAATATCTAAACCAAAAGCAAGTTATGTTCTCACTCAGGAGCAGAAGACCCAAGTGTGTCGCTGGATCCAAGAGCTGAGAATGTCGGATGATTATGCATCAAATTTGACCCGATGTGTGGACATGAATAACTTACGTTTGTTTGGCATGAAAAGTCACGACTATCACATATTCATGGAAACTTTGCTTCCTACTGCTTTTTCTTCACTCCCGGATAAGATTTGGAAGCCGATAACGGAGTTGAGTCAATTTTTCAAAGAGTTGTGTTCTACAACATTAACGGTGGAAAATATGATCCAATTGGAACGTAATATTCCGATAACATTATGTAAGTTGAAACGAATATTTCCACCGGGATTCTTTGATTACATGGAGCACTTACCTATTCATCTGCCATATGAGGCAAGGGTAGGTGGACCAGTACAATATAGGTGGATGTATCCTTTTGAAAGATATCTCAATCGAATAAAAAGGATGATTAAGAACAAAGCACGTGTCGAAGGATCCATTTGTGAAGCGTATATGATTCAGGAGATTTCATACTTCTGTTCTTACTACTTCGAGTCCCATGTTAAGTGTGCGAGGACCAGAGTCCGTCGAAATGATGAAGTTCCAGAAGAACAGTCTGACGTGGCATCTTTGTCGCTCTTCAATCAGTTAGGACGACATTTTGGGAAGCCAAGGAGTAGATGGCTCAGTGATGCAGAATTCAAGTCTGCCACGAATCATGTCCTTCTAAACACGCCGGAGGTGCAAAGCTACATTAAGTAAGTTTAATATCCATGCGTTCTTTTGTTTAACGTCTTCCCAAACATCATTTTGATTTAGCAATCACTTCGTATGTAGTGCTTTCTTGCAATACTACATTATCCCTGAAGAACATGTACAAGATAGAATCGAGAATGATTTCGCACCGTGGTTTAAGGAACAGGTAATTATCAAAATATTTGAAGTAATTTGATGTCTTCAGCGTCTACTATACTCATTTATTTTCATATTAGGTTCTCAATACCGGCACGGCGACTGGTCTCCATAATTTGGCATGGGGACCCGCTCGAGAGGTGAAAAGTTGGCCGGTGTATTTTGTGAATGGTTATAAGTTTCACACTGAAACTTGGTCAATCGGGAAGAAAATCGTGAACAGTGGAGTATGTGTTGTGGGATCCACGGACGGAGAAAATGAGCGTGACTACTACGGTGTTCTCAAAGACATTATTCAGCTGCAATATACTGGAGGTAATAAAGTCACATTATTTGAGTGTAATTGGTTTGATCCAAAGGAAAGGAGAGGGATGCGAGTTCACAAAGAGTTCAAAATAGTTGAAATACGTCACAATAGGTGTTATGATCGTTTTGATCCTTTCATTATTCCGTCTTCTACAAGACAAGTATATTATGTGCCATACTCGGAGAAGACCAAGGACAAATCACAATGGTGGGTTGTAATAAAGACGAAGGCAAGAAGCAGGATAGAAGTTGATGGTGCATTGCAATGTGCCTTTCAAGATGACTCGCAGACGTTTATGGCCCCTGTTGTCGACACCGAATTAGTCGACGATCTACATGATTCGGAACACGTATTTGAAGACTTCGATAACGTCGACATACAAAATGATGAAAAGGATTCGGACGAAGATGAATTTGAAACTACGACGACTTCTGATGATGATGATGATGACGGGTACCAGTCATGTGGAAATTCAGATGATGAGTAAAGGTGTCTTTACTTGTCGTCACGAATTATCAATTTATTTTTACCTTACAACTAGGATATTTTATTACGAATGTACATATCTTATGGATTGTTCATTTACGACTCATATTCATTTTGTTTGAGGCAATAGTTTGTTTGAGGCGTTAGCGATGCATGTGGACAAACAATCGGATCAACAAATGCCTGATGCGGACGATGCATTCTTATATTCGCTACCATCTCGTGAGTGTTTGAAATAATGATCAGAAGAAGTCATTCGCAAAAGCTTATTCGAATTAATTTGTTTATTTTTTATAAGCGCCTCCGGATATTAGGAATTGGTTCTCGAGTTACACGTACAATTCCGTTACTCAAGATGTAACACAAGACGTAGCCGAACATAGTCAGGTCGAGACGTTGTGACATTTAATTTTTTTGAAAATTGTGAATTTGACTTGTAATAAATTTTCTACTTTGCAGATGTATCGATTTGGTAAAAGTAAAAACAAAGGAAAGGAGCCGATCGTCCCTAGAGCTCTCAGTACTCCGTGTGCTCCTCCGTCAGCTACGGGCATTCGCATAACAGAGCGTTCTTCTCCTCCGTTAGCTCCTCGATCAGCCACGGGCATTCGCATAACATAGCATTCTTCTCCTCCGTCAGCTCCTCGATCAGCCATGGGCATTCGCATAATAGAACGTTCTACTCCGTCGGGTCCTTCCTCTCACGCTGATATTGCGGACTTAGATACACAATTGCCACAACAACCCGTCAGAGCTCATTGTTCCGTGGAAGACTCGGACCAGGCTTCGTCAAATCGTGTTTACAAAGCATACGTGCAGCCAGATGGGAACTTAGGGTAAGTGTTATTTTATGTATATCGAATCCTTATTCATGCTTTGATTCAGCCATGACATTTTATAATTCTGTGTCCTTCAAGATTTGTACCGTCGAAACCAGCGGCTGCAGCAGTTACTAAAGTATTGCGACATAGGTATACTGAAGCGTGGCTTACATGGAGGGAAGTTCCTTATGCCACGAGACAGATGTTATTTAATGAATTTCAAGTATCATTAGAAGCCAACATCATCATTAATATTTTTCTTCGTCATGCACACTAATTATTTTTAAACACTTACAGGCTGATGTGTGGTGGGAGCCCGAGCATACGAAAAAAATGTGGAAGGCTTTTAACTCTCGGTGCTCAAAGAGATTGTCCACGATGCTTTCTGTAGCTCGAGCTGACGGAGAACGACCCAATTGGATCCCCGAGGCCGTTTGGATCGATTTGCTAGGAAAGTGGTCCACCGAGGAGTATAAAGTGAAATGCGAAAAAGCAAAAACCAGTCAAGAGTCCGACCAGGGAGCGTGCTTGCATTCGGGCGGATGTCTATCCACGAGCACGATTGCTAAGAAAATGGTAAGGTCTTTCTCCGAACTCAGGACGAAATATTATACTTTAAGAAAATGGTAAGTAATTTGAAAATTTTAAAATGTATGGCCGCCCATATCGTTCTCCGGCATGTTGGGGCGAAGTGGGAGAAAGAAAGATCTTGAGCGCAGAATTACAGAAGCAAACATAGGAGTATACGGACATAGTCGAACTGATAAAGAAAAGAATGAAGTCTGCTCAAGATCGTCAGAAGGCCTACGCAGATAAGAAGCGTCGAGAACATAAGTTCAAGGCAGGAGATCAAGTTTTGCTCAAAGTCTCTCCCACCAAAGGAGTGATGCGTTTTAGCAAACGGAGAAAATTGAGTCCAAGGTACGTAGGTCCGTTCGAAATACTAGATATGGTTGGAGACTCAGCATGCAGGTTGGCCCTGCCTCCAGCCTACTCAAGAGTACACAATGTCTTCCATGTCTCCCTACTTCGGATGTACAAGCACGACTACGCCAACGTGATCCAAATTGAGGAACCAAACCTCAAAAAGGATCTAACATATGAGGAACGACCCACGGAGATACTGGAATACCAAGAACATCAACAAGGGAAGAAGAGAGTAGCACTGGTCAGGATAGCATGGAAACATCACCAAGGAAAAGAAGCAACGTGGGAAGTAGAGTCCGAAATGCGAGAGAAGTTCCTTGAACTTTTCAGTAAGCCTTAACTCTTATCCAAATTCGATGACGAATTTTCTTTTTAGAGGATAATAATGTGACGCCTCGTGTACATAAAAAAAAGGTGGGGGAAGATGATGACCATTCGTTTCACCTCCGGCCGACCAAAGGTCGGCCGGGGGTGTATAAAAAGAGGGGGAGGGGGCCACCTTACGCCCACTACCACCCCCCTCTCCCCCACTCTCTCGTACACACACTCTCTCTCTCGCTCTCTCGGTTCTCTTCTTTTTCTTTTTCTTCTCATCCGGTGACCGCGTACGTGAGCGGCAGGACATAGGTAAATCCTTCCAGGCGACGACGAATGGTCAACGATCGACGGACGACGAGCGGTGATCCGACGAACCCGATTTCCGACGAAAAAAGTACCCTTACCATTTTAATCCCATAGAGGAAGAATTAATGATCTATTGATGCGTATAGTTAATTCATTATAATCTTGAAGTTATTTCCTATTTTTTTGTATTGATGTCGGCGTCAATCGATGGCCGGACGGCTGCCAGAATCCATGGAGAAATCCGGCGACTCTGTTTTATCGCAGAGACCGATCAACCGATTTAATTAAACGGTCGATCGGTCTGCGTAATTATACATGCATATTCTTCCTTATCAATCGACCGATCCGACAGAGACCCAATAATTAAAACTTAATTGGACTGATCCACTCCTAATCTTAATTACGACTCTGACCAGTTCACCTTCACTGGCTGAGTCTTATTGTACAAACATAGATTTCCGGTGGAGCTCAAATCATAGATTTCATAGTAACTAAAGATGATTAAAGTAAAGACAAAGAAGCAGGAATGCTATGTGCCGTCCCTAAAGTTAAAGTAAAGTTTAAAGTTAAAGCAATGTGGGGATAGATAGTTAGCTGAGGGGACAGCGAAGCTACTAGCTTAGATGTCCACTATTCCTGAGATTTCGTGTTCTCCCACCGATATCTCGAATTGAAGGGTGATGCTATGGTCACACCTCTTCCTTTAAAGATTAATGTATTATGCTAGAGGGACAGGTAGCTAGCTGAGGAGACAGCGAACCTACAAGGTCTTATAACCGACCACTGTTCTTGGATTGTAGGAATTCTTCCCCCTACCTTCCGAATTGGGGTGAGGCTGTAACACCCACCCTCTTTCCCGTTTACGGGCTTATTGGCATCAGTGAATTAGAGAGGCACCTCTGGCATCCTAACCTAATAAAGTCGAGCTCGCATATGACAATCAACTCTAGGGATAATTTAGTAATGTAAAAGACGTAGTACAACTCACAACAGAGTAATGTAAAGTAAAGCAAAGCAGAGTATTGAAAAGCAAGTCAATGTAAAGTAAAGTAATGTACAGTAGAGTAATGTAAAGCAAAGTACTGTAAAGTACAATAGAATAATATAAAGCAAAGTACTATAAAGTAAAGTAGAGTAATGTAAAGCAAAGAACAAAGTATTGATATGATTAAATATTCATACATTGATTTCCTTATCATCACTAATCCTTATTTCGCGTCTATTGCTATGGTAGTGGGCAATCTCGCTCATGTGTATTCTATTCTCCTACATTGAGATTTTGCAGGTGAGAATGCCAACTAATGAGGAGATGGAGGGCACAGAGCTTGGAGAACGCTGCACATGATTGAAGACCTGCTTCAAGCTTGCTTACTATATATCTGCTTAATCATTCTCATTATTCAGAGACATCATGTTTTCTTCCGCACGTAGAACTTTGCTATTAGTATTATTATTGTTATGTTTCCGCATAATTTTATAATATGAGACATCATGAACTTTCGCCTTAAAGTACTTCATTGTGACATCTCAATTATTCTTTCGCATTTAAGGTTCTCTATCATGTTTATTATTATTTTATTAGTGGCACGTATGTCGTTTTGTGGAATGATCAAGGTCAGTAGAGCAGTAGATAGTGTAGGCCACTGGGGTCAACCTGACCGTATACGTGGCGGAAGGTGCGATTTTGAGGACGTTACAAAACATCGTAGCCAAGTCTTTTTTTTCAATTTTTTATTGATGTGACAACAATTTTTTTTTCATTTTTTTTCATTTCATTAATTATTTATATGAGGGTAATGCCTTCCCTAGGAAGGATTGTCACCCGCGGCAATAAACGCGCGTCCAGGGAGGCATGGTGAGACGAGCAGCGGCTGCACCCTCCCCTCCGATCCTGCCATGTCCTAGCTAGGATGTTCCCAAGAGGCAACCAAAGGCTTTTGGAACGTGGAGCGGCATTGTCTGACATGCAAGGTAAAGGAGGAGCTTTCGAGGATTTTGGGACGTGGATGACATTGGGGACATCCCTGGGATGGGGCGCCTATGCATGCGCGGGGGCTGCCCACTTTGGCAGTGGGGCGCAGTACCATCCCAGAAGGCAGAATGTGGACGAGTAGGACGAGCAGCAGACTATGAGTTCGATCGAGTAGGAAGTCCTTTAAGGATATTTTGCTGAAAAAGCTTATATAGTTCGCCACCTATGCTAAAATGGAAATTGCACTAGCTAGGAGAAAGTTTATTCCAATTTTTCTTTATCTGATTGTGATGATATTAGATTCCTTAAGACCGAAGGAACCTATGTTTACAGGACGGTATATTACCAAAGCTGATCCCAAGCACAGCGTCAAAATTGGACTAAAAATAAACATAAATCAATATTGCATAATATCATGATCTGTGGTAGCTTACATGTAAATTACAAGTTTGACAAGGACACTAGCTGCAACATAAGAAGAATGCTGGCCATTGCTGCCAAACTATCTTTGGTGTGCTCAATTGGTTTGTAACTGGTGACGAGAATTCGACCCCATCTAGTTTCCGAAAAGTGACGGCTGGTGTCCACGTTGACCTCTTTTAAAAAAACTGTTTGGCCATCTTTCTTAACATATTAAATTGTTTTGAAACTTAAAAAAAACTATTTGAAACTTGAACTATGCTACTGTTTAGCGTGCTTTATTTTTTTTTAATCTTAACATTTCATTTCTATAGAACTTCATATCAATATATTGGACCATGGAATTAAGATATGACTTCGCATCAATCTAATTAAGTTAACCATATCAACAGCGAAGTTCTCGAATTTGATCCTTATAATACACGATCAAATTTTTTTGTTTAGATAATCACGGATTAATAATTCACATCGTGGTTAAGGAACTTTTTATGTTACAAATGGGTTGATAAATGATAATTGATGTGATAAATCACTAATTCTCGTGAAAGAAACTGGGAGATAAATGATAATTGATCTGATAAATCACAATTCTCATGATAGAAACTGGGAGATTAATTAAACTGGAAGATGGATCACCCTGTTAATAATTTACTTCCATCCTCAATCTCTGCAAACATGACAAAAATCAAATCGAATAGAAGGGCGAGAGAGGGGATCCTCTAATAGATCGATGTCCTCACTCATGCAGCGCCTTTTGACAAAAAAGAACAAAAGGCTTTGCTTTTGTGTACTGGAGGTAGGTCAACCTTATTTTTTCATAAAGCGCTTCCAAACCTAAGTATTGTAACGCCCTCAAAATCAGTTCTCCTGTCACGCTGACAATCAAATTAATCAAGGGAGCGCTACACTGCCTACTATTACTTTGACTTTGACCGATCAACAAATGACCCACGTGACAATAGAACGAATTTGATTCTTATAATACACGATCAAATTTTTTTGTTTAGATAATCACGGATTAATAATTCACATCGTGGTTAAGGAACTTTGTATGTTACAAATGGGTTGATAAATGATAATTGATCTGATAAATCACTAATTCTCATGAAAGAAACTGGGAGATAAATGATAATTGATCTAATAAATCACAATTCTCATGATAGAAACTGGGAGATTAATTAAACTGGAAGATGAATCACCTTGTTAATAATTTACTTCCATCCTCAATCTCTGCAAACATGACAAAAATCAAATCGAAGAGAAGGGCGAGAGAGGGGATCCTCTAATAGATCGATGCCCTCACTCTTGCAGCGCCTTTTGACAAAAAAGAACAAAAGGCTTTGCTTTTGTGTACCGGAGGTAGGTCAACCTTATTTTTTCAGAAAGCGCTTCCAAACGCAAGTACTGTAACGCCCTTAAAATTAGCCCTCCTGTCATGCTGACAGTCAAATTAACCAAGGGAGTACTATACTGCATACTACTACTACTTTGACTTTGACCGATTAACAAATGACCCATGTGACAATAGAAATGATAAAGAAATAATAATGACATGAAAATATGGAAGAGATATCATTGGAAATCAAAGAATGTCACATGACATGAGATAATTCAAGAAAATAAAGAAACAAAGATAGTTCGAATAGTTCTGGGAACATCAACGTAAGTAAGGCTAAAAAAGGAAATTCAAGTATTTTATATATACAACATCAGATAATTCAAATGCAGAATATGAATGGTTGAAAGTTGTGGTCACGTTGCAAGTCATGTGCCGCCGTCCTAGAGCTCTACATTATCCACTTCCTCCCTAAGCAGGGTTCTCACCTGAAAAATCCTAAGTATGGGTATGGAATGCCCGTGAGCTAACGCTCAGTACTCATAGAGTCATAGACGATGAAATGATAATCAATAATTAATTTCTTTATTCTTTACTTTAACAATGTTTTATACAATACCATACAATGCGATTCATTACCATACTCTGTTATCCATTACTATGCTTTGTTATACATTAATTTTCTTTGTTGTCCATTACTATGCTGATGCATGCAAAATACAACATATTTTAATTAATTATTTTAATTAAATTTTCTATAATTTGATCATGGCATGCATCATTTTTAGTCACTTTTAATCGTAATTCCGGATTTATCAATTTTAATTATTAGATTCTCTAAATATTTTAATTGTGGATGGATTAACTAAACTTGGATAATTATTTTGCAGGAAAATTCGAATCTCGGCCGAAATTCAAAGAAATTATTTCTTACGGCCGAGATTTTTACACCCAAGTCGTTACGGCCGAGATTTCTAGGGCGTAACAAGATTTAATTCTTTGTTACGGCTAACATTTGAAGGAGTAAAGATAAATGTTTTTATCTTTTGGGCGTAACAGGAGAAGTTCCCTCCTTACGGCCGAAATTTGGAGGGCGTAATGGCATGAAGATGAAGGGTGTAACAATCAATTGATTTTATCTTTTGGGCGTAAAAAGATAAGAAAGATTTATCTTTGGGCGTAATGATAAAAGGATTTATCTTTGGCCGAGTTTGTCAACCGTACAATGTTACGGCCGAGATCAAGTTGAAGGCCGTCCGCACCCTATAAATACGTGAAGAATCCATCGTTTCAATTCGTGCTCTGAAGTTCAGGTTTCTTCCACGGCGAGTCGTGAGCTCTGCAGGCTACGACCAAGAGGAGAGAGGTGCGACGGCTGGAGGTTGATCGCGACCCTGATCAAGTCCGAGAGGCTGCCCGACTGTCTGCCCAATTCGAGAGCTCTACTTCTATTTTGGGTGTAATTCTTTCGATTATTATTGTTATTTTGTTATTATCTCTCCAGAATTTCTAGGATGAACTCCATGTTTTAAGATTATTATTTTAGGAGATTATTAATTGAAGGGAAATGTTTGGACCCTGTTTTATTTGTTTTAATCTTTTCTGATCAATTATTAATTATGCTTAATGCTTTTATATTAGTTAATTAAATTTCCGAATTAGGCTATACCAGTTTGTGGAGTGTTTAATTTCAGAATTTATTATACTAATTATAATTGATTTGATTTGGAATTAATAATTGACATAAATTTGATAACTAGTGTGTGGAGAATCAAGTTTGTGTGGTCTATTAATCTATACCAGTTTGTGGAGTGATTAATAGTCTAGAGTATTCAATTTAATGCATCTTAATTTTAATATGATTTTGGGGGTATCAGTCGTGGAGACTTCAATTCTTATTAAATTAAGATAGTTCTATATGATTAGATTGAGGGATGCCAGTCGTGGAGACCACAAGTTAATCATATTAGATTACTTTAGGGAGACTCTAATCCATCTTTAAAGATTAAATTTATCTTTTATGGTTCAAATATTTATCCTGATCTATTTTCATCCTAAGACCTAATTTCAACACCACTATCTTATCTTTATCTTATTTTCTCTATTTTATCTTTTAAAACTTCTTTCCAAAAATTCATGTTTTTCCTCTCTTATTAATTTATAAATTTAGATATTGAATTAATAATATTCCTCGTGGGTTCGACACTCTTACTCCTATTACTATATTACTTGAGCGACTAGTGCACTTGCTAGCAAATTTTATTGTTACAATTACAACGCATCAAGTTTTTGGCGCCGTTGCCGGGGAATATTTTATTAATTAATTTCTGATTTTTATGAATTATTAGGAGATGTAAATAAATTGTAAATAATTCTTTAAAAATATGTATTAATTGTTTTAATTATTTTTGTGAATAAACTAACATTTTTTTCTCTTTTGCAGATAAAGGTCACGATAATTTTTTAATTTGTCTACTTTCGGTTTAAAATCCGACGCCGATTGAATTTTCCGAATTACACTGTCGACTTATGATTTTACGACCGAGATTTAATGTGTCGGTTTTATTAATTTTACGGCCTCGCAATGAATGATTTCTGAATTCTATACTTTCAATCTTTACGGCCGTAATATTTTTATCTGAACGTTGTTTTACGCCATGAGTAATGGATATTGATTTGACCTTGTTACGCCCGGTTTATCGATGGTTTAAATTTTTTACGCCCTATTCGAATCAATTTTCATTCTCGGCCGTAACATTTTAATTGTTTGAACTTTTCATATGGATTTGATCTGATTTCATTGTTTTACGACCGTAAAGAATCTTCTTAATTCACTTTCGGCCGTAATGATTCAATTTTTTTATTTCGGCCGAAACCCTATTTTTCTCGTGTTAACATCATCTCGGCCGATGTGATCTAGTCTTAATTGACAATTTAATCTTTTTTACGGCCGAGAATGATCTCATGTTTTCTTTTTACGGCCGAGAATTGATCTCATGATTTTACGGTCGTAAAATTTCTGAACATTTGTTTTTACGCCATATTACGACCTTTTCGGCCAATTTATTTGTGATTTTTTCTTTCTCGGCCATTAACGATCACGTTCGACTTAATTCTCATTGTTTTACGGCCGATATGAATTATCCTCTTCCTCGGCCGTAATGAGTCATTTTGTCGACGTTTCGTCCGATTTTTATTTCGGCCGAAACCCTATTCTGTTTTACGACCAAGGTTGTCAACCTCAGTTCTTTACGCCTATGATTTTATATGTGAGGAGTTGATTGCCGAAATGATTCATCGCTGTGTTAATTTTTACGACGTTGGTTCGATCATAAGCCAACAAGTTTTTACGCCTTCACGTTGAACCCCTATCAACACTGTTTTATGATTTTTACGGACGAACGAGCCTTGGATTACTAATTTAATTTTGACAGTAAATCTATTTCTGTATTGCGGCCGATCAATCTTATTTCCTCTCTGAAAATAATTTTTGATTATGTCTGATTATTAACTTTACAGCCGCAAATTAGTTCGGACTTATTTTGTGCGGTTTGTTACATCATCATAAATTCTTTTGGTCGATATTAATATTTGGTATTCGTATTGGTTTGAAGAATTTCTGAAAAGTTCCTCTCAAAAATTAATTTTAATGACGAATTTTCAAATTTTATCGTGCCGAAAGACTTTATTTGTTAAAATCTCATTTTTCGTGACTTATTATCTGAATTTCTTTCTTCTTGTATATATTTTTATTCTATTTTTTTATCTTACTGAAAATTGGTTGTTGCAGGTACTAATTGAAAATTAAATCACAATCAATCCTGGAATCTTCTGATAAGCGCACTAGAAGTTCAAATCCACTGTTGGAATTTGATCCTGAAATTGAAAGAACCTATCGTCGATTACGAAGAAATATAAGAAAAATGGCGGAACAAGCACGTGACAATAAGAGACTGGAGCAACAAAATGAACTGGTTCCACCATATAATAATCGGCGAGAAGATGAAGCAGAACTTTCTATGAGAGAATATGTCTCGGCCAGATACAGTGACCGAGAATCATGCATCGTGCTGCCCGATATTAACGCAAATAATTTTGAGATAAATCCCGCAATCGTGAGGATGATACAAGCATCCCAATTTGGAGGAGGATTTCATGAAGACCCTCACGATCACCTTGATAAATTTCTTGCCACTCTGAGTACCTTTAGAAATAATAATGTTTCTTCTGAAGTTATTCGTTTATTATTATTTCCTCAATCTTTACGTGACAAAGCTTCCACTTGGTTTAAAACTTTGCCTGCAGGATCGATTCATTCTTGGTTGGAGCTGGTAGAAAAGTTTGTTGGAAAATATTGTCCACCACAAAAAGCAGGCAAATATCGAAGAGAATTGAGGGCATTTGTTCAAGACGATAACGAGACGTTATATGAAGCCTGGGAACGATATAAGGAACTGCTGGCCAGAGTTCCTGATAATAGAATTCCAAAATGGCAAGTAATGGAAGATTTCTACCATGGATTACGACCTAGAGATCAAGACAAACTCGACCAATCAGCAGGAGGGACAGTGCTAGGATCTAAACGTCCTAGTGAGATACAAGATATAATTGAAGCTGTAGCACTCAAGTCAAGTCAAGAAAGGAGACCACCTCGCCGAACTCATGATGTACATGCTACGCAAGGAATACAATCTTCAGAAATAGTGGCTCAGCTGGAGTCACTTAATCAAAAATTCGAGCAGATGATGTCACTAATGGGAAATTCCAATAATTATAGCCCTACAGGTAACACTTCGGATTCAAATCAAATTGAAAATGCTAACTTTATTTCCAATCCATTTTACAGGAACAACGATTATGGTTGGAGACATAATCCGAAGTTTGCCTATAATCAGAACCAAGGCCAATCTTCTGGTCCATCAAAAGATTATATACTAAAAAGGCAACCTGATACTCCCCAACATCAATCATCAAATCATATGTAGGAGATGATGGCACAGATCATAGACACAATGCAAGCATTGCAGAAGAATATGGAATCTAGAGCCACGAGTCATGATGCATCAATTCGAAATCTGGAAAGACAACTGGGCCAGATGGCGGCACAACTAACTGGACGTACACCGGGCTCTCTCCCAAGCAACACAGAGAAAAATCCAAGAGGGAAAGAGCAAAATAGGCCTTGATTTTCATCAGAACTAAGTCAAGCTGACGACTATAAATCAGAACTATTTCTATCCTTTTTATTTTTATTTTATTTTTATTTTTTAGATTAGTCTAATTAGTTGTTAATTAATATCTTAGTTTCGGTGATAGTTTTATTTTTAATTATAATTACACATTTATTTTATTATGGAGTCATTTAATTTAATTAATATTTAATGTTGGTAAGGAGAGATAAACTCAGGGGCGTCAACTCCAAGCATGAGCGTAAATTCCAAGAATTGATTCTCTCTACGGCCGAAGCTCATACATTACGCCCTGCCACCCTCGTTACATGTGCATTACGGCCGAGTTGTCACACAAGCATCAAGCTCGGACATGACAAGACAAGATGCCACCATTCCTCGTTACTGCCGAGAATCACCTCGATGACCACGCCGTAAAGATTCCAACAGACATGACAAGATGCCACATCGTTACGGCCGAAGATCATGCCCTACGATGCTCTTTACGGCCGAAGATCACGCCCTACGATGCTCTTTATGGCCGAAGACATGACAAGAGCTGCGGGTTCCTATTACGCCCTGCCACCATTCCATTACGGCCGAGATGTCACATTAGCAGACCACAGACGTACCTTGGAAAAATGCATGCCTTTACGCTCGGATTTGACCTTTCACTGCGCGCTGTCGGAACAGGTATTACCCCCATAAATTCATCTATAAAATACTTACCTCTTCTCGTATGTTGCAGATCAATCAACTCCTTACGGTCGAGCTTTCTCCAAGCCACCGCGCACCAAGACTTCATTACGGCCGAGCTTTCTACCTTACGACCGAAGTGAAACTCCACTCGACTCCGGCCGAGCAACTCCTTACGGCCAAAGTTCCAGCGCTTCCTTGTGCGTTACGGCCGGTCTACCACCGCACACCGACATTTATTACGGCCGAGTTTCCACCGCGCTCCTACCATCTTCGTTTTACGGCCGAAGTCACGCCATCTCCGCCGCTCTCTTACGGCCAAACTCCGGGCGAGTTTTTCACTTTACGGCCGAAACCACACCGCCATTCCTTAAGGCCGAAATCTACAGATTCATCAACTCCTTACGGCCGAGTTCCGAGTCACGCCTCCAACTTCTTACGGCCAAACTCCAATCTCCGGCCGAGCTTCATCAATTACGGCCGAAGTTCTTCGTCAACCGGTCCCTTACGGCCGAGTCACCTCCGACCTTCAGCCGGTTCTTCATCGAATACTACGGTCGAAACATCAGCCGCTTCCACCGAGTCGGTACCTTTTCTTTGTTTATTTTTGTCCAGATCAAGATGAGGCGATTTGCTAATATATGGAGGAGACGTCACGAACGACGACATCCGAATGCTCAGCCGGCCCCACAGCCCTCACAATTAATCTCCTACCCCGGAGATTATTATTGGACTAAGCCGGAGTATCAAGCTCGATATGAACGGATGTGTGATATTCGAATTCATGCCACCAGATTTTCAGATACTGAATTGCTGAGGGAGTATAATTTACTTGCAGATATTCATCTATTATTTTCTCAAATTGGACTATCTGACTTTGTGCATTCTTGGTGGCCAACTTATGAAGTACTAATTATGGAATTCCTCTCATCCCTGGAAGTTTTTAATTTAGATGGCAGGAACTATGATCAGCCCCGCATTTCATTCCAACTTTATGGACGACCATTTACTCTCACTCTAGGAGAGATTAATAATATCTATGGATTTCCCAACCGTGGATCTCTTTCTGTACCTGCCGACTTTGATGCTGAAATTTTTTGGAAACAGATAACAGAAGAAGACCGATTGGTTTGGAACACCGCTAAAGATAGCTCAATTCAGAATCATGTTCTGCGCTACGTCCATCGCATGCTAAGCAACACCATAAGTGGACGCAGTGATAATGATGGTGCCGTCTCAGAAGGAGAGTTATATCTCATCCACAGCATGCTTCACAGAACTCCTATTAATGTGGGTGCCTTCCTCATTCGTCGATTCCAGCGCCGCACTACTCATCGTGGCGGCAGCATTAATATGGGTGCCCTTCTCACACCTATTGCTCAGCACCTACAACTAGACTTGGATGATCTTGAAGCTGTGCCAGGAAACACTCACCTCACTCGTAGGACCATTCAAGCTATGGGTCTCGTGAAGACCAACAACTCAGGGATCAAAGTTTTTATTTTTAAAGGCCACCATCAGGAGGTGCCCTGCTCAAATCGAGATGCTTTTACGCCAATTAATCCAAATAATTAGCTCCTTTTTAGGCAGGTCATAGCTCCAGTAATTCCACCTGCGGGACCATCTACCTCTGTCGGACAGCTACACCAGGATGAACCTTTCTCCTGGTTTGATTCTACTGATTATGCGGCAGCCCAACCCTACCTTCAACAGCAACAAGGATTCCAGGCTATATCACCGGCAGCTTCCCAATATGCCACATCCGTCCATTCGCCTTATATGTCGGTGCCTTCTCCGATTCCATCTCCAGCACAAGAGAGCTCTTCTGATTCCTCGTTCATACCTTCTACTCCTTATGAGGAACGCGATTCGATGGAAGTATCTGCCCCTTTACAAGAACCTGTGCAGAATCGCTATATAGCACCAGAGCCCACTTTTACTTCAGCTCCAGAGCAGACTTACTATCCACCTCTACCACCTCAGCCGGACTATGCTTTCATGCAAAACTTATGGGAATCAATGTATGATGAACAACTTCGTCAAGCAGGGGAGTTTCACACTTTTCAAGAAGAACAACTTCGTCAGTCAGGGCAGTTGCACGCTATTCAGGAAGAGCAACTTCGACAAGCACAAGAGTTGACCAACATTCGAGCTGATTTTAGAAATATGGATGATCGTCAGGGTCGCTTCGAATCCCTTCAGAATCAACATGCGCGCATGACGAGATGCATCCATGAGTATCATATGCGCCAAGGAAATCTCAGCTACCATCCACCATCGCCACTCCGCAGACAGTAAATCCGGTTGTGTCTTTTCCCTTTTCTTTATTTTCGTTTCTTTAAATTTTCCTTTTTATTAAGTATGTATCACTTTCCCTTGCTGGCTTAACACTGAGGACAATGTCTAGTTCAAGCTTGGGGGAGTTTGCATTTCACGCATTGCATGTTTCTGTCTGTTTATTTGCTTATGTTTGCATCTATTTGTAAAAAAATCCAAAAAAATTGAAAAATTTGAAAATTTTCTAAAAATACCATTGCATGCATTTATTTTTGCTACCATCTTACTAACTTTTGTCTTACTGTTTTAATTATCTTTAAGTAAAAGTTCAAAGACATGTTATTAATTGATGAAATTTGAATGCTTTTCTTTCTTATCACTTGCTATTTTAGTATCAAACGTATGAACTATGTGCCTATGCTAAGTAGAATTATGAATGACTAGACGACAAAATCATATTCATGCTTTTTTTATTAATTTCTTTTAAGTCTTGATTAGTAGTAGCCTTCTTATTGACTATATCAAGTACTTTTTGAGCTTATAAAAAAGAAGGGTTAGTTAAACCCCAACAAATAAATTAAAAAAAATAATGAATAAAGTTATGTGTAGGTACAAAAGTGTAATCCGGAACCAAGGTGTGTTCGGGTAATTAGATCCGTAGGGGTTCATGCCTGACGACCTAAGGGCAACTGCTCTGGGATCCGTCGATCGAAAACCTGCTACATGGACCATCTTGTGAAATATGGAGAAGCACATGAGTACTGAATCATGGCTAAATTCGAACTCTTCATTCAGAACCTTGGTTGTTCGGGCAAGTAAACTCGAGGGGTGCTTTATCACCTGGTGCCCTAAGGCCATCTGGTCTGGGAGTCATCAGTCCAAAGCCCGCTACATGGACTTCCTTGTGCAATCCTGCTTGAAGATTAGAACTTTTAAATGATTGAAAATAAAGTTGAAAAATGAAAAGAAAAAGAAAAAGTTTTAAGCTCAATTAGTACTTATGTGTTCAATATTAATGCTATTATTTGACAGACAATTTATTTTTCTGCAAGGCTGAATTTGAGATTGTTTAAATTTGTGTAGCATTCAGAACCTCTATGAAGCTAAGTGCATGGAAAATGGTGAGATACTGAGTAGTAGGTGTGCAGAAGAACTGTGTGAGAAAATTAGTCAGTTGACAATGTGGAGGCTACGATGGAACTTTCTTGAGCTTTGCTTTGAATTTTTGCTTGAGGACAAGCAAGACTTTAAGCTTGGGGGAGTTTGATGCATGCAAAATACAACATATTTTAGTTAATTATTTTAATTAAATTTTCTGTAATTTGATCATGGCATGCATCATTTTTAGTCACTTTTAATCGTAATTCCGGATTTATCAATTTTAATTATTAAATTCTCTAAATATTTTAATTGTGGATGGATTAACTAAACTTGGATAATTATTTTGCAGGAAAATTCGAATCTCGGCCGAAATTCAAAGAAATTATTTCTTACGGTCGAGATTTTTACACCCAAGTCGTTACGGTCGAGATTTCTAGGGCGTAACAAGATTTAATTCTTTGTTACGGCTAACATTTGAAGGAGTAAAGATAAATGTTTTTATCTTTTGGGCGTAACAGGAGAAGTCTTTCCTTACGGCCGAAATTTGGAGGGCGTAATGGCATGAAGATGAAGGGTGTAACAATCAAATGTTTTTATCTTTTGGGCGTAACAAGATTTAATTCTCTGTTTCGGCCGAGACTCTAAGGGAGTAAAAGATAAAAAGGATTTATCTTTGGGTGTAACGATGAAATAATTTATCTTTGGCCAAGTTTATCTTATAATTTTAAAGTCAACCGTACGATGTTACGGCCGAGATCAAGTTGAAGGCCGTCCGCACCCTATAAATACGTGAAGAATCCATCGTTTCAAGGAGTGCTCTGAAGTTCAGGTTTTTTCCACGGCGAGTCGTGAGCTCTGTAGGCTACGACCAAGAGGAGAGAGGTGCGACGGCTGGAGGTTGATCGCGACCCTGATCAAGTCCGAGAGCTCCCACAGACCCTCTCCCACCTGTGCTCCGAATAAGGGTGATGCATTGAACACACTCTTCCCCCACGGGGGCATATATGAATTACATTGTTATGCCAGAGGGACAAGTAGCTTAGCTGAGGAGACAGTGAACCTACAGGTCTGTAACGACCACTATTCCTGAGATGCAAGTCCTCTCCCATTTGTATTCCAAAAAAGTTGTGCCGAGCGTACACCTTCCCTTTTATGGGCACCCTGACATCATTCAGTGCAAAGACACCTCTAGCTTCCCAACTAATGAAAGTCGAATTCGCATAGGATAACGAACATCAAGGATCTCATAGTAATGTAAAAGACGTAGTCCCACACAGATAATGGTAATGGACAACAGAATAAGGTAGTAGATAACATAGCATATGATGCGTTGTAATTGTAATAATAAAATTTGCTAGCAAGTGCACTAGTCGCTCAAGTAATATAGTAATAGGAGTAAGAGTGTCGAACCCACGAGGAATATTATTAATTCAATATCTAAATTTATAAATTAATAAGAGAGGAAAAACATGAATTTTTGGAAAGAAGTTTTAAAAGATAAAATAGAGAAAAATAAGATAAAGATAAGATAGTGGTGTTGAAGTTAGGTCTTAGGATGAAAATAGATCAGGATAAATATTTGAACCATAAAATATAAATTTAATCTTTAAAGATGGATTAGAGTCTCCCTAAAGTAATCTAATATGATTAACTTGTGGTCTCCACGACTGACATCCCTCAATCTAATCATATATAACTATCTTAATTTAATAAGAATTGAAGTCTCCACGACTGGTACCCCCAAAATCATATTAAAATTAAGATGCATTAAATTGAATACTCTAGACTATTAATCACTCCACAAACTGGTATAGATTAATAGACCACACAAACTTGATTCTCCACACACTAGTTATCAAATTTATGTCAATTATTAATTCCAAATCAAATCAATTATAATTAGTATAATAAATTCTGAAATTAAACACTCCACAAACTGGTATAGCCTAATTTGGAAATTTAATTAACTAATATAAAAGCATTAAGCATAATTAATAATTGATCAGAAAAGATTAAAACAAATAAAACAGGGTCCAAACATTTCCCTTCAATTAATAATCTCCTAAAATAATAATCTTAAAACATGGAGTTCATCCTAAAAATTCTGGAGAGATAATAACAAAATAACAATAATAATCGAAAGAATTACACCCAAAATAGAAGTAGAGCTCTCGAATTGGGCAGACAGTCGGGCAGCCTCTCGGACTTGATCAGGGTCGCGATCAACCTCCAGCCGTCGCACCTCTCTCCTCTTGGTCGTAGCCTGCAGAGCTCACGACTCGCCGTGGAAGAAACCTGAACTTCAGAGCACTCCTTGAAACGATGGATTCTTCACGTATTTATAGGGCGCGGACGGCCTTCAACTTGATCTCGGCCGTAACATCGTATGGTTGACTTTAAAATTATAAGATAAACTCGGCCAAAGATAAATTATTTCATCTTTACGCCCAAAGATAAATCATTTTTATCTTTTACTCCCTTAGAGTCTCGGCCGAAACAGAGAATTAAATCTTATTACGCCCAAAAGATAAAAACATTTGATTGTTACACCCTTCATCTTCATGCCATTACGCCTTTCAAATTTTGGCCGTAAGGAAAGACTTCTCCTGTTACGGCCAAAAGATAAAAACATTTATCTTTACTCCTTCAAATGTTAGCCGTAACAAAGAATTAAATCTTGTTACGCCCTAGAAATCTCGGCCGTAACGACTTGGGTGTAAAAATCTCGGCCGTAAGAAATAATTTCTTTGAATTTCGGCCGAGATTCGAATTTTCCTGCAAAATAATTATCCAAGTTTAGTTAATCCATCCACAATTAAAATATTTAGAGAATTTAATAATTAAAATTGATAAATCCGGAATTACGATTAAAAGTGACTAAAAATGATGCATGCCATGATCAAATTACAGAAAATTTAATTAAAATAATTAACTAAAATATGTTGTATTTTGCATGCATCAGTGGTCCAGGAGCAGCAGTAGTTAAACCAATAGGTACATTGTCTCCTCAGTGCAACTACCTGCCTATCCACTGTACAATGCTTTGACCTTTACCATGAACAACACATAACTATCCCAGTCATTTATCTTCACTTTATTTGTCTTATTTATCTTCTTTGAAAATCATAGTCAGGAAAGGATTAAGGTCGCATCTCTTTTCCTGGGGAAAAATAGTTCCATACATTCTTCACTGTGCTGAATATGGCCACAAGTGGGCCTATTGGATGTGGGGCCCAATTATGGGGAATCGTGGCCCAAAACGATGACAAAGCGCCATTCTGCTCGACAGGACCCGGGTCGGGTTGGGAATGACCCGGGCTGGATCTCTGTCGAGCTATCTATAGAGTCGGACCCGGGCCGAGTCGACCTTTGACTCGGGCCGAGTTACGGCGATTGTTTCATGCATCATCCCGGTCGATCTGGTGCTCGATCCGGTCGATCAATTCTCACGACCCGGGTCGAGTCAGGATTCGACTCGGTCGGATCGGTACACGATCATCTCGCGACATCCGTCGATGAGAGAGCTCGGGCCGAGTATAATGATACCTGAGCCGTGCATTGTCATGACCCGGGTCGGGTTACTGGTGCGCCGGATCGTGCCACCCATCTTCCTTCTCTCCGGCCGATCTTCCTTCTCAATGCAAATAATACGAAATATGTTTCTACAATACTCTATGTCATAATAGGAACAAAATGCGTGACAAGTGATCTACATTTTTTTTGTCTAGGGGATTGTACACCTACGGTACCTTTTCCGATTGAAATTCTGATTGCTGGCAGTATCGTTCGCTGATTTCTCTATCGCCGATCGTCCTAGTCCGGCGAGGAGGGAGTCGCGGTCCTACGTGCGTGTCGAGAGGTCATTGTGAGGAGTTCGTTCGTCGGATCGTCCTTGTGCTCGTTTGCGCGAGAGCCATCCGCTCGTCGTTCGATCGCTGGTCCGCCTGCACTTTGCTCGTCACTCGATCGCCGGTCGCCGGAGAAAGCAGGAGAGAGGGAGAGCAAAGGGCTGCCGGGCTGTAGGGAGTGGAAAAAGTGGGGAGTCCACCTCACTCTCCCTTTTATAGTCTCTATTGACTCCTCTCTTCAAAGGGAGTCGTGGGAGGGAGTGATGAGTAAAGGAGAAAGTGGGGGAGAGAAAGAGAGGGTCTCGTGGGGGAGTGGGGTGAGGGAGAGAGAATCGCTCATCCCATGACCGATTCTCTTGTGCTCTCTCCTTTTTTTATTTTTTATTCAAATTTTGCATTTAAATTTTGAATAAAAGGAATTATGGCCGGGTATTACAAGTACGGCCGTGATGAATAGCCAAGAAGAGCAAAGAGGAGGGAGGGGCCCCCGAGGAGAAGCCAGCGGGAACAGGTCATGCCTCAAGTGAGAAGCCATAGCAGGTAGATGCCCTGTAATATCCTTAAGGAAATAAATAAAATAAGAAGAAAATGAAATAGATAAAAGAATGCTATAATCATTTAAAGCTCACTTGGAGAGCCCATTAGCCTAACAAATTCATAAATTCAAGTATAAATACTATATGATGAGCCCTAAACCCTCACCACCTAACCATTTCCCATTTCCCATCTCACTCTTCTTTTCTCCTTTCCCTCTCTTCCAGCCGACAAGAGCAAGGAACCTCCAGCACCAACTCACCTTCCCTTCGTCTCACGAAAGCACACCAGGAGGAAGACCCCCCCACCCCCACCCCCACCTCTCTCTCACTCATCCTCTCTTCTCTCCATCAAGTCTCGGCACTAGCATAAAAAAGAAGCCTCTCAGCAACTCTCTCCATCATCTCACAGCAACACCATCTCTCTCTCCTCCCATCCACTCACGGTAGTGCAGCAAACAAGGCAGCACATGTGACACTCTCTAACTCTCTCCCCTCTCTCTCTCCAAGTAGCCCAGGAGCACAATCAAAGGGAGGCCGATTGTTGGAATCAAGGAAAAGAAGAAGAGAAAGGAGGAAGAAGAAGAAAGAAAAGGAAAATAGGATTAATAGGGTTTTAACTTAAACCCTAAAGGTATGTTTGAGGGGATTCAAACTTCCCTAAATCTCTTCCTAATGATGATTGATTGTGTGCATTAGGACATAAGAATAAACCCTTTATTCTTTATATGAAAGTAGGGAGTGTGCATATAATGCTTCATGTTTTCCCCATGTTACTATTCTATTGCTAATCCTGATTGGAATCCAAGGTGTTTCATGTATTATTGAAGTTAATGCTTTATTATTAGTCATGTTTAGAACCATGATGCTCATTGTTACTTATGCTAGCTAAAAAATGAAATGGTTTAATGCTTATGTACATTTATGATTGAGATTAGCATGTTAAATATGTTTATGTGAAAATCGCAAATGTTTCATTATAAATGTTCTAAGAATGTTGATAAATGTTCCATATGATGTTTAGAGCAAGATCTGTATTCAATATGTTAAAGTATGCATGATTAGAAAAAAGAAAATGTAAATATGTAAGGTCTATCGGTCTAGAGCGGGCGACCATTATATTAACGGTCAACCATTTTGGCTGCCCAACGGGCGTCCGAAACCTATTCGGTCGTCCGATTTGGAAGAGTCATCGCTTATGTGATTAATGATCGACCAAACACTCAGTTTCGATCGTCCGAAAGTCATGTAACGGTTGAACGATATTACAACGGTCGATCAATTCATAGTGGTCAACCGAACGCCCAGTTTTGATCGTCCGGAAGATTTATAACGATTGACCGATATCCCAACGGTCGCCCATTTTAAGCAGTTGTTGCTCATTATGATTAGCGGTCGACCGAATGCCCTGTTTCGGTTGTCCGATAGCCTGATAACGGTCGATCGATACTAGAAATGGTCGTCCATTTTGGACAGATGATTGATTATGATTGAATGTCCACACCTAGTATGATTTGAAGAATGACCTTAAATAGGGTTAAAACATGCAATGTGTAATGAATGATTGTATGTGATGATGAATGTAAGTAAAAGATGGATTGGTACAAATGTATTTTGTTGTAATCATGGAGGAGAATAAAGTCTTCACATGCTAGTTGATGTGTCGTATTCCCGAGAAAGAATACTTCCAAAAGAGGGCAATCGTCCTGGCTTAGCTAGCCAAGGTCCCGCGAATCAACATGGTCTTCCCAATCACCAAGATAATAAGCTATCTTAATCAAAATAGAAGATGAAAAGATGATATAAAGAAGGAAAGTAAAGTCTTACACTTATGTAAAGTCTTACATGTGTGTATGTACTTTTCAAAGATGACTTGTGACATAAAGATGAAGATGATGATGAAAGCTTCAATCGGATGCTAATGTATGTCAATTTGTCATAAGATGTTATATAAGAAGATGTTAGAGTAAAGCAAGATAAATGATGATATGCCTTAGCACAAAAATAAGTTATGATATGCTTTGACATAATGATTATGTTGTTATATGTTTATCTCATCTTGCTATGATGATATGTTCATATACCATATAGTGTGCATAAATAGCTCATAGCATGCATATGATTTATGTTCCCTGATGATGATATGCATATGCCATGACATGTAGAGATTATATCATAGAATCATAGCATGCATGAGCCTCAACATACTCTAACGGGAGAAATTCCTTGCACCCCATGGATCCGTGCAGGTATGAACGAGTCTTAGGTTTGACGGCGAGGGTCTCATGACGAAGATGTTGCACATGGGTCGGTCGGGCTACAACCCAAGTTATCTTACTTATGTTTTTATGATGAACTCTTAGAAGAGTCAAGTATATATGACCTATGTGCCTTTGAGTCATTTACTTTTATTTGGACTCCTTTATGTATTATGAACTCTATGCTGGGTCTTGATGTTAGAGCCTATGTGGCCCATGGGCTAGTATTATTATTTTGGGTTTATTTTATTTACCTATGAAGTTTTTCACTATTGTTTAAGTTATTAGACTTCATTATTATGATTGTTATTTTATTTTCCGCTGTAAAGTTTTATGAAATTAGGTCATGTAAAGTGATGCCACATAGGGTTCGACGACTAAATTGGGACCGAATTTTGGGAGCGTTACAGTTGATATCAGAGTCATAGTTTGACTCTTATGTCTTAAGTCTTATGTGTTTAAGCATATGTTGGCTAAAATGTATATGTAAAATGTTTAAGTGTAAAGTCCATGTGCAATCGTCATGAGGCGCTACCGAACCTAAATGTACGTGTTTTATTTTAATTGGGTAATGCTAGATATTGATGCATAGTTATTGTATGATAATAGATGGATATGAGTTGCCCAACGGATGAATGCACGACTCAAGCTATGGAATGTAATGGAAGTTCACGTCAAGATTCTTTGATGAGGTTTTTAAACCTCAATCCTCCTATGTTCAATGGCATTGATGATCCGGAGGAAGCCAAAACATGGTTGGATAGCATTTGCGATATCTTCAAAGTGATGAAATGTCCAAGAAAAAGTAAACTAGAGTATGTCATGTATAGCCTAATGGGAAAAGCGAAGCAATGGTGGAATTCTACGCGATCAAGTATGACATGTTTGTTAATGACTACGCGATCAAGTACTTCCAATTCGAAAAGTATTGCACCTTAGTTAAGACGGAAAGGATAAGAGTGAATCACTTTGTGAAGGGACTTAAGCCCGAATTGAAGGGTAGAATAATGTGTGAAGTTCCCGAGACAATGAGAGAAGCTCTTGAAATAGTTGTAGAACTAGAACGGAAGTTCAAGGATGAAGTTGTGAAGTATAATGGAAACACATCAAAGAAGATGATCAAGCAAGAAAAAGGAAGGGTCCAAGGAAATCACCTTACCATTCTTCGAAGAAGATGGAACGAGCATATTACACTTGTCATCATTGTGGAAGACGTCACCTCGATGAATATCGTTTCAAGGCTAGAACTTGCTTGCAAAGGTGGGCCATTATGTGAAGAATTGCTCGGAGAAGCTAGATGTCAACTCTCCAAAGATGTCGGGACAAGTTCACGCCATACAAGACGAAGAAGCTCATCAAGTTTCGGACCAAGGTGATCATTGCTTAACATTTAATTAATCATACCAATTATAAATGTGTATGCATGATGGATATTATGATCACTTAAAATGTTAAAAGGAATATTCTAAGTATAAGACATGTAATCAGAGTTCTTAAAAGTAAGGAAAGTTAAGAAAGGCTACCAAGATCATAAGAATGGTAATTATGATGTGAAGGAAAGTATGATTGTTTTACTTTGGTCTACATGACCTAAACAATGATATGAAATGGTCAAGTGTTGAGCTAGATAATTTGACGCTTAGAGTAAGTTAAGCATTAGAGTAGCGCAACAGAAGCGTGGTGCAAGAATGATCTCCGTTCCATGAAGTTGATTAAGAATCTAAGATTTGCACTAGAAGCTAGGAAATGCGAGATAATATGATGGCATAGTTATAACCATTACCAAGAACTCAAGAGAAGACCCATCACGGCGCCAATCCTAATCATTCCTTCGGGAAGTGGAGGCTATGTCATTTATAGTGATGCTTGTGGTACTGGCCTAGGTTGTGTACTTATGCAACATGGCAAAGTTGTTGCATATGCTTCACGGCAATTGAAGAAGCATGAAGTCAACTATCCAACTCATGATGTAGAGCTAGCGGCGGTGGTATTCGTATTGAAGATATATCGCCATTACATGTATGGTGAAGATTTTGAAGTGTACGCAAACCATAAGAGTTTAAGGTATGTGTTCTCTCAAAAGGAGTTGAACATGAGGCAAAAAAGATGGCTTGAATTCCTTAAGGACTATGAGTTCGCCATATTGTATCATCTCAGAAAAACAAATGTAGTAGCCGATGCATTAAGCCGCAAGTGGGAAGGATCACTTGGATGTTTGAGTGTACACAAGTGAAATTTTGTGAAAAGTATAGTACAATGGGCGTCAAATATTTGTGGCCGAATGATCATATGTATAGCTCATCATGTGATCGAATCAAGCTTAGTAAGAAGAATTATTGAAGCTCAAAGAAGAGGCCCGAAATATGCAAAAATGATTAATGTATGCAAAAGGGAAATGAATCACTTTAAGTATGGCGAAGATGGAGCAATTAGGTATAAGAACCGCTTGTGGGTACCAAATGATAAAGCACTAAGAAAATAGATTTTGGTTAAGTATCACAAGTCCAAATTTTTCATTCATCTCGGAAGTACTAAGATGTTTAAGAACTTGCAAAGAAATTTTTGTAGGAAGATATGAAAAAAAAAGTGGCCATGCATGTAGCTAAGTGTATAGTTTGCCGACAAGTCAAGATTGAACACCGAAGGCCTTGTGACAGGTTACAACCCTTACCTATTTTAGAATGAAAAGAGTAAAGTATCTATGAACTTTGTAATCGGACTATCTCGAACCCGGAAAGGGCATGATGCAATTTGGGGTTATAATGGACCGTTTGACGAAGTCAGCTCACCTTATCCCTATGAAAGTGAATCAAACCATGGAAAGCATGGTAGAGCTTTATGTAAATGAGATCATCTGTTTGCATGGAATTCTGACTTCTATTATTTCGGATAGAGATTCAATATTTACTTTAAGATTTTGGAAATGACAGAAGATAGATAAAGCGACGAAAATAAAAGATCTTCATTTAAGATCAGTCTAATGATCAGAGTTGCACAGCGAAAGTGTAGCTCAAGAATTATCTTGACTTTTTGGGATTGATTAGAGATCTACGATTCACGTAAGAATTTTGAAAATTCAGAATGATAAGATGATATGGTTAGGACCATCACCGAGAACCATTAGCAAGAGACTATTAAGTGATGCTATTGAAGACTCATGAAGAAGGCTACATGGATGGAGAAACGATGATGAAAAGATTTTCGATTAAGATTTAGTTAAAACTAGAATTTGCATAGAAAAAATGTGGCCCCAGAACGATCTCAATTTATTGAGATTGATTATAGATACGAGAACCCCACGAAAACATTGGAATAGCAAGTGATGGTGATTGACTAAATGGAGACGAAATAAAAAAGAACATTAAAATGAGACCATCGAGAAATGCGCATTGTCACAAAGGGAGAAATCATGTCGGTATATACGAGGAGAGAAAGATCAAGGAAGCAACGCGAATAAAGATATTTAATATATAAGAATCTACAAATTCGAGGACTAATTTTATTTTAAAGAGGGTATAATGTAATATCCTCAAAGAAATAAATAAAATAAGTAGAAAATGAAATAGATAAAAGAATGCTATAGTCATTTAAAGCCCACTTGGAGAGCCCATTAGTCTAACAAATCCCCAAATCCAAGTATGAATACTATATGATGAGCCCTAAACCCTCACCACCTAACCATTTCCCATCTCACTCTTCTTTTCTCCTTTCCCTCTCTTCCAGCCGACAAGAGCAAGGAAGTTCCAACACCAACTCACCTTCCCTTCATCTCACGACAGTACACCAGGAGGAAGACCCCCCACCTCTCTCTCACTCACCCTCTCTTCTCTCCATCAAGTCTCGGCACTAGCATAAAAAAGAAGCCTCTCAGCAACTCTCTCCATCAACACCATCTCTCTCTCCTCCCATCCACTCACGGCAGTGCAGCAAATAAGATAGCACATGTGACACTTTGTAACTCTCTCCCCTCACTCTCTCTCCAAGTAGCTGAGGAGCACAATCAAAGGGAGGCCGATTGCTGGAATCAAGGAAAAGAAGAAGAGAATGGAGGAAGAAGAAGAAAGAAAGGAAAATAGGATTAATATGGTTTTAACTTAAGCCCTAAAGGTATGTTTGAGGGGATCCAAACCTCCCTAAACCTCTCCCTAATGATGATTGATTGTGTGGATTAGGGCATAAGAACAAACCCTTTGTTCTTGATATGAAAGTAGGGAGTGTGCATATAATGCTTCATGTTTTCCTCAAGTTACTATTCTATTGCTAATCATGATTGGAATCCAAGGTGTTTCATGTATTATTGAACTTAATGCTTTATTATTAGTCATGTTTAGAATCATGATGCTCATTGTTACTTATGCTAGTACAAAAATGAAATGGTTTAATGCTCATGTACATTTATGATTGAGATTAGCATGTTAAATGTGTTTATGTGAAAATCTCAAATGTTTCATTATAAATGTTCTAAGAATGTTGATAAATGTTCCATGTGATGTTTAAAGCAAGATCTGTATTCAATATGTTAAAGTATGCATGATTAGAAAGAAGAGAATGTAAATAGGTAAGGTATGTCGGCGCAAAACGGGCGTCCAAAACCTATTTGGTCATCCTATTTGGAAAAGTCGTCGCTTCTATGATTAACGGTTGACCAAAACACTCAATTTTGGCCGTCCGAAAGCAAGTAACAGTCGACCGATATTACAATGGTCGACCGATTCATAGTGGTCATACCCACTGTGATTAGCGGTTGACCGAACGCTCAGTTTCGATCTTCTGGAAGATCTATAACGATCAATTGATATCCCATTTTAAACAGTTGCTCGTTGTGATTAGCGGTCGATCGAATGCCCTATTTTTGATCGTCCGATAGCCTGATAACGGTCGACCGATACTAGAAACGATCATACATTTTGGGCAGATGATTGATTATGATTGAATGTCCATACCTAGCATGAATTGAAGAATGTATAACCTTAAATTGGGTTAAAGCTTGCAATCTGTAACGAATGATTGTATGTGATGATGAATGTAAGTAAAAGATGAATTGATACGAATGTGTCTTATTGTAATCGTAGAGGGGAATAAAGTTTTCACATGCTAGTTGATGTGTCATATTTTCGGAGAAGAATACTTCTAAAAGGGGGCAATCGCCCCGATTTAGCTAGCCAAGGTCCCGTGAATCAACGTGGCCTTCTCCATCATCAATATAATAAGCTATCTTAATCAAAATAGAAGATGAAAAGATGAGTAAAGATGAAAAGTAAAGTCTTACACTTATGTAAAGTTTTACATGTGTGTATGTACTTTCCAAAGATGACTTGGGGCATAAAGATGAAGATGATGATGAAAGCTCCAATATGATGCTAATGTATGTCCATTTGTCATAAGATGTTATATAATAAGATGTCAAAGTAAAGCAAGATAAATGATGATATGCCTTAGCACAAAGATAAGTTATGATATGTTTTGACATAATGATTATGATGTTATATGCTTATCTTATCTTGCCATGATGATATGTTCATATGTCATATAGTGTGCATAAATAGCTCATAGTATGCATATGATTTATGTTCCCTGATGATGATATGCATATGTCATGACATGTAGAAATTATGTCATAGGATCATGCATGGGCCCCAACATACTCTAACAGGAGAAATTCCCTGCATTCCATGGATCCGTGCAGGTATGGACGATGGTTCGGCGATGAGGGCCTTACGACGGAGATGTTGCACATGGGTCGGTCGGGTTACGACCCAAGTTATCTTACTTATGTTTTTATGATGAACTCTTAAAAGAGTTAAGTATGTATGGCCTATGGGCCTTTGAGCCATTTATTTTTATTTAGACTCATTTATGTATTACGAACCCTATATTGGATTTTGATGTTAGAGTCTATGTGACCTATGTGCTAGTATTGTTATCTTGGGTTACTTTTATTTACCTATGAAGTCTTCCGCTGTTGTTTAAGTTATTGGATTTTATTATTATGATTGTTATTTCATTTTTCGCTGCAAAGTTTTTATGAAATTAGGTCATGTAAAGTGACGCCACGTAGGATTCGACGACTAAATTGGAATCGAATTTTGAGGGTGTTACATGTCAAGTACTTGGAGCATCGAGGAATGGCCGACGCCGCCGGCGCCAAGGATGCTGCTCAGAAGTAGAAAGACTAACCCATTACCACTTGACCGAAGGAACGCGGCCGCGCTCTCCATTCCCCTCTCTCAATTACTTAATTATTTGTAATTAAACTTTTTAGTTACTTTTATATGTTGTCGTTGTTTAATATATAAATAATTAATTGCATCAAGTAATTACTCATCGTTTCATTCATAATGAATGATTAATAAAAAAATATTCAGTTAATTAGTTTATCATTCATTATGAATTGAATGATAAATATTAGAAATATGATGGTGCATGTAGCACAAACATTAAACTCATATATATATTATTAATTGACTGATAAATCGAAGAACTGTTGTATATTCAAAAAATCATGATAGTTAATTAATTTGGTACCATTAATAGATAAAAGATATTCCACCTCAATACAAACATAGCATATAACAAAACGCGTTTCTATCTTCGTTTTAGAAAATTAAAAAAAACTATATTATATTTTAAGGGTAAAATGAATATATAGCTTACTTTTGCGCTATAATTTAGGACTCTCGAAATAAGTTAATCGACTTATTATTTAAGTAAATTTTTATTATAATAAGTAAATTGATTTATTGTATATTTTAATTCATTAATGGCTATTAAATTTGAAATCAATAGCCGCTTTAAAGAAATACTTGTCTTCCTGATAAAGCAACGTAAACGAATCAAAAGTCAACAATAATTCCTTGGGTTCCAAGTTCCCTACTACTACTATATATAAGGTTCAGGGGTACAATTTTTTATCAATGTTTTAAAAATCGGATCGGAGATCGGATCGGCGTGCCGACCGAGTCGAGGTGCGACCGGTTCAATCGGGAGTCAACTGATTGAATCGGATTTTTATATAATAATATTATTTTATAATTTTTAAGAGTAACTTAATATATAAATTATTATAAAAATGATTAAACTAATTAAAGAATGTTAGTTTAAATAAGAGATTACTTTTTATTATTGCTAATATAATAGTATAAATTTAATTTCTATAAAAATTTATTGACTAATATATTATTATCGAATTTTATTCTCTTTTCATTTATAACTCTTTCTTTTTATTATTACTAATATAATAATCTAACTTTAATTTCAATATAAATTTATTACTAATATATTATTACCAGATTTTATTTTCTTTCCACATATATCTCTTTTTATTTAATTTGATTAATATTCTGTATCTATTTAGATCTTTCTTTTTTTTCTTATTTTAAATTTTAAATTTTTTCCTTTTTCTCTCTTTTCACTTTCACGTGCAAAACTTTCCAATTTTATAAAATTATTTAAACATTCATAATACTTTCCATATTTTATTATTTTCTTAATAATATATTTCAAATTTTATTGATTCTCTCCAACTACCATCTTTCCTTTTATTTTCTTATTTTAATTTCCTTCATTTTTTCTCTCCCTCAATCTTCATAACCTTCTAATTTCATTTAAACTAATTTGGTAATTTTACACTTGAATATCCCCTAATAAATCTTCATAACCTTATTTCCATATATCATACTTTTGAAAAAAAAAATAAAAAACTGGGTTCTACCGGATTCACCGGTTCAATCCAGTTTTTTCGATTTTTTCCGAGCCAATCCGGTTATTCATCATTTCCGATTTTACCAATGAGTCTGATCGGTTTTCTTACGATTTACGATCGGACCGGTTGAACCGGCCGATCCGAACCGGTTTTTAAAACATTGCTTTTGATTTTTCCTGCCTTCCCATTTCCCCTTCCATGGAAGACGCATCACCTGCCAATTACTCTTCTTCATCAGACCCTAAATTGCTCAACATTGCTGCCCCCCAGCAGGCACAGAGCATGCGCTTTCGTCCCGCGGATCTCCTTCCCATCGTCACCGGATCCCTCTACCGCTCGAGCCATGACGTGCCGACCTTGGCATTCATACTCCTCGCCTACGGCGACCTGCTGCTGCTCTTTGTTTGCCTCAGAATGTTCGACAGACTCGATCCTCGGAGCCCACCACAGGAGAGGCGTCGGCTTAAGCTTGTCATCTGGTCCCTGGCGACATATCTGGAACTCGCTTTCGCATGGCGAGTCGCCGGAAACATGCCTCCGGCGCTGGCGGCTGCCGTCTGGGCGGTCGCTACGCTCGTTTCGGTCGGAGGATTCTGTGCGCTTGTTCTTTTCGGCGAACGCGAATGCGAAAATAGTTGTTCACTTCCTGCTGGTGATTAAATGATTCTTAAGCAGGCTACGAGGCGATGATGCTCCAGTTTGTATATCTGCATGCATGCATGCATGCTTGCTTGCATATCTACGTGACAAGCTGAACGCATATATAAGGTTTTTTTACATGTTGTGTGTATGCTAATTTCTAGCTGGTGTTTTTTTTTTCTATTACCAATTTATAATTAGTATATGATCTTTTTGTGACAAAATATTCACTTAAATAGACTAAATATATTGTTTACTATACTTTAATGTCTCTCCTCCATCTTTTTCTCTTCTAAACTCTCATATATTTCAGTTTGCATCTCCCTAAACTCTCTAATAGTTCTCTAGGGATCTTTTAGGACATGTTTGATGTTTGTCAACTGAAAAAATGAATTCAGGACTAATTCCATCTACTTTCATCAAATGGGAGTCTCGACTTAGTTTTTGAATGCAATCAGGCCATCAGAACTAAACGGTAAAATCAAGTTTTTTTTTGCAATTTTTTTTATTAATGTGACAACACTTTTTTTCAATTTTATTTTTATTTTTTTTCTTTTCCTTATTTTCTCTCTATAATAGTTTTCTCGCAAAAAATTATTTATTGAATATAATTTATTTATTATAAAAGTATTAATATAATATTATATATTACTTATTATTTTATAAAAATAATATTCCATAACATATATATAATTTTTAAAAAATATTATATATTAAAATAATATATTGTTAAAAGTGTTTTAATAAAAAGTTTTAGTTTTTACTTTTATTTTTATTAATTTAAAAAATTATATTGTATATTTATAATACTTATTGTTATTCAGGCACCTAATAAGATTAATCTATCATATCTAATTTTTCTATCACATTAACATTTTATTCCATCCAAATATATTTTAAATTAATCTCGCAATTTAACTATTCACGTAAACTTGGGAACAACCGTCTTTCTCTCACATTTACAAAATGCCTATCTTTATTTCCGGGAGAAAAAGAAAATAATTACAAGAAATCATAAACTAATGATGACAAATAAATGAATTAGAGAGAAGAGATGGAAAAATCTAGATGATTCAATAAATATATGATATATCCTTTCTTATAAATTGCATAAATAATAAGTCTTACTCCACCTGGCGCCCTTCCTCCACTAGTGATCGATAGAATTGTAAAAATGGACATGCTAACTAATTAAAAAGAACAGCATTATTAATTTTAACTCACTGACGTCATCAATTTTATAATTTAAACATGATAATTTTGATTTAATCTATCCACCGTGTGGATAACTAAAGCCCCGTTTGGCACAAGAGAGGAATATAGCCCTTAATCCCAGAATTTCGCATCTTGAATTCTGTGTCACAACAAAGAACACGTTGCTCGAATTAGATAACATTTATTCTAAAATACAAAAAAGCTTTTCGAAACGGCCCTGAAAAAATATTTTTTTTAAGTGCTAACTATTTATTCTAAAAATTTAAACCATCGGCATCATTAGGTTTATAATAAGTGTTAAATGTAGTAAATTTTATAAACTATCATTCAACAATATTTTCATTTTTAATTTAATTATTAAACTTAATTTTCAACTAAATGATTATTTAATTTTAATAAATTTTACACTCGTGGTAAATTTAAAATTAATAAAAAAAGCATCACCGCCTTTGCATGGAGACGGATGGGTTAACTTTACTTCACCCTCTTTTTTTTAAAAGTTTTTTATTATTTTAAAAAAATTTAACGTGGTACGATAACCGAGTTCGGATGCCGGTGAAATTACTCTCTTAAATGTGTTTGCCGAAAAAGAAAATTACCGGTCGCGATGGTGCCACGACACGCATTACATCAAGCGCTCCCGCGCGACGGAAGAAGCCCCCCACTCCCCCCAACAATAACTAGCGCTCGCTCGCTCGCTCCCCTTCGTCGTCGTCCACTTTTCCTGCGAAGAAATCCAAGAAGAAATCAAGGATTTTGTTTCTCCGACATGCGAACGAGGAGTCAATCTCAACGGCAGCCGCAAGGTTCGATTTCTTTTCTTCTCCTGTGTTTACTGTTCTCGGTTCCTTCGAGTTCTCTCATCTGTCTCGAGTTCTTCAGCAGTCTCGCGTGATACCGAATCCGGCTCCAGTTCCGGAGCCAAACCGAAGCGTGAAAGGGGTATGCGTGGTCCCTGTCTTGTTATTCTTTTCTTAAAATCGCTTTTCTTATGTTAGATTGATCAACGAAAGGAGAGTCTTTTGGGTTTCTTTCGGTTTTAGGTCGAGCTGGCGCTGCATTGGACGAGCCAAAGGATGTACTTTCCAAAAGGGCAAAAACGAAGACAACTTTCGGGGGCGACAAAAGGGGGAAGGAAAACGAGGCCTCGAAATTGGAGGATCAAAGTGAAGTTAGTAGTTATCCTGTTAATGTCGATGGCCTATTTTATGCGACAAACAAAATGTTTAGTCTTTGATGTGTTAGCATGATCATGAAAGGCTAGGATTTTACTTTTGAACAGTTACAGTTGAGGAACTTCAATTGAATCATGAACCGCCCAAATGTTTGAAGTTTTGCTTGTGAGAAAGACAAAAAAAGGTTGTCGCCTGTGTTCTGTTGACCTCTTCTTGTTTTGGATGTTTTTGTTGTGGTTCCTGATTTGAATATTTAGATAGAAAAGGAAACTTAACATGATAAATTTTTCAAGCCAGGTTGTTTCCCAAGGTTTTGAGTTTCAATCTGGATTTTGTTTTTACTTTATCAAGTTACTTATGTTTGTTGCTTGTGAGAAAGACAAAAAAAGGTTGTCGCCTGTGTTCTGTTGACCTCTTCTTGTTTTGGATGTTTTTGTTGTGGTTCCTGATTTGAATATTTAGATAGAAAAGGAAACTTAACATGATAAATTTTTCAAGCCAGGTTGTTTCCCAAGGTTTTGAGTTTCAATCTGGATTTTGTTTTTACTTTATCAAGTTACTTATGTTTGAGTTTTTCAAGGCTCATTATATTGCTCGCAATAAACATTTTGGTAAATAAAAAAAAAAATACTTCTTTCAGAAGTTGTTTCCTATGACAAAACTGTCATATGGCTTGAATATTATGGTTGTCCTATTGATTTCCTTGCAGGTTCAAGAATCATTATCAAAGAAAAACAAAGGGACAACTACCGAAGAACATGCACATGATTTTAGTATAAAGGGATTTAGTGCTGCAAGTGAGCATGCAATAGTTGGGCAGGAAGATGCCACAGGAAATATTCATTCTACTGGGAACGAAGTAGATTGGGAAGATGGAGCTATTTCTTTCAAAGAGCAAGAAGAGTACTCCCATGAGATAGGTAGAGATGTCACTATTGAATTTATAGATTCACCATCTTCTGTTCATGGGAAGCCCTCCCGAAGACTTTCTGCTCAGGAAAAGGTAAGAAGTTAAGAGGATGATATGTTTTGTGTACGTATGTGCACAATTTCTTGATTGAACAAAGAGCATTAACATAGTCATCAACATTTCTTCAGGGATTGGCTGAGCTTGTTCATAAAGTTCATCTATTATGCCTATTAGCAAGGGGAAGAATCGTGGATGCTGCATGCAATGATCCTATTATTCAGGTGCTTCTATTCTGGTAATTTGTATATATTTTTCTTTATCATTTTCCTTTTTCCCTCTGTTAGATTTGGTCTTATTGAAAAAAGCATTTATGTAAAGTGCCATTCAGTCAGTAAGCTCACAAGTATGGCTATTTTTTCTTTTGCATGGACCTTTTTTTTTTTTTTGAAATATTGGGGATCCCTACCAAGATGTAGGCATCCGATTTTATTGAGAGGATAATTTAGAAATTACAGACAATTGAACTTATATACAAAAGGAGCACTAACACCAAGCACCAAATGTGCATCAATCATCCGACCACAACTTTGTCATGCTCAAAGCATGGGACGTTATATTATCTGAATAGCAGCGTTCATCCCTAAAGACACAAGCATTTCTCTGTAACCAAATTGCCCTGACAGCCATTGGTAACAACTTTTTACGTCTTGGACCATATGTCATGATTGCTTGATGTCTACCTCCTTGTCTGAATGATTGCCAGAAATGTCTAGCTGAGGATATGTCTAACCATTGGCATCTTGTAGCTGCCCACGTCTCCCTTGCAAAGACACACTCAAAAAATAGGTGGTTGATGTCTTCTTCGGCATCTCCACATAGGGCACAAGAAGCATCAGATGTAGGCAACCACTTTTTGCGATAGCTTTTGGTGAGGAGACGCCCACGACGAAATAGCCATGCAAAAATTTTGATCTTTAATGGCATCCGTAGCTTCCAAAGCAGCCTACAATCGGTCCTTAGCTCATTGTCCACCTGACCTGGTACTGTGTGTAGAGCTAAATATGCACTTTTGGCCGAGAAAATGCCCAAGGACCAAATCCATGAATCCTTCTTATCAGTCGTTTACACTCAATGATCCCTAATAAATCGATGAAATCAGAGAGTCGTTGGTCGGATAGAGAAGTTGAGAAAGGGGGTAGCCATGCCCCATTCGAGTGACCAATGGGTGACCAACAATCTGCCACACATGCCTGCTTGTCTATAGCAAGGGCATATAATCTTGGAAACATTTCAGCAAGTGGAATTGTCGAGGCCCAATCATCTTCCCAAAATCGAAAAAGCCTTCCGTTACCCAAACAAGTGGATAGAAATGGGCGGATCTTGGAGAGCACCGACGTCACCTCTTTCCAATAGGATGAAGCACCAGATGGAAACAATAGACGTGATTCCCATGAGACGGTCCTCCCGTGACATGCAAAAATCATAGTAGACCAGATATTCTCTGCATCACCCATCAAGCGACATGCCCATTTAGCAAGGAGAGCTTCATTTGTTCGACGAAGGTCACGAACACCAATACCACCCTCTGAAGTTGGCTTGCAAACATCCTTCCAAGCCACTAAATGTGTACATTGGGTTCTAGTGCCCGAGTGATTCCAGAAGAAATTGCTTCTTAACTTGTCAATCCGAGTTTCCACAGAACGTGGAAGAGGTAGGACTGACATGAAATAAATCGGAATAGCGGAAAGGACCGACCACAACAAAGTAAGCGACCACCTCATGATAGAAGTTTGGAGCTCCACCCCACGAGTCGTCGTTCTACTCGTTTTATTACTGGCATCCAATCTCGAGATAGTATTGCTTTATCGGCGAGAGGTAGTCCAAGATATTGAATAGGAAGTGCACAAAGTGGCGTTTGTAATGTTGTGGAGCACTCTTGACAATCCAGATCATCCATACCAAAGGTGATAAGTGAAGATTTAGATTTGTTTATATGTAATCCAGAGAAATCCCCGAAAATGTCAACCAAGATTGAAACCATCCGAGCCGCGTCAGAGGTGCCTTCAATAAATAACATAGTATCATCTGCATACTGTAATAAAGGGATGATTGTGCTGCCATTCTTAGAATATCCAGAGAATCCTGAAAAAATTCTAGACCTGCATGCAGAGAAAGAACAACGGGCTAAGGCGTCAGTTGCTAGGACAAAAAGCATTGGGGCTAACGGACAGCCCTGGCGAACACCCCGTTGAGGTTGAATCCATCCAGCAACTTGGTTTCCATTAATCAGAGGAGAAAAAGAAACAGTGCAAATGCAACGTTTCATCCAGGATATCCAAGTTGCTGGAAAGCCGCGCCTACGTAGAGAGTGCCATAGAAATGACCAATCAATCGAGTCGTATGCTTTAGAAAAATCAACTTTCCATAAGAAGCCTTGTTTGTTTGTGCGACGCCAAGCTGAGATTATTTCTGATGCCATCGCAAAGCTGTCTGCGATCGAACGACCAATAATGAAAGCTGCTTGGACCGGATGCACCAGGAGGTCTAGCACTAGCCGCAACCTGTTAGCCAAAACACGTGCAATAATAAGATAAAGAGCATTAGAGAGTGCAATCGGACGGAAGTCTTCCACCCTATCAGCAGCTTCTTTCTTGGGTAGAAGAAACAGAAAGAATTTATTGACCCTTTCAACCCCTGAGTTTCCGGCAGCAAATTCTCGAAGGACTGCCATCACTTCCGGTCCGATTAGTGACCAAAATTCTCTATAGAAAAACACTGGAAATCCATCTGGGCCTGGTGATCCTTCACCATTTATGTCCTTGAGAGCTTTAACCACTTCTTCTGAGAATGGTTGGACCATCTGTGCAGCCTGTTCATGAGATAAACTAGGAATCGTTGGTCTGCCCATTCCCACATCCCTGCTTGCCTTCGTCGAGTGAAGGCATGGAAGTAATTTGTCACAGCTTCTCCTATAGCATGTCGCCCTGTTACCTCCACTCCATTCACCATAAGATGATCAATGTGATTTTGTCGGCGCCTCCCGCTAGCGTATGCATGGAAGAAGCGAGTGTTAGAGTCACCTTCCTTGAGCCATAGTTGCCTTGACCGTTGTCGCCATTCCACCTCAGTCTTCTTGTCTTCATTAGCCACCACCTCCTGAAACCTTTGGCGATCAGCCTGCTCACCGGGCATTAGTGGTCGAACATCTTCCATGCGATCAAGCACAGAGATCTTGCCTAGGGATTCCTTTCGTTGGTGATCTCTGACAGCACATATCTTTTTTCGATA
Source organism: Pontederia crassipes (assembly GCA_030549335.1). Taxonomy (NCBI): domain Eukaryota; kingdom Viridiplantae; phylum Streptophyta; class Magnoliopsida; order Commelinales; family Pontederiaceae; genus Pontederia; species Pontederia crassipes. The sequence goes on from CM060183.1 coordinate 11,439,798, forward strand.
GTCCCATAGAAAAGCTCGCAATCGTGCTAGTTTATCAACCAATGTCCTCGTCGCAGAAGTTGAGGTAGGATAACTCTTCCATTGCTCTTCGACAGTTGCATGAAAAGCCAAGATTTCTCAAATTTAAAGTAAGTACCAAGTGGGGAGGCTTCATTTGAATTCCATAATAATGGCGTATGATCTGAAAAAGGCCTTTCAAGCGCTGAAACAGAGGACAATTGAAATTGTTCTGCAAGTTCAAGTGAACCAAGAAATCTGTCGAGTTTTGATCTCGCCATTGGAGTTGCCGTGCTGCTCCGGGTGAATCGACAATTGGCAGTTGGAAAATCTACAAGGCTCAACTCATCAATGAGGTCGCAGAAGGCTTCAGCACCGAGATCTCTACCCCGTCTCGGAGCAGGTCTGTCTGCAGCATCCAACATGACATTAAAATCACCACCTATTAGCCAACACACATTTGGGTTCATATTGTGAAGATATCGAAGTTCCTCCCACATATCAACTCTCCTCACATGCTCCTAGGGCCCAAAAATGCATGACACCAGGATCTTCACACCATCTGACCTTCTGAACAGAAGTACTGATAGGGAGAAAGTTCCAGTGTGTTCACTCTCAAATGAAAAGATGTCCCCATTCCAGCATATTAAACAACCCCCAGACCTTCCAATTGAATTGAGAGATCGGAACTCTGAGCATCAGCCACCACCAATATTACGAATCATCCGTGAGTTAGTATTTTCTAATTTGGTTTCCTGGAGTAGAGCTACATCTGCACGCCATTGCCGTAGGTATCACCCCAGAGTAGTGCGCCTGATATTGTCACCAAGGCCCCTGACATTCCATGTTATGACCTTCATGGGGTAACCTGTGTAGACGCCGACACCAGAGGACTGTCACAATCACTAGATGAGGATGTTAAGGATCGCCGCCTCCGCCTTTTGGCCTGCATCGCTTCTGCCACAGCCTCAACTTCAGCTGAGAGGACGTGATTGTTTGTCGGTGATGATGAAGCATCAGCATATTGTGTTGGAACTTCAAGTGTTGGTCGCCTACCAGCATGACGCGGTCCCAGCTCGGGTGTCTCTGAGACATGGTCCTCCAGAGAGAAGTTGGGACTAGCACAAGCTTGACTCAGCCCATTGGGTGAGTCTGAGAGAATATTCTTCTGGTGATTCTTCAAGCCTTCAAACTGTAACTCACCAACAGAAGCCAAATCAGGCCCTCCAGTCCACCTGTCATTGCTGATCTTGTAATAAATGTCCTCCTGTGACATATTAGCAGTTGCTGATTTTGTGGCTTGATCAGACGGGCTGATAACTAATGATCGAATTGGCAATTTTGATCCCTTATTTTGAAAACCTGCATTGTTTTCTCCTACCACCTGATTTACCAGATTTGTTTCCTTATTTTGAAAATCTGTATTATTCTCTCCAACCACCTGATTTGGCAGTTTTGATTCCTTATTTTGAAAATCTGCATTATTCTCTCCATCCACTTGCAGAATCAATGGGATCTGGATTGCATCCTTTTCCCGTATTATCTCCTTAGATTTCGCTTGCCATAACTGACGGCGGCCCGCCGGCGCCGGACAGTTCTTTGCGACCATCCCTGTCCAGGTTCGGGGGACCATTGAAATGTTGACAGGATACTCATATTCACCTGAGCACAAAAGAATCATCTGTGGAATCAGGCATGATGGCTTCATCATCACCTCGACTCTGATCCGGGAGACATCACCCGTGTCATAGAATGGGAAGATGACATCCTGAACCACAGCAAAGGGTGAAACAAGTTCATTGACTGTCTCTTTGTACCAAAGGTGCAGGGGAACACCTTCCAGATGAAGAACCGTCGTTCGTACATGGGAGAGCCTCTTCCCTTGGTCAGCAGGGGACCAACAACTCCACGAGATGAAGGCACCATTTGGAACTTTCATAGAGCCACCTGGAATAGTCTGATGGTCAAACATAAGAAAGGAAGTTCCAGATAACTTAGCGATGTGAACCCTCCTCTGCCTGCCAAGAACCTCTGTCATCATTGCTCTTATCATATGAACACTTGGCATGGGCCCTGTGACCACACCTACTGCACAATGACGGAGGTGATCCAAATTCATTACCATCCCAGGGGACCACGGGGCCAGAGCCACAGGAGCAGGATTAACATGTGTGCGCTCATGGCATCGTGTGGTGGTATTCACTGCTGCGGCTATCCTCGGCTTGGTGATCTCAACCTTCGATCTTTGAAAAGATCCTGCATGGACTACAAGAGCCTGCATGGACCTTTTACCATGCCCTTAATTCTATTTCTACTATATCATGCATTTTTTTTACCAAAAAGAAAGATATAGTGGACATTTTATTTTTAAGTGTTCTTCTAAATTCTAATTGCATCATATGATATCACATTATAGGAGTTTTTGTTAAGTGGCAATCTAATTTTCTCATATGCTGATTGTCATTTCGTTTGCTTTTTGCGCTCACATCTATGGGCAAACCCTGTACAAAGAATCATTAACTTTAATATGAAATCTTCAGCCTGGATTGTTGATTAAAAAAAAGGGTAAATAAGCTGAATAAGAAAGGAAAACCTGTGCATCTTAGAAAATTCAATAGAATTGTTTAATTCATCCCTGCTATCAAAGTTGATGCTCACCGCATACTTCTAGTATCTTTTGGCGAAGTGATCTTTGAAACATGACAAATGTCATTTTATTGTTTCATATATAGGCTTCTTTGCTTTCACTATTACCTTCCAATCTACTGAAGCAGCAGAATGTACAAAATCTGAGAGCTGATGAATTATTGTCCATTGTAAATTGGGTAACATATCTCAATATCCTTTAATCAGTTGTTGAATTCGATAGACAATTTCTAATAAGTAAATAATAAGATTCCCTTGACTTGGTAAGGACTCTTCTTGCAGTTCAGTAGCAATTTTCGTGTACAAAACTGGGGCAGTGGAAAGGAAACATTCAAAGAAAGTCTTGCATTTGCCCTTCAAACTCATGTGGGAACTGCTGATGAGGTATTTTCCTACTACTGGCTAAAAGTTTCTTGTTCTTAAGTACTCTCCTTATTACTAGTAGGGCACAAGGGGAATGGAAACAAATTGGTTAATATGCTATGCCCTGAGACCTTTTGTGCATATTCTTTTCTATGCTGTACCAAATTCCAGATCAATGAAACTGAAGCTGTATGACTACCACCTTGCCAATCATCCTTTTGCCCTTCAAAAAAGAACTTTTCTCCAACATATTGCTTTTCTTGTAAGCCTAAATACTATTACCATACCTACAACAACAACAACAACAAAGCCTTATCCCACTAGGTGGGGTCGGCTACATGGATCATACGACGCCATTCGTTGATCCATGTTCATGCGATTCGACAAGATTTTACGCTGGCTATCGGGGCCTAACACAACCCTCCTCCTTTATCCGGGTTTGGGACCGGCTATAAAACATAGGCGGAGTTACTATTACCATACCTACCACCTTATCAAAGTTTTCCAATGAAAAATGGAAACAAACTATGAATGTGAAGACAAAAGCATTGAAAGAGAACAATTGGGGTGTTGCTATCATTAACTGCTAATTATTTTTTGGGGTTGCATTAATTTGATGTTTTTTTAAGGCATTAAGAGGTGCAACATGAGGATTGCATTAATTTGATGTTTAGAATGCTTTGTTACATGGGCAATTAGAATAAAAGATTTATATGGAGGTTCCAACAAAGTATAAAAGAAATTTGGTTGTAAATATTGTTTGTAAGCTGAAAAAGGCATTGTACAACCTTGAGCAATCACCACGGTTATGGTTTGGAAGATTTGCAAAAGTTATGTTGACCATGAGATACAAAAAAAATTGAAGTGGATCACAAATTATCTATGACGTACTCTTCTTTGGGAAGTCTTGGAACCCTCTTTATGTATGTATAATAGTTCCACGGAATGATGTCAAGGAACAAGAAGCTTTGACTCAATAATTGGTTAAGGAGTTTCAAATTAAAAAACTGAAGATTTTCTCTCGACGTGGAAGTTTCTAACTATAAAAGGGGAATTTTTCTCTGTCAATAAAAGTATATTATAGATGTTCTATAAGAAACTGGAAAACAAAATGCAAACTAGCAGGTACTCTTATGAATCCTAATAGTACTCTTATGAATCCTAATGTTAAACTTGGAACAATAAACGAAAATATTGCAATAAACAAGGAAATGTATCAACGTCTTTTGCGAAAAATCATTTGTCTATCTCATGCAAGGTCAGTTACAACGTAGCATTGAGTGTGGTTAGTCAATTTAAACATAATTCAAAAAAGGAAGTTCATTTGCAAGTAACCTATAGAGTGCTACATTATCTAAAGGAACACTGGAAAATGGCATCCTATTTAGGAATGAAAATCTGTCACTTGGAATCGTATACTGTTGCTGATTTTCCTTGGTCAATTGTTGATAAAAGGACAACATTAGGATATTGCATATTTTTTTGGTGGAAATCTTGTGACACAGAAGTAAAAAACAAAATGTGTTAGCTTGTTTAATTGTAGAGTCTGAATTTTGAGCCATGATATAAGGTGGTGTGAATTACTTTGGTTGAAGATTATTCTTCAAGATTTGATGATTAAGTTGGATGGTCCTAGGAGACTCCATTGTGATAACAAATCTACAATCAATATTGCTCAAAATCCAGTAAAAGATGATTGGACGAAGCATGTTGAAATTAATACCTTTATAAAGATAAGTTGGATAGCACATTAATATATATATATATATATACACACACACACACACATGCATGCCTTGTGTGTTTGCATGTAATAAACTTACTAATGTTCTTACCAAGAGTTTAACTCAAGTTTTGATGCTACTGACCTATTGTATCCAAGCTGAAAATGGAGATTACCTATTCACGAATTTGAGGGGAGTGAGAAATTATATGCATAATTAATTTGCTATATTCAGGAAGTTTTCTTTTTCGTAATATATTGTATTTATTAGAAATATATGCATATGGCAAAGTTTCCTATTTCCCTCAGGCTGTCCCATCATTGTGGGGTTTGATTTCAACCCTCTAGGTTTCATCCTTCCTAATATGGTTGGGGGTACAGGCCTTCTATAGTTGTATATACAAAAAATAATAGGATTGACTATCACAATTTTCCACAGTATGCATATAAGTGTTTGTCCCTTATTTTACATTCCTTTTATAATTGTGTTATATAACTTGAATACTGTCCTTAATGCAGATGCATTCACTACATTGTTTGGCAATATTCTTATAATTCCGTGATATGCAATTTAAATTCATTTATTGCAAGATGCTCACTTCTTGAATGTTTCTTGCGTGCATTGAATTAGCTTTCATGGTTTTGTTCTCTCAATGAAACATGATATTTGTAAGAATGTCTTATATACAGATTGCTGCATTGTCAGTGGCCTTATTCAGAGCTCTGAATTTAACAGCTCGGTATGTGGGATTGCTTTCATCTTTCAATAATTTGACTTGTGGTACTTGCTAGAGATGTTTTCTATGTTTTCCTCTTGAAGATGCTCATTTATTCTTCCATGAGGGTAATAAGGTTTTTATCCCCTGTTGTCACCCTTATTGCAACAAATGTGTATTCCACTGGCGAGTTGCAAGTAGTTCAATAAGTAGAAGCCCTTGATTGTGCTCCTTGAGGACTATTGAATTAATCACGTTTCAACCAATACTTAGCCCTCCAAACAAAAGATTTCATATTGTTCAATGTTTCAAAATTCTGGAGAAACTAAATTTGTGAAGATTTTCTGCAACCTAATCTTTTTTCAAACTTCAGGTGCACAAACCCCTAAACTAATATGGTCAACAAACATTTGTATGGAAATATTTTCTTTCCAATAATCCACCACTATCTGCCCCCCTGATCATGCTTTCTCATAATCATAGGGTTGCAACTATCATGTTGCTATCATTTTCCAATTCCAACTCTGTGGTGGGCATTGCATAGTCCAAGTCAATATTGAATTCCATTTGTCTTTTCTCCTTTTCATGTGTGTGCTGAACCCTGTAAAGATCACCTTGCAGTGGTAACTGGAAAGTAATAAAGATACGAGCAAGGGGAAAGGTCAACTGGATCATATGATGCATCATATGTAAATCCAGGATGGAAGTTCTTTAATCATGTAATAGTAATGGTTTTACATCTTGAGTTTGAATTGATTGTCCCACTTGACTATTTTATAAATATGGAAAAGATCATTAAGTGACCAGGTATACTTCCGTATTCCGTTGCATATGAATTCTACTACTTTAAACTGAAGTTAGGTGATGGAGGTATGCAATTTATTCTGATTGTATACAACAACAAAGCCTTATCCCACTAGGTGGGGTCGGCTACATGAATCATACGACGTCATTCCGCTCTATTAGTAACCGCGTTACTTACGGATAACGACCTAGTATTAACACAATATATTCGTTTGATCCATGTTCATAAGATTCGACAATATGCATGATCATTATTCTGATTGTATACATGATCACTAATATGCAGATATTCTGTTATTTCATTTTCTTTAAGTTGTTCACAGCATATAGGTTTGCCAATATCATCTTTAAGGCTTTCACTCATCTTTATTGAGGGCATTAGATGCCTTTTGTTTTCTATGGAGTCACATTTCATGGATTTTTATCGTTATTTATGATAATTTGTGTTCGACTCCTTTATGTATAGGTTTGTATCCATTCTTGGTGTATCATCTCTCAAGCCAGATGCTGATGCACCTGGAACCTCTAATCAAAATTCTCCTAGCTTGGACATGAGGATAGATTCTTGTGACGGATCCAAAAGTATAAAGCATGAAACAAGAAAGTTTAGTTCCATCTGCAACAAGAATTCAAATAATCAGATGAAATGTGCAACAATTTGCAAGGAAAGTGGGAGACCTGTTGTACATGATGTCATGCCTGCCGAAGGATCAAAAAGAAAAGGAGACTTGGAATTTGAGCTTCAGATGGAAATGGCTCTTTCTGCAACTGCTTCTATGGTTCAGGAGAATGAAGTTTACTCTGGGATTGGCAAATCATTGCCCAACCCATTGTCTGGACCTCCACATGAAGAATTGAATCAAGGTAAATTTGTAAAATCTTCAATGTCAAGACATGATGGTTCTGGTGCTGTTTGGTCAAGGAAGACAGGGCCTCCTCTTTATTGGGCAGAAGTCTACTTCTCTGGAGAGACACTGAATGGAAGGTGGGTGCATGTCGATGCTGCAAATGCTATAGTTGATGGTGCTGAAAAAGTAGAATCTGCAACTGCAGCCTGCAGGAAGATGTTGAAATATGTAGTTGCCTTTTCAGGAAATGGTGCTAAAGATGTGACACGCAGGTATACTATTTTTTACATAGTGAGGTGGTCACATATTGGGTAATATTGTTCCTGTCTTTCCTATACAACAACAACAACAAAGCCTTATCCCACTAGGTGGGTCGGGTACATGGATCATACGACGCCATTCCGCTCTTCGTTGATCCATGTTCATAAGATTCGACAGGGTTTTACGCCGAAAGAAAAAAAAAAGGTGTTGATCCTGTCCTATATGCTATTGGTCCTGGGGAAAAATGTTGTGTCCAACACTTCAACTGTCTTTTCTTTGGCCTAGAACTAAGTGATTCAGTTACAACAACAACAACAAAGCCTTATCCCACTAGGTGGGGTCGGCTACATGGATCATACGACGCCATATTCGTTGATCCATGTTCATAAGATTCGACAAGATTTTACGCTGGCTGTCGGGACCTAACACAACCCTCCTCCTTTATCCGGGCTTGGGACCGGCTATAAAATATAGGCGGAGTTCTGGTAAGTGATTCAGTTAATATGAATAAATAACTTAATTTGACTACTTATAATATTTCTTCCCAGATGTTAATAGGTGTTATCAACAAATGGTTTAGACCCCCAAAGGATGAACAAAGATCTAGGCAGTCCTCCATAAAAAAAAAAAAAAGCATAGACAGACAAATGCCATGTTCGAAGGCTAATAACCTAATTCTTCATTCTCCAGAATGAATAATAGAAATTTCCCCGCAATTTCATTCATTATATAGATCTATGGATATATACTTGTATATCTAGATATTTATATAGTTAGTTCTTGTAATTTTATCCAATGATAATTTTTTTGAGCAATCTAATTGTTTAAGAAAAAAAAATGATGAAGGATACATAAAGACGCTCCTCTCTGATGACTTTTCCATTCATGATTTCTGAAACATGACAACCTCTCTAAAGGTACAAAAATTTGAAACATGAAAACAGCTATTAGTGGATCTCAATTACCCCTGTATTGTTTACGTGAATAAGGACCATCTCGTAAACAAAAAAGATCAATAGGATCCAAAAATCTGCTCTGTGCCCACAATCTGAATTTTGAGCAATTTATCAAGTACTGCATGTGTTTGCAGGTACTGTTTGCACTGGTACAAAATCATGCCTAAGAGAATTAATTCACAATGGTGGGATATGGTGCTGGCACCATTGAAGCAGTTGGAATCAGCTGTAATGGGAGGTATGGTTCTGGTAGAGAAGTTCAAGACAACATGTGAACTTCTTAGAGTGTTCTATTTCCTTTTGGCATCACACTTGGCTACTAAGATGAGAGTACCACTTGATAAATTGAAGATGCACTTTTTGTTTTACTGCTGGAACAGATACAGGATTGTTTAATGATCTTTACAAGGGAATGGATCTTCAATCAAGGGACTCTATTGAAGACATGGAGCTCGCAAATAGGGCATTAACCGAGCCTCTTCCTACCAATCAACTTGTATGATAGTTAATATGATAGGAAACTTATTTACACCTCACCTTCTTTGAACTTTTTTGTGTTAATTCTGATATATGTGATTTCATAATTAGGCTTATAGAAGACATGAGCTTTATGCTATTGAAAGATGGCTTACCAAGAATCAAATTTTACATCCTAAAGGTCCTATATTAGGATATTGCTCCGGTCATCCTGTTTATCCTCGATCTTGCATTCAAACGCTACAAACAAAGCAAAGGTGGTTACGCGAAGGTTTGCAAGTTAGAGCTGGTGAAGTAGCTGCTAAGGTGTGATCAACTGAACAAAATTTGTGATTGAACATTCAATGAGTATTTGAACTGCCATTCTGTTCTATTTTCAGGTATTGGAACGCCCAAAGAAATGTATCAACATTCAAACATTTGAAGCTGACATTCCTGATGCGGATAATGGTGAATTACATATAGAGCTCTATGGGAAGTGGCAATTGGAGCCCTTGAAACTCCCACATGCTGTCAACGGGATTGTCCCAAAGGTGAGTTTTTTCCTGTAATAAACATTTAATAAAATGTCTCTTGATGTTCGTCTTCAATGTTAATTGTTGACTTGAATGTCTAATTAGAATGAGCGTGGCCAAGTGGAAGTGTGGTCTGAGAAATGCCTTCCTCCTGGAACAGCGCATTTGAGATTTCCCAGATTGGTTCCAATTGCGAAGAGATTGAAAATTGACTTTGCACCTGCTATGGTGGGATTTGAGTTCCGTGGTGGTCGTTGTACTCCAATGTTTGAGGGAATTGTTGTTTGTACAGAATTCAAGGATGCTATCTTAGAGGTAAAAGTACAATATCACTTCTTAGGTTGAAAACACCTTTTTATATGTTGCAATTTAGCGCAAAAAAATGTATTCAATAGATCAGACAGCTCAATTGATAATTGAGGCATATTATCAAATTTAGCAGCGGTACAAACCTGGTTAAAATGAGACATAATTTTTTGTTTCGGTTATAGCATTTTAGTGAACTTTCACATTTTTTAATTACCAGATGCTTCTCATATTACAAGGTTGTGATTCGTCGTTCTTTTTTTGTTGAAACAGGCATATGCGGAAGAGGTAGAAAGGAGAGAAAAAGTGGAAAGGAGAAAGGACGAGGCCCAAGCTCTCTCTAGATGGTTTCAACTTCTTTCCTCCATCATTACGAGGCAGCGATTGAACAACGCTTACATCGATTCGAGGCCAGGAGGAATGCAGAATGTCTCCATTAACAAGGCGAAAAATGAACCAGACATATGTAGACAAACCCAGATGATTTCGGTATCAGAAGAATGCCCCAGGCCGGGCGTGAGCCATGTTCTGCCAGATGATCATGAGCATGTATTTCCTTTGCTGGACCAGAGCTTTGACGAAAAGAGTAGTGTTAGGACAAAACGGTGTCCCTGTGGATTCTCCATTCAAGTAGAGGAGCTGTAATGGAGTTTAATCCTTAAACGTTTGAGTTCCTACAAGTGTTCGGATATATTTATAATCAATATCAAAGAATGTGATAGTTGCTCGAGGTTAGTCATCAAAATAAGAGTTTCCATTTGTTCGAAACGAAAAATGAACAATGGCATGTTTAAAAAGTTTGCACTCCTGAATCAGTGCACAAAAGTCTGTTCATTTTACTGACAAAAACTTAGATGGATGCATTTGAAAGTAAAAAAATTTCATGATTTTTAAAATTTTCATATCAAATGGCGCACTAATTTTATTAAATTAAAAACCAAAATTATTGAATTTGTATGCACAAGATTTTACTTAATATTCACACTATTCTAAAATTAATTTGAAAAAAAATTGGGAAAGAAAAAAAGAGTGAAGATTGACACTAATTTATTAATTAACATTCCATATCTATCTTAAATTTTTTAACTACATTTTAATTTTTTGAACAATTTGATCATATAATTTCTTTTATAAAAATTTAACAGTTTTTTGTAAATTTTTTTATAATCTACTTGAGGCCAGTCCATTAAGACATAAAATATAGAAAAAGTAAAAATAGGAAGGGTAATTTAATAACTATAAAATTAAGATAACGAAAATATTATCTCGAAATATTGGAAAAGTTGGAGGTAATAAAAAATTATATGCTATTTTAAAATACTATTTTTAAAAAGTCGGATCCTTTAAAGGAGTTGAGGGGAAAAATCGCACTAATATTATTAGTAGTTGCCATAGTCGAAGAATTCTATCGATTGCGTGCCATAATCAGATGTCCGGTACGTAGGCGCTCTAATGTCCGATCATTTGCATTTTGATAATAATAACTCTTTCAGAAGATAAAATTAGAAAATAATTCTTTGCAATAATTTTATGAATATATATTATCATCTTTCGCTAAGGAAAAACTTGTCCAAAAGATGGCAAAAACCAAAAAAAAAAAAAAAAATGTAGACGATCATGGTCAATATTCAAAATCCTTCCCTGACGTGAAAAGGGAAAGTTCAGAGAAGATTGAACATAAAAGGTAAATTTTTAAAAGAAAAAATAACTTACAATGGATATGCAAAGATCATTCAGATCGATACCAATTCTTGATCTAATTCTTTTCCAAACAAATTCTAATTAAGTGTTCTAATTCTGATTTTTTTGATCTTCCAATATCAATAAGTTGATTGTTTCCCTCGTGTATCTTCCAAAAGGGAAAAAGATTTCTGAGAGTTGTAGTTTGTCTTAGGTGAGCATCTTCGTCTACTCGCTTACTGCCATCAGACGGGACATTGGAAGGCGAATTGTCCTACAAAACGGATGAATGAGAAAAAGAAGTGAAATGGTATGAGTCATGGATCCTCTCAGCAGCCTCGTGGACCTCTTCATCAGCCATGAGGTGCTTTTCAGCATACACGTGCGCCTCCGAGATCCACTGCTGCTTGCTTCCCGCCCGAAAGAACCGCTCACTAGCTAGCCGGACTAGTGTGTTGGGTTTCAATCATGCATCTCTAAGACTTTTCCATTCCCTGATCCGTGCCTCCTGGCTACTTGGACTACTTGCTTGCGGTTGAAATCGACTTTCCGGGCTATGCTACTTTGTTACCGGCAGACAAAGATGCTCCATTTCATTATTCATATCTTGCGCATTGGTTTTGTCTACCATACCGTGTATTCAACTGATGTCGTAATTTTATTATGTTGTCTTCTCTTTTGTCACTAAGAGATAAGAAGAAAAATTAAGTCAAGAATTGTTGGTTACGACCAAAATGAGAAATGCATGCATTTACACTTCATGTCCACGTGAATTGCAAATTAAAGCATCATCCTATGGATGGGTATTTATAAGGTGAAAGTTGAGGTCATTAACTAATTAATTATTAAGCATTATATGGGTGGAGAGGAGAAGAAGCAGTTGCTTAAGTTTCTAACAGTTGTTGGTAACCGCATAATTAACTCAAAAGGGGTCTTCTTTTGATGCTCCTTGATAGCAACACCGGTTAATAAGTGCACAGAGGGAAAAAGAACTATTCATATTTACATATGTTATCAACTTATCGGATGGCAATTTGTGATGCGGTAGACTTATTAACATGAATCAATCACAATTTATACTTTCTTCCATACATTATATTCTTCATTTCCTTATCAAAAAAATTTCATAGAAAATCTTTCATAATTTCTTAAAATTATTTAACGTAGCATGTTAATTTTTTTTTTAATTTTCCTTATCGTATGACATATCAAAGTTTTATCCTTCTCTTTCTATCTTTAATTGAAAAATGAAACTATGCTTGCTACTAAACACCACCTACTCCGCTGACTGATATCTTTGGAGATACATCAAGAATGGGTACAAACCGACAACGTTTAAATTGTAACAACCATCAAACATAGCACAACCATAATATGCACAACATGATGAATGTAAGAGGAGAAAAATAGATTTTATATGCACAACCATAACAACTATCAAACAGAGATTTTATAAGAGGAGAAAAAAAATAATTAAGGGATTAGATTTTCTAGGATGAATGTAAAAAATGATATTAGTAATAAGTACATTTGAATTTGCAAAAAAGTACGAAGATAATAATAAAGTCAAATTTAAATAAAAGAGAAAATTATCATGAACTTAAACAACATGATAAAATTTAAATCATTATAAATAATTTATATTAGAACTTAAGGCATAAGTAATACAATAAATTTTATAGGATGAACTTGAAAAAGGAAATAGATAATATGAAGAAAATTTTGAAATTATATAATAAAATGTGGGAAAATAGTAATATAGAAACATCAAAATTAAAAAAATAAATATATTGATGAAATTATTAAATAAAAAATAATAAAGTTAAATTTTAACTAACATGTATTTATAAAAATAAAAAATATTTTATTAATATTTGATTAATTTAAATTGATGATGATTAAAATATAGTATGTTTAATATATTATAAATACTACTATATATAATAGTTATAAATAATATTTTGATAGAAAATTAATCTAAAAGCATAATAGATAAGAAAAAAATAATTAAATTAATCTTAAAATAACCAAAATTTAAAATAACAGCAATAGTTATAATAATAATTAAATATAAAATTGACAGTTTAAAAGTTTTATGAAAATCTAAGATGACTATGTCAACCGAAATCAAGCTTCAACAATTTCTTGATGATAAGACGTTTGACGGAAGTGTGCCAACTCGAGGTGGAACCAACGGTCACAATAGTTCCCACTTTTTTTTCAAATCTGTTTTTCCTTATTTTTTCTCTTACATTTCTCTCACAAAATAATTTATTTATGAAATATAAAATATTTATTATAAAATAATTAATTTGATATTATTTAATACTTATTATTTCATAAAAAATTAAAATTTTGTTAAATATTAAATAATATATTTTTATATAAAATTTTAATTTATACTACTATTTTTATTAACTAAAAAATATATTTTATATAAAAAATTTATAATACCTATATTCATTTAAACACCTACTAAACTTAATCTATCATATCAATTTTTCATATCACATTTACCTTTACGTTTTCATTCCATTCAAACACACCCCGAACTAATATGTCAATTCAATTATTCACAACTCGAAAGCTTAAAATTTAAAAATCAATTTAAATTAATTATATTAATAGATGATAATAACACAAAAAATCATATTTATAAATAAAAAAGTTTTTGTACATCACCGGGAGTCACATACTAGCACATTAAGATTTTATTTGGCAATACCAAAAATAACATTTCATGTGCGTTTTTAGTAGTTCAAATACTAATTTTTTGTTTGATAAACGATAAAAATAATTAGAGTTTAACGTTTCGTATGAAAATATTGAAAATCTACTTCTAATAACGTTAAGCGGTTAGAGGTTAGCAGTTTATAACTTTTTCCAACTTTACTCTTATTCAAATGCATTATTTCTTTCTAAACTTTATGTTATTAAATTTTCCATTTTTATTTTATTGTCACTTAACTAAATTTATTTTTATATCAATGCTTAATTTCTTACAAGTTATTATTTGTTAAAAATGAATAAAAAAATAATATTTTCATATCATGTATGCACTATATAAAATTTATTGTCAATATAAATTTTTATATAGTTTAATGAAAAAAATTTATGAGATTTTATTTTATTTATTTGAGACATAAATAACGTATTTATTGCATTTTTAGAGGAGTATTTCCATGGGTTTGCCTTGGTATCATGTTCATACTATCGTATTGAATGATCTCGATCGATTGCTTTTTGTCCATATAATGCATACAACTCTACTTTCTCGTTAGTATATGAATTATCAATTTATGATCCCTTTGACCCGGCTCTTGATCCAATGTTGAGACAAGGTATGTTCCTTATACCCATCGTCGTTTGGTTGGGGGTTAGATCAACATCGGATTAAGGCATATAATTTTTTAAGTTTGCACTGGATTACTTATATTCTACCTATTGTAAAGAATAAGTTAACTTTCATATTTTCACTATTACAAAAGGTTAACTTTTTTTTCTAAGATGGAAACTTTTTCCTTTGTTCTTTTTGTAGAATAATTGATGTGTTTGATTGTAATGTGGAATATCTACGTATTCCATTGATTAACCCCAACAGAACGCCACCTTCATGACTCAGTTAGGAATAACCAATTCATGAGGTGGTTGGAGTATATAAGGAGCAATCTTTTTGGATCTTCCTCAACGTCTCGGTTTTTCACTAAATGTGAAAAAAAGTAGATGAGTTGAATAATTATCATATATCCAATTATGTCATTTTATATTATCAGTTAATTCTAACGAAGTTTATCAAACACTTATTTCTTAATATTTTAAATGAACATCTAATCGTTAAGTATATCTCCTCTCTCTTAGTTAAATCGATATCTACTATCAAACTATTATCCACTTATTAAATTGTTACTAATATGAAACAGAGCCTACGTATAAGAAAATAACACCATTTGAATTGAGCGAGTTAAATCTCTTCACCATACTTCGTTAATCCAACCTTATAAATACCAACAGAATATGAATGGAAGATCTACAAATTTGTCTCAAATGATTCGATCATTATTTGTATGCATTTCTAATTGGATTGTGATGAACTTTTGATTTAGTTCTGCGTTTCATGATGGTGACTAGGGGTGAACACCGGTTCGGGTGGACCCGGCGAACCCGGCCACCCAAACCGACCTAAATACTTTTGGGTCGATTCGGGTTTGCCACCAGGTCAAACCCGACCCAAATCGGAGGCAACCCGATACTGTTTGGGTCGGATACGGGTTCCAATTTTTCAACCCGAAATGAACCGACCCGAACCGATTAACCCGATTTGTGAGTGAGTTGCTGGCGTGGTTCATCCACCATCCATGGACAATAGCGGTTCACGCCTCACGGTTCACCATCTAATACCATCTGAGCGATTCGTCGATTCCTCTTTTTCTCCTTCTCAGTCACCTTGAGCCCTTGACACCTAGGGTTTGATCTCTAGTAGTCAAGCGGTGAAGCAACGGCAACGCCCCTCCTCACGCGATCTGGAACGACAGCCATTAAGCTCTTCTGGTGGTGCCGTGGCGAGTCCGGCGACATGAACTCCAAGTGACCCCTGGCAACCCGCATCACAGCAACGGCGAAAGCATTAGAAGCACTGAAGCAGGTCCAAGCGGCAAGAGTGGAGGCTGGACTACCAAGTCCACACTGCCTAGTGCCTAATCTTTTGTGGTCGGTAACCTCTCTCTCTCTCACGCACACGAAGGCAAAGAAATAGATTAGTAAGCATGCTCCAACACCAAATAGGATTGTTGCAGACTTGCAACTTGCCAACTTCGACTCTTTTTTGGTGATAATCCCCTTTCGTTATGTGCTACAGAGTACAGAGTCCCCTTTTGACTTTGCTTTTTTTTTCGAGAAGTTAATTCCCCTTTCATATGTGCTCTATTTTTGTACAGCTAGGTGGCATTCATTTACATTTTACAGCAAAGGAGCACCACCCCATACTGATTACTGACACCACAATTGTGGATGGCTGGATGCTGCACTTGAGTTAGGAAAGGACAAAATCTCATCTAGGTAAGAAATATATTATTTTGCCAGTTAACTTTAATTAGTTAATTTGCATTCTGAGATTCTTCTTACTACTTTCTTATACTTTTGCATTAATAGATAATTTAATTGTGTTTGTCTGCTTGAGTTTAATTAATTAGTTTACATTCTTGCAGTAATTGTCCTTTGTGTCTTCCTTCTTAAGAAAGTGCACTTATATATAGATACAGAATTAGTACATAATTAATATCTCCATTTCTGAAAATCAATTATACACACACATATAAATTGCATTTATCCATATATATTGCACTTTCTTTTATGTATTGCATTTATTTTCGAATCATTGTGTATTGTTTGGATTTATCATTATTACTTGAAAGTCTAATTCTTAATTTCTTATACTTGACTAATTTCCTTTTTGTAGGCCATTTAAACTAGTTATGGAAAAAGAAAATATGATCCAAAATACTAGTGGATCTCAAGTTGGAAGTGCACCTAATCCATCAAGTAGGATCACATGAATTACAACAATCACAACACAAGTGACAGAATCACATGAATTACAACAATCACAACACATGCAACCTATTATCGAACCTCGACCAACAGAAGAAATTGCATCATCAGAAAAAGAGGTACTGAAAAGAAAACCTTGTAGACCTGCTTCTAATGCTTGGGCTCATTTTAAAAGAGAAAAGGATATGGCTATTTATAATTATTGAAAAAAATCATATGCTTGCAATGCTGCTTTCCAAGGGACATCAAATTTATTAAAGCATTTGAAGAATTATATGAGAAACCCAGACAATTTGGCTATTGATAAAAGACAAAAAACAATTACTATTGGCAAGCAATGCGAGGATGTCCCAAACAATTCTGTCAATATGAAACTTGTTGATTTTAATCAAGAAAAGTCTCATTTAGCACTTGCCAAGATGATTATTATTGATGAGCTTCATTTTAAGTTTGTTGAAAATCAAGATTTTAAAGATTTTATGGCTGAATTGCAACCAAGGTTTCAGATTCCGTCTCGCATAACTATTGCTAGAGATTGTATGTAGCTATTTATGGTTGAGAAACAAAAGTTGAAAAATATTTTTTCTTAAAATCGCCAAATGATTTATTTAACAACAGACACTTGGACTTCAATTCAGAACATGAATTATATATGTGTCACTACTCATTACATATATGACAGGTGGGAATTGCATAAGAAAATAATAAGTTTTGATTTAATTGATGATCACAAAGTTGATACCATAGGGAAAGATTTGGAAACATGCTTGAAGGATTGGAGAACTTTAAAAATTGGTTGTGCTACTGTAGACAATGCAAGTTATAATAAACCAGCTATTGCTTATTTGGTTGATGGTATGAATGATTGGGGTGGCACTACTTTTTTTGATGGGGAGTTAGTGCATATGAGATGTGCTGCACATATTCTAAACATAATTGTTCGTGAAGGAATGACTGTAATAGATGAATCTATCAAAAGTGTGAGAACTGCATGTAAATATGTTAGATCTTCTCCAAGTAGATTGTCTGCTTTCAAGAGATGTGTTGCAATGTCGAATATAAGTTGTAAAAAGCAGTTGCTACTTGATGTATCCACCAGGTGGAACTCTACTTACCTAATATTAGAGGTTGCTGAAAAGTTTGAAAAAGTATTCAAACGGCTTGATCATGAAGGATCTTACAGCATTCTTTAATGATGCTAAGGCGTTAATTCCCACAAGTGAAGATTGAAGTCGTGTTCGGGTGTTTGTGAACTTTTTAAAAGTGTTTTACGATGCCACCTTATCATTTTCTGGGTCACTACATGTTACTTGTAATGCATTTCTTCCATAATTTGATTGTCATTCATAAGCAATTAAAAAAGTGGGCACATATCGATGACACTGTGTTGCAAATGATGATAATGAAGATGCAGTTTAAATTTGATGAATATTGGAATGATGATAAAATGAATTATCTTTTGTTTGTTGCTGTTTTTCTTGATCCGCGTTATAAGTTGGAGAATATATTGAATTTTGTTTTATTTGGATGTATAATGGAGGCAGAAGTAAGGAAATGCTACAAAAGTTGAAACTATTCATTCATAGGCTTTTTGAACAATATAAAGTGTTGACTCCTCCAGATACAAGTGATTCCAGTTGATTAACCTCAATGTCAGACTCAACATCTAATATTGGTAGTGAAGACGTCGATTGGAAAGATGAATTTAGAATGAAAGTAAGGAGAAAACAAGGTGAAGTGAAAAAAATGAACTAGAAAGGTACATGGAGGATGACGTGAAAGAAAATACCAATAGATTTGAGATTTTAAAATGGTGGAAATTAAAAACATCAAAATATCACATTTTTTCTCATATGGCTAGAGATATATTAGCTGTTCCAATTTCTTCAGTATCATCTGAGAGTGCATTTAGCACGGGAGGTCGAATTCTTGATCCATTTTGTAGTAGTTTATGTCCAATCACTGTTGAGACTTTAATTTTTACTCAAAATTGGTTAAGAACTCTGATAATGCTAAATGATCTTCGAGTTAAACTTGAAGAGGTGGAGAAGATTGAAGAAGGTAAACATTTTTAATGTTATTTTTTATGATATTTTTTCTTAGCTTATTCACTTTCCTAACTCAATTTCATCATTCCATTTGTTATAGGATTGTTGGGAGGAAGGGTTATGCATCATGCAGTTGACTAGTTCCTATATTTAGAAGTTTAAAGAGCAAGGTAAAAATAATATGCTATTAAATTTATCATATTAAACATGTTATTATAACTGAAATTACCTTTAGTATATTCATATTATAGTATTCTTTTATTTGTTTTGTAGCATATTTGATATCATTAATTTGGTGGTGGCTTGAAGGAGCATTTTTTGGAATTTCACAGGCAGAGTATTATTTCCCCTCGTGCAATTGTCCCAGTGCATGTTATCGAGAATGGCTAGAATTTTGGAGTTGTTTATGTTTGCAAGTTGTCACTTGCTATGTTAGAAATGGAATTAGATATTATATTTTATGTTATGAAGTCTGAATTTTATATCTTATATACATTTGTGACTTAATCGTATACAGCGAAGTCTGAACTTTATATCTTATATATAATTATGATTTAATCGTATACAGTCACGACTCAGGGTGCTGCTAATTATGCTCCTATGAATTATGATGTCAATATAGCAATTCTCAACATATTTTTGTTAGACATATAAATGGTTCATAGTTAATTGTATTTTCCTTGGTAACTCAATTAGTGGTATTAATTATAGACTTCTAGTTACTCTCTACTTATTTTTGTAAAATGTTAGATGATTAATGGTGTTTGACACTTTGGTTGTCTGGTCATTCAGTTAGTGGCCTCCTGGATCTTCTATATTTTTGGTAATTCAGTTAGTGCAGTATTGCATTTGATAAATATTTATTTCATGTGTTTTTAATTTCTATGTTTTTCTTTGCTAATAGGAACCTTAGATCTTCTCTTTTTTGCTAATTCAGTATTGCAGTGGTATTTGATCATTCATTTGTTTGGCTCTCTTAAAATTTGCCTTCTACTGAACTAGTGAACCCCCTTTATGCACATTGATAATCCATGTATAAGTTAAGAATGCTTCTTCTCTTTCTACTTTATCACCATCTGGTCAAAAACCTGAGTATGGGTCTTTCTGCAAGAGGTCCAACTTTCAGATAATTTTTGAATGGCCTCTTCCATTTATTTCTCTCCCTCTCTCTTTGTAATATTTCTTCTTTCACTTTGTTTTCGTCTATAGTTATATGAAGCAATTGCTTATTTTCTTTTCCTAATAAAGATGAACTTCTTCTGCTTCAACTTCACCCTGCAGCCTTTCCTATTTCAGATAATTTAAGCATTTTTTAAGTTCCTTAATACTTATGAACGCCTGACAATTTATTTCTCTTTGATATGCTTTTCTCTAGTAATCATTGTAATATCTAGCTTCTCACTAAGGCATGCAAGTGTTCATTTAGCTGTCTCTAACTCTCAAATATTTGAGCAAATCACATGAGTTACTTTTCTGAATTTCTAACTTTTCTTCCTATTTCAAAATTTTACTTGTTACTTTGTCATCGATCCTCCAATTTTGCTATGGAAACTTGATTAAGGTAAAAAATATTTCATTCATTGTTTTTATTTGAATCTCCATGTCACTTTTTTTTCTGCTTTGACAAGCCTAGGACAACGAACAACTTTAAGGCCATTCAATTCATTTGTAAAATCAAAGCTTCTATTTGAACTGCTTCATTTTGTGCTTCTTCAAAGTCTTTTTGAAGAGTTGATAGTTCATCTAACTTTATTTGCAGTTCTCCATATAGATCAAAGTTTTTAGTCTCCCAAGTCTTAAATAAATAAGAATTTCTAGTTGACATGGACATAGACAAAAAGTTTGAAAAATTGGGTCGGGTTGGTTCAGGTTTCACGATCCAAAAGGGTGTTGCCTGACCCAACCCGACCCGTAAAAAAAATTCGGGTTGGGTCGGTTTTGATCACGGGTCGGGTCGGGACCCGACCCCCGACCCGACCGGTGAACACCCCTAACGGTGACATATAGAAAAATATATAAAGTATGATATACAAAAAGACAATTGGGTGAAAAGTTTATTTCAATTCAATTAATCTTGAACCCATTCTCTTTTTGTAAGTCTTCTTTTGGATTCATATTTTCTCTATTATGCTAAGAATTCCTTTTTTATTGTGTTTACGAATTGGTTGATGTTGATATCATAAAAATTATATAAAAAAATAGTGCGCGTAGAAAGTTTCATCAATGCTAAGATTTATTATCACAAAAAATAATAAAATGTAAATGCTATCCCTGGTCCTAATAATTTATATATGATGTCATCAATTAATCCATGCCTACCATAAATGTATTATTCTTTATTCTCCTATGATAATTTATTATGCTTTATGATTGGCTATAGAATTTTTTTTCTTCGTCATCCATGGTTTCTCTCCTTTTGTGAACAACTATATAAATCTGCTCAAAGCCTCTAAGGTCAATAGCAATAAAAATTTTAGGAAAAAGAACTAAAGATATCACTAAATTTTATTAAATATTAAACATTTTCAGCAGTTGAGATTTGGGTCATCTTTTTTGTATTAATCTTGATATCTAGAAGACTATTAGGTAATTTAATTTGAAACAAGAGGATAAAAAACTAAACCTTTGGTTCCTATTCTTCCCCTTTTTGAAGTTCATTGCATGTCAAATGAGTTGAACCAATCCTGACAGTAATATTATTGCTAGTCACTATTAGGTAATACTAATTTGTAAGATTGCCTATTACCAAATGAAAAAAATCCAAAGTGCAGTCAATATTTAATGTTTTCTCCTCTAGCACTAATTAGTAATATAAAATGACAGATTATTATTTGCAATCCTCTTCTTAGTTACTAATCCATTTGATGTGGATTGGGTCAATTTGGTGTCTGGTGACATCACAAGATGGCAAGATTACAAGGAGTCAAATTAATTCTCCTGCACTTCCATCCCCAAGGTCCATGCAACTTCATAATTTTAACTGAATGCAAGCTTAATATGAAATTAAACACGTTATAATAATATATTAGATATACAAAATTAAATTATACATTAAATAATACGTGGTATATTAATTAGGATTATAATTAAACATATTATTCTTTTAGGTAATATTTTGATAAAAAAATTAATCGTAGATTACAATGGATAAAAAAATTCATAAATTTCACTAAAATTTTAAAATAGAAAAAGGATAATAATAGTATCAGTAGTAGTAATCAAATATAAAAGTTCACACCTTAAAAGCTTTTATCAAAATGGAAGTCATATTAATAAAAAAATAAAAAAGTATTAAATTTTAGTATTTAGATAAACATATAACAACAAAAAAATGATATAAACACAGTAGTTTAAAATTTTCATGTTTCGGGATAAATTATTCTTTAGATACTTTTATATAATTATAAATTAGATATTTTCGATAATAGTCAAATATTATAATTTAATGGAATTTAATCTTATATTCATAGTGCATAGAAAAAAATATAACATCTACTACCTTTCAAATACATAATTGTAACATAAGTAAGAAAGGAGTCAAGACGTATTAGATCCTTTATGTATATTCATTTACATGTGATCTGAATAATAATTATAAATGAAAGTAGAGATAGAATATATCATTCATTCATCATCAATTTTTTTAATTAGTTTAATTTCATTTAATTGTCATGTTGACTGGATTGTTTGTGCAAGATTTTTATTTAATTTTCACACTATTCTAAAAGTAATTTTAAATAATTGGGAAAAGAAAAGAAAAAGTCAGAGCTTAAGTGGAAAAAAATCGTAATAATAGTATTAGTAGTTGCCTCGAAGAATTCTACGGATTGCTCGATTGACCGATTCGTTTGCATTTTGATCACAAGGACTCTTTAAGAAGATTAAATTTTTGCAATAATCTTAATCTTTTACTAAGAAAAAAATTGTCCAAAAGATGACAAAGTAAAAATCATGATCGATATTCAAAACCCTTCCGGCAAAAGGGAATTAAGAATAAAAAATAAATTTCTAAAAGAAAAAAAACTTACAATGGATATGCAAAGATCATTTAGATCGGGACCAATTCTTGACCTAATTCTTTTTCGAATTCAACTGACGACAGAATCTTACTATTTTGTCTCCTCTTTTGTCACCAAGATATAATAAGAAGAAGAACTAAGTCAAGAATTGGTTACGATCAAAATGAGAGAGCATCCGTGCATGCATGCACTTTTCACACTTCGTGTTCACGTGAATTGCAAAGGCATCATTCTATGGGTATTTATAAGGTGAAAATTGAGGTGTTTAATTAATTAATAATCGTTAAGGATATGGGTCGAGAGGAGAAGAAACGGTTGCTTAACTTTCCAACAGTTCCTGGTAACCGCATAACTCAAAATGGATGGGGTCTTGTTTTGTTTCCATGTTATGAGTTTGCATCTTTTTTATATGCTCCTGATAGCAACGCCGGTTAATAAGCGCACAGAGGGAAGAAAAAACTATTGATATTTATATATGTTATCAACTTATCGGATGGCGATTTGTGAAAATGGAGACTTTATTAAAATGAGCCAATCACAACATAACGACAGTAATTTTGTACTTCCTTCCATGCATTATATTCTTCATTTCATTATCATAAAATTTTCATAAAAATTATTTCATATTTTCTTAAAATTATTTAACGTAGCAACTTAATTTCGTTCCTCCTTTGTTCGTGTGAAGCTCATCCATGGCGTTATGTTATGGGCATAAGGAATAAGATTCAGTTTTTCTTCCCAATTTCGTTCTTTCTTTGTTCCTGTGAAGCTCATCCATGGCGGCGGTCGGATCAATGAATGTTAATGGTGCCGTTGAGTGGTTGCAACGATGAGTGATAGCCAAGGAGGTTGGTCGACCGAATTCAGGAAGTTCCAAGAGTGGTTTCGGATACCAATGTTGTAACAAAGAAAAATAATTTGAATAATTTGAAAATTTCCCACAAGTATTCCTTTTTCTTCTTGGATTCTTTTATAGCATGATCTCACCATCGTTCGTCCCCATATGTTTTGTGCATTACGTACGTTCGTTGATATATCCGATTACTTCGTCAGCTAATGTCGCATCCCGGGATATTCCGTAATTTATAACGGTCACAATTAACATTAGTTATATTTATATTAAGTATAACTAATGTGAGGTTGGCCGACTGAAGAATTCAAGAAGTCCGTGATACCAATTTTATAACAAACAAAAACAATTAGAATAATTTGGAGACTTTAGACAAGTTGCGCTTTCCGCTCTTTTGATTTTTTTTATAGCGCGATGCATCACCATCGTTCGTGCCATGTATTCCTTGCATTACACCCGTGACATAGCGGGTTACTTCCGTATCGTTCGACATCATGTCATGGTGGTCATTTTAATTAGATTATAATTCATGATTAATCGATTATATACTTATAAAATAATATGTATATATATATAGATAGATAGATAGATAATTTGATAATAAAAATATATCATCTAAGATTAAATAAATTATAATTGTTGAATTATTCATATTTGTTAACATAGCTTGACGATGACCACCAGATAATCCGATGATATTAATTTTAGTCACTTTACGATTTTACATATATTTTAAATTAATATATAATAATGTTAATAATTTAATAGAAAAAAATGATATTCTACATTCATTTCCATGTTCTATATATACAATTTCCTCCAATTATAAATGGAAGAAGGGTTCTCGGACCATCAGACACCAACCACTGAGAAAAAGTATCAAATATGCACTCATATATATATTATAATCATATTATCAGCAAGCGCAGGTTAATAGAAAATATTAAATAGTAGTTATATTCGAATAAAATCCATTAGTATTCGAATTTGTATGTGCAATATTTTTACTTAATTTTCGCACTATTCTTAAAGTAATTTAAAAAGTTGAGAAAAGAAAAAGAAAAGGCAAGTTTGATAATAGTGATATTAATTTATTAATTAAGATTCAATACCTAACTTAAACTATTAACTACGTTTTAATTCTTTGAAGATATTGATCATATAATTTATTTTTGCAAAATTTTAACAATTCTTTGTTATTGTGCTATAATCTACTTGAATCCAGTCCATTAAGACAAAGATATAGAAAAAAATAAAATAGGATGGGGTAATTTAATAAATATAAAAATTAAGATAAGGAAAAAGTTAACTCCAAATATCGGAAAAGTTTGAGGTAATGGGTTAATATTAAAAAATTAAATACTATTTTAAAAAAGTCGATAATCAATATTGCACTAATATTTTTAATTAGTTTAATTTTATTTAATTATCATGTTGACTGATTTTTTATGTGTAAGTTTTTATTTATTTATTTTATTTAATTAGTTTTAAAATTAAGTTTTTTTTATTTTAAAAAGTTTATTTTATGAGAAGATAAAAGAAGTTGATCTTTAGCAATAATTTTATCAATATATATTACCATCTTTTACTAAGACAAAAATTGTCCAAAAAAAAAAAAACGGTCATGGTCAATATTCAAAATCCTTTCTTGAGTAATCAAAAAATTCAGAGAAGATTGAGCATAAAAATCAAATTTCTAAAATTAAAAAGCATACAATGGATATGCAAAAATCATTCAGATCGAGACCAACTCTTGACCTAATTCTCTTTAGAACTCAATTGACGACAGAATTTTACTCTTTCAACTTTCTCCCATTTGTCGTCAAGAGACGAGAAGAAGAACTAAGTCAAGAATTGGTTAGGACCAGAATAAAAAAAGCATACATGCATGCTCCACACTTCGTGTCCAGGTGAATTGCAAATGCATCATCGATCCTATGGGTATTTATAAGGTGAAAATTGAAGTGTTTAACTAATTAATTATTAAGCATGTGGGGTGGTGGAGAAGAAACAGTTACTGACGGTTCTTGGTAACTGCGTAAGTCAAAATGGGTTTTCTTTTTATGCTCGTGATAGCAACACCGGTTAATAATTAAGTTGCTTAACTTTCTCTTTTTTAGAATATAAATATAAACTGTAATTCTCATTCATATTAATGAGACATGAGGCTATTCTTAGTTAGTTATATTATGCATTTTGTGTATATCGAATAATTTCATCGTTTAATCTTTAATTTTTAATCTAATTAAAATTAACTTAAAACCTATCAATTGATGCACAACCTGCACGGCATCTAAATTGTAATAACCTTGCAACATAACACAACCATAATATGCACAAAGCATCAAGATAAATAGTCAATATTTTATATTATTCGCATGACATTATTTATATTATGTTCGACGAAAAATTATAAAGTTTCTAGGTTTCAAGATCTCGCAATGCGTCACTCTCACCGTAGGGAATCTCGAACTATTGCCCATTAGTTTATTGTTCATGCCCATTATATCACAAAAACATCCAGTCTAGTGTGTTTAGAATCGGATCAGATCAATTAGTCTGACCGATTCAATCGTAAAACAATCATCGATCAGTCTAGTTTGGTAATAAAAATTGGATTGTCTAAAAATCAAATTGAACCTAGTCAACTTGATGGAAATTGGGATGAACTGGAAATCAGTTCAATATGGTTTCTTTAAAAATATAAAAGGTTGAACTGATAGAAAACAAATAGAAAAAAGAAAGTATATTATAATCTGAATGGCAGAAGAATAGGAAGGGGAGAAAAAATAAGGTTTCCGATTTTATAAGAGGAAAAAATATAAGGGATTAGATTTTATATGATGAATGTAAAAAAAGATATTAGTAATAAG
This sequence comes from Pontederia crassipes, assembly GCA_030549335.1. NCBI lineage: Eukaryota > Viridiplantae > Streptophyta > Magnoliopsida > Commelinales > Pontederiaceae > Pontederia > Pontederia crassipes. The sequence continues at coordinate 11,466,427 of CM060183.1, forward strand.
AAAAGTAAATTTGCATTTAAAAAATAAAAGGTGAGAAGATAATAATAAAGTAAAATTTGTATTAAAAAAGAAAATCACCGTGAACTTAAATAGGATGATAAAATTTAAATCATTCTAAATAAATTATATTAAAAATTAAAGCATAAGTAATGTAATAAATTTTAAAGCATGAACTTGAAAAAGGAAATAGATAATATGAATAAAAATATGACATTATATAATAAAATGTGGGAAATAATAATAAAGAAGCATTTAAATAAAAATATATATTTAATGATGAATATTATTAACTAATAAAATAAAATTATAACTAATATATAATTTATAAATATAGAAAGTTAGCAATATTTAATTTAATTTAAATTGATGATTAATATGATTTTATTTCATTATTTATTTCGTTTTATACTTTATTAATTTAAGACAAAAATATAGAAAAAAATAAATAGGATGGGGTAATTTAATAAATATAAAAATTAAGATTCGGAAAAAGTACTTTTAATTAGTTTAGTTTTATTTAATTGTCATGTTGACTGAATTTGTATGTGCAAGATTTTTATTTAATTTTCACACTATTCTAGAAATGATTTTAAAAAGTTGGGAAAAGAAAAAAAAAGTCAAAAGGAGTTTTAAGTGGAAAAGTTTTTTCGATAAGAAAGATAAGAATATTATTAGTAGTTGCCTGGAAGAATTCTACGGATTGCGCATCATAATTACATTACATATTCAGTAGGCGATCGATTGACCGATTCGTTTGCATTTTGATCATAAGAAGATAGAAAGAAGTTTAACTTTCTGCAATAATTTTATCAATATATATTATCATCTTTTACTATTGACAAAAATTGTTCAAAACATGGCGAACTAATATATATATATATATATACATATATATATATATACATATATATATATATATATATATATTTGAAACCCTTCCTTAGTGAAAAAGGGACTGAAGAGAAGATTGAGCATTAAAAAGCAAAATTTTAAACTTACAATGTATATGCAAAGATCATTTAGATCGATACCAACTCTTGACCTAATTCTCCTTCGAATTTTACTATTTTTTTTCTCTTTGTAGTCAGGAGACGAAAAGATGAAAAACTAAGTCAAGAATTGGTTACGACCAAAATGAGAAAGGCAGACCGCATGCATACATGCACACTACACAGTTCATGTCCTCGTGAATTGCAAAGGCATCATCCTATGGGTATTTATAAGGTGAAAATTGAGGCTTTTAACTAATTAATTATTAAGCATTATAAGGGTGGAGAGGAGAAGAAACAGTTGCCTAAGTTTCTGGCCGTTCTTGATAACCGCATAACTCAAAGTGGGTCTTCTTTTTATGCTCCTGATAGCAACACCGGTTAACAAGTGCACAGAGGGAAGAAAGAACTATTGATATTTATATATGTTATCAACTTATCGGATGGCAATTTGTGGAACTGGATAAATGAGTCAATCGATTACTGAAAAATCAAACTATCCTTGCTACTGAACACTATTCACCTACTCCCTTAACTGATACTAGTGTGGAGCCCGCACGATGTGCGGATAGTGTAAAAAAATATCTCATCTTTTATTAGAATATATAATTTTATTAAATAAATAATAATTATTATAATTTTAGAAAATAGTGAAAAATAATTTAATTTATAAAAATATTTAATTGATTTTATTTGTGACTATTTGATTCAAAAAATGGCACAAAGAATGAAGTCTTAAATGTCCAATAAATAACCAAATATAAAATGAGAAGAAATTCTTTTGTATGTAAAAAAATAAATATTTTATATCCTAAAATGATAATATCTTAGAGTATTTTCTTTAAGGAATTATTATTATTATTATTATTATTATTATTATTATTATTATTATTAAGCCAATTCAGATAGGTGATGTAAACAAAAAGAGAACAATTTTAACATAAAGATATAAGGAATCAATAATTTTAAAAATAAAAAAATACATTAATAAAGTTTATTAACTTAATTTTAACATTCGCGTTTATTTATATAAGAAAATAAATAATATAACAATGATAATTTTGGGGCCTTTTAATACAAATGGTGTATATTAAGTATTAACATTAAATTTCAAATATGTCCCCATGCTATGCACCATGAATATAGAAATGCAATCTTTATCAATTTATTTATTTATTTTCTTATAAAAATATATAGAATGTTTTTCTAATATTTGAAAGAAAATATTATGAAAATAATGTATAGTTCTAACTTATTCATAATACAAATAATTTTATATTATTTTAGTATTAATCTATTAACACCCGTAGACTTTGGATCTTGGACGGGAACGAAAATAGTACATCACTTGACCTTGGACCTTCACGAAGGGACTACTTATATATAAACTCATGATCATCTCTATATTTTTGCTCATGTGAAGATTGATTCTAAAAATTTTATTATTAAAAACTTATTCCTAACTTATGTTTGTATTCTATAAAATAGAAAATTAAAATATAAATAAGTTTTTAAAAAATGACATAAATATATTATTTCTTTGCACAACTTATCTAAAAAGTATATATTTTCTTGTTTTATTTGATTTTTCTATGTAAGAATAAATGATATTATTGTTTTTTTTTATTTTGAATAATCCATCATAGTCTCATACATGGATTAAGGAACTTGTTAAAAATTAGTCTTTTAAAACAAAAAGACAGCTTGGATTTAGAAAACTGAAAATAATCTTGTTCATCTTTCTCCTTTTCTATAGTTCTTGGTATTCCTATTTTAAAATTAATTATGAAGTTTCATGTCATAAATAAAAAATATTTAGTTGCAGAATCTATTAGGTTGCAGAATTTGTATGTTTGTTGCTATAGTACTATTAGGAATTTCTTAAAGATATAATGATTAGACTCTTCTTTTATATATTTATATGAACAATAAATATATAGGTTTTTTAATCGTTGATTATTCTAAAGGATATCATTTTTATTATAAAAGAAAGATTTAGTTTTTCAGTCTTGAAAGTTAAATATCTAACTGATTTTTTTAACATCTCCAGAATAATTTTATATTATTTTAGTATGACATGATTATTTAAAGGTAAATAAAGTTGTGATAACATGGATATTATTTTTATGTTATGCAATTCAGAAATAAAATAAATCGATATATATATATATATATATATATATTGCATGGGATACAACTGAACATGCCACGTGAAACATTGGCGTAACGAAAAAAATATGATAAAGAAAATGTATAACAATACTTATCATATATATATATATATAAACTAAATACATAAAGATAATTTTTATTAATATAAAAATAATAATTAACGTATTCACCAAAGACACTATTTTAACATTTGCGTCACAATTATATTAATCTCTTTATACTATTTACGAAAGATTTTAGCATTGTTATAACAATTAAGACTTTCACATAAGACAATATGATATCAAACTCGGAACTCATATATATTATTTTACTTGTAAAATATTATAATATATAAACTCTAATGTGTATATTTCATTTTGAATTTAATTATTCCCTTTTGATTTAAATTTAATTTCATACGGGAAGCAAGTTCTTATAGCGTGAGAGAACTTTTTATCATTTCTGGATGTGGTTAAAACTCATACTCCTACTCTTACTCAAATTAAATATTTTTTTATATTTTTATTTAAGTAATTAATTTTATTACTAAGCACTGCTGTTAATTAAATTTCATTATTTTTCAGATATATTTATTTAAGTAACATATCAAAATATTTTTCCTAATATCTTGTTTGATTTTAAACACTTTTATTGAGGTAACCTTTCAATAACTAACTTCAAAATATATGAATTTTTTTAAAAATGTGATCTGTTATTGGAGTAGTGGGTAACAATAATTCATAACCATCCATATAGCCCAAACTTCTAAAAATTACAAAACTTCTAAAACAGAAAGATATTTTTTTATTTTAATAACCTACTAACTGAATCAAAATAAATTTTGTGTTAATAATTATAGATAAAGTTTTTGATAGAGATGACATGCATACGAATAGATAGAGGTGATGGAAATCAAAAGACATAAATTATAAAAAAAGAGAGAAAAGAAAAAGAAAAAGAGAGAAATAGAAACATGAGATTATGGTATAATAATTTTTTTCTGAAAGTAGTAACAACAATATAATGGACAATATAACAATAATAATCAGTATGATAAAGGTAAAACAATGGACAATATAACAACAAAAAGAATATATATAACAACAATCTCACACCTTAAAAAAATTCAAGAATTATCTAATATTATAAAAAAAAGTGCCAAAATGTATGATTATAACAACTTGCATGATGCATTAATTAGTAAGTTCATTTCTTTAACTTGGCGAATGATTTTACATAGCACATAGAATAATATTATGATCATTTAGCATATGGAAAAAATGCCAAGTATATAAGAATGGAAAGAATGATAATACTTGCATTGATTAAGAAGAACATATTGAAGTGAGAAAAAAATTGATAGAAGATTAAGAATCAAGGAAAAAATAATTGGTAGAATATCTAAATTGATGATACACTTCAAACTAATTCCACATTTCATAGATGAGATAACATTATCTGAGGAACATGTGAACAATTAAAGTTTGTAGAGAGAGAGAAGAGAGAGAGAGCACGCTGTGTATTCAAGTTGGTTTCTCTAGTCTCAATAGTATTTATAAGGTGCCATCATTCAGTTGTTGTAACCACCCAATATTAATAATATATATATATATATATTAATTAATCTATCATAAATTTTTTTAGAATAGTATATTATATTATTAATTGATATTTATAGTATGTGTGAATATATTATAAAACTATATATATCATTATTTTCTTAGAAAAATTCTTTCTGATTTTATTTATTTTTGTTCTTTCATGTGACTCTCTATGGCATAACAAATTTTTTATAACATATACATTATTTATAGTTACATAATTAATTATTTGGTCTAGTACATACACGTTAATAGGTTGAGGATAAAGTTATCCATTACTCTAATATATATATATATATATATATATATATATAATGTCCAATAAATAACTAAATATAAAATGAGAAGAATTACTTTTTTACATAAAAGCTAACAAATATCTATATTCGAAAATGATTTTATTGATAATTAAGTATTATCATGTTATGGAAATATTAAAAACGTTATCATTTTTCTATTAACTGTTCTTTTTTATCCACGATTAGTTTTTATCAGTTACACGGTTACATATTCTAATGATTATAAATATTAATTAATAGTGTTAATTGATTGTTAGTTAGACTATTACATGTTCTAATTACTATTCTTTTAAACATATTTTTTGTAAAAATAAGGACACATGGCAACATATTATAATGCCAAGTGTCACTTCCTCATGCAAAGTACTCTCCTTTTAATATAGTATAGATAGATCTTTGGAGACATAAATAAATTGTGTTGGCATTATTTCTCTTTTTCATAAATATAAATATAAATTATTAAAAAGTTATTTCTCATTCATATTAATGAGACATGAGGCTATTCTTAAGTTAGTTACAGTATGCATTTTGATTATATCAAATAATTGCATTATTTAATCTTCAAATAATTGATGCACAAAAGGGGGTCTAAATTGTAATAACCATCAAACATAACACAACCATAATATATACAAAGCATCAAGATAGATACTCAATATTTTATATTATTCACAATGACATTCATTATATTATGTTCGACGATAAAATATAAATTTCCTAGCTTTCACAATCTCACAAGGCGTCCCTCTCCCTCCAGGGAATCTCGAACTATTGCCCATTATATCACAAAAACACCTAGCCCATTGTTTTTAGAACCAGATCGATTGGATCGACTAGTTTGATCGGTTCAATCGCGAACTAATCATTGGTCCTCTCCAGTTTGGTTTAAAACTTAGCTTTCACAATCCAGTTTCTTTCAAAAATAAAAAAGTTGCACAAATAGAAAATAAATAGAAAAAAGGAAAATATCTATACTATATTAAAAGCAAGGAAGTCTTCAAGGAGAAGTTGACACTTGGCATAACCATGAGTTCACAAGTTTCCCTAAAAATTTTAATAATAATTGTTAGTTATGATTATCAAATGTGATAATTATGTAATCTTATAATCCATATGGTTATATAATTAAACATGTTTGCTATTTGTACGGTTATAGCTATGAGAGGACAATTTACACACTTATATGGTAATCATAATACATAATAACATAATAATTAATAAAAATAAAATAGTTTAAAATAGAATAATAAATTAATATGATAATAATTCTTTATTAGTTTTCATATATATTATTTAACATTTTATTTTATTATGCATGCAGAATATAAGACATAATTTTTAATTAAAATAAATTATATATTTTATTAGTTTAACTTAAGTTGATGCCACTCTACATTCTGAATAGAAGTAAACATAAGGTTTTTTTTTAAAGATAATAATGAAGGAAAAAGAAAAATAAAATGCTGTAAAAAACAGTTAAAAAAATTGACCAACCATCTCTTAATTCCACTATAAAATTTCCTATCGTGATATTTTGTTCCACTATAAAGTTTCCTATCGTGATAGTTTGTCCATCATCGTCATTAGCATCTGCCCTTCTACTTTTGTCCGCTGAAAAATATATTCCGCACGAAAAAATGTCTAATAGGATCAAGAGTTGTGGACATACTTGTCATGCACTCATGTGTTGATCTTTGCTCTCGCCTTTCAATGATCAAAGGTAGATTATTGGATTGTGGTTCTATTTATTTGTTATTTAATTTGTATATGATAGATGATATTTAAGTGTCGTAAGAATGGAATAATATATTTTCTCATGAGATTCTTTAAATAATTCATTTTATTTGTTTTCTTCTGGCCTTATTTCTTCAAAGATGAAAAACTAATATTGTTGGTGTTGCCAATTAATTTCATGACGCAGTGAAGGTGTGGTGCTATTGTTGCAAGTAACAAACATCATGTTAAGAAAAGTATGATCTCCTTTGAAATGATCATTTTAATCATATTATATTTTATCTTTTTTTAAAAATTGTCTTGGTCATTTATCATTTCTTTAGAATCATATTGAATTTATCATTTATATTTTTAGAGTCATTTGAATCATATTCTTTTTTTTGTGTGACCATGGATACTGACGTATTTGAAAGAAAAAATATTATATTCAATTTTCAGATATTTGTGACCAAATATTTTTTATGTCCATATTCAATATTAGCATTTTTTGCTCTATAAAATATTCCCTTTATAATGTATTTGTTTGCACGAATATTTTTTTAAGGATACACGACTTTCTCTTTTGAAGTTTTTATTTCTTATATTCATAAGTAATTAGTCACAAACAATCTCTTCCCATTTTCCATTTGGTTTTGGCACTTATTGAGCCACTTATAGAATCTTATACAATTCTTAATGTTAGTTATATCAAATTTTATAAGTGAAATTATATTTATTATATCATACACATACATGAAGGATAGTTTATGAATGGGTGTTGAACCACTAGATAAAATAACCGTAGTGGAGTGAATAAAAATATCATGTTTTGTGGATATAATATTATTAAATATTAACTAATTAGACTTATATCATAAAAAATAGACAGTTAGAAACTATAGTGTTATTGAATGATGTTATTTTATTGAGCAAGATCATTATTAGATATAATATCACCTTATAAATAACTAAACAAAACCAACTTGAATCAATGTGTCTCGACATTTTTATCTAATAAACACTCTCCCTCTACATTTGTTAGTTATCATTTTAAATAGTTTAAAAAATGGATCAACTATCTAAATAGTTTTTTGCTAAATACTAAGGTAATCGACCACTTGGTGTGATCCATTCACATTGATATGTTTATCATTTGGATTTGTTTCTGTTATTTAACCACCTTCATAGCTGTGAATTTCACTGTGTTATTTAAACCATTATATATTAATCAACATTTTATTAAATACAAATTTATCTTGCCTATTTTATTCACATAGTGAAAAATAATTCATAATTGTAAATAAATTGGCGCAAATTGTGAAAGACTAAATAAAAATAATCTTTCATTTTGTCCATGCTCTCAATTATATAGGATTCATGATATAAGAAAATAAGAACGTGTTGTTAATGCTCTCAATAAAAAAAAAAGAACGTGTTGCCATTGAATTTTTGCAACGGTTACAAAAAAAATGATCAACTGGCTTTCCATCACATTTTCATTCTCCATTTGAGAAAATTGAATGAGATTCCTATGATTTGCATCCAATCTTTTATGTAATTGTGGTAGAAATTCAAAAGGATGAAAAGTAATATGATAATGCAAAAATAATCAGATCAAGAGTTGGACACAATAAGAAAATACATATTGAATCCATTAGTTGTTCATAATAATATATAATATGAATTGAGTTACAATGTGATCTTTACTTGATCCTCTTCTATGATTGTGGTAAATAAAAAAAGAGTGAGAAAAGACATACAAATAAGAATTGAGTCATTGGTCACTGATGATTTGAATTGTGCATGTCATCAATTAGTTTTATAAAATAAGACATCATGATTTACTGTAACAAAATTTTAACTATTATTTTTATTTGCAAAAAAATTATTTATTTACTGTAGAGAGGGAGAAAAAAAAAAGATTAGATTTTATAAGAGGAGAAAAATCATGAATTATATTTCTAGGATGAATTAAAAAAGATATGAATAACAAGGAAAGCAAATTTGAATTTAAAAAATTAAAGCTAAAAAGATAATAATAAAGTCAAATTTAAATGAAAGATGAACTTAAATAAGATGATAAAATTTAAATCATTATAAATAAGTTATATTAAAAATTAAAGCATAAGTAATATAATAGGTTTTATAGGATGAATTTGAAAAAGAAAATAGATAATATGAAGAAAAATATGAAATTATATAATAAAATGTGGGAAATATCAATAAAGAAACTTTTAAATAAAAATAAATTTATTCATGAAATTATTAAGTAATAAAATAATAAAATTAAATTATAACTAATATATATTGTATAAAAAGAAAAACATTTATTTCCTTACTTATTTCCTTTTATACTTTAATTTATAACATATTTTTCTTGATTTAATAAAAATAATATTACTTTAATAAAAAAATCCAATTCAATCCATTCAAAATTGATTGTAACTATGACCTAGTTGGTCCATTGGTTCCATCACCTATCTGATTTTAAAAAGATTGTTCGAGTCCTTTAAGATCCTTTAAGAAAGAGGAGAGATAAAAAGGCTTTCTTTCTTTCATACTCAAGTCTCCTGAGAGTACGAAGAAATTTGGAGTATTACAAATTGACTACTAAACTAATCAAATTCTATAATATCTTTGTATAATTGTGAGTTTAATATTTGATTCGAAAAAATCAAATTAAAAAATTAAAAATTAGATGACTGAATACGATATAAGATCTCACCTAGTGAGATGAGACTTTGTTGTTGTTGTTGTTGAATACGATCTAAGATAATTTTTAATAGAGTGAAATTAATTTTCTCAAATTTAGACTCCATTCGAAAAAATCGTAGGACTCATGAAGTTCATTTTTTAATTAATTTTTATATAATGAATTCATAATTAATTATTTTTTTATTATTAGTAAAAGTTTTATATAATTTAATATGTTACGATCACATTATGAAATTCTAATTTAATAGTTTTAGTATTATATCCTATATTTATTATAAAATTAAATATAGTCATATTAATTTAAATTTATTACATTTTATAAAATATTGTTGTACTAAAATAGGGGCCCCAAAAAGTTAACCATGTGAGAGGATTTTTTTTTTCAAGGCAACTTGGTTCTGGTCAGATACGCCATATGACGTTTAATGAAATCGTGTCAAAAATTTGAGATGGAAAATAGAAGTCACGCAATCATAATTTCCACCTCGGATCACTGAAGCAACTTTATTTTTCATTATTTTTACTTGAGGGGGCTCTTGTTTAAAATCATTTTTTCTTATTTTCTCTTTCTAAAATTTCTCTCACAGAATAATTTATTTATTAAATATAATATGTTATTATAAAAGAATTAATTTAATATTATTTATTACGTTTCATTTCATATAAAAATTAATATTGTGTTAAATATAATTTATTAAAATTTTAATTTATATTTAAATAATATATTTTAAACAATTTGTTCATAAAAAATTAGTATTTTTATTAATAAATACAGTTTCATTTTATATTTATAATACCTATTTTTTATTCAAATATTTATTAAAATTAATCTATCATATCACATCAACTTTTTAGTTCCTCATCATTACATTCCATTCCGTCCAATCATATTCCGAACTAATATGTCTATTCAACAATTCACGTAGAAATAGGAAGAATTACAATTCTAATATCCAAACATTATCCAAATGATTTTAGAATGGTTTTATAATTTAATACATCAATCCAAAAAGTTGCATATGATTGTTTGGTCCGAAAAATTGATCCAATGCAAACCACTTTTACCCATATTCGATGTACTTGGATTGAAGAAATAAAAGAGGAAAGATTAATCTCATTGCATCTCCAAATGTTTAAAAATAATATCATAAATTAAAATTGAATAATATATATTTAAGTATGAAGTTTAATTAAAAGAAGAATAATATCCATGAGAAGATAATATTTGCCTAAGGGTGTTCATTGGTTCGGGCTTGGTGAACCCATCAACCCGACTCGTCCCGAACATGACCTTATCAAAGGTCAGGTCGGGTACGGATTGAAAAATTCTAACATGAGTTGACCCAATTTAACTCGATGATAAGACTTTTTTATTTAAATTAAACTATTTCTTAAATTTAATTTAGAATTTTATGTGATTAAAAATTTAAAAAATATGAAAAAGCATTTAAACTATAGAAAATGTAATATTCTGAAGCTCTCCTGTAAACTAATTAGCTTAATAGAAAATTTAGTAAGCTAATTACTTTCCTCCATATAATTATAATTGATTATGTTGTTTGAAATGTCATCTTAATTATCCCTAACTTAGTTAACTAAATTAAAGGTTAATGGAGTTAGTAGCTCAATCCGAGGAGTTTTTAATCAAAGATCGATTGATTAAATAAATTGATTTAGTGATTTAGTGACTCATGAAATAAATTGGTTAAAGAAAATCAGGTATCTAATGCAGGTGCTAATATTTTGATAATGTGGCACCATCCTTAATTCCCTATGGTACGTGGCCTATTGGCATAGATGTAATGTAACAACCGACCCAAACACAAAGAAAAAAAAAAGAAAAGAAAAGAAAAGAAAAGAAAACCCAATGCCAATCAAATTAAGGACTCCACCTATTAGTTGATCTTCACAAATCAGGGAATTAATTTGATTACTTTGAATTAGATTTGATTTAAAAGGAGAGGAGTCCTATAAGATAGAAACAAAACAGACCCTAATCTCTCTCTCAAACCTCACGACCTCTTTCCTTGTTCATCATTTTCGTTCTCCTTCGTGCGTGAAGAGAGGCAGGAATGATCCGCTCATCATTTTTGGTGCAAGGGTAGGAAGGGTCTCTCTTCTCTCCTAATTTGATCCTTTTGCTTTCCCTCACGTCGCCCTCTGCACCGATTGAATTGCATATGCTGATCGGCCGAGAGAGAACAGGGCGCAGGAAGAAGGAAACAGGGGGAGCGATGATTGATCGATTTCCGACGAATCGAGCAACGGATTGATTGCGAACAGAGATTGGTGAAACTGAAATCACCTTGCATGACCTCTGAATTGTTCTAACTCATGCCCTAATTGATTATGAAATGAAAGAGAATAAGAAGAAGGTTTCCTAGGGTTATCGTTTGATTGTTTGGTTTGTTGTTTGATCCCTGATTTCTTATTGTTTGAATTAATTCTTTCTGTTCAATTATGTTTGAGTGATTGATAGGAGTTAGGAACTAGATTTGGATGAGTAGATGTTAGAAATTTTTAGGAAAAGTTAAATTCTGCAACCTTTCTGGATGTCGGCCGGTCGATCGACCCATATGCATCGCGGCAACCAGTCGACCGATATAATGACCAGCGGCGCAATCCTGGCCACCAATCGACCGCTCAATTGAACGGATCTACCGATCCAATTAGCTAAAGTCAACCCATCCGTCGACCGATCTTAACAGATCGGTCGACCGTTCTCTAGAATCGATCGACCGACTTTCAGGAACCCCTTTTATTAGATTTATTAACTATTTCCTTTTTAATCCGAATATTACCTAGATATAATTGATCCTAATTTTCTGACCCCACAGATATCTATCTCGGATTTTCAAAATCTGTTCTTTTATTGATTTATTTCTTATTGATCTGATGGAATTCATTGAACAAGGAACAAAGAGCCACAAGTTATTAAAAGTGATTAATAAGTTCAGATGAAAGATTAACAATATGTTGCCAGTCCAAGCCAAGTGCATCAAGATAAGAGTATCTCTCTTGGTCATGGTTTGATCACCCACTGATCTGCACAAGGCCGTATCGTTTGCTCGGCATATCCCAAGAATTAAAGGCACCTAAAGTCACCCTGATTTCTAATAATAAACCAAAATCAAGAAGCATGATTAAGTCAAGTCAAGTTATTATCATGATTTATAAGTATGCAATGATATCAAGTTACTATGCATTATTTGATTCTCATGATTCATGATATCTTCTTATTCTTCTTATGATCGATAATGCCTCCATGTTATCCTTTCACATTCAAGTTAAGTATGATTATTATCTATGAATATTCTATTCATATCATGCATTGTATATCATGTGATTTCCCACTAGGCTGTAAAGCTTACGGGAGGACTTCCTTCCCTGTGTCTGATTTTCACAAGGCCAGATCAGTGACGAGGTGAAGTAGGTGTGTAGTGACGAAGCTCTGGCGACAAGAAAGCAAATGAACCACAAGGCTTATTAGTTTTCCTTATTAGATTTCTTTCCTTCCGTATTTATAGATTTATAATGTAAAACTTTATTTTATTTCTTAGAAATGATATAGCCACTTTTAGACTTCCACAAATTAAAGTTATCATTTTTTTCTTTATTTCCACTGACGTGTCTCAGTTTTTGACTGAGATATGGTCAACATTATGGTCAAAGTCATAGCATGTCGTAACGTCTCCAGATTGGTCTTTCCCACGTGGCGGGGGTCGATTTGGGAGCGTTACATTTTTTGTATCAGAGCCTAAACTCAGGACTCTCTTGACATCCTATTGTATAAGATAGTATAATAAAGATTCATGTGCTTTCGCTGAGCAGTCGCCACACCCTCCACCGTAAAGTACAAGTAAGATCTTTCTTACTTTATGTTATTCTTTATTGATGTATTGATATGTATATATATATTTCATATGAATGGTTGATCCCTAAGCAGGTTATTTTGTATGATAGGGTTATAAAGGTAAATGGTATTAGTGATTATACGAAAAAGGGTTATAAAGGTTAAGAAAAGTGAGAAAGAATAAATAACGCATGTGGATAAGTAATACCTACATGAAGAATTAGTCCTACAAACATTTAAGGAATAAAATATAAGAAACAATTATGTTTCTTATAAGTCATGTTTTCTATCTCTTCCATGATCATCCTACTCATGGTCTTCTTCTGTTGACTGTAGTAGTATGAAGAGAAGAATGAGTAGGTTTAACATTTACGAAGAGATATAGATTTAAGAAGAAAGGAGGGAATTATAGGAGTAAATAAAAGATTCGTCTTGCACAACAAGTATGTGTGAGATGGTTCCAAATAGTAGAACTGAATTTATACGTGAAATCAAGCATGCCTAAGATATTATTTATTGTGATGACTTATGTGGTTCTATTAGTTTACCAAGATAGGGGTCTAATGAATTATCTTATAATTTTATATTGATAAGTATGGACCTGTCACGCCTGTTGTGCCTTAGACTTCATATGGCCCCTATATTAGGTTGATAAAGGTCATAAGCAAATCCAAATTAGTTATACGAATTTCTAGTTGAATTACCTTATATTGGTAATAGGAATTAGAATTATTAAACATGTTTAAGTTCTGTAATATTAAATTAGACAAGGGTTTAAGTATTAGAGAACTGTCCAAGAAACATGTATAATATATGGATGAACAAATATAGAAGTTTAAAAGGTTCAGAAGTCACATCGATTTAAATAAAGGTTAGAAGAAAATTATCAATAAGTAAGTAGTTGTCTGATTTAATTAAACATGTAAATCTAACATGCTCATACACATAGGCACATATACATAGTATATTTATAAATGTATAAAAATAAAATAAATAAATAGATTTAATTAACTTAGTTTAATATATAGTAGACTTGAAATTTTATGGATATGAAGTATATTTTTATAGCCATTATTAAAGAATGAATTCTCTATTATCGCAGTATAAATATAATTTCAAAATAGACTAAGATGCATGGTTGATAAAAGAATTATATAAGAACAACAATGCATGAAAAGGGTTAAATGAATGTGAGAAATTTTGAAAAGATTTAAAGTCTCTTAACCGAAACATGCTTAAGGAAGATAGGAGCCCCAACCATTAAGTATTAAAAGATGAAGTGAGCAAAATTTTAGAAAGTATGGGGGGCTAAGGTAATGTATGAGGAATTTTATAAGTTTTCTACAAGATTTTTGGAGAAGCAAGTATGCGCTTGAGAAGGATGATTATGAAGTAAACTAAGAATTTTTAATTAATTTATCTTGACTATGGATATATTTATTAGTTTTTATAATAATGTCCAAACGTATAGAGTATTTAATCATATAATCATGGTTGATGGTTCAAGAGGGAAAATAAATCATATATATGTTTAGATAATGGGTTAAACAATCCACCAAATGATACATAGAATGTCCTCTAAGATGCAAGATATAAGATGATATATAGAATATTATCTAAGATGCCTCTACGTCAATATGATGAAAAATGTTCAAGATTTTGCCTTGATCAAGTGGGCCACTTATGATTTTATCATAAGTCTTATAAATGGATTAGTTCTCCTTTCCAACTTTAAAGTTACCCCGACTCTCTCCCATGTGTTACAAGATATCGTTAATGCAAAGGACCATGAAATGATGCGTAAAGAAGAAGAATGATTGCTTGTCTTCTGTTTTGTTGATTGTTTTGTTTTTCTGTCTTATTGTTTGAATTTATTTCATGTGTTCACTTGCATTCATGATGTTTTACTAAGGACTTATGTTAGAGAATGTGCACAAATGATTTTGTGATTGTACTATATGTAGCGACCTCTCAACGTAGATATCGTTCGACCTTAACATTAATTTAAAGTGCTTCAAGATACTCAAGGAAAGAACTTGTTGCGGTCATATATAACCACTGGCCTCCTATGAAATTATATGACCTGACATTACAAGAAACAAGTCAATATAAGCTAAAAAGTTAAGATTAAGGGCAACTCCCATGATAAGTATATCAAATAAAGCATTGGCACAATCTGTCGAGATATAGAAATGATAATGAATGTCATTGATTAAGAAACCATCCTGTTCCAATGACATAGACTGTCAAGAACGATCTATCATCAAAAGATTTATCAAACTTCTGATTGATTCTAAATATAATTGTCTCATTTGACGATTATCTATAATTTGTACTTTGCTCAATTTCCTCAAGATATCTTATCTAAGATGAAGGTCAAGTGATCATGCCCCCACACGACGATCATCGTATGATATCACCAAGATATCGGCATTGGATTATGTTATTCGTTGATTTTAGTTGAATCAAAATAAATTACGAATCCTGAACTCTTAGAGGATGTCAGATATAGGTCAAATCATTAGCTATGGATGTCGATTGTATATCGAATCAATAGCTATATTGTAATTTAACTCACATATACAAGAATCTTAAGAGCTTACGGAGTTATAAAATAGTGATAAACCTTATAAAGATTCCATAAGAAGAAATGAAATATTAAAAAAGTTAAATTAATGGTAAGTATAATGGCCCAATATGACAACAAAGAGCAACTAATTATTTATATCTATAGTATAATTATCGTAGGCTAGGATTAGAGTGAAAATAATAATAATAATAATAATAATAATAATAATAATAATATAAATATAAATATAAATATAAATATAAATAAATAAAAGAAAAGATAGTAAGTGCTTGTGATGTTGAAAATTATACTAAATGTGAATTTAAAAGAGTTGATATAGTGCTTGCTCAATAATGTCCACGAACTCTCCTTTTAAGGAGGTTATTGGTCTAGTAATTATAATGTTATATGCTTGGGGAATAGTAGAACAAGAAAATACATATTAATAGTGATGATATGTTATATTGGATCAAATTTTTGTAATGATCATTATCAGTCAACCATCGGCAAGACATCAGTTAGAACTTTGTACGGGTGAAACTGTCGCCCACCTGCCCACTGAGGTGAAGTCGGCGAGGAAAAAATATGACTAAGGAAGAAGTTAAGGAAGCAGTAGAGGCTGAAAGGATTGAACTGATCAAGCAGAGAATGAAAATTGCTCAAGGAAGACAAAATAGTTATGCTGATAAAGGCAGACAAGAGCAGATCTTCCAAGCTAGTGACTAAATTCTTCTAAAGGTATCCCATATGAAAGGAGTCATGAGATTTAGCAAGCGAGGAAAGGTCAGTCCTCGTTATGTAGGCCCTTTCGAGATACTCGAGCTGGTAGGTGAGGCAGTATGCAAACTGGCCCTACCCCCATCTTATGGGAGAGCGCATAATGTGTTTCATGTATCCATGCTCAAGAAGTACAAGCACGACGACGCAAATGTTCTAAGAATTGACGAGCTAGATCTAGCTGTAGACTTGACATTCGCTGAGTATCCACGCATATAGTAGAGCGCAAGGTGCAACGTCAGAAGAACAAGAATGTACCCATGGTCAGAGTAGCTTGGCGTTATCATCACTGTGATGATGCAACATAGGAACTCGAATCGGAAATGCGCCAAGAATACCCTCATCTTTTCGGTAAGCCCTCTACTTAGTACAAAATTCGAGGACGAATTTTCTTTTAAGGGGGTAAGAATGTAACAACCGGCCCAAATAGAAAGAAAAAAAAATAAAATAAAAGAAAAGAAAAGAAAACCCAATGCCAATCAAATTAAGGACTCCACCTATTAATTGATCTCCACAAATCAGGGAATTAATTTGATTACTTTGAATCAGATTTGATTTAAAAGGAGAGGAGTCCTATAAGATAAAAACAAAACAAGCCCTAATCCCTCTCTCAAACCTCACGACCTCTTCCCCTGTTCATCATTTTCGTTCTCCTTCGTGCGTGAAGAGAGGCAGGAACGATCCGCTCATCATTTTTGGTGCAAGGGTAGGCAGGGTCTCTCTTCTCTCCTAATCTGATCCTTTTGCTTTCCTTCACGTCACCCTCTACACCGATTGAATTGCAGACATTGATCGGCCGAGAAAGAACAGGGCACAGGGAGAAGGAAATAGGGGAGCGTTGATTGATCGTTTTTCGACGAACCGAGGAATGGATTGATTGCGAACAGAGGTGGGTGAAATTGAAATCACCTTGCATGACCTCTGAATTGTTCTAACTCATGCCCGAATCGATTATGAAACGAAAGAGAACAAGAAGAAGGTTTCCTAGGGTTATCGTTTGATTGTTTGGTTTATTGTTTGAATTGTTTGATCCCTGATTTCTTATTGTTTGAATTAATTCTTTCTGTTCAATTATGTTTGATTGATTGATAGGAGTTAGGAACTAGATTAGGATGAGTAGATGTTAGAAATTTTTAAGAAAAGTCGAATTCTGCAACCTTTCTGGACGCCGACCGGTCGACCGGCCCGTATGCATTGCAGCAACCGATCAACCAATATAATGACCTGCGGCGGAATCCTGACGTATCGACCGGTCGACCGATCCCTTCCCACCGGTCGACCGTTCAACTAAAGTCAACCCAATTAGCTAAAGTCAACCCATCGGTCGACCGTTCCCCAGAACCAGTCGATTGTTCCCCAGAACCAGTCGACCGACTTCCAGGAACCCCTTTTATTAGATTTATTAACTATTTCCTTTTTAATCCGAATATTACCTAGATATAATTGATCCTATTTTTCTAACCCCACAGAGATCTATTCCGGATTTTCAAGATCTGTTCTTTTATTGATTCATTTCTTATTGATCTGATGGAATTCATTGAACAAAGAACAAAGAGCCACAAGTTATTAAATGTGATTAATAAGTTCAGATGAAAGATTAACAATGGGTTGTGAGTCCAAGCCAAGTGCATTAAGAGAATGGTAGCTCTTTTGGTCATGGTTTGATCACCCACTGACCCGCACAAGGCCGTATCGTTTGCTCGGCATACCTCAAGAATTAAAGGCACCTAAAGTCACCCTGATTTCTAATAATAAACCAAGAGCAAGAAGCATAATTAAATCAAGTCAAGTTATTGTCATGATTTATAAATATGCCATGATATCAAGTTACTATGCATTATCTGATTCTCATGATTCATGATATCTTCTTATTCTTCTTATGATCGATAATGCCACCATATTATCCTTTTACGTTCAAGTTAAGCATGATTATTATCTCTGATTATTCTATTCATGTCATGCATTGTATACCATGTGGTTTTCCACTAGGCTGTAAAGCTTATGAGATGACCTCCTCTCCTGTGTCTGATTTTCATAGGGCCAGATCAGTGACGAGATGGAGTAGGTGTGTGGTGACGAAGCTCTGACGGCAAGAAAGCACATGAACCACAGGGCTTATTAGTTTTCCTTATTAGATTTCTTTCCTTCCGCATTTATAGATTCATGATATAAAACTTCATTTTATTTCTTAGAAATGATATAGCCACTTTTAGACTTCCGCAAATTAAAGTTATCATTTTTCTTTATTTTCGCCGACGTGTCTCGGTTCTTGACTGAGCTATGGTCAACATTATGGTCGAAGTCATAGCATGTTATAGCGTCTCCAGGTTGATATTCGCCACGTGGCGGGGTCGATTTGGGGGCGTTACATGTAACAACCCAAAAAAATAATAAAATAATAATAATTGAAACAAAACTATCAATCACAAGGAGAGAAAAGAGGACAATGATGACATAATCCCTGATGTTGTGTGGAATTCAAATCACAAACAATTATGAGAGGAATCAAGTAGTTATGGAGGAGTTAATTCTGATATGAGGCATTAAATCAAAAATCAAAACGTCCAAGATCTCGATAGAGCCTTCCATTATGGAGAAATCTATTATTTCTTTCTGGATAGCCATATGATGTTTACCCCTAAAGTTCCTTCAACTCTGATTAACACTGGTAAGGGCAACCAACTATTATAGCATTTCCATGCATCCTTCTTCCATCTCTAGATCTCACGGCCTGTAGTCTTGGGGGCCTGCAAGTGAAGGCGATCCGGTTGGGGAAAGAGCGCAAGGTCAGGGACGACAGGGAAGACACGACATATAAAGTCTCCAACGGATCAAAACAAGGATCAGTCGCTAATACAGGTGGGTGACCCTTCGAAATCACCTTGCATAACTTTCAAATAGATCAAGTCAAATCCTGTCAAAATTTATGTTCACGAATAATATCAAGAAGAATGATTAAGTATGGACCTTGAATTGCATTGTTTGTTGTAATCGTTTGATTATAAGAATCTGTGGTAGATAGAAATTTTAATCTTTATGTTGATCTGTTAGGTTGCTGTGTGCTAATAATGCTTAGGATTATAATTTACATTGTTGCTATATTTTGTCTATGATCTGTGCATGTAGATTAATGTTAATGCCTGATTGATAAATCTCTCGATATTCTAGAAATGTAAGGACCCGACCTGGGTTACCCAGAATCCTGTTGGAGTTGGTGAATAATTCAGGGCCCCTTGTTTCTCACACCGGATTCGTCCACGTGAGTTTAGGGGAATCTGAATATTACCCAATTGCATGTGTTGCTGGCGTGTGAACAAAAGGGGGGGGGTTCGGGGGGCACCGCAGCGCCCCCGAAACCTAGACGGGTTTGGGCTTTTATTTAGCCGGCCTATGTTTTACTCGGATTTTGAACCCGTTTGGGAGAGGCTTATATATAGCTTATTTTCATATGTAATCTGTGTGGCGGTTGTAATCAAAACGATATAGTGGAACCTCTTTGCAAGACGTAGCCCTAATCTCAAGGGCGAACCTTGGTAAATCGTGTATCTCCTTTATTTTTCTGCAATCTCTTTGCGATCTTCTCTTCCTGTTCTCGAATTTTTCCATCAATTGGTATCAGAGCTCAGATTGTTCTAGAAATTATGGTTTATTCGAGATGTCAGGAGGATCGCAGATTGAGATAAAAAAATTTGATGGAACGCGGTTTGATCTCTGGAAGATGAAGATGAAGGATCTCCTCTGTGATCGAGATCTTTGGATGACAATCGAAAAGGAGAGGCCATGCATGGAAGCGGCGAAGATCGCGGATGGGGCTTCCTCCAGTCAGGCAGATCCAAAAGTGATCGAAGAGTGGGATCGGATTGATAGAAAGGCGAAAGGTTTGATTCGGCTTTGTCTCGCAGATTTAATTCTTACGAATGTGATGAGCGAACCTACAGCCAGAGATTTATGGAGGAAGTTGGAATCCCTATATTAAAGTAAGTTACTGGTTAACAAGTTATTTATGAGGAAGAAACTATACAATCTTCGGATGCATGAGGGTGACTCATTCTCTACACATTTTTATAATTTTAACACGGTGATCAGTCAACTTGTATCAATCGGTGTTAAGTTTCAAGATGATGATAAGGCAATAACATTGCTCTGTTCGCTGCCGAATTCATGAGACAATATGATTGTCATGATTGGTGACGGGGATAAAGAACTTTCATATGAAAATGTATGTGCTGCCTTGTTATCAGAGGAAATACGGAGAAAAGGATCGGCAAGTTCTGGTAAAGATGCGCTGGCAGCTAGAGGAAGACCACCAGAAAAGACTCAGAATCAGAGAGGGTCTAGATCCAAATCTCGTTGACGTTCGAAGAGTAAATATAAGAAGGTGCAATGCCGGAGATGTCAAGAGTGGGGACATCTAAAGAAAGATTGCAAAAATAAGCCGGTTCATAAGAAAGAAGTTGAGTCAACCTCGGACAAAAAGGAGGCTGAAGTAGGGGATATGTATCTAGATTCTGCATGTATGGCACAGTCAGATAAGGATGTCTGGCTCATCGATACTGGTGCTTCGTATCACATGACACCCCATAAACACTGATTTTGTGAATATGAGGAGTATAATGGTTGGGATGTCATGCTCGGAGATGATACTGCGATTCAGATTATTGGACGTGGCATGGTGAAGTTGAGGATGAATGATGGCACAGTGAAGATTTTACCAGATGTGATGCATATATCACTTATGAGCAGGAGTTTATTATCTGTTGGTACAATAGTTGATTCAGGTGTTATATTCAATTGTGATAAGGATTCGTGCAAGATGATCAGAGGGTCGATTGTGATTGCACGAGGGGTTCGCTATGGCACATTGTACAAGTTGCTCGGAGAGATAATATTTGTGGGCTGCGGATTTATTTCTGAAGAGACCAAAGAAGATGAAGACAACACATCTATGCTGTGGCATCAGAGATTAGTTAGGCTATATCAGTGAGAAATGACTTTCTACTATAGCATCAAGTCAGATGGTAGGAGTTCCAGATTGTTCTGTGGGCTTTGGGTTCTGTGAACATTGCCTCCGTGAAAAATAGAACCGAGTCAGTTTTACACACACAGGTACAAGAGCAACAAAGATTCTCGAATTGATCATAGTGATGTCTTTGGACCAACTCTAATTCCATCTATTGGAGGGTCTAGGTACTATGTCTCTTTCATAGATAATTTTTTGAGATACAGATGGATTTATTTTATGAAAAATAAATCAGATGTATTCAATAAGTTTTGAGAATTTAAAGTTTTGATAGAAAATCAATTGAGCAGCAAGATCAAGGTCCTTCGTACAGATAACGGAGGCAAATTTTGTTCAGAGAAGTTTGAGCAGTTCTGCGTGGACAATGGTATTGCAAGGCAGAAGACAACTTCATATACACCTGAGCAAAATGGAGTAGCCGAAAGGTTAAATCAGTCACTCATAGAGAAGGTCAGATGTATGCTGAGTTGGGCTGGATTGGGGCAAGAATTCTGGACAGAAGCTGTAGCCACAATAAACTATTTGATGAATCGCTCACCGACCTCATCAGTGAAGGATCAGACGCCTTATGAGGCAATGTTTGGGAAGAAGCCGAATCTGTCTCATATTCGGGTGTTCGGATGTGACGCGTATGTTCATATACCCAAGGAAAAGCGGGGTAAGCTTGACAGTAAGTCTGAGAAGAACATATTTGTCGGATACAAGGAAGGGGTCAAGGGCTATAAATTGTGGAATCTAAGGACAAAGACTATCGTATACAATAGGGATGTTATTTTCTGTGAATCATGATCCCAAGTTGAGGTTCAGAAAAATGATGAACCCAAGAAAGGTATAGTATTTGAAGAAGATTCTGATTTTGAAACTGCAGAGATGATTGCACAAGATACTTCAATTGAGTCTATTCCAGAATCTGATCAAGAGGACTCGGTTAATGAAGTTGAAGATACATATTCAGATGAAGACCTAGATATTGGTACCGTACCAGTTCTCAGGAGATTGACATGAGAAAGAAGAGCACCTCTTAGATACTCTCTTAGTGCTCTGAGTTCGTTTCATGCTTTGAGCATCACCGGAGAAGAACCTAGTTCTGTAAAAGATGTAAGGTCTATGGATTATGCAAATCAGTGGGAGCTTGCTATGGCAGATGAGATGTAGTCACTGGATAAGAATGAAACATGGAGCTTGTGTAAATTACCTAAGGATAGAAAGGTAATTTGTTGCAAATGGATGTTCAAGCGAAAGCTAAAATCGGATGGGTCTATAGTAAAGTACAAGGCAGGCTTGGTAGCTAAAGGGTACTCTTAAATTGAGAGAGTCGACTATGATGAGAACTTTTCTTATGTGGCGAAAATGACTTCAATCAAATTTGTTCTATCTCTGGCAGCAGCATATAATCTTGAGGTAGAGCAGATGGATTTGAAGACGGCATTCCTTCATGGGGACTTGGAGGAAGAGATATATATGAGGCAACCAGAAGGCTTTGTAGTTCAAGGTAAAGAGAATCTGGTGTGCAAATTGAAAAGTCTTTGTATGGATTGAAGCAGTCACCAAGGATGTGGTACCAGAAGTTTCATACGTACATGCTCCAACTCAAGTTTGTACGGTCAGATTTTAATCATTGTGTTTATGTGAAGAGAGTTAAAGATCAGTTTGTCATTCTTACACTGTATGTTGATGACATGTTACTGATTGAAAATAGTATGAAGATAGTGAATTTTGTGAAGGATTTGTTGACCAAAAAGTTTGAGATGAAAGATTTGGGGCCGGCAAATTTTATTTTGAGTATTCATATTAGAATGGATCGTCAGAAAAGAAAGTTGTGGCTAGGACAGGAGAAGTACATAAAAGAAATGTTAAAAAAATTTAACATGTTGGATTGCAAGCCAGTTGGTACTCCTATGTCTTTAGGAACCAAACTTTCTGCAGAGCAATGCCCGAAAATGAATGAAGAAGCCGAAGAGATGAACCGAGTACCATATGCAAGTGCAGTGGGCAGCTTGATGTATGCCATGGTGTGCACGCGTTCAGATATAGCCCAAGCAGTGGGAGTCTTGAGTCGATATATGTCTAACCCAGGCAGAGAACACTGAAATGCTATCAAGAGAGTTTTCAGGTATCTTCGTGGAACTTCATATTTTACTTTTTGTCTTGAAGGTACAGGGAAAGGAAAGATGCTTGATATTGTATGCCATGTAGATGCTGATTGGGGTGGAGACATTGATAGTAGACGGTCCACTAGCGGATATGTGTTTACATTATTTGGGACTGCACTAAGTTGGATGAGCAAGAGACAAAGCGTGGTAGCACTTTCTTCTATAGAAGTTGAATATATGGCTCTTACTCATGCCGCAAAAGAGGTCATATGTCTACGACGGTTGTGCTTGGAGCTCGGATTTGAGCAAGGTGCCATGGAGGTGAGATGTGATAATCAATGTGCTATACAGTTAGCTAAGAATTCTGCATTTCACTCACGCACAAAGCATATTGACATCCAATATCATTTCATCTAGAAAAAGGTGAAAAAGAAAGAGGTTCCGCTTGAAAATATTGATACAATGGAGAATAGTTCTGACTTTCTGACTAAAGTTATTACAGGTGCAAAGTTTGAGTGGTGCTCTATTGCTGTCGGATTGAAGAAGAATATTGCTGGCAAGGCTCTCATTGGTGTGAAGTATCCACCAAGTGGGAGAATGTTGGAGTTGGTGAATACTTCAGGGCCCTTTGTTTCTCACTCGGGGGTTCGCCCACGTGACTTTAGGGGAATATGAGTATTATCCAATTGCATGTGTTGCTGGCGTGGAAACAAAAGGGGGGGGGGGGGGGGTTCGGGGGGCACCGCCCCCCGACGACGGTCCCGCTCGAATTTGGGCTTTTGTTTAGCTAGCCGGTGTGAATCGGATTAGATTTTTCTCTATTTTGTTTGAGTTTTGAATCCGTTTGGGAGAGGCTTATATATAGCTTATTTTCAGATGTAATTTGTGTGATGGCCGTAATCAAAACGATATAGTGGAGCCTCTTTGCAGGACGTAGCCCTAATCTCAAGGGTGAACCTGGGTAAATCGTGTGTCTCCTCTATTTTTTTGCAATCTCTTTGCGATCTTCTCTTCCTGTCTCGAATTTTCCCATCAAATCCGGCCCAGGTTTTGACAAAAATTGATACTGCGAGACTATCTCACGGCCGTGCTCGCCGAACACGATCCGGGTCACTCACGACTCGGCTCGGGTTAGCGAGCGAAGAACGACCGACCTATGATAGGTCGGTCGACCGATTGACAATATCAGTTGACCGCGGTGTCACTTGATCTGGGTTCTATATATCCTGGCCCGAGTTTGTCCATCGTCGTCCCCGACAATGCGAGGCACTGTTCATTGTCCTGATCCGTGTAGCAGGTATACTCGGCCCGGATTTCTATCATGAACCCTGCCTAGGTCAACTTATACCCGGCCCGAGCTATAATTTTTAAGATTTATAATTGTGTTTCCTCGATCGTTCCATACCTATGCTACAAACTCGTCCTGGGTCACCCGGTACCTAGCTCGGGTTATAGAAAGTCCAAGACTTTATGATGTGTTTACTATTGATTCAAAATCCTTAGCTGTGTACTATCTATTCATGTGTGATTACAGTTATGACCAGATTTATCTCGCTATGTATTATGTCTGATTTGTGATGTAAATATTGATGTTGATTCGCTCCAACATTATCTATTGTTTCCTCGTTAGAATGAACAAAAGGGTAACAAGATATTAATGTGATTAATGAGTAAAGATGAAAGATAAGTGATGGGTTGTCAACTTATGCTAAATGGCACAAGATAAGGGTTGCTCCCTTGATCAACTATTGACCTGCACAAAGCCATATTATTTTGCTCGGCGAAAACCTCAAAAGTTAAAGGCACTTAAAGTCATTCGATTTATAACTAAAGTTCAAGGTAAAGAAGAATGTCGAAGTAATGCAAGTATCATAGCAAGTCAAGTATTGTCATGATCCCTATATGATCAATGAGCTTCCTCCTAATCCCAAGTTACTATGTGTCATCATGATCTTAATGTTTATCGTTGTTCATTGACTCTTATTATTGTGATGACTCTATGCTCGCATATTGTATACTCTTATTGGTTCCCCACTAGGCTGTAAAGCTTACGGGAGGACCCCTCCCTTGTGTTTGATTTTCACATGGTCAGGTCAGTGGTGCTATTGAGTTGGTGTGTTGCGACGAAGCTCAGGCGATGATATAACACATGAACCAAGGGCCAAGTTACCTAGTTTTACTCTTTAACTCTGATGTAGTATTGATTACATTCTACTTCGACATCGTGTGATAACTTTTCCACTTCCGCTATTTATTTATTCTCCATTCTTCCTTTTTATATCTTATTAGTGACGTGCATGTATTCTTGATCGAGTCATGGTCAATATAATGATCAAAACCATAGCATTTGTAGCATTTTCGAATTGATCTTCGCCACGTGACATTAGCCGATTTGGGGCGTTACAATATATGTGTATGGTATGAATTGGCCATGTCAGATTTTATCTGAGTTGCATCGAGTACCACCTGCAATTAAATTACTTGCCACATAGTTTTTGTCTATTGACCAACTTAACAAGCCATGTGTCTGCTTCCTATAAATTTCAAAATCTTATGATAATATAATGGATAACTATCCTAATAGTTTACCACTTACCAACATAAGATGTCAGAGAAATTAAAAAGATAATGTCAAATAAAGTGGGGGATACTATTTAGATGATGATAAAAAACTATGATAGGCAAAAGACGAGAGTTGCTCTTATTTGCTGCCGGCCAGAATGAGAAATAAGAATAAGGTGTTGCCCTGAGTAGGAACGATGAAGAAAAATAAGTTAGTAAATTCAAGGTACGTACCAGATAGGTTTATTTAATTTTCTTAGCAAGTTTAGATAAAATTTTAATCTTTATCGTATTGCTTGAATAGATATGAGAAAATTTTAATAATTGGTTAAAAACATGAAACCCATTAAAGAAGCATACGTTAAATTTTAGAAGTTGGAAGGTTCAGTTGGCCAATAAAATATGTTACTACGTTTAAAATTTTTTTGAAAATTAGATCACATGATCTCTTAAGAGTCTCGTTATCAGGGAAGAAAGAATTATCTTATAATTTTAAGTGTTAAAAAAGTTAACGACAAACAAATTACAATACAAGAAAAATGGTCTTTTCCGACGGTTTCATCTGTCGGAAAATCAAAAAAATTCGTTAAAAATGGAAGTTTCTAACGGGTTTACTGATGGAACGGATCCTCGAAAAAGAGTGCGTCGCAAAACCATTTCCGTCCATTCGAAAACTCCTTCGGAAGTTCTGACAAGTATAACCATCACATGATTTTTTAAAATATAAAAAAACTTGCCCGCCGCTAGGCATGGCTAGATCAAGCTGCCTGGCGGCAGATCGGGTCGCTAGGCGGTCGATCGGGTCGCCAGGTTGGCCGATCCGGCCACCTGGGACCGCCTGGCGGTTGATCCGGAGAGGGAGATCGAGAGAGAGGGAGAAGGTGCCGGAGAGGGAGATGAGAGACGGTTTCGGAGAGTAAGACGGAGCAGAGGCAAAGCTAGAGAGGGAGGCCGAGCGAGCCGGAGAGGGAGATGGATTTCTTATTTTAATTTTCGATGATTTTTTATTCGTCAGAACTTTCGATGATCCAAATTGTCGGAAATTAAAATAATAGTATAATAGATTTAAGATAATTTTTTAATTTTCGACGGTCCCGACCATCAAAAATTTTGACGGATAAGTATCTGTCGCAAAATTCATCGTAAATTGAGAAGGAATTATGCCCGTCGAAAAATCCCCTTTTTCTTGTAGTGTTAGAATATATCATGCTATGGGACAGAAGAAGTCGAACAGATTAGAAATTGTTTTATAAATCCTATTCTTGTAATTATACTATTAGATTTATGTGTCTTATCCGCAACATTAACACTACAAGAAAACAAGTTTCTGTGATGCAAAATATCGTCACTGAAAATCTAATTTTCATCACTGATAGTTTTTTGTGACAATATGGTGATGAACTATTTCCGTCACTGAATTTTGACCCACTGATAGTCTTGTGATGCAACGTTTTCCGTCACAATATTATTTGTGACCGATCATTCCATCACAATATTAAAAAGACACCATCACAAAATTGTATATAAATAAAATAAAAAAAATAATCTGTCACAATCGTGACAATTTTGCGATGGACTTTTGATGACATACTTGTGACGAATATTTATTGTGATAAATATATGAGAATTTATCTTAATAATTTGTGATAATATTGTGACTAAAATTATTGTGACAACCTTTTGATGATTTGTTTTTAAAAATTTGTGATGGAATTATGACAAATCTTTATAGCAATTCAATGTATATTTTGTAATGATATTGTGATAAATTTTTAATGAAAAAAAATGACAATATTGTGGCAAAATATAATTTATTTGTGAGTAATTCAATTTTG
This sequence comes from Pontederia crassipes, assembly GCA_030549335.1. Lineage (NCBI taxonomy): Eukaryota > Viridiplantae > Streptophyta > Magnoliopsida > Commelinales > Pontederiaceae > Pontederia > Pontederia crassipes. The sequence continues at coordinate 11,494,607 of CM060183.1, forward strand.
AAAACTTGTATCAATTTTGTAATAATAACTTTGATTAAATATCAATATAAATAACAAATCACAGATATAAAATATTTTCACATATTGTCCTAGGACAATTTCTTTAAAAAATATATATACAAATGATCATTTTTCTGAAATAAATATAATTTAAAACATTAGTTATACTTCAATAGATGCAAAAAGATAGATTCACTACAAAATTTTTGCTATTAAAAAATAACATGAATCTTGCTCTCCAAATGATGTGAAATATGTTCTGCACCTTACAACATCATCTTATCATTCAAACAGTTTGCTCATGCAAAATGTTAAATCTAAACAATAAGAAAACTTCGTTGCTTGATCATCGTCGTGACTTTTCCATGCAAAATGGATTAAACCTAAATTAAATATATGTTCAAAAGAAGACAGATATGAATATTTCAATTTGGAAAAAAAATATAAGACATTATAAACGAATTTATAAATACATCGCATTAATAAAGTAAAACTTATAACCTCAAGAAAATGATTACTATTTCCTTGTTGAGTCATCTGCAACACAATCGCACGGACACGTTCTTCCATTTCAGAATTTGCCTTTTGAAGACGTTCATCTAACTCTTGTCACACTTCCTCGCGCACTTCTTCTCGTATTCATTGAAAAGCATTGTCATTTGTCACGTTTGATGAAAGCTTACCAACACACTCTGATGTAATAGAACCAAAGTTGTTAAACAATGATTGAGCATATTGTCCTGTGCCAAATCCATATACACGTCCTTTCGTTGAAGCTCCTACTGCATCCATCCATAAAGATGGATCAAACCCTAGTTGAGATTCCACATCGGAGCCATACTTGTTACTTAAGGATGCACAATAGTTCTCTTGAATTGAGAAAATAGACTCATCATATGCACATTATTTTTTTATGAATTGAATACATAAATTCATAATACATGCATATACATTCATTCATACATACATACAAATATACATACATATAATATATATTATAATGTTTAAATACATATATTTTCATAAATATTTTTATAATATTTTTCATTTAAAAAATACTTTTATATTACACTTCAAGGAATCCCCGCAGAGTTGGGTGCAGGGAACTAAATTATCCTGCCGAGGGGATTCGGGGCAGGGTCGGGCCAGCGGGGGATATCCCTGCCTCCTGAACAAGGTCAGATGTCAACCCTAATCATCACCTGCAGCCCCTCTCCTCTCTGATCACCTCTCTGCAAGGGTGTGATTTGTGCTTAAACAAAACAACTTTAAAAGCAGTAAAATGTGTGCAGTGCTTTATTTGTATAACATGCATATGAATTGTTTGATTTGATCAATTGCTTGTAACCTAGGATACTGGATGGCTCAAAATAAACTACTCGTATAGCACACTCACATGATTCAATCCCTTTTAGAAATGTTAAGAGAGTATCTACAAATTACCTCCACTTCCACGAGTGCCAAACCATAGGCCACCCTTGGTTGATTTGACTTTATTATTCTCCTTATTCACAGACAATGCATGCCTCGGACTCTCATAGGGAGATGTGACTTGTGAGGATGTGTCAAGATTGCTGAAGCTTTCGGTGATATCATCATCATCACTAGTTGGCATAGTTTCAGGACCTGATAAGGGAACATCAGGTTCGGGCCCTCCTGCACAGTGTAATTAAAGATGATAAGGCCATATTTCAGCATATAAAAGTTAGTTTTGTATGATACAATTGAACTGTTAACCTTTAGCTGAAAGATACAACAGCATAATCCCATCACGAGGAAGCTCCTCGCATATTGTAGCAAGGACCTAGAAAATAATTAGAGAATTGATAAACAAAAGTGCTGATGAACTATTTGTTGGAGCAAATTTTTTATGTCCTATATAATTATATTTTAATGATACAAATCTCGAAAAATTAGAGTTATATTTAAAATGTCGAAATAGTTTAAATAGAAATGAGTTGCTTCATGCATTAATCTTTTGATTAATATTTTTTTATGTTCTCATGAGATTTAGATTAATTTATAGGTTATAGATAATTCTATTATCTTTATGGAGAATCAAATATCATCTCATTTGGAAACTGGTATAAAAAGTTATGTATAAAAGAGTAAAGATATAAAATGTTTTTATTTGAATTGGACAATTTTATATACTGAATTTTGAATCAATATTTGACTATGATATTATTAGATTATGGATGAATGATGAATATCAAAATTGTAGATAATTCTGCTAACTTTTCATAGAATTAAATATCATATCATTTGGATAACTGTGCAAAAAGTTATGCTTAAAATAGTGCAGGACGGTCGACAAGTCAGCGTGCATACTGCACTATAACGGTCATATTTTGACCTCAAAATTAGGAAACAAGTTCCAACGGCTAAATGAAGTTAAGAAGGCTATAAAAGAGGACCAAAGGTGTAGGAATGATCAAGACTTCTAAGAAAAAGTGGGAAGAACATTTGAGAAGTCCATTTGAGCTCCAAGTTGCCAATCTTTCAATTCTTTCTCTCTTACTCTTGTATGAGGTTCCAAATTGTAAAAGAGAGATTGTTAAGTGTTCTGATATTGTAATAGTTATTTAGCTCCTGAGTGAAAGAGGTTGTGTCTTACCACTTGAGCGAAGAAAAGATGAGTGAAAGCCTACAAGTGAAAGAGGTGTGTCTTACCTCTTGAAAAGGAGAAAAGGCAAGAATTGTAAAGGATTTCTTCATTGCCCCATTTGGAATGAAGGAATGGAGTTAGTGAAATCTCTGACGGTCTCGAGGTCGAGAAGTCGGAGCAGGGACATAGGCCAAGGTGTGGCTGAACCTCGTCAAGAAACCACCGTGCACTTTGTGTTTGTCTTTCTCTCTCCTTCATACCTTATTATGCATGTGATATAATCACTTTTATGTTGGTTTAAATATTAAAGAATCGATTTTAAACTTCCGCGATGATTTTTGTAAAATCAATATTTTCGGTTAAACACCAATTCATCCCTCCTCCCTCTTGGTGCCTTGTGATCCTACACTATTGGCATATTCTTGCATGTCCAAAGACTGGGTCATACTAATATAGAAGCATAATCATGAAAAACACAATTCCAGCTCCCCGAGAACCATTAAGAGCAAAGAAAATATAAGCATTGAACTAGTCCAAATTTTGATTCAACCTTATATGCGATAGACAGAATATATCCTCAATATTATCACAATCTTTACTGACCAACGAGGCAAGGGAATCAAACGAGCCTGCATTCATATAAGAGAGAAGAAGCTTATGCACTTTGCTGAGAGGGAGAGAAGCTTATATCCTAACCATGGTTGTTTGGACCGGACCGGACCGGCCGGTCCGACCGGTCCAACCGTCGACCGTCACTTGAGACGAGTTTGGTTCGATCCTAAAACCGGACTGACATTTGAACCGTTTTGAACCGGTCAAGACCGGTCAAAATCGGACTAAAACCGGATAAAACCGCTGAACCGCCGGTTTTAGGGCAACCGGCCGGTTCAAATATTTGAAAAAATTGGAAAAATGTGACCCCACTAAGTTTTGAACCCATGACCTCTTAAACAACTTAATGTGTACATTCCACTATGCTATGTTTATTCATTTGCATACTAAGTTATTTTATATTATACAATAGTTATCATCACTCATTTATCAAATTATTTTTTTAATAAGAAAATTTATAATATTTTTAAATGTCAAATATTAAATATGAAAAAATTAGTTACCTAATTAAATTAAAAAAATAGAAACTACAATAATCTTTCTAGTTTAAGTAAATATTAATAGTTGAATTTGAGAAATATGAATTTGTAAATTATAATTGAATACATTAAAATCACATAAAACTCATATCAATAGTTAAATATGTCACATTTGATTTCTTAACTTTAATTAAAATGATTTAACCATATGTACTTTGATATAAAAATATATTAATTATTGATAAGAATATATAAGTATTATAATTTATCTTTTTATATTATTTTATTAATGTTCGGTTCGACCGTCCGGGTTAACCGGTTCGACCGGTCTAACCTAATCCGGAGACCTATCCGGGTCGACGTCCGGTCCGGGTCTTACAACCTTGATCCTAACAATTGAATCACTTTTTTTTCAAAACTATCTTTTCTAAGAGTGTTTGCAAGAGCACATGTAGTCATGAGTTTTGTCAATCCAATGGCCCTCAAAATACCTTTGAAATTTCGTGTTACGACCACTAATAAACTTTTTTAATAAAATCCTAAAGTTCACACTGTATATAAACATATTGAAATTATGTTTGTGGGCAAACTCACCATAAGGAAATGGGTAACAGATGGACGATGTAAAACCATTTTCCGTGGATTAGGCGGTAATTCAGCATCTCTAATATCCTGCAATATAACATTCCCCGCTCCACTCTGGCTACTGTCAGGATTTGTCCTCATTGCAAACCAACAGACTGAAGCATCCTGAAAGTATCCAGAGTCGGTTCCGCAAACTTGACCTGGCCACATCACATAACATATGTTAAAAACTAAAGAAATGTGAACATGACACGTCTAATAGAAGAGAATTAGTTTCAATTGGAACCACCTAAGGATAAGCTTTAACTTAAAAGATATAAATACTGCAATCACTACATCTATGTCTATTAGATTTTTAAAAATAATTTAGGTGTATGCCACCACCGAATTTTCAATTAATTATATAAGACGATATAAATTATGAAATTAATCATGTTCACGCTTTTATGAGTCTAGTTTCTTTGATATTTGGAATCAAATTAATTGGAGGTCTATAGAAACAGTTATGTTCTCGTCTTTAAGATATTATCATTCTATATATCCACCGAATTGGTTACTTGATCTTGTAAATTGTGTATTAAATCAAATATGTTATTAATTATTTGATAATTTAGGGTCAAAAGGATACTGAAGTTAAGCTTAATTTACAATTTGAATCACTTGAAAAGATTAAGACTAGTGAAAGTAATAAATTCTTTATCGAGCCCTACTCAGAATGAATTTAGAGCAGAGCATTCTATTAATTATTAAATTTGCTGCACTCGGACTAGAAATGTATAAACCCTAGAATTCTATGAGTTAAACCTAATTAAGTCCTCTTTCAGAGAAAATTTAAAGTAAGAAAATATGAGTTACTTAATATAAAGTATACAATCAAGGTCAGTCAATCTAGCATAACACAAAAGCAATAGAAAATCTAGATTGAACCAACCCTTAGAAAATAAAGTCTCAAATTTTTAGTGGACAATGAAGTCTTTATTCATATAAAATTAAAATAATAAGGTTGGATTGTGTTCAATAAAAGATATGGATTTTATTTCACAAAGTATGCCATCCGGTAGGGTACAAGACGAATACTTATGATTGATCAGTTAATTAAATTATAGGGCTAAAGGCATGAGGATTATATAGCATTGATTATTATTGTGGCCATGTAGGACATGTTGTATGCACGCCATAGTATTGATAAGAACATTATAAGATTAGAAGAGTAATAACGGAAAGGAAAAATAGAAAAGTCATATGATATCACTCATGTTAGGTAAGTTATTTTCTCCTACTCTATGAATTCACCTTTTTTGAATTCGGTGTGACATTGATTGTAATATATATTGAATATGTCTTTGGATAAGTTTTTATGAATTATATATTTGGAATGATTGATCAGTCGGCATGTGATATGTTATGAACTGATTTCGAGAAATGCAATTATGAAAAGTACATATAAATGATTGTATGATTGCACATTTGAAAAGCATGTCATATGATATGGATGGATTTCGAGAAGTGCAATATTGTTTCATTTGAAATGGTATTTGATATAATTCATCTTTTGATATTTGAGATATAGTTATTATGTGATGAATCATGCATCTACATCTGTCTATATGATGGTTGGAGCTAAGTGTTGCATTGATAATTACGATGAGAGCCACCTCTAAAGTCCAATACATTATTCTATTCCCCAAAAATAGAATGAAATAGCTTGGAGCTAAGTGCCATGCTGAGCTAAGTGCTACATCGTGAGAAAGCATGGTGGGAGACACCTCTAGAATTCATAGGGGCACCTCTAGAATCAACCTATCACTATATGTTCACCGAATGGGATGAGGTAGAATGGAGCTAAGTGCTATATCATTGATCACGATGGGAGCCACCTCTAAAATTCACCTATCGCTATATCATATGATCCCCGAAAGGGATGAGGTAGAATGGAGCTAAGTGCTACAACTCCAATCACGATGTGAGTCACCTTTAGAATCCATCTACTGATCACTAGTTAGTTGATGATCTATGCATTCATATGAGCATATGTTTGATATGATTTAGATGATATTGATTGCATATTGAGTGTGATGCTTCTGATTAGTATGTTATATACGTAATTATCAAATATATGAAAAATACCTATTTTGATATTATGCGCATTGCATCTTTTTTTCACGTCTCTCTGAACTAATTAAATGGTAATACATATCTTATGAGTTATCAACTTACTGAGTTATTTTAGTTCACTCTGTTATTTATAATATTTTCATATTAGTATAGTTATTTGGTGATCGTGTAATGTGATAGTCTTCGACGGGTTCTATAATGACTTTGGTGGTAAGACATTAAGAAGAAGTGTCTCTTTAGTCCTTCTATTAGGATGTCGAGAGGTGTGGTTATGTATAATGCATATGTAATATTTTTATCTTATAAGAAGGCAAAATCATTTTATGAAATGTAAAACTTAAACTGCTTTGAATGATTATAAGTTGTATAATTTGTTTAATGATTTTTTATTGTTCTTATGTTAAAAAATTGCATCACGTTTTCGCAATCTTTTTCAATTTTATTTGATCATTCGTAATGAGTCGCAAACTTCGATTTAAATCACGGTTTAAATTAGGGTGATGACAAAAAATAGAAGACAAATAAAATGTTTTTTTGTAGTTTAAAATAAAATATTAAATATATATATTTAAAATATTTATGTAAAAAATATATAAAAAAAGATTATGATCACATAACCCGACCACCCGATCCGACCTAACTCGAACTGAGTAGGGTTGGATTGGGTCTGCTTTCAAGAAGCCCTCAACATTTGGCATGATAATATGTTGTCATGTGTCCTTTAATTTTTATAAATACATTTGAAAGTATAAATTATCATGCTAATTAAAATAGTAATTATGATGTGTAACTGTGCAAGTAACTAACAACCATTGAAATTTCCAATATGTGAAATTAATAGTTAAAATATATAAACATATATATATATATATATATCTATATATATACGCACATGTATATGAAATACAAATGTAAATCTTATATAAAATTTAACAAATTTATAAGAATATCACTTCACAAGGTAACCTTCTAACTAATTTGCGTGAGAAATTCTAGTAAAATATAATATGTTTAATATATTATAAATACTGCTAGATGCGCCAGTAAGAAGAGTAGATCAAATAATCTGAAGTCCGATTAAAAGAGGGAGAGGGAGGCCAAGGCGGACACTTGGCGAACTAATAGAGCAAGATCTATTGGTGAATAATATACCGAAAGGTTTGATTACTAATAGAGCGGAATGGCGTCGTATGATCCATATAGCCGACCTCACCTAGTGGGATAAGGCTTTATTGTTGTTGTTGTATATTATAAATACTGCTATAAATAATATTTTGATACAAAATTAATCTAAAAGCATAACGGATAAGAAAAAAATAATCAAATTAATTTTAAATCACCAAAATTTAAAACAACAGTAATAGTTATAATAATTAAATATAAAAATTGACTCACTTTAAAAGTTTTATGAAAATATAAGCCGATTGTGTTTGGCAAATTTCGATGGGTTCCAATTCAATCGAACCATGAGAGAAATTCGAGGTGGGAACCAGTAATCTCGCCACACTACTTCCTACCTTTCGGGAATTGTAGTAGAGTTTTTTTTTTCATTTTTTTTATTGACATGACATCTATTTCTTTTTTTAAATCTATTTTTCTCTTTTCTTATTTTCTTTCTCATACATTTCTCTCACAAAATAATTTATTTATTATAAAAATTACTTTAATATTGTTTATTACTTATCATTTTATAAAAAAGTTAATAATTTGTTAATTATAATTTACTATATTGAAATAGTATATTTTTTAACGAATTTTTAATAGAAAATTTTAATTTATCATACTGTATTTATTAATTAACAAAAAATATATTTTATATTTATAATACATATATTTATTCAAGCATCTAGTAAAATTAATCAATCACGAAAACTTTTTATTTCATCTTCATTACGTTTCAACAATTCCATGAATTCAATTATTCATGTAGAATTTGGAAGCCTAAAAATTAAAAATTAATTGAAACTAATTATCTAAATAGACGACAATAACAAAAAAAATCATATTTGCAAATATTTGTTTTTGTACATCACCAGAGTCACTAGCACATCAAGGATTTGAACAACAAAATCAGCATTTCAAATAGCATTTAGTAGTTCAAACATTATTTTTTATTTGGTAAACAATAAAAATAAATAAAGTTTAGTATTTCGTACGAAAATATTAAAAAATTATCTCTACTAGAATTTAGCGATTATAGGTTAGTAGTTTATAAAATTTGACAATTTTACCCTTATTCGGATACATTATTTCTTTCTCAACTTATCTTATTTTTTCATTTTATTTTATCGCCATTTAACTATATTTATTTTTTTATTCATGATTAATTAATACAAGTTATTTATGGTTAAAAATGAATAAAAATTAATTTAATAATTAGTATTCTATATCATGTATGTACTATATAAAATTTATTGTCAATATAAATTTCTATATATATTTTAATAAAAAAATTAGTTATGAGATTTTTTATTTATTTGTAATATAAATAACTTATTTATTGTAATATAATACAATTTTTATAGTGCTTGAATTGAATAATTTATCATATGTTCAATTATGTTATTTTATATCAACAGTTAATTCAACCGTTAAGTTTATTAAATATTTATTTGTTAATATTCTAAATAAATATCTAATAGTTAATTATCATTTGTTATGCACTATCCGTTTGAGTAGAGCGAGTACATTAAGTACCCCCAATACTCTTCACCATACTTCATTAATCCCACCTTATATATACCACCAGAATATAAGGTAAGACCTACAGATTTTTGTCAAATGATTTGATCAATACGACGGTGACATATCGAAAAATATATAAACTGTGATATACAAAAGGATGTATGTTTACTTCAATTCAGTTGATTTAAACACATTCTCTTTTTGTATGTTACTTTTGGATTCATATTTTCTCTTTTATGCTAAGAATTCTCCTTTTTTATTGTTTTTACGAATTGGTTGATGTTGAAAGCATAAATATTATAACAAAATAGCGCGGGTAAAAAGTTTCATCAATGCTAAGATTTATTACAACAAAAATAATAAATGTAAATGATATCCCTGGTCCTAATATTAATTTATATATGATGTCATCAATAAATCCGTGCCTATGATAAATGCGTTATTCTTTACTCTCCTATGACAATCCCATGGCTTTATGACTGGCTACAGAAAATTTTTTCTTCATCATCTCCTTTTGTGAACAACTTTTATTAAAACAGCAATGAAAATTTTAGGAAAAAGAACTAAAGATAATAGTAAATTTTATTAAATATTAAAACTTAACCTTTTCAGCAGTTGAGATTTTGGTCATCTTTTTTATATTATTAATATTGATATCTAAGAGACTATTAAGTAATTTAATTTGGAACAAGTGAAGAACATATACTTGTCAATAATTAATGTTTTATCCTCTAGCACTCTTTAGTAATATAAAATGGTAAATTATTATTTTCAATCCACTTCTTAGTTACTAATCCATAATTGTTATTGTGAGTCTCCTTACATAATTGGTGTCTGCCGACATCACAAGATAGCAAGAATACTTGGTCCAAAAGATGGAAAAAAATAAGCAATATTCAAAATCCTTCCCAGACGTGAAAAGGGAATTCAGATAAGATTGATCAAAGAAAGTAAATTCTAATTCAGATAAGATTGAGCAAAGAAAGTAAATTTCTAAAAGAAAAAAAAAACAAACTTATAATGGATATACAAAAATCATTCAGATCGAGATCAATTCTTGACCTAATTCTTTTTCGAACTCAACTGATGACAGAATTTTACTCTCTCAATTTTTTTTCTCTTCGTCACCAGCAGATAAGAATAAGAATGAAGTCAAGAATCGCTGCCGATCAAAATGAGAATGCATGCATACACACTACATACTTCATGTTCACGTGAATTGCGTAGGCAATGTCCTATGGGTGGTATTTATAAGGTGAAAATTGAGACATTTAACTAATTAATTATTCAGCATTATATGGGCGGAGAGGAGAAGAAACAGTTGCTCAAGTTTGTGACGGTTCTAGGCAACCGCATAACTCAAAATGGGTCTTTTTTCTGTTTAATTCCATGTTATAATTTTACATCTTTTTTAATTATATGCTCCTGATAGCAAGGCCTGTTAATAAGTGCACATAGGGAAAAAAAACAATTGATATTTATATATGTTATCAACTTATCGGATGGCAATTTGTGAAACTGGAGACTTATTAAAATGAGTCAATCGCAAGTAATATCAATTTTATACTTTCTTCCATGCATTATATTCTTTATTTCTTTGTCGCAAAACTCTCATAGAAAATCTTTCATGATTTCTTAAAATTATTTAACATAGCATGCTATTTTTTTTTTCCTTATATTCTGTATCTTTCTATCTTTAACTGAAAAATCAAACTATCATTGCTACTAAACACTATTTAGTATTTACCTACTCCGTTAACTGAAAGCTTTGTAGACATAAATAATTGTGTTAGGCATTATTTCTCTTTTTATAAATATAAATTATAAAAAAATATTTCTCATTCATATTAATGAGACACGAGGCTATTCTTAGTTACATTATGCACTTTGAGTATATTGAATAATTTCATCATTTAATCTTCAATTTTGAATCTAGTTGAAACCTATCAATTGATCCATGTAACAGGGTCTCAATTGTAACAACCATCAAACATAACACAACCATATAATATGCACAAAGCATCAAGATAAATAGTCAATATTTTATATTATCCATAGTTCATTATATTATGTTCGACGATAAAATATAAAGTCGCTAGCTTTCACAATCTCGCAAGGCATCCCTCTCCCCGTAGGGAGTCTCGAACCCAGCCCATTGTTTTTAGAACCGGATCTATCAGACCGATCAGTTTGATTAGTTCAATTGCGAATCGATCATCGATCATGTCGAATTTGGTATTAAAACTTGGACTGTTAGAAAATTGGATTGGACCTAGTCAACTCGACCGAAATCGGGTTGAACCAGAAATTTGGTGCAATCTGATTTCTTTCAAAAATAAAAAGTTGGACTAATAGAAAATAAATAGAAAAAAGAAATTATGTTATAGAATGAATGGTGGAAGAATAGGAAGGGGAGAAAAAAAAATAAGGGATTAGATTTTATAAGAGGAGAAAAATAAGGGATTAAATTTTCTAGGATGAATGTAAAAAAGGATATTAGTAATAAGAAAAGTAATTTTGAATTTGAAAAATTAAAGGTAAGAAGATAATAATAAAGTCAAATTTAAATAAAAGATGAACTTAAATAAGAAGATAAAATTTAAATCATTATAAATTATTTAATTACAAATTAAAGCATAAGTAATATAATAAATTTTATAGGATGAACTTGAAGAAGGAAATATATAATATGAAGAAAAATATGAAATTATATAATAAAATGTGAGAAATAGTAATAAAGAAATATTTAAATAAAAAATAAATTTATTCATTAAATTATTAAATAATAAAATTAAATTGTATCTAATATATATCATATAAATATAAAAACATTTATTTCCTTTTACACCTTACTTTATAACATATTTTCTTGAAGTAATAAAAATAATATTATTTTAATAAAATTTTTATTCAACTAGATCGAAATCGATTGTAACTGTGATCAATCCACGGATCCGATCTTAAAAAAATTGATCGAGTCCTTTAAGATCCTTTAAGAAAGAGGAGAGAGAGAAAAAAGGCTTTATTCCTTTTATATTTAAGTCTAGTGAGAGTATGAGGAAAGATTTAATACCCTATGAAGAAATTTGGAGTATTACAAATTGACTACTAAACTAGTCAAATTTTATTATATCTTTGTATAATTGTGAGTTTAATATCTGATTCGAAAAAATTGAATTAAAAAATTAAAAATTAGAAGATTTAATACGATTTAACATAGGGGTGAAAGTAGTTCGGGTCGGTTCAGGTTTTCGGTCTAAAAAATCAATTGTTATTTTTCGGGTCGGTTTTTAAAATTAGAAAGACCACCCTAAAACTATTTTGAAAAAATAAAAACCGCCCTTTAGCGGATCAATTTTTTCGGCTGGTTTTTTTGGAGCCCTACTTTTATATAATTATATTTTAAAAATATATTTAATAACTTAAAATTATTATAAAAATATTTAATTTTATATTAAATATAAAACATACTACTAAAATTTTAAAGTTATTAAATTTGAGTTTGATAATGTGTTAGAAAAGTTTGAAATTTTATACAAAAAATATTATATCTATATGTATTAATTAATAACATATGTATTAATTATATAAATAAAAAATTATAAATAAAAATCGGGCTCTATGGAACCCTACGGTTTTTTCGGATGGAGCCCTAATTTTAGCGGGTGGATTTTAATTTATTAAAAACTGTCCTAAATCATATACGGACCTCTAATTTTTGATTTTTTCGATTTAATTTTTTTGGGTCGGATGAATTTTTCGGGTTAGTCGGATTTTTCTTACACCCCTAATTTAAGATGATTTTTTAATAGAACAAAATCAATGCACTCAAATTAGGACCCCATACGAAAAAATTGTAGAGACCCAAGGAGTCCATTTTTATTTATTAATTTTTTATATAATTAATTCATAATTAATTAAATTTTTATTATTGGTATATTTTTTATATAATTTAATATGTTACTATCACATTATGAAACTCTAATTTAATAATTCTAGTATTATATCCTATCTTTAGTTATAAAATAAAATATGTTCATAATAATTTAAATTTATTACATATTTTTTAAAGTATTATTCTATTACAATAGGGACACCAAAAAACTAACTATGAGAAGGTGATTTTTTTCCAAGTTTGCATTTGGAAGTCGAAACCACGCTGAAATCGCAAATTGGTTCCAACCGTGTTCGTGTGAAAAATAGGAGACACGCAATCCTAATTCCCACCAAGGAGCACTAAAGCAACTTTTTTTCATTTTCTTTACATGAGAGGGCTCTTTTTTAAAATCATTTTTTTTTCTTTTTTTCTCTCTTTTTAATTTCTCTTACAAAATAATCTATTTATTACATATAATATATTTATTATAAATAAATAATTAAATATTATTTATTACTTTTCATTTCATAAAAAAATAATATTGTGTTAGACATAATTTCCTATATTTAAAAAATACATTTTAATAAAAATTTATTTTTTATTTTTTCTTTGTAACTTAATAAAATTTTATTTTAAATTTATAATACATATTTTTATTCAAACATCTACAAAAATTAATCTATCATATTACATCAACTTTTTTAATTCCTCACCATTTCGTTCTACTAAATCCAAACACATTTCGAACTAATATGTGAATTCAACAATTCACATAGAACTAGGAAGAATTACGATTCTACTATCCAAACCTTACCCAGATAATTTTAGAATGGTTTTTATAATTTAAAAAATCAATCTAAAAAGTTGCTGGTGATTTTTTGGACTGAAAAACTAATCCTATATGAACCATTTTCACTCATATTCGATGCCTTGGATTGAAGAAAATAAAAGAGAAAAAGAGAAATATTAGCCTCATTGCATCTCCAAATCGTTTAAAAATAATTTATCATAAATAAAATTGAATAATCTATACTTAAAAAAATGAAGTTTAAGTAAAAGAAGAATAATATCCATGAGAAGATAACATTTGGCTAAGGGTGCTCACTCGTTCGGGCTTGGTGAACTTGTAATATCCCTAACTTAATCATGCATGATTAAATGTAGAAATATGATGCTATATTATGTTATTAATAATTATTATGAATGTGATGTTAAGACTTACACTTCAATGTCAACTTGAAGTGTGAAAGCGATGTAAATTTACTTAAGACATGAAAAAATTAAAATTCCGGTAATTGTTCCTATATATCAAAGAATTATAAAAGTGGTTTTTAACCATTTTTATGAGGAATTTTAGTTAGGTAAAATGTAGACATAAAATAAAAAATCTATGAAATCGTGATTTTTGTTCTTCGGACAAAAATTTAAATTTTGATTTCTTGGTTATTTATTTTTCTAATTATTTTATTTGAATCCAAATGAGGGGTAGTTCCTTATTTACATGTAATGTCTTAAGTAAATAGCCATTTTCCATTTATTTATTCATTCATTTACTTAAATGACATTACAAATGAATAAGGCATATACCAAGAGTATTTTTGGAAGAATGGCCTCCACCAACTAAAGTCGGTTTCCCCTTCCTTATAATACTTATCCTTTTACCTTTTACTATATTTTTCTATCATATTCATCACATTTGGCTGAACCCTTACACTGTGTTTGGATTGAGGTGAATAGAAGGTAAAGAGAGGGAGGGAAGGAGAAGGGGAAAAACATTTTCCCTTGTTCGGATAAACTTTTAAAGGATGGGGAATGGAAGGTAATCTCTATTTTTTTTCCCTCCATTCCCCTCTTTTGTGCTATTTTTTTAACCCCAAATTTGGGTGTAAAAATTCCCTTTCTTTCCCTCTCTTTTTCTTCCCTCTCATTTTCTTTTCATCCCCTTAATGAGTGTTCATTCAAACATAGTGTTAAGAAAAGGGCACAAATCGATACTTGTTAAAGGAATTGGAGGAAGAGAAGGGGAAGCTAGGGTTTTAAATTTTAGTAAGTTCCTATTTTATTCTCTTTTGATTTTAACTACATAATTCCTAATTAGGGTTTCTCTAAACCTTTATCATCTATTCATTTTTGAATTTTATTTGATCATGGTCAAAACTCATATTGTTCATGAGTAAGATTAACCTTAGCCATGTTCAATTGGTTCCTGAATCTTTAGTTGCATATTTCCATACCTTTGGGTAGTACAAAAATTATGAAATTTATTCTAATTGATCCCCTCTGAGTCTACTTTTGTTGGGCTTTGCAATCAAGTTAATATGATCTCTATAGAGAAAGTTATGTTCCTGTTATTAGGGTACTATTACTCCGTCCGCCGAAACTGTTATCCGGATTTGTAAATTATGTATTACATCCAATATATCATGAAATTATTTGATAATTTAGGGTTTTATAGACATTGATGTTAGGTTTTTATTTAAAATTGGAATCATGCGAAAGTGATATATGTAGGGAAAGTTATAAATGTTTTACCGCACCTTATGTTTTAGTGTGTCAAGATGAAACTCAAGGCGGATTATGCTATTATTTGGTAAAATTATTGTGCATAGTACAATTTAAGTTATAAATTCAAGGAATTTTATGGATTGCATCCTACGAAGTATATGTTTATAGAAAATTTAATTTACCCTTCAACTTTGATGTTTGCTCAATGATACTCTCCAATTTTCTTTGTAACACGAATGCCCTCCATCTTTGATCTCATTTCATCGGGTAAATTACATCAATGTCCTCCAACTTTAATGTTTGCTCATCAATACCCTCCAACTTCACTTTGTAACACAAATGCCGTCCATCTTATAATTTATTTCATGAAATATCCTTTCGATCGGGAATATCCAATTTCCCGATCATTCGACATTCGCCGAAGGACGCAAAGGAGGGGGGAGGGGCTTCCCCCCTTCGGTGTGCCAACGCACGTACATAAATAAATTATTTAATCGTGCTAAGAGAAATAAATGCCACGTCGGATGTCTTCTTGCGTGGAAGAGAGAGAAAATGGTAACGTGGACGACACATCTACGAGGCAATCGAGAGATGACCGATCACATGTAAAAAGGGCACCGGGTGAAACGAGTTAAAAGATGGAAGATAATTTTGTTATAAAGTGAAGTTGGAGGGTATGGATGGGATAACGGTCAAAGTTTGAGGGTATTTAACATAATTTATTATCGTTTCATCCTGTGCCCTTTTTACCTTCGATCGATCGTCTCACGGTTGCCTCGTCGACGTGGCGTCTACGCGATCATTTCCTCTCTCCTTCACGCAAGTAGCAATCCGACGTGGCAACTTAGCAAGAGCTCACAGGGCGCCCCGACGTCCTGATGAGCTCGCACTAGTGTCGTAGCCGATGTCGGAGGTCGATGGAAGGGAGAGAGAGGAGATCATGTGGAGGAGAGAGAAGGCTAAGTTGGCTAAGTTGCCACGTTAGACGGAGAGGAAATTACCGCGTGGACGCCACATCGATGGGACAATCGGAAGACGGCCGATCACAACTAAAAAGGGCACCGGGTGAAATGAGTTCAAAGATGGAGGACATTCGTGTTACAAAGTGAAGTTAAAGGGTATCGCTGAGCAAAAGTTAAAGTTGAAGGGCATTTGACGTAATTTACTTGGTAGTTGTCTAACTAATTTGTGTGAGAAATTCTAATAAAATATAGTATGTTCAATATACTATAAGTACTACTATATACAATAGTTAAATAATATTTTGATAGAAAATTAATCTAAAATCATAACGTATAAGAAAAAAATATAATCAAATTAATCTTAAAATCATCAAAATTTAAACAATAGAAATAGTTATAATAATAATTAAATATAAAAAATTGACTTACTTCAAAAGTTATTGTGTTTGGAAAATTCGATCAATTTCGTCGAACGACATCATGATTGGTGGAACCGTGACAAAAAAATCAACGTGGAAATCAACAATCCCGTGATGCTAGTCCCTACCTTCAGGGAATTCATATAGAACTCGTAAGCCTAAAATTTAAAAATCAATTTAAATTAAGTAGCTAAATAGATGACAATAATACAAAAGATCTTATTTACAAATATTTTTTTGTACATCACCAAGAGTCACATAATAGCACATTAAGGTTTTGTTTGGTAACACCAAAATCAACGTTTCAAATAGCGTTTAGGAATTCAAATGCTATTTTTTATTTTCTAAATGATAAAAATAAGTAGAGTTCAATGTTTTATATGAAAATATTGAAAAGCTTGCAGTTTATAATTTTTTACAATTTTACCCTTATTCAAATGCATTATTTCTTTCTCAACTTATTTTTATTTTTTTTCATTTTTATTTTATCATTATTAAAAATTTCTTTTTATATTCATGATTATTTAATTAAAAGTTATTTATTTGTTAACAATGAATAAAAATATTTTAATAATTAATATTTTCATATTATGTATGCAATATATAAAATTATTATCAATATAAATTTCTATGTATTTTAATAAAATTTGTATAGTGATTGAATTGAATAATTTATCATATTTTCAAGAGTTTAATGGGGTGTTCCCAACTTAAATTGGGAGCACCTTGCTCCCAATTATCTCTGGACCGCCCGATGGGGATCGGGCAATCTAGATTTCGTGAGCTAATGTTGGGGAGAGGGAGAGGGTGGCGGAGGCAGAGAAGGCAGGTGATCCAGCGAACTCTCCGTCACCATCGAGGATGACCCTCCGCCGTCGCCCGTGCTCGCTCAGTCGTTGCCCATCTCCGTATCTGCTCCATCAGTGACTCTTTCCGATAGTTCGGTGGTGCGACGACGAGGTGCTCATCGGGAGGATGTGCAGAGAGCAAGAGAAAGAGGGCAGAGAGATATATGGAGAACAAGAGAGGGAGGAGAGAGCTGAGATGGCAGGGGGTGCAGTGGACTTGGTTCTGTTGCCGTCTTCGCGAGTCGCTGCCGCCCGAGGAAAGACCACGTCCGAGCAAGACCTCCGTGCCGCGTTCCACACCTCGAGACTGCCTTCTCCACGAGCCTCCCTCGCTGCGTCTCTTCCTCCGTCGAATGAGATCCAACCCCGCCGCCAAGGCCTACGCCTACGTCTCTTCCTTTGACACGACGCCTGCAGCTCCCGCCATGCCAGCCATCGCCGAACCCAATCCGTTGCGGCTGCCTCCCCCTTGCCTTCCTCCGCCTCCGCCATACTCTCCCTCTCCCTGACATCATCCTCGTGAAATCTGGATATTCATTAAACACTTATTTGTTAACAGTCTAAATGAATATTTGATCATTAATTATCATTTATTATCCACTAATTAAATCACTATTTGTTATAAAATAGTTATATTTTATAGCCGGTCCCTAAGTCCGGATAAAGGAGGAGGATTGTGTTAGGCCGTGACAGCCAGCGTAAAATTCTGTCGAATCTCATGAACATGGATCAGGCGTCGTATGATCCATGTGGCTGACCCCACCTAGTGGGATATTGTTGTTATCAAATAGTTATCCGTCTATTAAACTACTAATAATTCGAAGTATATGGAAACAACACCATTTGAGTAGGGCGAGTACATTAACTACCCTCAATACTCTTCACCGTACTTCATTAATCACACCTTATAAATACCAACAGAATATAAGGGAAGACCTACAGATTTTTCTCTTTGTTTCATGACGGTGACATCGAAAAAAATATATAAATTGTGATATACAAAAAGAGAGTTTATTTTGTAAGTTTGCTTTTGGATCCATAGTTTGCTTTGTAAGAATTCTCTTTTTTTTTATTGTTTTCACGAATTGGTTGATGTTGAAAGCATAAAAATTATAACAAAATAGCACGAGTACAAAGTTTCATCAATGCTATGATTTATTACAACAAAAATAATAAAATCTAAATGATATCCCTGGTCCTAATAAGTTATATATGATGTCATCAATTAATCCGTGCCTATGATAAATGTATTATTCTTTATTCCCCTATGACAATCCAATGGCTTTATGACTGGCTATAGAATTTTTTTTCTTCATCATCCAGAAATGCACTACACCAAAAAAATAATTTTAGAAGCCAAACACATTAGTCCTTAAAACTTTCAGTTTTATTCTTTAATACTTTTTTGGACCAAAAATTGGTCCCTCATGGTCCCTACAAGTTGACCATTAAAAATTCTTAGTGAGCAAAATTTTATGATTAGTTCTACAAAGATGATCTTTTAATGTCCACAAGTGAAATTTTGATTTCGATTAAATAAAAATTTGGAACTACTATCACATTAGTTTCTAATACTTATATTTTTAAGAACCAAAAAATAATTAGTCCCTAAAAAATTAGTCTTTAAATCATAGTTTTGTTGTAGTGATTAATCATAGTTTCTACTATCACAAGGTTTTCTCTCCTTTTGTGAACAACTATATAAATATGCTCAAAGCCTTAAACTTCAATATCAATGTAAATTTTAGGCAAAAAGAACTAAAGATAGTAGTAAATTTTTTTAAATATTAAAACATAACATTTTCAGCAGTTGAGATTTGGGTCATGTTTTTTTTATATATATTAATCTTGATATCTAGAAGACTATGAAGTAATTTAATTTGAAACAAGAGAATAAAAAACTAAACCTTTGGTTCCTATTCTGTTCCTTTTTGAAGTTCATTGTCAAATTAGTTGAACCAATCTTGACAGTAACATTATTGTGAGTCACTATTAGGTAATACTAATTTATAAGATTGCCTATTACCAAACGAAAAATCCAAAGTGCAGTGAATATTTAATGTTTTCTCCTCTAGAACTAATTAGTAATATAAAATGACAAATTATTATTTTCAATCATTTCCTTAGTTGCTAATCATCTGCCGACATCACAAGATGGCAAGATTACATGGAGCCAAATTAATTTTAAATCTGCACTTTGTACTTTAGGATCCTTTAGGAGCCAAATTACATGGAGCCAATTTTAAAACCATTGATGAGTTCTTTAGGATCCTTTAAGAAAGAGGAGAGAAAACAAGAGGCTTTCTTACTTTTATATTTGAGTCACGTGAGAGTAGGGGTGAAAGTTATTCGGGTCGGATGATTTTTTTGACCAAAAAAATTGACCTTCAAATTTCGGGTGAGTTTTTAATGCATAAAAGGTCACCCTAATTTTTTTTTTCGGAAGAAAAAACTTGACCAATGTAAATCTCAATTTTTTTCGGATCAAGGACCTACTTTAAAATAATAATTTTTTAAAAAATATTATAAACATTAAATATATCACGTCGATGTTGAAAAAATAAAACTTAACTTTAAGTTAGTAAGTTTAACTATTTAATGTAAATAAATCAAAATAACATATTGTTACATTATAATTAAAAATATTCTAGTTAATTTTGTCCAAACTTTCTAAAAATAAATTAATAACTTAATCATATTCAGTTCAAATGTGTGATAATAAGTAAATAATATACATAATCTAATAAATATGAATAAGAGAAAAGGTAAAATTATAAAATATTATTTAAAATTTGAAGCAATAATTTAACTGTAATGATTTTGAAAAAAAATATTTTGTTCGGGGCGTGCCGCTTTGATGTTTTTGGTAAGGAGTCCTAATTTAAATGGGTGTTTTATTTATTCCAAAAGACTGACCTAATTTTTAATCGGAGTCCATATTTTAAGATATTTTGGGTTTTTTTTTGTTTTGATTAGGTTTTTTCAGTTGATAGGTTCTTACTTACACCCCTATGAGGAAAGATTTAATACCCTACAAAGAAATTTGGAGTATTACAAATTGACTACTAAACTAATCAAATTTTATCATATCTTTGTATAATTGTGAGTTTAATATTCGACCCAAAAAAAATTGAAAATTAGAGAACTAAATACGATTTAAGATTATTTTTAATAGAGCAAAATCAACCCCCCTCAAATTAGGGCCCACCCGAGAAAAAAAATCATAAGACCCATAGAGCCCATTTTTATTTATATAACAATTAATATTTATTTATTTATTATCATTAAAAACCTTCATATACTTTAATATGCTACTATCACATTATGAAACTCTAATTAAATATATTCATATTAATTTAAATCAGGAGCCTCAAAGAACTAATGCGAGATGGTGATTTTTTTTTCCTGGCTGCATTTGGTAACCAAAACTAGACTAAAACTGCAGCTTGGCTCTAGTTGAGTCTGCTAAATGATATCACATTTGATGGAATCGTGTCAAAAACCCGATGTGGAAAATAGGAGTCACACAACCCTAGTTACCACCTCGGAACAATGAAGCAACTTATTTTTCATTTCTTTTTACTTGAGAGGGCTCTTTTTTAAAATGAATTTTTCTTTTTATCTTTTTTACATTTCTCTCACAAAAAATTTATTTATTTTTAACAAAATTTACATATATTTTTAATAAATAATATATTTTTAACAATTTTTGTAATAAATACTTAGTTTTTACTATGTTTTGTTAACTAATAAAATTATATTTTATATTTATATTATCTTTTTTTATTCAAACATCTACTTAAATTAATCTATCATATCACATCAACTTTTTAATTTCTTATTATTACGTTTCACTTTATCCAAACACATTTCAAACTAATCTATCAATTCAACTATTCACATAGAACTAGGAAGAATTACGGTTATAGTATCCAAATGATTCTAGGATGATTTTTATAGTTTAATAAATCAATCCGAAAAGTTGGAGGTGATTTTTTGGACAAAAATACTGATCCAATTCAAACCACTTTCACCCATATTAAGATGTACTTGGATTGAAGAGAAAAAAGAAAAAGAAAGAGGAAAAGATAAATATTAATCTCATTGCATATCCAAATGGTTTAAAAATAATTTATCATATATTAAAATGAATAATCCGTACTTAAAATATGAAATTCAATTAAAAGAAGAATAATATCCATGAGAAGATAACATTTGGCTAAAGGTGTTCATGGGTTCGGACTCGGTGAGCCCATCAACTTGACCCGATCTAAACATGACCCTACCAATGGTCGAGTTGGGTGGTGCAAGTCGAAAAATTATAACCCTAGTTGACCTGATCCGATGACCCAATTTTTTTATTTAAATTAAACTATTTTTGAATTTAATTTAGAGTTTGTATGTGATTAAAAAATTTAAAAAATGAAAATAAAACATTTAAAATGTAGAAAAATAGTAGACAAATAAAATGTTATTTTTGTAGTTTAAAATAAAACATTTAATATATATATTTTTATATTAAAAATGCTTAAATAAAAAATGGTGGTAAGTAACCTCGACCACCCG
The DNA here is from genome assembly GCA_030549335.1 of Pontederia crassipes. NCBI lineage: Eukaryota > Viridiplantae > Streptophyta > Magnoliopsida > Commelinales > Pontederiaceae > Pontederia > Pontederia crassipes. The sequence goes on from CM060183.1 coordinate 11,516,868, forward strand.
ACTCGACGTAACCCGAACTAAATAGGGTCGGATCGGGTCCGCTTCACAAGAATCTCTCAACTTGACCCAACTCGACCAATTGGGTCAGGTTTGGGGTCAGATTGGATTCAACCAACCCCTAAATATGTTGTCATGTGTCCTTTAATTTTTATAAATATGTTTGAAAGCATAAATTATTATGCTAATTAAAATAGTAATTATGATGTGGAATTGTGCAAATAACTAACCAACATTGAAATTGCCAACATGTGAAATTAATAGTTATAATTAATATGTAAACATATATATATATATATATATATGGAATAAAAATGTAAATATTATACAAAATTTAACAAATTTATAAATGTGTAGATATATAAGTTCACAAGGTAACTAATTTGAGTGAGAAATTATAATAAAATGTAACATGTTTAATATACTATAAATACTACTATACGTAATAGTTATAAATAATATTTTGATAGAAAATTAATCTAAAAGCATAACGGAGGACAAAAAAGATAATCAAATAAATCTTAAAATCACCAAAATTTAAAACAATTGTAATATTCATAATAATAATTAAATATATTGACTCACTTTAAAAGTTTTATGAAAATCTAAGCTGATTGTGTTTGAAAATCAGAATCAAGCTAGAACCGCAGTCTAGTTCTGATCGATTTCATCTTAAAATATAGAAAAATAGTAGACAAATAAAATATTATTTTTGTAGTTTAAAATAAAACATTTAATATATTTTTAGAATTAAAAATATTTAAATAAAAAATAAAAAAATGGGTAATCCCGACCACCCAATCCGACCTAACCCGACCTAAACATTTAATATGTATCCCGCTTCTCAAGAATCCCTCAACTTGACCCAACTCGACCAATTGGGTCAGGTTTGGAGTCGGATCGGATTCAACCCAACCCCTTAATATGTTGTCATGTGTCCTTTAATTTTTACAAATAAGTTTGAAAGCATAAATTATCACGCTAATTAAAATAGTAATTATGATGTGGAATTGTGCAAGTAACTAACCACCATTGAAATTGCCAACATGAGAAATTAATGGTTATAATTAATATATAAATATATATATATATGTATAGGGAATAAAAATGTAAATATTATATAAAATTTAACAAATATAAGTTCACAAGGTAGGTAATTTTCATAAGTAACTAATATAAGTATAGATATATAAGTTCACAAGGTAACTAATTTTCATGAGAAATTATAATGAAATGTAATATGTTTAATATACTATAAATACTACTATACATAATAGTTATAAATAATATTTTGATAGAAAATTAATGTAAAAGCATAATGGAGGAAAAAACATAATAAAAAATCTTAAAATCACCAAAATTTAAAACAATAGTAATAGTAATAATAATAATTAAATATAAAATTGACTCACTTTAGAAGTTTTATGAAAATCTAAGCTGATTGTGTTTGAAAATCGGAATCAAGCTAGAACTTCTATTCCGTCGAACGACCAGATGTTTGACGGGAGGTGGAAACCAGCAATCCTTGGCGCTAGTTCCTACCTTTCAGGAACTGTCATGGAGTAAACATTTTTTAATTATTTTTGTTGACGTGACATCTAATTTTTTCTTTTCTTATTTTCTCATGCAAAATAATATATTTATTAAATATAACATATTTATTACAAAATAATTAATTTAATATTATTTATTAACTATCTTTTCATATAAATAATATTTTGTTAAATATAATTATTATATTTAAATAATATATTTTTAAACGATTTTTTAATAGAAAATTTTAGTTTGTAATACTATTTTTATTAATTAACAAAAATATATTTTATATTTATAATACCTATATTTATCCAAACACCTACTAAAATTAATTTATCACATCAACTTTTAATTCATCATCGTTAGATTTCACTCCATCTAAACACATTCCGAACTAATATATCAATTTAACTATTCATGTAGCACAAAATTAATCTATCACAACAATTTTTTATTTCATCACATTATATTTCACTAAAAAAATAAAATGCATGTTATATATATATATATATATATATATTTAACTGAATTAAGCAAATAAAAATATTACTTTAGAGTCAACATATATGAAAAAAATAAATTATAATTATCATTATTACTATATTTAGATTAAAATATTTTTTATTTATCATGTATACTTTTTTTATTTTTTATGTTTATCATATTAAAGGAAGAAATATCATATATGTAACTAACTTTTTTTATACCTTAAATAATTAATTTAATTATTTATAGAAAGGAGTCAAAATTATTTATATTTTTCATAAATACACATATTATACTATAAATATTTTATAATATACACATGTATTCTCTCATTAATATAATAACATATTGTATTTATGTTAAGATCACAAAATTAAGGGAGGGGGATTACCATATATTTTCAATTTATAGAATAATATATATATTACTATATATAATATTTCAAAAAGTTAGGGTACTTAATTATGTCAAATTCATAAAATTAGGTCTTATGATATATTTTATATATGTATATAATAATATATAATACTATATATGTAATATTGTAAAAAGTTAGGGGGGCCATGGTCCACACCCCCACCCCCAAAGCATAAGGTGGCTCTGTCCTTGATACAAACACATTTCGAACTAATATATCAATTCAACTATTCATCTAGAACTTAAAAGCCTAAAATTTAAAAATCAATTAGCTAAATAGATGACAACAACACAAAAAATCATATTTATAAATAAATTTTTTGTACATCACCGGGGGTCACATACTAGCACATTAAATTTTTGTTTGGTAACACCAAAATCAGCGTTTCAAATAATGTTTAATAATTTAAACACTATTTTTATTTGGTAAACGATAAAAATAAGTAGAATTTAGTATTTCGTATGAAAATATTAAAAAACTATTTCTACTAGCGTTTAGTGATTAGATGTTAGCTTTTACAATTTTATCCTTATTCAAATGCAATATTTCTTTCTCAAGTTATTTTATTATTTTTTCATTATTTTATTGCCATTTAACTATATTTATTTTTATATTCATGATTAGTTAATTATAAGTTATTTATTTGTTAACAATGAATAAAAAATAATTTAATAATTGATATTTTCATATCATATATGCACTATATAAAATTTATTGTCAATATAAACTTCTATATATTTTAATAAAAATTAGTTATGATATTTAATTTTATTCATTTGATATAAAAATAATTTATTAATGTATTATAATAAATTTTGTATAGTGTTTGAACCGAATAATTTATCATATGTCATTTTATATTCATCTAACTGGTTCTAATGTTAAATTTACCAAACATTTATGTGTTAATATTCTAAATGAACATATCAATAATCATCATCCGTTAGTTGTTATTCTTTAATTAAATTATCGTCTGCTATTAAAATTTACCGAATAATTTTTTTATTGTTTTTACGAATTGGTTGACGTTGAAAACATAAAAATTATAACAAAATAGGAAAGTTTCATCAATGCTAAGATTTATTATCACAAAAATAATAAAATGTAAATGACATCCCTGGTCCTAATATTAATTTATATATGATGTCATCAATAAATCCGTGCCTATGATAAATGCATTATTCTTTACTCTCTTATGACAATCCAATGGCTTTATGACTGGCTATAGAAATTTTTTTCTTCATCATCTCCTTTTGTGAACAACTAGATAGATCTGCTCAAAACAGCAATGAAAATTTTAGGAAAAAGAACTAAAGATAATAGTAAATTTTATTAAATATTAAAACTTAACCTTTTCAGCAGTTGAGATTTGGGTCAACTATTTTATATTATTAATATTGATAGCTAAGAGACTATTAGGTAATATAATTTGAAACAAGTGAAGAACATATACTTGTCAATATTTAATGTCTTACCTGGAGTCGAATTAATTCTCCTGCACTTCCCTCCCCGAGGTCCATGCAACTTCATAATTTTAACTGTATAAAATTAAGCACATAATTATATCTATTAGATCTACAAAATTAAATTGTACATTAAATAATACGAAGTATATTAATTAAGCTTAAAATTAAACACATCAATATTTTAGTAATAGTTATAGATAATATTTTGATAAAAAATAATAATTTAGATTATAATGGACATAAAAAAATATTCATATATTTCACTAAAATTTTAAAATCAACAAAATTTAATAATAATAACAATGATAATAATAGTATCCATAGTAATAATTTTATTTAATTGTCATGTTGACTGAGCTTGTACGTGCAAGATTTTTATTTTATTTTTGCACTATTCTAAAATAATTTTAAAGAGTTGGGGAAAGAAAAAAAAGGTTAAAGGAGTTTAGGTGGAAAAAAATCGCACTAATATTATTAGTAGTCCTCGTAGAATTCTACGGATTGCTTGATTGACCGATTCGTTTGCATTTTGATCATAAGGACTCTTTAAGAAGATAAAAGAAGTTAATTTTTTGAAATAATCTTATCAATACATATAATCATCTTTTCCTTCTCTCCTAACCTGATCCTTTTGCTTCCCTCACGTCGCCCTCTGCACCGATTGAATTGCAGTCAGGGATAGAGAGGAAGGGCAGAGAGTACCGAGAGAGAACAGGGAGGAAACATGGGGCGTGGTTGATCGATTTCCGACGAATCAAGAAACGAATTAATGGCGAACAAAGGTGGATGAACTAAAATCACCTTGCATGACTTGTTCTAACTCATGCCCTAATTGATTTTGAAATGAAAGAGAATAAGAAGAAGGTTTTCAAGGTTATCGTTTGATTATTTGATTTCTAGTTTAAATTGTTTGATCCCTGATTTCTTATTGTTTGAATTAATTCTTTCTGTTCTATTATGTTTGATTGATTGTTCGTATGTAGAAACTAAATTAGGATGAGTGGATGTTAAAGATTTTCAGGAGAATTCGAGTTCTATGATTTTTCTAGACGTCGACCGGTCGACCGGTCCATATGCATTGCGGCAACCGGTCGACCGATATAATGACCCGCGGCTGAATCCTGAGGTATCGACCGGTTGACCGATCTTCTGGTATTGTGACCTGACCGGTCGACCGATCCCTGCCCACCGATCGACCGTTCAAGTGAACGGATCGACCGATCAAATTAGCCCAAAATCAATCCATCGGTCGACCGATCTTAATAGATCGGTCGACCGACCCGAAGACAACCGGTCAATCGTTCCTCAGAACTGGTCGACCGATTTCCAGTAGCCTTTTAATTTATATTTATTCATTCATCCACTTTCCAATTTAACTATAGCCTATATAGAATTAATCCTATTTCTGCCCTCATAGATATCATGATTGATACTTTTAATGATTTCAAGATTGATACTTTTAATGATTTATTTCTCATTGATCTTGTCGTCTTCATTAAATAAAGCACAAAGAGTCAGAAGTTATTAAAAATGATTAATAAGTTCAGATGGAAGATTAACAATGGGTTGCCGATCCAAGCCAAGTGCATCAAGATAAGGGTAGCTCCCTTGGTCATGCTTTGATCACCCACTGACTCGCACAAGGTCATATCGTTTGCTCGGCATACCCCAAGAACTAAAGGCACTTAAAGTAAAATTAATTTCTAATAATAAACTAAGATCAAGAAGCATGATCAAGAAAAGTTAAGTTATCGTTATGATTTCCAAATATGTTATGATTTCAAGTTTATTATGTATCATTTGTTCCTCATGATTTATGATGTTTCTTATTCTTATTATGATCTATGATACGGCCATGTTAGCCTTGCAAGTTCAAGTTAAGCATGATTATTTATTTTTAATTATTTCATTCATGTTATGCATTGTATATCATGTGATTTCCCATTAGGCTGTAAAGTTTACGGGAGAACTTTCTTCTCTGTGTCTGATATCTACAGGGTCAGGTCAGTAACGAGGTGGAGTAGGTGTGTGGTGACAATGCTCTGACGACAAGACAGTGCATGAACCGCATGGCTTATTTGATTCTTTATTAGTTTCCTCTTCCTTTCGCATATTTTTAGATTCATGATATAGAACCTTATTTTATTCCTTAGAGATGATGTAACCACTTTTTAGACTTTCGTTCAAATTAAACTTTTCTTTATTTTTTTATTATCCTTTCTTCTGCTGACGCGTCACGGTCCTTGACTAAGATATGATCAATATTATGATCAAAGTCATAACGTTTCGTAGCATCTCGACGGGAGTTGATTTGGGGGCATTACAGATGCCCTCTTGAGTGATGCTGACAATAGAGTGCCCCGGAGGTGCATTAGATGGGTTATGTGATATTGTGATATTTATAAATTCTCTTAATTTAATGTTTAATAGAAAATATTAAATTGTAGTTATATTCGAATAAGATCCATTAGTATTCGAATTTGTATGTGCAGGATTTTTATTTAATTTTCACACAACTCTTAAAGTAATTTAAAAAGTTGGGAAAAGAAAAAAAAGGCAAGCATGATAATGGTGATATTAATTTATTGATTAAGAGTCAATACCTAACTTAAAGTATTAACTAGATTTTTATTCTTTGAAGATATTGATCATATAATTTCTTTTTGCAATTTTTTAACAATTCTTTGTTATTGTGTTATAATCCACTTAAATCCAGTCCATTAAAACAAAAAAATATATATAGATAAAAAGAATAAAATAGGATGGGGTAATTTAATAAATATAAAAATTAAGAAAAGGAAAAGTTTTAAATACTATTTTAAATATCGGAAAAGTTTGAGGTAGTGGGTTAATATAAAAAATTAATTACTATTTTAAAAAGGTCGATCACCAATAGGGGTTTAAGTGTAAAAAATAATATTGCACTAATATTTTTTAATTAGTATAATTTTATTTAATTGTCGTGTTGAATTTGTATGTGCAAGATTTTTATGTAATTTTCAAACTATTCTAAAAGTAATTTTAAAAAGTTGGGAAAAGAAAAAAAATCAAAAGGAGTTAAGTGGAAAAAATCGCACCAATATTATTAGTAGTTTGCATTATAATAATATGCAAAAAATGGATTTCATATGGAGAAGTGGAAAAAAAAATGGATTTTTTAATAACTGAAGAATTCTTCGGATTGCGCGTCATAATTGCATTTTGATCATAAGAAGATAAAAGAAGTTTAACTTTTTGAAGTAATTTTACCAATATATATTATCATCTTTTACTAAGACAAGAAATGGTCGAAAAGATGACAAAAAAAAAACAATAGGCAATATTTAAAATCCTTCCCAGACGTGAAAAGGCACATAAGATTGAGCAAAAAAAGTAAATTTCTAAAAGAAAAAAAACTAATAATGGATATACAAAGATCATTCAGATCGAGATCAATTCTTGACCTAATTCTTTTTCGAACTCAACTGATGACAGAATTTTACTCTCTCAATTTTTTTTCTCTTCGTCACCAGCAGATAAGAATAAGAATGAAGTCAAGAATCGCTGCCGATCAAAATGAGAATGCATGCATACACACTCCATACTTCATGTTCACGTGAATTGCATAGGCAATGTCCTATGGGTGGTATTTATAAGGTGAAAATTGAGACATTTAACTAATTAATTATTCAGCATTATATGGGCGGAGAGGAGAAGAAACAGTTGCTCAAGTTTGTGACGGTTCTAGGCAACCGCATAACTCAAAATGGGTCTTTTTTTTTGTTGAATTCCATGTTATAATTTTACATCTTTTTTAATTATATGCTCCTGATAGCAAGGCCTGTTAATAAGTGCACATAGGGAAAAAAACAATTGATATTTATATATGTTATCAACTTATCGGATGGCAATTTGTGAAACTGGAGACTTATTAAAATGAGTCAATCGCAAGTAATATCAATTTTATACTTTCTTCCATGCATTATATTCTTTATTTCTTTATCGCAAAACTCTCATAGAAAATCTTTCATGATTTCTTAAAATTATTTAACATAGCATGCTATTTTTTTATTTTCCTTATATTCTGTATCTTTCTATCTTTAACTGAAAAATCAAACTATCATTGCTACTAAACACTATTTAGTATTTACCTACTCCGTTAACTGAAATCTTTGGAGACATAAATAATTGTGTTAGGCATTATTTCTCTTTTTATAAATATAAATTATAAAAAAATATTTCTCATTCATATTAATGAGACACGAGGCTATTCTTAGTTACATTATGCACTTTGAGTATATTGAATAATTTCATCATTTAATCTTCAATTTTGAATCTAGTTGAAACCTATCAATTGATCCATGTAACAGGGTCTAAATTGTAACAACCATCAAACATAACACAACCATATAATATGCACAAAGCATCAAGATAAATAGTCAATATTTTATATTATCCATAGTTCATTATATTATGTTCGACGATAAAATATAAAGTCGCTAGCTTTCACAATCTCGCAAGGCATCCCTCTCCCCGTAGGGAGTCTCGAACCCAGCCCATTGTTTTTAGAACCAGATCTATCAGACCGATCAGTTTGATTAGTTTAATTGCGAATCGATCATTGATCATGTCCAATTTGGTATTAAAACTTGGATTGTTAGAAAATTGGATTGGACCTAGTCAACTCGACCGAAATCGAGTTGAACCAGAAATTTGGTGCAATCCGATTTCTTTCAAAAATAAAAAGTTGGACTAATAGAAAATAAATAGAAAAAAGAAATTATGTTATAGAATGAATGGTGGAAGAATATGAAGGGGAGAAAAAAAATAAGGGATTAGATTTTATAAGAGGAGAAAATTAAGGGATTAAATGTTCTAGGATGAATGTAAAAAAGGATATTAGTAATAAGAAAAGTAATTTTGAATTTGAAAAATTAAAGGTAAGAAGATAATAATAAAGTCAAATTTAAATAAAAGATGAACTTAAATAAGAAGATAAATTTAAATCATTATAAATTATTTAATTAAAAATTAAAGCATAAGTAATATAATAAATTTTATAGGATGAATTGAAAAAGGAAATAGATAATATGAAGAAAAATATGAAATTATATAATAAAATGTGAGAAATAGTAATAAAGAAACATTTAAATAAAAAATAAATTTATTCATTAAATTATTAAATAATAAATTAAATTGTATCTAATATATATCATATAAATATAAAAAAATTTATTTCCTTTTATACCTTACTTTATAACATATTTTCTTGAAGTAATAAAAATAATATTATTTTAATTAAAATTTTATTCAACTCGATCGAAATAGATTGTAACTATGATCAATCATGGATCCGATTTTAAAAAAATTGATCGAGTCCTTTAAGATCCTTTAAGAAAGAGGAGAGAGAGAAAAAGGCTTTATTCCTTTTATATTTAAGTCTAGTGAGAGTATGAGGAAAGATTTAATACCCTATGAAGAAATTTGGAGTATTAAAAATTGACTACTAAACTAGTAAACTTTTATCATATCTTTGCATAATTGTGAGTTTAATATCTGATTTGAAAAAAAATTAATTAAAAAAATTAAAAATTAGAGGACTTAATACGATTTAAGATGATTTTTTAATAGAACAAAATCAATCCGCTCAAATTAGGATCCCATACGAAAAAATAATAGAGAACCATGGAGTCCATTTTCATTTATTAATTTTTTATATAATTAATTAAAATTTTATTATCAGTATAATTTTTATATAATTTAATATGTTACTATCACATTATGAAACTCTAATTTAATAATTCTAGTATTATATCCTAGCTTTAGTTATAAAATAAAATATATTCATAATAATTTAAATTTATTAAAAGTTTTTTAAAGTATTATTCTATTAAAATAGGGACCCCAATTCCCACCATGGAGCACTAAAGCAACTTTTTTTTCTTAAAATCATTTTTTCTTTTTTTCTCTTTTTTTAAATTTCTCTTACAAAATAATTTATTTATTAAATATAATATATTTATTTTAATTAATTAATTTAATATTATTTATTACTTTTCATTTCATAAAAAATTAATATTGCATTAAACATAATTTACTATATTTAAAAAATACATTTTAATAAAAAAATATTTATTATTATTTTTTGTAACTTAATAAAATTTTATTTTAAATTTATAATACATATTTTTATTCAAACATCTACAAAAATTAATCTATCATATTACATCAACTTTTTTAATCTCTCACCATTATGTTCTACTAAATTCAAACACATTGCGAACTAATTTGTCAATTCAACAATTCTCGTAGAAATAAGAAGAATTATGATTCTACTATCCAAACGTTACCCAAATAATTTTAGAATGGTTTTTATAATTTAAAAAATCAATCTCAAAAGTTGCTGGTGATTTTTTGGACTGAAAAACTAATCCTATATGAACCATTTTCACTCATATTCGTGCCTTGGATTGAAGAAAATAAAAGGGAAAAAGAGAAATATTAGCCTTATTGCATCTCCAAATGGTTTAAAAATAATTTATCATAAATTAAAATTGAATAATCTATACTTAATAATATGAAGTTTAATTAAAAGAAGAATAAATATCCATGAGAGGATATCATTTGGATAAGGGTGTTCCTCTGTCCTATTCATCACATATGGCTGAACACTTATACTGTGTTTGGATTGAGGTGAAAAGAGGGTAAAGAGGGAGAGGGGAAGAGAAATTTTTTTCTTCCTTGTTTGGATATAATTTTAAAGTACGGAAATGGAGGAGAATTTCCATTTTATCCCCTACCTTCCCCTCCATTTGTGCTATTTTATTTTAACTCCAAATTGGGATGTAATGTTTCCTTTTCGTTCCCTCTCATTTTCTTTCCTTCCTCTTAATGAGTATTCATCCAAACATAGTGTTAAGAAAAGAGCACAAATCAATACTTGTTGAAGGAATTGGAGGAAGAGAAGGGGAAGCTAGGGTTTTTAATTTTGGCAAGTTCCTACTTTATTTTCTTTTGATTTTAACTACATAATTCCTAATTAGGGTTTCTCTGAATCTTTATCATCTATTCGTTTTCGAATTTTACTTGATCATGGGCAAAAGTCATATTGTTCAAGAGTAAGATTGACATTAGTCATGTTCAATTGGTTCCCGAATCTTTAGTTGCATATTTCCATACTTTCGGGTAGTCCAAAAATTATGAAATTTATTGTGATTGATCCCCTCTGAATCTACTTTCGTTGGTCTTTGGAATCAAGTTAGCATGATATCTATAGATAAAGTTATGTTCTTGTTATTAGGGTACTATTACTCTATCCGTTGAAACTGTTACACGAATTTGTAAATTACATATTACATCTAATATGATGTGGAATTATTTGATAATTTAGGATGTTATAGACATTGATGTTAGGTTCAACTGAAAATTGGAATCATGTGAAAATGATATATGTAAGGAAAGTTATAAATGTTTTATCGCACCTTACTCAGTCTGTCAAGATAAAACTCAATGCGGATTATGCTACTATTTGTTAAAATTATTGTGCACAGTACAATTTAAGTTATAAATTCAAGGAATTTTATGGGTTGCATCCTATGAAGTATATGTTTATAGAAAATGACAATGTGGAAGAGAAAGAAAATGACAATGTGGACATCACGTCTACGGGGCAATCGGGAGATGATCGATCGTAGGTAAAAAGGACACCGGGTAAAATAAGTTAAAAGATGGAGGACAATTTTGTTATAAAGTGCAAAATAAATTTTGTATCACTGGGATAACGGTCAAAGTTAGAGAGTATTTGACATAGTTTATCTTCATTTCATCCTGTGCCCTTTTTACCTACGGTGATCCATGTAAAATATAACATATATTTAGTCATGCATTTAATCTTATTTTGAATAATTTTCTAATAGCATACATCATTTTAGGAGCTTATTTTTATTAATTGTACAAAAATGAAAATCCACCACTTTATTATCTAGGATGTAAGAAAACTAAATTAAGAAAGTAAACAGAAAAAATCGCACTCAAATCGGAGTTAAAACAGAGCTAGCAAGTGCAAAACGGTGAGGCAAGGCTAAAATGACATATTAATGGGCCGTGAAAGTATTTTAACGGCCCGTGAAAAGAGCTGTCAAACTCATTACAGATCGTGAAAACCCCATTACAGGCTGTGAAAACCCTATTTATGTCGTTAAAACGCTGTTGCAGGCCATTACAAACTGCATATTCGAGTTTTGGAGAATTTTTGGAAGAATTTTAAGTCCACAAGGATTCCTGCTCATACGATGTGATCCTTGGATAATTTGAAATCATATTATGACCCAAATTTTGAAATTTGACAAATCAGAAATAAATCATATTCGAATTTTCCTTATTTGACATAGAAAAGTTTCCATTTCTTATCTGATCACATGGAAACTCAAATCCCTATAAATAGAGGCATTCTACAGTCAGAAGAAATCATGCTAGGGATGGTAGGACCTGCAACCAGAGTTTTAAAGCCAAGAATGTGAGAGAATTTAGAAGGCTCACCGAGAAAATTTCTACACGATTGACTCTAGAAGAGGACCGACAGTAGTTCATCGGCATTCCTAGAGTCTTCTTTGTTCTATTTCATGTTGTGATGATCTCATACTTAATTGATACATTTTCTAGCTTTAGTAATTTGGATCCTTTAGTTTTATTTTCTATTTAAGACAATTGTAATAGTTTTAATCGTTAAAGACAAACTGTTAAACCTTATTTCATAATCGATTATAGTTCAATTTTCTTTCGAATATGCATACTATTATTAATGCTTTTTCACAGATTGATTGTCTTCTATAGTTAGCTATTATCCTTAGTAGGATTAGTTACTTTCGATTGCATGATTTCTGTGGAATTGATTCTTGACTTTTAAGTCCAAGTATTGCATGTCACAACTCGTACGATCCTTGACGGAATATTAGTTGTGTGGTATATTAATCATTACCATGTTATGGGTGATAATAGTTTAGAGACTACATTGTAATGCATCTTAATGTCAAGTTTGATTAGATTATAATCCATGACGGAATAGTCTTAATCTAATTTGAATTAAGATGGGTTGATTGATTCTAGCCGAAAATCAGTAATTCGAACAGACTCTAATCCGTCATTAGAAACTAACTTATAATATTTGGTTACTTCAGTTTCTCTACAATTTCTTTTATCATCCTAAGGACCTATGAATCAATACATTAGGATAGTTTAATTTAGTTTTAGTTTTCTTTATCTTTCTGTTATTTTATTTTTTGCAACTCCTTTTTTACCCAAAACCATGTCATCTCCTATTAGCATATGAAATTAAATTAGTTAAATAAATTAATTCATCGTGGGTTCGACACTCTACTCTTACATTTTATTACTTGATCGACTAGTGCACTTCCTAGCATTTAATTGTGATCAATTCTCGCATCAAGTTTTTGACGCCGCTGCCGGGGAATTATTCTTTTCTTACTACTCTTATTTTATGATACTTTGATATTTTATTTTTCTGTTGATATCACTTGTTCTTTTAGTTGTATAAGTTTTCAGATTTACATCTTTCGTACACGACTCAATTATCACACACATATCACCACATCCTCAATGGGAAAGAAGAAAATGTCTACCAATCAACAAATTGAGGATGATAACGTTGCTGTCCAGCAACATAAAGTCACAACGAGGCAACAACGAGTCATAACAAGCAAATTGATTATAAAGATTTCTTTCTAGACCCAGAAGCCATCATCACAAGCAAGTTGAACCCCCTGCTGAAACAACTCTCCAAGCAATCATATCAAATCGAAAATCTAGAGAGTCAACTTTTAAATTTGTGACATCAAAATAAGGAAGCACAAGAGGATGTCACATCACTTCTTAATTCAAAGTCTTCAGCGAGTCGAAAGTTGATATCGAAGAGATGATGGGTCAACTTATGATAACAATTGAAAGAAAACTGCAAGCACAAGACCTACTTATTCAAAACTTGGCAGCTCAATTGACTCAAATTCAGAAGCAAATAGAAGTGAATGATTCGATTCGGTTATTCGACATAGAGCTCAAGTTCGATGTGCTGGAAGCAAAGTTGCATGCATTAGAAAGTCAAGTTGCGACTTCTCTAAGTGCTGAATTTCCAAACACATGGACGAGAGCCCAACTATCATCATGTGCCCATGCCACCATCAACATTCATATGAAAGAAGAAGGCATCCAAGGTCAAAGTCTTCAGCAAAGACAACAACTATGCAATGGCGTGTAAAGGAGACAAGTGAATACTTCATTGAAGATGGACAAGTACGAAGGAGGATCTGACCTTCAGAGGTCCTTATTACACAAACTTCATCTCTAACACCAATTTCATTACCATCAACATCGGCGGCCACAACTATACAAAATCAGAAATCACCAAGGGGAGAAAGAACATTACTAACATTAATAGAGACCTCTCCGACTACTACAAAATAGTGGCAAATCAAGGGTAAACAAAGAAGCACATCACCGATATATCAACTACTTCAGTCCAGTGGAGAATCAAGAATCATTCTACTATCCATAATAATAAAGAACATAACTCCCAACTTCAATATAAGAACGTTGCTCCACCATTGGATGATGACACAAAGGTGGAGAAATTGGGTGCATCCACCACTACATGTGCTGAGTCTCACCATATCGAACGTTCATGATCACATCAAATAATTCCGGTGAAATTGTTCCTTAATTCCTTAACTATTTATTTGAGTAATTGATTATCTTATTTTAAGTCTCAGCATATGCCATATCAAAGTCGAACTAGTGACTTTAAATTTAGAACTACTCATTTTCAATCATTAAACTTATAATTTAGATCTTTCATGTAATTTAGTATAAATTAATTTAGTTCATGTTAGATTAGTTAGTTTGATTATCTTAGTTGCTTAGTCTCTTTAGTTTCTTTCTATCATCATCATTATTATTATTATTATTATTATTATTATTATTATTATTATTATTATTATTATTATTATTATTATTATTATTATTTCATGGGTCTCACAATAGCCTGTGTTGCAAATTTGCAAGTTTCACGGGTTTCACAGTGGGTTGGTAATGGAACACCTCAGTTTCACAGGGCATAACAAATACTTCACGGTTCGTTAGCATCCACACCAATCAGTCAGTTGTAGTATTCACGAACCGTAGGAAGACCGTCACGCACCTCACAGTGGCTTGTATTTTGAACTTTTGATAATTCACTGGTCATTACAACCTTATCACGGCCCATAAGTGATTTCACTAGTCCTTACGCCCTTGCATTTTGCTCGATTCACGACACTGCATGATTATTACGAGACATTACAAAGTTTCATGGGTCGTTAGAATATTTTCATGGTTCCTCTGTTCTCTATTTTTTTATATGCAGGTCTGTGACGTCGCTCTTTCACGCCCCAATCGCCTAGCGAGCACCGGCACACCGCTTTTCTCCAACCTTCGACACTAGGATGCGAGACGTTGACTAGCAGCAGGAACTCCGGCGATCTCCCAGCACCATCCTCATTTGCCTACGACGTGATCCTTCGGCCGTCAACTATTGCGGCCCTCTCTAACTCTCCAGGCGGCAAGATGACCAAATCGAACTACGCCAACGTTCATCGAAAATTAGGGCTCCAACGAACTCTGTGCGACCACTGATTCGACGCCGACGGTCGTACTTTGATCAATCCAATCTCCTTCCTCACTGTCGATGGTTCCTTCATAAAGGTGTCGTCCCCGATGTTCGGCACTATAGGATCTGGCTTTACCCTGGCTCGCCATCCACCATCGCAATCTAGGCCTGCATCTCCAACCAAAGCCCAATCACCGGCAGCTCTGCCGGCAACCAATTGCACGGAAACAAAGAAGGCAACCATGCAAGAGCCGTGAAATTTTGTTCACGGGCCGTAACTTATTTCCATCTTCATGTCGACCTTTCTGTAAGGGCCGTTACAAGTGAATCACGACCCGTGAAATTCTCTTCATAGACCGTTACATATTTTTCATGGTCGTGAGTTACAACCTTGCATCATATCACCCTACATTATGGCCCTCGTTCATCATCGATGTGCAGAAGAGTCATAAGCTATTGAAGAAGGCTCTCAATCTCACATTACTCATCCCGAGGAGAATTTGCCAAATGAAAGTCACTTGCGAAGCACGAAGGATTTCAACGCCCTGACTTTCTAGAATTAAGCAAAACATCATCGACAACTTCACTATATAATTGTCATATGAACCATACATTGGCTTCTCTCTATGGCGTCCACATCCATCACATTGGGATATATCATGTTGTTTCTTTTCAATTCCTCTCTTTATGATTTCTTTATTATTTTTATACCCTTTTTTTCGAATTTATTTTCAACAATGAGGATAGTGCTGAGTTTAAGCTTAGGGGAGTTTGATGCATGTAAAATATAACATATATTTAGCTATGCATTTAATTTTATTTCAAATTATTTTCTAATAGCATGCATCAATTTAGGAGCAGTTTGCATTTTCATGCATCATGCCTATCTTTTTATATTGCATTACATGCATACGTTCTTATCATATTATTTGCATATTTGATTTGCATCATATCAAAAATCTATATAAATTAAAAAAAAAACTTTATATCATTCTTTCTCATGTCTTAATATTTTCTTGTTTACAAACATTATTAAGGACATCCTGCTAATTAAAGAAATTCGAAGTACTATTATTTTTTTCTTTTATCGCCATAGTATTGGGTATTTGGAATGTGAATGTTGCTAAGTAGAACTATGAATATTTCAACGACAAATTCTTGCTCATGCTCTTTTCTTTTATTTTCTTTAGTCTTGATAATAATTGTCTCTTTGTTGAACATTTAAGTGTTTATTGAGCTTATAATAAAAAGAAAGAAAATAAAGTACGAAATGAGAAAAGAGGGTTAGTTGAACTCCAATAGAATAAAATAAAGAAGTACAAAAGTGTTATCTGGAACCTTGGTGTGTTCGGGTGATTAGATCCGTAGGGGATTCTTGCCTGGCGACCTAAGGGCAACTGTTTTGAGATCCGTCGATCGAAAGTTCGTTACATGGACCACCTTGGCAATATGGAGAAGCACATAAGTATCAAATCAACAGAAAAAAGTATGAATGAAAATATAGAAGAAGTTTAAAGCAAAAATACATAAGCTCGGTATACACTTATGTTTTCAACATTAAGACTCTTATTTGATAGATTGTATGTTTTGTTGCATGAACTGAACTTGAATGAGTTTAAATATGTCTAATATTTAGAAATTCTACAAGGCTGGGTCATTGGATGATAGAGAGATACTTTGACGACCGATGTATAAAATATAGTGCTAAGAAAAGTAGTTGACTGACAGGTTGAAAGCGATGATTGGCCATTTTGGTTGGAGCTTTTTCTTGAACATTGTTTGAGGACAAGAAAATATCTAAGCTTGGGGGAGTTTGATGCATAAGAAATATAACATAGGTTTAACAATGCATTTAATCTTATTTTGAATCATTTTCTAATAGCATACATCATTTTAGGAGCTTATTTGCATTAATTTTACAAAAATGAAAATCTATCCAAATATTGTATTTTATTGTGTAGGGAAGAAAACTGAATTACGAAGCCAACGAAGAAATCCGCACTCAAATCGGAGTTAAAACAGAGTCAGAAAGTGCAAAACAGTGAAGCTGAAATGACATATTAACGTGCCGTGAAAAGAGTTGTCAAACTCATTACAGACCGTTAAAAGTTGCTTCGAGTCACGGCCGTGATAAGGCCTTCACGGAACGTGAAATCCACCTCTTTAACATTGCAAGGGCCATGAAAACTCTGTCATAGATTGTGAATACCCATTTCTAATGAGAATCAGACCCTGTTTAGGCCGTTAAAACGTTGTTACATGCCGATACAAAGTGCATATTCAAGTTTTGAATGAATTTTTGAAAGAATTTCAAGTCCACAAGAATTCCTACTAATACTATATGATCATTGGATGATTTGAAAATATATTATGACCCAAATTTTGAAATTTGACGAAGCCAAATTTTCAAAAATAAATCAGATACGAATTTTCCTTATTTCACATAGAAAAGTTTTCGTTTCTTCTCCGATCACATGAAAACACAAACCCCTATAAATAGAGGCATTCTACAGTCAGAAGAAATCATGCTAGAGATGCTAGGACCTGCAACCAGAGTTTTAAAGCTAAGAACGTGAGAGAATTCAAAAGGCTCATCGAGAAGATTTCTACGGATTGACTCTAGAAGAGGACCGGACAGCATTCATCGGTGTTCCTAGAGTCTTCTCTGTTCTATTTCATGTTGTGATGATCTCATACTTACTTGACACATCTTTTTAACTTTAGTAATTTGGATCCTTTAATTTTATTTTCTGTTTGAGACAATTGTAATAGTTTTAATCGTTAAAGGCAAACTGTTAAACCTTATTTAATAATCGATTATAGTTCGGTTTTCTTTCGAATATGCATGCTATTATTAATGCTTTTTCAGACATTGATTGCCTTCTATAGTTAGCTATCATCTTTGTAGGAGTAGTTACTTTTAATTGCATGATTTCTGTGGAATTGATTCTTGACTTTTAAGTCCAAGTATTGCATGTCACAACTTGTATGATCCTTGACGGAATATTAGTTGTGTGGTCTATTAATCATCATCATGTTATGAGTGATAATAATTTAGAAACTATATTGTAATGCATCTTAATGCCAGGTTTGATTAGATTATAATCCATGACGGAATAGTCTTAATCTAATTTGAACTAAGATAGGTTGATTAATCCTAACTGGAAATCAATAATTCGAACAGACTCTAATCCATCATTAGAAACTAAGTTATAATATTTGGTTATTTTAGTTTGTCTACAATTTTTTTATCATCCTAAAGACCTATGCATCAATAGATTAGGTTAGTTTAATTTAGTTTTAGTTTTCTATATTTTTCTATTATTTTATTTTCTGCAACTCTTTTTTACTGAAAACCATGTCGTCTCCTATTAGGTTAGTTAAATAAGTTAATTCCTCGTGGGTTCGACACTCTACTCTTACACTTTATTATTTGATCGACTAGTGCACTTGCTAGCATTTAACTATTATCAATTCTCGCATCAAGTTTTTGACAATAAGCCTAACATTTATATAGAACTCATAAGCCTAAAATTTAAAAATCAATTTAAACTAATTAGCTAAATAGATGACAATAACATAAAAAATCTTATTTACAAATAATTTTTTTTGTACATCACTAAGAGTCACATACTAGCACATTAAGGTTTTGTTTGGTAATAACAAAATCAATGTTTCAAATAGCGTTTAGAAATTCAAACACTATTTTTTTATTTGGTAAATGATAAAAATAAGTAGAGTTCAGTGTTTTATATGAAAATATTAAAAAGCTACTTCTACGAGCATTTAACGATTTCGAGTTTAGCAGTTTATAATTTTTTACAATTTCACCCTTATTCAAATGCATTATTTCTTTCTCAACTTATTTTATTTTTTCATTTTTATTTTATCATAATTTAACTATATTTATTTTTATATTCATGATTGATTAATTATAAGTTATTTATTTGTTAACAATGAATAAATATTGATTTAATAATTAATATTTTCATATCATGTATGCACTATATAAAATTATTGTCAATATAAATTTCTATGTATTGTAATAAAATTTGTATAGTGCTTGAATTGAATAATTTATCATATTTTCAAGAGTTTAATGGGGTTCTCCCAACTTAAATTATCTCTGGACCATCCGATGGGGATCGGACAGTCCAGATTTCATGAGCTAATGCTGGGGAGAGGGAGAGGGTGGCGGAGGCGAAGGAAGGCAGAGGGTCCAGCGCACTCTCTGTTACCACCCGTGCTCGCTCGGTCGTTGCCCATGTCCGTATCTGCTCCATCTGAGACTCTTTACGATGGTTCGGCAGTGCGACGACGAGGTACTCATCGGGATGATGTGCAGAGAGCAAGAGAAAGAGGGCAGAGAGATATGGAGAAAGAGATGGAGGAGAGAGCTGAGATGGCAGGGGGTGCGGGGGACTTGGTTCCACCGCCGTCTTCGCGAGTCGCCGCCGCCCGAGGCAAGACCACGTCCGAGCAAGACCTCCGTGCCGTGTCCCGCACCTCGACACCGCCTTCTCCGCGAGCCTCCCTCGCCGCGCCTCTTCCTCCATCGAACGAGATCCAACCACTACAAGAATTTTCAGTTTTAGTGACATTTATATAAAATAGAAAAGTCACCAAATTTTAATACATTCTGTAACAAATAGTAAATGTCACTAATAAATAATAGTTAGTGATGTATAGTTATCTTCACCCAACATATCAACACATCTCTCTCTTCACCCAACCGATCAACACACAACTCCTCTCATCTCTTTCCCTATTCTTTTGCCTGCTAGATTTAATTCATTGCACTTCGCCACACATCGCCATGGTGTCTCCTCCGATCTCCACCATCGCCATCAGCCAATGCACCTCTAGGTCAACCGTCACTGCTTCAGGTTTGCCTTGAACCCTAGATGGCAACCTTCTCTATCTCTCGTGCCCCCTTCCCCCAAATCACTTCTGTGTTTAGAACCTACTCTCTGTTAATTGAAGATTCCTTAATAAGAGAGCATGCAGGTGGAGTTTGCCAAAGGGTGATGAAGATTCTGAGTGACCGCTAAAACATCTATTTCATCTAAATTTAGGAGAAGGAAAGAGGGGCGCCCTAAGAACGAAGAAGAGGATAAGGAGGAGGATAGCAATCAAATTCATTTTGTCTGTAAGTTTACTTCTTGTTTTGGGCGGAATTTGTGACTCAATTTCATTCAACATAGAGTTTCAGAAATTTGAATGATATTAATGATCATAATTTGAAAGATATGAAAGTGAGCAAACATCTCCTTGTTCGAATGATTGCATCTAAGTAAATAAGCATCATAACTGCCAGATTTGTAATGGCTAGAGATTTATATCATTAGGTGTATCACAAAAGAAAACAAAGTTCAGCATCCCTCATGTCATTCTCTGGTACACTCAAACTCAACTGCTACCTGATATGCCTTTTTTGTTTTCTTAATGTTTCATTGTTATCGAGTTTAATTTGGGTGACATCTTTTTTCTATAGGCTACTTAATCCGTTAACTGAACTAGAATCATTAAATCCATATGTTCAACTATGACTTGAAGAAATGAATAAAGACAAGGCACATCTGTACCTGATTTCAGTCAGTTGTGGTATGTGTAGTCTAATATGTGGTTCCCAATTTTTTTTTGGACATGTGAATAAGTTCATGCTCTTATATTAACATTTGATGGTTAATAGGTTACTTTTATTCTTTTAATAGTCTCAATTATGTATTGGATTCTTCATAAACTTGAATGATTATTTATTTGTAGCATAAGTGGGAATTGAAGTAGCAGCGAAAGAGAAGAGAAAAAGCAAGTTGTTCCTTCATCTTTTTCCTCGATGTTTTCTCGCTTTCAAACTCATTGCTTCCTTCTCTCTCTCTCTCTCTCTCTTATTTTATGTATTATACTAATGCTATAATCAGTTTAACTTTAAAAGATAAAAAATTTTGTAGTGAAAATCAAGATAGTTTACAAACACATCAAAGCATGGACATTGAGCAACGACATAAGAATGAATTTGTACACTAGTTTATGAAGTAAGCATTTTTTTACTTTAAAAGTACATTGTCTTTTTATAAAATTAGTTTATAAAGTAAGCATTTCTTTTATTTTAGTGGAGGTCATCCATTAACAAGAATTCAGTCAGCTAGAATGGCTACAAAAATAGGAAAATCTTGTAGGGATTTGCTCCCCTTTATATTGATGGTGATTGGAGAACCCTTCTAATGGAAGAGAAGCAACGTACTTGGGAGCATGTTTCATGTAATTAACTCTTCCAAATTATTATGAGAGCACATAAATAAATTTAGAGCAATTAAATGAACAAAGAGAGCACATAAATGAGACGAGAATTTAGTATAATGAAGTGTTCTTATTTTTTTCTTTCATGTAACCAATTATTACATCTTTTGCCTTCTTATCAGCTCGTTCGCATGGTCAAAAGTCTCATAAAAGGTCAAACAAAATGTGCTTCTCCCAAAGTTCCGATGAACATACATGAAAGTGAAACAAATTAGGAAACAGGGTAAGTGATGCCTCAAATTGTAGATTTCATAATTTTTTTTAAAAATATTTAATGAATGTTAACTTTCCAATTTGGATTCTTCTTATTAATCCTAGTTACTCTTATCAATCTTACTTATTTAAGCATTTAAAACAGTTGGCTAATTACTAATGTTATTTTATAGTTGATGACTGGCTGGATGACAATTGGAATGAACCAAGTTCCATGATTTGCAAGTTTTGATTTCAGCTATGCTAAAGTGGTGAAGAAGTGCGATTGCTAAGGGCTGGATCTTTGTACTTGGATAACAACGAAACTTGGCACCAAAGTGTAGTTGGACAAAGGAACTTTTAATTTGATCTTTTAATTTGAGCATAATTAGGAGGCTACTGGAACTTGGATTGTAACATATTTGATCTTTTATTTTTTTAGTATTCATAATATACATTTAAGAGATTTTTTCTAATGAGCTTCATGAGTAATGTTTAATTTGTTATAATATTTTTAACTTAGAATATTCTATTTGAAATTAATTCAATTTAAATGGAATTGAAAATATTTGGTGACGTCTAAAAAGTTCTTTTTGTAATATTTAAACGTTATCAAATATCTTTTTTGTGATGTATAAACATTACTAATAAATTCAATTTGTGACATTTTCAAATGTTTTGAAGTTAATAAATCTAAACTTTAGTGATGTTTAATTGTTAGTAAAGCTTTACGGTTTGTGACGTTTAAATGTCACTGAAAAGATAAAGTTTGTGACTTTTGTTATTTTGATGAAGACTATTTAATAAACGTCACGAGGAACTTTCTGTAACAAGGTTTATATGATGTTTGCAAGGTGACGTCTAGTATATGTCACGAAATAATTTTTGTGACGTTTAATTGATATTTGATGACGTTTAATAGACGTCACAAAAGCTTAATTTTGTTGTAGTGAACCCCGCCGCCATGGCCTCCGCTAAGTCTCTTCCTTTGACGCGACGCCTGTAGCTCTCGCCACCCCAACCATCGCCGAACCCAATCCGCTGCAGCTGCCTCCCCCCTGCCTTCCTCCGCCTCTGCCATACTCTTCCTCTCCCTGACATCATCCTCACGCTGGATATTTATTAAACACTTATTTGTTAATAAGTCTAAATGAATATTTGATCATTAATTATCATTTATTATTTACTAATTGACTTACTATTTGTTATCAAATCGTTTTCCGTCTTTTGAACCACTAATAATTTGAAGTATATGAAAACAACACCATTTGAGTAGGGCGAGTACATTAACTACCTTCATTACCCTTCACCGTACTTCATTAATCACACCTTATAAATACCAACAGAATATAAGGGAAGACCTACAAGTTTTTCTCTTTGTTTCATGACGGTGACATCGAAAAAATATATAAATTGTTATATACAAAAAGAGAGTTTATTTTGTAAGTTTGCTTTTGGATTCATAGTTTGCTTTTGTAAGAATTCTCTTTTTTTATTGTTTTTACGAATTGGTTGATGTTGAAAGCATAAAAATTATAACAAAATAGCACGCGTACAAAGTTTCATCAATGCTATGTTTTATTACAACAAAATTTATAAAATGTAAATGATATTCCTGGTCCTAATAATTTATATATGATGTCATCAATTAAATGTATTATTCTTTATTCTCCTATGACAATCCGATGGCTTTATGACTGGCTATAGAATTTTTTTTCTTCATCATCCAGAAATGCACTACACCAAAAAAATAATTTTAGAAGTCAAACACATTAGTCCTTAAAACTTCAATTTTATTTTTTAATAATTTTTTAGACCAAAATTTCTTGGTCCCTACAAGTTGACCATTAAAAATTCTTAGTGAGCAAAATTTTATGATTAGTTTTACAAAGATGATCTTTTAATGACCACAAGTGAAAATTTTGATTTCAAATAAATAAGAATTTGGAACTACTATCGCATTAGTCTCTAATACTTATATTTTTAAGAATTAAATATAATTAGTTCCTAAAAAATTAGTCTTTAAATCATAGTTTTGTTGTAGTGATGGTGATTTTCTCTCTTTTGTGTACAACTATATAAATATGCTCAAAGCCTCAAACTTCAATATCAATGTAAATTTTAGGCAAAAAGAACTAAAGATAGTAGTAAATTTTATTAAATATTAAAACATAACATTTTCAGCAGTTGAGATTTTTTGGGTCATGTTTTTTTTTTATATATTAATCTTGATATCTAGAAGACTATGAAGTAATTTAATTTGAAACAAGAGAATAAAAAACTAAACTTTTCGTTCCTATTCTGTTCTTTTTTGAAGTTCATTGTCAAATTAGTTGAACCAATCTTGACAGTAACATTATTGTGAGTCACTATTAGGTAATACTAATTTATAAGATTGCCTATTACCAAATGAAAAATCCAAAGTGCAGTCAGTATTTAATGTTTTCTCCTCTAGAACTAATTAGTAATATAAAATGAAAAATTATTATTTTCAATCATCTCCTTAGTTACTAATCATCTGCCGACATCACAAGATGGCAAGATTACATGGAGACAAATTAAAGGTCCATGTAACTTCATAATTTTAACTCTATGCAAGCTTATTATGAAATTAAACACGTTATTATAATATATTAGATCTACAAAATTAAATTATACATTAAATAATGCGTGGTATATTAATTAAGCTTATAATTAAACATATTATTTTTTAGGTAATAGTTATAGATAATATTTTGATAAAAAAATTAACTTTAGATTATAATGGACAGAAAAAATATTCATATATTTCACTAAAATTTTAAAATCACTAAAAATTAATAATAATAACAATGATAATAATAGTATCCGTAGTATTAATCAAATATAAATGTTGACACAATTAAAAGTTTTATCAAATGGAAGTCATATTACTTAAAAATAAAAAGTATTAAATTTTAGTATTTAGATAAATATATAACAACAACAAAAATGATATAATCATAGTAGTTTAAAATTTTCATGTTTCGGGATAAATTTTCTATTAAATACCTTTATATAATTATAAAATAGATATTTTCGATAATAGTCATAGATTATAATTTAATGGAAATTAATCTTGTATCTATAGTGCATAGAAAAAAATATAATAACAACTGTTAGTCTATTTCAAATACATAATTAATTTAGGGACGGATTGTTTAGAAAGTCTGAGAAAAGAAATAAGAAATAAAATTATATTTAAAATAAAAAATGGCACTATTCTATCTTTATAGGAAATATTAAAATTAAGTCAGTATTAATATTATCAGCAAACGCAGGTATAGAAATTCATGTACCTCCGTCGTTGATGAACGTAGACTCACTCAATAAATATTTGCTCAAATAGTTAGATGGGTTATGTTTCTTATTTTAATGTTTAATAGAAAATATTAAACAGTAGTTATATTCGAACAAAATCCATTAGTATTCGAATTTGTATGTTCAAGATTTTTATTTAATTTTCACACTATTCTTAAAGTAATTTAAAAAGTTGGGAAAAGGAAAAAAAAGGCATGTTTGATCAGGGTGATATTAATTTATTTATTAAGATTCAATACCTAACTTAAACTATTAAGTAGATTTTAATTCTTTGAAGATATTGATAATATAATTTCTTTTTCCAGATTTTTAACAATTCTTTGTTATTGTGTTATAATCTACTTGAATCCAGTCCATTAAGACAAAAAAAATATAGAAAAAAAGAATAAACTAGGATGGGGTAATTTAATAAATATAAAAATTAAGATACTCCAAATATCGGAAAAGTTTGAGGTAATGGGTTAATATAAACAATTAAATACTATTTTAAAAAGGTCGATAACTAATATTGCACTAATATGTTTTAATTAGTTTAATTTTATTTAATTTCCATGTTGACTGAATTCGTATGTGCAAGCTTTTTAATTAATTTTCATACAGAAATGATTTTAAAAAGTTGGGAAAAGAAAAAAGAAAAGTTTTTTTTACCGATAAGAATATTATTTTGTTTAAGAAGAAAGGTCAGTTAACTATTGATAAAGCAACACGAGTTGTCCAAGTACAGAAATTGGAGGGCCTCCGAAGGAGGAGCGCCGTCCCAAAAGGCATCGTGCGATATGCGACGAGCATACATAGCAAAAAAATGGGCAACAGAGTTCGCTTTTCTATTAAGTGATTTTATAACGTGTAAAAGATGTAAGTAAGCTGTGAATATCCCTTGTCATGTGTCGAATGCTCCAAGGTGGTTCCATATCTCCAGTAATGGATTTGACAAGAGAAAGAGAATCAGACTCAATATGGATGTTCTGGATGCCCCTCTGAATGCAGCATTTAACGTCTTCTAACATTGCCCAAGCCTCAGCCTCGATAGCACTCTGACATCTTCTCATAAATGCGTCTGCATCAAAAAAACAAGATTATGAGAGCGATAAATAAAACCTAAGCCCCCTGGCTCCCCACAGCCCACAAAAACCCCATCAGTATTTATTTAATCCACCCCACAAAAGGGAGCTCCCATCGGGTCACAGAATGACCATGGGGGACAAGTGCCTTAGGAACCTGGCAAAAGTTGTAATCATCAAAGGTTGACAAGACATTCTGCCAGACCGAATCTACGGTTGCCATCCTGAAATTAAACACCACATTATTTCTAGCACACCATAGACCCAGAAACAATGAGAGATAAAAGATCTCAATTTTAATCTTGAACTATGAATTAGGCTTGAACCCTCAACAAGCCAGGATCCAGAGACCAATCAGACCATAGTTCAAAAGAAAAGTTGAGCTCAGCTTGCACCCTAGACCAGAAACGATAAGAGAAGAAATAGCCAAAAATAAGTGAGATATGGATTCAGGGACCAAAGCACAGAACTTGCACAAAAGGTTTAGCCCAGGAATAAAACATTGTAAAATATCAGAAGTAGGGAGTCTATGATGCAACATTTTCCATATGAAAATTTTTAGTTTTGGAGCAACATTTAACTTCCACAGGATATTCCAGGATGGCAAGGTGGGCAAATTCACAGGAGGCCATCCAGGCAGAGTTGGTGGTAAAGGCCTGTCCACAATGAATCTATACACAGAGTTAGCATGAGGAATACCCTGAGAATTCATAATCCATAGCCAGGAACCAAACATTTCAGCAAGTAAAGCATAGTTCCGGCAGTTATCATCAATAAGATTACACACCTTCAAATCAGGAATATAAAAATTAACATTGATATAAGTGGGCATCCAGGCAAGAGGCACAGAAAAATCCAAGGATCGTTAAACACTGAAGTATTCTTACCATCACCAATCTGAATCATAATGCCAGGTTTGATAATGTTGAGGGTTGTCATTATAGCTTTCCAGCACCAGGCGGGATTAGAATGAGATGGCAGGGACCAGGGGTGGACACTTCCATACTTTTGAGTTACAAGGTGAACCCAAGGAGTGTTCTTGTTTAGGAGATCCAAAGCTCTTTTAGCTAGCAATGAAGTGCGGACGTGTTTTAAATTCTTAATACCCAATCCCCCACAAAGTTTTGGTAATTGGACAATTTCCCAATTAAGCAAGTGAGTGCCATGCTTACCCCCACCAGGACTCCAGAAAAAAGATCTATTGTACTTTTCAATAGCAGATATGACCCCATTAGCAATGAAAGATGAACTGAGAGCATACATAGGAATAGAGTTAATGATGGAATTGATAAGGACAGTCTTACTAGCTTGAGTGAGATGAGCTTGCTTCCAACCAAATAATGTCTTAGTAAATTTATCCATGATCAATTTTTGTGACTTTGCAGGGATATATTTATAGGAGATATGAATGCCCAGATAAGTGAAGGGGTATGATCCAATTTTGTAGTTTAGAATGGCCATAATAGAATTTTTCCTAATAGAGGAGAATTTGGGGGGAAGTAAATTTCATATTTGACTTGATTGACTTTCTGATTTGTAAGGTTCTCATAATCCTTAAACACCTTCTTTAAGGTAATACAATTTGATTTAGTAGCTGCCATGCATATAAGCAAATCATCAGCAAACATAAGGTGACTTAGCTTGAAATTGTTTAAAGAATAAGGAATTAGAGTACCAGCATTTACTTGATAGTTTAACAGTGAGGTGAGGACCTGAGAAACAATGATAAATAAGTATGGAGAAATAAGGTCCCCTTGCCTGACCCCCCTATGACTAGTAAAAGGCTGGGAAATAGTACCGTTGATGTTACACGTGAAGATTGGGGATTTAATACATGTGATAATTCATGATATGAAAATGGGCGAAAAGTCCATGAGTCTAAGAATGGTTTCAACCTAGGAGACTCGGTCAAAAGCCTTTTCCATATCAATTTTTAGTAAAAGAAACTTTTTCCTACCCTTGGTAATAGAGTAAGTAATTTCTTGGGCAATAAGAATGTTGTCCTGAATAGATCTCTTGAGAATAAAAGCTGACTGACATTAGTTAATTAGGGTGTCGAGGGTAGGTCTAAGCCTTTGAGCCATAATTTTAGAAGTAATCCTATATAAAACATTGCAGAGGGAAATAGGTCTAAAATCAGACATCTTAGTGGGAAAGTCCTTCTTAAGAATAAAGATAATGGAGGTGAGGGCCCAATCTCTGGGGATGTGCTGAGAATTGAGAGCATTCCTAATATACTGACAAATATCAGGACCGATGATGTCTCAATAGTTTCTGTAGAACTCCACAGTGAAGCCCATATTCCAGAGACTACTCTTAATCTCCTCATCGGTGATAGGGAAGCACAGGCTCTCTCACCAGGAATGGTTGAGCTTAGGGAGTGCAGGCCAATTAGAAGGAGAAGGGTTGAAGGATTCAGGGCACCATAAGTCCTGGTAGTGCTTGACAAAGCAGTTACTAATTTGGAAATCATCCTAGAGGAGCTGACCCTCAGGGGTAATGATAGAGTTAATGTAATTGTTTTTTGATCTGACGATAGTTGACAAATGAAAGAATTTTGTGTTCTTATCCCCATCCTTAAGCCAATTAACCCTAGACTTAGACCACCACTTAATATTAATATGCCTGAGATAAGTTTCGTGTCTACTATAAGAAGCCCTAAGAGTGAGTAACTCCTGATGATTGAGACCAGAGATCTCATCTTTATGTTCTAGGGAAGCAATGATATCTTGGACCTCCTTAGTTTTATCCTCTAGCCTACCCAGCTCATGCTTATTCCAATTGATAGTATGATTTTTAATGTGCTTAAGGGAGCTGCTGAGAGAAGGGTGCGGTGGATGTGAGGTCCATACACGCTTAACGATGTCACGGGGTTCATCATATTCAAACCAAAAATGCCTCATACTTGAAGGACCTAGACCTATTAGGGGGAATATCATAATTCATGATCAAGGGAGAGTGATCCGATGTCATGCGAGGGGCAATATTAAGAGAAGTGGCCGGATAGGTCAATAACCATTTATTATTAACATGTAAACGATCGAGCCTACATAAAATTCGAGCATTACTGGAGCGATTGTTACACCATGTGAATCTATTGCCTTGTGGATGAATATCAATAAGTCCATGACTGTTTATGAGATTTCTGGATGCAAGAATTGATTTAGTTAGCATGAAAGGTGCCCCCCCCCCTCTTGTCATTGTGATCAATTAATGTATTGAAATCACCAACAATTGCCCACGGAATATTAGTAATATTTAGGCTACTCAATTGAGACCAGAAATTCATCCGAAGAAGGGGAATAGTACTTGCGTAGATACATGATAAGAGAAAAGAATTGTTTTTATGAGTCACAACAAGATGAATAACCTGAGGTAAAGTAATGAACGGTGTCACTTGAATTCCAAAGGTTCTCCATGCTACAATGATGCCACCAGAGGCGCCGGAGCCAGCAAGGAAATGTCCCGTCTACGCGCGCCCCAGACGGCGGATAACACACTTAGAAATTTGTTGTTTTGTGTGAGTCTCCAGAAGAACAAGGATGTCAGGATTGAATGATTTCAGCAACTCCGAGAGGCGGTCCCTGACTTTGCTCCGACCCGCCCCTCTACAATTCCAGCTAATTATCTTCATGTGTCCCCCGCCAGGGAGGAGGACGTACCATCCTGCGGCAGGAGAGAAACCCGTGAGTCAACGGATGAAGATTGAACAGATTTCTTACCCTTGGGGGGCCGCTTAGCAAGAGGCCGCCATGGTTGGATTTCAGGAAGTCGCACAGGAGTGATTCGACACCTCCGGGGTGATGGTGGAGGCACCGCTTGCTGAGCTGGGAGAAAATCCTCGTCTGGGCATTCATCCTCCGAGGTCACAGCAGAGCATTCGCCACACTCGCGTGGCGGAAGAGCGAAGCATGAGAGGACTTGTTGTACCATACTTTGGTGTTGACCTTGCATATTCGCCACCGCAGAGGCCCCAGCCGCCAGGGTAGCACCGTTGGGAGTGATCGGGGGGACTTGGACGGGAGAGGGGGCCGGAGAGCGATGGAATCCGGATTTGTGAACCCTAGATGAGAAATGCTGACATTCCGATCGCATCTCTCAAGGAGAGAGGAGAGTCGTGCCGCCGTACGAGTTCTCACGTGCGATACATCCGCACCATCCACCTGGTTAATATGAGAGCTGTGGGATAGGGCCACATCACTTACTTCGATGTCCACGTGGGATCCAAAGGAGCCATTGGATGCCTCACGATCCGACCGTTGCATGCTGACAACTGTACTGGTGTTGGGCGCGACCGCGCAGGCGCCGCCTGACTCGAAACTCCGAGGTTCACGTTGCGGTGCACAAACGCCGTAACCTGCAACCACGGACCGAACAAGAGGACGGATTTGGCCTACGCCGGAGACGAAGTCACATGATGCGTGGGACACTGTTCCAGACGGTGACCGGGAATGCCGCACCTGAAACAAATCACAGGTAAACCCTCATACATGACACGCTGAAAAAACTTCTTACCATCCGGGTTCCGAACCAAGATGCCCTGCTTCACCGGGATTGATCGATCCAAATCGATGCAGATGCGTGCGTAATCACAATCGTCTCTGAGGTCCTCAATGCGCAGCGGCATGCCCAGATGTTTGGCAATGCGGATGACAGTAGAGGTGCTTCGGAGTTCGAACGGAAGACCCAGAAAGCGGATCCAGCATGGCGCAGACGAAATAAGCTCCTCTTCCGGCCAAAAGAAGGGACGCAGGATGAAAGTGTTAATGAGATGCCCTGCCACCGACCAAGGACCTCCGGTGAGGACCTGCATACGATCCACATCAGAAGCGAATTTAAACATAATGTGAAAATTGCCTACTTGGATGATTCGCACCGGGGCAGCCACATGGTCGGAAGCTCGCTGCTAGAGCGTTCACGGACTGGCTATCGCCGGCGAATCGAGCAATCAGACAGAGGCGGAGGTCTTCCTCCTGGCAGCGGACATCCTCAACCAGAATCTCCACCTCTTCTGTGACAGCCTCTTTGACACTACGCAATTGGTTCGATGACATGGCCGGCGGTCCGCGGCCGCGCGTATTACGCCTGACGATATTCGCCCACGAGCCCCGATTAGGGCCACTCGACGCCGGGACCACATTAGGGTTACCAATAGAAGAGGGCGGTGGGGATGGGAGGAGTTGACGGGGGGGGGGGGGGGGGGAGGTGATGAGAGGCTCATGCGGCCCCGGCAGACTATTCCGTCGGGAGAAGGGGAAGGGGGGGGGGGGGGGGAGGGAAGGGTCAGAGTCGGGAGGTTTCGCCATTTTCAACACCCTTGAACTGATAAGAATATTATTAGTAGTTGCCTGGAAGAACTCTATGGATTGCGAGTCATAATTACATTACATGTTCAGTAGGCGCTCGATTGACCGATTCGTTTGCATTTTGATCATAAGAAAGTAAAAGAAGTTGATTTTTTACAATAATTTTATGAATATATATTATCACCTTTTACTATGACAAAAATGGAAGAAAAACATTTTATCAATAAAATTATATTATCAATATATAATTTTATCAATAAGTTAATTGTCCAAAAGATGGAAAAAAGACAATATTTCTGAGGAGATTGAGCATAAAAAGTAAATTTATAAAATTTTAAAAAAAAACTACAATGGATGTGCAAAGATCATTTAGATCGAGACCAATTCTTGACCTAATTCTCTTTCGAATTTTACTATTTTTTCTCTCTTTGTGACTACGAGACGAGAAGAAGAACTAAGTCAAGAATTGGTTACGACCAAAATGAGAAATGCATGCATGCACACTTGGTGTCCTCGTGAATTGCAAATTAAAGCATCATCCTATGGATAGGTATTTATAAGGTGAAAATTGAGGCCTTTAACTAATTAATTATTCAGCATTATATGGGGTGGAGAGGAGAAGAAGCAGTTGCTTAATTTTCTTCCAGTTGTTGGTAACCGCATAATTAACTCAAAATGGGTCTTCTTTTGATGCTCCTGATAGCAACACCGGTTAATAAGTGCCCATTATATCACAAAAACATGCAGCAGAATCGGATCGATCCAGCCGATCAGTTCAATCGCGAATAAATTATCGGTCATATTCGGTTTTGAATTAAAAATTGGATTGAACCTGGTCAGCTTGGCCAAAATCGGGTTGAACCGACAAACTGATTCAATTTGGTTTCTTTCAAAAATAAAAAGCTAAACTAATAGAAAATAAATAGAAAAAGGAACGTATATTATAGTATAAATGTTGAAAGAATAGGAAAGAGATAACAAAATAAAGGATTAGATTTTATAAAAGAAGAAAAATAAGGGATTAGATTTTTTATGACAAATGCAAAAAAAGGTTATTAGTAATATGGAAAGTTAATTTGAATTTGAAATATAAAAGGTAAGAAGACAATAATAAAACAAAATTTAAATAACAGAGAAAATAATCGTGAACTTAAATAAGATGATAAGAATTAAGTCATTATAAATAATATATATATATAAGGTAAACAGTGGAGAGCCACGTGGCATGTCCACAATTTTTTTGAAAATTTGGAAAAAAATAAGAATAAGAACATCATGGAATCATATTAACATACTTAATCATAAATATTACTGTATAAAATCTGATAAAATAATTAAAATATAAGAATATGAATGGGCGGAGAATTCCAACTTTAGATTTTGACAACTTAATCATAAATATAACAGAAAAATATAAATCAAAATACTAATGGGAAGAGGACTCCAACTTTTAACGGATTTTAATAATGAAGACTCATGCAATATGTAACAAATCCTATTAGATTAGAACATCTCCTCTCCTTCGAGACTCCTACTTATATTTGTATTGGATTAGTATATTAAAAATTAAAGCACAAGTAATTAAATTATAACTAATATATATTTTATAAATATAAAATCATTTATTTACTTTTATACTTTAATTTATAAGATATTTTCTTGAAGTAACAAAAATAATATTATTTTAGTAAAAATTTGGTTCAATTCCATCAAAATCGATTGAAATAATGGCTTAACTCATATAAAACAGCTGATAAGTTGAAGTGCTGATAAGTAAATTAATGGTTGAAGCTGATTTTAAAAAATAAGCAGTTACGTGTTTGGTAATAAAAAAACTTATAAGTTATTATTTTAGTAAAATGACCAAAAAGTTTTTAATATTATGATAGATGAAATATATGAAGAAAGTTATGTATATTATAAGGGCAAAATAGTACATTCATTCATCAAACTAATCAACTTTTTATTCTCACACAAAATAAGCTGGGTTCTCCGGCTTATTTTTTCTGACTTATATGCACTTAAAATAAGTGTTTATCCCTTCTTTTTGTCGGTTACCAAACTTTTTGGGAGATTTCTTAAAACTACTTATATAGCCAAACACGCCCTTAATTGTTCAATTGATTCAGTCCAATTTTAAAACCATTGATGAGTTCTTTAGGATCCATTAAGAAAGAGGAGAGAAAAAAAAGAGGCTTTCTTACTTTTATACTTAAGTCACGTGAGAGTAGGGGTGAAAGTTGTTCGGGTCGGATGATTTTTTTGACCAAAAAAATTGACATTCAAATTTCGGGTGGGTTTTTAATGCATAAAAGGTCACCCTAATTTTTTTTCCGAAGAAAAAACTTGACCTATGTAAATCTCAAATTTTTTTCGGATCAAGGACCTACTTTAAAATAATATTTTTTTAAAAAAATATTATAAACATTAAATATATCACGTCGATGTTAAAAAAATAAAACTTAACTCTAAGTTAGTAAATTTAACTATTTAATGTAAATAAATAAAAATAACATATTGTTACATTATAATTGAAAATATTCTAGTTAATTTTGTCCAAACTTTTTAAAAATAAATTAATAACTTAATCATATTCAGTTCAAATGTGTGATAATAAGTAAATAATATACATAATCTAATAAATATGAATAAGAGAAAAGGTAAAATTATAAAATATTATTTAAAATTTGAAGCAATAATTTAATTGTAACGATTATGAAAAAAAAATATTTGGTTCGGGGCGTGCCCCTTTGGTGTTTTTGGTAAGGAGTCCTAATTTAAACGGGTGTTTTATTTATTTCAAAAGATCGACCTAATTTTTAATCGGAGTTCATATTTTAAGATATTTCGGGTTGGTTTTTTTGTTTTGATTAGGATTTTTCGGTTGATAGGTTCTTACTTACACCCCTATGAAGAAAGATTTAATACCCTACGAAGAAATTTGTAGTATTACAAATTGACTACTAAACTAATCAAATTTTATCATATCTTTGTATAATTGTGAGTTTAATATTCGACCTGAAAAAAATTGAAAATTAGAGAACTAAATACGATTTACGATTATTTTTAATAGAGCAAAATCAACCCCCTCAAATTAGGGCCCATCCGAGAAAAAATCATAAGGACCCATAGAGCCCATTTTTATTTATTAATTTTATTTATATAATAATTAATAATTATTTATTTATTATCATTAAAAATCTTCATATACTTTAATGTGCTACTATCACATTACGAAACTCTAATTAAATATATTCATATTAATTTAAATCAGGAGCCTCAAAGAACTAACGCGCGAGATGGTGATTTTTTTTTTCATGGCTGCATTTCGTAACCAAAACTAGACTAAAACAGTAGCTTGGCTCTAGTTGAGTCCGCTAAATGATATCACGATTGACGAAATCGTGTCAAAAATCCGATGTGGAAAATAGGAGTCACACAAACCTAGTTACCACCTCGGAACACTGAAGCAACTTATTTTTCATTTCTTTTTACTTGAGAGGGCTCTTTTTTAAAATGAATTTTTCTTTTTCTCTTTTTTTACATTTCTCTCACAAAAAATTTATTTATTTTTAACAAATTTTACACATATTTTTAATAATTTTTGTAATAAATACTTAGTTTTTACTATGTTTTGTTAAGTAATAAAATTATATTTTATATTTATATTATCTTTTTTTATTCAAACATCTACTTAAATTAATCTATCATATCACATTAAATTTTTAATTTTTCATTATTACGTTTCACTCTATCCAAACACATTCCAAACTAATATATCAATTCAACTATTCACATAGAACTAGGAAGAATTACGGTTATAGTATCCAAAAGATTCTATGATGATTTTTATAGTTTAATAAATCAATCCGAAAAGTTGGAGGTGATTTTTTGGACAAAAATATTGATCCAATTCAAACCACTTTCACCCATATTAAGATGTACTTGGATTGAAGAGAAAAAAAGAAAAAGAAAGAGGAAAAGATAAATATTAACCTCATTGCATATCCAAATGGTTTAAAAATAATTTATCATATATTAAAATGAATAATCCGTACTTAAAATATGAAGTTTAACTAAAAGAAGAATAATATCCATGAGAAGATAACATTTGGCTAAAGGTGTTCATGGGTTCGGACTCGGTGAGCCCATCAACTTGACTAGAGTTTTATGATTTTTTTGGACGTCGACCGGTTGATCAGTCCGTATGCATTACGGCAACCGGTCGACCGATATAATGACCCGCGGCCGAATCCTAAGGTATCGATCGGTCAACCGATCTTCTGGTATTGTGACCTGACTGGTCGACCGATCCCTGCCCACCGGTCGACCGTTCAACTGAACGGATCGACCGATCGAATTAGCCCAGAATCAATCCACCGGTGGACCGATCTTAAAGGACCGACCCGAAGCCAACTGGTCGACCGTTCCTCAGAATCGGTCGACCAATTTTCAGTAGCCTTTTTATTTATATTTATTCATTCATCCACTTAGGAAGTTATGGGAGTGGCTTCTCGTACCAATTTAGGAAGTTCTGGGAGTGGCTTCTCGTACCAATGTTGTAAAAGATAGAATGATGTGGGCAAGTATCCTTTTTCTTCTTGGAGTCTTTTGTAGCGTGTTGTTCCGCGAGTTACGTTTACTGACATTTTAGGTTACGTCGTCTGTCAATATTTATATTAATGTCACATATCGCGACATTCCATAATTCTTAGCGGTCACGATTAATATTAGTTATATTTATATTAATTATAACTAATGTGAGGTTGGCCGACTAAAGAATTTAAGAAGTTCCGGAGTAGCTCTGATACTAATGTTGTAACAAATAGAAACAACTAGAATGATTTGGAGACTTTGGACAAGTTGTCTTTCATGCTTTTGAGCTTTTTCACATAGCGATGGCCTCACATTTAGGAGTGTTCACTGAGTCGGCCAGAAAATCACATTTAGGAGTGTTGACCCGACTCGACTTGACCATGACCCAACCCTTGGTCGAGTTGGGGTCGGGTTCAAATTGAAATTATTTAACCCGAGTTGACCCAACCCTATCCGACCCGATGACTCGAGTTTTTTTTTAATTTTAAATAATATTTAGTTAATTTAATAGTTTTATATCATGTAAATTTTAAAAATATAAAATAAACTATTTTAAATGTAGAAAGTATATAGATATTTAAAACAATATTTTTGGTATTTAAAAATACTTTATTTTTAATTAAAAATAAAATAATAAATACTTTTTATATTAAAAAGTAAAATTAAAAGAGGAAAAATGGTAGTCAGGTAATCCAACTCGGCCTAGATCAGATTGGGTCGGGTTATAGCAAAAAAAAAAAAGAATCTGATCTAATTTGACCCCGACCAAACGGGTTTGTTTATGGGTCGGGTCAAACTTGACCTGTGAACACCCCTATTCACGTTTGTCCTCGTCTATTTCGTGTGTTATGCCAATGATATATTGGGTTACTTCCGTAACGTTCGATGTCATGTCATATTGGTCGTCTATCAACTTTGCATCTCATGACATTTCATGACCCGTAATGAGTCACAACTGACATAGAACGCTTATTTTATCGTTTAATTAATTTAATAATTATCATTTATGATTATATCGATTATATACTTTTAAAATAATATATATATTTATTTGAGTAATTTGATAATAAAAACTATTATCTAAGATTAAATAAAATACAATAGTTGAATTAGTCATATTTGTTAACATAACTTGACGACCATCATGAGATAATCCAATGATATTAATTTTAATCACGTTTACTATTTAACATATATCTTAAATTAATATATAATTATTTAAATAATTTAATAAAAAATTAATATTCTACATCCATTTCGATGCTTATATATACATTTTCCTCCAATTATAAATGGAAGGAGGGTTCTCGGACCCCTGTGATGGTGCAACGTCCTGCCATCAGACACTAACCACTAAGAAATTCACGTACCTCCGTCGTTGATGTACGTAGACTCACTCGATAAATATTTGCTCAAATAGTTAGATGTATATTTCATTATTTGCTCAAATAATTAGATGGTTTATGTGCTATTGTGATATTTATCAATTCTCTTAATTTAATGTTTAATAGAAAATATTTAAATTGTAGTTATATTCAGGGGCGGACCCAGAACCCTATTGTATATGGGTGCAACTTATAACTAATTACTTTTTTATATTAAAATAAACATCTAAAAAATATTTTTTTTAAAATATAATTATTATGAGTTATAAAAAGGTTTAAATAAATGAATTATTTATTTGTATTCAATAATCACATCATCTAAAATGAAATATGGTATCAGTTAAAGAATTTTATTTCATGTGCCTATAACTTATTATTTTAATCTAATTATCTAATCAATTAAAGGATGTTGTAAGGATTCATAGACTATGAACTCTTAAAGTTAGCATTAATAAATTAATAGCATTGAATTTCTTACTAAAAAATAATGATGAATTTCTAAAAATATAAGTTAATGAGTCTAATGCAAATAAATAAAATTAAATTGTCTTAGAAGAATTTGTTAATGTACAATAATTTTGTGATCCAGTATTTCTATTATAGCATTTTTTTCTTGTATAAAAACAAAGAAATTATTTTTTAAAGAGACACATTATAAAAACTGAACAAAAAACCCCATATGAATTGCTTATCTATTTGAGGTGGGGATATGCAAAACTATTTACAAAATTATATTTTTGTGCAATTTTGAACGTGATAATTTATATATCTAATCATTATTTTTTAAATAATTATTAATGTATGATCATATAGATAATAATAATAAATATTGCCAAAATTTATGGGGTCAATTGACCCCATAGAGGACCATGTAGATCCGCCCATGGTTATATTCGAATAAAATCCATTAGTATTCGAATTTGTATGTGCAGGATTTTTATTTAATTTTCACACTACTTTTAAAGTAATTTAAAAAGTTGGGAAAAGAAAAAAAAGGCAAGCATGATATTGGTGATATTAATTTATTGATTAAGAGTCAATACCTGACTTAAAGTATTAACTAGATTTTAATTCTTTGAAGATATTGATCATATAAGTTCTTTTTGCAATTTTTTAACAATTCTTTGTTATTGTGTTATAATCCACTTGAATCCAGGTAATTTAATAAATATAAAAATTAAGATAAGGAAAAGTTTTAAATACTATTTTAAATATCGGAAAAGTTTGAGGTAGTGGGTTAATATAAAAAATTAAATACTATTTTAAAAAGTGTAAAAAATAATATTGCACTAATATTTTTTAATTAGTATAATTTTATTTAATTGTCGTGTTGAATTTGTATGTGCAAGATTTTTATGTAATTTTCAAACTATTCTAAAAGTAATTTAATAAAGTTGGGAAAAGAAAAAAAAATCAAAAGGAGTTAAGTGGAAAAAATCGCACGAATATTATTAGTAGTGTTTTTTTCGACAAAAATATTATTAGTAGTTTGCATTATAATAATATGCAAAAAATGGATTTCATATGGAGAAGTGGAAAAAAAAATGGATTTTTTAATAACTGAAGAATTCTTCGGATTGCGCGTCATAATTGCATTTTGATCATAAGAAGATAAAAGAAAACTTTTTGAAGTAATTTTACCAATATATATTATCATCTTTTACTAAGACAAGAAATGGTCGAAAAGATGACAAAAAAAAACAATAGGCAATATTTAAAATCCTTCCCAGACGTGAAAAGGCACATAAGATTGAGCAAAAAAAGTAAATTTCTAAAAGAAAAAAAAAACTAATAATGGATATACAAAGATCATTCAGATCGAGATCAATTCTTGACCTAATTCTTTTTCGAACTCAACTGATGACAGAATTTTACTCTTTCAATTTTTTTTCTCTTCGTCACCAGCAGATAAGAATAAGAATGAAGTCAAGAATCGCTGCCGATCAAAATGAGAATGCATGCATACACACTCCATACTTCATGTTCACGTGAATTGCATAGGCAATGTCCTATGGGTGGTATTTATAAGGTGAAAATTGAGACATTTAACTAATTAATTATTCAGCATTATATGGGCGGAGAGGAGAAGAAACAGTTGCTCAAGTTTGTGACGGTTCTAGGCAACCGCATAACTCAAAATGGGCCTTTTTTTTTGTTGAATTCCATGTTATAATTTTACATCTTTTTTAATTATATGCTCCTGATAGCAAGGCCTGTTAATAAGTGCACATAGGGAAAAAAAACAATTGATATTTATATATGTTATCAACTTATCGGATGGCAATTTGTGAAACTGGAGACTTATTAAAATGAGTCAATCGCAAGTAATATCAATTTTATACTTTCTTCCATGCATTATATTCTTTATTTCTTTATCGCAAAACTCTCATAGAAAATCTTTCATGATTTCTTAAAATTATTTAACATAGCATGCTATTTTTTTATTTTCCTTATATTCTGTATCTTTCTATCTTTAACTGAAAAATCAAACTATCATTGCTACTAAACACTATTTAGTATTTACCTACTCCGTTAACTGAAATCTTTGGAGACATAAATAATTGTGTTAGGCATTATTTCTCTTTTTATAAATATAAATTATAAAAAAATATTTCTCATTCATATTAATGAGACACGAGGCTATTCTTAGTTGCATTATGCACTTTGAGTATATTGAATAATTTCATCATTTAATCTTCAATTTTGAATCTAGTTGAAACCTATCAATTGATCCATGTAACAGGGTCTAAATTGTAACAACCATCAAACATAACACAACCATATAATATGCACAAAGCATCAAGATAAATAGTCAATATTTTATATTATCCATAGTTCATTATATTATGTTCGACGATAAAATATAAAGTCGCTAGCTTTCACAATCTCGCAAGGCATCCCTCTCCCCGTAGGGAGTCTCGAACCCAACCCATTGTTTTTAGAACCGGATCTATCAGACCATTCCGTTTGATTAGTTCAATTGCGAATCGATCATCGATCATGTCCAATTTGGTATTAAAACTTGGATTGTTAGAAAATTGGATTGGACCTAGTCAACTCGACCGAAATCGGGTTGAACCAGAAATTTGGTGCAATCCGATTTCTTTCAAAAATAAAAAGATGGACTAATAGAAAATAAATAGAAAAAAGAAATTATATTATAGAATGAATGGTGGAAGAATAGGAAGGGGAGAAAAAAAATAAGGGATTAGATTATATAAGAGGAGAAAAATAAGGGATTAAAATATCTAGGATGAATGTAAAAAAGGATATTAGTAATAAGGAAAATAATTTTGAATTTGAAAAAATAAAGGTAAGAAGATAATAATAAAGTCAAAGTTAAATAAAAGATGAACTTAAATAATAAGATAAAATTTAAATCATTGTAAATTATTTAATTAAAAATTAAAGCATAAGTAATATAATAAATTTTATAGGATGAAATTGAAAAAGGAAATAGATAATATGAAGAAAAATATGAAATTATATAATAAAATGTGATAAATAGTAATAAAGAAACATTTAAATAAAAAATAAATTTATTCATTAAATTATTAAATAATAAAATTAAATTGTATCTAATATATATCATATAAATATAAAAACATTTATTTTCTTTTATACCTTACTTTATAACATATTTTCTTGAAGTAATAAAAATAATATTATTTTAATTAAAATTTTATTCAACTCGATCAAAATCGATTGTAACTATGATCAATCATGGATCCGATTTTAAAAAAATTGATCGAGTCCTTTAAGATCCTTTAAGAAAGAGGAGAGAGAGAAAAAGGCTTTATTCCTTTTATATTTAAGTCTAGTGAGAGTGTGAGGAAAGATTTAATACCCTATGAAGAAATTTGGAGTATTAAAAATTGACTACTAAATTAGTAAACTTTTATCATATCTTTGCATAATTGTGAGTTTAATATCTGATTTGAAAAAAAATAATTAATAAGATTAAAAATTAGAGGAATTAATACGATTTAAGATGATTTTTTAATAGAACAAAACCAATCCGCTCAAATTAGGACCCCATACGAAAAAATCATAGAGAACCATGGAGTCCATTTTCATTTATTAATTTTTTATATAATTAATTCATAATTAATTAAAATTTTATTATCATATAATTTTTATATAATTTAATATGTTACTATCAC
Source organism: Pontederia crassipes (assembly GCA_030549335.1). Taxonomy (NCBI): domain Eukaryota; kingdom Viridiplantae; phylum Streptophyta; class Magnoliopsida; order Commelinales; family Pontederiaceae; genus Pontederia; species Pontederia crassipes. The sequence goes on from CM060183.1 coordinate 11,558,748, forward strand.
ATTATGAAACTTTAATTTAATAATTCTAGTATTATATCCTATCTTTAGTTATAAAATAAAATATATTCATAATAATTTAAATTTATTAAATATTTTTTAAAGTATTATTCTATTAAAATAGGGACCCCAATTCCCACCAAGGAGCACTAAATCAACTTTTTTTTTTAAAAATCATTTTTTCTTTTTTTCTCTTTTTTTAATTTCTCTTACAAAATAATTTATTTATTAAATATAATATATTTATTTTAATTAATTAAGTTAATATTATTTATTACTTTTCATTTCATAAAAAAATTAATATTGCATTAAACATAATTTACTATATTTAAAAAATACATTTTAATAAAAAAATATTTATTATTATTTTTTGTAACTTAATAAAATTTTATTTTAAATTTATAATACATATTTTTATTCAAACATATACAAAAATTAATCTATCATATTACATCAACTTTTTTAATCTCTCACCATTATGTTCTACTAAATCCAAACACATTGCGAACTAATTTGTCAATTCAACAATTCTCGTAGAAATAGGAAGAATTACGATTCTACTATCCAAACGTTACCCAAATAATTTTAGAATGGTTTTTATAATTTAAAAAATCAATCTAAAAAGTTGCTGGTGATTTTTTGGACTGAAAAACTAATCTTATATGAACCATTTTCACTCATATTCGTGCCTTGGATTGAAGAAAATAAAAGGGAAAAAGAGAAATATTAGCCTTATTGCATCTCCAAATGGTTTAAAAATAATTTATCATAAATTAAAATTGAATAATCTATACTTAATAATATGAAGTTTAATTAAAAGAAGAACAATATCCATGAGAGGATAACATTTGGATAAGGGTGTTCCTCTGTCCTATTCATCACATTTGGTTGAACACTTACACTGTGTTTGGATTGAAGTGAAAAGAGGGTAAAGAGGGGGAGGGGAAGAGAAATTTTTTTCTTCCTTGTTTGGATAGAATTTTAAAGTAGGGGAATGGAGGAGAATCTCCATTTTATCCCCTACCTTCCCCTCCATTTGTGCTATTTTGTTTTAACTTCAAATTGGGGTGTAAAGTTTCCTTTTCGTTCCCTCATTTTTCGTTCCCTCTCATTTTCTTTCCTTCCTCTTAATGAGTGTTCATTCAAACATAGTGTTAAGGAAAGAGCACAAATCAATACTTGTTGAAGGAATTGGAGGAAGAGAAGGGGAAGCTAGAGTTTTAAATTTTGGCAAGTTTCTACTTTATTTTCTTTTGATTTTAACTACATAATTCCTAATTAGGGCTTCTCTGAATCTTTATCATCTATTCATTTTCGAATTTTACTTGATCATGGGAAAGTCATATTGTTCATGAGTAAGATTAACATTAGTCATGTTCAATTGGTTCCCGAATCTTTAGTTGCATATTTCCATACCTTCGGGTAGTCCAAAAATTATGAAATTTATTCTGATTGATCCCCTCTGAATCTACTTTCGTTGGTATTTTGATTCATGTTAACATGATATCTATAGAGAAAGTTATGTTCTTGTTATTAGGGTACTATTACTCTATTCATTGAAACTGTTACCCAAATTTGTAAATTACATATTACATCCAATATGATGTGGAATTATTTGATAATTTAGGGTGTTATAGACATTGATGTTAGGTTCAACTAAAAATTGGAATCATGCAAAAATGATATATGTAGGAAAAGTTATAATTTTTTTATCGCACCTACTCAGTCTGTCAAGATAAAACTCAAGGCGGATTATGCTACTATTTGTTAAAATTATTGTGCACAGTACAATTTAAGTTATAAATTCAAGGAACTTTATGTGTTGCATCCTATGAAGTATATGTTTATAGAAACTGACAATGTGGAAGAGAAAGAAAATGACAATGTCAACGTCACGTCTACGGGGCAATCGGGAGATGACCGATCGTAGGTAAAAAGGACACCGGGTGAAATAAGTTGAAAGATGGAGGACAATTTTGTTATAAAGTGAAGTTGGAGGTTATCAATGGGATAACAGTCAAAGTTAGAGATTATTTGACATACTTTATCCTCATTTCATCCTGCACCCTTCTTACCTACGATCGGTGATGCATGCAAAATATAACATATATTTAGTCATGCATTTAATCTTATTTCGAATCATTTTCTAATAGCATACATCATTTTAGGAGATTATTTTTATTAATTTTAAAAAAATGAAAATCCACCACTTTATTATCTAGGAATAAGAAAATTGAATTAAGAAAGCAAACAGAAAAAACTGCACTCAAATCGGAGTTAAAACGGAGCTAACAAGTGCAAAACGGTGAGGCAAGGCTAAAATGGCATATTAACGGGCCGTGAAAGTATTTTAACGGCCCATGAAAAGAGCTGTCAAATTCATTACAGACCGTGAAAACCCTATTACAGGCTGTGAAAACCAATTTCTAATGTGAACTGGACCCTATTTATGTCGTTAAAACGTTGTTGTAGGCCGTTACAAACTGCATATTCGAGTTTTGGAGAATTTTTTGAAGAATTTCAAGTCCACAAGGATTCCTATTCATACTATGTGATCCTTGGATGATTTGAAATCATATTAAGACCCAAAATTCGGAATTTGACAAAGCCAAAATTCTAGAAATAAATCAGATTCGAATTTTCCTTATTTGACATAGAAAAGTTTCTGTTTCTTCTCCGATCACATGGAAACTCAACCCCTATAAATAGAGGCATTCTACAGCCAGAAAAAATCATGCTAGGGATGCTAGGACCTGCAACCAGAGTTTTAAAGCCAAGAACGTGAGAGAATTCAGAAGGCTCACCGAGAAAATTTTTACACGATTGACTCTAGAAGAGGACCGGCAATAGTTCATCGGCATTCCTAGAGTCTTCTCTATTATATTTCATGTTGTGATGATCTCATACTTAATTGATACAACTTTCTAGCTTTAGTAATTTGGATCCTTTAGTTTTATTTTCTATTTGAGACAATCATAATAGTTTTAATCGTTAAAGGCAAACTGTTAAACCTTATTTCATAATCGATTATAGTTCAATTTTCTTTCGAATATTCATACTATTATTAATGCTTTTTTAGATATTGATTGTCTTCTACAGTTAGCTATCATCCTTGTAGGAGTAGTTACTTTCGATTGCATGATTTCTGTGGAATTGATTCTTGACTTTTAAGTCCAAGTATTGCATATCACAACTCGTACGATCCTTGATAGAATATTAGTTGTGTGGTATATTAATCATTACCATGTTATGTGTGATAATAGTTTAGAGACTACATTGTAATGCATCTTAATGCCAAGTTTGATTAGATTATGATCCATGACGGAATAGTCTTAATCTAATTTGAATTAAGTGGGTTGATTGATTCTAGCCGAAAATCAATAATTCGGACAGACTCTAATCCGTCATTAGAAACTAACTTATAATATTTGGTTACTTCAGTTTCTCTACAATTTTTTTTATCATCCTAAGGACCTATGCATCAATACATTAGGATAGTTTAATTTAGTTTTAGTTTTCTTTATCTTTCTATTATTTTATTTTCTGCAACTCCTTTTTACCCAAAACCATGTCGTCTCCTATTAGCATATGAAATTATATTAGTTAAATAAATTAATTCCTCGTGGGTTCGACACTCTACTCTTACACTTTATTACTTGATCGACTAGTGCACTTCCTAGCATTTAATTGTTATCAATTCTCGCGTCAAGTTTTTGACGCTGCTGCCGGGGAATTATTCTTTTCTTACTACTCTTATTTTATGCTGCTTTGATATTTTACTTTTCTGTTGATATCATTTGGTCTTTTAGTTGTATAGTTTCCAGGTTTACATCTTTCGTACACGACTCAATTATCATGCACATATCATCACATTCTCAATGGGAAAGAAGAAAATGTCTACCAATCAGCAAATTGAGGAAGATAACGTTGCTATCCAGCAACATAAAGTTCACAACGAGGCAACAACGAGTCATAACAAGCAAATTGATTATGAAGATTTCTTTCTAGACCCAGAAGTCATCATCACAAGCAAGTTGAACCCCCTGCTGAAACAACTCTCCAAGCAATCGTATCAAATCGAAAATCTAGAGAGTCAAGTTTTAAATTTGCGACATCAAAGTAAGGAAGCACAAGAGGATGTCACATCACTTCTTAATTCAAAGTCTTCAGCTAAGTCGAAAGTTGATATCGAAGAGATGATGGGTCAACTTATGATAACAATTGAAAGAAAACTGCAAGCACAAGACCTACTTATTCAAAACTTGGCAGCTCAATTGACTCAAATTCAGAAGCAAATAGAAGTGGATGATTCGATTCGGTTATTCGACACGGAGCTCAAGTTCGATGTGCTGAAAGCAAAGTTGCATGCATTAGAAAGTCAAGTTGCGACTTATCTAAGTGCTGAATTTCCAAACACATCGACGAGAGCCCAACTATCATCATGTGCCCATGCCACCATCAACATTCATATCAAAGAAGAGGGCATCCAAAGTCAAAGTCTTGAGCAAAGACAACAACTATGCAATGGCATGTAAAGAAGACAAGTGAATACTTCATTGAAGATGGACAAGTACGAAGAAGGAGCTGACTTTCAGAGGTCCTTATTACACAAACTTTGTCTCCAACACCGATTTCATTACCATCAACATCGGCGGCCACAACTATGCAAAATCAGATATCATGAAGGGGAGAAAGAACATTACTAACATTAACAGAGACCTCTCTGACTACTACAAAATAGTGGCAAATCAAGGGTAAACAAAGAAGCACATCACCGATATATCAACTACTTCAGTCCAGTGGAGAATCAAGAATCATTCTACTATCCACAATAATAAGGAACACAACTCCCAACTTCAATATAAGAACGTTGCTCCACCATTGGAAGATGACACAAGGGTGGAGAAATTGGCGTCATCCAATACTACACGTGCTGAGTCTCACCATATCGAACGTTCATGATCACATCAAATAATCCCGGTGAGATTGTTCCTTAATTCCTTAATCATTTATTTGTGTGATTGATTATCTTATTTTAGTCTCAGCATATGCCATATCAAAGTCGAACTAGCGACTTTAAATTTAGAACTACTCATTTTCAATCCTTAAACTTATAATTTAGATCTTTCACATAATTTAGTTTAGATTAATTTAGTTCATGTTAGATTAGTTAGTTTGATTATCTTAGTTGCTTAGTATCTTTAGTTTCTTTCTATCATTTTATTATTATTATTATTATTATTATTATTATTATTATTATTATTATTATTATTATTATTATTTTTATGGTTTCTGCGTGTCACAATCTGAATTTTCTTGAAATTTAAACTTTTCTTTCTTCACGGACCGTTATTCAATTTTCACGAGGAGTTAAGTTGAATATTACATGTCGTTATAAGGTTATCACGGCGCAATCAGTGCGTTATTCTATTTATTTCATATTTCACGGGGCATTAGCTTTATTTCATGGGTCTCACAATAGCCTGTGTTGCAAATTTTCAAGTTTCATGGGCCTTAAGAAATATTTAACGGGTTTCATAGTGGGTTGCTAATGGAACACCTCAGTTTCACAGGGCGTAACACATACTTCACGATTCGTTAGCATCCACGCCAATCAGTCAGTTGTAGTATTCACGGGCCGTAGGAAGACCGTCACGCACCTCACAGTGGCTTGTATTTTGAACTTTTGATACTTCATGGGTCGTTACAACCTTATCACGACCCGTAAGTGATTTCACTAGTCATACGCCCTTGGATTTTGCTCGAGTCACGACACTGCATGATTATTACGAGACATTACAAAGTTTCACGGGTCGTTAGAATATTTTCACGGCTCCTCTATTCTCTGTTTTTTTATATGCAGGTTTGTGACGTCGCTCCTTCATGCCCCAATCGCCTAGCGAGCACCGGCACACCGCTTTTCAACAACCTTCGACACCGGGATGCGCGACATTGACTAGCAGCAGGAACTCCGGTGATCTCCCAGCACTGTCCTCATTTGCCTACGACGTGATCCTTCGGCCGTCAACTATTGCGGCCCTCTCTAACTCTCCAGGCGGAAAGATGACCAGACCGAACTGCGCCAACGTTCATCGACAATTAGGACTCTGACGACCTCTGTGCGACCACTGATTGGACGCCGATGGGCGTACTTTGATCAATCCAATCTCCTTCCTCGTCGTCGATGGTTCCTTCATAGAGGCGTCATCCCCGATGTTCGGCACTACAGGATCTGTCTTTACCCCGGCTCACCATCCACCACCGCAATCTCGGCCTGCATCTCCGACCAAAGCCCAATCGCCGACAGCTCTGCCGGCAACCAATTGCACGGAAACAAAGAAGGCAACCACGCAAGAGCCGTGAAATTTTGTTCACGGGCCGTAACTTATTTCCATCTACATGTCGACCTTTCTGTAAGGGGCGTTACAAGTGAATCACGACCCGTGAAATTCTCTTCATAGACCGTTACCTATTTTTCATGGTCGTGAGTTACAACCTTGCATCATATCACCCTACATTATGGCCCCCGTTCATCACCGATGTGCAGAAGAGTCATAAGCTGTTGACGAAGGCTCTCCATCTCAGATTACTCATCCCGAGGAGAATTTGCCAAATGAAAGTCACTTACGAAGCACGAAGGATTTCAACGCCTTGACTTTCTAGAATTAAGCAAAACAACATCGACAACTTCACTATATAATTATCATCTGAACCATACATTGGCTTTTCTCTATGGCGTCCACATCCATCACATTGGGATATATCATGTTGTTTCTTTTCGATTCCTCTCTTTATGATTTCTTTATTATTTTCATACCCCTTTTTTTTAATTTATTTTCAACACTGAGGACAGTGTTGAGTTCAAGCTTAGGAGAGTTTGATGCATGCAAAATATAACATATATTTAGCCATGTGTTTAATCTTATTTCGAATTATTTTCTAATAGCATGCATCATTTTAGGAGTAGTTTGCATTTTCATGCATCATGCCTATCTTTTTATATTGCATTATATGCATACGTTCTTATCATATTTTATCTATTATTTGCATATTTGATTTGCATCATATCGAAAATCTATATAAATTTAAAAAACTTTATATCATTCTTTCTCATGTCTTAATATTTTCTTGTTTTCAAATATTATTAAGGACATTCTGCTAATTAAAGAAATTCGAAGCACTATTATTTTATCTTTTATCGCCTTAGTATTGAGTATTTGGAATGTGAATGTTGCTAAGTAGAACTATGAATATTTCAACGACAAATTCTTGCTCATGCTCTTTTCTTTTATTTTTCTTTAGTCTTGATAATAATTGTCTCTTTGTTGAACATTTAAGTGTTTATTGAGCTTATAATAAAAAAAGAAAATAAAGTAAGAAATGAAAAAAGAGGGTTAGTTGAACCCCAACAAAATAAAATAAAGAAGTACAAAAGTGTTATCTGAAACCTTTGTGTTCGGGTGATTAGATCCGTAGGGGATTCTTGCCTGGCGACCTAAGGGCAACTGCTCTGAGATCTGTCGATCGAAAGTCCGTTACATGGATCACCTTGTGCAATATGGAGAAGCACATAAGTACCAAATCAACAGAAAAAGGTATGAATGAAAATATAGAAGAAGTTTAAAGCAAAAATACATAAGCTCGGTATACACTTATGTTTTCAACATTAAAACTCTTATTTGATAGATTGTATGTTTTGTTGCATGAACTGAACTTGAATGAGTTTAAATATGTCTAATATTCAAAAATTCCACAAGGCTGGGTCATTGGAATGATGGAGAGATACTTTGATGACCGATGTATAAAATATAGTGCTAAGAAAAGTAGTTGACTGACAAGGTGAAAGCGATGATTGGCCATTTTGGTTGGAGCTTTGTCTTGAACATTGTCTGAGGACAAGCAAATATCTAAGCTTGGGAGAGTTTGATGCATGAAAAATATAACATAGGTTTAACAATGCATTTAATCTTATTTTGAATCATTTTCTAATAGCATACATCATTTTAGGAGCTTATTTCCATTAGTTTTACAAAAATGAAAATCTAATCAAATATTGTATTTTATTGTGTAGAAATCAAGAAAACTGAATTATGAAGCCAACGAAGAAAACCGCACTCAAATCGGAGTTAAAACAAAGTCAAAAAGTACAAAACTGTGAAGCTGAAATGACATTAATGGGCCATGAAAGGATTTTAACGAGCCGTGAAAAGAGCTGTCAAACTCATTACAGACCGTTAAAAGTTGCTTCAAGTCACGACCATGATCAGGCCTTCACGGATCGTGAAATCCGCCTCTTTAACATTGCAAGGGCCGTGAAAACTCTGCCACAAATTGTGAAAACCCATTTCTAATGCGAATCAGACCTGTTTAGGCCGTTAAAACGTTGTTACATGCTGTTACAAAGTGCATATTCGAGTTTTGGACGAATTTTTGGAAGAATTTTAAGTCCACAAGGATTCCTACTAATACTATATGATCCTTGGATGATTTGAAAACATATTATGACTCAAATTTTGAAATTTGACAAAGCCAAATTTTCAAAAATAAATTAGATTCGAATTTTCCTTATTTCACATAGAAAAGTTTCCGTTTCTTCTCCAATCATATGAAAACTCAAATCCCTATAAATAGAGGCATTCTACAATAAGAAGAAATCATGCTAGGGATGCTAGGACTTGCAACCAGAGTTTTAAAGCCAAGAACGTGAGAGAATTCAAAAGGCTCACCAAGAAGATTTCTACGGATTGACTCTAGAAGAGGACCGGACAGCAATTCATCGGTGTTCCTAGAGTCTTCTCTGTACTATTTTATGTTGTGATGATCTCATACTTACTTGACACATCTTTTTAACTTTAGTAATTTGGATCCTTTAGTTTTATTTTCTGTTTGAGACAATTGTAATAGTTTTAATCGTTAAAGGCAAACTATTAAACCTTTTTTAATAATCGATTATAGTTCGGTTTTCTTTCGAATATGCATGCTATTATTAATGCTTTTTCAGACATTGATTTCCTTCTATAGTTAGCTATCATCTTTGTAGGAGTAGTTACTTTTGATTGCATGATTTCTATGGAATTGATTCTTGATTTTTAAGTCCAAGTATTGCATGTCACAACTTGACGGAATATTAGTTGTGTGGTCTATTAATCATCACCATGTCATGAGTGATAATAATTTAGAGACTACATTGTAATGCATCTTAATGCCAGGTTTGATTAGATTATGATCCATGACGGAATAGTCTTAATCTAATTTGAACTAAGATAGGTTAATTGATCCTAACTGGAAATCAATAATTCGAACAGATTCTAATCCATCATTAGAAACTAAGTTATAATATTTGGTTACTTTAGTTTGTCTACAGTTTTTTTATCATCCTAAAGACCTATGCATCAGTAGATTATGTTAGTTTAATTTAGTTTTAGTTTTCTTTATTTTTCTATTATTTTATTTTCTGCAACTCTTTTTTACTGAAAACCATGTCGTCTCCTATTAGGTTAGTTAAATAAGTTAATTCCTCGTGGGTTCGACACTCTACTTTTACACTTTATTATTTGATCGACTAGTGCACTTGCTAGCATTTAATTATTATCAATTCTCGCATCAAATTTTTGACAATAAGCCTAACATTTATATAGAACTCATATGCCTAAAATTTAAAAATCAATTTAAACTAATTAGCTAAATAGATGACAATAACATAAAAAATCTTATTTACAAATAATTTTTTTGTACATCACTAAGAGTCACATACTAGCACATTAAGGTTTTGTTTGGTAATAACAAAATCAATGTTTCAAATAGCGTTTAGAAATTCAAACGCTATTTGTTTTTTATTTGGTAAATGATAAAAATAAGTAGAGTACAGTGTTTTATATGAAAATATTAAAAAGCTACTTCTACGAGCATTTAACGATTCAAGTTTAGCAGTTTATAATTTTTTACAATTTCACCCTTATTCAAATGCATTATTTCTTTCTCAACTTATTTTATTTTTTCATTTTTATTTTATCATAATTTAACTATATTTATTTTTATATTCATGATTGATTAATTATAAATTATTTATTTGTTAACAATGAATAAAAATTGATTTAATAATTAATATTTTCATATCATGTATGCACTATATAAAATTATTGTCAATATAAATTTCTATGTATTGTAATAAAATTTGTATAGTGCTTGAATTGAATAATTTATCATATTTTCAAGAGTTTAACGGGGTTCTCCCAACTTAAATTATCTCTGGACCATCCGTTGGGGATCAGACAGTCCAGATTTCATGAGCTAATGCTGGGGAGAGGGAGAGGGTGGCGGAGGCGAAGGAAGGCAGAGGGTCCAACGCACTCTCTGTCACCGCCCGTGCTCGCTCAGTCGTTGCCCATGTCCGTATCTGCTCCATCGGAGACTCTTTACGGTGGTTCAGTAGTGCGACGACGAGGTACTCATCGGGATGACGTGCAGAGAGCAAGAGAAAGAGGGCAGAGAGATATGGAGAACGAGAGAGGGAGGAGAGAGCTGAGATGGCAGGGGGTGCGGGGGACTTGGTTCCACCGCCGTCTTCGCGAGTCGCCGCCGCCCAAGGCAAGACCACGTCCGAGCAAGACCTCCTTGCCGTGTTCCGCACCTCGCCACCGCCTTCTCCGCGAGCCTCCCTCGCCGCGCCTCTTCCTCCATCGAACGAGATCCAACCACTACAAGAATTTTTAGTTTTAGTGACATTTATATAAAATAGAAAAGTCACCAAATTTTAATACATTCTGTAACAAATAGTAAATGTCACTAATAAATAATAGTTAGTGACGTATGGTTATCTTCACCCAACATATCAACACATCTCTCTCTTCACCCAACCGATCAACACACAACTCCTCTCATCTCTTTCCCTATTATTTTGCCTGCTAGATTTGTTTCACCGCACTTTGCCGCACATCGCCATGGTGTCTCTTCCGATCTCTGCCATCGCCATCAGCCAATGCACCTCTAGGTCAATCGTCACTACTTCAGGTTTGCCTTGAACCCTAGATGGCAACCTTCTCTATCTCTCGTGCCCTCTTCCCCCAAATCACTTCTCTGGTTAGAACCTACCCTCTGTCAATTGAAGATTCTTTAATAAGAGAGCATGCAGGTGGAGTTTGCCGAAGGGTGATGAAGATTCTGAGTGACCGCTGAAACATCTTTTTCATCTAAATTTAGGAGAAGGAAAGAGGGGCGCCCTAAGAACGAAGAAGAGGATAAGGAGGAGGATAGCAATCAAATTCATTTTGTCTGTAAGTTTACTTCTTGTTTTGGGCGGAATTTGTGACTCAATTTCATTCAACATAGAGTTTTAGAAATTTGAATGATATTAATGATCATAATTTGAAAGATATGAAAGTGAGCAAACATCTCCTTGTTCGAATGATTGCATCTAAGTAAATAAGCATCATAACTGCCAGATTTGTAATGGCTAGAGATTTATATCATTAGGTGTATCACAAAAGAAAGCAAAGTTCAGCATCCCTCATGTCATTCTCTGGTACACTCAAACTCAGCTACTACTTGATATGCCTTTTTTGTTTTCTTAATGTTTCATTGTTATCGAGTCTAATTTGGGTGACATTTTTTTCTATAGGCTACTTAATCCGTTAACTGAACTAGAATCATTAAATCCAGATGTTCAATTATGACTTGAAGAAATGAATAAAGACAAGGCATATCTGTACCTGATTTCAGTCAGTTGTGGTATGTGGAGTGTAATATGTGGTTCCCAATTTTTTTTTGGACATGTGAATAAGTTCATGCTCTTATATTAACATTTGATGGTTAATAGGTTACTTTTTATTCTTTTAATAGTCTCAATTATGTATTGGATTCTTAATAAACTTGAATGATTATTTGTTTGTAGCAGTAGTGGGAATTGAAGTAGCAGCGGATACCAAAGAAAGAGAAGAGAAGAGAAAAAGCAAGTTGGTCCTTCATCTTTTTCCTCGATGTTTGCTCGCTTTCAAACTCATTGCTTCTCTCTCTCTCTCTTTTATTTTATGTATTATACTAATGCTATAATCAGTTTAACTTTAAAAGATAAAAAAATTTTGTAGTGAAAATCGAGATAGTTTACAAAGACATCAAAGCATGGACATTGAGCAACGACATAAGAATGAATTTGTACACTAGTTTATGAAGTAAGCATTTTTTTACTTTAAAAGTACATTGTCTTTTTATAAAATTAGTTTATAAAATAAGCATTTCTTTTATTTTAGTGGAGGTCATCCATTAACAGGTATTCAGTCAGCTAGAATGGCTACAAAAATAGGAAAATCTTGTAGGGATTTGCTCCCCTTGTATATTGATGGTGATTGGAGAACCCTTCTAACGGAAGAGAAGCAACGTGCTTGGGAGCATGTTTCATGTAATTAACTCTTCCAAATTATTATGAGAGCACATAAATAAATTTAGAGCAATTAAATGAACAATGAGAGCACATAAATGAGACGAGAATTTAGTATAATGAAGTGTTCTTATTTTTTTCTTTCATGTAACCAATTATTGCATCTTTTGCCTTCTTATCAACTCGTTCACATGATCAAAAGTCTCATAAAAAGTCAAACAAAATGTGATTCTCCCAAAGTTCCGATGAACATACATGAAAGTGAAACAAATTAGGAAACAAAGTAAGGTGATGCCTCAAATTGTATATTTCATAATTTTTTTAAAATATTTAATGAATGTTAACTTTCCAATTTGGATTCTTCTTATTAATCCTAGTTACTCTTATCAATCTTACTTATTTAAGCATTTAAAACAGTTGGCTAATTACTAATGTTATTTTATAGTTGATGACTGGCTGGATGACAATTGGAATGAACCAAGTTCCATGATTTGCAAGTTTTGATTTCAGCTATGCTAAAGTGGTGAAGAAGTGCGATTGCTAAGGGCTGGATCTTTGTACTTGGAAAACGAAACTTGGCACCAAAGTGTAGTTGGACAAAGGAAATTTTAATTTGATCTTTTAATTTGAGCATAATTAGTAGGCTACTGGAACTTGGGTTGTAACATATTTGATCTTTTATTTTTTTAGTATTCATGATATACATTTAAGAGTTTTTTTTCTAATGAGCTTCATGAGTAATGTTTAATTTGTTATAATATTTTTAATTTAGAATATTCTATTTGAAATTAATTCAATTTAAATGGAATAAAAAATATTTGGTGACGTCTAAAAAGATCTTTTAGTAATATTTAAACGTTAGCAAATATCTTTTTTGTGACGTATAAACATTACTAATATATTCAATTTGTGACATTTTCATATGTTTTGAAGTTAATAAATCTAAACTTTAGTGATGTTTAATTGTTACTAAAGCTTTACATTTTGTGACGTTTAAATGTCACTGTAAAGATAAAGTTCGTGACTTTTGTTATTTTGGTGAAACTATTTAAATAAACGTCACGAGGAACTTTCTGTAATAAGATTTATGTGACGTTTGCAAGGTGACGTCTAGTATACGTCACGAAATAGTTTTTGTGACGTTTAATTGATATTTGATGACGTTTAATAGACATCACAAAAGTTTAATTTTGTTGTAGTGAACCCCGCCGCCATGGCCTCCGCTACGTCTCTCCCTTTGACGCGACGCCTGCAGCTCCCGCCACCCCAACCATCGCCGAACCCAATCCGCTGAAGCCGCCTCCCCCCTGCCTTCCTCCGCCTCTGCCATACTCTTCCTCTCCCCGACATCATCCTCGCGAAATCTGGATATTTATTAAACACTTATTTGTTAATAAGTCTAAATGAATATTTGATCATTAATTATTATTTATTATTTACTAATTAAATTATTATTTATAATCAAATCGTTATTCGTCTATCAAATCGTTACGAAAACAACACCATTTGAGTAGGGCGAGTACATTAACCACCTTCATTACTCTTCACCGTACTTCATTAATCACACCTTATAAATACCAACAGAATATAAGGGAAGACCTACAAGTTTTTCTCTTTGTTTCATGACGGTGACATCGAAAAAATATATAAATTGTTATATACAAAAAGAGAGTTTATTTTGTAAGTTTGCTTTTGGATTCATAGTTTGCTTTTGTAAGTATTATCTTTTTTTTGTTGTTTTTACGAATTGGTTGATGTTGAAAGCATAAAAATTATAACAAAATAGCACGCGTACAAAGTTTCATCAATGCTATGATTTATTACAACAAAAATAATAAAATGTAAATGATATCCCTGTTCCTAATAAGTTATATATGATGTCATCAATTAATCCGTGCCTATGATAAATGTATTATTCTTTATTCTCCTACGACAATCCGATGGCTTTATGACTGGCTATAGAATTTTTTTTCTTCATCATCCGGAAATGCACTACACCAAAAAAATAATTTTAGAAGCCAAACACATTAGTCCTTAAAACTTTAATTCTATTCTTTAATACTTTTTTGGACCAAAATTTCTTGGTCCCTACAAGTTGACCATTAAAAATTCTCAGTGAGCAAAATTTTATGATTAGTTCTACAAAGATGATCTTTTAATAACCACAAGTGAAATTTTGATTTCAAATAAATAAGAATTTGGAACTACTATCACATTAGTCTCTAATACTTATATTTTTAAAAACTAAATATAATTAGTCCCTAAAAAATTAGTCTTTAAATCATAATTTTATTGAGCGGTTTTCTCTCCTTTTGTGAACAACTATATAAATATGCTCAAAGCCTCAAACTTAAATATCAATGTAAATTTTAGGCAAAACGAACTAAAGATAGTAGTAAATTTTATTAAATATTAAAACATAACATTTTCAGCAGTTGAGATTTGGGTCATGTTTTTTTTATATATTAATCTTGATATCTAGAAGACTATGAAGTAATTTAATTTGAAACAAAGAGAATAAAAAACTAAACCTTTGGTTCCTATTCTGTTCTTTTTTGAAGTTCATTGTCAAATTAGTTGAACCAATCTTGACAGTAACATTATTGTGAGGCACTATTAGGTAATACTAATTTATAAGATTGCCTATTACCAAATGAAAAATCCAAAGTGCAGTGAATATTTAATGTTTTCTCATCGAACTAATTAGTAATATAAAATGACAAATTATTATTTTCAATCATCTCCTTAGTTACTAATCATCTGCCGACATCACAAGATGGCAAGATTACATGGAGCCAAATTAATTGTCCTGCACTTCCCTCCCTGAGGTCCATGCAACTTCATAATTTTAAATCTATGCAACTTCATGAAATAAACACGTTATTATAATATATTAGATCTATAAAAATAAGATTATACATTAAATAATACGTGCTATATTAATTAAGCTTATAATTAAACATATTAAATTTTTAGGTAATAGTTACAGATAATATTTTGATAAAAAAATTAATCTTAGATTATAATGGACATAACAAAATATTCATATATTTCACTAAAATTTTAAAATCACCAAAACTTAATAATAATAACAATGATAATAATAGTATCCGTAGTAGTAATTAAATATATAACAACTGGAAGTTTTATCAAAATGGAAGACATATTACTTAAAAATAAAAAGTATTAAATTTTAGTATTTAGATAAATATATAACAACAACAAAAATGATATAATCATAGTAGTTTAAAATTTTCATGTTTCGGGATAAATTTTCTATTAAATACTTTTATATAATTATAAAATAGATATTTTCGATAATAGTCATAGATTATAATTTAATGGAAATTAATCGTATATCTATAGTGCATAGAAAAAAAATATAATAACAACTGTTAGTCTATTTCAAATACATAATTAATTTAGGGACGGGTTGTTTAGAAAGTCTGAGAAAAGAAATAAAATTATACTTAAAATAAAAAAAATGACACTATTCTATCAGTATTAATATTTGACTTACCTCCGTCGTCGATGTACGTAGATCAATAGTTAGATGTATATGTCATTATTTGACTCAAATAGTTAGATGGGTTATGTGATATTTATTATTTTTCTTATTTTAATGTTTAATAGAAAATATTAAACAGTAGTTATATTCGAACAAAATTCATTAGTATTCGAATTTGTATGTTCAAGATTTTTATTTAATTTTCACACTATTCTTAAAGTAATTTAAAAAGTTGGGAAAAGGAAAAAAAGGCAAGTTTGATCATGGTGATATTAATTTATTAATTAAGATTCAATACCTAACTTAAACTATTAAGTACATTTTAATTCTTTGAAGATATTGATCATATAATTTCTTTTTCCAGATTTTTAACAATTCTTTGTTATTGTGTTATAATCTACTTGAATCCAGTCCATTAAGACAAAAAATATAGAAAAAAAAGAATAATCTAGGATGGGGCAATTTAATAAATATAAAAAGACAATATTGAGAATTCTGAGGAGATTGAGCATAAAAAGTAAATTTTAAAAAAAAACTGCAATGGATGTGCAAAGATCATTTAGATCGAGACCAATTCTTAACCTAATTCTCCTTCGAATTTTACTATTTTTTCTCTCTTTGTGACTACGAGACGAGAAGAAGAACTAAGTCAAGAATTGGTTACGACCAAAATGAGAAATGCATGCATGCACACTTGGTATCCTCGTGAATTGCAAATTAAAGCATCATCCTATGGATAGGTATTTATAAGGTGAAAATTGAGGCCTTTAACTAATTAATTATTCAGCATTATATGGGGTGGAGAGGAGAAGAAGCAGTTGCTTAATTTTCTTACAGTTGTTGGTAACCGCATAATTAACTCAAAATGGGTCTTCTTTTGATGCTCCTGATAGCAACACCGGTTAATAAGTGCACAGAGGAAAAAGAACTATTCATATTTACATATGTTATCAACTTATCGGATGGCAATTTGTGAAACTGGAGACTTATAAAAATGAGTCATTCACAAGTACATAAGGATATCAATTATATTCTTCATTTCCTTATCATAAAATTCTCAAAGAAAATCTTTCAGCATCTTAATTTTTTTAAAATTTTCCTTATCATAACATATTAAAGGTTTATCCTTTACATTTGTTGATTTCGCACCTTTAGATCTTTAACTGAAAAATCAAATTATCCTTGCTACTAAACACTATTCACCTACTCCGTTAACTGATATCTTTGGAGACATAACTAAATTGCGTTAGGCATTATCTCTCTTTTTATAAATATAAATATAATATAAATCATAAAAAAAATATTTCCCAGTCATATTAATGACACGTGAGGTTAAATTATAAAAAATAAATACATTATGAATTTTGAGTATATCGAATAATTTCATCATTTAATGTTCAATAAACCTATCAATTGAAGCACAAAATGGCGTCATTGTAACAACCATCAAACATAACACAACCATGATATGCACAGTCAATATTTTAAATTATTCACAATGACATTCATTATATTATGTTTGACGATAAAATATAAAGTTGCTAGCTTTCACAATCTGGCAAGGTGTCCCTCTATCTGTAGGGAATAGCGAACTATTGCCCATTATATCACAAAAACATGCAGTAGAATCGGATCGATCCAGCCGATCAGTTCAATCGCGAATAAATCATCGGTCATATTTGGTTTTGAATTAAAAATTAGATTGAACCCGGTCAACTTGGCCAAAATCGGATTGACAAACTGATTCAATTTGGTTTCTTTCAAAAATAAAAAGCTAAACTAATAGAAAATAAATAGAAAAAGGAACGTATATTATAGTATAAATGTTGGAAGAATAGGAAAGAGATAAGAAAATAAAGGATTAGATTTTATAAAAGAAGAAAAATAAGGGATTAGATTTTTTATGACAAATGCAAAAAAAGGTTATTAGTAATATGGAAAGTTAATTTGAATTTGAAATATAAAAGGTAAGAAGACAATAATAAAACAAAATTTAAATAACAGAGAAAATCATCGTGAACTTAAATAAGATGATAAGATTTAAGTCATTAAATAAGGTAAACAGTGGAGAGCCATGTGGCATGTCCACATTTTTTTTTTTTGAAAATTTGGAAAAAAATAAGAATAAGAACATCATGGAATCATATTAACATACTTAATCATAAATATTACTGTATAAAATCTGATAAAATAATTAAAATATAAGAATATGAATGGGCAGAGAAGTCCAACTTTAGATTTTGACAACTTAATCATAAATATAATAGAAAAATATAAATCAAAATACGAATGGGAAGAGGACTCCAACTTTTAACGGATTTTAATAATGAAGACTCATGCAATATGTAAAAAATCCTGTTAGATTAGAACATCTCCTCTCCTTCGAGACTACTACTTATATTTGTATTGGATTAGTATATTAAAAATTAAAGCACAAGTAATATAATAAATTTTATAGGATGAACTTGAAAAAGGAAATAGATAATATGAAGAAAAATATGAAATTATATAATAAACTGTGGGATAATAACAAAGAAAAATTTAAATATAAAATAAATTTATTCATGAAATCATTAAATAATAAAATTAAATTATAACTAATATATATTTTATAAATATAAAATCATTTATTTACTTTTATACTTTAATTTATAAGATATTTTCTTGAAGTAACAAAAATAATATTATTTTAGTAAAAATTTGATTCAATCCGATCAAAATAGATTGAAATAATGGCTTAGCTGATATAAAATAAATGATAAGTTGAAGTGCTGATAAGTAGATTAATGGTTGAAGCTGATTTTAAAAAATTAGCAATTACGTGTTTGGTAATAAAAAAACTTATAAGTTATTATTTTAGTAAAATGACCAAAAAGTTATTAATATTATGATAGATGAAATATATGAAGAAAGTTATGTATATTATAAGGGCAAAATAGTACATTCATTCATCAAACTAATCAATTTTTTTCTCACACAAAATAAGCTGGGTTCCCCCAGCTTATTTTTTCTGACTTATATGCAGTTAAAATAAGTGCTTATCACTTCTTTTTGTCAGTTACCAAACATGGAGATTTCTTAAAAATACTTATATAGCCAAACACACCTTAATTGTTCAATTAATTCAGTCCAATTTTAAAACCATTGATGAGTTCTTTAGGATCCTTTAAGAAAGAGGAGAGAAAAAAAGAGGCTTTCTTACTTTTATACTTAAGTCACGTGAGAGTAGGGGTGAAAGTTGTTCGGGTCGGATGATTTTTTTGACCAAAAATTTTGACATTCAAATTTCGGGTGGGTTTTTAATGCATAAAAGGTCACCCTATTTTTTTCAGAAGAAAAAACTTGACCTATGTAAATCTCAAATTTTTTTCGGATCGAGGACCTACTTTAAAATAATAATTTTTAAAAAAATTATAAACATTAAATATATCACGTCGATGTTGAAAAAATAAAACTTAACTCTAAGTTAGTAAATTTAAATATTTAATGTAAATAAATCAAAATAACATATTGTTATATTATAATTGAAAATATTCTAGTTAATTTTGTCCAAACTTTTTAAAAATAAATTAATAACTTAATCATATTCAGTTCAAATGTGTGATAATAAGTAAATAATATACATAATCTAATAAATATGAATAAGAGAAAAGGTAAAATTATAAAATATTATTTAAAATTTGAAGCAATAATTTAATTGTAATGATTTTGAAAAAAATATTTGGTTTGGGGAATGCCCCTTTGGTGTTTTTGGTAAGGAGTCCTAATTTAAACGGGTGTTTTATTTATTCCAAAAGACTGACCTAAATTTTAATCGGAGTCCATATTTTAAGATATTTTGGGTTGGTTTTTTTTTGTTTTGATTAGGTTTTTTCGGTTGATAGGTTCTTTACTTACACCCCTATGAGGAAAGATTTAATACCCTACGAAGAAATTTGGAGTATTACAAATTGACTACTAAACTAATCAAATTTTATCATATCTTTGTATAATTGTGAGTTTAATATTTGACCCAAAAAAAAATTGAAAATTAGAGAAATAAATACGATTTAAGATTTTTTTTAATAGAGCAAAATCAACCCCCTCAAATTAGGGCCCATTCGAGAAAAAATCATAAGGACCCATAGAGCCCAGTTTTATTTATTAATTTTATTTATATAATAATTAATATTTATTTATTTATTATCATTAGAAATCTTCATATACTTTAATATGCTACTATCACATTATGAAACTCTAATTAAATATATTCATATTAATTTAAATCAGGAGCCTCAAAGAACTAACGCGTGAGATGGTGATTTTTTTTCATGGCTGCATTTGGTAACCAAAACTAGACTAAAAACGCAGTTTGGCTCTAGTTGAGTCCGCTAAATGATATCACGTTTGACGGAATCGTGTCAAAAATCCGATGTGAAAAATAGGAGTCACACAACCCTAGTTACCACCTCGGAACACTGAAGCAACTTATTTTTCATTTCTTTTTACTTGAGAGGGCTCTTTTTTAAAATGAATTTTCTTTTTCTCTTTTTTACATTTCTCTCACAAAAAAATTATTTATTTTTAATAAATTTTACACATATTTTTAATAAATAATATATTATTAACAATTTTTGTAATAAATACTTTTTTGTTAACTAATAAAATTATATTTTATATTATCTTTTTTATTCAAACATCTACTTAAATTAATCTATCATATCATATTAACTTTTTAATTTCTCATTATTACTTTTCACTCTATCCAAACACATTCCAAACTAATCTATGAATTCAACTATTCACATAGAACTAGGAAGAATTACGGTTATAGTATCCAAATGATTCTAGGATGATTTTTATAGTTTAATAAATCAATCACTACAACAAAATAGTCATTTAAGGACACAAATTGAAGCGTCTTTATTTTACACAAAGTGTTCGTTTATAAGGACGCTTTATATAGCGTTGGTATTATTATAAAATAATAAGGACACAAATATATTTAGCGTCCTGATTTTAAAATTTTAAGACATTAATTTTGTGTCCCAATGATATTTGATAATAGGGACGCTTCTTATTATGCGTCCTAATAAAATTCGATAATCAAGACGTCACTGATTATGTGTCCCCATAATATTCGATAATAATGACGTCACATATTATACGTCCTAATAATATTCCATAATAGGGACACCGCTTATCATGCGTCCTAATAATATTAGATAATAAGGACACCACTTATTATGCGTCCTAAAAATATTAGATAATCAAAGGCATCGCTTATTATGTGTCGCAACAATATCTGATAACAAAAACATCTTTTATTATGCGTCCCAATAATATTTGATAATATGGACATTGCTTATTATACGTCCCAATAATATCCGATGATAGAGACGTTGCTTATTATGCGTCCCAATAAATAGGGATGTCACTTTTTATGCGTCCCAATAAATAGGGATGTGGTTTTTTATGCGTCTCAATAATATTAGATAATAAGGACACTGCTTGTAACGTGTCCCAATAAATAGGGACATCACGTTTTATGCATTCCAATAATATTCGACAATAGGGACACTGCTTATTATGCGTCCTAAAAATATTCAATAATAAAGACGCCACTTATCTTATGTCCCAATAATATTTGATAATAGCAACGTCTCTTATTATGCGTCCCAATAATATTCAATAATAGGGACATCACTTATTATGCGTCCCCATATTATTCAATATTAGGGACACTACTTTACCATGTATCCTTAAAATATTTGATAATAAGGACACACTTTACTATATGTCTCGAAAATATTCAATAATAGGGATGATATATATTATGCATCACTAAAATATTTGATAATGGGAACGTCGTTACTCCTCTAATAAATTAAGAATATAAGGATGTAGCTATTTATACATATATCAAAGAAGTTTGCACCATTCATCTCTAACTAATTTATCTAATATGACAAATATTGTATATAATATAATAAATATATAATTAACTTATATTATAATATACATTTATGATATTAAAATTTTGAATAAAATAATAATTCATAAGTTAAAGTTTAAAGCTTAGTAAATTTTAGACTAAATGAAGGAAGAAAGAGCAAGTAAGATGTACAAACATAGTCCCACATTCATAATACTAACAACATAAGAGTAATGAGACATCTATAAATAAAGGAAGACACTAGTGGGCCAATGTGCTTCTTCATGGAGAAAGTCCATTTATGAATATTTTCTAAATTTATAATAATAAACTTTATAAAACTATTTCTTTTGTTAAGAAATAATAAAAAAAATTGGGTTGACCCTAAAACCGTGGTCCAACCCGGTTTTTTCTGATTTTGACCGGTTTTGGCTGGTTTTGGCTGGTTTTGACCGGTTCTTGACCTGTTCAACCCGGTTCAATTGGGGTTCCAGTTTTAAGGCTTGTATTAAGTTGTCTTAGTGGCCGGTCGACGGTCGGATCGGTCTGGTCGGCTTTAATAACATTGCATTAGAGACGCTAGTGATACAATATCAAATAGCGTTTTCAATTTAGAAACACAAATTAACAACGTAAACGATAATGTCTTCACATTTGTGTCGCATGATAATGATGTAAATATTAGCGTTTTAAAATTTTTGACACAAAAAATAAGGACACTTTGAAAAATGCTGGTGAATTTGTTAACGACGCAAGCTAACAACATAAACTAAAATGTCTTTAACTTAACAACGTCAGCCGACGACACATGTAATTGCATCATTAAAATAGAGTCGCAAGTGGATGACGCAAAAATAGCGTTTGCAATTTAACAACATTGATTAAAGACAGAGCAATAAGTGTCTTAATATTTGAGATGCACGTTAGCAACATAAAATGTTAACGTCCCAAATATTATTTTCGACACCAAGAATAAGGTCGTTTTTAAAAATGCAGGTGACCTGTTTAAAGATGCAAAAAATGCGTTTATAAGAATATAAATTTGCATCCTTAGATGTGATTTCTCTTGTAGTGAATCCAAAAATTTGGAGGTGATTTTTTGGATAAAAATACTGTGATCCAATTCAAACCACTTTCACCCATATTAAGATGTACTTGGATTGAAGAGAAAAAAAGAAAAAGAAAGAGGAAAAGATAAATATTAACCTCATTGCATATCCAAATGGTTTAAAAATAATTTATCATATATTAAAATGAATAATCCGTACTTAAAATATGAAGTTTAATTAAAAGAAGAATAATATCCATGAAAATAAAACATTTAAAATGTATAAAAATAGTAGACAAATAAAATGTTATTTTTATAGTTTAAAATAAAACATTTAATATATATTTTATATTAAAAATGCTTAAATAAAAAATAAAAAAATGGTGGTAAGTAACCTCGACCACCCGATCCGATGTAACCCGAACTAAATAGGGTCGGATCGGGTCCGCTTCACAAGAATCTCTCAACTTGACCCAACTCGACAAATTGGGTCAGGTTTGGGGTCAGATCGGATTCAACCCAACCCCTAAATATGTTGTCATGTGTCCTTTAATTTTTATAAATATGTTTGAAAGCATAAATTATTATGCTAATTAAAATAGTAATTATGATGTGGAAATGTGCAAATAACTAACCAACATTGAAATTGCCAACATGTGAAATTAATAGTTATAATTAATATGTAAACATATATATATATATGTGTGTATGTATATGGAATTAAAATGTAAATATTATACAAAATTTAACAAATTTATAAATGTGTAGATATATAAGTTCACAAGGTAACTAATTTGAGTGATAAATTATAATAAAATGTAATATGTTTAATATACTATAAACACTACTATACGTAATAGTTATAAATAATATTTTGATAGAAAATTAATCTAAAAGCATAACGGAGGACAAAAAAGATAATCAAATAAATCTTAAAATCACCAAAATTTAAAACAATAGTAATAGTCATAATAATAATTAAATATAAAAAATTGACTCACTTTAAAAGTTTTATGAAAATCTAAGCTGATTGTGTTTGAAAATCAGAATCAAGCTAGAACCGCAATCTAGTTCCGATCGATTTCGTCTTAAAATATAGAAAAATAGTAGACAAACAAAATATTATTTTTGTAGTTTAAAATAAAACATATAATATATATTTTTAGATTTAAAAATGTTTAAATAAAAAATAAAAAATGCTGATAATTATGTAACCCTGACCACCCAACCCGACCTAACCCGAATTGAGTAGGGTTGGATCGAGTCCGCTTCTCAAGAATCCCTCAACTTGACCCAACTCGACCAATTGGGTCAGGTTTGGGGTCGGATCGGATTCAACCCAACCCCTTAATATGTTGTCATGTGTCCTTTAATTTTTACAAATATGTTTGAAAGCATAAATTATCGCGCTAATTAAAATAGTAATTATGATGTGGAATTGTGCAAGTAACTAACCACCATTGAAATTGCCAACATGTGAAATTAATAGTTATAATTAATATATAAATATATATGTATATGGAATAAAAATGTAAATATTATATAAAATTTAACAAATATAAGTTCACAAGGTAACTAATTTTCATGAGAAATTATAATAAAATGTAATATGTTTAATATACTATAAATACTACTATACATAATAGTTATAAATAATATTTTGATAGAAAATTAATGTAAAAGCATAATGGAGGAAAAAACATAATAAAAAAATCTTAAAATCACCAAAATATAATAATATTGTATTTATGTTAAGATCACAAAATTAGGGGAGGGGGCTTACCATATATTTTCTATTTATAGAATTATATATATATATATATATATATATATATATTACTATATATAATGTTTCAAAAAGTTAGGGGACTTAATTATGTCAAATTCATAAAATTAGGGGGGCCTTATGATATATTTTATATATGTACATAATAATATATAATACTATATATGTAATATTGTAAAAAGTTAGAGGGGCCATGGTCTCTCCCCCCTCCCCCCACCCAAAAAAAAAAAAAAGCATAAGGTGGCTCCATCCTGATCCAAACACATTTCGAACTAATATATCAATTCAACTATTCATCTAGAACTTAAAAGTCTAAAATTTAAAAATTAGTTAGCTAAATAGATGACAATAACACAAAAAATCATATTTAAAATAATTTTTTTTGTACATCTCCAGGGGTCACATACTAGCACATTAATTTTTTGTTTGGCAACACTAAAATTAACGTTTCAAATAATGTTTAGTAATTTAAACATTATTTTTATTTGGTAAACGATAAAAATAAGTACAATTTAGTGTTTCGTATGAAAATATTAAAAAGCTATTTCTACTAGCGTTTAGTGATTAGAGGTTAGCTTTTACAATTTTATCTTTATTCAAATGCATTATTTCTTTCTCAAGTTATTTTATTATTTTTTCATTATTTTATTGCCATTTAACTATATTTATTTTTATATTCATGATTAGTTAATTATAAGTTATTTATTTGTTAACAACGAATCAAAAATAATTTAATAATTGATATTTTCATATCATGTATGCACTGTATAAAATTTATTGTCAATATAAACTTCTATATATTTTAATAAAAATTAGTTATGATATTTAATTTTATTCATTTGATATACAAATAATTTATTAATGTATTATAATAAATTTTGTATAGTGTTTGAACCGAATAATTTATCATGTCATTTTATATTCATCTAACTGGTTCTAATGTTAAATTTACCAAATATTTATTTGTTAATATTCTAAATGAACATATCAATAATCATCATCCGTTAGTTGTTATTCTTTAATTAAATTATCGTCTGCTATTAAAATTTACCGAATAATTTTTTTTATTGTTTTTACGAATTGGTTGACGTTGAAAGCATAAAAATTATAACAAAATAGGAAAGTTTCATCAATGCTAAGATTTATTATCACAAAAATAATAAAATGTAAATGACATCCCTGGTCCTAATATTAATTTATATATGATGTCATCAATAAATCCGTGCCTATGATAAATGCATTATTCTTTACTCTCTTATGACAATCCAATGGCTTTATGACTGGCTATTGAAATTCTTTTCTTCATCATCTCCTTTTGTGAACAACTATATAAATCTGCTCAAAACAGCAATGAAAATTTTAGGAAAAAGAACTAAAGATAATAGTAAATTTTATTAAATATTAAAACGTAACCTTTTCAGCAGTTGAGATTTGGGTCAACTATTTTATATTATTAATATTGATAGCTAAGAGACTATTAAGTAATATAATTTGAAACAAGTGAAGAACATATACTTGTCAATATTTAATGTCTTACCTGGAGTCGAATTAATTCTCCTGCACTTCCCTCCCCGAGGTCCATGCAACTTCATAATTTTAACTGTATAAAATTAAGCACATAATTATATCTATTAGATCTACAAAATTAAATTGTACATTAAATAATACGAAATATATTAATTAAGCTTAAAATTAAACACATCAATATTTTAGGTAATAGTTATAGATAATATTTTGATAAAAAATAATAATTTAGATTATAATGGACTTAAAAAAAATATTCATATATTTCACTAAAATTTTAAAATCAACAAAATTTAATAATAATAACAATGATAATAATAGTATCCATAGTAATAATTTTATTTAATTGTCATGTTGACTGAACTTGTACGTGCAAGATTTTTATTTTATTTTTGCACTATTCTAAAAGTAATTTTAAAGAGTTGGGGAAAGAAGAAAAAGGTTAAAGGAGTTTAGGTGGAAAAAAATCGCACTAATATTATTAGTAGTCCTCGTAGAATTCTACGGATTGCTCGATTGACCGATTCGTTTGCATTTTGATCATAAGGACTCTTTAAGAAGATAAAAGAAGTTATTTTTTTGAAATAATCTTATCAATACATATAATAATCTTTTACTAAGACAAAAATTGTCCAAAAGATGACAAAATAAAAAGGCAATATAGGCAACCCTTCCCTGATGTGAAAAGGGAATACAGAGAAGATTGAGCATAAAAAAGTAAATTTCTAAAAGAAAAAAAAACTTAAAATGGATATGCAAAAATCATTCAGATCGAGACCAATTCTTGACCTAATTCTCTTTCGAACTCAACCGACGACTCATCTTTTATCATGACGAGACAATGAAAAGAACTAAGTCAAGAATTGGTTACGACCAAAATGATAGAGCATCCATGCATACATGCATGCACCCTTCACACTTCCATGTGCACGTGAATTGCAAAGACATCATTCTATGGGTATTTATAAGGTGAAAATTGAGATGTTTAACTATTAAGGATATGAGTGTAGAGGAGAAGAAACAGTTGCTTAGCTTTCTGACAGTTCCTGGTAACCGCATAACTCAAAATGGGTGGGGTCTTATTTTGTTTCCATGTTATAATTTTACGTCTTTTTATGCTCCTGATAGCAACGCCGGTTAATAAGCGCACTGAGGAGAAAAAACTATTGATATTTATATATGTTATCAACTTATCGGATGGCAAATTGTGAAAATGGAGACTTATTAATTAAACGAGTCAATAAAAATTTTTCATTTCATTATCATAAAAGTTATTTCATATTTTCTTCAAAGGGTAAAACCTATCACGGTTGATGCACAAAATCTCTTCTCGTCTTTGTTCACCTTCCTTCGCTTCTCCCTTCTTTGCCGGAGACCAAAATTGCAAGCAAGCAGTCGTTCGTCGCCACGGATCAGGGATCAAAGCATTTGATTCTTCCCTCCAGGTGAAAATAGTCTCGCCGAACTCGGCGGCCGTTGGGAACTGGAGATCGCGAGCGAGCAATACCTTCGAGATCGGGATGGATGCTGAACTCTCCCGCCGTCGCGGTCTAGAGATCGCGAGTGAGGGCCGCCCTTCGCTCTTTGGGCGAACCCTTTGCTTTAAAGATTGCGACCATCGTCGAACTCGCCGGCCGTCGCGGTTGGGGATCGTGAGTGAGGGCGGCTCTTCGCCCTTCGGCGAATCCTTCGCTTTAGAGATCGCGCCGCCCTTCGCCCTTCATTGAACCCTTCGCTCTAGAGATCGCGGCCATCACTCTAAACCTCGAGACGAACAGGCGCAACCTTCTGGAGAAGAGAAGAGAGGTTGAGTGCTTGATCAACCTTTGATTTCTCAATGGACAGCTCAGATGCGCTCTGGAGGGATGCTGACAATAGAGTGCTCAGGAGGTGCATTTTACCCTTCTTAAAATTATTTAACATAGCATCTTAATTTCGTTGCTCCTTTGTTCGTGTGTGAAGCTCATCAATGGCGTTATGTTATGGCATAAGGAATAAGATTCAGGTTTTCTCCCCAATTTTGTTCTTCCCTTGTTCTGTGAAGCTCATCCATGGCAGCATCCGAGGGATTGATGTTAATAGTTCCGGGAGCAGAAAATGGTGTTGCTGCGACATCGGAAGAGTGAAGAAGATCTTGGGCTCGCTGTAGTTGGAAAGGAACTTGCTCTCGAGGACGGACAAGATCTCCTATATAACTCAGCATGCATGACCCCCTTCAAGAGCTACTATTGAAGTGGCAAAGAGGAATTGAGACGCCACGGTGGATCTTAATCGCTTGCCCCTTGAAGGTGTCGTTGAGTGGTTGCAACGATGAGCGATAACCAAGGAGGTTGGCCGACCAAAGAATTTATGAAGTTCCGGGAGTGGCTTCTCATACCAATGTTGTAACAAAAAAAGCTAGAATGATGTGGGCAAGTATCCTTTTTCTTCTTGTAGTCTTTTATAGCGTGATGGTCTCGTCATTTGTCTTCATTTGTTTCGCGCGTTATGTTTACTCGGGTTACGTCGTCTGTCAATATTTATATTAATGTCACATATCGTGACATTCCGTAATTCGTAATGGTCATGATTATCATTAGTTGTATTTATATTGATTATAACTAATGTGAGGTTGGCCGACTAAAGAATTTAAGAAGTTCCGGAATAGCTTTGATACTAATGTTGTAACAAATAGAAACAACTAAAATGATTGGGGGACTTTCTACAAGTTGTCTTTCGCGCTTTTGAGCTTTTTCACATAGTGATGGCCTCACATTTAGGGATGTTTACCGAGTCGACCCGAAAATATGACACTCGGGTTGACCCGACCCGACTTGACCATGACCCGACCCTTGGTC
Source organism: Pontederia crassipes (assembly GCA_030549335.1). NCBI lineage: Eukaryota > Viridiplantae > Streptophyta > Magnoliopsida > Commelinales > Pontederiaceae > Pontederia > Pontederia crassipes. The sequence continues at coordinate 11,587,735 of CM060183.1, forward strand.
GGGTTGGGGTCGGGTTTAGATTGGAATTATTTAACCCAAGTTGACTCAATCCGACTTGACTCGATGACTCGAGTTTTTTTAATTTTAAATAATTTTTAGTTAATTTAATAGTTTTATATCATGTAAATTTTTAAAAAATATAAAATAAACTATTTTAAATGTAGAAAGTATATAGATATTGAAAATAATATTTTTGGTATAAAAATACTTTATTTTTAATTAAAAATAAAATAATAAATATTTTTTATATTAAAAAAATAAAATTAAAAAAGGAAAAATGTTAGTCAGGTAATCCAACTCAGCCCGAATCAAATTGGGTCGGGTTATAGCAAGAAAAAAAGGAATATGACCTGACCCGATCCCAACCAAATGTTTTGTTTATGAGTCGAGTCAAACCTGACCTGTGAACACCCCTACTCACGTTCATCCCCGTCTTTTTCGTGTGTTACGCCAATGATATATTGGTCACTTCCGTAACGTTCGATGCCGTGTCATATTGATCGTCTACCAACTTCGCATCTCACGACATTTCGTGACCAGTAATGGGTCACAACTAACATAGAACGCTTATTTCTTATCATTTAATTAATTTAATGATTATCATTTATGATTATATCGATTATATACTTATAAAATAATATATATATTTGAGTAATTTGATAAAAAAATATTATATAAGATTAAATAAAATACAATAATTGAATTAGTCATATTTGTTAACATAATTTGACGACCATCATGAGGTAATCCAATGATATTAATTTTAATCACATTTACTATTTAACATATATATTGAATTAATATATAATTATTTTAATAATTCAATAAGTAAAATTAATATTCTACATTCATTTCGATGCTTATATATACATTTTCCTCCAATTATAAATGGAAGGAGGGTTCTCGGACCCCTGCGATGGAGCATCATCCTACCATCAGACACTAACCACTGAGAAAAAGTATAAAAGATTCAAATATGCATTAATATAAATTATAATAATATTATCAGCAAGTCACGTATAGAAATTCACGTACCTCCGTCGTTGATATACGTAGACTCACTCAATAAATATTTGCTCAAATAGTTAGATGTATATGTCATTATTTGCTCAAATAGTTAGATGGTTTATGTGATATTGTGATATTTATGAAATTTTTTAAATTAATGTTTAATAAAAAATATTAACTAGTAGTTATATTCGACTAAAATCCATTAGTATTCGAATTTCTATGTGCAAGTTTTTGTTTAATTTTCACACTATTCTTAAAGTAATTTAAAAAGTTGGGAAAAGAAAAAAAAGGCAAGTTTAATAATGGTGATATTAATTTATTGATTAAGATTCCATACCTAATTTAAAGTATTAGCTACATTTTAATTCTTTAAAGATATTGATCATATAATTTCTTTTTGCAATTTTTTAACAATTCTTTGTTATTGTGTTATAATCCACTTGAATCCAGTCCATTAAAACAAAAAATATATATAGAAAAAAGAATAAAATAGGATGGGGTAATTTAATAAATATAAAAATTAAGATAAGGAAAAATTAAATACAATTTTAAAAAGGTCGATCACCAAAAGGGGGTTAAGTGTAAAAAATAATATTGCACTAATATTTTTTAATTAGTATAATTTTATTTAATTGTCGTATTGAATTTGTATGTGCAAGATTTTTATATAATTTTCAAACTATTCTAAAAGTAATTTTAAGAAGTTGGGAAAAGAAAAAAAAATCAAAAGGAGTGGAAAAAATCGCACGAATATTATTAGTAGTGTTTTTTTCGACAAAAATATTATTAGTAGTTTGCATTATAATAATATGCAAAAATTGGATTTCATATGGAGAAGTGGAAAAAAATGGATTTATTAATAACTGAAGAATTCTACGGATTGCGCGTCATAATTACACGTTCAGTAGGCGCGCGATTGACCGATTCATTTGCACTTTGATCATAAGAAGATAAAAGAAGTTGACTTTTTGCAGTAATTTTACCAATATATATTATCATCTTTTACTAAGACAAAAATGGTCCAAAAGATGGCAAAAAAAAAAACAAAAGGCAATATTCAAAATCCTTCCCAGACGTGAAAAGGGAATTCAGATAAGATTGAGCAAAGAAAGTAAATTTCTAATTCAGATAAGATTGAGCAAAGAAAGTAAATTTCTAAAAGAAAAAAAACAAACTTATAATGGATATACAAAAATCATTCAGATCGAGATCAATTCTTGACCTAATTCTTTTTCGAACTCAACTGATGACAGAATTTTACTCTCTCAATTTTTTTTCTCTTCGTCACCAGCAGATAAGAATAAGAATGAAGTCAAGAATCGCTGCCGATCAAAATGAGAATGCATGCATACACACTCCATACTTCATGTTCACGTGAATTGCATAGGCAATGTCCTATGGGTGGTATTTATAAGGTGAAAATTGAGACATTTAACTAATGAATTATTCAGCATTATATGGGCGGAGAGGAGAAGAAACAGTTGCTCAAGTTTGTGACGGTTCTAGGCAACCGCATAACTCAAAATGGGTCTTTTTTTTTGTTTAATTCCATGTTATAATTTTACATCTTTTTTAATTATATTTTCCTGATAGCAAGGCCTGTTAATAAGTGCACATAGGGAAAAAAACAATTGATATTTATATATGTTACCAACTTATCGGATGGCAATTTGTGAAACTGGAGACTTATTAAAATGAGTCAATCGCAAGTAATATCAATTTTATACTTTCTTCCATGCATTATATTCTTTATTTCTTTATCGCAAAACTCTCATAGAAAATCTTTCATGATTTCTTAAAATTATTTAACATAGCATGCTATTTTTTTATTTTCCTTATATTCTGTATCTTTCTATCTTTAACTGAAAAATCAAACTATCATTGCTACTAAACACTATTTAGTATTTACCTACTCCGTTAACTGAAATCTCTGGAGACATAAATAAGTGTGTTAGGCATTATTTCTCTTTTTATAAATATAAATTATAAAAAAATATTTCTCATTCATATTAATGAGACATGAGGCTATTCTTAGTTACATTATGCACTTTGAGTATATTGAATAATTTCATCATTTAATCTTCAATTTTTAATCTAGTTAAAACCTATCAATTGATCCACGTAGCGGGGTCTAAATTGTAACAAACATCAAACATAACACAACCATATAATATGCACAAAGCATCAAGATAACACCTTTTCATTAAAAAAAATATAGAATATGCACAAAGCATCAAGATAAATAGTCAATATTTTATATTATTCATAGTGACGTTCATTGTATTATGTTCGATGATAAAATATAAAGTTGCTAGCTTTCACAAGGCGTCCCTCTCCCCGTAGGGAGTCTCGAACTATTGCCTGTTATATCATAAAAACACAACAACAACAAAGCCTTATCCCACTAGGTGGGGTCGGCTAATATCATAAAAACACCCAGCCCATAATTTTTAAAACCGAATCGATCAGTTTGATTAGTTCAATCGTGAATCGATCATCGATCATGTCCAATTTGGTATTAAAACTTAGATTGTTAGAAAATTGGATTGAACCTAGTTAAGTCGACCGAAATCGGGTTGAACCAGAAATTTGGTGCAATCCGGTTTCTTTCAAAAATAAAAAGTTGGACTAATAGAAAATAAATAGAAAAAAGAAATTATGTTATAGAATGAATGGTGGAAGAATAGGAAGGGGAGAAAAAAATAAGGGATTGGATTTTATAAGAGGAGAAAAATAAGGGATTAAATTTTCTAGGATGAATGTAAAAAAGGATATTAGTAATAAGGAAAGTAATTTTGAATTTGAAAAATTAAAGGTAAGAAGATAATAATAAAGTCAAATTTAAATAAAAGATGAACTTAAATAAGAAGATAAAATTTAAATCATTATAAATTATTTAATTACAAATTAAAAGCATAAGTAATATAATAAATTTTATAGGATGAACTTAAAAAAGGAAATAGATAATATGAAGAAAAATATGAAATTATATAATAAAATGTGAGAAATAGTAATAAAGAAACATTTAAATAAAAAATAAATTTATTCATTAAATTATTAAATAATAAAATTAAATTGTATCTAATATATATCATATAAATATAAAAACATATATTTCCTTTTACACCTTAATTTATAACATATTTTCTTGAAGTAATAAAAATAATATTATTTTAATAAAAATTTTATTCAACTCGATCGATATCGATTTTAACTATGATCAAACACGGATCCGATCTTAAAAAAATTGATCGAGTCCTTTAAGATCCTTTAAGAAAGAGGAGAGAGAGAAAAAGACTTCAATCCTTTTATACTTAAGTCTAGTGAGAGTATGAGGAAAGATTTAATACCCTATGAAGAAATTTGGAGTATTACAAATTGACTACTAAACTAGTCAAATTTTGTCATATCTTTGTATAATTGTGAGTTTAATATCTGATTCAAAAAAATTGAATTAAAAAAATTAAAAATTAGAAGACTTAATACGATTTAAGATGATGTTTTAATAGAACAAAATCAATCCGCTCAAATTAGGACCCATACAAAAAAATCGTAGAGACCCATGGAGTCCATTTTTATTTTTTAATTTTTATATAATTAATTCATAATTAATTAAATTTTTATTATCGGTATAATTTTTATATAATTTAATATGTTATTATCACATTATGAAACTCTAATTTAATAATTCTAGTATTATATCCTATCTTTAGTTATGAAATAAAATATATTCATAATAATTTAAATTTATTACATATTTTTTAAAGTATTATTCTATTAAAATAGGGGCCCCAAAAAACTAACCATGAGAAGGTGATTTTTTTTCCAAGTTTGCATTTGGAAATCGAAACCAAATCGCAAATTGGTTCCAACTGGGTTCGTGTGGAAAATAGGAGACACACAATCCTAATTCCCACCAAGGAGCACTAAAGCAACTTTTTTTCATTTTCTTTGCATGAAAGGGCTCTTTTTTAAAATCATTTTTTCTTTTTCTATTTTTTGAATTTCTCTTACAAAATTATTTATTTATTAAATATAATTTATTTATTATAAATAATTAATTTAATATTCTTTATTACTTTTCATTTCATAAAAAAATTAATATTGTGTTAAACATAATTTACTATATTTTAAAAAATATATTTTAATAAAATATTTTTACTATTTTTTGTAACTTAATAAAATTTTATTTTAAATTTATAATACATATTTTTAGTCAAACATCTACAAAAATTAATCTATCATATTACATCAACTTTTTTAATTCCTCACCATTACGTTCTACTAAATCCAAACAAACACATTCCGAATTCACGTAGAACTAGGAAAATAACTTTTTTATTGCATCTCCAAATGGTTTAAAAATAGTTTATCATAAATTAAAATTGAATAATCTATACTTAATAATATGAAGTTTAATTAAAAGAAGAACAATATCGATGAGAGGATAACATTTGGTTAAGGGTGTTCCTCTGTCCTATTCATCACATTTGGCTGAACACTTGTACTCTGTTTGGATTGAGGTGAAAAGAGGGTAAAGAGGGGGAGGGGAAGAGAATTTGTTTCCCTCATTGTTTGGATAGAATGTTAAAGGAGGGGAATGAAGGAGAATCTCCAATTTTCCCCTACATTTCCCTCCATTTTGTTTCAACTTCAAATTGGAGTGTAAAGATTTCTTTTTGTTCCCTCATTTTCCCTTCCCTCTCATTTTCTTTCCTTCCTCTTAACGAGTGTGCATCCAAACATGGTGTTAAAGAAAGAGCACAAATAAACACTTGTTGAAGGAATTGGAGGAAGAGAAGGGGAAGCTAGAGTTTAAAATTTTGGGAAGTTCCTACTTTATTTCTTTTGATTTTAACTACATAATTCCTAATTAGGGTTTCTCTGAATCTTTATCATCTATTTATTTTCGAATTTTACTTGATCATAGGCAAAAGTCATATTGTTCATGAGTAAGATTAACATTATTCATGTTCAATTGGTTCCCGAATCTTTAGTTGTATATTTCCATACTTTCGAAAAGTCCAAAAATTATGAAATTTATTCTGATTGATCTCCTCTGAGTCTACTTAGTTGATCTTTAGAATGAAGTTAATATGATCTCTACAGAGAAAGTTATGTTATTGTTATTAGGGTACTATTACTCTATCTGTCGAAACTGTTACCCGAATTTGTAAATTACGTAATACATCCAATATGATGTGGAATTATTTGATAATTTAGAGTGTTATAGATATTGATGTTAGGTTCAATTGAAAATTGGAATCATGCAAAAATGATATCTGTAGGGAAAGTTATAAATATTTTACCTCACCTTACTCAGTCTGTCAAGATGAAACTCAAGGCAGATTATGCTACTATTTGTTAAAATTATTGTGCACAATACAATTTAAATTATAAATTCAAGGAATTTTATGAGTTGCATCCTATGAAGCATATGTTTATAGAAAATTTAAGTTACCCTTCAACTTTGATATTTGCTCAATGATACTCTCCAATTTCATTTTGTAATACGAATGTCCTCCATCTTTGATCTCGTTTCACCGGGTAATTTACGTCAAATGCCTTACAACTTTAACGTTTACTCAGAGATACCCTCCAACTTCACTTTGTAACACAAATGCCCTCCATCTTATAATTTATTTCACAAAATGTCCTTTCGATCGGGAATACATAGTTTCCCGATCATTCGACGTTCGCCGGAGGATGTAGAGGGGGGCGAGCCCCCCCCCCCCCTTCTATGGGCCGATGCACGTAGAGAAGGGGGGCCTTGCCCCCCGACGCAGAGTGGGTGGGGGGGGGGGGGGGGGGCGAGGGCCCCCTCCCTCCGGCGCCTGCAAAGCTGCAGGAGGTCAAGGAGAGGGGCGGTGCCCCTTCTCTTCTTTTTACTTATTATATTTTTTTATTATTTAATCATGTCCCGTAAGAGAAAGAAATGCACCGTCAGATGGCTTCTTGCGTGAAAGAGAGAGAAAATAGCAACGTCGATGTCACGTTTATGGGGCAACCGGGAGATGACCGATCGTAGGTAAAAAGGATACCGGGTGAAACAAGTTGAAAGATGGAGGACAATTTTGTTATAAAAAAAAGTTGGAGGATCACTGGGATAGCGGTCAAAGTTAGAGAGTATTTGACATAATTTATCCTCGTTTCATCATGTGCCCTTTTTACCTACGATCGCTGATGCATGCAAAATATAACATATATTTAGTCATGCATTTAATCTTATTTCGAATCATTTTGTAATAGCATACATCATTTTAGGGACTTATTTGCATTAATTTTACAAAAATGAAAATCTACCACTTTATTATCTAGGAAACAAGAAAATTGAATTACGAAGCCAACAAAAAAAACCGCATTCAAATCGAAGTTAAAACGGAGCTAGCAAGTGCAAAATAGTGAGGCAAGACTAAAATGGCGTATTAACGGGCCGTGAAAGTATTTTAACGGGCCTTGAAAAGAGCTGTTAAACTCATTACAGACCATTAAAAGCTGCCCCGAGTCACGATCGTGACCAGACCTTCATGGATCATGAAATTCACCTTTTTAACACTGCAAGGGTAGTGAAAATCCTATTATAGGCCGTGACAACTCATTTCTAATGTGAATCAGACCTTATTTAGGTCGTTAAAATGCTGTTGTAGGCCGTTACAAAGTGCATATTCGAGTTTTGGACGAATTTGTAGAAGAATTTCAAGTCCACAAAGATTCCTACTCATACTATATGATCCTTGGATGATTTGAAAATATATTATGACCCAAATTTTGGAATTTGACAAAGCCAAAATTCCATAAATAAATCAGATTCGAATTTTCCTTATTTCACATAGAAAAGTTTTCTGTTTCTTCTTCGATCACATGGAAACTCAACCCTATAAATAGAGGCATTCTATAGCCAGAAGAAATCATGCTAGGGATGCTAGGACCTGCAACCAGAGTTTTAAAGTCAAGAACGTGAGTGAATTCAGAAGGCTCACCGAGAAAATTTCTACACGATTGACTCTAGAAGAGGACCGGGCAGTAGTTCATCGGCATTCCTAGAGTCTTCTCTGTTCTATTTCATGTTGTGATGATATTATACTTAATTGTTGTATCTTTCTAGCTTTAGTAATTTGGATCGTTTAGTTTCATTTTCTATCTGAGACAATTGTAATAGTTTTAATCGTTAAAGGCAAACTGTTAAACCTTATTTCATAATCGATTATAGTTCAATTTTCTTTTGAATATGCATGTTATTATTAATGCTTTTTCAGAGATTGATTGCCTTCTATAGTTAGCTATAATTCTTGTAGGAATAGTTATTTTTTATTGCATGATTTCTGTGGAATTGATTCTTGACTTTTAAGTCCAAGTATTGTGTGTCACAACTCGTACGATCCTCGACGGAATGTTAGTTGTGTGGTCTATTAATCATTACCATGTTATGAGTGGTAATAGTTTATAGACTACATTGTAATGCATCTTAATGCTAGGTTTGATTAGATTATGATCCATGACGAAATAGTCTTAATCTAATTTGAATTAAGATAGGTTGATTGATCCTAACTGAAAATCAGTAATTCGAGTAGATTCTAATCCGTCATTAGAAACTAACTTATAATATTTGGTTATTTCAGTTTGTCTACAATTTCTTTTATCATCCTAAGGACCTATGCATCAGTACATTATGATAGTTTAATTTAGTTTTAGTTTTCTTTATCTTTCTGTTATTTTATTTTCTGCAACTCCTTTTTACCCAAAATCATGTCGTCTCCTATTAGCATATGAAATTAGGTTAGCTAAATAAGTTAATTCCTCGTGGGTTCGACACTTTACTCTTACACTTTATTACTTGATGGACTAGTGCACTTGCTAGCATTTAATTATTAACAATTCTCGCATCAAATTTTTGACGCCGCTGCTGGGTAATTATTCTTTACTTACTATTCTTATTTTATGCTGCTTTGAGATTTTTACTTTTCTGTTGATATCATTTGATCTTTTAGTTGTATAAGTTTTCAGATTTACATCTTTCGTACACGACTCAATTATCACGCACATATCACCACATTCTCAATGGGAAAGAAGAAAATGTCTACCAATCAGCGAATTGAGGAAGATAACGTTGCTATCCAGCAACATAAAGTTCACAACGAGGCAACAACGAGTCATAACAAGCAAATTGATTATGAAGATTTCTTTCTAGACCCAGAAGTCATCATCACAAGCAAGTTGAACCCCCTGCTGAAACAACTCTCCAAGCAATCGTATCAAATCGAAAATCTAGAGAGTCAAGTTTTAAATTTGCGACATCAAAGTAAGGAAGCACAAGAGGATGTCACATCACTTCTTAATTCAAAGTCTTCAGCTGAGTCGAAAGTTGATATCGAAGAGATGATGATCAACTTATGATAACAATTGAAAGAAAACTGCAAGCACAAGGCCTAATTATTCAAAACTTGGCAGCTCAATTGACTCAAATTCAGAAGCAAATAGAAGTGGATGATTCGATTCGGTTATTCGACACGGAGCTCAAGTTCGATGTGCTGGAAGCAAAGTTGCATGCATTAGAAATTCAAGTTGCGCAATTGACTTCTCTAACTGCTGAATTTCCAAAGCACATCGACGAGAGCTCAACTATCATTATGTGCCCATGCCACCATCAACATTCATATCAAAGAATAGGGCATCCAAGTTCAAAGTCTTCAGCAAAAACAACAACTATGCAATGGCGTGTAAAGGAGATAAGTGAATACTTCATTGAAGATGGACAAGTACGAAGGAGGAGCTGACCTTCAAAGGTCCTTATTACACAAACTCGTCTCCAACACCGATTTCATTACCATCAACATCGGCGGCCACAACTATGCAAAATCAGATATCACCAAGGGGAGAAAGAACATTACTAACATTAATAGAGACCTCTCCGACTACTACAAAATAGTTGCAAATCAAGGGTAAACAAAGAAGCACATCACTGATATATCAACTACTTCAGTCCAGTGGAGAATCAAGAATCATTCTACTATCCACAATAATAAGGAACACAACTCCCAACTTCAATATAAGAACGTTGCTCTACCATTGGACGATGACACAAGGGTGGAGACATTGGGAGTCATCCACCACTACACATGCTGAGTCTCACCATATCGAACGTTCATGATCACATCAAATAATCCTGGTGAGATTGTTCCTTAATTCCTTAATTATTTATTTGAGTGATTGATTATCTTATTTTAATCTTAGCATATGCCATATCAAAGTCAAACTAGCGACTTTAAATTTAGAACTACTCATTTCAATCCTTAAACTTATAATTTAGATCTTTTGTGTAATTTAGTTTAGATTAATTGAGTTCATGTTAGATTAGTTAGTTTGATTATCTTAGTTGCTTAGTCTCTTTAGTTTCTTTCTATCATTTTATTATTATTATTATTATTATTATTATTATTATTATTATTATTATTATTATTATAGGTCTATGCATGTCACAAGCTGAATTTTCTTGAAATTTAAAATTTTCTTTCTTCACGGGCCGTTATTCAATTTTCACAAGGCATTGAGTTGAATATTACATGTTGTTATAAGGTTATCACGACGCAATCAGTGCGTTATTCCATTTATTTCGTATTTCATGGGGCATTAGCTTTATTTTATGGGTCTCACAATAGCTTGTGTTGCAAATTTTCAAGTTTCACGGGCCTTAAGAAATATTTAACGGGTTTCACAGTGGGTTGCTAATGGAACACCTCAGTTTCACAGGGCGTAACACATACTTCACGACTCGTTAGCATCCACACCAATAAGTCAGTTGTAGTATTCACGGGCCGTAGGAAGACCGTCACGCACCTCACAGTGGCTTGTATTTTGAACTTTTGATACTCACGGGTCGTCACAACCTTATCATGGCCCGTAAGTGATTTCACTAGTCCTTAAGCCCTTGCATTTTGCTCGAGTCACGACCCTCCATGATTATTACGAGACATTACAAAGTTTCACGGGTCGTTAGAATATTTTCATTGCTCCTCTGTTCTCTATTTTTTATATGAAGGTCTGTGACGTCGCTCCTTCACGTACCATCGCCTAGCGAGCACCGACACACCGCTTTTCTCTAATCTTCGACACCGGGATGCGTGACGTTGACTAGCAGCAGGAACTCCGGCGATCTCCCAGCACCGTCCTCATTTGCCTACGGCGTGATCCTTCGGCCGTCAACTGTTGCAGCCCTCTCTAACACTCCAGTCGGCAAGATGACCAGACCGAACTGCACCAACGTTCATCGACAATTAGGGCTCCGACGACCTCTATGCGACCACCAATTCGACACTGACGGTCGTACTTTGATCAATCCAATCTCCTTCCTCTCTCTCGACAGTTCCTTCACAAAGGCATCGTCCCTGACATTAAGCACTACAGGATCTGTCTTTACCCTGGCTCGCCATCCACCACCGCGATCTCGGCCTGCATCTTTGACCAAAGCCCAATCGTCGGCAGCTCTGTCGACAACCAATCGCACAGAAACAAAGAAGGCAACCACGCAAGAGCCGTGAAATTTTGTTCACGGGTCGTAATTTATTTCCATCTTCATGTCGACCTTTCTGTAAGGGTCGTTACAAGTGAATCACGACCTGTGAAATTCTTTTCACAGACCGTTACCTATTTTTCATGGTCGTGAGTTACAACCTTGTATCATATCACCCTGTATTATGGCCCCCGTTCTTCACCGATGTGCAGAAGAGTCATAAGCTGTTGAAGAAGGCTCTCCATCTCAGATTACTCATCCCGAGGAGAATTTGCCAAATGAAAGTCACTTACGAAGCACGAAGGATTTCAACGCCCTGACTTTTTGGAATTAAGCAAAACAACATCGACAACTTCACTATATAATTGTCATCTGAACCATACATTGGCTTCTCTCTATGGCTTCCACATCCATCACATTGGGATATATCAGGTTGTTTTTTTTCAATTCCTCTCTTTATGATTTCTTTATTATTTTCATACCCCTTTTTTTTAATTTATTTTCAACACTGAGGACAGTGTTGAGTTCAAGCTTAGGGGAGTTTGATGCATGCAAAATATAACATATATTTAGCCATGCGTTTAATCTTATTTCGAATTATTTTCTAATAGCATGCATCATTTTAGGAGTAGTTTGCATTTTCATGCATCATGCCTATCTTTTTATATTGCATTACATGCATACGTTCTTATCATATTTTATCTATTATTTGCATATTTGATTTGCATCATATCGAAAATCTATATAAATTAAAAATAAACTTTATATCACTCTTTCTCATGTTTTAATATTTTCTTGTTTTCAAACATTATTCAAGGACATCCTGCCAATTAACAAAATTTGAAGCACTATTATGTTATCTTTTATCGCCTTAGTATTGTGTATTTGGAATGTGAATATTGCTAAGTAGAACTATGAATATTTCGACGACAAATTCTTGTTCATGCTCTTTTTTTTTATTTTTCTTTAGTCTTGATAATAATTGCCTCTTTGTTGAACATTTAAGTGTTTATTGAGCTTATAATAAAAAGAAAGAAAATAAAGTACGAAATGAGAAAAGAGGGTTAGTTGAACTCCAACAAAATAAAATAAATAAGTACAAAAGTGTTATCTGGAACCTTGGTGTGTTCGGGTGATTAGATCCGTAGGAGATTCTTGCCTAACGATTTAAGGGCAACTGTTCTGGGATCCGTCGATCGAAAGTTCGTTACATGGACCACCTAGTGCAATATGGAGAAGCACATAAGTACCAAATCAACAGAAAAAAGTATGAATGAAAATATAGAAGAAGTTTAAAGCAAAATTACATAAGCTTGGTATACACTTATGTTTTCGACATTGAGCATCTTATTTGATAGATTGTATGTTTTCTTGCATGAACTGAACTTGGATGAGTTGAAATATGTCTAATATTTAGAAATTCTACAAGGCTGGGTCATTGGAACGATGGAGAGATACTTTGACGATCGATGTATAAAATATAGTACTAAGAAAAGTAGTTGACTGATAGGGTGGAAGCGATGATTGACCATTTTGGTTGGAGTTTTGTCTTGAACATTGCTTGAGGACAAGCAAATATATAAGCTTGGGAGAGTTTGATGCATGAAAAATATAACATATATTTAACAATGCATTTAATCTTATTTTGAATCATTTTCTAATAGCATACATTATTTTAGGAGCTTATTTGCATTAATTTTACAAAAATAAAAATCTACCCAAATATTGTATTTTATTTTTAGGAAGTAAGAAAACTGAATTACGAACTTAAAGGAGAAAACCACACTCAAATCGATGTTAAAACAGAGCCAGAAAGTGCAAAACAGTGAAGCTAAAATGGCATATCAACGGGTCGTGAAAGAATTTTAATGGGCCGTGAAAAGAGCCGTCAAACTCAATATAGGCCGTTAAATGTTGCTTCGAGTCACGACCGTGACCAGGCCTTCACGGATCGTGAAATCCACCTTTTTAACATTGCAAGGTTCGTGAAAACTCTGTCACAGATGGTGAAAACCCATTTTTAATGCGAATCGGACCATGTTTAGGCCATTAAAACGCTGTTATGTCGTTAAAAAGTGCATATTCGAGTTTTAGATGATTTTTTGGAAGAATTTCAAGTCCACAAGGATTCCTACTAATACTATATGATCCTTGGATGATTTGAAAACATATTATGACTCAAATTTCAGAATTTGACAAAGCCAAATTTTCATAAATAAATCAGATTCGAATTTTCCTTATTTCACATAGAAAAGTTTTCGTTTCTTCTCCCATCACATGGAAACTCCAACCCTTATAAATAGAGACATTCTACAATCAGAAGAAATCATGCTAGGGATGCTATGGCCTACAATCAGAGTTTTAAAGCCAAGAACGTGAGAGAATTCAAAAGACTCACATCGAGAAGATTTTCACACGATCGACTCTAGAAGAGGACCGGGTAGTAGCAGTTCATCGGCGTTCCTAGAGTCTTGTTTGTTCTATTTCATGTTGTGATGATGTCATACTTACTTGATACATCTTTTTAGCTTTAATAATTTGGATCCTTTAGTTTTATTTTCTGTTTGAGACAATTGTAATAGTTTTAATTGTTAAAGGCAAACTATTAAACCTTATTTCATAATCGATTATAGTTCAGTTTTCTTTCGAATATGCATGTTATTATTAATGCTTTTTTAGAGATTGATTGCCTTCTATAGTTAGCTATCATTCTTGTAGGAGTAGTTATTTTTTATTGCATGATTTCTGTGGAATTGATTCTTAACTTTTAAGTCCAAGTATTGCGTGTCACAACTCGTACGATCCTTGACGGAATATTAGTTTTGTGGTCTATTAATCATTACCATGTTATGAGTGATAATAGTTTAGAGATACATTGTAATACATCTTAATGCAAAGTTTGATTAGATTATGATCCATGACGGAATAGTCTTAATCTAATTTGAATTAACATAGGTTGATTGATCCTAACTGGAAATCAGTAATTCAAGTAGACTCTAATACGTCATTACTTATAATATTTTGTTACTTCAGTTTGTCTACAATTTCTTTTATCATCCTAAAGACCTATGCATCAGTACATTAGGATAATTTAATTTAGTTTTAGTTTTCTTTATCTTTTTGTTATTTTATTTTCTGCAACTCCTTCTTACCCAAAACCATGTCGTCTCCTATTACCATATGAAATTAGGTTAGTTAAATAAGTTAATTCCTCGTGGGTTCGACACTTTACTCTTACACTTTATTACTTGATCGACTAGTGCACTTGCTAGCATTTAATTATTATCAATTCTCGCATCACGTTTTTTACAATAAGCTTAAAATTTATATAGAACTCATAAGCCTAAAATTTTAAAATCAATTTAAATTAATTAGCTAAATAGATGACAATAACACAAAAAATCTTATTTACAAATAATGTTTTTTGTACATCACTAAGAGTCACATACTAGCACATTAATGTTTTGTTTGGGAACAATAAAATCAACATTTCAAACAGCGTTTAGGAATTCAAACGCTATTTCTTTATTTGGTAAATGTTAAAACCAAGTAGAGTTCAGTGTTTTATATGAAAATATTAAAAAGTTACTTCTACGAACATTTAACGATGCAAGTTTAGCAGTTTATAATTTTTTACAATTTCACCCTTATTCAAATGCATTATTTCTTTCTCAACTTATTTTATTTTTTCATTTTTATTTTATCATCATTTAACTATATTTATTTTTATATTCATGATCAATTAATTACAAGTTATTTATTTGTTAACAATGAATAAAAATTGATTTAATAATTAATATTTTCATATCATGTATGCACTATATAAAATTATTGTCAATATAAATTTCTATGTATTTTAATAAAATTTGTATAGTGCTTGAATTGAATAATTTATCATATTTTCAAGAGTTTAATGGGGTGCTCCCAACTTAAATTATCTCTGGATCGTCCGATGGGGATCGGACAGTCCAGATTTTCGTGAGCTAATGTTGGGGAGAGGGAGAGGGTGGCGGAGGTGAAGGAAGGCAGAGGGTCCAGCACACTCTCCGTCACCGCCCGTGCTCGCTCGGTCGTTGCCCATCTCCGTATGTGCTCCATCGGAGACTCTTTCCGGTGGTTTGGCAGTGCGACGACGAGGTGCTCATTAGGAGGACGTGCAGAGAGCAAGAGAAAGAGGGCAGAGAGATATGGAGAACGAGAGAAGGAGGAGAGACCTGAGATGGCAGGGGGTGCGGGGGACTTGATTCCGCCGCCGTCTTCGCGAGTCGCCGCTGCCCGAGGCAA
Source organism: Pontederia crassipes (assembly GCA_030549335.1). Taxonomy (NCBI): domain Eukaryota; kingdom Viridiplantae; phylum Streptophyta; class Magnoliopsida; order Commelinales; family Pontederiaceae; genus Pontederia; species Pontederia crassipes. The sequence continues at coordinate 11,603,537 of CM060183.1, forward strand.
GACTACGTTCGAGCAAGACCTCCGTGCCGCGTTCCGCACCTCGCCACCGCTTTCTCTACGAGCCTCCCTCACCATGTCTCTTCCTCCGTCGGACGAGATCCAACCCCGCCGCCATGGCCTCCGCTACGTCTCTTCCTTTGACCCGACGCCTACAGCTCCCGCCATCCCAACCATCGCCGAACCCAATCCGCTGCAGCCGCCTCCCCCCTGCCTTCTTCCGCCTCTGCCATACTCTTCTTCTCCCCGACATCATCCTCGCGAAATCTGGACATTTATTAAACACTTATTTGTTAATAAGTCTAAATGAATATTTGATCATTAATTATCATTTATTATCTACTAATTAAATTACTATTTGTTATTAAATCGTTATCCATCTATTAAACCACTAATAATTCGAAGTATATGGAAACAACACCATTTGAGTAGGGCGAGTACATTAACTACCTTCATTACTCTTCACCGTACTTCATTAATCACACCTTATAAATACCAACAGAATATAAGGGAAGACCTACAGATTTTTCTCTTTGTTTCATGACGGCGACATCGAAAAAATATATAAATTGTGATATACAAAAAGAGAGTTTATTTTGTAAGTTTGCTTTTGGATCCATAGTTTGCTTTGTAAGAATTCTCTTTTTATTTATTGTTTTCACGAATTGGTTGATGTTGAAAGCATAAAAATTATAACAAAATAGCACGCGTACAAAGTTTCATCAATGCTATGATTTATTACAACGAAAATAATAAAATGTAAATTATATCCCTGGTCCTAATAATTTATATATGATGTCATCAATTAATCCGTGCCTATAACAAATGTATTATTCTTTATTCTCCTATGACAATCCAATGGCTTTATGACTGGCTATAGAAAATTTTTTCTTCATCATCCAGAAATGCACTACACCCAAAAAATTTAGAAACCTAACATTAAGAATTTCAATTGTATAAAAATCCTCCTACTACTCACATTTTTTAATTACCCAAAAAAGTTGACTAATCTACAAGTGGTGCCATTGTGACTCACTTAGGAGGCTAAATCCTCCTAAATTAGGAGGATATAGCAAAACCCTTTTTTATATTAATCTTGATATCTAGAAGAGTATAAAGTAATTTAATTTGAAACAAAGAATAAAAAACTAAACCTTTGGTTCCTATTAAGTAATACTAATTTAGATAATTTAATTTGACAGTAACATTATAGTGAGTCACTATTAGGCAATACTAATTTATAAGATTGCCTATTACCAAATGAAAAATCCAAAGTGCAGTGAATATTTAATGTTTTATCCTCTAGAACTTATATATATATATATATATATATATAATACTGAGGCTTCAGACCCCTTCTCTTTCCTCCTTTCCTATTTATCTTTTTTCTAAATTTTTTGATTTATATTTATTTATTTATTCTAATTCTAACCACACATATCTTTCCTATATATTCTTTCAACCCTCCTCTCTATTACCATCTATCATCACTTCGTTCTTCTTTTCCTCACAACCCTCCTTTATATCATCATCGATCATCACTTCATCCTTGACCCCTCTATATTTATTATCCCATTGTTATCGCCTACTCCGCCAGCATCGTCGACACTTCCTTCATGGTCGGCCTACTCCACCAGTAGCGTCAATTTCGCATCGGCATCACCATCACTGGCACATCACTGCCATCGGCATACTTCATGGTCGGCCTACTCCACCAGCAACATCAACTTCGCATCACTACCATCGGCATACTTCATGGTCGCATCGCGTCGGTCTCTGCCAAAAACTTTTTTGTGGCCGTCTGTAATGTAATTATGTTTCGTTATTCTAAAGGAGGCAGTAAATCAAATGTCTTCATCTATTTGTCTATTTCACTATGATAATGTCGAGCAATGTGTATTACCGTCTGTAATTTAATTATGTTTCGTTATTCTAAAGGAGGCAGTAAATCAAATGTCGGCATCTATTTGTCTATTTCACTATGATAATGTTGAGCAATGTGTATTACAACTAAGTCTACATTGATGATCTTCATTTTTTTTACTGTAACATTTCATTTTATTTATTATATATTTATTATGCATCTTTTTCTCCCTCCAAAATTGAGCATTACTTTAATTATCTTACGTAACTAACTTCCCACTAATTATCTTCTTCTCTCTATTTCCTCGCCACTTATTCTCTTTTAATAACATTTTTTATTTTTCTTGTATAATACGAAAGGAAATAACATTTTTTTAACTTTAATATTTCTTTTTCATTTATTTATTTATCTAGCAATATAAATATTAGAACACCAACTAAGTATTATAACAAATCTTATCATAATCTTATCACTAACTACCCACTCATTATCTTATTATCTCTCTTCCCTCTTCCCTCATCACTTATTATCTTTTAATATCATTTTTTTATTTTTCTTGTATAATACCAGAGGAAATTACATTTTTTAATCTTTAATATTTCTTTTTCACTTATTTATTTATCTGGCAATATAAATACTGAGATCTCATTATCTTACTTAACTAACTCCCCACACTTATTCTCTTTTAACTCCCTCCACAAGCTCATGCTAACTCTCCATAACTAAAATTTAAAATCATCCCCATTATCTTACGTAACTAACTTCCCACTAATTATCTTCTTCTCTCTGTTTCCTCACCACTTATTCTCTTTTAATAACATTTTTTATTTTTCTTGTATAATACGAAAGGAAATAACATTTTCTATCTTTAATATTTCTTTTTCATTTATTTATTTATCTGGCAATATAAATATTAGAACACTAACTAAGTATTATAACAAATCTTATCATAATCTTATCACTAACTACCCACTTATTATCTTATTATCTCTCTTCCCTCATCACTTATTATCTTTTAATACCATTTTTTATTTTTCTTGTATAATACAAAAGGAAAGAACATTTTTTAATCTTTAATATTTCTTTTTCATTTATTTATTTATCTGACAATATAAATACTGTCATCTCATTATCTTCCTCACACTTATTCTCTTTTAACTCCCTCCACAAGCTCATTCTAACTCTCTCATAACTAAAATTTAAAATCATCCTCATTATCTTACGTAACTAACTTCCCACTAATTATCTTCTTCTCTCTGTTTCCTCACCACTTATTCTCTTTTAATAACATTTTTTATTTTTCTTGTATAATACGAAAGGAAATAACATTTTCTATCTTTAATATTTCTTTTTCATTTATTTATTTATCTGGCAATATAAATATTAGAACACTAACTAAGTATTATAACAAATCTTATCATAATCTTATCATTAACTACCCACTTATTATCTTATTATCTCTCTTCCCTCATCACTTATTATCTTTTAATACCATTTTTTATTTTTCTTATATAATATGAGAGGAAAGAACATTTTTTAATCTTTAATATTTCTTTTTCATTTATTTATTTATCTGGCAATATAAATACTGTCATCTCATTATCTTCCACACACTTATTCTCTTTTAACTCCCTCCACAAGCTCATTCTAACTCTCCCATAACTAAAATTTAAAATCGTCCCCATTATCTTACGTAACTAATTTCCCACCGATTATCTTCTTCTCTCTCTTTCCTCATCACTTATTCTCTTTTAATACCATTTTTTATTTTTCTTGTATAATACGAGAGGAAATAACATTTTTTATCTTTAATATTTCTTTTTTATTTATTTATTTATCTGGCAATATAAATATTAGAACACTAACTAACCCACGTACACATCATGATACTCACATCTCATTATCTTACGTAACTAACTCCCCACTAATTATCTTCTTCACTTTTCCCCTCACCACCTTATTCTATTTTTCTTCCCTCAACAACCTTATATTAACTATGCCATTATCTTCTATTATATTTTCCATAATAAATAATACTAACTCCCCACTAATTATCTTCTTCTCTCTCTTCCCTCCACTAATACTAAATTCCCTATAAATGAAATTTAAATTACATTTGTGTTGTTATATCTATAAACCATATGTATACATTATAATACTCACATCCCATTATCTTACGTAACTAACTTCTCACTAATTATCTTCTTCTCTCTGATTCCCTCACCACCTTATTCTCTTTTTACTCCCTCCACCACCTTATTCTCTTTTTACTCCCTCCACCACTTTATATTAACTCCCCTATTATCTTCTATTATATTTTTCATAATAAACAATACATTTGGTAAATTCCACACATACTCATGTTAACTAGCCCACTACCCCACTACCCCACTAACCAATGGTAATAAAAAATATCTTTTATAAAAAGATTTTATTTATAGACATTTAACTGGTTTCACACAATACATTCTTTCTATTTAAGATCATCCTCTCTTCAAATTTATTCTCTGACATTCTCATATCAAAATGAATTACTCACTACTTAGTGATATTAGCAATGTTAGAGATGATTGGTCAGTTATAGTTAGGATTTGTAGAATTTGAGAAGCGAAAAATTTGAAAAAAGATGGAGATATTAGATATGATTTTAGTTCATGAAAAGGTAATTTCTTATTCGATTTTTATTTATCATATATTTTTTATTTGTTTATTATTAACATATCTTCTTTTTCAATCTTATTACAGAAAAATATGATGCATGCTTCAATCCGTAAGAATCAAGTTGGGCGGTTTAGGCACCTACTGATCGAAGGAAATATATTTTTTATTACAACATTTTAAGTTGCCCCTACCTTGATAGAGTTTCAACCAGTAGAAAATGATAAAAGAATTATTTTTCTGCCAAAACCGTAGTGAAGAAACTAGATGACCATTCACATATTCCTATCAATGCATTCAATTTTATAACAAAGGAATTGGCCGAAGCACGCATTAACAATAATAAAATACTATCAGGTTTGATTTAACATAATTGTATTTTTTTCCTTTTATGATTGTCTAATCCAATTTATTTCTGTTTTGTTCTTTGTAGATGTTATTGGATGCCTCTCAGGATTTGCAGATATTGAAGTCTTTGGAGCTGGACGTAAAAAAACAGACATTCAAATTATCACAGATTAGTGAGTATATTATTTATAACATCATATGTGTTACTTTTGGATATTTTATTCATTCTTATTGCAACTTAACAATTATATATTTCTAATTCATTACACAGTTATGTTCCAGCAAAAATTACTTTGTGGGGAGACTTGATTGACACTTTTGATCCAAGCTTGTATAAGAATGAAAATGGACCTTTTATTGTGGTAGTCACTTCAGTATTGGTGAAAACATTTCGAGGTAATTAAAATTTTATTATTTATTAGAATATTTTTTCTATTATACTCTTACTAATCAATTTTTTACAACTATTATGTTTTTTTTCAAAAAAGCAGGTGTTGTAACGTTTTCTTCTACAACAACTTCTAAAGTTTATGTCAACATAAAAATTGATTATATAATTTCTTTGCTTGAAAAATTTTCTCACAAGTCTATTGGTGTTGGAATTATCAAATCAACAAATTTTAGTAACATGTCCTTTGAGGAAGAAATGTTTTTAAATAGAATGACTATTAAGGAACTATTAGAAGCTACATGGCCTAATGATATTACGGTATGTGTATTATTAATATTATATTTTATATGTTTTATTATCATAATTGAACATATGTTTAATTCTTATTGTCTTTAAATTTTTTTAACATGTTTGTAGGAATATCTAATTACCGCAAAGGATGACTATTTCAGATGGTATTACATTTCATGTCACTTATGTAATAAAAAGGTTATTCCCCTTGATGAATATCATATTTGCAATTCATGCAACAAAGAATGCAAATTTCCTCTTGTACAGTAAGAATTTGACAGATTTGTAAATGAATAGAAGTTTTGTACTACATTATTATTACCTAACTTTGTCTCTTTTTTTTCTTTTTGATCATAGTTACAAGATACATCTTAATATGGGGATGATACAGGGAAAATAACATTTGTCATGTTTAATACTGAAGGAGAAAAACTACTAGATACATCTGCTCATAAGTTATTTAATCGCAAGTCTGCAAATGATTCTGTCATTCCTCCACATATTGAGTCTCTTCAAGGAAAAGAATATGTTTTCAAATTAAAATTGAATGATTACAATTTGAAACAAGGATTTGAGAATTTTACAATTGTCAAAGTTTTTGAGGTCAATGAAAATATGGAAAGAGAACTTGTATTGAAAACAAAAGAAAAGGTGATTACTTATTCATGGGTTAATTAATTATGTTACTTATTATTTTTTCTCCATTAATGTTTGTTATATCATTTTTTGTAGGGAAAGTTTGTGAATAATGATGAGCATTATATTATTCATGACAACAATGAGATGACACAAAAGGTAAAATTATTTTTAATTTATTTTTTCTTACTATGTATTTCTCTTATATTACCCAATTCAGGACGATGATGATGGACATAGCAAGTTATTGAAAGATGAGATGAATGAAGATCCACTTGAACGAACTGTCAAAAAAATGAAGAATTGTGACGAAACTTTTGTTAACTCGAATGTTAATGTTTAAATTTATCTTCTCCTGAACTTATTTGTAAATGCATATCATGTTATATGTTCTTTTAGATACTTTTTTTTTATTTTCTATGTTCAGCACATTGTTGTTATGCGACAATATAGTGTGCTACGTCCATGACATAAATATATGTTGAAGTGATTATCTGATATGTTTCTTTTATTTCATTATTATTATTATTTTCTTTCATAAACAATTTATTGATTAATGAGTCGTATAACATATTTAAATATAATTGTAAATCATTTTATTATGAAATTACTTAATCACACAAAATTTTTTTATTCCAAAATTATTATATCATTAATTTGCATTAATTAGTAGTTATATATATACTATTATTTAAAATAATATTTTTATAACATTGTCTATTATATACTTATAATTGAAATTATTTTGCTTATGACTTAACATGAACAAATGATACTGTAACCACCATATTTGTAAATAATGACATTTAAAGTATGTACCTTAAATTTAAGTACGCAAATCCATTATGCATCGCAATTTTAAATTAAATAAAATTTATATTTTATCAAAAATTAATATTAACTTACCTTGACTAAGATAAAATTTATAATTACATTTTGTTAAATAAATTCATCACAAAAGATTGCTTTTACTATAGTATTATAACTGCCTAACAACTAATCCATCTATTAGGATAACACCCGTAAATCCATCTGTTACTCTAATGTCTATAACTTACATCCACTACTTGTATTATATTTATAACTTACATCCACTAATTTTATTATATTTTATAATTAATATTATTTTTATTACTATTCTTATTACAAAAATAGTAAATCCATATGAATATCATTTATGTATATTACGACTAATCTTATGTCTTTCCTCACCACTTTATTCTTATCTTTTAAAAAAAATTATGAGCATAATTTGAAGTTCATGTTATTATGAAATATTTTTTTAATAATTACATATGTTAAATATATATTTAAGTATTATAACTTTTTTCAAATTTAATTATAAAAATATTAAACTTATTTTTAGTCCCGCAACGTACGAGGGTCTTCACTAGTTAGTAATATAAAATGACAAATTATTATTTTCAATCATCTCCTTAGTTACTAATCATCTGCGCAGATGACAAGATTACATTGAGCCAAATTAATTCTCCTGCACTTCATAATTTTAACTCTATGCAAGCTTAATATGAAATTAAACACTTTATTATAATATTATATATGCAAAATTAAATTATACATTATATAATACGTGATATATTAATTAAGCTTATAATTAAACATATTAATTTGTTAGGTAATAGTTAAAGATAATATTTTGATAAAAAAATTAATCTTAGATTATAATGGACAGAAAAAAATATTCATATATTTCACTAAAATTTTAGAATCGCCAAAACTTAATAATAATAACAATGATAATAACAGTTATCCGTAGTAGTAATCAAATATAAATGTTGACACAATTAAAAGTTTTATCAAAATGGAAGTCATATTACTTAAAAATAACAGTATTAAGTTTTAGTATTTAGATAAATATACAATAAAAAAAAGATATAATAATAGTAGTTTAAAATTTTCATGTTTCGGGATAAATTTTCTATTAAATACTTTTATATGATTATAAATTAGATATTTTCAATAATAGTCGTAGATTATAATTTAATGGAAATTAATCTTATATTTATAGTGCATAGAAAAAAATATAATAACAACTGTTAGTCTATTTGAAATACATAATTGAAAACAAGTAAGAAAAGAATCAATACAAATTAATTTAGGGAGGATTGGGTTGTTTAGAAAGTCTGAGAAAAGAAATAGGAAATAAAATTATACTTAAAATAAAAACTACCCCACCCAATTGAAGATCTCCCAACTTGTTTCAACACTAAGGATAGTGTTGGAATTAAGTTTATGGAAGCCAATAATATGACCCACCTTAATTCCATACTTTCATACCATTGCCATTATGTTTTTGCAATCTTACGTACTTTCATGTTACCTTAATTTAGGACTAGATTAAATGATTTTCTCTACTTTGAATCTCTAGAGTATCCCTTTTGTTACTCTCCTTACTTGATCTATGCACTCATGCATTAACTAGAAAGCACTAGAAAGAGTTAAGTCTGAATGTGGATTGGGCCTCTGTGCATTCATCCAATGCATCCCTGAACTAGTAACCTTAGAAATTATCAAGCACTCCTGAGTTGAATCAAAGAGATAGTTACAAGTCTAGAATATCCTCCATCCTTTAGCACTAAGGATGAAAATCATAAGAGTATTGCAAAAAATTAACTTCTTTTATATTCTTAAAGAGTCCTTATGATCAAAATGCAAACGATTCGGTCAATCGAGCAATCCGTAGAATTCTTTGAGGCAACAACTAATTATATTAATACTGACAATTTTAATATTGCCCATATAGATCATTGAGGTCATCAGCAGGATCTCTAACTTTTCATTGATGTCATGCAGAAGTCGTGTGTTCTTCTTTGTGTTCTTGATTGCCCTCAACTCTTTTCCCCATTTTCTTTCCTTGTGAACCTAATGGGTTTCAATAGACCTTGCAATATTCTTCTTGAGTGCTTCGATGTCCTCAATGTCTGATGGTAAGATGAACTTTTTTATGCTAAGTAGGTCGGGTTAGTTTATCGGTGTCATTAATGTTTGAGGTTACCTTATCATTGTCTTTTATAGATCTAGCTAAGAGTGGATATGGTGGGCTAGTGTCATCCTAAATTATTGGATACGAGACCTCATCATTTGAATCAAGTACCAAATATGATGCAAAGGTGGTGGTGGGTCTTTTGTAAAGGGGGAGGGAATACTTCATCTCCATGTTTGAGTTTGAGTGGTGGTACTTCGTTTTCATTTTTGGTGGTGGGCATGTCTTGTTCATCATATTCACCTCTTTTCTTTCTCCTCATTATCAACTTCTTCTTGTTCTTTCTGCTTATCATCATCTTCCTGCTCATGGAGGTGTTTCAACCTCATCTAATTCCTCTGCTCGGAAGGGGACATTTTCTCATTTTCCTTGGGGCTGTGTATAGCAGCATTGTGTGCTTACGGAGAGATGAGCCAATTAGTTTCTACATTGATAAAAGTTTTAGATTTTTACATGACTAGATGGTAACTGTCATTGGTCCATTTGATAATTTGTTTGTGCAAGAAGCGAGCATTCCAATCTACAGAAATCGATATTGCAAGATTGAGCAACAAGACTTACAAGTCCTCCTAAGACAATGGTGCACATTAGTTTCAAAAAAAAATTGAGAAGCATTTGTCCCCCTATCAATCTTCTGTGCATATTATTTGCAATTCTTTCTCTCCGACATTTACTTCAGTGTTTACCTTGCCAAGCAAAGAGTTAGCTAGAATTCTATGAAAATAGTGAATGAGAGGGTTGGATATGGAGGATGACCTAACTTTGTTCAGGATCAACTTTGGTTCCCCTATGTGATACTAGAGTTGATAATAATATGATGCTAGAAAATGCACTAGTATTTCAAGTAATAAAGTATAAAGAGCAAAAGTTGTGGATCTCATGAGAAATTAACTTGATTAAAATAATTTCAGACGAATAGGAGACTAATATGAGTTCAATAAAATAAATTAAAAAATAACAAAAAAATAAAGGATAACTAAACTAATCTAATGATGTGTGTGACCATTAGGATGAATTGATGTTATTACAAACAAATTAAGCTTTACCTTTGTAATGATGTAAAGGTTTAGCTTTTGGATTAGTAATACCTAATTTATTATACCTCTCCCCCTCCCCCGTGGAATAAAATCAAATATTCTAAACTCTAGTAAATTGAGAGCACTCCGTTCCGATTCTACTCTCAAATCTACTCAAGTTAGGGTACAATGAGTTGTACTTCTTAGCTATTAAACAATCCGTTCTGAGATTTATCTAACATACCACAAATTCTTGTACTCCCGTGTGGCTCTACTAGAATTGGAAATAAATTACTTCTATTGAAAATTAAATAATAGGTTCTACAACAATATTAAATTAATAGAGGATGTGACAATAGTCAACTGGTTAATTTAATCAAAATTAAAAAAAAGTAATGAATTCAGTAATTATGTTTTGAAAACTGAAAAGAGGTTTAGTAGTTGTTCTAGAAATTAAATTCATAAAAATGTCAACATTGATGATTATATTCATCCCAACATAGATTAGAACAGAAGTTACTTGCGAAATTTTGATGATAAATGGCTGTTTGATTCTCCTTTCGAGTCTATCGCATAAAAATTTTCTCGACGAACTTTCAAAATTTCTCCACATTCTTAGCTTCAAAGCACATGGTGTAGATCCTAGCATCCCTTCTCCAAGCTATAGAACACCTCAATTTATAGGGGCTTGATGTGATCAGAGAAGAAACAAAAATCTTTTCTATGTAAAATAAGATAAATTCGGTGTAGATTTAATTCTGAAATTTTTGCCTTGTCGAACTCTGAATTTTGAACTATAATATGTTTTGAAATCTTCCCTGGAAAATGTGGTAAGTTTTGATGTTTCCTTGTGCATGTGAAATTTTTCTGAAAATATCTTCAAAACTCGAATTTGAACTTTGTCATGGGTCATTATGATGATTTCACAGCCTAAATAGAGTTTGAATTGCAATAAAAATGTGATTTCATGGTTCTTACAGTATTCGATTTGAAGTGAAAAAAGTGATTTTCACGACCTTTGCCTCGGGCAACTTTCTAAGTTGAAAATATGCGCATATTTTCAATGGTTCTATCATGATTTGTAATGGCACTATCAAGACCTGGCCATGCAGACAATTTTCAGTCATTAATAGCTTCATTGATTTTCACTTTCTCACTCCATTTTAATTCAAATTTGAGAGTGATTTTCTATAGTGATTTCATTTTTTTTACTTTTTGGATAATATAACACAAACTTGGGTAAAATTTTATTTTTATAAACATAAAATAAACAAATTAATAATGAGAAAATGAAGAAAATAATACTAAATGCAATCCTAAATTATGTTGAATTATGCATGCATATTGATGTCTAGGTTGCACTGTAGCCTCTTGCTGCACAACCAAACTCAACGGGAAGTCTCAATCTTTGTTAAAGAGTTGAAAAGACCATGTGAAGTCTGTCAACGCTTTGATAAAGAGGTGAAAAGACCATGTGAAGTCTGAATTATGAAGCTGTAATGATAATTATTGCTTATTGTCGATGATCAGGGAACTCAGAAATTCTCTAACGAGTTCACGGTAAGTATCCGCCTACAAAAGAACTTCCTCATGTGCATCATAGTGGTTTGAAAATCAAAATCTTCATAAAACACTAGAGTTTCTAAGGCCATGAGATCGAGATAATTGATTGCCACAAAGGCTTGATGCAAGAGATTGTTGTATACAACTATAGAATAATTTAATATGAATACATATTATGTAATAATATTAATTAACTATTATCCTATTGAGCTTTGCTATACATGAATACATATTATGTAATAATAATTTAATATGAATTGACAAAAAAATTTATAATAATATTATTAATATGGAGTACAATTATATAAAATTTCTTTTAATATATATGGATAATATACATATTTTGTTAAAAAAATAATTTTAAAATTTTAGTTATAATCTATCGTCAACTTCTTCTTAATTTTATTTCTTAAAAAACATGTTGTACTTGATAAAAAAATGGAAATTTTGCAAGAAAATTAAACTGGTAGGATCCTAGATCCTATAAAAATGATTCCAAATGTGAGATTGAATTCTTACGATCGTGAGATCTTATGATCAAAATTGCGATTTTGATAATATATAATCATGATTTTTTTCCATCAAGAACATCAGTAACATCTTTTTTACCTTATAAATTGTTCAAGTGGATTCTAACAATCCCCCGAAATATTTCCAAATTAAATGTGATGTTTAATTGCGTATCTTTTTCAGTTATAAGTGTGTTTCTGATCTATGATCTGATTCTTTATCCTGGGAAGATTTTTTCTTACTGTTTTGATTGGTGAGGAAAATGCATGAACCTTATTTCATTGTGCATGAAAAAAGAAAAACGAGTTGGTGTTAGAATCTTTTTTATGCTCATGACATGCGTCTCCATGAAAATAATGCCTATAAATTGATTGAGGCATCGTCTATTACCTTTCTATCAAATCATTGTATGCTTCATGACCCCCTGCAACATGGTCTCTTTCTTGTGTCCACTTTGTTATCACACTTGTGAACTGACTTTTGGTAGGCAAGATGGGATCTATGGCTTTGCAACTTGAGCAACTCATGACATGGTCACATTTTATGACATCAAGCTGCATAACCGGGGACAACAACAGGTATTTTACTATGCCTTTTAGACGTCTCACTAAGAATTATTTGTTGAATCTAATTATGCACAGAGTTATATTACCAATGGTTACTTCTAAAGTGTATCTGTAAATAAATATAGATTTTATTTATGTACTCAAAACATACCAATTCGTGTAGTGTTCGCTTGGAGAGTTTGATCTTTTATTATAAATATTTTTTTCCTTATATATAGGTTAAAGTATTATTTTTCTTAAGTTCAATTTATATTTAATTTCAAAGAAATGGATAAAAAGATTAATCCTATTTATTCTCTGTTTTTATTATTAATTATTCATTTTCCAACCAAATACGACTGCCTTTTCAACGACATACATGTAACTGTAAAATAATAAACCTTCAACCAAACGAACCAAAACAAAAAAAGTTGATGAAATATAACTTAAAAAACAATAAACTGAAAAATATGCGTCTGTTTTATAAATTTATATATAGACTTTAAATTAGTATGTTAAAGAAAAGTTATGTTCAACTACAATTAAATAGTTAATACTAAGAAGAAATAAAAATCTGGTCAATAAATTATATGAAAAGAATCAAGCATTTCAATCCTTCCAAACCATTACAAAATCGGAAGTTAAAATAAGCCTCTGATTTTCATTTATACCATCTCTTTTCAATTATATTGAAACATGAATTTAGCTCCCAATTTATTTTTAATCTCACAAGAAAAAAACATTTTAACTTGTTAGTACTTAATTAAACTGTGTTGTAGTATTGTGATAGTTTGACAAATCATAATATCATTTTTTAAATAATAATGAAGTAGAAACTTGATATTGAAATGTTTGTGAAAATGAATTTATCCTAACAATTCTAATTATATTTTTTCCTCTGTCTAATAATATGTATTTACTTTTTCTATTTTGTATTCCTAATACGTAATATCTCATTTTCTTTGTACTTCTAATCAAAACTTACTTTGTCATTTCTTGATTCTTTTTCATATTAAAACATAAGATCAACACTAATATCTTTAGAAATAAAAAGTATAAAACTAATTATTACATTACAACTACAAACAGTGATCTCTAATGAATTAGAAAAAAGGAAATTATAAATTTCTTCTATTGCTCATTAACGTTATTGTACGCATATTAAACTGCTAGATTAATAATTTTTCTTAAGATAAATGAACTAGTAATTAACTGTATTTGGTTAGCCAGCCACCAGCCTACTATATATAATTGCATAAATTGTTAATCGTTCTTATGTACATAATTGTTTTCTTTCATTGACACATGTAATTAAGCTCGGCTCAAGCCCACGTGAGGAACAAGAAATTAATAATGGTGACACCACATCAAAGTTGATATGTAACGCCCTCGAAATGCATCCCGTCACGTGGCTGAATACACTCCAAAAATGTTACGGGACATAACTTACGTGTACAATATTTTGACCGAAATATGACTTTGACTGGTCAACATAATAGAGGCATAGTTGCGAAAGGAAAAATAGTAATTATTTGATTGAAAAGAGATACAATAGAAATGAGTGCGAAAAATCTTAATAACTTAACATAATGAGTCCCAAATAACATAAGCATGAGAGTTTGCATAAGATAATTACAACTCGATGAAAATAGAAAGGAAGTTGAAGAGACTCGATTTCATGTGCAAAGATCACCACGAGCTCGATCTGTCGCCTGTGTCATCATTCTTTTTACTGGGACAGGTTATTACCTGTGACATTGAATACACAGGGGAGGTGAACCTCCCTGTGAGCTTTGACGTCCAGTACATAATAATGATATGACATATAAGCAACAATGACATCATAAAGATAATCAAATAAACATACTCCTAAATGATAGAGTCATGTAGATATGATTGATATAATAACATCATGATCAAGAGGCATGAACTAGAGTGGCATTACTGATGATAATATGATAAGTGTAACGAGAATAACATTATCATCATTAAAAGATCAAAATATCATTGGACATTGCCCATCATCATAATCATTGTCATCTTTATATTTTTTATTATGTTACACTTATTTTGAAGTGTCTTTCAACTCCCTTTAATAGGGCCGATGGAGTATCTTTCGACTCCCTTTTTGTCAGGGCGGAGCATCTCAACGCCTAATATGGGCCGGTGGAGTATTTTTCGACTCTCTTTTGGCCAGGTTGACCATCGTCAACCAAACATAAGAAGAGCTCTTCCATTTAACATTTTTCTTCTTTTATCTTTTTTTTTATTCTATAACTATCTTTGAGGTTTAAAAATAAAAATTTGAAAGGTAATACGATAAGAACATTTGATTTGGAATAAAGCATATGATGATGAAATTTAGAGAGATAAACAGTTTAACTTAAATGCCGAGATCATTTGACAACGTGAGAAAATGACCGACCATAAAATTGTGGAATAAGAATATATAAATTTGTAGAAATACATCAGAATATTTATGCGTTGATAAGTAGCGGCAAAAATAGATTTTGTGGATCAGCAGAGAGTATTGTAATAGGGTTACTATATTAATATACTAATGGAATGATTAAGATGTAAAGATGTATTAACATGGGTGCTGTAGCAGGCATGATGGCATGATGAGTACGTATGAATACATTTAAGGGTGTGTGTTGCCTGCTAAAAGCATTAAACATCATTTCAGAGCATTAATTGCACCCATAGGGATGTTTGTATGTGCAAGATGCGTGGAACCATACAAGATAGATATGACTGTACACGTTAATATGTTCGGCACGAAATACGAATGGATGTCATCTCAAATAATGTGATTAAAGAAAAATATTCATACGAATTGACAGCCTGAAATAGGACATTGGCCATTATTCACATGAAATAGTATAAATAAGGCAGACTTTAGCACCAAAAATCATCTCATCTGACATCGATCATATCACGATAAGAAAGTAAGACAAAATGGCTGTGCATGATGTATTTTTAAAGGCTCTAATAATGATCAAAATTTCTTAATAAGCTCTACTGACGATAGCGGATTTTTGTGTACCTTTTGCAAGCGACGAACTTGATTTCACTGTTGACGGCCTACACGTCTCCCTCGGTCACGGCGTCTCGGCGCTTCTCTCTCCACCTCTCCTGCCGTGATGCCAAGATGGTAAAAATCCTTTAGGTCGGCGTGTAGGTCACCATTATAAGGGCATAGTGGTGCTTCGTGAATGTAGGAGACAGTTACGAACGAGTCCACTTTCTTTTTTTTTCTTTTTTCTTTTTTTAACGAAATTCTCGAACGTCACATTATAAACCCCTTAAAATAAAATTCGTCCTCGAATTATGTATAGTGTAGGAACTTGCCAAATAGTCTGGGAAACTGTTGCCGTATTTCTGACTCGAGTTCCCAAGTCGCTTCATCGCCTTGGTGATGACTCCATACGACTTTAACTAGTGGCACATCTCTGTTCTTGTGACGTTGGACTTTGTATTCTAGGATTCTGAGTGGCTACTCTTCATACGTGAGATCTTCTTTAAGATTCGTCTCCTCATATCTGATAATGTTTGCCTCATCATGTTTATATTTTCGGAGCATAGATACATGAAAAATATTATGCACTCGTCATACGATGGGGGTAATACTAATCTGCATGCCGCCTCTCCGACTAACTCTAGTACCTCGAACGGACCCACATATCTTGGGCTGAGTTTTCCTTTCTTATTGAATCTCATGTCTCCCTTCGTCGGGGAGACTTTTACCTGATCACCTGCATGAAAGATTTGCTCACGCCGACCTTTATCTGCGTAGGTCTTCTGGCGAGTTTGTGCTACTTTCATTCTTTGTTGTATTAACTCCACCTTCTTGACATATTTCTCAATCTCCTTTAATTCCTTAGCACTCAGGAACTTTCGTTCACCAACCTCATTCCAACAAGCTGGTGATCGACATGGCCTCCCATACAAAGCCTCTAATGGAGCCATGCCAATGCTGGAATGATAACTATTATTATAGGCAAACTCGATAAGAGGCAAGTGATCGTCCCAACTGCCATGCTAGTCCAAAACACATGCCCTCAGCATATCTTTTACATTCTGGATGGTTCTCTCTGACTGACCATCTATCTGAGGATGAAAGGTCGTACTGTAATTCAGTCTTGTCCCAAAAGCATTTTGTAAACTCCTCCAAAATCCAGCTGTAAAGCGAGGATCTCGATCTGACACTATGAAAACTGGAATACCATGCAATCTGATAACCTCCTGCACATATATATCCATCAACCTCTCAATTGACTATCTTCATTTGATCGGTATGAAGTGTGCAGATTTTGTCAATCGATCGACCACTGCCCAAATAGCATCATGTCATTTCTGTGTGCGGGGTAGACATGATATGAAATCCATGGAAATATCTTCCCATTTCCACTTCAGAATTCCTAAAGAGCTAAGCTTGCCATATGGCATCTGATGTTCTATCTTCACTTGTTGGCATACTAGACACGCAGAGACATATTCCGCGATCTCTCGCTTCATATCGTGCCACCAGTAACTTCGTTGTACATCCTTGTACATTTTCGTAGTGCCTGGATGGATGACAAACTCTGACTTATGGCATTCGTCCATCACTTCCCTCTTGAGTTCAGCATCATGAGGTATCCACAGACGGTTCATATATTTGATTCTGCCATCACCTGATATCTTGAAATCCTATGTTTTTTTCTCACACCTACTAATCATCTTGACATATTCTGCATCCTCTGGTTGTGCCTTGATGATTCTGTCAACCAAGTTTAGTTGAAGCTGATGCATCATTAATATAGCTCCATTTCTGTTCGACCTTGGATTCCACATATTGAGTTCTTCAGTCATCTCAAATACTCGGAGCCTCATAAATGCTAATGAGCCTTCCCACTTACGACTCAATGCGTCAGCAACTGTGTTCGCCTTACCTGGATGGTAGTTAATAGCGAACTCATAGTATTTCAAAAACTCCATCCACCTGCGTTGCCTCATGTTTAGATCTCGCTGAGAGAAGACATACTTTAGACTTTTGTGATCGGTGAACACCTCAAACTCCTCTCCGTACAAATAGTGTCTCCAGATTTTTAGAGCAAATACCACCGCCGCTAACTCCAAATCATGTGTCGGGTAGTTTACCTCGTGCTTCTTCAGCTGTCTTGATGCATATGCAATCACCTTACCATGCTGCATTAGTACGCATCTCAATCCTGTACCACAGGCATCACTATACACCACATACCCACCGCTGCCAAAAGGGATAGTGAGTATCGGTGTTGTAGTCAATCTCATTTTCAGCTCCTAAAAGTTATCTTCACACTATCGTGACCAGATAAACTTCTCACCCTTCTTTATCAGCTTCGTCATTGGGGAGGCTATCTTTGAGAAGTCCTTTATGAATCGTCTATAGTATCCGGCCAATCCGAGAAAACTATGTATCTCGGTCACATTCTTCGGTAGAGCCCAATTTGTCACTGCCTCTACCTTTGCTGGATCAACAGAAATACCCTTCTTAGAGACAATGTGTCCAAGAAACATAATTTCTTCCAACCAGAATTCACACTTCGACAGCTTTGCATAGAGTTTGTACTGCCTAAGTGTCTCCAATACGATCCTCAGATGCTCCCTGTGTTGCTCGGGGTTCTCTGAATAGATCAATATGTCATCAACGAAGACGATGACGAATTGATCCAAATAAGGCTTGAACACCCTGTTCATTAGGTCCATGAATGCTGCAGGTGCATTCGTCAACCCAAAAGGCATAACCAAGAACTCGTAATGCCCATACCTCGACCGGAAAGCAGTCTTTGGAATATCTTCTTCTGCAACTCGTAGTTGGTGATAACCACTCCGCAAGTCAATCTTGGAGAACACAGAGGCCTTGGACAATTGATCAAACAAATCATCAATACGTGGCAGCGGGTACTTATTCTTCACTGTGATCTTGTTTAGCATTCTGTAATCTATACATAATCTGAGGGAGCCATCCTTCTTCTTCACAAAGAGCACTGGTGCACCCCATGGTGACACACTGGGTCGGATAAACCCCTTATCTAAAAGCTCCTGAATTTGCTTCTTGAGTTCTTGCATTTCAGCTGGAGCCATTCGATATGGAGCTTTGGAGATAGGAGCAGTGCCCGGATGAAGGTTAATGCAGAAATCTATCTCCCGTCGTGGTGGCAATCCAGTGACGTCTTCTGGAACTGGGTCTGGAAAGTCTCTAACTATGTCCATCCGTCGTGGGTCTGGAACTGGGGCATCTGTTTTCACGACACTAGCTAAATAACCTCTGCAGCCTTTATGCAACATCTTATGTGCCTTCATTGCAGAAATGATCACCTTGCCTTCCTTGCCAGTAGTGCCCTTGACCATAGCCTTCGGCTTACCTTGAGTACCAATGATAATCTCCTTTTTCCTGTATACTACTATAGCATCATGGTATGACAGCCAGTCCATACTAAGTATGACATCATAATCTGTCATGGGAATCACGATCAGATCTGCAGAGAAATTCTTGCCATCGAACGTCACTGGTACTTCTGGGATGTACTTCGTAGTGCAGAGAGTACCCATAGGGGTTGCCACACTCATGGAACATGTCATATCATGTAGATGCAAATTCAAAGCCATAGTACAATCTTGAGAGATGAATGAATGTGATGCACCCAAATCAAACAATACTGTGGTAGGCATGCCTGCTATAGGTAAAGTACCTCTGATGACGTCGGCGTCAGTTGGTGTAGTATCCGTTTGCATATTATAAACTCTGCCTTGCACTAAGGTATTAGCACCTCCAGCGCCACGCTGAGCTTGTTCCTCCCTTGCCTTCTTAGGACAGTCACGGATAAAATGTCCCTACTGATCACAGTGGATACAGGCACATGTTCTTCGTCGGCATTCTCCTGGATGAAACCTCCCACAATGTTAGCATGCTTTATTATTTTGTTGGGATGCTGCGGGGCCTGTCGTTGTTGAGGCTGAAATCATTTATTCATTAGTCATCTTCATTGCATACTTATAATTATTTATTTATTTTACTTCTCACCTGACGATGAGGTTGCTGCTGTTGTGGTGGCTAGCGTGGGGTGTTGCGAGGCTCATATGACCTCACACGATTATCACGTCAGTGGTCCCTCCGGTTTGAACGCTTGTCATTCCACCTGTGACGACCATGCTCAAAGGTTTGTATAGGGGCCTTCCGTTTTTGTTCTTCCAATTCTCTTAAGTGATCTCGCTCCATAGTAGTCGCTAGCTCGACTGCCTCCTTCAAATTTTGCAATTTTTCGAATAAGGTCTTGGACCTGATAGTAGTGTTTAAACCTTGAACAAATTGATCTGCCCTCTGCTTCTCACTCATGCGCATGGTATTATATTTTTCCAGTTTTATGAATTGGAAATGGTACTCAGCAACAGTCATCTTCCCCTGACTAAGCTATAAAAGTTCCCGCTATTTTTTAATGCGATCATGCTCTGGGAAATAGTGTGCCTCAAACACTTCATAAAAGCTATTCTAGGAAATCACGTTCTGGTTTCCAAACTGAGTTGCTTTGGTACTTCTCCACCAATCAAGGGCTTCACCAGTCAGACGATTAGTGGCGTACAAGACCTTTCTGTCCTCAGCACAACGCATCGTGAGGAAAGTCTCTGTCATACTTATGATCCACCTCTCCACCTTATCGAAATCACCTGTGCCGTCGAATTGCGGCAGATGCAACCTCAAGAACTCTTGTAAGGTGTCCTATGGTGGCACTGGCATGAGTTGCACAATCGAAGGCTGCATCGGCCAAGGTTGCCCTAGTGGAGGCTGCATAGGCAAGAACTGCATATGTGGAGGACAGCTTGGTGGAGGCTGGACCGGTGGTGTCTGCGTCAGTGGAGGCTCCTGCACCGGTGGAGGCTCAACTGGCGGTGTCTGCATTGGTGGCGGATGGACTGGTGGTGTCTGCACCGACGGAGGCTCAACTGGTGGGGGCTGCACCGGTGGAGGCTGTCCAAACTCAATCTCATTTTGATTCATCCCTTCTTGTTCAACATCGGTTACTCTATCACGACGAGGTCGACCACGACCTCTACTAGTGGTAGTACGTCGTGGAGGCATTTACAATATTGCACATCATGGAAACCTTTAATAAAACATTTAAATCATAAAAATATAACTTTCTTACTTGGTTTAGCATCGGTTGGCGCGGCGACATGCTCGTGGCTATTTGCACATGGATTACATACTTGACATTTCAGAACATAAGAATGTCCTGACTTTAGGCTCTGATACCTAACTGTAACGTCCCCGAAATACATCCCGCCACGTGGCTGAATACACTCCGAAAACGTTACGGGACATAGCTTACATGTACAATATTTTGACCGAAATATGACTTTGTCTGGTCAACATAATAGAGGCATAGTTGCGGAAGGAAAAATAGTAATTATTTGATTGAAAAGAGATACAATAGAAATGAGTGCGAAAATCTTAATAACTTAACATAATGAGTCCCAAATAACATAAGCATAAGCATGAGAGTTTGCATAAGATAATTATAACTCGATGAAAATAGAAAGGAAGCTGAAGAGACTCGATTTCATGTGCAAAGATCACCACGAGCTCGATCTGTCGCCTGCGCTATCATTCTTTTTACTGGGACAGGTTATTACCTGTGACATTGAATACACAAGGAAGGTGAACCTCCCTGTGAGCTTTGACCAGTACATAATAATGATATGACATATAAGCAACAATGACATCATAAAGATAATCAAATAAACATAATCCTAAATGATAGAGTCATGTAGATATGATTGATACAATAACATCATGATCAAGAGGCATGAACTAGAGTGGCATTACTAATGATAATATGATAAGTGTAACGAGAATAACATGATCATCATTAAAAGATCATAATATTATTGAACATTGCCCATCATCATAATCATTGTCATCTTTACATTTTTCATTATGTTACACTTATTTTGAAGTGTCTTTCAACTCCCTTTAATAGGGCCGGTGGAGTATCTTTCGACTCCCTTTTTGTCAGGGCAGAGCATCTCAATGCCTAATATGGGCCGGTGGAGTATTTTTCGACTCCCTTTTGGCCAAGTTGACCATCGTCAACCAAACATAAGAAGAGCTCTTCCATTTAACATTTTTCGTCTTTTATCCTTTTTTTATTCTATATCTATCTTTGAGGTTTAAGAATAAAAATTTGAAAGGTAATACGATAAGAACATTTGATTTGGAATAAAAGCATATGATGATGAAATTTAAAGAAGTAAACATTTTAACTTAAATGCCGAGATCATTTGACAATGTGAGAAAATGACCGACCATAAAATTGTGGAATAAGAATATATAAATCTGTAGAAATACATCAGAATATTTATGCGTTGATAAGTAGTGGCAAAAATAGACTTTGTGGATCAACAGAGAGTATTGTAATAGGGTTACTATATTAATATACTAATGGAATGATTAAGATGTATTAACATGGGTGCTGTAGCAGGCATGATGGCATGATGAGTACGTATAAATACATTTAAGGGTGTGTATTGCCTGCTAAAAGCATTAAACATCATTTAGAGCATTAATTGCACCCATAGTGATGTTTGTATGTGCAAGATGCGTGGAACCATACAAGATAGATATGACTGTACACGTTAATATGTTCGGCACGAAATACGAATGGATGTCATCTCAAATAATGTGATTAAAGAAAAATATTCATACGAATTGACAACCTGAAATAGGACATTGGCCATTATTCACATGAAATAGTATAAATAAGGCAGACTTTAGCACCAGAAATCATCTCATCTGACATCGATCATATCACGATAAGAAAGTAAGACAAAATGGCTGCGCATGATGTATTTTTAAAGACTCTAATAATGATTAAAATTTCTTAATAAGCTCTACTGACGATAGCGGATTTTTGTGTACCTTTGCAAGCGACGAACTTGATTTCACTGTTGACGGCCTACACGTCTCCCTCGGTCACGGCATCTCGGCGCTTCTCTCTTCACCTCTCCTGCCGCGATGCTAAGATGATAAAAATCTTTTAGGTTGGCGTGTAGGTCACCATTATAAGGGCATAGTGGTGCTTCGTGAATGTAGGAGACAGTTACGAACGAGTCCATTTTCTTTTTTTTCTTTTTCTTTTTCTTTTTTTTTAACAAAATTCTCGGACGTCACGTGATAAGCATGCAGTAGCCAACATGAAAGCACTGTCCAAAGTTGTGGTCTTTTTGAAATGTACTCTGGGTTGAAACTTGCAGACTTCAACCACTTGGATGGCAACCCCAACCAAGAGGATTCTTTAGGTTTCAGCATGCCAAGAATCCAAAGATGGAGCTGCATCGAATGATGATCTCAATGAAGAACAAAAAAAAAAAAAAAGAGATCATGAAAGCACATATCGATGTCAGAACCAAGAGCTGATCGATGTGAGTAATAAAGCTAAAAGAACATTATCTCGTCTCCGGTGGAATTTTATACCACAGCATATTTTATTTATATATCTTTTGTAGGAGCTCCTCCATTCTCCATTATTTGTACCAGGACGTTTTTTTAACAGAAAAGCAAATGGAGAGGTTAAATGAAGAACAAGAGTAGAAACACTTAACACATGATGTAAAAGTAGTCGTTTATCTTATATATGCTAATTACAACACTGAGTGTTATGAATTAATTAAAGTTTGTGTTGATATACTTTGTACCTAAAATTGTAAAAAAAATATAAGAAAAAGAAAAAAATGACGATTTATGATGGAAGCGGAGGACTTGAATCGTTAGAATACTCTCTATTGCTTTTTTTTTTTGTGGCGGCCTTTTTTGCCCGTGAATTCGCACTGAACAAAAAAAAATTAACTACGTTAAATTTCATCTTTTCTGTTCTTCGTCTTGATTTCATCCGTCTTCAGGGCAATATTCCCATTGCTTGTGACATGAACTACCATGACATACGCTTAAGCTCAACATCTGCAAAAAGTAATGCATAAGAAGATCATCTGCTAGGCAATTCTTGCACCGAAGGAAAAAAAGATAGAAACGAATTTAGGAAAAAAATTGCAATAAAAAGCTAATGGAGGAGTTTTGGCATGTGTACAATTACTTCCAAATAAAAGATACAAAAATTATTAAGCAAGAATAATTTGATGAAACATAGAATCAGATTCACATGCCGAAACATCATTTGGAAAATAATTAGGAAATATACACATGGTAGAAAACAACTAGGAAATATGCAGTGCAAACAAGATTTGCACACGGGTACGCACTCGCAAGTGCTAACTTTACACTGGGTGGTTTATATTTTATAAAAAAAAGACGATAAAAAATGAAGTAAAAAGAAATAAGCCTTAATTCACTATCAACTGAAGTACTCAAGAAAAAAAAATCAATTTTAAAAAAAATTATGCCGACAAGAATCGTTAAAGAAATCTTGATTCACACGATAAAAATATTAGCGTCTTTATTTTTAATCTAAAAGAAAAAAGAAATTAACATGAAATTATATATATATATATATATATATAAACAACTAAGAAAATAAAAGCAATACTGTATACCTTACCAACCACTTTGTTCATGAGGCCATCCTTCTTCTCACAGTTATCCGAGTGGGAAAAAAAAGAGGCTGAGTCAGGTGGGTTCCTCTGCAAACACGTGCAGGCACTGGATAATATGTTTGTAGTAGTAAATTGCACATATATTACGCATTGCTTTGATGGTTAGACTTTTATGTTATGCTCCTTCAGCTCTGAGTTCAAAACTCTGCCATCATTTTTGTTTCAACTTTCAGTTATTTCGCCATTAGCTTATTATTCAAAACAAATATAAAATATCCCAACTTAGTTAGCTTTTTCCCTGGTTCGAAACTCCCGCCATCACTTTTGTTTCAGCTTTTAGTTATTTCCAACTTCACCATTAGCTTATTATCACAAACAAATATAAAATATCTCAGCTTTATTTATATTATATAACTGCAATTTTATAAAGTTAGATTTTTTTATTAAACTTTTTTGTTGTAATATTGTTTTAACTTTTAGCAATCAAAGCTAATTGAGTTCTTTATTATTTAAATTATAATGTACTCTTCATCTTGGATAATTAAATCCAACTAGTATAACAGCACGCGAAAATGATGGAAGAAAATATTACCAATTCAAATAAAAAGTAATTTTTTTCATCATATCTAATATATAATTTTGCATGATGTGAAAAAAAATCAAAATAAAAATAGATTATGAAAAGATTATATATATATATATATATATTCATTTGTAATATTTTCTAGATAAATTAATTTTGTGTGTGTTAAACAATTATAACCATTAGTTAAATTATTTATTAATAACTAACTTCATGTATTTAAATGATTGGAAAACTAATTGAAACATATGGCCATTTATGAATATGTTAAATATAAATATATAAATGTATTATTGTATTAAGCTTACGCGGCCATTTATCTTTAATATGACGCGTGACTATATTTTAATATTTTTACGTATACTATATTTTATTTTTTGTGAAAACATTTAATTCATGCCTTGTTTATTTTAACGGGTTGTAAAATAAGTTATTCAATATCTGATTTAATCATTTATTATTGATAGCTTTTGAAGATCGTGCATTAACGAATCCCTCTTTCTGCCTTAACATCTCACAATCGTGGCAGCATTATTTTTAATTTTTAATATGCTTATAAATTCAGATTTTGTGATCTGTTTTATTACTAAATACATACGATTAACTATTTTATTGATTACATATCCATATGAAAATATATTTCAGATTTTGCTGTTTTCAAAATCCTTAAATATATTGAATTTCGAATTTATTAGCTATTTTATAGGCTACATATCCATATGAAAAAAATAGATAGATTATTATATTATGAACTTTATGAGCCTTTTTTATGTGGCATAAGACTATTATCCTTTTAATTTAGTTGTTTATTTGAATTAAGAATTTTTTTGGATAGCATAAAAATAAAATATAATATTTTTTATTTGGATTTAATGTAGGTGTCAAGCGCTTTCCGTGTGAAGCGAGTGTCCAGCGAATTTATGCATACTTTCATTTATTGTTTTCGATATCATTTTTCATGAATAGATTAAAAAATCATTGATAATAACAAAAGATAGTTTTATAATGTAAAAAGTTATAAAAATTGATTATATCTATTATGAAAGATAATAATGAGCATAAGTTCGTAAAATTTTAAAATGGTGGATATAATTATTGATGATGATTTGTGTTTTTGTTATCATTAATTATCATCTAAATTATTTATGAAGAAATATATCGAAAATAATAAAAAAATATACATAAAACCGCTTGACATGCGATTCACACGAAAAGTGCTTATATTAAACCCTTTTTATTTATATAAAGAAAACAAAATTTTGAAGAAAAAAATATTACTTTTGTGTCTTCTTTATTTTAACGGATTCTAAAATAGTAGTTTGCAATGTTAGATTTGATAATTTAATGCTGTTTTTTTATTTATTTTTAAAGTATGACTGTCAATTCAGTATTTTCTATCTATTTTTATTTTAATAATCATAAATTAGTTAACTTAATTAGTTACCAAAGTAGTTCTAGAATTTTAATATAAAAGTTAATTAACATAATATGTTTCGTGTTGTGTTGAATATGTAGCATAATTAGTTATTTGGTCAAACATTTAATACACAAATTAAAATTTAAAATTAAAATGATATGTTTATTATGACTTTATATGTTTATTATGACTTTAACACGACATTGTATGAATTGGCCAAGAGTCAACTTCTACTCATATACTATCTTCTTTTAATATAGTTGGTTCATTATTAAAAAATATTATTATTTAAGTAAATCAAGATAACCCTTCATATGCAGATATTATAGTCTGAGTTATCATTTAAAAATAAATTTCATCTCAACATTTTTGTACCATCAATTATTATTAATGAAAATTACCATTAGTTATCTACACTTTATTCATCAAGCATTTTTATACCATCAATCACTTTTTATGTTTATTAAACACATATCATCTATATAGCTTTTTAATCATGATAAATTATTTTTTCCTTAGAAATAGGGGATTTATGTCATTTTTGTGAGTGTGCATAAGAGTGAAATTTCAGCAAATCAAATTTGTTAAGAATTTATAATTGATTTAGTCATTTAGTTATAAAACTTATAATTAGTTATTTATAGCTAATTTAAAAAATAAGTGTCAAATGTACGTATGTGAACAATATTAATCTATAAATTAATATTCTAATTGGTTATAAATTCTTAAGAACCTTTATCATTTATCAATTTATGTATTTGTGAAATGTCATAATATTCTTGTTTACTTATTGTAGTATAATATATAAGATATAGGTATTATATAGTTATGATATTTTATACTACCAATGTTTCATTTTTACATCTTCAAAGTTGAATATTTAATTCATTCATATCTAAATGTGTAATGGCTATGGATAAGTCATCCAATACTCTAATTAAATTATATAATTATATAATTAATGAAACCACGTAAGCAACTATAATAGATACACTAAAAGCATAGTTATTGGTAATATTTAATGTTTAATTAATTAGAATTAAAGTAATTAGTTACTATCATCATATAAATAATATAATATAGTGTATAATTATCATATTTTCTAATCATGGTCGGTTATGGATAATTATATCAAATACTCAAATAAAATTATATAATTACTGATATTTTTAACTGCCTCATTGAATAATTTAAAAAAAATTAAGCTTTAATAGACTTATTTATTCATCATTCATGTAATTATTATAAGGAGGGTTAACAATTAAAAACAAAATAAATGGATTCTATTTCCCCAAAAAACTTGGACACAATGTAACTTGATGTTTCGAAGTATATGGAAACAACTCCATATTTTTTAGATTTTATTTGAAAATATAATTTTCTAAATATTAAATTCTTTTATAAAATGGACTTATAATTCGATAGTATAAAAGAAATGGAACAATATATCACAATATAACGAAGGCTATAAGCAGATTTATCTTAAACCAATTTTCAAAATAAATGATGTTAGTTAAATATTAGTACGTAACTAATGTAATAAACAATTAATGCCCATATATTTTAATATATGGCAATCTAATTATATGGATAACATACAGAAATTTATAAAAGAATAATGTGGCATACATCTAAACAAAAAGAAAATCACACACTGAAATAAAGTAACAATTATTATTTTGTATATAAACATGTATTACAACTTTGGTAGTTTCTAAATAGGAGTTCGCATCAAAGAGATCATGAACTTGTGAAAGACAATTCAAATTGTTTACAAACAAAGTAACTAATATGCCCAACAATCCAATTATATTAATAACTCAGACAATTTTATTTAAGAATGTCACAAACATCAACACATAAAAAAAATATTAAATAAATAAATAAATGGCTTACTATTAAATTTATATAAATAAATAAATTCTTTACCAAAGAAACCTAGACACAATATAAATTGATGTAGGGATGACACAATGCACAATTTGCCACCTGCAGAAACATAAGCTAGTTAAATAATCATGGCAAATATAATTGACTTTGTATTCTTGTTGATCATGGCAAAAAAAATGAAATAAGAAAAAAACACTATAGAATTAATTGTGAAAAGCAAGCATCCTTATTTGGCCATTCCGATGTCTCATGCTCATCCTATATATTCAATCCTTAAGCAACACCATCGAATCCTTAAGAAACACCATCTAATCAAACCTGTGAAATAAAAAAGTTGATGGATTTGGTGCAAGAGAGGAGCATAAGTGCATGATACTTATTAACCATAAACATACACCCCCTATATTCATGTGCTTTGTCGTCTCATTGTTGAGAGAGAAATGCATCCGTGAGACATGAATGCAAATAGAAATTAAATAATGATGAAATGTTTGTGTATACTAATGAGTGCGATATTCTTGGAGCATTTATAAGAGTCCAAGTTTGCACCGAAGAATCAGAAACCGATAAAGGTAGTTGTTTATTTTTTTGAAACCGCTTTGCAGTTTTATACTTTTAAAATATGAAACTTCTTTTTATATCAGAATTATTATACATTATCATGAATAATTATTAATCATGAGAATATATAATTATATGATCAATTAAATAACTCTAATATCATTATTTTAAAAAATTACATCGTTATCTAGGAACACTTGCCAACACGGTTAGTTGCCTTGGTACACTACCTCCTAAATTCGACCTATACTCTACTATGCTTCCTCATTTCTTTTGACAAATGTCACTACCTCCTTAATACTATCCTCAGATTAGTTGCCTAATGAGTATATCTATTGTGTTTAAAATAATAATAATTATTAGATATGAACATGCACCTTCTCATGAAAACTAATGTAAAATATTAATTCATTATGAAATTATAAACTATTTAATTGTTCGAATTACTAACTAACCGTGAAGTGAAAAAATATAATATACTTATATAATATTTTAATTAGTTATAATTGCTATAATACATGGTAAATGGAGATGCTACTACTCAACCGTTTAAATTACTAACTACTCAAAGAATTAATAAATTATACAATATGTTAATTAGTTATAAACTCTAGAGGACACTTGTCATCATAATGAAGTGCCAAATGTTTTCTTCTCATAAAATATAC
The DNA here is from genome assembly GCA_030549335.1 of Pontederia crassipes. Taxonomy (NCBI): domain Eukaryota; kingdom Viridiplantae; phylum Streptophyta; class Magnoliopsida; order Commelinales; family Pontederiaceae; genus Pontederia; species Pontederia crassipes. Next base: position 11,633,047 of record CM060183.1, read on the forward strand.
TCTCCATTTAATATAGTATAGATTGTTCTCCAATTTCAAATATATTAACTTCTAAATAAATCAATTGATGTATTTATTATCTTATTTGGTTATGTGATTTGAAAACTTCTTTTATATGTCTGATATGTTATTAATTATGAAATCTTAAATTTATAATTGCAAAGATTTATAAATAGCATAAATTTAATAAATGGTTTATTTAAGAATAAATCATATTGATATATATATATACACTTTATTGTTATTTAAAAAATGTAGTCAATAAAACTATATAATTATTTATTATATATATAATATGAAGATATTAGGATTGTATTATAGTTAACTAGTGAACTCACTAAAATAATTTCTACCTCCTCCACTTTCATGGCATGCCATCATGGCCTAACGAAGCCGGCCAAAGCACTCGAAGAAAACACCAAAAAGACCGGTCAGAACTGACAGCACTTGTTACTCCTTACAGACTTCCCCAAATCACGCCGCATCCCTCTCCGAACAAATCTTCGAATCTCTCTCTCTCGCGCGCGCCGCATGACATAACATTGGTAGTATATATCCTACCACTCCATAAACACACGCAGGCCCTGGTGCGCTATGCGAGTCCCCAATCCTGACAGCACAATGCTCATGTCAGTGGCAAGACGACGAGGCCTCTGGGATTCAAAGTGCTGCGCAAGGGGTGTGGAGTGGTTGGATTGTGAGCAGGAGTAGTTGGAGCAGTTAAAGATCGCTGTTGGATCGGTTGGAGACCCTTTATAGCGCGTGTCATGATCCGTCCGCCCTCCATTAGCAAAGTCCCCCGTCCGTCCGTGCCTAACAACACGTCCATTTCGGTTCAGGTAGACTGCTCCCAGAGGTCATGCCGGCAAAGACGCGACTATGGAGGCCCATGACCGGGGCGAAGTGCTGCACCGTGGAGAACCAGGTGGTGGTGGGAAACCTGAGCCGCTGCAGGCCGACGCGCGCCGAGTTCTCCAAGAAGGTGGCGGAGCTCACGTCGTTCCGCCGCCTGCTGTCGTCGTCGGACCTCGCCGGCGCGTCGTCGGGCCGGATGGCCAGCGAGGACTTCGCGCACGCGTTCGGGGCGGGGCTGTACGCGTTCCAGCTGAGCGAGCTCCGGGCCATCACCCACGACTTCTCGGCCAACTTCTTGCTCGGCGAGGGCGGCTTCGGAACGGTACACAAGGGTTACGTCGACGAGAGGATGAGGCCAGGGCTCAGGGCTCAGGCGGTCGCCGTGAAGCTCCTGGACGTCGAGGGCCTTCAAGGACACAGGGAATGGCTGGTCAGCATCTTGTTAAATTCCTTCATACTACGTATTACAGTTTTAATTTCTTATATGATACAATATATAGCGCCAATTATATATATAATACTGAGACAGCATGCAGCAAAAGTGAGTACAAACCAGTTATAAATTATAATGAACTGTATGGTACAGATTGGATTTGTAGACAAAAGTACCCATCAATATATCAGTTTCATGTCTGATCATAGTTTTGCTTTTGAGTTAGAGTGGACTGAGAAAATCGCAATATCCAACTACTTTCAGGCAGAGGTCATATTTCTTGGACAGTTCAGGCATCCGCATTTGGTGAAGCTGATCGGCTACTGCTGCGAGGACGAGGAGCGGCTCCTTGTCTACGAGTTCATGCCTCGGGGCAGCCTTGAGAACCATCTCTTCAGGAGTAAGCACTGTGGAGCTTTGAATCCAAATTCTACGAGCTTGGCACAAATTTATTAAAATGATACCAAAATTTGACACTTCTGTGTTTCGATGTAACCCAATGTAACAATGGCAGGGATATCAATTACCTTGTCATGGGGGACACGGTTAAAGATCGCCATCGGGGCAGCCAGAGGTCTCGCCTTCCTGCACAGTGGCGAGAATCCGGTCATTTACCGTGACTTCAAGACCTCCAACATCCTGCTTGATTCGGTTGTGTAAAATCTCACACTCGTAAACAAGAAAAATCGTATCGAAGAAGTTGGTGATGTTGTTAATTAACAAACACTATCGTCGATGTTCTTTCATGATCAGGACTTCACGGCTAAGCTTTCAGATTTCGGGCTCGCAAAGATGGGGCCGATGGGCGAGGACACGCACGTCACGACCAGGGTTATGGGCACTCAGGGTTATGCAGCGCCGGAGTACGTAATGACAGGTAGAGCGAAAACACATCACGACTTGTTTCCTTCAGCTCCATGGTTAGTTTCATCATGAGAAGCTCACAACTCGATCGTGCACTGTACCTGTACATGGTGCAGGACACCTGACCACGAAGAGCGACGTGTACAGCTACGGCGTGGTGCTCCTGGAGCTGTTGACGGGGAGGAGGGCCGTGGACAAGACGAGACCAAAGAGCGAGGAAAAGCTGGTGGAGTGGGCGAAGCCTTATCTCACTAGCAGCCGGAGGCTGCGCTGCATCATGGACCCGAAGCTCGCCGGCCAGTACTCCGTCAAGGGAGCCCGGGGCGTGGCGTCCCTGGCGCTGCAGTGCATCAGCTCGAACCCCAAGGACCGGCCCCTGATGGCCGCCGTGGTCGAGACGCTCCAAGGCCTGCAGCACTTCAAGGACATGTCTGTGAGCTTGGGCGCATGGTCCGGTCCCCCGATTGCAGGCAGAAGCGCCATTACTGCCAAGACCAAGGTGGAGAAGACCAAGGTGGAGAACATGGCCGCTGCCAGACGTAGAAACATCTCAGCCAAAAAAATGCCTTAAAAATTCCACCTTTAGAAGCAATTATCATATGGGATCCATAAATATAAGATCATGCATCTGTAAATATGTGCCCCCAGTGGGAATCAAATTGAGCTTTCCTTGAGCATGCGTGTCGAGCTGAAGGAAGCCTAATCTTATTAACTTGTAAATGTGGTCCGCAGTGGATGTTGATCTTTTTATTAGCTTGAGCTCATGACTTCTTCTGGTGTAATTAAACTGAATGATGTTTTATCCAAAGCGTGCAAAGAGACTATATAATTTTTCACCAGGCTTGGATTCATGTACACACTTCTGATCTCAGCATTGCACAGTAATGCCATCAGGATTGGCCATCTGATTTCTTTTAGATTGACGCTCAACTCTCTGAGGACTGATCTGGATCATGCATCATCTTGAACTATTTGTCTTGGTAAACAGAGATTAGACTGTCCTAATCAACATCCCTTCACAAAGTTTCCTCCTCCCTTGAGGAATCGTGTTTATCCCACTGATTCCACCAGGCATCTGGAACTTTGTTGCCAGGTTTCAAGAATTGATTCTGGAACATATTGAAGTCGTTCTTGACCTTCTACTTATAGTACTAAAAAGTTCATAGATTTCTTCGCCAATGAAAAAGAGGAAGAATGTAGGGCAACATAGTGAAAGGCCAACTCTTTGGAGGGGAGTGATTCAATGATACAAGACATCCAACTAGAGAAAGTAAAGTAGAAACCCTAGATGGCCACAGGAGACCCCTCTCCCCATGCCCCACCGCTGTCTCAGCCTCTCACCTTTCTTCGGCCGCAAGCTTCCTCTCCCCTCACCCCACCCCTGCCTGAGCCTCTCACCATCTTTCCGCCAAGAGGCTCTTCTCCCCTCGTCCCTCCATCGTCTTTGCCTTCCTCCACTCTTCTGCCGCTCCTCCCTAATCCTCAAAATGGAATAGCTTCCCCCATTACTCTTCCCCAATCTCCTATCCCTCCCCCTCGGGCTTCAGAGCCCCCCCAAGTTTCTGGATCTGGCCACAGAGCCCTAGTTGGTGAGATATTGTTCGCCATCAGCCAAGTAGATGGATAGCCCTCATCTTGACAAATCAACTGTGCACTCTCAAGGAGACCATCACCGATGAGATCTGCATCCCGCTGGAAGAGACGTTGCAGCGCTCGGTGGAGCTCCAGTTCTGTCTCATGGGTCGGCTGCTGGGTCTAGGTGTCTCTATCATTGAGATCATGGAGTCACTAGTCCCGCTCTAAAAACTAAGAGGATCTTTGAAGATCCAGGACATGGGTAAGAACTTTTTAATGTTTCAATTTTCTGATCTGACAAATTGCAAGTTCTCACTCAAAATCCTTGGAAGGTTAAGAACACCATCCTACATGTATCCCAAACTAAACCTTTCTTCAAGCCGTTTGAAGATCAGGATGCTTCCACGCTGGTTTGGATCCAAATGCCAGGGCTGCCATGGGAGCTCTACAACTCGCAATCCATTGCAAGGCTAGCTTCTTCATTCGGAAATTTTTTATGTCTAAATTCGGGATCGGCTATAATCAGATGTTGTGTGGAGATTCAACACATATTGTATGAAAACTTGCCTATTTTGTTTCAAGTGCAGTGTTGGGGATGCTCCAGCGGCTGGACCTCAAAATCCAAAGGTACTCCTCTGTGAATGCAGGCCTTCGCAATCGGCCTAGAGTCGAGAAACCCTCGGCAACAGTCGTCGGCGGTGATTCCTCCGGGCAAATCATGCTAATGGAACCATCTGGATGGCACCTTTTCGTTGAGATCGTGGTTAATCCCACGTTTCAAGCCCCACCAAAGAAAACTAGAAGGAATCGAGCCAAGAAGCCAGATAAGTCTACTAACTCTGATCCGGATAGTGTAGTCAACAGTGATACAGTCCGAATGCCTGAACACCCTCTTGACCTTAATACATGAAAATCCTTTCATGGAACTACAGGGGAGCCTATCGTAGTAAGGTCCGTGACTATCTTTCTAACTTATACTAAGCAACTTGATATATTATTGTTTTATGTGAGCCTCATGCGGATGCATTCCGCTCTGCGATGGTCATTCGCCGATTAGGCCCAGCATGGTGTGGTTGTTGGTCTCTCGGTAATGGCTTTGCCAATGGCGACAGCAGAGTGTGGAGTTACACCTATTGTTATCAACACTCATTATATTCATGATGTGATTTCATCAGAAAATTTTACCTTTTTTATTACATGTGTCTATGCTAGTACCAACCCTCTCATAAGAAAAAAATATGTGGCGAGATTTTAATCATCTTAATGTTGGGAATTTTCTTTGGATAATATTAGGAGATTTAAACAATACTTTACTTCAATCTGATAAGAGGGGAGGTTCCCCTTTTCGAAATTCCCCTTCCTCCTAAGCCCTTCACAACCTTATCCAATCACACGGTCTGTTTGATTTTCCCCTTCCAGGTTCAGGATTTACTTGGTGTAATAACAAAAATGGTCAGGCTAGAATTCTTAGTAAACTTGATAGAATTTTTTTTAATCCTAATTGGTTGCTACAATATCCCTATGCTTCTGTCATCACTCTTCCTAGGTGTGTTTCTGATCATTCTCCTTTGTTATTACATACTACTCAAACACACAAAAGAAAACATAATTTTAAGTATGAACACTTCTGGTTGGGTATCCCAGGCTAAGAATATTTTGAGCAGGTATAGAACAATAGGCATCTCAAGGATACCCTTAGTTATCTTTTACATCAGATTAAGATTAAAACCACTAAGTGAAACTCCCAAGACCTATGGGAAACTTGAAGTTAGGCTTAGATAACTCTATCTCAAATCTAAGCACTTGAGCTTAAGGATGACTCTAGGGGACTCATTGATAACGAAGTTACTCAATTAAGAAACCTATACCATAAACATGCTGCCCTTTTAATACACGAGTCAACTGGATAAACAATGGAGATAGGAACACCAAATTTTACCATATGAGCACTACAATCAGGCATAAACAAAACAAGATTACAAATATAAAAAACAATAATGGCCATTTACTAGAGAACAATGGTGAGATTCTCAATTACTTCATGACCCATTATAAAACCCTCTAGGCTCCTGCTCAAAATTCCACCAATCCCATGAACTGGCCCTCTCTTCCTACATTAAGCGACACTTGGCACCAATCACTCATGGCTCATGTGACTTCTAAGGAGATAAAGGATGTGTTTCGGTCCATGTCTCTTGGGAAGGCCCCTAGACCTGATGGGTTTACTCTGAAATTTTATAAACAGTATTGGGATATCTTAGGGAATGAGATTGTCATCTCCATTCAGAAAATTTTCAACAATAATACCTTCCCAAGGGATTGGGGGAACATTGCCCTTGTTTTCATACCTAAGAAGGTTTCCCCTCAAACTATCAATGATTTCAGGCCAATTAGTCATTGTAATGTTAACTACAGAGCAGTCTCCAAAATTTTAGCTAATCGACTCAAGCCTTCTCTACCATAACTCATCGGCACAAGCTAATCTGCCTTCATTACTGGCCGTTCAATACAAGACTATCCTGGTTGCTCAAGAGATAGCTCACTCTCTTTCTCAAGGGAGGGAAAAATATTTAATGTTCAAAGCAGATATTACAAAAGCATTTGACAAGATTTCTTGGTATGCAATTCAAATGGTTATGCATAGAATGAATTTTCTTGATAAGTTTATCTCTTGGATCCTAACATGTATTAAATCTGCTAGGTTCACATGTTACATAAATGGTGAACAGTCTCCTTATTCCTCATCATTCATGGGTTTCAGACAAGGGGATCTTCTCTCCCCTTACATCTTCACACTCATTTCTCAGGTCCTCTCATCACTTATCCATGATGGAGTAAGATCAAATCATCTCATTCCATTCAGTATTGGTAGCTTCAGTCTTAGCCACCTTCTATTTGCTGACGACTTACTCATTTGCATTAGAGCCACTGCTATGAATGCAAGGACTATTAAGGATATTCTAAACCTTTATAGTATTTTTTTACTAATCAAGTTGTTAACGCTGACAAATCTGAACTCTATTTTCCTTTAAAGTTTTCAGCAGCTAGAAGATCCTGGGTATCAAGCAAGGTAAGTTTCCTTTCACTTATTTGGGAGCACCAATTTCATATCAATACATTTCTCAAAGGCAACAACAAGCATTGTTGGATATAGCATATCGGCATCTAGTTGGCTGGGAAGGTAGATTACTCAACACTGCAGGTAAAAGTGTGCTAATAAAATCTATTCTGAACTCCATACTTGTTCATAATTTATCTTTAGTGTATATTTCTTAGGGACTTATCTCCTCTCTTGAAAAGTACTGTAGATCCTTTCTTTGGTCCTCCTCTAAAAATAAAGTTTAAGTGCATCTTATATGGTGGCAAACTGTCCAAGCTCATTAATCATAGGAAGGTTTAGGTATCCGGATAAGGACTTCATTACTTGCCAAGAGAGTTCTTGAAGTATTAAATGGAGCTCAGGATATCTGGACCCAATTGGTAAAAAGCAAGTACAATAAATTATTGCCTTGGAATGATATAAAATGTGTGAATGCTTCTTGGCCTTGAAAAATGATTTACGATGTTATGAAGGAAATTAGATTTGGCTTACATAAGTGCATTACTAATGGAATTTCTACCTCTGTTACTAGGGATCCCTGGATATTTAACTTACCTTTATCACATATGCACTACAAGAAAAATCACATTTTTCGATAGGAAATTTTCGACGGGCAAAATTCCTTCTAAAGTGCCGAAGGAATTTTCGACGGATGAAATTATCGGTGGTAATTATGGATGGAGTAGTTTTCTTGAATGTATCTTTAGAGTCTCTGAATGTTAACAGCCTAATTATTGATGGAAATTGGAATTTACTTCTTTGGTATAAATATTTTGGACCATCGTTTGTAGATGTTATTAATGCCATATCTTTTCCTTTTGTATTGGTTCCTGACTGACCGGTGGGTCTGGGCCGTTGATCCACATGGTGAAGCTAAGGCCTCTTCGGTTTATTTCTCATTGAGTTACCATCCTAATCCACAGCCGACCTCCAGACGACCTATTTGGAAGCATATCTGGTCCATTAACGCCCCCCAAAAATCAAAACCTTTCTTAGGAAGTTATCCCATTCCAGATTACCTTACTCTTGATATGATATTCTGTTTCAATATGAATATTCACACTTCCTGTCCCCTACATGGAAATGCAGTTGAAACAAACAGGCATCTATTTTTTGTCTGTCCCATTGCTCTTGCAGTGAGGTCTTTAATGCAACATGATACCAATTACATATTCACGCACCTGGGTAGATGGCATTTGGGTGATTGGATCTTGGAGGGGCAAGATCTGGACAACCCTTCGGCGTCCAGACTTCAAACTCTTATCGCCTTTTATTTGTGGGGCATTTGGTTAGCTCGTAATGATATCCACTATGTTTCCAAATTGGTAACCATCTCGGCCATGTGAAGATGGACACTGGCTGGCTCGTTTGATTTGTCAGAACCACCACTTTTGAGGCAAACAACCCCCAAGACCCCATTCAGGTTTGGTGGCACACTCCGTCTTCCAATTGGGTGAAAGCGAACTCTGACAGATCTTTCACCAAACCTAGGGAACCAGGGGGAGCGGGTTTTATTATTCGTAATTCTGATGGATTTTGTGTTTTGGCAGGAGGATCGGATGCTCGACGATAAGTGTACAAAAAATGGAGATGCGGGGCATGCTTTACGGACTCAGAAGCTATCGTGACAGGGGCTCATGCGAGTTTGGCTTGAAGTCGATTCAGTAAATTTGGAGGCTATCATTAACAAGAAGTCTAAATGCCCTTGGCCATTGTGGTGCCTTTTTTTTCTGAAATTAGCTACCTAATTTTATTTTTTGAAAGATTTCAATGTACACACTGCTATAGAAAATGTAATTCTGCTGCAAACTTCCTAGTAAATCGGGGAAGAGTAGCTTTTTTGGACACTTTTTGGACGAGGTCCACTCCTTCGAAAGTTCTTAATATTATGTACTCGGATATTGCTCAAGCTTATAATAGATGAAAATTTTTGTTTAAAAAAAAGAATCATGTTTAATTAACTTAGTTCAACACTAAATAATTAAATGTTTTAATGTTGCATGTAAAATGGGAATGTCCTATGACAAGCAGGACAAAAGGCATTCCAACATGACCTTGATTCATAGCTTCTGGATGAATAATGTAGTACATGGGAAAAACGGTCAGCGGTTGGATGCGTTATCAACAAAGTTTAGCAATTATTTACAATAAAATCATTATCAATAAGAATATTATTTTAAAGTCATTAATTATTTATATCCATAAGCAATGTAACCCTTTAGATAGGATCAAATATAATTTATCAAAAAAATACTACAAGCTTTTCTCTTTTGTTTTCGTTATCTTTATTTGTAATCTCTCTTCCACTTGAATAAAGTTTTATTTACTTTTCTTTTCTTTATTATCTGATTAGTACTTTCTCCATTCTTCCCAATCTATTTATATTCATTAATTACGTCTTTATTTGTCTTGCTTTACTTTACGCTACATTGCTTTTCAATTTGTTCTTTTTTTTCTCCCTTGCCATTTTCCCATCGAGTGTTTTCCTTTGTTTCTTATATGTTATAAGTCTTTTAATATAAAGGAATTTAAAATGTTGTATTCAGAATGTATTTCTTTACTTTTTATAAGTAAAACTAGTAGTTAAAATACTCAACTAATTTCTCGTAACTTTTCTTTTTTTAATAAAATATAAATCATTTAATTATTCGTTGTTGATCTTAACGAATTAGGCTTCTCACAAAGAACAAACATACTAGTGTTGTTTATTAGAAATTTAGAATGTTGGATTTGGAAAAGTAAAGATAATTGATGAAAGGATATTTGGACGGCGAAACATTTGGAACATTGAAAGAATTATGGATATGTTTCTCTTTTTTTTAGGGCCAATAAAGAATTAAGAATGAATCAACATATAGCTCTTCAGTTGTGAGGAAAACTACTTGACCTACCATTGATTGTTAGGGAAAAAAATCAAAAGTAGTAACTTAAAAGATTGATGTGAATCAATTAATTACAATTTTATGTGTATAATTACATAAATATTTGATTGTTAAGAATGGATCTTTCTCAATTATTGTTGTGATTTTGTTCATTTTAATGCAGACCTTGTTCAGAAAGATACTTTATCAGCATATCCAATGGAGATTATGGAAGGACATCTCGTGGTGAAATCGTTCCAACATACAATTCATTGTCTACAGCAAATGCAATGAATCCCCCCTATAAATTGATCACTAGATCCGTTTATGTTGTATAGTCATTGCAGAGGACCTGCAAAGCCAATGAGTAGTTCTTAGGTCCTCCATGCCACACATATGTTGTCACAATTGTTACCTTACTGTGATAGGCAAGATGGGATCAAACGGCAGTGGCATCCTATTGCTCATGCCATGGCAGCATTCATTGGTTTCAAGTTATTCCACCATGGTGGTCCACAGGTGAATTCTCTTTCTCCTTTAATCAAACACTTTGGACCAGAAGGAAAAAAAAGAAAAGAGCACTCTTGTTCAGAAAACATAACTTTTGACCAAAAAAAAAGGACAAGTATTTCAATGTATTGCCATGCTTAATGAGATTGCTTTTGATTTATTGAAGGAGTTGGAGCCAACCGAATACCTGATAAAAAAACCCCTTCAGATTTATCACCTCACATTCCAGAACCAAAAACGATCAAGTGTTCATCTGATGAAACTAGAACAAGAGAACGAGAAAGGGATTGGGAGAGAAGCCATGTTTCTTGTATTCAAAACTTGAAACTTACAGCTCCACTCTTATTGATTTTATACTTTGTACAAAAATGTGACAAACAAAAAAGATATATCCAATGTCGATACACCCGATATAGGAAAATAACAACTAACTACCAACACGAAACAAAGTATAGTATGGCGTGAAGAAGACATAGATAAACAGAAACAGAACCAAACTTTTATAGAGACAACACTCCCCCTCAAGTTGGGGATTCAAATAGATCAAACAGCCCCAACTTGCGAACCAGATAGTTATGTTGCTGTTGGCTGAGCGCTTTGGTGAGAAGGTCAGCCAATTGATCCTTAGAAGCAAGATGCTGAATTTTGATCAATTGCTGTAAGGATTTGTCGTGAATGAAATGATAATCAATTTCAATATGTTTCATATGCTCGTGAAAAATAGGATTATCAACCATTTGAATAGCATCCTGAAGCTCAGTGAACAATCGATCCAACCAAATGAGTTTTGCAACTGTTAAGGCCAAACTACGATACTCAGATTCTGCTGAAGAACGAGAGACTACTGATTGTTTCATGGATTTCCACGAAACTAAGGATCCACCAACCTTAATGCAGTAGGCTGAAATAGATCGACGAGTGAGAATGCAAGATGCCCAATATGCATCACTAAAAGCAGTGACAGTAGAATTCTTCACTGCTGAGAAGAAAAGTCCACGACTAGGGGAGGATTTTAGGTACCTGGCTAACCTCAAAGCTGCCTGATAATGAGAAGTTTTGGGGGCATGCATGAGCTGACTTAAATGTCCAACTGCAAAGGCTATATCGGGCGTAGTATGAGTGAGATAGATTAACCTTCCAATAAGCCTTTGAAAAAACTCAGGACATTCCAAAAGACGGTCGTTGTAGTGTTCCCAAGGTACTGGTCATACTCCACAGTAGTTAGCTTGAGATTTTGTTCAAAAGGAGTGTAAACTAGTTTTGCTGTTGTGAGACCTAAGTCAAAAAGCAAATTTAGTGTGTACTTTCGTTGATTCACAATAATGCCTGAAGAAGATCGAAGGACTTCCATTCCTAAGAAAAACTTCAATTCCCCCAAGTCTTTCATCTTGATATGTTCCTGTAGTTCCTTCTCAGATGTGCCAATTAATCCCAAACTATTACCAGCAACCAAAATGTCATCCACATATATTAACAGAGCCACAAACTCATTACCCTGAACTTTAGTAAAAAAGGTGTAGTCATTTTGACTCTGCACAAAACTAGAAGTAAGTAGAATTTCTGTGAGCTTGATGTTCCACTGTCTCGAGGCTTGCTTGAGACCATATAGAGATCGAAGGAGCCTGCATGCTTTACCCTTGGACTCCCCCGATTGATAGACCTTCAGGTAGAGTCATGTAAACTTCTTCAAAAAGATCTCCGTTTAAAAAAGCATTGTTAACATCCCAATGAAAAAGGTGCCAACCAAATTGAGTTGCAGCTGTGAGGACAGCTCTAATAGTCACAGACTTTGCCACATGGGAGAAGGTTTCCTTGAAATTCACACTCTCCTTTTGATTATACCCTTTTGCAACAAGTCTTGCTTTGAATCTTTCTATTTCATCTACTTTGACCTTGTATACCCATTTACAACCAATAGGTTTTTTCCCTTCAGGTAATTGAACAACTTCCCAAGTTCCATTCTCCTATAAAGCCTTCAATTCATCTTCCATAGCCATAACCCATCTTGGGTCTTTAACTGCCTGTTTGTAAGAAACTGGTTCCTCGAATTTAGAAATGACTGCAAGAAAAGCTTGATAGTGAGAAGTACAAGCACTATAAGATATGACATTATGTAAAGGATATTCAACTGAAGTCAACTTGGCTGAAGTGACAACATAATCTTATAGCCATCCAGGTTGTTTTATAACTCTCTGTGGCCTCTGAGACACTAGAAGAACTGGATTAGTCTCTAAATTTTCTGTCACAACTTCAACATTATTCTGAATAAGTGGTGAAGATGTTACAAACTAATCTGAAGAACCTATAGATTGTTCTGATGTTCTTTGTGCTTGATCTGGCAAGACATCAGTATTGTCAAGTTGAGGAGGTGAACAGATATTTGATTGCAGTCCAAAAGACCAAGTGCTGAAAAATCTAGCAGAATTTGCTGATTTGTATAATCAGGTGTTAATGTTGAACTGAATTCCTTCAACAAATTCTCTTATTTGTAAGGAAAGATGTGTTCAACAAACTTTACATATCGAGAGACAAAAACTCTTTCTAAACAAAGGTCTAAGACTTTATAACCTTTATGAAACATAGAATACCCCAGTAAGGCACAGGGTTTGGCCCTTTTGTCAAACTTATGTGATACCACTTTGTTAGTTACATAACAAAGACATCCAATAACTCTCAAATGAGTAATATCAGGTGATTTCTTAAAAAAACATTCATAAGGAGATATATTGTTTAAGACCTTCAAAGGTAATCTATGTATGACATGAACAACAGCTTTAATCGATTCCCCCCAGAATTTTATATGAAGATTGGATTGAAAAAGCATTCCTCTTGCTATTTCCAAGATATGTCGATGTTTTCTTTCCACAACACCATTTTTGTTGTGGAGTGTATGAATAGGAACTTTGGTGCCAAATGCCTTGAGTAGTTAATATTAAATTTTTGAACAGGAACTCAGGAATTAAACTTTGGTGTCAATATTACATCTCTAAACTATGCTTCTGAGTAGTCTGCTGCTCCTGCTATGGTTCTGAAAACACAAGGCTTCTTCAAGAGATAAAAAAGTCCCTCTTGCACTTCACCAATCTGATTCACCTTGCCATTCAAACAATCCTGAATGAAGACAGAATCTGCTGAAAATGAGACAACTGAATTCAAATCTTTTGTCAGCTGTGTAACAGAGATCAAATTGAACTTGAAATCTGGTACAACAAGGACATTATCAAGCCTTATATCAGACCCTAAGTTAAGAGATCCCACATGGGTTGCTGCAGAAGTTGATCCATTTGGTAAGGAAACAACATTCTTAGATAGTAAAGGCTTGAATCAACAATGAAATGTCATATGACTCGATGCTCCTGAATCAATAATCCATTCCTGAGGAGAAAAACATGAAGAATTACCTATCATATTTCTAGAATGTTCCACAAAAGATTCTTCCTTATTTCCATGTAACAAACTCAGGATATATTTTCCTCAGTAAATGAGTGAAACTATCTTACTACTATCATTCTTCATTGTCTCCATAGCAGGAATCTGCACTGTGGCTATTGCATTTTGTCCTCGGTTCTTGAACTTTTGTGGATAACTAATAATTTGTAACACTGTGCCTTTTTATGTCCAAGTTTCTTGCAATGATCACATATAACCTGGTAATCTCTTTTCTATCTATATTGAATTTTACCTCCAGCTAAAGCTATTTGATCATTTCCCATATGTATAAATTTTCCCTGCCTTTGTTCCTTTTCTACTAACAATGAGTAAGCCTGATTAATGGAAGGTAAAGGAATCATAATAAAAATCAATGTTCTAGCACGATTGAAAGAGTCATTAACACCCATTAAGAACCTGTATAGTTTTCTTTCCACCAGGAAGTCATTGTATTCCTTCCAATTTCCTGTGTTAGGGATTTCTGGTGACATAAGGGATAACTCCTCCCAAAGTGATTTCAGAGAAGAGAAATACTCTTAAATACTAAGTTGTCCTTGTCGAAGCTCATACAGATTATTTTCTACTGAATATACTTGCATGGAATTTACTTTTTGAAATCACTCTTTCAAATCAGACCAAACCACGTGCACTTTGTGAATACAAAATTCTATTAATCAAACCCTTTGCACAAGACATACGGATCCAAGAAATTTGAGATTTGTGTCCACTTTATCAATTGTAAATGATCCATCCACAAACACATGTTTGTTTTTGGCTAAAAGGCATTGAACATAGCATCGCTCCATTCTGCATAGTTCTCTACACCTATCAACTGATCTGGGATCAGAATAAGTCCAGGAGTATCCGATGGACTTAAATAAAGTGGATTCATAATATCAACAATCAAGGAGTTCATCATAGAAGAACATGAACCAGACATGATGCAGTTGAAGAATCAAAGAAGAAAAAGCACTCAAGACTCAGATCTGATCTTATCAATTTCTGAAAGACTCGAATAGAAGTTGCATATGAAGAAAAACAGATCTAGAAAAAACTTATCATCTGAAGGTATCCAGATCTAGAAAAACTTATCTCATACTGGAGAATGAAAGACCAGATCCGATGCACCTTGAGATGGCTCTGATACCATGATAAATAAACCACTTCAGATTTATCACCTCACATTCCAGAACCAGAAACGATCAAGTGTTCATCTGATGAAACTAGAACAAGAGAACGAGAAAGGGATTGGGAGAGAAACCATGTTTCTTGTATTCAAAACTTGAAACTTACAGCTCCACTCTTACTGGTTTTATACTCTGTACAAAAATGTGACAAACAAAAAAGATATCCAATATCCGATACACCCGATATAGGAAAATAACAACTAACTACCGACACGATACAAAGTATAGTACGGCGCGAAGAAGACAACAATACCTTGCGGCTTCCAAGTTGGATTGTAAGCTCTTCTACCATGGGATAACTTCTTGGCAAGAAAGTCGTCTCTCTGAGCTCATTGATTGCGGCAAAGGTTTTAGGTTTTTTTTATTACTCGACGGCAATGCGTCTATCATTGCTGACTAATTCTTGAGCAACACAGAGGGTTTAGTTGAAGTTGAGGAGTTTAGAGTTTTTATGTTTTTTTTGGAGGATAGAATGACAATTTTACAAGAATATGTAAATAATTAATGTCATTTGGATTGAATGGAATATTTGAAATATTATGTGAAAGGATGGATGCTATCATCTGGCTCTCTAGAGCAAGGGTGTTCACCGACCCGTGCTGGATAGGGTCAGATGGTCGGTTACTCAATCATCAATTTTCTTTTTTAAAAAAATTCTTTTACTTTTTTAGTTTTCTTTTATTTTTTAATATAAAAAAGTACATTTAATATTTTTTTTAAATAAAAAAATATTATTTAAAATATCTACATATTTTCTACATTTAAAATACTTTTATTTTGTATTTTTAAAAAAAATAAATGACATGAAACATTTAAATTAAGTTAAAAAATATTTAAAATTTTAAAAAAATAAATAAAAAAACCCCGAGTTATCAAGTCAAGTTAAGTCGGATTAAAATTTTTCAACTCGAACTCGACCCAACTCTAGCTTGGGTCATGGTCGGGTTCAATTTGTATATTGATCCGACCTAATATGAGTGGCAGGTGAGGCTCCCAAAGAAAATTTTTTACGTTCATAAAAGTTCAAACTCGAGATCTTTGCTTAAACGATTACTACTGACTCTATCACAACTCCCAAACTTGATCATTTTTTGACATGTCTAAGGTTTTCGTTTTTCATATTGTCACTCCATACTATCTAGGGACTAAAATAGATTGTTCTCTAACACACACAAAAACAAAAAGAAAATTGAATTTGAAATCTCATTTAGTGAAAACGACTTACCACTTGAACTACTTGCCTTTACAAATAAAGAAGTTTCCTTTTGACGACATATGTTTTCCATGATAAGATAGTTAAATTTCCAAGCTTTGCGTTAATGTTGCGGGTAAATTGTGTTGTTCATCAATAGCTGAACAAAAAGCATCGCGATAACCTTCACTCACAACTTGGATGAAGAGAGCTATCCATTGACATTACACAAGGAGGCCAACTAATAGTATAAGGAAAAGTAGAAAAGGGAAAGAAGATCATAGTTTTGATAGATTACAAACAATGTTGTAATCAATTGGATTCAACCAAACTTTAATTACAATATAATTATTTAAATTAATTTATTAATAATTATAAATAATAAAATGTTATTTTAAAATCACTAACTCTTTGTAATAATAATCAATGCTATTGTTTAGATAAGATTAAACATAACTTTTTCCCTTCCTCTTCATTCAATCAATCCATAGGAAAGTTCATCTCCATTTGATCTCCCAGGCCTTATTTTTTCCCGATGAAGACCATAGTTTCTATGAGCTCAATCGGTGGACCTAGTAAGGTTAACTCATAGTAGGATCAATCAAATTGAGTGATCAATCATATAGGGCCGAACTAAAGTTAGTTCGCCTATGGAATAAGATTAATCGACATAAGTCAACCAATTGAATGATAATGATTGATTGGACAAGTCATGAACTAATTTCAATTAGTCAGTCGACCTATTCTACAAATCAATCAACAAAAACCCAAATAAAGACTCGATCACTACAAATTCTAAGACAGCCTACATCATATATAGACCATATAAGATTTAATCATTAAATTGGAGTGTCTTATCACTTATTCTCACACATGATCATTGTTAAAAATAAAAATTAATAAAATATTAATTAATATTAATTAGTCATTTTATTTATGACTAAATGGTCCTCCAACTATTAATTAATTGTACATATGTTTCTTTTGATTGGAAATAGCTGATTTTCCAATCATATTGCTAACTTGGAAAAACAAAATCAATAAAATAAAATAAAAAGGGCATAAACCTTGTGGCTACCACCACCCTCCAAAGAGAGAGAGAGAGAGAGAGAGAGAGAGAGAGAGAGAGAGAGAGAGAGTCCATTTTGACATGTCTTTTGATTAAAATTTTACTTTTATAAATATTTTACAGTATTCTATGATGAATACTCATAACTTTTGAATTTATAATTTTTTATTTTTTTATAAACCAACTGATATTTTGTCTCTTTCAAAATTACAAAAGGAGGAAAGTGAAGAATATTGAAGCACACTCGTGCAATATAGCCATCACAACCTGCCCAAAGCCTATGTCATGAAATTACAAAGTTCTAAAAAGGTTGTTGAAGTACGAAAATATGGCATATCTTTTAGACATCATTTTGATCAGAAATGGAACATTCCCTCTAAAAAGGCTAGACAAATGTAGGATGATAGGTAGGCACTATAAACATAGACAAAGAAAATCCTAAAAAGAAATGATTCATTTACATAAGTAGCTTGGCCAATAGGAAAAAGAACTTAGTAGGCCATCAACTATGATTCTCTCTTTTCTACCCGTAGTGGTCATGTAGTCATGGAAGTCTAATTGAATTATCACATTATCAATTGATGTAGTCATGGAAATCCATAATTGGATCGGATTTGATTTTTAAGTTAGCAGCCATATTTCAAGTTTGAGCAGCCATTAAAATGATAATGTGCCATTAAAATGATAACTTGTTGTAAATTTAGTTGTGGTTATTCAAATGGGATCAAATCAGAGCAGCAAGGAGTTAAGGCAGTAATTTAACAATTGCATAATGCTTTTATGCAGAAATGATAACCTTGCACATCGAAATGACAATTTTGTCCTAAAAATGATAACTTGACACCAAAAATGATAACTTGTGAAATGGAATGATAACTTTCCACAAGTTGAAATATGATTACCCAAATATGATTAATTCATAATGGCAAGGGATTTAGGGCAAGATAATCACTAGAAATCAGCTCAATTAGAAAAATGATAACTTTGCACATTGGAATGATAACTTGTCCAAAAAATGATAACTTGGCATAGAATTGATATCTTTATGGATTTTAGCAATTCAGAACCTCTATGCACATGGAATTAAGTGTAAAATGAGAATGATCAGCTGGTTATCACAATCCATTGCATTCCAAATATAATTAACCAAAAGTTAGGCAAAATAAGGGCTCGATATGAGTGAAATAAATAGAAAATGGGATAAAAACCTAATATGATCAGCTAGTAATCAAACTCCCCCAAGCTTAGCATTTTGCTTGTCCTCAAGCAAAACATTCAGATATTAAGAACAAACTTGAATTAAACAGTTCACAAATGAATTAAAATCCAACTGATTAAGACCAAATGAGTTTCCCACTTTGCCAACATCTCATTCTTTTCAAAAACTCAATTTCTAGCTAAGGAATCACATAGGCTAAAGCAAATTTAAGCCATGAAAGAAGTACTAGCAGTAACAAATTTGAATTTTAAGAATTGTCAACTTTACAAAGAGGTTGAACTACAAATCCCTTCATGAACAGATTTTCACTGCTTAAACAGGTTTAACACCTAACTTTTATTCATGAAAATGCAAGTAAACAGGTCAAGACCTAATTTTTATTCATGTTGGTCACAGGATAAAAATCCTGACTTTATTCAGGAGAGGTTCCCTTTTTGGAATTTCACTCTCTTTATTTATGCATGTATGCAATGTAAAATGCAACTTTTCACTTTTTCTTTTCTCCATTTTTCTTTTTCTATTATGTTCATGAAGTGAGCAATAGGTCAAACTAAAATAAAGTTTAGATCCCTTAGTCCAAAGAGTCAAATTTTCCTATTTAACATGACAGCAAGAGCCTTGACTCCTTTCTAGACATCTTATATTGCCAATTCAGTTCCGGAATGATAACTTTGCATAAATCTTGAAAAATGATCAAATATGAGTAGTTCAGAGCATTCAAGGCATAAAAGGAAGTAGTATGGCAAGTGAATGAGGTCAGAATCAAATATGGATAAGATTTCATAGGAATGATAACTTTGGTGCCAAAACGATAACTTAATTGCCTTAAAAATGATAACTTGTCATAACTTTTGTTGTGGTTATCCAAATGTGATCAAATTTGAACAGCAATAAGTTAAGACAATGTTTTAATGATTACTTAATGCCTTTGTGTAGATTTGATAGTTTTGCATATCAAAATGATAGTTTTGCCCTTAACGATAACTTGACATTGGAAAAATGATAACTTGTTCAAATGGACTCATAATTTTGCACAAGTTGAAATATGACCATCCAAATACGATTCATTCATGATAGTAATGGATTTAGGTCAAGGACATCATTGAAAATCAGCTCACTCCAAATAATGATAACTTGGCCTATTTGAGTGATAACTTGTACTAAAAATGATAACTTGGCATAGAAATGAAATATTTATGGATTTTGGCATTTCAGAACCTCTATGCACATGAAATTAAGTATAAAATGAGGAAGATCAACTAGTTATTACAATCCATGCATTCCAAACATAATTGGCTAAAAGTTGGGCAATTTAGGTGCTCGATAGGGGTGAAATACATCTAAAATGGGGTAAAAGACTATAGTGATCAGCTAGTGATCAAACTCCCCCAAGCTTAGTCTTTTGCTTGTCATCAAGCAAAACATTCATAAATTAAAGACAAACTTGAATTAAAAGTCCACAAATGAAATAAAAGTCAGCTGAATTGAATCTAATGAGTTTTCCACTTTGCCAACACTTCATTCTTTCCAAAAACTCAATTTCTAGCTAGGGAATCACAGAGGCTAAAGCAAATTTAAGCCATGGAAGAAGTACTAGCAATAACATGTTTGAATTGTAGGAATTGTCAACTTTACTACAAGGTTGAACTACAAATCCCTTCATGAACAGATTTTCCATTGATTAAACAGGTTTAACACCTGACTTTTATTCATGAAATGCAAGTAAACATATCAAGGCCTGATTTTTATTCATTCCTTCTTTAGGAGAGATTCCTTTGGAAGTTTTGCTCTCCTAATTTTTTTTTCTTTATTGCATTGAAGAGAAATTTCTTTGGAAGTTTTGCTCTCCTAATTTTTTTTTCTTTATTGCATTGAAGAGAGATTCCTTTGAAAGTTTTGCTCTCTTCCTTTTTTCTATGCATGCATGCAACTTTTTACTTTTCCTTTTTCTCATTTTTCTATCATGTTCATAAAGTGAGCAATAGTTCAAACTCAAGTATAGTTTAGATCCCTTTATCCAAAAAGTCAAGTTTTCCTATTTAACATGGCAGCAAGAACCTTGATTCCCTTCTAGACATCTGATATCACTAATTCAATCCATAAGTATCAGCTAGTGTGACCCACAAAAAGGAAAAATTTTCAGCTGAAAATTGATTCAAGTGCATATGAATTGAATAGTCAATTAAAGCAACAAGACTAATGGCCAAGTTGGCCACTTGGTATTGGAGTGTACCAATTGTTATAATGAAGTATTTTACCCATTTTAGAGTTAGAATGAGTGAGAGAATTGAATTGAACTCGATTAGTGATAACTACTGATAACTTGTGATAACCGGGTGATAACCAATGATAACTTGCAAAACATACTGATAACCTGGTGATAAATGATATATGGACATTAAAATTAATTGAAAACATGTTGTAAATGTTAGAAAAGTACCAGGTTTCCTCCTCCAAGCTTAGCCTCAGCACTGTCCACAGTGGTGAAAACATATACTAGGGAGAGGGTAGGGAGGTTATGAAATGCATGGAATTGGGCACTTGAATTCTATCCAATGATTCTTGCATTTCAATCTAAGTCTTCAGGTGTTCCATACTTCATGATTTGTAGCAATTCCTACAAAGAAACAAGAGATATCAGTGGGGTATTCAATATCAGGTTTTTAGAGTGCAAATTCAACAAGGCATTAAGAGTCACTGAAATCAACTGAAATTCAGCTAAGATGGATTGGGATAACTGATTTGCATGATGATTCAGATATTAATATGATGATTTCAACATGAGAGAAAAGATTATATCAGTTATCATTGGGATTTTATTGAGGAAAATTAAAAATGAGAGTAGGGGTACTTCCTTCTGGTCAATTTGTGGATGGATCTGATTCCTCCCTTCTTTATTCCTGCAAAACAGAAAAGTTAAGTGTAAAATGACTTGGGTTACCTCCCAAGAAGTGCCCTACTTTAATGTCTTAGGCTGGACATTCTTCCACTTGCATTCAGCTAGGCAAATCTTGCAATTTCAGCACCTCCTTAGCTGAATCTTGAGCTGTGGGATTATATGGCTTCAACCTCTGTCCATTGACCTTGAATATGTCATCTTTATCATTCAGAAGGTCCACAGCTCCATAAGGATAGACTTTGTGGACTTTGAAGGGTCCACTCCACCTTGATTTCAACTTTCCAGGGAATAGTTTCAACCTTGAATTAAACAACAATACCAAGTCTCCAACCTTGAATTTTTTCTTCAAAATTCTACTATCATGCCATCTCTTGGTCCTCTCCTTGTAGAATTCAGAATTATGATAGGCATTTAGCCTAATTTCATCCAACTCATCCATTTGTAGAAGCCTCTTCTGTCCACATGCTTGCATATCAAAATTAAGTGTCTTCATTGCCCAATATGCTTTATGCTTCAACTCAATTGGTAGATGACATGTCTTTTCATAGACAAGCTTGTAAGGAGAAGTGTCTATAGGGGTTTTATAGACTGTCCTATATGCCCAAAGTGCCTCATTTAGCCTCAAACTCTAATATTTTCTTGTCAAGGATATTGTTTTCTCCAATATGGCCTTGATTTTCCTATTTGAAATTTTGCTTGGCCATTTGTTTGAGAGTGATATGCAGTGGAAACCTTATGCTTGATTCCATATTTGTTTAGAAGGTTATCAAAACACTTTTCAATGAAATGGCTGCCCCCATTACTTATGACCACTCTTGGGATTCTGAATCTTGAGAAGATTATCTCCTTGAAAAGATTGATTACAGCCCTGAAATTAGCAACTGTTGTGGGAATGACTTCTATCCATTTGGACATATAATCAACAGCCAACAATATGAATTTGTATCCAAAGGAGCTAGGGAAGGGTCCCATGTAATCAATGCCCCAAACATCAAATATTTCAACTTCTAGGATTCCATTTTGTGGCATTTCATTCCTCCTAGAAATTGAGTCTGCCCTTTGACATTCATCACAACTCTTAACATACAAATAAGCATCTTTGAACAAAGAAGGCCAATAGAAACCAGATTGTAGAACCTTGGTAGTAGTCTTTTGAGTGGCTCCATATCCACCATATGGAGATGAGTGGCATGCATGCAAAATGGATTGGAATTCAGCTTCTGGCACACACTTTCTAAAAATGCCATCAGGGACTTCTTGAACAAGAGGGGATCATCCCAATAAAAGTCATTCAAGTCATGGAAGAATTTCTTCTTATGTTGGTAGGTGTAGTCAAAAGGAATGATTCCACATGCCAAGTAGTTGACAATATCAACATATCAAGGGGTAGAGACAACTAATATGGCCATTAGGAAATCATTAGGGAAGGAATCATTGATAGGGATTGATGGAGAATTCTGAATTCCTTCCATTCTTGACAAGTGGTCAGCAACCAAATTTCCTATCCCTCTTTTGTCTCTGATTTCAACATCAAATTCTTATAGCAATAGGATCCATCTTATGAGCTTTGGTTTTGATTTCTTCTTATTGATCAGGTGCCTTACTGCCTGGTGATCAGTGAAGACAATTACTTTGGATCCAATCAAATAAGATCTGAATTTGTCAAAGGCAAACACAACAGCCAACAATTCCTTTTCAGTGGTGGCATAGTTGACTTGGGCTTCATTCAATGTCTTGCTAGCATAACATATAACATAGTTCTTCTTCTCCTTGGTTTGCCCTAGCCCCTACTGCTTGGTCAAAAGCATCACACATGATTTTGAAGGGCAATGCCCAATCAGGTCGCTGAACTATGGGAGCTGAAATGAGGGTTTCCTTCAAGTGGTTAAAGGCCTTTAAGCATTTCTAATCAAAATTGAACTCAACATCTTTGGCCAGTAGCTTGGTAAGAGGCCTGGTTATCACTGAGAAGTTTTTGATAAACCTCCTGTAGAAGTCTGCATGCCCCAAAAAACTCATAACTGCCTTGACATTCTTTGGGGGTGGCAACTTCTCAATTGCTTTAATTTTTGCCTTATCCATTTCAATTCCTCTACTCGACACAATATGTCCTAGAACCATCCCTTCCTGGACCATGAAATGACATTTCTCCCAATTCAAAATTAGATTTGATTCCTTGCACCTTTGTGGGACCCTTGTCAAATTTTCTAGGCAAGCTTCAAATCTCCATATACTGAAAAGTCATCCATAAACACCTCCATAATGTCCTCAATGAAATCTGAAAAGATGGACATCATACACCTCTGAAATGTGTCAGGGGCATTGCACAATCCAAATGGCATCCTCCTGTATGCAAATGTCCCATATGGACAAGTGAAGATAATCTTGTGTTGGTCTTGTGGATGGATAGGGATCTGTAGAAAACCTGAATAGTCATCCAAATAACAAAAGTGAGAGCGTTTTGCCAATCTCTCCAACATTTGATCAATGAAAGTAAGTGGGAAGTGGTCCTTCCTGGTTGCCTTGTTCAATTTCCTGAAATCAATGCACATCCTCCAACCTGTGACTGTCCTGGTGAAAATGAGTTCATTAGAATCTGATTTCACTATTGTAATCCCTCCTTTCTTTGGCACCACTTGGACAGGGCTGACCCATTCACTATCTGAAATGGAATAAATAATTCCAGCATTCAGCAACTTCAACACTTCTTTTTTTACAACTTCCTTCATAATTGGGTTGAATCTCCTTTGGCATTCAATGGAGGGCTTGTAGCTGTCCTCCATGGGGATCCTTTGCATGCAAATTGAGGGATTGATACCCTTAATGTCATCAATAGAATAGCCAATTACCTCCTTGTACAACCTTAGTTTTTTCAGCAACTCTTCAACCTGATCTTTTGACAAATTTGCATTAATGATAATAGGGAATGTTGAATTTTCTCCCAAGAATTCATACTTCAAGTTGTTGGGGAGAGGCTTGAGTTCCAATTTAGAAGAATTTGCTTGAGTTGAGTTGCCTTGTTCAGCAGTGATAACTTGCTGCACTTCACACTGAATTCTTGAGTTTTTTTACTGATTTGGACAAATCCAATGCTGATTGGTATGCTTCAGCCTCTGGATCCTCCAATTCCTTCAAATGATCAAACATGAGGTACTTTTGCAATGGATCTTCAATGGGTATTATTGCTGAGGCCTGCTCCACAATTTGATCAATCTGTCCATCCCCAAAATCATCTTGTTGACAAGTTGGCCTGCTGATAACTTGTGCAAGGTTGAACTCTATCTTATCTTCACCAATTTGGAAGGTCAATCTCCCCTCTTTTACATCAATAACAACTCCAGCAATGGCAAGAAAGGGCCTCCCAAGCAAGATGGGTGTATTCAGATCCTCATCCATATCCAAAACTACAAAGTCCACTGGTATAAAGAATTTTTCAACCTTTAAGGGTATGTCTTCAATGATTCCATGGGGATATTTGATGGACCTATCAGCTAGCTGTAGAGACATGTTGGTGGGATTCATATCTCCTACTTCAAGTTTCCTGCATAGAGACAAAGGTATAACACTCACAGAAGCACCCAAGTCACACATGACCCTTTGAATTTTTCTATTTTCTGTCTCACATGGAATGGAGAAACTCCTTGAATCCTTTAGCTTAGGAGGTAACTTATTTTAAATTATTGCAAAAGCTTCTTCAGTTAAGGCAATAGTTTCACATTCCACAATTCTCCTCTTCTTGGTAAGGATTTCCTTAAGTAATTTTGGAAGGCATCTCTTGAATGGTTTCAACAAATGGTACATTAATGTATAACTTCTTCAAGATCTCTAAAAATCTTCCATATTGCTGATCTTGCTTGGCCTTTACCAACCTTTGAGGGAATGGCACTTTGTCAAAGATCCTTCCATTTGCCTCATTTTGAAAACTCTTTTTCTGACCCCTCACAGTAGCTTCTTCAATTTCCTTTTCCTTAGGTTCTGAACAGGAGTGTTCCCCAGCTGAATTGCCTTCCACATTCTTGAAATTTGGATTCTCTTGTGCTGGATTTGCCTCTACATTTTGCATTGGATCTTCCACCAACCTTCCACTCCTAAGTTGAATGGCTTTGGCTTGTTCTGTAGGGTTCATCTATGGCTGTCCAAGAAAGAACAAAGGGGGTCTTGCTGAAGTGCTAGCCTGCTGAGCAAATTAATTTTTCAGCATCTTCTGATTGGCACTCATAGTTTCCAATCTAGAGTTGATTTTCAATATTTCTTCTCCTTGGCTGTCCTGCTTCTTCAAGATTTGTTGCAACATTTCCTCCATCTTTGAGAATTGAGAAAGCTGAGCTTGTGGATGTTGCTCATAAGAGGTTCTTTGCATTGGAGCATTTGAAGCTTGAGTTGCATATGGAGGTGGCTGATTTCTTGACAAAATCTTAGGCTGCCAATTAGAATTCTGCATTGATGGCACTTGATAATGATTGGCCTTGTAGAAGAAGTAAGAATGGTTCCTATTCTCTGGAATATAGAATTCAGAAGGGAGTTTCACTCCATAATTCCCCACTGCATTGACTGAGTCAATGGATTGCTCATATTGTTGCATTATAAGGTTGCAACTTTTTGTGGCATGGCCTTGATTACCACACACATCACATCTAGATTCAGGTGTTGTAACCTTGCTGACATTAGAAGTGAGGTTCAACTTCTCCAAGGTCTTGTACAACACCTCTTCAAATTGAGAAGATAGATTGTTCACTGAATTCTCAGCAGGTGGCCTCCTTGTCCTGTCATGGGTAAGAAAATTGTGATTCTTTGCAATATTCTCTATCAATTGGTAGGTTTCATCAATATTCTTTGATGCAAAGATGCCTCCTGCAGCTGTGTCAAGTGCCACCTTGAATGGATAATTCAGGCCCTTATGGAAGTAATTAACTAGTTGCCACTTCTCAAAACCATAGTGTGGACATGCCCTCAACATCCCTTGAAGTCTCTGCCATACATCACAAATGTTCTCCTGGTCCAATTGGTAAAACCTGACTATTTAATCCCTGAAATTGTCAGTCTTGGAAGGAGGAAAGAATTCTGATAGAAACAATTGCATAATTGATTCCCAAGTGGCCACTTCTTCAGGTTTGAGAGTCTTGTACCAGATTTCAGCATTGTCTTTGAGTGAAAAAGGGAACAGTCTCATGTAGACAGAGTTCATTGGAGTGTTATTGAAGTGTACTGTGCTGCATATCTCCTTAAAGTTGTCCAAATGTGAGGCTGAATCTTCTGTCCCTAATCCAAAAAATTGATACTGCCTAATCATAGTAATAAGTGTTGGATTCACTTCAAAGTTTGCCATACGTGCTTGGCCTCCATCTCCAAGTTGATTTCTGACATTGCTAGGTGAGTAGCAATCTTTCAAAGTTCTTGGTGCAGCCATATTGCCTTGCTCCTCTTCCTCTTCTTCAAAAATCCTTCTTCTTGCCTCCAACCTTTGCAATCTTCTTCTTCTTAGAAATATTCTTTCAGGCTCAGGATCTGATTGATAATGTTCCGCTTGATTGTCCAAATTCTGCATAAAAATTCAGAAGTATCAAATTGAGAAAAGAAAGAAAACTAGACAAAAATTGAAAATTAGGAATGATAACTTGCAAAAATTGAAAATTGGCCTAACAAATGGACTAAAAACTAGTCTAAAACTAATCTAAACTATCTAAGTTAGTATAATTGACATCAAATCCCCGGCAACGGTGCCAAAAACTTGATAGTGATATTTAGGGGTTTAGTGATAACTTGCTGATTTTTGGGTCAAAAGTCAATTTTTTCAATTTTTGTTTCAACTCCCTAACTCACTCTCTACTGCAGTACACAAGTCAATTGTAGTAACCCTAAATGTTATATCCACAATGATTTGAAGTCCTAAATTATCTAAAAACAATTTAGACTAATCCTATTTAAAGTGGTAAAAACAGATTTTTAAAGGGTGATGAAAACAAATTTTTAATGAAGGCAAAACGATAACTGCTTTTTGGATTTCTGAAAAGTTAACTAAACTGAATTGCAAATGCTAATCTAGAGGTTAAAAGGATTTATCTATTAATAAGGAAGGTCCTCCTAGGAGTTGTGATTCATCTAATTTAATTATGAATGGAAATGGACAAGTTATCACTTTTTAGTCAAATTTGATTCAACTTTCAATATGGCTATTTTCACAGCTCAATTAGATCAGAACTAAATAATATATTGTCATATGATTGTTAGCCAAGTTGAATTAGAAATGGATCCTCACTGAAAACCAAGTTATCATTAAGTTCAATTCAAGTCACTTGCTGATTTTTTGGCAAATTCAATAAAATCTGAAATGATAACTTCAAAGTATGATCACAAAATAATGAAATCACTTTAATTAGCTTGGCATGAATGAAACTTATCCAATAATAGTGTTAGTGTTCTTTGGTTTATCTCTAAACTACAAGAGGACCTTGATTCAACCTCTCAACTGCAATTAAAATGAAGTCCACACTTCACACTAATTAATTGGAAATGAAAGACATATAATCACAAGTTGGGAAATCTGAAATTGTCATTGCTCCTTGGCTCATCTCTGAATCTCAAGGAAGGCCTTAAGATCATCTCTCAATGGTGGATTAAAGTAGAGCCTAGCAAGAACAATCAGATTTTCACCAAATCAGAAAAAATAGAAATCAGCAGCACATTGAAAACAGGGAAAACCAATGGTGATTACAAAATTTAACCATAGAAATGTCAAGGTTTCTTAATTCATTCTTGAACAAGATTGGGACATATGATAACCTCTCAGTTGCTCAATTAATCAAACCTCCCTCCATTGACAACAGATTCAGATGGTTCAGAAAAAATCAGAAATCAGATTGGTTCATAATTCAGAAATAAAATTAGAAATCAGATTATCAACTAATTTGAAATTCAGAACTTGGCATTGGTTCTTAATTCATTCCGGAACAAAGATTAGACCAAATGATAACTTCTCAGTTGCAAATACAAATAGGGTCTTCCAATGACAAGATCAAATCCATAACAGTTCAGATTTCAGAAATCAGGAATTCAAATGATTCAGTGCAGGAAACTTAAACTTATCCTTAATCCATCCACAATATGTATTAGACTACTACCCTATCCTAGGAGGCATGAAATTTAGTTCCTCATATTTACAAAATCAGATAAAAGATAGAATGAAAAACTCAAATAAATCATCTTGGATTGGCTCTTGTCAACAGGATTTCCAGCAGCACTTCAGTCCTCTTCTTTACTCCAAACCCTTGCTGTCTCCTGCTCCAAGCTGCAATGGCCGACCCCCCTTCAGTCCAAGGTTTCTTCATTTTATATATGGTCTTTAATCACCCTTAGATCAGTATCTAGATGTTCCTTAGCCTCTGATGTGAGCCACCTGTCCAGATGGCCCTGAAAATTCCAGCTGCTGCGGCTTTTTGGACAGCCAAATCAGTGGTCCCCCCTACTTTTTCCAGATTTTTGCACTTGTTTTTCCCTGCTAGAAGATGTAGAACACCAAGCATCAAAATTCTCAAATGGGAAATGAACAAATAAGGATAAGGAGAGCCACCAGGGTCAGCTCAAACATCAAATAAAATATGGTGTTATGAAGATGTAAAATCAGTAATTAAAATGATAAGTTTGAGAACCCGAAATGATAACTTTGCATAAATCTTAGAAAATGATCAAATATGAGTGGTTTAGAGCATTCAAGGCATAAAAGGAAGTAGGATGGCAAGTGAATGAGGTCAGAAATCAAATATGGATAAGATTTCATAGGAATGATAACTTGGGTGCCAAAACGATAACTTAATTACCTTAAAAACGATAACTTGTCATAACTTTTATTGTGGTTATCCCAATGTGATCAAATTGGAACAGCAATGAGTTAATACAATGTTTTAATGATTGCTTAATGCCTTTGTGTAGATTTGATAGTTTTGCATATCGAAATGACAATTTTGCCCTTTAACGATAACTTGGCATTGGAAAAATGATAACTTGTTCAAATGGATTCATAATTTTGCACAAGTTGAAATATGACCATCCAAATATGATTCATTCATGATAATAATGGATTTAGGGCAAGCACATCATTGAAAATCAGTTCACTCTAAATAATGATAACTTGGCCTATTGGAGTGTTAACTTGTCCTAAAAATGATAACTTGCATAGAAATGAAATATTTATGGATTTTGGCATTTCAGAACTTCTATGCACATGGAATTAAATATAAAATGAGGAAGATCAACTAGTTATCACAATCCATGCATTCCAAACATAATTGGCCAAAAGTTGGGCAATTTAGGGGCTCGATAGGGGTGAAATGCATCTAAAATGGAGTAAAAGACTATAGTGAACAGTTAGTGATCAATGCTCCAATCCTTTCTAATTAATGAAACTATTTTTTTCCAAAATGGCCTTAATCTCCCTATTTGAAATTTCAGCTTGGCCATTTGTTTGGGGGTGGTAGGCTGTTAAGACCTTATGCTTAACTCCATACTTGCTTAGGAGGTTCTCAAAATATTTTTCAATGAAGTGGCTGCCTCCATCACTGATAACTACCCTTGGCACTCCAAATGTTGGAAAGATAATGTCCTTGAACATTCTAATTACTGCCTTGGAGTCAGCAACTGTTGTGGGGATGGCTTCTATCCACTTGGACATATAGTCAACAGCCAACAATATGTATTTGTATCCAAAGGAGCTAGGGAAAGGTCCCATGTAATCAATGCCCCAAACATAAAAAATTTCAACTTCTAGGATCCCATTTTGTGGCATTTCATTCCTCCTAGAAATTGACTCTTCTCTTTGGCACACATCACAACTTTTGACATATATATGGGCATCCTTGAATAGGCTAGGCCAATAGAAACCTAATTGGAGGACCTTGGCTACTGTCTTTTGAGTAGCACCATGTCCACCATATTGAGATGAGTGGCATTCATACAAAATGAATTGAAATTCAGCTTCTGGCACACATCTTCTGAACATGCCATCAGGGGACTTCTTGAACAAGAGGGGATCATCCCAATAGTAGTCTTTGATGTCATGGAAGAACTTCTTCTTTTGCTGGTAGAAGTACTCAGGTGGAATGATTCTACAAGCCAAATAATTGACAATGTCAGCATACCAAAGAGTTGGGGCAGCTGATATGGCCATTAGGAAGTCATCAGGGAATGAATCATTGATCGGAAGTGATGGAGATTCCTAAATTCCTTCCATTCTTGACAAATGGTCAACAACTAAGTTCTCAGTACCTCTCTTGTCCCTAACCTTCACATCAAATTCTTGCAGTAGTAAAATCCACCTGATAAGCCTTGGCTTTGACTCCTTCTTGCTGATTAAGTGTCTAACAGCTTGATGGTCAGTATAGACAATCACCTTTGCTCCAACTAAGCAAGGCCTGAATTTGTCAAATGCAAATACCACAGCTAGTAACTCCTTCTCAGTAGTGGCATAGTTGACTTGGGCTTCATCCAATGTATTGCTAGCATAACATATGACATAGTGTTTCTTGTCTTTGATTTGTCCTAGCACTGCCCCTACTGCCTAATCAGATGCATCACACATGATTTCAAAAGGCAATGACCAATCTAGTGGTTGCACAATTGGAGATGAAATGAGGGCTTCCTTCAATTGGTTAAAGACTTTCATACAAAATTGAACTCAATATCCTTTGCTAGCAGTCTTGTGAGGGGTCTGGTTATCATTGAAAAGTTTTTTATAAACCTCCTGTAAAATTCAGCATGGCCCAAGAGGTGACAGCTTCTCAATGGCCTCAATCTTTGCTTTGTCCATCTCAATCCCTCTGCTGAATACAATGTGGCCTAACACAACTCCCTCTTGAACCATGAAGTGACATTTTTCCCAATTTAGAATAAATTGGATTCCCTACATCTTTGTAGCACCTTTGTCAAATTTTCCAAGCAAACTTCAAAAAAGTCCACATAAACTGAAAAGTCATTCATAAACTCTTTCATTATGTCCTCAATGAAGTCTGAAAAGATAGATAGCATACACTTTTGAAATGTGGCAGGGGCATTGCACAATCCAAATGGCATTCTTCTATATGCAAAAGTCCCATATGGACAAATGAAAGTGGTCTTGTCCTGGTCCTGGGGATGGATAGAAATCTGCAAGAAGCCTGAATAGCAATCCAAATAGCAAAAATGAGAATGTTTGGCCAACCTCTCAAGCGTTTGATCAATAAAGGGGAGTGGAAAGTGGTCCTTCCTGGTTGCCTTGTTCAATTTTCTAAAATCAATACACATCCTCCAACCAATGACTGTCCTAGTAGATATCAACTCATTTGTATTTGATTTCACTATTGTAATCCCTTCTTTCTTTGGCATCACCTGAACAGGGCTGACCCATTCACTATTTGAAATGGAATATATGATTCAAGCATTCAGCAACTTCAACACTTCTTTCTTTACAACTTCCTTCATCACTGGATTCAATCTTCTTTGGCATTCAATTGAAGGCTTGTAGTTGTCCTCCATAGGAATCATGTGCATGCAAATTGAGGGATAATACCCTTAATATCTTCAATTGAATAGCCTATTATCTCCCTGTACAGTTTCAGTCTCTTCAGCAACTCATGCACTTGTTCTTTAGGCAAGTTGGCATTGATAGTTACTGGAAATATGGAATTCTCTCCCAAGAATTCATACTTCAAGTTGTTAAGAAGAGATTTGAGCTCCAATTTAAAAGGATTGTCTTGAGTTGAATTGGGTTGGAGTTCAGCAGTGAAAACCTCCTGCACTCCATTCTAAAATTCTGAATTTCCTACTGATTTGAATGAATTCAGCTTAGATTGACATGCCTTAGCATCTGAATCTTCTAGTTCCTTCAAGTGATCAAACATTAGGCACCTTTGCAAGGGGTCTTCAATGGGAATTATTGCAGAAACTTGCTCTACAATCTGATCTAGTTGCCCATCTTCAAAATCTTCATGCTGGAAAATTAGGCTATTGATAACTTGTGCCAAATTAAATTCTATCTTATCCTCTCCAATTTAGAATGTCAATCTATCCTTCTTAACATCTATGATGGATCCTGTAATTACTAGAAAGGGCCTGCCTAGAAGAATTGGGGTATTCAGGTCCTCATCCATGTCAAGCACCACAAAGTCCACAGGAATAAAGAATTTTCCAACTTTGAGGGGGTATGTCTTCAATAATTCCATGTGGATACTTGATGGATCTGTCAGCTAGCTGCAAGGACATATTGATAGGCTTCATATATCCAACTTCCGACTTCCTACATAGGGATAAGGGTATTACACTCACTGATGCACCCAAGTCACACATGGCCCTCTTAATTTTTCTATTCCCAATCTCACAAGGAATAGAGAAGCTTCCTGAATCCTTTAATTTGGGAGGCAACTTGTTTTGAATTATTGCAGAAGCCTCCTCAGTCAATGATATAGTTTCATGTTCCAAAACCCTTCTCTTCTTGGTCAAGATCTCCTTCAAGAACTTTGCATATGAGGGCATCTCCTGAATTGCCTTCACACATGGCACATTGATATACAATTTCTTCAAAATTTCCAAAAATCTTCCATACTGTTGGTCTTGCCTTGACTTGACCAATCTTTGAGGGAAAGACACTTTATCAAAAATCCTATTCTTGGCTTCATTTTGAGGGTGCTTGTTCTGATTTTCCACCACAGTCTCTTCAGTTGGCTCTTCAACA
Organism: Pontederia crassipes; assembly: GCA_030549335.1. Classification (NCBI taxonomy): domain Eukaryota; kingdom Viridiplantae; phylum Streptophyta; class Magnoliopsida; order Commelinales; family Pontederiaceae; genus Pontederia; species Pontederia crassipes. The sequence goes on from CM060183.1 coordinate 11,665,938, forward strand.
GGGTTTGAGCTTGAAATTGTTTGAGCTGGATTGCTCTTAACATTCTTCATTGGTTAGCTTGAGCCTGTTCCTTGAGGTTCAATTCTGGTTGTCCAGGGAAGAACATTGGTTGTCTGGTAGAAGTGCTTGCTTGTTGGGCAATTTGGCTCTCAAGCAACTTCTGATTGGCATTCAGGGCCTCATATCCAGTGGTTAATTTTTGCATTGCCTCCTCTTGCTTCTCCTGCTTCTTCAGAGTTTGTTGCAGCAACTCCTCCATTTTTGAGAATTGAGTGGCTTGAGCTTGTGGTGGTTCATATGGAGGTCTTTGCATTAGGGTGGTTGAAGGTTGATTCTGATATGGAGGTGGTTGGTTCCTTGAAAAAATCTTGAGCTGCCAATTAGAATTCTGCATGGGTGGCCCTTGGTAGTGATTGGCCTTGTAGGAGAAGTAGGGATGGTTTTTATTTTCAGGAGTATAGAACTCAGTAGGGTGTTTCACTTCATAATTCCCCACAACATTCACTTGATCAATGGACTGTTCATATTGCTGCATTATCAAGTTACAACTCTCAATGACATGGCCTTGGTTTCCACATACATCACACTTGGTTTCTGAGTTGGAAGCCTTGTCAACATTGGGTGATAAGTTTAGCTTCTCCAAAGCCTTGTGCAACCCTTCTTCAATTTTGACAGCAATGTTGTTGACTTGATTATCAGTTGATAGCCTCATTGTCCTATCATGTGTAAGAAAATGGTGGTTCTTGGCAATGTTCTCAATTAATTGATAGGCTTCATTAATGTTTTTGGATGCAAAAATCCCTCCTATCCAATGCCACTTTAGATGGATAGTTTAATCCCTTGTGAAAATAATTGACTAATTGCCATTTTTCAAACTATGGTGTGGACATGCCCTCAACAAGCTCTAGAGTCTTTGCCATGCATCATATATGCTTTCCTGATCCAATTGATAAAACCTGACAATCTAATCCCTATAGTTATCAGTTTTGTTAGGTGGAAAGAATTCAGCTAGAAACAATTGAATTATGGACTCCCAAGTGGCAACCTCTTCAGGTTTGAGGGTCTTGTACCAAGTCTTGGCCTTGTCCTTGAGTGAGAAGGGGAATAGCCTCATGTAGGCAGCATCCATAGGAGTATTATTGAAGTTGACAGTGCTTGTTTGAAATTGTCAAGGTGTGAAGCTGGATCCTCATTCCCTAATCCTGCAAATTGATATTGCCTTATCATTGTAACCAATGCTGGATTCACTTCAAAATTGGCAGCAGGTGCTAGGACTCCATCCCCTTGTTGATTTCTGACATTGCTAGGTGAATTCTTGAGTGTCCTTGGTGTAGCCATATTAACATCTTCTTCTTCCTCTTCAAAAATTCTTCTTCTTGCCTTCTGCCTTTGCAATCTCCTCCTTTTCAGGAATCTCCTTTCATGTTTAGGATCTAATTGATAATAGTCCTCTTAGTAATCCAAATCCTGCATAAATGAATTCAGAAGTATCAAATTCAGAAACGAAAGAAATTAGATAAAATAAAAAATTCAGAATGATAACTTGCAAAAATTAAAAATTGGGCTAATAAATGGACTGATAACTAGTCTAAAACTAATCTAAACTATCTAAAATTGGCCTCAGCTCTCCGGCAACGGCGTCAAACACTTGATAGTGGTTTTTAGGAGTGTAGTGATAACTTACTGATTTTGTGGTCAAATTTGAGATTTTTCAATTTTTGATTTAACTCCCTAACTCACTCTCTACTGCAAGTGTACAGGTCAATTGTAATAGACCCAAATATCATATCCATAGTTATTTGAAGCTTAAGACTCCCTAAGAAAATCTAGACTAACCCTACTTTAAGTGACAAAAAACAGGAATTCAAGAAAAGAAGGAAACATATTTTTAATTATGGAAAAAGGATAACTATTTTTGGAGTTTTAGGAATTTATCTGAATTGAATTATAAATGCTAAACTAAGGACTAAAGAGGGTTTATCAATCAATGTGGATGGTCTCCTAGGAATTGGGGTTCATCTAATTCAATTATGGATGGAATGGAACATTTTATCAAACTTAAAAATCAAATCTGATTCAACCTGAAATATGGCTGCTCTCACAGCTCATTTAATCCAAAACTAATTGTTATATTATCATATAACTGTTAGTCAGGTTGAATTGGATAAGGATCCTCTCTATTATCAAGTTATCAGTAGGCACAATTCTAGAATTTTACTGATTATGCCATTTCCTTTCAGATTTTAGCAATTTCAGTTTGGCATTACAATCAAACCCACATTCATACATCAACTAATCAGAAAAGTAATGGATCCAATCCTAATGCTAATGCTTCTTGGTTTATCTCTAAACAACAAGGGGATTTTAAATCAACCTCTCAGCTGCAAATAAAATGAAATCCACATTATCATTAGTTAATTGGATACTTTGAGCACATAATTATAGATTTGAGTCTAACAATTATCACTGCATCTTTAGTCATCTATGAACAAGAAGGGAACCATAAATCAACTTCTCAGTTGCCTATAAGATTGAGATTTCATAGTGACAAGCAGATTCCATAAAAATCAGAAATTAGAATTGGGAAAAATAGAATCCAAAAAATAATGAATCAGATTCTTAATTGAGATTGGACCTAAAAACTTGGCATTGGTTCTTGAGTCATTTCTAAACAAAGAGTAGATCAAAAGACAACCTCTCAGTTGCAAAAAAAGTAAGACCTCACAATGTCAAGAACAGATCCATATAACTTAGAATTTCAGAAATCAGAAAACCAGAACTTGATTCAGTGCAGGAAATCAGTGTTGTCCATAATCCATCCACAATTAAACTAGATTACTACCCTATCCTAGGAGAGTTGAGATTTAGCTCATTATAGTTATAGAAATCAATGCAAAACAAATTGATAAGCTAATACAATCCATCCTGCAAGTCGACTAAAATCAGAATGCAGCCTCTTCAGCTCCTTTCCTCTAGCTCCTTCTTGCAGAAACTCTTACAATGGCCAGCCCCCCTTCCTCCTTCTGGTTTCTCAGTTATATATGTCCTCTCACCATCCTTGGATGCAGATGAGAAGGTTCTATTGTGCCCTGATTATGTCATGTGTTCTGGTCCTGAAAATATCAGCAGGTGCCAACTTTTTGGACAGCCAAAAAGCAAGTGGTCCCCTCTCCTTTTCCAGCTTGTGCAGCCTTCTTTTCCCTGCAGAAAGGCCAAAACAACAAGCATCAAAGTCCTTAAATGAGATTTTAACAAATAAGGATTAGGACAATAACAATTATCAGCTCTATTATCATATAGGACTTGGTGTTGAGCAGGGATAAAATTCATAATTAGAAATGATAACTTTTAAGCCCGGAATGATAACTTTGCATCATATCATGAAAATTGTCCAATTATGAGTGGTTCAGAGCAGTGAAGGCATCAAAGGGATTAGGGTGGCAAGTAAATAAGGTCAATTATCAAGTGTGGATAATATTTCATAGGAATGATAACTTGGTGCCATTAAAATGATAACTTGTTATAAATTTAATTGCGGTTATCCAAATGGGATCAAATCAGAGCAGCAAGGAGTTAGGGAACAATTGCCTAATGATTTTATGCAGAAATGATAACCTTGCACATCGAAATGACAATTTTGTCCTAAAAATGATAACTTGACACAAAAAATGATAACTTGTGAAATGGAATGATAACTTTGCACAAGTTAAAATATGATTACGCAAATATGATTAATTCATAATGGCAAGGGATTTAGGGCAAGATATTCACTAGAAATCAGCTCAACTAGAAAAATGATAACTTTGCACATTGGAATGATAACTTGCTCAAAAAATGGTAACTTCAAATAGAATTGATATCTTTATGAATTTTAGCAATTCAGAACCTCTATGCACATGGAATTAAGTGTAAAATGAGAATGATCAGCTGATTATCATAATCCATTGCATTCCAAGCATAATTGACCAAAAGTTAGGCAAAATAAGGGCTCGATATGAGTGAAATGAATAGAAAATTGGATAAAAATCTAATATGATCAGCTAGTGATCAGAATGCAAAATGCTTCGACACCACTACCACAAGAGCTAAATGGTTTCAATCAAGATGAGATTGATAGACTAAGATCATTGATTAATAGTCTTGGAGAATTCGAAAAATCTGAAGGTACTTGTTCTTTGGTGCATTCAGGTGAACTTCCATCTTCCATTGGATTGAATGCCTCAGGTACAACCTTTACCAACTCTTGGATAATGGATTCAGGAGCTACTAATCATATGACTCATTTCTCCAATATTTTTTCAACCTATACCCTATGCCCAAGCAATAGAAAAATAGCTACCGCTGATGGATCCTTGACTACTATAGCAGGTTTTGGAGATGTCAAAATTAGCCCATCAATAATCCTAAGAAATGTTCTTCATGTTCCAAAATTATCCACAAATTTGATCTCTATACAAAAACTACCCAAGATATATGTTGCAATGTCATTTTTTATAAAATTTCAGGACAAGAATTCTTGGAGGATAAATGTTAGAGAAAGCAATGGTCTATATTACCTTGAAACACCAAGTCAGTTAAATATGATTAAGGGCAAATTATCTTCTTCCTTCAACTCTGAGCTCATTCTATCCAATAAAGATAGTTTTACTTCATCATTGTCGACTTGGACATCCATCCTTTAGGGTTATTAAAGTTCTATTTCCTTCTTTATTTAAGGATTTAGATGTTGAAAGCTTTCATTGTGAGGTGTGTGAACTTGCCAAACATAAACGTGTCTCTTTTCCTATCAGCAATGAAAGAAGTTCTGTCCCTTTTTATCTCATTCCCATATGGGGACCATCTCCTATTTCTAGTGTTTTCGGGGCATGATGGATTGTCTCTTTTATTGATGATTGCACTCGTGTTACTTGGATTTTTTTGCTTAAACAAAAATCTGATCTCAGTATTGTATTCCCAAGGTTTTGTTCTATGATCAACAATCAGTTTAGTGTTAAAACAAAAAAGATTAGAAGAGACTACTTTAACCAAATTCTTACTCCATATTTTCAGAAAGAAGGGATAATACATGAGTCATCTTGTGTTAATACTCCACAACAAAATGTGATAGCAGAGAGGAAAAATAGAGATCTCCTTGAGAAGACTAGAGCCTTATTGTTTCATAATCATGTTCCTAAGATGTTTTGGGGAGAAGCAATTCTTACATCCATCTATTTGATAAATCATTCGCCTTCAAGAGTCTTAAATTTTAAGAGCCCTATGGATATGCTATCAACATTCTATCTTGATGTGAGCACTATAAACAATCTAGTTCCCAAATTTTTTAGATGTGTGTCATTTGTTCATGTTCATAGTCATAATAGAGGAAAGTTAGACCCAAGGGCTCTCAAATGTATTTTTGTGGATTATTCTTTAACTAAAAAAGGTTACAAATGTTATCATCCTCCATCAAAAAAATTCTATATCGCAATTGATGTCACGTTCAGTGAACAAAAGCCTTACTTCCTTAATCATCATCTTCAGGGGGAGAATTCCAATATAGAAGATACAGAAGATTCCTTGTTTGATTTGTTCTCAATTCCTTTATCTGAAATACCAAATTCCACATTTGTACCTCCTTTGTGTTCTAATTAGATGCCTAAAAATTCTTCTGAATTTGGGATTGAATCAATTGTTGAAACCCATGTGCATGAATCTGTGACTGAAACAACAAATGCACCACACATAGAAGCCAATTCTACCCCTAATAATGTGAGATTAGACAAGGTGTACACAAGGAGGAATGCAAATGTTCCTGAACCTATGCAGATCCAAGAGTCCAACTCGAATTCTTTGAATGAGGTAAACACTTCTGAACTAACATTGCAAGAATCTGAACCTTATGTTGGCAATCTCGAACAAGACCTTCCAATTGCTATTAGAAAAGGAACTAGAAAATGCACAAAGCAACCAGTGTACCCTCTTGCAAACTTTTTATCATTTAAAAATTTCTCTCCAACACATAGGGCATTTCTTGTAAGCCTAAATGCTATAACCCTACCTTCTGCTTTATCTGATGCTTTATCCAATGAAAAATGAAAACAAACTATGAATGCAGAGATGGAGGCAATAGAAAGGAACAAGACATGGGAGTTAGTGAAGCTACCCAAAGGAAAAAAGACAGTAGGTTGCAAGTGGGTATATACCGTGAAATATAGAGCTGAAGGATCAATTGAGAGATACAAGGCAAGGTTGGTAGCCAAGGGGTATACACAAACATGTGGAATTGATTATCTAGAGACATTTGCTCTAGTTGCAAAGATGAAAATAGTTAAAGTGTTGCTATCATTACCTGCTAATTGTGGTTGGGAGTTACATCAATTTGATATCAAGAATGCCTTTTTACATGGGGAGTTAGAAGAAGAGATTTATATGGAGGTTCCACCAGGATATAAAAGGAATTTGGATGCACAAACTGTTTGTAACTTGAAAAAGGCATTGTATGGCCTTAAACAATCACCACGAGCATGGTTTGGAAGGTTTGCAAGAGTTATGCTGGGCGTGGAATACAAACAAAGTCAAGGGGATCACACGTTATTTATTAAGCACTCTTCTTCAGGAAATGTTACAGCCCTCTTGGTGTATGTTGATGACATAATTGTTACAGGAAATGATATCAAGGAACAAGAAGCCTTGAGTCAATACTTGGCTAAAGAGTTTGAGATTAAGGCATTGGGGAGGTTGAAATATTTTCTCAGAATGGAAGTTGCTCACTCTAAGAAGGGAATTTTTATCTCTCAACAAAAGTATATCACAGATCTTCTCAAAGAAACTGGTAAAACAACATGCAAACCAGCAAGTACCCCTATGGAACCTAATATTAAACTTGGGACAACAGATGAAGATGTTTCAGTAGATAGAGAAATGTATCAACGCCTTGTGGGAAAACTTATTTACTTATCCCAAACAAGGCCAGATATTGCATATGCATTGAGTGTGATTAGTCAATTTATGCATAATTCGAAGGAAGTTCATTTGCAAGCAACTTATAGAGTGTTACACTATCTTAAGGGAACACTAGGAAAAGGCATTCTATTTAGAAGTAATGAAAACTTAATAATTGAAGCATATAGTGATGCTAATTTTGCTGGATCAATTGTTGATAGAAGGTCAACTTCAGGATATTGCACATTTCTTGGTGGAAACCTTGTGACATGGAGAAGTAAAAAATAAAATGCGGTAGCTCGTTCAAGTGCAGGGGCTGAATTTAGAGCCATGGCTCAAGGTATGTGTGAACTACTTTGGTTGAAGATCATTCTTCAAGATTTGAAGATTAAGTGGGAAGGCCCCATGAAACTCTATTGTGACAATAAGTCTGCAATCAGTATTGCTCACAATCCAGTACAACATGATCGGACGAAGCACATTAAAATTGATAGGCACTTTATCAAAGAGCTTTTTGCTACAATTTTCCACATGGTATCAGAGCCAGAGGTCAAGGGTTCGAACCTCGTTAAGCTCTTATTAAAAAGTAATTTTCTCCATTAGTTGTCCACGTGCTGGGCTTGGGATAGACAAAAAATTGTCAGCAACCCACACGTGATGGGTAGTGTTAAGAATATAAAATCAATGATGTTGCTCTTCCTAACAGATTAAGCTTTTAGGAAATCTGGTGAGCACGTCAAATATAACATTTTGTAATCTCGATGAACTAATCATTCATAATTTTGGAGCTAGTGTATCTCATTCGCATGCATGGTCTAGCTACTTTGGCTCTTGATTTTAATGATAGAACTCGATTTGTAATTTGACTCTTATTTTTAATATAATGTTCAAGGCATGTTTTTACTGATGATTAAATGAGAGATTGAAAGATCCTCATTGCATATATAATCTATGTTATGATCGAGTCATCGCCTTGAGGGAGAGTTAATCTATTAGGATTTAGATTGAAGATCACTTCTCTTTGATAGCATCTACATATTGAGTTTTTTTAGAGTCAAATTGTAATCCACACCATCCAAGAGGTGTTGATGGATCTAATTGTTATATTTTGAAAGTCTGTGAGAAATACATTGAGAGGGATTATCCTTTTCTAATGTTAATCTAAGTTACAAGAAGTTAGATTAACCTCTTTAGTGATATTGTTGCAGCAAGAGTTGAGTAATGGAATGGGGATATGAATGTTGATATGTAGACTTATTATGAATGTCCAGATCCAATGCATATTAGTTTTAATTTTTTTAGTTAAAATACTTAGTTCTAATCTATTGATAATTCTCTCTCCATGTGGATTCAATACTTAATTACCACAACAGATAAGTCATGCACTTGTGCGAATCTTGATTAGTGTAAGATTTTAAGACTTACAATGTATTGTTTAAATTACAATAGATTTGAAAATTCAAAGCATTACATGTCGGCTCTCACATTCCTAATTTAGAAATAGGTACAAAAATAAAAAAAAACTACCTCATATCAATTACAAATACCTACACTACACCATCCATTTCTGTGTGTCCACCATGCCCTCTCTTCTATCCTCCTCCTTCAAATAGAAGGAGAGGAAAGAGGGGTGGGGAAGGGGACATCCCCCTCATGACGTACAAGAGAGAGAGGGGTGCTGCTCCCCTACTACATCGGAGGGGAGCGTATGGGGCAATGCCTCCCTTGGACAAGGAAGCGATCATTCCTTACGAGTTGTTGCCTCCATTTTTTCCCCAATTTTTATTTTTATTTTTTTATTGATTTTTATTTTTCCACATTATTAACATTATGCAGAAACTAGTTATTTCCAATCAAAAGGAATGTAGATAAAATAATTTAGTAGTTGAAAAACCATTTAATCATTAAAATTGGATGACAGAAAGATTGTAAAGTTCGAGATTAATTTTAATTATGATGAATTCAATCATTAACCCAATTATGATGATTTAAATCATATTTGACATCTTATGTAGAATATACTCCATCATAATTTTATCTAGTTTATATGAATTATGATGTAGTTATTAAAAACCCTTAATTATGATTTCACTTTTTAACTCATTGCATTGACTATATCTTTCTTTTTCATATAATTTCATATTCCTTGGATATTAGATTTCCATGGGATCATAACAAATTGATTTCATAATTTTTACCTAACAAAACTATAATCAATCTTCTATTGCAAAATGAGTCATAGAATTTGGACAAAATGCAATCTCCCTAATACTACCGGCCGGCTCAAGATCATAATTAGGGATTAGTGGAAAATTAAATCCTAACATCATTTTATGCCTCCATAGAAGAACATGTCAATCATATTAATAAAGATCTTAACATGATGGATCTATTGATAAATCCCATATCAAACATACTTCGGTGGCTTTTTTGGTTCTATTTTTCTCTAATTGATGCCAATAATTTTTCTTGTTGATAGTTACATGACAATATCTTATTTCATGATTTTAATGATCAAATGACTCCATGTTATTAATGAGAAGGTGGCAACCATATATTTAATGATGCAATAGAAAATTATGAGCCCAATGGATCCATGTGTTTGGCAAAATTGTGCAAGTCGAAGCCTAGGTTAGATAGTGCATGGTCGAGTTTGATCATTGAACTAGAACTTTGAATCCCCTAAGAGAGGAAGGATGCATGTATGCTAGATATATAAGAGAACATGGTCTTAGAATAAGCATAATGGTTTAAAAACTCGTGAGCCCAAAAGTAAAGTGGATAGTATCACACCAAATATAGAGGCCTATAAGGTAATAGGTCACTGCTATAGTTTGTTAAGGTGATGTGTTTTAGCAAAATCATGAGATGAGATGAAGGGGTGCAAGCCATAAATACAGAGCAGACAATATTATGTGCTAGTCCAATCGACTTGCGAATTGGTTTTTTTATTTTTATTTAAAAATATATTAATTTTTATTTATTTTAGAGATTTTATTTGGTTAAAAATTAATATTATTCAAAAATAAATCATTGAATATAAAAATATTAAATAATGAAAATATTTTTTTCATGATTTAAAATAAGATATTAAATATGTTTTTATATTAAAAAGTTTAAAACAAAATATAAAAAATAGTGATCAAATAACCTAACACCTAATCTGATATGATTCGATACGAATTGGCTTAGGTTGGGTCGAGTTGAGTTTAATGAATCCAATCTGACTCAACTAAAGTTATTCGGGTTAGGTTGAGTTTGGGGACCCAACCCGCAATTTGTAACTTTTAAGATTCATCATCTTACCAAAAGTCTAAAGGAATTGTATCATAATTAAAGCTTTTCTATATTATTACTACTCTCATTATGGCAACCAAGCGACAACCCTACCAATCTACCATTGATATTAACGATTAGCCTTCCCTCCTCTCACTAGCTCCCTCATGGCACCCACGCCTTGAGGACTCTATGACACTAGAGGAGGTTAAGATGATTTTTTGGGCAATACCACTTGGGAAAGCTCTTGGTCTATATGATTCACTCTGAAATTTTATATCATCAGGTAAGATACCATAAAAGGCAATGCTATTCTTTTTCAAAATTGGGGACATGCTCCCTGAATGGACTAAAATCAACTTGATTTCGATCCCTAAGAAGCAACACTCCACCAAAGTCAATGACTTCCATCAAGTTGTCTTGTGCAATGTCGTATACAAAGTAATTGCTAAAAGTTTAGACAACAAGCTCAAGCCCAATCTCCAATCCCTAGAAGACCCAAGTGAATCTACATTCATTTCTAGCCGCTCCATTCATTATAACACCTTAATATTGCAAGAGATTGTCCACTTAAGAATCATATAATTTTAGAAACAAACATGGCCAAAGGATTTGACCGAGTTTCTTGAGACACTATTTACAAATCACTTACTGTTATGAATTTTCCTAGTCTTTTCATAAAGTGGATCCTGATTTGTGTTATTCCTCCTATATATGTTTGTCATATTAGTGGATTCTCATTCCTTGCTTTCATTGGTCATAAAGGCATTAGATAAAGGTTATTCAATATAGTTATTCAAACACTTAGCTCTCTGCTCAACAATGTTGTTAATTACTACTAGTAATATTATTCCCTTCAGAATTAATTGCACAAAAATTAACAAGATTTTATAGAAACAAATCAGTTTATTAACTTAGAAAACTATGATATCTTCTTGGGTATAAGGAACAAGCTATAAGGAATACTTCCGATATTGACTTGGGTAGCTTTCCATTTATTTATGTAGGAATCCCTATTTGCTTTAAATGCATTCTTAGGAGGCATCAACACTTCCTATTTGAAAAAGTTATCTTACCAGCTTTCAGGTGAAAACGAAATTTCTTAACCAAGGGATGGTATATCAACTTTAATAAAATTTGTCATAAATGCACTACACATACATCTATTTTCATCTACCTATGTAACTGGATCGACTATAGAAGTATTGAAAAATTTACCTAGAAGTTTTTATTGTCTTCTATTAATGGTAAAAAAGATGCACATATGATCAGTTGGAGCACAATGTAACATCCATTATCATATGGAGGGTTAGGCATACAAAACTACAATAACATGAGACTATCCATGTCAACAAAAAAAGGTTTTTGATGTGTTAATCAAATATGATAACCTCTTGACTCAACATGTGATTAATAAATATGGTGCATTACACTCCTAGACAAATACTAACCCTTGCAAGTCATCGACGTGGAGTGGGAGAGCCATATTGATCTCCTTAAATGCCATCAAAATGGATATTAAGAAAGACAAGGATGGTAAAACAAAGTAGGTTATGTCTGACCAATGGGTGTTTACAATACCCCTGATATTAAAACCTGCATTTGTTAATATCAACATATTGCTTGAATCTCTTTATGTTTCTCACTTCATTGTTTACCAAAGTCGGAATGCTTCTCTGCTTTTTCATTGCTTTGGTGATTCTTTGGCAATTCTTTCAATCTACTATTTGCTGATGATGACAAATGGACTTTGGTACATGATACCCATGGTCTACCACCACCAAAGTGTCAGATAAAAATTTTAATCCTTATATAATTATATTTTGATGATACAAACATAGAAAGCTTAAAGTTAAATGATGAAAAAGTTTAAATAAAAATGGATAACTTTATGAACTAAAATTTGATTAAATAATTGAGTATGATTTTATTAGATTCTGAATGAATGATGAATATCATAGTTGTAGAGACTCCTGTTAGCTATCCACAGAATCCAAGATTATTTAATTTGGATAACTGTGCAAAATATTATGCTCAAAATAGTGTAGGATGATCAACTTGTCGGTCGAAGCTATGAAGGCCAGTCGACCGATCGGTGATACCGATCAATCGATCAATACTGAGTCTGCCCCGGTTGATGTCGACATGATACCTATCGATATACCGATCGACCGACTAGCTATGACAACTAAGCAAATTAGTGCAATGATCATATAGACCAATCGATCGATCCATAAATGCGATCGACCGATCCCCGACTGAAATGAATAGTAACAACTAGTTTTGAATGAGAAAATTATGGAACAAATTCTAGATGAATTTTCCATATGCTGAAGCCTATAAAAAGTGCGCCAAAGATAGAAGCAAGGGCACCGATCCAAGAATTGAAGCAAAACTTCAAGAAATCAAAAGAAGACCTTTCCCTTGAAGTTATTATTTTAAAGTTTTCTTTTCCTTTCTTATGAGCATTCTATTGTAAAAGAGAGAAATAATTTTCAGAAAGATTGTGAGAACTCCTATATGAAAGGGGTTTCAAATCTTATCTCTTGAGCGAGAGAAAAGATTAACTTCCTAAGATGAGAGGTTTCCCTTACCTCTCGAAGCGGAGAAAAGGTGGTTGCGTAAAGGACTTTTCTTCCTCGCCCCATTTGGAACAAAGAAAGTATTTTATTAGAATATCCGGCAGTCTCGAGGTCGAAAAGTCGGAGCAGGGACGTAGGTCAAGGTATGGCCGAACCTCGTCAACAACTACCGTGTGCCGTGTTTGATTTTTCTCTCTTTTCTATATTATGATTGTGATATGATCTAAGTTGTTTTGATTTAAAAAGGGTTTGAAGAATCGTTTTTAACATTCCACGATGATTTTTGTGAAATCGATATTTTTGGATTGAACACCAATTCACTCCCCCCCCCCTCTCTCTTGGTGCCTTTTGGGATCTTACAATTGGTATCAGAGTGAGTTGCTCTTGTTTTAAGATTTAATCATTTTTAGATCTAATTGTTTTAATATTTAATTATCTTATTTTAATATTTAACCATCTTTAAAGAGCTATGGCATCAAATGAATTTATTTTTTCCGAAGGTCAATCAATTGTTCGTCCTCTGCTTTTTAATGCATCAAATTTTACTTATTGGAAAATTAGGATTTATGTATGCATATGTTCCATTGACATTGACATATGGGACATTGTTGAAAAATGCTATTATTTACATGAAAAATTACCTTCAGACAATGACAAAAGATAAAATATTTTTTTCAAAATTGGATTGGAAAGTTAAAAATATTTTCTATTATTCTTTCGATTCAACGAAATTTAATCGGATTTTCAATTGTGAAAGTGCAAATGAGATTTGAAAGAAATTAATTACTACTTATGAAGGAATGGATAAAGTCAAGGAATCTAGATTAAATATTCTAAATCATCAATATGATTTTTTCAAATGTTAGAAAATGAATCCATAAATGATATGGTTGTTCGGTTTAATAATATTATTAATGGTTTAGCCTCCTTAGGCGAGCCAAGAACTAACCCACAAAAAGTGAAAAAATTCCTGAGGTCCCTCTCCTCCAAATGGCATACAAAGAGCAACGTGATTGAAGAAAAAAACTTAAATTGTCTGGATTTTGATGATTTTAATGGTTCACTTTTAACCTATAAGATCTCAATCCAAGAAGATGAAGAAGAAAAAGCCGCCAAGAAGAAAACATTGGCATTGAAAGCAAACAAAATAGAATGAGATTCAAGTGAAAAAGAAGTAGACGAAAAGAGACTCGCATGCTACACAAGAAAACTAGATAAGCATCTGAAGTTGGTGAAAAAAAAGAGAAGAATGAGAAGCCAATGAGAAGATCATACAAGCATCACAAAGAAGAGACATCTCAGAAAAGTAAAGAAGAAAAAGCATGAAGAGACAAGAGAAGATAAAATAAATGACTCATCAAACTCTTCTAGTGAGGATGCATAATTGTGCCTAATGGTACACAACGATGATGTAACTTCTAATTTTTTAAATTCAAATAATGACTCACCAAGCTTTTCTGAAGAAGATATCTCAATTGATGTGTAGAAAGAACTTTGTTCTCTTATAAAAAAGGTATTTTACACTTAAAGAGGAAAATGAGAAATTACTATACTTTGAAAGAAGAAAAGAATACATATTTTGTGGAAAATGAAAACTTAAAAAATGAAATTAATTCTTTGAAAATTACACATGCATGTCAAATTGTAAAACTAGTATGCTATTTAGAAAAAGAAAAAAACGAAAATATTCTTTTGAAAAATTCACAAAATGACGATAAGATTAGCTTTTGTGCAAAGAAAAATAATTCGAGGAAATAGTTTGGATATGAAAACTTTTATTGAAAATCTAATCATTTTTATGATAGAAAATCACATATTACATATTTTACATGTGGATTTTATGGCCATTACGCATATTAATGTAAAATAAGAAAATTATCACAACATGATTTGAATTTTAAAAGGAACAATGTCTAACAAAATAAGACCCAAAGAAATTTGAATACAAATGTTACATAATTGTTTTTGCAAATGTGCCTCCGACCCAAAGCAAAGGACATGTGGAATTAGAAATATGAAGGCACAAAGGTTATGAAAAAGTTTCATCTATTTTTTTATTTCATCCAAAAAATTCAAAATTACTATTTCTTTGAAAAGAGGAAAAATATAAATGAAAATTAGTAATAGTGATAGGGAGAGCATGTTAAATTTTATTTTTACATATCATTGATATTAGTATCAAAGCTTTATACAATATTTTGATCCTTAATATATCTTTTTTCGGCTTTTATTAAATTGTTTCCATTTTGCCATTATAAAATAGTCATAAATTTAGGGGAGTTATTTTTTGACATACCAACTCTTTATGATGCAATATTTTACATGTTTATTATGTGACAAAATGGGAAGAATAATCTTTTTAAAGACAACATGAGTTACATGTTGTTTGTTATATGCTTCATATACAAATTATTTTTTGATGAAACAAAAGGGGGAGAAATATATAAGATATATGATCTGAATGTCACTTTATATGAAGAGTTCCTTACAATTAATACTTATATGAATATCTATCATTGTAAGGAAAGCTAAGTGTTAGGAGGAGTAAAAATTGATTTTACAAGATTTTACAACTTTTTCACAACTTATATATTTTTCATATTTCTTGATTTATCTTCATAAAAAAGGGAAACTATTGGATCAAAGTTTTAATGCCTTATACAATTATATTTTGATGATATAAACCTCGAAAGATTAAAGTTAAATGCTGAAAAAGTTTAAGTAAAAATGGATAACTTTATGCACTAAACTTTGATTAAATAATTGACTATGATTTTTTTAGATTCTGAATGAATGATGAATATCAAAGTTGTAGAGAATCCTATTGTCTATCCATAGAATCCAAGATTATCTAATTTGGATAACTGTGCAAAATGTTATGCTCAAAATAGTGTAGGGCGATCAACTTGCTGATCGAAGTTGTGGTCAACTTGCTGATCGAAGTTGTGAAGGCCGGTCGAAATAGTCCAATCGACCGATCGGTGATACCGATCGACCGATCAATACTGAGTCTGCCCTGGTTGACGTCGATGCACCGATCGATCGACTAACTGCAGTAACTAAGCAAATCAATGCAATGGTCATATAGGCCGATCGACCAGTCCATAAATGCGGTCGACCGGTCCCCGTCTGGAATGAATAGTAACGGCTAGTTTTGAATGAGAAAATTATGGAATAAATTCTAGACAAATTTTTCATAAGTTGAAGCCTATAAAAGGAGTGCCAAAGATAGAAGTAAAGGCAATCCAAACATTGAAGCAAAACTTTAAGAAATCAAAAGAATATCTTTTACCTTGAAGTTATCATTTTAAAGTTATCTTTTCTTTCTCTCTTCTTTTCTTATGAGCATTCTATTGTAAAAGAGAAATTATTTCCAAAAAGATTGTGAGTGCCCCTGTGTGAAAGAGGTTCCAAATCTTACCTTTTGAGCGAGAGAAAAGATTAGCTTCATAGGAGAAGAGGTTTGCCTTGCCTCTCGAAGCGGAGAAAATATGGTTGTGTAAAGGGCTTTTCTCCCTTGCCCCATTTGGAATAAAGAAAGTTTTTTAGTGAAATCTCCGGTGGTCTCGAGGTCGAGAAGTCGGAGTGGGGACGTAGGTCGTCAACAACCACCATGTGCTTGTGTTTGATTTTATCTCTCTCTTTCCTATATTATGATTGTGATATGATCTAAGTTGTATTGATTTAAAAAGGTTTTAAGAATCGATTTTAACGTTCCGTGATGGTTTTTTTGAAATTAATATTTTTGGATTGAACACCAATTCAACCCCCTCCCCCCCCCCCCCCCCCCCCCTCTTCTTGGTGCCCTTTGAGATCCTACACAAAGTACTATATAATTATCTGTATAGAGAAGAAACCCCACTACTAAGCATTTGGGAACCAACTTGGATTGAAATCTAGAAGTTTAAAATTCCTCAAAAATAAAAAAATATGGAAAGTTAAACATGAATGATTGCCTACGTTGGCTTATCTTGCGTGCTTTAATCTATCTATTAACCAACTTTTGCTTTTATGTGGTCTAGCAATAGAAACTAGCTCCCATCTATTTTTGTATTGTATTATTTCACATGCTATATGTAATTTATTTTCTTGTAATTTAAATTATCTACTCCAACATCAAGCAATTTGGCATTTGGGAGGATTGAAGGGGTCAGACCTCGAGGTTCACTCCAAGGTTACTCTTAAATCTCTTTTTACTTTTCATTTATGGGGTACTTGGAAGACAAGAAGTGATGCTTTTTCAATCGAGCATGAAGGGATTTGGCCGATCATTGTGAATATGTTAGACACACAATGCTTGAGAGTTGAGGCAATTCCCTCCAAGACTAGATCTCGGTCCGGTGGGAGCCCCTCTCCTCAGGTTGGGTGAAACTCAATTTGGATGGCTCATTTGTGGGGACGAAGAGATCAAGGGTGCAGGCTATCTAATGTGGATAGCTAATCAGTGGCGGAGCTAGACAACTTGTTAAATGGGTTCACAAATAATAAGATGTCTCCAATATCTTTTCATATAAAATATAAAAATTTTATTAATTTGTTTTTCAATTTCAACATTTGTCACAAGACATTTATTTTTAAAACATTCAATTTTTAGGATAAACAAGAAGAATAAAAAAATGATTTTAGTTCTATATATACACATAAATAAAATTAGAAATAATCATGAACATTTTAAATATGAATTGATATTAAAAGAATATACTCAAGTGCATGATGAAAACAAATATTCTCCCAATGATATAGAAAATAGTATGAAATAGTAATTTCAATGAAAATTAAATAATGAGCTAATTAAAATGGAAAAATATTTATAAGTATAATTTTCTGAATGAAAATTACATTTTCAAAATATAATTTTGCATTATTGTTAATTAAATTAAAATTATTTCTTAATGTAAACATATTTATGAAATAAAATAATATTGCTAAATGTATATATCTAACATATAAATTATTTAATTATGATGATATATAAGTGAACATTTTTGTAAAGATAAATCAAAACATTCCATATTCAAATTATGTTTGCAAAAGTAATTTAAATATTGAATAAAATAATAAATGGGCATGTATAGCTACATGTTTTTTTGTAAAAAAATAAAGTAGATGGTGGAGACATCTATTTCAAATGATATTTTACTATGTCTCTTATTATTCTGAACTACACTGTGTTATCAATTCCTTGAAAATAATTGCAATAAAAAGTTGGATGCACCTCTTGAAGAGTGCAACACACACCCAACCAGTCGAGCAAGTGACAATATTTGATTAAAATCTACTCTCATCCTACTTATCTAGTGGGTGCACGTGCACCCACTGGCACTCATGTGACTCCGCCACTGTAGCTAATGGTGATTTTGTGTCTATGGGTGCATTACGGAAGGACTCAAAGTCTATTCTTGAGAATGGGGACTAATCAACAGTACCAAGAAATGCACTCAACAAGTCGATTGTGAGATAGACTTGGATACTCTTGCTAGGATTGTTGTCAAGCAGATGCCCTGCTCGTGGAGAATTGTCAACATTATTTAAAACATCTAGCATGATATTGTTGAATCCTCACCGACAATATTTCATCATCGCACAAAGCATATTAGAATTGAGTTTATTGGCCAAACAATAGCTCCATCATCCCGAAGTCATTCACAAGCTCACGCTCATCATCCTCCTCCTAGTTGTCATCTATTCTAGTGTCGACCTCTGCTTCCATAGATCATGACACTAATCTCTTTCTTACTCAATAGGTAGCCACAAACTTTGAGACCCTTTACCGATCCTAAGATGTTAAAATGGTCATTACTATTGACTAGGAATCCTTAGACATACCTGTGGTTTAGGAGATGTTCTCTTCCATTGGTTGATTACCTCTTTTGTTTCTTCATGAACGAGTGTACCCACCACTTGTTCAACTCTTCTATGCAAACATGACTATTCAATATGGCGAGCTTATGACTTGGGTTCTTAGAGTTAGTATTCATCTCGGCCTAGATCAAGCTTGTCGCATTTTTTTCCTATCCTGCATTGGGACACCATCTATTTGTTACCATATAGTTGGCCACATGAATATCTTTCTCTTGAAAATGGTTTGAATCTAATATTTAGTTTGGAGAGTGATACAATATAAGACTATTGAGAAGCACCTGTTCCTTTCACCTCCCATGAAAATTGACATGATACATCTTGAGTCATATGGTCACTTCACAGTCTGACAACTATATTGAGATTACAATTTTTTATTTATTCTTTTTTCACTGCCTCTATGTTCGTGATGCTATCAATCTTCATTTTGGTCATTACTTATTTCATCATCCGAAAAAACATTCAAGAGAAAATCATTTTGGTGCTAAAGGGAACCATCTTCCATGGATTATGAAAATTATCATTGCCTATGGAGTTATCATTCCCTCCTATGAAGAATTTATTAAACCTCGATCTCGTGATGTCATCGACACCAACACTATGGATAGGAAGCATTACTTGGGTTGCTAAGTATGTCTCAAGTGACACTGTGATGAGGTTGGTGAGCTAGAGTCATCGACTACGATGGATACTAGCACTGCTCAGGAGGAGGGACTTACTTCTTCACGCCCTACACCTACTGAATCTGGAGGACCTCCACATACTAAGTCATAGGGTCTTCTACCTACTGAGTCGTGGGGTACTCTGACATCATTTTATGTAGCATATGACATGACAACTCTCACTCTTTAGGTGAGCAAGATGGAGCATGACATTCAGAGAATTTGTTTTGATGTTGTCTATATGTAAGGAACACTTTAGGATTTCTATATAGCTCAAGTTTTGTGAGGACGATAGCCCCGACGAGATTGTTTTGTTAGTGCCTCTCTTTGATGATGTCAAAAAGGGAAGAAGTTCGAATTGATGATTATGTGTTATGTGACATGCACCATTTTTGTAGCTCTTGTGACTCTCGTCATATATATTTGAGTACATGAACACTTTGGATGTGCTTTTATCATTGATGACTATGGCGCCTTGGATGACAAATTTTAATATTGCTCATACATCATGGATGCTCATATGATGCTTATAGTTATCATGAGGATTATGGATATTTGACTTGACATATAATTTGGATGTTATTTGATATGTTATATACCTTTTTAATTCCCTTTCATGCTATTACATATTCAACAAGAGGAAATTATGAGTATTATATGCGTACATTTAAGGGGAGCACACTTATATTTGTCATCATAAAAAGAGGGAGATTATTTAATTTCGTAATTCATTCTCGAGTTTTGATTAAAAACAAATGAAATTGACTAAAAAAATATTAATTTATGTTTAAGTGATGATCAAATAGGTAGAAGATTAATAGTTGTTTATATCTTAAATAATTCACGATATTGAAATTCAGGAACTAAAATTTTCATTGCAATATATTGAACTCATGTGACCAACTCATGCGAACAAACAATTGATCGGTCGAAAGATAATTGGACAATGCAGTGGAAAAAGTGCAATGAAATCATGAAACATAGATGACCTCTTGATTTTTTTTTTGAAAAGAAAGAATATTTCATTAAGTAGTAAGACTAACTGACTCATCGATGACCCTCCTCTTGACCTCGACCGCATTTTGACCTCTTTATTTTTAAACATTAATTCATCCTATGCTATCCTTTTATCCTATATATATATATATAAATATATATATCTTTTGTGAAACTTTAAATGTAAACATATATATTATGTATACTATGAAGACTAGCTACTGAGGATGGAACCTCCTTATCCCTCCTCTCGGCCTCCCCCTCCCTCACCAAATCCAGATGCCCTACTTCCTCCACCACCACCACTCTCTGGCGATCTACTTCTTTCTTCAGGATTGATCCCTTTTTCCTCCTCAGCCCTAGCTCCAACCAACCCTAAAACATCTTGGGTTGCGATGGTCAGAGGACACGGTCCATCGTTGGCATCCCCCCCCCCCATTACCCCAAATCAGATAAGGAGCATTAAGCGTTCAATCACAGAGGAAATTGTGATATCGGCGGAAGAGACGTCACTGAGATCGCAAAGTTTGTCATCATGCTTGATGGGGCGATTCAGTAACTATGTTGATCCGAGTGGCCTGTGTTAGAACCTGGCCTCTCTCTGGCACCTCCGGGGACAACTGAAGCTCATTGAGTTAGGTAACATGTATTTTATGTTTGCTTTTACTAATGGGGACGATCGCTTGCAGGTTCTGACAGGCCAACCGTGGACTCTACAAGGCAATTTGTTACAGATCTCCCAAGCGAAGGGTTTTTTCCGACCTCTGGAGGAGCGCCCCACGTCTATCCCTGTTTGGATGCATCTGCTTGGGCTCGCATGGGAGCTGTGCACCGATGCCACCCTACATGTAAACATATATTTAGAGAAGCAAACTATGCTGCTGACTTCTTAGCGAATTTTAGTCGAAAATATCACTCGAATAATTTTTGGACTAAGGATCCACCTCCTGGACTCTTCAATATTATGTACTAGGACAATAACTTTATCTTTTCAAAAAAAAATCAATCGAGCCTTGAAATTTTTTCATCGAGATTTGAACTTCGGCCTTTGTGACAGAAGAATTTCCCTAAAAAGTTTCTCAATGCTTAGATAGATAATTCACCAATCTACCTCAAATGCATAATTATCTTTTCTTTAAAAAAAAAGAAAGGAATGTACCTCACGAATCCACAGAAAACAAAAGAAAAGACTAAAAAATAGACAGAGGTAAAAGGAATCCCAAGACGGTGACGATCAACATGTCATCGATATCCGGCCGTCCGATTTCTGTCCGAGAGCAGATCCGCAGAACTTTCGGTTGGCGGGGCCCACGAGATCGCTTTGTGGACGGGACCCAATGACCGTTGTGCCACTGCCACCACCACCCCCCTCTCTCCCTCTCTCTCTCTCTCTCACATCTCATCTCATGATTCGAACGAACGGCTACTAAAAGCGATACGGTCAACGGAGGTCGTCTCCTTCCTTTAAAAGGAACACGGAACCATCCAAGCGGACGGTCGATTCGATGTCCCTGTTTCGAACCAACGGGCGATCTTTTCCAATTTTTTTTCTCGTCGCAGTCCCATCGCCCGCTGCCCTAGCCGTTGCACCTCACGAGGTGGTCCCCATTTCCAACGGCCGTTAACCCCTCGTCATTTACCCACGTCAAATATAATTAATTTTATTATATTTAGAGGACTACTCTTTTTTTTTCCTGTAAAAGGAAACGGAGGTCACGGTTTTATAAAACTTTGCCCCCATCTCATTCGAACTTATTATAACACAATCATTTGCATTATGTTTCTATATATCTTCTAAGATTCAAATTTTCAAACTATAAATGCATTAGAGAGATAAAAGGAGATAGAAAAATAAATAATGTCCCTTCTCTCACCTCGACAGCTGGCGCTTTCTTAGGGTTTTTGTTCGTTCGTCTCCCTCGCTTTCCCGAACCAGAAAAAAGAGAAGGGAGACGACGACGTTGATCTCCTCCTCCTCCTCTTCCTCCTCGCGTTCTACACCCTGCGACGCATGAAGCAAAATGGAGTTTTAGCATTCCGAGGCGAAATGATGGCGTCGCCTCGATACGGCAGGGTCTCCTCGCCGCCCCTCCTCCTCCTCGTTTCCCTCGTCCTCTCTTCCTCCCTCGTCGCCGGCGGAGCACCCGACCTCGCCTCCGACCGCGCCGCCCTCCTCGCTTTCCGCGCCGCCGTCGGACCGGCGCTCCGCTGGAACGCGTCGGCTCCCTCACCCTGCCCGTGGCCCGGCGTCACCTGCTCGGGCGGCCGCGTCACCGAGCTCCGCCTCCCGGGCTGTCTTCTCGTTGGCAAGGTCCCCTCCGGCGCACTCGGTAACCTCACCTCCCTCAGGGCTCTCTCCCTTCGCTTTAACCGCCTCTCCGGTCCCCTGCCGCTGGACCTCGAGAACCTCGTCAACCTCCGGCGGCTTTACCTCAACGGTAATGGCTTCACCGGCGAGATTCCCACTGCCATATTCTCCCTCTCCAGCCTCGTTCGGCTTAACCTTGCTAGGAACCACTTCTCCGGTGCGATTTCTCCGGCCTTCAACAAGCTCACCCACCTCCAGACGCTTTATCTGGAGGACAACCAGCTCTCCGGCGTCATTCCTCCGGGGTTCGACCTTCGCGGCCTTGTCCAGTTTAATGTGTCCTTGAATCGCCTCAATGGCTCTATCCCGGAGAAGCTTCTCACCATGCCGGAGACCGCATTCCTCGGGAACGCGCTTTGCGGCGGGCCCCTCGGCCCCTGTCCCGGTGACAACTCTCCCTCGCCCGCACCGAGCTCTGCCAGAGACAAAAAGATCAGTGGTAGTGACGGAGGGGGCAATGCAAGCAAGAAGAGCACGCTTTCCGGTGGAGCGATCGCCGGAATCGCTATAGCGACCGCAGTAGGGTTCGTCCTCCTCATCCTCCTCCTCGTCCTCTGCTGCCGTAAGGCTGAAAAAAGAGACGAAGAATTGGAGGGCGCAGTGAAGACAAGGGAAGCGGAGATGGCCTTGAGGGACAAACGAACAGAGACCGAGAACGGCTCGGGACCGCACCCTGCCATGGCTGCGTCCGCGCCGGTGACGTCCATTGGAAATGCGAATAGCAAAAAGCTAGTGTTCGTCGGAAGGGCTCCGAGGGTTTACGACCTCGAGGATCTACTCCGAGCGTCGGCAGAGGTTTTGGGGAAAGGAACAACTGGGACGACCTACAAGGCAGTGCTGGGGATGGGGACGGGGGTTGCAGTGAAACGCCTCAGGGACATTAACCTATCGGAGAGGGAGTTCCACGAGAAGATCGCTGCTATCGGGATAATGGAGCATCCAAACCTGGTACCGTTGCTGGCCTATTACTATAGTAAAAACGAAAAGCTCCTTGTCTACGAGTTCGCCTCGAATGGGAGCCTGTCGGCTCTACTTCATGGTATGATCTCTTCCCTTCACACAAACTTGTTATTAGTTGTGTGTTTTGTTGTTATCGTACTAATTACTTAAGGCTATTTCAGAGTATTATGTGGATGCTTTCTCTTTCGACATGGTTCTGCGTATGGATGTTAAACTTGATTTCTTTATATATTATGCATATTTCCTAAGTTGTTCGTGGGTATATTGTATGAGTGCAAGATTGCAGAAAATTGATTGGGTTATCTATTCGTTGATTCTTGTAGTGTAGTTTGAGGTTGTTTTCAGTTTGGTTGTATGTTTCTGAGGGCTGTTATTGCTACTACTTCTGAGTTTGTTTATCGTTATGTGGGTTCTGTAGTCTACGAAATCTTGCTCTTTTTTTGAGGTTTTACTTGCATTTTTTAACATCAAATTCCTTACCAATTTGAGGTGATCGTTTAGCTTTTGCAGTTATGCAAATCATGGATATTATGAGCATTTCTTTTCACCATGCTGATAATTTTAGTAGTTCCAGTTTTTCATGTTCCTATGAGATTCCAACTTTTAGCAGTCATATCGATTTCCCAGTCTTCAAACTTTTTGCAGCTTTGAATTTACTGAATCAATAATACTATGAGCGGCTGTTGTTGAGTTTATATCCTTTCCTAAATCGTTATGGTGGTTATCCTAATGTAGCATGAAATTATTGCTTTTGTTCAGTTAGATTTGATGTAGTTTAACCGTTGGCGCTCCCTGAACTATGCTATAGGGAACAGAGGATCTGGTCGGACACCTCTTGACTGGGAAGCAAGGGTTGGCATTGCCCTGGGAGCAGCCCGGGGAGTTGAATACATCCACTTGCAGGGTCCAGCATTCTCACATGGCAATATCAAGTCATCTAACATCCTTCTTGGCAAAGATTACGAACCTCGTGTTTCTGACGCTGGGCTTTGTAGCATAGGTACTGCAGTAGCACTAAGTCGTGCACCTGGGTACCGTGCGCCTGAAGTCACTGATGTTCAGAGGGTCTCACAGAAGGCTGATGTATACAGCTTTGGCATCCTAATGTTGGAATTGCTTACTGGAAAGGCTCCTGCTCAATCAGTTCTCAATGAGGATGGTGTTGACCTACCTAGGTGGGTTCAATCAACTGTACGCGAGGAGTGGACCTCAGAAGTGTTTGATATGGAGTTGCTCAGGTATCAAAACATTGAGGAAGAAATGGTGCAGTTGCTGCAGCTTGCCATCGATTGTGTTGCACAGTACCCAGACAAGCGGCCATCAATGCGGGAGGTGGTAAAACGCATTGAAGAGATCCAGAGTGCGAGCATCAGAAACCAGCAAGACAATACTGATGACCAGTCCTCACAGCAAACTAACTCTGTGGATGGCAGGTGATTTTACTTCAGCATTCATGTGTGATCTGCCTATATATGAAATTGTTCTATGAACGATTCTGGTGGAATGCCATGTTTGCTTACTTCAGCAGTTATCCTCAGAGCACCAGACAATTGTATGTTGCTTCTCATCTTACAACTTGTCTAGTAATTTAGTTAGTGCATTTTGGTGGGGGCTGGTTTGGTGATGTTAGCTTAAAAACTTGTTTAAGGATCCTGGAATTTCTTCAATTCCATCATGGTGGGTGATCTGTTTTCCTTGGTTATTCGTTAATGTAATTATATCTTATTTCCTGATTTAGTTAAGCAGACATAATCCTCCCTTGAAACATCTAACTGTTTCTTTTATCACTACTTGTATTCCTGGTCAAAATGACTTTTGAAGACTATCTGGGGTTACAGAAAGTTTAACAGTTTTTATTGACCATTTCTTAGCTTCGTGCATTGTGTTAAATGAAATGAAATCTTTAATCATATTAACTTGATTTGTGAGTTACCCCTGGAACACAGAATGAATGTAAATTTGTGACACCAAAAAAATCAACTGCTCTTTTCTGCATGTTCCGATTTTGCTTACACTACCCTGCTCATTATATGCTCTAATGGACAACCATTTCTGTACATTATTCTTGACTTCAATCGAGAGTTACCAGACATTAAGAAAGATGCCTCAGACTTTTCTCACAGCTTACATTGCCGCATGTGCTGTGAGGTCGCCTTGAAAGAAGTTGCATTACCACTCACAGTTATATGACAACTGTGGTCGGGAACTGTGGTCATGCCTTACTTTAGAGCAAACCAGTTACATGTCCTGACTAGGGTAATTTAATACCAACTATAATCTTATTCTATCAAGAACTACTTTTAAGGTCCAATCTCGTGGATATATCATTGTTTGCAATAAAACCAAGAAGCCAACAAGGACGGGGCATTATTGTGTAATCTTTTTACTTAAGATATTGGAACTTCTTGCTTAGT
The DNA here is from genome assembly GCA_030549335.1 of Pontederia crassipes. NCBI lineage: Eukaryota > Viridiplantae > Streptophyta > Magnoliopsida > Commelinales > Pontederiaceae > Pontederia > Pontederia crassipes. Next base: position 11,691,976 of record CM060183.1, read on the forward strand.
GCGAGGTGTTGTTCTGTCCTTTTTAATGCATGATGATACCTTGTTGCATTGATTGTATTCCCAAATCCCAACTCCTGTTCTATATATGGTTTAAATTTTAATAATAGTCTCTAGTATTCTATATCTGATGTACTAATTATTAGCACATGACTAACTCAATTAATAACTTTTGACCAAATTATGCATAAGGTTATTTTTATTTGATTAATTCAATTCAGGGCTTAATGCGTAGGGCTTTTGGAATTCAATTATAAATGCTTCTCTTAGCGAATCTAACTTTCCACCTTGGCCCTCAACATTTTTTACTGCCCATATGCCCAAGAACTAGTTGGCTTGAGAAGTTTAAGTGCCCATTGAATCACAATAAACTTATTGGGTGCCCTTAATGTCACTCCTCAATTCCTTAATGTCATTCCAAACTCACCATTTTACTCTTCATTTTATTTTATTTTATTTATTATTCTCTCTCCTTGAGTCTCCTCAATTTTCATTTAATCATGCTTATTAAATAATCTCACACTCATTAACTTTCTACCATCTATCTCTTCATGCTACTAGTTCATGCAATTAATTAGTTTTTGTTAATAGTATAATTTAGATTATTGAACAAACATATTAATTTAATTAATATATAAATTACAACAAGATTAAACAAATTAATATATAAATTACAACAAGATTAAACATATAAAATTATTTTATGAATATATAAAATAAAGTGGAAATAGTAAGAGTGAAAAACTATTAGAAAATTTAGTTTTTAAAGTAATTGTTTTTCAAAATAATTACCGTCCGTTGTTTTTTTATTTTTTCTTAAGAAAATACTAATTATCAAGTTGATTTAAATGTCTTTAATTAGTGTGTTAGATCTAATCCAGTTCGTCATCATGTCTTAAAAAATATTTGTTTAACTACAAGTAATTGATTGAACAAATTGCTTTGAAAATATATTATTAGCTTCTTAACAAAAAATAAAAAAAATAACCAATACTATTCAGAAACTTAATAATCTTAAGAAATAAATATATTTCTAATTTTTTTTGTCTAATCTTTTTGTGACTTTTTCATATTAATTAAACTAATATGTTTGGCCAATAATGTAATTTATATCATTAATCGAATAATCAATAGCATCAGGTGAGAGTATAGAGAAAGTGTGTGATGACTTAAAAAAAAGGTTGGGTGGAAGTTGAGAAGACTAGATAATCATAAATAAAGTAAAATAAAATGAAGGATAAAATTGTAGGTTTGAAGTAGGATAAGAATTGAAAGTGTGTCTTTAAGAGCACCCAAACTTATTAGTCTCTCCATTGAACAGCTGTGCCACATTTTCTTCTCGTAGGATCATTTTAAGCTACTGTAGTAGAGGAACTTCACCACCTTTATAATTGTTGACTTATCATTAATGCTAATAATGGTTATTGATGAATGCCTCAAAATTAAAATAAAGCTCGCGCCCCTCATCATCCAATGCCAACAGCACAATTTGTCATGACTTGGATATATATTATGGGTGACATTAACAATATATTAAAATTCATATTTATGAGTATCTATAATCATCTTAAATCAATATATATATCATTTTAATAATATTAAAATAATTAACAATTTTATAATTATGAAAATTACGAAAATTGTAATAATGCTTTTTTGAGACTAATGATAATATAGTTAAAATGAATAATCTAATTTAAATAAATTCTAAAATATCAGTATACATTTTCATATAAAAATATTTGTTTTGTATCATGTAGAAATAATTTCAGAAAGATATATACGTAATTCAACCGACACAGTCGATATGAGACCAATTTCATAGAAACAAAGAGTATAAAGTAGGAGGAAAAAAAATACTCATTTTGCCCGTCTTTTAGAGTGCAATGAAAAGTCTTAATATGCTATCCTAAAATTCTTTGCTTACTTTATATTTATACTTTCAATGTGCAGTTGGCATCTTTAATTTGACTTATTATAGAAAAAGTAATTATTGTGTTCATCATAATCTTTAATGCTACCATTTATACTAAAAGCCATTATGTATTAGTAAATCTCTATATATTGAATTTTGTGTAATATATGTAATGGCGAAGGTAGACATTTTAGAGGTTCACAAACCATCATAATGTTTTTAAAATTATTATTAGTATATAATATGAAATTATCATCTATTTATTCCCAATATTCAATTTTGGATAAATAAGATTATAAGAATACCATAATTAATTTTGGCTTTAGTTATATATATGTGTACATATACAGAGACAGAGCCAAACTAAAAACCTAGGAGGGGGCGCAAGCTTAATAATTATACTATATTTTTAAAAAAAATAATTAACATTTATGCATATAGTTAATAATTTTAAAAAATTTGAGAGGGGCAAGGCCCTTCCAAATGTGCCTAGCATATATGCATAGACCTTTTAAATATGAATTGGTGTAAAAAGTACAAACCGGATGGTCAAGAAATATATTCTCGTGATGATATAAAAAATATAATTACACATTATTTTTAATGTAAAATTAACATTGAACTAATTGGGATTATATATAAATATAATATATTCTCTGGATTTTTTTTCAGGGTGTCATTTAAGGTCATTGTTAATGACGTTGAAATTATTTTGCATCATAAAAATAGTAATTAGGAATAAAATAATAAGTGTCAAATGTATAATTTTACATATAAATTACTTTTATTATGACGATATAAGGTTCATTATTTTTACTAAGATAAGTCGAAATGTTAAATGGGAAAATTAAACTTTACAAAAAGTAATATAAATGTGGAACAAGACAATAAGTGAACAATCATAATTGAGTATATATATAGTTTGCTGAGAAATTTAAAAAACTTTACAGTTTAATATAAACAAGTTAAGCTAATTTAGTTAAAAATACTTATGATCAAACATTTAAATAAGAGTAAAATTAACAAATCAGAAATATCACATAACACTAATCACTTGAGCAAAGAATGGTACATGCATTTACCTAAACTTCTTGTATTTTATCGAGTGAGTGTACGTGCATCCAAAATCACTTATTGCGCTTCGCACAATTTAAAATTCGTGTGATCATAACGTTTTTAATATTTATCATATATTAGAGGTGCAATAATAATTTACAAAGTAATCCATTTTTAATATATATATATATATCTGAGTGACAATAAAATAATCAATTTTTTTCTAAAAGAAGTCATCATAAATTTTTATGACTAAACTTATTGAGAAAAATAAATGAGTCAAAATTTAATTTATATTTTGTAAGTCAATAAAAATATAAAAAATATGAAATACTATCTTATTTTATTTTCTATTTTCATTGCATACATTATTACATCATAAATTTAAACAATTTCACATGTTAATAATGTATTAACTTTATAGTGGAATAGAAATATAGATGCTTTTATTAACTATTCATTTGTAGATACAATATCTTTAAAATGATATTAGAATGAATAAAGAGTTAAAAAAATAAATAAAAAAAAAGACATTGATGGATGGTTTGTTGTCTAATTGGATATTTTTCTTATATATCGTCTATCATGAATCAGACGACGGTTAATAGATGTATGATAATTTTCTACTAATTATAATTAAAATATATAGTAATATGTTTTTTTAATAAGATTTGTTCTTATTCTTATTCATTCTAATAAATCTCACCAATGGTATGGTCAACATAAATGGGTTCACTTTTTTTTTCTAATTAGGAGTAATCTCTTCATCTTCTAAAAATGACAATCATAAATTAAATATTTATATGTTCTTAATGTTTTTTGCACCTTAAAAGTTACCATTATATCAAAGCATATTACAAAAAAATAAAAAAAGCAAATCACAATTCTCAAGATGGGTATGCTTCTAAATAGGCAATGGAGCAAGATAAATGAAAAAATGACTATTTCTATTTTGTCCCCAAAATGACAAATATCTTATATAAAAATATATAAATATGATAAATAAGTAAAAGGAAAATATTTCTGTCCAAAATGATAAAGAAATAAGAAAAAACCTTTGTTGGAGGAGGAAGGGAACAAATGAAAAAAAGTTATGCAGTGAGAAGAGAAGGGGATAATGTTGCCCGTGGTGGTGTGAATCTATACAAAACATAATTGAATAATAAAATAATAATATAATCACTTTTGTTTGATCGTTGTCAGTCAATAAAAGATTATACGACTATTTGTTATATATATATATATATATATATATATACGAGGAAAATGTATATGTAAAGTATTTGACATGTGTCGAGAACTCATATTACTTATTAAATTAATAAAATAAATATATAATAATTTAAAGTATATATTCAATAATAAATATGATTGATATTAAGATCATCAGATTATTTGATGATAATGATTATGATTAATTCAATACTTAAAATTTATTTAGCCTTAGATGATTTATAATTAGTGTGTGTATATATACCATCAATTGAATTTGACGTCAAATGACTAACTCTAATTTTATCTTCCGCGTTATTAATTTCTTCAATCACGTCAAAAGTTAATAAATTTATATTATTTGACTATTTTAAATACGAAAGAACTTACTTTTAAACTAATTGGTTTGATAATGGTTAGCACATTGCTTTGAATAAACATGATTAGTTGCATAATCTAAGAGGCGTTGTACAATCCAATGAAATTATTGTGCATGATGAGATTGAGGCAGTTAACTCATACGAAGCACTTAGTAGCATACGAGTTCTCTATTATTTTTCTTCTGTTTTTATTTTGCTAATCGAAAATTTGAAACATTGTTACATCACGGACACTAATAAAAATAACGATTTTAAATATTATCGAAGAACACGCAGTATTTAAAATAATAATTTTAACCTAAAAATAACTTGGGATCCTTTTCGAAATTGCTAAATCTTTTATTGCTGATCTACATATATTTAATGTTATAACTTAATGATATAATAAGATCCATTTTAAAAATATCTTTTTGAATTTTTCTCAATTTCTTTTTGGATCTTCCTGCTCGGCTAAAAAGTAGATGATTATTCATATGCTTTCGGAAGATATAGAAGATTTTTTTATAATCCTACAAGATTAACTCAATCAAAATAATAAAAGTTTGGACATGTGTTATTGCATGGAAACATCTTAAAATGGGCAATATGGATTTTGCTACTTACTGTGGCGATGATATAGCAAGCCACAAACTTTTGCTACTTAAAAATTATTTTTTCTTACGTGCATTGTGGGAGGCCGGAGAGCCAAATTTGTGTTTAGATATCAAAACGTGTGGACATATATATTTTTAAACGCATATGCATATGCATACATATATATATATATATATATATATATATATATATATATAAGGAATATTAGTATGACCATTGTGCATCAACTACTCAAGAGCCCTCCGATCTTAGATGAATGATTCTGATGGAGGCGCGTCTGGTTCAGTCCGCTTCATAGGGTCTCACACGTCTCCTCCCGTTTCCGCAGATTTCATCTTCGTTCATAAACCTAGAGTTTTTGCTGATGTCCGTGGCCTTTGTTGATGGTTCGACGATGTTCTTTGCGTGGCGACGGAGCTCCGGCGAGGGAACCTGATGACGGAGCTCGATTCGGCGAGCAGGAGGTTGCGAACTCCGGTGGATGCGATCTGCATTCCTTTCCCCGTGAGTAGTTCTCTCCTCCGGGCGATGACGGCGCAAGGCGACAGGACTACGGTCAATGTGGTCGACATGGGTGATGACTTCGGTGGTCTCCAACAACCGATCCGGGGGATACTTGCTCAAATCGATGCCTCCGGCAAGTGAAATTTAGAGTGCAAAGGGGGGGGGGGGGGGGGGGGGGGGCGTCGGCCCCCTACGTGAGCTCACTGCCGAACTCACGGAGGAGGACAATCGCCCTATTTTCTCTGCACACCGGCATGTGCAAAAAGGGGGGCATGGACCCCCCCTCCGCGCGCGCGATGTGTGCGAAAAGGGGGGCGTTGGCCACCTCTGCGAGCTCACTGCACACGCACACGCTGACGAGCACGATCTCTGCTTCCTTGAAGTGAGCGAATGCAGATCGGTCGCTTACGAACTTCTTCATCCGATAGCTCCCATGCCGTCAGATGCGTCGTTCGATTGGTTTCGCCTGAGGTGGTGGACGTCATGGTCCTCCTCCTTATGGCGACGGTGCTCCTCCGAGGTCGGCGTCAAGGAGGTGGCATTCGGGATCTGGGATTTGGGTGGGGTGCCATGTCATCAGAGCAGTAGCCGATGGAGGATGAAGGAGCACAGGCCGTTTACATGAGACTCTCGAACCGTGTTGAACCACTCTGAACTGCACATCTGGACTGAATTGAGCGTGCCTCCATCAAATCCGTTTATCGATCCTGATGTAGTGGGCGCACAGTGCTATCATTATTGTGTGGTAGCATACTAATATGCCTCTCTCTCTCTTTCTCTCTTTCTCTCTCTCTCTCTCTATATATATATATATATAATCAAAAATTAAAATGAGTACGGCTAGTTATCTAAAATTAACTATGTCAAAAATTAATCAGTCACACACACTAACACCATGCGTACTTAAATATAAAACTTTATATATGTCTCAACTCCTAGAAGAGATATAAAGCACACGGATGCACGATTTGGATGGTAACAACTCTTGGTTCAGTTCAACAACATTTCTTGTGTAATGGGCAGCATATTTTTCGTCATAATCATAATATGGGGATGTGGGTAGAAAAATCGAGTCAAGAGTTTGTCACAATCAAAGTCGTGATGCACAAGACCCCGGAGCTAATGGAGGATTCTATCATGATATCAAATTTTATAGTGGAACTAAGACTCGGATGCATAGTTTTTTTAACAGGTTTTGATAACTATCTACTTTTTTTAAAAAATGCTATATTTAGTTCTCTTTTGGATTCAGAACATAGTGCCAAGAAACTAGGGAGCTTCGACTGACGAAGATAGAGAGGAAGAAGATGGGAAGAAGCAGAAGTTGCAAAGGAAAGAGAAATTAACTTTCTATTAAAATGTAAGAGGTGACATACAACTAACAATCACGGACACGTACTTATAGTAATCACTAATTGTTATAAAGTATTAAAACGCTATTACATCTGACTAACTGTATAGTGAAGTAGGTGACTCTGCTACAATGTAAAAACAATTGAAGATAACTCTGGAACGTGACAGTTCACAACATCTAAAGACGACAACTAAAATGATGACGTGGTGTCTTCCAACATGGAGAGTGGAATCAACATAAATACTTTAAAATATTAAAGGTATAGTTACCCCATGTATATATCCTAGACTAAATTATATATATGATTAAGAAAAAATAACACACGGATCGCTAGCTCATCTAGGCACAAAGGAGTATAGCTGATGGATTGATGGATTCAGTGTAACGCCCTCAAATCGACTAACGTCACGTGGCGAAGATTAACCTGAAGACACTATAAATGCTATAGCATTGACCAATATTTTGACCAAGACTCGGTCAAGAATCATAACATGTCAGCAAAAGAAAGTCTAGAATAATGAAAAAAAAAGCCGAAGATGATAAACAACGAGGAAATCAAAGAGTCACTACATGATCTTGGAATAATGACATCATAATGAATACATAAGTTCGAAATGCGGAAGGAACACAAACTAATTAACTAGGCCCTTTGGTTCATGTAATTTATCATCACCTGAGCACTGTCGCAGCACACCAACTCAATACTATCACCGACCTTGTCCTGTGAACATCAAGTACAAGGGAGGGGGTCCTCTCGTAAGCTTTACAACCTAGTGGAGAATCAATAAAGATATACAATGCATAACTTTAAATAGCATAAATAAAATATGACGACAAATACTTATTATGGTTAGGAAATTGGCATGGAGTCATCATAGATCATGAATAAGGAAAATCAATAGACATTAATAATCAGGAAGATCACATGATACATGATAGGCTTGGAATCACATACTTGATAATCATGACATAAGTAATATGATAACTTGCTCATGCTTGCTTTGCTTAATCATACTTCTTAATCTTGAATCATGCTTAGAAATCAGGTGACTTTAGGTGCTTTTAAATTCTTCATGAGGTTTGTCGAGCGAAACGATACAGTCTTTTGCGGGTCAATGGGTAATCAAACCATAACCAAGAGATGCATTTGGCATGGGCTAGCAATCGAGTGTTCTTCTTTCATCTTATCTTATTAATCACTTTAGAATTTTGTTATTCGTGATTCATCATGGTGTGAGAATTCATAGATCAATCATAGAGTGAATCAATATCATGGTCAATATCTTAATTTAGGAATAAATCATGATGAGATAAATCTAGTCATCCATACTCAATCAACACAGGAACATATAACATTCAGATAAGAGTCAAAGATCAGTAGAGAACATGGTGATTAGTTTTGGAATAACCCAGGCCGGGCACAGGGTGACCCGGGCCGGGTTCATAGCTTGGACCCAGACCGAGTGTAAATGGCACTCGGATCGAGTTCGTGAATAGGATCGCACATCATCGGGATCGATAGAGGATAAACCCGGGCCGGGTTAAGTGAAACCTGAGTCGGGTAGTGGAGCGGTCGACCGATCTATTGAACGATCAATCAATTTGTTGTTCGCTAACTCGGCCAAATTCAAGGTAACCTAGGCCGAGTTCCACGAGCACGGTCGTGAAATCAACCTACACGGCCGTTTTCTGTGTGAACCCGAGTCGAGTTCATCGGAATTCGGGCTGGGTTCCCATATGATCTAGAATGTCGAGAGGTTTGTCAATCAGGCCATCATATAAATTTATAAACACATATTCGACGCAATATAGGGGAGAAGTTGAAACATATATTTGAAGCACTATACATGCACCAGCATCATGGCAAATCAAGCACCAATCATAATATTTCCCACGTACAATAAATCCTAATCAAACAATCATAACATAACGCAAACAGAAATCAGATCAAACAACATATCTATCTTCATAGCATCTTCTTCATGTTCTTCATGCTTTAGACGTGATCAAACCTTGAGAGGGTGCTAATTAAATCTATTTAAAATCATGCAAAGTGATTTCAGGAATCACCCACCTCTTTTCTCGCTTGGATCAACGACGATGATGAGTATCTCTATGCTCTCCCTACGTCGTGCTTCCTCCTCTAGACGTTCTTCCTCTGAGTTTGTCAAGAATACAAGAAAAACGTGAGGGTATGTTGCAGGGACGCAACAATGCATGAAGGAAAAAGAGGGAGATGATCGGCCGCCTTTGCTAGCTTTTCCTTTCCTTCCCAACTTGTGTGCTGAGTGGTAATGTGGTGTGGAGATTATGGGGAAATGTAGGTCATTAATCTCCTTTATTTTCCATATCAAATTTTTATTCCCTAATAATGATTGAATCCCTAAAAATCTGACTGTTGATCTTATCCCCTCTCCCTTAGTTGGCCATTTCTTTTGCTATTTGTATTCCTTTTTTTGTCGTTATATTATTACCCCCTTAAAAAAAATTCATCCTCGAATTTTGTAAAATGTAGAGGGCTTAACAAAAAGGTGTGGGAACTCTTGGCACATTTTTGACTCGAGCTCCCATGTTGCCTCTTTGCCGTGATGGAAACGTCAAGCTACTCGGATCATGGGTGCGTTCTTGTTCTTCCAGCATTGGACCTTGCACTCTATGATATGTGTTGAATACTTGGCAAAGGTAAGGTTTGCGGCTAGATCTGGCTCCTCAATCCGTATAACATTGTTGGCATCGTGCTTGCACTTCTTGAGCATGGACACATGAAACACATTATGTAATCTCCCATAAGAAGGGGCAAAGCCAGTTTGGATGCTGCCTCACCTACCAGCTCCAGAATCTCAAAAGATCTCACATAAAGAGGAATGAGCTTTCCTCCCTTATTGAACCTCATGACTCATTTCGTGAGGAATACTTTCAGCAAAACTTGATCACCAATCTTGAAGATCTGCTCTCGTATGCCCTTATCTGCATAGCACCTCTGCCTAACTTGGTGCGATCTTTAATCTCTTCTTGATCAGCTTGACATTTTTTTTAATACTCTATAGCTTCCTTCACTTCTTAATTGCATAATCTTCTCCTCGTCTACTTCACCTTAGTGTGCAGGTGGACGACAAGGTCGGTCGTATAAGGCCTTGAAGGCTACCATGCTGATACTCTAATGATTATATGCAAATTTAGTCAAATGGATATGCTCATCCTAGTTACCTTGACAATTAGTGTGCTTGTCCTCAAGAGTACGCATGGTCCCCTAATTTCATATTTTACTCTTCCTCAAGTGTATGCCATCGTAACACCCCTGATCCAATCAGGATATTATTTGCTTTGAGCTTTCGGCTCGCACGAATTTAAAATGCATCTTTATATGTAAAAGGGGTAGCTACACATATAAACTCATGACCACCTCTGAATTTTATCCATGTGAAATTATTCAATGAGACCATCTTAGTCCTTAGACCTCATGTCGTTACAATAATCTCCTTGAAAGGAGTGTTAGTGACTATTCTTATTATTTTCAATCACATGAAGATATCTTAACATGATGGATAAACATTCGTATTTACTCTCATGAAATTTTGTTCACTTATATTTTGACATCACATATAATTGTCATCATCTCTTTCTTTATATATCCTCGTTATAATTGGTGTGTTCGGATGTCGCCTTGGGCTTTGGTATCCCTCATTGATTTAAGCTTTTATATTTTATTCCTTCTCATGAAAATCTTTATGTTTCTTAATCGTTTAACATTAGAACTCAAAGAAAACTTTATTACGATAAATAATTTTGTACGTTCTGTAAGTCATTGCATTTGTGAGTTAAAAATAAGATAGATATTGATCTGATGATATACATATGATCTTCATGAGGAAATAAGGTCCTATGCCAGTAAATCATTTGCATTCAATGTTTAACATCGTCCAATGTCAATGTTCTTGTGATACAGTGCGATGATGGTCGTTTGGAAATATGGTCACTTGACCTTTGACTTAGAACAGATATCTTGAGGGGTTGAACAAAGTACAAAAATAGATAATTGTCAAATAAGATAATTATATTTGAAATCAATCAAGAGTTTTATAAATAATTTGAGGATAGATCCTTCTTGATAATCTATGATATTGGAATAAGTTGATTCATTAATTAATGTCATTCAATATTCTTTCGATGTCTTGGTCCATTATAACAATGCCTTGTTCGATAGTTTAACTATTGGAGTTGTCTTCAATCTTAACTTTTTGGTTTACCTTGCATTGTATTCGATTGATCTTTTCGTCACAATGTCATATCATATAATTTCATATAAGGTCAGTGGTTACATATTATCACAGCAAGATCTTTTCTTTTGGAGTGGAGTATCTTTCAACTCCATGTATAGATAAATGAATTGATATAATAGTCATAGGAGAGTGAAAAGCACTACGAATCGATATTAAGATCGAACAAATCGTTATGACGAGGGGTCAATCAGTCAATGAAACACATGGTAAGGTTTAATCCACAATGAACAAAACAATTTATGCACACTATATGACATAAATCCTAAATCCTTAATAAACATCATCCAGGTGACACATGCAATGAATTCAAATAATAAGGTAGGAAAACAAAGCAATCATCAACAGTAAAATGACAAATAATCATCTTTATCCTTTGCGCATTGTTCATTATCCTTTATATCATTATCTCATTACCATTTGCATTAACAATGTCATTGATCACATTGAAGAGGGTTTCAAATGTAACCCTAAAGTCGATAGGAAGATCAATCCATATATAAAGAGGATGGCTAGGATTATAGGTAATCCAGTTGATTGGGATGAAACTTGAGAAATATATATGAACATTGAGACACCTTGAGGACATCATAGCCATAATAGGATTTCAATGAATTAACCATCATTGTATCCCCCAATGGCTTACATAATATAATGTTATAGTTTTTTTTAGATAAACTATCATATATATTTGAACCTTATTACTAAACTTGTAAATATATTGATGGATGCAATTCCTTTCAAAATTTATAGTTTAATTTCTAACAATCCATCTGTGATGATTATTTTGCTTCTCCCTATTAGTAATCTTGTGAAAAATTTATAAAATTTCTCATACTTTATCTTGATCTCAGCACTTCTTAAGACCTGCTAACATGATGGTTTGATCTTTTAATACATGATGGTAGGGGTGTTCATATCTTCCTTAGTCTTATCTCGATTAAGCGACTTTAAATTCTTTCAAAATTTCTTTAGTCATATCTCGATTAAGCGACTTTAAATTCTTTCAAAATTTCTTTAGTCATATCTCGATTAAGCGACTTTAAATTCTTTTAAAATTTCTTCCATTCCTTTAACCCTTACTTGCATTGCATGCTTTTATTTAATTCTTTTATTTTCTTTTATCAACCATATTAATCTATCTTGAAAATATATTTCTACTGCGATGATAGAGAACTCATTTCTTTAATAATATATATATATATACTTCATGTTAAGTTCATTTCAAGTCTATTATATACTATACTAAGTTAATTAATACTATTTTTTTAAAGCCAAACAGTCATTTACTTATTGAAACATAATTTCCTTTAACATTTTTCTATTAAAATTGGAGGACATTTTAGTTATGGGGGGACCGAGTTGTTACCACACTCAAAGTTGGAGGATCATATGTATAATTTACCCTATAGAATTTTAATATGTGTGAGAAAAAATAAAACAATTAAAAGATTATGAGATTATATTACTTTAAGATATTATGAAATATTTTTTTATGAAATTTTATGCAAACAATTGAAGAACATAGTGTGTGCAAAACAAGTATAAATTTGGTATCCTCGTTGAGTCGTTGATGACTAATTAATTCCAAACTCGAGAAGGCATGTCAATTAAACTCTCTTTCTTTCTGTTTTTTTTTAATAGGCTTTTATGAAGTCTCCATTTTCACAAATTTCCATCCCATAAGTTGATAACATATATAAATATCAATAGTTTTTTTTCCCTCTGTACACTTATTAAACGGTGTTTCCATCAGGAGCATAAAAAGATGTAAAATTATAACATGGAAACAAAAACAAGACCCATTTTGAGTTAATCATGCGGTTATCACGAACTGTCAGATACTTAAGCAACTGTTTCTTCTCCTCTCCACCCATGTAATTCTGAATAATTAATTGGTTAAAGGCCTCAATTTTCACCTTATAAATACCCTCCCATAGGATCATGCCTTAATTTGCAGTTAAGTGGAAATGAAGTGTGCGCAGTGCAGGCATGCATGCATATTTTATTTTGGTCGTAACCAATTCTTGACTTAGTTCTTCTTCTTCTCGTCTCCTGGTCACAAAGAGGAGAAAAAATAGTCTAAATTCGAAGAAGAATTAGGTCAAGAGTTGGCCTCGATCTAAATGATCTTTGCATATCTATTGTTAGTTTTTTTTTTGTAGTTTTAGAAATTTACTTTTTAACGCTCAATCTTCTCTTAATTCCCTTTTCACGTTAGGGAATTAGGGTTTTGAATATTGACCATGATCATCTATATGTTTTTTGCCATCTTTTGAACGTTTTTTTGTCTTTAGTAAAAGATAAAATATATATTCATGAAATTATTTCAGAAGATAATTTCTAATTTTATCTTCTTAAAGAGTCCTTGTGATGAAAATTTTAAACTACGATGATTGTATCATTTTTGTTTTTGTTCTATATTTGTCCAAATACTAAAATTTAATACTTTTTATTTTTAAGTAATATGACTTAGATTTTGATAAAACTTTTAATGTGAACTTTTATATTTGATTACTACTACTGATACTATTATTATCATTGTTGTTATTATTAAATAATAAGATTTTAGTGATATATATATATATATATATATATATATATATGAATATGTTTTTCTGTCCATTAAAATCTAATATTTTTTTATCAAAATATTATCTATAACTATTACCTGAAAATTTAATATGCTTAATTTTCTTAAAATATTTCGTATAATTTAATATACAATTTACTTTTGTAGATCTAATATATATATGTGCTTAATTTCATACTAAGCTTGCAGTTAAAATTAAGAAGTTGCATGGACCATTGGACCTTGGAGAGAAAAGATAAACGATTAAAAATACTTTAACCCAAATTGAGGATGAATAGTTTCGCCTCGATTCTCTCTCTTTTTATTTTTAAAAAAATTGTTACTCTCCCTTCCCTTCCCCTTCATTTCTTCCTTTATCGAAACACATTGTAATAAGACGTTTGCAGATCGTCTTTACGGAGAGTAAACTGACAATTATACAAAGATTTGAAAGACTTTGATTAATTTAGCACTCGGATTGACTTAAATATAAAAGAAAAAAAATCCTTGTTCTTTTATTTCCCTCCTCTCCGTTATAGCTACTAAATAGCTGGATTTTTATGTGATATAATGAGCACCAATAGTAGTTCATGATCATGAAAGCCAAGAACTTCATATTTTGTCATCGAATGATATAATAAATGTATTATGAATGACATCAAATATTAATTATTTATCTTGATGCTTTGTGTATTTTATGGTTGTGTTATTCTAGTGAATACCTGTAGAAGCCTAATTGATGATTGTTACAATCTAAAGATGGTTTGACAACTTTTAACTAAGTTAAAAATTGAATATTGATTGAATGACAAAATTATTTAATATATTGAAAATGCATAGTGTGTATTAATATGATGGGATTTTTTTTTTTGTATTTTATGCTTATACTCTCTGAAAGTAAAAAATAATGTCACGCACAATTTATATATCTCTAAGAATATCCGGTAGTGAAATAATAGCATTACGTCATCTTGGTCGAATGATGCTTTAATTATTAAGACATTGCCAATGTGGAGTATAGAATTTTAATGTGTGACAAAAAAATAAAAAAAGTTAAAAATTTTTTAGACTATATTACTTTAAAATATTCTGAAATACCTTTTTATGAAATTTTATGCAAACAATTGAAGAACGTAGTGTGTGCAAAAAAAGTATAAATTTGGTATCCTT
The DNA here is from genome assembly GCA_030549335.1 of Pontederia crassipes. Lineage (NCBI taxonomy): Eukaryota > Viridiplantae > Streptophyta > Magnoliopsida > Commelinales > Pontederiaceae > Pontederia > Pontederia crassipes. The sequence continues at coordinate 11,707,007 of CM060183.1, forward strand.
GATGACTAATTAATTCCAAACTGGAGGAGGCATGTCAATTAAACTCTCTTTCCTTCTTTCTTTCTTTTCTTTTTTCAAAAATTAGGCTTTTATCAAGTCTCCGTTTTTTTTTTTCCCTCTGTGCACTTATTAACCGGCGTTGCTATTCATCAGGAGCATAAAAAGATGTAAAATTATAACATGGAAACAAAACAAGACCCATTTTGAGTTAATTATGCGGTTACCAAGAACTGTCAGAAACTTAAGCAACTGTTTCTTCTCTCCACCCATATAATGCTGAATAATTAATTGGTTAAAGGCCTCAATTTTCACCTTATAAATACCCACACATAGGATCACACCTTAATTTGCAGTTCACGTGGAAATGAAGTGTGAAGTGTGTGCAGTGCGAGCAGGCATGCATTTCTCATTTTGATCGTAACCAATTCTTAACTTAGTTCTTCTTCTTCTCGTCTCCTGATCACAAAGAGAAGAGAAAATTGTCCAAATTCGAAGGAGAATTAGGTCAAGAATTGGTCTTGATCTAAATGGTCTTTGCATATCCATTCTAAGATTTTTTTATAATTTTAGAAATTTACTTTTTAATGTTCAATCTTCTCTTGTTTCCCTTTTTACGTTAGGGAAGAGTTTTGAATATTGAGGATGATCGTCTATATATTTATTTTGCCATCTTTTGGACATTTTTGTCTTTAGTAAAAGATAAAATATATGGTCATCAAATTATTTCAGAAGATTAATTTCTAAGTTTATCTTCTTGAAGAATCCTTGTGATGAAAATTTTAAACTACTATGATTGTATCATTTTTGTTGTTGTTATTTATTTGTCTGAATACTAGAATTTAATCATTCTTATTTTTAAGTAATATGACTTCGATTTTGATAAATCTTTTAATGTGTCAACTTTTATATTTGATTACTACTACTAATACTATTATTATCATTGTTATTATTATTAAGTTTTGGTGATTTTAAGATTTTAGTGAAACATATGAATATGTTTTGATCTAATATTAAACTTTTTATCAAAATGTTATCTATAACTATTACCTAAAAATTAGTTATGCTTAATTAATATACTCCGTATTATTTAATGTACAATTTACTTTTGTAGATCCATTATATAATTATGTGCTTAATTTCATACTAAACTTGCATACAGTTACAATAATGAAGTTGCATGGACCTTTGGGAGGGAAGTGCAGGAGAATTAATTTGACTCCATGTAATCTTGCCATCTTGTGATGTCGACAGGCACCAATTATCTAAGGAAACTCACAATAATAATTGTCAATGGATTAGTAACTAAGGAGACAATTGAAAATAATAATTTATCATTTTATATTACTAATAGTGCTAGAGGATAAAACATTAAATATTGACAAGTATACGTTCTTCTCTTGCTTCCAATTAAATTACTTAATAGTCTCTTAGATATCAATATTAATAATATAAAAAAAAGACGACCCAAATCTCAACTGCTGAAAAGTTTTAATATTTAATAAAAATTACTATTATCATTAGTCCTTTTTCCTAAAATTTTCATTGCTGCTTTGAGCAGATTTATATAGTTGTCCGCAAAAGGAGATGATGAAGAAAAAAAATTCTATAGCCAGTCATAAAGCCATTGGATTGTCATAGGAGAGTAAAGAATAATGCATTTATCATAGGCACGGATTAATTGATGACATCATATATAAATTAATATTAGGACCAGGGATATCATTTACATTTTATTATTTTTGTTGTAATAAATCTTAGCATTGATGAAACTTTCTACCCGTGCTATTTTGTTATATTTTTCATGCTTTCAACATCAACCAATTCGTAAAAGGAGTTAATGGCCATCATACGCCTGCTTAGGCGTATGATGGCCATACGCCTCATTCCCGCCGTCCGATCTAATCGGATGGTGGGCGCTTAAGGCGAAGCGGCGGCCGGCGGCAGCGGTGCACCGGCGAAAGGGGCCATTTCGGAGGAGTCCTCGTCGACGAAGATGCTGGCTGCGAAGGAAAAGGATGGCGGGGAGGAAGAGAAGGAACAAGAAGAGGAGGCTGATGGCGGGGACGCTGACAACGAGAGGACGACGGCGGGGATGCTGGCCGTGAGGGAGACGGCCGCCGGGGGAGGACATGAGATTCAATCGACTTAGAGTCGCGCCCAAAGGAGCAGCAGCCGCCGTCGCCGGTCTCTTTCTCTCTCTCTCTCGTGCCCGATCGAGTTGCAGCCATCCTCGCCATCGTCATCAGATCCCTCATAATCGGCCGCCCTCGCCTCATCGTCGTTGATGCCGCCATCGAAAGAGGAAGAGATCGGATCGCCTCTCACTGGCCGTTGCCTAGCCGCTTGCGCCTCGCCGCCGTCGTCGTCTCGCCGTTTGGATCCCTCACAATCGGCCGCCCTCGCCTCATCGTGGTCGCCGTCGTCGGATCGGGGAGAAAGGGGAGAGATTGGATCGCCTTGTAGCTTCCGTCGCCTAACCGCTCACGCCTCGCCGCAGTCGTCACCTCACTGCTCGCACCTCGCCGCCACTCGCGTCTTGCCGTCACCATCGCTTCGTCGCCCACCATCATCTCGTTCGCCCACCGTCGTCTCGTGCCGCTGCCAGCACCCGCCACTCCGCCTTAAGCGCCCACCGTCCGATTGGATCGAACAGTGGGGATGAGGTCTATGGCCATCATACGCCTGAGCAGGCGTATGATGGCCATAAAATCCTTAGTAAAAACAATAAAAAAAGAATTCTTAGCATAATAGAGAACATATGAATCCAAAAGCAAACCTACAAAAAGAGTTGAAACAAATTGAATTGAAATAAACTCTTGACCCAACTCTCTTTTTGTATATATATCACAGTTTATATATTTTTTGATACGTCACCGTCATGAAACAAAGAACGAACTGAAACAAAAGTTGGTCACAATCCAATTAGAAATGCATGCAAATAATGATCAAATCATTTGAGGAAAAGCTGTAGGTTTTCCCTTAATAATCTGTTAGTATTTATAAGGTGGGATTAACGAAGTATGGTGAAAAATAATGGTGGTACACTACTAGAAAAATGCGGATTACCAACGGTACGGTTCGAACTGTCGGTAATCAGCCTGAAAACCGTCGGTAACGCAATTACCGACGGTTTTTCAGTCGGAATAGATCCGTCGAAAAAACGCTCGTGGCAAACGGATTTGCGACGGTTGAAAAAATTCGTCGAAAATATCGACGGTTCTGGCCGTCGGAACAGTCCCTGGCGGTTCGACCCGTCGAAATTTTCCGACGGTTGCAACTGCCGGAAAAGTCCCCGGCGGTTCGAACCGTGGATATTTTCGACGGTTGCAACCGCCGGAAAAGGCCGGCGGTCCGAACCGTCGATATTTCCGACAGTTGCAACCGCCGGAAAAGGCCGGCGGTCCGAGCCGTCGAAATTTCCGACGGTTGCAACCGCCGAAAAAGGTCGGCGGTTCGAACCGTCGCAACGACGGTCGCAACTGTCGAAACTTTGGACGGGCGTCGCAACCGTCGATCTTTTGACGGTCGCAACCGTCGCAAATAATTTTTAAATATAAAAAAAAATAGTGGCCGGATCCGGCCGCCTGGCGTTCGGATCCGACCCCTTTAAATATAAAAAAAGATTACCGACGATCAAAACCATCGGTAATTGCGACGATTTGGACCGTCGCTAGTTATATTAATAAAATACTCTTATATATGATATTATTATACATTTATCGACAGTTACGACCTTCGGAAATTGCGGCGGATTTTGCGATGGATGGATATCCGTCGAAAATATCGACGTTCCTAATCGTCGAAAAATTAAATAATAATGTAATAAATTATATAATTAATTTTTTTATTTCCGACGGTCGTGACCGTCGGAAAATCCGTCGAAAAAATTTAATAATAATATTAAAAATATATAATTTAATTTTTTTATTTCCGACGGTCGTAATCGTCGGAAAAGTCGTCGGAAATTGCGACGGATGAATATCCGTCGAAAATATCGACGTTCCTAATCGTCGAAAAATTAAATAATAATGTAATAAATTATATAATTAATTTTTTTTATTTTCGACGGTCGTGACCGTCGAAAAATCCGTCGAAAAAATATAATAATAATATTAAAAATATATAATTTAATTTTTTTATTTCCGACGGTCGTAACCGTCGGAAAAGTCATCGGAAATTGCGACGGATGGATATCCGTCGAAAATATCGACGTTCCTAATCGTCGAAAAATTAAATAATAATATAATTAATTTTTTTATTTTCGACGGTCGTGACCGTCGGAAAATCTGTCGAAAAAATTTAATAATAATATTAAAAATATATAATTTAATTTTTTTATTTCCGACGGTCGTAACCGTCGGAAAAGTCGTCGAAAATTGCGACGGATGGATATCCGTCGAAAATATCGGCGTTCCTAATCGTCGAAAAATCCGTCGGAAACGGAACCGTCAAAAAATCCGTCGCAAATTGCGACGGATTTAGAACCGTCGGAAATTATCCATCGGAAAATCACGATTTTCTTGTAGTGGTAGTTGCTGCATTCGCTCAATTCAAATGGTCATGTTTTCTTTTTGACATTATTATTAGTGATTTAATAATTGGATAACGGTTTGATAGCATATGATGATTTAATTAAAAAATAACAACTAATGAATGATTATTAATAATATGTTTATTTAGAATATTAACAAATAAATATTTGATAAATTTAATATTAGAACTAGTTGGATGAATATTAAATGACATATGATAAATTATTCAGTTCAAACACTATACAAATTTTATTATAATACAACAATAAATTATTTATATCTCAAATAAGTAAAACAAAAATCTCATAACTATTTTTTATTAAAATATATAAAAGTTTATATTGACAATAAATTTTATATAGTGCAAAATAAAATAAAATAAACGTTGATTTTAGTGTTGCGAGACAAAACTTTAATGTGCTAGTATGTGACCCCTCGTGATGTCTAAAAAAAATTATTTATAAATATGATTTTTGTGCTATTGTCATCTATTTATCTAATTAATTTAAATTGAGTTTTAAATTTTAAGTTTTTAAGTTCTAGATGAATAGTTGAATTGATAGATTAGTTCAAATATATTTCGATGAGAGACAGAGCCACCTTATGATTGCGGGGGAGGGGACCATGGCCCCCCTAATTGTTTACAATATTACATATATAGTATTATATATAATTATATACATATATAAGATATATCATAAGGCCCCCCTAATTATATATGTACCAATAATTTTGACTCCTTTCTATAAATAATTAAATTAATTATTTAAGTTATAAAAAAAAGTTATTACATATATGATATTTCTTCCTTTAATATGATAAACATAAAAAAATAAAAAAAGTATACATGATAAGTAAAAAATATTTTAATCTAAATATAGTAATAATGATAATTATAAGTTATTTTTTTCATATATGTTGACTCTAAAGTAATATTTTTATTTTCTTAATTCAGTTAAATATATATAATATGAATTTTATTTTTTTTAGTGAAATCTAATGGGATGAAATAAAAAGTTGACGTGATAGATTAATTTTGTTCTACATGAATAGTTAAATTGATATATTAGTTCGGAATGTATTTACATGGAGTGAAATCTAACGATGAGGCGAATTAAAAAGTTAATGTGATAGATTAATTTTAGTAGGTGTTTGAATAAATATAGGTATTATAAATATAAAATATATTTTTGTTAATTAATAAAAATAGTAGTATAAACTAAAATTTTCTATTAAAAAATTGTTTAAAAATATATTATCTAAATATAATAAATTATATTTAACAAAATATTATTTTTTATGAAAAGATAGTTAATAAATAATATTTAATTAATTATTTTTTAATAAATGTGTTATATTTAATAAATATATTATTTTGCGTGAGAAAATAAGAAAAAAATAGATTTCACGTCAACAAAAATAATTAAAAAAAGTTTACTCCATTACAAATTTCCAAAGGCTGTGTTTGGTAGCAGGCAAAGTTCTGTCAAACACCCTTCATGAGAAGTTCTCGTCACGTGACATTTTTGTTGAACTTTTTTATCAAAGTTCTTGAGAAAAAGTTCTTATCAATAGTGAGAAATTTGCAGCCGACATAGACTTACCCATTTTTTCTCTCTCCTCTCTCTCCTTCATCTCTTCCTTCGCCTATTTTTCTTGCCGTCTCCGCCCCCCATCATCTCCGCTGTCGCTGTCGTTGCCGTCGCCGCTGCCATCGCTGTCTTCGTCGCCGCTCTGCTGACGTCGCTGTCGTCGTCGCCGCTGCCGTCATCGCTGCCGCCGCCGCCACTGCTCTACTGCCGTAGCTATTGCTGCCGTCGCTATCGCTGCCGCCGCCACTATTGCCGCTGTCATCGCCGCTACCGCCGCCGCTCTTCTGCCGTTGCTGTCACTGCTGCTACCGCCGCTGCTGCCCAAAATTTTGATGCCCGAGAACTTGGCCATCTGCCGCCGCCACTATTGCCGCTGTCATCGCCGCTACCGCCGCCGCTCTTCTGCCGTTGCTGTCACTGCTGCTACCGCCGCTGCTGCCCAAAATTTTGATGCCCGAGAACTTGGCCATCACATCATTGCAGGAACTTTGGGGAACTTCAGTTCTCCAATTCAAACACAGCCAAAAAGGTAGGAACTAGAGCCAAGGATTTCTGGTTCCCTCCTCCCGTCAAACATCCAGTCGTTCGACGAAATCGATTGGAACTAGACTCCGGTTCTAGCTTGATTCGATTTTCAAACACAATCAGCTTAGATTTTCATAAAACTTTTAAAATGAGTCAATTTTTATATTTAATTATTATTATGACTATTACTATTGTTTTAAATTTTGGTGATTTTAAGATTTATTTGATTATGTTTTTTCCTCCGTTATGCTTTTAGATTAATTTTCTATCAAAATATTATTTATAACTATTATGTATAGTAATATTTATAGTATATTAAACATATCACATTTTATTATAATTTCTCACGCAAATCAGTTACCTTGTGAACTTATATATCCATACTTTTATAAATTTGTTAAATTTTATATAATATCTACATTTTTATTCCATATACATATATATATATATATGTTTACATATTAATTATAACTATTAATTTCACATGTTGGGAATTTCAATGGTGGTTAGTTACTTGCACAATTCCACATCATAATTACTAGTTTAATTAGCATAATAATTTATGCTTTCAAACGTATTTCTAAAAATTAAAGGACACATGGCAACATATTAAGGGGCTGGGTTGAATCCGATCCGACCCCAAACCTGACCCAATTGGTCGAGTTGGGTCAAGTTGAGGGATTCTTATGAAGCGGACCCGATCCGACCCAATTTAGTTCGGGTTGGTTAGGTCGGATCAGGTGGTCAAGGTTACTTACCATCATTTTTCTACTTTTTATTTAAGCATTTTTAATATAAAAATATATATTAAAATGTTTTATTTTAAACTACAAAAATAATATTTTATTTGTCTACTATTTTTTTCTATATTTTATCGATCGGAACTAGACTACGGTTCTAGCTTGATTCTGATTTTCAAACACAATCAGCTTAGATTTTCATAAAACTTTTAAAGTGAGTCAATTTTTATATCTAATTATTATTATGACTATTACTATTGTTTTAACTTTTGGTGATTTTAAGATTTATTTGATTATGTTTTTTTCCTCCGTAATGCTTTTAGACTAATTTTCTATCAAAATATTATTTATAACTATTACGTATAGTAGTATTTATAGTATATTAAAAATATTACATTTTATTATAATTTCTCACGCAAATTAGTTACCTTGTGAATTTATATATCTATACTTTTATAAATTTGTTAAATTTTATATAATATTTACATTTTTATTCCATATACATATATATATGTTTACATATTAATATTTACATTTTATTCCATATATATATTTACATATTATTTTAAACTACAAAAATAATGTTTTACTATTTTTTCTATATTTTAAATGTGTTATTTTCATATTTTTAATTTTTAAACACATACAAATTCTAAATTAAATTAAAAATATTTTAATTTAAATAAAAAAATTGGATGATCATATCAAGTCAACTAGGGTTATAATTTTTCAACCCGTACCTGACTCGACCATTGGTAGGGTCATGTTCGGATCGGGTCAAGTTGATGGGCTCACCGAGTCCATACCCGTGAACACCTTTATCCAAATGTTATCTTCTCATGGATATTATTTTTCTTTTAATTAAACTTCATATTTTTAATACGGATTATTCATTTTAATATATGATAAATTATTTTTAAACCAATTGGAGATGCAATGAGGTTAATATTTTTCTTTTCCTCTTTTTTCTCTTCAATCCAAGTACATCTTAATATGGGTGAAAGTGGTTTGAATTGGATCAGTGTTTTTGTCCAAAAACGCACCTCCAACTTTTTGAATTGATTTATTAAACTATAAAAATCATCCTAGAATCATTTGGATACTATAACCGTAATTCTTCCTAGTTTTATGTGAATAATTAAATTGATGGATTATTTTGAGATGTGTGTGGATGGAGTGAAATGTAATGATGAGAAATTAAAAAGTTGATATGATAGATTAATTTAAGTAAATGTTTGAATAAAAAAGATAATATAAATATAAAATATAATTTTATTAGTTAATAAAACATAGTAAAAACTAAGTATTTATTACAAAAATTGTTAAAAATATATGGTTTAATAAAAATATATTTAAAAATTGTTAAAAATAAAGAAAAATTTTGTGAGAGAAATGTAAAAAAATAGAAAAGAGAAAAAGAAAATTTCATTTTAAAAAAGTGCCCTCTCAAGTAAAAAGAAATGAAAAATAAGTTGCTTCAGTGTTCCCATGTGGTAACTAGGGTTGTATGACTCTTATTTTCCACCTCGGGTTTTTGACACTATTCCGTCAAACGTGACATCGTTTAGGGGACTCAACTAGAGCCAAGCTGTGGTTTTAGTCTAGTTTTGGTTACCAAATGCAGCCATGGAAAAAAAAAATCACCATCTCGCGCGTTAGTTCTTTGAGGCCCCTGATTTAAATTAATATGAATATATTTAATTAGAGTTTCATAATGTGATAGTAATATATTCAATTATATGAAGATTTTTAATGATAATAAATGAATAAATATTAATTATTATATAAATAAAATTAATAAATAAAAATGGGCTCTATGGGTCCTCATGATTTTTGTTTTTCAGATGGGTCCTAATTTGAGGGGGGTTGATTTTGCTCTATTAAAAATAATCTTAAATCACATTTAGTTCTCTAATTTTAAATTTTTTCGGGTCAAATATTAAACTCACAATTATACAAAGATATGATAAAATTTGATTAGTTTAGTAATCAATTTGTAATACTCCAAATTTCTTCGTAGGGTATTAAATCTTTCCTCATAGGGGTGTAAGTAAGAACCTATCAACCGAAAAAACCTAATCAAAACAAAAAACCAACCCGAAAAATCTTAAAATATGGACTCCGATTAAAACTTAGGTCGGCCTTTTGGAATAAATGAAACACCCGTTTAAATTATGACTCCTTACCAAAAACACCAAAGGGCCACGGCCCGAACCAAATATTTTTTTCAAAGTCATTACAATTAAATTATTGCTTCAATTTTAAAATAATATTTTATAATTTTACCTTTTCTCTTGTTCATATTTATTAGATTATGTATATTATTTACTTATTATCACACATTGAACCGAATATGATTAAGTTATTAATTTATTTTTAGAAAGTTTGGACAAAATTAATAGAATATTTTCATTATAATGTAATAATATGTTATTTTGATTTATTTACATTAAATAGTTAAACTTACTAACTTAGAGTTAAGTTTTTTTTAAACATCAATGTGATATATTTAATGTTTATAATAGTTTTTAAAAAATATTATTTTAAAGTAGGTCCTCGATCCGAAAAAACTGAGACCGCATAGGTTGAATTTTTTTCTTCGAAAAAAATTTAGGGTGGTCTTTTATGCATTAAAAATCCACCTGAAATTTGAAGGTCAATTTTTTTTGTCGAAAAACCCATCCGACACAAATCACTTTCACCCCTACTCTCACGTGACTTAAGTATAAAAGAAAGAAAGCCTTTTTTTTTCTCTCCTCTTTCTTAAAGGATTCTAAAGAACTCATCAATGGTTTTAAAACTGGACTGAATCAATTGAACAATTAAGTCATGGTTCCATTAGTTCAATCGATTTTGATCGGATTAAACCAAATTTTTACTAAAATAATATTATTTTTGTTACTTCAAGAAAATATGTTATAAATTAAAGTATAAAAGTAAATAAATGTTTTAATATTTATAAAATGTATATTAGTTATAATTTAATTTTATTATTTAATAATTTCATGAATTAATTTATTTTATATTTTTATTTTTCTTTATTATTATTCCCACATTTTATTATATAATTTTATATTTTTCTTCATATTATCTATTTCCTTTTTCAAGTTCATCCTATAAAACTTATTATATTACTTGTGCTTTAATTTTTAATATAAATTATTTATAATGACTTAAATCTTATCATCTTATTTCAGTTCACGATGATTTTCTCTGTTATCTAAATTTGATTTTATTATTGTCTTATTTATCTTTCAAATTCAAATTAACTTTCCATATTACTAATAACCTTTTTTTTTGCATTCGTCATAAAAAATATAATCCCTTATTTTTCTTCTTTTATAAAATCTAATCCTTTATTTTTTTTATCTCTTTCCTATTCTTCCCATTTTATATAATATACTTTTCTTTTTCTATTTATTTCTATTAGTTTAGCTTTTTATTTTTGAAAGAAACAGAATTGAATCAGTTTGTCAGTTCAACCAGATTTCAGCTGAGTTGACCAAGTTCAATGTAGGACCGATGATTTATTTGCAATTGAACTGATCGATCCGATTCTGCTGCACGTTTTTGTGATATAATGGGGAATAGTTCGATATTCCCTATAGGAAGAGGGACACCTTGCCAGATTGTGAAAGCTAGCAACTTTATATTTTATCGTCAAACATAATATAATGAATGTAATTGTGTTATGCAATGTTGTTAGGACCGGACCGGACAACGACCCGGATAAGTGTCCATTTCAAGTCAAACCGGTTGGACTGGATAATAATAAAATATTATATTTAATATGATATAGTAATTATATATATATATGATATCAAAATGTAATTATACAAAAGGAAAAATAATAATAAATAAATAACTAATTTATAATTAATTTTAAGATTTGTTATTAAAATTACTATACACTTAATAAATTAAAATCTTATTGAATTTTATTATTATATACAAATTTTCTATTGATTATTTTTTATGTATTTCATATTTTTATCTTTTTATGTTAGAAGCAACAAATACATATTTCTTTTTTCAAAATATTATGACAAGATTGTATACTTTATAAATAAATATATTGTATAATTAGTATTTAATTATTTAATTTGACTTACTATATACTAAATTAAAGAAATTTAAAGTTGTGTATATATATTATTATATACAATATTATACTATACTAAGTATATTATAGTATTGTTGTATATTATACATATAACAAAGAAGTTTGCACAATTCATTCATAATTAATTTATCTAATATGATAAATATTATATTAATATAATAAATATATAATTAATTTATATTATAATATACATTTATGATATTAAAAAATATATAAGATCATAATTCATAAGTTAAAGCTGAAAGTTTAATAAATTCAAAACTAAATAAAGAGAAAAAAGAACAAGTGAGTGTACAAAGATAATCCCACATTAATAGTAGTTGCAAAAGTAAGAGCAAATAAACAACTATAAATAAAGAGGGAGACTAATGAACCAATATGAATGTTTATGAAGAAAGTCTATCTTTGGATATTTTCCAAATTTATAATAATAAATATTATCAAATCATCTCATAACAAAAAATAATAATAATAAAAATTCAGTTAGATCAAAACGCGATTCAACCCAATTTTTTTTTCCTGTTTTGACCGATTTTTTATAGGTTCAATTTGGTCCAAATGAAAATCCCATTCTAGGGCTTCAAATGAGCCTGATTTATGACCAGTCAACGATCGGACTGGGAGATAGGCCTACAAAATGCTTTTGGCATTGATGGGGATATTAGGGAAGCAAAGTAGAAAGAAAACTAGCAAGACAACAAGGGAGTTTAAACGACGACGCTACAAGCCGAAAGAAAGGCAAATGCTACTAAGGCGAAAGAGGCTACCCTAACAAGCCAGAAGCCGCAGCTCCTAATCCGTGGTCCGGCTTTCGAGCGCCCCTTTGAATTACTCATTACTGAACACTGGTGTTATGTTTGATGGTTGTTACAATTTAGACGCCATTTTGTACATCAATTGATAGGTTTATTGAACATTAAATGATGAAATTATTCGATATACTCAAAATTCATATATTATTTATTTATTATAATTTAGCCTCATTTGTCATTAATATGACTGAGAAATATTTTTTTATAATTTATATTTATATTTATAAAAAGAGAAATAATGCCTAACGCAATTTAGTTACGTCTCCAAAGATCAGTTAACGGAGTAGGTGAATAGTGTTTAGTAGCAAGGATAGTTTGATATTTCAGTTAAAGATAGAAAGATACGGAATCAACAAATGTGAAGGATAAACCTTTAATATGTCATACGATAAGGAAATTTTTTAAAAAATTAAGATGCTATGTTAAATAATTTTAAGAGATAATGAAAGATTTTCAAACAGAATTTTATGATAAGGAAATGAAGAATATAATGCATGGAAGGAAATATAAAATTGATATCCTTATGTACTTGTGATTGACTCATTTTAATAAGGCTCCAGTTTTACAAATTGCCATCGGATAAGTTGATATGAATAGTCTTTTTCCTCTGTGCACTTATTAACCCATCTTGAGTTAATTATGCGGTTACCAACAACGGCCAGAAACTTAAGCAACTGTTTCTTTCTCCTCTCCACCCATATAATGCTTAATAATTAATTACTTAAATGTCTCAATTTTCACCTTATAAATACCTATCCATAGGATGATGCTTTAAATTGCAATTCATGAGGATAGGATCTGTGCATGCATACCTGCATTTCTCATTTTGATCGTAACCAATTCTTGACTTAGTTCTTCTTCTCGTCTGCTAGTCACAAAGAGAGAAAAAATAGTAAAATTAGAAGAAGAATTAGGTCAAGAGTTGGTCTCCATCTAAGTGATCTTTTTTAATCTTATAAATTTACTTTTTGTGCTCAACCTCTGAATTCTCTTTTCACGTGGGGGAAGGGTTTTAAATATTGACCATGATCGTCTATATTGTTTTTTTTTTCCATCTTTTGGACAATTAACTTATTGATAAAATTATATATTGACAATATAATTTTATTGGTAAAATATTTTTTTTCCATTTTTGTCATAGTAAAAGATGATAATATATATTGATAAAATTATTGCAAAAAATCAACTTCTTTTATTTTCTTATGATCAAAATGCAAACTAATCGGTCAATCGAGCGCCTACTGAACATGTAATGTAATTATGACGCGCAATCCGTAGGGTTCTTCCAGGCAACTACTAATAATATTCTTATCGAAAAAAAAAACTTTTCTTTTTCTTTTCCCAACTTTTTAAAATCACTTCTGTACGAAAATTAATTAAAAATCTTGCACATACGAATTCAGTCAACATGGAAATTAAATAAAATTAAACTAATTAAAAAATATTAGTGCAATATTAATTATCGACATTTTTAAAATAGTATTTAATTGTTTATATTAACCCATTACCTCAAACTTTTCCAATATTTGGAGTTAACTTTTTCCTTATCTTAATTTTTATATTTATTAAATTACCGCATCTTATTTTATTCTTTTTTTCTCTATTTTTTTGTCTTAATGGACTGGATTCAAGTAGATTATAACGCAATAACAAATAATTGTTAAAAAAAATTCAAAAAGAAATTATATCAATATCTTCAAAGAATTAAAATGTAGTTAATACTTTAAGTTAGGTATGGAATCTTAATCAATAAATTAATATCGCCATTATCAAGCTTGCCTTTTTTTTCCTTTTCTCAACTTTTTAAATTACTTTAAGAATAGTGTGAAAATTAAATAAAAATATTGCACATACAAATTCGAATACTAATGGATTTTATTCGAATATAACTACTATTTAATATTTTCTATTAAACATTAAAATAAGAAAAATAATAAATATCACATAACCCATCTAACTATTTGAGCAAATAATGGCATATACATCTAACTATTTGAGCAAATATTTATTGAGTGAGCCCACGTACATCGACGACGGAGGTAGGTGAATTTCTATACCTGCGTTTGCTGATAATATTATTTATTAGAGCAAATTTTTTTATACTTTTTCTCAGTGGTTAGTGTCTGAATTTGGACACATACCATATGACTTTTACAATCCATTGTATTCATAAGTTTTTTTATTTGTACGATTTCCCACGGAATTAAAAAAGTAAAATATAAGCATTGAAATTATTATAATATTGTAAATATTTTCAAGGCAAAAGAATTTTTTTTAAAAAAATCATTAGTTAGCATTGTTGCCTGTAAAAATAAATAATTTTATTGGAAAAATTGATAAATTCAAGAAAGAAAGAAAACATTTTGTGAATACTATATAATTATGATTTGGTATATAATGAATGAGAAATGAACATAACATTTATTTAAAAATGATCATAATCATAATTATTTTAATAACTAATAATATTTATGATAATAAACAAAATATGGGGTCTCAAAAATTGGAGGTTCTCAAGCCTTTGCTTGTGTGGCTTGGGTTTTGGGCCGACCTTGGATCTATTTATGAATTATAATTATTAAATTAATTAAATGATAAAAAATAAGTATTCCATATTAGTTGTGACTATTATGGGCTATGAAATATCGCGAGATGCAACGTTGCCACCAACATGACATAACATCGAACGTTATGGAAGTATAAAATTTTAAAATGTTATGTTATATAATTTTAAGAAAATATGAAATATTTTTTGTGAAAATTTTATGAAAAGAAAATGAAGAATATAATGCATGGAAGAAAGTGCAAAATTGATATCCTTATGTTGTGATTGACTCATTTTAATATGTCTCCATTTTCACATATTTCCATCCGATAAGTTGATAACATTTATAAATATCAATAGTATTTTTCCCTCTATGCACTTGTTAACCGGTGTTGCTATCAGGAGCATAAATGTAAAATTATAAGACGGAAACAAAACAAGACCCCACGCATTTTGAGTTATGCGGTTACCAAGAACTGTCAAGAACTGTTTCTTCTCTTCCCCACCCATATGCTTAATAATAATTAATTAGTTAAACGCCTCAATTTCACCTTATAAATACCAATATTTTCATAACCGAATCGGAGATCGGATCGGATGGCTAACTGAGTCACGGTTCGATCGAGTTCAACCGAATTATATTAAAAA
Organism: Pontederia crassipes; assembly: GCA_030549335.1. NCBI lineage: Eukaryota > Viridiplantae > Streptophyta > Magnoliopsida > Commelinales > Pontederiaceae > Pontederia > Pontederia crassipes. The sequence goes on from CM060183.1 coordinate 11,722,524, forward strand.
ATAATTTTTCTAATAAATTTGAATAGAGAATTCATAAGTAATATAATATACTATATAAATAATAAACCATTAGTAATAATAAAATTATGTGAAAATATCATTAATTATATATGAAAAATTAAGACATTCAAAATCATAATCCCAAATATATTATCATTATGTTTTATTAATTATATGATACTAGTGATGCAATATTAATTAATTATATTATAGTTTACTTATGAATTTTCAATTAACCTATTCTTAATTCTTCTTCCCTAATTATTTCTTACAGCTAATTTTTGCTATAAATAAAATTCATGCATTGTGCATAATGTTTTCATTTAATTTCTTATATTTTTTAAAAAAAATTAGAGATGAATTGTTTTAGTTTTAAAATTTCCTCTTATGCTTCAAAAAGTTAATGCTACCCAAAATTAAGATGACTAATAGATTGTTAATTATCATCATTATTATTATGAAAGATAACTTTCTTATTATTCAATTTTGCTTTCATGATTTTAGACTTCATTTCATCAGTTTTTTTATTTCCTTTTTATCTTTCAAAATTCTATTTGAAAGTTTCCATTTTATATCATTGGCTTCCTTCTTTAATAAAAAAATAAAAAAACCGGGTTGAACCACAATGGCCGGTTCAACCTGATTTTACTAGTTTTTTCTAGTTCATACCGGTTTTTTGCCAAAACTGATTTTATATAAATCCGGACCGGACCGATAACCGGTTCACGATTAAACCGGTCGGACCGGCCGGTCCGGTCCGGTTCTGAAAACCATGATAAATACCCATAGAATGATGCCTTTGCAATTCACGTGGACACCAAGTGTGAAGGGTGCATGCCTACATGCTCTCTCATTTTGGTCGTAACCAATTTTTGACTTAGTTCTTCTTCTTGTCTTCTTATGACAAAGGAGAAAAAATAGTAAAATTTTGTCTTCGGTTGAATTCAAAAGAGGATTAGGTCAAGAGTTGGTATCGATCTAAATGATCTTTGCATATCCATTATATGTTTTTTTAATTTTAGAAATTTACTTTCTATACTCAATCTTCTCTGGATTCGCTTTTCATGCCAGGGGTTTTTGAATATTGATCATGATTGCTTATATTGGTTTTTTATTTTGTCAACTTTTGGACAATTTTTGTCTTAGTAAAAGATGATAATATATATTGATAAGAGCCCCCACTAGTGTTGAAATTGAATAAGTCAATCCCTCACTTGGGACAAGAATAGCCTCGCGGAATAAGTTTTTTCCTTTAAATTGAATTGTAAGAACAGTTTGTTGCATGAAATGTGCACGGACACTAGTTATATATATGAACCATAAGACATATTTTTAAAAAACTACTGAAATGCAAAAGAGCCTATCTCAAGGAATATGCACAACCAATATTTTATAGTTATGAAGTTGATGAGCATACTTTCATTCAAGTGGCTATTTTTTATTCCAAGTTTGGGGATGCCGACAATAATTAAAATGAAAAAATGGTAGGGTGAATTAGGTTGTATACAAACATTAAAAAGAAATTATTAGGTTTAAAGGAATGTGCGGAATGTTAAGATAAACCTTGTTAAAAGAGTACAAGTAATTTTTAGAACCATCACTTCAATGAATTCCTTGTCAAGAGTACATAATTGTTTTAATGATGGATAAATAATGGTAGGATGGTCAAATGCGTTGGATCTTCCCTATTGTATGAAACTCTTTTCATGTGAGACTACTGCAAAATGTTATATCTTACCTTAATTTTTTTTTAAAAAAAATTCTTCTTGAGGACAATCTTTTGTTAAAGTTTGAAAGAATTTGATTGTAGGATCGAAAGACAAGAGGAGGGGAATTGGTATATAATTTTCTTTTTCATGAAATCACTTTCGAAAAGTCAATATAATCGATCACAAGCAAATAATGATAAAGAGTAAATGAGAGATAAGGAGCAAACAAAAAGTGACACAATATGTTGATGAAGTTTGGCTCTAACTCTTTGGCCTACGTCCTCACTCCGACTTCTCGTCATTGAAATCGCTAGAGATCCACTATCTTTCTCTTTTCTTGTAGGTAGAGAACAACCCTCTTTACACCACAAGTCTTCTTCTCTGCTAAAGAGTCAAGCACACTTCTTCTTACAAAGAGCTCTCAACTTCACTAGATAAGAGTACAATGATTCTCTCAAACTCTCTTCTTTTACAAAATATGCTCACACTCAAAAATTAGAAAAGAAAAGGAATGAATTTGCAACTTTGGACTTAAGAACTTGAAAGGAGCTTTGGAGTGGTCTTACTTGCTTGGATGATCTTCCTTTAGGCTTTGACACTCCTTTTATAGGTTTCTACAAGTGTTAATTATGTCCAAATTTTTTCATAATTTTCTCCTTGAAAATAGCCCTTACTGTTCATTTCTCTTTATGATCAGTCGTCCGCATTTATAGCTCGTTCGACCGATCAATATGATCATTGCATGATATCTATGATTTTATCTATTGTCCGCATCGACCGGTTACTCGACTGTCATGGTCTCGATATTTTTGGAATTCTTCTTGGAGCTGATCGGTCGACTGTTTCCACGACCGGACCATCGATCGTCATAGTCTCAAAATTTTTTGAGCTTGTTCTTCTGTTGGTCGGTCAATCGGTATAATGATTGATTCATCAACTGTCACTGTCTCGACATTTTTACCGATTGATATCTATTGTCCGATCGGCATGGTCGGTCGATCGATCATGTACAGAATTTATATTTTCATCGTTTAATTTGGCGGTTTCTTCTACAAATGATGTCATATCAATCTTACATCTATATTTTCATCACTTGAGCATGAATTAATAACTTTTATGTCCAATTTAATTTGTTATAATCAAAATATAGGATTCAATGATAAAAAATTTTAGCATGTTTTAGGGCAAAAGCATATTTATTTTAATTTTCTTATGAAATTATCCTATATAACAATCATGCTAAGCCTTTTACCTACTTGTATGAAATTCATGTGCTATTTTAGTTTTTATTGTAAAATTAGATCCGAAATAGTCATCTAAATTCTTAGAATTTCATATTTTAGGACTAGGAGAAGGCCTATACTGCGCTCGACACTCGTAAATAAGGGCGTTCAGCTAGTGGTGAAAATGAAGAGACACAAGTAGGGGTTTTGATGTATAAAAAAAAACCAAAGCAACAGAGTTGTCTTGCTATCTAGAATTCTATCCACGCCCTTGAAAGAAAAAACAATCGTTTTCTATGTTGGGTGACATAAATCAAATGGTGAAAAATAAAAAAGGAGAGCTATAAATAGAGGAAGAAGATGTTTTTGCAAAGGCGGCCATTTATGGGAAAAGAGGAGAAAAGCCATGATAGGAGGAGAGGATGAACCAAGAGGGGAAGCTAAGTGGCACTACCAGTTTTTCTTTTTGTTTGTCGCAATTTTCCTTTCTAGTAGTTTTGAACTTTGGTTTATAAGGGATGTTTATCTTTTGTAGATTGATGATGATTAATTAGCGTGTGAATGCTTCAGCTTTACTTAATATTTTAGATGCCTACGTTTAATGGAACCTTTGAGTCTTTTGGCATCTTAGTTACTTTATATTATTAGTGACCAATCATGCATTATTTTTCGACTATATTAGTTATGAACTTCATTTTTTTCTTTTTGATGTGAAAATTGATAACAATATAATTATGCTAATAAGTGCACTAGTCACTCAAGTGATAAAAAGTAAAAGTTGTTGATCTCATGAATAATTAACTTAATTCACTATCTAATATTAGCAACTAATCGGAGATGCCATGGATTGATTAAATGGTTTAGAAAAATACAGAAAAAGTAAAAGTTTTACTTAGGATGCATTAATAAGATTAGAAGAAATCAAGTCTATCTTTTCAAAAATTTATTTAATCAATAATGCATAACTTCGATTTCTATATGGACTAAGAACGCTTATATTATGACACTCGTTTTAGGATATACCCCTTTACAGTAAAAAAACTAAGAATACTCCCTTTCGACTCTTCTTTCACATTTTCTTTAGCTAGGATGCAATAAGTTGTCTTACTAGACATGACAATAATCATTAGTCAATTCAAGTATTTCCACATAAAATCAATGTAATTATGTTTTTAGAAACAAAACAATATATAAGGAAAAAAAGTAGAAGATGTTCAAAATTTGTCCTTGTAATTTAAACTATTACAGAGAATTAAAAATATAACAAGATGATAACAATGATGGTAAGGTCCATCCTGCTCGATCCTCCTTTCGAGTGTACCATCTAGAATTCTTTTTGGTGATGTCCTGAAGTGCTCTCACATTCATGGCTTCAAAACTTCAATTGCAGACCCTAGCATCCCCTTCTCAAATTATAGAAAGGTTTTCTTTATAGTGGGTTCAGATTTTCAAGTGATAAGAAACAGAAACATTTTCATATCAAAACATTTTTAAATTTCATAACTTTTATCTTATGAAATTTGAGTCATAAAATATTTTCAAATCATCCCTGGAACATATGACATATGTCATAGTTCTTGTCTGCTTGAATAATTTCAAAAATATCTTCCAAACTCGAAATCAAAATAAATCATGGCCCCTGATTGCACTATAAGAACTCATTTAGTTTTGGAAATGGATTCGAAAGAGAAAGTCATGGCCCGTGACGATCTATAATGCCTGTCCATTATATAATATTGTAGGATTGAAAGCACAAAGAGGAAGGGGTGAATTGGTATATAAAAAGTTTAAGAAAAAACATTAAAATCAATTTCGGAAACTTGATAAAGTCGAACACAAGCAAGAGAAAGTAAATGAAAAGGAGCAAACAGGAGAAGCACAACGTGTTGATGAGGTTCGACCTAATTCCTTGACCTATGTCCCCGCTCCGACTTCTTGTCCTCAAGACCGTCTTTTCTATTTTCTTTTAGGGAGAGAATAATTGTTTTTACACCACTCGCATTTTTCTTCGCTCAAGAGGCAAGGCACACGACCTCTTCTTACAAGGAGCTCTCAATTTCACTAAATCAAATTATAAGGATCCCCTCCAACTCTCTTCTTTTACAAAAGATGCTCACACTTAAAAACTAGAAGAGGAATGGATGATTTGCAAATTTGAGCTCAAGAGAATGTTTTGGACTTAGAAGAAGCTTTGGAATGATGAATGATCTTCTTTTAGACTTTGGCACTCCTTTTATAAGTTTCTCTATGTGTTGAATATCTCCAAAAACTTTTCCAAAAAGTTTACATGAAAAAATAGCCGTTATTGTGCATCTAGATCAGTCGACCGCTGTCATTGGCCGGTCACCGGTCAACATGATCGTTATGATTTTCACTGACTTTTCTTCTATCTGGTCGACCGCTCCTTCGATTGCTACTGCAACCAACATTGGCTCATCATTTGTGAAGTCGATCGATGGCTACGTGATTGGTCCTTCGACCAACATCGACACGTCACTACTCTTCTATTTTGTTTTTCTCTTTATCCGTCAATCGGTACCCGACCGGTCCTTTGACCGACATCTGGTCGACAGTTTTTTAATTGCTCTTTGACTGCTCGACAGTTTTTGAATTGCTCTTTTATTGTGATCGGTCGGCTGGTATCGATCGATTCTTCAACCAACATTGTATCGACAATACTTCTTCACGATGTCATTCGTCCGATCGGTAGTCAACTGGTAGGTCGATCGGTTAGTATAAATTTCTTCTTCTAACTTTTTTAATTTTTAGATTTTTTCCACATACATAATCCTTTCAATCTTACACTTGCATAGTCATCACTCAAGCATAAATTAGTACATTTTACATCCAATTCACTTTGTTATCATCAAAATATAGGATTCAATAATCTCTCCCTTTTTATGATGATAAACTAATTGGACGATAGAGAAAAAAATATGAATTGTAAGCAGGCTCCCCTTATGTTAATGCATATTTCACATTTCCTCCCCCTGAATAAGTGACCTTTATAATGTCATGATAATATGAAGCAATATAAGTGTAATGGCATTAAAATCATAAGGAATCGACAAAGTGCATCCATCATAAGACAAAATTCATCAAAGTACATCCATCATTTGTTCATACACTAATATATGTGACCAAAGTCACTACAAAATGGTGCATGCCACTAGTACAAATAGAAACTAGAAACATAACATCATCCAAATTTCTCTCCCTTTTGGCATCCTCAAAGAGGGAGTATAGAAAACAATAAACACCTATGATCACTCATCAGGACTATCCTCGTCAAGGACAACTAGTCAAATGAAGCCATGTGAGGCGGAGAAAACCTGAAGTGAGCCAGCAACAAAGTCCATACGGTGTTCCATCCTGCGGACCCAATGATCAATGGAAACCACCTGATGTGTAAGAGTAGTGGAGTCGTAGGCTCCGTGAGAAGTCGATGCAGTATCCTGTGAAGGTCCCTAATGATCAGCCGGAACATCATGCGAAGGCAAGTTGGGGTGCTGACTCGCTGACTCAGTCCAGCCATCAGTATGTCTCCAGTCTCCATAGGCGTAGGCTCTCCGCCCTCATCAGAAGGATTACTGTCACCAACCCAGTTGTCATTTGCACGACGAAGATGTTTCCTATGCAAAGTTTGAGAGGTAATAGTGTCCCATGGGCGAGATCTAATGTGCTCCTTATCATTAGGAATGCCAACACCAAAATGAACTAGAATCCAAGTAATCCAGGCTCCAAATATAGATGATAGCTGCTGCGAGTCCCAGAGGTAATCTTTCTAAATGTGTTCTCCATATGATAGAAAACATAGTGGCCAAAATGGAGAAATGAGGCATCACAAATACAAAGACAATGGAGGAAGAATAAGTCAAAGTGAGTAATCTTTGTATAGTGTCCGAACCAAAGGATAATCATACGACTCAAAATGTGATTGGTCACTTTCATTGGTGGACAAAGATACCTATGTGCCTTATCGACAGTGTAGTGGTTGGTCCATCCACCAAACACAATATGAATGACATCCTCGATCGGAAGATAATCATGAGGTCAACCATGAGTGACAAACTGATATCGACCAGGAAGTGGGCAAGGAAGGCCAAAGATGTGACAAAGATTATTATGATCAAAATGTATCGGCATACCAAGAACATAAGTAATGATAGCCTCACTAGTGACTGTTATGTTCGCATAAAAAAAACCAAACAAGACAAGGATACACTCGCTATGTGAGGGGGAGCCATCTAATGCTGGCAAATAACTCATTAACATCTAGTATGTTCAAGGAGTTCCAATCAATGGTGTAAGCATGTCGAACCTCACGAGTGCCATACAAAACATCAAATGTAGTGGCCACTGCCCAAGTAACAAAGAGATGACAATCAAAATCATCGCCAGATAAGGATGCGGACGAGGCACGTCCATGAGATCGCCCTCGTCCACGTCCACGCCCACGTGTGACAAGTTCGGGTTTAGGTTCAGGCTCATTTTTTACCATTGATGCATGCAAAATACAACATATTTTAGTTTATCATTTTAATTAACTTTTATATAATTTGATCATGGCATGCATCATTTTAAATCACTTTTAGTTGTAATTCTATATTTACTAATTCTGATTATTAATGCTTTGAATATTTTAACTAAGAAGGGATTGACTTAATTTTTTATAATTATTTTGTAGGGAAAGCTGAATTAACGTCATTTTTTTTGTTATCGGGCAGGTTATATCACTTCAAGATTTAAATCATAAGGCACCAACTTTATCTACTCATGGAGATTAATTCAGTCACGGTGCCAAAATCCATAAACAACCGAGATGGATTGAAGTCTAAGGCGCCAAAGCATCATAGGGCGCCAAATGGATGATGAGTTTTATCATTAGCTGAAATCTTATCATAAGAGGAGTTTATCGGCCGAGAATTAAATCCGAGAGGAGTTTACAGGGCGCCAAATTCTTATCACAACAATGCCAATGATTTTATCACATATGATGTTGTTACGAGCAAAGAGTTTATTGGGTGTGACATGGAAGCTAATTCCATACATGGCTGAAGTTTATTGGTCTATAATTGGATGTTTGACGTATTAATGGGCATGAAGATTAGAAGAATTTATCATGTTGGCCGAGATTAGAAGAAGGGCGTGAAGATTAGAAAAATTTATCATGTTGGCTAAGATTAGAAGAAGAGCGTGAAGATTAGAAGAATTTTATCGGAACGAATTTACTTTCAACCATATGATATTAACACTCGTAATCAATGTGAAGCACCATTTACACCTATAAGTACATGATGAATTGACGATTACAGGTGTGCTTTAAAGTGTGGTTTTTTTCTATGGTGTGTCGAGAGTCTACAGGCTTCGACCAAGAAAGAGAGAGAGTTGGACTATCCGACGATTCTTTGTGCAGTTCTTCCAATTTTTATTGTTATTTTTTTATTATCTCTCTTGAGTTTTAGGATGAACTCCATGTTTTTAGTTATTTTATTTTAGGAGATTATTATTTGAAAGGGAAATATTGTTAACCCTTATTTTATTATGGAATTTCTTTTGATCAATTTTTAATTGTGTTTAATGCTTTTGATTTAATTATTTGAATTTTTTAGTTAATTAATTACCAATTTGTGGACTACATGATTTCATATTTTATTTAGTTAATTAAATGATTTATTGTGAAATTAAAAATTGACATAGGTCTAACAACTAGTATATGAAGAATTAGATATGTGTGATCTGTTAATATATACCAATTTGTAGAGTGATCAATAGTCTATGATTTTCATATTAATGCATCTTAATTTTAATGTCATCTACATGAATACCCATTTGTGGGACTTCAGTTTTGATTAAATGTAAGATAGTTTGATTTGCTTGATTAAATAATAGAATTATCATTTTGTGGATTCTATGATTTTAGTCTTGTCAAATTAATAACTTAGGAAAATTCTAATCCACCTTTATCATTTTGTGGATTCTATGATTTTATCTTTTTTGGATCACATATTTATCTTAATTAATTATCATCCTAAGACCTAACTTCATCACAATTATATTATATTATCCTATTATTTTATTTATTTTATTTTTATAGTCACTTTCAAAACCTATGTTTTTCCTCTCTTATTAATTTTATAGAACCAGATATTGAGTTAATAATATTCCTCGTGGGTTCGACACTCTTTACTCCTTTTTACTATTTTACTTGAGCGACTAGTGCACTTGCTAGGGAATTTATTTTGCTACATCATTTTACACATAAATCATACGAGCACAAAGATCGGAATTTTGACATTGGAAAACTAATTTATAGGGAAGGGGTCCTTCCTCATTATCCATCGAGATCAAAGATTGGACACAACATGATTCAACAATGATAGGATGATGATCGGACTATCCGAACAATGATAAGACTGGACGGACGGTAGTCGGTCTCAAAAAGAACCAGATGGAGACAAGATGAAAGGATAAAAAATGTGGTTACCGGAGTGGCAAAAACTTCTATGGCTAGGTTACAAATGGTGGTAGGACTTGATAGTCGTGGCTAGGTCACTGGCAGCGGTCAACGATGAGAACGGGGTCGATTGACTAATGATGGACGCCGACGAATAGGGACGATGAAGGACGACAGGGATGCTGGCGGACAGAGGACAATGATGGATGCCGGTGGACAAGAGACGATGATGGACGACATCGTCGAAGAAGGAGGGGACGATGAAAATCGACAAGTAGTGCGAGAGGGGCGGCGACAGACAAAGACAGGTCATTGAGGTCATCGGTCGATGAGGTAGTGAGCGCAGTCGATGCTGAAGAGAAGCTAGTGATGGGCGGCGCGGGCAGAGGACCGTTGACGTCAGTGAAGAAGTGGGCGATCGACAGTCGGTGAGGAAAACAGGGAGACAAGACAACAGGGACGCGGGCGTCGAAGGCAAGGAAGAACTTCGCCGACGAAGAGGACAAGTGTAATATCCCAAATTTAATTCACATGTAATCACATGGGTTAATATTATATCATATTATTGAGAAGAAAATTGATATATGTGTTAAGGCATGAGTTATAACTCATAATGTTTGATCATTAAAATTTTGCGAAAATTCGTCCAAAGGCATGAAAATGTGATTTTCGAAAAAGTGAAAATTTAAAAAATTAAAGTCCCGGTAATTGTTCCTATATATCAAAGAATTATAAATGTAATTTTTAACAATTTTTAGGAAGTGTTTTACTTAGGTAAAACATAGATGCAAAATCAGAAAATCTGTGAATTTGCGATTTTTGTTCTTCGAACAAAAAATTAGATTCTGATTCCTTGATTATTTTTTTATAAATATTTTATTTGAATTCAAATGGGGTAGTTCCTTATTTACATGTAATGTCTTAAGTAAATGAATAAATAAATAAATAGCAAAGTTAAAACCATTTACTTACCTCTATGTAAATGGCATTAGATGTAAATAAGCTCAATACCAAGGTCAATTACTTACCTCTATATTTGGCTGACCTAAGGTCGGTTTCCACATGACTTATTTTTACCCTCTACATGATCTACCATATCTTTTCACCTCCTCACTTATCATCCAAAATCCAAGTGGAAGAGGAGATCATGTTGTATTAGTAAAGGTATTTGAAAGAAGAGAAGGGAAATTAGGGTTTTGGCATGTGATGAGTTCATACTTCAGTTTCTTTTGATTTCAATTATGTACCTTTCTAATTAGGGTTTCTCTAAACCTCTTCCATCTCATTCACTCTCGGATTTTAACTAATCATGGGGCAAAACTCATGTTCTTCATGAACAAAATTAACCCTAGCCATGTTCAATTGGTTCCCAAATATTTAGCTACATAATTTCATTTATAACTTATGTTCTTATTTCTAAGGTACTATCATTCTGTCTTCCGAAACTGTTATCCGATTTTCTAAATTATGGATCAAATCCAATATGTCATGGAATTATCTGATAATTTAGGGTGTTATATACGCTGTGGTTAGGTTTCATTGAAAATTAGAATCACTAAAAAATGATATCTGTAGGGAAAATTATAAATGTTTGACCGAGCCTCACTTAGTCTGTCACGATGAAACATAGGGCAGATTGTACTAGTATTTGTTCATGAAATTTATTGGATCAGTACAGATAGATATAAGTTCATGAAATTTTATGATTTTCAACTTATGGAGTCTATGTTTATACAAAATTTAAGTTACCCAAATATGACATGTTTCTTATTTTATATAAATAGTACAATTAAGATCACTCAATCTGTCAGAACAAAGAAATACTCTGGAAGTTAGGCTGAATCTTGATTTTCCTGTTAACAAACCACAGTGAAATAAGAACTGAAACTTTTATAGATTAAGATCTTAGTAAGCAAAGAAGTAAGCAAAATTGGAATGAATAAATTTGGTTATCAATTCAAGCATATACGAATTTTCTTTCATTGTATATACAATATGTCTTAATAGTAGGCTAACTCTTGTGATAAATAGTTAATTAATTATAAGAGCAAATACTCAGGGGTCATGTACCTCTTCAATTAATTATGTTTCATGTGTGATAGACTTCTGTTCATATGATAGAAGTGATGTGTTTCTTATTATTATTGTACAGGAGTAGAAGAGTAAAGTAGTGAAAAAGGAAAGGAAAAAATCTTTTGGTAGCTCTTATAGGTAAGTTGGTTTCTCCTACTCTATGTATTTACCTCTTTTAAATTCCGTGTGACATTGATTGTAATCTGTATTGAATATGTCTTGGATAAGTTCTTATGAATAGTATATTTGGAAAGATGGATCAGTACTTTGAAAACCATATGTGATATGTTATGAATTAATTTTGAGAAATGCAATTATGAAAAGTATATCGAAATGATTGTATGATTGCACATTTGAAAAGCATATGTAATATGATATGAATGAATTTCAAGAAGTGCAATCTTGTTTCGTTTGAAATAATATTTGATATGATTCATCCTTTGATATTGATGATATGAAATTGTTATATGATGTATCATGCATTTGTATATATGATGGTTGGAGCTAAGTACTACATCACTGATCACGATGGGAGCGACCTCTAGAGTCCAATCCTTCATTCTGTTATCCAATAATGGGATGAAATAGGCTGGAGAAGTGTCATGCGGAGCTAAGTGCTACATCGTGAGGAGTTACGATGGGAGCCACCTCTAGAGTCCACCTATCGCTATATGATATGTCGGGATGAGGTAGAATGGAGCTAAGTACTACATCACGATGGGAGCCACCTCTAGAGTCCACCTACCGACCATTGGCCAGTTGGTGATCCATGTATACATATGAGAGTGTTGCATTGCATACACATGCTTGATATGGTTAAATGAAAATGATTGTAAATTGAGTGGGATGATTTCGATTGGAATGTTATATATGTATTTATTAAATGTATGAAAATATTAATTTTGATATTATGATTAATGCTTGTATTTTTATGTCTCTCCGAATTTATTAGATGGCAACACATAGCTTATGAGTTATCAACTTGCTGAGATATTTTTTCTCATAATATTGTTTTTAATATTTTTCATATTCATATAACTCGTTGGGGATCGTGCGAGGTGATAGTCGTAAAAGGATTTTATAACATCCTTGGTGGTATGATGAGATGATTTATGTCTCTTATATCTTTCTATTAAGATGTCGAGAGAGCTAGCCGTGTTTATTACTTATGTCAAAATAAGTTGTATTGAAACTAAAGTCATTTTGTCAAATGTACGACTTAAGGAGTATCAGTTTGCTTTGAAATGATTATATATTGTGTAATTTATTTAGTGATATACTTTTACTCTTATGTTTTAAAAGAAGATTAAATTATATCATGTTTCCGCATTCTCTCTCAATTTTATTTGATCGTCCGTAATGAGTCGCGAACTCTGATTTAACTTGCGGGTTAAATTGGTGTCATGACAATTATGGTATTAGAGCAAGAGGTCCTCCCTTTGGTCAAAGTTTACATAACAATGTTTATGATGATATTGTTATGTTATATTGGGGTTATCATTGGTATGCTTATAGTGTGGACTACTCGTATTTAGCTTGAGTTGTGTGAGTTTGAGGATTATAATGTGAGGTTATATATGTACTAATATATGACATTTTGAAATGCGATTGTGATATTTGCTTTTGATCGATTATGACTCTATGCATCACAACCCTATACATGGATTTATATATGTATTACCATGGCATGTTATCTAAAAAGGAAAAGAGAAAGCATATAACCATCAAGTACTAATTTGTGATTCCTAGACTTTGTGGTAATGCCTTGCATGGAAGTGTGACAAGTTCTTGATTGTTGAGATGATTGTTTTGTATTTGTATGATTTTGATGTAATTTTGGATGTGGATTAATTTTCTTCTTGTCATGTATGATTAGATTGTTATACGGAGCTAACTATTTTCTCATTTTCAAGTCAATTATGATTTGATTTTATAAGTAATAGGGAAGTAAGTACATATTTTCGAATCTATTATAGGCATGCCAATAAGTTGTTTTGGAAAGGATGTCATATATTCTTACATTATTTGGTAAGATAAAAAAAAAGAAGTTTGAACAATGTTCCTATGTTTAAGGAATTCTAAATTCTATTCTATAGAGGTGGTTTGACCTGCCCTTGATAGAGAAATTATTTATTGACCTTCTTCATAGAATATACCTACCAACATTGTGAGCCTTCGTACGGGGGTTATATTCGATCAAACAATGAGTTTTAGCCTTAATCATCAAGAAGAAAGATGAATCCCCAAGTTGGACAACACTTGTAGACTTTTGAACAAGTTACTATAAAGAATACCATATCGAAAGTAGGTTACTTGTTTGATCAACCATAAGGTACTAGTATATTCCTTAAGACTAATTTGATATTCATATACCACTAACTCAAATTAAAGAATGTTATATACCAAAGCTTACATTTGAAACCCAATACAATTATTACGAGTATTTGATAGTTGTTTGGTTAACCAATATCAAACTATTTCTATGGATCGAATCAGATTTTCAAACGATTCATAGATTAAAATGTAATTATATTATTGATGACATCTTAATTGCTCATGGAGACATGCAAGTTAGGAACCTTATTTTGCAAAATTCAAATAAAACAAAAATAGGTGTCAAAGTTAGTATGTGTTTTGGCTTAACCATATAGTGATGGGTCATGATGGCCATAAGAAAGATAAATCATGCCTTAATATACAAGATCAATTGTGATACCTGAGTCATTCATATCAAATGTTATCATTTAGTTCTCCAATGGTCTTGATATGCTTGTTGTATACATTTTGAAAAAAAAACAAAACATGAATCAAATAAATTAAGTATGACTATGTATAGAGCATAAATAATTCATATTTTAGATTAAGACGACATGTTGCAAAGTCCGTAGTGGTATTAGACATTGTGTTTTATGGTAAATACTTTTAGACAAAAGGAGTATTTATAATCCCTCATTTATACTATTACAATTAAAAAGAAAAGATATATTCACATGTTTGATAACCAAATAGTATGTTTTATATCGTTGATATTCAAATTAGAAAAGGATCAAGCAATAAGAATTTGAGCACCCTACGTTTTGACATGTTTCCACGCAATTTTGGATATCTAAAAATTTGAATGACCTCCATATGGATTGACTTCAGAGTTTATATTTTGTAAAGTCAGGACACGTTTCAATTAAATGTACAGAGAAGAAAGTAGGAAGAAAATATAGGCATAGTATTGTATTCTAAATAGTATCACTAAAACAATATTGTGATTTTGCGATGGATTTATCCGTCGCAAATATGCCTTTGCGACGGATTTTTCGACGGATAGGGTCTAGTTGGAAATCTTGTCGTCGGAAAAAATTAGCGACGGTCCTCAAACATCCCTTCAGAGATTTTGACGGACGTTTGTGATGGAAAAATAGCCTTCTGAATTTTTGAAGGCTAAAATCCATCGGAAGTTCCCATGGAAAGATCACCTTCGGAACTTCTGACAGATATGGCCGTTGGAAGCTCCTAATCCGACTGCCAAATTCGGCCGGCGTCGGAAGAAGAAGTGTTGGCTCCTTCACAATTTTCCATGGAATTTGATGGGTTTCCCGTCGATAGTTCCGACGGGAGGATACCGTCGAAACTTTCGACGGGTAGCATCCGTCGAAACCTTCGGCGGGCGATGCCCGTCGAAGCCTTCGACGGGCGACACCCGTCGAAGCTACGATGGGAGTACTCCCCTAGAAGCCTTCGACGAGCGTTGTTCGTCTTAGGTCCCGGCGGAATGCGACGGATTTTTCTGTCGAAAATCTTTTAAAAATATAAACAAATTAGGCCGCCTGCTGCCGGATCGACGATTGCTGATCCGGTATCAGGCAGCCGGTATCGAGATAGAGAGAGGGGGAGAGGAATGGGGATGGGGAGGATGCGAAGGACGCGACCGCCCAGGCGTGGAAGCGGCAGCACGCCAGCAGCCGACTGCCACCAGATCCGAACGCCAACGGCCGCCTGCGACCAGAGTTGGGGATGGGCACCAGGAATGGGGATGGGCAGGATCCGGCCGCCGACCGCGCCCAGGCCGGATCCGGACGCCCGGTGCAGATCCGGACGCCCGGTGCAGATCCAGCCGCCCGGTGCGGATCCGATCGATCTGGCGCGCCGACGGGCTAATCTCGCACGGGCGCCAGATCCGATCCGGCGGCGGGCCAGATCCACCACACAGGCAGCGGATCTGATCCAGCAACGGGCCGGATCCGGCCGCAGGCACCGGATTCAGCCTCTCACGATCGGATCCGGCCGCAGGCGTCGGATTTGACCGCAGGCGTCGGATTCGGCCTCCCGCGACCGGATCTGGCCGTAGGTGACGGATCCGGTCACCTGTGCGGCCATAGTCAAGAGAGAGGGAGAGGGAGAGAGGAGGGCGGCCGGTGTCGGGATCGCCGGAGTCGTGGAAGGTCGCCGCCGCCGTCGTAGGGGAGAGAGATATAGGGGGAGAGAGAGCGGTGAGAGAGGGGGGAATGAGTGAGAGTTAGTGGGGGAGGGATATAGGGGGAGAGAGAGAGGTTGGGTGGGAACGAATAGGGAGAACGAGGGAAAATATTGGGCGGGAAAAATTAGAGTTACTGACGGATGAATCGGTAATATCAACGACAATATATCCTCGATAATAGTGAAGGTTGAATTCATCGGTAAATATAATATTAACATATTAATCATATATTTTATATTATATATATATAATATTAAAATATTACTTACTAAAGGATATTTCCTTCAAAATTATCAACGGATATATTAGTCTTCGCTACTATAGATGGAAAGTATCCTTCGCTACTATAGACGGATATATCCTTCGGAATTACCGTCGGATAAATATCCCTCGATAATTTCGAAGGCTACACTCGTCAGTAATTTTAATAATAAAATATTAAACATATACTTATATCTCTCTTCCATTTTTATAAAATATTTATAATATAACATAATATTAATAATGATTATAATCATATATATTAATACATATAATTAATATCAATATATATATACTATTACGAATGTTTAATAATAATATTATATATATAAATATTAATAATAAATGATATTATTTAAATTACTGACCGGTAATGTCCTTCGAAATTACCGATGGATACTAAATCCTTCGGTAATTACGAAGGCACCATCCTTCGGTACATAAAATAGTATATTATTAATGTTTATAATATAACACATCTCTTTATTCCATTTTCATAAAATATTTATAATATAACATAATATTTAGAAGGATATATATAATTAATATCAATATATATACTATTATTAATGTTTAATAATAATATTATTATTATATCTATTACCAAAGGATAATGCCTTCGAAATTGCCGATGGATGCAAATCCTTCAGTAATTTCGAAGGCATTTTCCTTCGATAATTACCGACGGATAATGTCCTTCGAAATTACCGACGGATTTCAAATCCTTCGGTGATATCGAAGGCACTATCCTTCGGTAAATAAAATAATAATTTGATAATAAAATACTGAACATATAATTATATTATATTACATATATATTGTTATAAATACAATTATCGACGAGTATTTCCTTCGAAATTACCGACGGATGTAAAACCGTCGATAATTATCGATGGGAGTTTTCTGTCCGTAATAACGAAGGACGTTTTGGCCTTCAGTAATTCGTAAGGAAATATGTGGTGTCTATTTTTTAAGGAATTATCGAATAGATTATAATTTTATTGTGACAATATGTGGTGTCTATTTTTTAAGGAATTGTAAATATCTGTGCGAAAGAAGAAAAGATAACACCACTAAATCATGTATAAGGTGTTGAAGAACAAACTATCAAATTTCTTTAATATTGACAAGTGATAATTACTTGGTAGGATCCAAATTAATTGATGATCAGTAAATTATCATTAGTAGATGTGTATCATTATTTATAATTTTCAAAGTATTTTGAATTCTTGAATTAGTAGCATTGATATCAGAACCATTGTTAACTCCTCACTCACAATATAGATTTTGAAATCACTGATAATTCCTGATTGATCACTACTGATTGCAATTCAATCTTCAAGTATGGATTTTTAGTTCTTCTTTGTTTGTCACAGCTCACATTGCTTGAGTGATTGAATCACCATATAAATACAAATTTTGAAATCATCAATGATCCTTGAATAATCTTTATCGATCCAAAGTTACCATCTTTGAGCATCAATTTACAATTGATCCTTAGTTCGTCCTTACTTGTTCCATCTCACTTAGAATAATTAATTGATGGAATCAACGTTGTAACTCTTCTATAGGTGATTAATGATTCTTCATTGCTGACTTTATTATGTCAACCAACCTTGAGAGTTTAAAAACGAGTTAGAAAGTTTATCGAAAGATGTATTGGAGTGTGGCCGCCTCTGGTCATCATTCGATAGCTTCATTGGAGTGTTGGTTGAGAGCCTAGAGAAAGAATGATTGGAAGGGGACACCTTTTCGATTCTCGAACGCGAACTCGAACCAACATTCGATTATTACAAACTAACAAAAAAAAAGAAATCATATATACTAATTTCATTGTTGCTCACTCCCTCTCCTTAATTCACATGGATAGTAAAACATAATTTATGACTTACAGTCACAAGAATAGGTGATGGATCTTTATTTAATATAACATCATGTGTTTAAGGTTATAATTGATTCATGTGAATTTGACACTTTCGCTATTATCTGGACTAGGCATAAGTTACGATTTCATTAACTCTCTTATTCAGATCATTTTACGCTAATAACTATTGCAATTATCTTTATTCAAACTTTATCCAGACTAGATAATAATAATAATAATAATAATAATAATAATAATAATAATAGAATGACTAATAAACCTAAGTTTTGTAAGCGTGAATAAAACAATGGGATGTCTATAATGAAAACAAAACTGAAAATAAACTATAATGAATGAAAATGCCAAATAGAGTATATGATGTGGATTAGATATTTATTTTCAAAGAAAATCACTTCTGATGATCTAGGAAGATGCATAAAAATGTTATCAAATCTTACTTGACTAATTTTTGTGCCCAACCCTACACTTTCCTATATAATCTTTGCGTGATGAGAAATGATAGAATAACACCAACTTGGGTCGTCACAATGAAGCTTTATGAGGGAATATTATATGAAGGAAAACATAATCACATTCTAAACCAAATAGAATAAGTTCTTTGATCTGGAGTTATTTCACTATCGTAGATTCTCTGGTAAACAATCTAGGGCCTCAAACAAAGCATGTGCGATAATTATTCGTATTGTTTTGAATAAGGAAATACGTTAAATTTCGAGGACGAAATTTATTTTAAGGGGTAGAATGTAATATCCAAATTTAATTCACATGTAATCACATGGGTTAATATTATATCATATTATTGATAATAAAATTGATATATGTGTTAAGGCATGACTTATAACTCATAGTGTTTGATCGCTGAAATTTTGCAAAAATTCGTCCAAAGGCATGAAAATGTCATTTTTGGAAAAGTGAAAATTTGAAAAATTAAAGTTCCGATAATTGTTCCTATATATCAAATAATTATAAATGTGATTTTTAATAATTTTTAGGAGGTGATTTACTTAGGTAAAATATAGATGCAAAATCAGAAAATTTGTGAACTTGCGATTTTTGTTCTTTGGACAAAAATTTAGATTCTGATTCCTTGATTATTTATTTTTATAAATATTTTATTTGAATCCAAATGGGGGTAGTTCCTTATTTACATGTAATGTCTTAAATAAATGAATAAATAAATAAATAAATAAAAAAGGCAAAACCATTTACTTACCTCCATGTAAATAAGCTCAATACCAAGGTCAATTACTTACATCTATATTTGGCCGACCTAAGGTCGATTTCCACATGCCGTATCTTTACCCTCTACATGATCTACCATATCTTTTCACCTCCTCACTTGCCTCATCCGAAATCCAAGTGGAAGAGGAGATTATGTTCTATTAGTGAAGGTATTTGAAAGAAGAGAAGGGGAATTAGGGTTTTGGCATGTTACTTCAATTTCTTTTGATTTCAATTACGTACCTTTGTAATTAGGGTTTCTCTAAACCTCTTTCATCTCATTCACTATAGGATTTTAACTAATCATGGGGGAAAACTCATGTTCTTCATGAACAAAATTACCCTAGCCATGTTCAATTGGTTCTCGAATCTTTAGCTACATAATTTCATACCTTTGGATGGTTAAAAAATTATGAAAATTACTCTGATTGATCCCACTAAGTCTATTCTCATTGAGCTTTGAAATCAAATTAATATGATGTCTGTAGAGAAAGTTATGTTCTTATCTTTAAGGTACTATCACTATGCCTTCCGAAACTATTACCCGATTTTCTAAATTATGGATCAAATCCAATCATGGAATTATCTGATAATTTAGGGTGCTATATACACTGAAGTTAGGTTTTATTGAAAATTAGAATCACTAAAAAATGATATTTGTAGGAAAAGTTATAAATGTTTTACCGAGGCTCACTTAGTCTGTCAAGATGAAACATAGGGCAGATTATACTAGTATTTGTTAAATTTATTGTGATCAGTACAGATAGATACAAGTTCAAGAAATTTTATGATTGCAACTTATGAAGTCTATGTTTATAAAAAATTTAAGTTACCCAAATATGACATGTTTCTTATTTTATATAAATAGTACAATTAAGGTCACTCAGTCAGTCAGAACAAAGAAAAACTCTGGAAGTTAGGATGAATCTTGATTTTCCTGTGAACAAACCACAATGAAATAAGATCTGAAACTTTTATAGATTAAGATATTAATAAGCAAAGAAGTAAGCAAAATTGGAATGAACAAATTTGATTATCAGTTCAAGCATATACGAATTTTCTTTCATTGTATATACAATATGTCTTAATAGTAGGCTAGCTCTTGTGGTAAATAGTTACTTAAGTTATAAGAGTAAATACTCAAGGGTCATGTACCTCTTCAATTAATTATGTTTCATGTGTGATAGACTTCTATTCATATCATAGAAGTGATGTGTTTCTTAATTATTGTATAGGAGTAGAAGAGTAAGGTAGTGAAAAAGAAAAAAAAAAACCTTTTGGTAACTCTTATAGATAAGTTGGTTTCTCTTACTCTATGTATTCACCTCTTTTAAATTCTGTGCGACATTGATTGTAATATGTATTGAATATGTCTTGGATAAGTTCTTATGAATAGTATATTTGGAAAGATTGATCGGTACTTTGAAAACCATATGTGATATGCTATGAATTAATTTTGACAAATGCAATTATGAAAAGTATATCGAAATGAATGTATGATTGCACATTTGAAAAGCATATGTGATATGACATGAATGAATTTCGAGAAATGCAATCTTGTTTCATTTGAAATGATATTTGATATGATTCATCCTTTGATATTGGTCATATGAAATTGTTATATGATGAATCATACATCTGCATCTGCATATATGATGGTTGGAGCTAAGTACTACATCACTGATCACAATGGGAACGACCTCTAAAGTCCAATCCATCATTCTGTTCTCCAATAATGGGATGAGATAAGCTGGAGCTAAGTGTCATGCAAAGCTAAATGCTATATCGTTAGGAGTTACGATGGGAGCCACCACTAGAATCCGTAGGGGTCACCTCTAGAGTCCATATATCACTATATTATATATTCACCGAAAGGGATGAGGTAGAATGGAGCTAAGTGTTACATCGCTGATTGATCACCTCTTTATTGTACCTATAATCATTACAACTAAATCCATGAATTTATGTAAAAAATTAAGTATATTTAAATATTTTTTATCATTTTCTAGTAAAGAAGTTGAATGAGTAAAAGAGGGGACTAACAACTTTTCGAAATTTGAATTTGGAGCAGGGAATGAAACAAAAAGGGGAGGAGGAAGCCTGGAAAAGGAGGAATAACGAGGACTGGGAGGAAGGCAGAAAGGAGCGGAAGAAGAAGACGCAGGTTTTGGAAGAAAGAAGATGAACTAAAGGAGACTTTTGATTCCCTTGTGATGAAACTTTGTTGATGCTGACTATTATTCTGATTTTCTAATATTACCAATCTGACTCCTCGTTTCTTATTTTATGACGCATAGCTGTTTAGGATTTATATCTGATTTCAATTAGATCGAGAGATCGATTGTTTTGATTTAAATTAATTTCACCCGAGAGGGGAATTTAGTTACATTACTTGCTATGTTTCTAGTAAATTGCTGGTTTATTATTTATCAAAGGATCGAGAGATTTGCTAAACTGACTGTTATGAGATGAGAATCCTTACAGTCGTGTGAGGTGTCAATTTGCATTCTGATCATTTGATTAAGATAAAAAGAATGAATTATAGAAGATCGAGAGATTGAATTTTCTTTCTGATTAAGGACGAGAGTCTACTTAATCAGCGATCTTGATTCAATGGTTAGTAACCACTCTCTTCTTGATTTCTAGATACATCGATAGGTTAGAGTGGGATCACAAAAATCAGTAAATCAAATACGATTATTGTCAATTTGTCATAGCATCAAATAGTTCATTACGAGGGAATCTCTTCCTTCACTCTTTGATCTTTTCTTATCTTTCTTTATTACTCTTAATCCATACTCATTCATTCATCTGATTTATTCTTTTATAATTTCGTGACGACTTTTGGGATATAAGTAGATTAAGTAATTGATCTAAATCAACGGGGTTACGACATTCGGGGTTTCTACTCGACCTATGTACTTGCAGCTACGTGAGCTCTTGGTAAAATTAAAACGTGACTAGAATTATTTCTTGTGTGAAAATTTGTAACTTTGCAATTACGATCAGTTCACGTCAAGTTTTTGGCGCCGTTGTCGGGGATTTAGATTAGTTATTTACTTCTCGTTTTATATATTTACTTAGTTTATTTAAGTGCTATTCACGGGTGAATATATTTTCTCATTGATTTCAGGGAATAGTATATGCCCAGAAACATCCGAAGTCAACTGTTTGAACTAGACCCTGAAATAGATCGAACCTTTAGAAAAAAGGTGTGAGAGTATAAGAACAGGACATCCTTCCTTGAAGGTTCGAGCAGCACTCAACCCATAGAGTTCGAGGAGAATTTTGATCCAGAAACAAGAATGATGGCTGAACAACAAGAGCCACTCCAACCACCAGTCCTATCATTGGAAGAACTCTATACTCCCACTGCAGATGGACTGGAGTCCGCGATTCTGAAGCCTGCTATTCAAACCAATAATTTCAAGTTAAAATCATCTTTAATCTCTACAATCCAACATAATCAATTTGGAGGAACTTCGGATGAGGATCTAAATCAACATCTTAAAGACTTTCTGGAAATATGTGAGACAACCACGCTGAATGGAGTATCACCAGAAGCACTGAGATTAAGGGTCTTCTCTTTCTCACTGAGAGGTAAAGCCAAGCAGTGGCTACAATCATTGGAACCCCGGGAGTTAACTACCTAGGCGTAACTAGTAAAGGCATTTTTGTCAGAATATTTTCCTCCCAGTAAAACTATAAGAATCAGAAACCAAGTTATCGACTTTGTGCAAAAAGATCAGGAGATGTTGTATGAAGCCTGGCAAAGATTTAAAACATTGCTAAGGTCGTGTCCTCATTATGGCCTGAGCAAATGGATCTTGGTTCAATCCTTCCACAATGGACTCAATTACACTTCAAAGATGGCGCTTGATAACGCTGCAGATGGTGTGTTTATAAAGAAAAACGTAGATGAAGCCTATCAACTTATAGAAGAAATAGCCAGGAATCAATATTTCCTACCTCATTCAAGGTCTAATGAGTCAGCCGCATTAACCCAAACTCAATTTGAAGGTGAGGATTTTTCTTCTAAGGTGGAGTACATACAATTAGTAGACTGGGACTCAACGAAGCTACTCCTACTGTTAATATGATAGCAAGATATTGCGAAATATGTGGTGTGCCTGATCACATTTCTATGCACTCTAAGTTATTAAAATAGTAAGGGCATCAACAACAGGCTAATGCGATAGGCCCTTATCCATCGAATAATGACTCATATTCTAACTTTCAATCCTGGATGGAGAAATAATCCAAAGTTTTCATACAGAGACAATCCTCAACAAACTCAGGTTCCTGCTTGGCAAAACAGGTTTAATCAGATAGCACAACCTCAAAACCCTCCTTCAGATCAAGGGTCTTCTTCCACCAACAAACTAGAAGCAATGATGGAAAAATATATGTCGAAATAGGACACTCAGATGCAGAAAATGTTCGAAAAAATTGAAAGTCTTTCCATTCACAACAAAATGCTGGAGACCTAGATAGCTCAACAAGCTGCATCCTCTTCAAGACCACCGGGAATCTTACCAGGGCAGCCGAAGAAGAATCCAAAAGAACAGGTTCAAGTTGTAACTTTAAGAATTGGAAAAACCATAGATAACGCCAGAAGAACAAGAGCAGAGGTCTCAACAGAGGCAACCGAGGGAATTAGTGATCCAAGTCAAGTGGTTCAATCAGAAGATGCAATAAATGGACAAAGTAAATCTAAACAACAGATTTCTGAAGGACATCCTAGTTATTCTTCTCGGATACCATTTCCAAAAGTCCTTGAGAAATCCCGACAAGATCAACAATTTGGCAAGTTTGTAGAGATCCTAAAGAAACTCTATATTAATGTACCTTTCGTGGAAGCTATTCAAGAAATGCCAGCATATGCCAAATTTCTGAAGGACATTCTATCGAAGAAATGGAAGATACAAGAAAATGAAACGGTCACGCTAACTGCTGAGGCAAGTGCTGTAATCCAAAACAAACTACCTTCAAAGTTAAAAGATCCGAGGAGTTTTTCCATACCTTGTGAAATTGGAAACAGAAGGATATGAAGAGCTTTGTGTGACCTTGGTGCCTCAGTAAGTGTTATTCCTCTATCATTGTGTAGGAAACTTTAAATGGGTGACATTAAGCCCACGAACATGTCTCTCTAATTAGCAGACAGGTCTATAAAAATTCTACAGGGAATTCTGGAGGATATATCTATCAAAGTAGGCAACTTCTACATACCAGCCGACTTCGTGGTGTTAGACATGGATGAAGACAATCAAACTCCTATTTTGTTGGGAAGACACTTCCTAGCAACCGTCGGAGCAGTGATAGATGTCAAACAAGGTCGCCTTACTTTTCGAATAGGCGATAACACAATTGAATTCCAGCTGAATCACATTATTAATTGCCCAGACATGGAGGATCACCCTCTTCAACCCGATCCACTGGACCTCCTTATACAGAAAGTAGCATCAGTTGTTCATATATTAGATTCTCTGGAAGTATCTTGAAGTCCAAGAATCATCTTTGTGAACAGAAGAAGAAGCAAATATTCTTACGAGTCACATGCTCTCAACTGAAATACAACATCCTGACACTCCACTAGAAGAGTTCGTGCAACAGTCGAGTTCAAAGAAGCCAACAAAGCCAGAACTAAAAAAACTACCTCCAAATCTCAAGTATGAATTTTTAGGTGAAGATTTCACTTATCCAGTAATCATCAGTGCAGATTTAAAGACAACTCAACTCCAGCAGCTATTGGATAAGTTAAAAGCTTACAAGCATGCCATAGGGTATACATTGGATGATCTCAAAGGAATTAATCCTGCTATATGTATGCATCGCCTCCATATGGAAAAGGATTATAAATCTTCCATAGAGGGACAAAGAAGGCTTAATCCAGCAATGAAGGAAGTCGTGAAAAAAGAAGTTATTAAACTTTTGGTTGTAGGAATTATCTATCCCATATCAGACAGTCAGTGGGTGAGACCTGTGCAGGTCGTGCCAAAAAAGGGTGAAATCACTGTAGTAAAGATAGAGTCAGATAAATTTATTTTCACACGAACGATAACTTAATAAAGCCATAAGGAATGACTATTTTCCATTACCTTTTATTGACCAGATGTTAGAAAGACTAGCAAATCACTCTTATTTTTGTTACTTGGACGGATTTTCTGGATTTCATTAAACTCTTATTCATCCAGAAGATCAGGAAAAAACTACATTTACCTGTCCTTATGGAACTTTTGCATACGGAAGGATGTCCTTTGGATTATGCAATGCTCCAGCAAGCTTCCAAAGGTGCATGATGTCAATCTTCTCCGATTACATTGAAGAAATAATTGAGGTATTTATGGATGATTTTTCAGTGTATGGCACTTCCTTTGAAATCTATCTTCAAAATTTAGGAAGGTATTACAGAGATGCGTCGAATCTAATCTCATGTTGAACTGGAAGAAATGTCACTTCATGGTACAAGAGGGTGTAGTTCTGGGGCATATTGTCTCAGGTCGGGGCATTGAAGTCGATAGAGCTAAGACAGAAGTAATTGAAAAGTTACATCCGCCCACTAATATCAAGGAATCAGAAGCTTTCTTGGTCATGCCGAATTCTATCGACGATTCATCAAGAATTTTTCTATAATTGCAAGACCCTTGACAAAACTACTATCCAAGGATGCGGAGTTTATATTCGATGAACACTCTTTAGAGGCTTTTAACACTCTGAAAAAAGCTCTTATAACAGTCCCAATTATCCAACCACCTGATTGGTCTCTGCCGTTTGAAATCATGTGTGATACTAGTGATCAAGCTGTGGGAGCAGTGTTGGGACAAAGGAAGGATAAAAAGCAACATGTAATCTATTATGCTAGCAAAACTTTGGATGAAATGCAAATCAATTACGCCACGATAGAAAAAGAATTTCTAGCAGTCGTTTTTGCAATAGATAAATTCAGTTCCTACCTAGTTGGCTCCAAAGTCATCGTGTACACTAATCACGAAGCTGTCTGATACTTGATAACTAAAAAAGATGCCAAACCTAGACTCATCCGATGGATCCTCTTGTTACAGGAATTCGATTTAGAAATCAAATATCGCAGGGGGACAAAAAACTTAGTAGTTGATCATCTCTCTCGAATTCAACTATCAGAACAAGATCTTAACACTGGAATGCACAGAGGTATTAATGATTCTTTTCTAGATGATCAATTATTTTTGATTTAGACAACACAACTTCCTTGGTTTGCTGATTATGCCAACTACTTAGCTTCAGGAGTTCTACGTCTTGATTTGTCCTACCAACAAAAGAAGAAATTTTTCTCTAATATCAAATATTACTTTTGGAATGAACCGTTTCTATTCAAAAAATGTGCAGATGGAATATATCGAAGGTGTGTACCAGACGAAAAACAATTTACTATATTATAGGAATGCCATTCATCTCCTTATGGTGGTCATGGAGGATATCAGAAAACAGCCGCCAAAGTTCTTCAAACAGGTTTTTATTAGCCAATACTATTCAAGGATGCAATCAACGTTGTTAAATCTTGTGATTCTTGTCAAAGGACTAAAAATATAGGCAAAAGAAATGAAGCACCTCAGCAACCTATACTCGAGGTAGAAATATTTGATGTATGGGGAGTGGATTACATGGGACCTTTCCCCCCTTCTTGCAGGTATAAGTTCATACTCCTACCTGTTGATTATGTCTCAAAATGGATTGACGCTATCCCCACAATCTCAGCAGACTCAAGGTCGGTTGCTAAACTTTTTAAAGATATAATATTTCCAAGGTTTGGGATACTGAAACTTGTTATTAGTGATGGAGGCTCACATTTTATTGAACAGAGTTTTGAAAAATTGTTGCTCAAATATAGGGTCAAGCATCGGATTTTTACCGCTTACCACCAAACCAATGGGCAAGCTGAAGTCTCAAATAGAGAGATCAAACTGATTCTTGAGAAAACCATTTCAATAACCAGAAAGGATTAGAGCCTGAAACTCAATGTAGTATTGTGGGTATATCGGACTGCTTATAAAACACCAATTGGGACGACACCATTCAGACTTATCTATGGTAAACATTGTCACCTACCAGTGGAAATTGAACATAAGGCTTTTTGGGCAATTAAAACACTGAATTATGATTTCCAAGCAGCTTCTGGAAAACATTTATTGCAGCTCAATGAGCTAGATGAATTAAGATTAGATGCCTATAACAACTACCGCATCTATAAAGAAAGAACGAAGAAATGACATGATATGCACATATTGAGAAGGAACTTTAAAGAGGGCGACCAGGTTCTGTTATTTAATTCCATACTACAACTTTTTCTCGAAAAATTAAGAACACGATGGTCTGGACCGTTTATCATTGAAAAAATATATCCTCTTGGCGCAGTGGATATCAAAAATAGTAATTCAGAAATCTTCAAGGTCAACGGACAAAGACTAAAACGTTACAATACAGGCCAAGTAAGGTTCGAAGAAGTGCTACATTTACAAACGGGCCACTAGAAGAAATCAGGTCGAGCCAACGAAGTTAAAAAAAGGCGCTATAGGGAGGCAACCCAACCAAATAAACGGTCAGCAGCCACGTCAGCATCGGCAAGGTCAGAAATGTTAGAAAAATCACCTGAAGTACATTTCCATATTTAATTGAGAATCCCAAAATCTAACATCATATCTACCCAAATATCCACTTTTCCAAGTCTCACACGAACTCCCCCACGTCGCTTCGTTTTCCACCCAATCGATTAACACCACTGAAACACTCATCGTCCCTCAGCCACCTCTCGAAATTCCTAGCAGCTCTCCACTGTCCTCCGAGAAACCTCAGCCGCCTTCCACCTTACGATCGCCGATATTTTCAGCCGGCAACATGAAGAGAACCCGCACATCGTCTGATTCCTCGACAAATAGTTCGTCTGAGTCCATCAGGCGATGGCTTTTTACAACCAACGTCCAACTTACGATGGCCAGAAGACAGCAATGAAGCCCAGCGTCTTCTTAATACACGGGTCAGAAATTTTGTTTCTACACGATTTCTGGATTTTTCCACTCTCGAATCTCTCGGATTATTTGAAGATATCAGGAACCTACTTTATCGATCCCGTCTCCTCCCTTTCTTTATGAAACGCTAGGACCTCTATGAAGAGGTATCAACAGAGTTCTTAGGAACTTTGTATCCCACCCGTTTCGATGAAGATGGAGTTCCTGATCACATTGAGTTTCGGATATGTAATCACGAACTCGCCATGAGTCTAGACACCTTCGCCAGTTTAATGAATCTGCCTAATATTGGCCATCGAACTTCTCCACCCTCTTTCCCTACATTTGAAGTTTGGTATCAACTTACCGGCCGATGAACCGATAACATGTTGCACCTAGTCGGCCACAACCTAAAGAACCCTGTTCTTCGATATCTTCATATTCTTCTTACCAACACTATCTTAATCCGCCCCAATGAATATGAGCGGGACCTTGTTTCTGCCGATGAGCTTTTTATTCTCTAGTGTTTGCTGCCTAACACAAAGATTAACCTTGCCTCGTTCCTCCTGCAAAGTCTGATCACGGAGTCAACCCGTGAATTTAGTCCAATCCACTGCAGCAACCTCATCACACCCCTAACAGAACACTATGTGTTCTTAGCCAACACCACTTCCACACGTGCCACACTTATCGACTTGGACTTTTTAATCAAGGAAGGGGTTCTTCTAACGATAGACGACCAACAATTTTGGCGACAATCTAATTCATCGGCCCTCCTCTAACTACCTGACCCAAGACGGACCTCAATCCTGGAAGGCCGGAATTGGTGGATGACTGATTTCATCCAGGTCACAAGGCCTATTTCAACATTACCCCCACTACTTCTAGACTACAGAACTGCCTCGCAACTTCCCTCTGGCTCCAGAACCCCTCGAAGGCGAATTATCTCTTCTTCTTCCTCATCAGCTCCGGATGTTTCTCCATCTGTACCACTCGCTACCTCTCAAAAGTTGGACCTCATTCTGCACCAAGTGACACAACTTGCGGACGCCATAGCCCGCAATCACCAGGACATCCAAGCTCTTAAAGACCAACTGCATAAGCTGGAGCAATAGAACCTGGTGCACCAACAATGAGTCCATGGAGTGGAGGATGTTCAGAATTCTGTCTTAACAACCCTCAGTGACATTCAACAAGTCACTGACCGTATCCTTGAGCTTCAACCAATTCTGGGTCCCTCTTCCTGGCATGATCGACACTGATGTCAGAGTCGATTCTAAGCTTGGGGGAGAGGGCAACATGGTACATTTCTATTCTCTACTACTCTCTATTTTAACTCCCATTTTTCAAAATTTACATTCAATTTTTCACATTATAGATTGGTATTGCACCTTGTTAACTTCATGCGGATACAATAAGAGATTTCAGGTTCATCTTGTAGTTATAGCCACTGTTGTAATCCCCTGAAACTTTGTTCAAGAACATATTGCTAGCCCCTAATCTTTTAACATATCTTGCAACCGAATTCAATGCTTAAAGTGAAAGGGTAATGGTTGGTGGAAAGTGACTATTTTGAAATATTAAGAACTTGATGACCAATCTTATTTAAGCTTGCCTCTGATTTCAAATAATTGCTAATAAGACTCTGATTTCACTAGTACAGTATGAAACAAATGAAGGAAGGCAATAAGCAAAATAAAAAGTTAAAAACAAAAGAAAAGAGGGCCAAGAGAGCCCCAGAAGGTACAAAAAGGGTGCATTCTTAAGTTAAGGTGAATTTGGGTGAGTAGATCCGTAAGGGTTCATGCCTGGTACCCTAAGAGCAACTGCCCTGGGCTGTGCCGATCGAAATCCTGCTACATGAATTCACTTGAAGCATAATGGATAATCACATGAGTACTGGACCATTGAAAAGAGATGAGAATTCAAAGTGAAGCCTATACTGCACTGGTGGAATTAGTATTAACACTTTTCTTATCTGTCTTTCTTATTTAAATTCTTTGGTTTGAGCTAAAAAGAGGAAGTTAAAAATGTCTTGTTGTTAATATCCTCATCTAAGTCAGGGATGAAGGAACCGAGAAGGCACTTAAGCAAAGAATATTAGGTTGATATATTAAAGGCTGACGGGAAAGCAAGATGAAAAAACCACCCCTGTCTTGAACATTGCTTGATGACAAGCAAAAAGATAAGCTTGGGGGATTTTGATCACCTCTTTATTGTACCTATAATCATTACAATAAATCCACGAATTTATGTAAAAAATTAAGTATATTTAAATATTTTTTATCATTTTCTAGTAAAGAAGTTAAATGAGTAAAAGAGGGGACTAACAACTTTTTGAAATTTGAATTTGGAGCAGGGAATGAAACAAAAAGGGGAGGAGGAAGCCTGGAAAAGGGGGAATAACAAGGACCGGGAGGAAGGCAGAAAGGAGTGGAAGAAGAAGACGCATGTTTTGGAAGAAAGAAGATGAACTAAAGGAGACTTTTGATTCCCTTTTGATGAAACTTTGTTGATGCTGACTATTATTCTGATTTTCTAATATTACCAATCTGACTCCTCGTTTCTTATTTGTATGACGCATAGCTGTTTAGGATTTATATCTGATTTCAATTAGGTCGAAAGATCGATTGTTTCGATTTAAATTAATTTCACTCAAGAGGGAAATTTGGTTACATTACTTGCAATGTTTCTAGTAAATTGCTGGTTTATTATTTATCAAAGGATCGAGAGATCTACTAAACTGACTGTTATGAGATGAGAATCCTTACAGTCGTGTGAGGTGTCAATTTGCATTCTGATTATTTGATTAAGATAAAAAGAACGAATTATAGAAGATCGAGAGATTGAATTTTCTTTCTGATTAAGGATGAGAGTCTACTTAATCAGCGATCTTGATTCAATGGTTAGTAACCACTCTCTTCTTGATTTCTAGATACATCGATAGGTTAGAGTGGGATCACAAAAATCAGTAAATCAGATACGATTATTGTCAATTTGTCATAGCATCAACTAGTTCATTACGAGGGAATCTCTTCCTTCACTCTTTGATATTTTCTTATCTTTCTTTATTACTCTTAATCCATACTCATTCATTCATCTGATTTATTCTTTTATAATTTCGTGACGACTTTTGGGATATAAGTAGATTAAGTAATTGATCTAAATCAACGGGGTTACGACATTCAGGGTTTCTACTCGACCTATGCACTTGCAGCTACGTGAACTCTTGGGTAAAATTAAAATATGACTAGTATTATTTCTTGTGTGAAAATCTGTAACTTCGCAATTACGATCAGTTCACGTCACTGATCACGATGGGAGCCACCTCTAGAGTCCTCCTACCGACCATTGGTCAGTTGGTGATCCGTGCATACACATGAGAATGTTGCATTGCATACACATGTTTGATATGGTTAAATGACAATGATTGTGAATTGAGTGGGATGATTTCGATTGGAATGTTATATATGTATTTATTAAATGTATGAAAATATTGATTTTGATATTATGATCAATGCTTGTATTTTTATGTCTCCCCGAATTTATTAGATGGTAACACATAGATTATGAGTTATCAACTTACTAAGTTATTTTTGCTCATAATATTATTTTTAATATTTTTCATATTCATATAGCTTGTTGGGGATCGTGCGAGATTATAGTCATAAAAGGATTCTATAACATCCTTGGTGGTATGATGAGAGGATTTATGTCTCTCGTATCTTTCTATTAAGATGTCGAGAGAGCTAGTCGTGTTTATTACTTATGTCAAAAGAAGTTGTATTGAAAATAAAGTCATTTTGTCAAATGTAGGACTTAAGGAGTATCAGTTTGCTCTGAAATGATCACATATTGTGTAATTTATTTAATGATATACTTTTATTCTTATGTTATAAAAGAAGATTAAATTATATCACGTTTCCACATTCTCTCTCAATTTTATTTTCATCGTTCGCGAACTCTAATTTATCTCGCGGGTTAAATTGGAGTCGTGACACCTAGGAAACGGCGGCGGTCGGATGCGGAAGGGGATCGGATGACACAAAGCGAAAGGGGATCAAACCGCTTGAAGAGAGGATTGAGGGCTTCGATCGGTTTAGGGCTTTTTAAGTCTTGCATTCAATTTTTGTATATATTGGTCGATTGGTCATGCTAATTGGTCGACCGATGGACATATTTGTATGAATATTTCTTTTATTGATTACAAGCGGTCAATCGGTGGTACATAGTGTTTGGCCATGCATAGCCTGAAATGCATTCTTATCAATTTTTTTTCAATTTTAAAGTTTTGTTTTGAAGTGAAGATTACATTAATATGTGTTGTGCAACACTTTTAATATTCAATTCAATTTAAAAGTGATTTTGCATAACCAAATCACTTTTACTTAAAATTAGTATGCAAATCAAGGTTCAATTATTCCTAATTCCCTTCTAAGCATACAAAATCAATCGTCACTTAAGGATTTTGTAAACGTGTGCAATTTGAACTTCAGTAGATTCAATGACAATATCCTTAAGGGCCACATGCTCTCTAATGAAATGACATTGCAAGTTAATGTGTTTTGTCCTAAAATGTTTAATTGATTTTTTAGTCATTTCTATAGAACTTGTGTTATCTCACTTCATGGGTACATTTGAACAACTTACACCATAACCAAGCAATTATTATTTTACCGAGGTTTATATATTCGGCCTCGACGGTAGAAAGTGCGATGGAGTTTTGCTTATTGTTAGCCCATGATATAAGAGAACTACAAAAAAAACAACACATCCAATTAGTGTTTTTTCTATCAACTTTACATCCGGCAAAATTCGCATCGATATAAGTATGCAATTCAAACGGAGAATTTCTATCATACCAAATGTCTGAATCACAAGTGTGTTTTAAATAACGCATTATCCTTTTCATGACAAATAAGTGTGATTCTTTGGGTGCGGATTAAAATCCAGCACACAAGCATATACTACGCTTGATATCCAACCTAGATGTCATTAAATAAAGCAAGCTGCCAATCATACCTTTATACCTTTTTTATCAATGGACTTGCATTTTTTTTCTTTATCCAACTTTGTTGTAGTAGACTCAGCTTACATTCATCCATTCCAAATATTTTAAGCAATTCTCGTGTATATTTTTCTTGGTTAAGAAAAAATCCCTCTTTAGTTTGCATTTTCACCTACAAGCCTCATCTCAAATTCTTTTTCATTCATTAGTAGCACCATAAATAATATCATTAACATAAATATGGACTATTAAAATATCATTTTTTATAGTTTCAAAAATAGTGTAGTGTGATCTTTTCTATTTTGAAAATCATTCTCGATTAAGAAAGAAAGTCTTTCATACCAAGCTATAGGAGCTTGTTTCAATACATAAAGAACTTTTGAGAGTTAAACACATTATTAGGAAAATCTAGAATTTCAAAACGTTGAAATTGTTTGAATAAACTTCCTCGTTTATAAAAAAACTGATATTAAATTCATTTGAAAAATTTTAAAACCCTTATAATATGCAAAGGCTAACAACATTCTAATGGCCTCAAGTCTAGCAATGGGAGAAAAAGTTTCATCAAAATTAATTCCCTTAGTTTGTGAGTACTATTTGATCACTAATCTAGCCTTGTTCAATGACATCATTTTCATCTAACTTATTTCAAGATCCATTTGATTCTAATGATGGGATGATCCTTTGGTCTTTTCACAAGCTTCCAAACTTGATTTCGTTGAAAATTATTTAACTCTTCATTCATTGTATTTATCCAATTTGGATCACTTAGTGCTTCATCAATATTGCTATGTTCAAAATTAGCAAGAAATGTCAAAAAATGCACATAGGTTTTTCAAAAAGAGTCTAGTCTTTATACATTCATTTATATTGTCTATCACTTAATCAAGTGGATGTCATCAAGCATGTTTTCAAATTTTGAAATGATTTGATCACCTTCCACTTGTGGTTCCTCTATCTCTTTCACATTTGAGTTGTCAACTCTTACTTCTTCCGCATCATCATTTTGAAATTGCATATCTTGAAGTTGTCTTTTCACCTCAACTACTTTTTCCTCATCATTATTGATTTTCGTGCTCATAGAAAAATTATTAACTTCATTGACCTTAAACATTGACTGACTCTTCAATAATTAATGTTCTTTTGTTATAAACTCTATATGCCTTACTTATAGTAGAATAATCAAGAAATATAACATCATCATATTTTGCATTAAATTTGTTTAATTTATCTTTGATGTTCAAAATATAACATTTAGAATAAAACACTTTAAAATAAGAAATATTTGATTTCTTTCCATATAAAACTTCAAAAAATGTTTTCTTCACAAGAGGCCTAAGCAAAATTCTATTTAAAACATGGCATGATGTGTTCCCGGCCTTCGCCCAAAAATACTTTTGCAACTTACTTTCATTTAGTATTGTTCTAGTCATTTCTTGTATAGTTCTATTCTTTTTTTCTATTACTCCATTTTTTTTAAGTGTCTTAGGAGTGAAAAAGTTACGAGTAATTCTATTTTTTTCTTACAAAATTATTCGAATTTATGATATTCAAATTCTCGTCGCTTTTAATTTTTGAATTTTTTATGCAAGTTTATTCTGGGTTCTTTTTGCAAATTCAGAAAGCATGCTTATAATTTCATCTTTATTAACAAGAAAGATGGTCAAGTACAATCACAAATACACATCTCTTTCCTCATAAGCTTACCACATAATAAGTTATAAAAGTTTTAAAGACTTATGTGTACTAATAACTCTCTACACTTTAAAAGAGCTCTTGATTTGTTTGCCGTTCAAATGTGAACCACAAACATTATTTTTTTTCAAATTTGACTATAGGCAAACGTCTAACCAATTCATGATTTGAGAGTTTATTTAACAACTTATAGTTTGCATGTCCTAATCTTATATGCCACAAGTTTATATTATCATGCATAGAACTAATGCATTTTTCATTTCTCAATGTCTCAAAATTATTTTTATATATATTATTGTATCTAAAACTCATATGTAGAACTTCATTGTTTTCATCTAATATCAAACATTTGTCATTTTCAAATTTGACTAAATAATTTTTATCACATAGTTGATCTATGATGATCAAGTTACATTTTAAGTTTTCAACTAGCCAATCATTTTTCAAAGATACATGCAAAATACAACATATAATTACTGAGGCATTTAATCACATTTCGATTCATTTTCATATAGTATGCATCATTTTTTGACTTATTTTTTTTAATTTTATAAAAATAGAAATATATCCAAATTATATGTTTTATCGTAAAAAAAAAGCAAGAGAATTGAGTTAGAAACCCATCGGAGAAAACCACGCTCAAATCGGAGTTCAAACAGAGCTAGAAAGTGAAAATTAGCAGGGCAACCGAAAGTTCAATATAACAGGCCTTGAGAGGTATGTAATGGCCCGTTAAATCTCTAGTTTCATCTAAAAAGCTTGCTTGAGTTACGAGTCGTGACCAGAATATTACGGGGCTTTAAAATCACACTTTTACTCTGATTTGGATATTGTGAGAGCCGTGAATCAATGTTATGGGCCGTGAAAAGCCATATTCAAGCTGTTACATGCTTGCTATGAGTCGTTACGAAGGCTGTTTTCGAGATTTCTTTGACTTTTCTTAGGAATTTCAAGTTCAGATCGAATCCAAACTTTATCTTAAGCCTAAGGGATGATTAGGAAACATATTTACTCAGATTTGAACATGGTTTTAAAGATGTATCAAAGTTTATTCTAAATTTACTTGTTAAATCGAAACTCTACGAAAACCCTTGAGATGTAGAGGCTATAAATAAAGGCCGTCGGAGACAGAAAATGTGGTGCTTGAGACCTTGGAGTTGTGCCATATTGCAGACGACGAATTTCAAAACTTGAAAATCAACCGAAGGATAAGATTGCACAGCAACTCGTCGTTTGTTAAGCAACGGTCCCGAAGGCTACGAGTTCTTCTTCTATCTTTACTTGGATGATCTTTTACTTAATTTTTCATAGTTTATTTTTCTGTAATAAAGATTTTATATTCTTTTCAAGAAGAAAAACTATTTGAACCCTACTATTAGTTGAGTTAATTTATCTTTTCGATTTCTTTTTATTATGCAAGATGAGTTCATTGCCTTTTGATGAGTAATTTGATTTATGAGATTAAATTACAAACCTGTATGTGGGGTGATTAGTTTCAGGAATTATTATTACTTTGATAATTGATTTTTTTTACTTTTGAGTTGAAGCATACATAACGCGTGTTCGGTAACTCATCGTTTGTGTCGAATTTCATGCGGTCTATTTTTCTGTCCAGATTTGTGGGTGAATAATAGTGTAGGAGATACATACTCATGCATCTTATAAAATTTATAGTTGACTCGTCATTTGCGATTATTAGTTTTATTAGAGGTTAAGGTAATTTAGTTTACTCGAGGTCAATACTTTAGGTACTGCTAATCCGTCATAAGAATCGAAGCTATTATTTTCTGTTATAACTCAACTATTACAAAAGCTCATGCATGTTATCTTTACATTAATCATTCATAATTCCCAAGGCTCAACACCAATTTATTTTATTTTGCTTGTCATTTATATTCTATACCTTTAATTTTTTGTTTTCGTATCTTAAAACTCATTTTACTTCTCCCAGTAGATTATTGAGATAGATTAAATTTAACTAGTTGCTCATGGGTTCAACATTTCACTCTCTACTTTATTATTTGATACGATTAGTGCACTTGTTAACAATTTTTTGTTATAATTTCAACACGTCATCATCCTTACCAATGTTACCTATTTCAATTACTCTTTCTTTACTATTATCTTCAAAAGTGACTTTTCCTCTATTTTTTTCTCCAAAGTAATGAAATTTTATGGATCCATCCAATATCCAAGTACTATTTATTTTCATTGTACTTTGGAACTTCCTACAAAAAAGAAATTAAGTTTTATATCGTTTTGATATCCAAATTTGCTTGGGTCTATTTTGATTAGAGATGGTCCTTTTTGAAATCCAAATATTCTTTATACCACTATTTATTTCCTTTCTAATCTTGCATTTATAAGAGTAATATCCTCGTAGCCACAATGAAAATAAGTAATATGTGATTTTACATGATAACTTTGTGATGCTTTAACAAATAGAATCATTTTTTTTCCTTTTTTGTATCAAATGAGCATTTTTCAAATTATAGTTTTCATTTTTCAAAAATTCAACAATACATGTTTGTTTTTAACAAGATAATTTCAAGATATTATTTTTCACTTTCAATGATTCAATCATAAATTCTAAACTAGAGTTTTCCTTATTAGTAAGTTGCAAATTTGACATACTTTAGAATCCACGTGCTCATTTTCTTTTTGCAAATTTTCAAACTCTGTTTGTAAGTTATCACATTTCTTTTTTAGACTTCCATATCTATTAATAAAAATTCTAAACTCATTATGCACATCAAAATATTCATTATCATTATAATCGGATGAGTTAGATAGTACCTTATGGTTATTTGCCATCAGACATAAATAAGCTTCTTCATCACCACTTGAGAAAGTGTTGGAGTTATTTTCATCATCTTGGCTTCCGTCTCAAATGACTTGAAGAGACATTTTCTTCTCCTTTAAAGCTTCTCCATCTTTTTCTTTCTTGATTAAATTTGGGCACTCGTTTTTGTAGTGTCCAACTTTCTTACATTTGAAGCATGTCATTTGATTCTTGCTTGATGATGATCTTCTTTTATTAAAGTCATTTTTTTTTGCTTGACAAACTTAAGATATTTGTCAAGCTTATTTACATATAAGACAAACTTCTTTTCATCAAGACCCTCATCTTCTTCACTCGTATCTTCCTCATTTTTGTGTGCCTTTAATGACAATGTCTTCTTTTTTAGAGCGTTTGTTTCTTCATCCTTTTTATTTCTAATCTAGTGAACCTATAAGATTATCAAAATCTAATTTATTCAAATTATTCTCTTCAATCGCTATTCTCTTTGTGTCATTTGAAGGAGAGGAATCTAAGAAACTTATTCAATTTTTAAGAGTAATCCTTGGCTCGCCCAAAAAGGCTAAGTAATTTACAATATCATTAAAACATACAACCATTTATTTATGAATTCATTTTCATACATCTTAAAAAAATCATATTAATGATTTAAAATATTCCATCTAAATTCTTTAACTTTATTTGTTCCTTCATATATAACAATGAGTTTTCTCCAAATTTCGTTAATATTTTGATAAGTAGAAATTCGATTAAACTCCGTTAGATTCAATGCACAATAAAAAATATTCTTAACTTTTCAATCAAGTTTTACTAAAAATCTCTTCTCTAGTATATTCTAATTGTGACTTTTCATGTAAATCAAAACATTTT
Source organism: Pontederia crassipes (assembly GCA_030549335.1). Lineage (NCBI taxonomy): Eukaryota > Viridiplantae > Streptophyta > Magnoliopsida > Commelinales > Pontederiaceae > Pontederia > Pontederia crassipes. The sequence goes on from CM060183.1 coordinate 11,761,175, forward strand.
GAATAATATCCCACATGCCATCTCTATCATAATTTTTCAATATACAAAGTTTGATGCATTGAAAAGCTAAGGACGATTTATAGATTGACTAAGATGTGCTGTTCAGATGAACAAGCTGAACAAAACGAGTTGATTGGGTCTTCGTGACATCTCGAAAGACGACGAATGAATTGCTAACACCAATTGCAATGAATCTTGAGAGTGTAAGAATCTTCATTTTGACTGTGTAAGAATCTTCAAATGATTCCTAACATGAGAGTGTAAGAATGTTCATTTTGACTGTGTTATTTTGACATTCAACTACTTTAATTGTTTAATGAGTATCTATTAGCAATTCTCTGTTAGAAAGAAGTCTCCATCCCTAATGGTCAAGATCACTCGAGGTCTTTCACCTTCTTTCTCTTAGTAGTCGCTTTGCTCCATTGATCTTTTTATTCGCAAAAGGAAAATTATATAAAGAAAAATATTTTATGTTCTGTTGTTTTGCTCTCGAATCAGATTTCTTTCTTCGAAGCTGTAGATTTTGAAAACGGAAAATGCCATCACTTGCCACTAGAGTTGTATAACTTGAGGTATCCGTATGCATTCCCCCTTCAGAAAAGAGTATAAAAAACATGTCCAAGTACCTCCACGAGAAGTTGTTTGTTTGCAGTCAAGTCGAGTTGACGTAGATTTAAAATTTTCCTCGCAAAAGATCCTAAAATACCTATTATTGGAGGGATTTGAGAGGCTAAGACTTTTAACACGTGTTCCAAGACTTTTTTTTATCATATTCCACAATCTTTTGAAGCCATACAAACTCCCATTGTCAATAGTAGTTTTTTTGTTATATTTATCATAACCGGACCAAAATGAATTAATTCTCAAAGGGCAACCATTACGGACAAGGAGATAGATCATATTGACCCTATTAAACTAGGTCGAAAGTAGTAAAATGATGGATAAAACGTCAATATATTTTACCTCCCTCATGAATGAAACTAGCATGATGTGAAGTCAGACTATCAATTTTGCTTATTGCATTCAGGTAGGAACCACCTATCTCATTTCAGGACTTTACAGAATCCTAACGTAGTTACAATGATATTCTTATCCATGGACTGGATAAATTCACCTAGATTTTACAAGACCTCAGTCTAGAAAATCTGAGCTCACTATCTTTGCATTGTAATCAATATGCATATCGAAAAAAGGAACACCCATATTGAAAACTTTACTATGTTGCAAGGAGCATGACGACTAACTCCAATTACGAAATTGAAAAGAAAAATTCACAAGTTGTAAGTCTCAAGTTCAAGCTCTCTCCACATCAATTAAATACTATGAACCCCGTGAGAGTACAAGTATCATGTTTTAAGATGACTGGAAATATTCTTGTGAAACAATTATGCAAACCAAATCAATCGCCAATGAACTTCATAGAAATCAGACGTTCAATTTTTAAATTCTGAAACATGATCCTCATCTCGAATCTTGATTGAAAACCAAGGAAATTATATGAGCAATAAGATGAGAAAAGCAAAGCCATAAGCCAATTTTTTCTTCCACTGATAAGATAAGTTTTCACAAAACTTAGTTAGCAAGCACTCAGACACTGAACGACCTTGAATCTAATCTTTGCATGTGGCGAAATCTATTTAACCGGCGAAATAAAGAACATGGATGGAATCCAACCCATGACTCAATGCTTACAGAAACCCATCATTGACACAGAAGCAAAAAGGTCCAATAAGGAGAACTCAACTATGCAACCACGATAACGCAGTTAAACCACGCATTTACAAGCAATTCCATAAGTAGGTCACAATTTAGTCACAAAAATTATTGCAATTCAGATCAGCCTGAGTACAAGACACCAATTCAACCACAATATCCATAAAAGAAGGCACAATCAAGAACAACAATCGAAGTTTGCTCTCATGCTCCACATATTAACGATGTAAAAGGAAACAGTGCGTTATCAAGATATACGGAAACTATAACTCGTCAAACATGAAACATTAGTTCAGAATGTAGAAAAAAAAAGTAGAAAAGAAAAGAAAGAGGATATAAGACTTTGATAGAATCAAGGCAAGGAACATTGAGCCTGAGATCAAACCATCGGCCTGGGATGGGCAGAGGCATTGACGTTGACGGAGATAAAGATCGACCTCATTCGGTCCGCTTGAGCTTTTCGATCCGCTGATTGAGCTGGTCGATGCGGCCGACGAGGTTGGTGACGGAGAAGAGGAGCCAGTAGAGGAGGAGCGCAGAGGCAATGAGGAGGGCGTTCCGCTGGGACTTCATGATGGACTTCTGGTGGCGGAGGTGCTCGGACGGGGTGCAGGCGTGCTCGTCGTCGCAGCTAGGCCGCGTCTCGTACTTCCAGTATATGTCCATCAGCAGGAACAGGCAGAACGGCACCACCGACAGCATCGGCTTCAGCGCGTTGCGCACCACGGCCAGCAGACCCCGCCGGAGCCCGTCCAGTCCCGGCAGCGTCAGAAAAAGCAGCATGATCGCCTCCGCTCCAGCGGCGTATCCAAGCACAACCCACTCCAGGGCCATTGACGCCGCTTCCGATGGATCCGATCTGAAATCGCCGGAGGATGAACGGAAGGGAACTCGATGGAAACCCTAACCCTAGTTCCCGCTTCTGCGCGATTTCGATGGTCTCGAGAACTCCGGAAGAGCGATTTTGGGAGTGAGAAGAAAGAAGAAGAAATGAAAAAAAAAAACTAAATAAAATAAAATTATTGAAAAACAAAAAGGAATGCTCCACGTGGATTAATCAAAACCGTTGGATTCCACTGAAGTTGAGGACTGGATGGTGGGAGTACGTTTTCCATGAGGGCCTATGAATCGTTTGATTGACATCGGACGATACTCAGCTTTTTCTTCTTTTTTTTTCCTGTGAATGTGAATAGTTTTATACACTCTAATTAAATTAAAGATTTTATAAAACAAACCCAGAACAACTCCTATACTCGTTTCAGTCCAATCCCTTGATATCAAAATTTTGGAGTAATTTATTCTAATACAATGTTTCAATGACGAAAATTTCAAAGCTTAAATATGGAGGATTCTTTATGTTCATATCATGTTAGTTCTTTCCTTTTTTTTTTTTATTTTCGCTATGAATTGCCTTTTTATCTTGCTTGAGTGAGAAGGAAAGAATAATATCACAATAATTATTTTCAGTTAAATACTTTTGTAAATAAATTATAAAATCATCAACCAAATTGCATGCTATCAATAAGTAAACCAACAAGCTCAACTACATTGACATTATGACATAAATATTGCAATAATAAATTTCCGAAACATATTCTTAAATAATCATCATTTGAAACATAAGTGTGCATATTTCTATTTCTTTCTTCATTCTACCGGATAACATAAAGTTATAAGAGAATTTTTTTTGTGGAGTTACGAGAAAATCTACACAGAAAAAATTATTAGTATCATACAATCTAGGATTAATTCCTCTAACACCCCCTATACTATCATTTTCTATTGCAATAATAAATTTTCGAAACATATTCTTAAATAATCATCATTTGTGTGCATATTTTCTATTTCTTTCTTCATTCTACCGGATAACATAAACATGACAAGTTTTTTTTATTTTCTTATTTCATTATATATTTTTCTCATTTGATGTCTTTCATTCACCATGGCTGGTCATTTAAGCATATTTGTCATAAAACTTAATGCCCTATATTCAACAGTGTTCGTCTTCAAAGAGAAATGATACATCAAAATGCTATCTTGGAGTAATGCTAGATATTAATTTTGGACAATTACTAAGATTCATTGATTTCATAATTATAAAGAACAACATTTTATATTCAGGTAACTCATTACATTGACGACAAAGACAGAAGCTCAACTAAAAATTAGACCACTTTCATTATAACAAAAAAAATGAGTGATCAACATTAGACAATTAACCTTGTGCGTCTATAAAAAATTATTTTGTGAAAGCATCCCAAAAGATGAATTGCTCCATATATAAAAAAAGTAAACCCTTTGTACATTTGTGCAATGCATATACAAAATATACTCATGAAAAAGCCTCCCAAAGCTATCAACTCACTTTTAGTGTGCCATAAAATACGAGTTTTACCGAACCCTCTCTTCCCCCATGACCTCGCATTCCTTCACCGCACCTCGCCGGGGGGCTGGCGTTGCCCGCCTCCCCCTCTCTCTTCTCTCTCTCCATAGCTCAACCTTCCCCTCCTCCCATCATGGCGGCCACGGCATCCTCCTCACTCCCTCCGTCCATCTCTTCGACCATCTCCTTCCCCCCTATACCAAAGACGAACAACCCTAATCCCCCGGTCCTCCCCCTTCCCCAACCACAAAACTCCTACCCCCGCTCGTCACAACGTAGATGGTCTGAAATCGTACAACAGCGGCGGAGCGCACCGCAGATCTCCTCGTGGCAATGGAGGCAACTTCAGGCGGCGATCACCGACACGGTGGACATTCCCCTGGCGGACGTCGAACAGCAACTGCTTGAGGCTGATCGCAGCCTCGTCAGTAGATTTCTTGGAAGCAGGAATGATCTTGTGGCCCTCACTGCCGCCCTTCCCCACATCTGGAACACCTCGGGTCCTATAACTGTTCGGGAGTTAGGTAATGCTTATTTACTTACACTTTTTCAAATACTGAGGAGTATTTGCAGGACCTTACTCGGCCCCCTGAATCCTTCCGCGGGCATCCCCTGGCGATCAACAAGTACAAGCGTTTCTTCCGTCCCTACGAGGAACATCCCAGTACAACATGGACCTGGGTTCAGCTACCAGGGCTTACGTTTGAGTTGTGTTCTTTTGCTGCTATTCATCGTATTGTTGCGCATTTTGGTACTCCTCTCTAGATCAACATCCCGCCTGAGTCGGCTTCTTATCGAACCGCACATTTCTGTGTTGATATGTGCACCAGATCTGCGATAAAAAGGGTTTATGGGTAAGTCTGTCGGATGGCAGCCGTTACTTCCAATGCATCTTGTACGAAAACATGCCTATTTTTTGTTTCAGGTGCGGACTCGTCGGTCACCGTCTGGAGGGTTGTCCGAAGCCTCGTCAATCCGCCATTGCCGGTGCTGAGGGTGATGTCTTTCTCTATGGCCCCTAGCTGCTTGCCAGGTCTGCCATGCATCGGCTGGCCATGGAGTTTCGTCCACGGCCCTCGCCGGTGTCCTCGCAGGACCTTGATCGACAGGATGAGGAGCATATGACGTCAGCCCAGGGCATTTCGGCTCCCGATGCTGCGGGTACGGGTGCGTCGGATGCCACCCAGGTCGCAATGGCTCAATCGGGTGTCCTTTCGCCTGTTGCGAGCCAGCTAGCCACCATTGCCCCAATGTTACACGTGGGGATGGGTGACACCTGTCCACATCCTAAATCTAATGGTAAGGAAAATAGTGATGTTGCACCAGATTTCTCGGGCCCATCCGGATCCTCATCACGTGGACCCTCTCGCCCGATTGCGGGCACTGCTGCGGAACAGCTGGCTACCACTGGTTATGATGCTCCAGCCACATCTAATGGTACGAATAATTCTGCTATTTTTAACGGTGATGCCGCGTCTTGTTCCCCGCGTTTCGCTGGATCCAGACACGTGTCCCTCGCCCGTCTGAAGCCATCCGCATCTCCCATCTCCAAAACCCTAGCCCCCGCCCCTCCTCACATAATCTCTCTACCCTCCCCTCCTCACATAATCCCCCGACCCAACCTTCTACTCTCTCGGCTGTCCTTATGTCTGAGTACCGGCCCCCTTCAGATACTCCCGTCACACTCTCTACGTCCCCCTTCCCCAGTCATCCACTCGTGAACCTTCAGTTCCCTTGCCAGCTCTCGTCCAGCATTCCCATGGTGAACAGACCCCCTCCCCTTCTCCTGCCCCTCTGTTCGGTATGGTTCATGATGCCCTCATGGAAACGGTTTTGGCGTGTTTCTCCGCTGCTGAGAAGGCTTTTGCTATCTCCGAGTCTGAGGATGAGGAAGTTGACGAAGATCTTGTTATGGAGCCTCCCCTTCCCGGTCAGAGTCTAAGCGATCTGGAGCTCATCGTGCAGCAACCCCCTTGGAACCCCCAGTGCTCCGCCAACGCCTGAACCAACCCAAAGGTAAGAAGCCTTTACATCACAAGAAAAATACTAATGCATCCTTGCCGCAAATACGTAGACCGGGACCTTCAACGCGACCCGCCGGGCTAGATCTCAACACATGAAGCTCGTTTGTTGGAATTACCAGGGCGCCTTTCGCAGTAAGGTCCGCGAGCGCCTCTCGGACATCATCAAGAAGGACCAACTTGATCTTTTGGTACTCTTAGAAACAAACCCCTCCTCCTAGATCTCTTCATGTTATTAAGCGTTTAGGCTCCAGCTGGCAAGGTGTTTTTGTGCCTGGCTCTGGTCATGCCGGAGGTATCCTCCTGGCATGGCGCGATCCGGCAAGTGAGGTTTCGGTTATCTCTCAAGGCCCACAATTTCTAAATGCTATTGTATCCTTTGATCACCTCTCTTTTATGCTTACCTGTGTCTACGCCAGTACTACTCCTTCGGTGCGCTCCGAACTCTGGAATCAGCTTTCGGCCCCAATGCTGGACGATATACCTTGGCTTGTCGTCGGCGACTTCAATTCCATCTCTTCGCCTCTGACAAAATGGGCCGTAAGCCTTTCTCTTATACCAAATCTATTTGGAATCTAAACTGTTTTATTCGTTCTCAGGGCCTGTTGGACGTGGAATGTACGAGTCGATTCACCTGGTGCAATAATCGTCAAGGGGTGCGCGGATTATGTGCCGGCTGGACTACGTACTTGCGAGTCCACACTAGTTTTTTGCCTATCGTAATTTGTCTCTTAATTATCTTATTAGGTGCTGCTCTGACCACTCTCCTATCCTATTTCAAACAAATATAACTAAGAAACGTACGTGTCGGTTTAAATTCAAACACTTTTGGCTTGAATATGAGGAACCGCATAAGATCATTGAGCAGGCCTGGGTCTCCGCTCCCCAGGCAGCATCACAACATCACTAAATCAAATCAAGAGTAAAATATTAAAATGGAATCGGGATAAATTATGTAATCTTGAATCACATCTTGAACACATCAAATCTGAGATTAGTTTTCTTGAACACCGTGATGAGATTTCTGGACCCGATAACCCATCCATCATTAAGCTTAGGTCCCTGTATCATTTGCACTCCGCGCTGCTATGCCAGATCACACTGAAGTGGTGGAGCAAATCTCGTGTTTCTTGGCAGGGAGACAAAAACTCTTGGTTCTTCCACATGACCACTATCACTAGAAGTAGGCATAATACTATCACCAAGATACGAGACCCAAGCAGCCATGATTCTTATATTTCTACGGAAGATCTTATTATTCAGGCTTTTGCTAATAACTATACCTCGCTCTGGGACCATCAGTGACTCCAGCACCCTCTGTCTGGCCCACCCTGTTGGCATCAACACCTTATTGCCCCGATCACCCCTCAAGAAATTAAGACTACCATTTGGAATCTCCCTAGTGGCAAGCTCATGGTCCGGATGGCTATACCATTGAATTTTACCGCTCCTATTGGGATATCATCGGGGATTCGATCACTACCAAGATCCAGCAGTTTTTTGCCACGGGTTCTCTCCCGAGCGCGTGGTGTGAGACCTCCCTTATTTTTGTACCCAAGACTAAATCTGCCCTCCAGATCACTGATTTCAGACCTATTGCTCTCTATAATGTTCTTTATAGAGTTATCGCTAAGATTTTAGCTACAAGACTCAAGCCTACTCTCTCATGTCTCATTGATCCCTCGCAAAATGCTTTTATCACTGGTAGATCGATACATGATAATATCCTTATGGTTCAGGAGATCGCTCATTCGCTTAACTTTGGTAGACAGAAATATATGATTATTAAAGCCGACATGGCTAAGGCTTTTGATCGTATCTCCTGGACTGCCATCCATCACGTCCTTACCTACATGAATTTCCCACCTATTTTTGTAAATTGGATTATGGCATGTGTCAAGTCTCTTGTGTTTCACTGCATTATTAATGGTAAGACGTCCCACTCCTTCCATAGTTATAAGGGTGTCAGACAGGGCGATCCACTTTCGCCTTACCTCTTCGTCCTGGTTACGCAGATCTTATCCTCCTTATAAATCACTAGTGTAGCATTGGAAAACTCCAACCATTTCGTATTAACAACTTCAGAGCTAGCCATTTGCTTTATGCCGACGACCTGCTTCTTGTTGCGGCAAATGTTAAAAATTGCACCAATATCATCAATACTCTTAAGCATTACTACCACCTTACTAATCAATGTATCAACCTAGAGAAATCACAGGGCTTTTTTCCTTCCCGTATGTGTACTCGTAGGCGTCAGGCCATCACCTCTGCCCTTGGCATCAAGGCTCTTTTTCTTTTGTTTACCTTGACGTACCTATCTCTTATAAGCAGGTCATCGAGAAGCAGCATCGGCTCATTGACAAGGTAACCAATAAGCTAGCGGGTTAAAGATAAGTTGTTAAATCAGGCTGGCATTACCGACTCATGTTTTTGCTTCCACGTATATTTTTGCTTCTACTGTGGCATTGTTTGAGAAATATCGCGGAAATTTTTGTGGTCTTCTCTGCAAAATGCTAATGCTTGTCATCTCATAGGTTGGAATACGGTGCAGTTACCACTTGACACTGGTGGTTTAGGTATTCATAACATGTTTTCAGTGCAAACCTCTCTTTATGGCTAAAATGATTTTTGACATTTTAAACAAATCTGAATCTTTATGGTCGACACTTATTCATAATAAGTATGGTACGTTGCATCCTTGGGAGATATCGTCCTTTCCACACCCTACTCGGTGCTGGAAGGCTATATTGAATTGTACATTTGTTATTCGTTCAGGCATTATGCGGCATGTTGGTAATGGTCGCAACACCTCTATTATGTGTGATCCTTAAGTTTTCACTATGCCTTTTAACTTCATGCCTACAGACATTAATATCAACGCTAATATGGAAAATCTCGTGGTTTCGGATCTTATTGAAAATCAAAACTGGAACCTTCATACACTCTCCTCTCTCTTCGGCCCTCTTTTGGTCTCTCGCATCACTGAGTTAAGGCTACCCCTCTCTGTCGATGATGACCAGTGGATTTGGTGTCTGCACCCTATGGGTCAGGCCTCCACTGCAAGCATTAATTGATTCTTATGCAACCAGGCAACTCCACAACCCCGGCCTAGGCAGCACTCTTGAACTGAGATTTGGAAGCTCATCGTTTCGCAGAAAGTTAAGATCTTTCTTTGGAAATTTTTACACAATCGTTTGCCTACTTTAGACTTTCTTACGCATTTTAATAATGCTAACAACCCTACTTGTGTTTTTTGTGGTAGTACCACGGAATCTCTGAAACACTTGTTTTTTTTAATGCTGTTTTGCAAGGAATATATGGCACTATTTTTCTCAAAATTTAAAGTATACATTTATGTTTTGTGATTCTTGGTATTCCGGCCGCTGGCTTGAGGAAGGCGGGGATTTGGAGCCCCACTCGAGAGCTCGTATGAAATCAGTTTTTGCTTTTGTTTTTTGGAACATCTAGCTTTCGCGTAATGATATACATTTCCACTCCAACTCTGCTACCACCAGGGTTGTGTGGGAGAGGGCACTTGTGGGACATAATGAATATGTTAACGCTAATGGGTCTGAGGCACGCGGCATCATTCCCCCCTGTGACCCTACCCGGGTCCTGTGGGAGCCCCCGGCACCGAGTTGGGTCTGCCTCAACTCCGACTGGAACTTGCGACATCCGGGGGTGCAGGATTCATTATCAGATCTTTTGACGACCATCTTCTTTTTGCAGGTGCTTCTCGTCAATCGGGCAATTCGGCTCTTGAGGTGGAGGCTGTCGCCTTACTGGAAGGAATCAAAGCTTGCATTCATCGCGGATACAATTTGGTGGAGTGCGGAGTGGACTCGGAGCTTCTCGCGAAGGTGATCAACAATGCCTCTCCATGCCCGTAGTATTCTGAACACTGTCCGTAGTATTAGATACCACTGCCAGTTCCTGGAGGACTTTAATTGTAAACATATTTATCGCAATTGTAATCAGACTGCTAATTTTTTGGTGCGTCTGGAAAGAACTGTGCTCTCAGACATTTTTTGGGAGGATGACCCCCCGCCGGGCCTCCTCAACATTTTGTACCGGGATTCCCCTGGATTAATCAATTAATAGTAATTTCTCACTTCCTCAAAAAAAACAAAAGGCCTCCCAAAGATGAAGATGACGTAATCCATTAGTCAACTGCATGCATGATTGCATCACAATTCGAAGATTGTCATTTGAAATTGGAGCTTTACTACTGGACGTTTGACTGAAAATAATATTTCCCTATGTTGTTGTGTTCTTTAAACTGCTAGTATTCCTTTCATATAAGTCACTTGAAAATGAAGTCACAATTTTTGGACAACTAAAGTTTTGTCCTTTATATTTTTTTTCTCATTAGCGTCAAATGATGCATGTAACACCAACAAAAAAACTACAACATCATCAATTTCATATTAAGCTATACTTTTTTAATATTAAACACCAAGTTATAAAAAAAATTCAAAAAGCTATAATTTGCATATTTGTTTTTCAACTGCAACTTATTTTCTTTCATTTTATTTTTGGTATTAGATGTATCCTGGCATATAGGAAATTATGATAATCTCAGTTGAATCAAATGAGAAATTGAAACAAGTAAATTAATATATAAGAGAAGTTTTAAAAAGCACCATTATTCTTGCATTGGATACATCAATAGATTTCTCTTTCACTTTCCTTCATATATTAGATGTATCCTAAAATGTAGACAATTATAGTTATATAAATCTCACAACAAATAATATATGGTAAAGTTCAAAAGAAAGTTTGCACCTTTGTTCCTAAAATATTTATTTTCTTAGACTGCTTGTATATTTGAATGTTATGGCCACTCTTTCAGTAGTTCTCACAATTAAGATTTGTAAGAGACCTCCTCACAACTCTTGTAGTCCTCCTAGATTCATCTGATACCCTTTTTCTTTATTTCTTAGCTCGCCCAAACCTTTTTACAATAATTGGTGTGCATGGATTCTTGTTCAATACATTCCCATTGTGTTTCATTAGGGATAGGGTGTATAATTTCTGAATATGTCACCTTATACTTCTCATTTGAGTAAAATGAATTAACAAAATCTTCACAACATCTCCTATAAGAAGTAATGGATGCACATGCATGTTCACATGGAATTCCTAAGATATCTCATACCTTGCAAGAACAACTTTGTCTCCCTAGGTAAACAAAAGGCACTACAAGAAAATGGATAATTAGCGACAAATTTTTGCGACAAATTTTTCATCACTATATGCGTCACTAATAGCGATAAATTTACTAAGACTTAGCGACAAATTAATTGCGACAATATCAGCGACAAATTTGCGAAGCAACATTTCTTGATGACTTTTTGTGATAATTCAGCGATAAAAGAGCGACAAAATGTTTTGCCGCTGTACTTGATTTTTAAATTTTCATAAAATACATATTGGTGACAAAACGGAGACAAAGTTAGCGACAAGTTCTCCCAAAACCATTAAACCTTACGAAAAAATTAACATACCCCAAACCCATAAGGAAAAAATCCCATGCCCTAGTTCCCCAAACCCATTAAGCCTGCCCTGTCACCCCTACCGCTTGTCGCTGCTGCCTCCTGCCCTATCGCCGCTGCCGCCTGTCGCCGCTGCCGCCTGCCCTGTTGCCGCTGCCGCCTGCCCTGTCGTCGTGCATTGCTGCAGCCTAGAGATGTGCGCTGTTGTAGTATGGAGTCGTGTGATGCCGCCTGTTGCCGTGCATTGCTGCCGTCTGCCGCCGTGTGTTGATGTTGCCTGTTGGTGTGCATCGCTCATCGTGAGTTCCAGGTACCCCCTTTCTCCCTCCCTTCCTCTCTCATTCAATGGTGTATCCGTTTGATTGATCAAAACCTTCATATTTCCCTGATGTTTGATTCGTTTCATTGTTCAAAGGTACCATAGTTTTTTTTCCTCTTTTTGATATGCAAAAACTAAGAAAATCGTAACCTCAATAAATAACTTTGATATGCATATGATCTGCTAGTCCAACTGATTGACGTCTGAACTATTACTTACCTGCATCATGGTTCTGGAACTTCTCTTTGCTGGATAGTTGTATGTTCCATATTCTGTTGTGTTATACCCAGCATCTTTGATTAGGGAACTGAAATAAGTATTTGCATCCATATCAGTTTCTTGATTAGAAGTTGTTATCATTCATATCTTTAATCCAAATGAACCGAGGAATTAATTTTTATTCGATGTCCAATGTAGTTACATAAAATTTACAAGACATATATCAGCGCATAAGCAAGCAACAACTTTCCTTACCCAGATTCCTATTTATATTGCTCTATAAGTCCAAAATGTTCATATTTAATGTTGGTTTGTTAATCTGGCGGGTGGGTTTGAATATCGATCGAGGAAGTTAGTAGCCCTCTGGACTCACCACAATTGGGAGATGAATGACCGTAAACATTCCATGTTTTCAGGCTTGTGTAAATAATTTGCTATTAGTTCCCCTATCTTATTATTTTCTGTGAACTATTAGTTTTTTATTTGCAAATTTAGATTCACATGAAAGGTACACTTTTCTATATCTTTGTACTAGTACCTATCCTAGTTTTTGAACTTGCTAATCTAACAACTATATCACGATCGATGATACGGATTATTGAAAAATATCTTGAGGAGACGTTCAATATTTATTTTCTAGGATATTAGCATCCTCAAAACTTTCTGTGTTTTGGTTTTTGCCTCATGATTTTATGATTTCTTTTCTCTTAATTGCCATATATCCTCTTAGTTACAGTCAGTAGCTTAATTTTGAAAGGTTTTGTCCACATATTGTTGGAGATTAATCGTATGCTATTCTAGGATAATATTCTTTATTCCATTCATTTTTATATTGTGCTCGATAATGATTTATGTATTATTTTGTTTGCTAGCTTTATTCTTGGATTTCTAAAGAGAACTTCTATTCATCTTTGCTCCATTCATTTTTATATTGTGCTCAATAATGATTTATGTATTATTTCATTTTCCAGCTTTAAGATTGATGCATATAGTTTCAACTCTATTGATGTCTATTTCCTCATTTATCTTCAAATATTTAAAATTAATATTGATGATAAAAAAGGGTTTTCTTTTCCTTTTTCTTTAGCTTCACGTAGAAATCTCAATCTGCTCACATCAACTTAAGTAACTTAATTTAGTAGTCTTCATGTAGAAATGCCTTCTCTTAACTAATATTGTATTTTGCATTTGAATTAAATAAATATTTGTAGTTGATTATCTAAAGACAATTATTTATTTTAATTTGTTCAGTCATTAGTCACAATGAAACCTAATCGAAGTTGGATTTTGCGTTGGAACGACGGACATGGTATTGTGACCGAGGATTTTCAAAATGGAGTAAATGAATTTTTAAAATTCTCTTAGGAACAACAACATGCAGCCGATCCTCATGGTCGCATCCGTTGTCCATGTGCAAAATGTAAAAATAGTAAATGGAAAATAAGATACTATGTGGAGATGGATTTATATAAGAAAGGATTTTGGTTGAACTATTTAAATTGGACTTTGCATGGAGAAACGAAATGGAAAGATGAAAATTCTACAACTATTGAGCCATCAGATCATATAGAAATGACCAATGCATACATGGATATGGTAAGAGATGCAGAAATGGGTGACACGATCCACCAAGAGCAATCAAATTTAAAAGAAAATCCAAATCCAACAGCTTTAAAATTTTATAACCTAAAAAATGCTGATGAGCTTTTATGGGATGGTTGTGAAACACAAAGCATCTTATCTGCTATATCACAGTTGATGAATTTAAAATCAGAATATAATATGAGCGAGAAGTGTTTTGATCAAATGATTAGCATTATCAAGACTATGTTACCAGAATCCGAAAAACTTCCAGAAAACTTTTATAGGTGCAAAAGAATGATGAGTGAACTTGGACTAGAATACCAAAAGATTGATGCTTGTCGTAATCACTGCATGCTGTTTTACAAAGATGATACTAATCTTACAAGTTGTCGTGTTTGTGGAGAGTATCGATTCAAACCAAGAACAAATTCTAGCACGAGTCAAAGGAATATTCCTTTCACAGTGTTTAGATATTTTCCTTTAGTTCTTAGACAGCAACGTATCTTCTTATCTAAAAATACTTCACATTTTATGCGTTGGCACGTCGAGGGAATGCGGAGTGATCCATCGCTTATAACACATCCGTCGGATGCAGAAGCATGGAAACATATAGATTCAACCTATCCAATTTTTGCTGCCGAAACTCGTAATGTTAGATTATGTCTTTGCACAGATGGCTTCAATCCATTTGGTGGAACAACAACTACGTACTCTTCGTGGCCAGTGTTCGTTACACCTTATAATTTACCACCAAGTATGTGCATGCGAAGAGAACACATATTCCTGACTTGCATGATTCCTGGACCGAGCCTAAGACCTCTTGTTGATGAATTGAAGATGTTATGGGATGATGGTGTCTTGACATATGATAGATCAAAGAAACAAAATTTTATAATGAGAGCAGTTATCCTATGGACTATAAATGATTTTCCTACATATGACATGCTGAGCGGATGGAGTACTAAAGGAAAACTTGCTTGCCCAATATGTGGAAGATTCACAAAATCATTTTATTTAAAACATTGTAGGAAAGTTTGTTGGTTCGATTGTCACATAATGTTCTTGCCTCTCGAACACTCAATGCGTCGTGATAGAAACTCTTTTAAAAAGTCAACCATAGAGAAGAGTTTACCACCAAGTAGAATGAGTGCTACTGAATTATTTGAGCAAGTTGACATGATCGATCCTATTACATTTGGATTGAAGTCGCCATCTAATAGACAACCAGGATATGGGGTTAATCATAATTGGGAGAAAAAAAAGTATTTTCTGGGAGTTGCCTTATTGATCTTCGAACTTATTACATCATAATTTAGACGTTATGTGATGCATGCAAAATACAACATATTTTATATTATTATTTTAATTAATTTTCTGTAATTTGATCATGGCATGCATCATTTTTAGTCACTTTTAATCGTAATTCCGAATTTATCAATTTTAATTATTAATTCTCTGAATATTTTAATTGTGGATGGATTAACTAAATTTTGATAATTATTTTGCAGGAAAAATCGAGATTTAGATGGATTGTGCCGTATCGGCCGAAATTTCGAAGAATTTATCATTACGGCCGAGATTAGGATAAAGGATTATTGTTTTGGCCGAGATATGAAGGGGTAAAGATAAAAAGATTTTATCTTTTTGGGCGTAATGGCATGAAGACTTTTCATTTTGGCCGAGATTTGGAGGGCGTAATGGCAAGGAAATGTTGGTTTTGGCCGAGATTCAAAGGGGGTAACAATTAAATGATTTTATCTTTTGGGCGTAACAAGATAAATTCTTTCCTTACGGTCGATATTTAGAGGGGGTAATGATAAGGACTCTTCTTTATTACGGCCGAGATTCAAAGGGAGTAATGATATGGACTCTTCTTTGTTTTGGCCGAGATTTGGAGGGGGTAAAGATAAAAGAATTCGTTTTGGCCAAGATTCAAAAGGGGTAAAGATAGAAGGATTTATCTTTGAGCGTAATAATTAAAAGGATTTATCTTTGGCCGAGTTTATCTCGTAAATTTAAATTCATCCGTACGATATTTTACGACCGTGATCAAATTGAAGGTCGTCCGCACCTATAAATACGTGAAGAATTCATCGTTCCAAAGTGTGCTCTGAAGTCCAGGTTTTCTTCCACGACGAGTCGTGAGTCTACAGGCTACGACCAAGAGGAGAGATGTGCGACGGCTGGAAGCTGATCGCGACCCTGATCAAGTCCGAGAGGCTGCCCGACTGTCTGCCTGTGATCCGAAGCTTCGACTTTTATCTATTTGGGTGTAATTCTTTCAATTATTATTATTTTGTTATTATCTCTCCAGAATTTCTAGGATGAACTCCATATTTTATATTTATTTCATTTTAGGAGATTATTATTGAAAGGAAACTATTTGGACCTTATATTATTTGTTTTAATCTTTTCTGATCAATTAGTTAATTGTGCTTAATGCTTTTGATTTAATTATTTGGATTTCTGAGTTGAGTACTTACCAGTTCGTGGACTATTTTATTTCAGAATTCATTAATTAAATTAATTGATTTTATGTGAAATTAATATTTGACATAAATTTGATAACTAGTGTGTGGAGAATCAAGTTTATGTGGTCTATTAATCTATACAAGTTTGTGGAGTGATTAATAGTCTAGGATTTTCATATTAATGCATCTTAATTTTAATCTTATCTAACGAATACCAGTTTGTGGGACTTTAGGTTTGATTAAATTTAAGATAGTTTGATTTACCGGATTAAATAGCAGAATTACCAATTTGTGGACTCTGTGATGTTAATCTTGTAAATTAATAACTTGGGAAAATTTCTAATCCATCTTTAAAGATTAAATTTATCTTTTATGGTTCAAATATTTATCTTGATCTATTTTCATCCTAAGGCCTAACTTCAACACCATTATTTTATCTTTATCTTATTTTCTTTATCTTTTAAAACTCATTTTCAAAATACATGTTTTTTTCTCTCTTATTAATTTATAAATTCAGATATTGAATTAATAATATTCCTCGTGGGTTCGACACTCTTACTCCTATTTTCTATATTACTTGAGCGACTAGTGCACTTGCTAATGATTTTATTTTGCTACATCATCTCATACGCATCATTATGCATGTTGAAAAAAATATTTTTGATAACATCTTTAACACTGTGATGGACATTAAAGGCAAAACAAAAGATAATGTCAACTCAAGGAAGGACTTAAAACTTATATGTAAACATCCAGAGTTAGAGTTAGTACATCACAATGGAAAGTGCATCAAGCCAAAAGCCACCTATGTATTGTCAACTGATCAGCGGAAGCTTGTTTTTGAATGGATAAAATAATTAAAATTTCCCGATGGATATATATCTAACATTTCTCATTGCATAAATGTCGATGAAGGTAAGATTTCAGGGATGAAGACCCATGACTGCCACATATTTATGCAGAGATTAATGTCAATTGCTTTTCGAGAATTTTTGCCTAAATCCATTTGGAGTACCATCACAGAATTTAGTATATTTTTTAAAGAATTATGCTCTCATAATATTCGTAGAGATGACATTATGCATCTTGAATCATCCATCATAATGACTTTATGCAAAGCTGAAAAAATCTTTCCACCATCATTTTTTGATGTTATGGAACATTTGGTGATGCACCTTTCATATGAAGCAAAAATTGCTGGTCCATACAATTTAGGTGGATGTACCCATTTGAGAGATGCATGTTATATCTTAAACGAAAGGCAAAAAATACGGCAAGGATTGAAGGGTCAATATGTGAAGCATATTTTTTGGAAGAAGTTTCAAATTTCACATCATTATATTTTTCACCTTAGATTCAAACAAGGCGAACTCAAATTCCAAGGAACGATGATGGTGGTGAAGAAATTTTTAAAAATTGCTTGTCAATTTTTAAGTTTGTAGCTCGACCGATTGGAAAAGCGCAAAAGTTTATTTTAAGAGACAATGATTTGAATATTGTGGAGAATTTGTAGGATCCCAAAGGGCACCAAGAGGGGGGGTGAATTGATGTTTAACCAAAAATGTCGATTTCACGAAATTCGTCGCGGAAGCATAAAACTGATTCTTAAAAACCTTTGCAATTCATATTATAAACACAATATTAATGGGGAGAGAGAGTGAGAGAAATCAAACACGAAGACACGGGTGATTGTTGACGAGGTTCGGCCACACCTTGGCCTACGTCCCCGCTCCGACTTCGAGACCACCGGAGATTTCACTAATCCCTTCCTTTGTTCCAAATGGGGCAAGGAAGAAAGCCCTTTACACAACTACCTTTTTCTCCGCTTTGAGAGGCAAGACAACCTCTCCTTTTAGGAAGCTAATATTTTCTCTCACTCAAGAGGTAAGATTTGGAACTTCTTTTATACAAGAGCTCTCACAATCTTTCTGAAGAATAGTTTCTCTTTTACAATAAAACACTCACAAGAAGAGAAGAGAGAAAGAAAGAAGGCTCTAAAATGATAACTTCAAGAGAAATGATCTCCTTTTGATTTCTTGAAGTTTTGCTTCAATGCTTGGATAGTTACTTTTGCTTCTGGCCTTGGCACTCCTTTTATAGGCTCTGGTACGTGAAAAATTCGTCCAGAATTAATTCCACATTTTTCTTCTCAAAATATAGCAGTTACTGTTCATTTCAGTAATGGACCGGTCGACCGCATTTATTGACCGGTCGATCGGACTATATGACCATTGCGCTGATTTCTCCAATTGCCGCAGCTGGTCGGTCGATCGGACTATCGGCCAGTGTCTCGATCGGGATAGTCTCGCAGTTTTGATTTGTAGCCATTAAGCTGATCGGTCGGTCACTGCATCGATCGGTCCGTCGACCAGTACAGTCTCACAGTTTTCATTTGAGCAGCTTATGCTTTGATCAGTCGACCGGTATCTCCGATCGGTCGACCAGACTTTCTCGATCAGCCTTCATAGCTTCAACTTGCAGATTGACCGCCCTACACTATTTTGAGCATAACTTTCTGCACGGTTATCCAAATTAGATGATCTTGGAGTCTATAAAAAGCTAATAGAATTATCTACAACTCTGATGTTCCATTCACCCAAAACTAATAAGATCAGTGCCAATTATTTAATCAAAGTGTAGTGCATAAAATTATCTCTTTTTCTTTAAACTTTTTAGCATTTTATCTTTAATCATTCAAGGTTTGTATCATCAAAATATAATTTAATATATCATTAAAACTTAGATCCAACAATCTCCCCCTTTTTTTATGAAGACAAATCGAGAAATATGAAAAATATATAAATTACAAAAAAGTTGTAAAATTATTGTAAAAACAATTTTACTCCCCCTAACACATAGCTTTCCTTACAATGCTAGATATTCACATAAATATTAATTATAAGGTACTCTTCATATAAAATGATATTCAGATCATATTTCTCCTATACTTCTCCTCCTTTTGTTTCATCAAAAAGAATAATTTATATATATGAAGCATATAAGAAATCATATGAACTCCCCTTTAATCAATATTTTCTTTTTTTAAAAAAAAATATTTTTCCCCCTTTTGTCATATAATAGTCATGTAGAGAGCATTTCAACATAAGAATTTGAAAATATGACTCCCCCTAAATTTATGACTACTTTATAATGGTAAAATAAAGATAATTTGATGAAATTCAAAATTATATTTATGAATTAAAATATGACATAAAACTTTGATACAACATGATATTCATGATATGTCAAACTAAAATTTTGAAGTTTTGACATGCTCCTCCTATCATTATGATCAATTTTCTTTTGTTCCTTTCTTTTCATTCAAAGAAATAGTCATTTTGAAATTTTTGAATGAAAATAAAAGAATAGGCCTAATCACTTAAGAAATATAAGAATGCAACCAATGATACTTTTACCATAATCTTTGTGCATTCACATTTTCAATTCCAATTGTCCTTTGCATGCGAGACACACCTGAAAAGATAATCAAGTAACTTTGGGTACCCAAACTTCTTTGGGTCCGATTTTGTTAGGTAATATTCCTTTCGAAACCCAAATCATGACATGTTGTAATGATTTTCTTATTTTACATTGATATGAATAATGACCATAAAATCCGCATGTAAAACATTTGATATGTGATTTTTTACCATATGAATCATTAGATTCCCAATAAGAGTTTTTGTGTTCAAAATGATTCTTAATATTATTTTTCATTATGTGATAAATAACTTTATTTTGTATATCTTCTAAAGAGGCGCTTTCTTTCTTTACTTTTTCAAAAGAGCATGCTAGTTTTACAATTTCACAAGCATGTGTAATTTCCAAAGAATCAATTTCATTTTTCAAGTTTTCATTTTTCACAAAATATGTATTATTTTCTTCATTTAATTTTTCAATCTCACTTAATAATTTTTCATCTAAGAATTTTTGTAAAGAAATATATTTTTTTTTAACTCATCATTCAATGCAATCAATTTTGAATTCTCAACTCTTAAAGATTCACAAGATCCACAAGATAATGAAAGAAAATCATTTTTCCTTTTTAAGGTATCTATTTGAATTAAACATGCATCATTTTCCTTTTGGAGAGAATCATAGTTATCTTTCAAGATTTGAAAATCATTTATTAAAATTTCCTTTTCCTTTTTGAGAGAAATATACTTTTGAATGAGAGAAGCAAATTCTTAAGCAATATCAACATCATCATCACTATCATTAGAAGAGGAATAAGATGAAGTCAATGTTACCTCATCATTATTGCTTTAAGCATAACACATCATCTTTGGAGATTGTAGATGTAGAATCATCGTTTTGTTCATTGTCCACATCCGATGTGCTCTTTTTGTCAAAGTCACTCGCTTCATAACTATTTAATAAAATTTGCCAAATCTTATGAGAAGTAGAGCATTTGGAAATAAGATTCATGGCATAAGAATCTAAAGAGGAATAAAAGACATTTTTGACATTGTAGTCAAGTTTTACAATCGACATTTGAAAATCGTCATATTCAAAGAAGGAAAGATCAATGAAAATACCATTTAAAATCTTCTTTGGTTTTTCAAAGCCATTTTCAATAACTTCCCACATATCAAAATCAATGGAACATAAATATGTCTTCATTCTAATTTTTCAAGAAGCAAAAGAATAGTCTTTAAAAGTCAATGGGTCAAAAATGAAAGATCCTTCTTCAAAAAATGGTGCCATGCTCTGAAGATGGTTAAATCTTAAAATAAGACGATCAAATCTTGAAACGATTTGATCTTAAAACAAGAGCAACATGCTCTGATACCAATTGTAGGATTCCAAAGGGCACCAAGAAGGGGGGGGGGTGAATTGGTGTTTAACCGAAAATATCGATTTCATGAAATTCGTCGCGGAAGCATAAAACTGATTCTTAAAAACTTTTGCAATTCAGATTATAAACACAATATTAATGGGGAGAGAGAGTGAGAGAAATCAAACACGAAGACACGGGTGGTTGTTGACGAGGTTCGGCCACACCTTGGCCTACGTCCCCGCTCCGACTTCTCGACCTCGAAACCGTCAGAGATTCCACTAATCCCTTCCTTTATTCCAAATGGGGTAAGGAAGAAAGCCCTTTACACAACCACATTTTTCTCCGCTTCGAGAGGCAAGGCAACCTCTCCTCCTAGGAAGCTAATCTTTTCTCCCGTTCAAGAGGTAAGATTTGGAAATTCTTTTACACAGGAGTTCTCACAATCTTTCTGAAGAATAGTTTCTCTCTTTTACAATAAAACACTCACAAGAAGAGAAGAGAGAAAGAAAGGAGGCTCTAAAATGATAACTTCAAGAGAAATGATCCCCTTTTGATTTCTTGAAGTTTTGTTTCAATGCTTGGATAGTTACTTTTGCTTCTGGCATTGGCACTCCTTTTATAGGCTCTGGTATGTGGAAAATTCGTCCAGAATTAATTCCATATTTTTCTCCTTAAAATATAGTCGTTACTGTTCATTTCAGTAATGGACCGGTCGACCGCATTTATTGATCGGTCGACCGGACTATATGACCATTGCGCTGATTTCTCCAATTGCCGCAGCTGGTCGGTCGATCGGACTATCGGCCAGTGTCTCGACCGGGATAGTCTCGTAGTTTTGATTTGTAGTCATTGAGCTGATCGGTCGGCCACTGCATCGACCGGTACAGTCTCACAGTTTTCATTTGAGCAACTTATGCGTTGATCGATTGACCGGACTGTCTCGATCGATCTTCATAGCTTCGACCGGCAGGTTGACCGTCCTGCACTATTTTGAGCATAGCTTTCTGAACGATTATCTAAATTAGATTATCTTGGAGTCTATGAAAAGCTAACAGAATTCTCTACAAAATCTGATGTTCCACATTCATCCAAAACTAATAAGATTAGTGCCAATTATTTAATCAAAGTGTAGTGCATAAAGTTATCTCTTTTTCTTTAAACTTTTTAGCATTTTATCTTTAATCATTCGAGGTTTGTATCATCAAAATATAATCTAATATGTCATTAAAACTTAGATCCAACATAATTATATTCTCGTCAATTGCCCCAAGGTGGAACCATATTTAGTGTAAGAATATGACATTAAGTCATTTCATCAATAAAATTTATATAGAAGTCTAAATAATATCTAATATTTATTTGTTTTGATAATTAATTAGGAAATTTGAAGAATATCAAAGACAGTTAAATCCTTATATTACTGATGAACAGATTTTGCAAATTAGAGATGAACAATTTTCTTCTTGGTTTAAGACACAGGTGAGTAAGAAATTTTCAACTTATAATGAATTATGTATTAATTGAATTTATATTAATTCAACTATAATGAATTATGTATTAATTGCTTAGGTACAAAATGGCATGATATCAGAATTGCAGATTCAAAATCTTAGTTATGGACCTTCGAAAAGAGTAACAACTTACAACGGCATCATTGTAAATGGTTATAAGTTTCATACAGAAGAATATGAAAAAAATAAATCTACAATGAATAGTGGCATATGTGTTCATGGTTCTTTGTATGGGGAAAATGAGTTGGATTATTATGGCATCGTCAAACAAATATTGGAGTTGTCATATCTTGGACAAAATACTATTTTTGTACTACGATGTCGGTGGTTTGATCCACAAAATGGGGTTAAAATGGATCATGTTTATGGTTTTGTCGATGTTAAACACAAGTCAAGGCTCAATTCGAATGATCCATTCGTTTTGGCTGAGCAAGCACAACAAGTTTACTTCACTAAATACCCTTCATCTAAACGTGGTATTGATGAATGGTGGGCTACATGTAAAGTAAAAAGTAGATTATTCATGGAGGAAAAAATGAATGATGAAGGCACAACAATTGATGACATGTTACACGATGATTTTTATCAAGATGATAATAATATTGGTGTAACAAATATTATAGTGGAAGAGGATGAGACAACTATATTGCTTGATACAAATGGTCCATTGGAAGAGGTTAATATAAATGAGATACATTCTTTATTAGATGCAGAAGAGGATGAATTTATAAATGATGACAACACTAGTGATAGTACAGAAGAAGAAGAGGAGGAGGAGGAAGAAGAAGATTCTTTTTTCAGCATTTAAAGGCACATATTTTAATTAGAATTTTTTATTCTTTAAAATTTCAGGTCATTTTAATCTTATGTATATTTTTATTTTAAAATTTATATGTAATCATGTTGACGACAAGGAACTCAAGTTGCAATTTACGATTTCAATTGCTGTTTAAAATTTATATATTTTTATTTTAAAATTTACCTTATTACCTTTTGACTCAATAATCCATCAATAATCAGGGGCATAAATTTTCTTCAATAATCCATCAGAAATCATTCGATGGATTATCCTGGTTGTGCTATTCTCCACTGGCCTTTGTAACTAGCTACCTGCATTGCGGAAACTCCAAAATCTGCATGACTCCAGAATAGGATCCTAAACGCCTTAATGTATAATTCATGGTCATATAGAACTTTATTATGTTTGGATAAATATCTAACACTATGTGGTGCTAAATAAAGAAGTAGAACTTAGAGATAGAACATTACCACACCAAGCTCCTCAGGAAAAAGTCCTGTTCACCGTACGTTTTCCTTTGCCAATTTTAGCTCGAAAAGTTACCTGTTTGCATGAACCAAGTAAGAAGAATGAAAGATATGAAGCTTTTATTTACAGACACGGCAGAGTATAGATAATAATTTATATACCTGACCAGCAGGGACATTCAGGTCACCAGTTAATTTCACTGCTTCAACATATTCAAAGAATTCCATGTTCGGATTTAGTCCATCCTCATCACTCCAGTGACCATACTTGCGCCGCAATTGTACCACCTCAGTGCCATAGGGGCCAAAAGCTCCCACATATAAACCTAAATCCAAAGAGAATTTAGCAATATAATCCAATCCCTCTCACAATGAGTAAAAAATGGACTTACCATCAAATGGGTCCAATCCAACATTGTCAGTAACAATTCTATTAAAAAAGGTGGTTTTGGTTAATCTGTTTCTTCGTTGAGCCTGACTGAATGCAAGCTTGATAACTTCACGGACTTCTTTGGAAACCTGCAATAATTACAGTAAAAATGCTGAAATGGTTTATTTATCATAGCATGTAAAGATCCTATTATAATATGATATGATAGAACAATAGAATTATAACTGAACCAATGAGTTGTTTCCAACCTTTGAAATTGCCTTATCCGAACTGAAAAAAGCTTTGGCAACTTCAGAAGGCATGAGATCTGAGGCCGATTGAGCAGCTAGAGCTGCAACCTAGACTTTTGGCAACTTTCTTTCACTGTCATATGAGTCAGAACCTTCTTCACTAGAGTCTGTTATTTAAGCCATCCTCATTGTCTTCACTAGTATCTTTATTGGATGTGTTGTCATTTTTGCTTGTTTCTTCCACATCTTGCTTGCTATTCTCTGCTGCAACTTCAACATTGGTCTCTGCGGCATCATCATACTAGGGCTTATAACTTCTATAGACAGGTTTTCAGATGTTGAAATGACTGAGACATCAGCAGTTTTAGGTGGTAACAAGGCGGAGTTTTCCTTCACAGGCTGCACGGCTACTGCCTGTCTAACCAATTGTTGTTAGGGATTATTTGATAAAATATCTCAGATCAACAAATGTGTGTATTAAATTAGGACATTTTTTCCTGTCGAATGATCACCTGAACGACCTGTTCAGCTGTATGTTGAGATAACTTGTTTGGCAGAAACTTTCACGGTCACTTGGGTAATTTGCTACTTGGCCAGCATCTGAATTAACTGTATCGCTGAGGCATCGTTCCATTTATTGATTTTTCATTGCGGTCATTTCAGTACAAGTCTCGGGCATTGTGAGCCTCCCGTGTGTTGCACTCTGAATGGGTCATTAATATTTCTTCAAGCACCAGGCTTTGTTTCCAAGCTGGTTACTATTAAACATGAAACGTTGGAACATCTTAGTTACAGTATTAAACATGAAAGGTTTGAACAACTCTCTCCCTCTCTCTCTCTCGTCCTTTTGGATTTCTTATTTAGAAAATACTAGAGGGAATCTTATCCTTTGACCCCCGCAGGACAAATTAAAAGTATTCTGCTTATTTTATCTCATTGATAGGAACATTTGTACAGCGATAAATTTAAGTAAAGAAAAAAAGTATTTTCTAAATGTACAGCGATAAAAAGATTGCTTGAACATTCTTGGAAAGTGATAACAGTATTAGCTCTCAAATTGGTGTCAAATTGGCGACAAGGAACTCAAGTTTTTTACATTTTCATATTATGGCTACTCGCGGTGGAGGTCGTGGTAGAGCGCGCATCACATCTTTGCCACCCCGTTCAAGCGGTTCGGGTTCTACTTCACCTAGTATAGCAGGTAATGAATTATAATTTATGTGATTTAATTTTGAATTGAGCTCACACCACATCTTTCTCACCCGTGCTTGGTGAAGAAGGGATAGGTGACACTTCGACTCCTGCTCCTGATTTGGGGGGCTCTGATATTCCTTCACCACATCACATGCCAGGTAATGAGTTATAATTTGTGTAATTTAATTTTCAGTCGAGCTCGCACCACATCTTCATCACTTGAGCTTGGTGAAGCAGGCATATTTGACAACACCTAATTTGGTGGGATCTGCTACTCCTTCACTTGACATATCAGGTAATTAATTATAACTTGTATAATTTGTTTTTCAATTGACTATTTTAGTACTAACTTGTAATAGGGACTTCAACTCGACAACCAACAATTGTTGGTCTTGAGAATTTGCCATATGGAGTCATTCCGCCTAGTGGCATTATGGTTGATGACCCGATCAATCCGAAAGTTGAAGAATCATTTAATTAATTTTAATATCAAAATGTGTTGGTTTCTAACCATTTTTATATTTTTCAGAACAACTTTTATACCTGGAAGCATCATTAGAACTATTAGTGACATAGCCATTAGTCGACTTCCCGTAGGTGCATCTTCTTGGAAGTAAATACCAATTGGTTTGAGAGATGCTATGTATAATGATTTTAGGGTAATTTTTTTTTAATAATTTAGACTTGTTATTACGTATTTAATTTTTTTTGTTGAATAGGGAAGATATAAATTTCAAGAGGGTCTCCATGAGTTGACCATAAAAAAGCTTTTTGTATTGATTGCTTCTCGTCGGCTTAGTGGTGTTCTCTACAATTATCGGGAAGCCGCAATGAAAGCAACCAATGGTAATATATTAGAAGCAAAAAATAATGTGCCTGTGGGGATAGCTGGAGATGTTTGGGCATCTCTATGTGATCATTGGTATGTTGTAAAAGTTAGAATTTAATGATATAGAATTTTAAAATAATGCATTACATTATTTCTCATTTGTAGGAATGACGACAAGTGAAAAAAATGGTCTGTAGCAGGCAAACAAAATAGAGCCGCTATGGTAGAATCATCGCGGCACACGGCAGGATCTGTGGGATTTGTTGAACCTAAACTTCGAATGGTAATTTCTTAGGTTTAATAAATTTGATTACTCACTTTAATTACAATGTCAACTTTTATAATGAGATGAAATGTTTATAATGTTTTATACATAACAATTATAATGTTTTTGATAGGAAAAAGCTACTCAAGGTGTGGTCGGTTATCGAGATGTGTATAAGAAGATGCACACTAGTAAAAAGACTAATGAATTTGTCACCGCAGAAGCACAACATGTTATCGTATATTTCAAACACTTTTCCTCTTTGTATATTGAATGATTTACTTTGAATAGTAATTTTTATGTATCTAATTTTATAATTAATATTATTTTCAGGATAGTTACGATATGTTGTTGGCAGAAAAGTATGCAGATTCACAACCCCCTTAGTTTGATGCAGAGGTATGGCATCAAGCTGCCGGGCTTACTAGTAACGGGAGACTTCGTGGTATAGGTCCTTTGCCATCTTCAATCATGGGCGCTTCTTCTATTGGTCCTTCATCCGGCTTGGGTGACACTCCTCCCACGATTCCTCTACATGAAGTAGAGGCTATCGTTAGGAATATAATACGACAAGATGTTGGACCAATGTTTGATGCGATAATGAGTTATATGCGTGATGCGACCATCTGATTCGGGACATGATTAGGGATTACATCTTGTGACATTTTTATATAAATTGTGGTACTTTTGTTTATCGTAGTAGATTGTCTACTTGTGATATTATGTGATATTTAGACTTTTGATGACATTATGTGATCTTATGCGATATTTTAGATGAAGATATTTAGACTTTTGGTGATATTATGTGTTATTTAGATGGATTCACAGTTTCTGAGAATTATGAATGTAAATGGATTTTCTTATTTTTTAATATAATTTTTTTAAAAAATTTTTTGAATATTAGCGATGAATTTGCGACAGAGGCCCTACTAAATTATTATCTCTATTAGCAAGCAATCTACGACCATTTAGCAACAACTTAGTGATGGATTTAGCGACAACTAAGCGACAAATCCGTGACAACCATCGACAAGTCGGCGAGAAAAAAGTCGACAAGGACAATAATTGTGGTGGCAGCTTAGCGACATGTTGGCGACTAATTCGCCACTAATTAACGACAAATTTGCGACAGATAACATTTGTCGCTAATAGCGAGTAATATTTAGCGAAAATGATGTTTTGTAATAAATGCGTCGCAAAATGCTCGCATACCTTTTTAGCGACAAAGTAGCATCAAATTGGTGACAAAACTATTTGTAGCTAAATCGCCTTATTCTTGTAGTGAGGAACTTAACTATGCAACCATCAGAACGCGGTTAAACCATGCATTTACAAGCAATTTCATAAGTACGTCACAATTTAGTCACATAATTAATGATCCTTGTTTGTAAGATTGTCATTTGAAATTGGAGCTTTACTATTGGATATTTGATAGAAAATAATATTTCCATATGCTATCATGTGCTTCAAAATACTAGCATTCCTTTGATAGAAGCCACTTGAAAATGAAGTCACAATGTTTGGATAACTAAAGTTCTGTCCTTTATATCTTTTCTCATTAGCAACACGAATAAAAAAAATCCCAATAACATCAAATTCATATTAAGTTATACTTTTTATAAAATATTAAACACCAAGTTATAAAAACATTCAAGAAGCTATAGTTTTGCATACTTGATTTTCAACTACAACTTATTCTCCTTATTTTCTTTTCTAAGATAATTTCAAATGATGGAGCTTTTCTTTTTCCAGTTGCATACTTCAAAAGATTTCTCCTTTTCACTAGGATTGCAATACAATTGTCAATACCATAAATATCACAACACAATTGTTCAATTATCTATTTAATCTTTGAAACTACCATACGAACCATAAGGTCATGTCGAGAGTTCTCGTATATTAAGAGAACATCATGCCACGTGAGGCATATCAATCATAAAGGTCGCAATACGCAAAATATGATGACCCACATTTTTCATCTTTTATCTCAATTACCTACGACGTCTATCTTTATCAATTTATCCACTAGGCACCTTTATAATCTGGTGTACAATCATGGGATAATATCAATCATGTCATAACAATTAGGTGTCAGTCAATAAATCCATACATCTATTCTCATTAATCGGTTTTTCATCGATTTCAATTCTCCATTATCAATTATTAATAACAATATGTGATGACATGTCATCATGTCCATAATTCAATCTTATCGATAAGTCAATTATCGATAATCAATTTAACAATGATTATATGTAACAATTCATGACAATCTATTATCATATCAATAATTCAATCATAGCAATAAATCAATTATCAATAATCAGGTCAATTATGATACTATTATGTCAAAAAATTATTGATATAATAATTATCATAATCAACCCTTATCAATAATTCAACAATAATATTTTTTTATAACTAAACCCAGGTCGGGTGGGTGAAATTCGAGCGGGGTTCTATGTTGTTCGACATCCAAAATCTCGACCGAACTAATTTTTCATGCCATCACTTAGATGATGCACAATTAATCGCAATCATTCAATCTATGAGCTTATGTCAATTAATAGTAGGTCGTTAATCCATAATCAATTATCATCTATCGATTCTTAATTATTGATTGGCAACAATCAATATAACACGCAGAATCAATAAGAGGGCCAATACATAACAATGCATGGTCAAGAACGATCAATCACAGTGAAAAAAATATGTTTCCTGCCCTCGAAAAATGACATGCGTTAGTGGGAACATGGACCATTTTCCCAATCCATAATTTCCACCTCGGCCAAGCAGAACCCGCGACGAGTCTGCTGCGAACCCGAGCCAGGTTGGCCGGTTCGCGTTCCTATTCATGCGCATGATCAACATGGGTCTCGTTCATTGGAACACGATTTGTGTTGTCAAGCATTGTTCGCGTCCAAATTGGATAACTCGGGCCATGTTTGGCTGAACCCGAGCCGTGTTGGTCTCAACATGGGTCGTGTTCATTGAAGACTGTCCATTTTAATCCGTTCCTCCAGTTGTATCGTGTAGTGCCCAGGTCGTATTAAACGAAACTCGAACCGTGCTAAATAAAACCCGAGCCTAGTTTTGTCGTCGTCGTGAAATTGTATTTCTGACACAACTTCTGGTCATCCTATCTGTACCATACGATATCCAATCGATGCAAATAATATATCAATGTAATCTCTGTATAACAGAGAAGAGTCTAGAGAAATCGATGCCGTGAGGATCTCGCTACGTACCTTAAGTTGATTGAAAAATCAACTGCACTCCTTTCTTTAGAGGACTGCACAAACATCAAACTTTGGCCGGGATTACTCCCTGTCCACATTCCGAAACTTGCGGCTACCACTTGAAAGGTCTTCTCCTATATGCTGGCTTCGAAATCAACCACCGCGTGCTCTCTGTGATGCCTCAATTTGTATAAAAATGGACAAAGTAGGGCTCGTGATGCAAAAATTCTATTTGGCTGAAAGGGAGTTTCCAGCCACCATTTAATGCATATTTATAATTGTAGGCTTGAGTTTTCACTTCTATTAGGCCTAGGACTCTTTTAGAATCAATCTTGGCCATCCATCGTTAATTAACCCTTTGTTAAATATTCAGAATTAATTAAATCCGAATTTAAGTAACCATACTTATAACAATGTTCACCTCTTCTCAAAATCCATCTTATCTTTCCAACTTCTTCTGTAATTTTCATTAATTTTGGAATTAAATAATTCTAGAAAATTAAATACTAATTTTTCAAATCTAAATAACTAATTAAAATATCTTTTATTTAATTTTGGAAAATCTGAGCCACAAATAATACATCATAACACATTCTTTTTTTCTTATTTCTCTCAAGCATACTCATAATATTTGGACATATTTGACTATATACAATTTTGGCCCATTCTATTTTTTCATTATTCCTAGTCATTAACTGCCGACATATCATTTTTAACATTGTGAAAATAGTTCCGTCACAATCTAATTAAATGATTTTGAAATATAATTGCATATCAAATCACATTTAGAACTTGTCCCAAAATGCGATCTTGCCCAATATTTAGGTGCCTTCTTTGTCAAGTAATTATGAGCCTTAGAATCCAGGATCTTAAGAGTTTCCATTGCTATTTTTTAGTCCTCTTTAGTGTAAACACCAGCAACATGACATAACCAAACCTTCAAATCTTGCCCTTTAATTTTTGCCTTAAACTTTGAGGATAGGTGCCTTATGCAAATTCTATTTTCGTCTCTCGAGCATTAACTTTGCAAAAGTTTGTAGTAATCCCTAAGAAATGACATCAAAATTATTAACAAAATTGACAAGAATAATATTAATAAATAATTAACAAGACTAATATACTTTCTATCTATCAGAACACCCACCCCATATCGTCATGGGTTTCAATTGCATCTATAAGATGTTCAAGAAATCATTTTCAAGATTCTTTACATTCTGACTCCACTACTGCAATAGTGATATGGTACATTTGATTATTTGCATCTCTTATAACTGCATTCATCAAATGACCACTCAGGCTTCCTTTCAAGTGGAAAGCATCCAAACCAATACTAGGTGGATACCCACTACAAGACCTATTATTTGAGCAAAAAAACTAACAAATACTCATTGAAAATGGGATGGATATTTTGGAGAAATTATTTAAACACCCACTCTTGCCATGCTTCCAGGATTATCTTCTTGCACATCAACAACAACATAATCTTCTTGCACATTTTCCTCTCTACTATGTGCATCAACTTTGTATCGATCTGTTACATAAAATTAGGTTGTGTAGCCACATAAGGTACTTCATGCATAATAGGCAATTCAACATCAAGATCCTTATAGCAAGCTTTTCAATAATGGCTATTGTTGTAAAACTCGGCCCAGCCAGTTGGATTAGTGTCCATGAGTTAAAATGGCCCGCATATCACGGGCCCGTTGTTTGCTTCACCAAACACCCATGCGGCACGACACCTCCCCTCCTTGTGACATCCCATCAACCTCCAAGAACACTACTGGAGAGAGACCATCTTGATTCATCCCTCAGCATGCCACGCCGCAATGCATAAGTAGAACACATGAAGAATCACACATAAGATAAAGGGGAAAACTTGGGTTCCATCTCTCTATCCGAAATGTGGCAGATACATGGGACTTATATACAAGTGCTGAGTTAGTTACTCGCCTAACTAACTCCCCAAATCTAGCTTTAATATCAAAGATCCTCCATGATCCTCTAATTTCAGGGGATCCTCGATGATTCTTCGTTATAGCAAAACCTCTACATGTAATCCTCTCCTCCTCAAGGATTCCATGATCTTCGAATGGTTAGGATCCTCCTGCATTCCAATGCTGCCGCCTGCCAAGCCTCTCGTCCCAGAGGCTTCCTACTCAAGTTTGGGACTCCTTGGGATGGTGTCGACCCTTTGCTACCAAAGTGGGTAGTGGCGACGCCGCCTGCGTGCCACTACGTCCCAAGCTTCTTGCTCGTCCCAAACTTCAAGTCTTCATCACAAAGCCTCCTACTTTGGTTCCATGCGCATCGGGTCACCCCCGCATCCCGACGCATCCCAACGTCACATGATGTGCCATGCGCGTCCCAGCTTGCTGTCGCTACATCCCAATATCATCCTGGGAGATGGAAAAGAGCGGAGCGTGACACGCGGGGCATCCAAAGTTTGGCCATGGGATTGACGCACTTTGACCGGACAAAATTGGGGTTCAATCGGCTAACCCGGCAGATTTGGCCGACCTGGTCGGGTCAAGTTGTAAAATATAAAAAAGTATTAAAACTTTGCTTAAAATTTATGTTTCAATATCTTCCTTGATCACATATATAAAATTTTGTCGATTTTTTATTTATTTATAATTACCTCACATTTTTTTATTTAGCAGATTTTTAGTTGATGATTTAATTTATTATTATATTATTTGATCTGAAATATTTTATGTTACTTTATTATATTATATTTTATAAATAAAAATATTATATATTACCAATATTATAATAGTTTCTTTAACTTATTTATTTTTCTATTAATTTATATTATCCGATCCGATTCAACTGGTCCAACCGGTCCGCCCTAACCCATTGGACAATCCGAGTCGATGGTTGGATCGGATCAATAATGGCATGACATCAACATCATCAGCCTCAATATATATGTGAGTTATAGCACTATTCTTGATTTAATTAAATTTTTATAAAAGATAGAATTTTTTTATAAATATTGATTATAATTAATTTAAAGCTCTTATTTTATTTATTATCAATTAGATAATTTTATACAACATATATTTAAAAGTTATAATATATATAATACATACTTAATATATTTATAGACTATGATATTAAATAACAAAGCTGGGAATGAATTCCAATATTGTAAACTAAGATCTGTTTATGTCGCGTAATAGGTCAATCCGACCCATGCCCACCATTAATATATACTGAAATTTTGTTGAAAATATTATTTAATTATTTATATTATTATGGGTTACATTGATATGCTGAACAATAACCTTATTTTGACTACAACCCATAAACTAAGGATTAGTCATTTACTTACCCTTGAGAGTTGTTTTATTTGCCACACTGATAGATTTTTCTTTTTTGATCTTTTGATTTATCCAATTATAATTTTAACCTTTCATATCAGTGAAAGAATATAAAAATCTCAAAACTATAATTGCTTGTACAGATGTAAAAGGAAAAAAACATAGGTATATTATTTTATTTTAAAATTTTAATTAAATTTGTTTTCATTTCAAAATTATGAAGTGGACAAATGTAATTATAAAAGGAAAAAGTCATCCAAAAAAATCATGGAGGATAAAATGAAATACTTTAATAGTTCGGTAGAGGAAAATAGTTAATTATTCAATTTAGTTGCTAAAGTGAAACAGACTACAGTTGAAGGAAGGAAAATAATATAACCCTATACTAGTGCATTAGGACATATGCAATATACTATTAGAGATATGGATTAATATGAATATAAGTGCTTATTGCATTTTAACTTTTTATTTGATTATTATTTCTTACTGGGTATCTTTCGATTTTTTATATTTAGTTCTGATTTCTCACTACTTTGTGTCATCATTTTGAATATAGAAAAGTTTACAATATGTTTAACAATGGGAACTAGATTAGAATCCATGCCTGATTTGATCCTATCAAATAATAAGACATTTGATAGTTTTTGAACTGAAAGTGGCAACCAAAGGTTAAAAGAGCCAGGTGCACTTCATTTCTTCTTTTGGTTAATAATGTGACATTAGTTTATTCTTTTACATGTTTCTTCTCTTATTTTCTCTCTTTTTCTTCCCTCAGACACACAGCTCCTCATCTCTTTCTTTTATTTTTAATTAGAATAATCATCAATATTAAACATATTAAATAATATCCATAATTAAATGAGAAACATCTTCATATAAAATAGTTTAAAGACTTAATTAGACTAATACAACTCATGATCTTTATTATCCCTAATATGTGCACATTTGTTATCATGAGTTGGACTTGCCATCGTCTTTAGTTCTAATTAATTACACGGATCCACATCCTTCGACTAGAGTATGTGAAGGACCATATATGTCATGACATAAAATATACTACTACATGGATATGCAGGTATCATGTGAATATCAAGAGCAAAAATGAGACATTACTTCATTAACTCATACTTCAAAGAAATACAAGCACAAAGTATAAATTATTTATTCCGAAAAATATAGATACATAGTGTAAGATATTATTTTTTTAAAAAAAATACAAGCATTAAGTATAAGTTATTAGTTCTCATCCATTGTAATAAGTAGTGCATACTCTCCATTAGGTATATTATGTGTTTCTGTGCAATAATCATTTACAACATATAATTTTCTATTTCTAACCTAATTATGATTGCACATGCATAAAAATGTGTTAGGTTTTAATGGTCATCAATTAAGTTTTCAAAATCATAGTTATAACATGTGTACGGATCAAGATAAATAGAAAGAATATCATACTATTCATATAACCTTCATTACATCAATTAAACAATAAAATACGGGCTTATGGCTATGAAAATTATGTCACAACTCATTACATTACTTTCACGTCGTGAAATATATAGTTTCGAGCGAGAGGTAGTAAGAATCACTATCTTTTTTTTTTTTTGCTCACTCATGACCGTGATAAAGATGTCACATCTGTGTTATCCTTTTGTCACACTCATTAAATATCAATTTATGATTGTGAGAATGATCTGAAGAACATTACTCATATAATTTCTCATTTGCTCCCAATCGAGACAAAGATGTCACGTCCGTGAAACTTGATTTCATTAAAAAAGATCTCAAGACTCAATGGTCGCTTACGGTCATGATTTGATAATCACACTCATGATCTCAAGACCCAATTGTTTGGTGAGATTTTTTGTTACATACAATTTGGATAAATCAATATTTTGATAGAGTCAAAGCGAAAAAACATCATATGACAATTATAGAACATTATCAACATTATTCAAGGTCTTTTCTCCAAATCGTACATGATCAGTAAAATTTAGTAAAATTTCTATATCCTACATCCCTCTTCAGTTTTAGGATAAGATCTAGGTATGACCTATGTTTAATTCTCAATCCACTTAAGCACACATGGAGAATGAAGAAAGAATTTTGGATCCCCTTTACATACATCTTCACAACCTTCTACATTGATATCATTTGCTTTGTCTGTTAATTTCTTCCATTCTTTAGACATATATAGGAGTCAGTAGCCGCCATGCCGAAAGAAAGAACAAAAGAGGGTTTCTATAGGATTTTCCCCATTTGTATGTAAGTCAAGAAGATTTGTGAAAAGATAAAATCATTCTTATAAAAAAAATTTGGGGTATTATAGCTTATTTACCTCCGACTTAAGCTGATGTACATGTAATAAAAAAAAAGAAGAAGAAGAACTACATAGTTAACTAATGAAGTCTAAACTTATTTTGAAAACATAATAAATAAAAATTATCTAGCTATTTGTAAAGTTTTTAAAGCAGCTTTTGACAAGTGAAATCATTATTTCTTTGATTTCTTAACGAATAGATGAATTGACACATTATTTTATGTGTTTGGATAGAATTTAATGTAATGATGAGAATCAAAAGGTTAAATAGATAGGTTAATTTTAATAGATGTTTGGATAGACTATAAGAACAGAAAGATAAAATATAATTTGTAAAAAGATAAGTTAAGTTTGAATTTAAAATCATGAATTATTTTTTTTAATTAAAGATATAATGAAATTCTTAGAGAAAATATAAGATAGTAAATTATATCATATCAATTATTTTATAATAAATATATTATATTTCATAAATAAAGCATTAAATTGTTAATAAATGAAACATTGGATATGTACTATTTATAAAATATTAACTTAAACGAATGAGTTAATTTTTTAATATGAATTATATAAAAGTTTTAATATAACGATTGTGTTAATTAAAAATAAAGAACAAAATAAAAAAAATAGTAATTAGGTAAATAAAAATGTGTGAAAAAAGGAAGATTGGGAAAATAAGAGAAGAAAAAAAAATGATATCATATCTTTGAAAAGGAAAAAGAAAGTTCACCCACCTCTTTTTTTCTGTAGCCACTGATTCGATCCACTCTTTCCATCTCTAGTTTATTTCGAAATCTGTCAAATATTTTGTCATTAGAAAAAAAATTCAATCGGAAATAAAAAAGTAATTCCAATTATTAAACACTGCCACGGGCATCTCAATGAAATTATACACTATATATACATGCAAAATTATACACCATTAATTATTTATTTGCAATAGTGACACCCACCAGGGTTACACTCAAGTTAGTGGTGGAGGTAAAAATTATTTCAGTGAGTTCACTAGTTAACTATTATATAATTTCAACATATATATATATATGTAATATTAAATAAATAATTGTATAATTTTTGTTGACTATTTTTTTAAAAAAATTAAAAAGAAATACATATGTCAATATGTGAAATGCCTCCGCCTTTGACTCAAGCACATAGTCACATGCGTTATACATGCAAAAGAAAAATATCGTATTCTTGCAATTTTACCTTAGAAATCTATTTATTACTTTTTTTCCAAAAGGGAGAGCTCAAATAAAGAATGCATATAGTGACCTATGTTTTGATTGATAAGCTAATTTTTTTTATCGGTAGATCTTGTGTACCTTTTATTATTTTTTGTTTTTTCCCTGATAATATAAAGGAATATGAAATAAAATTAGTTTTGTACTTAGGATATGAAATAAAATTTGAAGTTTCATCTTTTTGCATGCCCCTCCAACTTCTAGTGCAGTCGGTGGTGGCGGTACCACGTGGACGGTGGCGGTAGGCAAAGTTTGAAAATAACAAAATAGGAAAAAGAAATAAAACAACGAGAAAAGAACAAAGAAAAAAAAGGAAAGCAAAGGCTTTGAGACCTGGCACACCATCCCAACCTAAACGATAACCACTTGAAGAATTTTAGGAAAATGCTTTTCACATTTTCATCATTTATTTAGCAAATAAAAAAAACATACCTCAAGAGAGCATTAGATATTATTTTAGATTATTCCACAGCAATTTATTTAACAAATATTATTTGTCGCCAAGCAGCAAATTGCATTTAGATTCACCCCGCCGTCACCTCAAGGTGATGACATTTCCATAAGCTAATCGGATAAGCTGCTTCTTCGAATCCAAGAGCAAAAGAGATGACATCGATGGATATGAGCTTAAAAAGAGTCAGGGGCAAAACTCAAATGCTAGGAATGCAATATTCCCGAATAATATTAAAGGTAAACACTTCTTTTTCAGAGCTGGAGCTGCGATCGACGGATGTTAATAACTATAGCAGTGCATACATTTGAGAAAGGCATAAAAAGACACAAAGTAATGCAGCTCAGCGATGATATTTCTTAGCCGCCAAGGTATATGAGCTTGGAGATTAACAACATGCACAAGGTTAGTTGAGTCTCATTCCAGCCAAACGTGTGTACGTGGTACCCCTTCTTCTTTGCTTTGCACAATCCTGTCAATGCGCCCCAAGCCTCCACATGAAGGACCATAGCAGTCGATAAATTGAGAGCACCAACAAGAAATAAGCTATGAATCCGGCACCAACAGCTTTGTAGGGTCCGATAAAGGACCCCACTGAGCTTACTTTAACCCAGAGAGGGGGCGGGAGCTTCCACCGGACCCAATGGTCCATGGAGGTCGGAGCCTCGGGTAGGTGGATTCTCGCATATTCCATATGAAGCATCAAAACTCGAACCCAAACCACGAAAATGGTTGCTCTCCTGTTGGTGAATACTTCAGGGCCCCTTGTTTCTCACACCGGGTTCGCCCACGTGAGCTTAGGGGAATCTGAGTATTACCCAATTAACAGTATTGCTGGCGTACGAACGAAAGGGGGGGTTCGGGGGGCCCCGCCCCCCGACGGCGGTCCCGCTCGCCGGTGAGCGGGCGGGGGTTCGGGGGCAGCGCCCCCGAAACCTAGACGGGTTTTGGGCTTTTGTTTAGCCGGCCCGTGTGGTTCGGATTAGGTTTTTTTTCTGTTTGTTTGGGTTTTAAACCCGGTTTGGAGAGGCTATTAATAGCCTAATTTCTGATGTAATTTGGTGTGGCGGCTGTAAACCTAAACGATATAGTGGAACCTCTTTGCAGGACGTAGCCCTAATCTCAAGGGTGAACCTGGGTAAATTTCGTGTGTCTCCTCTATTTTTTTCTGCAATCTCTCTGCGTTCTTCTCTCCTTGTTCTCGAATTTTCCCATCATCCTGGAGCTAAAGTGCATATCATTCTGCATATGCTAAATCCCTCATAAACAAAAAGCAAATAAAGAGCGAAGACAATGTTTTGAATCAGACGAGAGCTGCTCGCGCTCGTAACCCATAAGCCCTCTGTCATAGTCAAGTTGTTGAAAAACTTTTCACAAAAGACTGGACATTCAAAAAAACAGATTGGTATTTGTTTCAATGTGAAGACCACACAACAGGTAGGTTGGATCAATATGAGAATAAAAAAGAGAGATAATATCTAAGGTAGGTAGCAGAGAAACTATTTAACTTTGGGGGAGGGGGGGAATAGATATAGGCTGAATTTGCAGTGGGTCGCTCATGAGTGTCATGTGCCAAAATCCACCTATCATCATGGGCTATTGTCGTGAGAAAAAATAGAGGAAATCATCGCAGCTAGATGTGGACCAAAACGTTCATACAAAAGTGGCAAATTCCAAGAACGATTAGTAATGAAATAAAAAACCAGTTTATCGTATAAAGAAACATTCACATTTACAAAAGTAGGCATAAAAGATAAAGATGTTAAAAGAGCCAAGGGTCCAACATGAAATTAATTTGTGTTCTAGAATCCAGAGGATATAAGTTTATGCAAAGCACATCTAATTAGAATGTCATTCTCCAATTTCAAGAGGGTTTCCTACAGTTAAGGGGTCACCAAGCTGAGAGGATCCATATTTAGCATTCACCATCAAAGCCCAGGGGTTATTTTCATTATTCAAAACAGCCAGTAATTTCTTTGCAAGTAATGAGGTACGAGTGAATTGAACTTTCCTGACGCCCAGGCCAGGAGAAGGGCAATTGAATAGTGTGTCAGTTGAGCAAATGTAAGCCTTTACGTGTACCAGTATTGGAACAAAGAAAACTAGTAAAAGTTTCTCAAGAGAATCTAATAAGCCACTAGAAAGATAAACATTTGTTGATGCATGAGCAGGAGTAGAGTTTAAGACAGATTTAATATGGACAGTTCTTCCAGAGTGATTAAGTAGGCAACCTTTCCAACTAGCAATTCTTTTGGAGACTTTGTCAATAAGAGCACTTTATTATTATTGGGTATGAATTTATAAGATATGAGCACCAAATATGTGAAAGGGAATGTACCCTATTTAATATCAGGAGCCCTCTTGATTGGATTCTTCCTAATGAGGCTCAGTTTGGGTGGGAAATGAATCTCTACATTATTCACCTTTTGGTTAGTCAATCTATTGTAGATGTCCATGATTTTTACTAGATTTTTGCATTTTTTTGCAGTAGCATGCATACAAATGAGTAAATCATCTCCAAATAGGAGACGACTAATTATTACTTGGTTATGGGTGAAATGAGTGAACGAACTATTGATCACAGCCTAATTAAGAAATGAGGAAAGGACCTAAGTTATTAGAACGAAGAGGTACCCTTTGAGTTGGAGAACTTGTCTGATTGGATTTCATTTACTTGGCAAGAGAAATGTGGAGAGTGGATACAAGCATTGATCCAGGCCACAAAAGGGGTGAGAAACACATTCTCTCAAGTACAAAAATAATGGCATTCCATGAGAAACGGTCAAAAGTTTTGGCCATGTCCATCTTGATCAGGATGTGCTTCCTGATGCCAGTGTTTAAGGAGTGTGCTATTTCTTGGACTAAAGCAATATTATCCTAAATATTTCTTCCTATCAGTCTGAGCATGGTCAATGAGTTGGGGCAGTCTATTGGCAATGATCTGTGCTACTGCCCTATAAATCACGTAACAAAATTTAAATGGGACTATATTCTCGTACTTGTGTAGGGTGGGACTTTTTAAGTATGAAAATTCATGTGATGTTGCCCCAATCTTGCAACATGTTACATGTCAAGAAAAAGGATTGAATTGTTTATGCTTATAAAATTTCAGAGTGAAACCATTTGGCTCAGGTGCTTTGCTAGGTGGCATGAACCAAAAAGCATTCTGGATCTCATCAATGGTAATCGAGGCAATTGTTTTATCATTCCAAGAAGGGTGGAGGGAAGGGAAAGGGTCCAAAAGGAATGATTATTGTGTTGGGTGGCTCAAATTCCTAGAGTTCCCTGTATAAGTTTACAAAATTACTAAGGATATCCTTGCCAGTTGTGACCATGTCCCCATTTTTAGTTTTAATTATACTTATCTGGTTTTTCCTTGGCCTGATCATAGTAGTTAAATGGAAGAACTTAATATTTTTATATCCATCCAATAACCATGTGGTTCTAGATTTACTTCATCACTTAAGGTAAATATGCCTAAGTAAGACATAGTGTTTCTAGTAAAGGCTCCTAAGAGTAGGCCGTTCCTGAACAGTAAGACCCCTAGCCTCATCCAAGGCCTCAAGTTATCTAATCTTATCTTTGACCTTCTGAGCATTAACCTCTAGTTTGCCTAGTCCATGTGAGTTCCAATGTAGGGTTCTTTTCATAATTATGACAAGGTATTGATGTATGAAAGTTTGAGGGGTCCTATTGGCCTAGACAAAGTGGACAATCCCCTTAGGTTCAGGATATTCTAACAAAAAAAGTTCATATATAAATAATTTAGCTTTGTGTACCCTTGAACTTGTATCAATTAGCAATGGAGAATGGTCTGATGCACATTGTTCCAAGGTGTGGATTGTCATGCTAGGAAAGAGAGATGCTCAAAGATGATTGGGAAGATATCAATCTAATTTGCATAAAATTCTAGCAAGCCTACTGTAATTGTTACACCAGGTGAAGTGTGGACTAGAATTAGATATGTCAACTAGGTCGTGCGTGCTGTAATGGAAGGTGAGAGGTGGAAGGGGGATCCACCCCGCTTATCCTCAGGATAAATGGAACTGTTAAAGTCCCCCTCAAGAACCTAGGAGACATTGCTTAAGGGATGGGAGGAAAGCTCATGCCATAGATGTGTACGTTCTAAAGATCTTGTGCTAGCATATAAATTGGTAAACAGATAAGAAGACAGTAGCATGAATATATCTACAGGAGATAGTAATAGGGGTGACCTGAGCAAGATCCTACCACCAAGCAAGAATTAGGTTGCCTGCAACTCCGGTTCCAAGAGACCAGGAACCACGCCAAGCCTGTCCAAGTAAGATTGAGAATCATTTGTATGAGTTTCAATAAGAATGATTATACCTAGTTTATTCTTGAAGTTAATATTGACGAGTCAATCATGAACTTTGTTCCTCAGCGCGTCGCAGTAATTGCAAACTATGACCTTCAAAGGTTGAGGTCCAAGCGTCCGAGCACCGCATCCAATGCTAGAGACTTGACACCATGAATTGCAAAAACATAGGAGGTTTTAGTTCTACGATCATTTATAGTAGTTTCTTGCTTACCTCGGTGATGCATGACATTTTATACATATTTATTTCATATCATTCGGTCTATTTTTCATAATTTTATTCTATTATATATAAATTTTCCTCATTTTTAATTAAAACTTTCAAAGAATCAGTTGATACATAATTTATTATTTTTATTTCTGCAGCAGCCAACACGGTCCGCGTTTGCCAGCAACACAACCCATGTTTCTTTCAACATGGTCCATGTTAGCCAGCAATCACCATATCTTCAAAATTTGAAAGATTGGGAGGAAATCACTCTAACAATATAAAATATCTCCTGTTATTAATAGCACGATTTGTGTTGTTAATTTCGCAAGATCTCCTCAACCAAATCATTATATTTTGATTCATGCGGTATTGATTCACGTTGATTCTCAGGAGGCAGATGCATTTTCAACTATAAAAAGGGTTCCATATCACCTCACTTAAACATCCAAGTCTAGAATTCAAAATCCATTGCAAAGGCAAGAAGAGAGAGAGCCTGGTCGTCTACTTGATGGAGATTCTTCTAGAGGAGTTTAGATCGTTTTGAAGAGATTATTTCTCCTTTTTTTCTATCTTTTAATCTCTTATTTATCTTTCTACTGCAATCTTGATAATTTCTCTATCTATGTAATAGAGTTCTGATTAGGATCCATTTATGTTGGACTTTTCAGATCGTTGAATAAGATTCACTATTCTGAATTTTATGAATATGTATGCTGATTTTAATACTTTTTTCTGAGTACTCGATTTTAACCTGTTGGTATTATCGAGATTTGTTCTTTTAATCTCTCTCAGTTGATTGATTTTTCGATAAGAATTTCATATCTCATCTCTATTTACTCGGTTGAGATTTAGAGATTTGTGAATCATTAACTCACTCGGTTGTTTTTTTTGAGATGGGATTGCATCGCTAAAGCATCTTATCAAAAGTTAGTTAGAGATTGATTCGAATGAACTTTCTCTTTCTAATATTGTCATAAGATAGTTAGGTCATCTGGTTTGAGACCTTTACTTTTTAGCATCCTTTCCATCAGAAATTTCGGATTCGTTTTAAATCTTTTATTGAAAGATATTGTTACTCTCATCTTGTCTGAATATTTTTTATTTATTTATTTTGAGACTTTAGGCTGGATCAATTTTAATCTTCTTTGTTTTATTTATTTTGAACCAAATATTATCTATTTTTCTCATCTGATTAAATTAAGATAAAAGATAAAGATAAACTAGTCCTCGTGGGTTCGACACTATTTTCACTCTTTATAACTTGATTCGACATAGTGCTCTTGCTAGTATTTCCGCTATATAAAATTATCGCATCAAGTTTTTGGCGTCGTTGTCGGGTATTTTTTTTATCTTTTTCTTACTTCATTGGTTCTTAAATATTCTAATCTTTCTCTCTTTTTCGTATGCCTCATTGTGTTCTACATCTGAAATAGGTCGCATCATTTTGACACGTGCTTCTTTTATCATTTCTATTTTCCCCCTAAAACATACTAGTTTTGGAAGACGACCTGTGTCGACACTTTTGAAATGGTCCGTGTTTTCCCCATCCTCTGATGCTTTTGCGTTGCGCTAAAATTATTACGGTCCGCGTTTACTGTACACAACCCGTGTAGTTATCCCGCGCTTTCTTGTACAAGGTCTGTGTTCCCTTATACACGGCCCGCGTTTACCTTCTGTCTGCAATTTTTTTGGGGGCGACAAGTGTCGACTTTCCTAAAAATAAGACGCCCCATTTTTGTTCAAAACAGTCCGCGTTCATTAGTACACCATTCATGTTCGACCTTCTCTTTTCAACCTCCTCACAAAGACGGTGATTTGGAAAATGACCTGTGTCAACTTTTCTAAAACACTTCGTGTTTGTTCAAAACGGTTTGCATTCTTTGGCTCTCTATTATTCAAGTTGCACTCTCAAACCTTTGAGCAACACATTTTTTTAAAGGATCCACTTCTCTTTGATCTTGATATAGAAAAAAAAAATTTGTTCAATTTTCAATGACGAAAAAGAACAAATCTAATAAACAACCCATGTCATCTGGAAATATCAACAAAACAATTATCGAGGAAGAAACACAACTTGGAGACCCTTCAATATCAGAAATTATCCAAGTTGGTGTTAATCTGCCTAACACAAGTTACAACAAAGAGGTTCAACAATTGTCATCAGAAGATATTTCAACTAACCCATTATCCTTCCTTACACATATGACATGCATGTTGATGAACAAATTTTCTATGCAGGAAGAGTACATTCAGAATATGGAGAATCGGATCACTCAACTCACACAACACAACACAAAAATAGATGTTGCCATCAATTCATCAACTGAGTCAAGAACAAAATTAGAGGACATGTTTAAGCAATTCATATCTGCAATTGATAAGAGATTTTCTTTGCAGGATCAACTCATCCATAATTTGGAGATTCACTTGACACAGTTGAAAGATCAAGCCAAGGTTCACGATGAGATTTCACCTTCATCGCATCCACCTGAGATTCAACAAAGGTTTGATGATATGCAGGCCAAATTTCAACTACTGGAGAAGGAAGTAGTAAATTTTTCTTCTTATTTGGCCCAATCTCAAAAGGCAAGCATTTTAGGTAGGCCGTCAATTTTCATGTGTCCTTGTCATCATCGAGAATCATATCAATGACGATGGAAACCACGAAGATATTATCAACAAAAGACATGGGCTACAGAGTGGAGGATTACGAAGACAAGTCCGTACATAATCGAAAATGGACAAGTTCGAAGGAGGAGCTCAACTTTAGAAGTACCATCTAACACCATCACTACATCTTCAAATCCACCACCACAAAAGGAGGTGATCGCAATACCGGCAACATCATCAGAAAAAACAACATCACAAGCATCGATGTCATCCAAAAAATGACGACCAAAGAGTCCAAAAGTAGAAATTGCAAAATCTCAAATCAAGGGTAAGGTAAAAATTACAGAGATGGCTTGCCAAAAATTGGTGACAATTGGATGTGTGTTCACCCACACTCATTGATTCTCACGATTATAAACACATCATGATCACATAATTTGGGTGAGATTGTTCTTAATTGCAAAATTCGTTCATGATCATAATACTAATCCTTTTATTAAGGATTTTTTTTCTATTTCAGGTCAATTTAGTTTTTCGTAAAATAATTTTAGTTGTAATATTTAGGCACTC
This sequence comes from Pontederia crassipes, assembly GCA_030549335.1. Lineage (NCBI taxonomy): Eukaryota > Viridiplantae > Streptophyta > Magnoliopsida > Commelinales > Pontederiaceae > Pontederia > Pontederia crassipes. Next base: position 11,806,150 of record CM060183.1, read on the forward strand.
ATTTCATAGATAGAGAATTTTGAAAAAAAAAATGACCCGGGTGCATTTTGATATGGCTTGTGTTTTCAACATGGACTAACTACTCGGCCTATTTTTGCAGAAAGTTCTTTTTCAACATGATCCATGTACTTCATGATTCAAAAAAAAATTAAAAATTGCGCCAACAACCACATACCGCTTTTATGACATAGCTCGGGCAGTCATTATAACTGATCGTATTGCAGCAAACTACCTTTTTCGGCGATCCAGAATCATCAACATTTGTGCTCCACCATTGATCAATGTTTTGTCGTCATCATTTTTTTAAAATAATAGGTTGTGTCTTTCTGTTTCTTCTTTCTATATTTCTTAAGTCATTGTTCTGTTACAAACTTTACCTGACTAGGCTAGCATTGAGGACAGTGCTTAGTTTAAGCTTGGGAGAGTTGCATTGATGCATTTCTCATGTTTACTGCATTCGCATGTTTTATTATTTATAGTTGCATTTTTGTTTTTGCTTTACATGCATATCATCTAAAAAAAATTAAAATTTTTAATATTTGGCATCAATTTTAAAAGACATCTAATTGACTTATGAAATTCTACGCTGAAGTTTCTATCGTATCATTGCTATAGTATTGGGTTACTGGAAAAGTAGAATGATGCCAAATAGAAATATGATACCTGAACTACAATTATTTATTTAGTTTGCTTTTATTTTAATTAGATTGGATTAGAGTAGTCTTTTATTGAATGCTTTAAGTACTTGTTGAGCTTTTGAAAAAAAAACTTCCAAAGAAGTTGAATAAAATGAAATGTGTTATCTCTGGCACCTTGGTGTTTTTGGGCGATTAGATCCGTAAGGGATTCTTGCCTGACGACCTAAGGCCAACTGGTCTGGGATCCGTCGATCGAAAACCTGTTACATGAACCACTTTGAGTAAGATGGAGAAACACGCCAGAAAAAGAGAAAAAAAATGTGTGAAAAATGCAATGAACAAGTCACGAATGTTTCTCTGGCACCTTGGTGTGTTTGGGCAATTAGATCCATAGGGGATTCTTGCCTGATGATCTAAGGCCAACTGGTCTGGAAACCATCGATCGAAAACCCGCTACATAAACCACCTTGCGCAATATAGAGAAGCACATGAATGTTTGAATTGCTATAATAACAAGAGAACTAAGCTCAACTTGTACTTATGTTTTCAATATTAAGACTATTATATGATAATCTATAGTTTTATTTTGTCAAGCTAAATCTAGAAATGTTTAAATATGTTTAAGTGTCAGAAATTCTATGAGGCAGGGTCAAATCGCAAGAGGAGAGATGCTTTGGCAATGAACGTGCGAAATAACAGTATTAGAAAAGTATTAGTCATTAGGTGAAATTTATTGTGGAACCATTTTCACTCAGTTCTTACTTTGAAACTTGCTTGAGGACAAGCAATAGTTCAAGCTTGGGAGAATTTGATGCATGACATTTTATACATATTTATTTCATATCATTCAGTCTATTTTTCATAATTTTATTCTATTATATATAAACTTTTCCTCATTTTTAATTAAAACTTTCAAAGAATCAATTGATACCTAATTTGTTATTTTTATTTCTGCAACGGCCAACACGGTCCTCATTTGCCAGCAACACAGCCCATGTTTCCTTCAACATCCATGTTAGCCAGCAATCACTATATCTTCAAAATCTGAAAGATTGAGAGGAAATCACTCTAACAATATAAAATATCTCATGTTATTAATAGCACGATTTGTGTTGTTAATTTCGCAAGATCTCCTCAACCAAATCATTATATTTTGATTCATGCGGCATTGATTCACGTTGATTCTCAGAAGGCAGATGCATTTTCAACTATAAAAAGGGTTCCATATCACCTCACTTGGACATCCAAGTCTAGAATTCAAAATCCATTGCAAAGGCAAGAAGAGAGAGAGCCTCTGGTCATCTACTCAATGAAGATTCTTCCAGAGGAGTTTAGATAATTTTGAAGAGATTATTTCTCCTTTTTTCTATCTTTTAATCTCTTATTTATCTCTCTACTGCAATCTTGATAATTTCTCTATCTATGTAATAGAGTTCTGATTAGGATCCATTTATGTTGGACTTTTTAGATCGTTGAATAAGATTCACTATTCTGAATTTTCTGAATATGTATACTGATTTTAATACTTTCTTCTGAATACTCGATTTTAACCGGTTGGTATTATCGAGATTTATTCTTTTGATCTCTCTAAGTTGATTGATTTGTCGATAAGAATTTAATATCTCATCTCTATTTACTCGGTTGAGATTTAGAGATTTGTGAATCATTAACTCACTCGGTTGAGGTGTTTTTGAGATAGGATTGCATCACTAAAGCATCTTATCAAAAGTTAGTTAGAGATTGATTCTGATGAACTTTCTCTTTCTAATATTGTGATAAGATAGTTAGGTCATCTGGTTTGAGACCTTTACTTTTTAGCATCCTTTTCATCAGAAATTTCGGATTCGTTTTAAATCTTTTATTGAAAGATATTGTTACTCTCATCTTGTCTGAACATTTTTTATTTATTTATTTTGAGACTTTAGGCTGGATCAATTTTAATCTTCTTTGTTTTATTTATTTTGAACAAAATATTATCTATTTTCCTCATCTGATTAAATTAAGATAAAAGATAAAGATAAATTAGTCCTCGTGGGTTCGACACTCTTCTCACTCTTTATTACTTGATTCGACCCAGTGCTCTTGCTAGTATTTGCGCTATATAAAATTATCGCATCACTCGGCCTTTTCTTTTCCTTTTGATTTTCGGGAGCGCAAGGGGACCCATTGATTTCTTCAGTTTTCTCTTGAACTTAGTGGGGGATTGGAGCCTCCAAAACCAGTTCTTTCTCCTCGTCATCTTCCACCTCCGACTCCAGTAGAGCAATCAGGGTTTTAGCCAACAATATCCAGTTGAGATACTCCACCATCACTCCATGCTCCAAAGTGTGGGCCTGCACAAGCTAGTGAGAAGTGGAGGGTTGGCATTAGTCAGAATCGTAGGGGCGGATTCCAGAGAAGATGAGGCGAGCATAGGGGTCCCAATCAAAAGCAAGAGATCTTTTGGGGGGAGCTGTTTCTGGAGAGGGCAGAGTATGAGAGGAGATAGCTCCAGAAGGCTCGTCGCAGGTGGCAGAGACACAACGACCTGCATGTGAGTAGTGTTAGAGGCACGTGAGGAGAGTTGTGAATTTTGTGGAGGTGGAGGAGTGTGTGAGTGGAGAAGAGTTATGTTAGGTTTATGTGTGTGTGGATGCGACATTAGTTCCCGACCATTGGATCCCAACGTTTGATCCAACCGTTGAGAGGGTACCTGCATCTCCACCATACATTTGATTAAGATCAGAGGGTCCAGATAGATCAGAGGAGGCTACCGTTAGGGCTGAGAAGTGATTCTCCATATGGGGCAGTTCACCACCTTGAACTGGGATAGCAGAACTACTACGTTGAATCGGGCCGACTGTGCATCGTGACTCGTGATAGGCTATTGTCGACCAGCCATGGAGTGCAGCATCCAGCATCCATAGAGAAGGACGCCAGCCCAGGCCGAGAGGTTTTCAAGCTACTACTAGTGCCATCCAGGCGAGTGCACGATGCCACCTACGGACAAGCATCAAAATGGTGGCAGATAATATCACATTTGAAACAAAAGGTAGGCAGATTCTCATAGGTAACGTGTTGAAAGCAGTACGTGTTGATAGGTAAGCAAACCTAGATTCCATGCTTTATTGGTTTTAGCAGATCAAGAGAGACACGATGATGACTAGCGAAAGATTCTTCATCCACTTGCAAGACGGAGCCAAAAGAGGGCGCGAGATGACGCAGTGTTGTTGTAGTACACAGTTCCCATGCTAGCCCTGGCAGACGCATCTACACGGGGATAGAGGTAGGGCACTCCTCAAGTGGTTGGAAGAAACTCTTCGCCTGGGTGATATGTAGTAGGTTGTCCTTTAGATTCCAAGGCTATCGCATCAACACCTATAAGCCGTCATCATCCTCAATAAACATAAACATATAATACATGTTACCCAATTCCATGAGTGAAAGCTACCCTTCATATTCTAGAAGGAAGCAAGATCATGACACAAGTTGCTCTGTGAAACCACATGACTGGTGATACGACCTATCAAGCAGCGCAATGAGCATTCAAGGGGCGTTTCTCTAGAGGTAATCTTTGTAGATTACCAAATAATGTTGTATTAAATTACCTGGTCCATCATATTACCTTGTTCACTTTTGACAGGTAATAGGTAATCTGCATTCCTCAAGCAATCCACATTGCCTATGAAGTGGCAATGCGAGGGGAGGCAATCCACATTACCACTTGGGTTGCAATCTTTTTAATTTCACTTTTCGCATTTGTCCTTTACAGATTTATTTAAATAAATTATAAAACACATTAAATAAATTATAAAATTAATCAAATAAATATTAGTTAATCATTATGACTATATTGTTATCATATTTTAAAAATATTTTAATTATTTCATAAATTTTAATTTTATGTGTGAGAATATATTTGTGATTTAAGTTTACGAAGTTAAAAATAATTTATATATCTAAACACTATTCTTTTGATTAGGGGTATATTGGTAAAAATTGTATATTAACTCATAAATCTTTATTTTTATAAATAACTAATATAGATTGTCAGATAAATTACTTATGCATACTAAACAATATAATGTGCATTGCTGGTAATTTAACAAGTGATAATCATTTTAAGAGACAATCTACATTGCTAGGTAATGTTAAATGGCAATGCAGTGAACGCACCCTTAGTTCTATGTGTCGTTTCATATGTAGAGATAGCAACTCCTATGTGATTGTACTTTTTATGCTCCTGATTTGGTTGGGGTGATGAGGGCAGATGTAACATCCTCGCACTTGCGTAGGATATTATCCGTTTTGGGCTTAAGCCCGCACGATTTTACCAAAACGCGTCCTACTAGACCAAGGTCATGTTCCCATATATACTCAGCATCTCTCCCATGACTTATGCATGTGGGACTAATCCAATGCATGTCTCATGCACCCTTCCCCCCTTAGGGGACTCAACGTCCTCGTTGAGTGATCGCACCCCACCATGCACAGAGGCTCCCGCGGAATGGCTCTGATACCATATGTAATATTCTCCACTAGTGTATAATATTATCCGGTTTGAGGCTAAGCCCGCACGATTTTCTCAAAACGCGTCTTTATAGATGAAAAGGGTAGCTACATATAAGTCCATGACCACCTCCGTGTTTTTCTCATGTGGGACTATTCATCAAACCATCTTGGTCATTAGAACTCAGGTCGTTACAATGCATGAGTTGCTTCGTGAACTAAACTTTTGATTAACATTTGTTTATGTTCCCACAATATTTACATTAAGAGATGAATATAAAAGCTATAAATAATTCTCTTATCTTTCTAGAGCATCAAGAATCACCTCATTTGGACAATCACAATAAATGTTATGTTTAAACAAGTGAAGGTCGAAAAGTTTAATTTGAAATTGATATTTTTATGTGCTAAAATTGCACTTAATATTTGAGTATTTTATTATGAGATTTGGATCAACGAATTTATGTAAAAGTTATAAATAATATTCTTATCTTTTCATAAAATAAAATATCATCTCATTTAGATGCTCGTATGAAAAGTTATGCATAAAAGAGTAAAGATTAAAAAGTTTAATTTGAAATGGATAACTTTATGCACTTAACTTTAAATTAAAATTTTACTATGATCCCCCATCTTATGGAAAACCCCTTTCGCTAGCAGCTTCGTTCCTTGACTTCTGCGAGTGCTTCGTTTCTCTTTCTTAGTTACGAGCTCACTTTCGCTAACTTCTTCCTTAGCGTTGAATACTTAAGGACTCTTTTCCAAATTGTAGAATATGAATGAAGCTTATTAAATTTTAGATGAATAATAAATAAAAAAGTTGTAAAAAATTCTGTTAGCTTTCTATAGAATAAAAAATCATCTCATTTGAATAATTGTGCAAAAAGTTATGCTCAAAATAGTACAAGATGACCGATCTTGCAGTCGAAGCACCGGTCGACGGGTCAGTACAGAAAATGCAAAAATAGACCGGTTAAAGACAACAAAATATCAAGACAATGTCGATCAAAGCATAGTCGACTGATCATTCAAACGGCTAGTGCCGAATTCATCAACAATCATATTTTTCCAATGGCTATGGCCGATCGGTAGAGCGGAACGATCGATCGATCAACACGAAGAATACACTATAATGGTCATATTTTGGCTCAAAAAGTGAAAAAACAAGTCCCCACGGCTAAATGGAGTTAAGAAAGCTATAAAAGGGGTCCCAAAGGTGAAAGAATGAATATGACTTCCTAGAAAAAGTAAAAAGAATATTTGTGAAGTTCATTTGAGCTCCAAGTTGTAAATATTTCAATTCTTTCTCTCTTACTCTTGTGTGAAGTTTAACGTTATAAAAGAGAGATTGTGAAGTGTTTTTGTGATATATTAATAGTTGTATAGCTCATGAGTGAAAAGAGGTTGTGTCTTACCTCTTGAACGAAGAAAAGACAAGTGAAAGTTTTCAAGTGAGAGATGTGTGCCTTATTTTCTCTTGAAGTGGAGAAAAGGAAAGAATTGTAAAGGGTTTTTTTGTTGCACCATTTGGAATGAAGGAAGGGTGTTAATGAAATATCCAACGGTCTCGAGGTTGAGAAATCGGAGCGGAGACATAGGTCAAGGTATGATTGAACATCGTCAACAAATCACCGTGCATCTTATGTTTGTCTATCTCCCTTTCCTTCATACTCTATTATGCATGTTATTTCATTATTATTGTGTTGAAGTTTAACAAATTAATTTTAAACTTTCGTGATGATTTTTATAAAAATAAGTATTTTTTATTTAACATCAATTCACCCTCGCCCTCTTGGTTCCTTGTGATCCTACACTCCACTAGCCTACCTTTTTCTACATCAACTTCACACCCCCACCCCCCTTTCTTCCTCATACCCAAAAGCGTCTTGGGGGTTAAGTAGTCAAGGACACGACCAAATCCAAATCCCCCTTCTGTAATATCCCTAAGTTAATAATGCATGATTAGTTGTATGAATGTGATGTTATATTATCTTATTGATAATCTCTATGAATGTGATGTTAAGACTTACACTTCAATATCAACTAAAGTGCGAAAGCGATGGAAATTTACTTAAGGCATGAAAATATGATTTTCGGAAAAATAAAAATTTGGAAAATTAATGTCCCAGTAATTGTTCCTATATATGAAAGGATTCTAAAAGTGATTTTTAAGAATTTTTAGGAGGTGTGTGAGTTAGGTAAAACGTAGACACAAAATCAAAAAATCTGTGAAATCACGATTTTTATTCTTCGGACAAAAAATTAGATTTCGATTCCTTGTTTATTTATTTTTCTAAATATTTTATTTGAATCCAAATGGGGGGTAGTTCCTTATTTACGTGTAATGTCTTAATTAAATAAATAAATAAATGAAAAATACAAAACCATTTACTTAAGGGCAATTTGGTCCCACATTTTGGCCGACTTAAGGCAAATATTAAGGACAATTTGGTCCCACATTTTGGCTGACTTAGTAAGTCGGTTTTCCTTTGCCTTCTTATCCTTCACCTTCTACCTTTTATAACCATTTTCTGTTCCTTTCACCATCCTTGGTCGAATAGCAAAGGTAGAAGAAACCTTACTACATGTTGAAAGAAATTTGAGAAAGAGAAGAGGAAATTAGGATTCTCGGTTGTGGTGAGCTGATACTTCACTTTATTTTAATTTTAATTACATACCTTTCTAATTAGGGTTTCTGTGAACCTTTCCCATCTCATTCATTTTCGAATTTTACTTTAACATGGGGCAAAACTCATGTTGTTCATGGGTAAGATTAATCCTAGCCATGTTCAATTGGTTCCCGAATCTTTAGCTACATATTTCCATACCTTCGAGTAATCCAAAAATTATGCAATTTATTTTTATGGATCCCCTATGAGTCTACTTTCATTTAGCTTTGGAATCAAGTTAATATGATTTCTGTAGATAACGTTATGCTCTTATCTTTAAGGTACTATCACTCTGTCCGACGAAATTGCTACCCGAGGTTGTAAATTATGTATTAAATTTAATATGTCGTGGAATTATTTGATAATTTATGTTGTTATATATACTGATGTTATTTCTTGGATAATTGGAATCACTAGAAAATGATATGTTTAGCGAAAGTTATAAATATTTTACCGAGTCTTACTCAGTTTGTCAGAATGGAGCTTAGGGCAGATTATGCTAGATTGGTTAATTTTATTGTGCTCAGTACAAATAGATATAAATTCAAATAATTTTATGACTTTCACCCTAGGATGTCTACTATTTGGGAAAATTAAAAGTACTAGAACATGGAATGTTTATTATTTTATATAAATCATAAAGTTAAGATTACTCAATCTGTCAGGACATAGAAACAACATAAAAGTTAGGCTGAATGTTGATTTTCATGAGAGTAAACCATAATGAAATAGGAAATGAAACTCAGATTAATTTCTCTGTAATATGAAACTAAAAAAAATTTGAATGATGTCATTTGATTATATATATCAGAAGATATGGATTTTTCTTTACTATTTATGCAATCTGTCATAATATTAGGTCAATCCTTATGTTTAATAGTTACTTAAATTATAAGAGTAAATATTTAAGGTTCATATACCATTGCAATTAATTATGTTTCATATGTGTTAGGTTTGTGCACATATTATAGTAAATGTGTTAGGCTTGTGCTTATATCATAGTAGTAATGTGTTTATTATTGTTATAGGAGTAGAAGAGTAAAGTAGTGAAAAGTGAAAGGAAAACATTTTGTTAGCCCTTATAGGTAAGTTGATTTCTCCTACTCTATGTATTCACCTCTTTTGAATTCGGTGTGACATCGATTATTATACGTATTGAACATGTTTTGGAATGCTATGAATTAATTTCGAGAAATCCAATTATAAAAAGTATATGTGATATGATCTGAATGGATTGCGATGAGTGCAATATTGTTTATTTTGAAATGGTATTGGATATGATTGATCTTCTGATATTCAGGAGATGTTTATTATGTGATGAATCATACATCACATTTGCATTTGCATATATGATAGTTGGAGCTAAGTGCTACATCGCTGATCACGATGGGAGCCACCTCTAGAGTCCAATCCATCATTCTGTTCCCCAATAATGGGATAAGATAGGTTGGAGCTAAGTGCCATGCGGAGCTAAGTGACACATCATGAGTAGTCGCAATGGGGGCCATCTCTAGAATCCGTAGGGGCCACCTCTAGAGTCCACCTATCATTATATGATTTGTTCCCCGAAGGGGTGAGGTAGAATGGAGCTAAGTGATACATCGCTGATCACGATGGGAGCCACCTCTAGAGTCCACCTACCGACCACTGGCTAGTTGGTGATTCGTGCATACATATGAGAGTGTTGCATCGCATACTTATGTTTGATATGTTTAAGTGACAATGAATGTAAATTAAGTGTAATGATTTTGATTGGAATGTTATATATGTATTTATTATATGTGTGAAGATATTGACTTTGATATTATGATTAATGCATGTATTTTTATGTTTCTCCGAATTTATTAGATGGTAACACATAGCTTAGTTATCAGCTTATTGAGTTATTATTTGCTCACAGTGTTGTTGTACACTTTTTCAGATCAGTAGAACTTTTGGGAACGCGAGAGACAGCCTTAGCAGGGTGTGGATCCTTTTTGCTGCTAAGGCATTGAGAAGTCATGTGTCCCACCGCGCGTGTTGGATAGAAGACTTGTAGCTCTCATATTAATTTGTTGGGATATGGAGAGAGTTTGATATGTGCTATGTATAAAAAGTAATTTTGTATCTTGTAAAATATAAATCTTTTATGTCTATGTGGTGGTATAAACCCTATTGTTGTTACATGCTTTGAATGATCAATATAAATTGCGTGGTTTGATTATGTATGTTATCACTCTCCTGTATTATCTAAAGGAGTTATTCACAATTTTTTTAAAAAAAATAAGGAAATATTTGATCGTCCATAATAAGTCACGAGCTCTGATTTAAACCTAAATCGGGATCGTGACATGCATTCATATTTAGACTTTTTGACATTTTAAATATAACTCTAAATTTTTTTAATGTTTATATCATCAAAATATAATTATGTAGAATATAAAAACTTTATTCCAACATGAAGTCTGTGGTGTGAAGAGGAGGAGGAGTCGGTTCGCTTGAGAGCTTGGGGTGGGCGGAGAGAGGGAGTTAGTTCGCTTGAGAACTTGGGGTGGGCGGAGAGAGGGAGGTCGGAGAGGAGAGGCGTCAAGAGGCTTTTCCATCGACGTCTGACTGCTCTCTTTTCTATTGGACTACTATGTTACCTATCACATATCAAACATGTCATGTGGTTGTATACATTTTCATCAATGAAAACATAAATGGCGATTGTTACATTCAAGAGTGGAGGGGCAAATAATAAAGCAAATTAATATTGTCAATAATACCTACTTAATTTCTTTCTGTTTGACAATTAACTAATGGAGGGGTGGGATAGGATATAGTGAGAGATGGGGGTTGGAGTGTGGTGTGTTGTTGGAAAGTTATATTTGGATAGTACGTTGTAAAAAATGATGAATTGGGGAATGAAAGTTTTATTTACTAAAAAGTCATTTTACCCTTTATTACATATAAAATATTTATAATATCTAATGAGTAATAAATATTTATTTCTTTACCACAATTTATTTTTATCATTTTTGTTTTGCCTATTTTTTCAATTTTTATTGTATTCTTTTTTAAGTTATTTTATTCAGCTATTTTAAAAAGTAAAAAATGAGAGATAAATATTTATAAAAGAATAATTATAAATAAAAATTATTTTATCTATATATTATTCACATGAGAGAAATGATAATTTACCAACGAGAGAGAGAGGTGGTTTAATTTGGTAACAAAAGAGATAATTTAATTTGATAACAAGAGAGGAGTTAATTTAGTCCAAAATTACTTATTCCTTCTCATTGGAATGAAAAAGTGGTGCTTGGAGAACAATTATTCCACCTCATCCCTCTTAAATAAAACAAAAAATATAACAAAACATGATTTAACTAATCTCAATATACCACTCACCCCTTCAAATTTATCAATTCAAACAAACTCTTGGGTAAGCATTTCCTAATATCTGGGGAGCAATGTCTACATAATACATGTAACGCCCCCAAAATGCACCCCGTCACATGGCCGAATACATCCCGAGAACGTTACGGGACATGACTTACGTGTACAATATTTTGACCGAAATATGACTTTGACTGGTCAACATAATAGAGGCATAATTACGGAAGGAAAAATAGTTATTATTTGATTAAAAAGAGATATAATAGAAAATTAGTGCGAAAGTCTTAACAAGATAACATAACTGAGTCTCAAATAATATAAACAAAAGAGTTTCATATGATAAATACAACTCAATAAAAATAGAAAGGAAGCTGAAGAAGCTCGATTTCATGTGCAAAGATCACCACGAGCTCGATCTGTCGCCTGCGCCATCATCTTTTTACTGGGACAGGTTATTACCTGTGACATTGAATACACAAGGGAGGTGAACTCCCTGTGAGCTTTGATGCACAGTACATAATAGTCATATGACATATAAGCAATAATGACATCATAAATATAATCATAAATGATAAAATCATGTAGTCATAATTGGTACGATAACATCATGATCGAGAGGCGTGACATAGAATGGCATAACAGATATGATAATATGATAAGTGTAACAAGAAGGATAACATAATCATCTTTAAATTCATATGACATAATCGATCACGAGTTTTAGAATCATTATCATGAAATATCATTGGGCATTGCCCATCATCATAATCATGGTCATCTTTTCATTTTCATTATGTTACACTTATTTTGGAGTGTCTTTCAACTCCCTTTAACATAGGCCGGTGGAGTATCTTTCGACTCCCTTTTGGCCAGGGCGGAGTACCTCAACGTCAAATATGAGCCGGTGGAATATCTTTCGACTCCCTTTTGGCCAAGTTGACCATCGTCAACAAAACATAAGAAAAGCTCTTCGTTTAACATTTTTCATCTTTTATCTTTTTATTCTATAACTATCTCTGATGTTTAAGAATGACCATGGATAATAAGATCAAGAATGTTCGAATCAAGATAAATAGGGTGAGGTGTAATAATCACTATGATCAAAAGGATAATACTTGATTGGATGAATAATTAATATTCTTAATACATAAAAATGTGTATACCCTTGCGGTCACTGTAGCTACATTATCATGAGAGGATGACATAAAATGTAATTTAATTCCAGGCACTGTGCACGACTACCTCCATGTCATTAGCTTCTTTAATATGCAAAAGCATCCATTTCAATGCATTTAATGCACTTACGTGTTGGTGCCTTTGTGCATGGAAACACGCATGTAATCCATCTATGATAATCCCTATAATACCTTTTATTAAGTACATACTACTGTAGACAGCATGTGATGTAAATCACACCAGAGGACAAGGCTGCGCGCAAAAGAAAAGAAAGGCAAGGCTCCAAACTAAATTGAGATCATCATTAGTCATGTGATTAAGTTCATCGGATACAGTGCAATTTTACATCATTTCTGATTAATATATATGTATTAAATCGAGAAGACATATCATAATAACTAGGTAGATCTGTTCACGCGTAATCCTCTGAAGGTTGTACAACATTGCAATCATTAAGGCGGAGATCATCCGAGTGTACATACAATTGGTGTTCCTATATTCAGGGATTCGTAGAATAAATGGGCGTGTAATTAAGATAGATTTAGATGTCTGTGTACCTCATAAGACGTGATCTGATATCATTTTGTGTCCACCTCCTCGACATCCCCTTTGATTTTAGTGTTTCCTTCGTCCTTCTTCTTTTGTCGGCATCCACAGATGAGCGAAAAACCCCCCTTTGCACTTAGGATTAATGGATATAATATAGAGAGCATTTCGTGGGGTTGGTTAGAGACCAAGTCATAATCAATTATTTATTTATTTATTTATTTTCTTTTTAATGAAAATGGCAGCCGTTACAATACCTACTCAAGTTGAAAAATTAAAAATTATGATGGTTTTTTAGTAAAAAAATGCACCAAAAGTCAAGTTTTATTTAAGGTTATCTCCATAAACCTTCACTAAACTATCACGATTTTCTGCACTAACCCGAAACTACGGACTTATATTTTTGTATCCCTAAACTATCATGATTTTTCCACTTTAGTCCTTCTGTCCACTTCTGTTACGTTTTTCGTTACTTTTGATTTTTTCCATTTATGAAAAGACTAAATTATCCCTCCCTTCATAACACATCAAATAATAAATATAAAAAAAGAAAACAAATTGGGGGGTGGGGGTGGGGGAGGGTAATTTAGTCTTTTTCATAAATAACAAATTTTTTTGTTTACCACTTTAATCTTTCCAATGATTTTTTTTATTTTTTATATTTGTTATTTCATGTTTTTCTAGATTGAGGGGTAATTTAATCTTTTCATAAATGAAAAAAAGTATAATGGAAAATGTAACAGACGGGAGGACTAAAGTGGAAAAATCGCGATTGTTTATGGATTCAAAAAAATAAGTTCGTAGTTTGGGGTTAGATGTAAAAAATCATGATAGTTTAGGGAAGGTTTATGGAAATAACCCTTTTATTTATAAATATTTTAACTTCATTTATAAATAGTTTATCTATATTATTAGTTCATGAATCCTTTTTTATTATTCACATAATAGTTTTGTATGATTTAATATCTTTATTATATTTTGGAATTCTTATTTGTTATATTTCAAAAGTTTAATGTTAAATATTAAAATAAAATATTAAATGTATCGATACTAAATTTTATTTTAGTTTTATAATTTAAAAATATCATTGTATGAAACTATGGGATTGAAAAAATCACTAAAAAAACAACCTCCTAGAGAGAAGTTTTCATTTTTCTAAACAATTTTTCTAAATCAACTCAAATATTCTTTAGATTGAAATTTTAACTCAATATGAACTACTTCTTTTCCCAACCAATTTAATCTTCATAAATATAAAAACAACTAATATATTACATGAAGAAAATAAGAACATATCTAACTTCTACTAAGTCTCCTAAGTAAAACTAATATTTATGTATAAACTTTTTAGTATACTGACTGAAGATTCACATGTACTTGTAAATTCTACAAGTTTGTACAAACTCTATAAGAATACACATGAATTTTGAAATAAATGTTTGATAGGATCTAAGTCCTTGCTTCCTCTTGAGTACTCTTATTGTGACAAAGAAAAGAGCAAGATCTTGAGAAGGAAGAAATCAGAGCATGACCTTCACTTCTGGCTTGCATGGAAGAGGGGAGCGATAAGTGAGGAGATCAAGAATGCAAGGAATGATGATGAAAATAGTCTGAAGAGATTTTGCTTCACCCAATCTTGATTAAATCTCAGATGCCCTCTCTCTTTCGCTCTCAAATCATTTTTTTAATTTACAAGTGTCAAAATTCAATGAATGAAGTTATATCTAATTTTACTTTTTAAATAAAAAAATATTTAATTATGCTAGATTTAATCTCAACCATTTGATACTGTTGTAAGGTAAGAAATGATTTAACATGTAAGGTGAATTTCACATATGGTCCCCACAATAAAGGTTGAATCTATTACACCCTTTATTTAGGGGTGAGCACGGTTAACCGTTTCACCGTATCCGATGGCTAACCGACCAAATTTTTGACCGATTAACCGAACCGAATTATCCAATTCAAATTCAGTTCGATTAACGGATAAAAAGTTTGCTAACCGAAATGATTTGGACAGTTACGGATAATTAACCAAAATTTTGGTTAAAAATCGAATTAACCGAAAAATGACATTTTTATATTATTATATTAGTTTATGGCAAAAACTTATTATAGTTTTATAATTTTTTTTTGTTTAACCTAATTTGGTATTATAATTATTTAATAATTTTTATCTTATTACCAAGTTCAAATTTAATATTTACCTTTTATTTTGAATACATATTTAATTTCTACTTTAATATATTTTCAAAATTTATGAATTTAATAAATGAAATTATAATATATTTAATTTCGGTTAAATGATTAATTCACCGAACTGAACCAAAATTTTCGATTAAATTTTGGTTAACCGATTTTTTTGGTCCGAATAACGATTAAAATGTTTTTGGTCGATTCGGTCAATTAACCGACTTATCCAATCGGTTAATTAACCGAACCGACCAATGCTCACCCCTAGCCTTTAACCTTCTTCTATTTTTTCTGAAGATGACCTTTAACTTTATTTTTATGCAAATTTTGAGTGCTAAAATCAACTTGAATTCCTAGAAGGTTGTCATCAAGAATTTTGAGTGCCAAAATTAACTTGAAATCATTGAAGGTTGTCATATCCATATAGTTAGTGTACCATAACTCCAAAAGACATGCAATCTCGGTCTTTGAAATTCTAAACACACGAGGAAATGAAAGAGAAATTTCTATTTTGTGCTATTGCAAATCAATTTAATATTTGAAGAACTTGAGTTTTTTACGATCATTTTCAGCATAGTCTTGACCAAGGCTCATTCCAAAGTGTCGTCCATGATGTGAGAGTTTGATTTATAATTTTCAATTTTTATTATATTTTTCTCCTTGAATTTAATGTCGAATAATTCGATTATGGAGTAATTCCATCACTAAGGGAAGACCGAATTTGAATTCCATATTCTTTTTATATTATCTTATCAACTAGAATTATGTGAACCTACTTATAGTCTCTATGTAATTCTCTTATCATAGCTAGATTGATATTTCAATTGTCAGTCGATTGAATAGGATTTATATAGTAAATTTATAAATGATAACTAATCAAACAAGTGTTAGAATAAAATTACCCAAAACTTACTCCAAGTCCGATCAACCTTGGCGGATTTTTGAATCCAACTCGGGTCAAGCCTTGATGACCCGGGCTGATTGCATATGTTTAGAATTGAATTCGATAAGTTCAACTTGGACAAAGTATTGCCATGCCTAAGACGATTATAGACAATCCACTTTGGATGTCATTCATTATTGATTATTAATGAACTTATCTTAAAAGTTTGAATGATTAGTTAATTGATCAAAACCATAAAGTAAAAAAATGATGGTTGTCATTTCCTATACCAATGTACTGAAAATATTTAATGAATCAGAGTAATGGAGTGGTAGGAAATGTAATTGAAGGAAAAATAATGAAAATACGCAACCAAATGAAGAAAAAATATTTAGAGACAATGAAAAAAATTTTACCAAAGAGATGGATGGATCATTCTCTCAAAAAGAATATTTGTCATGGCATTGATCTCTCACTATTCTTACTATGTATGACTATCTTTTGCATAGCACAACTTTTGAATGAATAGACCACCTTCCGGTCTTATTCAATTTGTGTACTTAGGTTTTAACCGAGCTATTACTTAATATTAATAAATTTTCTTTAAAAAAAAGTGAGTTCTTGATATTATAATGAAAAGGGTGAAAGACGATTAAAATAATAATGTTCATTGATGACAAATAAAGAAATGAAGAAATAATCATTCTTATCGATAGAAAAAATTCAACATTATGTAAGTAAAGATGCATCAATAACATTAACTTAATCACTATCATTAATTTAGCATTATCAAACGTTGCTGCCCTCAATATGCAAGAGATATTATATTGATACTTAAGTCATAATTCATGATCTCAGTGCTAATTAAGCACCTTTTATGTGATTATGTTGATTCATATTAATGTTACACAAATACTTATGCTAAAAAATAATTTATGAGTTAATATAGTGTTATCATATTAATCTTTGTTGTTTAAATGAATAATTGCCTCTACTGTATCGATCCATTTAGGTACATGACATTTTGCTATGATGATTGATAGTGTGCATGGTGATGTGCCTTGGATTACACATGCCTAGGGACCTTATTATTGTTGTCCTACGTTATTGAGATGAACAAACTTAGATGCTATATAATCATTTTATATATCCTAGTAGCTATATTATTTATTACGCTTTTGTACTTATGTTATCGTTTTCTATTGTATTTTATATGTTTTTTATATTTGTCACCCTTATTGATAGGTTTTTTTTTTTTTGTTAATAGAGTGATGCAACACTTGCAACAGGAGCCTTCTTCATGTGACATTGATAAAACTTTTAGGCATTACAAGTATTAACACTTCTTCAAACTATTAACAAACTAGGGAACACAAGCGCGCTTCACACGATTGAATTTATAATTTTCATAATAACATACGATATTATTGATATTTACATGTGTAAAACATACTAATGTCTTCATGGTGCCATTAAAATAAATTAAAATGATAGTTACACTACAAAAGCTGAATTAAATTGAATAAAAAAAGTGATAGAAAGAATAGTAAAATGAGAGAGCTAAAAAATTAATTATATAAATGTATGCATGATTTATATTATATATAGAAAATAAATATAGGTATATAAGATACTAAAACAAAATTCGATCTTCAAAAAATTAGCATTTTTTACTCAGAAATTTATTTTTATTAAATAAAAAGTTCCTTTTATAATATATAAAATGTTATGGAATATAAAAAGTCAAATGTTATGAATAACATATAATTTTAATATACATTAATAAGTGTTTGCATTTATTATGATCATACATTTTGTTAACGTTTTATTAAAAAAATTACTAAAAAATGGAGGAATGGTGAAAGGAGAGAACTCCTCATCATAATTTCAAAATTATCATCATGAGCATAACTTTATATTATATATAGATATTATTATATTATACATAGATATTGATACATACTCAAATGACTGTGAAACTATTCTTTGTGGAGCATAGTTTTTGGCATATGAAAAAATGCATTGTTCAGAAGTGTCATGTAACTAAGCTCGCTCATCATCTCATGTATAGAAGAACTTAACAAGATCAAACAAGGTTACCGTAAAATTTATCTTTTTTTCCTAAATAAATGAGGATGCCGGCCTACGCTTTGACAAATGTTTGGTAGACTATCGTTATCTATTCTGCAAGAGCGTATGAAAATCTGATTATTTATGGCATGAGTCACGTTTTTCGTTTTTTTTTTTTGGGTTTAATTCGATCAAGTTTAGTTCGATCATCTGCTCTTCTTTATTACTATTTTTGTTATATTATTATATTAAACTAATGCAAAAAAATAAAATAAAATAAAACAAAATCAGTACGTATAGATATTTATTATATGTATAATATGTTAATTGGATTATCCAATTCGGACACGTCGGGTAGTATAAAATTGAATGCTCAATACAAATCTAACTCGTTATGTTATGACAATACATTATTATTATTATTAGGATTATGCATCAATAAAAAAAATAATATGTTTAACAAAAAAGGTGTACGTTTCTCTTCGTTTTCTGGTTTGGGCGACAGCAAAGTTGGAGGAGCTTTTAGTGGCGCCCTTATAGCGCGCGCCTGGGCGACTATTTTTAGCTGTGTGCAGCAGAAAACATGGTAGGGCTCTCGTTTCTTTTCCTGAGAGAGGAGGTTAATATTAACAGGGATTTGTCATAGGAAAAAAAGTTGATGATCGTAGCATCAACAACAACAACAACTAGGAGGAGGGGAGAGAGAGAGAAAAGAGAGAGGAGAGAGAGAGAGAGAGAGAGAGAGAGAGAGAGAGAGAGAGGGATGGTTTCTTTGGTGTCCAGAGAAGGAAGGCAGCTGCAAAGATACAACACCTCCGGCAGTCGTCTCATCGTCGGGTGCGTCTCTCTGTCTTCTTCTTCTGCATGGCATCGTTTTGGTTGAATTTGCCATGAAAGCTTGAGGCATCTTGGGCGAATGCTTCAGTTTCATATGATGCTCTTCTATTTCTACGCACGTACAGCAGTTATTTCTGACGAATTTGGCACGAAGAGCAAATTATGATGCTTTATGTCTTTTTTTTATTTTGAACATGAATATTTGGTGATTCTGTCATTAAACGGGTGAAAAGTAATAATAAAAAGTTTTTTTTTGTTCATGTTGATATTCTCTATGAATTTGTCTTATTGTCTCTTGTATTTCTTCGCACCATGATTTGTATGTTATACATGTTTCTTTTTTTCTTAATTTATTTGCGTACGTTATATCGACGCGTGTCCTGGAGTTTCCCAAACTTATCTCATTATTAGAGTTTTGTTTCCTGTTTTTTTTCTTAATTATCTCTATAAATTTATTTCTATCAGATTCGATGACTTTCATTTTTCTTCTGCATCATCAGAAAAGATAACAATGATAATAAAAATCAAGAACCTCTTACTAAATTTGTATTTCTTAAATCTCCCCCGAAGTATAACGAATTTTCACATTTAATACAGAACTATAAATTTATCATGTAACGTTCCTAAATTTTATTATTTCTATTTCAATTTTTTGTATTTTTAATTTTTTTATTTCTGAAAAGATTAAAATATCCTTTCACAAATTATTCACTCTTTTTATATTTAAAAATAAAAAAATAATATGATGCTAAATAATATAAATATTAAAAAATTTGACATTGCTGACTTTAAAATATTTTATTTTAAACATTAAAAAAATAGAATAGTTCATGAAAGTAAAAATAAAAAGAGAATATTAAAAAGGACATTTTAATAAATAGAAAAAAAATAAAAATAACAAAAAAGTTAACATAATCGGAGAGAAAGATTGAAATGGAAATGGTTAGACGCGAAAAATCACTATAACACGCGGTAAAGAATTTCTTGATTCACATGCAAAAAAAATTTATCTCAAATGGAATGGCTTTACTGGCTGTTGCCACAAATTACCAATTGCTAGCTTTTTCTTTGTCACTAATTCTTGCAACTAGCTCATCGTTCTTAGTGAACATACCAAACCTTATCATGAACATATACAAATCATGTCCACTTGTCCCACTATCGATTGCGCCTCAACTGTTAGGTGATGTTTATTATTATTACCTCCCACTGTTTGATGATGTGTATTACCCCCACACAAGTCCATTAAAGAAAACATTATGTCAATTTTCATGACATGTCTGTGGTTGGCACCACATTGGCATCAAGAGTCCACATTTATACCTGCTGATGGTACATTCATCATTCATCTTTATTGGTCATTGTTAAAGGCTATCTGCCTTGTCATCATGAAACACTTGTATGCACACTTGACATGCACAAAAAGATACAGAAGTCTTCGTCACTCTTGAGATTTTTTTTTTTTTTCTTTTTTGGTTGGCTCGAGCAGGTGCATTCCATACAGACTAAATAAGAAGGATGGATCACTGCAAGGAAATATCATTGAGGTGCTAGAGGTCCTTGTCATCAGCTCTCAGAAGGGAGGAGAAATCATGTTCCCCAAGGTATTAATTATATCAATAAAGCTTACTAGAAGCCCCACACACACAGCCAGTTAACTAAACCTGTGACTACCAAAACCATAGAAACAGAATGCAAGGGTGAATTCTATGCTCATTGTCATGAACAGGGAGGTTGGGAACTTGATGAGAGCATCACCGAGGCCGCTTCCCGGGAGGCGTTCGAGGAAGCCGGCGTTCGAGGAAACGTCGAGGTTAGCACATGCCTTCTGATTAAGGCTATAGAAAGTATTCTGTAAAGTAGCATTGATTTGTGGTTTCATGCATGCAAAATGCAGGACAGACTTGGCAACTGGAGGTACAAGAGCAAAAGCAGCGATACGATGCATGATGCGGCCATGTTCCCTTTGTACGTCACTCAGGAGCTGCACCACTGGCCTGAGAAGACCTTTCGAACCCGCAAATGGGTCGGTACCCGAATGCACTGATGCATAATTCGATGTCTCGTTCATTTTTCTAGCAAACTAATAGTGCGACAAAAGTAAGAAAAGAAACAATGAAACAGGTGAACGTGGCGGAGGCGATGATGGAGTGCAGGCACCTGTGGATGAAGGAAGCGTTGGCCGTGCTGGTGGCTCATCTGTCGAGCTCCAAGCTGCAGGATAAAAGCAAAGCACAAGCCGCCATGGAGCACAGCGCGCGCAGCTGCTGCGCTCTCATAAGTTGCTCCCACAGCACGCATGCGCACGCAGTGTGATACGAACCGGATTGGCCCCTTCAGATGTGATTTGATCTGGAGATGTCTCTTTACTGAAATCGTGCTGTGTTTTTCATTATTTCATAGCCTAAACTTGGCTGGCAAAGAGACTCCGTGTAGATGCTTCAAACACCAAAATGTATCGGAAATCAAGAAGCTTACGTCGTCATGTACGTCCATAAAGCGATCCTGCTTGCTTCTCCCTGTTGGTTCACAGTATCTTTTGGATCTATCTAGCACAACGTGGTTTCCGGGCAAGAGCTAGTGAGCTTTCAAGAAAAATAAAATTCTCTTATCCTCCAGCTATGGGGATTCATAAATTCGGAGTCATCGGAAAAAAAGTTTTTAATCTTCAGGACACGGTGTTTATTGAATAAAAATAACATTGCAGATTCATTAATTGGTCAGAGATTAGTAACTCTTTATATAAATCACTTTCGGATAAATTGAATAGAACTTCATATTCCATTGAAAGAGCACTGCGATGCCTTTTTGGATAAGCTTTACAATCTGTAAAAGGAATATGACCTGGGGGTGCACTTTAGTCGCAACAGTTATGTTTCACTGGTAAAAACACAAAAACAGATAAAGGCGTAAAAAAAAAAGATGACACGATTTCATAAAGAATAAATCACATAAACTGCCGACAAAAGGAAGCCTCACAACTGAATTTGAGGTGATTAACACAACTGAATTATATTTACATCTCTATACGCAGGATATTTGCAAGGATGACCGATAGAGTACACATTGGCCAAAAAGAAGGATGTAAAAAAAATAAAATTAGATTTGTCGAGGGAAAAATGGAGTCCTTAAGAAGTATCTACTTCCCCGTCCTTCCCTACAAAAGTCGACGGAGCTACATCAGCACCATTAGTCGATGCTTCCCCTGTTTCATTTACGCCCATAGATAGTTAGACCTCAGGAAAATCACCAATTTCTTGATTATTGTTGTCATTTGCTTTCTCATCCTTTCTCCCTGGAGAGGTTGATGGAGATGCATCAGTACCGGCAGTCAAGATCTCCCCAATTTCAGTTTTTCCGACCTTAGGAACAACAACAATTTCTTGATTATACCTGTCCTCGACTTCCTCATCCTGTCTCTCTATAGAGGTCGATGGAGCTGCATCAGCATCGTCAGTCAATATCTCCTCTATTTTAATTATTCCATTATATGCTTCGATCTCAGGAACACCAGAAGTGTCTTGTTTACAGCTGCCCTGGACTTTCTCATCCTCTCCTCCTGGAGAAGCTAGAGCTGCATCAGCACCATCAGTCAAGACCTCCCTTGTTTCTGTTACTTCGATAGATGTTTTCACCTCAGGATATATTTCTTCATTATGAACTCTGCCAATGGACTTAGTCTCTTTAATGCGAAAAGAGGTTTCAGCACCAGTTGTTGAATTGTTTCTATCATCAAGAGGGCGAAGAGAGACAGTAAATTTGATGCTTTTATCGAATGGCTCGCCTCTTTGTGAAATTCCACCAGAAGTTTCAGGCATCTGCATTGAATAATCGGGGGAGTTGACAACTTCAACATCACTTGGATCGCCACCTTTACTTTCGGTGAGACAATTATTCTCATTATCACCAGGAGGTGCTCCTTCATTACAAGGTAGTGCGACGATCCGTCCATCCTGCATCTCAATACAAGAAGCTGCATCTTCCATGCAAGGTTTGTCAAAAGGACCATTACCTTTAACACATAAATCTACTTGATCCATGGTATCTGTGTCGTAAAGAAAACCAAGAGGAGACTGATCGCTACAAACTCGATCAGATATCCATGTATCATGCATCTCAGGACAAGAGACTTTGCCACCAGCAATAGCCTTATGAACATTACTGCTTTCTTTACCACAAGCATCCATTTGTTCATACATATTTCTGCCCTGAACTGTATAATCTTGGGTTTGAATTACCTGCGTCTCAGCACACAAATCTTGATCAGCAGAACCAACAAGAGTGCTTCCTTTTTCATAAGCATCTATTTCATCAGTGATATCTCTATTTGAGACATCACCATAAGGTGTTTGATCACTACAAGATTGATCACAGATTTCTGTATCCACAATTTTAGAACAGGAAGCTTGATCTTCAGTACCAATTCTGCAAACAGGTTTGCCTTTATCACGTGCACAGATATTTCTATTCTGAACATGATCAGGAATTGCTTGATTCCTACAAGTTTGATCTAAGATACCTGCTCTGCCAGCAAAATAGCTTTTTTTACTATCTAAACTTACTTCATCAGCAATATCTATGTTCCCAACACAAACAGGAGGTGCTTGGTCATCACAAGCTTCACCAGATATTTGCAAATCATGCACCTCAACACAAGAAGCTTGATATTCGCCACCAATTTTGTAAATAGGATAGTTACCAACATCATGTGCATCTATTTTAACAGAGATATCAATGTCACAAACATCACCAAGAGGTGCTTCATCGATGATCATATCATGTATCTCAGCAGAAGCAGCTAGATCTACAGCACCAGTTCTGTCAATAACATCTCTATCTTTAACATGTGCACTTATTTCATCTGAAATATTCCTCTCCCGAACATCACAAGGACATGCCTGATCACAGTTTTGTATATCTTGCATCACAGTGGATGAAACTTGATCTTTGGTAACAGGACAGACGACTTTATCATGTGAATCTATGTGATCATAAATACCTCTGCTCAGAACACCACCATCAGATTCTTGATTACAAGAAGTTTCATCGTAGATTTGTATATCCAGCATCTCTGTATGAGATGCAACATCTCTGATACCAGTTTTGGCAACAGGATCACTATCTTTAACATGTGGATCTATTATATCTTTCCGAACATCGCCTGTAAATGTTCTATCACAAGTGATACCAACCAAGATGTCTGGGTTGTTTCCACTAGCCTGAGGTTCTTTATTTTCATGAGAACTCTGCTCAAAAACATTTTTAACATCATTGCCACAAATACCATTATTTACAGAATCAACAAGCAAATTCTGAGCTTCAAGGCAGGAAACTTTTTCTTGCATCAAATCAGTAGCATATGAAGGTAATCCAGAAGCAATAGAAGGAACTTGATCTAAGCTTTTGAAATCATTTTCAGTAACTGATTGGACCGCTGATGTTTTAGCACTTTCATTATCAACTTCACAAGGAACAATATCCCCTGATGTACTGTTATTTTCGTGCTTTTCTCCCAAAGCAACTTCCTCTGAACTACTGCCTGATTTGTTTAATTCTTCGGCATTTTTCAATCCTCCTCTTTTAGCATGCCGTTCAAGTGCAGCTGTGGCAAAACCACTTCTAGTTTTAGGCTCACAGGCTACACTTCTTCTAGGTGTTTTGTCATTTCCACTTTGAATGACTGAAGGCACAGCAGAGTCATCTACTGGAAGATATTGTACTTGATGCAATGGAATTGTAACAACTGATGTTGCAGAATCTAAAGCAGTAGATGACATAACCATTTTATTCGGATTCAAATGGGATTTGGAATCAATATGCCCTATTACTTTCCCTGATCTATGAAGATAAGTAGCACATTCCACATGTGCAGATATCATATTTTCAGTGCTTTGAGAAGACGAATTGGCTGTTTTGTTTGATGATTTATGTTTCTCGTCCAACTTTGCTTCTCCTTCACACAACTGTTTCTTTTTCTCCACAGAAACATCATCTTGCATGTCAATTTGGATTTGCATATTAGCTGCCTTCTGCTTATCAGTAGAAACATCAGAAATTAACATATGCGCAACCTTCTCTTTGAAGTCTTGAGCAGGTACAACAGAGGAATCCTTACATGTTTCAGTGGTCTGTGCTAGACTTACTTGCACCGCCCCATCATTTATATTATCATGCAACTCTGATTGCATAACTGTCCCTCTTTCGACCTCACGAGTTGGTGGTTCCATGCTATCAGATGTTTGCAACAAACAAGAGACCTTATCCTGTTGCAATTCAAGATTTTGCACTCCTGGAATTGGATCAATCTGGTGTCCTGTAGGTACACTTAAGTTTTCTTCACTTCTATCACCACCCAACTTTTCCTGGAAGGCAGCAACTACAGCTTTATCTGAGCCCATTTCAAGGGTTCCACTGGTAGTACATAATACAGATTTCTTCTTCCTTCCTCGACCTTGAGGTGTCTCACCACTCCTGGCTTTCTGACCTCTTGTTTGAATTGGTAAGGCTGTTCCTGATGATGATGAATCAGTCATGCCCTCCACAAGCCCATGTTGAGTAGTAACACTTGTGGATGCAGAATCTCGTCCCTGAATTGCAGTGGAATCAGAAACACCTTTTTTATTTCTACTTTCCTGTTTGCCAAGCGTACTCAATTGTGGAGTAGCTGGAGATGATGAAAGACCTACTACTGTTCTCTTTGGCCTCCCTCTACCACGTTTTACTGGAAGGCAAGGAGGCTCCTTCGACTGTTCAATTGGCACTTGTGAGATAATCATCTGTGTAGCAGATGATACATGTGGTAATGATGTCAGCTGCATATCAGGCAGTCCAGAATCCTTGAACATAGGTGACCTCTTGGGTAATTCTGTAAACTGGGTTGATTGAGAAGGATCAACCTGACAAAGCTTCTCAAATTCTTCTTCTGTCCACTGGTCTTCATAAAAGCGAACCTGGGAAAGTGGGAAAAGTCTTAGAGCCAAAACTAAAAAAGAAATCTCCATATTGCAAGTAGAATATGAAAGTTAACCTCACGCGCCCGTTTTCCTCTTCCATACTGCTGTGTGTCAAGGCCCCCAAAATCAGTTTTCCTCTTGGCACTAACATCAGGTGTTTCGTGTGCCATCATAGCTTTATAAAAGGGTTTCAAATCTTCTTCTGTTACAAGACGAGAAGGAATGACAGCAGGATCTAATCCATCTGTTAAGCTTCCTTGAACAAATCTATGCCAAGCCGCCTGGAATAATCAAAGAAGCTCAGTAGCTTGGAAGGATAAAATGACCATTTTTTTCCTTTTGAAAAAGCAAATGCCCCTATAATGCTAACACAAAACTATACAAATATGATCAGATAAAAAATCAGCATACCTTTTCTTCATCGTGTCTCTGCTTGTCAATAGATTCAAAAATATCAATTTCAGACTCACTGGAAAAGCAATCAATATATTAACAAAACATATATATTATACAACTAGGATAATTGTCATCTTGAATGGTAAATACACAATTATAAAACAGCTCACCTGCGTGTCAAGAGATAATTGAGAGAATCATCATCCAAAACTGGAGCAGTTTCTTCTTTTTTAGATTCCCGGAGAAGAGATTCTAAGTATTCCCTTCGATCTTCAGCACTGCAAGTAGAAAAACATTCAGACTGTTAAACAAAGATTGTTTTAGAATTTCATTAGCAGGTTTATCGGCATTTGACACATCAACAAATGAAGTTGCCTTGTATTATTGTCAAAGAATCCAGCAGTGATGCTCTGGTTAGCAACTCCAAGCTTGTGCTCAGCTGCAGCTCTAACATGTTCTTCAACTGTGCGAACCTAGGGATCACACACATACACCTTTGTTAGAATGCCAAAATGTACTCTGATTATCATATCGCAGCATAAGAGTTAGATCATCCTAGATATCAATCTTAATGAGCAAGAAATACTAGCAGTCAAGAAGAAATTCATGGATACTCCACAGTGATGCACGGGTACGCCGGATTGAAGCACATACCCATACAGAATACATACCCGGTGCGGGTACGCCATGGGTACGCTCCGGGTACGTCTTGGTACATAAAAAAATATTTTTAAGATTTGGGTACATCTTAGGTACGTGGGGGGTACTCGTTTGGGTACTGCAAAAGATAAAAAGACAGAAGAAGTCAAGGCGGCAGCTGCTGTGAGGAAGAAGAAAACAACAGGGGTAAAGAAGGAAAGTGTTACTAGGAGTGATGGAACGGGATACAGGAACAACACCCAAACAGAGACATCATTACCTCCATACTTTTATTTCAAGCTTAAATCAGAAGAGGGAGATAGGGTGTGTCAAGGAGAATGTGGGAAAACAGAGAGAACATACTTTTATTTCCAAGTTTTCTTTTCTGCAGGGAGCAATATATTGCAGGGCTTCTTTTGCAAGACAAAATGCAAAAGGAACTGGTAAATGAGATAAGAGAACTCTATACTTTTGAGAGCACAAGACAACTCTATAATAACAAAAAAGAGACAGCTTCTTACCACAAAGAAGCAGAGCTCGTACCCATTTTTTTAGTCTTAAATATTTTTTCTTTATTATTTTTTTTCAAACCTTTCTAATTAGCTATGATATTTTTATTTATTTATTTTTATATTTAATATATATAACATATTCATACCTTATATTTTAAAATTAGACGTACCCCGCACATCGGGTACCGGTACCGGTACCGTACCCGTTCCTATGCAACATAGACACTCCATCCCTATGAATTTGGGGCACGAGTTCCACATTTTAAAGCTTCAATCTTGAAATGATTATATGTCACATTACAGGCCTTTGTAGCTGAACATCTAACATTTTGTCTAGTCAGCTTAACCATTCTTTATTCAGAACATGACCTGTGGTCGACATCAAGCACAACAAAGAATTGAAACACAATCCAGGACATGCAGGAATCAAAATACTTGTGTTTAGATAGTCTAAAAGACAGGAAGCCAACACATGTACTGATGGCTTATGACACGAGAGACAGGCAGCATGAATCTATTTGGTGGTGGCAAACGACACTATTGGCCAGGTCTAAATGCAAAAGAAATTTGGGAAGAATAATAAGAGTAGCAAAATCTAGTGGCTGGATTGTTGAAAAAACTTTGAAATGATCATGTGACTCACTGTTTCGAACCGAAGAACAAGAACGTCTTTCTTTTGGCCAATGCGATGTGCCCTCGCCTGAGCTTGAAGATCAACCTAAATAGAAATTACCTAATGTAAGAGAATATATCCTGAGCCCTGAATCCAACAACAAACTGTGAAATTAGTAGAATATTACCTGTGGGTTCCAATCAGTATCAAAGATTATTACAGTATCAGCTGCCTGAAGATTTATACCAACGCCCCCAGCTCGAATGCTGTCATAAATAGAAACAAACATCTACTGAGTTCAAACATAGATAATAGAATAATAACAAAATATACATCTTTCTACTTTACCTCAAAAGAAAAATAAAAACTGGTGAACCAGGACGGTTAAATTCCTCAATGAGAGCGCCACGGTCATTTCCTGAAGTATGTCCATCCAAACGAAGGTATCTGTAATCTTTCCAAGTAAGATATTCCTCCATAACATCAAGTAATCTGGTCATTGTACAGAAGAAGAGAACCTGCATGAATGAGACCAACTTGTGCTTCAGCACCTATTATCCACTACAAAAATGGTTCTAACCCATTTGTCATACCAAAGAATCAAACAGGAACACAAATGTATGTTAGTTCTACAGAAAAAAGAAGCCCAAAAGAAAAAGTATTGAAGTATGCACAAACAAGACTATGGAAAATAAAAAAAAAATCAGATGAAAGAAGTGTTGTCTGAAGACTAAGATAATGAAACATATTCAGTAAATGCTTCAGCGATTTTGGCTGGACAATGGTGCAAGAGTAAGATATAACTATTACAATTCATAGAAAAAAATTTGTGACCGTTGATACAAAAGCTTGCGAAGTAGTACTTACTCTATGATCGGCTGCCTTGAGCTTAGGTAGCAAGCGGTCCAACATTTCAAGTTTTCCACAAAGTCTTATAAAAGGGGGCAGATAATGTCTGGGTAATAAATGGTCAATCTGCAAAGCAGGAAACAATATTTTCTTATTCCAGGAAGAGGATTTTACCAAAAGTTAATAGAAATTGCAACATTCAACATGCCTCTTCAGCATGAAGTTGGCTGAGATAGGGGTGATTGCATATATTGCGCAATTCCATCACAGTGTTGTGTACAGAACGGCCCTGGTCGATAAACAAGGACTGATTGGTTACCATAGGTTATCATGACAATGATAGAATGGTATTAAGTTTTCTTGATTATGGCACCTTTGAAGTCCCAATTGACCCAAGATTCTCCTCCACTCTATTTATTAGAAGTTTCTGATAGGCAGAAGCCTCACACCTTACAAGTCTCTCAATCTTTTCAGGCAATTCATTTTCGACCTGCAAACAACAAGAATTAGAAAAGAAAGAAAGAAATCAGCACATACTTTTTGTGTTACACATATGAATTCCCAATTTGTTTAAATATATATTTTTTTTATAATAAATGAGTTTGCATGACAAATTCACAGTCATTGTCTCTTCCATGAGATCAAAAGAAATTGCATGACAAATTATCAATTCGAATGATTTTATTTTTATCTCTCAAAAGAGTAACCACGAACTCAGAAGAAATTGCACAACAAATTATCAAATATGAATTATTTTACATATGTTACAAACTTTGAAATAAAAACACCATAGAACTATCTCCATATTTTTTTGTCTAGGCGATGAAATGAAGATTAACAAAGTTCTAGATTCCAGAAAGAGATTTTAAAGTTTAAGTTAATGGATAATTATTAAATCATTTTTAAAAATAATTATTAAATCATTTTTAAAAATAATTATTAAATCATTTTTCCTTGAAATAAATAAGAGTTTTAATTAATTGCATGGAACAAGAGCCTTCATTTCTTGATGTTTATGAAGTTCCAAATAGCATAGGTAGGAGAAAAGGAATATCTATGGATGAAAAAGCTGGATCGAGATGAAAGTGAACATATTTGGGGCCAGTAGACTTCTATTGTTGTGGATGTATTCACGGACTTCTCAGGTTTGGAAGTGAACAGATCAAAATCTTCTTTTGTCCCATTCAGAATCGCAGATGATGAGGCTGTGGCCTGTTCACATTCTCTCCAAACAACAATTTGCACTCTTTTTTTCATACTTGGGACTGCCTTTTATCTGACAGACACGTTACATGCCAAGATCGGAACACAGTAGAAAAGCAAGCGTAGATGGTGGAAATCTCGCCTATTATCATAGGGTGGCAAATTAATCATGCTCAATTCTGTCTTGTCTGTTTAACCTATATATTATTGCTCCAAATACCTTTTTCTAGAGGAAAAAGGATGGCCACCAAGTTTGACGTTTCCATCCATGTATATATATAACTTGAAATGATAAAAAATGTACAAGTATGAGCTCTCAAGAGGTGAGCAGCAAAAAGAAAGAGGTGTACATCATCTATCCAAAACCCCACTCCCAAAGAAGAAAAGAAGCATGATGTACAATATTCTCCACCTGATATCTCTCCCCAAAAAATATGATCCGCTTGCGCTGAAGCCAAATGGCCCTGGGACGGCCAAGAAGGATGCTAACAGTACCCTCCAGCTCTGTTTGACCAAATAGCGGAGTGACTACCAGAAGATCTCCGCAGCTGCCGGAGGTGTGCCCAATGTACCCATCCGCAACCAGAACTCTTGAGCCACCACGCACTCAGAAGAAAAGATGGTCGATGACCTCCTCTGTCTCGTCACACAATGGGCAAGAAGTATCAGTGTGGGGGCCCATCTCGCCTTGTGAAGTGGTCCGACAGGCACTATGCCATGCGACAAGGTGGACACCATGCCGATCGGAGTCGCACCCCTGCCAAAAGAATCTGCTCCTCGAAGAGTCCAACCATCTCAGAATCAGGCATCCAGAGAACCAACATGAAATAAGTCAGGACGGTCGATAATAGAGATCTGAGTAGAATGAGGCGGCCAACCCATGATAATAATCTCGAACTCCATCCTTGTAGCATGTGTTCCATCCAAAATTCCACCCCCAAGAACCTATGTGGCGATCAGAGAGGGGGAGGCACAGATAAGTGTTCGGCAGGGAACTGATTGAGATGCGCAGCTCGATAGCGCACTGAGTTGCATCCTCAACAACCATGCCGAAAAGGAAAAGAGTACTTGGCATGGTTGATATGAAAACTGGATGCCGCACCGAAGAGCTCGGCCAATATGGCCACCCGTGTGGCCTACTGAATAGTGCGCTTGATAAAGAAAATTGTGTCTTCTGCATACTACAAGAGAGGGACCAAACCTCCGGCGAAACTACTGAAGAGGCCAACTTCGTAGGATATCTGAGCACATTTGGCAAAGGCGTCAGCAACAAGCACAAAGAGCATGAGGGCTAGTGAGCAACCCAACCACTCATCCTCTCCCTCCCATTGGTTAGGACAGAGAATGAAGTAGTGGTGCAACATCGCTTTATTCAAGTGATCCAAGTCTCAGGGAAGCCTCTGACTTGCAAGGAGTGCCAAAGAAAGACCATGAGACTATATCATATGCCTCGAAGAAATCGACCGTCCAAAGGAAGGCCCGAACGTGATAATCTTGGAGGCAATAGTGTAGATGTCAGTGATGGCTCGACCATGAATGAAAGCTGCATCAGATGGATGAGGTCAAGGAGCACCTCCCGGAACCGATTCGCTAATAACCGAGCCACCAAAAGGTAGATCGCATTGGATATGACAATCGGCTTGTAGTCCTCCACTCGCTCTACTAGGATGCGTTTTGAGAGCATGAACAGCAGGAACCAATTGCAGAAGCCATGATTCCCACCAACAAACTCTTGGATGAGGGCCATCACATCCTCACGTACCACCGGCCAAAACTCTCTATAGAAGAAAATTGGAAGCCGTCTAGGCCTGGGGATGCCTCCTTGTTGAGGTCCCCAGCACCTGAGTGATCTCGTCATATCAACAAAGAATATTATTTTTTTTTTTTTGGGAAAAGGAAGAGCACCAAGTTAGATATATAGAAGAAAACCATTTTTTTTCTCTCAGAAGAAAAAACAACCGGATCAAGATTTCATAATGACCATAGGAAACATTGAAGAACATCATATTCCATTGTAGCAACAACAACAACAACAAAACCTTATCCCACTAGGTGGGGTCGGCTACATGGATCATACGACGCCATTATTCGTTGATCCATATTCATGAGATTC
Source organism: Pontederia crassipes (assembly GCA_030549335.1). Taxonomy (NCBI): domain Eukaryota; kingdom Viridiplantae; phylum Streptophyta; class Magnoliopsida; order Commelinales; family Pontederiaceae; genus Pontederia; species Pontederia crassipes. The sequence continues at coordinate 11,838,288 of CM060183.1, forward strand.
GACAGAATTTTACGCTGACTGTCGGGGCCTAACACAACCCTCCTCCTTTATCCGGACTTGGGACCAGCTATAAAACATAGGCGGAGTTGGCTGCTTGATTGTAATCTAACGTCTCCAATTTCTGACAATTTAAAATTTTTCTAGTTTATTTACATGGTGCTGCAAAATGAAGAGTAGTATTCCAAAGTTTCACATTTGTGAAAAAGTATAGATAAAATTTTCATGTGTAAAATCAAACAAATAATTTTGACATGCAATAAGTAGGTGTTTTGTGAAGAAAATGTTTTTTTTTTCCTACCTACATGGAAGAAACATAAAAATGACAACAAATTACTGAAAACGATTAGGCATTACATGTTAAACATGATATACGAGAAATAAGAAAAGAACAAAAATATAGTGTGGATCAGAGGTAGGACAATGTAAAAGGTAAACAACAATTTGCACTAAATATATAAAATGAGATCAAATCAACCATTCAAATATCCGAATAGATTCTCCTCAAAAAAAGATATCCGAATAGACAAATCTACACAGAATATATTCAGTACTAAGTGGAACTATAGCCCTGATAATATGTATATTTGTAAGAGGAAGACAGGGAAACTACAACCCAATAGACATATCTAATGCCATCTAGGTGTCCAGAATATTGGCTTACAGGCTCATCTCATCCGTCGGGCGCAGTCAACATTCATCCACGGCTGAAGCATCACCAACAGCTACTTTATAGCCAAAGAGATTATCGCATGGAAGTGTACCAACAGCGGAGCCTTCCTATGCAAGGTTGATTTTTGCAAAGCATATGTCATAGTCTCATGGTCCTTTATTTGACACTCATTGTAGGTCATAGGCTTCCCAAGGACTTGGATCACATGGATGAAGCATTGCACCACCACTCCTTCATTTTCAGTCCGAACGAGGGAGGATGACTAGGAGCATCCGCAGAGAGGTGCAACAGAATGCCCACTTGCCCCTATGCTCTTTGTGCTAGCACCCGATGCCCTTGCCAATACATTCAGTCCTCTTGTGAGGCCGGCTTCTTAAACGGCTTTGCCGGGAGCCTAGTACCCCTCTTGCAGTATGGAAATGACACAATTTCCTTTATAGACACTGTTCAGTAGGATACCATATTGGTGGAGCTCTTTGGTGCAGCATCCGATCTCCAAATTAACCATGCCAAGTTTTCTTCATTCCTTTTAGCATGGTCACTGATGATGCAGATCGATGCCCCGATCGGTTACCTTGTTGATGACCTATTTGGGTCTTTCCGCTATCCGACCATCGTATATATATATATATATATATATATAGATAGATAGATAGAAAGATGACGACCATAAATAACGATGGTTATTCTTCTTCCTTTGAGAAAAAAATGATTTGTCAACTACATAATCATTTTAATATATCCCCCTAGCCAGTAGCCATGACACTACTGTAGGCCAATTAACCATGACAGAGTCAGATAGAAATCCTAAATTATTCTCTTTAGTGATTCCACATGAGATCCACTACAAGAGGCGATTTATTTACTAAGGGGGATGATGGAGAAGTATCGAAGTAGGAGAAGAGACTTACATATGGCTTTCATTGACTTAGAGAAGGCGTATGATCGGGTACCAAGGGATGTACTTTGGAAAGCCTTGCAAAAGAAGAGGGTGAATGTTGCCTACATTAAGGTAATACAAGATATGTACGATGGGGCATTGACTAGGGTTAGGACACCCGGAGGTGAGACAAATGAATTTCCTATAGGAATTGGCCTACATCAAGGATCAGCTTTAAGCCCGTATCTATTTAACTTAGTTATCGATGCTATAACCGAGAGTATCACAGAGGAGGTACCTAAGTGCATGCTATTTGCGGATGATATAGTACTTTTAGCGGATTCAAGAGAAGAGATTAATACAAAATTGGAAATATGGAGAAATACGTTAGAGTCAAAGGGTTTTCGTTTAAGTAGGAATAAAACAGAATATATGCATAGCAATTTCACAAATAAACAACTTAGAGACGATTTGAAAGTTAGGTTAGGGGAGGATATAATTCCTCAAGTGACAAAGTTTAAATATTTAGGATCAATTGTAAGACAAGATGGTGAGATTGATGACGATGTTAATCATAGAATTCAAGCTGGTTGGTGTAAGTGGAGGAAAGCCACTGGAGTTCTTTGTGATAGAAAAGTACCCAATAAAGTTAAAGGAAAATTCTATCGTACTGCTATAAGGCCAGCAGTGTTATATGGTAGTGAATGTTGGGCTATGAAGGGACAACATGAACGTAAAGTGGGGGTAGCCGAAATGAGGATGTTGAGATGGATGTGTGGTCATACAAGATTAGATAAGATTAGGAATGACCATATACGTGAACGAGTCGGAGTGACTCCTATTAGTGAGAAAATGGTAGAGAATCGTTTGAGATGGTTTGGTCATGTTCAGAGAAGACCATTAGATGCGCCAGTAAGAAGAGTAGATCAAATAATCTGGAGTCCGATTAAAAGAGGGAGAGGGAGGCCAAGGCGGACACTTGGCGAACTAATAGAGCAAGATCTATTGGTGAATAATATACCGAAAGGTTTGGTTACTAATAGAGCGGAATGGCGTCGTATGATCCATGTAGCCGACCCCACCTAGTGGGATAAGGCTTTGTTGTTGTTGTTGTTGTTGTAGTGATTCCACATGACAAATGTAGCAGTATCAAATAGTAGCTAGATGAAGAATGAAATAGCCCTGAAAGAAGGCAGCAAAAAAAAGTTATCCCTGAAAGTGGAAGAGAGCAAGGATCAACCTGCTGTATGATTTTGAAGAGATCATACCATGGAAGCTTTCCTTTTTATGAGGGGAAGATTGTACTAGAGTTAGAAAACATTTTCTCAGGGGTAGGAGCAAACATTTCTATGAGCATATTTATTGGCCCCTTCAAAACCCATGAGTGTTTTAATTGGATTTAATGGAGCTCCTACCTAAGAAAAACCGAATGGTTTGGCTGGTTCAACAGGAGGATGGTTTGGGTGGTTCTGCGCAGGGGAGGGAGGGAGAGAGCGAAGAGCGGCTACGATCACCAGGGAAAGGAGGAGTTGGAGGAGCAGTCGCAGACGGCAGGGGGCTTGGCCTCGACCTCGCACTTGTGGAAGCTCCAACAATTGCAGGCGGTGCAGATGAGGGCGGCGCTCGTGGCTTCCACCCCGGCTGCCGCAAGCAGCAGCAGCGGCGGCAGTGACAGAAAGCACCGGCCGCGGCGATCTCAAGGCAAGGAGTTCGGCAGAGACATCAAAGAGGTTGAAAGGGGAGGCAAGTGGAAGATCGTGGACGGCAGGGCAGGAGCGCAGTAAGGGGCAAGAATGGAGAAGGTCGAGGAGGAGATCGTCCTCGATGGCCAGTGCAGAGGGGGCCGACGTTGGGAAGAGGAGAGCAATCGCAATCTCGAGGCAAGGACGTCGGTGAAGGCATCGAAGAGGTTAAGGGGAGGCGAGTGGGAGATCACAGGGCGGCAGGGCAGGAGGATCGCAGGAAGGTGCAAGGGCGGAGGAGATCGAGGGGGAGATCGTCCTCCATGGCGACCAATGCGGAGGTGGCCGATGTCGGGAAGAGGAGAGGTGGCAGAGACAACCAAAGGGAGAATGACGAGGATTCGAGGTAGCAGAACGAGGAGGCAGCGGTGGCGGCAGGTGGGTAGAAGGAGAAGGGGTCGAGCATCCTTCAATGAGGTCGTCGTTCGCTTCAGGGTGGCGACGACTATGATGAAGATGGCGATGGAAGCCGCAGCGACTAGAGAAGGTGGTGGTGGCGGTGATGTTCACGAGAAGGACAACGGGAGGACTCGTTAGTAGGCGTTGTAAGACCGACAATGATTTTTTTCGGCTGAACCGGTCTTTCCCTACGAACTGCTGCTCATCACTGCACGATCCGGGGCCGAACCGCATTTTTGTCCATCAGCATTGATTCAGCATCCGATGGTAGAAAAGTTAGGGAGGACGGTCCTACTTTCTTGTGGAGGTAGGACAAACATTATATCCATTTTAATTTCTATTACATCCAATTTCCGCTAAGGACCATGAAGCATGCAGCATTCCTCTTACACCGATGAGATTTTTGTACGAGGAACCGAGAATATAGTAATCTGTAAGAACAATTAAGATAGGGTGCAAACCCTTGCTTTCAACCATTCACATTAGCAAAAAAACAATATAGTAACGCCATTTAGGTTTATGATACTGATGATATTGGAGTACAGATAGTCTCCTGTATGGTACCAGTGCTTTTCAATTTGAGTTGATTCAACTAGACAATCATGTGCATTTGTGCCACCTCGTACACAACGTAAAGACAATTTGAAAGATCCCCATGAAACAAACTGGTTAAGCATCTCAACACTACACAGCAATGTTTTCATTTTGTTTCAAATGAAATATGATGACAAACAACAGCTAAATGGTTTGCAACAAAATTTTACTGCAGATAACTACGTACCTTATGTTTAAGTCGTTGAAGCACAAAGGGTCGAAGTACTTGGTGAAGACGGTTTATTATCAAAAGATTCTCCTCCTCAGAAAGTAAAGTCTATGGAGTATAATATTAAACAGTAAATATTTTGCTAACACAAAAAATAATAAGATAAAAACATTTGCAAATTCCAATACGAGAATAGACCATAGAACACTTACTTCATCGGGAGAATTATCTCCATTGCCTTCAAATGGTTTGTTAAACCATTGAGAAAAATCCTCTGATGAGTTGAAAATGTCAGGTAACAAGAAATTAAGAAGTGCCCATAGCTCCTCAAGATTGTTCTAGAATCCATCAAAATTTGAAAGCACCATCAGTCAAGTGATAGTTGTAACATAATAAAAGAATTATGAATTTACATAACCAAAAATCCATTTTTTGAGAGGGAAAAGGATGACTACCAGTTTGGTTGTCATCCATGTATATATATATCAATGAAAGAAAACATCATATACATGTGGAACGCTCTCCAGTAGAGAGCAGCAAAAGGAAAAGAAACAATACTAGTGAAAACCCCACTCCCGAAGAAGACAAAATATGTGGTGTACAATACTATCCCGACATCTCTCCCCACAAAAAATAATCCGGTTGCGCTGTAGCCATATGGCCCAGGCATCGGCCAAAAAGGTCGCCAATGGAACTCTACAGAAGAAAAGGTAACTAGAGTGATGCAGGACAAGATTACGAGTATGGACATGTCTGCACTAACTATTAGTCTTTAGTTGTGGGACTTCTTCCTATACATTAGATAGGAGATCGTTTGAGATTTTCCTTATCTCCGATTTCCTTTTAATTAGTTTTTCCCTTATTTGGTTTCCTGGTTATTTGGTATAGAGATTTTAGAACCCCTATAAATACTAATATGGTTTTCTCTTGGAACACATGCTTTAAAAATCTATAATTATTTCCTGTTTGGATTAGTTAATCCCTATGTGAAATATTAGGGCTTAGAGGGATTTCCTGTGTGGATTCCCATCATATAGTGACTTATCAGGCAACAACAGGCAAATTTCTGCAACGATCCTCTAACTACACCCATATCTCAACTCGGTAATTAATTTTGTAACAGGGTAATCCTCCAATTTTATTATCTTTCCATTGTGGTCATCTTAACCATGACCAACGCTTTCCTAGTTAAAATGTTAATGTGACACACAGACCAATATTTTCTCTCTCATCCATGTCATCGCATAATGAACTTTAGTAATGGTCTAACTATACTATTTTCTCCAACTCGACTATCAAACTTTATAATGGGTCCATCCTCCTAATTTTATTTCTCTTCATTGATGGCCATCTCTCTCAGTGACCATTAGTTTTTCAATTAAAATGCTGATGTCACTTTGCATGAACACTTTCTCTATTTGATGTCAATATATAAATAATAAAATTTATATTAAATGATAAATAATAAACAATGAAAAGTAATAAAAAATAAGGGGAGTGAGGCCTCGCCTCCACACCTCTGTTCGTAGAAATGAGGGAGGGGGTTGGCGGTGTCTGGCAGTCCTGTTTGCATCAACGATGAAGGGCAGGTTATCACCCTTACCTCTATGAAAAAGGATAGGAGGAAGGAGATTGCAAGCCCCACTTTTTACTTTTAATGTTTATTACTTTAATAATAACAAATAAACTACTAATCATCGATAAAGAGCACCATTAATGAAAAGAAATAAAAACAAAGAATTATCCCCTTACAAAGTAAAATTCGATAACTGGTTCACAAAAATGGTATAGCTGGAGAAATGTTGCTGAAATTTATTATGTTATCATTATTGTGATGAATTGGATTTTGGCATGTGCATCATTCAACATTTTAATAAGAAATCCATCAATCACCATTTAAGATGACCATGACTCAAAGATAACAAAAATTAGAGGACTATCTGGTTATAAAGTGAAGTTTGATAATGAGGTTAAATGTATAGAGGACTGGGAGAATAGTTAGAGGATTATTGCCGAAATTTAAGAAACACAAAAATATCATCAAACAAAAGATAATTAAAGGATAACACCTCATCAAGGATCAAAAGACCATAAAGTTATGGATGCATAACAACCTGCAGCGGTGTTCCAGTCAGTAACAACCGATGAGAACTCCGATATTGCTTTAAATCTGCATTGAGCTTACAGGATGCATTCTTTATACGATGACCCTCATCAATTATTATATAGTGCCAGTGAATTTTGCTCAGTTTGGGTCTATCCTGTTTATTCATTAAGTATTCATAAGTGGTGAGAAGAACATTGAACTTCTGATGGACAATCATTTCTCTGCAGAAGAAGCAGGTCTCAGCACCTAAAAAGCAAATTTAGCCAATTCCAGATCGTTCGCAAAAATGAGCCTTACTTGAATAACCTACGTCTTTCTTCTGGAGGACCAGCATATGTGACTTTATTAACACTTGGTGCCCAGAAACTGAGTTCAGACACCCAGCCAGGAAGCACTGAAGATGGGACAACCACCAGAAATGGACCTTTGTCATTCTTTGATTCCATAAGGTAGCATATTAAAGAAATAACCTGTAATAGACACATCTAAGTCAAGCACTCAAACACCATGTAGAATACAGATAACTAGTAGGAATCACATGAAGAAAGCACAATTATAAACTATACTTGGACAGTTTTTCCAAGACCCATCTCATCAGCCAGTATCCCATTTAAGTGGTTGTTGTATAATGAAACCAACCAGCGCAATCCATTCATCTGGTACCTGAAACCATTTAGCATTAATAATAAGTAAATGTTTCAAGTTCGAGTATTCCACACATATGCGGGCAAAAGCAAAGAAAAACTTAAAACATTACATGACAAAATATGAAATATACTCACTCTCTCAATTTGCCACCCTGAAGAGATGTTGGCTGCTCATTTATGCTCTCCTTTACGCTGCACAATGCATCGGCAAAAAATTACCATTTAGCAGAAGTTTAAGTTACAAAGAAGAGCGAAAAAATGTTCAAAGCTTTCTGCCAGAGAATGGCATTGAAATTCACGGTAGATGAATTTATCCATGCAACAGGAATAATTAAAGAATAATAATTCACATATTGTACCTATGAGCCATCTGATAGTACTTTTCATTACTCTCAAGATAATGCTGCACCATAGAATCAAAGTATATTATCCTTTTGTCAAGAAAGTACATACATGTGAAAAGAAAGAAATCAATTATGAAAAAGAAATTCATAGACCTTACCCGAGCTTGATCACTTTCATCATCATTTTCATTTGCAACATAATTCTTTTCAATGATATGAAGCGCTCTGCCATCATCCATTTCAAATTTTCTTGACATAGCCTTAGCATCCTGTAGCTTAGAACTCAGTTTCTGAAGATACTTTTCAGTTTCTTTGAGAAGTTGTTTAACTCGGTCAGATTTTGCATCCTATGTGCCAAAGATCTAGTCAGTAAAGAAAACCAGCCAAGTTCAAAAACCATCCAAGTGATTAGAACTAGACTCCATATTCTGACCTGAACCATTCTCAGGTATCCTTCAACGTCATTGTTCTTCAGTAAATTAATTTTCTCACGCTGAATCCTGTCAATCTTCTCCCGGTGTATCCTCTCCTTCCTTTTGTGGAACTCCTTAATATATCGATTGAAACTCTTCCATCGTTCTCTCCTAACCTTGAACAAGTCCTCCAGCTTCACTCTGTAAAATATATGATAAAGCAGGATCAAACCAAAGAAAGAAAATTGGTTTATGTATAGAACCAAATCAAAACACCATCCTTCAAAGAATTAGTGCAACCTGAAAACAACAGTCTCACATGAGAAATTGCAGATTGTTGAAAGCTCAAGAAGTTTCAAACTTAAAGGAGCATACCTGTGGGAATCCACTTCGCCAAAGAATTCTTTTTGTTTCTCACGAATTCGCTTTTGCTTCTCTTCCTTCATTTTATGTTCAAATCTTTCAAGTTGCTTTATTCGTCTTCCATGTTTCTGCTTCTTAATTGCTTTCAAGTGATCCATATCAGATGTAATAGGTTTGAAAAAATCATTAAGAAAATCACTGTCAAAGAAATTAAAAGGTTTCAGAAAAAATATGCAAAAAGGAAAAAAAAATGCAGCATGCAAAAGTAAACATTATCTGTTTAAAATAATATTCTTTTCCTTCAATGAAAGTCAACACATATTGAGAAAAAAGGTTAAATGAAACCTCCTTAAACGACGTTGTAACTGAAGAAGTTGAAGTTTTTTCAACTCGATGATACTTTTCGTTTTCGCAGAAATGTCTTCAGATGAACTGACAGTCTCCTGATTCAATAACTATTGGATTAGTCCTCCGGTAATAACAGCATAAATCAACTATATAAGCAACCCATTACAAACAGCACTGAAATTCTCATATAAATCCAGATGAAAAGACAACAAGTGTTATGAAGTTTAAGAAACAAGCATTTGAGAAGTTTTTGTTTTCAGGTAACATTTTAGATGGTTCAATGGAAGGTCCACTACTTTAATCTTAAGTGCACTAATAAAATTTATTTAACAGTATCTGAGATAGAACTATGCAAAAATATTACAACAAGAGAAAGTTGATCATCCATATCTCGATAGCAGATGAAATTCTCCTCAAAAATAGCAGATGAAATATTAGAAATTGAAGCAAGTTATTTTATAAATACATTTTCCTTAAAGGAATACTGTTGAGAAACATATTTTCTCTTATTATTGACCAAACACTAGTGCCACCTATTTATAATCAAGGTAGGCAATACAAGAAGGGAGAATAATACCCCAGAAAATCAGGAATATTATCCCAAAATATCTAAGATACTATCCTAAGAAATCTGGAATACTAATCCTAACTAATATTACAAAGATATGCGAAGATATGAAAAACAACAACAACAACAACAAAGCCTTATCCCACTAGGTGGGGTCGGCTACATGGATCATACGACGCCATTCCGCTCTATTAGTACAATATATCCGTTGACCCATGTTCATGAGATTCGACAGAGTTTTACGCTGGCTGTCGGGGCCTAACACAACCCTCCTCCTTTATCCGGGCTTGGGACCGGCTATAAAACATAGGCGGAGTTCGAAGATATGAAAAGATGTGGAAAAATATGAAGAGATATGCAAATCATATCTCAACACTCCCCCTCAAGCTGGAGCCTAAATATCATTTATGCTCAGCTTGGAACATATAACCAGGAGTTTCTTCTTGGGAAGTGCTTTAGTAAAGATGTCTGCTAGTTGATCTTCACTGTGGAGTGGATATCTTCTTAGTTGTAATAGCATCACAACTAATAGCATCACGAATGAAGTGACAGTCCATTTCTATGTGTTTAATCCTCTCATGAAACACAGAATTGTTTGCAATAAATATTGCAGCCTTGTTATCACAATACATAGGTACTGGAGAAGTAATAGAAATTCCAAAATCACGTAGCAAAGAGATGACCCATAAGAGTTCACATGTAGTATGAGCCATTGCCCTATATGTTGACTCGGCGCTAGAGCGTAAGACCACATCTTGTTTCCTGCTGCGCTATGTTACAAGATTTCCACCAACGTAAGTACAATGACTAACCAGTGGTTGATCTTCTATCTTCATGAGCCCCGGCATAATCTGCATCAGAATAACCCCACTTTTAAATGTCCATGATTTTTTTAAGTGAAGACCTTTCTCTGGAGAGATTTTTAGATATCGTAAAATCGGACATACACCAGCCCAATGTACTTCACGTGGTTCTTGCATAAATTGGCTTAGGCGACCAACGGCATAAGAAATATCAGGACGAGTTACAGTGAGATAAAGAAGTTTACCAACCATAGCTGTATATCTAGTGACATCTTCTAGAATAGGACTGATCAAATCTGCTAGAGGTAGTTGTGGATCCATAGGAATGGTGGCTATTTTACAACTCATCATACCAGCTTCCTTTAATAGGTCCAAGACATATTTCCTTTGAGAGAGAATGAATCCATCATCAAACTGATTTACTTCAATGCCTAAGAAGTATTTTATGAGACCAAGATCTTTGGTCACAAACTGAGATTGCAAAAACTTCTTTGCTGTCAAAATATTGTCAGTGTCACTACCAGATATTAAAATATCATCTACATAAATTATGAGGATGACTGAACCTTTAAAAGTATGTAAAGAGAATGCTGAATTATATGAAGAGGATCGACTAAAGCCATATTCTTCAATAGCTCTGCTGAATTTTTCAAACCATGCTCTTGGACTTTGTTTGAGTCCATAGATTGCTTTCTTCAACTTGCAAACCTTTGAACACTCCCCCTCAGTAATATACCCAGGCTGTTGTTCCATGTAAACCTCTTCGGTAAGATCACCATATAAGAAAGCATTTTTTACATCAAGTTAGTGAACTTGCCACCCAGAGTTTTTTTTTTTTTGAGAAGAAAAAGGATGACCACCAAAGTTGTGGTTGTCATCCAGCCATGTATAAACTATGAAGAAATGTACAAGTGTGGGCTCTCGCAGAGAACAGCAAAATGGTGATCGAGGTCACAAAAGAAAGGCTAGCCCAAACCCCACTCTCTAATAAGAAATGAGATGTGGTGTACAACACGCTCAGGCTGACATCGCTCCCCACAAAAAATGATCCGGTTGCGCTGAAGCCAAATAGCCCAGGCACCGGCCAAAAAGGTCATCACTGGTGCTCGCCAACTCTGTCTCTGACCCAACATGCTCCTGAAGGTCTGCCACATGGACTCTGGATCTGACATATAAGTGGTCACCAAGATAGTCCGCTGCCATATGCCCCTAGATATGGGGCAAACGAAGAAGAGGTGGGCGATATCCTCGGCTGACTCGCTGCAAAACACACATGAGGTGTCACTGTGTAAGGCCCATCGCGTCCTGTAGATCCTGGTAAGAAGTCGTCCACGCCGTAAAAGCCAAGCAAAGATTTTGACTTTAAGCGGTACCCGGGTACGCCAAATGAGTCTGCAATCTATCCTGAAATCCTCCGGTAGCGTGCAGGTGGGAAGAAAGAGAATGTATAGACTGCGAGCCGAGAATGACTCTGATAACCAAACCCATCCATCCGACCTGGATTGATCCGGGCGTATCCCAACCAATCGCTGGTGAAGGGCCGGTAACTCCGTGAAACGCTGATCAGACAGGTGTGCTCTGAAACGGGGAGACCAAGTACCAAGATCCGACTCACCCTCCACTAACTAGGTGTCCGCAACCGTCGCCTCGGGAAAGGTCGAGAGGGCCCATAGACGGGGAAATGCCTCAGCTAGTGAGCCACTAGCCGTCCAGGCGTGTCGCCAGAAGGAGAAATCCGTCCCCGATCCCAGGGACGGAACCATAAGGGTGCGGACACGCGGCGCCATGGCAGCCACACCCCGTCAGAAAGATGATGCCCCTCGGGGTAGAATGAATCTCGACTCCCATGATAGATCCCGACCGTAGCAGGTATCGAACACTGAACGTCATAGGCTGTCCTCTGGCCCCATAATCCGCCTAAACCAACGGGCTAGAAGAGCCCAATTGGCGTAACGGAGATCTCGGACCCCCAGGCCCCCCTGAGAGGTGGGACGGCAAATGCTGGCCCAGTCGACCAAGTGGACACTGCGGTGATCAGGGTCACACCCTTGCCAAAGAAAGCTGCTCCTGAGTGAGTCTAAGCGTCTGAGAACCTGAGCCGGTATAGGCAGTACGGACATGTAGTATGTCGGAAGGGCCGAAAGCACCGACCGTAGTAGAACAAGTCGGCCCCCGCGGGATAATAAACGTGCACTCCAACCGTGAAGTCTATGCTTCACACGCTCAATGTCTGGCGTCCAACCTCTGGACGCAATGTGACGATCCGAAAGCGGAAATCCCAAATAGGTGATCGGAAGGGAGCTGATCGGAGTATGCAGCTGGGATGCACACCGATGAGCCATGCCAAAGGGGATGAAAGAGGATTTGGCATGATTAATCTGGAGACCAGTCGTCGCGCTGAAAAGATCCAATAATATCACAACCCGTCTAGCCTCCAGCTTCGAGCCCTCAACAAAAAACATTGTATCATCCGCATACTGGAGGAGGGGAACGAGGCTCATGGCGAAGCCACGGAAAAGTCCCGCCTCGCTGGAAGCATGAGTGCATCTGGCGAGAGCGTCAACTCCAAGGACAAACAACATGGGGGCCAGAGGGCAACCCCGTCGGACCCCTCTCTGTGGCTGGACCCACTCTCATGATCGTGTCCCGTTGACCAGGACCGCTCGTGGCGAAGCCACAGAAAAGTCCCGCCTCACTGGAAGCATGAGCGCATCTGATGAGAGCGTCAACTCCAAGGACAAACAACATGGGGCCAGAGGGCAACCCTGTCGGACCCCTCTCTGTGGCTGGACCCACTCTCCTGATCGTGTCCCGTTGACCAGGACCGAGAAAGAAGCGGAGGTGATGCACCGCTTCATCCAAGTGACCCAAGTTGCGGGGAAGCCTCTGACGTGAAGGGCATGCCATAAGGACCATGATATCGTATCATAAGCCTTGGAGAAATCGACCTTCCATAAGAAGGCCTGAGCGGTGCTCCTCCTCCACTGAGCAATGATCTCTGCTGCAATGGTGTAGCTGTCGGTGATGGACCTGCCCTGAATAAAAGTCGACTGTGCAGGATGAATCAGCACCGGGAGTACCTCCCGAAGTCGATTCGCCAATACCCGAGCCACCAGGAGGTAAATGGCATTGGATAGGGCGATCGGTCTAAAGTCCTCAACTCGCTCTGCCGGGGTGCACTTCGAGAGCAAGAATTGATTAAGGCGCTCGAAGCCATGATTCCCATCTGTGAACTCCCGAACCACTGCGACAACATCATCTCGCACCAACGGACAGAATTCACTATAGAAGAAGACAGGAAAGCCATCAGGGCCAGGGGCCGCCTCGCTATTGAGGTCCCGAAGGGCCTCCCAAATCTCGTCCTCTGTGATCATCTGCACCAGCAGAGAAGACTGTGTGTCGCTGAGTCTAGGAATATCACCAGGGGCCCATCGCCAAGGGCCCAACTTCTGCCGCCGAGACATGGATCGAAAATATGAAGTAATGAACTCCTCAATGTGTTGACGGTCAGTGATCTGCTGCCCCTGTATCTGTAGCTGCTCAATCATGTTAGCCCTCCGGCGAGAGCTAGCATATAAGTGGAAAAACCTAGTGTTGGCGTCCCCCTCCTGAAGCCAAGTCTGTCGAGATCGTTGCCTCCACTGGGTTTCCACAATCCTGTCCTCCATCTGTATCCTCTCCTGAGCGCATCTGCGCTCATCCATCTCCGAGTCAATGAGCTGACGAAAATCCTCCGTACGGTCCATCAGAGTGATGATCCCAAGGGCATCTGTCCTACGACAAGCCCGATCCTCCCTGATCTGCCGATGATACTGACAGAGGAAGGAGCGCAGGCTGGAGAGACGCGTCGCTAATGTCCTGGCAGCCGAATCCAAGGGCGCCACCCTAAGCCACTGGTCCTCCACTAGCTGTCGAAATCCGTCTTCCAAAATCCATGAGCGCTCAAAACGGAAGAGGGAACGCTGGGTCTGAACGTCGTTGGACCTCCACAGAAGGGGGGTGTGGTCCGAGAATGGACGAGTAAGAGCCTGGACATCCGCCAACTGGTGGGCCTCTGCGAGCTCAAGTGAGCCAAGAAAGCGGTCGATCCTCGATCTAGCAGACGGTGCAACTGTGCTCCTTCATGTGAATCGACAGTTGGTGGCCGAAAAATCCACAATGAAGTCACGAAACTCCTCTGCACCATGATCCCTCCAGCGCCGTCTGACTGGTCGGTCCTCCATGTCAAGGGTGACATTAAAGTCACCTCCGATTAGCCACTGAGCATCTGAGAGGTGGGCGCGAGCCTCCCGAAGCTCCTCCCATAACGCGCTGCGCAAGGACGCCGAACAAGGTTCGTAAACGCAGGATATGAGATAGTCATTGTCATCCCCTGGCTTCTGCAGGTGGGCCATCCATGAGTCAACCACCGACAAAAGATCAGGCCTCCATCCAATAATGCAACCGCTTGATTGCCCCATAGCATGCAAAGAAAGATGTTCTGACATGCGGGGCCCGCCAATCTAAGCCCAAAACCCCAAGCTGCAATCTGTCAGCTTGGTCTCCTGGAGAAGGGCCACGTCGACGTCCCACTCTCTAAAATAGCGGCCTAAGGTTCGCCGCCTAGCGGGGTCGCCAAGCCCCCGTACATTCCAGGTGAGGACTTTCATTGGGTCACTGAGTTATTCCCTTGGCTGAGCGGACCTCCAACCACCTCAGATCGAAGTCGGGCCCGACGACGAGTATGGCGTAACCCGGTTGTGCCTGCCACGAGGCAAACCTCCTCATCATCATAGCCGGGCAGTAGGGGGCATCCTGCCGATATAGGTGACGCTGCTGGGCAAGGGGTGCCCGCAGGTGGCAGCGACGTGGAGCGGCGCCGATGACCGAGGTCAGAGTGTGTATCCGCTGCTGAGCCCAACATCTCCTGCCTCGGCAGAAGTGGCAGGGAGGAGTCGAGTGGTAAGACTGGCGGCGGTGAACTCGAGTTGGCCATGGTGCGCCTTCGTCTACGTCGGTAATGATGAGTAGCCGTGGCGGATGTGAGCTATCTTGATGATGGCGGGGAGGGTGGGATGGTGTCTGATCGCCGGGAGGATGTCGGCGACCATCGGGCAGAAGAGGGTGGGGGTTTGGGGTTCCCCATGCTAGCTTGCTCCGAGGTTGGCAGATTGCCCCCGGTTGGCCCCCCGATAGAGTGCGGGGTGGAAGGTTCACGACCGTGAAGCAGCCCCTGAACATGTGTTTCCCGGTTGTTCCTCACAAGACCTCCTGAAGTGGTGTCACGGCCGTGTCGTGTATTCCCAGTGATGGTGTCATGCTCGTGCAGCTCGTGCCCCATGCCCTCAGCGCCTATTTTCCGGCCGTGCCCCATGTCTCCAGTGATGGTGTCATGGCCGTGCAGCATGTCTTTGTCCTGGCTGTCCCCCTCAGACTTTAATTACGGCCGTGCCGAGTGGTTCCCATGATGTCACGATCGTGCATTACACCTTCAGAGGCGGTGTCACGGCCGTGCACCAAATCTCCAGCATATGCTTCCGGGTCATGCCCCCTGGAGCCATTACTGGCTCTGCCATGTGGCGAGCCCCCTCTCCTGCTAGTATGGCCGTGCAACCTGTTACTATTATGGCCGTTACGGCCGGACAACACCCCATCACGCGCGTGCGACGCGTCGTGTCCTGGGTCAGAACTAGCAGAAGCCGAGGAATGGACAATACGTGTATGGACGCCGTTCTTATTTGCTGTCCCTGTCATCGTTACCGGCGGTGGCAGCTGTTGGCCGGCAGTGACCTCGGCCCACGAGGCGGCACGCGTGGTGAGATGTAGACGTAGCATGAAGCTGCAAGAACCAGCGATGAGGACCATCGATGTCGGTGGATTACAGCCCTGCCGGATTTCGATCTCCACCATCGTCATCGCCAAGTCTGACGATCCAAGAGGGGGAAGGACGACGGCAATGGGGTTGCCGATTTGTCGCGCAATCATAGTCACGACCTCCGGCCGCTGGAGGTGGAGCGGCAGACCGTGAATGGCTATAGTATGGCGCTTCCCCGGAGGAGCGAGCGTCGCCTCATCCTCCATCTTCCATGGCCGCCATTTGACCCAGGAGTGAAGCGGGAGGGTCGTTGGTGTTGCTAAGAGGGCCTCACGTTGTTCTGACGACCCGGGGACGATTAGCCATAGCCCCGATGAGACACAACTAAGATGAAAAGGTGGCGACTCCCCGAGGCTAGTCACAATCGCCGTGCGGAGCACTGCCAGATCAGGAGAGGAGCCAGTAGTTTTGCCGATGATGCATCCCGAGAGGAAATCGGCGTTCCGTTGAATCTCCGGCGTCCATGGCACCGTGATATGGAGAGGCGGCAGTGGCAGCACTGTTGAAGCTGGAGCGCTGCCCACCGGCAATGTTAGCTGCGGTCTTTGCATCGGAGCGCGAGGGCAGTCCGACTTTCGGTGGCCTTCACCCCTGCACCGAAGACAGCGTAGAGGACCAGTGCAGTTTCGGGCGAGGTGGCCTTCCTGCAGACACCTGTAGCAGTGTGTCGGCCATCGACGGTGCTGACCGTGGTGGTGGTGTGTGTCGCCGCGACGGGTGTATGTCTTCCAGCCATCCCCAGAGTCCAATGTCCTGCGACGCATGATTTCCAGCGGCGGAATGTTGCACTCGCAAATCTCCGTGCTCCTGTTAATCAGCGGCCAATCGGTGTGGGAAAGGGAGAGGGGAGATTCCCGTCGCCTTCCGCTGCACACCGCACCCTGACCGACAGCTAAGTTCCGATGTGGGAGAGGGAGCGGAGGAATCCTCGTCACCTCTTGCTGCACAACAGCACAGAGCGCCAGAGAGAATGAGCCGCGATCGTAGGGAGCGTCCGACTGACCTGCCAAGTGAGCGCACCCAGCTTGGCAAAGGTCACCGGGGAGGTGAAAGTGAGCAGGGATAAGAGCTGGACTCAGATGACGCAGAGGGCAGTGTCGCCGGAGAAGACCTCTGCTGAACAAGAAGTCGCAGGGGGAAGTTTGGAGCAGAGACGCAGTGTCCAGAGAAGATGAGCCACGTCTGAATGACCTGCCAAGCGAGCGCACCCAACTTGGCAAAGGTCAACAGAGACAGAGGCGCCGGTGGGGTCACTACGTGGTTACTGGGACGTCAGAGAAGACTAGTTGAAACCGGAGAAAAACAGAGGATGTGGTGACAGGGCAGTAATCAGTTTGCAGGGAGGCAGAGAGGACTGTGAGAAGGAGAGGACGATGCCACTGAGGAAACAACGTCGGAGGAAGTTCGGTGAAGCCGGGAGAGTAGTGGGGGGCCGAGAGGGTCACAGGCGAAGACGTCAACAGGCTTGTGACAGCAACAGGAAGTAAGATTCGAACATAATTAAAGCGAGCAACTGGAGAAAAAGTCTCAACATAATCTACTCCATAAGTTTGGGTGTAACCTTTGGCTACTAAACGAGCCTTATAACGATCAACCGCTGCATTAGGGAGATACTTTAGGGTGAACACCCACCGACAACTAACTATTGTTGCATCAGTTGGGAGGTCTACAAGTTCCCAAGTCTCTCTAGATTGCAGAGCGGACATCTCATCCATAGCAGTTTTCCAGCACGAATGATGGAATGTCTCAAAATGGTTGCGGGGAATAAAATGACTATCAAGAGAAGTTGAAAAAACTTTGACAACAGGAGACAAGTAATCAAAAGTCATAAAATTAGATAGAAGACATTTCACACAAGACCTAGTGCCCTTGCAATGTGCAATAGGAACATCTAGATCATGAGGTACCTGAGGAGGATCCCCTTCTGACAAGTTAAGACTGTTTGGAGGATTACGTGATGGAATCGCGGAGAGTGGTTCATCATCAAGGTCAGGTGGTGATGGAATCGTGGAGAGTGGTTCATCATCAAGGTCAGGTGAAGGTTGTGGAGGTTGATGAGTATGTCGGCGGCTATAAACTTTCAGAGGCGGTTCAGGCGATGGAGGAGACTATGACTGTCGTAGCGGTAGATCCTGTGACGGGCCAGGAATTGGAATTAGATGACTCTCATGGCTATCCGCAGGGTCTGGAAAGTAAGATTTGTCTTCGAAAAAGGTAACATCAGTACTAACATAGGACCTGCGAGAAGTAGGATCATAGCACCTGTAATCTTTTTGAGTTCGCGAGTACCCTAAAAAGATGCTCTAGGAGCTAACTTATCAGTGTGAAAGAGGTACAAAACATTGACATCCGAAAACACGAGGGACAGGAAACAAAGACTTTCCTAAGAAAAGGAGATGGAATGGAATTTGTCCATTGAGAACCGATGATGAAACTCGATTAATGAGATAACCCGCGGTGAGAACGGCATCTGACCAATAGGTGGAGAGTACTTTCATATGGAAGAGGAGGGTGCGAGCAACATCCAACAAGTGGCGAAGTTTTCGTTCAGCAACGTCATTTTGCTGAGATGTTTTTACACAAGAAGTTTGATGAATTACACCAACAGATTTAAAAAATGATGAAAGATTAGAATTTGCAAACTCAAGTCCATTGTCGCTGCGAAAGATTTTAATAGAGGTAGAGAACTGGCTTTTTATTCTGTAAAAAATTCTCGAATAATTCGAGGAGTTTCTGTCTTATTTTGCAACATATAAACCCAAGTGACTCTAGAAAAATCATCTACTAAAACCAAGAAATATTTGAAATGCCTATTGTTGGAAACTCGACAAGGACCCCACAAATCAGCATGCACTAGTGAAAATGAACTTTTCTCTCGTTTGTCAAGGCAAGGTAGAAAAACAGTATGATGATGCTTTCATATTTGACAAGTCTCACACTCAAGAACCTCAGTACTTGAAATGTTAGGAAATTGTCGACGAAGAACAGTCAAACTAGGATGACCTAGGCGGCAATGGAGTTATAGGGAAATGCTGGTAGTGTAGGCTGTGGGATTTTTGGTAGATGGCCGGAGATAATAGTCCATCACGTTCAAATCCTCCACCAATCTGTCTCATCGTTTGGAGATCCTGCAGAACGAAAAAAGAGTCATAAAAAAGTGCTTGACAATTTAAGGACTTTGTTAACTGGCTGATCGAAAGAATGCTTAGAGCAAACTTTGGAGCATACGTAACATTATCAAGGGAGAGGTCACAATTAACAGTAACTGTGCCAAGGCCAATGACCGAAGAGAGAAAACCATCTGCAACTTTGACATTAAGAGGATTCAATAGAGATTTGAGGGATGAGAAGAAAGAGGCATCACTTGTTATGTGTGAGGAGGCACCCGAATCGACAATCTAGTCAGATTGAGAACTAGTAGAGAGAGCAAGAGTACCTGAATGATGCATTACAGCAACACCAGTTGACGGAGATGCAGATTCAGTGATAGATAGAGAACGAAGGCGAGCATATTCTTCTTTTGATATTAGAATATCCAACTCATTAGTAGTGGTAGCATGAACCTTTGGGTGATCAGCAGGACATCCAAACTTTTCCCAACAACGATCAGAGGGATGATTGGATCGATGACAGTGGTCACAAAAGAATTTACCACGTCCTCTAGAGTCGTTCCCTCGGCCACGTTCACGGCCTTTGCCTTAATCAAGGAAAACTCATCTTCCTCTTCCACGTGTAGCAAGTGCTGATGCATCCGTATAAGAAGACATCATCAATACGGGAGAGTCGAGCATAGATTTCTTCAGAGGTTGGAATACTTTCCTGTGTCATCAACTGATCCTTGACCGATTTATATTCAGGACCAAGACCAGGGAGAAACTACAACAACAACAAAGCCTTATCCCACTAGGTGGGGTCGGCTACATGGATCATACGACGCCATTCCGCTCTATTAGTCACCAAACCTTTCGGTATATTATTCACCAATAGATCTTGCTCTATTAGTTCGCCAAGTGTCCGCCTTGGCCTCCCTCTCCCTCTTTTAATCGGACTCCAGATTATTTGAACGGATCTAATTTGATCACGTTGTTCAGCCAACACTTTGATATCTGCAGCTCATTCGAGAGGTTAGTTAATGTCCCAAAATAATTTGCTACCGGTTGATCATTTTTCTTGCGTGATTGGATTTCTTCAAGAACCTTGTAAAGGCGAGATATATTACTTTTATGAGAGTGAAGTTTTTTAAGTACCTCCCACATAGTTTTGGCTGACCTATAAACCATGACCTGTTTGACACCAGATTCGGTCATGCTATTGAGCATGGCAGAGGCGACCCAATCATTGTCAGCATCCCAATCTTCTGTACGTTCTTCAGATTTGGTGAGGATATGCTTCTTCCTGTGAGACCCTACATAGTGCTCAAATGCCGTGGACCAGAGGAGATAATTGGTACCATCAAGTTTGATATTGATACCGAGTGGAGTGCTGAGGATAGATTTAACACCAGAGTCGCTAGACGAAGCTTTCTGATCGGCCATGGTTAAGCACGACGGGTTCCACGAAGAAAAAGATCAAGCGTCGATCTTGAGAACTATGGATCTAGGTCGGAATAGACCTGTCATCCATCTAGATTGAGGAGAGAAGAAGACTGAGGAGGAAAGGGAGAGGAATACGTTCAGATCGTTACTGCTCTGATACCATGTTGAGAAACATATTTTCTCTTATTATTGACCAAACACTAGTGCCACCTATTTATAATCAAAGTAGGCAATACAAGAAGGGAGAATATTACTCCAGAAAATTAGGGATATTATCCCAAAATATCTGAGATACTATCCCGAGAAATATGGGATACTAATCCTAACTAATATTACAAAGATATGCGAAGATATGAAAAGATATGAAGAGATATGCAAATCATATCTCAACAAATACTTTATAAGTATTCACAGAGAAAATAATTAAATAACAATCGTCACGAAATTTGTGAGATAACATGTAGGATTCTTTTAATATGCAAAGAACTGATTTTTAATTAAAATATAGATTAAAAGTATAAAGGTTGAATTACAGAGAAGCTCTAACCTAGTGAGCTTACTGAAAGAAAAGGCAAATGATTTACTCAAAGAAAGGTTGGTTCGCAGATATATACATGGGCATGTTTCTCACAAAAGAAAAAGGAAAAAAATAACAAGCATATACCTTCAATGTTGCAAAACTTGCTGCAATGTTTTCCTCTGCCTTCTTTTGCCTTAAAGCCCATTTTTGTTCTTCAACAGATCTCCTTTTCTGATAATCCATAACCCACTTATCAGAAGTAGTATAACTCGGAGGAGGAGACACATCCATGGAATCAGAATTGCATCTCTCATCTTGCTCAATAGATCTCCCCAATGTTGCTTCAGCGTTCCCATATTTTATTGTGTCTCTGGTAGTGTGAGCCGTAAATGCTACAGAATGGGGATACCTCTGAATAGAAATGATTGGATCACTCTGACCCCCTTTCATCCCAGAATGGACATCAGACAGGCTGTTAGAGAAGTTCTCATGTAAACCACCATGAGTCGGGACGGTATTGGCATTCCCCGGAGGGTTAAACATGATCCTGGAACCTTCACTTGCCTTTCCAACAAAATAGGATTGCTTTAGAAAAGCTTCTCGATTCCCATTAGGTGTTCCTAGTGATCCTTTTGATGCATCATCATACATAAAGGTTCTTGATGCACTGCGTCCCTCACGATTGGGAGAAATCATACTAGATCCCATAATAGGTGAGAGTTGATTTTTCCATTCAAATTGCTGTCTAGTATTGAATTGGCTCCTCTTGTCGCAGAGGTTGTCAAATGGACCAATAGAGGCATCCACAACGGAATCTGACACTTGTGGTGGAATAGATCCAGCAGGTGAAGATTGTGAATTTACTTGCGTCAGCATTCCTGATTCCATGTTTTGTTCTGCCACAATAGGTTGTCTGTTTCCATTAACTATTAGAGACTGTGGACCTTTCCTACTTTTAATGGTATTTTCTGTGCCTTCGGATAACAAGTTTGCTTCTGTTGCACTTCCAGAAGATGTAGAACCAGGTGGCCCTTTGGACATGTGATTTGCCCTACCAAATGTATCAGAATTATTATTGTTATGCTCCTTCAATGAAGTGTCAATTCCTCTGCCATCAATCATCCCCCCGTGTGTCCCATCTGTATGACCAAACAATTTTGAGAAAGTTAATTTGAAATGTACAGAATGCACAAGATGAGAACAATATCTCAAATGCCACAAAGACATGTTTACCTTCTTCTGAAAATGTGAACCCAAGTGCAATTTCAAGATGGAATCTCTGAGGTGCTAAATTGTCTCTGACCATTAAAAATATTTTGTGAAACATGCCAAGTAATATATGCACAATAACGTTTTAGGCATGAATGCATTTAATACTAACTAATGAAACTACAAACATGGAAAATCATGAAAAGATATTGTTCTCCATCATACCTTAATGCAAGAAATACCATACACTGAGCTCTAAGCTGTCTGCGTTGTTGCTCCTTAAAAGGCAAGTTTGAAAGTGATACCTGGGAACAATTGCAGTATTAATAGGTAATGCAACTGACTATTTACCGAATTAAAGAAAATAAAAGAACAATATAGAACAGCTTACTGTACTATTTACTGAATTAAAGAAAATAAAAAAACATTTGCACAACAAGAACATAAAGCTAGGAAATTACCATTCAACCAGGAATATATCTCAGAAAAAATTAGAGAGGTCTGCTGTCAAATGTTGAAAAGAAAACAAAATAAAGAAACAGTTCCTACATTCCAACCACAAAGCCCTCCTTTTCTTCCTCTATCTCCATGACACACCCAAGATGGGAAGAAACATATAACAGGCTCCTTGTTCTGTGTTCCTCACACTCATATCTGTGCTATATGTCAATCTAAGATTGAAAAGAAAATAGAATAACCAGCAATCAAATACTGACTTTTAAACTAGCAGGACTTTGTGCTACATCACCTATATAAAAAATGAATCCAATCCAATCATCAGTATCCAGGAGTAACTGACATGACTTCATTATAGAGGACCACAGATTAAGTTGTTTGTTTTATGCATCATCGGTTTGATCTTTCTTTTTTCTTCTCAACATGATACCCCCACCCCACCCTACAGATGCTAGCACAAGTACTAACCCACCACCACCAGTACAGAGGCCACAACTTGTCAATTTCTTGTTGCATTTATTGTTGAGCTTTCCAAGAAGCAGCGACCATCCCCATCATGAGAGGAATGTCTTCTCCAACATCAACGGTCAGATACAATGAACAAACAAAACATGACACAAGTGCCTGGTACTCAAGCCCCACATACTGATTTCAGATGATCCAACTTCAAAGGCTCAGAAGACCTTTATATATTATCTCAAATAAAAAGAACAATTGTTACAACAACGTAAGTATTTACAACCACACTTCAAACAACCACACTTCAAGTGTACATATAATTGAAGAGTTTCAACGTGACTCTTGTTGAAATCATATAAGGTCCATACTGATTTCATGTGCTCTAATTTCAAAACACTCAAAAGACCTCTATATATTATCCCATACAAAAGAACAATAAAGAAAGTTTTACAATCATACTTCAAGTGCACATATAAATGCAAAGTTTTAACTTGGATCTTGATGTTGCATTCTAATTCTTTGTCCTTGAATCTGGGTATTCAAAAGAAAGATTTTTCATGCTCAAAACTGGCAAGAAATATTGATTATTGCATAGGAAACTTTCACTTTCACATTTTTAGAAGTACTTTTTTTAGGAAAAAGAGGCATTTTAGAAATACTTTTTCATTCCAATAATTTTAGGGGTTTCCATCATTCCTTTGATTGAGCATAGTTCTCTCTTCCTTTTTTTTCAACCCCATGTCCTATATCATATAGGATACACATCTTTACATCTTTGACTCGCAAGTTTTAATACAAACACGATCAATTTTGTCGAAAATGCGTTTGGACTCATAAAATGGGATGATTCTACGTCTCTACCCCCGAAAACATGCTTGATTCTACACAAACATTTTTGGCCAGCACGTGGTAGAAGTACATGCTGGCCAGTAAGATCGGTGGAGACGCACAACTCCACTGATCCAACAATCTTTTTTTTTACCTTTTATGAGCCGCCATAGGCACTCATCTCTTCTCCTTTTGTGTACTGTCTGCAGGTACTGCTCTGCTGCCATCGCTGCTGCTGACACTGTTGCTATCCTGTTGTTGCCGCAACTGCTCATTTACAGCTCCCGTCATTGCTTTCTTTCTAGGGAATGTCATTGCTCATCTGCTGCTGCCGCCATTGCTCATCTGCTGTTGTCATTCTTACTGCCGTTTGTCTACTGTTGTCCTGATGCCACACCGCCGACCTGACTAGGTTCTCTCTCTCCCTTTCTCTTTCTCTTTCTCTCCCTTTCTCTCTTTGTGCACCCGTGCTGGTTCCTTTTTTCCCTTTCTCTCTTCGCACACGCGAGCAACCTCTTTTTTTTTTTTTTTTTTGCACAATCCCCTCGTGCTCTCTGCTCGTGGACAGAGGGACTTGGACTGTCATTTTATTCTTTTGCCATAAATTTAGAACATTTTTTATAGTCCTACTACTGTTAATATTTGTTAATAAAATGGAATCACCAATTACTGTTATTATTCTAAATTTATTGTTGTGTGACTTTTTTATGGATTAATAATGAAATTATGTATTGATGTGTTTATTACTGTTACTATTATAAATTTATTGATGTATTAATTTTTCATGAACTAACTGTAACATTATGTATTGATGTGCCAATTGATATTAGTCTGCTACTATTATAATTTATTGAGGTGTTAGTTTTTCATGAATATTAATTTTTAACGTACAATAGGTAAAAAGGTATTAATATCATGAATTGATGTTAAAACTAGAATTTTGCACATGTAATATTGCATTTTGTACGCCTTCTGAAACCCTCTTGTAATCTTTACTTTAATACTAATGAAACATGGACGATTACCATCTTGCTAGTCGTCCTTCCTCGTTTCAAAAAAAAATATATTGCATTTTGTACTCTAAGTTCAAAAGAATTTGCATCTCACCACTGATATTATGGATTTATAAAATATTTTTTATAGATTAATATATACATGTATATTATATAAAAATCTGGTAGAATCGTCCATGTCATGTCACTTGTTCACGATTTACATGTTTTCCCAACCCTCCATGTTCAGTCTCTTTTATGTGTTTGACAACATTGCAGATGACTACCACAACTCGGTAGGCATCCCTTTCACCTTCAAAAAAGGAATTAATGATGATGTGAATTCGGCTTTAACTAAACAAGAAACAAAAACTCAAACAAGAATTATAATAAAAAAAAGAGTGAATTTGTAAAGAAACTTCAACATTCTTCAAATTAATAAAGAAATATTATATATAAGGTTGGAATGGGTGTGTGGAAAGTTTTTGGGATTGGTGTTTATCCTGCACTATATTGTCGTTGCTTTTCCTTTCTTGATTGCACTCTCATGCATTTGCTCACACATTAATACAAATGGATGGCTACCTAACCTCTCTACTCGTCCTTTCCCGCAGAAAAAATTAGGGGTATTTTATTAAAAGAAGACATGAAATTGGAGATAAAAAAAAAGCAATATTTTAGATGAGGAAAACACTCAGTATAAAACTAGAAAGACAAATTATGCAAATACATAAAGAAAAAATTGTGTGAAACTAGTACACATAACAAATACACAATGTTAAGATTGTGACAAACCTGAACTTCTGGCGATTGTTCAGAGGATCTAGATGTTAAATCTTTTACAGAAGTCAACTTATGGGTCTCTGAGTAAGATGCAACAGCAACGTCCTTACCCTCCACCAATAAAGAACTGGAAGAGGCCTCTAGACCTCTTTGCAATTGCAACTTCAGTGCAAATTCATCATTCTCTACTGAAGAGTTATTATAATGTGCTGCAGCAGAAATCGCCACATTTGCCACTTGAAAATTACCAGGTTTACCTACATGGAATTTATCCACACTGCGCATAGAATTTGAAGAAATTCCAAGCAATGATGCTTTACCAGTTATTTCCCCGGGCATGTTCAACTTTGACTGATTTGCATTATATACAGATTCTGGAAAGCCTGGACTAGAGACTTGAGAATTTTCTGTCAACATTGAAAACCTATTGGGGTTCCATATATTAGACATAAAGGCATTGCCTCTTGGAGGCAGCACGTCTGCTTTCTGTAAGGCACATACTCTATCAGCAGATACTCTATCAGCAGAAGAAAACTCAGTTTCATCAGGAAGCTTAGGCATTGATACCTGAGAGAAAGAGCTTGCACTTTTAGATAACGACTCTATGCAGTGCAAATTGGATTGTTCATGATCAGAACCTTCCAAGGCAAGTTGACTCTCTGAATGATCAACTTTATAATTTTCTTTTCCTTTCCTTGAGAAATCACCAGTAGCCCTAGCATTTGTTTTTTCAGAACTGTTACATGATACATCATCCGCTACTTTTAGTGTTGCTATTTTTTTAGCACTAGCTTTACTAGTACTTTTCTTGTTTGTCTGATTATCAGATCTTAGATTTTCATTCATGTCTGAAGAGGTTGCTGTTCTTCCCTCCATTTGAATGCTAGCAGGACTCCCATAGTCAGAAGGCTTGCTACTTTTCAGAGACAATGACCCTTGCTGAACATCAATTTCCACAGGATCCATCCTAGATAGCCCTGTAGTAAGCCAGCTAATGTTATGCATATCAGCTCTTGTCAATTCTGTAGCAGATAAGCAAGAATTTTTTTGCACGCCATGACTCTGCAAGGGACCAGCCCTGTAAGGTTCTTTTATTTGACTACTGGATGAAGACTGACATATGCCCATGCTAGATAGCCCTGTAGTAAGCCAGCTAATGTTATGCATATCAGCTCTTGTCAATTCTGTAGCAGATAAGCAAGAATTTTTCTGCACGCCATGACTCTGCAAGGGACCAGCCCTGTAAGGTTCTTTTATTTGACTACTGGATGAAGACTGACATATGCCCATGCTTCCCCTCTGAAATACATCATTTCCACTAATTGGCAACTGATTTAGAATCGGTTCCTTGTCCCTTGATTTAGCATGCCAAGAATCTGGGACCTGAGGACCATC
This sequence comes from Pontederia crassipes, assembly GCA_030549335.1. NCBI lineage: Eukaryota > Viridiplantae > Streptophyta > Magnoliopsida > Commelinales > Pontederiaceae > Pontederia > Pontederia crassipes. The sequence continues at coordinate 11,865,366 of CM060183.1, forward strand.
AGGTAATGGAATACAAGAAGACTTCAAAGCATTAATATCAAATCCATGCTGATTTATAACAGTTTCGAGAGCCCTGATATAGAAAATCATACAACCAATTTAGCAACAACATATTGATTGGCTTACATCAAACTTACAAATTAGTTATACATATGCAATAGAAGGTTTAAAAAAATCTCTTGAACAGAAATAATTCACAGAATGACCAAGTTTGAAAATCAAAGTTTCATTTTTGTTCTATAGGAGCATCCTTCTTCAGTTTCTTCTCAAACAGCCAACTGAAATTTTATTTGCTTTGCCAAACATAGTGGTTCTAGTCAGATGGATGCTATCAATATCAAAGCTTCATTCACCTTAACACATGTCAATCTTTGTTTGAAATAAAATGCTTGTGGAACAGGTTAAATAGTAGAAGACAAAGGATTCTTTTTTTGTGGGGTAAAAGGATGTCTAACAGATTTGTGCAGCCATCTAAGTTGTATTAAAACATGAAAGATGGAGATTTACGTGTGAAGTAAAACAAAATGGCAAGGAAAAAATCAAAGGGAATGGATTTACAAACAGAGACTACCATCTCCCCAATCTCTCAAAAAATTATGTGCCGTACAATATTCTCTGTGTAGAAACTCTCTCTCCCAAAAGGATTAGTCAAAAGGGTGTATCTATAATCATAAGCAAATAAAAAAGTGATGCAGCCAGGTTGCAGAAGATGGAACAGGCAAAGCGAACAAATAATCTTGAATACTATGATGTCAATTTGTAAGTCAGCTTCAATTTAATAACAAAAACAAGTGCTCTTTAAACAAAGTTCTTTAGAATCATCAATGCATCATGAATCCACACGATAAACGAACATAAAGTTCATTTTTAAGGAAAAAACATTCAACCTCTTCTTTATTGATTCAACGCAACTCTTATGTAGAATTTTAAAACCAAAAGTTAACTGAAGATGTAGATAGAAAAATAAACAATAATCCTAACAATATTTTTACATTAATAGTATTATTGTTCATCAGACTCTCCTAGAAAAAATTCATACAACAACTACAACAACAAAGCCTTATCCCACTAGGTGGGGTCGGCTACATGGATTCATACGACGCCATTCCGCTCTATTAGTAACCAAACCTTTCGGTATATTATTCACCAATAGATCTTGCTCTATTAATTCGTCAAGTGTTCGCCTTGGCCTCCCTCTCCCTCTTTTAATCGGACTCCAGATTATTTGATCTACTCTTCTTACTGGCGCATCTAATGGTCTTCTCTGAACATGACCAAACCATCTCAAACGATTCTCTACCATTTTCTCACTAATATGAGCCACTCCGACTCGTTCACGTATATGGTCATTCCTAATCTTATCTAATCTTGTATGACCACACATCCATCTAAACATCCTCATTTCGGCTACCCCCACTTTACGTTCATGTTGTCCCTTCATAGCCCAACATTCATTACCATATAACACCGCTGGCCTTATAGCAGTACGATAGAATTTTCCTTTAACTTTATTGGGTACTTTTCTATCACAAAGAACTCCAGTGGCTTTCCTAGAAAAAATTCATACTTGATTTTTTTTTTTTTGAAACAAGAAAGGACCACTAGCAAGGTGTTAGACTGGTAGTCATCTGAAAGTTCCATTGATGTAATAAAGATTACAGGATATTAAAGAGTAAAGGCAAAATAGAGTTGGTAACTTCATCAATTCACAACTGTTACCACATTACAGATACTTTTTCCACTTCACAAAAATTGCCTTAGCATGGTAGCTAAAATTCTCAGCATAAACACGACCATTACGAAAAGTGGCATCATTCCTCTGCAACCAGATTGCTCAAATGTATGCCAGGGGATGACCTCTCTGTCGTCTGCAAATGTACAAGCAAATCATAGGACCCGAGGACAGCTTATGGCATACGGTGTTTGTTACTTGTTACGGGCAGAATTTATCTTGGGAGACCCGGTTCATTTTACCTCGTGGGGCTCCTCCTTCTGGCGGGGGGTGGCAGCTCCGGCCCCATGGATCCGCCCACTCATGGTCCCCTCGCTCAGCTCTAGGGAGATCTTCTCATTGTGGCAGCACGATTGGACCTCCGGGGGCGCGTTGGCGGAGGCGTTCCCATGACTACGGGCCCTCGCCACCGACCCAGGGGCCCTGGTGGTTGAGTACTGGTCCAAGGCCGGCGGTCCCGGCTCCTGGACCCCCCTTCTTGCATCTCCACTCTCGGACCAGCACATTTCAGAGCTCATGTCACTTCATCAGAGGATTACTCCTTTCCGCCCAGATCCCTCCAAACCAGATGGTTGGACTTGGCTTTTTGAGTCCTTCTTGGCTGGCAGCATCTACCTCCATTTCCTTCCGCCACCACAGTCTCTGCTGAGTTTTGGACAGACTACTGGCTCATCTTCTCGGTGCCATTGAAAGTCAGTCAAGATTTTTGCTTGGCCTATGCGGCGTGGCAGACTCCTTACTAGGGTCTACAGGGCGAGATGAGCACCCCATGCAGTGACATCTTGTGTTCTATGTGACAGGACGGAGGAGGACATCACCCACTTGTTTTTCACATGTTCTGTTCCAGAGAGGTCTGGAGACACTCGAGCATGACGGGCAGCTTTCCATCCACACCAGAGACTTTCTGGCAACCTCTCCGTGTTCCCACCAGGCGGCAGCAGGGCTGGCGCTTGCTGCTGGCAATCCTTTTGGCTGGTTCTTGGGCCATATGACTCAAGCATAACCGGATCATCTTTTATGGGGTGCAATGCCAGGTTGAGAGTATTCTACATCTCGTTTCTTCTCCGAGAGTGGGGTTTTGATTAGACATTGTACATCTCTCTTGTTTTTCCGCTCTCTTCTTGAGAACCCTTTTTGTACATGACATCCTTTTCATAGTGATATATATACACACCCGGAAGAAAACCACAACTTTGGTGGTCATCCTTCTCCTCAAAAAAACAAAATGTACACGCATTCTTGGAGGCCTCTGCAGCCATTGCAGAAGGATCGCCAAAAAGAGGCTTCCATGTAGAATCAATCCATCTAATATCCGCTTCTGCCCAGATCTGACGAGCCATGGAGCACCCAAAAAACAAGGTGGGCAGTATCCTCATCCACTTCTCCACACAAGGCACAGCGAGTGTCAGTGCCACCAGCCCAACGTGATCCGTATACCTTAGTCAGGATTCTTTTTCACCTCAACAGCCAAGAGAACGCCTTCACCTTGAGGGAGGACTTTGGCCTCCAAATCAGTCTGCAGGCCAGCAAGAAATCCTCACTTTGACCAGCATGCCCGCCAAGCAGAAAGTATGCTTCGCGAACACTAAATGTATCCGATCTCCACATCCAGCCATCCTCCATGGCAATGGTATGGGACAAGTGAGCAATCCGGCCCAGCGGTGAAACAAACTCTTCACACCTTTGATCAGAGAGATGTGTAGAAAAAGTCGAAAACCAAGTACTGTGGGGTCAAAGTTTTAATGACATATAAAATTATATTTTAATGAAACAAACCTAAACAGATTAAAGTTAAAATGCTGAAAAAGTTTAAGAAAAAGAGAACTTTATGCATGAATTTTGATTACATAATTGACTATGATATGATTAGATTTTGGATGAATGATAAACATCAAATTTGTAAAGAATTTTATTAACTTTCAATAGACTACAAGATCATCTAATTTGGATAACTGTGCAGAAAGTTATGATCAAGACAGTGTAAGTCGGTCAACCTGCCGGCCTCCGAGTCAAATGAATAGTAACGGTCAAATTTAAAGGAGTAAGTTGTGGAGCAAATTTTGGATGAATTTTTCACACACTGAAGGCAATAAAAGGAGTGCCAAAGCCAGAGGCAAAAGCACACATTCACCTATTGAAGAAAAACTTTAAGTTATCAAAGAAAGATTATTTATTGAAGTTTTCATTTCATAGTTTTCTCTTCTTTCTCTCTTCTCTTCTTATGAGCATAGAATTGTAAAAGAGAGAAACACTTTTGTTAAAAAAACTGAGAGGGCTCATGTGTAAAAGAGGTTCAAAATCTTACCTCTTGAGCGAGAGAAATAAATTAGCTTCCTAGAAGGAGAGGTTGCCTTGCCTCTTGAAGCGGAGAAAAAGGTGGTTGATGTAAGGGCTTTCTTCCTTGCCCCATTTGGAACAAAGGAATTAGTGGAATCTCCGACGGTCTCGAGGTCGAGAAGTCGGAGCGGGGACGTAGGCCAAGGTGTGGCCAAACCCCGTCAACAACCACCGTGCCTTTGCGTTTGATTTTCTCTCTCTCCCCTTCTCACATTGAGTTTGATATGATATGAATTGTTTTATTTTAAAGGGTTTTAAAGAATCAGTTCCGCAACGTGTTTTTGTGAAATCGACATTTTCGATTGAACACCAATTCACCCCCTCCCCCCCCCCCTCTTGGTGCCCTTTGGGATCCTACAAGTACCACCATTGTTATTGTTTGAAATAGGCCAACGGTCCGCCACCTTCACATTTTTATTAGCTACTAATTCAACAGTCGAGGAAAACCAATGCTAGGGAATTTAGGCCCGACCAACTATCCCGCCAGAAAAGAGTGAATTTCAACAACGATCATCCAACTTAAGGGGTATTTACAATATGGTCACCAAACTTCATTTTATAACATTACGATCATCGAACTTCAAAAATATTTCAACCACAGTCATCGCGAATGGTTCTCGCCCGTTTAACGGTGGCTCGTTGATGTGGCACTGATGTGGATGCCTATGTGGCAGAATGGCAGCATTTTCTTTCACGTCAAATTTAAAAATAAAAAATGTCATATTCTCTCTCCCCCACTCAAACTCTATCTATATGATCATTCAACTTTTCAAAATGTCAATCGCAGTCATCATCAAAAACTTAAAATAATAAAAATATATATATAATAATTTTATGTGCATTAAATATGTAATATTATAATAATTATTAATTATTAAATTAGGGAAATAAAAAAAATTAAAAAAATACCTATTACATTCTTTCCCAAGAATTAGGACTAATAAAAATATTATAATATATGAAAAAAATTATCACATTTTTTTGCCCTAAAAGTTGGACTAATAAAAAATATTATAGTATATGATATTATGAACATTAGATAAAAGTTGGACTAATAAAAGTTGGCTAGTTTTTCTATTGTGACCTTGGTCACCTTTTGTTGCTCTCTTCGAGGGCTCTCACCTGTACATTTTCCCATACTTTCATATATATACATTGCTGGATGACAACCACAACTTTGGTAGTCATCCTTTTTCTACTTAAAAAAAAACATTAGATATAAATATTTTTATATATAATATAGTTATAATGTATGATTAAATATTTAAATATATATAAAAAAATATATAAAACTTCATGGGACATTTGGCCGAGCTATACACATGCTCATCAGGCACCCACCCCGTTGGGCAGCCTGGTACAGTTTGGCCCGGGCTCGGCAAAATCTCCTAAGGGCAACGTGCGGAACCGGACAGCCCGCATGAAAGTCCACTTCTTGGACTACCATTCCTTATCCCCTTTAATGTCTACAAAGATGACAAAACCTCTTTATGCAGTTGCTGCCTCTTTTAAATGTTTATTTATTTATCATTTTAAATTTTAAATGGAGAAAAAGAAAACACTGATGTGATAGTATTTTTTTCTTAAAAATAATTAAATGGTTACAAAAGTTAAATGTTCCTTAGACACATTTTATGTTTATTTTTTATTATTTTATTTAGCCTTTTTCTAAAAAAAATAATTTATTTTAATGATGATCATGACTGAAACTTTTGAAAATTTGAATAAGAGACCGCTGTTTATAAAAGAGTCATCACCTCTTGCTGATAATTATATTTTTTTATTTTTCATTATTTCATTCTGTTGCTTTCTTATTATTTTAATTTTTTTTATGATGATCCTGGCTAAGATTTTGAAAAGTTAAATAACCACCTCTGAAATTTAGAAAAGTTGAATGACCAAACAACAACAACAACAAAGCCTTATCCCACTAGGTGGGGTCGGCTAAAACATATACAAAATTAAGTTTCCGTGGAGAGACAAAAATGTTGATGTGGCATTTTTTTTAAATCTGATGTGGAGGAGAGAAAAGATGCTAACATGGTGCCACAATATCAGCAATCCACCAATTACCGGGCGATTACTGGTTGCGAATAACCACGGCCAAAGGCGGAGGCAAGTGGGTTCCCATGCATGCAAGTGCAAGCACTGGAGTTCATATTATATATAAAGTAAATAATTTCAACACTTTTGGCAGTGGTCTAGTGGCAGAGGAGACTCTTTTCTTCGTAGAGGTCTTAGGTTCGAAACTTAACATTTTTTTTCTTAATAAATGGTGGATGTTTCAAGAGTTAAAGAATTTAGTTTTTATTAATTATTTTTATATTAAGATAACCAAATATTATGTTTGATATTGTACATTATAGTTAAGACTTTTATACTGTTAATCTTTTTATAATAAATTAATTGAATTGTTTATAAAATCTATTTTTTTATTTAGCTATATTAATATTTACAAAATTCAAAAAAATATCACGTTTTATGATTAATACTTAGAGGTTTTTTTATCTCAGATTTTTTATTTAAAAAATGCAATGAAAATTAAAATTAATTCAATATTAAATAATATTATTATTTTTTGTCTAATAATTAATAAGTAATGATAAATAGTGAATCCACTGAAAAATGTTTCTGGCTCTGCCACTGACCACGGCTGAAACGTTTCTAAAGTTCAATGACCGTAATGTTACAAAGTGAAATTAGGTGGACATATTGGGAATGCCCCCTAAGTTAGGTGGTCATATTGTCCTACTGCCAGCGCTTCTCACTTTCTGCTAACATTGCTGCTTACCTCCTGCTAACGTTGCTGCTCACCTCCTACTGCAACCGCTACTGCCTGCTTTTCTAATAGGCTTTCTCTCCTCCCCAATAATTTACACATTTTAATCGCCAGACATCGAAGTCTACCTGAAGCTCAACCAAATCTCCATCCAAAAGTCCCTCTTTCTCGATAATGTACTCATCCTCAATTTGCTGGCGTCTATAAGAGTTCAGCCAAACCTCCCCCACATGAACAGGATCCTCCCTCCTGCTCGTGGACAGGGGCTCTGAAGGCTCTCCCTACTTACAAGAAGGGAGCCCTAACCCTGCCCTGTAACAGGGGGAAGGCAAGTGCCTCTCCCGGTTGGCAGGCAGAGATGCAAATGCCTCCTCCCTGCTAATGTGCATTTCATGCCGTGTTACGCTGTGTTATGTTTTTATGTTTACATGTTTTCTCGGTCCTTTCATGTTGTGTCCATTTTACAAGTTACACGACACTATGATGTACCATGATCATATCAAGAAATATTTATATGATTTTGGTATTAGTCAATTACAAAAGTGACACTTTGTCTTCTTCATCAACAGTAACACTTAAGCAAACTGTCGTTCCTTGTTGCTCACTCATTTGCATTATGAACTGAATGAATTCTAGTTCAAACAACGAATAACAGCTCCATAAGTACACACAAAAAAATGGATGAGTTGCAAGAAATTTCTTAAACAATTTTATTTCTGTATGGGCACTTTTGTCATTTATAGGTCAATTTTCAACCAGGCTATCATACAGAAAACCGTAACATAGCAGCACCAATGCCCAAATGCTGACATTCAATCCATGAATGCCCACAAAATGCAGATAACATATCAAATAAAAACAAAAAAACAAGGCACCATTAGCTTTAAATGAGTTAGAAGAGGGAAGAGTTTTTACTTCAAAAACTGGACCTTTCATAGAAAGGACAAGATATAAAGATGAAATATACCTGGAAATAACCTGATATGGCAATGACTGCTCCTTTCCGTTTGTCTTCATATGCAGGCATATCTGCATTGTGGTGAAAAGGGAAAAAACAAAGCATGAGGTTCTTTTCTATAGGAAGATGGTGAGGCTATTAGTTCCTACATTTTGCTCACATCACTTAAAAAAAGATGTTACTCACAGCATAAAGCTTTTTTGCTAATCTATCAGGCTCATCCTTTGAATCATGAATAAGTTTCTGCAAAAATTTGGCTGCTTCAACTTCATCGTTCTGAGGAGAATCCATCCTACAAACAACTGCAAACTTTTGAAAATAGGTTCTGCATTAGAACATGAACATGGATACTTCATCTCTGGTGTAAGTTAAGCATAAAACAAAGTAATGAGATTTTTAAGCATAAAAAAATGTCAGTTGGCATGATGAGTTTTAGTCAAACCCCGTTAAACCATTCTAAAGTCCATAAACAAATACAAAGATTACTAATGCAATCTGAACAGCCAAAACAGAATAACTGGTCCAGATGGACCAGGTCATCCAACAAACAGCATAAAAGTGCATTAAGAATTAGTTTTAACAAGAAATACTCCAACAGAACACAGCCAACTCCGTCTGTAAAATCCAAAAGGTAAGGAGTAAGTTAAAAGGCCCACCCCGCAGCAAAAGGGAGAGCGATGGCTTCCCTCAGTGAACCAAGGGCGGAGAACTCGGAAGCGAGATCATCACAACACTATCCAACGTCGAGAGGGAGCACCGCGGAAACTGGGGGAAAAGATGAACCCTAATTCTGCGATCGGCGTGCTGGAACGGAGGGTCCGTCCGATCGAGTGTTTTGTCTCCACGCGTCCGCGTCTAGCCGGAGATTTCTTCCAACGCTCGTCGAGCGGCCTCCGTCGTCGAAGAATTCCGCCGTGGGCACAGCGAGCGAGCGAGCGACCTCCTCGGGGCGACGGGCAGAGAGGTGGAAGCGTGTTCACAGCAAAATGGAGGAGACGAATCATGCAGTGCACCTGACAGTTGGAAGTGCTTTCGGTCACCAAACGTGGGGCCTTGAACTGGACTTTGGGCCCACAAGTGATCAATTTAGGCAAGTGAAAAAGCCCAAAATGCGCAGTTCGACATATCGTGTATAGCCCAATATCCAAATATTTCTTTTGCAATTTATTCTTCAGTTGAACCGGTTATTTATTAAAATTGCATAAAATTAATTTTAATTATCAAAAATTAGATATAAAAGTAGTATAGGACAGTTGATTTTTTATTTAAAAAATCATCCCACATATTCTGCGTGATTTTGTAAATTAAAAAATATCACTTTTTCGGATGATTCTGTTGGGGTCCAATTTTATACTTACGAATTAAGAGATGTTTTATTTTATAAATTGGCGTCTCGTATATATGATAAGGCTTACATAAATCGTGTACATATATAATCGGATAATTATTATATTCTTTGGCAATTTTATACGTACTATAAGTATTTAAAATATAATAATAATTCTATTAACACTATTTATAAATAGATAATGCAATTTCTTATATGCATAGTCGTAATCGTTAATTACAAATATTTAGTTAAGATATGATGGATAATATTAAATTTCACATTATGCGAATAAATAGTTGGTCTACAGATATATTTAATTTGTATTCATTTGCATATATCAAGAAATGATAATATGGATCTACCATTTACTAAAATGAAATGAACAAAAAATATTTATTAAAATGAAATTCCTGGTATATTTCGTTCAGTTTTTATTATCAACGTCGTTTTTCTTTTTCTTTTTTAATGATTCCTTGTTATTTGATACGTGAAAATGGAAAATAAAAAAAATTATGTATTTTTATTTAATGAACGCAATAGATATGTGGGTGGTGGGGGTAAGGGAATAGTTGCATCCAAGGGATAAATTTGTGGTCCTGTCCTTAATGTTTCAAGTATAAAGTGATGTATGTGCATCCCACTTTTTTCGCTTCCCAATTGTATTGTTGGTGTATATTGTACGTGCTCAATTAAACCCATGAGTGCAGTCCAGATAGAATGCATGTGTTAAAAATTTAAAATAAGTGCAGAGAACATGCATAATATAAATCAGGCCATGTAAAATGAGTGAAGAGCAATAATTAATGGGTATAGAGTGAAGATTTCTAATGATTATTATAATCTTTCATCTCAATTATTACTTTATGGATATAATTTCATAGCGATATGAAGTCTTAAAAGGTTAGTTTTTGTTTTTTATTTATTTTTTTTTATTTGTAAATATTAAATAAGTCAAAATTATAATTTTTTTATTTAAATAAGTTTCAATTCATTTGGTATATATTATAATCAATAATTTTTTTAGCAAATAAGACTTGCAAATATTATACTAATATTTTTTGTCACATTAGAAAATGCATTACAATTTCTTTCCCATTACATTGAACATATCATATTTGAAAAATATGAGATATGAAATGAGTGTGACTTTATTTTTAAAAATTGAAATAAAAGATTGAACTATCTAAAGCTATCTAGTAGAAAACCAAAATTAATTTATGCTACTCGTAACAAATATTGTTATATAAGATTAATATCTTTTATACTCAAGCAATTATTTGTAATGTAAAAATATACTAACAGCACAAACATAAATTGGATGATATCCATAAGTTGAACTTCAAATCACTAAAGTAGTGATAATAATAAATCTCTTTGGTTAAGTTGAATGATCATTATTCATAACATGATCTTATTTTTTGACATTAATTCAATAATTTAAATTATAAAATTAATATATGATCATTAATTTATCAAGAATGTTAGACCTCTTAAAAGCATATAAGATGCAAATCTACTATTGATGTTGAATAATTGATTCTTCTTATGATATCAAGATTATAATGGGAGAAAAATATTATTTGTATGCAATATTGTTTATGAAACAATGCTTGCATGATTCAATTATTTAACGTATGAAAATCATACGCATAAATCTTTTGATAGAAGTTTAATTGAGCATCAACATCTATAATGATATATTTCAACATTCAATATATTATCTTAATAAATATACAACACATTACTAAGTCATTTAGTATATTATGACACTTTATTGACAAATTCAATATTAGTAAATAGTTTACTAATGGGCATTGTCTATATTTAAAAGTATGAGATATAAATATTTATTGAAGTATGGCAATAGATAATAGAGTCAATTTTAATTACTACCATAACATATTGTATTTGTAATGTCATAATACTTCTTTTGGCGTCACAAGGGGTGAAATCGAAAAATCAATCGTTTAAATTCAAATTCAAATCTTCAACGAAAATTAACGTTCAAAAAATAAACTAACTCTGTAAATTTTTAAAAATTTCGGCATGCCGTATTGCGTAATTTCGTCTATACGTCATGTACAACAATTCATATATATCTCATCACAAACAATTTACTTTCAAACTCTAATCATCACATGCAATTATAATGACATTACTGACAATTCAAAAGAGTGGGAACACATGCCAAAAAATAGTGAGTCTCAAGCTCACTCTCAAATCAAAATCACGAGCGCTCGTAAACCATATAATGTGAGCGTCCTTCGCTCCATACAATTTATCCAACATTTCCAAAATTTTTTGAAACGTTCATCAAGTAATAAATCCGTATTAGAAAACTCAATGAAACGCAAAGTTAGCTATTCAATAATCACGCCTCTCACACATGCTCATTTTTTAGCCCCTTTACATTTTTTATTTTATGATATACAAGCTTTCATTCATTACATGAAAAAAAATAAACAAGATGAGTGAGCATAAAGAGGCTCAGTGAGTAAAACGACTATCTCAAATATTAAAATAGCGAAGGAAAAATCAACATTTTCATTTTCAAAAATTATTCCAAACCCTTCTCATTTCTCCAAAAAAATTCATTAAAATAATGATCATATCGAAATGAATGCTATGAATGCACATGCATGATAATAAGATAACATCATAAAATTTGGAGAAACATCATCAAATATGGAATCCAATTTCCTCAATGTAGGAAATCAATCTCACTCCCCGTATCCCATTGACACAGGATCGTTGTTCTAACTCCATCCCTCGTATCCCATTAACACAGGACGTTGAACTACCCTTCATATCCCATTGACACAGGGCTTCTTATCTTTTCTTTCCATCTCTCGTATCCTTTGACACATGAAGTTAAACCTGCTCTTCGTATGCCATTGACATAGAGCATACCGAGCCCCAAATCGGTCCACCTTATGCGGATTTTACATATAATGCATGAATGCAATTTCAAAATGAAAATCTAAAACTTGAAATCATTATTCTAAAGAAACATTTTATTTCAAAAATAAATCCTTCATTTCAGGTAACGAGAGAAATTTCTATCGATTAACGACTTCCACAATTCATAATAAAAACATCACAATTCATATGAGAGCACATATAAGAAGTATACGAATAAATATAATTTTTTTACATGGGGAAAACTATCATGCAAATTAGTCCCACATTGAATGGGACAATGTCATCACTCAAAGGAGCTAAGTGGTTCATATCAATTGAAATAAATTCTCTCACATTGGATTCGTCGAGTCCCCAAATTATCCCCTCGTCCGAATCCAATCAAAAGTAAACACAACATATCACATCCATTACTTGATAAATTAATATTATAAAATTTTAATTGATAATTCACTCTTAGCAACAACTCAACATACTTATCATAAGTCAATTCATATTATGAATTTGCTAAAATACTTACCGAGAAGGAAAAGAAGGCCTCGTCGTCTAGTAACTGCCTAATCGAATCTAAACAACTGAATAGTCGCCTCCAATTAACAACCCCTATAAGCAAAGTTCAAATCAATTTTTAAGACAACTTTCAATTAGGACTTTCACCACATTATAAAAATTCACTTCTAATTATCCGAGCATTCATACCATAACTACTGTAGCCACCACTCTCAAAATCACTGCCGCATCCGTCAAAATGTCAAAAAGCCGTCGAACGTCTTCTTCATCAATAATAAAATAAAGTTACTTTAAATTTAACCACATAGCTGAAATCCAATTACATGCACATTCTTATTCACTTACCAACTGTGATACAAGAACGAGTTGCCGGAAAGGTTGTCGAAGAACTATCGAAATCCGAAATCTATGAACCTAAAAAAAGATTAGCGACTAATTATTATATGAACAGCAATCTGATTTTTTTTGCCTCATGTGTGCACCTACCAGAATGTCGAGCCCGTCGGTTCGTCAGAAAAACTCGTTAGAAAGCTCCAGTTTCGATCTCCTACGTGATTTGGAACAAAGATATGATTAAAACCTCTCAAAATGATCCTAACCAACATGAGAATTATGTACAACTCACCAGGAGAAGGATCGATGCGAATCGGAGCCGAAATCGAAGCCGAAATCATCGTCGACAAAATTTCCGTCTCCTCATGTTCTAAGCTCGCTGCGTCATGCACAGTGGACCGATCATCTCCTAACCCATGTCAAAATGTTCATCTCGTCATCCTCTTTCTAAAAACACCTCACACGTGAAAAACGGTAGTCGGAAGGAGAATAAATGGTAGCCGAAAGGGGCGGCGGCTGGAGCACTCGCGTGGGGTACTAGAGCAACGGGGTGGGGAAGATGACGATCCTTTTTTTTTCTCTTTCCACGCGGTCACTTTATTATTATTTTTCCTTTCTGTTGTCAGTTCTTGCAAAATGTCAAAATTGCCTTAACTTTTAAACAAGTTCCACTTTTTTTCAAAACGTTACAATTACAATACCCATAACAAAAGTTTTGTCCTCGAAATTCATACTAACTTGAATATCAGAAAAGATGAGAATAGCTTTTCAGCATATCTTCCTCCAACTTCCATGTAGCGTCTCTCTCCGTATGATTCTTTCATAACACTCTAACCATAGGCATCTCACATCTGCGTAACTGTCGCACCTCACGTGCTAATATCTGAGTAGGCTCCTCCCAATATGTCATATTCTCATTTATATTCACTGGTTGTACTTCAATTTGTTGATATTCTCTAAGCAAACACTTTCGAAACATTGATATGTGAAACACATTATGAATCCTCGTCAATGATGCACGGGTCCTACTCTCTCAAGTACCTTATAGGGTCCGATAAATCTGGACTCAACTTTCCTTTCTTTTCAAATCGAAGAACACCTTTCTAGGGAGAAATCTTCAAGAAAACTTTATCTCCGACTGCATATTGTCTCTCTCGTCTTGACTTGTCCACTAGTGCTTTACGATCCTGTGCTTCTTTGATTCCTTTTCGGATAACACCAATTTTGTCTATGATCTCCTGAACTAAGTCCACATCTATCAGTTGTCTTTCACCCTCTTCATCCCAACATATGGGGGTACAACATCTTCGTCCATACAAAGTCTCAAATGGCACCATAAGAATGGTGGATTGATAACCATTATCATATGCAAACTCGGCCAATGCTAAATGGTCATCCCAACATCCACCATGATCCATCGCACTAGCTTTCAACATTTTCTCCAATATATGTATCGTTCGCTCTGCTTGTCCATCAGTCTGTGGGTGAAAGGTCGTACTAAAATGCAACTTCGTCCCTAAGGACATGTAACTTTTTTCCAAAATCTGAATGTAAATCTAAGGTCTCTATCAGAAATAATGACTTTTGATATGCCAGTAACCGAACAATCTCATGAATGAATAATCGTGCCAACTGCTCCAATGAGTAAGTAATCTTGATGGGTAAAAAATGTGTTAATTTTGTCAATCTACTATCACCCACACCGCATTGTGACTCTTCTTAGTAATTGGCAAACCTGTCACAAAATCTATATTAATCTTTTCTCATTTCCACTCAGGTATAGGTAATGGATTTAACTTACCACAAGGGGCTTGATGTTCGACCTTAACTTGCTAACATACCAAACAATGAGATACAAATTCAACCACATTCTCCTTCATTCCTGGCCAAAAGTTATTTTGTCGTAGATTTTTGTACATCTTGGTGCAATCTGCATGTAATGAATATGCTGCATTATGACTTTATTGCATCACTTCCTCTCTCAAGTCATATGCTCTAAGTACAAATAATCTATCTTGATACATGAGAGTTCTATCCTTACTTGCATGATAGTGCTTTTCATCATGATCGGCCTTTAGTCGATCCATAAGCATAAAAGTCCCTATGTCAACCTTGTGTACATGTTGAATCCTATCCAATAATATTGACCTCATACGAAGGTTGCACAACAAACTTCGATAGTCATCCACTCTCAAATGGCAAATCATCTTCGTAAGCTCCTCAACAGGAGAGATCACGTCTAAGTCCTCTGGTGTCCCACCATCTCTGAACTTTCAACTCAACGCATCAGCAACTACATTTGCTTTTCTTGAATGATACTCCATTATTAGGTCATAATCCTTAATGAACAACATCCGTCTTCATTGTCTCTGATTAAGTTCTTTTGTGTCTTCAGCTCTTTCAAACTTTTGTAGTCAGTGAAAATCTGGACATGTTCGCCATATAAGTAATGTCTCCATCTTTTCAACGCAAATATTATAGCTATCAATTCTAAGTCATGAGTAGGATAATTGACTTCACGTGGTTTCAACTTCCTCAATGCATAAGCAATTACCTTCTCATGTTGCATCAAGACACATCCAAGTCCCTGACGTGAAGCATCACTATAAATCACAAAAATTTCTCTATCTTCTGGTAAGGTCAAAATTGGTGCTAACATCAATCTATTCTTCAATTATTGAAAGCTGCTCTCACACTTCTCTGTCGAAAAAATTTGACATTCTTCCTTAGCAACTGAGTAAGTGGTCTTGCAATGGTAGAGAAGCCTTGCACAAACCTCTTATAGTAACTTGTCAATCCAAGAAAACTATGAACCTCTCTTGCATTTCTTGGTGCTTCCCACTTCACAACAGCTTCTATCTTGGAAGGATCAACTAACACTCCATCTAGTATGACATGCTCCAAAAACATCACTCTGTCTATCCAGAATTTACATTTGGAAAACTTAGCAAATAACTTGCTCTACCTCAAGGTCTCCAACACTGTTCTCAAGTGTTGTTCATGTTCACTTTTGCAAGATGAATAGATTAGGATATCATCAATAAATACAATGACAAACACATCAAGAAATTCTCGAAGTACCATATTCATTAATCCCATGAATGTTGCAAGAGCATTCGTCAACCCAAATGACATCACCAGAAATTCGTAATACCGTATCTAGTGCGAAATGCGATCTTCTTCACATCCTCATCTTTGATCTGTAATTGATGATATCCAGACCTCAAGTCAATCTTGGAGAAGACCTTCGAACTACGTAATTGATCAAACAAATCATCTATCCTCGGTAAGCGATATTGATTTTTTATGGTCACCTTATTCAGTTGTCTATAGTCAATGCACATCCTCATTGAGCCATCTTTCTTCTTCACAAATAGTACAGGAGCTCCCCAAAGTGACACACTGGGTAGGATAAAACCCAAATCAAGCAACTCTTGTAATTGCTTCTTCAACTCCTCAAGCTCAACAGGTGCCATTCTATATGGAGGAATGGAGATTGATGTTGTACCTGGTATCAATTTTATTTTCAAATCCATCTTTCTTTGTGATGGTAGACCAGGCAATGCCTCGAGAAAAACATTAGGAAACTCTTGCACAATAGGCAACTTTTCAAGCTTAGGTATATGTACAAATCAAGACTGTCAAGATCACTTTCCGAGGTAGGATCAGAAGGGGCTACGAGGATCAAGCATCGTATTGAGGATTGTAAAATCCTACCTCATGAATAAAAAAAATATTTTTTAATATAATATAATAAAGTAATATATTTATCATAAATATTATGTTTATATATAAGTTATTACACATTGACCATTAATACTTTATTCATATTTTAAAGTCTAATAGATTTTTTTATATCATCTGAAAGACAATATGATATATTCTTAAAAAACACTAAAATAATAATATATAATATTTGATCTTAATGAACTATACTATTTATTAAAGTGTAATATAATTCTTAGTATATGTGCAATAATAAAAAAAAATTAATTTTGTTGTAAGATAATATAATATTAGATTCATAACATAACGTTAAATTATTAGAAGATATTAAAATTCATGAAAGTGAGACAACATATACAATATATAAATAAAATAGTTAAATCTAATTTTCTCAAGGACATTTTATGTTTACTTTTATTTTTATTCGAATAAATAAATTTGTACCAATATCTTAGGATCATTAGGATCGTAAGATCCTATCGATCTTAAGACCCAGCTATAGATCTGATATAGATTATACGTTTAAGATCCTCTTGATAGGATCGGGATCATTGTTTATCCAGAAGATAGATCGTAAGATCATACTATCCGGATCGAGATCCTAACAATCATAGTACAAATTAAGAGTCCAAAATATTTATTTACATATAAGGAGTTGAATACAAGACAGAAAAATGGATGGTGCCCTTAAAAGATTGATAGCTTTGTTTTTTATCCTTCAACAAAGATGAATAAAGTAGCAAAACTATTAGGTAGTGAGCCAACCCTTATAATTAAATTGAGGATTAGAAAAGGGCACTCTAAAGTGCAGCAATAAGATGACTAAATTGAGGGTTAAAAAAAGGAATACTAAGGTACAACAATAAGATGAGTTCCTAACTACATTAGGATATTGGAGAGGTAAGATTAGTTGCTTGTTGTTTAGCCCTACATTATGTTGAAGTGTATATGAAGCATTCTATGATCTCTTATAAGGAAAGATGATATTGACCCATCACGTGTGATTGAATATGAGAATATATAAAAAATGTCATATAGAGAACAACTCACTCATAAGTTGGGTGAAAATGAACAAGTGCTAGAATATAAGATAAATTTCTTGCTAGAGGTGGGTGATATTATGACGTTGAGATAGTTACATGGTAAATCAAATAAAAGATATATAGTCAAAATATATATTTAAATATAAGATATAACAAATTTCGAGAATGAAATTTTTTAAGGTGATAGAATGTAATATTCAAAATATATTCCATATAGGATTATTTGTTGTATAACTAATAATATTTTAATATATGTCTTCAAGCATATGTTGTAATGTCACTTATTGAGTTGTTAAAATTTTGTTAAATTTAAATAAAGCATTAAAATACAATTGATGATCATACTATGCTAAAGCATATACTCATGTCATGAAGTATGCATATAATAATTAACACGTAAATCTCAAGATTGCAAAGTGGCACCAAGAGAAAAATATGCGTAAAAATATTCAATATAAAAAAATGTATGAATAAATTTCTTAGATTATATTATCATAATATATAGTTAATATTGAATAATTTATTATAAATATTATTTATTATATTTTAATATCATTTTTTTTTAAAATACCATAAAACTTCAACTTTAACTTAATATTTATTAATTATTAAAATGATATTTTATCTCTATAATTCATTTCATTTAAACATCCATTAAAATTAGTTTATCATGTATTTTTTTATATCGCATTAATTTTCTTAAACTCATCATTATGTTTTACTCCATTCAAACACATGTAGAACTAATTTATTAATTCAATAATTCATGTAAAATTTAGAAGATCATTTAGTCAGGAAGCACCATCGTTTTATCCATTAAATATATGATCTTTTATTATATATTCACTAATATTACCTATATATTTACAAAGCATCCAGATTTCATAAATTTCTTTTCTTGAGGGCCACCATTTGTTCCACTTAGCTCGACAACTCTCATCTTCTCTTGTTATAAAGTAAAATGACAACATGGCTCAGGTGATGGAGGCGATGCTGAGGCGGAGGCGGAGGGCGAAGCGAAGCAGAGGGCGGAGGAGGAGGAGGGCGAAGAGAAGCGACGGAGGGCTATGGCGGGGCGGGCGAACTTGGCGGTGGCGGGGCAAACGAACTTGGCAGGGTGGTCACGGGGCAGGCGAACTCTATGGTGATAGAGCAGGTGAAGTAGGTCAGCGGAGTTAGGGCAACGATTCCAAGAGGTCAGCGGTGGGCTGGGGCAGGTTCAAAGAGGGTCTCGTGGTGTGCGGGGCATCGGTGGCGGGCAGATCAACGTGCACGATGGTCGCGGTGTCCTGGAGGTGACGTGATCTAGTTAGACTGAGGGAGAAAGGGAGAAAACGAGGGAGAAAGCACCTTCAACTTCGAAGAGGGTCTCGCGGCGTGAGGGGGTCAACGGCGGACAGGCTTAGAGATCCACTGTTGTTCACGCGCCGGCGATGGGTAGATCAGCATGCTCGAGGGTCGCGGCATCTTGGAGGCGACGAGATCTGGTTTGACCAAGGGAGAAAGGGAGAAAACGAAAAGAAAGAGGGAGAAAGCACCTTAAACCTCGAAGGGGGTCTAGCGGCGTGACGGGGATGAGTGGCAGGCAGATTTGCGGCAGACGGGCTCGGTGATCTTCGACCTCAAAGGTGGTCTCACCCGCGCGAGGGTCGGATGGGCAAATCAGGTCAGACAAGATCACCACGCGAAGAGGAGAAGCACTAAAGAGCTCGAATGTTGTCGCGAGGGGGTCAGCAATGGGCAGATCTGTCGCAACGGGCATTGAATAAGGTCGCTGCGCAGTGAGGAAAGATGGAGATGAGAGATAGGAGAGAAAAGGAAATGTTGTCCATGAGGGTTTTTCAATTTTATACTACTATGTCAGATTAGTCAACACATGATTTCAGTTATTGCGTATGGCCCTTTTCGCAAGAACTACAACCTGGAGCACCTTTTGGTGGAACTGGAGCACTATAGTGGAACCGCGAGTTATTTTTTTGCTTGACGTGACTTTTTTTAATTTCATTTTTCTTTTTTCTTTTCTTATTTTCTCTTTCTCACACACACCTTTCTCTTATAAAATAATTTATTTATTATATATAAAATATTTATAATAAAAGATTAATATAATATTATTTATTACTTATTATTTTATTTAAAATTTTTGATATTTTATTAATTATAATTAGCTTAAAAATTATTTTTTAATACTATATTTTTCCATTAAAAAATTAATTTATAATTTTATTTTTATTGATAATAAAATTATAATTTATAATTACAATATATACTTTTAATTCAAAATTCATCAAAAATTCATTCATCGCATTGATTTTCTCTATTACATTAACATCCTCGTCATTTCACTTCATCCAAATATAAGTCGAACTAATATATCAATTCAATTTTTCACCGAAAACCTAGGATCTGTTTTCAAACACAACATAGTGGTAGAAAAATTATAATATCATGCACTAATATCCTGATACAAAATTAGATAAGATTAGGAATGACTATATACGTGAACGAGTCGGAGTGGCTCCTATTGGTGAGAAAATGGTAGAGAATCGTTTGAGATGGTTTGGTCATGTTCAGAGAAGATCATTAGATGCGACAGTAAGAATAGTAGATCAAATAATCTGGAGTCCGATTAAAAGAGGGAGAGGGAGGTCAAGGCGGATACTTGACGAACTAATAGAGCAAGATCTATTGGTGAATAATATACCAAAATGTTTGATTACTAATAGAGCGGAATGACGTCGTATGATCCATGTAGCCGACCCCACCTAGTGGGATAAGGCTTTGTTGTTGTTGTATGCACTAATATCCTAGTGGTAGAAAAATAACGTAAAAGACAAAAAAAGTTTTGACCATAGTGTACGCAGAGTTTATACTGATAAATCATATTTTCTTTAATTGTAATATATGCATATGCTTAGATAAAAGAATTAATTGTGTAAATTCTGTCATATTATATATATGTATATCACATGATAAGAGATTGCAATGTAATAATGAGTCCAAACTCCAAAATATGATAAACTTAATTAGCCATGATAATCTCACGACATCCTAAAAAAGAGAAGCGAAAAAGAAAAAAAAAGAAAATCACAAAAGAACAGCCCACTGGATAAAGACAAAGGTGGCAAAGCAAAAGGTAAGCAGAGTGTACGACCACCTTCGGTCATCATAAGATCGCTTACCGTGGTTGCTCCCACTCACTACTCCCGTCCCGCCGGGGAACCCGGACGTGACAATGTCGTAAGCTCCGTTGGACCAGCACCTCGTGTAGCACTTACCGAGGTACACGTCGCCGGCGACGGAGACGGCACAGACGGCCCTGAGCTGCGCGACGGCCGCCGCCACGCAGTCGTCGCACTGCCTCTCGCTCTGGTCGCCGACGCACTGCGCTGCGGCCTGCACGTGCCCCGACGCCCCCAACTTGAAGTACCCTCCCGACAGAGCCGCCAGCGCGGCGTCCCGCATGCCGATCGCGGCCGGGTTGTAACCGCCGACGTCGACGGCGTCCGCACCGCACTTCTTGTACATGAGGCTCGTGTCGGGCTTGCCGGGGAAGGAGTCGTTGCCGTAGCGCAGGAGGCATCCGCGGAGCTGCACGGCGGCGGACGCGGCGGAGGGGCAGAGGGAGGAGAGCTGCGTGATGGCGGAGTGGACGCAGGAGTAGCAGTCGTGCTCGGGGAGGTCGCCGCGGCACTGGAAGAGGCCGTCGGCGGGGAAGGAACTGGAGGCGGCGGAGGAGGTGAACTTGGCGTAGGGGGACGACGCGGCGGCGTTGGCGAGGGACGTGAGGACGGAGTCGACGTTGAGCTCGTAAGGGGTGCCCGCGGCGTACTTGGGCTGTGAGCAGCCGGCGTAAGCGAAAGCGGTGTAGTCGTCTGCAGACGACGGTGCCGCCGCCGAAGAGAGGAGGAGAAGGAGGAGGAGCTTCGAATGCATTCTTCTTTTCGTAGTGGAACTATGGATGTAAGAAACAGTACTCTATGTGCACTGCAAGTAAGTATACTCGTTGCCCTTTACGTTATATTTGTTTTGGAAAAATGGACAAAGGCAGTGAGGGAGATGACTCACTCATATTTCTTCCTTTTTCTTTGGCATCTAGAATTTGAACCAGAATTTTTCCAACCCTTTCGACAACTCAAGTTAACTTGCAGTTCTTTTCTTTTCTCTTTTTTTTCTTTTAATTTTTTAATATATAGTAATATATTATTATTCAGCTTATTTATTCCATTTTAGTAATTATAAATTATTCAGTTCTAATAATTAAAAAAATCTTATTAAGTAGTTAAAAATATTTTGTTTAATATTATAGTATAATAAAATTACAAAAAATCATATTAATTAACTGAATTGATATAAATATTATAATTACGTTTATTATATAATTGTATTATAATATTAATTAAATAAATTTAATATAAAATCTTATGTATAATATTATATTTATTATAATTAAATTTTATTAATTAAAATGTTCAATTGTTTTTAGAAAAATATATTATAATTGGATCTTAAGATTTACATAAATTATATATATAATATTTTTATTTACTATAATTTTATACCTCATAAAATAATAAATTATATTTTTAGTTTTTACCTTTTATCCAAACATCTAATAAACTTATCTCTCAAATCAACTTTTTAAATTTTCATCATTATATTTTCATTCAAACATCAACTAAAACATTTTCATCAAATTGATTAGTTCTCGGGAACTAAACGAGAACTTAAAGTTACACTACAAGAAATATGGGAATTACAGACGGTCGGAATCGTCTGTAATTTCCTCGAAAATCGTCGGAAATGACGTTTTCGATGGTTTTTTCGACGGGATCGATTCGTCCGAAAAATGATCGTCGCAAATAAATTTCTAACGATTGAAAAAAATGCCGGAAATTTCGACGGAAGTTCGGCGGTCATGACCGCTGAGATTTGCGGCGGTCGACAAAACCATTCGAAACTTCAGCGATGGTGACCGCCGCAAATATAGACGGTAGCAACCGCTGAAAATTTCGGCGATCGTCGCGCGACCGCCAAAGTTTCGGCGGTCAAAATCGTCGCAAAAAAATTTTATAATATAAAAAAATTAACCGACCGCCAGGCGGACAATTCGAAGGCCAGCGGTCCAGCGGTCGAGATCCGGTCGTCAGGCGATCCGGGCAAGAGAGAGAGAGAGAGAAGGGGAGAGGGATCGACGCCGGGGGGAGCGGGGTCGCCGCTTGACGTCTAGTTGGGAGGCTTGCCGGTAGGGAGAGGGAGAGGGGGGGGGGGGAGAGAGGGGGGAAAGAAATAATGGGATTGAGTATATATATATATATATATATATATATATATATATTAGGCTCCGACCATAAAAAAATAAATATTATTTATTTTTAAAGTTACCGAAGGTTGTGACCGTAAAAAATTATTTAGTTATAAAAATAAAATATTATATTATTTATATATAATATTTATTTTTTATTTTATCGATGATTTGAACTATCGCTAATTATAATATTAATAAAATACTCCTCATATTATATTATTATACATGTATCGACGGTTACGACCGTCGAAAAATAAAATAATAATATAATAAATTACATAATTTATTATTTTCATTTCCGACGGTTGTAATCGTCGGAAATTCCGTCAGAATTTGCGACGGATGCATATCCATAAAAAATATCAACGTTCCTAATCATTGAAAAATAAAATAATAATATAGCAAACTACATAATTTACTATTTTCATTTTCGACAGTTGTAACCGTCGAAATTTTCGACGGATGTATATTCGTCGGAAATATCGGCGTTTATAATCGTCGAAAAATAAAATAATAATATAAAAAATTACATAATTTATTATTTCTATTTCCGACGGTTGTAACCGTCAAAAATTCCATTGGAAATTACGACGGATTAATATCTATCAGAAATATCGACGTTTCTAATCATCTATAATAAATTACATATTTATTATTTTCATTTCTGATGGTTGCAATCGTCGAAAATTCCGTTGGAAATGTTTTCATCGCAAAATCCGTCGCAAATTGTGACGGATTTCTATCCGTCGAAAATTGCCCGTCGGAAAATAGTAATTTTTTTGTAGTATTATCATCTAAATACAACCTATAAAATACACTACGTGCAATATTTAGTATATTTTATCAAAGAAACAGGATCGGATTTTTTTCAAAAAAAATTGATGGCACAACACCTCGCATCCGTATAGAAGATAATCATCCAAGTGTGTTGGGCGGGACTTTTGTTGCCAATTATACTCGTGAAGAGTATGAGTTCCTCCACAAGGCCTCTATAATTGTGGAAGAATCTCTATCCTATGAATACGCATGTTATCGTCATGGAATCCAACTTGTCTCCAAGCTAAAGAATTAATACATGCACTTGACATCTTCATTTTCTGATATGACCTAGATTGGGCTTATCATTCCATATTTCGTATGACATAGATTCAACAATTTTTGTAGGGATTCTGTTTTGTATTAATTAGCAGTCAACTATTGTCTCGCTCCAAAGAGTGACAATATACACCTTACTGCATTCAATAAGAGATCTATTCTTTCTTTCCGTTGCACCGTTTTATTGTGATGTGTACGATATTATAGTCTACCTACCTGTTTGCATGAAATAGTCTTCAAATTCTCCAGAGGTATATTCATTATCTCTATCCGTTCTTAATGTATTAATTTGTGTTCCCAATCTTTTCTCCCCTTACATCCTATATATCTTAGACATTTCAAAAGATTTAGTTTTTTCTTTCCAAGAGATAAATATAGGAGAATTTGGAGTAATAATCTATGGATGTTACGAAGTACTCTTTTTCCATTGTGTGTAGTAATACTCAGTGGACCATAAATATATAAATGAATTAGTACCAATAGTTTTGTTGATCTAATTCCGATTGGGAAAGGATTTCAAACAATTTTTGATCAAACAATGTTTACAAGGTGCAATTCTTGCACTTGTTACGTTGGGCACTAAATTCATTTTCTTTATTTGTTCTGTTTTAGATTTTTTTGGGTGTCCAAGCCTTTCATATGCCGTAAAATCATAATCAGATGCATACAAAGTACTCAAAGGCTACATTCATTGATTCATCATTCATGATAGGAAGGCAAAACATATCATGTTCGGGAAGAAATTGTTCCATAGCTACGATCTTTTTGTTCTTACTTATGGATACACGACCATTATAAAATTTGACTTCATAATCCTTCTTAAGAAGGACATGTATAGATTCCTATGAATCCTTGGGGAATACACATATTCAAACTAGTTTGTAAGTTCCAACACTCTTAACGTACATATAGGTGTTGTGGTATGAAGATTCTCTGTTCACCTTCCTTCATTTTCTTGAAGTCAATAAGGCCTTCCATAGTTTTGGAAATGTGATGGGTGGCACCAGAATCAATCCACCAGCCTTTAATATCCATCATCACAGCATTACACTTGATGGTTGCAACATATTCAAACTTATTCTAGCTCTGCTTAGACAAAGGTCTACTTGAACAGCTTTCATCTGTGATTTCCCTTGAACTGATTCTTTCCAAGTCCAATGTTCTTGCGATGGTGCATCGAATGAGCTTCTTCAATAGGATCTCCAATGTCCTCCGCTTCAAAGACTTGTGCTTTCTTGCTACTCTTAGCCATATCTCGTTCTATGGTTAGTTGGGCTGGTAGGTTAGTCACCGACTTAATGGTTATGTTAAATCGTAGTGTGGTGACAACCACACCAAAAAATGACAAAAGGCTACTTAGCACCGTAGAGACCTACAGGTAGGGCAATTATTGCAATGTCTAAGCATTTAGCCATGATAATCATCTTATTTACAAATATTATATTTATGAAAGAGGAGTTGTATTTTCAATTTTGTTTTCGAATCATACTTTTCTTAATAGAATTTCATAAGCCATTATCATTCTTATGAGTTTCGAAGCCCTATCATCAGTATGAAAGATCTGATTCTTATGTCTTTGTCCTCTCACTATTTCATGAGCCCTTATTTGCTCCGTATCTAAAGTATTGGTTCTAGATTGTCATGCATCAATCCATACCTAATCTTTTCTGTTCCACATGTCATAATTAATACCATTCAGGCATTTCATCTTGACCAACTCACAAGAAATAAATTTGTGTGAGTCATTTTGCTAACTGTAGTTTTTATTTCACCGAAGTGGCCGATCAGGGGAGGCAACGAATTCGAGCAGGTTCTTTGGAGGTGAAATCATCGGTAGGAGAAGACTCATAACATGTGTGAGAACATTTTGACAACATTGATTTTGAGCTGATGGGAAGTCGTGTACGCTGACAATGGATGGAGCAGATTAGGGGAGAACCAGCGGGTGGAGAGTTCCTCACTATTGAAATTTATTGTCATCGAACATTCTCAGAGAAGTAGGAAGGTTCTGATGACATCGCTTCGGGTTCTTGCATAGAAGGAGAGCATCGTCGGTATTTCACATAACAGAAACGTGGTAGAGGATTGCCGAGAACATCCCACAAAGGTCATCGTGGATGCCTATAGAAACTGCTTTGACAATGCAAATGGGCTTCGGGACAATCACTTGTGCGGCTTTGATACCAATGAAGTAGGGCAAAGAAAGAGATGATGGTGATTGGGGACTTCCAGTAAAATGCCGATGATGGTCGTTCTCGACCTCAATATATAATGCTCACCCACGATCGTTCATCCTTAACCTTTTCGGCCTGTTACGCTCGCCAACAACATTCGAAGGTCACACGATCGTTCACAATCCACGACCCTGAAACATCCGGTGACGTGTCCTTCATCATTACTTGTTTTATGATTCGTAGCTGGCCATAATAGCATATTCCACCAGTCATTCACCCTTAATGTCGATCATGTGCACAACCATTTTCGTTCTACGTTGTCATCAACTCATGACCGTGTTGCAGTGGTCACCATTCTAACATCTCGTTTACTAATCTAATCAATCAATCTTTCATTATAGTGTGCAATATGTTTAAGTTAGACATGTGCCAGACACCTAACAAGCTTGACCAATTTGGAATCAAATAATTTAAGAATCATTTCAATAATCTTATTTGTATGTGACTCATTAGATTCATACTACTACAACTATAAGTGTTCAATATGAATCAAATTCGTCGCACAACATTTGATAGGATTGTCTATCAATATTCCTGAATAAATTTTGTATACTCTTATAGATCAAGAGTCACACCTAATAGTATGTCTTCACCCATATAGTAGCATAATTGTCAATGAACCTACAATATAATATAAATACACATATAATCCTTCCTGATTGAAATTAATATGACATGGTGGAATGTTAGATCCTTAATCTCAATGCATTATTAATTAGATTGATAAAGATATTGCTCAAATAACATTGATAACTCATTATTGTATTGTTGTGTTCACAGACTTTGTTTATCAATTATTATTATTATATTAAACATCTCTCCTTCTAAGAATTGTAGGTTTTATTTTGAATACTCATATATCTTCATGTATTTTTAGTATCTCTGATGGACATAATTAGATATTCATTTTTCAATGATATTTTTAATGTTATCAAAGCATGTTCATGAATATATAATGTATCAATGACATCTCAGGCCAAATGATCGTGTATACAATTGTATTAAAATAAAAAAAAACTTGCCAACAGTCAACATGCAAGTCATATTCAGTGAACTTGCTCTCAAACAAGCACTCGTATCATCATGCGTTCATCATGATGTATAATGAGAACTAGTATCGTTAAACTTTAGACTAACGAATTACACAATCACCTTACTGAATTGAACTGTCCTATCATCAATCCTTCATATGATGTATAAATTTTTAAAGTAGATATAATGTGTCTCATATTATGATCTTATCTTATCAAATTTGTAATATTTATACTTCATGAACAATGTCAAGAATTCAGTATTATGACATATTATGAGAATAATGATAATAATTATATAAACTTGATAATTTCATTTAACTTTTGTTACGATCATATCATAAAAATTAAGTCAATCCAAATTGATCAAACCATAACTATTCTAATGATCATATCATATTAGTTATACTTTATTTAAAATCATTTTTAACTTAAGTTTGAGTATTGATTATACTTAGGACATATACGTTTCCACATGTCTTATATAGATATCTAATATCTAATAAATTTTAAGTACTCCCATTTATTATGGTATGTCATATATTCTCCATTTGTACTTCATAATATTTCATAGTTTTTAAGATTCATATTTTAAACATAAATTTCAAATTAAAATTTAGTGCGTAAAACTACTTTAAATATGTTTGCGCATAATCGCCTAGAATTTTTTGTATCACGAGTGTCAAATACCTCAATTCTGATTTTAGTACATTAGTACGAATATTCAATAATTATAGTAATATGTATATTTAAAATTCATAACATAATTTTCTGATGAGATATTAGCTTAACATTCAATCTTTTAGATAAATCATTGTTAATACAATGACTCTCTGTAACGTTTCAAAAAAAAGGTGGAACTTGTTTAAAAGTTAAGGGCAATTTTGACATTTTGCAAGAACTGACAGCAGAAAGAAAAAAAATAATAATAAAGTGACCGCGTGGAAAGAGAAAAAAAGGATCGTCGTCTTCCCCACCCCGCTGCTATAGTACCCCGCACGAGTGCTCCAGCCGCTGCCTCTTTCGGCTGTCGTTTCTCCTCCCTCTGACTACCATTTTTCACGTGTGAAATGTCTTTAGAAAGTGGACGACGAGACGAACATTTTGACATGGGTTAGGAGATGATCGGTCCACTGTGCGTGACGCAGGGAGCTTAGAACATGAAGAGACAAAAATTTCGTTGGCGACGATTTCGGCTCCGATTCGCACAGGTCCTTCTCCTGGTGAGTTGTACATCATTCTCAGGCCGATTACGATCATTTTGAGGGGTTTTCACCAGGTCTTTGTTCCAAATCACATAGGAGACCAAAATTGAGGCTTTCCGACAAACTTTTCCTGCGAACCAACGCGAAACTCCGGCCAAGCTCATCTCGACGTTCTGGTAGGTGCACACATGAGGCAAAAAAAATTAGATTGATGTCCGTATAATAATTAGTCGCTAATCTTTTTTTAAGTTCGTAGGTTTTGAATTCTGATCATTCTCCGGCGACCTTTCCGATAACTCGTTCTCGTATCGTGGTTGGTAAGCGAATACGAATGTGCATGTGATTGGATTTCAGCTATGAGGACAAATTTAAAATAACTTGATTTTATTATTGATGAAGAAGACGTTCGACGGCTTTTCGACATTTTGACGGGTGCGACGGTGATTTTGAGAGTAGTGGCTACAATGGTTGTGGTATGAATGCTCGGATAACTAGAAGTGAATTTTTATAATGTAGTGAAAGTCATAATTAAAAGTTGTCTTAAAAATTGATTTGAACTTCGTTTATAGGGATTGTTAATCGGAGGCGATGGTTCGATTGTTTAAATTTGATTAGGCAGTTACTAGACGACGAAGCCTTCTTTTCCTTCTCGGTAAGTATTTTAGAAAATCTACAATGACTTAGCTTATGATAAGTATGTTGAGTTGTTGCGAAGAGTGAATTATCATTTAAAATTTTATAATATTAATTTATCAAGTAATGGATGTGATAGGTTGTGTTTACTTTTGATTAGATTCGGACGATGGGATAATTTGGGGACTCGACGAATCCAAGGTGAGGGAATTTATCTCAATTGATATGAACCACTTAACTCCTTTGAGTGATGACATTGTCTCATTCGATGTGGGACTAATTTTCGTGATAGTTTTTCCTAATGTAAAAAATCATATTTATTCATATGCTTCTTATATGTGCTCTCATATGACTTCTGATGTTTTTATTATGAATTATGAAAGTCTTTAATCGATAGAAATTTCTCCTGTTACCTGAAATGAAGGATTTCCTTTTGAAATGAAATGTTTCTTTAGTATAATGATTTCAAGTTTTAGATTTTCATTTTGAGATTGCATTCATGCATTACATGTAAAATCCGCGTAAGGCGGAGTGTTTTCACCTCGTAGGATTGGCCAACTCTGGGTAGACCGATTTGGGGCTCGGTATGCTTTGTGTCAATGGCATATGAAGAGCAGGTTTAACACCATGTCTCAATATAGTGAGACGAAAGGTGAAATTAGAACAACCATCCCGTGTCAATGAGATACGAGGGATGAAAAGAAGAGATAAGAAGCCCTGTGTCAATGGGATACGAAGGGCAGTTCAACGTCCTGTGTCGATGGGATACGAGGGACAGAGTTAGAACAATGATCCTATGTGGAAGCAAAGAATTTGACACTTAAGGCTGAGGAACAAAAGGAGGAAAGCAAAATATGGGCAAATCACAATGAAAAGCAACAAGAAATGTCCAACTTTTTCTTGTTGGAGCAAAGTTTTAATGCCTCATATAATTATATTTTAATTATACAAACCTCGAAAGATCAGAGTTATATGCACTGAAATTTGATTGAATATTTAATTATGATCTAATTTATTTTTGGATGAATGATGAATATCAAAATTGTAGAGAATTTTTTTAGCTTTACGTAGTATCCAAAATTATCTAATTTGGAGAACCATGTAGAATGTTATGCTTAAAATAGTGTAGGACGGTCAACTTGCCGATAGAAGGAGAGAAAGCAGGTCGAGGCGCTGGTCAACAGGTCAATACACAGATTGTCAAACTCAATGTCGAGACTACACCGATCGATAGTCTGGTTGTTGCACCGATCGACCTATCAGCTCAACGACTAATATCCAAAATGACAAGACTATACTGATCGACACACCGGTCGATAGACCGGTCGACACACCGGTCGATAGACCGGTCGACCAATTGTGCAACGATCACATAGACCGATCGACCGGTCCATCAATGCAGTCAACTAGTCCCTGACTAAAATGTATAGTATCGACTATATTGTTTGTCAAATCAAAGTGCAACGGACATATCATCCAAAGAGACCTATAAAAGAAGATCATAGGGTTCATAATTCATCAAGCACTCAAGGGAACATCAAGCATCAAAGGAATATTAGTTTTTGAAGTTATTGTCAAATCTTCTCTTCTTTCTCTCTGCTTTCTCTCTTCTTTTCTTGTGAGTTTGATATTGTAAAAGAGAGAAATGTCTTCTTAGAAAATTGAGTGTGAGCTCCTGTGTGGAAGATGTTCTATCTTACTTCTTGATCTAGAAAAAAGATAAGCTTTTTAAGAGGAGAGGTATGCCTTACTTCTCGAAGCGGAGAAAAGGTGGTTTGATGTAAAGAGTTTCTTCCTTGTCCCATTTAGAACGAAGGAAGATTTTAGTGGAATCTTTGACGGTCTCGATGTTGAGAAGTCGGAACGGGGGGGCGTAGGCCAAGGTGTGGTCAAACCTCATCAACAACCATCTTGTGTTCTTATGTTTGATTTTTCTCTCCCTCTCTCTTTCATATTATTAGGCATGTGATATGATTTGATTTGCATTTATTTAAAAATTAAGGAATCAATTTTAAGCTTTCGTGACATATTTTGTGGAATCAATATTTTTTTATTTTAAATACCAATTGACCCCCCACCCCCACCCCCCCCCCCCCCCCCCACACCCACCCACCCACCCACCCACCCCCCTCTTGGTGGTGCCTTGGGATCCAACATTTCTCATGAAAACGGTGTCACCAAAGTTTTTAGTGCTATCTAATGGTGAAAATCTTCAAATCATATATTGGGTATTTCGAGTCATACTACATGCATATGTTGCTATCCGGCCATAAGAGAAATTATTTCCATGGTCAATCTAAATGGACCTACAAAATTTTTGGTATTCCTATATTCTATTATGAATGCAATTTTCAAATTTTCTTTCTTTAATCTTAAGCGAGTAATATTTAAATATGAGGTTGACCTTTGATAAAACATATGACTTAGCAATTGTCCAATCAAGACATATTTCTCGGTAATGAATATGTGTTCTTCATTATTACTTAGTTTAACTATTTGTACACAATGCACTTCAGAGGAATTCACCTTTCTTTTCGACAACTAAGATTGGAGCTCTGTAAGGGCAAAATGGACTTGAATAAAGCTTTTAGTTATTAGTCTTGTACTTATCCTTTCCATTCTTTTATTTTTGTGATTTCTATACCATAAATTTTAGAATAGTAGTGGTTCGGAGAATACGAGTAATAGAACTTGTATCGTGGCACATTATGAGTAGTGAATTCTATGGTCTATTTTGAGCTGTTGATCGATGACTAGAGGTGGCCTCACTCTAATACATCTTTTGATGAACTCCCTGAATAATAGTCTAAACTTCTTAGGTTTGCACATGCTGAATTCCGCAATGACATATCATTAGTTATCCATGATAGAGTAATAATCATAAATCATAGTAAATCTTTTCTAATTTACATAACCTATTTGCTAACCTGCAAAGTGTTGCAAGGGTTCACAGTGGGATGTAGAGTTTACGTTTTCAAATAATCCTACCATTTCATCTTATACCTTAAAATGGTATTTATAGCGAAAGTTGCATTTGACATTAAATATGAGTTAACCATATTTACGAGACTCATGCTATTGAATGCAATTTCTTATTGCCATCTTTTGCCTTTTGTTTCATACTTGATACGACCTTGAAAATCATGTGATGTGAATGGCTCAAAGTAATAGAAAATAATGCACTTCGTATGAAAGGGATACATATCGAGAGCAGTTACCCCCACACGGGAGACTACCCTTACTTCACAAGAAATATCAAATTAAGCTTTAACATTTATAAATCCTCAACACAATCACTATGAAAATCGTAAGTATACGACAATCAGTGTAGTACTTGAGGGTCGATTCACTTGGACAAAGCTTAAAAAAATCACAATTGTTTGAAATCGTTTAGAAGAAAAAGCTTAAGTCTATAGGTGTTGTTTAAAGTAAGAAAGTGAAATGCTACAAACCATAAATCACAATAAAATAAAACTACTTTAATTTTTATGAGTTTGAATGCAAAAATACACAAAAATCAGTGTATATAAACACTAGGACTTAGGCGGATGTTTTCACTTGGGGTTCAATATTCTCTAGACACTAAATCATGAGTAGATTATAGGCTATCCCTCATAATGTGCATAATCGTGTATTAGTAATGGATAACACTTAGCTCATCCAACCACACTCTTGTGTATATGGATGGATGGCTCGTGTGCTGATAGGATCGACTATCCAACTCGGGCAACACTCTCGTGTGCACAGAGCAGATAGAAGAGTCAATTCATCTTAGTAGGGATTGACCTTGACTTACGCGAACTCTGTCTTACAGGTTCTCCGGATGATAATGGAAGTTCCAACAGATAACCCTCTCGGGTGAGAAACCTCTATGGCTAAGGAGCGCATAGGGCAGAATGTTCAGGAGAAAAGAGTCCTTGCTAAATATGAAGATTGTAACCCTCAACAACCTCTCTAAATATGATTCTACAGTTGTGTGCCCTCTCGGATCCTTCACAAATGCAAAGTAAAAAGCTCCCTCTCGGGTAGGAAATTGCTAAATCAATAAAATAGGACCTTGCAGAGAAAAAATGGTGATGCAAAGCAAGGAGTGAATCAAATTCAGCCCAATCCACGCGGCTCATGATTCCTTTTTTGATGATTTGTTTCTATCCTACATCTCGGCATGCATACAGAAACTCAATGGAAAGCTTCCCTCTAGGTCGAGGAATCAATGAACACACGTATCCTGAGCATAATGAGTTTAGACAATTAAGATCCTATCTAGAAATGAATACTGTGACTCTAGATGACCTCTTTAAGGATGACTCTACAATTGTGTGCCCTCTCAGATCCTCCACTGGCGCAAAGGATAGTAGTTCAATCTCGAGTAGGAGACCATAGAATTAATAAAAATAGGACCAAAGCGAAAGGAAAATGATGATGCAAATAAAGGAGCAAAATAAGTTCAGCTCCAAAACACGTAGCTCTTGTTTCCGTCTTTGGTGATTGAATCTTTGTCCCACCTCTCAGCATGCATACAAGACTTCAATAGAAAACATACCTCTCGAGGTAGGAATCGAAGAACAAGCGTTGCTTGAACTAATGATCATCAAACAACATCACAGAAACACCAAAATCGCAAAAGTAGAGCTTGTCTGAGTTTCAAGAAGATAGCTCCCTTTAGCCTCTATACCTCTTGGCATTCAGCTAAACATATGGTAGAACTCTCTCTCGGGTTGCATTTGAGAAAAGCTCTAAAGCTCAACCAATACATAGAATCATTTAAACAGATTTTAATAAAATGAAACATGACATGATTCAATAGAACAATAGAGAAATTGATAGTCTAACAGATGAGAAGAATTAGAAAGCAAAAAGAAAACATAAACATTTCAATATCAACTTCCTCCAGCCTAGCTGGCTAGTTTGTTGCACATTAGGAAAACTAGAAAAAGGAAAAAGAAAGAGAAAAAGAAAGAAAGAAAGAAAAAGAAGGGAGGTTGTTGGCTGAAGCCTCCTCTTTAGCAATAAATGGAATCAAAATTCAGCCAAAATCTGAACTCCCTCTTCTTGGGCAGCCACCTTGGTCTTTTATAGTCTTGTAATCCAGTGCTACATGTCCAATTTTTGTTCACTAACTTCCTTGTCTTTTTCTGCTAGCTCTCCAGCCAAAAGAATCCTATGGTCCCTATCCCTCTTAGCTGTCAACATGTTCAATGTTCCAATAAAATGGAATTTAGCTGCATTGGGGATATTCGTTTGTGTGTCCCTATACGTGCATGTGGGAGGGGGAGGAATACACTTGCATTCTCCCATGTGTTGTCGGTTGAGATTTCTGCATGAAAAATAATTAAAATAAGTAATAATGTTTCAGTAAAGCAAATTATCATAAGATAGGTGTGGAGAAATAATAAAAGTTGCATTTTGTTCACACGAAAATATATCAAAACATGAGATAAATCCATGCTGAACATAAATAAAAAGTGTATGTAATTTCTCCACATCAATACATATTGATCATGTACTACAACTACACTTACCATCACAAGGTGTATTATTCTCATCCAACGCTAGAAGAAATTGTGCGAATGTAAATTATTACATAAAAAATCAAAAGGACAAACAATAAAAAAGATAAGTATATAATATAACAATAACCATTAAGTCATATAATTGGGTCTTTTCACTTTGGGTGATTGTTCATGACATTGGCACATGAAACTTTTGCTCTGATATCACAAGCGATATATTTTTCTCGAATACTTCTATCATCTTGTCATAATGGAACTCATGTAAAATAAATATTGCTTTGTATTATGCACATATAGAAACACTGATATTCATATATTAAACATAGATACCTTTAAATATTATTATAATGTAATGTACTCAAAGAAAAACTCTCCCACACTTAATTCCATGTGACATCCTTATCATGAGCATCGATCACTCGTGCTTTTAACTTGCAAGATCTTAGTACAAGAAAATATATGCATATATATATATTATACATAAATGTACATATATGTGCATAATCTCCATGAGAAAAGACTCGTAATTATAGTCAAAATAATATTTCTTAAAGGGCACTAACTTATAGCTTATTCGAAACATGAAATATTCATTTGATTAATAATGATAATATCATGTGAAGAATATTAAAGATTGATACATATTATAATTGTCATAAAAACTTGGGTTATCCTATCCAATATTATCAAATCACATATTCAGACACTTAAGCATTTTCATAAAAGCATTACATGTCATAATATAATATCATATCAAGTTCATACATTTAATCGTTATCATATAAACCTTGTTACCACAATATTCATATCAAATAGTGTCATATAATTAAAACATATCACAATCAATAATGCATCAGATGCCATGCTTTTTAAAGTGGACGTATGAAAGAAGAATTATGCATGCACATGTCTAACTGATCAGAAGCATCTCTTTTGGGATATCTATCAATCCTGCAAAGTAGGTTGTTGGATTCTAGAGGTGGTCACAATGAATTCAAAAGTGGCTTATACTAATTTCACAATTTGGTTTATATGGAACTTAGCTACAAATAACCTAAAATCTCTTTTGACATATTTGTCATCCTTATAAAGTCTTTGAACCATATAGGGATAAGTTGTTGGCCTTACAAGATTTTTTATTCATGCAAGGGTAAATTGTCAGCCTTGCAAGTCTTTCAACTATATAAGGATAAATTTTCGTGTGGCAAGGGTAATATGCATGATAATCAGATGTAATGTATATGCATGACCCAAGCATATCATATGTATCATATCATATCATGTCATCATGTAACATGTCATGCCATGTCATATCCTTTTCTACAAAATATTGTCATGTCATATCATGGTATATCATATCATATCATGTAGTATCATGTCATGTATATTTGTATAGTCATTGTGAATAATAGTGACACATTAAGAATGCATGAATGAACTAATACATGTCAATATCATATCAATTCATTTTTCATATACTCATTTATACTCATATAACGATCTCATAATTATCATATGAAACAAAATATAGCACAACTTTTGCACATATATTCACTTAATCATTTATTATGAATCCACAATGATGCATAAAATTTCATGTTGCATATATCATGACTAAAAATAACGATGATTGCAATAAAAGCACATAGATCGTTGCAAGTGAATGGGGCCGGTGCGTGGCTTCCATCCTAACTTTTCTTCAAATTGTGCCCTCTAAAATCTTACACATTAAGCCAATGGATCATCCTCCTTTATTTTAGTCTATTTTCCTATAGTAATAATATATCTTTATAATATCATGGGTTATTTCCTCAAACCACCCTTAAACTATCACAATTTTTCAGATCTAAACCCAAACTATGAACTTCATTTTTTGGTCCCTAAACTATCACAATTTTTCCAATTTAATCATTCCGTCCAATTCCGTCAACTTCTCAGTTATCTATGATTTTTCGCATTTATAAAAAATCCATTATACCTGTAACGCCCACAAATCGGCCAACGCCATGTGGTGAGGATCTCTCTTAAGGCGCTATGAAAAACTATAACTTTGACTAAAAATTGACCAGAACTCTATTAAAATAGTGACATGTCAGTAATAGAAATAAAAAGGAAAATAGAATATCAAAATAGCAAAAGTCTGAATTAATACAAAATCTCCATGATAACTATAAAATCTAAATTACATCCAAGTTCATAAATGCGGAAAGTGAAGAAAATGATAACTAGGCCCTTTTTCCGTTCATGTGGTTTATTATCGCTCGAGCTGATCGCGGCACACGATCTCGACACCATCACTGACCTGGCCCTGTGAAAATCAACACAGAGGAGGAGGTCCTCCCGTAAGCTATACAGCCTAGTGGGGAGTCAATATAGTACTCAATGCATAACAATAAATGGAAATAGTCAGAATCAGTAATCACTTATATCAAGATTAGATAGAGAGCATAAGATCACTTGATTAGAAATATCAATGGATGAAAGAGGATAAAAATCATGTATCAACCTTATAGTCATGAAAAAGATGCAATTATCATTCTGGATTAACAATCTTACATCAGTTCCCATCATACTCATATCATTCATACATTCTCTTTATTCTTGAACCTTTTTCTTAACACTTTAGGTGCCTTTAACTTTTTGGGTTTTATGCCGAGCAAAACAATACAGCCTTGTGCAGCCAATGGGTGATCAAGCCATGACTAAGGGAGCGACCCTTCACTATAGCACTTAGCATGGGCTGGTCACCCTCCCTTTTATCTTTTCATCTTTCTTACTTAATCACTTTATTAATTCATCATTCTTTCATTCTATAAGAGGATTGGATCACTGGACAGCTCAATAACAAGACAAATGATTCAGTCATACAATAATTTAATCAGTAGGGAATATCATATCATAATCATGGAAAGAATTTAGATTAATCAGCAAACAAAATGAAATATGGATTAAGGTTCGGTCGACCGGTTCTCCCTAACCGGTCGACCGATATCTCTGGATCGGTCGACCGATGGTGCTGGGTCCGTTCAATGAGCCTCGGTCAGTTGGTCGGCCGAACTATGCGGCTTGGAAGGAATGATAGGTCGGTCGACCGGTTTCCACGGACGGCTGGACTGAAACTCATCGGTCGACCGATATCTCTGGATCGATCGACCGGTTGACGTACATCAAAATTTGAACAGACAACATAATTTCGGGATATTTCGACTCTAAACAAAATCATTGCTTCTAATCAATCATCTAAACATGGAGCAGTTAACAGAAATGCCTACTTAGCAGTAACCAATAACAAATCAAGAATCAAAGCACAGGAATACAATCAATCAATCCATTCCTTTCAATTTCTTTTCTATTCGGCCATGAAGCTTTTGAAGGATTTGGTACAGATATCATTCTGGTCTGATTCTATTTAAGCTATGCAAAGGGGATTTCAGATTCACCCACCTCTTTCCTTGGTCGATCCTTGCACGAAGCCTTACCGGTCATCGGCGGTCGTCCTACCCTTGTCGTTCCCCACCTATGAGGCAATCAGGTTGGAGAAGAAGGTAAGGAGATGACGTTTAGAAATCAAAGAGAGTGCAAAAATGAAGAAACCCTTATTACTATGATCCTGGATGGCACAAAGGAGAGATCCTTCCCTCCCTCTACCATACTTGGTAGTAAGGAGGCAAGAGGAATGGAAAATGGTTGTCCAAGGAGGAGGCCCTTCTTATAGGGGTTGTGGTGGGAGGAACTTCTCAATTTGCCCCTTTTTATACCCGTATCTAGAGCCTTATCCATTCATAGTTGTCCATTCTATTTAATCTTATCCATTTATTTATTTATTTATT
The DNA here is from genome assembly GCA_030549335.1 of Pontederia crassipes. Classification (NCBI taxonomy): domain Eukaryota; kingdom Viridiplantae; phylum Streptophyta; class Magnoliopsida; order Commelinales; family Pontederiaceae; genus Pontederia; species Pontederia crassipes. Next base: position 11,903,882 of record CM060183.1, read on the forward strand.
TATTTATATTTTTTGGGTGTTACATCATTACCCCCTTAAAAGAAAATTCGTCCTCAAATTTTTCACTAAGTAGAGGTATTACCGAATATGTGTGGAAATTCTTGGCGCATCTCTAATTCGAGTTCCCATGTGACCTCATCGCCGTGATGAAAATGCCATGCTACTTTGACCATAAGTACCTCTTTATTCTTCTGGCGTTGTACTTTCTGTTCCACTATATGTGTCGGGTATTCTGCGAAAGTCAAATCAACAGCTAGATTTGGCTCTTCGATCTGTAAAATATTTGCAGCGTCATGCTTATACTTCTTAAGCATGGATATGTGGAACACATTATGCACTCACCCATATGAGGGTGGCAAGGCTAATCTGCATGACGCTTCACCTACTAACTCCAGTACCTCGAAGGGTCCTACGTACCGAGGACTGAGCTTTCCTCATTTACTAAACCTCATAACTCCCTTCATGGGAGTACCTTCAGCAAAACCTAATCACCAGCCTGAAAAATCTGCTCACGTCTGCCCTTATCAGTATAACTCTTTTATTTGCCCTGAGCTATCTTCATCCTCTGCTTGATCAGCTTCACTTTCTCGGCATATTCTACTGCCTCCTTCACTTCTTCTTTGCTCATGAGTTTCTCTTCACCTACTTCACCCCAATGAGTGGGTGAATGACAAGATCTACCATATAAAGTCTCGAAAGGCGCTATACCGATACTGGAATAGTAGATATTATTATAAGCAAATTTGATTAGATGAATGTGATCATCCCAGTTGCCTTGCCAATCTAGTGCACATGCTCGCAGCATGTCCTCTAATGTCTGAATAGTTCTCTCAAATCCCATCAGTCTGAGGGTGAAAAATAGTGTTGTAATTCAGCCTTGTGCCAAATGCTTGTTGCATGCTCTTCCAGAATCTAGCAGTGAATCTGAGATCTCGATCAGAAATAATCGATGCCGAAATACCATGTAATCTGACCACCTCTCTGACATACAAGTCCAATAAACTCTCTACAGATTGTTTCCACCGGATATGGATGAAATGTGTCGCCTTCGTGAACCTGTCTATCACCACCCATATAGCATCATGTCCCTTCTTGGACCTGGGCAAGTTGGATACAAAATTCATAGTAATATTATCCCACTTCCACTGTGGAATATTCAAAGACTTCAATTTCCCATATGGCCTCTGGTGATCAATCTTCACCTGCTGGCACACCAGACATCTAGACACATACTCAGCTATCTCCCTCTTCATGTCAGGCCATTGATAGCTGCATTGTACATCTTTGTACATCTTAGTACTTTCAGGATGGATGACAAACTCAAACTTATGGCACTCATCCATTACTTCCCGTCTGATGGTTGCATCTGAGCGAACCCATAATCTATTCCTATACCGAATTTCTCCATTTGCTGATACCTGAAAGTCCTTCGGCTCATTTTGATATCTCTTTAACACTTTCTGGTACTCAGGATCCTCCTTCTGAGCAGCTATGATTCTATCAATCATACTAGGCCTCATCTGATGCATCATCCACATCGCTCTATTATTGCCAAATCTGGGACACCACTGATGTATCTCCTATAACATCTCATACTCCCGTACTCTGAGGTGTGCTAGTGAATCTTCCTATTTCCTGCTCAGCGCATCTACCACTAAATTTGCTTTACCAGGGTGGTAACTAATAGCAAATTCATAATCATTCAGGAGTTCGAACCAACGGCGCTGCCTTATGTTAAGGTCCTTCTGGTCAAAAATATATTTAAGACTCTTATGATCTGTGAAGATCTCAAAAGTCTCCTCATACAGATAGTGTCTCCAAATCTTCAAAGCAAAAACTATTGCAGCTAGCTCCAGGTCATGCGTGGGGTAGTTAACGTCGTGCTTCTTCAATTGGCACAGAGCATAGGCCACTATTTTACTATGTTGCATTAGCATACACCCTAAGCATGTCCCACATGCATCACTGTAGACTACATATCCTCCGCTGCCCATCGGGATGGTGAGGACAAGTGCTGATGTCAAATGATTCTTTAATGTCTGAAAGCTCTGCTCACACTTATCAGACCAAAAGTACTTCTCGGCTTTCTTCATGAGGTTCGTGAGCGGTGCTGCAATTTTGGAAAAGTCTCTGATGAATCTTCTGTAATAACCTGTTAATCCTAGAAAACTACGGATCTCGGATGCATTCTTCGGCCTTGCCCAATTAGTCACTACTTCTACTTTTGCGGGGTCCGAAATGCCCTTCTTGGATACTATATGTCCAAGAAACATGATTTTCTTCAGCCAAAATTCGCACTTCGAGAGTTTGCCGTAAAACTTGTGTTGACGCAGAGTCTCCAACACTATTCTGAGATGCTCTCGATGCTGCTCTGGGCTGGACGAGTAAATCAAGATGTCGTCCACGAACACTATGACGAACTGATCTAGGTGAGACCGAAAGATCATGTTCATCATATCCATAAACGTTGCAGGAGCGTTTGTCAGCCCAAATGGCATTACTAAAAACTCATAATGACCATACCTAGACCGGAAGGTTGTCTTCGGTATGTCTTCCTCAGCAACTCTCAACTGATGGTAGCCACTCCGTAAATCAATTTTGGAGAATACATATGCCTTGGACAACTGGTCAAAAAGATCGTCGATGCGGGGCAGAGGGTACTTGTTTTTCACCGTCACCTTGTTGAGCATCCTGTAATCAATGCAAAGCCGCATTGAACCATCTTTCTTTTTAACAAACAATACATGCGCTCCCCACGGTGAAACACTCGGCCGAATAAAGCCATTGTCTAACAATTCCTGTATCTGCTTCTTCAACTCCTGCATCTAGGCAGGTGCCATGCGGTATGGTGCCTTGGAGATGGGTGCGGTTCCAGGTAGAAGCTCAATCTTGAAGTCTATCTCACGCCTCAGTGGTAGTCCTGAAGTATCTTCAGGAAAAACATTTGAAAATTCACGCACCGCAACTATCTATTGCAGTGCGATGGCTGGTGCATCAGTCTTGACCACACTTGCCAAGTATGCACAACATCCTTTCCGGAACATCTTTTAAGCCTTCATAGCTGAGACAATCACCTACTTGCTTTCTGATGGAGTACCCCAGATAACTGCTTTCGGCTTGACCTGTGCACCTATTGTGATCTTCTGCTTGCAATGTAGAGCTGCATCATGATAAGAGAGTCAATCCATCCCTAGGATGATGTCATAGTCTGTTATCGGGATGACAATAAGATTTGTAGAGAAATTCTTCTTTTCCACGATGACAGGTATATTCGGAATGTACTTAGCCGTGTGAAGATCTCCCATGGGGGTGCTCACCCTCATGGAATGATGCATTTGCTGTAAAGACAAGCCAAGAGCTTGGGTGCACGACTCCGAAATAAACGAGTGTGTGGCCCCTAAATCGAACAAGATAATAGCAGACACATCGGCAATAGGAAGGGTACCTATGATAACATCATTATCATTCTGGGCAGCGTTCACCTCCATATTGTGCACCCTACCCTGGACCACAGGGTTTGCGCCTCTGGCACCCCGGTTATCACGGCCTCTCCTAACGAACTGGGGGCGGTTTTGGGTAAAATGTCCGAACTATCCGCACTGGATGCACGAACCATTCCTCTTGAGGCATTCACCGTCATGATATCGTCCACAATGAGGGCAGAGAGGCTTCTGCTGAACTACTGGTGCTTGTGGCTGAGGTTGACGAGGAGGCGACAGCTATCTCAGAGGCTATTACATGGAACGTGAGTTAATTGCCACACTTTAACACATTCTTAATTAACATTTTGAAACCTTTATACCTAAAGTTGTACTCGTGCTGGGCGCTGATGGGGTTGAGCATAGCGAGGGGCCTCTCTTTGGTAGTAAGGCCTATGGCGGCGATCGTGACGATCGTCCCTCCTGAATGGTCGGCGATCTTCGATCTGAGGTCGTTGTTGCTCTGCTGGCTTGACTGGGGTTTTTGCTTTGCGTTCAGCCTGTTCTTTCTCCATGCGAGTAGCCAGTCTCACTACCTTTTCCAAAGTGTCACAGTCCCCAGATAGGACTTGAGTCTTCAAGTCCTGTTGCAGTCCGTTGATGAACTTATTTGCCCTGATACGTCCCACAAATGGCATCGGGTAGTACTGCTCCAGCATGATAAATTGGGTGTGGTATTTCACCACAGTCATGGTTCCTTGCTTAAGCTCTAGAAATTTTTCGTGTTTACTGACCCGGTCGTGCTTAGGGGTGTAGCGGTCAGCAAACGCCTGCTTAAACTCAGCCCATTGTATCTCTTCTTCCTCCAGCCCTCTAAATTTGGTGGCTCTCGTGGTCTTCCACCATCCCATGGCAGTGTCAGTAATCATGTGGATAGCATACAACACCTTTCGCTCTTCAGCACACCTAATCAACTTAAATATGCGGTCTAAGGTCTTTAATCATTGCTCTGCCTTAAAGAAATCCGTCTTGCCCTCGAACTGTGGCGGATGTAGCCTCTCCAGTGGGTCAGTCTCACCAATGAACTCATCATGTGTCTGCGCCCTCGCGCTGCGGCCTCGCCCTTGGCCGCGGCTGGTAGTGCGGACTCGACCACGACCCTGTCCCCAACCTCGCTGGGCTAAGGTCTGTGACTCAGTAATTGGGCCCTATGGCGCTTCAAGAGCAATACGGGCTGACCCAGCCTCCCGCTCCTGGATCCTCTCTAATCGTCTCGACATCTTTATCCTTTAATCTTGAAAGGACAATACATTAAAAACCAATATCATATAATAAACATGAATTTGACTTACAGTCCTCTTTTGGTGGAGAGTGTGGCGATAGCTCAACGATAGCACATGAACCTCTCTTATATCATACTATGCAATAAGACATCAAAAGAGTCCGAACAACGGCTTTGATACCATAAATGTAACGCCCCCAAATCGACAAACGCCACGTGGTGAGGATCTCTCTTAAGGTGCTATGAAAAACTATAACTTTGACTAAAAATTGACCAAAACTCTATTAAAATAGTGACATGTCAGTAATAGAAATAAAAAGGAAAATAGAATATCAAAATAGCAAAAGTCTGAATTAATACAAAATCTCCATGATAACTATAACATCTAAATTACATCCAAGTTCATAAATGCGGAAAGTGAAGAAAATGATAACTAGGCCCTTTTTCCGTTCATGTGGTTTATTATCGCTCGAGCTGATCGCGGCACACGATCTCGAACCATCACTGACCTGGCCCTGTGAAAATCAACACAGAGGAGGAGGTCCTCCCGTAAGCTATACAGCCTAGTGGGGAGTCAATATAGTACTCAATGCATAACAATAAATGGAAATAGTCAGAATCAGTAATCACTTATATCAAGATTAGATAGAGAGCATAAGATCACTTGATTAGAAATATCAATGGATGAAAGAGGATAGAAATCATGTATCAATCTTATAGTCATGAAAATGATGCAGTTATCATTCTGGATTAACAATCTTACATCATTTCCCATCATACTCATATCATTCATACATTCTCTTTATTCTTGAACCTTTTTTTTAACACTTTAGGTGCCTTTAACTTTTGGGGTTTTATGTCGAGCAAAACAATATAGCCTTGTGCAGCCAAGGGGTGATCAATTCATAGCTAAGGGAGCGACCCTTCACTATAGCACTTAGCATGGGCTGGTCACTCTCCCTTTTATCTTTTCATCTTTCTTACTTAATCACTTTATCAATTCATCATTCTTTCATTCTATAAGAGAATTGGATCACTGGACAGCTCAATAACAAGACAAATGATTCAGTCATACAACAATTTAATCAGTAGGGAATAGCATATCATAATCATGGAAAGAATCTAGATCAATCAGCAAATAAAATGAAATCTGGCTTAAGGTTCGGTCGACCGGTTCTCCTAATCGGTGAACCGATATCTCTGGATCGGTCGACCGATGGTGCTGGGTCCATTCAATGAGCCTCGGTCAGTTGGTCGGCCGAACTATGCGGATCGGAAGGAATGATAGGTCGACCGGTTTCCAAAGACGGCTGGACTGGAACTCACCGATCGATCAGTCGGCGTACATCAGAATTCGAATAGACAACATAATTTCAGGATATTTCGACTCTAAACAAAATCACTGCTTCTAATCAATCATCTAAACACGGAACAATTAACAGGAACACCTACTTAGCAGTAACCAATAACAAATCAAGAATCAAAGCACATGAATACAATCAATCAATCCATTCCTTTCAATTTCTTTTCTATTCGGCCATGAAGCTTTTGAAGGATTTGGTACAGATATCATTCTGGCCTGATTCTATTTAAGTTATGCAAAGGGGATTTCAGATTCACCCACCTCTTTCCTTGGTCGATCCTTGCACGAAGCCCTTTCGGTCACCGGCGGTCGTCCTCCCCTTGTCGTTCCCCACCTATGAGGCAATCCGGTTGGAGAAGAAGGTAAGGAGATGACGTTTGGAAATCAAAGATAGTGCAGAAACAAAGAAACCCTTATTACTATGATCCTGGATGACACAAAGGAGAGATCCTTCCCTCACTCTATAGCAACATACTTGATGGTAAGGAGGCAAGAGGAATGGAAAATGGCTGTCCAAGGAGGAGGCCCTTCTTATAGGGGTTGTGGTGGGAGGAACTTCCCAATTTGCCCCTTTTTGATACCCTTATCTAGAGCCATATCCATTCATAGTTGTCCTTTCTATTTGATCTTATTCATTTATTTATTTATATTTTTTTCGGGTGTTACAATACCCCTCTGCGACAACGAACATAGAGGGGGGCGGCGACCACTCCCTTTAGTTCGCTCTTTCCCTGTGCACGCCGACGCAAGGAAAGAGAGGGGGTCGCCATCCCCCCTTTGCTCCTCATCATCGCAAAGGGGGGCGCCCCCCCCCCCCCCCCTTCTTTTTGCTCTAGCGTCACGAAGCAGGGGGCATTGTCCCTCACGAGCCATCGTCGATGATCGCGGGGGGTATCGCCCCCTGCGAGCCATCGTCGGCGATCGCGGGGGGCGTAGTCTCCCCTGGATTTATCTTAACATATAAATTTGACAAAAGAGATTAAATTTCCTTCTATGTTTTATGCCAGCAGACTGAGTGATGTTCAATTCCAATTTTCCATAAAAATTGACATCATGAGGTGCAAAGCACAAAAGTTATAAGATATATATCATTTTAGAACAATAATAATAAATTTCTCAAGTGGACTTATGTTCTAATCTATTTTCCATTCCTGACAAAAAGGGTCATGTGCAATGATATTTTTTTATGATTCCAATTAAAAATGAAACCCTGCATCTTTAGCCTTCTGGACCTAAATTATCAGTTAATTCTATGACGTATTGGATTTAATACTTAATTTACGGAATTGTGTAATAGTTTCAATAGATAGAACAGTAGCATCTTAAAGATGAAAACCTAACTTTTCCTATAGGCATCATATTAGCATGATTCTAAAGCTCAGTGAAACTAGACTCATAGGGGATTTAGCATCTTAAATTTCATAATTGTTAAGGAAGAATTGACGAAGAAGAGCTAATCCTAAAGAGGACCATCAACTTAGGGTTAGAACTATAACCTTGAGTTATTGGTATTATAGAATTTCCTCTCGCCTCCACAGAAAAATCACGATCTGCTGATTTAGATGCAATTTTTAGACAGGTACTAGAGAATTGATGAATTTTTACATATTTTTATCGCACGCAAAAGTTCGTTGAAAAAATTATCTAAGCATTAGTTTGACAAGCTACTAGCTAGGTTTTGGCAGCTTGCATGTGAGTAATTCCATTGGTTATCCAATAGAATTTTGACGTCTAAAATTACTAATTAATGACCAATAATTATTTCTTGTTAACTATATATTATGATAATATAATCCAAGGAATTTATTCATACATTTTCTATATTAAATATTTTTACAGATATTTTTCTCTAGGTGCCACTTGGCAACTTTTGATTGGTTATTGATATTTAATCTACATGTTAATTACTATATGTGTAGATAATGATATAAGTATATGATTTAGCATAGTATGATAATTAGTTATATTTTAATGCTTTATTTAATTAAATTCAACAAAACTTTAACAACTCAATAAGTGACATTGCAGCATATGCTCGAACATATATATTCAAATATTTATTAGATATACAACAAATAATTTTATGTGGATTAGATTGTCGGTATTACAACAACTCACATTTTTTTTTCTTTTATCTTTCCCAATTTAATTACTATCTTTTAGTCATAGAGATCCAATCGAGTCATATTGAAGCAAAGGTAGTTCCAAAAAACTAGAAATAGTTGTTTAGGAGAATAAAAAAACATTTAGGATTGAATTAGTTGGAGTTGGATTTGGAAAGGGAATCATGCATATTTCATGTATAAATTTTGAATGTCTAGAGTCAAGATTAGATTACCAATCTTTGGACATCTAATTCAAATAGATTGAATGTCTAGTTCGAATAGTCTAAAGGTGCAATCTTTTGGATGTGTAAGTTCATCTTTCATCTATTAGGCTGATAGGTTTCGAATGTCTGGTAAGGGAATCTGGTCGTTCGAAATTGCTAAAATCTTTCTCGATTGAAAAGTTCATATGTTTTGGTTCAGTCATTTGAAAGTTTTAAAGGAAACATATATAGGTCATTGTGGAAATCCTTAAGTTATCATTTTATTTTTCCAAAAAAAATCTTTCTAAACATACGAGGTATAAATCTAACATATAGCAAACCCAAAAACACTTTAAAACAATTGAATTGATTTCCATAATTTCCATCCTTTCATTTATTTCTTCTCTTCATAAATATCTCATTCACATTTGCATAGAAAAGGACTTCATTAAATCTAATTTATAGCAAGTAAATCATGATCATGGGACGTGGTGGCATCAAAATAAGACTTTCACAAGGGAAAACACAGTTATTATTCAAAGCATCAACATGAGTTTATCTGAGTCAAACCGTTAGTCCAAAATAACAAGTCATTAAGGCATAAAACTAAAGCATCTTCATATAGTCTTCTTGCTGTAGTATTTGGTTCTTATTTCCTTTCCTCACGTCATCTTCATCGGGTCGTGCAGACGGGTAGCAAGAGAGCCGAGAGAGAACAGGGAAAATCAAGGGAAAAACAGGGGGCGTGTTCAATAGGATTTTAAGACCTTGAATTGTTCTAACCCATGCCCTAATCGATTATGAAACGAAAGAGAACAAGAAGAAGGTTTCCTAGGGTTATCGTTTGATTGTTTGAATTCTTGTTTGATTTGTTTGATCCCTGATTTTTAATTGCTTGAATTAATTCTTTCTGTTCTATTATGTTTGATTGATTGCTAGGAGTTAAGAATTAGATTAGGATGAGTTGATGCAAGAAATTTTCATGAAAAATCGAATTCTGCAATCCTTCAGGGCGCCTACCGGTCGACCGGTCCGCAGGCATTGCCAGCAACCGGACGACCGATATAATGACCTACAGTCGATTCCTTTACATAACGACCGGTCGACCGATCTCTGTCCACCGATCGACCGATTCCTGCCCACCTGTCGACCGTTCAACTGAACGGATCGACCGATCCAAATTAGCCGAAGTCAACCCATCGATCGACCGATCTTAATAGACCGGTCGACCGAACTGAAGCCAACCGGTCGACTGTTCCTCTGAATCGGCCGACCGATTTCTAGGAACATTTTATTTAGATTTATGAATTATTCCCCTTTTTAATCCGAATATTGCCTAAGTACAATTGATCCTATTTTCCTAACCCTACAGAGATCCATCATTGATTTTCAAGATCTATTCTGATTTATTTCTTATTGATCTTATCGTATGCATTGAATAAAGAACAAAGAGCCATAAGTTATTAAAAGTGATTAAAGTTCAGATGGAAGATTAACAATGGGTTGCCAATCCAAGCCAAGTGCAGCAAGATAAGAGTAGCTCCCTTGGTCATGGTTTGATCACCTGCACAAGGCCGTATCATTTGCTCGGCATACCCCAAGAACTAAAGGCACCTAAAATCACCCTGATTTCTAATAATAAACCAAGATCAAGAAGTATGATTAAGTCAAGTCAAGTTATTGTTATGTTTTCCAAGTATGCCATGATTTCAAGTTATTATGCATCATTTGATTCTCATGATTCATGATATCCTCTTATTGCTTATTATGATCTATGATGCTGCCACGTTATCCTTTTTACTTTCAAGTTAAGCATGATTATTTACCTCTGATTATTCTATTCATTCCATGCATTGTATATTATGTGATTCCCCATTAGGCTATAAAGCTTATGTGAGGACCTTCTCAGGACCAGGTCAGTGACGAGGTGAGTAGGCATGTGGTGACGAAGCTCTGGCGGCAAGAAAGCACATGAACCATAGGACTTATTAGTTTTTTTATTAGATTTTCTTTTCCTTCCGCGTTTTAAATTCATGATGTAGAACCTCATTTTATTTCTTAAAGATGATATAGCCACTTTTAGACTTCCGCAATTAAAGTTATTCTTTTTTTATTTCTTTATTATTAATTTTCTTCCGCTGACGTGTCTCGGTTCTTGACTGAGATATGGTCAATATTACGGTCAAAGTCATAGCATGTCGTAGCATCTCCAGATTGATCCTCGTCACGTGACGGGAGTCAATTTGGAGGCGTTACATTTATGGTATCAGAGCCTAAAGTCAGGACTCTCTTGACGTCCTATTGTATAAGATGTAAGATAGTATAGTATAGTAATGGTTCATGTGCTATCGTCGAGCAATCGCCACACCCTCCACCGAAAAGTAATGTAAGTCAAGTTTATGTTTAAGATAAGTTGCATGATTTTATTGAATGATTAGAGAATAAGCATGACACGACGGTCAGAGCAGATTCAGGAGCATATGGTCAGATTAGGCCAAAATGCTCAGGAGGTACCGGAAGGCCCACTTCTTGAGATAGGGGCTCAGTCGGGTCGTGGATGTGGCCGAGACCGTGCCCCAGGTCGTGGACATGGACGTGGCCGAGACCGTGCCCCAGGTCGCGGACGAGGCAGAGGTCGCGCCGCTAGAGCGCCAGTGGAAGAACACTTTGATGAGGTTGCCCCACCTGAGAGTAGCCAGGCAGGAGGCAGTCCACCTGCATCTAGATGCCATAATCGGGGAGCACGTCATGATGCATCTGAAGACACAATTTAGGCTTTCTTGAAGCTGCACCTGCCTCAGTATGATGAGAAGGCGGACTTTTTCAAGACTGAAGAGTGGATAGAGACCATGGATCTTATCTTCAAGATGATGAGGTGCGCTGACGGGTGCAAGGTCTTATATGCCACTCACATGCTCACTAGTACTGTAATGAATTGGTGGAAGACTACAAGGGCCACCAAGTTCAGAGGGCTGGAAGAAGAGGACATTGCATGGGATGAATTTAAGAAGGCTTTCATGGCTCGTTACACACCTGAACATGATCGCATTAACAAACAAGAGGAGTTCCCGCAGCTGCAGCAGGGAAATATGTCTGTAGCTGATTACCACACCCAATTCATCCAACTAGAGCAGTATTGCCCGATGCCATTTGAAGGACATATTAGAGCTAATAAGTTTATCAATGAACTGCAACAAGCACTGAAGACTGAAGTCCTATCAGGAGATTGTGAGGATCTGGAGAAGGCTATGAGGTTGGCCACACGTATGGAAAATGATCAAGCTGAGCTCCAGGTAAAGCAATAGAGCAACCCAGGCCTCGAACTGATGATCGTCGACCGTTTAGGAGGGACGATCATCGTGATCGCCGCTTCAGGCCATACCTGTAGAGGGAAGCTCCACGAAAAGTTCAAGCTCAGCCACGTTCTGTGCCATTGCAAGCACAATCTCTGAGGTTACTACCACCACCACCACGCCAGCCACCAATACCACAGAAGCCCTTATGCCCTCATTGTGGTCGTCACCATGATGGAGAGTGTCGTAGAATGAGCGGCGCATGTATTCAGTGTGGATAGTTCGGACATTTCATCGGAAATTACCCACAAACTGCCAGAGGAGGCCGAGACAATCGGGCGGCAGGAGGTGCAAATCCCATTGTGCAAGGTCATGTGCACAACCTGGAAGCAGAAGCAGCCCAAAATGACAATGATGTCATTAGAGGTACCCTCTCTATCGCCAATTTGTCTGCTACTATTTTATTTGACTCTGGGGCTACACACTCATTTATTTCGGAGTCTTGTGCCCAAACTCTTAGTTTGCCTCTAAACCACATGCCCCATGCTATGCGGGTGAGCACACCTGTGGGGACTTTCCATGCTGCTAGGTATATCCCGAATGTACCTGTCGTTGTAAAAAAGAAGAATTTTTCTGCAGACCTTATAGTCATCTCGATGATCGATTATGATGTTATCCTCGGGATGGACTGGCTTTCTTATCACGACGCAGTCTTGCACTACAAGCAGAAGAAGATCGTTATAGGTGCGCAAGGCAAACCTAAGGCAGTAATTAGAGGCACACCAAGAATAAGGTCATCGTCTCAACTATCAAAGCACAAAAGTTACTTCAGAAAGGATGCTATGGGTACTTAGCAAGTGTAGTCAAGACGAACGCACTTGTCACTGAGCTCCAACAGGTAGATGTGATGAGAGAATTTCCAGATGTGTTTCCTGACGACACATCTGGACTACCAACAAAATGAGAAATTGATTTTAAGATAGAGCTCCTACCAGGAACAGCACCCATCTCTAAGGCACCCTACCGTATGGCACCTGCCGAAATGCAAGAACTGAAGAAGCAGATACAAGAGCTATTAGACAAATGATTTATCAGACCGAGCGTTTCACTTTGAGACGCACCGGTCTTGTTTGTTAAGATGAAGGATGGCTCCATGCGGCTCTACATCGACTATAGAATGCTTAATAAAGTGATAGTGAAGAATAAGTACCCCCTGCCCCATATAGATTATCTTTTCGATCAGCTGTCAAAAGCATCGATGTTTTCTAAGATCGACATGCGTAGTGGCTACCACCAGCTGAGAGTGGCCGAGGAAGATATACCGAAAACTATTTTTTGGTCAAGATATGGTCACTACGAATTTTTGGTCATGTCATTTGGACTGACGAATGCTCTTGCAGCGTTTATGGATTTAATGAACAGGGTCTTTCGACCATATTTAGATCGGTTTGTCATTGTGTTCGTGGATGTCATTCTGATCTATTCTTCCATTCCAAAACAACACCGAGAGCATCTCAGGATAGTACTGGAGACCCTGAGGCAACACAAGCTATATGGCAAGTTTTCAAAGTGTGAGTTCTGACTGAAGGAGATAATGTTTTTAGGACACAGTCTCCAAGAAGGGCATTGTAGTAGACCCCACAAAAGTAGAAGCGGTAACGAATTGTGTAAGACCAAAGAATGCTTTTGAGATTCGCAACTTTCTTGGTCTGACAGGCTATTATAGGAGGTTTATCAGGGACTTTTCCAAAAATTCTGCACCTCTCACTAATCTCACGAAGAAGGCGGAAAAGTTTATTTGGACAGACAAGTGTGAGCAGATTTTTTCCAGACTCTGAAGGACCGTTTGATATTGGCACCAATTCTCACCATACGATAGGTAGTGGAGGTTACGTGGTCTACAATGATACATGTGGGACAGGATTGGGCTGTGTCCTGATGCAACATGGCAGGGTAGTGGCCTATGCTTCACGACAGCTGAAGAAGCATGAGGTCAATTACCCCACACATGACTTAGAATTGGCGACAGTGGTCTTTGCCTTGAAGATATGAATGCATTATTTGTATAGAGAGACATTCGAAATCTTCACTGACCACAAGAGCCTCAAGTACATCTTTGATCAGAGGGATCATAATATGAGACAACATCGATGGCTTGAGCTTCTTAAGGATTATGAATTTACTATCAACTACCATCCTGGTAAAGCAAATTCAGTTGCTGATGCCTTAAACAGGAAGTGGAAAGGCTCGCTAGCCTATATGAGACTACGCGAGTACGAGATGCTGGAGGAGATTGAGCAATGGTGTCCCAAGTTGGGCACTAATGGAGCTCTATGGATGATGCATCAGATGAAGTCCAGCCTAATAGACAGAATTATAACAGCTCAGAAAGTGGATCCAGAATATCAGAAGATCCTGAAAAGATGCCAGAACGAACGAGCGGATTTCCAAATCTCTACAGATGGAGGAATTAGGTATCGAGACAAGTTGTGGGTTCCCACAGATCCTAACATCCGACGAAAGGTACTGGATGAATGCCAGAAGTCGGAGTTTTCTATCCACCCCGGTAGTACCAAGATGTATAAGGATGTACAGTGCAGCTACTGGTGGCCTGACATGAAGAGAGAGATAGCAGAATATGTGTCCCGATGTCTAGTGTGCCAGCAAATCAAGATTGAACACCAGCGACCATATGACAAGTTGAAGCCTTTGAAAATCTCACAATGAAAGTGGGATAAGATCACTATGAACTTTGTGTCCAATTTGCTCAGGACTAAGAAAGGTCATGATGCCATATGGGTAGTCGTGGATCATTTCACGAAGGCGATACACTTTATTCCCATCCGATGGAAACAATCAGTGGAGAGTCTACTAGACTTGTATGTGAGAGAAATAGTTAGCCTCCATGGCATCCCAGAGTCCATGGTGTCTGATCGAGGTCACAGATTCACTGTCAGATTCTTGAAGAGCATGCAGCAAGCCTTTGGTACAAGGCTTAATGTTAGTACCGCATTTCACCCTCAGACGGATGGGCAGTCTGAGAGGACCATCCAGACACTAGAGGACGTGTTATGAGCATGTGCTTTAGATTGGCAAGGTAGTTGGGATGAGCATATTCATCTGATTGAATTTACTTATAACAACAGCTACCATTCAAGTATTGGTATGGCACCCTTTGAGGTTTTATATGGCCGACCTTGTTATTCACCTGTCCACTGGGGTGAAGTAGGCGAGGAGAAAATTATGACTAAGGAAGCAGTAGAATATGCTGAAAAGATTGAACTGATCAAGCAGAGAATGAAGACTGCCCAGAAGACAAAAAAGTTATGCGGATAAGGGCAGACGGGAATAAATCTTCCAAGCTCGTGATCAAGTTCTTCTAAAGGTATCCCTATGAAAGGAGTGATGAGATTTAGCAAGCGAGGAAAGCTCAGTCCTCGTTATGTTGGCCCCTTTGAGATACTCGAGCTGGTAGGCGAGGCAGCATGTAGACTGGCTCTACCCCCATCTTATGAGAGAGTACATAATGTATTCTATGTATCCATGCTCAAGAAGTACAAGCACGATGCTGCAAATGTTCTAAGGATAGAGGAGTCAGATCTAGCTACAGACTTGACATTCGCTGAGTATCCAACAGGAACACAAGGTGCAACGTCAGAAGAACAAGGATAAGCCCATGGTCAGAGTAGCTTGGCGCTACCATCACGGTGATGATGTGACATGGGAGCTCGAATCAGAAATGCGCCAAGAATTTTCTCATCTTTTCGGTAAGCCCTCTACCTAGTGCAAAATTAGATGACGAATTTTCTTTTAAGGGGGTAACAATGTAACAACCGACATAGAGATAAAAAAAGGAAAGGATTTTGAGTTCGATTGGAACGGCCATCGCGAAATAAAATCTTATCCCACTAATTAAATTAGACCTACATTAGAAGAAGGGATTTACTAGATAAAAACCAAACCAAAGCAATTAAACCTCCCCCTCTCTCAACCCTTACGACCTCTTCCCATGTTCATCTTTTTCGTTCTCCTTCGTACTTGAGCAGAGGCAAAAGATTCGCCCTCTAATTCCAGGTGCAAAGGCAGACGTGTGGTACTCTTCTTGCTGTAGTATCCGGTTCTTATTTCCTTTCCTCACGTCATCTTCATCGGGTCGTGCAGACGGGCAGCAAGAGAGCCAAGAAAGAACAGGGAATATCAAGGGAAAAAAAGGGGGCGTGTTCAATAGGATTTTAACGAATCAAGGCAAGGAGAAATCACGAACAGATGGGTGAACTGAAATCACCTTGCATGACATCTGAATTGTTCTAACCCATGCCCTAATTGATTATGAAATGAAAGAGAACAAGAAAAGGTTTCCTAGGGTTATCGTTTGATTGTTTGAATTTTTTTTTATTTGTTTGATCCCTGATTTTTAATTGCTTGAATTAATTCTTTCTGTTCTATTATGTTTGATTGATTGCTAGGAGTTAGGAATTAGATTAGGATGAGTTGATGCAAGAAATTTTCATGAAAAGTCAAATTCTGCAATCCTTCAGGGCGCCTACCGGTCAACCGGTCCGCAGGCATTGCCAGCAACCAGTCGACCGATATAATGACATAGAATCGATTCATTTACATAACGACCGGTCGACCGATCTCTGTCCACCGGTCGATCGTTCAATTGAACGGATGATCCAAATTAGCCGGAGTCAACCCATCGATCGACAGATCTTAATAGACCGGTCGACCGAACCGAAGTCAACCGGTCGACCGTTCCCCAGAATCGGTCGACCGATTTCTAGGAATATTTTATTTAGATTTATGAATTATTCCCCTTTTTAACCTGAATATTGCCTAAGTACAATTGATCCTATTTTCATGACCCTACAGAGATCGATCACTAATTTTCAAGATCTATTCTCTTATTGATTTATTTGTTATTGATCTTATCGTATACATTGAACAAAGAACAAAGAGCCACAACTTATTAAAAGTGATTAAAGTTCAGATGGAAGATTAACAATGGGTTGCCAGTCCAAGCCAAGTGCAGTAAGATAAGGATAGCTCCTTTGGTCATGGTTTGATCACCCACTGACCTGCACAAGGCCGTATCATTTGCTCGGCATACCCCAAGAACTAAAGGCACCTAAAATCACCATGATTTCTAATAATAAATCAAAATCAAGAAGTATGATTAAGTCAAGTTAAGTTATCGTTATATTTTCCAAGTATGCCATGATTTCAAATTACTATGCATCATTTGATTCTCATGATTTATTATATCATCTTATTGTTATTATTATTATGATCTATGATGCTCCCATGTTATCCTTTTCACGTTCAAGTTAAACATGATTATTTACCTCTGATTATTCTATTCATGTCATGCATTGTATATTGTGTGGTTCCCCATTAGGCTGTAAAGCTTACGGGAGGACCTTCTTCCATGTGTCTAATTTCCACAGGATCAAGTCAGTGACGATGTGGAGTATGCGTGTGGTGACGAAGCTCTGACAGTAAGAAAGCACATGAACTATAGGACTTATTAGTTTTTTTATTAGATTTTTTTTCCTTCCGCATTTTAGATACATGATGTAGAATCTCATTTTATTTCTTAAAGATGATATAGCCACTTTAGACTTCCGCAATTATAGTTATTTTTTTCCTTTATTTCTTTATTATTATTCTTTCTTCCGCTGACGTGGCTCAGTTCTTGACTGAGATATGGTCAATATTACGATCAAAGTCATAACATGTCGTAGCGTCTCCAGATTGGTCCTCGCCACGTGGCGGGGGTCGATTTAGGGGCGTTACAATTGGAATCAAATCGCATAACCATTAAAAAATAAAGCCGTCGACAACTGGTGGACCGTGTTCTCTTCTTCTTATGCTTAATTATGTTGCTCATACCTGAAACAAATTAAGCATGCAGGAGCCATGACCTCAACCCTAGCTACGTATGCACTACGCTAATAATTTTGTTTGCTATGTAGGTCAATAGGTTTCTACGACGATTGGAATAATGCCACATAAGAAAAAATATATGAAAATGATACTTTCCATATAACATTATAATGCTCGCATCTTTTTTAACAATTTTGGTATATATATATATATCCTCATTGTCGCAACCTCATAGAGAGAAAGAGATAGCAATCGTCGCCTCGTCGTCGCCGTCGCAGCCTCATAACGATCATGGGAGAGAGATACACAATATCTCGTGTGCATTCGTATCAGCCATCCGATTTGATCCGGATGGAATGGTGCTCAGCACAATTAGAGAGAGAGAGTGGGTGTTAGTCATAAAATTAAGAATGATCTGGCATCACCGGCCAACCCGTCACATAGGTACGTGGAGAAAGCACATAAATGAATATGATGGTATGAATTTGGTCAATCTCATTGAAGCTTTCTCCCGGTATGAATGCCGCCACATGTCATCCCACGTGGTCTTGTACCTAATTAAGAGGGGAAAAGAATGGTTCAAACTCCTAAGACGTAAACCACACAAAGACTCCATGCTTCATAAAATTAAAATGGGACCTCGTAAAAGTGACATGACCGGATGTGGCTGCCTACATTTCTGAAAAAAAATAAATTTTGGAAAGGCATTATAATCACCAAAAAATAAAATTGAAAAGGAGAAATATGTTTCGAGTAAAAACTAAAAAAGGTGCAGTTTTAATTATAATGCACCCCTTTATGTTTTGTTTTTCATTAAAAAAAACGTAAGAATTTAATTACTTGGCATATAAATATGAGTAATATCATATGTAGGGAAATTTTGGAAACAAATTTTTTTAAAAAAAATGTATGCATAATGTTACAAAAAAAATAATATTTTCAAATTCTAATAATATTTTTTAAAAAGAACAAAGTGCAATTTATTGGCCTTACGTCTAATTTATGCCGCCTACCCTTGCATGTTCACATTTTTGGAGTGATTATATATATATATATATATATATATATATATATATATAGTTTAATGAGCATGTGAAGCGCATGTAAAGCGATTTTAGACATACTTATATTTTTTTTGACATTTTTTTTATTGATAATTTAGAGAGTCATTGATGATAATAAATACATGATTCAAATTATTAACAATAATTTTTTAATTTTGATAAACTTCTGTACATTATTATCCGTCATAATGGATATAAATAATTTATATAACTTCTAATCTTATAAAATTATTTTTTGTTATTCCGAATGATCATTTAAGCTATTAGTAAAGAAAGATATAAAAAAATGAAGAAAAATATGTCTAAGGCAGCTTCACATGCGCTTCACACGATCATTTTTCTCATATATATAATATTAGCGTGCTACAATACAATTGTTGGTAAGATCTGATAGATTCAAATGTGCGTTGAGCGATGGAGGAGATTCGATCTTGTGCAGTTGATGAGTTTGTGAAGGGTTCACGGAGGGCGATATGCGAGTGACGAGCGAAGGGCATAGGGCTCGAGGCTAGCAGAGGGCGGAGGGCTCGTGGCTCACAGAGGGCGACGACGAGAGGGAAAAAGACACAATTTGTGATGGTGGAGAGAAAAGGGCGGCATCAATTGATCTGCGATGACCTGACGGAGGATGACAGCGGTGGCGATCTTGGACGATCTGTGTGTCTCACCCATCTCGTTCATCGTGCATTTCGCTTCTCTAGATCAATGATCGATCTGTGATAGAAGAATCGTCAAGATCATGCACCGTCATCGTCCATCTCGTTTACACCATCGTTGCCCATCTCGTCTGTCACGCAAAGAATCACTCGATCGTCCGTCGCGTAGAGAAGAACAACGCGAACCGCTCGATCCAACTCGCGCCTCCATCTGGTCCGTCCATTTCAAATTGACCACTCTCACGGTGCTACTCTCTCTTTCTCTCCATATATATATATATATATATATATATATATATGGTCCCATGTAACGTGAATGGTAAGTAACAATAATATATTTGACCAAAGATATATTCACTATTCCTATTTTTCGAGGTCAATTGATAACATTTAAAATAATTTAAAATATTGGTGGTATATCTAGATTTGGACAATTAGCATTTAACCTTCATCACGGATGTAGTCGATCTATTATGATGGAATATTATTTTCTGACCTGACTTTCTAAATCATAAATAGCAAAATTTATCTGAAAAATTCAAGAAATGATATTGGGGTTCCAAAACGAAAAATGTTTGAAACTTTCATTAAACTCAAATACTAATTATCTTCACGTAGATTTTCTTTTTGTTATTAGAAATTAACAACGTTTAAAGCTCAATATTATCATTTATCCAGTAGCAATTTCATTAAATGGGTTGTATCTTAATGAGTAATCTTTTGACTGTTAAAAATAATACAAGATATTTCTGGCCACCTTCCATGTGATCGAAAGCTTAGCCGTCAATCAAATTAGACGTCATGGTTAACATCTCTTCGACCTCATCTGCTATATATTCATATATGCGCATATCCAAATCCCAGAGAGAGAAACGAGGGGAGAGAGAGAGAGAGAGAGAGAGAGATGGAGCCGAGGCGCAGGCGAGGAGGAGAGGAACGCGAGATAACAAACGGACAGGAGGCGCCGGTCCACAGCCAGGTGTGGAAGATAAAGCAAGAAGACGAGATGACGGAGGAGGAGAGCGACAACAAACTGCTCCAGCTCAGCTGGACGCCATCGGGGATGAGATCGCCGGCCTACGGGGATACGACGAGGCGGACTTCGCCATCGCCCCTCGGCCTCGCAGCTCGAGGGAGAGAGATATGAGGAGTCCTGTGACCCGGTTCTGGTAGTTGATTAGTTTAATTTCTCTCCCTGTTCGAGCAGCTAATGACAGCCGTAGTAAGTGTTTTATATATATATTATTACCTGGTCCTAATTTTATTACATCGCCGATTAAACCATAGATAAACATATTATATCGCTGCAGGACAGCAGGATCGTGTGATGATTTTACCTTCTATGAAAATTCCAGAAATTTTGGACCTGAAAGAATTGGTCACGTACTTCTTATGTAATTAGGGAAAAAAAAGAAGAAAATAAAAAACGAGAAAGAATAGAAACAATATTTTACTCGACAACAATACAAGTGTTTTGAACTCATTTCTGGAAATACGAACGAATTGCGCACCACCACCACCACCACCACAAAGGAATAATGGAGCAAGCAAGCTTTAATTGACCAGGAGTTCGATTGTAGACCTATTAGATCTGATTTGATCTATTCAGCCCTTGAGTGAGCTGCTTCTATATTTCTTCGTGTGTTTGATGAGGTTTTCATTTTTAATTGTGGCTTTTTTTGGGTGAAATTTCTCTCCTTTTCTAAAGGTAAAGTTCTCTTTTTCGGGGTGAGCTCGGGACGCATGTGAAATTCTTCGTGTTTATTACGAGTTTGGTGACTTTTTTTTCGTTTTTTTTTTTACTCTTAAAAATTTTCTATAAAACAAAGTTTTTTTTTTTGCTTTTTCAGAAGGAAATGCACGCTTGCACTTTTGAGCTTTTGGGTGAGTCCCAATAGGCAACCAGATCTTCTTAAAGGTATAAAACGTAAGATAAAAAAAGCAAGATAAATTGCAGGTAGTCTACGTTTTCGCAATGAAAGCACTGGCACAATCAAGAGAGTAATCACATCACCGTCGCCCGGACAACAACAAAACTCCTCCCCATAGATTTATGAGGAGTGGGTCTACATGAACTACCAAAAGCTCCGGCCAATTCAAGAAAAATAAATATGCTTTCATGCCTTAACAAAAAAACCAGATACTAGCGCTCGCATCAAACTAGAAGTATCACATTGTAGTTTGTTACTGAAGTTAAGCCATGAAGAGTAGAAACGCCCACGCTATGATGAACAAAGGTAAATCAAGAAGTATCCATCGCTGCCGCATGGTAGGTCTCTAACTCTTTATCCAAATCTGCCGCCGACTTTGCAACCCTCTGTTGCCCCCCACGACCACGCCCACGACCGCGACCACGTCCCCAACCTTGACCAAGACTGGGGCCACGTCCTCGCCCACGTCCTCGTGTCAAACCTCCTCCACGACCCCTTCTGCCCATGAAATGGAAGTTTTACGTGTATTAATAAATGAACATTTTGTCCTTTCGAGTTTTGACCCAAGCAATATAAACATTCTATGAAAGCTTATTTATGTATCAACATAACCATAAATCCATCGACTTAAGAAAGAAAAAACAAAACTAACAGAGAAACTAGTAATTTACAAGGGATGACAACTTCAGCTCAAGAAAGTCACAGATACAATGTCCTTAAATCCATGAATGCAACTGAGATGCATGATGCATGGGATCTGAAGAATCTTTCCGAGGAAGCAAGGTGATTGAAATAAATGATCTTTTGCAACCAAGATAACCAAAAGACTAATAGATTATTCATGAAAATACCAAAAAAAAAAGTTCCTCTGGAGGACACGTAATAGTTATTAAGAAAATAACATTGAATCTAGTGGCACATTAGACATTGAACAAAAAATACACGAGTTATCTGATGAAGTTTTGCTGACAAGGGCTACTACAAAGAAGCTTGTCATCAGTTCTTTCTATTGAGCCATAGTTACATATCATAGATAGATGCCAACAGAATTCAGTCAACAAATATTATTCACAGATATCCTCAATAACCCTAGCTTTGAACTAAGATATCACCATGAAACAGAAAAGTATCTATTAATTAAGTACATCATCCACAAAGTGATGTATATAATATAAATATTATGTTATAAGTAATTACAAAAGCTTCAACCTACACTACATCAAAAGAAATGTCAATCTTTAAAAGATAATGTGAACAATGCGGAAAAACCACAGGTTCAAGTGCATTATTTATGATTTAACAAGTGAAGAAAAAGACAAGATGAAAAGATGTGTTCCTACCCAGTAATGCGGTTAGAGGGTCCAGAGTGAACTCTTCCCACTTCCGGCCTGAAAATGTAATTATGGTTCAAATTGCTAAATAATGGAAATACAAAAAGAAAATAATCAGTTAAAAAATCTACTCATTAGGCTTCAGCATTCCCACTACCTACAAACACATATTTTGTACACATGTATATGCTCATATATAAAGAAATGTAAGAAAGTTCTTATAAATGTATATGTGTGTGCGTATATATATTAAATAAAACCCAAAGACGAACATCAAGTACTCTATCAGAGTTTAGACAGCTAAAAGTTGATTTGTATAAAAGTTTTGTATAGGGCAACTCACTGAGAAAATAGCCAATGAACAAAATAATTCAAAAGAATCAAACAGTCCCAAAACACAGTTTCAACCAGCTGTCAAAATTTCAAAATTTCAAACACCAATAAAAATTAGTGAAGCAAGAAGGTTAATTTTTTAAATAATTCGGTTTTCAAGAACTGGCTAAGTTTAAGTATTTTTTTATATCTAAAATTTAATTAATCATTTTTAGAAGAAATTTAATTACTCATACATTAAATCACATTTTGCTTTTTTATGCAAAACGCTGTTCTAATTTTATAAAAGAATAAGAAAAACCTGGATTTGGGAAAAAATAGAGGATTGCTTGACAACTAACTAATTGTGTTTAATTGAGGCAGAACACTTCTAGGAGCACTATAATCCACAAAACATATGTACTAGAAAACCATAACTGTCTTCTTGAAACATAATCGCAGCCAATACTGCAGTTGATTAAGTAACAAAGATCAAGATGGAATGTAAATCCAATGTCAACACCAACGTTTTGAAAGATGATAATGTGAACAGCAATGTACTGTACAGTCATTTGAAACATTTGTGAATTGATGATGACACTAAAAGACAAGATTGAAAATCGAACAGTCTTGGCAGAATTCAGAATTCGGAGTCAATCATTGGTGGAGAAATCAAGCACAAAAAAAAAATGGATGGGGCAACATGATATTAGATACCTTATCAGACTTAGTAATTTCAAGAAGCAACATAACAAGACAAGTGAATTTAACACAACCAAGACTCTAGTAAAAGGGAACACATACGTCATAACAACAGTCCTTCTCCCTCTGTCACTTCCACCACCAGATACACTGATGCGAGGAGTTACTGGCAATCCTAAATTAGCACCTATAATTTCTATTCTCATAGGCTTTCCATCCAAATGAACATTATTGTAACGTTTCAATGCATTTAGTGCATCACTTTTCCTTACGAAAATGACTTCAGCTGTGCCCTGCAATTGGAAGCAACATTTCTGAGAACCATCAAGAGATTGAAGACAAATGGCTGAAATGAAAAACAGAGAATGATTATAATCACTTTATCACCACGAAAGCAAAAGAAATTTTTTTATGAGGATTATAGATATTCAGTTTTTCGTTTCCATTGACACAATGAGGGCTAAAAACAATTGCATAAAAGATTTTCTAGTGTTTTCTTACTCTCCTAAAGACATCCACAATATTTTGTACCCGCCATTAACAAACTCTTCATTTAACAGATAAGGTATCAGTTACATTATGCCATAAAAAGGTACTTGTTCAAATAAACTTAAATAGTTCATTATGCAAAGAAATAACATATATGGTACAAATGATAACTAAATTAACAACAGGAAATATGGATGAGGTAAATTACACTTGGACGGCCATCTTTTTTATAATGAACTGTACAATGCTTCAGAGCACCAATCTCGGAGAATAATTCCTAGATAAGACAATGCAAAGAAATAAGCTTTGATAAAAAGAATAAGAATTATGGGCATATGTAATGATAATGGCAGAATTGGAAGTGAAGAAGTTAATGCTTGAAAATATTTGGATATTTTTGGAAATTACTTTAGAATTTTATGGGCATATGTAATATGCAAATCATTTGAGATATATTTCTCGGGAAAAAAATCATTTCGGGTTGGTAGATATACTGTTTTATTTGAAGGAGAAGTATGTGTGCAATTTATCCTGCAATAGAAAAAAAATATGGAGCAGAACTCGTGTACTTTTGATTTCAGCAGAGATGAATTTGAGAAAGCTTTTTGTTCATTCTAAAGTTTATAATTCCTTTCATTTTCTGTAAAGTTCTATTTTGATTTTAGTTGAGCAATTGTTATTTTTGTTGTTGATGATAGACCATACATAACTCCGCCTATGTTTTATAGCCGGTCCCAAGCCCAGATAAAGGAGGAGGGTTGTGTTAGGCCCCGACAGCCAGCGTAAAACCTTGTCGAATCGCATGAACATAGATCAACGAATGGCGTCGTATGATCCATGTAGCCAACCCCACCTAGTGGGATAAGGCTTTGTTGTTGTTGTAAAAAGAAATAAGAATTGATTCAGTATTCAGATTTGATTGACAAACAACTCACCTTTATATCTTCGTTGGATACACGATAATCCAAGTTCGAAATGTACAGTTTAGT
This sequence comes from Pontederia crassipes, assembly GCA_030549335.1. Lineage (NCBI taxonomy): Eukaryota > Viridiplantae > Streptophyta > Magnoliopsida > Commelinales > Pontederiaceae > Pontederia > Pontederia crassipes. The sequence continues at coordinate 11,928,907 of CM060183.1, forward strand.
GCCAGTCTCAACTCCAGAAAGCCCCACGGCTGACATGCTTGCATTAAAGAGATCATGCCTCCAGATCATATCCTTCGCTCTACTGAAAGACTGATAAATTTGCAGGCATGAATTAATTGCAAAAGAAACATTATTGCAAATTAGGATGAGCATAAACCAGCAAGCTGGATCAACTGGTTCCAGGGGAGGAAGATAAAAATTTATGAAATTTCCAACCACAGCTATCCACTGAATGATATTATCTGAAACACCATGGATCAAAACCAATAAGCAATAAAGCATACAGGTATCAAATGGAAGTAGAGATTCCACCCAAATCATGTATGCTGTCGAAAATTAGTGGTAATAGCTCCGCTTCAAAGTACACTTAAGAAGCTCCACCACGAAGTATGGCTCCTTAAGCACTTTAGCAGAAAGGATGCTGATAATAGGATGTCATTGCTCAGTTTGTCCATGTTCCAGTTAAGCAGACCATCTTTGAAAATCCCACTTCTAAAATCCATTACTTATTAGCAATGCATCAAAATGCAAGACCATCCAAATATGTTGAGCAATCCCCTCCCTGGAAAGAAAGCTCACCAATCCTTCCCTCCATGCCAGTTGTTTCTAACATTCTTGAATATAGCAAAGTAACAACATCGGTTTCAGGCTTGCCTTGGCAATGTTGTAAGAAGATGGTCGTCTAACTCCAAGAGGAGCTTGATTAACAATTCCTCCCCTCCCACGAAAGGTACCACGTCCACGTCCACGTCCTCGTCCTCGAGTTTGCCCTTGCCCTCTTTGGCTAGAATTTCTGTTCCTAATACGATCATCCAGTGACATATCCAAAGAAGTATCCATGCAACCACAAAGCTTTGGGGGGAAACAAATATGCAGATAAATCAACACCTGGATATTAAAAAAAAAAGATGCATGCAACTCCGTTAATTAAATAACCGGAAAATAGGTAGCAGTAGAAAATAAATATCTTAATGAAAGTAACAATAAGTAAATAGAGATTGTATAGGCCATAAATATAAATCATAAAAGAAACATACCCTTGAAACAAAACAGTCCCATTTAACCAGAGAGAAAAATGACTAGAGACAAAACAGGAGATGTTCTTCTTTTTCTTTTTTATTCTTTGAGAGGAACTGGAGATGTTTTTATAAATATAATCTAGAACTATCATCAGCCTGATTTACTAACTCAATTTACAATATATTTCAAGAATGAAAACCATCATATGCCTGAACAGATGGAAAATGAACATCTAAAAGACAATACTGTTATTCTCAGAAGATGTCTAAGAACATATGTCATTACCCTTTCAAAAAAATACATAGGCCATTACCTAAAATCAAAACAGTAAAACTACGGATACATCAATGAGCAAGATATATTTCCTTCTTCATGCTGACAGTTAACCCGCCTTGCATTATTATAATTGTAATGAGTAAAAAAAGCATCATCATTCCTCTCAAAATTAAGCATCATTATTTCAATTGGTCTGTGACAATACAACATATCATATAACCAAACATAAGCCTTGACGAACAAGGATAAAGCTTATCCATTTATATGGCAAGTAGATAGTGGATATAGAGTTTAAACTTGTCAGAAATTGACAGTCATAATGTTCAGAATATGATACACAAAACGTTAAACGCCCTCGGCATTGAAGACTCGTTGGTAAAATCACAATAAATATATGATTACTGCAGCTAACTATCTAGGAAGAAGAACTCCTTGCCTAATGAAATAGAAAATTCTTCAGGACAACACGATTCAATACTTAGGGTGCATTCAAATTAATGCACATACTCAAAACTGACTTTATACTTATTGCATAATTGACCCAAACAAAATAGTTAGACCCTATAAAATTATGGGCAAAAGTATAACTCAAGTAACAGATCTAAAAGGGATCTTCCGTTCATCGTAGCTAAAACAAGTAACACAATTTATCAAGGAACCCGAACAAAAGAAAAAAGACGGTACCGCGTAACAAACAAAATTGTAATTGAGAATTGATCGAGAACGGATATCATACCGACGATGGAAAGCAAAACCCCAAAAGTGGACGCTCCTTATGAAACCGGGATAAGCTTATAAGAGAGACGAGAGAAGAACGAGAGGGATTCAACTGAGATCGTAATCACAAGACGTCGGAAGAGGGCACCGATTCCAGCTTCCTAGGTTCGCTGGACGTCGGTGTTGCAGGGATTTGGGGAAGAATTAGGGGAGGGGATTAGAAAATTTAGGGTTTTCGGATGATGAGGGCGGGCGGCCAAACGAGGGGAAAGACAATAATGCTTTTTTGTCCGGAACGTGTATGATTTTATAGCAACTTACATGGGCTTTGGGCTTCTTATTATGGCCTTTTCATTATGTTGTTCGTATTAGTTTTCTTTCTCGTAATACAACTTAGTTTTTTTTTATTTCCTTGCAAATAAATCATAGAAGAAAATCCACAATAATACAAATTTAATTTACTTTTGTGTATTTAATCTATATTTGCAGATATACAAATCTTACTATATAATGCAATTTGAAAAAAAAATCTATCGGACTCCTGTTTCAAGTCAATTTTATTTTACTTTTTAGAATTGGTCATATTTTATTATTAGGCTTATATAAAAAATTTTATTATAACATGTTTTGTGTTTATTGTGAAATCCAATAATAATAATAATAATAATAATAATAATAATAATAGATATTTCATATATAATATGAAAATTTTCCAAATATAATTAAGTATCAAATAATTTTGAAATAAATATTCCATTTCTATATTGTATTTATCTATTCAAAACAAATGCTCTAAATTCTAGCTACTTAAATCTAATCTATTTTTTATTTAATATTCATCCATATTATACTTGAATAACAATTTTTTTATCATAACATGGTTTTTTATTTACCAATAAAATTACTAAAATACAAAAAATAATCATGTTATATTTTATATTCTGTATATTAAACTTAATTTTGATTAGAATTAGAAACTAATATCTTTTAAAAATAAAATATTATTTATTTTAATCATAATCAAATTGATAAAAATAAAAGATTAATCTTAAAATGACTCAAATTGGATTATATATTTTAAATTATTTTTTTAATTCGGAAATAACAAATTATGTTTTAAAAAGAATTATTAGTACTTGTAATAATACTCAAATTGATAAAAATGAAAGATTAATCTTAATTTGACTCAAATTGAATTATTTATTTTAAATTTTTTTAAATTCCAAAATGAATTCTTTATTTTGCTTTCTTTACCTTATGTAACAAATTATTATAATATAATATTCATTTCCTTTTAATCATACTCAAATTGGTAAAAGAAGAAAGACTAATCTTAATTTGACTGAAATTAAACTATTTATTTTAAATTCTGTAAATGACAAATTATTTTTAAAATAGGAGTTATTTTTACTTGTAACCATACTCAAATTGTTATAAATTAAATATTAAACTTAATTTGACTCAAATTAAATTATTTATTTATAACTTTTTAGTTCCGAAAATAACAAATTATTTATTTTACTTTTGTTACCTTATATAACGTACTATTAAAAGATTCTTTATATTTACATGCAATCATACTCAAATTAATAAAAGAAGAAAGATTAATATTAATTTTACTCAAAATGAATTATTTATTTTAAATTATTTTTAAATTCCTAAAGTAGCGAATTATTTATTTTATCCTTGTTACCTTATATAACAAACCATTATAAGATAATATTTATTTCCTTTTAATCATACTCAAATTGGTAAAAGAAGAAAGACTTAATTTGACTCAAATTAAATTATTTATTTTAAATTCCAGGAAATGATCATTTATTTTTTAAATAGAAATTATTTTTACTTGTAATCATACTCAAATTGATAGAAATGAAATATTAAACTTAATTTGACCCAAATTAAATCATTTATTTATAAATTTTTAGTTCAGAAAATAACAATTTTTTTCTTAAATTGTTATCATAACATGGTTTTTTATTTATCAATCAAATTACGAAAATAACAAAAAATAATTATGTTATATTTTATATTCTGTATATTAAACTTAATTTTGATTAGAATTAGAAACTACTATCTTTTCAAAAGAAAATATTATTTATTTTAATCATAATCAAATTGATAAAAAGAAAAGATTAATCTTAATATGACTGAAATTCACTTATATATTTTAAATTATTTTTTAATTCCGGAAATAACAAAATATGTTTTTAAAGGAATTATTAGTATTTGTAATAATACTCAAATTGATAAAAATGAAAGATTAATCTTAATTTGACTCAAATTGAATTTTTATTTTAAATTATTTTTAAATTATTTTTAAATTACTAAACGAATTATTTTTTTTTCCTTATCTTATATAACAAACTATTATAAGATAATATTTATTTCCTTTTAATCATACTCAAATTGGTAAAAGGAGGAAGACTAATCTTAATTTGACTGAAATTAAATTATATTATTTTAAATTATTTTTATAAATACGTAAATGACAAATTATTTTTTAAATAGGAATTATTTTTACTTGTAATCAAACTCAATTTGATATAAATTAAATATTAAACTTAATTTGACTCAAATTAAATTATTTATTTATAAATTTTTAGTTCTGAAAATAACAAATTATTTCTTTTACTTTTGTTACCTTATATAACGTACTATCAAAAGATTCTTTATATTTACTTGTAATCATACTCAAATTAATAAAAGAAGAAAGATTAGTCTTAATTTGACTCAAATTGAATTATTTATTTTAAATTATTTTTAAATTCCTAAAGTAAGTAATTATTTATTTTACTTTTGTTACCTTATATAACAAACAATTATAAGATAATATTTATTTCTTTTTAATCATACTCAAATTGGTAAAAGAAGAAAGAATGATCTTAATTTAACTCAAATTAAATTATTTATTTAAATTATTTTTTTAATTTCAAATTATTTTTTAAATAGGAATTAATTTTACTTGTAATCACACTCAAATTGATAGAAATGAAATATTAAACTTAATTAGACTCAAATTAAATTATTTATTTATAAATTTTTAGTTCCAAAAATAACAAATTTTTAGTTCTAAAATTAACAATTTTTTTCTTTTACTTTTGTTACCTTATATAACATATTATTATAAAATTATTTATATTTAAGAAATATTAATCTTAAATTGACTCAAATTGAATTATTCATTTCAAATTATTTTTATCTAAAATAAAATATACTTATAAAAATATCTTTTAGAAAGAAAATAATTTATTTTAATATACTCAAATGGATAAAAAGAAAAGATTAATCTTATTTTGACTCAAACTAAATCGTTATTTTATATTATTTTTTAACTCCAAAAAAAAATTTTACTTACATAATATCTCTTAGAAAGAAAATAACATTTATTTTGATCATACTCAAATTGATAAAAAAAAGTTTAATCTTAATATGACTCAAATTGAATTATATTTGAAGATTAATTTTTAAAATAATATTATTTTATGTGACTTTTCCGTGTATTGTATATGGTTAATATTGAGTTTTATATATTGTTACCTTATGTAACAAACGTTCTAATATTAGTTTTATCTTTTAGATTTAAACTTCTTAATTGTGTTAATTATTGTTATATGACATGTGTCATCGTAATATTCCGTCACTTGTTGCGCTCTCAGCTCTTGTGCTTTTACTTCTGCTTTTATATATACTAGTGTAATAACCCGTGCGATGCATAGGGGGCATACAAAATTGAACATATAATAAATTTAAAACTTATATTAATTGTATGAAAAAACATGCAACTATAAAAAAATAAAGCACAATAAATTAATAATAAATTATTACAATGTCTTAATACAAATTTCGAAAAACATTTTTGTATACTACATTTATGATTTCATTTGTTATTTGTCCATCATCATAGACAAAATCTTAAGGTCTTTTCTATTTTTCACCTATTAAATAGCTACATAAAATTGTTCATGTGTAAACACCTATTTTTTTTAAAGTATCCCATATGAGATAATGATTGACCTTGACTTTTATTACTGATCGTTGCAAAGGACACTGATATTGGAAATTGTCTACGCTGAAATTTAAAATGTATCCTCGTATCAGATGAAGTTAATGTCATCATCGGGATGAATACCTTTTCGCCAGGTACACCAACTTTCAAAGTGATTGAATGATAAGGAATTCCAGAGCATTTAATACTATTTAAAAATTCTAGTGTGTACACATGGTCCAAATTTTCAGAAGCATGATCAGACATACAAATTGTATCAGAACTGATATATGATTTCTCAATACTTTGGTTAAGAGAAACCATGTAATTGTTGATTGATTCTACCATGTCAAGAGTAGGAGAAGAATTGCTCTATATTATAGGTAATTTACATCAGTTGTATAATGAGAGAAATCATGATATGTGCTTTCAACAATTGCAGATACTGGATCGTGATAATAATTTATGAGAACATCATAGGTATTGGAATAGTTTCAATCCCATCAATTGATTTTCCAACTATTCCATTTCCAATACATAAAATTCAATCTGAAAAATCTTTGATTTCATCTAACTTTGTGCATGTATGGTTGTCTTATAATCGTATATGCTTGGATAACTTCAAAACTAGACAATGAGATCATGGATGTGAAGAATTCAAAGTAGCATGAATAATGTCTTGACTACTTTCTTTTGCAATAACTATTAAAATCCGTCTAAAATCACCTCCAAGAACTATAATTTCCAAATGGTTTAACTATACTTAAGTCATCCTTACATCTAAGAATGTCTCTAAAAGTTCTATCAAGAACTTCAAAGCAATATTTGTACATCATTGGTGCTTCATCCAAATAACCAAATTTGTTTTGATAATTAAATTTGCCAAATGACTACCTTGCTTTATATTGCATGTTGAATTTTCATTTGGACTAAGAGGAATTGCAAATCTCGAATGAGCTATCCGACCACCCAGTAATGAAAAGATGCAATACCACTTGATGCAATTGTTAACACAATATGATCTCTTGATTTTATTCCAGAAGACAATGTCCTCCAAATAAAATTTTTGTCAGTGCCTTCATGACCATATAAAAAAAATAATCCACCTTTATCTTCATTCATTGTTGTTATTATTTTATCATAAATTGATTTTTGTTCATTTGTTAAACTCGATAATAACAATTGATGTTTCAGTAGCAAAGATAATTTATTATAACACAACTCATCAATGATTAGCCTGTTGCCAAAATCAACTTCCTCATTGTTAATAGATCTTGGCATAGATGGAAAATCTTGAAGACTCTTACCATAACTTTTTAGAATTCTTTATAAGTTTTGCAAACAAATATTTTCTATTTGATCATTTGTTACCTCTGCACCCAAATAAACAAAGAAAATTTATAGAGTTAGAATAATAATGACATTAATATATAAACATGAAAATAAATTTTAAAATAAATTATTTGGGACTTTAGTACAATAATAATTTAGTAATAAATATAACACGCAAACATAAGTACATACATATATATACATAGCTTGATTGTTTAACATTACTCTTTCTTCATGAAGGAAATCATCAGATAGCAATGGCCATGTTCTCTCTCAAAAATTTTCTGGTTGTGACATCGAATTTGATAACAATAACATTGCAAATAAATGACATACCCCATTGACTTGCTTCGTTTATAACATCTATGTATTCTTTGTCATCATCCAATAAGCCAAATGCATAACATGCATATTAAATGAGTCATATACATTACCATTGGTTGTTCTAAGATCTTGATAGCAAGTTGGACCCTTTATGACATTCAATAATAGTCTCAAATAATATAGCTCACGCAATAAAGAAAATCCTTCCAATGGAAAATGCAAAATGCATTTGTTTTTCTTTTTACCCATCTTTTTAGTGCTTTTTTCCACACAAACTTTAGAGGAAATTCTACATATATTAGTCCTCTAGCATCAGGAAACATTTTATTTGCTTCAAACCAACTCAAAAACATTGATTCATACTTGGTCTATTGACAACAACATCAATTAGATCATCATCAGATAATATAATATTCTGTTCATTTGGAAGATGAAAATCTAACCTTTCAACAGGAGGTTCTCTATGGTGAATTAGGAAGGCAAAAATTCTCCAAGTAGCTTCGTGTGGTGATATATATCGACAATCATAGTACATATTGATTTCATTTACATCAGATGAACTTTCCTCATGTGCACTTTTTACAAAGCAACAGAAAGACGATCATGTCCTTTATTAATGTACTTAAATAAATATTTAATTGATCTTACTTGATTGCACCATTCTACATTGATATGAGCACCATACTTCAATAATAAGAAACAATTGTGCGCCACTACATACCTGCTATCAAGTCAACACTAGATTTCTTGATTGTTCTGCCATTATCTCTCCTTCTATAAACTGGATAGCCATCTTCATCAATTGAAGTTGATTGTACAATTTTTTTAAAAAAAATGCTTAGTACAACTGCCATTTTGCATGTAAGGAGAAGATTTTTTTATAACACCACAAGGACCATGCAACATGAAATTTTTCACAGTGCTATAATAAAGAGGATATGATAACTCATCAGGTATTTCAACCAAAATTATTCGATCAATATCCTTTGCAGTTGGAAAATTATTGTGCTCATGAAGAAAAAGTAATATATGAGTATGAGGCAACCCACATTTTTTAAACTCAATTGTATATATCACTGCAATAAAATAAAATTATGAAATAAATGTGCACATTAATTGAATATATAAATGACACTATAACTTTTGCGAAGTTCAAGAACATTATAGTTATTAAATTTGGTAAAGTTGAAAATTTTACTTGTCTTTATTTCTTCAAAAACTTTATTGTCACGAAAATCTTTTAATAAGTGGTCCAATTTCATTTTGAAAACTCTAGATAAAATATCTGGCGGATCTTTAGGCTTCAACCCTCTAGTATTTACATATCTACAAATCTTTGGTCATTGTAGATTGCAAGTAAATGTAATGAAGAGATTGGGATATCCAATCCATCTGTAAATTGCCATAGCATCTTGATAATTTTGAATCATGTATCGTGCTCCGCCCGTAAAGTTAGAAGGTAGAATTATTCTTTTTCCTTGAGAAGAAGGAATAGTTGTCACCTCGTAAAAGAGCATCAGCTAGTCCTTTGTAAATGTCAACCCTTAAATTCTTTTGATGAAGTCTAAGAAATTTCAAGCGAGATGATTCAATCATAATATATGCAACAACTAAGAATTATTGAAACAATCTTCTTGAATATACAATAGTTGGAACTTCATATTTCCTTTCTTGTATCTTGTAAGGAAAATATTCTCGCACGCTAACATTTTTTCTTCCTCCGTTAAATCAGTATGTTGAGTTAATGAGATATTTTCTCTATAACCATCTTCAGCATATGGAAAAAGCAAAGGGTATTGCAAACTTAAATAGGCAGCATTTAATTCATTTATTCTTTGTAATTGTCTAGATTGTGTTTGAATAATAATATCTCTATCACCTATTCAAGGTTCAAAATCCCCTACTATCAAAGTAGCCACTTCTGAAATTGTTGGTAAATTGTATTTCCTTCCATCAATGTTTCTTTTTCTAATCAATCTGAGTTTAATATTGGAGCCTATGTTCTCTTGAAATCTTTCCCTTAAAGTTTTTTTTCTAAAGCATTGTGCTCATCAAGCATTTGTTTCAATATAACAACTACATTGGCATGAAGTTTATTTGTATCTTGATCATTACTACAAAAAAAAGTATACACTAATAAATTTCAATAATTATACTAAAGGACTTTAATAATGTGAAAATAAATAAATTCATACTATTATTTAGAAAATTAGAATACCAACATCGTTGCATGTATTCTATTTTCCACTTCATTTTTCATATCATACTATTATTCAAAAAATTAGAATACCAACCTCGCTGCAACAAACTTCCAATCTTATGATAATTTTGGCCATATAATCAAAATATTCTTGGTCCAGATGTTTGATTGATAGATGTATCCACTTTACCACCCATTGAGATAAATGAGAACATAGAATTATAACTCCTAATATTTTCTTGAAAATGATGACTCATGAGACCGATTAAAAAGAGTGAAAATGATAAATATGTACTTTTGATGGTAATAATATTGATTAAAATTAATTAATTTCTAACATTTCCAAACAATAGTTGTAATAAAATTTGAGGAGGCTCTTTTGGAATTGGTAACTTTATTTTTCCATGGTAACAACACAAAGAAAATTCTAGTCTTTTGGATTTGCTTCGCTTGTTGATTCTTTCTTCATACCAAAAATATGCTCCACAATCTTTGTATTCAAAAATTGGATCTCCTATATCCCAATAACTTGTAAATGTAAAAAAATATTCATAGTTTGTTTACAATATGGTCATTCAAATGATGGGACATAACAATAAATGTACCTTCATAATATATCCCCATAGGCTCAATGCCATTTTCTAAAAATATTTAACAAACTAAATTAGTGATATTTAAATTATATATTGATTTTCAATTTTATGTACAAAAAAGAATATAGATTAATTATACAATGATTAATCAATATACCTTCGAAGTTGTTTTCGATCTGATCTTTTGTGCATTCTTGCATGTGGTCTGGCTTTAATGCAATAAAAAGATACAAATTATTATTTTCCATACATATATGCAATTCTACTTTAATGAGATTTGTGGCAAAAGTAAGAGTACCATAATAATAGTGGAAATTCTCATTACTTCTAATATTAAAACATGTAGGAAAATTTTTAGTTGCCATAACTATATGCTATTGTTATTTTAGTGTTCAAATTATAAAAAAAAAATTCGTGTTAGAATTTTTTACAAAACTACATTTATTTACCCAACTCCCATGGACCATGCAATATTGAATGGAAAACGAAGTTAAAGGGAAGAAGACCAACATGAAAAAGACTAAGTTATTTTAATATATAGAGTTCTAAAACCAATTAATTTATTTATTAAATTGTACATAATATAAGAATCTGTTTATCTTGTCGTAATGGGTTACCATTTGATCTATATACATTAATAATTTAGATACATATGATTAATTAAATAAATATAAGTTATGGTATAACTTACATTGAAATGGCTAAACTTATTATACATTGAAGAAAAATGATAATACAACCTTTGTCACCTTGCTCACTTCTTGATTGATGAACGCTAGTGTCAATTTGGATGCCTATCATTAAACAATTTTATTTTAAAACAAGTGACTATTTTGAAGATAAAGATATTGGAATTATCTTCACAATTACAATAAAATTTCTTATTAAACAATAGTTTAGCAATTAACTCATCTTTAAAATTTGACTCTTTTTGTCGCTCAATATTAAAGCATACGTTTTTGTAGCGCATGTTATATTGAGTTGAATCTTCAACATCGTTAATGAATATGCCTTTAGACTTGTTTAGTTTTATACTTGTAGACAAACAATTGCCATTGGGAGTTGCATTTGAAGAAGACATTATATTTCTTGAATGGGCAATTGGAGTTGAGAAAACTTAAATTAAATAGTTATTGATATAATATATTTACAAATATAATAAAAAATGACAGGTAATATCTATTGATGTGACAACTTTCCATTTGGTTCATCATATAAAAGAGAAATTGTGCTTTGATTCAACACATTCTTCCCTCTAGCATCTTTGGATTCGCTATTTTTTTGTGGATCAAGGGTAAAACTCAAACAAAAAATCATAATTGCCAACTTAGTAAATAGTGAAATATAAAAAAAATTCAATATAATAACAAGAATATGTATTTGTCTTGATGTTCTATTTCTAAAAAAGGGTAATTTAGATATTTAGTCACATGATGGATCTGTACATAGGCTTTATAAATTTTCATGTAACACTATGAATATTTATTTGCGGGATGATGCTTTATGTATAGCCATGGGAGAAAAATGCTATGTTATATATACATATATGTTCATAATAATTTTCAATATAGTCTATGTTCCTCCCTCGATTAATCCTATGTTAGAGTCATAACTCACTCATCAAATACTTCACATGGGTTTAATAAAAAATTATTTTAATTACATTGAATATACCACTTCCACAAGGTTATTTGTAGGAAAAATATATTACAATAATTTTCGGTGAGGAGAAAATTTATATTACATGGCATATATTCTTAAGTATCATGATTCAATTGGGATTGATAATTCTGTCACAGGTGTTGTTGCTAATATAACTTACATTGTTACCCCAAAATGAGATACGACAAAAGAAAAAAGGGCACATAAATATAAAAACATGCATTCAATATGTTGGCATTAGTACCTGAGGAATATTTTCCCCTCTTTCTATTTAGGATGTGTTTTCTATTCATCCTTGCAAGTTTCTTTTTTGTATTTTCCATGTACTACCTATTGCAAAAAAATCATATAAGAAACCTTGCAAATATATAAAAATATCTTATAATATTTGTTCAATGTTAATTTTGCTTTAGCAAGATGTCTCACCATAAGATTAATCAAATATCTCTAGATGCAATATAAAATATGATTATTTAAAAGATATCCTCACATGAGTTTCTATTATTAATATAGTAATCAAATGAAGAACATACATCATGCATTATTAATTCATGTAAAAAAAGAAAAGAAATTAAAAATGAAAATTCCCATATTTAAATAAATAATTCACTTGATATTTTAAATGTTTAAATTATTTTTGAATTGTTTATTTATTCAAAAAAATATTTATTTTCCATAATGATGTTATGCTATATTAATTATTGTTCACAAAAATTTCACTAAGAATACTTCCATTAAAAAGAACCTAGGAATGCAATCAAGCCTTTGTGTGTTTAATGCCCAAATCTAGCATACTAAAATGTTTCATGACTACCTAAGGTTCTAAGAAGATGGAGCATGTATTATTTAAAACTTACAAATACATGTACTAATGCATGAATAATGACCGAGAAAAAATAAGTAGGGCACAAAATCATGTTAAAATGAAAAACTAATATATAATGAGAAATCAATAAAATAAATTTCATAATAAAATTTAATTATTTTTATATAATTTTAAAGAGTTGCATCACATGGGTATTTAAGTAAATGTCATATACAATATCTACTCATTAGTATGGTATATTAAAAAAAAGATTCCCCCATATAATTGGTCGCTTTTTGCATGTAGCGATGTACCATACATGCTAAGTCATGCAAATCTTCAACATCCATTTCATTATTGTACTTTCATTTAAATAATATATCAAAATCACGTGAATGTCAATTGCACAATCATTTCACATATCTACAATTAAAGTACACAAAAAGTAGTGACATCATGTTCGAAAATTTTTTCCACATCAAATAAATAATAAAACTACATATATATCCAAACCAACTAATTGTATAATAAATAATATATCAAATTCTTCTAACTCTGTGTAAAATTATACATGTAGCTGAGAAATAAAATAAAAATAGGGAATAAAATGTGAAAAAAGTAGAAAATAACTCTAATATGTAAAAGCATCTTTGTCTATTTATATATTTATACATATATATATGGGTGTGTATATATATATATATAGACACACTATAATGAAGGAATCATATAATAAATCAAATATCAAATTACTAAATCTGGGTGTCGAAGAAGACTGAAGATAAAGTACCTATTCATTAAATTGAATATTCTTAGTACTTTTTTAAGAGAATTTTCAATTTATAGGTGAAAATTTTGTTATAAGCTTGAATAGGGAAATCTATCATTAGAATATTTATAAATACATATAGGTACCCTAACTTTCTCTAATTAATATATTAGTTCTTACACTTCCATATATAGTGACGTGTTAATGCTTGAGGTTGACTAATATCATGTATGCCAACATGTTAAGGGATGTAAAAGTTCAATCCTTGATACTTAAATCAGTGTACATTCTCCAATTCTTTATGCATAAATTGGTCATTGAATGCAACTAAATCTTGGTTTCATTTTTTAGTTATATTTTATTTATAATGTTTAAGAAATCTGTGTAGCCCAATAAAAAAACAATTGTTTAAAATTGAAACTAAAAAAATTATGCCTAAAGTTGAAAAAATATGTGAAATTCATAATTACTTTTAGAAGTCGTGAAGATGATCGTGATTTCAAAGATGATGTAGAAAACTCTTAGTAAGTATTGATCCATAGTAAAAAATCAATGATGATAAAAATGTGTAAATCAAGCAAAATAATACTAACATATAATAGTGGTGTCCGCATGCAAACTCCTTTCAGTGGTATTTCTTTTTGTTAGAGCTAATAACAAATAAAAGAAGATTTGACACTTATAAGGTGGTTTATATTTGTGGTAGATATTAACAGAAAAAGACTTTCATTTATAGTAGTTGATAATTTTTTATTTTTTTATTAAAATATATTATTTACTTATCATAATTTTTTATATATATTTTACAATAATCATTTAATTGAATAGTTTGTTATTAGCTAATTAGAATCTCTTATTCATTTATCCTAAGTTTTTCCTATAAGAAATTGGTAACAGTAATAACAAAAAAATCATTTGATACATATTATGTTTTCTTAAAATTAATCATATTTTTTAAATTACCAATTTAACATAACAATGTTTATTAATTTATAGAAAATGTATCAAATTTTTAGTAACCACCATCTGCACTTGTTAGTTGATAATTTATTATTTGTTTATTAAAATATATTATTTAATTATCATAAAAAAGATTTTTTTAATATTTTACAATAATCATTTAATCGAATAGTTTGTTATTAGCTGATTAAAATCTCTTATTCACTTATCCTAAGTTTTTCCTATACCAAATTGGTAACAGTAATAACAAAAAAAAGATACATATTATGTTAATTTACATAACATAATAATATTTGTTAATTTACAGAAAACGTATCAAATTTTTAGTAACCACCATATGCGCTATGGTTAGTTTCGCGTGTTTGTTGCTCCTTTTACTTCATCTTCCTACTTATTTTAGAAATATTAAAATATCTGAAAATTTTACTTTTAGTTAAAATAAATTTTTTTATATTTATCATATAGTGTTTTACAATAATTCTTTTTACATTATAATTGTAGTTTGTATTAGTTAATTAGATTATTGTATTCAATTACCGTAAACAAACGTAAATCTTTTATATCATTCCATTGATTGAGAGCTGATATTTTGTAATGGATTGAAAATAACAAAATGATATTTATTTCATTTTATATAGTATATTTTATTAAGTTAACAATATTTTCTAAAATAGTATAAATAATATAAACGTATAAATAATGCGAAAAAATATTAACATATCATAGTGATGATGTTCCTTTTCAATCTCCTTTCAGTGGTACGTATCTCCTCTTTGTTAGAGTTAAGATAATTTACTTGTTAAGGAGTTTTATATTTGTGGTAGATAATAATAGAAATAGTAGTTGATAATTTGCTATTAGTTTATTAAAAGATATTATTTACTTATCATAGACCAATATAATAATTTTAATAATCTACAATAATTAATTAGTTGAATAGTTTGTTATTGTCTGATTAGAATCCATTATTCACTTATGCTAAAAAATATTTTTTATAACAAATTGGTAACAGTAATAACACAATTTTATTTCATTTGATATATACTATGTTTTAAAATCAATAATATTATTTAGATTACCAATCTAACATAAATTATTTGTTAATTTTCAAAAAATATATTAAATTTTTCATAACCACCCTTTGCACTTGCTCTGGTTAGTATCATGTGTTCCTTGCACTTCTTAATCCTATCTCCTTACATATTTTAGAATAATTTAATTGTGTGAATAACATTTTTTGTTAAGATATCTGTTTTTCCTATCAGAAAGGCTTTTAAAATAATTCTTTTTATATTATCTCTATAATCTTAGTTTATATTAGTTAATTAGATTATATTATTCACTTAACTTAGACAAACATAAAATCCTTTACCCCATTCTATTGATTTAGTAGTTGAATTATTTATTATTAGTTGATTAGAATCTTTTGTTACCTTATCCTAAAAAAATTGTCTAATTTATAATGAGCTGAAAATAACAAAATGATATTTATTTAATTTTATATATTATATTTTATTAAGTTAACAAAATGATATTTTATAACATTAGAAATTTTAATCTTGGTTAATTTTGAAAATAAACTAATGAGAAATAAGGACACATCTATAAATAAAAGAATAAAACATAATAGTAAAATATAATAATTAATGGTGAAAATCAAATAGATTTAATAACATGGCAAGAAATTTTATTGATTACATCCACATTAGTTCATGCTAAATAAAATAGTTCAAAAAATATCACACTAAACAACATGTCAATTTCAATAATGTCATGCATTCTTCTCTTTCTTGATTATCACTCTTTTAGTCATGTTGCAAAGCTACAATTAGTGCTCATCATCAGCATCCCTTAGTCCCTTAGTAGGTATCTTTGTAAGAGGTATGATCTCATTATCATAGAATCCTATAAACACATGGAATTTTAAAACATAATTAAAATTTTTATGCATGCATTAGTGTATATATATATATATATATGTATATATATATACGTATGTATGTATGTATATATGTGTAGAATAAACAAATAAATAAAATGTGTGTTAGGATAACCTTAAAACTTTCTAGTTTACATGCAACTCCTTTACCTTGTTCACTATTGAAATAGGATCCTATTAAAGAAATACAAAATATAATTATAATTATGAAATTGCATTAATTGCAATCATTGATGTAAAGACAATAAATTATTGACCATTTACATTAAATGGTTCTTCAAGCAAACACCGACTATATTGCTTTATAAGTTCTTGATCTTCACTAAGTTTAATAACCGTATAAACCATTTGCTTCAATGTTGAAACTTCTAACGTTTACTTAAAACATAGCTTTTTTGTCAATAAGAACATTTATTTCCGATGGATAGACACACTCACCAATAGCATCACCATCCTGAAGCTATGTAAGTAAGACACATATTTAATAATTTGAAAGTGAAAAATATTTAAAAAATTTACACCTTTTAAGCTCTCATTTATTTCAGTAGCAAACTTTCCTATGATTTGCAAGACTTCACGATCCCAAAGTAGCAATGAAATAAACCCAGTGCCATCCATCACATGCACTTGAAGTTTGTACCTAAATCATAAGATTCATTAAAAGAATAAAATATTGTCAAATTGTGATATTATTGAGAGAGAAATTTCAGTATTTACCTATAAATATTTGAATTGTCAAGACGGTCACATTTTTTGCAATAATATCTATTTACAATTTTGTCAACTTTCTTTGGACATCTCTTGCATCCCAATTCAATGTCCACTACCATTGCAACTATCCAAAAACTTCCTGGGAATATAAATTTTGCATTAGGTAGAGAATGAATGATCAATAACAAAAAAAATTATGTAATAAAAAATGTTGTAAAAATAAGTACTTGGAGACACTGAACTAAATCTCTAATAAGTTTGACCTCCACAGATCCAAAGGATAATTCATAAAAAATGGAATAGCTACCTTGTGAGGAAATTTGAGTTATCCTCTCTATTGTAATTCCATTTTGGAAATACAACATGTATGTGTTATCATATATATATATTAAAATACTAGTTATAAAAAAATTATAAGACATCTCATTTAATATATAGTAAAAAATAATAATATACAAAATCTAGATTTAAAATTTTTAACTTGAGGAAGATCAAGATTAATCCAGAAGCATGTCAAGTATTTTGCACCGAATACTTATCTGATGTAATTTAATTTAAGTTATAATGAGAAAATATTGTTATATGTAAATATAAAATAACATAAAACATTATTTTTGTAAAGTTATGCACATTGAAATTTTCGAGCTCTTATTAATTGCATCATAACTTTAACAGGTTGGCCCACTGATGCATCCAAGTGTGATATGATTTGATTAACAAATTCTCCCCATAATGTTGCAGAGATAACATTCCTCTTACACGGAAAAAATTATAAACACAAAAGTACGATAAATGTAACGTAATGCAATAAATGATTAAAATTACTATTGCAACTTTGCTTTGACTCACGATCTCTCCCCTGACATCTAAAATGTTTAACAACAATTTAAGAAACAATATTAATAAATTAGATACATCAACTGAAAATTATAAATGTGTAAAAGAGTTATTACCAAATAGTTCATTCTCATCAACATTAGTTTCATCCAGTAACTGTCCACAAGGATGTAGATCAAAGATATTCATGCAAAATTTTGGATCTTTTATTTTCATGACAAAAGTTCTTTATGTAAAAGTTAGTCTCCTTTTATTATTTGTATACTTCAAAAACAAAATGTTTGTCTCCACCACAAAATTTTTCATCACATACAATCCTAATTCATTGATCTTTGTTTTGAATAAACGAATTATTGATTTTCCAATAATAGCATGAATGCGACCTCCCTGCAAAATGAAAACAAAAAATAGTGTGAAAATTTATATAAATTTTAAATGTGATTTCCAATTTTGAATATAATAATATATTTTTATTTAAACCTTTTTCATCTTGTAATATCATTTTCATGGAGTACGTATTGTTAGAATTACCACGATCAAGGACATCCCACATTCTAACCACACAAACTTTGAGATTCCAATGCATCTTAGTTGGATTTATATCAAAGATGAAATCAACAATTTCAGCCATGATTCAACAAAAATAAATCTGAAAAAATAATCAAAGCAATATATATGCCTGCTAGTAATGACAAAAAATGATTACAGAGATGATGTAGAAAAACTATTTGTAACTATTATTTCTTAGGAAAAAATAAAGATCTATAAATTAAGTGAAAAAATACAAACATATAATGATTATCTTCCTTTCTATCCTCCTTTTGGTCGTGCTAATAACAATTATTATAACGGTTTTATATATGAGATAGATATTGGTAAAAAAATCTTTCGTTTATGATAGTTTAATAATTTGTTACAGAAATAATATTTCATGTACAATAGTTGAACAATTTGTTATTAGTTTATTAGAATATCTTGATCAATGATTTATAACAAACCTTCTAATAATAATAAAATTATTATGAAACATAGTTGTTAAATGATTTATGTACATAATCTTATATCTTCTTGATAGAATAACATGATAATAATAAAAAATAAATATATACAACTAAAACGTATTAGTAAAAATAATATATATGATTAAGTTGGTTGATTATTTTGTTATTAGTTCATTGCATATCCTCTATTGATTTATAACAAACTATTTAATAATATAAAATTATTATGGATACTACCCGATATACATAAGTCTTGTATCTGCTTGATATAATAACAACCTGATAATAAAAAAAAAATTCTATATACAATTGAAACTTATTAGTAAAAATAATATAAAAATATATCATTATAATTATTGTAAAAATGAAATATATATAGGTAACAAATTAACAAACTATTAATAATAATAATAATAAAAGGATTAAGTTTGATTCGACTATTTTGTTATTAGGTGATTATATATTCTATATCAATTTATAACAAACAATGACATATATAATCATATATATATTTTATAGTAACTAATTTTTGATCGAATAACAACATGATAATAATAAAAAATAACTATATACAACTAAAATATATTAGTACAAATAATATATGATTAAATTTGGTTGATTATTTTGTTATTAGTTAATTACATATCATCTATCGGTTTATAACAAACTATTCAATAATATAAAATTATTATGGATACTACTTGATATACATAAGTATGTGATTATAACAATCTGATTATAATAATATATGATTGTAAGTATACATGTTTATATAATTCGAATATTATCATTTTATATATTCAATTTATGAGAGCTCGACTCATGGCACTTAGAATAACAACTTGATTATACTGATATATGATTATAAGTATCCATGATTATATATTTGTAATATTATCACATTATACATTTAATTTATGAGAGCTCGATATGTTGCACTTTCAACCTCTACTTATATATATATATATACTAGTATGATGACTCGCACGATGTGCAGAGGACAAAGAATTAAACAAAAAATTTAATTATAAAATAAGAAATTTTATTTTAATATAAATTTTATTGACTATGTAATCATTTTCTCGTCTTAAAAACATATATATGCAAATATGTTATAATAAACTAAATTTATTTTGAATTATTTTTTAAAATCTATTACATTCTCTTTCATTTATAATTATTTTTTACTCTATATTTGCCTCCTCAACTTTGTTACTTTGTTAACGTATATCACTTCAATTTTTTTATTTTATTGATGTTAATTTTCATATGACAATATAGAAACACCCTGACTTCTCCTTTTAAACTATATTTTTTTTAATTTTGATATAATATAGATATAAAGTAATTGATATCTATATTTTTTTAACAATAACATATCTTAGAATTAAGTAAATACTAAAAGAATATATGATATATTTATATAAATTAATATTTAGTTTATTCATGCTGTCATTATAGATATACATGATATAATATATAAAAGTAATTTTAAAAATATTATTTTATGTATGCGAGGTAGCATTTATCCCTTTCCTCTCTCACATATAATGTGAATTATTATTAATACATAAATTTATCTTTTTTTATTCATCATTTGGGTTGTTTTCAATGAAACAATAGAATATATTTTATTCTTTATAATACAATATAGATATGAAATATGATTGTTATATTTAACTACTATATAACCTAGCATTAGAATTTATTTACAATGTTTTTATTTGATTATGTGTCACATGTTTCTGCTTTTAAGTCTTATAACTTATTTATATTGATTGATTTAATTCGAAAAAATAACTACAAAGTTTGTGAATTGTTTCTATTTTATAGTTCATCTTATCTATTTCATATTATAAACTTCAAATGTGGGATTAAATTAGATAGTTGAATATGTTTCCATTTCCATTTTATCTCATTTCATTTATATTAGAAAATCTTTGAATGTGGGACTAAAAGCATATTTGATAAAGAGATACAAAAAATATTAATTTTATTGTACACAATCAATTCTCATTCATAATAATTTTTTTATAATTATTTCATATGTGGCATCAATAGAGTTTTTTATTTGGCAACTTCTACCTCTCTCTCTCTCTCTCTCTCTCTCTCTCTATATATATATATATATATATATATATATATATATATAGATAGATAGATAGATATATTAACATAGATATGTGTGAATATAAATATATAACTATATTTTTTTGTAAATATTCTATTTTTTATTATAAAGGAAATACAATTTTCAAATTATAAATTATATTATATAGAGAACATACATATTTACTCAATATTAATCAATATCATCGTGATATATATATATTATATTTATCATAATTTCTCTATTTTTTTAAAAAAAATCATGAACTCGACATGTATCATCATTTATCCTTTCTTTTAATAATATATATAATATTATTAACTATAGACAAAATATAAATAATCATCAATGAAATATTTTGATCATGAATCACCCTAATCAATTGCACATCATTTCTTTTAAATATCTCATTATATATATATATATATATATATATATATAATAACATTTGATATTTTCTTAGACAGAGATAAGTTATATATATGTGAGTGTTTTCTTTTATCATGTACAAACCTATTCGTAAGTTTGCACTTACTCTTCCCCTTGAAGAAGACGTCGAGTATATTAATGGGAACTACCTCTATTTATAGTTACAAATATATTATTTTAAATTTTTGAGTAAATAAAAATATATGCTTTTAATAATTAACTTTTGAGCATTGATGATTATATATTTAAATTATCATTTATACTTAAATTCATGAGAGCTTGCTTATATATATATATATATATATATATGAAATATATTGTTTGTTACTCATTATAAATAATATAATTTAACGTTTCTCATTAAAAAAAGGTGAATTTGTGAGACTTTTCGTTTGACAAATTCTATATATAAATATATATATATATATAATATTGTTTATTACACTTAAAATGTTATTATGATATATACTAAACATTAGTATAAATTAGTTTATTTATTATTATCTATAATAACTAACATACTTTACAATTTTCCTTTGAAAAATAATTTTAATGACACATACCTTAATGAGAGAATGATAATTGCCATATTCTTCATTTTCTTTATATAGATATATAAATATGGATATAAATGAATTATATATGTGTTAACTTTAAAAAAATTTATTAGCATTAAATGATGTTATACTTATTAGAATTATTAAATTTACTATATTGTTATGTTTATGAATATTAATTCTTTATAATTATTATCATAATATAATAATTAAAATGTTGATGATTTTTTTATTAATTATTAATATATATATATGTATATATTATCATATGCAAGCTTTTCACTCCAATATTTTATATATGATAGCTTTTGATTAATTTCTCATTAGTTTATTAGAATATCTTAATCAATTAATAAACTATTGTTAATAAAAAATAATTAACTTTGGTTGAATATTTTGTTACTATGCCTAGTTATTAATATGTAAGTCTTCTATTTCTTTGATAGGATAACAAATAACAAAAAAAACTATATACAACTAAAACTCATAAGTAGAAATAATTTATTATTATAAATATTATTAACACAAAAGATATCTATATATAAAAACAAACATATAGATATACATATAATAAAAAAAATTACAAACTGTTAATAATAATAATAATAATAATAATTTATTAAGTTTGATTGACTATTTTGCTATTAAGTGATTATGTAGTCTATATGGATTGTAAATCTTCCAACTCCTTGACACAATAATAACTTGATAACAATAAAAAAATAATTACATACAAATAAAAAATATTAGTAGACATGATATATGATTATAAATAACACAAAAATATTTTTTTTATTTCATATATTATTGGTCACAAAACAAATGTTTAATTTATAGTAGTTGAATAATTTGGTCCGCACATATTCTTTATCTTCAAAGAGGATGTTGAGTATGCAAATGAAAATTGGAAGTCCCTCGTATAATTTAATATTTTTTTTCTTAGATAGAAATAAATTATATATAAATATTTTTTCTGTAACATTTATTGTTATTAGTCAAAAATAAATTATACGTAAATAATATTTTTATCACAATAGACTTGTGTTTATAGGGCTGCATGTATTCTTTCCTTCAAAGAAGACGTCGAGTATGCAAATGAACATTGAAAGCTCCTCTATTTATAGTTACAAATATATAATTTAAAGTATAAATAAATAAAATCATATATTTTCTAATAATTAACTCTTGAGTATCATGATTATATAATTGTAATGTAATATTATCACTTTATACATTCAATTTATAAGAGCTCGACACATGGCACTATCAACATCTGCTTTTATATATACTAGCATGATGACCCGTCCGATGCACGGAGGACACAAAAACTTATATATGTAAAAATTTTATAGACTATCTAATCATCTTCTTGCCTTAGAGACTTATATATGTAAATATGTATAATAAATTAAATTTATTTGAAATTATTTTTTAAAAATTTATTACATTCTATTTTATTTTTAATTATTTTTTACTCTATCTTTGCCCCATTTAACTTCGTTAATTTGTTAACATCTATTAGTTAAATTTTTTATTTTATTTATGTTAATTTACATATGACAGTATAGAAACATCATGACTTCTCCTTTCAAACTATATATCTTTCTAATTTTGATATAATATAGATACAAATAGCAATTGATATCTATATTCTTCTTGACAACATCATATCTTAGAATTAAGTAAATACTGTTTATTTTAATATTTTTAACAATGTCTACTATTTTACTTTTTATTTTATCCATTTCATTTTCTATGTGACAATGTAAAAATCTCATATTTAACATGCTATATGTATTTAAAGATATATAACATAAATAAATTAAATTATTATATAGACTGTTAAAATTATTTAAATATTTCAAGTCTTACACGTGACTTAACGAAATAGTGTCATAGGTCAACTTCTACTTTTTCATTTAATTATATATGCATAATATATAGATAGAGATTGATGATGAAATGACAAAGATTATAATGATATGTAAATTCTTTTATTACTTATATCTTTTTATAATTTGTAGTTAATTATTTTTTGTTGATTACTTTTTAGAAAATGTCCACCACAATGCATTCACTTCTTAATATATACTTAATAGTCATAACTTTCTTCTAATAATCTATAAAAACAATTATTTTTCCATTCTTAAAAATTAATTAATATTATTTTTTATCATACATGATCTAATTTTAAAAAATCAATTATCTATATCATATTACATGAGTTCATGATAGGGTTACATTCAACTTTTAACTCTCCTTAAAGTTATGTGTATATATGCATATTATGTATGTATTAGATATAAATGATGATTGAAGTTAAAAATAACTAAAAATGTATATTTGGTACTGATAGCATTTATTTTAATAAGAAATATAAGTAATATATATTTAATATTATTATTTGAGTACAAATAGAAAAATTTTAAGTTGATCATAAGTTAATTCCATGCAAATTCTCATCTTGGTTATACTTTTTTTTATATAATATTTTACTTTTTAGTGTTTGATAATATTTACATGAGGAACTAAAAGAATATATGATATATTTACATAAATTAATATTTAGTTTATTCATGTTGTCATTGTATATATACATAATATAGTATTTAAAAATAATTCTAAAAATATTATTTTGTGTATGCCAATAGCATTTATCCCTTCCCCCTCTCAAATATAATGTGGATTATTATTAATACATATTATTTTTTTTATTCGTCATTTGGGTTGCTATGAATATAATACAATATAGATATGAAATATGATTGTGATATTAGTCCATTATGATTTATTATTATAAGTTAATAAAAATATACATCAAATAGTGGCTAAACCTTTGGGATAATAATCTAATCAGACTTAGTGGGTGTATCCCTCCAAGGATACAGTGTCTCCCATCTTCTTATTCATCAGATTAAGAATTTATGAATCAGATTTAAAGTCCTTAAATAGAAATGAACAAAATAAGATCCCTACTTTTTATATTAAATAGAAACATAAGAGACACGGTGTCCCTCCTTGAAATATGAGACACCTTCTTTTTCCTAATCTAATCAATATTACAGTTCATTTTTACATTTTTATTTAAAAAATACTCATGTATAGACCAAATTCATTTCATTTAAATAAACATCCCTACTCTTTCATTTAATAAATTTAAATGTGAAAATAAATAAGTAATATATCTCCTTAATATATATATATTATATAATATAATCACATAGATATATATAATATTCTATTTAAGAATATATTAAAAATGTTTAATTTGAATATAATATGTTACTTCATTATCTTAATACGACTAAAATTATATATTTAATGTTGATAACATTCATTTTAATAGTAAAACAAATAATTGATTGAAACTTATTTTAATATTATCATTAAATTAGTCATAAATCATTCTTAATCAAATTCTTACATTAGATTTATCCTTTAATTTTTTTTTTAAGATTTAGCAAGTTTTGAATATGGGACTAAAAAATTTGATCCAATGATTCATATTGGTTGTGTCATCAAAATAATGTCAATTTGATTGCCTAAAAAGTGCAATCTCATATTGTGATTGCACCTTAATTTAACTCATATTATAATATGTAAATTTAATTTTTTATGTATCATTCTTAAAAGATATAAAATATATATTATAATATGTGAATATTTTTTGTTCCTTCAAATACAATATAGATATGAAATATAAACATTATATTTAGCTTATATATATCTGAATATTAAAACTTATTTACTTTTTATTTTATTATCAATCACGTGACTATGACTTAAGTTCTAATTATTCATATTGATTGACTTAATACAAATAGATAACTATCATACTTGTAAATCTACACTTTTTTATAGTCTAATCAATCTCTTTTCATATTATAAGCTTTAAATGTGAGACTAAATTAAACAACTCCAATTACTCTTATTCAAATTATAATTAATTTTGAACCAATTATGTTTCATTGTTTATTTTAATAATATACTATATTATTCATCATATCAAAACTAATTCCAAAAGAAAAGATCAAGAGGGAGTGACATGTATCATCATCTATCCTTTCTTTTAATAGTATACACATAATATTATTAACTATAGTCAAAATATTATTAATCATCAATGAAATATTTTTATCATGAATCAACCTAATCAATTGCACATGGTTTCTTTTATAAATTATTTAATTGTTTTCATGCAATTAATATAAAATGTGAAATTAAATTAGAATGCATATTATTAAAAATTAAAAATATTTATAAATTTATAACTTAAAATATAAATAAACAACATTATATATTTTCATAACTAAAATTTTAATATCATGATTCTATTTTAACAATTCAAACAAAGAATATGTATCAAATTTTATTCATATCATATCTTAACATTTGTTTATATATAAGATGTAGATATAAATTATCATAATAATATAATTTAAAAATTAATCATATTTATATTAATCACCAATAAATATCATAAAAAATACATAGCATAATTATGATAGGGAGATACAAGTTTTTAACTCGAGATATATATGAGAATCTAATTTTTTAAGTCTTCTATTTCATTGATAGAATAACAACTTGATAACAAAAAAAACTATATATAACTAAAACTTATTGATATAAATAATATATTATTATAAATAATATTAACACAAAAAATATATATTTAAACAAACATATAGATATAATTATCATAAAAAATTAACAAAGTTTTAATAATATTAACAAAATTATTAAGTTTGTTTGACTATTTTGTTATTAGGTGATTACGTATTCGATGTCAGTTTTATAGCGAACTATGACATATAAACATATATATAATAAATTAATAAACTGTTAATAATAATAACATAATGATTAAGTTTGATTTATTATTTTGTTATTAGTTCGTTACATATCTTATATGGGTTTATAACAAACTATTAAATAGTAATAAAATGCTTAAGGATCATAGTTGTTAAATGGTTGATATAGATAAGTATTCTATCTCCTTCATAGAATAATAATATTATAACAATAAAAAATAACTATATACAACTAAAACTTATTAATAGAAATAATAAATGTTTATGAATATTATTAACACAATATTTTTTATATACATATAATAATAAATTAACTATTAATAGTAATAATGAAATGATTAAGTTTTATTGGCTATTTTATTATTAGGTGATTACGTATTTATAAGGAAGTATGACATATACATATAATAATAAATTAACAACATATTAATAATAATAACATAATGATTAAGCTTGGTTGATTATTTTATTATTAGTTGATTACATATCCTTTATCGGTTTATAACAAACTATCCAATATAAAATATTTGATATATGTAAACTATCCAATAATAAGATGATTACAACAAAAAATAACTATATACACCTAAAGAAATTATTAGTGAAAATAATATATGATTACAAATAACACAAAAAGTATATAATTTATTTCATATAGTATTTGTTATAGAAAAAAATGATTAATTTATAGTAGTTGAATAATGCCTTTAACTTGTGTTTATATTCATTAGAGTATAATGCATGTTGTTAACTCCAACTTCATATCATGACATAATATTTTGATTCGCACATACTCTTTACCTTCAAAGAGGACGTCAGTGTCCAAATGAAAACTGAAAGCCCCTTATGCCATTTAACATTTTTTCTTAGACAAAAATAAATTACATATAAATAAATTTTCTTATAACATTTTTTTGGACGAAAAAAAATTATATATAAACAATTTTTTTATCATGCACAGACCTATATTTGTAGTTCCGCACGTATTCTTTGCCTTCAAAGAAGGCGTGGAGTATGCAAATGAACATTGAAAGTCCCTCTATTTATATTTATAAATATAGAATTTTAAATTATAAATAATAACATTGTATATTTTAATAACTAACTTTTAAGTATCCCTCTTTATAGAATACAAATTTTATCATTTTATATATTCAATTTTTGAGAGCTTGACACGTGACACTTCCGACCTCTGCTTATATATATATATATATATATATATATATATATATATATATATATATATATAGATAATGTAACATATGGTGTGAAAATGTTTTAGCATTTTTTACACGTATTTTGAAAATAAATCAAGTAGAAAGAGACAAGGATCACATTTATCATTTTTATGATCAAATGTGTCATGAATAAATATTGCATTCATGGAGTAACACAATACAAAAGAACTATCAGGTTTGGCAATTCGAATGGTGTCTCCACCGAGTTTCACACGAATAGTTGAATTGACATATTAATTTGAAATATATTTAAATAGAGTCGAAGATAATGAAGAGGAATTAGGAATTTGATGTGATAGAAAAAAATTATATGATAGATTAATTTTAATGATTATTTGAATAAAAAATATTATAAATATAAGATATTATTGTATTAAATAATAAAAGAGTAATTTTTTAAAAATATTTTGTTAAAAAGTATATTATCTAAATATAATATTATTTAAATAAATATATTATTTAACAAAATATTAATTTTTGAAATGATAAATAATAATAAATTAATCCTTCATAACAAATGTATTCTATTTAATAAATATATTATTTTGTGAAAGAAGTGCAAGAGAGATAAAATAAAATAAAAAAGAAAAACATATCCAAAAAAAATTATCACATCCAAGAAAAACTCCAAAAAATTGATTCCATGCACGGTTAAACAGTGCTCCAGTTCAAACAAAAAATTGTAATAGGAGGATGGGAACAACATCACATGATAACTGTGGATCTTGAATTTCTAAGACAGTTCCATTAAACATCATGTCGATTGGTGGAATCGATCGAAACCAGATTGCGATTTCGGGTTCCATCTTGGTTCCGATTAACAAACACACTCTTATGAACTATTTGATATGAGATCATGAACAAGTAGTTTGTTCTCAACTTTTTATCCAAACACCATTTTTTTAACTTGTGGGTCTCACTACTAATCATTGCAAGAATAATACAATTCTAAATCATTTGAGTTTTTGAAAGGAAGTTGAGAACAATGCTGCTTCCTTATGGAGGTTTGACATAAGGTTAAAATGAGAACAAAATGTTTATTCTTTGTTTTTAATCAAATATCATTTTAAAGATTGTGTGGGACTCATTTTGTCATCATTGTTGGAATAAGAAAAAGTACAAATATTTTTATTCTTGCTCCCCCTAGAACATGCCTGTTCTCATTTGAAGAACATTTTGAAAACGAAATTATTCGTTATGTGCCCTTAGGCCCCGTTTGATTAGTGTATATATTATCCTTGGATTGAGAATAAAATATCACTTAACAAAATTGTTCTTGCCTAAAATGGGAATTCAATTTGATTTTCTTTCTATTGCCAAGGGATAAAATGTAATGATTTCATCAAGAAAATCCTAACCTCATGATGTTTGGATGCTACGCCTTGAATAAATCATTGGCTCAACTTGTTATAGTGAACCAAACGGGCCTTAGAGAACAAAATGTGGGAGCTTATGGAAAAGTCATTGAGAGGTGGGGAACTAGGTCATGCCCAACACTCCACTAGACGACCTTGTATATTTTGGCTAAGCTCCTGATAGAATCTCGCGCAAAATTTTTTTATTTTCTAATTATAATATGTTATTATTTTATTTTTTTATTTTCTTAATTAAAAATTATTAATTATCATAATATTATATATTTAATACATATTAAAAATTTGGTCGACTCGATCCTAGTGGGTCGTGCCAAAAAACATATTGAGTAAGTCTAAGTGCCTTCAATTTTTTATTTATTTTTATATTATTTTTTATTTAAGCTTTTAATGATGACCGCGATGGAAAATTTGGAAAGTTAAATTACTTGTTTGAAAGTTTTGAAAAGTTGAATGATCATGTAGATATAAAATTAAGTTTGGACGCAATGAAGAGAAAAGCGCTGATGTGCTATTTTAATTTTTTTAAATATGACATGGAGGAGAGCGAAAATGCTGACGTGGTGCCACGTTAGTATCCACATCAGCGCCACATAAGCGGTTAACAAGTTTACTGGCTATACCCGGTCGTGATGATCGTGGATGTAATATTTCTAAAGTTAAAATACCCCCTAAGTTGGATGACCATCAATGAAATTTACTCTTGTGTTCCGGCCATAAAAATATTTGAGTGTCAAAATAATTTGTTCGGAGACAAAGTTGAAGTTGCCAAATGACTCCTTAGCATCTTTTTTCTTTCGGTCATACGGTCTGGGACCCATCGATGTCCAGGGTTACGAGCCCCGACTAATTTGGTGTCAAAATTTGAATGACAGACAATTTCCCAAACCAAATGCGGCGACTCCAAGGATCGATCCTGCGCTACTAACCCGTCAACCATTTGACTCCTTAGCATATGAGACTGTTGATAAATTCTTATTGGAAGATGTTTGATAATGAAAGATATTGATAAGTACAAGGGATTACTTTTTCATCAAACGTACTAATATGCTTGAATTAAAATAATAATTATATATTAATCAAAATTAGGTATAATGTTTTGGATGAAATTATGAGTTAACTTTTACATATAATCTTCCAAAGTTTCCTTGCATTAATTTTATTTTGTAATAAATTAATTTTTCAACTTATAATATATATATATATATATATATATATATATATATAAAAGCAGAGGACGAAAGTGTCACATGTCAAGCTCTCATAAATTGAATATATAAAATGATAATATTTTCATATAAATAAAAAGAGAGGTAGAAAGTGTCACGTGTCGAGCTTTCATAAATTGAATGTATGAAATGATAATATTAATTATATAATCATAAATACTTAAAAGTTAGTTATTAAAATTATATAATTCTATTTGTTTATGTTTTTAAATTCAACGTTTGTAACTATAAATAAAGATATTTTTAGTTTTTATTTTCATATTTTAAAGTTAGTTGTTACGTATATAAAATTTTATCTATTCATGTTTTAAAATTCCATAGGGGCTTTCACTTTCTCAAAGGTAGTTATTAAGTATATATAATTTTATTTATTTATGCTTTTAAATTCAATATTTTTAACTATAAATAGTTGGGCTTTCAGTTTTCATTTGCATACTCCACGCGCTCTTTGAAGACGAAGAGTATGTGCGAACCTACAAATATAGATTTGTGCGCAATAAAAAAATATTTATATATAATGTTTTTCAATAAAAATACTAAATGTGGTAAAGAAAAATACTTATCTTTATCTAATAAAAGATATTAAATATTATAAGAGGCTTTCATTTTTTATTTGCATACTCGCGCCCTCTTTGAAGACAATGAGTGCATGCAGACATACAAATATTGGTTTGCATATGATAAAAAAATACTTATATATAATTTCTCTTTGTATAAAAAATATCAAATATATATATATATATATATATATATATAAGGAAAGACTAAAATAATGTACCTCGAGTTAAAGACATGTATTTCATACTATAATGATAATATTTATTGATGATTAATATAAGTATAATAAAATTTCTAAATATAATATTTATAATAACATGTATATATTTACAATTTATTTATATGTGTATGCATATCTATATATAAGAGGTTAAACAAATTACTCAACTAATATAATGAAATATTCTTTTTGTAACAAATAATATATGAAATAAATTATATACCTTTTGTGCTAATATTTATACTTATATATTATGTATACTAATAAATTTTAATTGTATATAGTTATTTTTTGTTGCTATGATGTTGTTATTCTATGGTAGAAGACTTACATATATCAATCGTTTTATAATATCAAAACAACTATAATTCGTAATTATTTTATTATTGTTGAATAGTTCATTATAATCAATAAATGATACCTAATTGGCTGATAACAAAATTATCAAATTATTTTATTATTACTAGCAATTTATTAATATTATTATATGTATATCTATATGTCACAACTCATTATGAATCAATATAGGATTAATTCGTTAACAATAAAATAATCAACCAAATGTAGTCATTTTATTTTTTATTATATATCTCTTTATGTTTATATGTATATAAGTATAAGTTAAACAAATTATTCAATTACTATAAATAAAATTATTTTTATGTAACCAATAATATATGAAGTAGATGATATAATTTTGTGCTAATAATATTTATAATAATATATTATTTATGCTAACAATATTTAATTATATACAATTATATTTTATTATTGTCAAGTTGTGGTGATAAAAGACTTAATTATATGAATCATTTTAAAATATTAAACAACTTAGATCTGTAATCACTTTTGTTATTGGATATGTCGTTATAAACATATATAAGATATGTAATCAACTAATAAAAAAATATTCAACCAAACTTACTCGTTATGTTATTATTATTATGAGTTTGTTAATTGATTAAGATATTCTAATGAACTAATTATAAAATTTTCAACTGCAATAAATGAAAGATTTTTTTTAGAAACAGGAATATGATACTCAATAATATATGAAATAAATGATATATTTTGTGCCAATATTATTTATAATCACATATTATTTATGGCAAGAATTTTTAGTTGTGCATAGTTATTTTTTTGTTGTTATCAAGTTGTTATTCTATAAAAATTAAGAAAATAGAATACTCATGTATATCAACAATTTTATTAGAATTCGTAATCTTTTATTATATAATAAGCTAATAACAAACTTTTTAAATACTATAAATGAAAGATTTTTCAGTAGCTAGTAATATGATAATCAATAATATATGAAATAAATGATATATTTAAATTCTAATAATATTTATAATCATATATATTATTTATGATAATAATTTTTAGTTGTAGATAGTTATTTTTTGTTATTCTATGAAGGAAATAGAAGACTTAATATAGCAATAATTTTAGAATATCAAATAACTAAGTTTCATGATAATTTTTTTTTTATTAGATAGTTCGTTATAAATTAATATGTAATAGGTTATAATAAAGTATTCAAATAAACTTAAACATTTTGTTATTTGTACTAACAATCTATTAATTAATTAAGATATTCTAATGAACTAATAATAAATTATTTAACTACTATAAATGAAAGATATTTTATAACAAATTATTCAACTACTATAAATGAAAAAAATCTATCATTATCTACCTGATATATAAAAGTCTTAATAATTGTTATTAGCTCTAACAAAGAAAAGACATGGCCAAAAGGATAATAGAAAGAAATATTGTGATACCTGTTAGTATTTTTTTACTTAATTTATACATCTTTATTTTTTTTCTATGGAACAATAGTTATCGACAATTTTTCTACATCATTTTTAAATCATATTTTTGACATTATTGTCACAAGTAATTATTTTTCACTAGTGTTTTTACAACTTTAGTCACAATTTCCTATATTTGAATAGTATTTCCTAACGAGTTATCTATGAATTTTTTAGTAGAGACTTTTTTATTTTTATTTTCTTTCGTTGATAACAATTGTCAATAAATAAAACTAGGATATAAATAATTTCTATATTATATTCAAATTTTTCATAAAATATTTTTGTGGCATAATATTAAATGCATATAATGTTAATAAACTGGTAGAGCATTTTTTATATAAGTATACATGAAAATTTTTTAATGTTAAATTGAGAAAAGAGATGATGAGTTGCCATGTTGATTTCACTATGTGATATGATGTTTAAGTTGTATATGATTTAAAATTATTTGATAAATTAAATATCTTTTTCAATGTTTTTTGATGTAGCATGACTATAAATGTTGACTTCATCTCTTAAATCTAATTAAAGATGTAACGAAATATCAAAGTTTGTGTGATTAGATTATACAATGTTCTCGATTATCATAATCTGAACAATACGCACTCAAACAAAATAATATTAGAAAATGAAAAGGTATCAATAGAAATATATTATTATATAAAAAATATAAAATTATATTTTAAAATCTATAGAAATTATATTATTATATTATTATTTCTAAAAAAACAAGTGTTTATACATAGACAATAAGTTATGTCACAAGTAACAAATAAAAAAAGGTCTTTAAATTTTGTCCTAAATATTGAAATTTATCTTGAGACATTATAATATTGTTTCTTCATTTATTATGTTTTTGTTTATAGTTGTATGACTTTTTTGTACCACTAATATTGGTTTTAAACTTTTTATACGAACAATTTGTTATGCTCCCGTGCATCGCACGGGGCCTTATACTAGGATATATAAAAGTAAAAACATGGAGTACGAGAGCATGACAAATGGTTTATTATGGTGATGACATGTGTCATCTATTAATAATAACTAATCATAATTATAATTTATAGTACAAATATTACATATTCTTTATAAACTTAAACTAATCATAATAATAATATTACATCAATCTCTCTCTCTATATATATATTATGCATATATTATCATCTTTGTCATTTCATTAAGTCACACATAAGACTTAAAATATTTACATAATTTTAACAATCTATATAATAATTTAATTTATTTATGTTATATATCTTTAAATACATATAGCATGTCAAATATGACATTTTTATGTTGTCATATAGAAAATGAAATAGATAAAATAAAAAAGCAAAATAATAGACATTGTTAAAAATATTAAAATAAATAGTATTTACTTAATTCTAAGAGATGATATTGTTAAAAAAATATAAATATCAATTGCTATTTATATGTATATTATATCAAAATTAGAAAGATATATAGTTTGAAAGGAGAAGTCATGGTGTTTCTATATTGACATATTAACATAAATAAAATAAAAAATTTTAAGTAATAGATGTTAACAAAGTAATGAAGCTAAATAGGCAAAGATTGAGTAAAAAATAATTAAAAATGAAATAGAATGTAATAGATTTTTAAAAAATAATTTCAAATAAATTTAACTTATTATAACATATTTACATATATAAGTTTCTAAGACGAGAAAATGATTAGATAGTCTATAAAATATCTTATTATATAATCAAAATTTTTACATATAAGTTTCTATGTCCACCGTGCATCACGCGGGTCATACTAATATATATAAAAGCAAAGATAAAAACATGGAATACGAGAGCATAACAAGTGGTTTATTATGGTGATGACATGTGTCATGTATTAATAATAACTAATCATGATTATAATTTATAGAACAAATATTACATACTCTTTATGAACTTAAACTAATAATAATAATAATATTATCCATACGTATATATCCTAATAGTGCATATTCTAAATGCATGAGAATATGACAATTGGCATCATAATATGGTGACATGTGTTATCTATTAAAAAATTAATATCTCTCTCTTAAACTTTTGTTACGAAAACATGGAAAAGTTAAACAAATTACTAATAACCAGCAATGTCATGATATAACTAATCTAATTTGTATCATAAGATCTAAGTAATTCAAAGTTCAGAATTAAACATGAACTCTTCGATCGGCGACGTTGTCCTCTTTGGTCCCTGGTTGAACATTCGCCAGAATGCCATTACGGGGCCTAGCCATTCTCGCCCGCCGCCGGCCGCGATTCACGGTAGAAACCCTAACTCGATTCCCAACACATTTGATCTCAATCAGCTGTTGGATACTACTTCACTCCAACCAATGGTCGGATTTGGTCAATAGTAGCCAACAGTCGGATGTCAATCTGACGGTCCTGCAGGGCACGTGTACTGGTGTTGGTGCCTCGGGCATTGTCGCTCTGCCTGCTGTGTCCGCACCCACTGGCATGTCTCCACCTCCTCATATTCCTCACACTATCAACGATCATGATCTCGCGCCCACGGATCGCCTCTCCCTGAGCCCTACACGTGGTATGATCCCATCTGACATTCCCACTCGGATTTTGAATTCCTCCCCCACTAACTCCTCCCCTTCCCCCATTCCCACGGAGTCCATCAACCTTGAACCCCAGTTCCTCCTCCCTCCGCTTCCTTGTCCTGCATTTCTTCTCCGTCCGGGATCTCTCAACCCTCCCCCCACCCTCTCTCTACCCTGGCCGCGACCCCCATATGTCACTCATGAAGCCCCCATGGTATTTGTGTCTGGAGTCCTCGCTGCCTCTGGTCAGTCATCTTGTGATTCCATTGCTAACTCGAGACATGACCCTCGCGAGGCTGCTTCTGGTAATTTCTCGGACCTCGAAGAACGGCCAGATGTTGACCTGCTCCCGTAGGTTGTTGATGGTTGTAAGAGGGAGCGTCTCCGACGTCAGCTTCCCCACGCTCTACTGCTCTGCCAACTCTCTCCTCAAGGCGACCTCCATCTTCCTCTAAGAAGAAAGGTAAGAGCACCCCCTCTCTTGGAAATCTTGACTCATGTGTGGTTCCTCCTGTGCAGGATGAGACCCCCCTCCGCCTAGATGCGTATCATTGCCTGGAATTGCAGGGGTGCGGCCCGTGGGAAAGTCCGGGATCGTCTCCGTGATCTCCTTAGGCCATTCTCCCGATCTTCTAATTTTAGTTGAATCACATGTAATTTTAAAATCAATTGATGTAATAATTCACCAATTAGGGCATAGTTGGTCTGTTGTAACTCAGGGTGGCACTGGCACTTCTGGGGGAATCATCGTTGCCTGGAATCAACGGCATGCTCAGGTGACCTCGCTTCTAGTTTCTCCTCATGTCGTTCATGCTATCGTTACAATTGATCATTTCTCATTTCTACTTTCTGCTATCTACGCTAGTTGTATGCTAGCCTTGTTGGGTCAAAGTTTTAATAATATATAAAATTATATTTTGATGAAACAAAACTCAAAAGATAAAATTTAAAATGCTGAAAAAGTTTAAGAAAAAAAGATAACTTTATGCATGAACTTTAATTACATAATTGACTATGATATATTTAAATTTTGGATGAATGATAAACATCAAAGTTGTAGATAATTTTGTTAGCTTTCCATAGACTTCAAGATCATATAATTTGGATAACTGTGCTGATCAAAACAGTGCAGGTCGGTCAACCTGTCGGCCTCCGAGTCAAATGAATAGTAACGGTCAAATTTGAAGGAGTAATTTGTGGAGCAAATTTTGGATGAATTTTCCACACACTGAAGGCTATAAAAGAAGTGCCAAAGCCAGAGGCAAAATCACACATTCACCTATTGAAGAAAAACTTCAAGTGGTTCATAGCTTTCTCTTCTTTCTTTCTTCTATTCTTATGAGCATAGAATTATAAAAGAGAGAAACACTTTTGTTTAAAAAACTGAGAGGGCTCATGTGTAAAAGAGGTTCAAAATCTTACCTCTTGGGCGAGAGAAATAAATTAGCTTCCTAGAAAGAGAGGTTGACTTACCTCTTGAAACGAAAAAGAAGGTGGTTGATGTAAAGGGCTTTCTCCCTTGCCCCATTTGGAACAAAGGAAAGGATTAGTGAAATCTTCGACGATCTCGATGTCGAGAAGTCGGAGCGGGGACGTAAGCCAAGGTGTGGCCGAACCTCGTCAACAACCACCGTGCCTTTGCGTTTGATTTTCTCTCTCACCTCCTCTCACATTGAGTTTGATATGATCTGAATTGCTTTATTTTAAAGGATTTTAAAGAATCAATTTTGTACTTTCGCAATGTGTTTTTGTGAAATCGACATTTTCGATTGAACATCAATTCACCCCCCCTCTTAGTGCCTTTTGAGATCCTACAATTGGTATCAGAGTGGGTTGCTCTTATTTTGGTTTTTTTGAATCATCTTGTTTTCAGATCTAATTATTTTTAGATATAATCGTTTTAAGATTCAATCATCTTATTTTAAGATTTAACAATCTTCAAGACCATGGCATCAAGTGGAATTAGTTTTGCCGAAGGGCAATCAATTAGTCGTCCTCCCCTTTTAAATGCATCAAATTTTGCATATTAAAAATTAGAATTCAAGCATATATTTGTTCTATTGATATCGACATGTGGGATATAGTTGAAAAAGATTTTTATGTTCATGAAAAGTTGCCTACTGATTCTAAAGAAAAAAGAAATTTTTTTTTTAAAACTTGATTAGAAAGTCAAAAATATATTTTATTGTGCTTTGGATTCAACGGAGTTTAATCAGATTTTAAGTTGTAAAACTGCAACCGAGATTTGGGAAAAACTCATTACTACTTATGAAGGAATCGACAAAGTTAAAGAATATATATTGAATATTTTAAATCACAAATATGATTCTTTCAAAATGCATGATAATGAATCCATAAATAATATGGTTGTTCAGTTTAATGATATTTTGAATGGCTTAACCTCCTTGGGTGAGCCAAGATCTAATCCCCAAAAAGTGAAAAAGATTCTCAAGTCTTTCTCCTCCAAATGGCATACAAAGAGGACCGTGATCGAAGAAAAGGATCTGAACAAATTAAATTTTGATGATCTTATTGGTTCACTTTTAACCTATGAGATCTCAATTCAAGAAGATCAAGAAGAAAAAATCCCAAGAAGAAAACATTAGCATTGAAGGCAAAAACAATAGAAGAAGATTCAAGTGAAGAGGAAGTGAATGAAAAGAAACTCGCACTCTACACAAGAAAATTAGATAAGTATATCAAGTTGGTTAAAAAGAAAGATAAGAATGAGAAACCAACAAGAAAATCATACAAGCACCACAAAGAAGAAAAATTGCAGAAAGGTAAAAAGAAAAAATATGAAAAGTCTAGTGAAACAAGTAGTTCATCAAGCTCTTCTAATGATGAAGCATACATATGCTTGATGGCACACGACGATGAGGTAATTTCTAACCCTTCAAATTCAAATTATGACTCATCGAACTAAGAAATTCTTTTTTTAGATGTGAATAAAGAACTCTCCTCTCTTATAAAAAGATATTTTTCAATTAAAGAGGAAAATGAAAAATTATTATGTGAAATTGAAAAATTAAAACAAGAAAAGAATGCATGTTTTTTGAAAAATGAAAAACTAAAAACCGAAATTGATATTTTGAAAATCACGCATGCATGTGAAGTTGTAAAACTAGCATGTTCTTTGAAAAAAGTAAAGAAAGAAAATGTCTCTTTGAAATATATACAAAATAAAGTTATTTCTTATGCAAAGAAAAATAATTTCAGTAATCATCCCTATGATAGAAAATCATATTTTAAATGCTCTACATGTGGATTTTATAGGCATTATGCATATCAATATAAAATGAGAAAATTAACACAACATGACATGATTTGAGTTCCGAAAAGAACATTGTCTAACAAAATAGGACTAAAAAAATTTGGGTACCAAAGATTACATAATTACTTTTCAAGGATGCCTCACATGCAAAGCAAAGGACAAGTGGTGAAGGCACAAATGTTATAGTATCACTTACTTTTTTATTTCATCCAAAAATTTTAAAACTACTATTTCTTTAACAGATTAATTTTGATGAAACAAACCTCAAAAGATTAAAGTTAAAACACTAAAAAAGTTTAAGAAAAAGAGATAACTTTATGCATGAACTTTGATTACATAATTGACTATGATATGATTAGATTTTAGATGAATGATAAACATCAAAGTTGTAAAGAATGTTTTTTAGATTTCCATAAACTCTAAGATCATATAATTTGGATAACTGTGCAAAAAGTTATGATCAAAATAATGCAGGTCGGTCAACCTGTCAGCCTCCGAATCAAATGAATAGTAACGGTCAAATTTAAAGGAGTAATTTGTGAAGAAAATTTTGGATGAATTTTTCACACACTTAAGGCTATAAAAGGAGTGCCAAAGCCAGAGGCAAAAGCACACATTCACATATTGAAGAAAAATTTTAAGTTATCAAAGAAAGATTATTTCTTGAAGTTTTCATTTCATAGATTTCTCTTATTTCTCTCTTCTTTTCTTATGAGTATATAATTGTAAAAGAGAGAAACACTTTTGTTCAAAAAAACTGAGAGAGTTCATGTGTAAAAGATGTTCAAAATCTTACCTCTTGAGCGAGAGAAATAGATTAGCTTCTTAGGAGGAGAGGTTGCCTTGCCTCTCAAAGTGGAGAAAATGTGATTGATGTAAATGACTTTTTTCCTTGCCCCATTCGGAACAAAGGAAGAGATTAGTGAAATCTTCAACGGTCTCGAGATCGAGAAGTCGGAGCGGGAAAGTAGGTCAAGGTGTGGTCGAACCTCGTCAACAATCATCGTACTTTTGCGTTTGATTTTCTCTCTCTCTCCTCTCACATTGAGTTTTATATGATCTGAATTGCTTTATTTTAAAGGTTTTAAAGTATCAGTTTTGTGCTTCCGCAACGTATTTTTTGAAATCAATATTTTTGATTGAACACTAATTCACCCCCCTCTTGGTGCCATTTGGGATCCTACAAGCCTCTGGCAGGATCTCTCTTCCCTCGCCCTTGATAATATTCCTTGATTAGTCATGGATGGTTTCAACTCTACCCTTTCCCCGACTGATAAGCGGGGAGGGAGGGGCACACCTTTCATTGTACGAGATCTATCTATAACTTAGCTACCTTCATAGTAAATTAGGGCCTCATTGACCTCCCCATCACCGGCAACCAGTTCACCTGGTGTAATAATCGCCGTGGACATGTCCGCATTCTCTATCACCTTGATCGTGCACTTTGCACGCATCATTGGCTTACCAATTTTTTCGATATGTCCTTGTCCACCCTTACTCGTTGTGTGTCTGATCATAATCCTCTGCTTCTTACTACTAATTCTCGACGGCATCGGCCCAGGGGGTTTAAGTACGAGCATTTTTTATTACCCAGAGTCACGTAACATTGTTAATCGTGAGTGGATCTCCCAACACCCAGGTAGAACTATTCAGCAAGCCCTTAACAGTAACAAGCATAACACTCTTCTTTGAAATCATAATGTCTTAAGCAGCTTTAGCATAGACTGGCGAAGGCTGAGCTCTTTATCTCTAACCTTGAGATTAAGGATTCTGGCACTGGTCTGTCTGATAATGAATTGGACAAATTACGCTTTGCTTACCACATGCATGCTGCCCTGCTCCGGCAGTCACCATTAAGTGGTGGAGTAAGTCACGTATTAACTGGTTAAATCATGGTGATCAGAACATTTCCTTTTTCCATACTGCTACTATGGTTAGGCACCGCTCTAACCTCATTACCAGCTTGTATGATACTAATGACATCAAGATCACTAACGAAGACCACATTCGTAATCTTTTTGTTACTCATTATCATACACTATGGCAACTTCTGCCCTCCCGCCTTTGGAGAACAATTACTGGCCCCCTCTTCCTTCTTTGTCTACCTCCCTGGCCAACAACCTCATTAATACTGTTACGTCTAAAGAAGTCAAGGACACTCTTTGGAGCATGCCACTTGGGCG
The DNA here is from genome assembly GCA_030549335.1 of Pontederia crassipes. Classification (NCBI taxonomy): domain Eukaryota; kingdom Viridiplantae; phylum Streptophyta; class Magnoliopsida; order Commelinales; family Pontederiaceae; genus Pontederia; species Pontederia crassipes. The sequence continues at coordinate 11,970,421 of CM060183.1, forward strand.
CGCCCCTGGCTCTGATGGTATCACCACAGAGTTCTACAAAGAATATTGAGATATTATTGGACATGATATTACTCAGGTCATTCTATCTTTCTTCGCCACTAATCACCTCCCGCTTGAGCTTACCAAAACACGTCTCATTTTCATACTCAAGCGGCCTCGCCCCAGACATGTTTTTGATTATCTCCCTATCGCACTATGTAATGTTCTTTATCGGACCATTTCTAAAATCATCTCCACCAGACTCCGACTTGTCCTTGCCTCGCTTGTTGACAGGGAGCAATAAGCTTTTATCCCCAATCACTCTATTCAAGACAATATTCTTATTGCCCAAGAGATTGTCCACTCCCTCACTATGGGTCGTAAAAAGCATATCATTATCAAAGCCGATATTAATAAGACCTTTGACACGGTCTCTTGGGAAGCTATCACCAAAGTCCTCACCATTATGAACTCCCCTGCTCAATTCGTCAACTGGGTGTTCGCCTATGTTCAATCGTCTGTCTTCTCATGTTACATTAATGGTGTCGACTCCCCCGGCTTTAGGAGTCACCAGGGGATACGGCAAGGTGACCCCTCTCCCCCTACCTCTTTACCCTCGTTTCCCAAACTTTTTCATCCCTCATAAAACAAACTACGGTAATTAATCAGATCATCCCCTTTTTTATTCGCTCTTTTTCCCTTAGTCATCTCCTTTTTGCTGACGACCTTTTAATCACCATATCTGCTACTAAATCTAACTGCACAAACTTGTTGAAAATCCTTCAAATTTATGGACGCTTAATCAATCAATGGATCAACCCCAACAAATCAGAAATCTTCTTTTCACCTGCTTTCTCTACGCGGAGGAAGCAAATCATCTTAAACATCCTCAACTTCAAACCTAGTCTCTTCCCTTTCTCTTACCTTGGACTCCCCATTTCATACAAATTCATTCCCGCCAAATACCAAAATCAAATTACCGAATGTGTCTCTTCTAAGATCTCCGGATGGAATAGTAAACTGCTGAATCAGGCTGGCAAGTCCATTCTTATCAATTCTGTTGTCAACTTTGTCCCAATTCATGCCCTCGGATCCACCTACCTTTCCAATAATGTCCTTGAAACTATTGAGTGCTTCTCTCGTGGTTTTCTTTGGAATGGCGGTAAGGGCAACAATGGTTTGCATATGGTCAATTAGAAATACTATTCTACTCCCGCGTTATGTTGGGGGTCTTGGCCTTCGTAATCTTAAGTTTGTCATACCTTCCCTGTTAATCAAGCGGATCATGAACCTCCTAAACAACCAGGATTCAATATGGTCAGACCTAATTAGAAACAAATATGGTACCATTAACCCTTGGGTCACTTCTTATCCCAACAATCATTCCTGGTGCTAGAAACTTCTTTGGGATTCTCTGCTTTCCATTCGCCTGGACATGAGAAAACTCGTTAGTATTGGAACTAGTACCTACATTCTCTCGGACCCTGGATTTTTAATACCCCGCTCACTCATAAGCCAACGTTCATTAACATTGATATCTCGCTTGATGGTTTGACTGTTGACATGCTTATTCATAACAATCTGTGGAATGATCAGATTCTACATCAGTTTTTCGGTCCTCATTTTGCTTCACTTATCTCCACTATTTATACTCCTGCTCACGCCGATGACATGTGGATATGGGAGGCTGACACTCATGGTGTTGCTCGTGCTAAATCAAAACTGCCTAACCTTGCCGACTCCTGTTGTTGGACGGCCCGCCTAGTCTAAAATGTGGAATATTCCGACCCTGCCAAAAGTCCATACGTTTTTTGTGGAAACTTTTGCATACAAAATTGCCTACTTTAGACTATATTACTCGTTTTAATCAAAACTTAAATCCCACCTGTGTTTTTTGCGGTAACGCCCTCGAAACTGTCACACATTTATTTTTTTCTTGCTCTTTCTCAACTATTTTTGAGATATTTTTCAAGCTAAATTAAAAATTAAGTTCGATTTTATTAACTCTTGGCATGAGGGTGATTGGCTCAATGAGTGTTGTTCGTTGGATACGCACTCTAGAACCCGTCTACTTTCTTTGCTTTCTGGGGCATTTGGCAATGTCGGAATGATGCACATTTTCGTTCCATCCGGGCAACCCATCTTGTGGTCTAGGAGAAGGTTTTAGCGCAGTATAACGATTATGCTAGAATCCACATTCCTGAGACAACTTTTCCCTAAAACCCTATTTGGGTCCGGTGGGAGCCCCCCAAACTCCTATGTTAAGGTTAACACAGATTGTTCCTTCACGGGAGCTAGCTTGGCGGGGGGAGCAGGTTTCATTATCCGTACTCATTTTGGTCGTTGCCTTTTTGCAGGTGCTGTTAAGAGATATGCTAATCGGTTCTCGAGCTTGAAGCCTGGGGATGCTCATTGTTATCAGGCACTGCCTTCGGATGGAGCTGCCTTCTATTATCATCGAATCTGATTTTGCTAACCTCGTGCAGACTGTCAACGGGCATTCTACTATTCCTTGGTGCATGAAGACTATTGTAACTGATATTAAGTCTATGCTAAACCGTTTTACTTCATGGCGTCTTACTCATTGTTTCCTGGAAGCTAACCGGGCAGCTGACTTTTTAGTAAACTTTGGTCGAGCTTCTATTCACGACCTTTTTTGGGAGTCTGATCCCCCACGAGATCTCGCCGATATTTTGTATCAGGACCGTTTTGGCCTCCTTATCAATAGATGATCTCTTTTATTACAAAAAAGTTCAGATTTATTTTAAAAGGAAAGCACTAATGCCACCCCAAAAAGCTTACTGCCACTCCAACAGAAAATTATGTGACTCATTTACCCTTTTCATTTGATTTGTGTCACAGTTCTCTCATTTAAAAAAAAGTGACAACATTTTATTATTAAAACAATAAAAGATACCCATTACTTCTATTAATATAGTTATAAAATTAATAAATAATATGTTTTCGTATAAAAATTTACGAGCACCAGTATTTATTCAGAGCAAATTTTTTTTGACTAAATTGTAATTTCAAAATTAAAATTTGAAATTACTAATTCATCGATATAAGTCTCAAATCCTTTATTTACATAAGCCCAAAACTTTATCTTCTACTTTTTAAAAATAAAATAGCACATAATATACTTCTTGATTTATGAGTAGATTTCAACAAAAAATAATGTATTCAATTTGAACATATAAATATAAAATATAATAGAAAGATAACATGTAATATATTACGGTGAATAAATTTTATTGTTATTTTAAAATATAGGGTTATTTCCTTTAACTAGCCCTGAACTATCATGAATTATTACATCTAACCCCAGACTACGAACTTCGTTTTTTGAGCACTTAAAATATCGTGATTTTTTTAATTTGATCCTTCCGTCCAATTCTGTGAACTTTTAGGTTAACTTTAATTTTTTTGATTTGTGAAAAGACCATTCTACCTCTTCCTTAAGTGTTAAATCTACTTTTATATAAAATAATATATAATAATAAATATAAAAATATAAAGAAGAATTAAAAAAATACTACGGGGGCATGGCCCCCGTGTCGTCGGAGCGAAAGGGGGGCGCCGGCCCCCTGCACGAGTTATAAAGGGGGGCCGGCGCCCCCCTGAACGAGCTCGCCGGCGCGGCGAGCTTGCTCAGGGAGCTCGTCGGCCCCCCTAATCTCCCTCGCCGCGCGCGAGGGAGAAAGGGGGGTCAACACCTCCTGAGCGAGCTCACCGGCCCCCCTAATCTCCTTCGCCGTGCGCGAGGGAGAGGGGGGGCGATGTCCCCTTGAGCGAGCTCGTGGCGCGGGCGAGCTCGCCAGCCCCCTAATCTTCCTCACCACGCGCGAGGAAGAAAAGGGGGGTCGGCGCCCCCCTGAACGAGCTCGCTGGCGGCACAAAGTGGTCTTAAAAAAAATCGAAGTTAATTGAAAAGTTCACGGAATTGGACGAAAGGACCAAACTGAAAAAATCACGATAGTTTAGTTATTCAAAAAAATGAAGTTCGTAATCTGAGGTTAGATATAATAATTCGCGATACTTCAGGGGTGGTTAGAGGAAATAACCCTAAAATATATTATGAGTTTGCTTTTAAATTCTACGGACTATAGAAATAAATGAGATTTTTTTGGTTTAACTATAAGAAAATAGCAGATAAAGTTTTGGGCTTATATAAATAAAGGGTTTAAGACTTATATTAATGAATTAGTAATTTAAAATTAGTAAAAAAATATGCTCTAGATAAATACTGATGCTCATAATTTTTTATACGAAAACCTATTATTTATCAATTTTTTAACTATATTAATGATAGTAATAGGTATCTTTATTATTTTAATAATAAAATGTTGTCACTTTTCCTTAAACATGAGTACTCTGACACACGTCAAATGAAAAGGGCAAATGGGTCACTTAATTTTTTCTTCGAGTGGCACTGTGGCAGCAAGTTTTTTTAGTGGCATTAATGCTTCCCTTTTAAAATTGTTAATAAATAATCGTCATAATATAACTAATTCTGATACATTAAAATTTTACCTTAAATATAATTCCAATCCTCATATATAAATGTATACTCAGATTAAAATAAAAACATAATCTTCTACAAATTCGGATTTATTTACATAATATAAAAATCTTATTATAAATTTCTAAATATGGTAATAAAATAAATCCACACAGTAAATTTAATTTCACTACGAGTATGATTTTCAAAAGAAAATGAAAAATCTTATAATAAAGTTGGTAATAAATTAAATCTAGAAGGTAAATATAATTTGATTAGGAATAGGATTTTCTATTTTGTTATGTTAATTTGTGTTCCTAAATATAACTAATCTTTAAATATAGCTTTTATAGTTAATCATAATCAATGTATCCTAATATTAACATGATAATATATATAAGTTATCTGTAAGTGTATATATATATATATATATATATATATATATAATAGCGTCGTATTTAAAATCATAAACATAATAATAATCCTAATATATATAAATATATACTATCAGATAACTTAAACTAATCATAAACTTAATCCTACAAATCTGGAACGTAATATAAATAAATCTAAATGTGTTAGTTTTATGTCATAAACACAACTAATCATAATCATAAATAATCGGTATACATTAAAATCTTAATCGGAAAATGTATTGCATTAAAAATATATTTCATCGATTTAATTAAAATTACTAATTATATCATATATAATAGTCATATATCATATTTAATAATATAAATATATGTTGACTTTGTGTTCCTAAACATAAATAATCCTAATATTGACACGGATAAGATAAAGTTAGTTTTAGATGTATTTAAATAAAAAGGATTATCAATTAAAGTATTTTACCTAACAATAAAAAATGTCATACATGTAGCATGGATAATTTATATTATAAGAAACTATAATTTTTAAGACCGAATTAGTCCGAATTTACTGCTAAAATAAAAATTAAATATTTTTATCTATATTACCTAAAAAATTGTCATTTCAAATAAGAATAAATAGGAAATAAATTGAAAACTTTAATATAATATTTTATATATTCTGTAAATAAATCTGAATTTGTAGAAGATTATATTTTTTTATTTTAATATATTAGTATAAGATTTTATTTTGATATTTATAAGGTAATTAACTTTAATCAATGTATCCAATATTAACACTTAAGATGCTCCAACCTATTTTAAAAACTATTTCTAAACAAAATTATAATCAAATTCTTAGTCAATTTTATTTACGAATTTGGAAGGTAATCTCTTAAATAAATTAATAAAATTATGAATGGTAATGTATTTCAAATTCTATTTACAATCTAGATACGTAAAAGAACTGTCATATAACAGAAGTAATATTAAAAATAAATAAATAAATATTTTAATTACTTTTTAAATTTCCTTGGATACTAAGATTTATATTTTAAATTATTTTAAATTTTAAACAACATATTTATTCAGAATTTAAAACAACGTATTGTTTTATCATACATTAAAATCATTTGTAATAAAAGTTTGTTATAATCCTAATCTTTTATAGCAATAAGATATATCCTACGCTGAATACATACATATATATATAGATATTAAAACTTAGATATGCATAGTTATTTGTTAACTTTCAATACTCCTAATGTATTAATAAGATCCAAAGATATATTATATTATTAAATATAATAAATATATATTTCGAATTATTAAAATTCTTGGAATTTCCCATAAAATATTAAATATATTATAATGAAAAGTTTGTTATATAAGGTAATAATATTCATAAACCTAAAATAAAAAGAAGATTAAATCCAAAAGGAAATATTTTAAACAGATAAATATTTTAATCACTTTTTTGATATAAAATTTATATTTTTTATTATTTCTGATTTTTTAAATGTCAATAATTATTGAATATGTCATAAGTAGTTGTTTTAGTCAGATTAATTTTAAAAAATATCTTTTTTGTCCGGATTAAACCAAGAAAACCTGTTCTTTTTAAAATATATTAAAAAAGACATGCCATAGAATTTGAAATTTAGTAATATATGTATAATCAGTGGCTTTTTCTTTGTTTAATAAATAAATAAATATTTTAGTCATATTTTAAATTTTCTTTCGACAATAAAATTTATATTTTTTAGTTTTAATTTTTTAGAAGATAATATAATTATAGAATATTTAATGTACTAATATATGTATAAGCAGTGGTTTTAGTCATACTAAATAAAAAATATCTTTTTATCTGGATTAAACAAAGAAAAACCTGTTCTTTTAATAAAGAGAATGTTGTTTTCTTACAATGAATAAAATAAATCATGTTGTAACAACATATATATATAAATAAATATATATATATATATAAGGAAAAATTTAATTAGTTAAAACATTAAAAAGTTAATTGAACTTGAATGTAAGTAGAAATTGAGTTGAACTCAAATAATATAACATTTGTATGTAAATAAAAGTGGAGGCATTGTCATTGTATGTCACATGATGAGTTAACAAAAATTTAAAATCTCTTATGTTTTCTAAAGTTTGATTTTTATATTTTAAATGTTTTTTTTATGATACGTTAATATATGTATAAGTATGAGTTTTAGTGCATTTAAGTCAAATTGATTTTTAATATAATTTATACTATCATGTTTTAAAATTTTTCATGTCAATTCAATTAGTTTTTCTCTAAATAAACTAATCGATTTATCATATTTAATCAATATTTTTTTAAAATAGCTAAATATTATGACATTGTAATTTTATTTAGTACGGGATTTAGGATTACATAATATATAGATTAGTTAATATAATATTATATCTAAATATTATACTACTTGACTTTTATAAATTATTATACAAGTACAAATAAAGTTTTGGTAATTATTATGAATCATAATATCTCCATTATATATTATTTATAATTATAATATCCGTCAACCGTAAGACTAGTTTATATTAAAATAATTCTCTTAATAATTCCTCTGATCTCGACGTCACGTGATATTCACATGAGATAAATCTAAAAAAATTTAAATATTGTATAACAAAATATTAAATCAAATTTATGTAATTAAAAAATAATAAGGACTAATATACCTCAATACACTTAAATAATAAGATTTTATAATTTATTATCAGATTCCTTAATCAATGAATCATGGCCGCTGAGATGCCATTAACATTTCTTCGAAATAGAACATTAAAGATAATACTGGAGCTATTTATTTTGATGAGCAACCGCTAGGAGCCCTTCCGTTCCTGATATTTACGAGATTGTCATCCCTTCTCTCCCTTCATTTCTTCCTCCCCAAGCAGCAGGCGGCGCATCATCATAATAAAACTCTCTCTCTCTCCGTAGGGTTTTATAAGAATCCCCGCCGCCGGATCTCTCAGATCAGTTAATCTCGTCTCCCTGCGAATAACGAGAGGGAAATCCCCTTCGCATGGCCGGCGGTGGACAGGCTGCGATGTCGCTCCTCGCCAACATCGCGCGCGCTGCGATCGGGCTCGGTGCGGGCACGACGATGCTCAACGCCTCGTTGTACACCGTCGACGGCGGGCAGCGTGCCGTCCTATTCGATCGATTTCGTGGCGTTCTCCCGGAGACCGTTGGCGAGGGCACCCACTTCCTGGTTCCCTGGCTCCAGAAGCCGTATATCTTCGACATTCGGACGCGCCCGCACCATTTCACGTCCAACTCCGGCACGAAGGACCTTCAGATGGTCAACCTCACCCTCCGCGTCCTCTCGCGCCCGGACGTCCCCTACCTCCCCACCATCTTCACCTCCCTCGGCCTCGAGTACGACGACAAGGTCCTCCCTTCCATCGGCAACGAGGTCCTCAAGTCCGTCGTCGCCCAGTTCAACGCCGACCAGCTACTCACGGAGCGGCCCCACGTCTCGGCCCTCGTCCGCGACGCCCTCATCCGCCGCGCACGAGACTTCAACATCGTCCTGGACGACGTCGCCATCACACACCTGTCATACGGCGCAGAGTTTTCCTCCGCCGTCGAGAAGAAGCAGGTGGCCCAGCAGGAGGCCGAGCGATCCAAGTTCCTTGTCGCAAAGGCCGAGCAGGAGCGACGCGCTGCCGTCATCCGCGCCGAGGGTGAGTCCGAAGCTGCCAAACTGATATCGGACGTCACCGGCGCCTTCGGCACAGGTTTGCTCGAGCTCCGGAGGATCGAGGCTGCCAGGGAGATTGCGCACACCCTCTCCAAGTCTCCTAATGTCGTCTACATCCCTAATGGCCAGAACATGCTCTTCGGCCTCAACCCCGGCGGTGCCATGCCGGCCCGGTGATGGTATCATTTTAAATTTCTATTATTTGTTGGAATATTTCACAAAGAAAATGCCTCATTTAGCTAGAATAATGCTTTAACTTGATCAGATACTGTCATTTCTTTGGGTTAAGGACACGAAATTGGGAAATTTAAGAAGGATTCCAGCTTATTTATGTTAGTCTAATCATTTATATCTCTCTCATGCATCTTTCCTGTCATTCTATGCAAACTTTCATGTTTGGCGATATTTCAATTGGTTTGGAATAGTTGTCCATTGTATGACATTTTAGCATGCTTCCCTTCATGTTAATTGTTGGTAAATTTGGATGGTTATGTATTTGATTTATGGGTAATCATCCTGGTTATTGCTCTGTTTGTGATGGAAAACAGTTGAGATGTGTGCACTCATTGCTAGATGTAGATTTTCAACCATGATTTTCAAATTAATTTGCATCGCCTGTATTTCATCTGATCTTTTTTTTGGGTTTATAACAAAAAAATTATTTCCAAGTAGATGTTAAAGGAAAAAGGTTTTGAGATTTCCAAGTAGTTGGCAATTAAGATGTACTAAATAATTAAGTTGAAGTGTTGATAAGTAGTTTAATAGTTGAAGCTGTTAAAAATAAGCGGAGTTATGTGTTTGATAATAATTTTTTTTATAAATTATTATTTTAGTCGAGTGACAACAAAATTCTTAATATTATAATATAAAAAATATGTGAAAAAAGATATGTATATTCTAAGGTTAAAATAATACATTTATTGAACTTATTAGTATTTTTTTCCTCAACTTATTTTTTTTACTTATAAACAGGTAAAATAAGTGCTTATTAGCTCTTATCAAATAGAGAGAAAATTTTAAAACCTCTTATAAATCATTTTGAGTGACTTATAAGCTTAGCCAAATTGCCCCTAAGATGATGGACTCAACTTACAACAACAACAAAGCCTTATCCCACTAGGTGGGGTCGACTACATGGATCAAACGACTTCGTTGATCCACGTTCATGAGATTTGACAGGATTTTACGCTGATTGTCGTCGCCTAACACAATTCTCCTCTTTTATCCGGGCTTGGGACCGGCTATAAAACAAGCTCATTAGAACAATTTCATACATAAAGCACCTTGTTACATGCTCTTCAGAAGCTAATACAACAATAACAACAACAAAAAAAGAACACCAAACTTAAGTCTACGTGGTGCTGGCTGAGGTTTAAAACATGTTATTACCTAAGCTAGCATCACAATGTTTTGTGGAGGAGATTTGGCAAGAAGAACAAGAAGCTAACAAGTCTTTTGACCTCTGCACTAGAAACTGCGCTCCCCCACAAGGGAGAAAGGTTTGAACACGGATAAGGACTAAGACTACTGGGTTATTTCCACGAGATATTAGACAAGTTCTGTTGATTGCTGTTATTGCATGTGCCCCCCGTGCTTTGATGCAGTGGACTCCCAGGACCTCCAGAGGACTCGCTCAAGGTGCCACGCGAAGGCGGGCTATTCGCTCCGGCTGTCCCACCTGGGACAGGTCTTCCAGCAGTAGAAGTAGGATCTACAGAATACACTTGCTTTGGCTTTTTTTTCCCATCAACTTACAAGTAAATAAAAATAATAACTTCAGCAAAAATGCCCAAGGGAGCATTTAATGTCATATTCTATCTTTTGTTCTTTCTGTTCCGTCTTCTGCAGCATTTACTGTTGCATAAAGTAATAGAAATGTGATGCTCGCTAATCATCCAAACAGGTTGCATTTGTTTTGCAGAAAATAACTTTGAGAGTAAATGTTTTCTAGGAAAAAAAACTTGTTTTCCCCATTTTGGTTGTGTAAAGAGTAATTAGTTTTAAAATATAAATTAATTATGTAATACATATATATCATATATGTGAGACTTAAACCATTCTAACAAAAAATGTTTGCAAATGCTTGGTTTTCTCTGGTTCTCAAAAATGTAAAAAAAACGGGGGGAAAATTTCCTGAAACTAATACGATGTAAAAAGGGAAATGATTCACTGTTCTTTTAAAATAGTTTATTCAAGCTTCCCATTTATAAATTCAAATCAGATGAAATTGTGCTTGCTACTCGAACAATGGTTTGATTACTTCATTCACCTAGTAGGTTGAATCCTGACTATGTGGCATCATCTATAGTAGTTAGAATTGGGAGTAACTGGCTGTTCATCAACTCTGTTATATTCTATCACAAACGTTCTTATTTGCATCAACAAAAATTTTTGTATGTTCTTTATCTATTACAATGATTTGAGCACATCATTCACCTAGGAGGTTGAATCTTGATGACGTGACATCATCTATACTAGTTAGAGGTCTGAGTAATCGTTTGTTCGTTAATTCTGTTGTATTCTATCATAACCATTCTTTAGCATGGTCATAACTTACAAGCTTCATGAAATGGTTGTATCCTCTATTTCTATGACAATATGGCATATTCAGCCATCCACAGGTATATGGGAGACATCTGAATGTTTATGCACGGAGACTGTCCTCCTTGTCTACTCTTCTATGCAAATTATAATCGACACTAGATATTTGATTACTTAAAGTCTGAGATAGCGTCGAAGGGCCTGGAAGGATGATATCTAGCTTTATCCTTTATTTCTAATTTCTATTAAGTCCTTCAATTTTATTTGTAGTCAAATTGTCCTCCATTTTGACCACCGGAAATTAGTTTTTCGATTTCTTTAAATACCGTGTCTCTAATTTTTCTCTCAAGTAATAACAAAAATTTTACATTTAGAAAAGTTTCACCAATTAGCCTCCAACTTCATTAACCATTCATATCCAATCCTCCAATTTCATTTTATCCTCCATCTTTGTTAGACAAATTTCAAATGACCGTCGATAGATAACGTGACTCACATCTCTAATTTCTGTCCTCTTCATGATTTCTGAATAATAATATCCAACATGAATCCTTGGGACAACCATCTGCCTCCCATCATTTGGATTGGAGAAGCGATTGAAATTTCTTCCTTTTTAGGCGCCGTTCGGTTCGAGATTACCTTGATTTTTTAAAAGTCATATTTTAATAAAAAATTGAAAATATCTTTATTCTTTTAAAATAGATGAATATCTTTATCCTCCTTTTTTTTAATTTATTTTTATTATTTATTAATATTATTAAATTATTATTTAATATTTTCAAAAGTGATAATAAATATCAATTATAAGTAATAAAATATTATAGTATAAAATATTATATTTTTAAACTTTTATTCCTATTGAATCAAACAGATAATAGAATAAGAATATAAGAAGAATATTATATTCTTTTAAATAAAATTTTTTATTCTTTAAAATATATTCATCTTCCAAACGGGTAGGATTTAATCTATTCTTTAGTTCTTTGTTACTCAATTTGCTTATGCTCGTATATGGAGTAAAATAAGTTAATCCCTTAATTTATAGGGGAACGCCTGCAAATTTTGCTTAGTTGAAACTTTCTTTAGGACAATGATTGCTTAGTTGTAATAGAAGTATTTATGTATGACAGGATAGTAAAGATTACTGTCACTCACAGTGGTGTAGTGGAAGTGACCTTTTTACAGATTTTTCTTTGTAGTGCACTGCTGCAGGCGTATCTTCCATCGTGAATTTTTACAGATTTTTCTGTGTAGTGGAAGTGTTCTGGTGCATGAATTTTAACCTCCTGTGCTACTGACATAGCCAATCAATTAATAAATATTGGTTTTTAACTTGTAATATTTCTTTCCACTAATATACTTTATTGGGTTTAAATATACAGTGTATCTGTTTTTTTTTTGAAAAAATTTCATAAAAGCTCTCGAATTTTATCATCTTTGCAATTCTATCATCAATAAAAAGACTGTTTATCAATTTTTAACTTATTTAACTAATTACTCTTTTGATAATGTATCATCGATTTACTTTTCTTTTTTGCTTAAGTGACACATCATTAAAAAATAAAATTAACATAAAATAATAAAGCAATATTAAAATAATATAAAATAGGAAAAGCGGCATAGCTTCCCCTGTGGGGGCATTCGCCAATGAGAAGAGCCGTTTCTCAACTCCCACCCGTTCTCTTCGCATAGTCGTCACGGGAGAGGGGTGTCCCCTCTATGCCCCCCCTCTTTGGTCGAGAAAAGGGATGCTGCCCCCTTCTTCCTTTCCTTTTCGACCTTGGAGGAAGAGGGAGAGGGGGTGACGTCCTATCTTCTTGACAACTAATGGCAACACAATTTATTATTATTATTATTATTATTATTATTATTATTGTAATGTTACTGTATTATTTTTTTATGATGCGCAATCTAAGCGAAAAGATACTCGGTCAAAAAGTATTAGTGAAATAAATTATAAGTTGAAAAGCGATATCATTATAAAATAAAGTTTAAAGATATAATTTAAAAAGGATAAAATTTAAGAGAACTATGAAAATTTAATCATTTCTTATGGTTAATAAGCTACGAATAGTGTGGAGGTTGCATGATTGGGTCATTGTGCTCCCTTCTTATCCACTGTCTCAAGATGATAAAGGAAGTGACGAGCTATGCACTCATTGGCAATGTTTTAAAAATTGAATCAGAAAAATCGGCATGCCAATCAAGTTAAGGTCAGATCAATTCAATCGTATTTTTATTGATTGAACCAAATTTTAATATAATAATATTATTTATAATTATTAAAGAGTAATTAATACATAAATTATTATAAAAATGGTTAAAATAATTTAATATTTATTATATATTACGAGATGTTAGATTATATAGTAATTTTCTTTTATTAGATATATTATTACTAATATAATAATCTAAATTTATTTTTACCTAAAATAATAATATATTTTATTCTCTTTTTATTTATTTCCTTCACTAACATCTTTTCTTTTATTTTTTTTTATTTTAAATTCTTTCCTTTTTTTCTCCCTCCGTCAATATTCTATTTTTAAATAAAATCATTTTAGCATATTGTTCCCCTCTCTCTCCTTAACCCTACATCCTCTTTCTCTCTAGCACTCTTTTTCATTCCCTCTCTATAAAATCCAATGTTTTTAAAATCGGATCGGATGTCGAACCGGCGTGTCAACTAGGTCATCGTTTGATCAGTTTAATCGGGTTCAATCGAATTGAACCAAATCTTTATTTAAATATTATTTTTATAATTTTAAAGATATATTATGAATAATTCTCCATCAACATATTTTTTTAATGTTGAACATTAATTTAAATATCTTATTTTCTAAATGATATTTGCAATAATTTTTAAAATAAATTTATCCAAAATATATTCTAATTTTGTATAAATTTAATATGTTTGAATGCTCATTATATTAAAATAATATGAAAATAATTGTTAATTCTTGAGCTCCATGTTCTTTATATTTAAAAGGTATAAAGTTGAATGATTTAATTTTATTTAAATTTACTAATAATGTAAAATATTATAAAAACTTTGAATACATTATTTAACAAAATATGTATCAAGTGACATCCACCTTAATTTTTGTAATTTAAAAATATTTGTATTCTTTTATTTTTTCTATTAGTGTTATTTATTTTTATTTTCCTATTAATAACTTTCTTTTTTCCATATCTCTCTATTAAATTATTTCTCCTTTCTGTTTTTTCCATTCAATTATTTCCATTTTTATTTTCTCTCTCACTTTCTCTTTTCCTCCTTAAATTTCTCACTTCATTCTTCTATATATATATACACCATCACCTTCCTTTTTTTCTTTTACAATAAATTTATTTCATGTCCTTTCTTATTTCACTAGTATTGTAATAACCGACAATCATACAAGATAAAAAAAAGAAAAGAAAACAAATCGTGATGGGCGGCCAAGCAAAAGCACAAAGGGATTAAAAAAAATCAAATCCCACTCAAAGTTTGAAAGGAAAGAAAATTAAATCTAATCTCTTCAGATTTAATTAGGCGATGAAGATTAGATTAAAACAAAACCTGTTATAAAACCCCTCTCTCAACTCTCACAACCTCTCTCTTCTTCCCTGTTCGTCCTTTCCAGCCGTGAACAGAGGCAAGGAAATTGGTCTATCGACTCCAGGTGCAAAGGCAAGTCAAGCGGCCATCTTCTTGCTATCATACCTAGTTCTTAGTTCCCTCTCTCACGTCATCCTTATCTAATCATGTAGACGAACAGCCACCCGGAGAGAGAGAGAGAGAGAGAGAGAGAGAGAGAGTGCAGGGGGAAATTCAGGGGTTCGGCCAATAGTTTTTCCGACGAACCAAAACAAGTATCAATTGCGATAACAGGTGGGTGAATCGAAATCACCTTGCATGACCTCTGCATTGTCCTAATCCATGCTTTAATTAATTATGAAACGAAAAGGATCAAGAAGAAGTTTTAGGGTTTTGTTTGATTATTGAATGATTGTTTGAATTGTTTGATTCTTGAATTGCTCACTGTTTGAATTAATTTTGGTTGTTCTATTTTGCCTTAGTGATTGCTAGGATGTAGAATTTAGAGTAGAATAAAAGTATGTTAGGGATTCATGTGATTTTCGTAGTGAAATTGGCTGGAACCCGCCGCCGTCATGGCTATGTCATCTCATGCGCATACCCGTGCCACTAACGTCATGGCCGTGCCACCCTTCCGGCACGGCCGTGCCATGACTTGCCTAGCCGGACGTAGGATTATATCACGGTTGTGCTATCCTTGGACACGCCTGTGCCACCTATGTAGAACCCGATCTTCATATCGACACGGCCGTGCCACTAGGTTGTCACGGCCGTGCCCGACCACCAACCAGCCCTTGATTTCCGCCCATTAGACTTCTCTTGCTTTGATAGGAATGTTATCGATGGTCTTATGATTTCAACATGAACTCTTTTTCTGATTTACCTCATATCGATCATATCACCTTCATAAAATGATACAAAGAATGACAAGTTACTAAAAGTGATTAATAAGTTCAGATGAAAGATTAACGATGAGTTGCCAGTCTAAGCCAAGTGCATCAAGATAAGGGTCGCTCCCTTAGTCGTTTGATCACCCATTGATCCGCACAAGACCGTATCGTTTACTGGGCATACTCCAAGAATTAAAGGCACCTAAAGTCACATGATTGCTAATTAATAATCAAGATCTAGAAACATGTTCAAGTCAAGTCAAGTATGCCATGATTCCAAGTTTACTAAGCATTATTGTTTCTCATGATTCATGTTCTATTATGATTCTTATTGTTATTCCTATTATGATCCATGATACTGATAAGTTATCTTTCACGTTCAAATCAAGCATGATTATTTATTGCTGATTATTATATTCATGTCATGCATTGTATATCATGTGATTTTCTACTAGGCTATAAAGCTTACGGGAGGACCTCCTCCCCTGTGTCTGATTTCCACAGAACCAAGTCAGTGACGTGGTGGAGTAGGCGTGTGGTGATGAAACTCTGGCGATAGGACAACACATGAATCATAGGACTTTTAGAGTGTTATTTAGTTTTCATTTACCTTCCGCATTTTAGATTCATGATGTAGAACTTATTTTATTTCTTAGCAATGACATAGTCACTTTTAGACTTCCGCAATTAAAGTTGTCTTTTATTTTTATTTCTTTTCTTCCGCTGACGTGTCTCGGTTCTTGACTGAGATATGGTCAATATTATGGTCTAAGTCATAGCTTGCCGTAGCGTCTCCAGGTTGGTCTTCGCCACATGGCGGGAGTTGATTTGGGGGCGTTACAAGTAGGGCTAGAAATGAGCCGAGCCGTTCGTGAGCAAATCGTGGCTCGGCCTATTTTTGGCCTAGCTCGGCTCGGGCTATTATCAAAATAAGCCAAGCTAAAATATTAAATAAAGCCTATTTTTTTAAGAGGCTTAGTATATTAATAATTGGCCTAGCCTTATAGTTTATCAGGCCAAGATTTATTATTATATTATATTATATATATAATTTTTAATCCTTCATTTTTTAAATCTTCAATTTTGAGTTCAATATTTCTTATATGTTTAGAAGAAATATATTAGTGGTGTCTCTTTTATTTACTTCATATCTATTATTTCTTTAGTAAATAAGATCTATTATATTTAATATAGTAGATCATCAAAAAATATGTTTGGCTTAACAAGCTAATAAGCTAGGCCAGACATTAAAAGTTAATAAAACAAGCCAGACTAAGTTTATATTCATGATTTGTTACAGGCTATAGGCCAGGCTTAAATACTTTTATTTTGCAACAGACCTGGTCTATTTAAGTAGAAGCCTAGCTCGTGTCCAGCTCTAATTACAAGTATACTCCCCGCGCATGCACGGATAGTGTAAAAAATATGTCTTGTCATTAATTATAATTTATATTTAATAAATTTATGAAATAACTAAATATATATTAATTTTAACCTAGATTATCTCCTTCATTATCATTTGTGACTATTTTTTTTCAAAAGTATCTCATAAAATAAAGCTAATCAAATACAGAGAGAAAAAATCATGTTATTTTAAAAAAATAACGAAAATATATTATAAAATAGTAATTCTATCTCCTCGTACTATTTTTTCAATCAAACTCCTTAAAATATTGATCTTTAAGGGCCTTGTCAAGCTAATTCAAATAGGTCACAAATTTATTTTTTAACACAAATACATAACTAAGTGCATAACCTCAATTTCCAAAATGGATAAATACATTATTAATGTTTCTTAGCTTAACATGTACATTTATTAGTTTAAGAAAATAAATAATAGCAATGGCATATTCAAATTTTGAATAAATAGATTTATAGGACATTTTAATATAAAATAGTAGATTAAAAGTAAATTTCAAATATGTACGTTGTGCAATGCACGTTAGATATAGAAACTTAGAAAGGTAACATCATCAAAATATTTTTTGTTTGTTATGAAGAAAAATAGAATTGTTTCTATATTTCTAGAAATTAACAGGATAATATTAAAAAAAACAAAAGTATAAATATTTTTTTAATAATATAAATAATTTATAATTTCAAACTTATACATAATAAATAGATTTTTTATCATTTTGTCATTAATCTATTAATACACCATGTTCTTATAAAAAACTTTTTCTATTTTATTAAAATTTATTACCCAACTTATGTTCATAATATTTAAAACAAAAATTATCATAGAAATAATTTAAATAATTATGACATAAAATTATTATCCTATGGATCACTTATCTAAATAAAGCATATTTTTCTAAATTTATTTAATTAGTCTAAGTCTATGATATTTAACTAATCAATATTTAACTATAAATTTTTATTTAAATAAAAAATGAATATTATGAGTGTGAACTAATCAATTTGAAAGCATATCATATTTATGGTGAACTTCTAGCTATTTTTTTCATAGTTAATTTCGTTTGTTTAAAAAAGAGCATATAGAATAAAGTTTTACTACGTTTTTATTTATGCAATAAAAAACTTTTTCAAGGAAACAAAACTCAAGAGTAAAATAAGCTTTGTTTATGAAATAAAAATATTATAGAATCCATCAAACATCCTAGTAGGACTATTTTTAAGCAATCCATCATAATTTTATTTATTCTTATCTAAATAAATTTTATTATTTTGAGTAGTCCATATTATTTTTATTTAATAATCTCATGATTATGTATATACACATTTCAGCGATATATATTTCATGCCATTTTTTTCTTGTCAACTCATGCAGCGCTGAGTGAAATGAGACTTGTGCAAGGCTCATAAGCAATTTGAACTCTTGTCACATGAAAGATTCTTTCATACTACATAAATATGATAACATATTTGATATTCAAGTTACCACAAGATTATTAATAATCATCTATGCAATAGAATACTTTTCAACATTCATATATCATGTAATAAGAATCAATTAAAAAATTGACATTCAAAGAATTAAACTTTTTATAAAAATAGAAATGCCTAAATAACATTATCTTTTTCTGAAAAACATATATCTTAGAATTTGCATGTTTCATGTTTGTAATGCATGCAAACTCTTGCACACACAATATTACAAAACACATGACAATATCATGAAACAACTAATTTAATAAAATAAGAAATAGGACTCATACATCTAAACATTAGAAATATCAATTTTTAAATATAATTTAAACTGCCATAATACTATTTTAGGAGGAATCAAGTTTACTATTTTATGGCTCTAAACAGATGTGATAATGTCTCCAAGGAAAAAAAGTAATGACGATGTCGTGAAAATTTTTAAGAGAAAAAATATCTAGATTAAAAAAACATGAATCTAAAGAAAATATTTTCATCTTATAAAATTTTACATCATTCGTAAAGAAACTTCTTATAACATTTATATCTTTTCATTTGGAAGGAGATGCTATTATTCTAAACTTCTTAAGGTGGTGGAAGGATGTCTTTTAAGATTACGTCCAGAACCATACTTTGGTTTTCATTGACATAAATGGAACCAAGAAAATTCATAGAAAAAAAACATTTCATATTGCAACATTTTATTTTGTTGGAAAAATCATGTAATATTTAATACCTTTTTCAATTGGACGAATACTATATGTTGGAATCTTCAAGTGACGAACTTTGCCACACTGTGACGATTTATAAAAGTTTTCACCGAAAATGATCAAAACATTGCCATGCCTAATAGAAAAGAAAGAAATATAGAAAATAAAATTAATCAAAGAAGATGATTATCCTAGCAAGAAGTATTAGTTTAAGAAAAAGATATTATTGCATTTGTCATGTAAAGATAATATAGAAAATCCCTACTAATTTGGAAGACCAACAAAAAAATAATATCGAGATTTATCATGAATCACGATAGACATATTTGTCAACCTTCCAAACATTTCGAGTTAATTCAAGCATCTAAATTGCATTGGTCTACATTCATGTCCTGTCATGTTGGGCTTCTCACCGAGAAGAGAGAACAAATGAACAATTGCATGAATGTAAAAAATGGCCAAATGATAATGTTGAAAGATTCTTTCATGCTACTCACAACTGGTCCCTCGATAGTATTTATAAGTAATCATTTTGTACAAAAAATCATGCATAGGAACAGTTGAGTAATTATAAGTGGTTAGTATGCATAGTGCGTCCAATTAGTTGCTATAAGGAACTGATCAGTGATTAGGTAGTTTTCAATTTATGAAATGTAATTTGATTATTATTTTGAAATTTTATTCAATGTAATTGACTTTTCTTTTGTCGACCCCAATATTTTATAAAATTATGTATTCATTATATAATAATATAGCATGTCTTAACTATTTCTCAAAATTAATCATTCAATATTTTTTAGTTATATAATTAAAACATAATCAACATATATAAAATATATTTAAATTAATTCTTACATGATGGGGGGGGGGGGGGGGGGGGGGGGGGACGTATCAACATATCCATGTGCCACATAAATGTCGATTTGCCATAACATATATACTACATCAATTTTAATATAGAATAAATAGATAGATCAATTATACCATGTAACTAATTTTATTTATAACTACTTGGAAGAATGATAATTTTTAATAAAAATATTACATTAAAAGTTTATTATGGAGTTAACTGTGCCAAATTATATAATTATATAATTTAATATCATTTCTATATTTTAAAAATGACATAATTTGAAAAATCAGATATATAATTTATCAATTATATTTTATAAAGGAAATCTAAATATTATGCAATTAGAGAATTTTATAACTGATTTTAGAAATAATTATAAAATATTTTTCATAAATAATTTATAAATTATTAATATGTTAAATAGTTATTTATAGCTTATTTAAAAAGTAATTGTCAAATAATTTTTTCCTTAAAGGACACTTGTCAATATAATATTATGCCAAATGTCACATTCTCATGCAAAGTACTCTCTTTAATATAATACTAGTGTGATGGCCAGCACGATGTGCGGATGATGTGAATTTAGATGAATATGATATATTAAATAAATAAATAAATATTAATTTTGATATATTTTAATATTAATTAATGAATATGATACTTATATATTAGAAAAAAAATATTAGTATATCTAATTCCCTTTGTATCTCATTTATTTTCTCTCTTCTTAGAAAATAGTATTATCATTTAAATTAATATAAAATATGTTATCAAAATATTAATAATGTGGAGTTAATAATATAATACAGTCGTATAAGTATTATGGTAAAAAAAGTTAAATTATTTGTATTTTTTATTTCTTAACATATATATAAATTTAGTATAATAAATAAAAGTTAAGCAGAGATGGCAAATTAGAAGAAATCTAATTCTCACAATAAAAATATATGGACATTTTGATTACAGATACAAATAGATCATGGTGAGGCTTATAAATATAAATATAAATAAAATAATATACTGTAAAAAATTATTGCATTTGGTCACTGATTATGTTTCAAGAAGAAATACAACTATATTAAAATGTATAAATAGATATGATAATGCTTAAAGACAAATAAAAAAATATTCTTCAAAATGAAAATAATTAAACAAATGTCTAAGACAATTTAAAAGGAATCCAATTATCACCGATGAGAAAATGCCAGATATAATATGGTTGTAAAAAAATATGGTCAGAAGTTAAATAGCAAGGTGAATGAAATATCTAAGAATTGATCCTTATATTACTGTTATATTGTTTATATATTTTTAACATTTTATTTCCAATAGATGGATAACTTTTTTTTTTGCTCAAAAGTTGTAACTAATATTTCGTTTTGGGTCAGTTAATAAGTATATTTTTTTGTCGATCATTTAATAGGTGAATATTTATTTATTTGGTTGGATAGATATAGATACTTACCGATATCTTGTAACTAAACCATTATTTTCTTTTTAAAATATTTCAAATTAGGCTGCCATGATCTATCTAAACAAATATTGTAAGTAATTCTAATACATTAATCATAGGACATGTCACAGTTCATAATTGTGCGACATTTTATTTATGTTTTATATATTATTCTTTCATGTGGCTCTCTTTCACATAACATTTTTTCTAACATGTATATTTATTTATGGTTACGTAATTAGTTATGTGATTCAGTAAATATATATTAATAGAGTTATGAATAAAGTTATCCATTAATCCAATTAAATTATATAATTAATGAATCTTGTAACAAACTCGAATTATTATATAATTAGCATATTTATTCTAATAACTGATATATTTTAATTTATAATTAATATTTTAAGCAGTTAGATTGTGTAGTTACATTGCAACGTGTCATTTTAGTTTCAATTATTATTTTTCTAATAGATTTTTTGGAAAATTTTATGAATGCCAT
This sequence comes from Pontederia crassipes, assembly GCA_030549335.1. Lineage (NCBI taxonomy): Eukaryota > Viridiplantae > Streptophyta > Magnoliopsida > Commelinales > Pontederiaceae > Pontederia > Pontederia crassipes. Next base: position 11,992,430 of record CM060183.1, read on the forward strand.
GTGGAATAGTTATCATATTTATAATCATAACTGATATATTTTAATTTATAAATAAATTTTAATTAAAAATTTATAACTAATATAGTAATTAGTTATTTATAACTGATTTAAAAAATGATTGACAAATAAAATTTTCATCAATAATTAGACTGTCAATAATCTATATGTATTAATAATATTCCAATTAATTACAATTCTTAAGGACACTTGTCACTTTCTACTTTTGCCAAATGTCAAGCTCTCCTTGCAAACTTTTTTACTTTTAATATAGTATAGATAGTTTTCATAAATAATTTATAAATTATTGATATGTTAAATAGTTATTTATAGCTAATTTAAAAAGTAATTGTCAAATAATTTTTTCCATAAAGGACACTTGTCAATACAATATTATGCCAAATGTCACATTCTCATGCAAAGTACTATCTCTTTAATATAATATAGATTCTATCATTCAAATTTCTAATTTTAAATTTTTAATGCAAAACTAAAAAGTTCCAGCTGAAGCCATTTTTACTTTCCTTTTTCATTTGATTATATTAATCAACTTTCTATTTTTGCTTCTTTTCGTGCAAAACTTAAAAAAACGGATTGGTGCCTGGTTCAGTCAGGTTCAATTCAAATTTTTTTTTTATCATTTCTGATTTTCAAGCAAAACCGAACTAATTTGACATTCAGTTCGCGATCGAACCAGGTTTGATTCAATTTTTAAAACAATGATCAAATCCTCTCTCTCCATATCTTATAAAATCCTCTCTTTCTCTCTCGTCTCTCTCTTGCATTTTTTGTCTCCTCTCTTCATATCTTATAAAATTCTTCCTTTCTCCATATCATATTTTATCTTAAAAAAAAGAGTTGAACTCGTTTTTTTTAATATTTCTGATTTTAATGATGAACAAAATCAAATTTGTAAAATGTGACGAGTTAAATCGTCGGCTTCGCTTCTCGAACTAGTTATAAAAAAAATTCAATTTACTAACATCCAATAGGTGAAATTCTTAGCAAGAATATTTTACATATAATAATTTAAAATTTTTTTAAAGGAGGAGAAGCTAGTTTTGACTATATAATAATATTTTGGAAAATATTAGTTTGTCATTTTTTGAGTTAATCGTAGTTAAAATTTAAGCCAAGACGTGCAAACACCCAAACAATCCAAAACTTTTTGCAGCATTATTAATTTGAGGCATCTTGCTGTCTCTTCTTCCTCTCTCTGATCGCGCCACAGAATTGGCCAACCCATTGAACCTGAACAGCTTTGGGCCAATAGAAGTGACCCGTTCCTTTTTGTTCGTACACACACGCAGCATGGTCCCACATCACTTACAACTTCCGACACGCTCGCAGGAATTATTCGGAAATGACAAAATAAATAAATAAAATTATTATTATTTAATATTTATAACATTAGTAGGATCGAGGGGACAACCATCAATTATGTACTTGAAACATATTTCACACTTTTTTTTAAAAAAAAATGGTTCATTAACGAGAAAAGGATATGCTATATCCTCCTAAATTAAGAGGATTAATCATCTTAATTATCTCACAATGGTATGAAGTGTAATTTTATCAAAGTTTTGGGGCAAATTAAAAATGCGAGTATTAGAAAGATTTTTAGACTAAATATTTAGAAGAATGTAGCATTTTTGCGAGAAAAATATATCATTGCATTGAAAACGAAAATGAAGGGCAAATTACTCGAACTATACTTTAATTTAAAGTGGGATAGCTATCAATTCTTTAATTTTAATTTGTAATCATATCATTCTTGAAGTTTTAATTTCTTGCGCGTGTTATCTACCAATAGTAGATTTTTCGATTATACTACTAGTGTGACACAACAAAAAGTAATAAAAAATATAAATAGATAATAAAATAATATAACCGATTAATAAAAAGTAAAAACAAGAGTTGGCAACTCCCTTCCCCTTCGGCAGGGGATGACCTGTCATCCTCTCTATTACATGTGCCCCCCCGTGACAATAGGGCGAAGCTCCCCGCGTCTGCACCCTAAGCACCGAGGCCATTCTCGCCGTCCAGACCCTCAAGCGTGTCTTCGTTGCTAGCAATGAGCTCAAGGTCGACAGTGTCATCACCCACGATCTCTCACATGTTGTGAAGTCTGACCTCCTTGCGACCCTCGTCGAGCTCCAGCACTTAGATTGGCGCCTCGCCCTGAAGGCCTTCGTCGCCACCGTCGAGAGCCCTGGTACAAAGTCGCTAATCTCTCCATCTATGCCAAAATGGCCTCCACATTGTTATGATGCTGTGCAGCTGGCGAAACTATTGGAGGAGAATGGGAAGGAAGACAACTTCTCGCCGTGAGACAATGTCAAGGGATTCAATAAGTTCCTGACGACATTAATGGCGTCCAAAAGAGGGCAACTTGTGGCAGATGTGTAGAAGGATATGAAGAGAGGTGAATGCGAGATCAACAAGTTCTTATTCATGATAAGTGGTTGGGTAAATTTTACTAAACGCTCTTCGACTTTACCCACTTTTCCAACTCTATTTTCCAACTTACTTTGTAATTAAACTGTCCTCCAAGTATGAACTTATTTCACCAACTACCATTTTTATTTGCGATCGTCCATTTTCGGTTGCACGATCTGTATGGCATGTTTCTTTTCTCCCCACGTGCAAGTGTTCACCGTGGTATGCTAAGATAATGTTAAATAATAATATAAAATATAAAAAGTTCTAAAAATTTTTTAAAAAATGAGGGGGCGTGCCCTCTCCCACTCTCCCAACGACCACATGAGCATTGATCGACACTCAGGCAACTGGAGGGAGAAGAGGAGGCACCGTCGTGCCCTTCCCCTCTTCGGCGTAAGAGAAGAGAAGGGAAGGGGGGACCGTCCGTCCTCCTCAGTGCCCGAGCATAGAAGGGGAGGAGGAGGGGCTTGCCCTCTCCTCTGGAGGCGAAGAAGAGAGGGAGAGGGGGAGCCTGCCCGCTTCCCTTCTCCTCTCCAATGTCAAAGAAGAGAGGGGGACGCACCCCCTACCCCTCTGTGCATGGGATCACACACAGAGGAGGGGGGGTGCCCCCCTCTCTCTCTCTTTGTGCGTGTGATTGCATCCAGGGAAGGGGGCCGTCCCCTTCTCCTATCCTCTTCGACGCCAGAGAAGATAAGGGGAGAGGGGTGGTGCCTCCTCCTTCTCTGTGTTCGTGAACATCAAAGAAGAGAGGGGAAGGGAGTGACTGTCCCTCCTCCTTTGCACAGGGTGGCTGCCCCCTCCTCTTCTTCCTCGGGTGCTTAGCATCTAAAGGGAGAGTGGGAGGGGGCACTTCCCCATCAATTTTTTGTTTTTGAAAAAAAAATATCTTTTATATTATTATTTTAATATTATCTTAGCATTCCACATTGGATATCTACATGCATGGAGGAGATAGAAACTTACTACGTAGATTGTGCAATTAGGAAACATGTGATCACATGTAAAAATGATAGTTGGTAAAATAAGTTTATAATTAGAGGACAATCTAGTTACAAAGTAAAATTGACGAAAAGAGTTGAAAAAGTGGTAACGTTTGAGGACATTTAGTGAAATTTATTCATAAGCGATTTGAGGAGATTGGGGGCGGTCACGGGCAATGGGCAGGGACGAGATGATGATGAGGTTGTGTTGGCCCATGCGGAGGAGGAAGACCTCGATGAATTAGTGGGTGAGGGCGGTGAGGTTGCAATGGTTGAGATCGTCACCGTTCTATAGTCAGTACCCGAAGACGAACACCGAGAAGGGTCCCAATGGGAGGAAGAGGTGATGACTGCAGAGCTAGGAGACGATGGCGGACAACACGGTGGCGATGGGTGGCAAGGATCTCGATAGTGTGTTCACTGTTAACATCCTCAACCCTTGGATCACCTTCTTCATTGGGACTTAGGTGTCTGTGATCTTCTTTAAGGCACCCGAGTCAAAGGTGAGTCAACCCCCTCTCTGGCGAGGGGTGGCAACATGAGGTGTCCTTCTTTTTTATTTTTTATTTTTTATTGTGACATATCAACAATGCAACAGGAAAATTTGTTATCAATGGTAAGGAGAACGCGACGTGAAAGATTTCAAAACTTAGAGGATATTCTAATTACAAAATAAAGTTAGAGGACCATCTAGATATTGAACTAAAATTGGAGAACGTGGCATCGACAATGCAATCGAAAAACCTACTATCGATGGTCAGGAGAACATGGCATGCAAGATTTTGAAACTTAAAGGATAATCTAGCTATAAAATGAAGTTAGAGGACCATGTAGATATTAAGCTAAAGTTGAAGGATGATTTGTGTAATTTAGCCGAAAGTGAGAGACAAATTTGATCTAATGGCTTTATAAAAGTTTCAACATTCTAAATTTCCTCATCTCTTTCTTTTTTTTCTCTCTCTCATAAATTAGTCACCCACCATTCGTCTCCTTCTCCCACTCTCTCACCCATCATTGTGTTAGAATTTGAAGTTCCATTCATCTTTCATTTTTCACGATAGAAGTTCTTCAAAAGAAAGGAGATGTCAATGGCTATTAAAGCATAGAAAAGATCGAGTAGGATTTCTTGATAAAGATACATTTTATAAGAATCTTTATTAAAATAAATTAAATATATTGTTAGATAAATTCCTCTCATTTAAACTAACATTTATATGAGAGTTTGAATCTCATTTTAAAATTATATTAGTTTGTTGTTATAAAATAAGAGATTTTAGATGAATGATTTGTTCTAATTCTTATTAACCATGTAAAATGAAACCTTATAAGGTTGAACGATTTATGACGATGTGAATATGCCAAAAACAATATGTCTACATTCATGTCCTTTACTTTAATTAGTCTTATTAATAAGTTTAAATTATCCAAAAATTATGAATAATTTAAAATATATCTTGAAGTCATTTCATTTGGAGTTGTATGTGAAAAGTTATGACTAAAGAATTGACGTACTGTCAAACTATCTAGGGTAGTAGCGTGACAACTTATAAGATATACCAAAAGTTTTGCACATCAAATTTTGTCATGAAAGTTGTTTAGTAGGTATATTATTAAGTTATATTATTGCAAAAACTAAATTCATAAAAAAGATGTCCCTTTGAGGATATTATAAATATTTTTAATGTCCAACTTCCAAATTGCTAAACTTGAGCAAGTAAGGTTTATTGTAGAAATTTATAAGGATAAATGTCAAGGCGATAAAACAAAAAAAATGTTATTTACTTATGAGTCTAATATGAGAAAAGATTGGAATCATAAATCTGAAGGTCTAGTGTCAAATATATCCATTTTCATCTAATTATCCAAGTAACTTGTAACAAGTATTGTCCACATTGTTAAGACCTCAAGTGAACTATTCGTATGTAAATATAATAAATTCAATTTTTATCAAATGTATCCATTACCGAAAGCAAGCATGTTTTATCTAATTGTCCAAGTAACTTGTAATAAGTATTGGACATATTATTAAGACCTCAAGCGAAGAATTTTAGGGGTGAGCACGGGCCAGGGCGACCGGACCGACTCGGATTTTTTGAGTTTTCTCCCGACCCGGTTGGTAACCGGGTTGGGACCAGATTATAATCCGAACCCAGTCCCGACCTGGTTAAATATATTATATTAATATTAAATTAAATATTATTTTTTATGCTTATTTAAAATAAAATTTATATTTTATTTGGTATATATCTTAAATATACATTATACTATATTATTATATATATAATTTAATTAATAGTTATCATATTTATATAATAACATTATTTTTTTACTATTTTTTATTATTTTACTTTTTTATGGTCAAACTAGGTCAACCGAGAATTCTCGATTTTTTGTCCTTTGTCCCGGACCCGACCCAGGACTAGGTCTCTTTTTTTGGAAACCTAGAGCAAACTAGGTCGGGACCGGGTCGGCCAAGACCTAGTCCCGGACCCAGGTTTTCTCACCCCTAAAGTATTTTTATATAATTAGAGTGAACAAAATACATATATCATTTTAATCAATCCTAGAATGAGCACTTGATTTTGAGTATTTCATGAATTTGATGTTAATATTGAATGAAGGTTCATCTTGATAGAGTAATGATGCCAAATGTGTATGAAAATTTTGGCTCTTATGTGATGAAATGTTTACATGAAATACGATTAGTTCATACTTAATTATGGCATTCTTATGAAATCTTGGAGGATTCATGCTTAACCTCAAGTAGATGTAGCATGCTCTAGAACTATGTCATGTGAACCCTAGATTGCAGCCAAAAAGATTAAATGTATAGGAATGAAAATGAATTAGAATAGGAAGGGGAAATCATGTTGATGCACTCAGTATGGTCAAGCCATAGCGAGGTGCCACGGTCATAGCAGGTTCACTACAACCATATTTGGAAGAGGGTTAGGTTGACCCTATCCCTGATGACTTCGATATAGCTCGTGCTATAGTCCATAGCGGATTGCTATGATTAGAAAGAGCATTATTGTCGAGCCATAATGGTTTGGCAGATGGGCCAATTATTGGGCTCTTCGACCCACTTTTGTTTTGATTATTAATTAATCAATATTAATGAATAGTTATTAGATGGTTATCCTTGATTTACTCTTAATAATATTAAGATACATGATGCTATGTCCTTATAGATAATGCTTTAATTGAATATGCAATACTACATTTGGATGACATGCCATGATTGTTTTATGACATGCTTGACTGGCCTATATTTGGAATGCATGCTGAATAGATTTAAAAGCCATAGTGCACTGAACTAGAATATTGTTGTTTAAACTTGACCCTTGACGAATTGGATTCATTATATGATTATTGCACCTGAACATGGATAATTGGATCGGCATCCTTCAAAGTACCAATGGGGTGCTAGTGCAAAGGAATATCAAGTACCATGATGTATGAAATTCCCATTAATATTGTTCTTTTTACTATTTGCAAAACATTAAATTAGGAAGTTAAAAAATAACTTCAATTGAATTATGAAATGATTTTTTAGAACCTATTGACCTCATTGTTTATTGGGCATTAAAATGTTTAATGCAATTGTTAATGCTAGTCATTGGTTGATATTAATATTGGACATCGATTAAAGATAATGCAACAGGGTACCCTTTATACAATTCATAAGAGATGAGTTTGCTCTATATTTGAGTTCATATAAAAAAGGAGAAGTGATATGGGTCGATGACAATCTCATGATGACAGATTGCATATCAGGTCGGTCTTAGCATTTGAGTCCTTTTTTTATGTTGGTGTCTACTATGACCATAAACTTATTCTATGAATTTTGTTATGAACTTATGTTAGTATGAATTATGACATGTTTATGTAGACTTAGAGTCTTATTATGTCATCGGACCTTTTGTCAAGATATGACATTATTTGTTATGCTTTCACTATTTATTATTATGAATTATGGCTTACTTTATATATATTTTTGCTACTTATTTATCCATCTATTGTCCCTCATGTGACGTTGCTCAAAATTTTCTCGTGACACGGGTCATGTGATGAATGTCAAGGACGTTACAAATGAAGTAGAATTCCCACTAGTTAGTCATTACTTACTAATTTATTGGGATGCCAACATTCACAAATCATTTAAAGGTCACTGAAAGAAAACGACAACCAATTGTAACTATTAAACAAACAGAAATGTTCAAAAGTAAAGTATACAACAATGAGATTATTCATCATCTTATTTTGATATAATTTTCAACTGCAAATTTATCCATTAACTTCGAACAACAGCTCACTGCAATCAATTTATGGTATGGGATCTCATATGTATTGAGCCAATCTAGGTCTAAATATAGTCTAAGCTTTATTGACCAAGATTTCTATAACGCCTCACGCTCACGAAAAAAAATAGAAGATGAAGATGAAGAGCCGAGCCCTTCGTCTTCCTTTTCTCCACCTTCTCTCTCTTCCTCTCCCCTCTTCAATTCTCTACCAGTTGTAGAAATGGAGAGACAGGAGGAGAGCAAGGGATATCCCCACCTTCATAAAATCCCCTGCTCTGACCTCCTCTCACGGTTTTCCCTTCCTCTCTCTCTCACTCACTCCCTATTCCTCTCCTTCGGCGCGCACGAGCAACCAAGGACGAGAGGAGACCACTGATGACACTTCCGAGTGCTCCAGCAGGACCTTCCGGCGAGGATGACGTAGGAGACGGTGGCAAACAGCAGCAACGTACATGAAGATGAACCACACCGCACGGACGAACCCCAAAATCATAGGCTAAAAGGTGTGTTGTTTGAGATCTGGGTCATGGGGTAATTTCAGAAGGAATTTGCATACCTTAAGGATAGATTCGTAGTCAGAATTCATGTTAGAACAGGGTATGCAAAGATGTTTCTATGAAGTTCTTAGTTGATTTCTATAGATCCCATGCTTTAGCCGAATGGTTTCATGTGATGCTTCAACATGATTATGTGATGAATGATTTGATTCGATTGTTAGTGTATGAGATTTATGAATTAGAATATGTCTTCTAAATCATGTTAAATGTTATGAATCATGTTGGTACAAGTTTATTATTATTTGTAGTGAAAAATTGATTGAAAACTTAAGAATTTCACATTTTGTCAAAAAAAATGGTCAACCGATACCATTTCGGGCGTGTTTGATTCAATTCGGCAAGACTGCTGTGACAGCTATAACGAGCGACCGTTTCTATAACGGTTGACCGTTATAGAACAAAATGGAAGTCCGAAATCCTTTCGAACGATCGATCTGGAAAATGTCGAGACAATGAAGATATGACCAATCGGGGGACCGATATTATAAATAGTCGACCATTTTGGGTCTCCTCACAGGAATAACTTTCGGAGAAATCTGATCGATCGTCGACGGATAAGATGACACTATTCATAACAGACGACCGAATCCCCTCAAGGATGACCAAAAGTATGATTATGAAATGAATGAAGAATGAAGATCAAACGATCGACTGCTACTTTTTTGGTCGACTGAAAGACTGATAAACAGACGTCCATTTCCTCTTGTCGCACGACCATTGATTGTGACTTATAATGGGCGACTGTTTTACTAATGGTCAATCGTTATGTGGACAGAAAAAAAATATGACTCAAATCGAACTCTTCTGATTTATAAAACTTCTGTCCACCTGATTTGTTAAGAATGAAATGAACTTAAAGAAGATTCGGAGCTTTGCGACCTTGACCAATTTACGGGATGGAAGATATGTCCACATAATTTAGAGCTATGCTCCATACGATTTTGATCGATCTTTGGATTGAAAAAATGTCCACTATGATAAGGGAAGCTAAGCGAGCCCTGAACAAAGCACTTCCTTATGGGTTACCATTTGTCCTATCTAGATGGGAGTTTCTTCCTTACGGATGTTTCCTCTTGGTACGAGGTCATCCCAGCTCGACGGGGCTGACCGTGACACTGATCACCCACTAGCCCATGATGATCTAGATAGTAGCACTACGAATGTAGGCAATGGTATTTCCTAAAAAAATGAAGAGCTCTTCCAAATGAAAGAAATAAAGAAAGAATGAATGAATGAATGAAATGACGAAAGAATGAAAGAATGAATGAATGAAAGTAAGAACTAAAGAATGAAAGTATGAATGAACGAATGATCTCAAATAAACGAAAAAACATGAATGATGAGCAAGTGTTCAAGATGCTTTATTGATCCTTTACATTGATCCATTTTTCATCACATACGATTTGTTTGTTTTACTCCATGCTTATTCTGATGAAATTATCGTATGACCTATATGAACTCACATTTAACTTTATGCTAACGGTTGAGCTTGCTCCTCTATGTGATCCCCACAGGTACATGATGGTTGCTCATGACATGATAGTATGTGCGTGGAGACTTCGCTTTGGGTAGTATATGCATATGGTTATGATCATGTCTAGTATGAGTCGTATATTTATCCGTTATATCAGATGGTATATCTATCTGGATGGGTCTTATTAGGTCATGGTCAACCATAGGTGTTTTTATGTTTAATACTCACACTTTTACTTTTACTACTTCAGACATGAGACTATGAGATGTATCTTTTGCTTCCGCACTATGTTGTATATCAAGACAATTTGTCGCATTTTCCCTTTGGCTTCCGCATTGTCCTCTAATTATTATTTATTACAATTGATAAGTCTTCCGTTGTTTGACCATTTGGGTCAACAAAAGAGTCAAATAAAGAGAAGAAAATGATAGAGCACGAGAGGAGATCACACCACATGATGGGTCAAATTTCGGGGCGTTACAATTTCAATTCAAAATGATTTTTAATTTTTATATAAATACAATATAATTATGTAAACTAAATACTTTTTCATGTGATAATCTTGAATGTACTTATCTTATTGCATTTGATTATTAATCATATTTAATAACTTTATTAGTTGTACAATATATTTATAATAATATTATTATATCTTTTAATATAGATAGAAGAAATATCAACTTATCAATAGTTGATGTTTAACGAGGAAAAACTTATCATTGATATTAAAAATTATATTTAACTAAAGAGGCATTTGGTTGCTGAATAAACATCATAACATTTCAATATTCTAGGAATATAGGCAAACATCAATTATAATAGAATTATTTTAATCACACTTTGAAAGTATAAAACCATCTAAAAAAATGTGAAATAATAATTTTTAACCCCAAAATAAGAATATAATTATTCTTCTAAAATAGATGAATACTTAGATTCTCATCTGTTTTTAGCTTTCCCAATCGTATTTTATATTTTAAAAAATTAATCATACATTGTTATGTTAATAATATTATTATTATTATATTGAATACCAACTATGCATAATAAATATTTTATTTATAAAATATTATATTTTCAAAATTTATCCTATTCAAAACCCAAAAATGCAATAAGAATATACTTACTTTTCTAAAAAAAATATGATATCATGTTATTTTATTATTTTTAATTTTATCCCACAACTAAACGGCCATGAGAGTCTACTACCTATATGAAATCCTTTTTTTTGGAGTCTAGTGAGTCTAGAAAAATTTTAAAGAAGTAAATTAAGAAATTAAAATGACAAATAAAAGTTAGATTTAAGATTGACATATATATATTTACTCTTCACTTGAACATAATAATTCTGATTTATAAGATCATATTTCTCGAGGAAAAAGTAGTGTAGTGACACACTATTCCACTCGTAAGCTTAGAAGTTACTTGTTCGAATCTTATTAATACAATTTTTGTGCCAATTTATTTTCAATCATTATTTTCTTATACTAGATTTATGGATCTCCCTTCCTGATTAAAAAAAGATCCTATTTTCCTTAAATAAAAGGAAAAGATATTCCCCTCAAAATATGGACTACTTATTTGCATAGAATCTTGCACTTGACAAAAAAAAAAAAATGGCAATGGAAGAGTCCAAAACATGTAACAAATAATGGTGTTGGTAGCGACCAGTGAGAGACAACAGTCCTAATTGGATTCCTTTCTGATATCCGGAGGCCATGTCCATTAACATCTATCTCATGGCTGCCCAACAAGCTTTGGCATTACTTTCTTTCTTTTCGATCACAACAAAGAGACTTATTATAAAAATGGAGATTAAACTAAAAATGCAATAAAGAACATGATGAATGAGAAAAAAGAATCACAAGGTTAAACTTAATCATAGATCATCTAGTGAAAATTAAAACATCGATTTGTAGCAAACAGATAAGAAGCCGAAAAAAAAATATTGAGGAGGTCCCCGTTCTAATATGCCAACGTTTTTTACTTTCCAATCAAGTGATGTGTTAAATGATTTCGTTAATTAAATATTCTTTACGCAGTCTACGGTAATAACTAAATTTATAAAACAGTTCGAATTAAATTGGACCGATCTACTATTTGACTTGTCCAAATTTGTGTCGTATCGGCATGTCCCGATTTTCAGTCACACTAGTCTTGAGCCTATCGACATATTTTTGAATTTGTGTCGTCATATGATGCCAATATTTTGGTTGATCGGTCTTAGAGATGAAAATTCGTGGGTGCCGTCCGACCCGGTAGGTGGCCCGCACAGATTTTGGCTGTACCAGTTCGATTCGAGCACGATCACTTAGTCGGGTCCGGTTCAAATTGTGTCGAATTATTCAATAAGATGTTGAGTATGGCTTCACACCGCTACTACCTGTTCCAATGAACACAATTTTTTATTATACAATTAAATATTTAATCATATATTATATGTCGTATAATTATGTTATACATATATTTAATCATATACCATAAAGTTTATAACTATATTATATATAAAAATATTTATTATGATATATAATAATCATAACATAACATATTATAATATTATTTTATTATTATTATTATTATTCATTAGTCTAAATCTTAGGGTAAAAAGATATGATCAATCTTTTATTTTTTTATTTTCCTAATTTAATACATACAAAAAATATGAGCGGCCTGACTTAACTGGGTCAGCCGAAGTGTCTTCCGACATGACTCGACTGTGCCGGTCTGAGGCACAATGAAACCGGATTTGACTAGTGCGGAAGCCCATCTTTAGCCAAACTACTTAGGTCAACAAGATGTCATTTTTTTAAGTTTATAATAATAAATGATAAATAATGATAAAAAGTAACTTGTTAGTAATTCTCAACGTTGTTGAAACTGGATCAGATCGGACAGTTCAATTGATTCAATCGCGATCCGGTCGGTAATTCGGTCCGGTTAGGTGTCAAAATTAGTTTTGACATTGAGTCGGGCAAAACTTATTGAACCGACCGATTGAATTGGACCGATTCAATGCGAATTTTGGAAAAAATATTTAAAAAATAATAAAAATAAGAAAGTTAAATGAGAAAAAAGGAAAAAAATAGAAGAAAAATTAAAGACGAGAGAATATCATATATATACAATTAAATAGGAGTTGAAATAAAAAAAAGATAAATATTTAAAATTGAATAATATTAAAATGGAAAATTATCAAAGGACATAAAATAAAGGAAATTAAAGGAAAGTGTTAAAAAAAGAATAATTTAAGATAAATTTTATTAATATAACATCTATCATCATTAAATAATATATATTAAATTATTAATAATCTATTTATATTATCATTATAAAAAATTTAATTAATAAAAAATATATTATATTATTTTTTAATAAGTTATTAGTACAATATTCATATATTATATCATATAATTTATTCTATATATTTATAAATATTATAAATAATATTATTTTAATAAAATCTGATTTAATCTAATCGAATTCGATCGGACCGATTTTAACGCGACTTAATGATAAGTCTGACCCGATCGTTGGTCTGACTCTAAAAACATTGGTAATTCTGAACATTCCTAGGCCGGGCGTAGATCGTAAAAAAAAAAAAATTCACGGTGCCATATCATATGTGCTATGCAGAGATGCAATTTCTTACTTTGCATGACCCAGGATCACGCCCATGCAATAGACGCACGGGTCAACTAGGGCCCGTCAATGCAACCTTGCCCGGCCGGAGCTGTGACCATGGTTTGACGCGAATTTCGTTGTGATCTCTACGATGCACCGATCAAATTGATGACTCACAACAATCGTCTGTAAAAATATATATATATATCAAATCACTTATTAAAATTTATTTATCAAATTAATTTTTTAAATTTTTATCGTTACACTTTTTCATTTAAACATCACCTCAAAATTTTCTACTCTCTCAAAATTTCCTTAGCAAACCCAGCCATATAGATTTCATATTGTAAAACGGAGCTGGAATGGTTTTATTTCGTTGGGACCTTCAAAAGGAAATAGTTTGATGCACAGCAACCAAAATAAATCTCTCACAAATCACAACGATAGGTAGGTGACTGGGTGGCCTCCATAACACTATTTCATTCGTCCCTCAAAATTTGAATGTAGAAACACCATTTTTTTTAAGAAAATGTTATATCCTCCTAAAATTTTAGTCTAAACATCTTTCTAATACTCACATTTTTTAAATTACTTCAAAAAATTGTTAAATTTACATTTATACCATTATGACTCAATTAGGAGATTATATCCTTTTAAACTAGGAGGATATAGCAAAACTCTTTTTTTATCTTCCGATTACTTTGATAATCTGATATCATTATCTAATTTATTGTCAAATGATGATTTTAGAGAATCGAGAATATCCCCACCACTAATACATCTTTCGCTCAGTTAAACTAATCATTAATTTGCGTGCTTATTTTGTTAACTGAAAATGGTCACATCATTATTACAGTAGAACATTTTATTTATTTGATTAATTATATCCTTATGTATCATCTCCAAATACCAAGCTCATCTTAAGTGTGATCTAACACTTTGTTCTCAAAATTATTAACGTTTTTTCAGCGATATAATAATAATAATAATAATAATAATAATAATAATAATAATAATAATAATAATAATAATAATAATAATAATAATAATAATAATAATAATAATAATAATAATAATAATAATAATAATAATAATAATAATAATTATTATTATTATTATTTGGAGTCAGTCAGATGTGGCAATCCGGTAATTCCGGGCAGGTGCCGTGCCGCCATCAACCATTCCATCCGTCCGTCCGCCTCTTTTCTCAAAAACGTATCCAAAGTCCTCCCCCTCCCCCTTCGTCTGTACGCAGACGCAGACAAAGGACAACAAAAACAAAAAAAAGCAGCGGCATCAGCTGCTGCAGGAGCGGTCGCTCGCTCGTCTTCTTCCCTTCCCCCCTTCCCAGAAGAACATTAAAAACCCAAACTCACACGAGCACGCCGTCGAGCATCTCCACCGCCCCCCCCTTTGGGAATGCGCCTTCGCCGCCGGCGATGAGAGAGGCGAGGGAGAAGAAGGCGGCGACGTCCATGGAAGGGGCGACCGAGGAGCTGGAGCGCCGCAGCCAGTACCTCAGTTCCTTGATCAAGCGCACCAAGGTCAAGTCCGACGATGCCACCGCCGCCGCGACCGCCGGCGATGGCCACCACCGGCGCCACGAGAAGAAGAACAACGACGCCGACCTGCCGTCGTTGCAGCGCGAGCGGCACCAAGAAAGGAGGCACCTCGAGTCGCCCCTTCAGCAGCAGCAGCAGCACCACCAGCAGAAGCCGCCGGCGCCAGCACCGCCGCGGCAAGATAGGACGAAGAAGTGCGGCGATCACGACGCAGATGACGGAGATCTGCAGGAGGAGCTGCGGAACGTACGGATTAGGGCTGCCGACATGCCGGCGGCACTGCAGAAGCGGGCATTCAAGTGCGCCCGGGAGGTGCTCGCGGCCATGCCGAAGCTAGACAGCAAGCGCCTTGCCCTCGCTCTGAAGAAGGTAGCTCGTGTACTGGTTTCATTTATTTTAGCATTGAAATGATTTAGATTCTAAAGCATTTTCTTGTTGATCCCTCGTTTTCATTTTCTTCCATGACTCGTCAGATGTGGTTCAATGCTGTGAGTCCTGCAGGGTTATCAGTAGGAAAAATGGATTTTGACCGGAAGTTTCGGAAATAGGTTTAGATTTTGCATTCCAATTTGAGAATCAATAAATAGATCCAAACGTCGATCGTGGAAACTTCTCTTGGAATTTATTTACAAACAGAGGTTCAACTTTAGTTTCAGATGCTTTACATTGCAATCTTCACATTAAATGAACGATTCATGTAATGAAGGAGAATATTGGGGTTATGGAGATCCTTGTGGTTCTAGATTACAACAAAATTATCTGTTTTTTTGGACTGCGCAGTGACCACTTACTAACTTCCAATTCCGTAGTGAATTGTATATACAGCCGTTATTCCTAGACTTGAAGGGTGATGATGTGTTGACGGTACTCTGATGCAGAGACCATTCAGCATATTTATTTTTCGATTTCTTTCGCGTTTTTCTCCATATATTTGGAAGCTTACAACAGAAATAGGCTTTTAGTTTTACATTTAGAAGAAGAAGCACCTTTGCTTATAATTCAACAATCACACCAATTATGAATGTAATACACTTCTTTTTTACTATCACAAATATCGCATTACTAGTGAAACTGAACCTAAGGTGTACTGTGTTACAAATACCCTTGTTTTTTCTTGAATAAGTTTAGTGTTGTCAACTGCTTCAGTATTATTTTTTTTTTGAGAAGGAACTGCTTCAGTATTTTAAGCCTTGTTATGAAAAGTTTTCTAAATATTTAGGACTTTGCTGATTCAGACACCTAAGTCATCACCTGTTTGGCATCCATTTCCATGTCATAGTGAACGTTGGACATGCAGATATGTGTCCCCTTGCTGATTTCTTTGGTGTGACGTACACTAGTTAAAATTGAGAGTGAAGGTAGCTATAAGCTATCCTTGCATAAAAAATCATTTAGAGGAACACTCTTAGTGGTGTGATGCACACAAGTTAAAATTTAGAATGAAGGTAGCTATAAGTTTGTTATCCTTGCACAAAAAATCATTTAGAGGAACACTCTTGATTTGACACACCCACATATTTATCTCTTTGCTGACTTCTGAATTTGGAAATGAATTAATGTATCTGTTGGTTATTTATCTCTTGTACACAAATGCATAGGAACTGTGAAAGGTCTCCAAAAGTTTAAAATTATTTATGATAGTATGAAATTGATTCATGAAACACGTCATGTCAGGAATGCATTTTCCAAAACATGCTAAGGACCATGTGCTAACATATTCAGGCCTAGGATTTAGTAACAAGTAGAATTAAGCAGGTGATATTTTTCAATTGAAATCAGTTCAGAGTGGCCTATATTGATTTATTTATATCTTAACATATGAATTGTATTCTTTTGGGAATAGAAACAGATGTTGCCTTTGTGAGGGCAGCGTATGCAAAAACATCGAAATTTAAGCGTCCAATTCTAGTTGTCTCTGGTGCTTATGGGCTTCTTGTATCTTCTACAATGGATCAAACAAAGTATAGATTGCATGAATCTAGTGGGTCAGCAGGCTAGTCTATTTATCTGGGTTCGTCCCACTAATTAATAATGTTGGATGTATAAGACATCTCAATGAGTGTGCAATATGTTGAGCTACTCATTAGGGTATTGCGAGCCAATAATGTTATCTCAGCAGATCTACTGAGCAAATGTTACTCGGTGAATAGAGTTGGACATGATGAGATTCTGGTATAAGAATGAGAAGAGCATCAAAATAGTTTTGATGAGATTTAAGATGAAATCACATGGCAGTTTCCCATTGCTCCCTTGAATCAGTTAAAGTTATTTCCAGTTAAGTTTATACCTTGGGCAGATTTTGTACTGGTACAAGAGGTAGTTTTAGTTCTAAGCTTGGCAGGCGAGCTGGGTTCTGAAAAATTGGTGACCATGTATTGTTTTTTCTAGCAATTTTTAAGGATATTCATTGTTGTCATTTAAACAATAATGGTTGGAATTTCCTATTGATATTATCAGAAATACTTGGGCCTAACATCATAGAAATGCTCTCTCTAAAATGTTGAGTAGAATTTGAAGCAATGTTTATATCTAGACGAGTAACTCCGCCTATGTTTTATAGCCGGTCCCAAGCCCGGATAAAGGAGGGTTGTGTTAGGCTTCGACAGCCAGCGTAAAACT
Source organism: Pontederia crassipes (assembly GCA_030549335.1). Taxonomy (NCBI): domain Eukaryota; kingdom Viridiplantae; phylum Streptophyta; class Magnoliopsida; order Commelinales; family Pontederiaceae; genus Pontederia; species Pontederia crassipes. The sequence goes on from CM060183.1 coordinate 12,009,989, forward strand.
CTGTCGAATCTCATGAACATGAATCAACGAAGCGCCGTATGATCTATGTAGCCGACCCCACCTAGTGGGATAAAACTTTGTTGTTGTTGTTGTTTATATCTAGACGAGTGCGTTAACTGGCTATTTGTGCACAGTTATGTGGAATAACATATATCATTCAGTCAAATAAGTGAGGCTTAGTAGTTGCTTCCTCGAGGTGCTTCATAATCCTTCATATAATGAACTGACAAATTACCTATTTATGCATCTCTGATAACTTTTTTTCATTGCAGGAATTTGACTCGGCGTACGGTCCTGCTTGGCATTGCATCGTTGGGACAAGCTTCGGTTCCTATGTCACACATTCTTTAGGAGGGTTCTTATACTTCTCTATCGATAAGGTCTACATCCTCCTCTTCAGGACTGCTGTTGAACCATTAGGAAGTTGACAAACCCACATTACAATAGACCATCTTAATGATGTAATATCTAATAGACCATCTTAATGTTGTAATATCTAATAGCAGTTAATATGTGCATGACCACGGCTTGTAAAATTGTATCTTCAGATGAAGACTTGAAATGTTATTTCCTTTTGGTTATGCGATATGCACAACAAACATGCACAGTTCTCATTGTCCTTCATGCACCTAGTATTTACTGTGTTCTTTGTAGTTTTCAACTGCATGCCAAATCACATAAACCTGCATGCTCCTGGTATCTTTTCCACGGTTCTATCAAGGTATCCGTGCGCAGATTCTTATGTAGTACGTATGTTTTAATACATACATATCTATATCGATATTTAAAATTTCAAATTGTATCTATTCCCCATATCTATCTGTATCTTATTCATACATACATATATGAATAAGATAAAGATAGGTATGTAGACTTTTTTATTCTTGAAATATATAACTAAGCTATTAATTTATGGGGTCGATGGATCTGCTGCTATATGTACCTGTATTAGCTATATGTGATCTCACTTCTTTTCATTACAACAACAATAAAGTCTTATCCTACTAGATGGGTCGACTATATGAATCATACGACGTCATTTCGTTCTATTAATAATTAAATATATTATTCACCTTTTTCTTGGTCCACCTCATTTCACCACCCTTTTCTTTTCATTAAAAGGAAAAAAATTATTTCCCTCACGAAATCTCGTGTGTTTCTCCCCTCTTTCTTACTCTCTTTCTCTCTCCATAGCACAAATTTGCAATGAAACAGAGGCAGACCACAAGCCCAAGCGATTTTTTGGTCAGCATGGAGACCATAGCTTGAGCGAACATGGACAACTTCACGGCGGTAGTCTTTCAGATCTCTGAGAACGAGGACCACCTTCTCATCCGCGGCAATAGGAGTCCTTCAAATCTCGGAGCATAAGGATCACCTTCTCTCCTCGTGTAACAGTATTTGTGAAACAGATTGGATTTCGACACACCTAAAGCATAAAAGAATTGAAATTAAGTCCGAGGTCTTTCAGTTTTCTTTTCTTGTGAGTATGTTTGGCAATGGAGCTAGGCGGAACCACCGTTTAATTTCAGTCAATTCCATCATAAAATCGAATTTAGAATAAAAAATTAGTTCCAACTTTTTAATTCTATCAAAATAATGAAACCGACTTACTGTAGCTGGAATATTTTTTTTTCAATTTTTTGTGACGTGATAATTTTTCGGCTTTATTTGTTCTTTTCTTCTTTTTTGCTCTCTTTTATCATTTCTCTCACAAAATAATTTATTTATTAAATAAAAAAATATTTATTATAAGGGATTACTATAATATTATTTATTACTTATTACTTTATTAATTTTTTAATATTTTATTAAATATTATTTATCAAAATAAAATTTATATTTCAATAATAAATGTTTTAACTAAATATTTTTAATTAAAAAAATATTTTATAATTTTATTTTTATTTATAAACAAAATTATATTTCATATTTATAATACTTTTTTTTAATTTAAACATCTCACTAAAATTAATCTATCACATCTACTTTTTTTTTCTATTACATCAACTATATGGTTCCACATCATTACATTTCATTCCATCCTAAATACATTCTGATCTAATCTATCAATTCAATTATTCACGTGAAATTTGGAAGAACCTCGATCTTCGGTTTCTTCTAACAAAGACGTCATTGTTTAATGCCGCTAGATCTCACCGTAGGACATAATGGTGAAGTTTCTAGATATCAGGTATGGAAAAGCCTTCTCTCACCAATGACATATTTTTTATGGTTGCCACTATAGTATCCAGAGTGGTCAAATAAAAATCCAAATCTATCATCATCCGACTAATTTGTGTTGTTTCGAATTGCATGCATCATGTTTCGAACTCGATACCTCCTTAAAGCGAGGATAATCTATTTGCCTTTTCACATGTTTTTCTTCCATGGTGCATTGGCATGAGAAGAATTAAGGCTGTTAAGGGTCGCGGCATATTCTTTTATCCTTATTTATTCATAATAACATTTTAGTAAATCTTTGTTACTCGAAAAGAATTACATTCATGGAGTTTTTTTGTTGAAAAAATCAAGAACATGTCATATGGAACCAGACTAATATCTTTTAGAATGGTACATATATATAGGGATTAATGGAGGTGTAACACCCTTTGGTGTAACTTTGTGTAACACTTGAATCTGGACAGTTAGATCTAACTAACAGTCCAGATTGAACAACACATTTCTCCCCTCTCCTACGACCGTCGCTGCCCCCCACCCTCTCTCTCACCTACGACCTCTCCCCGGCAACCGTTGGCCCCCTCTCCCCTGTGATCGTCGGCACCCTTTCGCTTGTGCCCTCTCCCTGCGATCGCAGCCCCTCTCCCCTCCCCACTCCCCACTCCCCACTCCCCTGTGATCGCCACCCCTCTCCCCTCTCGTCTTCCCTTCCGGCCGGCAGGACAATCTTCCCCACCCTCACAAACATCGGTCGGCAACCCCCCAAGGTCTCCGACCCACGCGCAGGTTCGGATCGACGATGGAGAGCTTGGATTGACGATGACGAGTTCAGATCGATGATGGCGAGCTCGGATCGACGACACACAGTGCTCGACGCATATCTAAATTAATGATGGGGCGCGGATCGGGGAGCGGAGGCAGTGATCGGAGGAGTGAAGAGAGAGCGGAGAGGAGAAGAGATAGTTGAGGGCGGAGTTCGCAGGGCTCGATGACGACGATAACAGTGACGACGATTGTGCTCGCAGGGCTCGATGACGATGCTCGCAAGGCTCGAGGACAATGCTCGCAAGGCTCGACGACGAAGCTCTAGTCGTAGGCGGTGAGATCTGGCGCTCGGTGGTGGCGATCAGAGGAGAGAGAGCGCGAGGGAGAAGAGAGAGTCGAGGGCGTCGCCGGTGGTTTCCGGTTGGGGAGGTCACAACGTTGAGAGCGTCACCGGTGGTCGCTAGATGGGGAGTTCGCAGCATCGCCGGTGGAGAGGTTGTGATGGGGGCGAGAGCTCGTGACCGTTGGATTAGATCCAGATAATTTCATCTGAATCATTGGATCAGGTGTTACACAATGTTACACCTAAAGGCATTACACCTCCATACATGGGCTGTTTCCGTTTTGTGTTGCGGTTGGGCCTCTACTTCGATGGGCTTGGGCTACAAAAAAATGCTTGATTGCAGCCTAAAATATATACCAATTGTATGCTCTTTTCATTTGGGCTTTACCTTCCAATTAATTCTTATTATCATCGTCAATTTGTACATATATCTGTCTTTGGTTTAATTTGTTTTTTTAATCAAATTAAGCTCATGATTAGCAACGAAAAATGACTCATCGGGCCGAATAAACGATTCCTTGGAATGGCAGGAAAACCTTGACATATAACTAACTCATTAACTATTTCTATGCTTTCTTATTTAAAGTAAAGTCATAACCTTTTATGTCCTTTTTTATTTGTTCTCAAGTATTAATTGGGGATGAGATTAGAGAGGCAGGAGTCGATGTACATGCTGATGGGTCACCTTAATAAGCTCTCTCCATTTTCAATATATGTTATATGATATATTGTATTCATGACACATCCGGCCTTCTTTCGTTTCTTTTTTCTTTAATATCTATTCAAGACAGTGTGGTGCCAACAACACTTTGCATTACCAGATTCGAAGTCTCAAATTATGCACCTAATTATTATATATCCGGGTCATGAACCGTCCCTTTCTAGCTGAATATATATCTCAGGGATATCATTACGATATGTGTTTGTTTCCTGCATGTTGTGGAGTTTTAATCTCATTTGTTAGTAATGTACACTAAATACTAATAGTGGTTAGGAGAGAAACAAGTGAACATAGAGAAACTATATATGATCGTGCATGAATGAAGTGGAAGGACCACCTCTAGTTCATTAATTAAGTTCTAAGGTAAGAAGTGCCATCCATACATGTAGTTCATATTTCATTTGTAATGGAGTAGAGTAAAAGGTCACTGACCGCAGCGCAGCAGTAGCTGGATAGTAGTAATCAATAGCGAGAGATACATATGTACCAAATATCTGATTTTTATGCATACATAATATTAATTACCTACATTTGTTCATATATTAAATTGGTATAACGAATACGAGTCCAACTTTGACCCTTCCTGTCTTCCTTGTTTCCAAATCTTTTCAAAATATTAGCTTTGGATATTGTGATCTATGGACCTGACGTGAGATCTTGTCGCCCACCAAATACCAATACGAACTTGAACTACTTCTCTCATGAACAACTGGTCGTCTTAGTTTCAGTGACGACAATAGGGAGTGGAATTGTAGAAGAGGAACTAAAGAAGACTGCTTAGCTCATGCATGATGTTATACCCATCTTCCTCTCTCTCTCTCTCTCTCTCTCTCTCTGATGTATCCATTATCTTAAACTGTCGAAGCTGCATGCATCATGTCTGTGATCGCACATGATCTTCCTCTTTCGATGTTCGGTGCCATGCATAATTTAGGGCTTTGCTGTTCTTTGGGAATCATTTTACTTCTTTTGGTATCAATTGAAGGCCTTAATTACATTGCATGCAATGAGAGATTAATGGCCTAACACGAAGAATTTGATAGAAAGATGACTCCGTTTAAAGTTTAGATTTGGCTTTGCACAATATCGTTAGCACAAGTCGACAATGATACTTAGTGAAGTACGTCAAAACCATGTTCATGTGTAAATATTTGGTGGCTAATGATATATATATATATATATATATAACTTTAGGAAAAAAGAGAGAAAAAGAAAACTTTGACGAGTACCATATAGTCCTAGGTTTGGTAGGCAAATTGAGACATAAATATTGATGAGTCCTAATTACAAAGATTAAGAAACTTAGAGTTAATGCGGCTTGGACGTATCTGGCCGGTTGGTCAAATTGACAAGCACTTGGCTTTAAGAAATAATAAAACAGATAGCTCGATGTGACCAAGAAGCTAAAAACTTTCAAAATTCCTTCTCAACTATTAGCTAGCTGATATGCTGCATGGACTTTCAGAAATGTCGAGCTACATTTAGGTCATAGCTAGCGACAAGAGCTCAGATATCTGCATTGAACCAATATATTGATTTCTATATATGAAAGATATAAAGTCACTTGTAAATGACTCATGATCTGTTTCATATGACACTCTCTATCCTCTCTCTCTCTCTATGCATGGAAAGATTGCCAAAGGAGACCAATATATCAGATCATTACGTGTGTGAATACGTACCAATACTTTGACTCCTGTCAGATCATGGACATTGTAGACCATATTGAATCCTTAAAAAAAAAGCTTACTGTTAATTAAATGATGAAATGGATTTTGGTTTACATATGTTCAAGAAATCGTTTGTTTCCTAATCGCTTGCAGGTGGCGATGATGTGTTTTTTTTTTCTGTGGTATAAAAAAGTCGCATTCTGTATGCTCTCCGTGCATGCTTATCTTCAAGCACAATTTCAGTGTTCCTTGATATGTCTTACAAAAAAAAAAGAAGAAGAAAAAAAAAGGAAAAGAAAACACATCCATTAATGCTGGCCCATGTAATGACTAGCTTTTATACAAGTACTTATGGTGTATATATTATTTAGGCTCAAGCATGCATATATATATATATATATATATATATATATATATATATATATATATATTCTTATGGTGTATATATTATTTAGGCTCAAGCATGCATATATATATATATATATAGTGATTTAATGAAAACAATCTTTAAGTACTATTATGATATCATGTCGTCAAGAAAATCTCACGAAACCAATATCTGTGATTTAATTTCAGTTTAGATTCTCCAACTCACTAGCATAACTTTACTAATCGATTATATCAATTAAACTTGATTTATTATCTATGATTTAATTTAGATCTCGTGTGTGAGCTCTTGCAAAGCAAGCAAGGACAGATGAGGTGGCGCTATCCAAAAACCGACTTCCCACGTGCGACCAAGGGAACCTCTGCTGTTGACACGTGTTCGTGATGCTTGGACTATGAAGCAAGAGGTCCCATGCAGATGGCTTCTGTCTATAAATGGAGGAGAAGGTGGCGAAGTTGTTAGGCTCCTCCTCCTCCTCCTGTCGCTGCTCGTTTTAATACAAGTGGCCTCCTTGTGGTTTAAGAATAAGAAGGGAAAGGACTGTTGTGTTTGTCTGAGAGAGAGAGAGAGAGAGAGAGAGAGAGAGAGAGAGAAGCGTAGGAATAATGGGGAGGCAACCATGCTGTGATAAGGTTGGGTTGAAGAAGGGGCCTTGGACTGCAGAGGAGGACAGGAAGCTGATCAGCTTCATCCTCACCAATGGCCACTGCTGCTGGAGAGCTGTGCCCAAGCTCGCAGGCAATTAATCTTCTCTCTCTTTCTCTCCCTCCCTCTTGATCATTAAGTAGTAGTTTCGGTTTCTTCTCCCATGGCTTTGTTTGAACCGGGCCAACTTTGACGAACATATTGTCGATCGATGCTGCAGGATTGCTGAGGTGTGGTAAGAGTTGCAGGCTGAGATGGACGAACTATCTGAGGCCGGATCTGAAGAGAGGTCTACTTTCGGAGGCCGAGGAGCAGACCGTCATTGATCTCCATGCTCAGCTTGGCAACAGGTAAATCTGATAAGATTGAACATCTGTAATTTTTGTTTTTGAAATTACGTCTCATTGGCCAGAAGTTAATTGGCAAAACCTAATTAAGGGCTGATATATTACTGTCTGGCAGAAAACAAAACAAAAAAGTTCTACACATGTTCCTGCAGAAAAGAAATGATATGATAGCAGACTTTGGATCGATTGATCCAAGCAATTCATAGAAACTGGCCATCTAAATCTTATTCTATACACTGGATCGAAGCCATACAACTAAATGACAAAGGTCATTTTTTTTTTCTTGCGCCCACAGATGGTCCAAGATTGCATCGCATCTTCCTGGTAGAACAGACAACGAGATAAAGAACCACTGGAACACACACATAAAAAAGAAGCTTAGGAAGATGGGCATCGACCCCATCACCCACAAGCCCCTGATCGCTCAACCAACGCACGTCCAGCTGCAGCACGCCGACTCCGAGCAACAGCAGCAGATGGAGCGCCCTTCGTCCGAGCGTGCTGATCAAAACAACGACGCCACTGCTGATCAGCAGAATCCAAGATTGAAGCTTTCTCACCCCAAGGACCTGGTGGAAGGGGTCGAAGCGGCTGAGATCGCCGGTCATGACCATGATGCTGTCATCACCAAGTCTCCGGCAGGCTTCAGCATTGACGAAGTTCCGATCATGGAGATCGATACCATATTAATGCCCCCAAGCGCATCCATCTCACCATCATCCTCGTCGTCGTCATCATGCTCCACTTCTTCCAACTCTCCTGTGCAGTCTGATCAGATGGAGCTTCCATGCGTGGACTGGTCGGATCGATCAGCACTGTGCATATGGGAAACTGATTGCTTCGCTGAATGGGACTTCCTCTCCGATGAAGGTCATGGAAGGCTAGAACATATCAATCCTTTCGTCCAGTGCCAGAGAGCTGCCTTGGATCAGGAGTCCTGGGAGTTTGATCTCTTCTAAACAATCTGCATGCCCGAATGGCATCCCATGCATGCATCATCCCCTTGATTCTGTAATCTCTCTTCAGATAGACAATAATAATTAAACCAAATACACAATGCAACATTGATGTCAAGTGATGATTGGTAGCAGATAGAAGAATGGAGAATGCTTTGCACGCATTCAGGTCTTTTTCTCTGAACTGTGGCGATTGTCCCATGTCAAACAATGATGAGGCGGAATTAGGCAGCGGCTTTAGAATTAATGGATGGGTCAATGTAATCCACAAACCAATACGTGAAGTCATGAACTCTGCACTGCAAGGAAAAAGTGATCACTTGGCTGCAATCATTACAATGGTGCTTCTAATTAAGTTTGATTAGGTACTTAGAATCATCAATCAATTTAGTCAAAATTTATACTCCATTCTCGTTCAAATATCAAAATAAGTCAAGCGAACCTACTTCAGAGCTGCTGTCATGAACTTGTGCAATGTGGGAACGTAAAAAAAGTTGCCCCAAAAAATGTTGGTGCGTTTTCACTGTTGATTGCAAACAAGGATGAGATGAAGTCACGACTACTCACAACTGGACGATCAGATTAGACGTCACAGATGTGCCTTTTGACCCTTTCAGCCTTCTGGTGTACTCACAACGTCTGCTACACGCGTTACATTTTAGCTGTTCGTGAGGTCAAAATTATAAGAGTCTCGTGCATAATGATGTCGCAGGATATCGCCGCCTTCGTGTTTCTTCAATTAATTATTTCTAATTTTCTGCATTTAATTATGCTTTTATTGTGGTCAGCTTGTTGTTGATTGAACCCAATGATTGGTTCTCATGGATCCAAGCAAATTTTTATGTGTGTGGTGCAAAATGATACGAACTGCTATATGTGAGTAAAAGAACTTTCTTATATTTGTTTCAACATTTAAATAAGAAAAAAAAACTATATTGTAAGTTTTTATGGTGCAGAGTAGTATACTGCATAGAGCATTAAGTTGATCAATCTACCATATAAATAATTCTTTTAACCAACAATAACTAACTAATAGATTGATTATGTTTAACTTTTAGCTGCGTAGTACACCTAAATGTGCTGCACAATTTTTGTTCATGCACAAATGTTTTGTCCTTGGAATGCCGGATTCAGATAAAAAGAAACTCATGCGATAAACAACAAAATAAGAAACATTTGTACCGTGTACCCTTTTTTTTTCACCCTCCACCTTGCATGATTTCTATGTATGGTCCGAGCCACAAAAAACATAAATTAAATAATATGTTCATACGTACTTTTCAAACCTTTGATTCCATCGATCATGATCACGCAGTTGACTCCATGGGCCAAATGTTTGGTTTGTTGTGGCAACGTACTCAGCAGCTTCCCAAGTATATATAGTCATACACAAGGATATATATATTCCAAACCTCCGTAAGCAAAGATCATATATTATGATAGTGACGCATTGAGTTTGTCACAAACGGTTTTATAAATAAATAAATATATATATATATATATTATTTTTGTTTGATATATATCTTTATTAATAATTTAGAAGATTATTAATATATATTAAAAAATAATTTTATAATATAACAAATTATAAAAAAACAATTATATTTATTATGAAAGATAATAACATGCGTAAGTTGTAAAATTTAAAAAATAATGAATATAATTATTGTTGATCATTTGAATCACATTATCATCTAATATAAACTATTAATATATATATATATATATATAATGTAAAGATGTTTAATACGCGTTTGACACGAAAAGTGTTTCATAAATGCATTAAATTCATATCGATTATATATAAATTAAGGGTTAAATATTATGAATTTTTCTTAACTATATATATATATATATATATATATATATATATGATTTTTGAGGTAGCTTCGGATCAAATTCCATTCAATTACAAAATACGAAAAGTTCATGACATACGACCAACTTCGATCGATGTCATATATCATTAATTGCCTCTTCGAAATTCTTCCGTCGATCATTATCTAAAAATTTTGATTTTGCTAAAAAGCCACTTTGATTTATGGGACACGGGATCATAACAGCACCATACATATTTCGCAATGCCTGCGTCAAGAAGTGATATGCACACACACGCACCAACCTCTAGATTGGACTACACTACAGATGTAGAAACTGATGGGAAAATCCGAGAACAAGTAGAGAAGATCACAGAGAGATTGCAGAAAAATAGAGGAGACACACGAAATTTACCCAGGTTCACCCTTGAGATTAGGGCTACGTCCTGCAAAGAGGTTCCACTATATCGTTTAGGTTTACAGCCGCCACCACAAATTACATCAGAAATTAGGCTATTAATAGTCTCTTCAAACCGGGTTTAAAACCCAAACAAACAGAGAAAAAACCTAATCCGAACCACACGGGCCGGCTAAACAAAAGCCCAAAACCCGTCTAGATTTCGGGGGCACTGCCCCCGAACCCCCGCCCGCTCACCGGCGAGCGGGACCGCCGTCGGGGGGCGGGGCCCCCCGAACCTCCCCTTTCGTTCGTACGCCAGCAATACTGTTAATTGGATAATACTCAGATTCCCCTAAGCTCACGTGGGCGAACCCGGTGTGAGAAACAAGGGGCCCTGAAGTATTCACCAACTCTAACATTCTCCCACTTGGTGGATACTTCCACCAATGAGAGCCTTGCCAGCAACATTCTTCTTCAAGCCGACAGCAGTAGAGCACCACTCAAACTTTACACCTGTAACTGCTTTAGTCAGAAAATCAGAACTATTCTCTGTTGTATCAACCTTTTCAAGCTGAACCTCTTTCTTTTCTACCTTTTCCCGAATAAAGTGGTATTGAATGTCAATATGCTTTGTGCGTGAGTGAAATGCGGGATTCTTAGCTAACTGAATAGCACCTTGATTATCACATCTCACCTCTATAGCACCTTGCTCAAATCCGAGCTCCAAGCACAATCGTCGTAGCCATATGGCCTCTTTTGCAGCATGAGTAAGAGCCATATATTCTGCTTCTGTAGAAGAAAGTGCTACCACGCTTTGTCTCTTGCTCATCCAACTTAGTGCAGCCCCAAATAATGTAAAAACATATCCGCTAGTGGATCGTCTACTATCAATGTCTCCACCCCAATCAGCATCTACATGACCCACAATATCAAGCATCTTTCCTTTCCTTGTACCTTCAAAACACAACGAAAAATTTGAAGTTCCACGAAGGTACCTGAAAACTCTCTTGATAGCATTCCAATGTTCTCTGCCTGGGTTAGACATATATCGACTCAAGACTCCCACTGCTTGGGCTATATCTGGACGCGTGCACACCATGGCATACATCAAGCTGCCCACTGCACTTGCATATGGCACACGATCCATCTCTTCAGCTTCTTCATCCGTCTTCGGGCATTGCTCTGCAGAAAGTTTGGTTCCTAGAGACATAGGAGTACCCACTGGCTTGCAGTCCGACATGTTAAATTTCTTCAACACTTCTTTTATGTACTTCTTCTGTCCTAGCCACAACTTTCGCTTCTGACGATCCCTTCTAATCTGCATACCCAAAATAAAATTCGCTGGCCCTAAGTCTTTCATCTCAAACTTCTTGGCCAACAAACCCTTCACTGAATTCACCATCTTCATACTGTTTCCAATCAGCAACATGTCATCCACATACAATGTAAGAATGACAAACTGATCTCCAACTCTCTTCACATAAACACAATGATCTGAATCTGAACGTACAAACTTGAGTTCGAGCATGTACGTATCAAACTTCTGGTACCACATCCTTGGCGACTGCTTCAATCCATACAGAGACTTCTTCAATTTGCACACCAGCTTCTCTTTACCTTGAACCTCAAAGCCTTCTGGTTGTCTCATATATATCTCTTCCTCCAAGTCCCCATGAAGGAATGCCGTCTTTACATCCATATGCTCTACCTCAAGATTATATGCTGCTGCCAGAGATAGAACAAATCTGATTGAAGTCATTTTCGCCACGGGAGAAAAATCTCATCATAATCAACTCCCTCAACCTGAGAGTAAGGTAGCCTCGCCTTGTACTTCTCTACAGATCCATCCGGTTTCAGCTTTCGCTTGAACACCCATTTGCAACCAATTGCCTTTCTATCCTTAGGCAATTTACACAAACTCCATGTTTCATTCTTATCCAGTGACTGCATCTCATCTGCCATAGCAAGCTCCCACTGATTTGCATCATCCATAGACCTTGCATCTTTTACAGAACTAGGTTCTTCTCCGATGATGCTCAAAGCATGAAACGAACTCAGAGCACTAAGAGAGTATCTCAAAGGTGCTCTTCTTTCTCGTGTCGATCTCCTGAGAACTGGTATGGTAGTACTAATATCTGGGTCTTCATCTGAATTTGCATCTTCAACTTCATTAACCGATTCCTCTTGATCCGGTTCTATAACAGACTCAACTGAAGTATCTTGTGCATCCACCTCTGAAGTTTCAGAATCAGAATCTTCTTCAAGCACTACCACTTTCTTAGGTTCATCGCATTTTTGAACTTCAATTTGGGAACGTGATTCACGGAAAAACAACATCCCTGCTGTAAACAATAGTCCTTGACTTTGGATTCCACAGTTTGTAGCCCTTGATCCCTTCCTTGTATCCGACAAATATGTTCTTTTCAGATTTACTGTCAAGCTTACCCCACTTTTCCTTGGGTATATGAACATATGCGTCACATCCGAACACCCGAACATGAGACAAATTTGGCTTCTTCCCAAACATTGCCTCATAAGGTGTCTGATCCTTCACTGATGAGGTCGGTGAGCGGTTCTTCAGGTAGTTTGCTGTGGCTACAGCTTCTGCCCAGAATTCTTGCCCCAATTTAGCCCAACTCAGCATACATCTGGCCTTCTCTATGAGTGACCGATTTAACCTTTCAGCTACTCCATTCTGCTCAGGTGTATATGGAGTTGTCTTCTGCCTAGCAATACCATTGTCCACGCAGAACTGCTCAAACTTATCTGAACAAAATTCACCTCCATTATCTGTACGAAGAACCTTGATCTTGCAGCTCAATTGATTTTCCACCAAAACTTTAAATTCTCGAAACTTATCGAATACATCTGATTTATTCTTGATAAAATAAATCCAACTGTATCTCGAAAAATCATCTATAAAAGAAACATAGTACCTGGACCCTCCAATAGATGGAGTCGGAGTTGGTCCAAAGACATCACTATGAATCAGTTCGAGAATCTTCGTTGCTCTTAAACCTGTGTGTTGAAAACTGACTCGGTTCTGTTTTCCATGGAGGCAATGTTCACAGAACCCGAAGCCCACAGAACAATCCGGAACTCCTTCTACCATCTGACTTGATGTTATAGTGGAGAGTCCTTTTTCACTGATATGACCTAATCTCTGATGCCACAACATAGATTTGCTGTCTTCATCTTCTTTGGCCTCTTCAGAAATAAATCCGCAGCCCACAGATATTGTCTCTCCGAGCAACTTGTACAACGTGCCATAGCGAACCCCTCGTGCAATTACAATCGACCCTCTGATCATCTTGCACGAATCCTTGTCGCAACTGAATATAACACCCGAGTCAGCCATTGTACCAACAGATAATAAACTCATACTCATAAGTGGTATATGCATCACATCTGGTAGAGTCTTCACCGTGCCATCATTCATCCTCAACTTCACCCTGCCACGTCCAACAATCTGAACTGCAGTGTCATCTCCGAGCATGATATCCCCACCATTATACTCCTCATATTCACAGAACCAGTGTTTATGAGGCGTCATGTGGTACGAAGCACCAGTGTCGATAAGCCATACATCTTTATCTGACTGTGCCGTACATGCAGAAGCCACATACATATCTCCTGCCTCAGCCTCCTTTTTGTCCGAGGTTGACTCAGCTTCTTTCTTATGAACCGGCTTGTTTTTGCAATCTCGCTTCAGATGGCCCCACTCTTGACATCTCCAGCATTGCACCTTCTTATCCTTACTCTTCAAACGCCCACGAGATTTGGATCTTCCTCTCTGATTTTGATTCCTTTCTGGTTGCCTTCCTCTGGCCGCCAGCGCCTCCATACCAGAACTTGCTGATCTCTTTCTCCGTATTTCCTCTGATAACAAGGCAGCACATACACTTTCATACGAAAGTTCTTTATCCCCACCACCAATCACAACAATTAGATTGTCCCATGAATCCGGCAGCGAACAGAGTAACGTTATTGCCTTATCATCATCTTGAAACTTAACACCGATTGATACAAGTTGACTGATCACTGTGTTAAAGTTATAAAGATGAGTAGAAAATGAATCACCCTCCTGCATCCGAAGATTGTACAATTTCTTCCTCAGAAATAACTTGTTAACCAACGACTTACTTTGATATAGGGATTCCAACTTCCTCCACAGATCTCTGACAGTAGGTTCGTCCATCACATTCGTAAGAATTGAATCCGCGAGACACAGCCGAATCAAACCCTTCGCCTTTCTATCAATCCGATCCCACTCTTCGATCGCCTTTGGAACTGCCTGACTGGAGGAGGTCTCGTCCGCGACCTTCGCCGCCTCCATGTCTGGTCTCTCCTTCTCGATTGCCGTCCAAAGATCTCGATCACAAAGGAGATCCTCCATCTTCATCTTCCAGAGATCAAACCGTGTTCCATCAAATTTTTCTATCTCGATTCGCGACCCTCCTGACATCTCGAATAAACCCTAATTCCTTGAACAACCTGTGCTCTGATACCAATTGATAGGAAAATCCGAGAACAAGTAGAGAAGATCACAGAGAGATTGCAGAAAAATAGAGGAGACACACGAAATTTACCCAGGTTCACCCTTGAGATTAGGGCTACGTCCTGCAAAGAGGTTCCACTATATCGTTTAGGTTTACAGCCGCCACCACAAATTACATCAGAAATTAGGCTATTAATAGCCTCTCCAAACCGGGTTTAAAACCCAAACAAACAGAGAAAAAACCTAATCCGAACCACACGGGCCGGCTAAACAAAAGCCCAAAACCCGTCTAGATTTCGGGGCGCTGCCCCCGAACCCCCGCCCGCTCACCGGCGAGCGGGACCGCCGTCGGGGGGCGGGGCCCCCCGAACCCCCCCTTTCGTTCGTACGCCAGCAATATTGTTAACTGGGTAATACTCAGATTCCCCTAAGCTCACGTGGGCGAACCCGGTGTGAGAAACAAGGGGCCCTGAAGTATTCACCAACTCTAACAGAAACCATTGGGCAGTCCACGAGTTTCCACTGTAGAACTAAAATACTTGGAGTTTCTTAATTTAATAGATCGATTCTGCATATATATGTGTCAAAAGTTAAATGTTGACTAAATGATAAATTATTTATGAGACAAAAAAGGAGTAAAGGAGAGATGTAATTACAAAATTATATGACTATTAAATTATCAGATACGTTTAAAGAGGAAGCAAAGAATGAATAAAGTTGATTTTATACTAAATTTTTTTAATAGTATTATTGGAATTCTCTAGAATAATTCTATATGGAAAGTATTTTAGAATTAATATTATTTTTGAACATCCACATATGTAATAAGAGAAGTTAAGATATAATGAAAGTGAAAATTTTGATTCTAACATATTTTTCTAATTTATATACTTTTTCGTACTTTTAAATTTGTTATCATAAAAAGGGAGACAATATTGGAACATAAGTTTAATGTGTTAATCAATTATATTTTGATGATACAAATTTTGAATAATTACATTTAAATAATTAAAGTGTGATAAAAGTTCAACTTGAATAAAATACTCTTGTAAATTAAATTTTACATTAACTTTTTACTATGTTCTAATTACTTTTAAATTATATCATGACTTTCTTAATTTTAAATTGAAAAATAATAAAAATATAAATTATTAATTTTTTATATAATATATATTTAAATTAGAAAACAATATATTTTACTGAAAAATAAAACAAAATTATGCCAATACATTTGTGTAAAAAAAATTAAAACAATTGCCATCGAGTGAAAAAAATAGAAAAAGAGTGAGGGCAATTGCCCTTATCTCTATGCACAGTGAGGACAAATTTCCTCATCAATCTTGAGCGGTGCCCGCCACATGTGCATGGGGTGGGCGCCGCCCTTTAGTGGAGAAGGTGGCAGGGAGGGGCGCCGACCCTTCTGCTGTTGTGGATATGGATAGGGGTGGCGCCCTCCCTTGTACAGTAAAGGGAGAGTAGCGCTCGGCCCCTCCTATGTAAACATGGCGCTGACCCTCCCTTGTGTTGTTGTGGATATGGATAGGGGTGGCGCCCTCCCCCGAAGAAGTTGGCACTCTCCCCTACAACATCTTGTCTGACGGTCGACCTCCGACGATGGAGGATGAGGCAACTAGGAAGGAGAAGAGAAGAGGAAGAAAGAGAAGGAGAAAAAAAGAAATTTAGAATTTATTTATTATTAATATGAAAGGTTGAATGGTTTATATTTAATATTTTTAATTTGATGTTTGATGATATATTAATAAAAATAGGGGATGGGGATTTGGGGTCTCCGCAAGGCGGGGTATGTTATCCCTGCTTCGATCCCCCAAAAGAGGATGCGAGAAAAATTTGCCCTCCATCCCCGACCTTGCGAAGAAAAAATTCTTTGAATTTGGAGCCCTAATCGGGGATTCTCCATAAGGCCCCACGAGGTATGTGGGATATTGTCATCCCTAATCGACATCAAACACGTCGAGACAATGTCACAAACTGTCGACACTAGTTACCTCACAATAACCTCAACTTAGCGCCATCATAGCATTTATCTTTGATCCTTATAACGGTTTGATAGAAAGAGCAAATAACCTGACTTGACTAAGAAAGAGCAAAGGACCAAGACCGGCTTTGATCTCCTTTAGCAAGGGGCAGAATGGCTTTCAAATGTGTATTCATTGTTGCGAGCCGACTGAAGAAGTAGATTTGATTCCTTTGCCTTTTGCCTTCCTGCTAACCTAATACCCTTCGACTATTATCTGTTGCCGCCTCTTCTTCTCCTCCGATCAAGGGAACAAGCGGAGGCTCGAAAGTCGGAGCGCTAGGGCACTTGGAGTTTTCTCACTCGGGTGAGGTTTAATAAAAAAAATCAAGTAGGACAGTGGTGACCGCGAATGGCTATAGTTCGTCACTCACGGTATAAAAAGAAGTCAAGAGCTTTCCTAAGCTAAAGCGCTTTCTAGTTTGAAAGATGGAAATGCCTAATCAAGCAGCCAAGATTCATCGAGGAGGTCCGGGAAATGAATTTAGGAACCCTAAGTCGACGCCAAAGCTGCCGCCCCTACCGGCGATATGGAGTCACCAATATTGCGAGGGTTGGTGCGCTAAAATATAGGGCTACCATGGCGTTGCAGCATGACGACGCTAAACTGATTGATACAACGCCTTTGTTTGGCCGACACTAATGCAAACCTATGGTGTCCCTATCGGCTTGCCAAGTATAGTGCGAGCATGGTGTCAAGCTATGGCGGTGCTAAAATTTCTACGCCGATGCATCGTGACACTATAGAGATGCTAAAGTGGCATGAAACTTGTGCCGATGCTGTTGTGTCATTAATGAGATGCCAACATATATCTTACATGTACTAAACCTTATATTAATTATAATTATATTTGTATATGTATATGGATACAAAGACACACATATGTGTGTATAGATATAAAGACATATATATGTATATTGATTTAAATAGATATTAATGTTAATTTCATATATATATTTCTCAATATTTGACTCCACTCTTGCAGACTATTCAAGCCACCATAAGGGCCAAGTACGTCATCATCGAATTCTAGGCGATAATGATCTAGGGTAAGAATTTTTTTAACACTGAACCTGATTTAAGTTTCGTAACTTTGATGATATTCTAGTTATAATAGTTTCTTATATTATTAAAATTTATGATGTCATTAATTTTTTATGTACTATTCTTTATTTTCTATTATTATGAATATGAAGAATTCATTATATATATTCATTGTAAATTGTATGGGAGGGAATGGAAGAAAAAAAAATCCTAAAGAGGGCAAGATATATCACAATTAGCGTCACATTAGTGTGGTGTTACCATATCACATGGAGTGTCATTATAGCGACACATTAATGACGCAAAGGTAGCAGATTACGATATGTAATTAGCGCCAAAATAGCACCTCTTTAGCATCTCCACATAGCGCCACTATAGCATCGACACAACATCACATCTAACACCCTTTTGGTATCAATGTAGTGCCAGAACAGACAACACGGAAGGCGGTGTTGACGATGAGATCAAAATAACGTCACCAACCATAGCGCCACTTTGGCATCAAAATAGCATCACCAACCATAGTGCCTCCTTGGTGTCGATGACTACGATGCTAAGTAGCTTTTCACGAGGCAATTGGTGTCACTATAGCATCTCACTATCGTCGATAGTTGATGCTAATAGTATTGTCTTTCCTACTGGCGCTAGAGCGACGCTGTTGGTGTCGAAAGTCGGCGTCGCTATCTTGTGGCTAGGGGTGTTCACCGGGTTGGGTCGACCCGGTGAACCCGACAATCCGACCCAACCCGACCCAGTTTGGGTCGGGTTGGACCCGACCCGACCCGAACCCAACCCGATGGGGGTTCGGGTCGGATACAGGTTGGGAAATTCCAACCCGAGTCGACCTGACCCGACCCGACCCGATGATCTGACTTTTATTATTATTTTATTTTATTTTTTTACTTATTTTTAGTCCTATAGTTGATTTAAAATGAAAAAATATTAAAATAAAATATTTTATTATTAAAATGATGTTCAAATATTCAAAATGCATATTTTGTATTTTATAATAATTATTAATTAATTTGTATATTAAAATAAATATAAAAAGTAAGATAAAAAATTTAAAAAAAGAGAAAAAAGGGTGGTCGGGTGACTTGACCACCCGATTCAATCCAACTCGACCCGAACCGGGTCAGGTTGGGTTGTATTTTCTGTCCCCAAGGGGCTTGACCCGACCCGATCTGACCCGGGTCGGGTCGGATTTGTTCACGGGTCGGGTCCAACCCGACCCGTGAACACCCCTACTTGTGGCAATCGATGCTAATGTGTCGCTAGAAATTTTCTAGCGTTGATTTAATGTCACTTTAGAGTCACGATTTTGTGTCACTAGTCGTGAAATTTCTTGTAGTGAGCCATGCCAATATGGTCAAATGTCATGCTGACATTGGGATAGATGATTTGGCAATGATGTCCAATTCTAGAGTGATTGTTTATTTACTTTAACTTACTTAAGAAATAAAATGTAAGATATCATATGTCCCTTTATGGATCGCCGACTTTTTAATGCGAAACTCAATTGTCGACTTTTTATTCCCACTTCTTACAATATTGTCCTTTCTTTTTATATTTATCATTTTTTGGTTATTTCACTTTTTTATCTCTCTAATAATGTTCCGAACTATTAGAATCTGACTAATTTGATATTCGGGCATAGAGTGACAATGTAAGTTCTGACTAAATTGTGGCTCCAAGAATTAATTTTGAGAGTAATAGACCACCCGAAACTGAGTTGTTTCTTTTTTGTGTCTCCTTCATGCGCACCCAATTTTTTAAATATAATAATGTTTTACAATATGAGATGGGTTAATATGGTGTACATATAACTAAGGACACCCTTTACCTAATTGTTCTCAATTGTGACTTCAATTGTCAAAAGAAGAAAGCTCCTCCTTTTGACATTAGCTACGCATATTGCGACATCACAAGAAATGTCTTATTCGTGGAATAGAAGTATACAACAGCTATTCTCAACAATTACTTGTGGTCTCCAAATTTGATTGCGTTATAGACATATTGCACAAGACAATTACTATATGTGCTATGACGGATGCAAGTAGTTAAAATTACCAGAGAACTAATTAAGCTTCATTATCTGAATACTAAACTTTCAGCATAATTAACTTAAGCAAAAACCTATTTCTCTCCCAACAAATTGGATTAAAGAGATTGTGGACTCCAGAAGTGTTTTTGTTCGCAGAAATTTATCCTTATCAAACAACAAAGTCTAAATAAAGTTAGTAATCAAAGAGGGAGTTTAATATACTATCATATTAATTAAGTCAATCGATTTACTGTATAATAAAAACTAATTTATATAGTAGATCGATGGATCTAATATTTGTGCAGCATCGAGTAGTGAAATATACTCTTACTGACAATGAAAAATACTGAAATTTTTTATATTTTTGTCATGACCTTCCAAATTAGAATCGTGATCTATAATTAAAGAGCCGTTCCATAGAGTCATTGCACAAGATGTTTCCAACATACACACATCTTATGGTGGTTTGAGCTCAATGATGCAAAATGATCAGATATAACATCAAAAAAGGGCTGCCAATTTTGAGATCAATGTTACGATCATAACAAGCATTAATTGGTAAATAACTGATAGTGACTTGAAAAAATAATTTAATTATCATGATAAAAACAATTAGCCTTGGAACTCACGAAGGTTAAAATAGACTTGTAGCATTTACAAATGATTTTGTTCGATGGACGAGTCTACCAAGCTTTGAAGTCTTTCCGCATGAAACAAAGAGGGACCGAGGCAACCTTTCCTTTTTTTTTTTTTTAAGTGTCTGAATCGAAGGAATATGCAGAAGAAGTGTTCCTACGCGTGCATCGAATGATCAAGAAACAACATGCAGTTGAGCATACGAGGAAGGGCATGTTGGCCACATGCGAACAGTTTGTTGCGCACCAATAAAGCGACTTAAGAGATTTGAATTGATGTGGGTTAACGCATGATACGCGCAGCACTGGAACAGTGAATGCAACGAGATTTATGTGCATGGCTTTGGTGGGGCTTTCCGTGCTTTTTTGTTCATGGCCAACCAGGAAACCTGCCCTCGGCCAAAGTAAGCCCTACCAAATTAGAGGATTTGTTCAGTGAGTGAATCCATTCGTGGACCGGAATCATAGTTTACTTTAAGGTCCCAGAGGCCAGAGGGTTGAATACTTCGTCATGGAAGCCTCCCGAATCGTGAACAAGTTCACTCTCGAGCTGAATTCTAGTTCTTTCGTTTTCTTTAACATGCATGCAATACGTGTCAGTTGAAACATATAGTGCAAACGAAGTTATCATGAAATGAGAGGAATCAATCATGTCAGCAATGGTGCTGCTAGCTAGCCATTAGTTCAATCCACCTAGCTCATCCATCGAAGACTCAACTTTGTAAAAGCTAAATTAGCTCAACGCGTTCATATATAGGTCCCGTCCCTTAAAACAGTGCGTGTTCCACTAACCACACTTTTGAGGTCCACACACGACACATTTCACATATTGTGGTAAATGATAGCTGCCAATATCCTTCATCTTTGTTTGTTTCCCATTCAGCCGACTTTTTTCCCCCCACGAAATCCGCGTCCTGGGACGATGAATTCATGTCGTGATCGTCGCCGGCTGGCCGAGTGCGGAGGGTGCTGCAGAAGTCATGCACCACCTTATCACCCCCACGCGTTTTTCCATCATTCTTTCTGTGCCTCCATCCATCTACGTCCTCCTTTTCTTTCGTTGCATGCGAGTTGTATAAGCCTATGGGTCTCACTAGTGTTCGTAACAGCTTTGCCACTATGGCAACAATGAACTTTGTAGACAGATGGCCTCAACTTTGTGGCTCTTGTTCCATTCTGTCAAGAGAGTGATTAAAGTGGTGGCTTTCTGTTAATGGCAATCGGAACAGATGTTTTCAGATGAGTATGGGAGTCAGCTTTCAATTTTGCTGTGGATCATTAACTTTAACATCATCATTATCTTGATGTCCATAATTAACCTGCATGTCTGTCTGCCCTGATTGAAATTAATGGACTTGGAATGTGATGTATTTGATGCATAGCATATACTGTACTGGCATCTGTGTTTTTTTTCTTCTCCGGTCGAGCACCCATTACTTCTGATATCGAAAGTGATATCATCCTGACGATTTGTAATCTATATTGTAATTTGATGTAACTGGACCTACCAGTAGTGAGGCATAGATACAAATGGTCGAACAGATTTTTAAATTAATATAATAATATGAAATCGTGTGTCAAACAAAAAAAAATGAAGAAATTCACCTAAACAAAGTTTTAAGTAATTAGGTTTAATTGACAGAAATGATCAATGGGAACGTGTCCTAATATCGATAGCTTTAAGTAATTTAGTTAGGATTTATCTCTTTCCTCCTATTTGAATAGGAATTTATTAGGTGTTAGCAATTCGAGGCATCGTTTCTGATTTAGACTGAAAAAAAATCTGTACGTAAATGGTGCTGGAATAAGAACCGGTTGGTAAACGTTGTTAAAAATATTCAAATTTGTCAGACTTAAAGGGGGAAAAAGGATAGGAGATAAGGAAGTGTTGGAAATTTTCGAATGTCATTTTACTTTTTGTTTTATTTAACATTCATCATATATAAGATAAATGAATATATATATATATATATATATATATATATTCCTACCTTTGAAGTTGGAACTATTTTTTCTCCTTCAAACTGAATAAAAGTAGTCATTTCTTCCGCACACATTTAAAACAATGAGTTGTGATGGAATGGATAGCAGCTCCTAAGTTAAGGATTCGAATTTAAATTTTCGTGGATGTAAAAAAATTTCGCTAGAACCTCACCCATTATAGCTAAGTGTGCTATTCGAAGCGACATCAAATTAGTCGATCTCGATAATGGATCGAAACTCTAACTTATGTTCAGTGCGTTTCTTAGTGCCGTGCATCCAAATTAAGGTTGTTCAACAATCGGCAAAAAAATACCTCACGGAATAATGTGCGTAACCATGTCGCGGATTGCTGAACAACCTTAATTTGGATGGACTTTTAACGACCCCAAACCCAATGGGCTGGGCCAAGCTCTTGTAACCGGTTCTTGGCGTATGAACATTTTTTTTTTGGAAAAAAATGAATATTTAGGATTATCTCAAATATAGTTATCCTTTCAATTGCTAGTATATATCTACGCACTCAGAAAATATTTTTGACATAAATGTTACTTTAGATGAACTTTTTGCGCTGGATTAACTAGGACCATCAAAACAGAAAGAGTGACTAGTTGAAGCACCAAAAAAAGTAAAGCAATTAAATAGTCACGACAATATATATATATATATATATATATATATATAGTTTATTGAGGATGGGGTATGAGGTGCATAGAACAACAGCTCAATTCGATAAACACCGCTCGTGCAATCTCCCTACCAACTTTCAGATTATTAGAACTAACATTGCACTAAATTGATATGTAAATTGTGGCCTTCATCCATAGGGAATGATGAACATATATGATGCATTATGCAACTCCTCGTAGAAGAACGGGAAAAAAATAGGAGAAGGGGTTGAAGAGGAAAGGGGATAGGAACGAGCATCAATGTGGATCAACAATGGGAAACTTTCATAAGTTAGTCATGATAAGGATTAAGACTCCATTATATTACCTTTAGGAATTGATAGGGATATTCTTAATGAATGATCCTTACCTACACTAATGACCATAGTTAATCTTCTATGTCCTGGGGTGGAACTCATTTCAGTTCCTTGATACTAAATGCTCTAGATGTGCTATGAACCCATAATCCATTATCCTCATGTTAACCTCATTCTATGATATGATTTGCAAAACCTTCTATAGACTTCTTGTGGTTAAGATCAACCATGAATGTGATATGATTTCAATGACATGATCTGAATATGGTGCAAACGGATCCTTCAACTAACCTAGCCTGCTTTGTTAGGACGAAAAAACGTCAAGTGTACCGATCGTACAAGTAGTAAGAGTGAAAAAATGTCGATCTCACGAGGATTTTTTTTTATCTTATTCTTATTAGATAATGATTTTTTAAAAAAAGTGATGTTTAAGAGTTCAAAAGATATAAAATTTGACAAGTGAATCCAACGAGAGAAGATTTAAAATATCAAATAAGAGAATATTAGTATTTACTAAATATTAATCCACCATTACTTGGAATGAGCAATAAAATCATATTTGGTGGAATGATTGAAATATGTAGGGCCCCGATCGGGTGTCTTGTCTGTTTTATCAATACAATATTTTTAAAAAATTCCAAATCATTCTTCAAATAATTATGAATAAAATGTAATACAATCAATTCATCTCTCTCAATTGAATGAGTTTAAGCCCACACCCCTTTAAATCTCACTAAGTAGATAGAGAGATATATGAGATGCTGAAAACGATTAGAATTTCAAGAAAATGACAACATTCATATGAAAAAAATATAAAAGATCTTTTATTACAGATGATATCAGAGTTTAACAAAGTAAAATCTATAAGAGTACTAGTCCATAGATGGAGGATGAAACATCATGAAAAGAAAATAAAGTACAAAAAATGAGCAGGAAAGCAAAACTCTAAAATTTCAAATGTGAATCTCATATTTGGTGGAATGATTGAAATACGTAGGGCTCCGATCAGGTGTCTTATTTGTTTTATCAATACAATATTTTTAAAAAATTCCAAATCATTCTTCAAATAATTATGAATAAAATGTAATACAATCAATTCATCTCTCTCAATTGAGTTTAAGCCCACACCCCTTTAAATCTCACTAAGTAGATAGAGAGATATATGAGATGCTGAAAACGATTAGAATTTCAAGAAAATGACAACATTCATATGAAAAAATATAAAAGATCTTTTATTTCAGATGATATCAGAGTTTAACAAAGTAAAATCTATAAGAGTACTAGTCCATAGATGGAGGATGAAACATCATGAAAAGAAAATAAAGTACAAAAAATGAGCAGGAAAGCAAAACTCTAAAATTTCAAATGTGAATCTCAGTCGAGTAGACAATAATTGACACTCTCTTAATTTGAGAAATGGATGTTTTTACTATGAAATTGAATGATTCGATTAGGTGAAATGGGAGCCCTATTATAGCCCGAGGTTGGTCAAGAGTCGAGGAATCAACATGGACCGTACTATCAATGATACGAGCCAAGTTGATTATTATCCAAATCACCATCTTTTTTCGGTCATGTTGGTGAATTAATTAACACGGATCATGTTATTAATGACATGGACCGTGTTGTCTTCTGTCATCGCATCATCCACCGATTATGTGATCACACGATCTTCATGTGATTCTTGTCAGACACCATTTTGATAAGATGCAGTCCGTGTTGTTTAGGAATTAGCAAGTCACTCCACGCTCCGTGTTTCCAACAATGCGAGCTTCGACCAACACGGCCCGTGTCGAAAGTCGC
This sequence comes from Pontederia crassipes, assembly GCA_030549335.1. Lineage (NCBI taxonomy): Eukaryota > Viridiplantae > Streptophyta > Magnoliopsida > Commelinales > Pontederiaceae > Pontederia > Pontederia crassipes. The sequence goes on from CM060183.1 coordinate 12,035,247, forward strand.
GAGCCATTTTAACTCCCTTGAGAAGAAACTCCAACATCTGACTAGCATATAACTCTAAAAAAATCTAATTAAACATAATGAAAATTGATGCATTCAATTCTAAATTATTAAAATGCAAAAATATGTACAGATGAGCATGCATCAAATATCTTCTAAATCATCCGCTCTAACAATCCGCCCTTCGGACATAAGTTTAGCTTCGACCTCAATGGAAAAAAACCTATCTTGATTCTCCTTTTGCCCAAGAGAGAACTATGAGATAACTAAAGCTAGAAACAAAGGTGCAAAAGTCAACAACTGCTCTATCATTGAGGAACAACGATGGTGATTACGCCTCAAAATTTGATTTCGTCACATGGTAAAATCTTCTCTCGGTGTGCTATATTCTTCAGTACATCTTGAATCTTTCGTTGACTAGTGGATCAACAAGAGTGGCACATGAACAGAAGACTTGTAAGAATAAAGACTTACAATGATTAAATACAAATGTGAAATCAAATATATTAAATAAATATAGAAGAGTACATCACATCATCCAACATTAAGCATATAGAAGTCCATGCCATGATAAACGTCCATGCCATGATATAACTGTAACATAGTCTCATGCATAACTCCATAACATAAATCTAATCATAAACTCTATGATAAACTATGTGCACATGTCACCCGAGTAGAAGTCACCGTACACACATCAACGTATCACACAGATAAATCAGATACATGTGGAGATGAACACAGGGGAGATCCTCCCACTAACATAAATCTACATGTGAATTCAATATAGGTCATAAGGATGATTCATAAGAATATGCATAAAAGGAATAAGATATCATAAGCCATATAAATCAAGGGATCATCATAAGGGAACAATGGTAATTAGAGTTCGGTTCATATTCATTAGTAACATTAATCATTTTTCACTTGGAAAGACATCATTGTTCCATTCATTTCATTATCCATTCTTTGCATATTTTCCTTTACTTGGAAGAATAATTACAAACGCAAAGGTGACTCCAGAATGAACATATTTTTTTATTACATGGATCAATCAACACAAATGCAAAGATGACTCCAGATTATTCAAGAGGGATCATAGGATTAAGGCCAATCAGATGGACAAACACTAATCAAATCTTAGTTGTTAATTAAAGTCATGTTCATTCTCTATCCATATATTGGATGCTCGTTGATCGGTCATCCATTTCAACATGGTTCGTCGATTGTCAATTGGTAGGGTGGATTCCCATTTGATCAAGGTCCATCGGTCATCCATTGGGTAGATTGAATGCTCGGTTCATTAGAGTTTTGCCGACAGTCCATTGGGTAGGACGGACATCCAGCCTGCAAGATGCCCGTTTTGAGTTCATTGTTCAACCTTTCTTTCAGGTCGGGTACAGATCAAACGCGATAGGTCGGGCGGTTGTCCATAGTCACTTGGATAGTTCTGAGAACTCTCGACCGAGAGTTTTTGGATGTATGAAATCTCGACCAGTCGTCTGGTTCACTCGAGTTAGATTAGTTCATGACTTTCGATCGATTAGCAAGGGTTCACGATCGTCCATTTAGTCATATATGAGTTTTGATATTCCAGATCGGGCGCCCGATCCTTCGATAAGACATCCAATCTAGTAGCTACTAGCTCCTACCAAAGAGAAATAGGATGCCCGACTTGGGGATTATTTTTTAGTTTCAACCAATAGAATCACAAGTCATTGAAAAATTCTTAAGTTTTCAATCAATTTTTTCACATCAAACATAGGTCTAACCCTAATAAACTTATTTCTAACATATAGTATGATTCCTAAGTTGATATTGAGAATAATCTTATCAATCATCATGTACATTTTCTAGGAATTTATAAAGAAAATTCCTATCCTACTCATGCATCATAATAATCATAACCGTTAGATCTTAAGACACGATCTCATCTATGCAATCACAAAATCAATATCAGATCCAATGGCATATTTAAACCTATTCCCAATCACATGAAACATAGATCAACAACCATCAAATGAAACATCACGTAATTGATTTTGATCAAACCATTTTTTTGAATTTGGTTGCTATGGAGTATGTCTTGTTTAAAGATTCACCTTGGAAGTCTAAATACTCCTAGGTGACTAATAATGAAGCACTTAGATTATCGAGGAGAAGGGAAAGAGAGTTCTGAATTTTCATTTTTCAGAGAAAAATGTAAATTAAGACTCAGGGTTTGCCACGAGTGCATTCAATAGCCAAAACTAAAATATTTAATCCACAAATTTCACTACATAATAAAAATCAGATCTAAATATTGTAATAAATGCTAAGGCATAGATGCTACCCATACTATCATGAATCTTAACTTGATAAGGTCCTTAAAAACATGCAAAATCCCTTTGAATCCTCCTTCATCCTCATTGCTTCTCCACACCTTTAGCACGAGGCTCCCCCCCTGTGTCCTCTGGTAGATACAACAAGGGGCATGCATAGGGGTGTTCATGGGTCGGGTTTGACAAGACCCATGAACAAACCTGACCCAACCTGACCAACCTTGATCGGGTCGGGTCGGATCCTCTTTTTTTTTGCTATGACCCGACCCGGGCCGTTTTTAATTTTAAATGATATAACACTATCCAAATAACTAAAACATCATTTAAAATAAAAAAAATCGGATCATCGGGTCGGGTTGGATCAGGACAACTCAGGTTGGAATTTTTCAATCTGAACTCGACCCGGTGAACACCTCTAGGCATGCACAAAAAATGGTAGGAAGAGGAAAATGAGGGGGTGAAGAAGAAAGAAGAAAACGAGAGTGAACGAGGCTTCCAAGGGCATTCACTTGGGATTTTTTGTGGTTTGGATCTCAAAGATCATGGCGGCAGAGGGGTTATAGAATCCCAATTGTTAATGGTGGTTTAATGGAGGCAGAGAAAATCAAACCGATCTTCTTACGTTCTTCCCGTTGCATTTCCGGGGGGGGGGGGTCGACAATTTCTGCATTTGTTGTGATTATGGATGCCCACTCTGTAGACCGGTGACCGATATTGAATGTAAAAAAAAGTTTAAATTTTTATGAAACATTATGATATGTTTCAAACGATTCCGTCTTCATACGGACGACGAGGAATTCCATGAAGAAGGGGTTCTTTCTCTCACATAATTTTGTCACCATACGACATTTTTGAGCCTTGTACATAGTGTAATGCTTACTCTCAAACTCTTTGTTTACACACTAGTGGTCCCAAGGGATGGAGGAGGCTAGGTCATATAGCCGAATGAGTGGTTATCGGATCAAGGATGCAAGGTGATATTTTATGCCTATGAATGTTCAACTCTTTAATTATTATGAGATTGTTCAAGTCTTTATATGTTTAAGATCCTAATCTTTTCCATTATGAATTTATGTTATAATTTTGTCCAAAAACCCATACATTATCAAATTGGATTTAGTTTCCATCATAACCTAGGTGAATTATTATCCAACCTCCGGATAATTTTTCACACTTTTGAATGCATCATAGTCGTGAAACCAAAGTTCATTACTAGGAAAAGTGATTTCACGAGCGTAACTATTAAGTCACGATCACGAGCAGGAGTCTAGTGAGATCTTAATCTTTCGCACGATCATAACATAGATTTTATAAATGTGAATTGAACCCTCATGAACATGAGCAATCATTCATAGCCATGCACGGGTGTACGTATGAAAGGACTTATAGGCTGGTATATTTCATGGTCTGTGATTATAATTAATTCACTATCATGAAAATACCGAAACTTCATTAGCAATCAAACATGACCCCATGTTGACCAAAACATAACTCTAGTTTATCAAAGCACAATGCGAGTTAGACCTATTTGTCTGTAACTATGAATTAGCTACTTTAATTTGTTAATCTAGACTTATTTCCTTTTTCTTTTTGTAACTCTCAGCATGTATATGATTAAATGAGATTCATATTAGTGACGCAATGATAGATTTTGATGACATAAGATAATTTTATCTAAGTTCGAAGTTCCATAAAACTTTCCTTGGATATTCTAATTGACTCATACTATGATATGATCCTTGATGAAATAGCTTATGATTCTAATTTTGATTTGGAATTTTCCAAGCTCTCATGATCCTTTACTAATGTATGTTATCTTATGAACTAGAGAGGTCCGCATAGGCGAGCTCAACTAGATTGACGACTGGTTTTTGTTAACGAGGTTTTTGTTAAAAATTGAGCTTCGATGTCTTTCCGGACTCTCGCCGAAAGTGAAGATGAAGCAGAGGCAGGAAGAAGCAGATGGTTGTAGAGAAAAAAAGGAAAAAGTGAAAATCGCACATGGTAGAAGAAGAGGGAATAAAAATGAATATTCTATCCAATTGTAAAGTGATTATCATCGCTATGCCTCATTTACAACCGACTGATATATTTATACTAAAAAGAAACTGATATGAGGTGATTAAATCTGTTCTAATGTTGTTACAAGGAAAAGATAACTTTGCAACTAATAAGAGTCAAGCTGGCAACAACTCTTTCTTCCATGGCTATGAGTGATAATGTTCGGTGACGTGATACACCTCAACATGTCAAAATCTGAGCGCTCTGATCATTCTCGTTGGTAAGTCATCACAAGAGAGCAGAACCAGGAGGAAGAGGTAGTCGAAGGAATAAGATGGACACATGAGGAAAAGAAAGAAGATAGAAAATAGTAGAAATGATTTTCTATTCCAATCAGTAAAGTAACTACAATAGACATCTATTTATAGTAAATGGAAATGCTACAACTGTTACAAACTAAGAAAAGGAAAGTGATGCCTCTGCAATTCTCTGTCTTCGGAGAACTGGAACTATGTGGTGACGCGGCATGACTTTCAATAGTCCCCCTCAAGTTGACGACAGGAAGAACCCGAACGACGTCAACTTGAAGATGCATGTTGAAGATGTCATGCACAACGTAGTGTAAGGAAGGATCCGTCCGTCGAGTTTGAGAAGCGAATAATGAAGACATGCTTTGTCAAGCACTGAAGATACATTTTGTCGAGCACTTGTCCATCGAGGTAGCGAGCCTCGGTGAAGAAGAGAATCACTAACTATCAACATTTGCAGGGAGAAGTTGCACACCGAACACCTGATGGAGAGAAACCAAGATCCATCACCAAGAAGGCAACCTGAGGAATGCAAAACATGGTTCCATCATTGGAGAAAGGCGATACGAGAAACTCTTTAACGTTATTCCATTGCCGGTGACTTGAGGATCGCTTTTAACAAAGCTTCCACCGAATACGTCGATGATGAGCTTCACAATCTGGATGTCATAGTAGAAGATGCATATACTAAAGATGAAGACACTCAAAGATCCGGAGATCGAACAAAAGAGTGGAAGCTTAAGGAAAAGCAATAAACGTAGAACCTGAACAAAGAAAGTTGACTGAACCAGGAAGAAAGTTGGACGAACTGAAGAGGCAGAAGTTCGAAATGGATGAACAGAAATCAACAAGTTGAACAATGCCTAAAAAGATACAAGCGAAACATGTCAAAGGACGATCGAAGATGAAAACTCATGACCTCCACAACTCGAAGAAGAAATTGGGTACAAGGAATCGATGAAGATCTGATGATGATGTCACAAGGAAAAAATAGAGAGGTTTGAATCCATCGTGAATAAGAAAAAAATAGGAGGAAAAAGGATAAGATGTGATTATTGATTAGAAAAAGATGGAAGAAATCAAAGAAGAGGAACAACTAATGATAGCCGAAGAAGAAGGAAGACAACAAGAGTAAAGAACTAGATGATGATGCAGAGGATCGGTGGCGGTCATCTTTGAAGATGTCAGCATCACCGGTGACCAGATTGAACAATTCGATGAGGAGATCAACCAGATTGATGATCCTTGGTGTCACATGGGCTCATAGGTGCCATGTAGATTGATGGACTTGTCTAGGGCACTGAGCTTGAAGAGACGGATTGTGGCGATGAGCAATGACGGGAAAGGAGCTCATGTGGAGCGCGATCAACCTCATTATGATATCATGTCAAACTCTGAGATCTCCTATCATTCTTGCTGGTAAGTCGTCAGAAGAGAGCAGAACTGGAAGGAAGAGGTAGTCGAAGGAAGAAGATGGATGCAGGAGGAAAAGGAAGAAGAAAGAAAATAGTGGAAGTGATTTTCTATTCCAATCAGTAAAGTAACTATAGTAGACATCTATTTATAGTAAAAAGGAAATGCTACATGAAGATAAATCGGTGTTATTCTTGCAATTGTTACTAACTAAGAAAAGGAAAGTGAAGCCTATGCAACTCTCTCTCTCTCTCCGGTGAATTGGAACTGTGTGATGATGCGGCATGACTTCCAACAGTTTTGCACAAAGCTTGCTTGTTTGCCATTTTTCATGAGCAAGTTCACTCGTGTTGGTCACCCAACTAGTGCAATGAGTGTCTTCCTTAGCTGGCGATCTCATTTGCGGAGGTCTCCTAACCATATTGAAAGAGGTCTTGCAATGCAAATTTAAGAGAGAAGAAAATGTAGAAGCAAAACATAAGCTTCAGCACCAGAAAAATATTATGAAATTACTCCTGCTTCCCTGTTTATTACCTCAATACTTTCTTTCAAATATGGATTCTTGGCAACTTTAATCAAGAGGAACAGGCTCTTAAAGGAGGACTTTTTATACATTTTTTTATGAAATTTGAATAACCTCTTACGTACTCTAATCATGCATTGAATTAGATATGTTAATAAAAAATTTTAAAATATTAAGTATTTAAAAAGAGCGATATCTTTATATTTATTATCTCAATATTCTACTAATAACTTTGTTCTATTCCAATTCTTCAGGTGGATAACTATGGAAGAAATTTTCCTTTTCTTGAAAAAAGAGATTCGAGGGTTTGAATTCAAAATCTCACCTCTTGTTTGAAGACACGTCAACATCTTCAGTTGTGAATGCAGAATGTGTTGTTTCTAGCAATTATAAGTTCATGTAACGTCATCGTATTGGTTTAGTTTTTTGTAACTGTTATTTTAATAGTATAAATAGTAATCCATGTACTTGGTTAATTGTGGTTGCAATATATAGAAAATTCTTTTTACATTCGTTCTTTAGTTCTCCCATGTTCATCCCCTTCCTTTTTCTCCTGCAACCATCTCCAATTTTTTTTATTTCTCTTAATATTCTTTTGGCGATTTATCAGCGATCTACATGTGGAACTTGCATATTTTAACATGGTATCAGAGCTCATGTTTTGTCGATCCACGTGAGATCCTTCCATCGCCATTTGCTGTTCATCGTCGCAGCCTGCCGGAAGAGGATCTCCACTACTCCTCCACATCGGTCGTCATCGGGTAAACCTCTGTTGGCTTCTGAAAGTTCAAGTTCATCCATTTTCTTCTTCGTTATTCTAGATCGTTAATCAATTCTCTCTTGTCTTTTCTAAAATTTTCTTTTCAATCTCTAGTTCTTTTGGTCGTCTTGTTTTTTGTTTGGTGTATGATCAGATTTCGAACTTCCATGTTCTTCCTTGCTTTGGCATCTTGCTGTTTTAGGCAGCATGATCAGATTTTGAACTCAGTTCCTTGTCTTCTTCCTTGCTTTGGCATCTTGCCGTTTTAGGCAGCAATCACTACATATTTTCCCTGAGTTCATTCATCGGGCTTCTAGAGCTCTATCTCCAATTTTTGGCGGCGATCACTATTTTATTTATCGACGTCTCGTCAGAATTGCTTTCAGGGTTTTATTGGAGCTTAACCTCCATTGTTGTCAGCGTCTTGATTCACTGGAGTGCACTTTCCATGGCGATTGCCGATTGGAGCTTGATCTCCATTTACTCGCATCGTGGTTGATGCCGTTCTTGGTCGGCGTTCGTCTTTGACGTTCAACATTTGTTTCCGGAGCTTAACCTCCATGATTTCTTGCAATCATTGTTGTCGACGACTGGATTCTACAGACGCTACCTTGATATTGTTAGATGTTTCAAACCGGAGCTTAACCTCCATGTCCAAACTTCGGGTGATGTCGTGTCGCTGTCTTGCCGACATCATCGTCGAATTTGTTGCTGTTAACAGCATATTTCTGGCGTTATCGTTAGATTTGCCCATCTTCGGCTTGTCCGACATCGTAGCGCAATTGAAGAACCTATTTCCTCATGGCGGAGGTTGCCGATATAGGAGCTTTTTTCAGCTCCTTATATCGCCTATGGAGAATGGAATCTTCTTCTTCAAGTTGTCGGAGTCGTGTCTCCAATCATCCTTTCGATGTTCTTGATTTCTTAGTTGCCCATCGTGAAATTTTCTTGACAGAGGCTCGATAGAGTGTCAACGGCTATCGCACTGGCTTCTTCGATCTTCTACATCTTGTTTACCTTCTTGCTGAATTCAAGCCGTCACCAACTTGAGGTGATGTTGGTGTTCGTCTTCGGCAACAATCGGCAACGTCTGTCTTCTTCTCATCATTGACCAACTGCTGTGTTTCATCCACCTCATCTCCAGATGCGACGCATGTGTTCGACAAATTGGCGCCATTGACTTGAGGGGGCGTCTCTAGAATGTCAAAGCGGCGAGATGCACAAGCTGTGTATGCTCCTTTAGGGGCATATTGGAGTTGCTACTCTCGCCACAGAAGTGTTGTGGATTGTTGTCTCCAAGCTGCAGTGTCACTGAATGGCAGAACCGGTGCTTCCTACTATTATAGCAACATTGTCTTCGTCATCTACAATTGTATGATCGAGTGTGCATGTTTCTTTGCAGACGCTCGATGAATTATACTATGCGTGATGCTGTTTTACTTCATCGTCGTTGTCGACGTGAGTTGCGCTATTTAACTACCATTGTGTTCGTCGTCTCTCAGCAAGGGGGCGTGTTGGAAGCCACACGTCAACATCTTCAGTTGTGATGCAGAACGTCGTGTTTGTCGCAGTTGTAAGTTCATGTAACATCATCATATTGCACTACAAGAAAATCGCGATTTTCCGACGATTCTAAATCCGTCATTTTTCGACGGTTCCATTTTTGACGGATTTTTCGACGGTCATGACCGTCAGAAATAATTTATATTATTATTTAATTTTTCGACGATTAAGAACGTCGATATTTCCGACGGATATCCATCCGTCGCAATTTCCGATGACTTTTCCGACGGTTACGACCGTCGGAAATAAAAAATTAAATTATATATTTTTTTATATTATTATTAAATTTTTCCAACGAATTTTTCGACGGTCACGACCGTCGGAAATAAAAAAATTAATTATATAATTAATTATATTATTATTTAATTTTTCGACGATTAGGAACGTCGATATTTCCGACGGATATCCATCCGTCGCAATTTCCGAAGGTCGTAACCGTAGGTAAATGTATAATAATATCATATAAAGATTATTTTATTAATATAACTAGCGACGGTCCAAACCGTTGTAATTATCGACGATTTTGACCGTCGGTAACGATTACCGACGGTTCAAACCGTCGGTAAAATAAAAAATAAACATTATATATAACTAAATATATTTTCGACGGTCACAATCGTCGGTAATTATAAAAATATTTAATATTTATGTTTTCGATGGCCGAAATCGTCGGTAATTAAAATTTCGTTATCCCGCTTTTTTTCCCTTTTCCCGCTTTCTTTCCACTTTTTCCCCTTTATATATATTCCTCACTCCTCTCTCTCTCCCTCCTCCCTCCACTCCTCTCTCTCTCTCCTCTCCTCTCTCTCTCTTTCGGCCGCGAGCACCCTCTCTCGCGTCGAACGCCGGCGACCCTCTCCCGCGCCGGACGCCGGCGACCCTCCCGCGTCGACGACCCTCTCCCGCACCGGCGACCCTCTCCCGCGCCGGACGCCGGCGACCCTCTCTTTCTCTCTCCCGCTCCGCGCCGGCGTCTCTCTCTCTCTCCGGCCAAAGGCCGCTGTCGGCCGGATCCGGCCGTGGCCGTTCGGATCCGACCCCCAGCGGCCGATCGGCCGACAGGCGGGCGGCCGGATCGGCCGCCTGGCGGCGAATCTGGCCTCCAGCGATCGGATTCGGCCTCCAGCGGCCGGATCAGGCCTCCAGCGGTCGGATCCGGCCGTCGGGCGTTCGGATCCGACCGCCTGGCGGCGGATCCGGCCCCAGCGGCCGGATCGACCGGCTTGCGGCCGGAGTTGGCCGCGGCCCGATCCGGCCGCTAATTTTGTTTATATTTAAAAAAATTTTTGTGACGGTTGCGACCGTCAAAAGATCGACCATTGCGACGCCCGTCCAAAGTTTCGACTGTCGAAAAGTTGCGACGACTCGAACCGCCAGCCTTTTCCGACGATTGCAACCCGGAAATTTCGACGGTTCGGACCGTCGGGCTTTTCCGGCGATTGCAACCGTCGGAAATTTTGACGGTTCGAACCGCCGGAGACTTTTCCGGCAGTTGCAACCATCGGAAAATTTTGACGGTTCGAACCGTCGGGACTGTTCGGACAGTCAGAACCGTCGATATCTTCGACGAATTTTTTTCAACCGTCGTAAATCTGTTTGCGACGAGCGTTTTTTCCGACGGATCGATTCCGACTGAAAAACCGTCGGTAATTGCGTTACTGACGATTTTCGGACTGATTACCGACGGTCTGGACCGTCGGTAATCAACGTTTTTCTAGTAGTGTTGGTTTAGTTTTTTTGTAACGGTTAGTTTAATAGTATAAATAGTAATCCATGTACTTGGTTAATTGTGGTTGCAATATGAAAATTCTTTTTACATTTCTTCTTTCTCTCTCCCATGTTCATCCCATTCCTCTTTCTCCTGCAACCGTCTCCACTTTTTTATTTTGTTTAATATTCGTCTAGCGATCTACTCAACAGGCAGAACTTGGATATTTTAACACCTCTTACTTTAATAATATGTTAATCATTTTTTTAAAATTAAGTATTTAAAAAGAGTAACATCTTCATATTTTATCTCAATACTTTACTGATAACTTTGTTCTATTTTAATTCATCATATTCATAATTAAGGAAGAAACTATTTATTTTAAATGAGATTCCATGAGAGTTTGATTTCAAATCTCTTTCCCTAAATGGGTACTAACAAATTATCGGACAAACTTAAATTATTAGAAAGAGTAACATTTTGATACCTATGACCTAATAACTTTGAATTTCTTCTTTGCACTCTTATGATTATTCACTTTACATTTTTCATAGGCTGTTCTCTCCTCTGCTCTCCCATATCTCACCTTCCCTCGTTGCACGATCCCTCTCTCTCTTATGGGTACGTAACACTCATTCTCCCCATCCCTTTGTACATATAGATCCTCTCTCGCCACCTCTACATAGACTCTCTGTCACTAATCCACAATTTAAAATGTAATACTCCATATATATAAATATATATAAAAGTAAATGACCAAACTGATTCCAAAGACAGGTATTTTCACTGTAAAATTTATCTTTTGACAAAGAGATTAAAATGGACTAACGTGTCCAAAAAAGGAGTTATTAGAAGGACATTTTGCTCATTTGGCCCTGTTTGGTTGTAGAATAAGAGATGGATTAAGGTCTTATTCCTTGATTTTTAACAAAACAGGTGATTTTATGATTTGGTGGCCCCCACTACATTAAATTCTTCAGCAATAAAAATGTGAGATCACTGAAATCTTTCGCAACGCAGGAACAAGATAATCCCTATGGATTAAGAGGATGGGATCAAGTAATGGATTATAACATCTTAATCCAGGAGCAGCAAATACTGAACCAAACGGGGCCATTTCCCCAGCCTAACCCCGTAGACCCTTTCCTCCTCCCTCATTTGCCTCCCCAACCAGCAACCATTTCCCCTTCAAAAAAGACCCTTCCATCATTGTCGAAGAGGAAGATGGACTAGAGTTTGAGCCATTGGAGAAGGGCTCAATAAAAGGAGAAAAAGAAGAAAGATAAGATAAAAAAAGGTTTTTGGCCAAAAAAATAAGTATGTAATGGGTGAATTCATTCTCATTCCCATTAACTCCTGGAATGAGAGTTTGAATTTTCCTTAGGGTTTATTTGGAAAATAACTAATGGAGGGATGATATGGGATGGTGTGGTAAGGTGATGAAAGGTGGTGTGGTATGACTTTACTAAACTCATGTTTGGATAAAAAATAATGGGGATGGATGGAATAAATTAAACCACCTTTTGTTTGGATACAATACTTAAAATATGATGTTTGAGAGGTTAATTTAGATAAAAATCTTTTTTACCCTTTATGTTTTATTCTTATTTATATTACTTAATAAATTATTTGCTTTATAATGCAAGTTTAAATTGAACGGTAAAGTATAAGAAATCAAGAAGAGAGAGAGGAGAGAGAGTGAGAGAAGAGAGCACAAATCTCGAAAATTATTTTTCATTGAGATTTTTAAATTGTTGCCTGCAAAACCAAAAAATCAAAAAAAGAGAAAGAGAGGAAAGAGAGCGCAAATCTCGAAAATTATCTATCACTGAGAGTTTGCAAATTATTGCCTATAAAATAAAGAAATCAAGGGGGGAGAGAGAGAGGAGAAAGGGAAGAGAGGGAGAACGCAAATCTTAAAAATTATTGCTTGTAAAATCAAGAAATCAATGACTGAGAGAAAAAAATGAGAGAGAAAAAGAGAAGAGAGAGAAAAAGAGAGCAAATCTAAAAAAATATCTGTCATCGAGAATTTCAAATTGTTGCTTGGAAACCAAGAAATCAACGTCCGAGAGAGAAAGAGGATAGAGAAAAAGAGAGGAGAGAGAAAGAGAGAGGAGAGAGAGAGCACAAATTTCAAAAATTATCTACCGCCGAGAATTTCAAATTATTGCTTGCAAAACCAAGAAATCAACGACCGAGAGAGAAAGAGAAGAGAGAGAGAGGAGAGAGAGAGCAAACTTCAAAAATTGTCTGTCACTGAGAATTTCAAATTGTTACTTGCAAAACCAAGAAATCAACGACCGAGAGAGAAAGAGGAGAGAGAAAAAGAGAGGAGAGAGAAAGAGAGAGGAGAGAGGAGAGAGAGAGCAAACCTCGAAAATTATCTGCCATCGAAAATTTCAAATTGTTGACTGCAAAATCAAGAAATCAAAGATAGAGAGAGAGGAGAGAGAGAGAGCAAACTTCGAAAATTATCTGCCACCGAGAGTTTTAAATTGGTACCTACAAAATCAAGAAATCAAGGAAAGAGAGAGGAGAGGACAGAAAGAGCAAATCTCAAAATTTGTTTGCCACCGACAATTTGCAAATTATTGTTAGCAAGAACGACGTAGCATATAGAGAGAGTTTAGGAGATGATGGAAAAGAAAAATAATATTAATCATGGGTAATTTTGTCAAAAAATTATTAACCCTCCTCATTCCACCAATTTGGTGGAATGAAAAAATTGGGATGTGGAGGTATAACTAATGCCATCAAACTGTTCATAATTTTTAAAATAAATTTTGCCAAACAAGATTTTAGAAAATTCACCCCTCATTTCCCACCCCATCCCCTCTTATTCCTCAATCCAAACAAATCCTTAATGATTCTATTATTTGATTATTACGAGATTAAGAATTTTAAATGAATAGTTTTCCCTAATTGTTACTGAGCACACGGAATGAATTAGATAGATCTCGAAGTCTACTTTTCACATGATTTGGAGTTGTGCATAGAAAGCTATGGTTAGAGAAGTGACCCCATCGAGTTATGTCGAACAATTGTGAGACTAATTTGTAGAATGTACCAAAATTCGTTATTATTGAATCTGAATATGAAATTTATGAATAAGGTAGATTCCCAATTTATCTTTCTGTAGAATTTTGATTCATCTCAAAAGGAGATGACTGTAGGAACAAGTTATTAATGTTTTAGTGTTTAGCTATCAAATTGTTTAATGAGTGTAGCTTGTAGCTATTGTAAGAATTTATGAGGGTAAACGGTAAAAGGATAAACTATGATAATTCTATATGTTATTTTCCTCTAGGTTTAATGTGAAGGAAAATTATAATAACCCAATTTAATGGCTTGTAGAGTGAGTTATGAAATTTGAATAGAAAAAAACATCAAATCTGTCCACTATCTAAAACAAGCATGTAAAGGGTGAAGCCCTTTCAATCCAACTTTCATTTATGTTAAATAGAGATTGAAATATATCAAGCATGTATGAATGACCTAGATTGTGATTTAATTGTTCAAATAAATTTATGATGATATTGTCAAAACATTTACTTGTTAAGTCTTATGGTCCTAATATGCTTCTCCTATTGTAAATGACTTTTGGATAGGTTATAATGATTCAAAAATGATGAATAATATGTCATTAGGTAGGTATTTAATACTAGTTTATGTAGTATTTGGTTTCATGTCATTTGGACTTGTTTGTGAAGAGTTATGAGGTGTTGTCAAGTTGTCGCAGTTTGTCACGGGTATTATCACGACCATGACAATGCAAGAAGAGGATTTAGCATTCGGAAACGTCCATCTTTCATGGATGCGAACATCAACATTTTTGTCAATGAAAGATATTTTTACATGACATCAACGTTTGATTTCATGGATGTGAACATCTAAAATGGGAATTTTGTAGCATTTTGTGCCCCTTTTGAATATGTTATGAGGTTTGATTATTTATTGGATAGTTATTGATCAATTATCAAATGTTTATCATGATTATGCTATCGTCAATGATTTTTAAATCCGTATACCATATATATATATAGCCTCTACATTTATAACATTATTTGAAATCTTATTTTTACTATTTTCTCTAATGAAAATTTTCTATGCTATAATAATATGGTCAAACTACGTGTAAAGTCAACTACATAGTAATTGTGCAAAGAGACATTATTTGAAATCAAACATCTAGAAACAATATTATCATTATTTTTTTATGAATATATATAGGCAATATGTAATCATACACTCTGCATAATATTACTTTTTTATTATGCAATTTGAGTTGTTTTACTTTGCTTATAGTATGTAGTCACTTTTGGACGATCACCTTATATAGGTTAGGTGAAGAAATATTGTTTTACTTTGCTAATAAACTAGAATCACTTTTGGATAAACACCTTATACAGGTTAAGTGAATATGTAAACATTAGCTGGCTTGAAATAAATATTTACATAAGAATTCAATTTAGGATAATAATATTTATTTTATTTTATTTCTTTTCTTCCAATCATCATTTTTTATTGTTGAAGTATGATGCTCATATTAATATCTAATGATGTAACCAATGGAGACCTTAAATATTTATTTTGTATTACTATCTCTTTTTCTAGAAATACGGGAAGATTCATCAAAAGTTGTTGATGAAATAAATATGTCTTATGATTGTTAATATATGAAAAAAACATTATATTCTTTGATTATGATCCCATCGATGTTGTCGTTAATGGACTAAGTATAAACGAGTCAATATTTTTACATGGGTTTGAAGTAAATAAACTAACATGTGTAGAATTTTCTCTAAAACTGTATGTAATAAGAAAATAAATATATGAGAGAAAAAATAATATTTATTTCATTCGGAGACCTTTTTTATTACACTAGGCACAAAAAAAATTATCAAAAAAAATAAAATTGGCAGAAAGATATTCATTCCAAGAATGACATTGACTTCATTTGATGCAAGAGTACTATTGAGATTTCAACGTAAACAATTTTCAATCATGATAATTTTTACAATGATTATTAACAAAAGTCAACATCAATAATTATCTCATTTGATATTACTTTTTAAGAAATTAATATTCTCACAAATACAATTTTATGTGGCTTTTTCCTGCGTAAGAAAATAAAGTAAAGAATATAGTTTATATATATATATATTGATGATGGAGATTATATTTTTCTCTTAGTATGTATATACATACATACATACATATCGTCATTATTTTTTTCAAGTATTAAATTTCATTGTTTCAACATTGACAGCATTTTATTCTTTTATTTTATCATATTCCTTAATTGTTGACCATTAATAGTGATAAATAAAATTTTAATTACCCAAAAAATAGTTCATTTTGCAACCTAATTTGTTGAATTCTAAAACGAAAGTAAACTTGACATCATGTATGTATCCCGTATAATAAAAATGCTGACAAAATATAAAGTAACACTAAAAATTATATAAATGATTCAAGTCACTGTCACGAATTTATTACTATTATTGTTTTGCTATTTACCAATCAATCATAAATCGATTGCAATGAAGCTGTTGATGTGCCATGAATTGTTTTTTTTTTCTCGGAAAGTTAAATTCGTGAAAGGTGAGAAATAAAAACAAAAAATTCAAATCATGTGATGATAATTGTAGACTTGAACCCTTAGACTTAGACCTAAACATGAAAACACAATCTTATCTATTAACATGTTGAATGTGCGAAACATTTCTATTCTTTTTTTTTTCCCCTTCACAATCGTGTTGTCGTTGTGGAAAATGGAAGGTTGGCAAATTGGCAATTGATTGATAGGAAGAGACATTTGAATTGTATTCCACAAATGAGTGGTCCCTATTATTAGTGTATAAATTAAAATGATATCTATCTCTACTCCACAAATGAGTCACTTATTTCTAGTGCATGTTGAATGAAGGCTAATGGCATTGCTCACAAGGTCTTGTCAGCAACTTGCACCATGTTGCACCCTACACATTTGACATACGAGCAAAGTTAGCATCCATTGATCCATCACATGGAGTGGTTTAGGGTTCTGGGACAAGACATGTCCCCAATCCTTTTCTGCACATAAAATTGCATTTCACCCAATTTTATAGACTTGTTGGGCACTTCAGCTATGATGAGAAACCTGCATATTTATTTGGCTCCCATGGCATCAACTTAACAGTGATTCCTCAACAACAACAAGATGGAAATAACATGATAAATGTTCAAGATGGAAATAACAAAATATTTAGACTGTATCCAGACGTTCAAATGATAATTAATTATAATTTTTATCCGACTATTTCGAATCTTACTATAGTAAAATATAGTTTTATTTTCTTCCATCTGTATTTATCTATCACGTATAACACCTAACAGGAATAAGCAAATAATTGCATGGGAGCTGTATAGAGTTCAAACCTCTTCATTCATGCTGTCAAATTGAATGATCACCACCGTTGCAATAAGTAGGTATCATGAGAACAAGCTGAAAAATATGTGTACATTTATTTGTTCCCAATAATTAATTGGCATCCAACACACTTCTTTTTTTTTTCTTTTTTTGGTATCATGGAACTGTAACAGACATGACTGCACTCATGTTTTCGTTTGAAGCCACCATTTACTTACGGCAAAAGGAATCTATGCCTATTTCCTTTTAATGTGTGGAACTGCAGATGGAAGCACAAAAAATGGCACTTTTTCTTGTGGAATCATTAAAAAAATTTATAGGCTTTAAGATGGGGCTCAAAGTCTACAAGGGGATAATTCCATTTGTGCTTTGATGACAAACAGTAAAATTATGAGCATCAATCTACGTACTAGAAATTAAGAATCAGGGTTAGACACAGTAAAAGGAAGAAGAGCAAATTTATCCCAAAATTCAATGTACTCATTCCTTTTTGGCAAGTTTCAATGCTCCATTTCACTGTTATCAATACAGTAATATCTACAAAATCAGATACTCCAGGGATTCACCACAAGATCAAGGTTTGTTGTTCAGCCAAGTCCTTTCACTGAACATTGCACCACTTGCTTGATAACAAAATTAATAGCAACTTACATAGACTGGTTAAATACACATGATATCGAAAAATGCATAGATAACTTGTTAGTAGTGATTACCATCTCAATAGCCTAACCTTATCATCTCCTAAAGGAACCATTGTACGAAAACAAGTTTCATCCAAAAAAATTTCCGGAATCCCCAAATTGAGTGTGAATTCCATACTTGCAAGCTCTTGGTAGATGTTTTGGGCTACATTTCTAGCTTGGTACTCAGAGACTCATTATTCATGATGTTCAAGTTGGCATGCCCTGAACTCCATGAGTTCTCATGATGATTCTTCGAAAGATGGGTGTTGGGTGCTAAGGAAATGCTTGGAATTTTGGTGTTCTCAAACGTGAATCCCGTCTGCAAGGTTTTCTTGCTGCAAGATGAATATGGTGCGACATTGATCACCCTGCGAAAATGCGATAACATTAATGTAAGCAAATTAACAGACTTAGCTAGTACTTCTCTCTGTGTTTGTCTTTCATGGACAACACACCTTCACAGTGTTAAATTTTTTAAGAAGCATGAAGAACTTATTGTGATTAAGACTAATAATGACAGTACTCCTTCCTTTTGTCTTTTTTTAACAGGTTGTGTTAGTTTTGTTAACAAATTGAGCAACTGATGCAACATGAATAAATATCACTATGATGAAAATCATAAAGACATTTGGTATAATGTACCAAACATGACCCACTCTTTCATGAAAATGAATCTTTCAAATAGGCAGAATTGTCGTACCGCTCTTTGCGTTTTTCCAGGAATCGTGCTAATGACGCCTTACGAGCTTGTGGTATGGCTGAAAAAAAATATCATTACCAGTGTCAAAATTGCAAAAAAAAGTAATACTTGTGCAAAAGAAGAAAAGCGCTTTAGTTGTGAAAAACAGAATAATGAATCACCTTAGATTGGAAATATTAATTGGTTCTGCAAATAGTATGAAACTCAATTGATAGGTGCTACACATCCTTGGGTATGAAGGCTATTCAGGTCATAACACAAACCTTTTGGCATGACACTTGTGGCAGCTTCCGGTCCTAAAGAAGAGGCGACCGTCTTTGATGATTCTTGTTGGAAAACGACAAGCTTCATCGGCTCTTGTTGGCTTGTTAACACCAATGGGTTTGCAGTGTTCGCATACCCTGTGCCATCAGAGGAACTAGATCTGTTCACTGAGCTAGCCTCTGCATGCGAAGAAACTGATACCGGACTAGAAAGGCCTGCAGATGGAGATGCCGCATGAATTGAGCCAGGACTCAAGGCCTTCTTTGAAGTATAATTGTTAGCTGGAACCACTTTGGTAGGTACTGTGATCGTTGATGGTAACATCAGTTCAGATCTTGCATTATAGGAAACTGTTTTACTTCCCCTACTTGCCATTAACATGATTGTCTGAGCCTAAAGAGAAACACAAGACAAAAGGGGATAATCACTTGACCAGCAAAGGCTTTAATAATAAAGGATAATTTTATCCTGTTCCTCCCAGTTATGAAGTCACTAGGAAGTACCTTTTCCAGTGGAATGTCATCATATACATTCACAACACCGGCATAAAAAATGGTTAGTTGTGCTGTCATCGGAGGGGCCGAGTGCATGCTCCTATATAAATCCAACAGACAGTTAAGCAAACCCAGGAAATCATATAGAAACAAAATGCAGGGTTTTTCCTTGAATTTGGAGTTTAAAGTTTCACCTATGAGTGCCACCAAAATTGGAGCCATAATCAGAAGCGTTCACGGTTTCTCCAACTCTTAAAGCTTGTGGCTTTAGAGGGCTAACAGGAATATTAGGGCCACTCTGGCTGTCATGGAGCTTGAAGAAGTGGCTACTTGCACTAACAGGAACAGGATGTTGTGAAACCAAAGAAAATTTTCTGGCTTCATTCACCTGATGAGCTGAAACACCATAAGGATCGGCATGTGGTTGATCACGCACATGCATAGGAAATTGCTGGACGCTCTTCCTATCGAAATTTATGCATTTCTACATGCGAGAATAACATATTAGTTCGACATGCGTGAAAGAGAACAAATATATGTTGCTCATGTGATTTATGCGAATTGAAGCAACCCTGATCACCTCTGCTGCCGATGTAGGGACGGTTTTGTGACTGGCCTCAAAGGCATTAGTAGCATACATAGCCTGGCATCTTGAAGAGGAGAATTGATCGACCGCAGGTGCAGGCATATTTTGCCTCTCCTTGTAGGACATGTATTGCTGCATGGCAGACGCGTTGTTGGCAAAGGGCCACTGCACTCCAGAGGTCACCATGGCTGCAGCCCCGATCGAACAGATACAAAAGCCAAATGCAGAAAGAGATATTAGATAAATCAAAGACTAACACACACTCTTTCTATTATAGAAATTAATTAGAATTTAGAAGCTGCAATAACTCCCTTAGGAAAAGATTTTTCCTAAGTCAGAAAAAAAAACATATCAGTAATTTCAACTTATCCTGACTAAAACGGATCACAACAATTATAGAAACATGAGAGTCCAAAGATGTATCGAATTAAAGCACCAAGCCAACTTTTAAATAGGATTCCCGCAACTATAATTCCTAAAAGCCCTTGATAAAAAAATTAATATGATCATCGACCACCAAACAACTACAGGCAGTTCCAGGGAGCTATCAGATGAAAAAGGCAATCTGAATCATCTTTCCATCTCAACACTTCCTCTCTCCATCCTTAAACATCACTAATCTTTATTTAGCAAGCTCTCCAGGGCAATATGCAAAATCTAGCGAAAGATTCACCCCAAAATGCTTCAATAAAGCTCATAAAACAGCAGAAGCATGAACCCCAAAAAATCCAAAAGTTCTACTGGCCTAAGCAAAAGAGATTAAACTTGGAATACTGCAAAAGAATTTTTGGTTGATACCTGAATCTTGCTTGCCGTTTCTGGATTCATTCTTCTTATTTAATCCCATGAAGTCCCTCTCCATCACTGCAAATCAATCCGTGCTCAGTTCAGAAAGCGCTCTCGCACCTCAAATCTCTCTCTCTCTCTCTCTCTCTTTCTCTTCTCTCTCTCTCTCACCTCCAGTGATCAATAAGAAGAAAACCAAAGCGCACCTTATATAAAGCTCCCTCGTCTTCTTAAAAATATTTCTCGTATATAAAGAAAAAAAAGTCATTATATGTGAAAAGCAAATTATTATGACAGGAAAAAAAATAATTCGAACGAGTGACTCGGCTTCCAAGGGCCGTCCATCTGGGAAGGAGGAAGATCTCGACCGTCCGTGATGGTGGGACCACCTTAACCGAGTGAGGAACCGGAGCCAGCCGGTCGCCCGGCCCACGTGCGTAGCGATAGATTCCTTGGCGAGGAACCGCGCGCCCGCGGGGCCCGCAATCCAGCAAGGGACTTCGACACGTCAACGCTTCTGAGACCTCTCAATCTTATTCAGATTTCCTTCAAATTATTTGATTTAACTTATTAATAAATAAAATATGATTTCTTTGTCTTTATAATTTTTGGATAAATAAAAGAGAAATAATCGAGAGGCGAAGGCGCCCCCGACGACTCGGCGATCGATTGGGCGGTACGATCACTCGCGGGGAAGAACTCGAATTTTTATCGTGGGGCTCGTGTGTGAAGCACGCGTGGGTACGAATTAATTTGATTGACCAATTATTCGAATTGTTTCAATAGTTTACGTTTATTAATTATGGTATGTTATTTTTCAGGTGAAAATAACATTTTCCCCCCTTATAGTTGGAAAGATTGTTTAAATTTTGGACGATAGTAAAACTGTGATTATGATTTGGCTTTGCAACTTAATTAGGAAGCATGAGAGAGATATTAATATATGTGACAAAGTGACAAATTAATATATGTGCAGGGTTACTCATTGAAAGTTGGGGGAAAGTAAGTGCATTTGAATTTTAAATGTGCCTTATTATTTAATAATTGTTTAATAATTTTGTAGGACTTGTACAGTTCTGTATATTGTATATCATCGAATATTAATTGGCAACTCGTCTCCAACTATATATGTGTCGACATAAATAATACTAGAGGTTTAAGACCTTGTAATTTTTTTTCTAAATAAAATAAAACATTCTAATGTCATTCGTGAATGTATGTTGATCAAATAAGGCACTCGATGAAGGTAAAAGTAAAAAATAAACTTGATCCATAATTGTTAAAGGCATATTATACTTTATCAAACTCTTGGGACGATGTTTTAAAATGAATATCAATATGCATGGGTGTTCACAGGTCGGGTTAGACTCGACTCGTGAACGACCCGATCAAATCGAGTCGGGTCGAGTCAAGACACTCTTGTGAGCCACATCCAATCAAATTCGATCTTATTTGTGTTAGGTCAAGCTGAATCGGGTGGTCGGGTTACCAATTTTTTTTCTTTTAAAAAAGACATTCTTACTATTTTATATTTATTTAATATGAAAAATATTATTTAATATTTATTTCATTACAAAAAATAAGTTTCTATCTATTTAATATTATTTCTATACTTGAAATATTTTATTTCATTTTTTTAAAACTTTAAATCAAATATAGGTTTAATTTTAAATAAAAAATAAAAAATCAAATCTTTACGTCAAGTCGGATTGATTTAAATTGAAAAATATTCAAATCCGCATCCAACTCGGTCGGATCAAGTTCGAATTTGACTTGATGCAATTCAAATTAGGTTAGGTCGAATTATCGAATTCATCGGATCCAATGAACCGTCCTAAATGTCGATAATTTAATCAAACTAATATTCATATAGTATATACTATATTTTTTTAACCAAAACGTTATCCTGAACACTCGTCTTAGGATATGCCAAAATAGCCAAGCCAATTTCATGAGAGAGAGAGAGAGAGAGAGAGAGAGAGAGAGAGAGAGAGAGAGAGAGAGAGAGAGAGAGAGAGAGAGAGAGAGAGAGAGAGAGAGAGAGAGAGAGAGAGAGAGAGAGAGAGAGAGAGAGAGAGAGAGAGAGCTGGGGTACCCCAATCATGAGGCCACTTGAAAGGCTGCACAATTACTTGTGTGTGCATCGCATGAAGCTACTGTAGAATAATAGTTTTAATTAAAAGTTGGTGGGGGCCCTATTTATTTTATTATTATTGGTCTCCATTGGACAATGACACGCTGCATTAATATTTCTATATGTCCATGTGAATATATGAAAATTAATATAAGAATGGGGTTCTCACGTCATGTGGAAAATATTCTGGAGGGAACATTTTGGTTGGCCAACACTATTTATATTATGCATGTTCTACAGTGGACGATGGCAGCAGCAGCATTTCTTAAATGGTTGCTGTTGAGTGGGGACAAAGCAAGAAGTGGACACCTGCACAGTAACTTGACACTGCTTGCAAATATAATTTTATAATTTCCACAGATATATGACACCTTTTGCAATTCAAAAACTAATACTACACAAAGAATAGGGTTTGATGGATGCAAATCTACTATTACTACTATATATTATTATATAGAATTTGATGGGGGTGTACTTTCTCATGTTCTTTCTTTTAAACAATGCAAATCCGATGAGGAACTAGTGATGATCATCTACGAGTTATATATAGATCTTTGATTGTTCAACGATTAAGGGGAAAAAAATAATAGTGTTCCTCGTTAAAAAAAAGATTGATATCCTCATATTATTATCTACATATATAATGAAATGGTGAGACAGAGAGAAAAAAATGTAGTCATGGAGCAGACAGTCGGTCGTAGGTGCAAGAATCCATTTATTGCTTGGCCTGCAATGTTTTGCCGCAAGTTGCAAACGTGTTTTAATTGGAAGCAAGTTACAAGTGGCCTCCATGGAGACAAGTTTGCAAGTTGTTTTGCACATAACAGCAAGGTTCATGCATCCTCTCTCTCTCTCTCTCTCTCTCCACATATATATATATATATATATATAATCTCAAAATTCCAAACTACTTTAATTATGTTTGGTACCTATTTATGATGATCCTCGCCAAAGTATAACTAGATGTACGTAAGGTTTGCAATGTTTTGTATAATTGGAGGGTTTAAATATTTATATGGCGATAATAATAATAGTGGGAATAATAAATATGTGGATAGCACAGTTGCAGATAAAAACCAAGATGTATATATATTATATATATGTTTTTTTGGGGTATTGCACGGACTTGTGAGGAACTCGTGATTCGTGAAAGAAGAGCAAGTTGACGCACTTGTTCTTGGCCTAATTGGCAGCACGAATCAATCAATTATTTCTCTTTGCAGATATTTCTTTAAAAGGACCATTCGATTTTACAGCGATGTATGAGGCAGATTTCTAGTACAAAATGAAGACAATGTCAATGATGAATTTATAGTTGACTACCTTCTTCTTCTTCTTCTTCTTCTTCTTCTTCTTCTTCTTCTTCTTCTTCTTCTTCTTCTTCTTCTTCTTCTTCTTCTTCTTCTTCTTCTTCTTCTTCTTCTTCTTCTTCTTCTTCTTCTTCTTCTTCTTCTTCTTCTTCTTCTTCTTCTTCTTCTTCTTCTTCTTCTTCTTCTTCTTCTTCTTCTTCTTCTTCTTCTTCTTCTTCTTCTTCACGATTATATGAACCGCAATGCATAAGACCATTTAGGTTGTGAAATAACGTGGATGAAATGATGATCAAGTGTTGAAATTTTTATGTTTGTTAGCGATGATGTCAAGATCAATCGGGTGAGATATTATATTTGAGATTTGACGTGTGTGTGAACTCTCAAATTATTGGAATAGTGTGAGACTTACCTTAAAAGTTGTGATTAATTATGAGAAATTTAAAATCGTCGTTGAAACCTAAATTTATACGCAAGAATTGGATTACTTTTCAATATAATGTTCAAAACCATAGATTTTAGGTCTGAAAAATTAAAATATATTTTATACATGTCAATAAATAACTGATTACATAATCATCACACATATAGATATAGATATATTAAGGTTCATATATTTTGCATTACCAAGTACATTTTCAACCAAAATAAATAAACATATAATAAAGTTTCATGTCCACTCAAATCGCACATGATAGCATTAGGGTCATATTATTTAAATTATCCCCTTTCAAGTGAATGATCTCCATGTGACAATCCTCGTAGATTTATGTAACACCTACTAGTCGATTACATGGAGGATAACCCGCACACGTTCTTTGTCCAATTATCTTATTCACTCTCTCTCATCCGATAATTCGATATCAAAATTTTAATTAATCAAGATGTTGGAATCTGACGCAATGTGACGAATTAATGTGGGCATATTCGTTTAGTAAATGGTGAAGAACTTTAGTTATTTATTTGTAATTAAGGAGAAAATGTAGATAGCACATAAAGTCGTCACATTAATTTGATGCACTTTTATTTTGAATATAAGGAGAAATGTCACCGAGATCTCCGGTTGGCTTGAAAAATGTAATTTGCTGAGGTGTTTTTACTTGTATATTTATCTTTATATTTTTTCCTATTTAAACTAATTAATGAGTTGTTTTGCCAAAGAGAAAAAAATATGAGTTGTATATTTATCTTTATTTTTATATTTTTAGAATATTATGCCTGTATTATTACTATGAATTTGTATGTGAGAACGTGGATATTTAAATATCTCCGATTAAAATTTATTGATAATGGTTTGAATCTGAACCCAATTGTAATCATATGTGCTCCACCTAATCTTAAGAACATTTCGTATAAGATTCGAAATTGATTTATTTTCTTATCACGAGATGTGTCTTATTTTGGGAATTAATTTAGATTTTCAGTCGGACTGTAATTTCTATCATCTGTTAAAGGGAGTGCCTATATAAACTATATAGGGGTCCAGATAGAGATCCATCCTTGTAATTTCATAATAAAGAGAGCCGCCGCCATTTTTTCTTCGCGTTCTTCTGTGTTCGTACGATCTCTCTCTCCCTCTTTTCGTAACAAACTGGTATTAGAGCTTTAAGGTTCGTCCGCGATTCATGATCAAGTAGGGAGATGACATCGCACAACGTGAACGTGGAGAAATTCAACGACAGAAATAGTTTCAGCTTGTGACAGATCAAGATGCGGGCGCTGAAACAACAAGGAGTTTGGGCGTCGCTCTTAAACGTGTCGAAGAACAAACTAAATGAGGAAGACTCGAAGGGTAAAGAAAAGAAGATCGACCTCGCTACTTTGACGGCACAGGAGGAGAAGGTGCACTCGATGATTCTGTTGTGCCTAGCGGATGAGGTGATAATCGAGGTCGCAGATGAAAAAAAGACGGTCGATCTATGGTTGAGACTTGAGAGTCTATATATGACGAAGTCTCTCACCAACAATTTGAAGCAATGTCTATTCTATCTCCGCATGCAGGAAGGTACCCTTATGAAGGAACATATTGATCAGTTAAATTCTTTGTTGATGGAACTGAGAAATATCGATGTTAAGATCGAGGATGAAGATGCTGCCTAATTTTGTTAGTTTTGCTTCCTCCATCATATGAAAATTT
The DNA here is from genome assembly GCA_030549335.1 of Pontederia crassipes. NCBI lineage: Eukaryota > Viridiplantae > Streptophyta > Magnoliopsida > Commelinales > Pontederiaceae > Pontederia > Pontederia crassipes. The sequence goes on from CM060183.1 coordinate 12,061,347, forward strand.
TGTTCAGTCTATGATTATCGAGAAGAAAACTATAAGTCTGGAAGAAGTAAGATCGAGTCTCCATACTCGTGAACTTCCACATAGGACATCTGAAAATTCTGTAGAGACTCAGGCTGCGGGATTGATATTGATCGCTGAAAGGGGACAGTCCTCGAATTCGAAGAAATCTGAGCTAAAGAAAAAGAAAATCACTGTGAAAGATATCTGTAATTATTGCAAGGAACTAGGTCATTGAAAAAAGGATTGGTCGAAGAAGAAGAAGGTCCCCGTCGCTGCGGTGGCACATGAAACTTGGAATTTCGAAGATGATTTGATTCTGACTACTTCTGATTAGGGATGTCTGGAGGATGGTTGGGTTCTTGATTCGGGGTGTTCTTATCATATGACTCCGAATAAAGAATGGTTCTCATCTTATCAAAAGACTGACGGTGAAAATGTTATTATGGGCAATAACATGTCATGTCAGATAGTTGTGATCGGTTCTGTGCAGATCAGGACTCATGACAATCTTGTGAGGACACTGACAGATGTCCGACATGTTTCGCAACTGAAGAAGAATTTGATATCACTTGGAGTCCTCGACTCCAAAGGTTGTCAGACCAATGCTGCTGGAGGCATCCTCACGGTCATGAAGGATGATGCTATGATTCTGAAGGGAGTCAGACAGAAGTCCTTGTATATATTACAAGGCAAAACAGTCTCTGGCATTGCTGTAATGGTCGGTTCATTCGAATCAGAAAAGTTCAGGCTGTGGCACATGCGGCTTGTGCATATGAGTCAAAACGGGATGAATATTCTCAGTAAGCGAGGTCTTCTAGGAGACAAGAAAATATCTGAAATTAACTTCTGCAAGCACTGTGTGTTTGACAAATAACGAAGATCTCAGTTTGACAAAACAGTGCACAAGACGAAGGAGATACTTGACTACATCCATGCAGATTGTTGGGGTCCCTCTTGTGTTCTATCATTAGGAGGTGTTAGGTACTTCCTGTCCGTGATTGATGACTACTCGAGGATGACTACTCGAGGATGACTTGGATATTCATGATGAAACACAAGATTGAGTCCTTCATGGCCTTCAAACAGTGGAAGATTTTGGTGGAAACTCAAATGTCGAAGAAAGTGAAGCGCCTTCGTACTATTAATGGTTTGGAGTTCTGTTCTGCTGAATTCGACTAGTTCTACAAAGATGAAGGCATTGCCAGGCATCACACAGTCAGAGATACTCCACAGCAGAATGAAGTTGCAGAACGAATGAACATGACACTTCTGGAGAGGGTAAGGTGCATGCTCTTTAATGTTGGCCTGAATAGGACGTTTTGAGCTGGAGTGATTAACACGGCTTGCTACTTGGTGAATCGAAGTCCGACGACTGCAATTGATCTCAAGACTCCAACTGAGATATTGTCAGAAAATTCTACTGATTATAGTAGTCTAAAAGTTTTTTGTTGTCCATCATACTATCACGTCAGTGAAGGGAAGTTGGAGCCAAGGGTCAAAGAAGGGGTGTTCATGGGATATGATGCAAGAGTGAAGGGCTACAGAATCTGGTCTCCTTCAAAACATAAAAGTCATCCACAACAGAAGCGTGACCTTTGATGTAGCATTAATGTTTCAATCGAAGGTGGATGCTGAAGAGAGTGTTAGTAAATAGGTGAAAGTTGAAATCACTCCAACTAAGAATGATGCTGAAGAATCACATCAAGAAGCAGAATCAGAACATGAATAATCTGATGAGCAACCTGAAGATGAGTCAATTGCTGTCAGGTGTCCTCACAGAGAAATGGGTCCTCCTAAGCGATATGACTTCGAGGACATGATTGCTTATGCATTGTAGGTAGCTGAAGAGGTGGAGTTCCTAGAGCCGTCCTCTAATAGGGATGCCATCACATATGCCAAATTTGAACAATGTATTGCTGTTATGGGTAAGAAGATGGAATATCTTCATAAGAATCAGACATGAAAGCTGGTAAAATTGCCAAAAAGCAGAAAGATCGTTAGTTGTAAATGGATCTTCAAGAAGAAAGCTGAAATTCCAAGAGTTGAAAGCATAAGATACAAAGCACGACTGGTTGCTAAATGATATAGTAAAAAAAAAAGGTGTGGATTACAATGAGATATTTTCACATGTTGTCAGACATACTTCTATCAGGATGCTACTTGCCCTTGTAGCACATCAGAATTTAAAGCTCGAGTAACTAGATGTGAAGACTGCTTTTCTCCATGGAGAACTTTAAGAAGACATTCTTATGAGTCAACCAGAGGGATTCTTCATTTCAAGAAAGGAGAGTCAAGTTTGCAGACTGAATAAATCTTTGTATGATTTGAAGTCGTCTTCCAGACAATGGTACAAGAGATTTGACAGCTTCATGATCAGTAAGGGATTCAGTTGAAGTCCTTATGATTGCTGTGTATATCACAAGAAGGTGAAGGATGACTCCACCATCTATTTGCTCTTGTATGTTGATGATATGCTCATTGCTGCTAGAGACATGGCATATATTCAGAATTTGAAGAAGCTCCTTAGTGTAGAATTCAACATGAAGGATTTTGGTACAACACAGAAGATTTTGGGGATGGAAATTCTAAGGGATCGCGCACAGGTAAACTCTTCTTATCTCAAAAAAGTTATATTGAGAAGATTTTATCCAGATTTAAAATGTTTGGAGTGAAGTCTTTGAATACTCATTCAGCTGCAAATATCCATTTCTCTGTTGTCTTCGCACCAAAATCAGAAGTAGAGAAGGAGTACATGTCTCGAGTTTCATATGCTAGTGCAGTTAGAAGTCTGATGTATGCCATGATTTGCACAAGACTAGACATTGCTTATGCAGTCAGTGTTGTCAGCAGGTTCATGAGCGATCCAGAAAAAAATACTAGCAAGCAGTGAAGCGAATCTTTCGGTATCCGAGAGGAACATCTGATATCGGCCTCATCTACAAAAGTGATAAAGAATGTTTGATTTCAGGGTACTCGAATTCAGACTATGTTGGAGATATTGATGAAAGACGATCTATGACATGCTATGTCTTCACTTTGGATAGTTCGATTATTAGTTGGAAGGCCACACTTCAGTCATCAGTTATATTATCTACCACAGAGGCTGAATACACGGCACTGACAGAAGCTGCTAATGAAGACATCTGGTTAAAAGGCATAGTTGAAGATCTCGGATTACATCGGGAGCAGGCTATAGTGCACTGTGACAGTCTGAGTGCAATATGTTTAGCCAAGGATTAAGTGTATCATGAAAGAACCAAACACATTGATGTCAGATATCACTTCATCCGCATTGAGAAAAGAATTAAGGTGAAGAAGATTAGCACTGAAGACAATTCAGCTGATATGTTCACCAAATCAGTTCCTCATGACAAGTTCCAGCATTGCTTGGATTTGCTTAACATCAATACTTAGTAATAGTTCCAAGGTGGGACTGGCGACGGTATGACGTGGTTTTGTGCTATGAAGATGATTCAAGTCAAGGTGAAGATTCGTTGATAATACCTTGAATCTGAACCCAGTTGCAATCCTATGTGGCCCCCCTACCTAATCAGGCGCTTGAGCAAAATTCCCCTACAGGGATCTCGTTGCTCGGTCAACGTGTCTGTGGAGGGTCAAGGGGGATTCAAAGGGATCCCTTATGAGGGTTGCAAGGGGGCGAAGCCCCATGAGCGAAAAATCTTAGGGGCATTCTGTATGTAATTCGAAATTGATTTATTTCCTTATCACGAGATAGGTGTCTTATTTTGGGGATTAATTTAGAGTCCCAGTCGGACTGTAATTCCTATCATCTGTTAAATGGAGTGCCTATATAAATTTCCTATGAGTTCAAATAGAGATCTATCCTTGTAATCATCATTATTCCATAATAAAGAGAGCCGTCGTCATTTTTTTCGCGTTCTTCTGTGTTCGTACGATCTCTTTCTCCCTCTTTTCGTAACAAAATTTCACTGAGTCAATTGTTCCAGAGAGAGAGATAGCCATTAATAATGTAGAGAGAGAGAACCATTAATAATGTCTCCAAATAATAAAGCCACTTGGAACGGTGCAAATTAATTACTTCTTTAGCGAACTTACTGAGGAGGACATGGAACATCACTATTATTATATCTATGTTTATGTGTGTCACACGGAGCATGTTGAACAGTTCACATCATGTAGAAAAATATTCTAAATTCATGTGATTGTGGAAATTATTCTCTCTCTCTCACACACAAATTGGTGGTCACTCTATTGTTCTCATCTTTTTGGTGAAAAGTTGATCTCAGTACTATTCAACATATATTCGGAGAAGTAATCATGCACGGCTTTTGTCCTCCAATTCCAAAAGTGTTTTTTTTTTCTCTATCACCCGAGTAGTGGTCGAAATGTACAGAATGAGAATTCATATTAATTTGATGTCACTTGGAGTGGCACATCGGATGAGAGAATTCTTTATATACACAAACACAAAGATTCTAACTCGAAATCTGTGTTCAAATGAGACCATATATAAATTATGAATCACTTTAACCGTCCACTTATTTTAGAATAATCGAAAAAGGATAGAGAAAAATGAGAATGTGAAACTCCCATCAGTGCCATCCATCAAATTGGCTGATCTAATAGTCATATATTAACCAAATAATAATTGATAATAGGTCGCGATTATTGGGACTATTGAATGCCACGACTCATGATTAAGATCTTACTTATTTTATTAATTTACTTTACTCTTTTACAATTGGAATTAATGAGCCTGTATTGACCATCATTTTATTAGCACATATCATTTACAGTACTCGCATAGTCACATTTATGACTTACCATTTTCAAAAAGAAAAAAAACCTAGAGGTGGATCAGATTCAAAAGTCATCCATAATTATGTTGATGAGGGTAAAATTAATGACAGTATACTGATAATTAATGGTCAATGGGAGGATTTGAAATTTAAAAGAGCCACAACCGTAGTGCAAAATGTATTTGTGACTTACTAGATGTTTTGTTTGGTCACAAAAAAAATTAAACTCCAAGTTGGCGCAATAAACAAATAAATTAAAAACGTTTTACGATTTGGTCGTGGGCACAATTACGTTTTGCAAAGTGGCCTATAATTTGCAATAATATATAGTTACGCTTTGTGCATGCATCTAATTTTCAGGACTAGTTTAAGAACTCCAACTACTCGTACCTTTTTGGTTTCAGTTACATCCACACACTAACATCGAATCCTATACAAAAGGACCTCAACTAGTAGTTAAATTCGAGATGTGTAGTTATATATATTTGTAGTTGCAACAAAAAATGATATAATGTCAATAATGTATGAAAAGCAAGTGTGGACACCGCAATCTCAATTTGTAATCGGACGTACCAATTGATATTTCATGTAGTTTTTTTTGTGCAACATGCAAGAAAAGTTGCATGAAATGTTAAAATGTTATTTTTTTTATGACATTGGGGAAAGAGAAATGTAGAACTTGGATGTGGTCACAACCTAAAACCTAGGTATCAACGACCGACTAGGATTCGAACTTTTTCGTTTTTTTATACGGTTTTTGGAGTATGTTTTGTTTGGTTACTTAATTATTAGTAGTTTGCTACTTTACAATGAGACGAGATCTCTTACATATCTTTATGTATGATTAAATGTTTGCATGATTAACAATTTAGATGAAAAATATAAATGTTTTAGGGCAGTATCAAATATTTATCATGCGGAATGTCTTACAAGCGTATATGAAATTTTTTTATTTTTTTTCACATATGAGATCCTTCATGACGTCCAAAATTTTTTAAAAAATAATTATATTTATTATTTTTAAAATTTAGGATTCGGTGTCATCATACATTTTCATGATGCACATAAATTTTTTGTACGTTCTATGCTCCAACACATTTCTAAGTATCATCAAAAGACTTAAATATATGATAATAAATTAAAGATGAAGAGAAAATACATCAAAAGGAAAGGCAACGATATTTGAAGTCATTTTGGATAATATGTGATAACTTTATGTTTTAAATTATAATAACTAAGATACATATGTTTAATCCCCATAAGATGAGGTCTCCAAAATCTGAAGAGAAAAAAAAAAATAATGCTCTAATTCTTAAACTATCTTGATTAATATTGAAGATTCTCAAGCCTAATATTCAAGAAAAATTTTAATTTCCATCTTGTTATGAGAGGTCAGTTGAATACTAGTTGTGTAACTCTTTATTAGTCTCTTGCCAACTTATTTGTATATAATTATCTTCCATGAGTTATGATTTATTATTCGAAATAATAACCTTAAAAAAGTTTAAAACTTTATCAAGTGCTCAGCAGCAATGTTATTAAAATCGGACCGGATCGACTGATTCAACAACGAACCGACACTTGGTCAGGTCCGATATGACATCAAAACCGTTTTACTTTAAGAACTTTGTGCATCATATATGATTTAGCTAGACGCATGTATTTGTATATAATTATCTTCCATCATATATGATTTATTATTCAAAATAATAACCTTAAAAAAGTTTAAAACTTTATCAAGTCCTCAGGGAACTAAATTTGATTGGCTGTTTAAGATAATTTCAAAAAGTTTGATGCCTCGTTCTCGTTTCTAGAATAATAAATAAATGGGCCAAGGCCTACTTAGTAACTTAAATTTAAAGTTTATCTTGTTATTCAATTATTTATTAGCTTTTTTTTATTTATCTAATTGAAACTCAATCTTTGTAATTAAATTTTATTTAAAAATTAATAAAAAATTGAAGTTAAATAAAAACACGTTGATCTCATGTTTACTTATTTCATTTGACTGCTCTTTTAGATGTTTCTTACACTCATAGGAACTTTTGTGGGTTTCTTAATTTATTCCCTTTAATTAGCTAAATGACCCAAAAAAAGATCACACATGATGTGATGGACATATTAAAAAAACTTTTGTTCTCCTTTGACATAGTTGAAGTTTCTATTATTTTATTTTCTTATGTTTATGAAATCACCTTTTTATCCTTTAGCAATAAAATGCTGAGAAATAGATGAAAAGAAAAAAAAAGAAAAGAAAGGCAAGGTGAAGCTTCAATGAAAGTACCACTTCCTCAACAAGTCCACTTCAATGAAAGTTTAATGAGAGTACAATTTAATAATAAAAATACTGAAAGAATATTTTTTAACGAAGTGATTTTAAAAAAAAATATGAAAGTTTGCACACTAAAAATTACGTAATTATTTAAAATTTTTAAAGTTCAAGAAAAAAAGGTAATAGTATAGGAGCAGGGACGGAGCTAATTATAGATAATAATGTATATTATTATATAGATATTTAAAATATATGATATGGCCCCCCTTAATTTTTAAAATTTGACATAATTAAACTCCCTAGTTTCTAGACATAATATATATATAATATATAGTAAGTCCCTAATTTTGTGAATTTGAGATAATGAGAGAATATAATTTATAAAAAAATTGTAATGTACGTATATGTATATATATGTATACAAAATAAGTATATACTAATAATTTTGACTCCTTTATATAACTAATCAAATTAATTAATTAAGTCATAACAAAATTACTTAAAGCAAAATTCTTTCTTAATTTGATTAAAAATTTGATATATATATGCATTTTATTTTCTCACATAATATCTTTTGGCCCCCTCTAAATTCTCATCCCGACTCGGTCCCTATAGTATAGGAGAGAGTTAATTTAATTTATTCCCTCGTTTCAATGATCGCAACTCAAGTTGCACTACTATTTTGTCATGTCACAAATCGGTTCCCATGTCACTTTTGTTCTTTTCTTGAAACAATAATCAAAAGAATGACGAGTCATGCATATAAGAATATGCCTTACATAAAAAAAGTTTATTGTTAACTAACTTATTTTCGGCCGGAGGACTGAAATTCGAAATTTATCACAAGTAAAATATTTTTATTGGAAGTTTAATTTATTATAGTCAAGACATTCAATTTAGAACGTTACATATTAGTCGAGTCGAGTGATAGTGAATTTAAATTTTTATCCGACCAGTTTCGAACATTGTGATCACGAACAAAAATATGCCTTACATAGCATGAATACTATGATCTACTCTGCTATCAAGATAAGAAAAAAGACAAAAAAAGAAAAAGGTGGATGCGCATGAGCATCTTGAGATCATTAATATGTAGGTCCCTTTTCTAATGAAGATTGTCAAAGGCATGCACGAGAAGGATTTATATATTCCAAAACCATTCCCATTTTTCTTTTTTTTTTTTTAAAATTCAGCATGTGCTCGATCTTTTGCTTAATAATTGCATAAGAAAAGAAGGTTTGAAAAGATAATATACTAGTCTTTTTTTGTAAAAGAAAAGATAAAATGAAGAAAGAGGTGCAATTCCAATTTGGCATCTTATGCTATCTACAATTGGATGAACTTTTTGCTGTACGAGACATAATTATTTGTCATTTATTATTTTATCAATGACAACTTTCTGATTAAAAATGCTAACATAGTTAACAACTTGATATAATTTCTCTATCTACATGACTACATCGTAAATAATAAAATTTAGAAGAAAAAGTATAATTAACGGTGGCGCCCTTTAGATGAAAGGAAGGGTGTCCAACCAACCCCCCATCCTCCTCTCTCCTCCATGGCACAAATCACACACCTCAAGATCTCACCTGCCGCTCCTTCCCCCCCTCTCTCTCTCTCCACTTTTAACGGGATAATCAAAACACACATATATATATATATATAGTGAAACCTGATGCAATGATCTAATTTGGACCGTCCAATTTAAATCAACGGTATGTGCCTGCCGTTCCGGCACTTGTCGTCGGCCTTTGAGCACCGTCGATCGTGAGCAAACAAGTCGTCGATCCGCTACTCTCTCGCAGTCGATCCCCTCTCTCACTGTCGATTCCTATCTCACCGTCAATCTGCCCCCATCGTCGAGCCGGATCCCCTTTCTTTTCCCTCGATCCACGCCGCCCGTCGATCCATGCCACCCGCCCTCTCTTCCCCATCGATCCACGCCTGCCCCCACGTCACCCCTCTCTTCCGCCATCGTCCTACTGCCGACCATCGTCGTCCTGTCGACTGTCGCCGATCACAAAGAAGAGAGAGAGAGAGTAAAGATAGACAAAATTATATAAAATAATCTGAACCATTGATTTAAATCGGATGGTCAAGATTAGGGCGTTGCACTAGATTTCACCCGAGAGGGGTTACATCTCATTAATCCATAACATATATATATATATATATGTATAATCATGTAAAGCGATTTTACACATGTTTTTTTTATATTTTTTCGTTAATAATTTTGAAGATCATTAATATATGTTATTGACCTTAGTTTCATTTTAATTTCATTAGTTGGAGGGGAGAAATTTTGGATGCGTCAATTACTTCGGGATTTTAATCAAAAGAATATATAACATGAAGTTTATCAGGCCTCACTAATTTAAGGCTCTTTGAATGATATATCATCTGCTTATCGATATTAGTAATATTAAGCATCATTAAGGCCTTCACTAACTTGAAAAAAAAAACACTGATAACAGCCCCTTATCTTCGTTTCTAATGCCATTCACTGAAATCATAGTTAATTTACAGCAACTAAAATATCTTCGTTTTTTTTTCATTCAATTTATCGATGCATCATATAATATAATTTGTTTTCGTCAATCAAGATTACTTCACTCATGACTAATAAAAATAATATTTTAATTATTTTTTCTCACGACTAATAAAAAACTCTTTCTTTCTCTTTAGTTATTTTGTGATTTCGGTTTTGCTTTACACTTCCAACCTTTTGAGACGACCTTATACAATAAAGCTTGGTAACAAAATCCAAATAATAATAATAATAATAATAATAATAATAATAATAATAATAATAATAATAATAATAATAATAATAATAATAATAATAATAATAATAAGTAGCATTGGAGTATTGTAATGATATTTATTGAATTCATTATTCCATCGTGCATTTTATATATAGGAAAAGATTCCATCTTTCACATTTTGTATTTTGTATTTTCTTTAGATGATCCACCTCATCACGTGAATTATTTAGGAAACTAATCAACTTTTTTTTTATACATGTAACAAGAAAATTATGTCGAATATTAATTTAAAACCAATTAATTATTTATTCTTTTAGAAAAGCCGAAATGAGAGACGTCATTTTTTTTGTCCCGAAACGCTTAAAACTGCGAACGGCCGCGTACGCGCCCGTTGTATTCTTCTTTTTTCTTTCTTTCTTTGTTTAATCCGTGTTGTCATGATTGAATGATACCCGAAAGATTCTTTTGCCTTTTGTGATATTTATTTAAATTAATTGTACTTTTTTTTATTACAATAACAATTATCCTGTCAACTATGCTATGAATTCAGAAGGTTTTGTTGATGGATAAAATGAATCCAGGCAGATTATTTTAATCATTTATATATATAATTAAATTAATGTGCATATCACAAACTCTGATGCTATCACATATTTTAAACCTTTAAATTAGCATCATTCATACGAGATTATGAGTATGCAAAGCATTCCAACGCTATGCATCTGTAGAACGTTTATTTCTTATTATTTAATAAAATTAATATTATAATTTATGATTAAATTGATTATATACTTTTTAAATTAAATAATATATAGTTATTTAGATAATTTGATGATAAAAATATATCATCTAAGACTAAATAAATTATAACCAATCAATAAGTCATATTTGTTAACATGTCTTGATCACAACCATTGGATGATCTTGATTTTAATCATATTTACTATTTAATATATACTTTAAATTAATATATAATTATTTTAATAATTTAATAAGTATAATTAGTACTCTAATAATGATGATTTTATATATGGACAATTCACTATCTTATTCATTTGCAACAAAATATTTTCATTGTGTGTCGTAAAAAAACGTATTCTTTCGAAGAGAGAGACTTTGGATTCATGGGACAGGTAAGTAGAATCTTTATTTATATCTTTTAGTTTTAATTAATTTGATGGTCAGTGATGAATTGAAAGCTAAGCAGTGGTAATATATCTCCGAGAGTCTAGATCATATTTGATTTTGTCTCTTAAGTAATATCTTGTCCCAGTGCGGATGGGTTGATAAGATTAAAAAAAACTGTGCGAAAACACCAATATGCACGTTGGATTTGGGATCTTGGTTAATTTATCTAGAGAGTTGTTTTCAATTTATATATATCAATTTATAATTTCATAACAATTTTATTCCGTCAATGGGCGGGTGTGTCCCATCTCGATCTTAAATCAAGATATTTTGATAGTTCTCATCTTTAAAAATCTCTCTCTCTCTCTCTCTCCTCTCTCTCTGTATAAGTGTATATATAATATAATATAGTATCCCTTTGAAATAAAACAAATTACATGAACTTTCATAATTTTCACACATATATTTATGTTTATCCAAGGAGAAAACGCACGTGTAAATTCATAAAAGGTTTAGATGTGTAGTCCAATTGGAATAAAGTTTGATGGTGGATAGTTAAAATAAATTTAATTATTTGATATCATGATGACCCCATTAAATAATTTAAATGATAATTTATCATTAAATATTGATCTAAATCTACACATGTAAACGATTTACACCTCCATATATCCCAAAAAGGTAATATAAGCTCACTCCCTCCAACCCCCAAAGAAAACATGCATTTTCAAAATTAACCTAATGGCATGGTCGATTCATCTTATACTTAGATATTTTGATTGTGATGCATAATGAAAAGGGCAATTGAATACCTTAATAGTCGATTTAAATGACAAGGGATTTATTTTTTACTCAAGAAATATTTTAACTCTAATATTTTACGTACGTAAAATACTTTATGCAGATGCACCATTGAAAAGAATTAGATTGGTTGAGGGTAAAAAACAAAACAAAACAAAGCCGAGTTGCTTTGCACTTATTCTTAACATTTTTTTTCGTTCACACGGTTTGGAATCCATCGATATCCAAGGTTAATAGTTCCGAGCAATTCGGTATCGTGATTTAAGCGATGAAAGTAATTTTTATGATCAACGCGGCGACTCCAAGAATCGATCCCAAACTACTAACCTGTCGACCACTTAAGACGTAGTCCGCTCTCACTACACCAACCTTTCGAGGTTTCTTCTTAGTATTTGTTACGAAGGATCAGTGCAAAATACGTCATATCCATGTGAAATCTGATGCTTGTGAACTCTCTATATTATCTTCAAAGTGGTTAGGATGATGGATGTTGGCATATACCATGTTCCATGGATATACATTATATATTCTAATGTTGGCTCCAAATAATTTTGTCATTGTTGAATGGAAGGACCTGAATTTTTTTCCTGCAGAATTTAATTAATGATATTAATTGTGGAGCATTAAACAAAGTTCATGTGAAGGGCTGCTTTGTTTAAGCAAAGTTAAGATTGTTCTTGTTCTTGATGGGAGGGCACAATTGTGAAGATAAATCCAATGATTACAAGATAATTGACGAAACTGCCTTTAATCTTCTTTTCTCTAATTTAGCTTCACGTTCATGGTTTCAACAGGTAATGGGAGATTCTGTGATGGTTGACATCATATGCCATTAACATATAAATAACCGGCTTAATTAGAAGCGGCCAAAGATTTGAGTCTTAATACTTAACGGGCACAAACTAATGATGACTTGTGATTAATAAAGCAACCAAGATATTAAATTGAAAACACTTGTTGGATGCTTCTTTTTTTTTTAATCCTTTGACGTTAAAACAAAAGTTGAATCTATGATGTGTTGGGGAAAAAAATAAAGGAATATGGCATTGCTCCCAGGATCATGGGTAAAATGCGTTTCATATTCGGTGCGCTCTTCGTGTTATATTTTGACAATGAAAACATATATTGCGTTTAATTAATGAATAGGTGTTATAGTGTGACGCCCTCATTGTTGGACCATAATTTAAAGGCATTCTTTTTAACCTAATTACATATACCATTGCAACGGAATATAATATATAAGGGATAAATAACACAATTACATAGCGAAAGACTTCTTAAGCAAATAAATTTTAAGATACATAAATTAGTTCATGTGTTACATAAGCTCTAACATAGAGACCTAACATAGGGTTGAAATACATAAATGTGTTCATATTTTCATGACTCAAGACCCATACGTTATACATATTTGACTCACTAAAGAGTTCATCATCATAAGATACTATAAAATAATTTGGACCGTGGTCCGATTGTTAGGGGTGTTCATTGGGTCGGGTCGACCCATGAAACCGATGACCCGACCCGACGGATCGGTGGTAAGGTCAGACCCAACCTGACCCAGCCATGGGTCGAGTTGGGTACGGGTTGGAAAAATCCAACCCGAGTTGACCCGACCCGACCCGATTGACCCGACTTTTTATTTTTTTCTTTTTTAATTGCACTTATGGCTTATATTTGATTTAAAAATTTTAAAAAAACTAAAATAAAATATTTTAATTGCAGAAATAATAATAAATAGTTAGGAAACATATTTTATGCTTTTAAAATAATATTAAATAATTTTTTTATATTAAATAAAATATAAAAATAGTAAGAAAAAATAAAAAAATTGGGTGGTCGGGTAACCCAACCACCCGACCCGATCCGAACCGCCCGACCCGAACCGGGTCGGGTTGGGTCGGATCTGGCCTGCCCAGCCCCCTGGATCCGATCCAACCAAATTTGGTCGGGTCGGGTCGAATTTGGATCCGACCCGTGAACACCCCTATCGATTGTCACATGTGCAATTTTCTTATATTGAGACCATCGTCGAGCCTATGCATCATTCATACCTGCACGAATCCATGAGGTACAAAGGATTTTTCACGTTAGAGTATATTGAGGTCCATGATCTTATAACATGATTTCTACGTATCATGTCATATGCATTACATCATAATAAAAATATAGAACATATGTATGCTATGAGCTACCTATGCACATTATATGATATGTAAACAATCATCATGACAAAATAAGATAATATAAGAGATCATTAAATATTATGCTAAGGCATCTTATAAACTTATCTTGCTTAACTTTAACATCTTCATTCATGTCATGATATGATAATAGGCCATATATTAGCATCCCTTTAGGTGTTTACATTATTATCATCTTCATCTTTATGTTTTAAGTCATTCATCTTAGACACCTTATGTGACTTATATTTTTTCATCTTCTATCTTTATTTAGATACCTTCTTATATTGGTGATTGGGAAGACCATATTGATTCGCGAGACCATTGGCTAGTTAGGCCGAGATCTCTTTATCCCAATTGGAAACCCCCACCTTTTGGGTGTAGATCAATTCCTCATGAACACATCACTTAAGCTTACAAGTGAAAACATAGTTCCCCTTCGTGATTCCAAGACACCTTCAACCAATTCATATTTTAATTACATACATAAATACATATTGCATCTTTTAATCCTACTTAAGGTTGTCCATACATCAAAATTTTCTAAATGTAGACAATCAACGTACATAGGCATTAGAGGTGGAGCGGACGATTGATCCACTTTTCAAACAACCACGGATCGGGAATCAGACATCCAAAATATGTTTCGGACGACCGTTGTGAGGCGAGTGGATAATCGAAATGGGTCGACAACGCCTATAGAAGTCCGAGGGGGTCGACTTTCTTTCGATAATGAATGACCAAAATAGGTTCGGACTATTGTTAGAGGTAGCAGACGATCAAACTGGTCGACAACGTCCGCAAAAGTTCGAGAAGGTCGATTTTGACACTTCTATTTTGGACGTTCGAAACTCGTTTGGACGATCGCTAGATGGAAGACAGACGATCGAACATCCACAGAAGTTCGAGAGGGCCGAACTTTAGACAATTCTAGCTCAATTGATTGAAACTAGTTCGGACGACCGCTACATGTTTGTCGGATGTCCGAATCGGTCAACACGATGATTGCGCCTCCAAAACGGACGATCAGAAAGGTTTCAGACGATCGTTTGGAGCATCGGGACACGACGACCACTACATTAATATTCATCAAATCATACATCCATCTGTACATGGAGCACACATTTTCTCTAATCATCATAGGACTCATATCTTGGCATTTTTAGCACAATAACATGAAGTTAAGTAGAGGTATTGAGTAGGGACTATTAGACCTACTAATTACATTCATATTTCACAAATGAATAATTTCATCATGAACTAAGCACAACGAAGCATCATTAACTAAGCACGATTATCAATGAAATAACTCTAACAAAATCATAGAACTATGTAAAGCAATCATGCACAAACCCTAATCTTATCATCTAAGAAGACCTAGTGTGGCCTTCAAAACCTTAATCCACATATACATAAAACATTAAGGGTGATTATGGCTTTCGATCTCCTCAAACATGTCTTTAGAACTTAAGTTAAAATCCCATTCAAACATACCTTTAGGCTTTAAATTAAAACCCTAATCTCATTTCTCCTTTCCTCCTCCTCCCCCTCCTCCTCTTCCTTCTTCTTCTTTTTAGGCTAGTGGGCTTTATTAGTGGGCCTTACATGGTTTAATATTTTTTCTTCTTTTCTTTTCCTCATTTTTTTGAGAATGTTACATATTGTGTACATGTATTTTTTATAACAATTTCAACAATAAGATAATGAAGATTAGTTACCACATATTATATTATATATACAACACAAGATTATATATTGACATATGAGTTTTAGGGTAGTTGTCTCTCCTTAAATAGGTTTTGTACTTATATTTTCATGAACTATGATATCCAACACATAAACAATAATAATTGGACAAGAACTAATAATAGAAAATAATCATACTTAAATAAGTGAAGATTATTAATTGTAAATATAATAAAAAAATAACAATCTGGTACATAGAAGGCAAACTGTATGCTTTTGAACTTAATTTCAGCCCATTATGAAACTTTAAAAATTTGAATCCAGTTAAATAACTAGGGTTTTCTCTCATCATTGAGATTAGCCACTAAGAAAAAGGGTTGCGTTTGGCATTAGAGTAGGATTGGAATTAGAGTTTTATTCATCCGAATAAATTCATCCGTTATTGTAAATCCAATGAACAATGCGACCCCCTCAACATGCATGCATGACTTTATTTTATTATCAGTCGTGAATCTCTTTTCCTCTATGATTGACGCTACGATCCAACATGCCTACCAACATCACTCTCCGATTCAATGATTCCTTCATTCTAGCTATGCCTCTCTTTGATAGTTCTTCATGAGCCGTACTATTGCAATTATCTAGTGTGCAGTTCCTCCAATTAGCTAATGATCATTATCTCAAGGTGAACTCTAAAGTTCTGCTTTCCACTTACCAACATTTTTTTTTCGATCTAGACGTGTCTAAGACTACTAGCACCCAACTAATCTGGTGTTCTGACGAGAGCAGAATAAATAAACCCTAATCAAAGTGATGACTCTAGGAATCGAACCTAGAGCTACTAGCATCCACTGTCCCTAGGACACAATCCACTATTTGGTTGTGCCAACCTTTTAATGACTTTCCTACTTTTTTCCTCTATGGCCAACCTCGGATCATTTCTAAGTATTGTTATTTCATATTCAGCATTAACTAGACTAGCAAAACCATACTGTAGCAATTTAGTTGGGTACCAGATTATTAGATCAATCATTAACTGTTGTTTAAATTTTTTAATACCATTTCTTATGCCCATATAGCTATTGTACTTTTTTCTTTTGAGAGGGATTTTATACTTAGATCGTAGTTAAAATGATACATATATCATTGATATATATCAACACACATTCACTTCATATTTCCTATCTATCAAAAAGTAATTTCAAATTGAAAAAAATACATACATTATGAAGGAAATTAATTACGACTAATGTGATTGAACTCTGATTCCAACGTGTTTTTGTCATTATTCTCTTTCATTTACCAACATTAATTTTTAGTTGGTTGGTTAGATGTTCTCACATGCATTTGCTTTTATTTATATTTTTCTAATTAGTGATGTTCTTTGATAGAAATTTTCTTGTCTTCACAGTTAAACATAGAAAGTGTCATACATTATGACTCGATGGTGTTGTGTGTGACATGAGTGGTACTCCCCACTTAATAAAATAATCTCGAATAAGTTTTAAAATTTATAAATCCTTAACACATATGACTAGAAGCACAACAATTAATGTAGTACTTAAGGGTCGATCCATAGGGACAAAGCTGAAAAGTTTACACTCGACCAAAGCTATTTAGAAGGAAAAGCTTAAGTTTAGGAAATTGTTTGAACCGAGAAAATGAAATACTACCAACTAGAAGTCACAGCAAAGGAAGCTACATTAATTTTTATGGATTGTAATGTAAGTGTTGACTAAAGTCAGATTCAATAAACACTAGGACTTAGGGGGCCGTTTGAGGAGTTATATTTCTTGAACCAATATAAAATCGTTAAAGTAGTAGCATATGCCAAATACCAACATAGGGGTATGCATCCGCATACCCTCACCTCCAAACTTAGAGAAATCCTGAGACATAAGTCATAACTCGACTGGCCTCTCGGCCTATACTGAATGTAGACAATTGATAATTTCTTTCGGGTGGATCCTCTTAAGTTCGGTTTGAGGGAGAAAGTAAGAAAACTCCAAACAGACCTCTCGACACTACTCGGGACTAGTCATCAACGACTCTCTAGACACAACTCGATCATCGTCCTACCTCTCGACAGGCATACGACAATCAAGGAACACTACAAGAAATTAGGTCATTAGCAAAAAGATATATAGTCGTTAAAAGTTGCCATCTTGACGTTAATACTCATCAACGATAAGAAAAAAATGGTCGCGGCTCTTCGCTATAGGTCCCACCGCTAAAAGATTTTAATGTCCAGTGAGAATAACTAGTCGTTGATTCTTTTTAAAGACCACTATAATCCTCTTCCCTAAAAATTTAATAGCGACTAGTATGCCGGTCCCTATATAACTTATAAGGACCACTCACCTAGTCGCTAAAGACATCACCAGATTGAATCACATTTTGGTTGAACCGATCAATTTTTTAAAGTTTTTTTTGAACAAATAATATGATAAAATATATTATTTTAAATTTGGAAAATATCCAAAGATGGACCTTCTCCATAAAACTCTACATTAGCCCATTAGTCTCCTCCTCTGTTAATACTTGTCTCTTTGCTCTCATCATACTACTATAATGAATGTGGGACTATATTTCTATACCTACTTGTTCTTTTCTTTTTTCATATTTTTAACGACAAGATGATGGTCGTTAATTTGAACATTAAGGATCAGATTTTTTTTATCCTTATTGTTGACTTTTAACGGCCAGTCATAAAAATATTAAGGACTAGAATTTTTCTGGTCCTTATTGTTGACGACCAAAATTTTTTCTAGTCGTTAATAATGATGTTTAACGACCATATTTGAATCTCTTCGTTAATTATGGTCACTAAAAGTCATTTTTCTTGTAGTGGAATATATTATCCTCTCGGGCATAAATCATTGACACTATGAAGTCAAAAATAGTTCGGACGAAGGAGGAACATCGACAAAATACAACCATGAAACCACAAACTAGGAAATGCCTCGAGTTTTCCTCTAGGACTTGCTCGATACAAGCCATTGATGACTCCTTAATGTAGCCCAATGACCACCCCGCCTCTCGTCATGAGTACAACTGATTGGGAAATTCTCATACCCTCTCAGGCAAGAGTCGCCAATGCCAGAAACTCAGATCAACAAACAAAGAAATGCGACCTCATTAAAGGGGAACTTCAATAAAAATAAATGACTTTTGGGGTACTCCAGGTCCACCTCTCAGCCTCACCGCGGAACTAACCACCGACACCCCTTAGAAACAACCCAGCCGTTGCCCCACCTCTCGCGTGCAAGCATCGACTGATGGATAGAGCACTCTCTCAGGCGAAAGATACCGATGTCGAAATGAATGGTTGAATTCCCAAAGACATAACATCATCTCTCGAAATAAAAAAAAAGGAAAAGTAAACCTTGGTGAATGGTGATTTGTCGGCATATCTTAATATCATCCCAACCTCTTGACTCGTATGCCTTAATTAGGGACAATGAACACCCTCTTGAGCGGCAATCACTTTCATCGAACACTGCCCAAACTAAACTCTCAAGTTAAATGAAAGTAGAAAATAGTTTGGCAAAGAAACATCAGACATTATGACTTGTTGAAAGAATCCAGCTTCAAGCTCTCTACCTCTCGGCCTTAAAGCTTGAGTTGGAGAAGAATTTAACCCTCTCAGGCCAAGGCACAATGCATGGACAGTAGGAGAAAATAAGTTTGACAATCAAAACTTCATCACAATAATCATAAGAGCAATGTAACAATACACAAGGCACAATAAAATAGGGACAATGTGAGACAACATGAATTATGAAACAAGCAATGAAACAATAACTAGAAGATAGATGGCTGTTCCAATTTAAACATAAGCTTAATAAATATAATGTTGAGAAATTCTATCACAATCCCCTGGCCACTAGCTGGATGCTTTAGTTACACATTAAAAAACACAAAAATGAGAAAGGAAGAAAAGGATAAGAGATGGAGAAGGAGAAGGGAGGCTGCGGTCCACTTTCCAACTTCTTTCAACAGAAAATGGCCTCCCCCCTCCGATTCAAAGGGAATCGAAATCCCCTTTCTTGGGTAGTCTCCATATGTTTTTATATTCCAAGGGATTTGTGCCACCTATCCATAGTCTTCTAGTCTTCTTCTTCTTCTAGCTTTTTCAACCAAAGAATTTGTCGGTGGTCCTCCCTTTGCTGCATGCCTCTTGGTTTGTCAAGTTTCCAACTTTTATCTTATATCTCCCCATTTTTTCATCCAAAAGAATATGCTTTTATGGTCCTTTCTTGACTGTCTCCCTTTAGCTCGCCACTTGTCCAACTTTCCCAGCAACTTTCCTGTCCACATCTCCCTATAAGTGTAGAGAAAGCTTCCATCCTCTTGTACAAAGGAATCTATTAAGCTGATGTGGAAAGGTGTCTTACTCTAGCTGTTTGCTGCTTTGGACATGTTGTCATGGTGAACTGTGTTGTATGCTCTTGAATTCATCTATGCGTCCAGGTGGGAGGGGGGTATCCACTTGTATGTTCCTATGTGGTGCGCAACTATACCTGCATTCCCCTATGTGTTATCGGTTGGTATTTCTACATAGAAAACAATCAAAACCAAGGTTGTCAGGATCGCTTTCCGAGGTAGGATCGTAAGGAGTTTCGAGGATCGAGGGCGTAAGATCGGATCGATGATCGTAAGATCCTATCCCATGAATAAAAAATAATTTTTAATATAAAATAATTAAAGTAATATTATTATTCATAAAATGTTATGTTTATATATAAGTTAATTAAGCATTGACCATTAATACTTTATTCATATTTTCAAGTCTAATAGATATTTTTTATATCATGTGAAAAACAATATGATATATTCTTAAAAACACTAAAATAATAATATATAATATTTGATCTTAATGAAATATATTTTTTATTAAAATGCAATATAATTCTTAATATACATGCAATAATAAAAATTAATTTTGACGTAAGATAATATAGTATTATATTCATAACATAACATTAAATTATTAAAGGATATTAAAATTCATGAAAGTGAGACTAACATATACAATATATAAATAAAATAGTTAAATCAAATTTTCTCAAGGACCTTTATGTTTACTTTTATTTTATTTATTCGAATAAATAAATTTATACCAATAGCATAGGATCGTGAATCGTAAGATTCTACCGATCTTAAGACCCAGCTATAGATCTAGTATAGATCCTACGTTTACGATTCTCCAAATAGGATCAGAATCATTTTCTATCCGGATGATTATAAAATCGTAAGATCTTATTATCTCGATCAAGATCTAGAAAACTATGATCAAAACAAGTAATGCAATTCCAAAAAAGCAGATATTTAGAAGATGGATGTGAAAAAATCATAAAAATGGTATTTCAATAATAAAACATGTGTTCGAGCATGAAAACATATCAAAATATGAGATAAATGCATATTGAACATAAATAAAAAAGTATATATAATTTCTCCACATCACGTTACATGACCTATTACAAATATTTCTTGTTAATGTTGTTATTAAAAAAATTATTATTATAACTTCTCCATTATTGACTAGTATTATACCTGAACTAAAGGGCATGGATTGTGTATAGCTTATTGACTAGTATTTAATTATTATGTTCTTCATGGAGGTTATGTAAAGCTTCTCTTTATTCTTCTAAAGGATTTCTATTCACAATGCTTATCTTTTTAATCTAGTACAATAAATTTTGAATATTATTTAGGTAACTTCAAATGGATGGCATTTCCAACAATCTTGATAAGAGCTGGATGAATCTTCATGATAGATTTTCTATAGAATATCTTCATAGTGTGATGCTTTTATGACACATACCTAAGATCTGAATCTGATATTCGTTGTCAATGTCACTATTGCTTGAATGAATATTTCCAACCGAAAAATGTTGTTAGAGATCATTTAATTATAAAAGGGATATATGTCACCTATACTAGATGGGTGTAAAACATGAAAAAGGATTAGTAGAAGGAAATTATGACAATGATGGTGAGATCATTTTGGGTAATGAAGCTAAAGTAAATATTGAGGACATAAATCAAATATTTGAGAATTTGCAAGTGGGAAATTCAATAAATGTGGACCTTGATGGACCTTTTACATCTGAAGGCACATCTTCCACATATAACGAGGAAGTGAACTTATTTGATTGATTGTTAAAGGATGCTCAATGCCAACTTTATATGGGTTGCACAAAGCACTCATTGTTGTCAGCAGTGATACATTTGTTACACATGAAGGTTCTAAATCATTGGAGCATTAAATCGTTCAACATGTTGCATGAGTCTATTAAAGTTATTTTTCCTATAGATAATATATTTCATTTTACTATGAGACAAGAGAAAGGTGTTACAAGACTTAGAATTTGGATATGAATGTATACACACATGCAAGAACAATTGTACTTTGTTTTGGAAGGAAGCAAAAGACTTTGATGAATGTCCTCAATGCAAAGAGTCAAGATGGAAAATAAATAATGATAAAGGTAAGAAAATCCCTCATGAGTGGTATTTTCCTATAAAAAGTATATTACAACGTTTGTTTATGTCTAGAAAGACAGCACTAGATATATGATGGCATAAAGAAACAAGGATATAAGAAGAAATGTTATGAGGCATCTTGCTGATTCATAAGCTTGGAAACATTTTGATAAACAATAGGTTTGCACAAGATCTTCAAAACATGAGACTTGGGTGAGCTACTTATGGATTCAATCCTTTTGGTAATTAGAATAAGCATTGGGTTTGGACATTGTTCTAAGGTTCTCTTCCAAACATTACTTTGATTAAGTTATGGGGCCACCAGTAATGATTGCGGAAGTAGCAGAAGTCTTGGTTTTCTTTATTCTCTATGTAGGAACATTTTTACTATAGCTAGATTAAAGATTGGGACCAAGTCTTGGTTAGAAAAAAAATATTTGACAACAAATTTTACACATTCAAATGGGCATGGAGTGATGGGGTCAGTTCGTATTATTACTTTTATTAGGGAGTATTTCAGTCATGGTGGGTGTTCTCAATATGGTGACCCAACTTTACTTTATAATACCAGGTCATCCAACTTTAGAAATGTTTCATTCATGAACATCATGATCGGTTATCGTCAATCAATTGGTGGATTGTTGACATGGCACTGACATAGATGCTTACTAGCACCACATCAACATTTTCTCTTTCCTTCACGTCAAATTTTTAAAAAATAAAAAATATCATGTTAGTACTTTTCTCTCTCTACTCAAATTTAATTTTGTATTTACATGGTCATTTAACTTTCCAAATTTAATTCACGTCAAATTTTGTATTTACATGGTCAAATTTTTTATCATGATAATCAATTATAACTTAAATAATAATAAAGTAAATAAAATAAAATAAAAAATTAAAAGCACTTGGATTGACTCAACATGATTTGAGCACGACTCAGTCGTCGGGTCGTTCAATGTTTTATGTGTATTAAATATATAATATTATGATAATTAATATTATTATGATTAAAGATTTAAATATAAAAGACATTAAAATACACATCGTGGTTATAATTTGGCTAAGTACCTTGGATGTCGGATCGTGCTCCGCAATTCGTTGGATGATCCAATACGATTTAGCTCAGCCTTGACGAAATCTCGTGCGAAATTTTTTTTATTTTAATATTTTATATTTTTCCAAATTTTAGGGCAAAAATGTAATCATTATTTAATTTTTCTAATTTTTTATTTTTATAATTTAATAATTATTATAAAATTATATCTTTAATACACATAAAAATTTGGCTACCCGACTTGACTAGGTTGAATCCAAATCGTGCTGTCTAGGTGCCTTCAGTTTTTTTATTTATTATTAGTTTTTTTTTATTTTATATTTTTAATGATGATCATGACTAAAACTTTGAAAAGAGGAATGATTGTCTCCGAAAATTTTGAAAAGTTAAATGAGAATATAAATATAAAATCAAGTTTGAATAGAGGAGATAGAAAAATATTGATGTTTCATTTTTATTTTTTAAATCTGTCATAGAAGAAAGAGAATTTGCATTAGTGTCACATTAGCAATAATCGGTTGTGATGACTACGACTAAAACGTTTCTGAAGTTGAATGAGTGTTACAAAGTTTACAAAGTGAAATTGAATAACTATATTGAGAATACCTTTAAGTTGTCATGCCTAAAATTTACTCCTTTTATTAGGTACTAAAAATTATACTTTTATAATATGTCATAAATATTTTGCAAGTAAACCATATAGAATTTTTTCTATTTTGAAATATTATACATTATTTTTCTGACTAATTTTTTCATGTCGTACGTCTTTCTTCTATTATATTCCCTTTGCTTTCTAATTTTCTCTCTATTCTTATTTAAATGATCTTGGACAAATGTTGTTTGTCAAAATTTTCTACACCATTATAATTCTTCATTTCCTTATACAAGAAGAAAATCATCAAACCTATATATATAA
This sequence comes from Pontederia crassipes, assembly GCA_030549335.1. Classification (NCBI taxonomy): domain Eukaryota; kingdom Viridiplantae; phylum Streptophyta; class Magnoliopsida; order Commelinales; family Pontederiaceae; genus Pontederia; species Pontederia crassipes. The sequence continues at coordinate 12,085,431 of CM060183.1, forward strand.
TATTCACACCATCATAATTTTTATTGTTTGTCAATATGTTTTTCTAAAAATATAAATATCTACTTTTATTAATTATTTTTAATCTGACTCATTAGTTACTAATGAGTATAATGCATAAAAAAATCTATGGCATGAAAATATGACAATAATAAGATGCAAAGTACACATTTTTATTACTTTATTTAAAATTATAAATATAAACTTATAATTTGCACCATTACTTATGGGGTGGTCTTAGATCCGCCCCTTGCTGGGTTTTGAAAGGAGCGAACATGCAATTATATATAGTAGGCAGATTTAGAAATTTGACATTTTTTTTTTATTTTCAAAACCTTTATTGTTTACCGTGCTCGTGTACAATGATAATTTGTATAGTATACAATTCAGGCGTGAATATAATATGAGGCACATGTAGTTATATAGAGTTTGTCCTTAAACCTTGTTAAATATAAATTAGCTTTTTTACAAAGAAAACTTTTCAGTTAAATATAGATTACTTTTATATTTAACAAAAAAAACATTAGTTTTGTATAAAACAATTTATGGAGTTTATAACAACTTTTAGGTTGTAGAGTTTTAAAAAATATATTGAAATAGTGTGATAAATATAGTTTACAAAAAATACTTTACTTCATTTCTGGACGAGAGAAATTGTAACGACCAAAAGTCTAAGGACAAAAATGATTTGAATGAATAGTCTCATATGGGCAAAACACGGAGGTAGTCATGAACTTATATGTAACTACACCATTCACCTTTCAAGACGTGTTTTAAATTCGTGCAGACCAAAAGTCCAAAACGAATAATATCTTGATTGATTCGAGGAATATTGCATAATGATATCATAGTCAACCTCGCATGCTATACGGACCATTGGTCAACACGGATTACTTACTGAGGATGTGAGGGGGGGGGAAGGGGAAGATTAACGACCCGAGGTGACCAAGATGGTTTAATTGAATAGTCCCACGTGAGCAAAATACGAAAGTAGTCATGAACTTATATGCAGCTATTCCTTCACCTTTCAAGTCACATTTTAAATTCGTGCGAGCTAAAAATCCAAAGCAAATAATATCTCGAGGGATGTTATAAAATGATATCAGAATCGACCTCACATGCTCATTTGATTCATGTGAGAAATACGGGCTACATGGATCATTCAACAAGGACGTTGAGCCCCATAAAGAAAAGATTATAATAATCTGAGGTTTAAGGACTAAGATGATTTAATTAAATAGTTCCACATTGATAAAATATGGAGATAACCATGAGTTTATATGTAGCTACCCATCACCTATCAAGATGCGTTTTAAATTCGTATAGATGAAGAGTCCAAAGCGAATAATATTTTGACTGGACCGAAGGTATTACAGAAATTATGCACCATAGAAAAAATTGAGAAATTTAAGATGACGTAAAATTTTATTAAATGAAAACAGAATAAGATCACAATTTAGATTATTTTATGTTCGGACCTTTAGGGAGTTTATGTAGACACTTTCTTATAGAAATTTCATAACGATTGAGACTGAATTAATCTTTCAAAATTAGGACACTTATCTCGTAAGACCCCTCCCCTTGTAGTGCAAGAATGTTTTTTTACTCAAGAGTGTTGAATTTTCAATTGGGGTAGAATTCAAGGCATTATTAATGGTCCCTTATGATTAATTCGCCAAAGTAAAATATTTACACATTGGAGAGGTTTATTTTTTTTTCATTTCACCGTCAATCTTATTCACTTATCCATTCAAACACTACAATAAAAACCACTCATTTTATTCCAAAAATTACTTTTCCCGGATCAAATGCTAAACAAGAATAACTTTTGGCTCTCACTGAAATAGAAATTCCATAGAATATTAATCCTTATCATTTAAACTATTTTTGTTAAACTAGGTCTTTGGAGGAAACAAAAAAAATCACGTCTCTTGCAAGTGTGTGGTTGAGACGTGTATAGGAAAACAAAAGAAAAAAAAAAGATTTTTTTATTGGTCAAGACCCATAGAAGATATGGATCTATGAAAGTTTCTTAATACTATAGCCATAAAGAATTATAATAATACGTTATATTATTAATGCTTATTATTTAAATATTTTAAAGAATAATTGTTTATTTCATTAAATATCATTCGGGTTCGGATGAAATTCGAAAGATATTGTGCTCTTATTTTTTTAATCAATGATATTGCTTAGTGATTGACACTTAATTCATATAAATTTTATATGTCCCCTTTCCATATTATGTTTGGCTTGAATTATTTATTTCCTACAAAAAAGATCAAACTTTCAATGGTGTATGAGCATGAGATTATGTAAAATTCCTTTTGTGTGAACTAAATGAAGGAAAAACTATTTTAATAGGATAATCCAACTGATATAACTATGTCATGTGAAAAGTTAGGATATGGAATTTTTTTAATGCAAGGGTTTTTTACGTAAATTTGATGTTGCCTATTATTCTTTTTGTGCATCATGTTTGGTTTGAATTATGTGATTCACACATGTGAACAGGAATAGAATTCTCAATCTTTAGGTCAAGTATCAATTATGAACTATGCAGATATTAGGTGTAACATTCATCAATTGTCAACTAACCAAGATCACATATAAGACTTTATCAAAGATCGAGTATCAAATACTAATAGTTATTAAATATCAAAAATCAAATAATCTTTAAGACATTGTCAAATAACAATTATCACTTGTCAAATGTCAGTTATAAGCCTTTATCAAGTATCACATGTCGAGTATTATTTTGTCAAATATTAAGTAGGAAGTATCAATTAACAACATATCAAATGACCAATATCCACGATATCAGGTATCAAATGATCATGTATGCTATTTTTTCACTTTGTTCAAAATTTATTGCACTACATATTTTAATTAAAATACATTAATAGCACAAGAGTTATATTTCATCTCATTTCATCATTATTATTTATTATCCAAATTTTATGATACTTCATGTAAAGAGTTAGCGGGGAAACAAGCTATGAACAAGACAAAAGTATCATCTACGCGTTTTATCCGTAACTTAGCTACCTTCATACTCAATCAGGGCCTCACTGATCTCCCCCTCGCCAGCAACTAGTTCACCGGTGTAACAATTGCCGTGGACATGCTCGCATTCTCTGTCGCCTTGATCGTGCACTTTGCACTCATCACTGGCTAACCAGTTTCTCCAACATGACCTTGTCCACCCTGACTCATTGTGTGTCCAATCATAATCCACTACTTCTTACTACTAATTCCCGGTGGCATCGGCCCAGAGGGTTTAAGTACGAGCATTTTTTGTTCGATTACCAAGAATCTCGTAACATTGTGAATCAAGAATGAATTTCTCGACACTCTGGTAGAATTATTCAACGAGCCCTTTGCAATATTAAACATAAAACTCTTCTTTGGAATCGTTATGTCTTAGGCAACTTAGAACATAGGCTGGCGGAGACTGAACTCCTTATCTATAACCTTGAGTCTAAGGATTCAGCGACTGGTCTGTCTGATAATGAGCTGGGCAGAACACCTTCTTTCATACCGCTGCTATGGTTAGACACCGTTCTAACTTTATTACCACCTTGTACGACTCCAATGACATCAAGATCAATAACGAAGACCACATTCGTAATCTTTTTGTTACTCATTATCATACACTTTGGCAGCGATCTGACCTCCCACCCCTGGAGAGTAATTACTGGCCCCCTCTTCCTTCCTTGCCCCCATCCCTGGCCAATGACCTCATTAATACTGTTACGCCTAAGGAGGTCAAGTACACTCTTTGGAGCATGCCACCTGGGCGTGCCCCTGGTGCTGATGGTTTCACCACTGAATTTTACAAAGAGTATTGGGACATTAATGGGCATGATATCACTCAAGTCATTCTATCGTTCTTTGCCACTAATCACCTCCCGCCTGAACTTACCAAAACACGTCTTATTTTTATTCCCAAGCGATCTCATCCCAAACATGTTTCAGATTATCGCCCTATAGCACTCTGTAATGTTCTTTATCAAACCATTTCTAAAATCATCACCACCAGACTCAGACCTGTCCTTGCCTCGCTTGTTGACAGAGAGCAATCGGCTTTTATCCCTAATCGCTCCATTCAGGACAACATCCTTATTACCCAGGAGATTGCCCACTCCCTCACTAAAGGTCGTAAAAAGCATATCATTATCAAAGCTGATATCAATAAAGCCTTTGACATGGTCTCTTGGGAAGCTATCACCAAGGTCCTCACTATTATGAACTTTCCTGCTAAATTCGTCAACTGGGTGTCCGCTTATGTTCAATCTCCTATCTTCTCATGTTACATTAATGGTGTCGACTCCACCGGCTTTCGGAGTCACTGGGGGATTAGACAAGGCGATCCCCTCTCCCCCTACCTTTTTACCCTCGTTTCCTAGATTTTTTCATTCCTCATGAAACAAGCTATCGCAATTAATCAGATCACTCCCTTTTCGATTCGCTCCTTTTCCCTTAGCCATCTCCTTTTTGCTGATGATCTCTTAATCACCATATCGACTACTAAATCTAACTGCACAAGCTTGCAGAAAATCCTTCAGATTTATGGACGCTTAACCAATTAATGGATCAATCCCGACAAATCAGAAATCTTCTTTCCTCCTACTTTCTCTGCTCGGAGGAAGCAAATTATCTTAAACATCCTCAACTTCAAACCTGGTCTCTTTCCCTTCTCTTATCTCGGAGTCCCCATTTCATACAAATTCATCCCCGTCAAATATCAAAATCGAATTACTGAATGCGTCTTTTCTAAGATCACCGGATGGAAAAAGTAAGCAAATCCACGCTTATCAATTCTGTGGTCAACTCGGTCCCAATTCATGCCCTCGGCTCTACCTACCTTCCCAATAAAGTTCTTGAGACTATTGAGCGCTTCTCTCGTGGTTTTCTTTGGAATGGCAGTAACGACAACAGGGGTTTGCATATGGTCAATTGGAATATTGTTCTGCTCCCGCGATATGCTGGTGGTCTTGGACTTCGAAACCTTAAACTCGTCAGACCCTCCCTGTTAATTAAGCGGATCATGAATCTGCTAAATAATCAGGAATCAATTTGGTCAGACCTAGTTAGTAACAAGTATGGGACCATCCACCCTTGGGTCATGTCTTATCATAACAATCACTCTTGGTCCTGGAAACTTATTTGTGATTCCGTGCTCTCCACTAGCCTGAGCATGAGGAAACTCGTTAGTAGTGGAACTAATACCTATATTCTCTCGGATCCCTGGATTTTTAATATCCCACTCACCCATAAGCCTACATTCATTAACATGGATACCTCGCTTGATGGTTTGACTGTTGATACGCTCATTCATAATAATCTATGGAATGATCAACTTCTTTACCAGTTTTTTGGGCCTCATCTTGCCTCACTTATCTCCAATAAGTATACTCCTGCTCACGCCGGTGATGACATGTGGATATGGGAGGCTGACACTCATGGTGTTGCTCATGCTAAATCTGTTTATCATTATCTTATTCAGCAAACCTTGCCGACTCTTGTTGTTGGATGACCCGCCTGGTCTAAAATGTGGAATATTCCGACACTGCCGAAAGTCCATACGTTCTTGTGGAAACTTTTGCATACTAAACTGCCTACTTTAGATTATATTACTCATTTTAATCAAAACTTAAATCCCACTTGTGTTTTTTGCGGTAACGCCCTTGAAATAGTGACGCATTTATTTTTTTCTTGCTCTTTCTCAATTCATTTTTGGGAATTTTTTCAAGCTACATTGCGCATTAAGTTCAAATTTATTAACTCTTGGCCTGAGGGTAATTGGCTCAATGAAGGCTCTTCGCTGGATATGCATTCCAGAACCCGTCTTTCTTTACTTTCCTTTGCTTTCTGGGGCATATGGCAATGTCGGAATGATGCGCATTTTTGTTCCATCCGGGCAACCTAGCTTGTGGTCTGGGAGAAGGTTTTAGCACAGTATAATGATTATGCTAGTATCCACATTCCTGAGGCAACTTTCCCCCAAGATCCTATATGGGTCCAGTGGGAGCCCCTCAGAGTCCTGTGTTAAGGTTAACACGGATGGTTCCTTTGCTGGAGCTGGTTTGGCAGGGGGAGCAGGTTTCATTATCTGCACTCACTCTGGTCGTTGCCTTTTTGCAGGTGCTCTTAAGAGATATGCTGATTCGGTTCTCGAGCTTGAAGCCTGGGGGGTGCTGATTGCTGTCAGGCGCTGCCTCTGCTTGGAGTTACCTTCTATTATGATCGAATCCGATTCTTCTAACCTAGTGCAGATTGTCAACGGACATTCTGCTATTCCTTGGCAAGAGAAGACTATTGTAACTGATATTAAACTTTGCTTAACCATTTTACTTCATGGCGCCTTATCCACTATTTCCGGGAAGCTAACCGGGCAGCTGATTTTTTGGCAAATTTTGGTCGAACTTCTATCCACGACCTTTTTTGGGAGTCTGATCCCCTCGGGATCTCTCCAATATTTTGTATCAGGACTGCTTTGGCCTCCTTATCAATAGATTATCTCTCTTTTGAAAAAAAAATGGACAAAGGGGTATCTCAACTTTACAAGGGTAATAAATTTTTAGCTATGAGCATAGCAAAAATGACGCATCCCTGCATAGTATCAGCAATTCTGCCTCACCATCCATAATCTGCTCATGGCCCTCACCGTGAGGTACTTGGAGTGGTCGTGCCACCTCAAGACCTCCTCCTCCCCTGGAACCTCCTTCCTCATAATCTCACTCTTCTCCTCAACAATTCCTCAATCTCCCTAGAATCTTTACCCCCTCTTCCCTCACTTAAAATCTTGATCATAAACCCCATTTCAAGCTCCACCAATTTGTCAACTGACAGGCAGGCTATGTCTCACGTCAGGCTGGATCCCATACCAAATCAATCGGCATCATCGTCTTAGTCTCAGATCCCATCTGACCATTGGCCTGGTCGGGCAGTTTTTGGGTGACCGACGATCGGAAGGAGATCTAGCTAAAAGAGGGGATCCCTACGTTGTGGAATCTTGAGGAAGAGATAAGAACTATTGAACAATGCAACTCTTTTTTTATGATCGTCTTTGCATCACTGCAGGAATGGCTATGAGTGCTCACGGAGAGTCCATGGATTTTTCGGGGACACATCTTGCACATCGGTCCATGCCATTTTTTAGACCATCGGCCAACCATATGCTTTTGTTGCCCATATGGATTCAGCTTCCATATTAGGCTTATGAGCTCCTCAACTCTGAATCAATCCATCATATCGTGGCATGCTTCGGAACCCTCTTCAAGTCAATTTGGAAGATGGTGACCTGACAAGGATATGTGTTGAATTAGATACCAAAATCTTGCCATGTTGGGGTGTTGGTGTCTCTACTTGATGGTACCAAATATTTCCAATGAGTCATGTACGAGAATCTACCGACCTTTTGTTTCAAGTGTGGCAAAATCGGACATCGCTTTGATTGGTTGTTGCTAGAACAGAGGACTCTCAAGGGATCTCTGATAGGTAAGGTTCTACTCTATGCCCCATGGATGCAAATTAACCTAGTATTTCGTCGTGACCAGACACAAGACCTCTAAAAGGTGCCATCGGAAAACTAGGTTCCCAGCCTCTGGCAATGGACACACTCAAACCCGATTTACCGCAAGGAAGAACGCATCCTTGAACCAGTTCAGATTGCTAACAACTTCGACACTCTCGACCAAGCACACGTGACAGACATTGAGCAACAAGGTATAGATCCAATGGTGGCCAATGTTAACCTAAGGGAAGCATCTATCTCTTACACTCATGAGTCGAGAAGTCAAATGCACGTTACACTACAAGAAAATTGTGTGTTTCCGACGGTCCGAGCGGTTGCAAAATGAGAAAAATCCGTCAGAAAACACACTTTGCGACGAATTTTCTGACAAGAATGATCCGTCATAAAAATGTTTGTCGCAAATATTTTCCGACGGCTCTATTACAACCGTCAATTTCCCACGGCTTCGACCGTGGGAAAAATATTTCCATGGCCGGAGCCGTGGGAATGTTCGTCTCAGGCCGAGGGAACTTTTCCAATGGCTGGAGCCATGGGAGCTTCCCACGCCTTGGGCAGTAGGAAAAGCTCCCATGGCCTGAGTCGTAGGAACCACCCATGGATCAAGCCGTGGGAAATGTTCCCACGGCTTCCCATGGTTGGAGAAAATAAAAAACTCAAAAAAAGGACAAAATAAAATCCTCCGGAGCTGTGGAAAAATTTTCCTGCGAGCGGAGCCGCAGAAATTTCTCATGATTTCGACCGTCACAAGTTCATTTTTTAAAACAAAAAAATGGCGCGCACGGCCAAAACTGGCCTGCGGGGTCGAATCTGCCTGCAGGTGGATGGATCTGCCCGCACGGCCGGAGCTGACCAGCATGGGAGGAACTGGCCCGTGTGGCCGGAGGGTCCTGCACATGGCAGGATCCGACCTGCACGCATCCGGATTAGATTGCGCGCCGCTGGATCAGCTTGTGCGCCGCGGGAACCGCCTGCGTGCGACCGGATCGGCCTGCTCAGGCGGGATCCGATCAGCGTGCAGGTGGATCCAACCGTGCGCGTCGCCTGCGAGAGAGAGGGAAGGAGGGAGGCTGCGCGTGTCGCTGCAAGAGAGATGGCCGTTCGTCGCGCCGGTCGCATGGAAAGAGCGCACCGGTCGCCTAGAAGGAGCATGCCGGTCGCCTAGAAGGAGCGCACCGATGAGGGAGTGAGAGGAGAGAGGAGAGTGGGAAAAAGGTAGAGAGAGGAGAAGTGGGAAAAGAAAAAAAAAAATAGGCGAGAGAGTTTGGTGGGATTTTTGACTTTTCGATGGTTTACGCCGCGAGAAGCGTTTTCCACGATTGAAATCGTGGGAAATTTTCACGATTGAATTTCTAGTCGTGGGAAAAGTTTCCCACGGCCATGGGAAACATTTTCCACGGCTCGAGCCTTGGAAAAAGTTTCCCACGACTTGAACCATGGGAAATTCGCATGAAAAATAATCCGTCAAAAATTGGTCACAAATTATGAAGGATTTCTGACCGTGGGAATTTTTCGTCGGAAAAGCCATTTTCCTTGTAGTGTTACCAACCCTGTGTCGCACCTAAATCCCTAGAAGACAGATGTACTAGCCGAATCTAATGGTTACCCACTTGTCTCCCGAGTATGCCTGATTGTGTTCTATCTATGACGCAACCACCCGACTATGTATCTCACAATCTCCAAAAGCCACTTCAAATCTCATCAACCCCTAGCCGATCCAATGGTGATCCCCCTACTTTAGACTCAGCACAAAATCGATAGTTTGCTAACCCTAAGCTAGTTTCATACACTAAGATGCTTTCTCTGAGACCTTCCTTTACATTAGAGTGCAATGCTGCCTCCCCGGTCACCGTCTCCCTCCCCAAGATACACTATTTCCCCCTCACACATTGTATGTCCTCGTCCTCAGCTCCTTCTTTAAGACAGATCGACCATAACACGTTGGTGTATAGTGTAATCGAGCAACTCTTGACCCAGTGTTACCTCTTCACCAGCATTGTCTTTCCATGGGGACTCTGACCTAGAGCAAGTGGATCTCGACATCCTTCCTCTAATCCACACTTAGAAAAAGGAGAGAATCAACCAGCTGACCAAACCCCCTATAACTTCGACACTCAGTGGTAAAGGAAAGATGTTAAAGACAACCTGCAGTGAATGTAAATCAAAATACAAGACACTCATTTGATATTATTAACACAGTATGTATATCTCCAATAGAATTGTCCCGACAACCTGAGATCTTAATAAATGAAGTTCATATCGTGAAATTTCCATAGGGTGGTTAGAAGTAATATGTATGACCATCTTGCCAACCTTATGAGAGAACACCTTCTTATTCTCCAAGAAACACATACCACTTTGGAATCGACAACAATTGTCTTCCGCCAATTAAGTAAAATTGGAAATTTTGTAATAAGCACGTCTTCTTCTAGTGGAATTAGTTTTGTTTGGCAAAATAGGGACATCAAGGTAACACAAATCTTGTCTAACTCCCAACTTTTGCATGCTATAGTCTCCCTAATTCTTTCTCGTTTGCTTTTACCTGCATATATGTTAGCACCGCTCCAGATGTAAGGACTAAATTATGGTAAGAATTAACTTGAATTAATGCAAATGTTTTTCCTTGGACCATAGTGGGTGATTTTAATTCCTAAATTAAACCGGAATACAAAAGGGGGGGATGACCTTTTAAATTAACTAAATCTATCAATGCACTAAAAACACTCATTCATACACAAGGTTTTCTAACATTCCTCTCAAGGGCAATCAATATACTTGATGTAATAATAGGAGGGGTCTCACTAGGGTTTGGTGTAGGATTGATAGATTTCTTCTTAACTCTTTGGATACTTGCCTTTCCCTCACTAACCCTTGAGTCTTTAATCCACTCTTGCTCAACATTAACTCGCGATCTTGCAGACCTCATTTATTAAAGTATGAAATATTTTGGTTAGACTGCCCTGAGGCTCATAATATCGTCAAGGATGTTTGGGAAAATAAGCCTAACAACTGCTCTATGTATCATGTGCTTCTAGATGTTAAAAGTAATACTACCTGGAACAAGCACTCATTAGAACAGTTAGAAGATAGAACTGAGAAGGTCAAACACTGGATCTCTAACATGGAGACTAAAGATGAGAACAGTGGGTCATATGAGTTAGATTACGCTCCTATTCTCAATTACATGTCATCTTAGATAAATTGCTATGAAATGGTGGTTCAAATATAGAATTAAGTGGATTAGGGAAGGTTATAGTAACACCAGATTCTTCCATATTAGCACTATGATCAAATATGAAAATAACCTAATTAGCTCCCTGAGCAGGAAAATACTGTCATAAATGATAAGGATATACTAGACACCTTTGTCGGCCATTACCAACATCTTTGGTAGCACAACCTAACCCTACTATTCCCCTCAACTCTTGACCCTCTTTGCGTAAACTGGACAACCTCTTACATGACCAACTGACCACCCCTATTACTGACTCAAAAATATATAACACCTTCTGCTTCCTCTCCCCTGGCAAAGCTCAAGCTTGAACGATTTCACTCTGGAATTTTACTTACTGGGCAGGATGTTAGCTTTGAAATCAAATCCTTCTTCTTGACAGGACAACCAAGGTTGTTAAAATCACCTTTTAATACTTAAAATCGTCTGATTTTATGTTTCTAGGGTAGAAAAATGACTTAATTCTTTGTAAACTCATAAGTTGAAGTGAAATCGAAATCAGATACGCTTTAATGCAGTAGAGTCGTTTGAAAATGTAAAGATGAACGGTTCAAGCAAAAAACTCGATCATTACAAAGATTTCTTCCACCATGGTGATGTGGCTAAAAGGATTTGTGGGCTTTGTCAGGTCAGGAGTTCCAAAATTGGGGACTGCACTATTTTTGTCTTTTATTTTACTTTTTTTTCCTTCCCTTTCCTTATCTTGTATTCTTTTCACAATTTTTATAATAAATTTATACTTTAAAATATATAACATGATAAACTAAAATATGATACAATAAACTATTTGAATAATATAATGTTATATTAAGTGGTACAATAATATTTGTTCCTAATAGTATTTTTAAAATTTCATTATTTCAACCGTAGTACTTAAAACTAAATAATATGTTGAATATTAAAACCATAGTATTTTCTTGAATGTCCTGAATCCCAACTAATTTCACATGCAGTCCCGACTCAGTACCAATTCCACTACATGCATGACCGATTAATTGGGGAGTGGTTAAATGAGGGATCTGACCTCACAATTGAATCTCAACACAAACTCCAATCCTTAATTGTTTTCTCACTTTGGGCCATTTGGAAATTCTGCAATGAGGCTTAATTTTGCTCTAACCATTTGGGCCTAGGGTCTTGGCATGGCATATACAACATGAAGTCGCTCACTTTGCTTAGGCAACGCATAAACACACTTCCTCACTTTGCTGTCCATTGGGAGCTCCCGCCTGCCCTATAGGCCAACGACTCCTTTTGTCATTGAACTCTGCCAACAAAGCAAGGTTTCTTATTCGTGACTCTAACTGTAGTCATATTTATGCAAGTGCATTTAATTGTCAGGTTTCATTTGTCTTCGTGCCGAAACGATTGGGGTGCTTTGGGGACTTCGGAGTGGCCCACAGCGTGACATGCAAAACATAATTTTGGAGAAAGACTCCACAATCCTAAGTGATATTATCAACTACAGAAGCAAACTACCATGACATCTATGGTAACTTTTCGATGTAATACTAGCCCCAACTATTTTTTTCTGTTAATTTCAAATATATACAGTGCCCAAGGAAGAAAAACATGGAAGCTGATTATCTAGCTTCTCAAGGATACATGAGCTATATATGATTATATTCTTTGGAAGGATAATCCTTCCCAAGGCCTCCAACACATTTTGTACCTGGACTATTTTGGTCCTTTTAATAGTTAATTCATGCATTATTTTTACAACAAACACTACAAGAAATATGGGGATTACAGACGGTCGAAACCGTTTGTAATTTCTCCAAAAACTATCGGAAACGATGTTTTCGACGGTTGGGAAAGAAAATAAAAAATTTCGACGGATTTGCGACGATCGTGACCGCCGATATTTGCGGCGGTCGACGAAACCGTTGAAGTTTCGATGGTCAAAACCGTCGTAAAGAATTTTTATAATATAAAAAAGTTACCGGCTGGCGGCTAGATTCGGTCGCCAAGCGGCCAACGTCAGCGGTCGGATCCGGCCGCTGGGGGCCGGATCCGTTGCCAGGCTGCCGAATTTGAACGCCCGCAGCCAGATCCGGTCGCTGGGGGTTGAATCCAGTCGTTGGGGATCGGATCCGATCACCAGAGGCCAGATTCGACCGCCTGGTGGTCTGGGCTGGAGAGAGAGAGAGACGCCGGGGAGAGAGGGTCGCCGACGGTCGACGCTGACGTCCGGTCAAAGGCAGTCAAAATCATCGCAAAGAATTTTTATAATATAAAAAAATTAGTCGGCCGACGGCTAGATTCAGCCGCCAGGCGGCCAACGCCAGTGGCCGAGATCCGGCCGCCAGCGGTCGAGCGACTGGATTCGGCCGCCAGCCGGCTGAGGTCGGATCCGGCCGCTGGGGGCCGGATCCGTTATCGGCCGCATGCGGCCAGATTCGAACGCCCGCGGCCTGATCCGGCAGCTGCTGGGGTCAGATCTGGCTGTTGGGGGTCGGATCCGGTTGCCAGGCGGCCTATATGGCCGCCAGAGGTCGGATCCGACCGCCTGGCGGTCCGGGCCGAAGAGAGAGACACCAGCGGGAGAGGGTCGCCGGCGATCGACGCTGACGTCCGGTCAGAGGCTCGCCGGCCGAGAGAGGGAGAGGGTGAGGGAGGAGAGGATGGAGAGAGGAGGTATATATATGTGTGTGTGTAAAGTTGAGAAAGCGGAAAAATGAAAAAAAGCGGGTTAACGAAATTTTAATTACCGATGGCTCTGACCGTCAGAAAAGTAAATATTAATTATTTTTAAAATTATCGACGATTGTGATCGTCAAAAATTATTTAATTATAAAAATAAAATACTATATTTAGTTATATATAATATTTATTTTTTATTTTACCGACAGTTTAAACAGTCGCTAATTATTATCGACGATCGAAATCGTCAGAAATTGCGACGGTTTGGACTGTCGTAAATTATATTAATAAAATACTTCTCATATTATATTATTATATTTATCGACGGTTACGACCGTCGGAAATTGTGGTGGATTTTGCGACGGATGGATATCCGTCGGAAATATTGACGTTCCTAATCGTCGAAAAATAAAATAATAATATAATAAATTACATAATTTATTATTTTCATTTTCGATGGTCATAACCGTCAGAAAATCCGTCGAAAATTACGACGGATGGATATCCGTCAGAAATATCGACGTTCCTAATCGTCGAAAAATAAAATAATAACATAACAAATTACGTAATTTATATTTTCATTTCCGACGGTCGTAACCGTCAAAAAATTCATCGAAAAATGCGACGGATAGATATCCATCAGAAATATCGACGTTCCTAAATGTCAAAAAATAAAATAATAATATAACAAATTTCATAATTTATTATTTTCATTTTCAACAGTTGTAATCGTCGGAAATAGTTTCGTCGCAAAATCCGTCGCAAATTGTGACGAATTTCTATCCGTCGGAAATTGTCCGTCGGAAAATGATAATTTTCATGTAGTGAAACTCTACAAGTGAACAAATGAACAAGTGACAATTCATATACCCAATTTTTAGATTTTATCTGTTAAACCTATTTAATTATCTTTTAAATTTTTTCAATAAATACTTTTGTCAATTTATAGTGGTAAGAGGAGCAACCATTAATCGGGTAACCAACTAGGTCACATATAACCTTCATCAAATACTTAATCAAATAACAAGTGTGAAAAGGTCTATTAAAAATCATGTACAACTTTTCATCCTCTATATTAAATAAAAATCGATTAAACAACTATGTCACATAGGAAATTAACTTATCAAATAATTAAATTAAAATGGTCAACTAATCATCAAGTGAAAAGTAGGTCAAATATGTCCTTCATCAAATTTCTTTTAATTTATAGGGATAAAATGGTCGATCAACAAGTGAACAACTAGCTTGATCATATATTTCATTACATGTGAACTCGAGTCGAGTCCCTAAATTTCTTTTATCATGTTGCATGGAACATGAACTGATCTTGAGATCCCATAAACTTCAAACAAACATGAGTTGATCTCACCAAAACCCAAGCCAGCCTATTTTGAAACTCGGGTCTGGTCCTATTTGGACTTGGCTCAGATTCTTATGCAAAGTTATGTGCTAGACTTTTCCATTCAAGTGACCTTGGTTAGGTAAGATTACGACTTGGGCTAAGTTGCTGATGATTTTGTGTTCAGCGACAAAATTTGCTCAAATCCAAGTTTTGGACCCTCTTCGCACGAACTCACGAATTTCGTGGAAAACTCGATAAATGACTACCACAAGTTCTTCATTGCACAAAGTGTCAGTGCTGAACGTTTTCTTTTTTTTTTCGATTGCTTTAATCATGTAAAAGCCCTTTGCTAGATGAAGGACATACATATGATTGCAAATGAATATCCATGCAAAGTCTAATTTGTTAAGAATTTCGTATCCAAAATAGAATTTGACATTTTCATTTATCTTTGTCTTGAACAATTACCCTGCCTTTGATTTCGCCTTCTCATGACTTGCTCATCTCGAAAATTATGTCCTTTCCTCTTGGTGCTGCTATAGACCAGCTTCTAGTGTTGGAAAGAATTAAGGAAAAGAGGGGAACTCCCTGAAGGGGAGAAATGAAGAGGGGTTCATGAGTTTATACAAAGGATAAATCTTTAGAGAAAATTTTAATATGATTAAAAATCTTAATAATAGGTTTAATCAACTTATATGTAGCTATTACTTTTACCTTTCTACACATATTTTAAATTCATATGGGCCAAAAGTTCAAAGATATCAATATTTTGATTGAGCTGGGAGTGTTACATAATAGTATCAAAGTCAACATTGCGTGCTCACTTGAGTCATATGAGAAACACGTGTCATGGGTCAACGAGGACCTTATGATCATGGGCCGACACGAATCGTTCAAGATGGTTTGATTGAATAGTTCCATATGAGCAAAATACTAATGTGATAATGAGCTTATATGTAACTATCTTTTTTATCTTTTTAGACACATT
This sequence comes from Pontederia crassipes, assembly GCA_030549335.1. Lineage (NCBI taxonomy): Eukaryota > Viridiplantae > Streptophyta > Magnoliopsida > Commelinales > Pontederiaceae > Pontederia > Pontederia crassipes. Next base: position 12,101,170 of record CM060183.1, read on the forward strand.
TTAAATTGTGCAGCCAAAAGTTTAAATTTGTTAAAAGATGATTAATTAGGTATAGCAGTGTTGCATTGCTTCACAGATCCAAGAATTTAAAATTGTGGGATGTATATATCGAAGCCCATACAAAGAGAACAAGCAAATTTGGCCCGCATGGACTCGTTGAGTCAGATTATTTTTTGTGTGTACATATATAACTTGAGTTGTTTATCATAATGATTCTAAAATGAGGAGAGAGAGAAAATCATTATGATTTTGAAATGAGATAATAGGCATATATGTAGCTACCCTTTATCTTTTTAGATGTATTTTACATTCATGCGTGTCAAAAGTTCAAAGAACAATATTTTAATTAGACCAAGGGGTGTTACAAACACATATGTAAGAATCACCTATCCATCTACCTTGTGCTATCTCGTTTTAGGCCCCCTCCTCAATCGCTGCTCGATTATTGTTTGATGCAAAAATGAGTAATTAGGACACACAAAATATGTAAGAATCACCAAGCCATCTACCTTGGGACAGATGAAAATGTTGTTTGATGCGGCAGAATTCCATGCATCCTGCAGCGAATTAGTTACAAGATAAGTAATTAGGTATAGTTGTAACGTCCCAAAAAATTCGCTCAAATTTAGAGAACGAACCCTAGGCGGTGCTAACTTTGCCTCATTCTTCTTAACCTAAATGCATATAACATCGCAGCAAAAACATAATAATATAACATAAAATAATGGAAGACTTTATAAGAAAATAAATCCCAAAATAACATACTAGCTCATGGGTCACATAAGCTCTAACATACTACATATGATTCATAATACATAAACGAGTTCATATAAAAGTTCATGACTCAATGTCCATAGACCATACATACTTGACTCGGTAAAGAGTCCATCATCATAATATAAAATAACATAAGATAACTTGGGCTCTAGCCCGATCATCACATGTGCAATCTCGTCATCATGAGGCCCTCTCCGCCGAACTTATGCCTCGTCCATGCCTGCACAGATATACTCTCGTTACATTATGTTGAGGCTCATGCATACTATGATCCTATAACATGCTTTCTACATGTCATCGCATATGCATTTCATCATAATGAAAACATAAAACGCATGCATGTTATGAGATATTCATGCACACTATATGGCATGTGAACAATCGTTATGGCAAGATAAGAAAGCATGCAACATCATCAAGCATCATACTAAGCATATCATGAACTTATCTTGCTTCACTTTAACATCTTCATTCATAACATGATATGAAAAGAGGACATTCATTTGCATTATTTTAGGTGCTTACTTTATCATCATCTTCTTCTTTGTCTCAAGTCATTCATCTTTTCATGTTTTATCTTTAATTAGAGAGTTTCTTATCGTGATGATTGAGAAGTCCATGTTGGCTCGTCGATCTTAGGCAAGCAAGGCCGAAATCTTTTTGACCCATGGGAAGCCACACCTTATCCATTCAATGGAGTGTCTTGGTCTCCCCGAGAGCCACACCTTATTCCCTCAAGGGAGGTCTTGGTCTCCATCGTATGAGCGACATTAATGAGACACTTTTATTAATCTGTCTTTTAATTTTTATTCATCAATACATACAATCATTCAATACATGTGACATATTTTAGTCCTATTTAAAGTCATTCATACATCAAATCAGCATACATGGGCTTTCTGAGCCTATCACGGCCATGCCGCCCTCTGTCACGGTCGCGTTACCATTTGGGCAAGCTCGTGTAAGGACCCATGCACACAGTCGTGTGCAGGACCCATTTTCCTTGGCCTTGAGAATTGCTCTAAGGCATATCATTGTCACGGTCGTGATTGTACATGTGATCGTTGTGCCGAACCTACACACTCGTGTAAGTACTTGTTCACGATCATGTGCGAGTCAGCTTTGTCCTTCAACTCCATTTCATGGTCGTGTGACCCGGTGGTCATGACTATGTGTGAGAGCCCATTTTCCTTGCACTTCGCCAGCTCCGTTTCATTGTCGTGTGACCCTGTGGTCATTGTCGTCTGCGAGACGTGTTGTTGTGGTACTTGGAACAATTCTAAGTATGATATGAGGGCCACGGCCGTGCCATACTTAGTCATGACCATTCCAGAAGGTTTCCTACCTATCGATAGTTCATGTTCAAGTATATGGGCGTGCTAACTCGATGTGTCACGGCCGTGCCTAGGGAACAACCGAGTTTTTCCCATTTTTGTCCCATTTTTTCCCATTTGCATCCATACACAAGCAATTCTACTACATGCATTCATCCATTACATGAAAAGTACATTCATACAAATCATTTTTACAATTCATATCATCACATTGGTAATCTAACGAATCATAGAGATTAGTAGGGGTTTGCATATGAACATTAAATATGCTAATCATATTTGTATTAATCAATAAGCAAATTCATCATGAACTAAGTATAAATGACGATGAAACTTCATAGTTATAAGCATGATCGTCAATAAAATAATAATCTTAATAAAAGGATGACTTAACCTAAACCATTATGTACATCCCTTAATCATGCATAAAAAGACTTAGTTTAGTCTATAAACCCTTAATCCAAATATCAATACACCATTAAAGGTAATTAGAAGGGTTTGGATCTCCTCAACATACTTTAATGAAGTTTTGAGCAAAACCTCAACTTCTACTTCCTTCCTCTCTTTTCTCTTCTTCCTCTTCCTTCCCTAGCTGGAGCACTTGTCTCCTCTCCCTTATTTTCTCCCTCTAGCAGCCCTGGCTTCTCTCTCCAGCTCTATCTTGCTGTCCACACTAAAGGGGGCTGATGACATCAAGCTAGTGGCTTAAGAGAAGATTACTGTAGCTGGAAATGGGGGGCTTTTGGGTTTTGTGGGGGTGCTATAGGCAGAATACAAATAGGAGAGGAAGGAGTGAGGTGGCGAGGGGTTAGGTGAAAGTGCTTTTAAGTATTTCTTTAGGGTGCTTCATAGCTAGGTGGGCTTCTTGTTGGGCTTGGGCCGGAGGCGGCAGCCCACTTCTTTTTTTTCTATTTCTTTTGAATGCTACAAGTTGCATCGCTTCGCAGACCCAAGAATCTTAAAATTATGGGATATATATATATATATATATATATATATATATATATATATATATATCGAAGAGAAAATTTGAGCCCACACGAACTCATTGTGACAGATTATTTTTGTGTGTGCATATATAACTGTCTATCAGAATGATTCTTGTAACGAGGGGAGAGAGAAAATCATTATGATTTTGAAATGAGAGAAGAGAGAGATACATGAATATTGTTCATCTTATGATACGTCCTCTACAGAAGATGCCAATCAAGGCGGAACTGCGAGTTGGAAACAGAGCACGTGACTCCAGTTCCAGTGTTCGGATTTCACCTTTTTTATGGAATCAAGCGATACAGCGGAATCGCAAGTTTATTTATTTTTTATTTATTTATTTTTGCTTTGATGTCACTTTTTTAATTTTGTTTTCCTTTTTCCTTTTATTTTCTTATTTTCTCTCTCTCACACACACATTTCTCTTATAAAATAATTTATTGATTATATATAAAATATTTATAATAAAGGATTAACATAATATTATTTATTGCTTATTATTTTATTAAAATTTTTAATATTTTGTTAATTATAATTTTATAATTTCATTAATTTATAATTTTTATTAATAATAAAATTATACTTTGAAATTAAAATAATCATTTTAATTCAAAATTCACAAAAAAATTCATCAATTACATCAACTTTTTCTCATCACATAAAATCTTTAGTTCATTTGAAAGATACTTAGAAGAAATTACAATTCTATTTTAATTATGGTAGGAAAGATAAATACTGTATCCTAACAAAATTTGAATCCATAACACTTTTTATCATTTAAAATATGATGAACTATTACTTATATTTTAATATCATAACATAAATATTTAAGAATATTCAATTAAATTTCAATTTTAAAATTAATATATCAATATATATGTATATATATTGATACATATATATAAGTGGGAGAGGGGTCGCAATCTCTGGACTATGATTGATATATTTTATAATACATCGTTGCCAATAATTAGAAAAACTTTCAGATTTTTTGCTTATCAATTATCGACATTGTTTTTTTATATTCGGAAAGGGCACTCATTCAATTCGTTAAAAATTTATATTAATTATGGACACTGTTTATTTATCTTTTCCCTGACATAACTTTATTATAATGAATTACTATGTATATACACAGATTAATGATGTGGTATCATTTTTTTTCTTTTTTTCTTACAAGGGGGTAGTTGAGCGTCCCATCCATTTAACTTTTTGGTGTTGCACCTACTTCTTGCACAAATATTCCTTTTCCCCTTTAGAAAAGTTCTATTTCACCTCTAGGGGGAGCCACAAGATGCAAAGTGCATTCCCAAGAGTTAATTTTTGTTTGCTTAATTTCTGCTTACAAAGAGAAAAAAAACCCTCAATAATTGAGGAATATTAGGACAATAATTTATACAAGAACAAAAAGGAAAAGGGTAAGTCCGTGTGCATAGCATGTGATGTAACTTTTGAAGTGCAGCACATCATATATGTCACGGAAAAATCTCTGAGGTTTTAACATATTATTAAAATAAATATTGCCTGTAACACCCATCATAAACTCAGAAAATAAAATAAAATAAAATTCAATATTAAAGTTAAATAAAAAGATAAAATCAGATTTATGTTGGAAATTTCAATTAAAGGAGGAGTCCTAATAAAAAGTTATAACCAACTTTATCTTTGACTCTTACCTATATAAACTTTCCTCTTAACCGAAACCTCATTTAACTTTAGTCATCATGTCTCTCCTCTTTTTTTCCCTTCATCTGCACGAATTCCTAAGCAATCGGGAGCTCGAACACGTTGCTGGTCACCGGAGATGACGCCGAAATCTTGCCAAAAAATAGGAAACCAATCAAGGTGATGTAGTAGTCATGCTAGAATTTTCGTGCCATTTTTGGGATTATCTTCTAAACCTTTCCTTTCGATTTTTCCTACATCCGGCATGGCCATCAAGTACAAGGGATCAAGGACGAAAGGTGATCGAAGTCGGGGAACCTTCGAGGATGGCCAGCACGAAAAACGAACTAGAGAAAGATGATCAAACAGTAGAGAATTTGAATAGAGATAGGTGGATCGTTGTATCAACCTTTGGATCAATTTTAATAATAAATTTGTATGTTGTTAGGGTACAATTAAAGTGATAGCATCATCTCCTATCATCCATAATTCATCCCATATGATTACTTTGTCCTAAGAGGTTTATTTCGACAAAACTATGCCGAAAATTGAGCAATTAATGCCACCGATTTCTTCGAAATCCTAAAACCTGACTCGGGTTTAGAGAACTGGCCTGAGTATGTGCATCATCGGGGAAGATGAGCATAGAACCCGACCCAAGTTTCACGCCGCTCGACCCGCGTCCGACACCATCTCAAAACTCGGGCCGAGTTTCAGGCTCCTTGTACCAGTAGCAGACATAGATTAGCTCGGACCGAGTTCGAATTACACTCGGCTCGTGTTGGGCCGCAACACTTGCACCATTGAGCTCGGCTCGGGTTTGACCCAATCTGGCCTGGGTTGTGATAAAGTTATGTTATGTTTATATTTTTAATTGATATATTGTTTGATTATTGATTCATGAATTATGATATATCTTAACATCCTGATAGTGTGTATTATATCGTGATTTGTTGTTGTGATCCATAATTTGTTAATAATCTAATTCTATAAAAAATGTAGATTATATTGATATCATTATTTGATCATTGTATTGTTGATTATTTCTAATTGGTCATTGATTTGACACTATTGATATCATGACCTAGAGTACTGCCATAGTAGAGAATGATTAATCATATTTTATTATTAATTACTTATTTATGGGTCATGATCTGAAAATTCATTATTATCCTACATTGTCATTAGACCCAAATTTCTATGCATCTAATCTCATTATCTCATTGCATAAATTAAATTTGAGGTTTAACCTTTCTTTGATTCCATCAATTACATGATCCCTTGATCTTGATTATTATTATTGCATCGTTATGACAGTCTCAATCTGAACGAAGATGATAACCTAATTAATTAAAGATAAAAATTTGGGTGCACATGTTACAGATTGACGGGAGCTCATGGTATAATATTGCAGTCAATGTTAATTGCTCCTCATCATGTAAGGATGATCGTCGTGATGTGCACAATCAATGGCCAATCATGAAGTACATAGCACTTCATTGCAACGAATACGTTAACTAGTGACATTGCATAGAAATATCAAAGATAAATAAGTTGATTACTCCAGTCAGATCATCGAAAATACATTTAGAGCATAGCACAGGGCATTGAGTCAAAGCATGACATATGACATTGAAATACAAAGTAATATAGAGCATTGAACCGATTCATTCCAATGATCAGAATCTCTATCTTATATCATGATTGTCACTCGATGATTTATTGTATTGTTCCTAGTCAACTTGATTCTACCTATAGATATCATATTGATATTTATCCATCGACAATTAGAGTATTGATTTCTTCTAATGGATCCCAGTAGTGGTTATCATGAGTTTTGTGTCACTCATAGACATTATATTGGTGAACTTACTAGTGCATTGTATCATACCCGATGTTGCCTTGGTTCACTCAAAGCATAGCCTTGATTCTCCTATTGATTTTATTCAAAGCATACTATTTGATTTACCCTATTGACTCTACCCATAGTATAATATTGATCTTTTCCACTGATTTGTTCTATTGATCTTATTTAGTGCATAGTATTATTTTATTCCACTTATATTTTTACTATTTATCCATTGGTTTATTATCCATCTATTGGGTTGCGAAGCTCATGGGTTATTATTTTTCCTGCATAGGTAATTAGAACAATGAAGGATGAGCTCAAACGAATGACGATGTTCATGATAGTGATGTGCACATGGAGTAGTTTTAGGATATTGTCATCATCTCTTTATCTTAGACTTTCGCTTGAGCTATTGACGATTATTAGTACTATGACTTATATTAGAGCTTCCATCGGACTTTCGCATTATTGTCATTTTGCATTGACATCTTATTAAGTCTTTCCGCTTACATAATATTCTGGTCAAAGAATCAGTCAAAGTCAACATTTTAGTCAAAGCATAACAATGTTAGTAGCGACTCTTAGGTTAGATTTTGTCACGTGACAAAGGTGATTTGGGGGAGTTACATTGCCCACAAACTTCAGTTCCGAGTTTCAAGAACAAAGCAAGAACTTACATCCGATTACACTACAAGAAAAAGCCGCATTACTGATGAACTTTTTTCAATGGCCGCATATCTTTCGAAATTTTCCATGGTCTTTGTGACGGTTGGACGAATCCTTCAAAATGAGAGACGGAAAATTTATGTCTTAGTTTCATTGGAAAACAAATTTATATATGTGAACATAAGCCATATCACTTATGGATCTTTGTATCTTGAATAGTAATATTTCAATGACTAAATTTTTCATATTTATATATAATGAGTTGATCAACTTCCATATTAATACGTGATCAAAATGACTAAGATTATAGATTAACGTGAAATCTTATTTATTGAATTAAAGAACAAAAATATAATGACTCAAGAAGAGAAATATGTTATCAGTTAATTAAGTATAAAATGTCCATTCAAATCTTTCGGCAAATGAAGATGAATGGAAATTCAGAACTTGCTTAATCAAACAAGCAAGTAAAAGAAATTTCTGTCCAAAATTTATTTGATTTTCTTATCCGTAATTGTCCATCCTATTATTAGAAAGATTTGCATATCTTGTGGTTAGCTTAGCCTATCCTCAAGAAATAATTCAATTGGATACCAACATTGATTACTCAGATAATAGATATACAAACTAAGTTGGTTAGTAAGTGATCAGTGGGACAATTTATCTAAAGGACAATGACTAACTGTCCATTTTTTCATCTTTTTTTGTTAACAAATACTAATTCATTTCATACATTTCAAAAACTACTTTCCATGTGTACCCACATTTATTTGATATATATGTTCATTTTCATACTATATAATATTATTACATTAAAGTTTTGTGAAAGTCAAGAGACTCAAATAGAAATACGGTAAAAGAAAAGAAACATAAACATAAACATGAAAAGAGAGGATGATAAGATAATGTTAGGAGTGGCATTACGGTGTCCTTTGGTTGCTGGATACCAAAGTTGAGAATAAGTAAAAGTATTCGAATGATTAGAGGTTATTCATGCCGCTAAAATAGTAAGGCCAAAATGAAGGGTGAAGAAAGATAGTTTCACATGGACAAAATACGAAGGTGATCATGTATTTATAAGTGACATCTTCTTTTATCTATCAAGACGTGTTTTAAATTCGTACGGACCAGTCCAAAGCAAACAATATCTTAATTGGGCCGGAGTGTTACAAAATGATATCAGAGCCCTCACTTGAATCACATGGGAACGAACCCGGCCCACGGGCCACTCAATGAGGACGCTAAGTCCCTTACGAGAAGTGATTGGAAGGCCCAAGGTGAAAGGATCAAGGGTGAAGAAAGATAGTCCACATGGGCAAAACATGAAGGTGGTCATGGGCTTTATATGTAGCTATCCCCTTTACCTATCAAGATGTGTTTTAAATTCGTGCGGGTCAATGGCTCAAAGTGAACAATATCTTAATTGAGCCTGGAGTGTTACAAAATGATATCAAAGCCGATCTCACGTGCTCAATTGACTCATGTGAGAAACACGGACCACGAGCCACGAGCCAACACTCTCTAAGGACTAAGATGGTTTAATCAATACTCACATGGGCAAAACACGAAAGTGGTCATTAACTTATATATAACTACTCTCTTCACCTATCAAAACGCGTTTTAAATTCGTGTGGACCTTTGACATAAAGCGAACATTATCTTGACGGAGTCAAGGGGGTATTATGTAGTATCAGAACTAACCTCGCGTGCTCACTTGAGCCACGTGAAAAACACGAGCCATGACCAACACGAGCCACGGGCTAATACGGACCCGCGAACGTTGAGTCATTTACGGGGAAAAATTATAACGACATAAGATAAAATGAATAGCTACAAGTATTTTGCGTATTTTGCCCATGTATTTTGTATTTGAAAGAGTACCGTAATCCAAAAAAATAGGCATCCGATAAAATTAAGCATACGTTGAACCTTGTGCTGGCAATGTCATTTATAATTCCTAATTTGATCATTGTTTAACGCTATTAGATTGAATAACGAATTATTCGATCACATAACCCCAAAACAAAAACAAGCACAAACACAAACGGGCCCAAGGAATTAAGGATGGAGTAGCATTAAGGCTAACCTAGACTTTAATGCCGTCTATCGTGTTGAGTGTTTCCATCTATGATTTTGTTTGAGTGCTGAACATAAAAGAGCAATTTGGGTGTGGGACTGGTTCATTAAGATCATTCCCCTCGAATTAAACTAGAAAACAGTCCAGTAGAATGTTTGTCAACCTCAAATGTAAGATGTGAGGTGCGAACCCAAGGATGCTAATTCACATCATTTGTATAACACAATCAGAGCCAAGAAATGTAGATCAAGAAAAAGTAACTGGGTTCATTTAAGGTGAGAAAATAAATAAACAAACACAGATGCAGCACAATACAGTGAGTGCAACCACTATATTTCTAACATGAAGCAGTGGCCTTCGGGCAACGCAATTCTCAGTAACAGGATCGGGGTCAGCAAACCTAACGATGGTGACAAATAAGAACACAAACGCGAGCCACAAACAAATTTGCTCTGCAAATACTCTCATTCAGCGGTCGTTGTCCTAAGCATAAATTAAGGAAACACAGATTAGTTTTAAGTCAGTCCTTGTCAGTAGTACAGTCAACAAACACAACCACCTGCTGAACAGAATCTACATGAGGTCGAAAGCATCACAAGGACAGAGAGAGAGAGAGATATGAAGTACTTCTATTTCCCTAACCCAATCTTACAACAATTAGACCACCACAACAACTACAACATGAAACAGAACAAGTTAAAATAGAAGAAAAAAAAACAAAGAACAACAACAACACATGAATAATTTTAGAACCGCCACTAGCAGTTGCTCCCTCCTATTTTTTTTAGGTTTTTTTTTGTGCATTTTTTGGGTTCGCTCTCGCAATCAAGCGCTTTCTGCAACCAATGCGGGCTTCGCCTTAGGCGGCCGGCCGCGGCCCCTCTTGACACCGGTAACCGGGGCCGCCGGAGCCGGACGGGGTGCAGCTCCGGTGGACGACTTAGGCGGGCGGCCACGGCGCTTGGGGAGGCCGCTGGAGGCCTTGGCCACGGCGAGCGCAATGGGGTCTTTCGGCTTGGGCGGACGGCCGCGTGGCCGCGGCGAAGGGAGGGCGGCGCCTTCGGGAAGTTCCGGCTTCGGCTTGGGCGGACGGCCGCGGCCCCGCTTGGGCGGCGCGTCCGGACCCGGACGGAGGTAGTTGTTCTTGACGAGCAGCAGCTCCCCGCTCTCCTTCATGCGCGCCAGGTGGGCCGTCAGCAACGAGAAGTGCGACTGCGGCAGCTCGCCGTGGGTTGCCTCGATGTGCTTCGATATCGCCGACTTGTTCGACCCGCCCTCCTCGTTCAGCGCCGCGATGGCCGCAAGAATCATCTATGGAATCCATCCGTCAGAAACCCACAAAGAAGAAATAAGAAAAAAAGGAGAAAAATTTCGAAATCGCTCCACGAACCTCAGGATAAGGAGGCAGATTGGATGGCTTGGCGATCTCCTCGCTGTTGGTGGCGGCGGCTGCGGCTGCGGCTGCGGCTGCGGCGACGTCGGCGGTAGCGTTGGCGTCCATGGCCATGAGGGCGGCGACCTGAGACTGGAGTGAGGCCTCCAACTTCACTGTTGCTTGTAACTTTTAACGGGCGGACGGCGGCGGCGTCGTTTGGGTTTCGCTCGGTCCGGTGCTTATTGGCTTTTGTGTGTTTTCTTGTGGACTTGGGGATGATGAGTGGGTCTGGGATTTATTTAAAAAGGGCGACTCGGAAATGTGATGAGGGAAAAGGAAACTTTATATATATATTTATTTACTTATTTGTATAAAATAATTAATTTCTTAAAGGAGGAAATAAATAAAATAAATACCATAAATAATAAAGAAACATAAAAAGTAATAATAATATATTATTATTAGTATTAAAAAGAATTGGCATCATGATGGTGATAAGGAAGGGAGGAGGAAAAAGGAGGTATTAGTTTTTAGGCGATTGTTTGTGTCCGGACGGACGGACGAGATTTGCGGAAAGGCTTCGGATCGGAGCTCTGTGAGTGGCCGGAATTGAGTTCACACGGATCGCTGCCGTGGCCCCCCTTCCGGGGATGTATTTATTATCTTATCGCCTTCCTGTGTTGTCATCTTGTAACTTTAGTACGATGGGTAATTAAATTGCCTGCAATGCCCCTTTTAATTACTGGATATGCCACCAATTTATGACGCTCTCAAGGGCAGAAGGACACGAGGGTAGTGTTGGAAGTGTGTGACGCGTACTTGATGTCCGGGTTCAAAATTTAAAACGGAAGCGAGGGAGGTTTTTTGTTTCTTCCTTTGTTTTCTTTTTTTTTTCTCTCTCTCTATACCTTTTTTTTTTACAGAATCAGCCCTATCATTTACTTTGTTTATTTGGAATTAATTGATTTCTCAATAATAAAAAAGATATGGATCAATTATTATTACTAAATATGACATATTGGGAGTAGGGGTGGCAATATTCCCCACTCCCGCGGGCCCCACGGGGATTCTCCATTCGGGGCCCATCTTTGGGGAATTTTTTTCCCGCGGGAGCGGGGATGGGGCCAAACTGCCCCCGCCCCCTCTTTCGGGGATCGGGGCGGGGGTAGTTCCCCCGTCCTGTCGGGGTCCCGATTCCCCGACTTTTTCCCTCCTCTCTCTCTTCCTCTTTTTTTCGTCCGTGCAGTCGTCCCCTCCTCTCTTTCTCTCTTCTTCGTCCGCGCAGTCGCCCCCTCCCCTCTCTCTTCCTCTCTTCTTCGTCTGCGCAGTCGCCCCCTCCTCTCTCTCTCTTCTTCGTCCGCGGAGCATCCGCAGCTTCGCACAGTCGCCCCCTCCTCTTCCTCTCTTCTTCGTTCGTGCAGTCGCCCCCTCCTCTCTCTCTCTCTTCTTTGGATCCGGCCAGATCCGCACGGATCTGGCCAGATCCGGCCAGATCCGCACGGGTCTGGCTCTCTCTCACCCCCTCCGCCGGTCTCTTGACCCGCCGCCGTTCTCGACCGCCGCCGCTCTCGCCCCCACCGTCGTGCTCTCGCCCGCCGCCGTCGTGCCCTCGCCCGCCGCGACCGTGCTCTCGCCCGCCGCGACCGTGCTCTCGCCCGCCGCGGCCGCTCTCTCGCCCCGCCTCCACCGTGCTCTTGCCCACCGTCGTGCTCTCTCGCCCCTTTTCGCCGGCCATCAAAGAAGAGATTGTCGCATTCGAGATCAGCCGCATCCGAGATCCTCCTCCTCTCTCTTCTTCTTCTTCGTTCGCCTCCGAGATCGGCTGCATCCGACGCGGATACGGCCAGATCGGCACGGATCTGCCGCTCTCTCGCACTCGCCGGCTCTCTCTCACCCCATCCGCCGGTCTCTTGACCCGCCGCTGCTCTCGACCGTCGCCGCTCTCACTCCCACCGCCGTGCTCTCGCCCGACGCCGCCGTGCCCTCGCCCGCCGCCGCCGTGCCCTCGCCCGCTGCGACCGTGCTCTCGCCCGTCGCAGCCGCTCTCTCGCCCCGCCTCCATCGCGCTCTTGCCCGTTGTTGTGCTCTCTCGCCTTTTTTCGCCGTCGTTCTCTCGCCCTCGCCGCCGCTCTCACCCCCCTCCGCGGGGATTCGAATTCCCCGCGGGGATTCGGGGTCCCGCGGGGATCGGGGCGGGGATTAAAATTTCCCCCGAATCGAGAATTCGGGGTGGGGTCGGGGCCGGAGGCGGATTGTCAGGGTCGGGGCCGGGGGTGGTGTCCCCCGCCCCGAACAACGGCGGTTGCCATCCCTAATTGGGAGTAATTGATTTGACCATTTAATTAGCGTATTTTGAATGAAAAATTATTTGATATAAATATCAAATCGTATTTGGTAAACTTTCCCTGTTCCACGTATTTCATACAAAGCCAATTTTTTAAATATTTTAATTAGTGGCATATACTGGGAAAATACACATTTTGTAGACCATTAAATGCAGGTCATATAATGGCCTTCCATAAAGGACAATTGTATTATTGTAATAATAAATATTTTCTTTTATGTAACAATAATGAATCATGTCGTAATACTACGGCATGCAGCACTTGCTGTTTAAAAGTTAAGAACCAATTATTGCAGTATTTTAATTTTATTAACGATTAAATTACACTGTCAAAGTAAAAAAATAAACTGCAATTCGCGAAATATGAAAATATGTTTGCAACTTATATTTTCACTAATTTAACACTTTTTTCCCATATACGAACTCCTTTGAAATATTAGATAAAGTATACATTGAAAAGCAGAGGTGTTATTCGCAAAACTCTTATTATTTGCCTTTTTATAGTCTGCTGTTAGCTGTGCTGTCAGCGATACTTCAACTGGACGTCTCCTCTCTTTCTCTCTCTTCCCGTTTTAATAGTTATTGCATTTCTGAGCTCAACGTCCTCTCTCTCACTCTCTCTCACTCTCTCTCCTCCCCTCTCCCTTTTCTTTTTATTTAAAGCGTTTGGCCACCTTTTGTTGGCTATTTTCCGTGTTCCGGTTTGGGCTTCGGTCTCATGGATCCCTCACGACTTTTGACGCAAACTTCTGAGCATTCAGTGCGAGTCTCTCACATCACGTGCGCTCACTAAGCGGTGTACTGTGGTGCGGTCTTTGTGTACCGTGGATTAAACTCCCCCCCCCCCCCCCCCCCCCTCTCTCTCTTTTTTGTTTTGACAGAATATTTAAAACTCTAATATTTGATATGTATTTATATATCACACGAAAAAGCTATACGAAATGGCAGGTTCCGTCACCTGTCTGTTAAGGGTGAAATCGATGCGAGTAGGGTGAATTTTTTTTGTTAAAAAAAACTATTCTATATATGTTGATTGAGGTTTTTAAAATTATAAAAAATTTGTAATTTTTTCGAATGATTTTTTTGAATTTTTATATTTTGTACATTTTATATTTATAAAAAAATATTAATAATATAAAAAGTTATTATGTTTAGTAAATTAACGACATTCACTTGTAATAGTGTTATTTATGGCTTATATTAATTTTCTATACATGTTATAGATAAATAATATGTTTAGTGAGTAATTTAATATATATTGTAAATATTTAGAATATATTATTAATATATATTTTATAAACTTTTAATTATGTAGAATCTTCATCGAGTGGTTTATTTGATTTTAAAAATCATCTATTTCTTTTTCAAATGAAAAAAAAAAATTAAATGTGATCGATTTTTTAGATTTTCAAATTTTCGATTTTCACTTACACCCCTACTGTCTGTGTTTCCACGTAAAGCTCAAAAAAATATATCACAAATTGCTTTAAATAATAAATAATTACAAAACGCTAAATAAAATCTATAAGCGTGAAATTTTGTCCGGCGGTGGTGTTGGTTGCAGCACCTTCCGAGGTGGAAGATTCCTATTAGATTGGCACTGACGTGATCTTTTCTCTTGTTGGGCAGCAAAATAGTGGTACGGGGTAACTTAATTACGTAATCAAAGGTTGCATTGCAGCAGCTGTGTTGTAACTTGTAACTTGTAACAGTCAAAGATTGACCCCCCCTCCCCCCTTCACACCTTGGATTGGAGGGAATCGGACAGCTTTGACTTGTGGCCCTGCTCAAAAGTGTCTCTCTCTCCTCTCTCCTAAAAGGCTGTGGAAAAGTAAGAAGAGGGAGAAATTAGATAAATGATCATGAACATGATATTAGTGTGGTGGACTTGTACCCAAGTTTGAGTTCAAATCGCATGAATATTTTAAGAAGCATTGAATCTGCAAAAATGGTTCCTTTTTAATTAGGTGCTATATATGATAAGCAATTCTAAACTGCTCCCCCTTTTTTTGTTAATATGTATATACGTACGCTGGTGCCTGGGAGGGATGGATCACGAGCGTATACGATTTTAACGAGTTTATTTAATAATAATAATAATAATAATAATAATAATAATAATAATAATAATAATAATAATAATAATAATAATAATAAGAGATCATGAAATGGTCTGCATGTGCATCAAAATGTTGGCAGGGTATGATAAGGGGGGCTGTGAATTTACTCAATATACTATTTCTTTGTCAGTCGTCTGCATGTTATCCATGCACAACACTTGGCGTAATGAGCACAGCGCCCAAATAAAGCTAAGACGTGAGTGAACCCAAGTACATAGGCTATGTTTGAATGTCTATTTGAATTGGGGGAGAGGGTGTTAAAAGAAGGAAAGAGAAGGAAAAATATTTTGTTTTCCCTTGTTTGCATTGCAGTAAATAAAAAAAAATGAAAAGAAAATTCCTCTTCATTTTTTCAACTCTAAAATGGAGGATAGAGGAGATAAATGAGTTTATTATGTGTAATTAATTATTTGTCCTTTTCAAATGACTTTAAAAAAATTATAAAAAAAATATAACAGTTCATTCATTTACCCATTAATTTTTTTCCTTCTATACCTTTCTTTTCCCTTATCAAAAGAAATTTTCTCCCTCTTTACCCTCCCTCCATTTTTTCTTCCCCGTTTCTCCTCCCTTTCCCTTATTATAATTTGTCCAAACAAAGCCTTAGTTTCTTTTTCTCGATAGTATTGAATTTAATTGTTTAATTTTAAGTTAGTATTTAACTGAAAGTTCGAACGAAATAGAACTCCCAAGTGAGTGATGAGCAATTTGAATTCGACAAGCTCTCACAAGTAATGTGAACTTTTTTTTATATTTAATCATAATCGAAGTTCCCGTATAATTCACGAGAACTTTAGTCAATGCTTGACAGAGCATAGGAAAGTTCTACCTTAAAATCCTCATTGTTTGCATCCTTTTATCTAGTTTTCACATTATAAAAAAATGTCAATCAACCCTGCGGTGTTCTATAAATTAAAAGATGTGTTTTAGTTCTCGGTTGGCTTATTTCTTTTGTTATCTAATAGGGAAACAAAATAAATTGGATAATCAATCAAAATATTCAATTAGGTTAAAAAAATTCATCATGTTAATAAAAAATACATTTTAAAAATTAGTATTATATTCAAATAATTTGAAAAATATATTAAACGAAAAATTAAATAAGTATTCAAAACAATAGATTAATATTTAATTTGAATATGGAAATCATATAAAAAATATTAAATAATTAGGTTACCAAATCGAATTAAACAAATAACTACAAGTTCATATACATGTAATAAGTTTTTACGAAAAAACAGTACAATAATATAGAAATAATATCAAAATATTAATTATCAGTTAATTTCGTTTTTAACGAAAATTTTATTTAATTATTCATAACTAGCCCAAATAAATTTGGTTAGCAAATAAATCATTTCCATTTCTGAATTGAATTGGATAATTGCTAACCATGCTCACCCCTAGTTTCGCTACACTCCCAACATTTGTTTCCAAGAACAAGATCCACATTTATGTTATCTAGATACCTATGAGAAGAAAACAAAAATGAACAATCTATAAAATTAGAAATAGATTATTTCAAGGAAAAAAATGATAAGTAATTCTGAAAGTAGGAAAATAATTAATCATGTGCTTGTAGATTATTATTATCAACAAAATTGAATTGACAATACATTCCAATCACTGAGTCCAATTAGAATGAGATAGAACATCTTTCAGAAAGGGATGATGATATCGTTTGAGCTAATTATTATTCATGCAACTAGGCCTACACAAAGTAAAAGAAGAAGAAGCAATATGAGCCAGACTACGGGTCCAATTGCTATAGTGCAAAGCTATAAAAGGAGGCCAATGTACAACAGCCAGATGCAATGCAACATACCATGTCCTTCAAAGTGAGATAAATTACACGAATCGTTCCTTAACTTTAGGTAAATATTTCAACAGTCTTTCGACTTTAATTTATAATTAGACTGTCTTTGAATTTTATTTTTCTTTCAAACTTTATTCTCATGACCATCAATAACCAATTCTCCTATTATAATGTCGATGTGACATGACATAATATAAAAATTAAATAAAAAAGAGGCGGCAACCTGGGAGCAAGGAGGGCGATGCCCCATCCCCCTCCTGCTCTTCCCTCTGGCACCGAGAGGAGGGGGAGGGGTGCTGGCCCCATCGCACAGTGGAGGCCGTGCCCCCTCTTCTCCTTCGCAGCTACAAGGGAGAAAAGGGGCATCGACCCCCTTGTGCGAGCTCGCAAGGGGGGTCGGCACCTCCTTGGAAGCGCTGGCCCCCACGTGCAACGTCACGAGATCCGCTATGAGGATGGCGACTCTAACACATTCAGCATTGTGGACTGCCTCGACGAGGACTTTAACAAGCTCTCCGAGAGTGGCCCGCGGATGGTGACCAGGCTGCGGCCATTTGTTTGCCGTTGTCGCGGTCCACCAACATGCAATGTTTGCTGACCATATAGGTGACGGTGTTCCTGACAACGGCATGACCATCGGCGTGACGTGTAACAGATCGAGCTCCACGACGAACCGACTGCGAAGAAGAAAAAGGGTTGTGGGCCCCCCTGTGTGAGCTTGCGCGCCGACGAGCTCGCTAGGGGGGCCGGCGCCCCCCTTTTTCTTCCTCATCATCTGTGAAGAAGAAAAAAGGGGCCAGTGCCCCCCTTTTCTTCCTTGTCGGTTGTGAACAAGAAAAGGAGGGTGTTGCCCCTTGTGCGAGTTCGCATAGGGGGTGGCGCCTCCCTTTTGTCCCTCACCAGCATCGTGCGAGAGAAGAGGGGCATCGACCTCCCTTTCTCACGCGCCGGTGTAGGCATCGGCCCCCCCTCTCTCTCGTGTCGGCAACGGAGGGCATTAGCCCCCTATCTCACACGCCGCCGAAGGAGGGCATCACTCCCCCCTGACCCACAAGTGAAGGGGGCGTTGGCGAAGGGCGGGAGGGGGGATGCCCCCGTCTCTCTCACGCGTCAACAAAGGGGCACTACAAGGAAAAAATATGATAAGTAATTCTAACATTAGGGAAATAATTAATCATCTACTTGTAGGTTATTATCAACAAGATTGAATTCACAATAAGATGAATGTATGGTTGGGGGTGACAAGATAATTAGATTAATAAACGTTGATGTTCCAATCACAAGTCCAATTATAATTAGCTAGGAAATCTTTTAGAAATGGATAATGACATCGTTTGAGATGATTATTAGGCCTTCACAAAGTAAAAGAAGAAGAAGCAATAGAAGTCGAACTACGAGTCCAATTGCTATAGTGCAAAGATATAAAAGGACACCAATGTACAACACACTACAACAAAAAAAAAGCTTTCTAAGGACCAAACACATTGGTCCTTAAAACTTTAATTTTGGTCTCTGATACATTTTGGAACCAAAATAACTTTGGTCCCCCTAGTTCCTATAAGCTGGTCATTAAAGGTTCTTAGTGACCAAAATTATTTCATTGGTTCTAAAAGTATGACCTTAATGACCAAGACTATGGTCCCTAAATGTAAACCTTTTCAAACTAAACTATTTAGTCCCTAATATGTATACTTCTATTTACCAACATGCTTAGTCTCTAAAGTTGTATACTTATAGACACTAATAGTTTTGGTCTCTAAAAATTAAATATAGATCAACAAAGTTATCCCTAAATGTGGTATAAATAAATCATGCATTATAAAAAAAATGAATAATGAAACACATGCAAAGTTCTTCATGATCAATTGTCTAGTATAAAAGATTGCAATGCATATAAAAGAAACAACTAGAAAAAGTTTCAAGTATCATGAAGTAACATGCCGACATGAGTAAAATTATTAGCCAACATGTGTCCACTATAAAATCAATTACAAAAGTATCTTAAAATTCCTTATAATCAAACATTAAGCAACATTTTCTTTTACATCATCTGGAGGTTGTTGTCCCTTCATTAAATTCTGAATAAGCCGGTCAATCTTCCTCTTTTGAAGGGCTAACTTCTCATATTTAGATGCTAATAACTCCTTGGTCCTAGCTAACTCATTCTTAGTGTTAGTTTATTCATCTTTTTTTTAACGAAGAAGAGCTTATTTATTAAAATGCATATTAATGTCCTGTTACATCAAAAGAGAGTTTATTCATCTTTAGTGATAGTCAATTCTTCCTTTGTTGTAGTTAGCACCTCTTCCAAACGAGCATATCTTCTATTTGTTACAATTCCTTCATGATGAGGTGATTTTGGACCTCGCTCATATGTAGGCATATAACCAGATATTTTACTAAGAACATGATCACATATTTGTCCATCATTAGGTGAATGTGTTCCTTCAACTCTCATCACCTTTGAAGAGCTATCATTTTTTTCCTACAACCATAAAATATGATAATCAATCAATCTAATATGAAAGAATATACATATTATGATGATAACATAAGATATTAATTTTCTAATTCACATAATTTGTTTAGCCTCCTCGTGTACCCATCCTTTATGTCCATGATATGCATGCTTGTAAAATTCAACATGATCGCAATTCTATAATTATAAAAATAAATAAAAATTATTAACAATAATCATATGTGAATATTTAGACATGTCAAAAGAAATTATATTTATAAAAATTACCAATTTCTCTTGTGCTACCACAAATGTTTGACTACCCTTTGTGCGAACATATTTTATTTTTTTCTATTTTCAGCCCTCGCCTTTGCTCGTGCCTGAAATTACATCTCAAAAATTTTCATTTAAAATATAAACTACATGCAAAGTTGGCAAACTTCATAGAATGATATGGGTATATTAAATATATAATCAGTAAGAATCTATGACATTCAACAAAGAGTAGGTCAAATAAAAGTTTGTTGATTTCCGTGGTGTTATCTTAAACAAAAAAAAAATGCAACTACAAAATATTAAGCATATAAGATTACTTTTAAAGAATATGATCATATGAACAGTTTTCATATAGCATCCTTTAATGGACCTTTGTTGTATTAAAACTGCTAGCTCTCATCTAATGCAATAATACTATATATGGGCATCACATTTGGTGAAATCGTACTTTGGACTCACTTGCAACTACAAGTAGGATGTGCAGGTGTACTAAGATGTTCATCAGAATTAATGTGACCTTTAATAGTGAACAATATTACCAACCATGTACAATAAGTAATGTTAGACAAATGGTTTCTACTAAGTCACAACCGATGATTTGATGCCACAATAGTTGGGAAATCAACACTATTAAATGAACAATAAAATGACCTAACTTTTTAAATGATGAGTTAGTCTCCATAACAAATATCTATTGTCACAACAAAGCAAAGGATTGTTACTTTAATAAAGAAGTCAGATTGTATCTAATAATCATAAGATCACTTGAAATGTCAAAAGAAACACATTTGTTAAAGAGAATAATTAGAGCACACTTGAATAACTGCTACTACAGTTGAATGTTGAGCAACTGATATAGCAATCCAAAAGAACAAAAACTCTGACCACACTTGAATAATCAAATAATTGAAACAACAAAATGGAAAAAAACATTATGAAGCTACAAAGATTAAAAAAGGATTATTTTTTATAAGAGAATAAGAGGGGGACGTGTTGGATAATATCAATGGTAACCTATTCTTTTGCTGATACTCTATCATCTATCTAGAAATTAGAAAAAAAACTAGAGAGCCAATCACAAACTGAACAAGAAAAAACTAACATCCTTATTATATTTTGGTATTATCAGGATTACCCTTATTATATTCAAATGAGCTAAAAAACTAACATCATGCATGAAACCTAACACCTCAAAATAAGATCCACATTACTATTAATACAAATATCCCATGTGTATTACATAATAAGATTTTTTTACAATACTTTAATATAGTGGGTTTTTACCCAAGCATTTAAATTACTTACCAACAATTGTTTTTAGCAAAGTAATCACACAATTGATTCCAATCTTCTATTCTTCCTTCAAGATCTTCAGGTACAATCGCTCAAGTTGCTTCTATACTTCTGCATGTTTAAATGTTTGATATAAATGGTGTCAAAAAGTCTTGTAATGATCTTGCGCGATTTCATGAACACACTTCGTAACATAAGGCAAATCTCATTTCAAATCCAATTTTTCCTATATAAATTGGCATGTGAGATTAAGTTAATGCATACTTAAGGAACACTCTTATAAGGTAAGTGTCAACCATACCTTCACTCGATTAAATATCAAATTTTTATCCTCAATACTTATTTTTGTCCAACCTCGTACCTTTAGGGGTGCACTTTGCCTTACAACATTTCCAATTCTCTCTAGCCAACATTTCGCAATTGTCACCCATAGGTCTAGTAAATCTTTCAAGTATATTAATTTTCATCTTTCCTGAATGTTGAAATTTCTTATTTAATGCAATCCTTCGACTTTTTCCTTGAACATTCTTACAAGGTAGCGTACATGATGCAAGTTTTAGACATCAAATATTATCATAAAGATTATCATATTTCTTAGCAAATGTGATAAAAGGAAACAATTCACGTTGAGTTGGAACTATCCTCACATGAACTTTCAGTTGATATGTTGGGACAACAATAGTATGCATCATGCTGCTGTAGATGAAATACCAAAAATAAACATGTCTAGAGGATGGCATGTGATACGTGATCCTCGGGAGCCATTCTAACACAAAACTAGAATAATGCAAAATATAGTTAACACATCATCGATAAAATTAAATATTAAAATATATGCATGAAAATAAAATAAACAAGTAAACTTATATCATAAGTTTTTTCTTTACCTTTAGAAATATATAAGAATAATTTTATAAATCATTTTCACCGTTTGGTAACTCCATATCAATGTTCATTTCATCATCATCATTATATGAATCATCTTTATTGATACGTAGAATTTGTAACAAATAAATTTACTAGCAAGTGCACTAGTCGTATCAAGTAATAAAGTGAAGAGTAGAATTTTCGATCCCACGAAGAACTAGTTAAATCTAATCTATCTTAATAATCTACTATGAGAAGAAACTGATTTTGTGGTGAGAACATAAAATTAAAGGTGCAGAAAATAGATAATTGATGTGAGAGATAAAGTGGTGATGATCTCTGGAAATTATAGATGATTAATGTAAAGTTAGACTTGTATGAACTTTTGAATCAATCAAATTATTATAGAAACACTCAGGTCGATTTCTGAGACGGATTAAGAGCACCTAAAATATTGACTTCTCTAGATGAGTAAATCAAACTATCCTAATTCCTAATAAAATCACTAATTGCACACGACGAGTTAATTACTGATTTCATAGAGAACTAAGATGCAAGAAAATGTAACTCTTATATTATTATTCACCCATACTTCTGGACAGAATAATACACCGCACGTTATTCGGCATACACGATGAATTACCGGATACGTGTTATATATGCTTTAACTTAAAATTAAAAGATTAATTTTTAGAATAATACTCCTCGTATAGGTTTGTAATCTAATTTCAGAATTCATATCACTAATAAAAAAACATTAAACTCAGCATATTTAATCAAAAGAAATCGAATGATTTAATTAACTTGAAGAATAATGAAGTTCAAACAAACTATCTTTCTGAAACAAATATGAAATCTCTATTATAGTAATAATAAACTATGAAAAACTAAGTAAAAGAGCATCTAAGTAAAAGATAGAAGAAGAATTCTCAGCCTTTGGGACTTTTGGATCGTTGCACAATACGAACGACGAGTTGCTGCATCGGTTGATCTTCAAGCCTTGAAATTCGTCTTCTGTAATATGGCACGGCTCCCAGATCTTAAGCACACTTTTTTTTTATCTTCTACGGCCTCTATTTATAGCCTCCATAGGTCCCAATAGTTTTCATAGAGTTTCGGTTTGATTCAAAGTCTTTCGTGTTAATATAATAAAAATTCGGAATAGACTTTGATTGAACCATCCAAAACTCCTTCAAATTTGGGTAAATATGTTTCCTAATCATCCCTGAGGCTTAGAATAAAGTTTGAGTTCAATCTGAACTTGAAATCCTTAAGAAAAGTCGAAGCAATCTCGAAAACAGCCTTCGTAATGACTCATAACATGGATTTAACGATCCTTATAGTGTCCAAATCAGATTCTGATTCAAAATTGGGCCTTTTTAATGGGCCGTAATGTGTTGTTCACGCCCCTGTGTACGGCCGTTATGGTCATATAACGGTCCATTATATTCAATTCAGCCCTGACAGCCTTCACTAATTTCCACTTTTTGGCTCCGTTTTAACTCTGATTTGAGTGTCGTTTGTTTATGTGGATTCCTGACTCAATTCTTTTATATTTTCTGCAATAAAACATATAATTTCAATAGATTTCTATTTTTATAAAATTAAAGCAAATAAGGCTAGAAAATGTTGTGTGCTACATGAAAAGGAATCGAAATGTGATTAAATGTATGACTAATTATATGTTATATTTTGCATGAATCAAACTCCCCCAAGCTTAAATACTTGCTTGTTCTCAAGCAATGTCCAAAGCAAAGCTCCAATCAAAATGGTTAATCATCGCTTCCACTCTATCATTCAACTATTCTTCTTAGCACTAGATTTTATCATCCATCGTCTAAGTGTCTCACCACTTTTCATAATAGCTTGGCTTTGTGAAATTTCTAAATGAAAGGAATTTTAAACTCCTCCATATTCAGCTCTGAATGATAAGAATATAATTCTTGAAAATAAAAAAAATATCAAATGAATAAACAAGTGTAACATGAGCTTTTATTCATTTAGTACTTTTATATTTTTCGCTTAGAAACTTTTCATCATTATTCTTTTCACCTTCCTTTCATTTATTTAGTACTCATGTTCTTCTTCATATTGCGCAAGGTGGTCCATGTAACGGGCTTTTGATCGACGGATCCCAGAGCAGGTGTCCTTAGGTCGTCAGACAAGAATCCCCTACGGATCTAATTACCCGGACATACCAAGATTCCGGATAACACCTTTTTGTAACTCATACTTTTTGAGGCTTCACTAGTCCTCTTTTATATATGATGACAATTTTATATGAACTTATTTATTTGTTAGCTCAGCTACATTTGAATGTTCAACAAGGATATAATTATTATCAAGTTAATATAGATAATATAAAAACTAAGAGCATGAACAGGACTTGTCGTCAAACATTCATAGTTGCACTAAGCAACTTTCTTCAAACCAATTACCCAACACGAAGGTGATAAATGATAAAATAGTAATGCTTCAAATTTCTTTAATAATAGGATGTCCTTGAATAATGCTTGAAGAATAAGTAAATACTAAAACATGAGAAAATAAGATGCAATTTTCAATTAAGCGCAATAATTTATTTTTTTATATGAAATGCAAGCAAATATGCAAATAAAACATGAAGAGAACGTGTGCTTACAATGCAGTATCAAAAAATATACCTGATGCATGAAATTGCTAACTCCCCCAAGCTTGAACTCAACACTATCCCCAGTGTTGG
Source organism: Pontederia crassipes (assembly GCA_030549335.1). Classification (NCBI taxonomy): domain Eukaryota; kingdom Viridiplantae; phylum Streptophyta; class Magnoliopsida; order Commelinales; family Pontederiaceae; genus Pontederia; species Pontederia crassipes. The sequence continues at coordinate 12,125,799 of CM060183.1, forward strand.
AAACCAAATCTCGTATGAGCATATATACGATAATGAAAAATATAAACGTAGAAAAGGATACGAAACAACCTAATTTGTCTCGAGTCGATGGATGTTGAAGCTGTAAGAAGAAGCCATGAAGAATCCATAGTGTCCTTGGCCGATAGAAATTTGGACACCTCTGTTTTCTACTTTTCTTCAATTCCGAGGAGGCAATTTTGATTTTCTTTCTTTCTTCCCTTCTTTTCCTCTTCTTATCTCCCTTCTTTTTTTCGTTACGGGTCGTGAAGGGGGAAGTTACAGCCCATAAGGTAATGTTATTGTGTCATATTGAAGAGCTCACGGGCCTTCTGTGTGATTTAACCGAGCCGTGATATGCAAATCACGGCCCTTGCAGTGGAGATGTAAGATTTGCATATGATAAGGGGGTGTGATAGTTTGCTCACGGGGCGTGATGGCGCGCTGACAACCATGCTAATGTAGGGGTGGCACCCGCACCCATTCGGGGCGGGGGCAATAGTCCCCGCCCCGTCCCCGTCAATTGATCTCCGCCCGATCCCCGGCACGGGGCCGCTTGAACCCCGTTCCCCGATCCCTGTGGATACCTGAATCCCCACGGATACCCGATCCCCGACCTCAGCACTAAGCGAATTGTATTATACATAAAACAGAGAGTATGCAGCCGAAAAATCAAGAAGAATATCTGAATTATACAATGCCATCTTATATTAAAATGGACATGCATGCTAAATTGCTAATATATATACTCTTCAACCTTCAAATATATATATCAACAAGCTCTAATAAAAGAAAGACAAATCATAGTAGAAGTTAGTTTTGGTAGGAGGATAAAAATCAATATCATTTATGAAAATGATCTATCAATAATAAGTTAATAACTTGTCACATACCAAAATTAAAGCTTCCAATACAAATAGATAGATTTATTGTTTTAACTTTTAACTAATACTAATACCATGGATGCTTTGACAGTTTGACTTTGACACCACACAAGAAAAACAACTAAAAAGTTTAAAATCATCCATAAATGTTTCCTCCTGCCAGAATACAAAAGGATTCCTTGCATAATACAAAAAGATTCAATTCACAACATAAAGACATAATGTCCAATATTTGAAATCTTCATGCCTTTATCTTCCTCCTTGCATAACTTGAAATTTCCTAAAAAAGCAATAAAGGATAGCAATTAACAATAAGAATAGAACAATCAAAACCAAAATTAAGATTCAGCAACTACACCAAAAAAAAATTTACCATACAAAGGAATAACCTCTAAAAGTTTCAAATTCAATACAGTATATTAACATCCTTGTATAAGCTCAAAATCTAAATATTTTAACTATTGATACAAAAGAAAACTGCAAGGTCTATTTAGATGAAAATAATTCTCTAACATCTAAAATTATATATGATAAGGGTAGCATCACGAAAGAATTAAGGTAGAGTCATGAAGGACTAATGAAGGAGCTAATCAAATCGACTAAAAAGTTTCTTAAGTTCATTGGAAGGACTAGAGTCATAGACCTTTGATATTTTAAGTTTGTTTATGCGCTGGCAGAGAAAACCTCATTTTTCTTCAGATTAAAAATAAGGGTAGCATCATGAAAGAACTAAGATAAAAACATGAATCAGATACTAGATATCATGATAATCCACTCTAAAAAATGATATCGTTATAATCAGACGACCTATTCGACAATAGTAGTTAAGGACAATTGAATGAAAAGGCAATGACAAGTATTTATCTTTTTTCTTCCTCCAGAAAGAAAGGTACAGTAACTGAAGATATGCAGTTAGCTAAGTTGCATTCTAAATAGCTAAAAGATGACGTGGTTTGTAAAAAGAACTATAATAGTCCACAAAGAAGAACCATCATATCTAAAGTGATAAAAGGGAAGGAAAGTTCATTATGCTATTTTAATAAAACTGAAAATCATCATAGCGCCACAAAAATATCCTTAAAACAAAATTTAGAAACTTGTACTAAAGAAACTACAGCGTGAACAAAGAATGATGACATTAAACTGATAAATGTACTAAGTTTAACAAACAAATGATAATTGAATGTCCACAACTTCTTGCCTATATTCTCCTCAACTAATACAATTCACAAACAAGTCAAAGAATGCTGAGACTATATGCCTTTTCCCTATCTATCCAAGCATGTAACTCAAAAATACAAAAGATGATGCTGACAACCAGACACAAAAGAACACTTACTGCCATTGAAGTGATGCATGCCAACCTTCACCAACATAGCTTAACCAATTTTGCTACAAGCCTACAAAAATAGAAAAGGTAATATCACTTATACTAATATGATAAAGCAAGGAATATAAAATTATGTTGAGCACTTGCTTTGGAAGAAGTTAGTCATCCACATCTCCATCATCATTAATTGTATAATATTGAGCACTTGCTTTGGAAGAACCTAATAAGGAAGATAAGATTATGTTAAATTTAAAGAATAATTGAATCATTATAATGATGCATACTAAGTTACATTACCTTTTAGCGTATTTTTAAACCAATCTTGATAACATATCAATGCCTCAAGTGTGTCTTCTTTTAGTGCACTACGATGTTGGCTCAAAATACGGCCTCCAGTACTAAATGCAGATTCCGATGCAACTGTCGAAATAGGAATGGCTAAAAAATCTCTTGCAATTCTTTGTAAAGTGGGATACTTTACTCCAATTTGTTTCCAATAACCCAAAATGTCAAATGTCACATCACTTGATTTGTGAATGATAACTGGCTCCTCTAAATAACTTTCTAATTTTGACTTGAAATTATTCTCTGAAGAAGTTTCTTCTACAAACTGAAAGTAAGCACATTCCCACTTTTGTTTCTTTGGTGAACCCATTTCCATGGCAGATGAAGATGCAAAATCATTGCTACAATAAGTTTCTTTTTGTCATTAGCTTGATATTCAAGGAGCAAATCTTCACATAATTTTTTCACCTTCAACAATTCATTATTGCTTTCACTTCCATATATTCGTGGAAAGAAATAATTCAATAGCTTCATTTTATATCTAGGATCTAAAACAGCTCCTACTGCCATCACTCCATTAATCACATTCCAATACTTATCAAACTTTGAAATCATACTTAAAGCCATTACTTTTATGACTTGGCTAGAGGAAGAAAGCCACTCATTCAAAAATAATCTGATTTCACAAACTTTAGGAAAATAAACATTTGCAGTTGGATAATTAGAGCCAGAGAATAACTCGGTTATATTAAAAAATACCTCCAATTTTCCACAGATTTTAGAAACCATTTTCCAATTTTCAGCATTAGGACAAGAAGTAAATTCAGAATCTCATTGCTTTAGGCGATAGAAGACATCTTCATATGGCAATGCAGAAGCCAACATCAAAAAGGTAGAATTCCATCTAGTCCTACAATCCTGGAAAAGCTTCTTTGTATATGTAATATTCAGCTGTCTGCATGTATCCTTAAACTTTTCCTCTCTTTTCGGTGTTGCAACCCAATAACTAACACTCTCTCTAATTTTCAGCAAAGCATCATTAATTGTATACAATCCATCTTTGACAATCAAATTTAATATGTGAGCACAACATCGCATATGGAACAAGCATCCTCCCAAAATGAAAGAAGTAGATGGAATCTTGTCAAAAATATATGGAATCATGGCATCATTAGTGCTACAATTGTCAACGGTTAAAGTTGATAACTTTCAGTCTAAGTTCCAATCGTATAGGCACTCAATCAAAATACGAGATAGATTATTTGCAGAATGCGGCGTAGGCACATAAAGAAACCTAAACAATATAAGAATAAAACAAAGTACATTATGAATTTAAAAACAATATAAAATAATGTCAAACATAAGTAATTAAGTAATTACCTCACAAGTCAATGCTGTAAAGTCCAAGTATCATCAATAAAATGAGCTGTAAGAGACATATAAATTTTGATTGCTTGACTTCCACATGCCAGTAGTAATGGCGATACGACTTGAATTCTTTTCAAGAAAATTTAATGTCTTGATCTTTTCAGCATTGTATAGACACATGATGTCACTTTTTATAGTATTGCGTGAAACTACTTTAAACATGGGTTGCAACGCTCCACAAAATCATTTAAAGCCAATATGATCAACAGTTGAAAGAGGATACTCATGTAATGCAATCATATTTGCGAGTTCTTTCCTTGCAACATCATGATTAAATGAGTAGTTTCCAAGAATAAATGTATTACCATCTTCTACAGAATGTGATTCGGCAAGTGTTTTCAATGTTGATTGCTTTGGACCTCTTATTGTGCGAAGCTTACACACCCTAATATGGTCATGTAAGTGTTTTGTTCCATGTTTTGTGTCACCACCAAGTTTTCTTTTACAATATTTGCATATGGCACGAAACTTTCCTTCTATTTTTATTCTGTGGAAGTGTGTCCATGCCTCTGAAGTTAAGCCCTTTTTATTTGGACTTCCTTGCTCCTTCTCATTTTCTGCCTCTGAACTTTGTATATTCTCATTAACTTGAGATTGAACATTTTGATTTTGTATATCCTCTTCTTGGTCTGGGGTCAATGCAATTACTACTTGATTGCTTCCTATCGGAGTACTAGTTCCTATAGGAGTACTAGTTCCTAAAGGAGTACTAGTTCCTAAAGGAGTACTAGTTGATTGATTATCACCTCCCATTTCTACATAAGAAAAATATTTAATTGCTAAGCATATGATCAACAATACTATCACTATGTACATTAGATCATGCAACTTTTGAAACATTCAAACAATCGTCATTTGGTAACTAAATAAAATTTTATGGATAATTACTCTTATAACATAATCTAGAGCTCACTTTGTGTATCAATACTAGGCGAGTCAAAAGCTTCCCACTTTCATATGCATCAACAGTATCTGAAATGGATTCAAAACAAAAAGAAAAATGACTATGTCATATGATGTGTGACCTTTTTCTTCTACAACAAAGAATATGATATGTAATATTTTGGTGTTAGATGATAATTTCACTTACCATCAGAGCCACCCAAGTGCTTCACAAATACTTGAGTGACCATCCATCTGGCAACAAACTTCAACAATTCAACTTGAATATCAGATCCATCACCTGCAAAAAAAAAAAGAAAAAGATTGTCTCATGCATAATTGATCATCCTTTTTCAGCTATAAAGTCCATACACTACTTAGGAAGAAGCAAATTAAAGGTATGCATGTTATAGCCCAAAACTCAATCTCATGCATAATTGATCATCCTTTTTCAGCTATAAAGTCCATACACTACTTAGGAAGAAGCAAATTAAAGGTATGCATGTTATAGCCCAAAACTCAAACTTATTAGACCACCATTGATCCAAGGCATAGAGAGAAACAAGTAGAGTAAAGAAAAAAAAATAAAAGAAAGCAGCCGACAAGTCTCCTTCAGATGAAGCACAAAAAAATGGCATGCTCCTCCGCCGTCGGCGACTTGAAGCTCCCCAGTGCGGCCGTGCTTGTCCACCTGACCCAACTCCCATCTTCGTCGCCCGGGAGCACCGCTTGCTTGCCACCCTCGATGATGACCTGGCTGTCGTCCAATGGCGAGTCCACCATCCACGAGAGGGAACATGTGCCACCACCTGGCCGGAGGCGGGAGGCATTCCTGAGCATGGCGGAGACTCATGTCGGGGCTGGGAGTCGGAGGGCTCGGACCGGGACCATGGATGGCATCAGCAAGATGGACTGCAGGCCTGCGACGAACAGAGCAGAGAGGGAGGAGGCCGGGGCGACGGGGTTGGGAGTCAGAGTTGGGAGCGTCTGTCGGAGGTGGGAGAGATGAAAAAAATAAGAAGAAATCCGGCGAGCTCCCCGTCGGACCGCACATATCTGTCTGGCCTCCGAGCTCCCCGTCGGCCTGCCCTCCTCGTCGCCTCAGACCATGGACGACGTCGGCAAGGCAGGCTGCGGCCTACGGCAAATGGAGCGGAGAGGGAGGGGGCTGTGGCAGCGGGGTTGGGAGTCAGGGAGCATCTGCCGGAGGTGGGAGAGAAGATAAAAACTAGAAGAAAGCTGGCGATGTGAAGAAAAACAACAAAGAAAAAAATACCGATGAAGGTCGTCGGCAATGAGCGATGTTGTGGGAGATGAGGAGATCTGAGTTCAGGGCCTTCAGACGACGACAATGTGAGTTCAGATCTGAGATCCGAGCGACATTGCTGCCTTGCTGGTGAGGACCGAGGAAGAACCTTCCTAGAAGGTGGCAGGCAGGCTAATCTTCCTGGAAGGTTGAAGCCTTGAAGACACGAATCCTTCCAATGAGGCAGCCAGGCAGGTGGCGGCTAGAGTGGATGGGTAGGAGATTTCAACTTAGATTTAATCTAATGGCTAACAATATAGGTAGAATGATCCAATGGTTTAAATTATTATACTAATATATTACATATAAATATTATTTCAAAATTAAAACACGGGGATCGGGGACCCGCAGGGCGGGGACCACAATCCCCGCCCCGATCCCCGAGTTGCGTTCGGGGCTTTTTTCCCCTCCCCGTCCCCGCGGGGAGGAAATTCCTCGCAAACGGGGACCTGATCGGGGAATCCCCGCAGGGATCCCCGATCTCCGGGGTTTTTTGCCACCCCTATGCTAATGACCCGTAAGATGTTGTTGACGCCCTTCTCAGCAACTGTGTGATGGGGCTCTAGCAGGACACGGGTCGTGATATGGAACTCACGTCCCGTAACTGATCATCTCCTTCATAGTCAATGGCTTCGCCGGCTATAAAAACTAATAATTACAGCACCAGAGATGCGAATGGAGGTCGATGTCGAAGGAAGAGATCAGATATGTTGTCACTGAGATGTTGAGCCATGGCCGGCGATGATGTTATCGAGATTGGTCGGCGGCAGGGTGTTTATGGTCACAGTAATTGCAGATCGCCGAAGAGGGCTGCTGGTAAAAATCAAGCCGAAATGCACCGGTCAAAGGTTCATCAGTGCAAGGGACATCCGATGGACATTCACGGGAGCCTGGTGAAGATAGCAGAGCTCGGTGTTGACGATCGGAGAAGAAGATGGCTCGCTGGTGTTTGCTGGGCAACGGGGCATGAAAGAATGGTGTTACATACTTGCATATAAAAAAAAATAGAAAAAGAGGGGCCATGAAAATATTCTAACGGCCTGTGAAGCTTTAGAATCAACTCGTAACAACTGTACAGGGTCGTGGGTCAAGCAATATGCAGGGCGTAAAGACTAGTGAAATCACTTACGGGCCGTGATAAAGTTCTAACGGCCCGTGAAACAAATATGAAATGTGTTATGTGTGATATTACATGTCGTGATGTCAAGGTTACGACCCATGGGAATCAAATGTTCAAGATGTATGCCACTGTGAGACCTGTGAAATACAGATGACGACCCGTGAAATTTAAAAGTTCGAAATATGAGCTACTATGAGATTCGTGAACAAATATTGACGACCTGTGCTATGTAGATGCCTAATACCCATTATGATTTAAGGGGTCGTGAAACATGAATTATGGCCCGTTAAGATTTATAGTAAACTGGGTAGGCCACTATGAGGTGTGTGACGGTCTAGCTACGACCCGTTAATACTATGACTTACTCCTTGGTGTGGATGGTAACGGGTCGTGAAAACATTATTACAGCCCGTTATGAAACCTCTATGCTAGCGTATCCTATGTGACGGGTCGTAATATGAGGTGAAGGGTCATGGCTTGAGTCGATGATAGATGGTATTCAATAAGTTATGGGTCATGAGATAGAGGTTACGACCCGTGAAATGTTCAAAACTTAAAATTGCCCACTGTGAAGTCCATGAAACGATCAGAACTCCTGTGAGATGGTCCATATGACTCGTGGAGAGCTCGTCACGATTCGTTAAGGCCTAAAAAAATTGAAATGTCTTCTTGAGACCTGTTAAAATTAAAATAAAGATAAACTAAAGAGGCTAAACAACTAACATAATCAAACTATCTAATCTAACATGAACTAAATTAATCTACACTAAATTATGTGAAAAATCTAAATTGTAAGTTTAAGGATTAAAATGAGTAGTTCTATGTTTAAAGTCGCTACCTCGACTTTGAGACTAATATGAAATTATTAATTAAAATAATGCAGTTAAGGAACAATCTCACCGGGTTTTGTGTGATCGTGAATACTCGTAGTGGTGGAGATTGATCAACTCAGAAGTTGCAATCTATTTGGAATATCAATTCTTCCCCTTTGGTAGAAGTTGCGGTTGTCATTGTCGATTGGAATGTGGAGATTGAATGACATTGCTCGTATGACCATTCTGCTTTCTTCTGAAATAATGTAGAAGCTAATGCTTGATTTGAGGATGATGAAGGCATATGCTCTTGAGGTGAAGCTGGACTCTTAGGCCTCCATTGTTTTGTTAGAATTTTTGGAGATGAAGGTGGACTCCTTTGATTCTGTGTTGAACATGAAAAATTGACTTGAATCTTCAGAGGTGGGACTCTTGGGTCTCAATTGCAATGATGTGGTCTTCGTTGTTGATGTGGCTGGAGTGCTCCTCTCTTTTATTGGTGGATTATGAATTTGAGATGGTGTCGTTATGTTGGCTAGGATTTCCGAAGGTGCATGCCTCCTTCGTACTTGTCCATCCTCAATTATGTATGGACTTGTCTCTTTTACACGCCAAGTTGTTGTCAACCTTTGTAGATAAAAATCTCTTTGTGGCCTCCATCTTTCTTGATAGTGACATGGGCATAAGATGGTTGCAGAATTTTCCTCGATGTTTTCTTCATATGTGCTGTCAACTTGAGGAATTAATTCTGTGACTTGCTTTTCAAGTGTATGAATTCTGGCCTCCATCTCTTCGAATTTGATTTGAATGTCTGAATTTTGTGAAGGAGGAGATGACATATAACTAGCAATGTTCTGCCTTCTAAGCTGGGTCAATTGCACCTCCAAGTTGCTGATTAATTCGTCTTGCACTTTGAACTTCTCTTCGATTGTTGTAATGAATTGATTAAACATTTCTTGGAGGTTGGTTGTTGGATGTAGATTCAAGTATTGATGTAATAGCTCCTTCTGTCCTCTTGCTTTGTAGTCTGATGTTGTCAATTTGCTTCTCCATATTTTCAATTTGATAATGTTGAGTGGAGAGTTTCTTCAGCAGAGGATCTAACAATTGTTTGAGCATAGTAGATAAATCTTGTGACGAGTCTTCATTTTGAACTTGTTGAGGCTTTTCTGCAATACTTTGTCTTGAAGATGTTGCCTTGTTATGAATCTCATTTTGCTGAACAACAATATTATTTCCCTCAACTTGTGGAGTGGTGGTCGTTTTCTTCGTCACCATTGAGGGTGTAAAGATGTGAATGTTGATAATCAAGTTGTGTACTAAAGATATAACCTGAAAAGCTTACACAACACTAAAAGAAAAAAAGTGAAGTAAAAATAGAAAAATTAATATTCTCAAAGTAGTTTATACGAGATAGACTAAGAATTATGAATATAGTTCTCCTGCAACATCGCCAAAAACTTGATAAGTAGAATTTGTAACAAATAAATTTGCTAGCAAGTGCCCTAGTCGTATCAAGTAATAAAGTGAAGAGTAGAGTTGTCGATCCCACGAGGAACTAGTTAAATCTAATCTATCTCAATAATCTACTATGAGAAGAAACTAGTTTTGTAGTGAGAACAAAAAATTAAAGGTGCAAAAAATAAATAATTGATGCGTAAAGATAAAGTGGTGATGATCTCTAAAAATTATGGATGATTAATGTAAAGTTAGACTTGTATAAACTTATGAATCAATCAAATTATGATAGAAACACATGTCAATTTCTGAGACGGATTAAGAGCACCTAAAATATTGACTTCTCTAGACAAGTAAATCAAACTATCCTAATTCCTAATAAAATCAATAATTGCACACAACGAGTTAATTACTGATTTCATAGGGAACTAAGATGCAAGAAAATGTAACTCTTAAATTATTATTCACCCATACTTTTGGACAGAATAATACACCGCATGTTATTCGGCATACACGATGAATTACCGGATACATGTTATATATGCTTCAACTTAAAATTAAAATATTAATTTTCAAAATAATAATAATTTTTGGAATTAATTACTCCTCGTACAAGTTTGTAATTTAATTTCAGAATTCCTATCACTCATAAAAAAACATTAAACTCAACATATATAATCAAAAGAAATAAAATGATTTAATTAACTTGAAGAATAATGAAGTTCAAACAAACTATCTTTCTGAAACAAATATGAAATCTCTATTACAGCAATAATAAACTATGAAAAACTAAGTAAAAGAGCATCTAAATAAAAGTTAGAAGAAGAATTTGGGACTTTTGGATCATTGCACAACACGAACGACGAGTTACTGTGCAATCGTCTCCTTCAGTTGATCTTCAAGCCTTGAAATTCATCTTCTGCAATATGGCACGGCTCCCAGATCTCAAGCACACTTTTTTCTATCTTCTAGGGCCTCTATTTATAGCCTCAGAGGTCCCAAGAGTTATCATAGAGTTTCAGTTTGATTCAAAGTCTTTTCGTGTTAAAATAATATAAATTCGGAATAGACTTTGTTTGAACTTTAAAATCATCCAAAACTCCTTCGAATTTGAGTAAATATGTTTCCTAATCATCCCTGAGACTTAGGATAAAATTTTGGTTCGATCTGAACTTGAAATCCCCAAGAAAAGTCGAAGCAATCTCGAAAATAGCCTTCGTAACAGCCCATAACATGGATTTAACGGCCCTTATAGTGTCCAAATCATATTCTGACTTAAATCTGGGCCTTTTTAACGGTCCGTAATGTGTTGTTCATGCCCTTGTGTTACGGTCGTTACGGTCATATAACGGCCCGTTATATTCGATTCAGCCCTGGCAACTTTCACTAATTTTCACTTTCTGACTCCGTTTTAACTACAATTTGAGTGTCATTTATTTCTGTGGATCCCTGACTTTGCTTTTTCTATAATACAGCATATAATTTGGGTAGATTTCCATTTTTACAAAATTAAAGCAAATAATGCTAGAAAATGATGCATGCTATATGGAAAGGAATCCAAATGTGATTAAATGCATGGCTAATAATATGTTATATTTTGCATGCATAATTCATAATAAAAAATAAGGTCGTCAATAGAATGAGTGCATGCAACATTTATTTTATCAATCACCTAAGGTTCAATATCTTGACGATTCAAAGGCCCAATGTCACAATTATCTATTTGTACTCTCACGTTTTCACATTCCTCCTCTTGATAAGGATCATTTTCTAATTGATTTTCATCATCTTTATGAAATGAATGCAAGATCAAACAAATGTATTTTCTGCACAACCCTCCAGTATCCTTATAATTTAGTGTCATGAACATAGAATATGTTGTCAGGATAGCAAGTATATATGGGTTGCTTTCACTTGTTGATATAGATACTCACAAACTCCTCATCAATTTGAACAGGCTTATTACGCTCTAGATCATGCCAAAGTCATGTGAATAAAGTTACTCTACAGTCCTTAGTATAAGTCAACTCAATGATCTCGGTTAGCACACCATAAAATTCCACTTCTTTGAGCTTATGTTTTCCTTTGACACATGCTCCACTATCTTGAGTTATTCGACATTCTTCATGATTTTTAGTGAGAAATCTCACTCTATTTACTATGCAGCCTGAATAAATATTTATGCGCTTGTCGGGGCCCTACGCTAGTGAATGTAATTATTCAATTGCCTCATTTGATCCTTCCCGATGTAGACCTTTCATCTACAAATAAATAATTTAAAAATAATTAATATAATATAAATAGTTAATGTATTTTGAAACTTCATAGTTCATCTTACTTTATTTTGGGACCACATATGAAACTGATCTTTTTGTCTTTACATCAAGTTATCGAGTACGGTATGCATTAATTCAATTGCATGTTCTATGTCAAAGATGCTGCTTTGTCATATAAAATCTCTATGCACTTTTTATATCTAGTAATAAATAAATATTTTTAGAAATTGATCACTCGCTCCAATATATGGTTGCAACTCCTTATAATTGATCAATACATATCAATGGAGCAATTTGGACTAGTCATTGGTCATTGTTTTGTATTTTGTGTCTCCAAAAGGGTGCATTCTACTTAATAAGACAGAGATTCTATCATTACCATGTTCTTCATCATCATAATTGTGAACATCATAGTTGAGCTTTGTTTCAACACCCATAAGGTACATTGAGCAAAACTCCAAACATTCATTTGCATCATATGCCTCCACAATTGAGCCCTCTGAACGTGCTCGATTACTAACAAAAACTTTAAGATTTCCTAGCTTCCTATGCATAAAAGTCCTTTTAGTTGGCCAATAAAATATTATAAGTATTATAATAATTAAAATATTTTATACCTCTAAGGAAAGAACATCCACCTCTATTGCATAGGACAAGACCTCCAAGTATGGCTTAATGTGGTGGGTGAACCGCCAAATGGACCATCACATAAAAAAATCGATGGAAATATCATTTCAACTTTGCATAAGATAAGAATAATTTTCTTATGAAGTTGCTCTACAATGTCTAATCTCAAAGTTTTAGAGCATAAGCTTCAAAAGAATCCATCCATCTCTCCTAATGTTGCACATATATCTTTGTTCAAATATCCACGCATACTGATGTGAAGAAGGTATTGAAGAATAACATGATAGCCATGACTTTTCAATCCCATTAGTTTTCCATCTTTGATGTTCACACATCTTGAGATGTTCGCTGCATATCCATCAGGAAATTTTATTGACTTGATGAATTCACAAAATCCTTATTTTTTCATTAATGACCAAGTGTAACATGCTGGAGGTTTAATATATTTATCTCCATGTTGTTACAAATGTAGTTCCTTCCTTATATTCATATCTTTTAAATCAAGATGAACTTTATAATGTTCAATAAAGTCCCGATAATATTCTCACATATATTCTTTTCTATGTCCATAACATCAAGATTATGGAGAAACTTGAGCTTTTCCCAATATGGAAATTCGAGGGAGATACTTTTTTTAGCCCAATTCTTTTGATCTAATGATCATTTTTTTTCTTTCTATTAGTTGGACGATTTCTAAATTTCATATTTTTCACACATTCCAATTGTCACAAAATGTCATCACTTGTTTAACTCTTTTGGCTCAATCTGTGTTTCTTATTTTCCATTAAATTTTTTACTCATCTGCCATGGATTTCCAAAAGGCAAGAAACGTCAATGCCCTATGTGGGCAATCTTACTTCTCAAATGTTGAGAACTGGACATGAAAGATAACCTTTAGTACTCCATCCAAATAAATCCCCATAGGCTAGAAAATCATTTATGGTCCACAAAATTGCTGCATGCATATTAAAATTTTCTTTAGAGGCTGCATCATAAGTTTGAATTCTATTGGACCACAATTCTTTTAGTTCATCGATTAAGGGCCTTAAGTTGATGCCAATATCCTTTTCAAGAGCACGAGGGGCCGGGAATGAGCAAAGACATTATGGAAAATGGTTCTTTCATACATTTCCATGGAGGTAAGATGCATGGCATAAAAATCACTAGCCACATGTTGTACGAGTTATTCATATTACCAAAAAGATTAAAACCATCGACTGTTAATCCAAATATTACATTTCAAGCATCTTGTGCAAATCAAGAAAATTGTTTGTCAAAATGTTTCTAAGCTTCTGAATCAGCAGGATGCCTCATAACTCTATCTTCTTTAACCCTTTTTTATTTGTGCCATTGCATATTCTTTTTTGACATAAACAATGGTTGCAGCCCACTTTTCAAAGGAAAGTACCTCAACACTTTATGAGGGATCTTTTTTCCTATGCCATCATTTATTTTCCATCTTGACACCACATTATGGGCAATCTTGCTTCCTCCCAAAATAAAGCACAATCATTCTTGCATGCATGAAGGCATTCATATCCCAATCCTACGCCTTGTAAAACCTTTCATCTCATAGTAGGATAAGGAAGTGTCTCGCCTATAGGCAATATCTCCTTAAAAAATCAAGAAGTATATCAAATGATTTAATGCTCCAATGATTTAAAGCCTTCATGTGAAGCAATTGTATCACTACCGACAATAATGAGTGCTTCGTACAACTTGGATAAATTTGACATTGAGCATCTTTAACAATCTATCAAATAAATTCACCTCCTCATTTTGTGTCGAAGTTTTACCTTCAGATGAAAAGGTTATCGAATGGACTCATTTAAAAACTTTCCCATTTGCGCACATCTTCTAAGATTTGATTCAAGTAATCAATATTTACCTTGGAGTCATTACCCGAAGCAATCTCATCGTCAGTGTTGTCATCAACTTCTATGAATCCTTCTCCCTGAAATATCATCGGGTATAAGTGGGATCTATCCCTTTGACAATTAAATGATTTTAGACCATTTTTTGGTTGGAAGTACACATCCAAACAATAACCACATGGACAATGACTTTTAGACTCTGCACTTAAATGAAATTTCGTAAGTTTCATAAATGAGTCAACACTAAGAAGATATTTTGTCGAAAATCTATCATGAACATTTTTTTGTTGGAAGTACACATTCAAACAATATCCATTTGAAGTTCCCTATATAATATTCAAATTAAAATGACCTCAACCATATTTTTCGAAGTACTAAATAAAAGTAACAAAGATATTTTTCGAAGTGAACTCAACCATGACCTACATTAATAGAAAGAGAATTTTTTAAAATAAAAGTAGACTGAAATGAATGATAATCTCTTTGTTGCTTTGATCGTGAAAGGAATCATATTAATGCCATGAAGAGAGGATTAGGAATAATCTTAATCCAATATATTGATAGCAGGTCAAGCTTAAAGCTGAGATTCCCATAATTAAAGTCTATGACATTAATTTATAACATTCAGGTGTAAGGATTATAGGATTCACCCATTTTTTCAGAGTTATGAAACTCAACGTTACCAAGAAATTCATAGCATTGAAGACAAAAGAACCAACAACTATGACATGCACCACCATTGAATAGAAAAAATATATGGACCAATCAAGCTAACAGAGGAAGAATAGGATCACACACAACAACAGTGTCCAAATAGGATCACAACATTGGAAGAATATTTATACTCATCAAAACCTTAATTAGAACATGCCTGCAACATACGACTAAATATGACGATTATAAGAGGTAGGAGGATCAAAATGTAGCAGATTAGTATTTATCTTGATATTGGGAGAGAAGGAAATAGAGCTATCTGCACAAAGTGTTAGCTTGTCTCATACAAAAGAAGGAAAAGAAAGGAAGCTGTGGAGGGAAATGCTCTTCAACACACAGAGATGATCATCACAATGTGAGGAAAGAGAGGAATAGAAACAAACGAAGCGGTGGAGGGCGATGTGCTCATTGCTTAGTGGAGATCTCCAGCAACTCCTTTCGGGTAGACTTCAGGGTATAGAGATTGTCATCACGATATGAGGAAGGAGAAGAACACACAAGAAGCAAGCGGTGGAAGGGGCATACACTCAATGCTTAGAGGAGATCTTTGGTAACTCAATATGTGGGTCTTCGAGCGCAGATCACCGACATGAAAGGAGGAAGGGGATCGAATTGCAGATCGCCTAGGTTACTTTGTGCATATCGCTGCAAAGTAATTTTATCTAGATTAAAAGAAAGAAGAGCAGCCATCTTGATCACTATAGCAGGTAAAAGAATATGAGCTGTTAATTTTAAATGGATGTCCTAGATTCACCTTTTAAGACTCTAGAGCATGTAAATCGGGTGTGATATGATGAGTGACACCAAAGTTTGGTATCTAGTCAGAGTAGTCACTCAATGTGGGAAAAGAGGCAAAAGTAGATGCCGAGTGATAGTATGGAGTTAAAGGTTGTGCATATGCAGTGTATGCTTAAGATGTGTTTGGGCAAAGGAGATTGATAAGGTCTTGTCGGTGGTAGCATCATTGGTGGGAGACAAAATTGACATTTGTAGGGATTTGATAGTGAATTGAGGAGTGCAGTGATAACTTGCTGATTTTTGGCTCAAAAGTGCAATTTTTCAATTTTTGATTTAACTCCTTAACTCACTCTCTACTGCAGTGCACAGGTCAATTGTAGTAACCCTAAATGTTGTATCCACAGTGATTTGAAGTCCTAAACTCTCTAAAAACAATTTAGACTAATCCTATTTAAAGTGGTAAAAACATGAATTTAAGTAGAAGCGAAAATAGATTTTTAAGGGAAGCAAAATGATAGCTATTTTTTGATTTCTGAAAAGTTAACTAAACTGAATTGTAATGGCTAATCTAGAGGCTAAAAGGTTTGTTTATCAATGATGAAGGTTCTCCTAGAAATTGGGGTTCATCTAACTTAATTATGGATGGAATGGAATAAATTATCACTTTTTAGTCAAATCTGATTCAACCTTATGTATGATTATTCTCACAGCTCAATTAAACCACAACTAATCAATATATTGTCATATAATTGTTAGCCAATTGAATTAGAAGAGGATCCCCACTGAAAATCAAGTTATCATTAAGTTCAACTCAAGTTTTTTTGCTGAATTTTGACAATTCAATGAAATCTAAAGTGATAACTTCTAAGTATAGTCACAAACAAGGAAATCACTTCAATCAGCTAGGCAGGGATGAAACAAATCCAATAATAGTGCTAGTGTTCCTTGGTTTATCTCTAAACTATAAGATGACCTTAAGTTAGCCTCTCGGCTGCAATTGAGAGTGAAGTCCACACTAACACTTATTAATTGGAAACAATATGCATATAATCACAGGTTGGAAAATTCAACAATTGTCATTGCTCCTTGGTTCATCTCTGAATCTCAAGGAAGGCCATAAGACCACCTCTCAGTGATAGGTTAAAGTAGGGCTTAACAATGACAATCAGATTTTCTTTAAATCCAGAAAAAAGACAGAAATCAACAACATTGAAATCAGTGAGTAGCCAATGGAAATCACAAATTTGAACCATAGAAATGTCAAGCATCTTAATCCATTTCTGAACAAGATTGGGACCAATATTCAACCTCTCAGTTGTTCAATAAATCAAGTTCCCCAATGACATTCAGATTCAAATAACATAGGAATCAGAAATCAAGAAGTTCAAGAATTTAGAAATTAGAAAACCAGCAGCAATTACAGATTAGAACCCTAGGAATGTCATAACATCTTGATCATTTCTGAACTAGAATGGAACCATAAGATAACCTCTCAGTTGTCAACACAATTGGGGCTCCAAAATGACAAAACAGATTCTAAGAATTCAAAAATTAGAAAGGCATTCAGAATTCAGATTTCAGAAAAAATTAGATTTCAGAAAGTAAGAAATCAGAATTCTAATTGGGTTTGTATCTAGAACATGACATTGATTCTTGATTCATTTCTGAACAAAGATTAGATCAAATGACAACTCCTCAGTTGTAAACATGAATAGGATCTTACAATGGCAAGAACAGATTCATATCAATACAGATTTCAGAATTCAGAAATTAATTTAGAACTTGATTCAATGCAGAAAATCAGATTTGTCCCTAATCCATCCACAATTAATCTAGACTACTACCCTATCCTATGAGACATGGAGTTTAGCTCCTCGTAATTACAAAGTTTTATGCAAAATGTAGTGAAGAACAGAAGGAAATCATCTTGAGTTAGAAGCTGTCGACAAATATTCCAGCAGCCCCCCTTTGCTTCAGCTCCCAAAAACCTTCTTCCTTCTCCAAACCCTGCAATGGCCAGCCTCCTTTTCCTCCAGAAAATTTCAGCTTATATATGTGTCATGTCCACCCTTTGATCTCCATCAGAATGTTCTATAGCCTTGGATGAAAGCCACCTATCCAGTTCTGAAATTCCAACTGCAGAAATCAGCAGCTTTTTGGAGTGGTCCCACCACCTTTTTCTAGCTTTTTGCAATTTGTTTTCCCTGCTAGAAGAGATAGAACACCAAGTATCAAAGTCCTCAAATAGGAAACGAACAAATAAGGATAAGGACAGCTACTAGGATCAGCTCAAACATCAAATAGGATTTAGTGTTGTGCAGAATTGAAAACCAAAGTTAAAAATGATAACTTATCAAACCCGGAATGATAACTTTATATATATCATGGAAAATGTCCAAATATGGGTGGTTCAAAGCATTGAAAGCATCAAAGGGATTAGGATGGCAAATGAATGAGGTCAGAAATTAAATGTGAATAAGATTTCATAGGAATGATAACTTGGGTGCCAAAAATGATAACTTAATGCCTTAAAAATGATAACTTATCATAACTTTGGTTGTGGTTATCCAAATGTGATCAAAATTGAACAGCAATGAGTTAGGACAATAATATAATGATTGTTTAATGCCTTTGTGCAGATTTGATAGTTTTGCATATTGAAATGACAGTTTTGTCCTTAAACGATAACTTGACATTGGAAAATGATAACTTGTTCAAATGGATTGATAATTTTGCACAAGTTGAAATATGATCATCCAAATATGATTCCTTCATGATGGTAATGGATTAGGGCAAGAAAATCACTGAAAATCAGCTCACTCAAAATAATGATAACTTGGCATATTGGAGTGATAACTTGTCCTAAAAAAATGATAACTTGGCATAGAATTGAAATATTTATGGATTTTAGCAATTCAGAACCTCTATGCACATGGAATTAAGTATAGAATGAGGAAGATCAACTAGTTATTACAATCCATGCATTCCAAACATAATTGGCCAAAAGTTGGGCAATTAAGGGGCTCGATATGGATGAAATGCATCCAAAATGAGAAAAAAAAACTATAGTGATCAGCTAGTGATCAGGATTGTGTCCATAGTGACCATAGACCGGACAAGGATCACGATGACCACTCGATTGGAAAAATCGGCCACGTCCATACACCCTATCACGTCTGTGTAGTGAGCATGGATGCTCCACCACATTAGCAGCAGAGACAAATTGTATTATCAATTGGAGTGTTGGTGTGAGCAAAACATATCTCGTGACTAAGTAAGATGTTGTTCAATCAACAAAGGACACAATTGTGGATCACGCAGCTAAGGAGGCTACAATGTCATTGAAAGAAAGCCCAATATTACTGAAAATCACGCAATAGTTGATATAGGATGGCCTACAGTAAGATAGGTGCCGACGATATCTTCTCCTTTCTTCATGGTTTGAAGTTGCATTTGTAGTTGCAAAATTCTTATATGAGATGGTGCACCAAATGCTTGATGCAAGGTATTCTAGACTTCAAGTGATTTGAAGAGACTGACTACATAAGGCAACACTTTTTTTTATAAGGAGGCTATGATCCAATTCAGAAGCATATGAAGAAATGCACTCTCGATTAGGTTGCAAAATGTCTAATGTAGGGGAATCAGGCATAGTTGCTCACGGTCATGATGCAAATTCATCAATAAGACTTTCAAGGTCAAGATTGCATAATAAAGGTAGGAGTTGGGTTTGCCATAGAGGATAATTGATGGGAGCTAACTGGACTAAAAGGTTGTGGTGCACTTGTGCAAAGGAGGGCGACATTGCTGGGAAGGCATTATTGGTGGTGGTTAGGGAGAAGAGATGGATAAGAATGTAGAGGAAGATGCCATGTTGGATCCAGGTATTATGACTCTCATATCCAGTGTTATGAAACCGGATCGGATTGACCGGTTGGATTGGTTCAATCACGAACCAACCTCCAGTCCGATACGATTTTCTTTTATAAAAAAATTGGGATTGACAAGAAACTAGATTGAACGAGGTTGAACCGATTTATTCCATTTTTTAAACTTTTTCTTTTAAAAAAATAAAAATATTAGAAATTTCAATGATAGAATGAAGTTAAGAAAGGAAATAAAATAAGCAATATTGAAAGGGAAAAATAGTTTCAGTTAGTTTCTTATTTTTGTATTAAAAAATGTAAAATTGAAAATTTGAATAATAGAATCAAACACAAAAAGGAAAGAAAATATAT
Organism: Pontederia crassipes; assembly: GCA_030549335.1. NCBI lineage: Eukaryota > Viridiplantae > Streptophyta > Magnoliopsida > Commelinales > Pontederiaceae > Pontederia > Pontederia crassipes. The sequence continues at coordinate 12,145,768 of CM060183.1, forward strand.
AATTGTGAAAAGAAAAAAGGAAGGTGACGGTGTATAAATGAAGTGATAAATTTAAGAGAATAATGAAGTGAGAAATTTATGGAAAAAAGTGTGAGAGAAAATGTAAAAATGGAAATAATTGAATGGAGAAAAAGGCAAGGCAAAATAATTTAATTGAAAGATATGAGAAAAAGAAAAGATATTAACAAAATAAACAATTACAATAAAAGAAAATAAAAGAGGTTAAAAAAATTAAAAGAATAATAATATTTTTAAATTAAAGATAGAGTTTAATTTCACTTATGAATCTTTTTAACATATTTTGTTAAATAATTTATTCCAAAAATATTATAATATGTAATTATAATAATATATTTAAATAAAATTAAATCATTCAACTTCAAACTCTTTTGAATATAATGGATATGGAGCTCGAGAATTGATATATTTTTACATTTTTTTCTATTTCATTCAAACATATTAAATTATATAAAACTATAAAAGATTTTGGATAAATTTATTGTAAATATAATTTAGAAAATGAAGAAAAAATATTAATGTTAAATACTTAGAACAATATTTTTATATTGTTTTGAAAGTATTATTCATAATTTTGAAATCATAAAAAATAGTATTTTAATAAAAATCCGATTGAACCTTGACATGTCAGTTCTACGTTCGGTTCGGTTTTAAAAATATTGTTGATACCATGATAGTTCAAGAAGATAATCAATAATTTATGCATATATTTGGTTTCGGTTACATGGATATTTATACCGGAGATGCAGAATAAGAATTTTTCAACTGAAATGGTTAAGGTTGCAGAGATATTTGTGTTAACAAGTAGAACTCATAAACCAAAAACTCATGTCCAGACTAATCCTATTCTTGGAGCTTATCAACATAATAATAAACTTTATAAAATTATTTTTTGTGAGACTTCTATAATTATTTGATTAGTTATTTAAGTGCTTTATATATGTAATATTTTTTATGTTGAACCATTACATGAACAGAAAGAATAGCATGATGATAACATTTTTCAATTCTATGAGAAAACCAACAAAACAAATAAACCGATGACTTCCTCATGGTGATAGCTCGTTGAAGTTGCACATTATTACTTATCATTTTCTAAAAATATTCTTTGTATATTTTACTAGTAATTCGTTTGTAATTTTTATATAATTTTTGGAGGAGTTTTTTGGAACAACTCAAGCTAGCAACTTGCGTGGATTAGACTCCACAACATAATCTAAGGTCAAAGATATGAACTAAGATGTTGTGCACACATTGTTTAAGAGACAAATCCAATCATGAGTTCAATCTGGTGTGTTAGAAAGGGCGTTGAACTTGATGGTTAGTCACGCCATACAATAGCACGTCAACCATCATTCACCATCCTCTAGATATGTCACGATCCTGATTTAAATCAAAGTTCACGAGATTAAATAAAATTGAGAGAGATTGTGAAAACGTGGTGTAATTTTTTTATAACATACATAAGAATGATCCTTCACAGCAGACGAATATATTTTAAGTTTTACATTCCACATAATAACTTAAATTTCGATACAGATGCAAATTACACATATATAATACACATAATAAACTCTTTCGATATCCTAATAAAAGGATACAAAAGATATAAACCTTGCTAGGATTATGAACTCGCGTTGGTCCAAATAAACATATTGATATGAAAACTATTAGAAACAACATAGTGAGCTAAAATAGCTCAACAAGTTGATAACTCATAGCCTATGTGTTACCAAATAATCAATTCGGAGAGACATGAAAAATCATGCAATAATTATAATATCAAAATATGTATTTTCATATATTTGATAATTATATATATAACATATTAATCAGAAGCATCACACTCAACATGCAATCAGTATCATATATATCATATAAAAAATATGTATGCAAATGCAATACTCTCATACGAATGCACACATTACCAACTGGCCAGTTTGTATAGTGGATAGATGGCTTTTAGAGGTGGCTCCCACCATGATTTCTCATGTAGCACTTAGTTCTACACGTTAACTCCATCTTATCTCATCATATTTCTAGGGAACGAAATAATATATTAGATTCTATAGGTGGCTCCCATCATAATCAGCGATGTAGTACTTAGCTCTAATCACTATATAGATCAGAAAGCGATAGATGGCTTCTAGAGATAGCCATATGTGACTCCCACTATGATTTCTCACAATGTAGCACTTAGCTCCGCATGGCACTTAGGTCCAACCATTACACAGATAGATGTAGATGCATGATTCATCATATAACAATTGTATCTCAAATATCAGAAGAGAAATCATATCAAATATCATTTCAAACGGAACAAAATTGCACTCAGGGATGAACCTAGAAAAAACCAAAAGGAGACAAAATATATTTTAAAAATATTTATTATTAAGTATATATATTTAATAATAAATATATTAAATAATATGCTCTTAAGTGACATTTAATTTAATTTTACAGGGGGGCTCCCCCAACTACACATCGGTCTGTCCTTAATTGCACTTCTCGTAATCCATTCATATCATATCGCATATGCTTTTCAAATGTGTAGTTATATAATCACTCAAATTTACTTTTCATAATTACATTTCTCGAAATCAATTCATAACATATCCAAAGTATATTCGATACATGTAATAGTCAATGTCATACCGAATTCAAAAGAGGTGAATACATAAGGTATGAGAAATCAACTTACTTTGTGTGAATAAAATTCAAAAGAATTTCTCCTTTCTTTTCTTACTTGACTCCTCTAATCATATAACCATAATAATAACAATAATATTACTTATATATTGTAAACCCTAATATATCATACATGAGTATAAATGATTAAAAATGTTGCATGCCACTTATGCATTTAATCTTATAACTTAAGTAGTTATTTATCACAAGAGTCTTTTACTATGACAAATTGCATACATGATAAATGAATATTCATATCTTGTGACATTCATAGCCAAATTTCATCATTCCAATTTTTTCTGGTCAGATTACAAAAGCATTAATATGTAAAAGATTCATATTTTATTTCTTTATTATTGCTTATCAGAAAATTAGGATTCCACCTAAATTTTATGTTGTTTCCATGTTCTAATAAACTGAGTGACCTTACTTTCATGGTTTATATAAAATGATAAACATCACATATTATGGGATTTTTAATTTTTCTTTAAAATTATACTTAATATAGTGAAATATATATTATTTCTTGAATTTATATCCCTCTAGAACGAGCACAATAAATTTGACAAATACTAACATAATCTGCCCTAAGTTTTATTCTGCCAGACTGAGTGAGGTTCGGTTAACAATTTATAATTTCCCCTATACATATCCTTTTCGAGTAATTTTAACTCTAAATGAAACCCCACATCTTTCATCGCCTAAGTTATTAAATAATTGTATGACATATTAAATTTAATGCATAATTTTCAAAATTAGATAACAGGCAGCCAGAATAATAACACTTTAAAGAAGAGAACATAACTTTCTCTACAGACATCTGATTAACTTGATTCCAAATCTCAATGAAAGTAGACTTAGAGAGATAAATTATAGTAAATTTCATAATTTATACTATCTTATATAAGACTTAGAAAATCCCGTGGTGGCACATATTTAGATTCTAGTTTGAAATCTATAAGATAGAGAGGTAACCGATGTAAATTTGATATTCTTTTATATAATTTATTTTTGAATAATTCCAATTGGATTAGGTAGACGCAAAAAAAAACTCATAAAATTTCTGACTTTTAGATGATTGATGTGGATAAGAGCATAATTAACAAACCAACTATATCATCTTCAAGAACAACATGACACCTATTCACTAATTTGTAGACAACTTCGTATATACATATTATTTTGAGATGGTTCCAAATGGAAATTACACTTTCATAAGGTAAGGTCATATTAATTTTATAATTTTTCGAATGGTTTTTATACTTAATTACTACTAGAAACTTTTCTGCTATATAGAAAACAGTAAGCAGAAGCTTTATTAGTGAATTAGTGTACACTTGTTCCTAATTAAAAGCTCTTTCATAGTCGAACACTATAGTGAACTAAATCATTGGTCTAAAAAGAATTCCCTCTACATACCTTAATATTTTCTCTTTACTTTTTGCCTTATTTGTTTTACTTCATCCCTTTCCACTCCTTCCTTTGGTTCGGTCAGCCCTAACATAGTTGTCCCTTCTTTTTTTTTTAATAACTCTCCTCATTCGACTAATCTACATAAGTGATAGAATACAAATTTACTTATGTGTGTGTATATATATATATATATATATATATATATAGTAGTGGCCTTGTAGGCATAGTACAAAAAAACATATAGGTGGCATGGTTGTGGATTATTGGAGAGATATTACATCAGCTGAGTGTCAACAAGTAAAGCTCTTACTTTGGAATGAATTGCCAAAAGTAAGTAGGAGTGAGAAATCATTCAAAGGTAAAATTGCCAAGCTAATAAATTTAAACTAATTAATATTGCTAGCTTATAGCTAATGATAGTAACATGTGGATATTGCACACGATCACTCCCTTACATATTAATTAAGTCATCCTATTCACAATTAACTATATTAAGTAAATTAACTTAGTGTCACTTATGTTAGATTAATAATACTAATTTAGTTACTCACATAATAATTAATTCTAAACTACACGAAGAGTCATTTCCTTGAATAAATTCTTGGATAAATTAATTAACTTATAGAAAAAGTTTGATCATTGCATTCTTCTCTGTTAAGTAAAATTCGTCTTCGAATTTTGATCCATATTTTTTCCCAAATTAATTTGGATAAAGAGAAAACATATTTTGATCCATCCCCCAAATGATTCACTCAACATCATAGCAGTGCAATAAAATTTTTTTACCATTAGGAGTAGGGATTGCTCCAGGTCAAACAATTTACTTCTTTTGGTAAAGGATATGTATATGTTTTACTTGATATAAGGTGTTCTCATATGATTTCATTGTGGTGACTAACTTGGATCTATCTTATTGTGTCACTCCAAAAATAAAATAGGTGAAGGCAAAACCTATGTATAGGAAATAAGCACAATCATGAAATTTTAAAAACTTTTAACATGACTTGATTATTGCTTTTAACAATCAAAATGTCAACTAGTTCATTAATCATAATATCTTAAGGAGAAGGAGCCATTAAACATAGGGCAGTATTGCCAATCATGAAATAATCATAGGCTGGAGGCCATAACGCATGGCCTACACGAATAATGGTTAGCATGATAGGTTCATGGATATGGTGAAGTGTCAGTTGAAGTTTGCGATCGAGAATTAGAAAGGCATCATCTTCCAATCATTCTAAGCTCCCCACCAACACCCTAGAAAGCAAACTCTATAGTTCCACTCAAGCTCTCGAACGATGACTAGAGGAGGCATCACTCCAATACATCTTTCAAAAAACTTTCTAAATCATTATTTAAACTTTCAAGGTTGATTAATATACTAAAATCACCCATAGAAGAGTGACAATGATGATTCATTTATCTATGCTAAGTGTGATGGGACGAACAAAGATGAACTAAGGATTAGTAATAAATTGATGCTTAAAGATGTAACTTCGAATCGATAATGATTATTCAAGGAACAATGATGATTTCAAAATTTGCAATGAGATATGGTGATTCAATCACTTGGGTAATGTGAGATGTGACACACAAAGGCGAACTAGAAAAAAATTGTCAAAGATTAAATTGCAATGGATGATGGTCAATCAAAAGTCAGTGATTCCAAAATCGATAGTGATGAGCGGGGAGTTAACAATGATTCAGATGTCAATAATGATTCACATCTACTAATGATAATTTACTGATCATCAAATGATTTAGACCCCGACCAAGTAAGTATGAACTTTCAACATTAAACAAATTTGATAGTTGGTACTTTGACACTTTATACCTAAACTAGCGGTGTTATCTTTTGCCTTTCTCACATATTTTTACCATTCCTTAAAAAAGAAACCTTACAAATTGTCACGATATATTCCCCTTACTGATTGTTCCCACCAAATTTTCATTAGAACACATAATCTTATTCTTCTTTAATGTTCTCAAACTTGAAAATTGCAAGTCGAAGACATTTATACATATATCTAATTTTGATGAAAAATTAAACAAGTATTTATATATTTATAAGATTCTCATAAGTACCCTACTGAAACTTTACCTATGTTATCTTTGGTAAATGAATTTTTGGACTATTTAGGACAACATAACTATACCTATCTTTTCTTTCTATCTTCTTATCCGTAAATCTAATATGACCTTTTTTTCTAGAATATAGACTCTAAAGTCTCCATGTAGAGGTCATTCAAAATTTTGGATAACCAAAATTGTTGACAAAGTGTCATAACATAAGGTCTTCAAATCCAAATTATCTGACTTCTAATTAAAATATCAGCAATGTAAAATATAATTACCATTGCTGATATTTTAATTAAACATAATTAAAATATCAAATCATATGAATTTTTCACATAAATAAATTAACTCAAGAAATCATCATATTCATAATTAAATTCCACACATGTCATTACACATACTCATCATAGGTCAATACGTAGCCCTTCATGATCATGTATCATGCAATTAAGCAGAGCTTCATAATTATGAGTCTTGGATATGCAAACATGGGTCAATACGTATTCCTCTATGATCATGTGACATGCAATTAAGCAGAGCTTCACAAATCATTACTCTCGGATACACATAGCATAACATGGGTCAGTATGTATGCCTTCATAATTGTGTGTCATACATATAAGAGGAACTCCACAATCATGGCTCTCGGATATATAGAGTATAACATAGGTCAATACGTGCACATAGAGTAGCCCCCAAAGGGTAAAGACGTCCAATATATGCTCCAAAGGCATCATGTATATCGAATGCGGTCCCAAAAACATTTTTTTTAATTAGCATGACCAATGAACACATGGAATCTAGCAATATCCAAAATACACGTGTAATAGTCACATTTCAAAATCAAGAAAACTTATTTTCACATCAGAAGCATTTTTTCTGAAAATATTTTCATGTGACAGTTTACTTCATCATCATATGAAGTTCCTGAAATATATCATAAATACATTTCATAGTTCAAGACATATGTCCAATAATCATAATTCTTATTTAAAATACTATCATTAATAAAATAAATATCATATAGCATTTTGCTATGTTGTAAATTTATCCACTCACCTTATACTTTATCCTTTCAAAGGAGGTCTACTAGATTTTTCTCTTTTCACTTGTAACTTGATGGTTTTCTACAAGTAATAATGCTATTTTGCTTTCCAATTAATAATAATAATAATATGCAATGAATACTCATGATGCATGAACATTTGCTCGCCTTAAAATGCATGTAATCCCTTCTAATACTAATGTGTAATTTCATGTGTTTATATTCATACGCTACTTCACACTTGAAACTATTCAATTTTCCAATGCTTAACTAGGTGTTCTCTCAAGATTTCAGATTGAGTGTTTGTCGATAAACAATTCATAACTTCTTAATCATAAGCTCGAATCTTATTATTCTAGATGAATTAGAAACTAAAATTACTAAGGTGTTCAATCTGTAAATATCATCATCTAATTCTAAGTGGGTAATTCATAAAAGTCTAGGAAATTTGACCTTTGTTCTGATAAATTGTATGATAATCAAAGAATAATTTATATCTTTAACAATAACTTTCCATTTTACAAGATCTTAATTTTTCTAGAAACTATACTTCAGTTTAGCGTAGACATAAAAATTGTAGAATTTAAATCCTTGTATACTCTTGTAATAAAAATAGTCAATTCGACTTGGATTTTGTCCATTTTCTGAAACCAGACAGAAGAACTCATGCGTGATTAAAACTTTATTTCTCCATATATACAAATATAAATTGGATGATTTCACTTCTCATAGAATCGTGAAGTCTAATTAAACATGTTTAAATTGCAAACCCTAGTTCGTTTTATCTCAATCAAGCAGTAATTTACAAAGTGGACCTATCTCTGACTCGGGACAAAGTGAGCGACCTATGATGTTGGGTTCATAACTTTCTCTATAAAAGTTCTTATTATATGATTCATGTGGTCACAGAATGCTAACTTCAAAAGGATGAATCATGTAAAATATCATATGGAGGATGAATCATGAATAAATGATCATATGAAGTTGAAAGTCAGTTTCGTATCAGGGAGTTGGCCATAAACCAGCAACCTTGCCGAATTTCTTCTAGCCATTCCTCAGAGGATTTCGTCCTGGTAATTTTCAGCTCCCTTAGGATAAGAACAGCTCATTTATATATTGTTTTCGATTTTTCAACACATCATATGGAAGTTTGATAGATTTCTAAGCAATTGGTGAGGTGCCTACTTTAGCTGCTTGAAACCCTATTGGCTAAAGTGAAGGTCCAATCATATTATTTTATTATAAATTAGTGTTCAACCTCTAATTAATCTTAGTTAATCATAGTTAAACATTTTTATTATAATATTTACAAATATTAAAATTTATTCATGATAATCATATTTAGTTTCTTTATAATGCTTATCAATAATGTAATTGTCATTATGCTTTAATCCAAATGTTAATTGCTACACAAATTTAACTATATAAGAATCTAAACTAACTTAATATTCTAATTAGATGCATGATTACATAAAAATAATGTTTGTGTAGTACGTCCGTGACAATTCTCCCCTCCTTAAAAAAAATTTGTTCCCAAAATTTAGGTATTTGTTTCAGGGAAGAAGAATGGATACTTGAAGTTGATCATTCTCACTTTCAAGTTGTCTCCTTTCTTGAATGATTCATCCATAGCACTAACACAAGGTATTTTCCATTTTCAAAGTTCCTTTTTCCTTGATTCCTATAATTTAAACTATATTTTCTTCTAAGTCAAATTCTTTTGTACTTGAATAGATTGATATCAACGAATCATAGAAACATTGATGATATCGTGAATACACGACATCTTTGACAGTGGGATTAACAAATAAGCAACTGACTCAATACGTTCTAAAAGATCATATGGACCCATGCACTTGGACAGAACTTTTCCTCATTGTTGTTTTCTTTCCGTGTTGTCCTTCTGAATTTACTATTATGATATCCTTTTATTTTTCTTGATATTTCACAATTATCCTACATTAATTATATTAAGCTACATTAGTTTACTAAAATTCTTTTGACTATAGTATTTTCAAATGTGCACATTTAACATTCCTTAAAAAAATAATTCTTTCATCTAGTTTGCTGCCCATGGCTAATTTTATACAAAGTTCCAGTAGGGATAAGCACCAAGGTTATGAGTGAAAAATTAACTGTAAGAAAATTTTCAAATATTTGACAAGATTTATGCATAACAAGGATAATGAATAGAATTTCAACAATTATACGAGTGTATCATGTCAAGCAAAAGAAGTTGATGCATTAGATAAAGGGAACGATAGAACACCCATCGATTATCACGTATCCACAAGTTAAAGACTATCACTATCATTTGTAGAAATGACGGCCATAGTGTGAGCAACAATGAGATTCGTGAATAAGACTTTTCCTCTTTAATTGATTTACAATGATGAAATGTCGATTCGAGTTTGCGATCGAGGATCAGAAAGGCGTCCCCCTCCAATCATTCATTCGATAAACGTTCAACCAACATTTCATGATTGAAGAACACCCAATTAAAGTTCTCGATAAATTACTAGATGATGCATCACTCTGATACATCTTTTGATAAGCTTTATCATAACTCTTTAAACTTCTAAAATTGGTGGACGTAGTAAAGTACGAAATGGAAAATCATTTATCACTCATAGAGGAGTGACAATGGAGATTTAATCAACTATGCTGGGTGAGATTTAACAAATAATGTTGAGCTAAAAATGTGCAATCAATAATAATTAATCAAGAATCATCAATGATCGCAGAATCTATAACAATGAATGTTGTTTGATAACAATGGGTTGGAAGTTGACAATAATTCTGATATCAATAATAGCAATTTAAGGTTTCATAGTGATTTCAAAATCAATGATAATGATTCACATTAGTCAATGATAATTTAATGGTCATAATATAATTTGAACCATATCAAATAGATATAAATTTTCAACAGTAAGTTAATTTGATAGTTGATTCTTCAACCCTAATACATAGTCTAGTGTTATTATTCATTTCTATAAAATCTTTACCATTTATTATTAATATAGACATCTCATAACATCTTAATAAAATTACAAGCATCTATTCTCGTACTTATTATCCCTACAGAACCTTCAATATCCCGTATAATTTTGTTAAGATTTTATGTTCTCAAACCTGAAGAAGAAAAACTCATAATTATTCACACATCCAAAACAAGCAGTTTCTAATTTCATATTAAAGATCATTCATAATATATATATATATATATATATATATATATAAAGTTTTCATGATGATCATATTCAGATTTCATTTATATTATTTATGGCACATTTTGCAAATTAATTTCTAAAGACTATTCAAAACAACATAACTATACTTTATTCCAACTTTTCCTATCTTCTTATCCACATATTTTTTTTGGATCAATCACAATATTGTAAAATTAAGTTTCAAAGTCAATTCATATGTAGGTTATTCACAATTTTGGATAACCATAATCGCTTAAAAGAGTCAAACAAATATAATGTTCAAATCTAAAGAGTTTATTTTTAAAACTAGAATATCAATGATGTAATGCATAACTATTATTTGATTCTTATACATATGAGTAATCCAATATATGTTAAATACAAAACTATGAATGGTGGCTTATAAGTATCATCTCATCATACTTTCATAATGTTCATATATATATATTCAAAACACAATGTCTCATTGTCAAAACTTTTATAACACAATGTCTTAGGATGTGACTTTTCTTATTTTTTACATGCATTTTCAATATAAAATTCAAACGAGTTGTTCTTTATGTGACAAGTTCTTGTTCAAATCAATGTGCTTATTCATACTCAATCACATCTAAAGGATTACTTCATATTTTCTTAGATCGGATACAAGGAACCACATCTTTCCTTCTGTCTATATTAGGAAGAAGGGTTGCATGATAAATATTTTATCAAAGTTATTTGGATATACCATATGATCATATGTACCAAGGAAATAATTTATTTTTCTTAGAATTGACATGATCTAATACCATGAGATCAAGCCAAAACACACGCATACTTTGTCTCTTAGTTTTATTTTTTTATAAGAATTTTGAGAAATAGTGTTTAAATATTTCTTCTTATCTGCATGACTTTATGAATTGAGATATCGTAAGTTTATGAGTGGTTTAAAGGCAAAGAATTCATAATAATCATATCAAGATACATGTATATAGCTTTTGAGATATAACATTTTTTAATTTTAGCTAATGGTGTCCATATCTATAAATTTATTTTTTAGAATCCGATACTACTCGTGATTGATCAGGTAAGTAACCATTCTTAATAAGTCATTCTTCACAATCACCTAGTCCAGTCGTCTATAATTGATGTCCAACTAAGGAACTTATCTTTCTTCTTAAAGAATAAGTTCGGAGCTCATAATTTCGACTAAATACAAATCTCATGAGAATGCTCTTATAGTTCTTTTAATCTTATAGGTGTTATACGATAAGAAGTCTTAGAAGTAGGAACATTTCAATGAACTAGATCCATAAAGAATTCTTTCTATCTCCCCGATGATAATATAAGAAGATCTTTCGAGAAATATTTTTTACAAATTCACATATCATTGGAATATCTTCCGATGGTGACCCTTTTATCCGATTACAGAAGCAAAGTAAGCTTATCATCCCTTTTATAATTAACTTCTCTACCATTATTGCAGAAATTGCGAGAGGAATTTTTTTTTACATTTATCATAAATGTAATTCTTAAGTTTTTTCCTAATCACTCAAAGTAAACTTCTTTCTTAAAACAATGTGGAGTGGAATGATGACGAACTAATCAATCTATTTCAAGGAAGACATCATATCTTGGATATTTGAAAGAATGATGTTTGTCATCATATCCCGCTCAGCCACTTGATTCCATCTTCGTTTATATCCTTTGCAAGAAATTGATCTGTAGTTTGATTCTTAACATTTTCATCATGAAACATTATTGATGAACCCACCCATTAAGATCACATCATCACATAGGGAGAATCATTATTAGCATCAAATGCCACATCATGTACCGATGCATGATGAATGAGATGAAAATGAACTCATAATAGGTCGTTCGACAGACGGAGCAAATTTACAAAGGCTAATAACATCTAATTGGCCCTCACCACATATTACTTATGTGGTGATACTTTTACCCCTTCAAATTATAAAATAAGAAAAATTAATCAAAAGCATGCACTATTAATCTATTGTAGATAATATTGTCTAACCTTAAACTTAAGTCATACTGTCCATGAATCTTATACTGTTGGATCCCAAAGGGCATTAGGAGAGGGGGTGAATTGGTGTTTAAAAACAAAAATACAGAATACGTCACAGAAGTTAAAAATTGATTCTTTAAACTCTTTAAATCAATGCAATTCATATTATAAACATAATATTAGAGGGGGCGAGAGAGAGAGAGAAAGCAATCACAAAAACACAGGTGGTCATTGACGAGGTTCAACCATACCTTGGCTTACGTCCCTACTCTGACTTCTCGATCTCGAAACCGTCGGAGATTCAACTAGAATCTCTTCCTTTATTTTAAATGGGACAATGAAGAAAAGACCTTTAAATCAATCATATTTTCTCCGCTTTGAGAGGTAAGGCAACCTCTTCCTCCTAAGAAGCTAATCTTTTCTCTCGCTCAATACGTAATATTTGAAACCTCTTTCACACAAGAGTCTCTCTTAATTTTTCTGAATAAATTGTTTCTCTCTTTTACAATAGGAAGCTCACAAAGATAGAAGAGAAAAAGAAGAGAAAACTTAAAATGATAACTTAAAAAAAAAAGAATCCCTTTTTTATAACTTGAAGTTTTTCTTCAATTGCTTGGATGAGTGTCATTGCTTCTAGCTTTGGCACTCCTTTTATAGGCTTCAATGTGTAAAAAATTCGTCCAAATTTTTTTTCATATTTTTCTCATTCAAAACTAGTCATTACTGTTCATTTGACTCGGAGGCCGGTCGACTGCACATTAGAATCGGTCGACTAGTCTATGTGACCGTTGCGCGATTACTTTAGCTTCTGCGCTTGATTAGTCGACCGATCTTTCAACCGGTAAAGTCTTGGTGTCGACCGGTATAGTCTCATCATGAATTTGGGTAGCACATGCATTGATCAGTCGATCAATTTCTCGGATTGGTCGACCGGTGTTGTCTCGACCGGCTTTCATTCTGTCGACCGGTAGGTTGACCGACCTACACTATTTTGACATAACATTTTGCACAATTATTCAAATTAGATAATCTTTGATTCTATGGATAGCTAACATGCTTCTCTATTTATCATTCATCCAAAATCTAATAAAATCATAATCAATTATTTAATCAAAGTTAGTGCATAAAATTATCCATTTTTACTTCAAACTTTTTCAGCATTTAATTTTAATCTTTTGATGTTTGTATCATCAAAATATAATTTGATATAGCGTTAGAACTTTTCTCCAACAATCTCCCCCTTTTTTATAAAGATAAATCGAGAAATATGAAAAATATATATATTACAAAAAAATTGTAATATCTTGTAAAGACAATTTTACTCCCCCTAAGACTTAGCTTTTCTTACAATGATAGGTATTCACATAAGTACTAATTGTAAGGTACTCTTCATATTCATATCATATTTCTCCTATATTTTCCCCCTTTTGTTTCATCAAAAAATAATTTGCAAATGAAGGACATAAGAAACCATATTTAATCCCTTTTTAATTATGTTGTCTTTAAGAAAAAAATATTCTCCCCTTTTGTATAGTATTAAAAAATATTCAAAAAATAACTCCCCCTAAATTTGTGGCTATTTTGTAATCGTAAAAGCGAAATTAAATTGATCTAGATGTTATGAAATCCATAAGTTAAAAAAAACATATATTAATAATCAAAATATTGCATAAAACTTTGATACAACAATGATATTAATGATATGTCAAAATAAAGTTGAAAGATTTTAACATGCTCCCCCTATCACTATGACCAATTTTCTTTTTCAAAGAATTTAAAATTGAAAGATAAAAAAGTAGGCTTAACACTTAAGCACAAAAAAAGATTGCAAGAGTATAACCAATGATACTTTTATCATAATCTTTGTGCCTTCGCATTTTCATTCATCATTTGTTTTACATGTGAGGCATACCTGAAAAATAATCATTTAACCTTTGGTACCCAAATTTCTTTGGCTCCAATTTTGTTAGTAATGGTTCCTTTTGGAACCTATATCATTCCTTAAACTTTTTCAGCATTTAACTTTAATCTTTTGAGGTTTGTATTATCAAAATATAATTTTATATGGCGTTAAAATTTTGCTCCAACATATACTCTGATACCAAAATCTATCACACCCAATTTTGTGACTAAGTTCTAATCATAATTATTATTTTCTCTAATATTATTTAACAATTCTAAGAACAAAATTGACAAAACCTCTTCCCTTAATTATATTATGTTATTTTTCAATAATACAATAAATGCATATATATATATATACTCATCAAAATTTAATCGAAAGGCATAAACCATGTCATTCACATTATGTCATCATTTTTATTTCACACGTCACCCAACATATAGCACTCCAAATATTAAGTGTTATATCACATCACAAATTATTTCTATTATGATCTATTTCGACACCTATGCTTATATAATACATGCATGTCAAAAATAAAAATGAAGGGGAAATAAAAATTGCTTCAGTGGCGAAACCTTTTCTACATGCATCAAAAGCAAACTTTGAGTTAACTCAACTTGAGAACTTAGAATTATTTGAAAATTTTAATGAGCAACAATTGTTTGCTCAGTGAGCGGAACAAAAGTACAACATAGGAGAACAATACGAGTGCACATAATATTTAAATAACCATATTTTTCATATGAGAAAATA
Source organism: Pontederia crassipes (assembly GCA_030549335.1). Taxonomy (NCBI): domain Eukaryota; kingdom Viridiplantae; phylum Streptophyta; class Magnoliopsida; order Commelinales; family Pontederiaceae; genus Pontederia; species Pontederia crassipes. The sequence continues at coordinate 12,160,887 of CM060183.1, forward strand.
TTTAATGCATAACACATATAAGCTATTAAATCATATGAATTTTTACATAAATAAAGTAACTCAAGAAATCATTATATTCATAATTAAACTCTACGCATGTGTCATTGCACATACTTTTCATGGATCAGTACATATCCCTCTACGATCTTGTGTCATACAGTTAAGCAGAACTTCATAATCACGACTCTCGGATATATAGAGCATATCGCGGGTCAATATGTATCCCTCCATGATCATGTGTCATACAATTAAATAGAATTTCACAATCATGACTCTTGGATATATAGAGCATAACATTGGTCAATACGTATCCCTCTACGATTAGGTGTCATGCAATTAAGTAGAGCTTGACAATCATGACTCTCGGATATGTAGAGCATAACATGTATCAATATGTGCTCGCAGAGCAACCCCCAAAGCGCAAAGAGATCCGATATATGTCCCAAAGACATCATGTATATCGAATGTGGTCTCAAAGATCTTTTTCAAGGATAATGAACACATGGAGTTTAATAATATCCAAAATACACATGTAATAGTCACATATAAATATTCAAGAAAACTTATTTTCACATCACAAACATTGTTCCCTGAAAATATTTTCATGTAACAATTACTTCATCATCATATGAAATTCTTGAAATATATCATAAATACATTTCATACCTCAAGATATATGTTCAATAATAATAATAAAAATAATCATAATTATTATTTGAAATACTACCATAAATAAAAGAAATATCATATATCATTTTACTATGTTGTAAATTTATCCACTCATCTTATACTTTATCCTTTAAAAAGAGGTCTACTAGATTTTTCTCTTTTTACTTGTAATTTGATGGTTTTCTACAAGTAATAATGCTATTTCACTTTCCAAATAATAATAATAATAATAATAATAATAATAATAATAATAATAATAATAATAATAATAATAATAATAATAATAATATGCAATGCGTGCTCATGATGCATGAACACTTGTTCACCTTAAAATGCATATAATCTCCTCTAGTACTAAGTTGTAAGTTTAGGTGCTTATATTCATACGCTACTTTAAACTTGAAACTATTCAATCTTTCAAAGCTTAACTAGGTATTGTTTCAGGATTTCAGACTAAATGTTTGTCAAGAAATAATTCATAACTTCTTAACCACAAGCTCAAATTTTATGCTGATGTGTTCAATCTATAAATATCATCATCCAATTTACAATGGATAATTTATAAAGGTCTAGGCAAATTGACCTAGGATTTATGTTCAAGCAGACTGTATGATAATAAAAGAATACTTTATATCTTTAACAATAACATTTTATGATATCCCTTTTTTTAGAAACTAGACTTCAGTTGTGTTTATACATAAAAATTTCAGAATTTAACTCTTTGTATATTCTTTTAATAAAAATAGTGAATTCGACCTGGGTTCTATCCATGTTCTGAAACTAAACAAAAGAACTCATGCGTGATGAAAAAATTATTTCTCCATATATACAAGTTTAAATTGGATGATTCCACTTCTATCCGCACCATTCTAAAGTCTAATTAAACATATCTAAATTTTAAATCCTAATTTGTTTTATTCCAATCATGTCCTAATTTACAAAGTGGATTTGTCTCTGACTCAGGACAAAGTGAGCGACCTATGATTTTGGATTCATAACTTTCTTCGTAAAAGTCTTTTGTAGATGATTCTTGTGGTCATAGAAAGCTAGCTTCAAAAGGATTAATCACGTAAAATATCAGAATTTAGGGGAAATGAATCATGAATAAAGAATCATCTAAAGTTGAAGGTCAGTTTCGGATCAAGGAGTTCACCGTAAACCAGCAACCTTGCCTAATTTCTTTCGGTCATTCCTCCAAGTATTTCGTCTTGATATTTTTTCAGCTACCTTATATAAGAATAGCTTGTTTATATATTGTTTTCAAATTTTTAGTACATCATATGGCAGTTTGAAAAAATAGTTTTCTAAGTAGTTGGCAAGTCTACTTCAGCTGCTTAAAACCCTATTAGCTGAAGTGAAAGTCCAATCATATTATTTTGTTAAAAATTACTGTTCAACCTATAATTAAACTTATTTAATCATAGTTAAATATGTGTATTATAATATTTATAAATATTAAAAGTTATTCTTGATAATCTTATATAGTTTCTTTATAATGCTTATCGATAATGTAATTATTATTATGCTTTAATCTAAATGTTAATTACTACACACAAACTTGACTATATAAGAATCTAAACTAACTTAATATTCTAATTATCTGTGGAGCATGTCCGTGACACCTTTGTTCTGCCCCTTTCCCAACAATATGTTGTTTGAGCCAAGTTCAATCATGTATGTCTATTTTTAGAAAATTTCAAACTACTTATAATTAGCACCGCACCTCATTGATTGTCCTAGTTATATGAGAATTAGTGCACATCATATGTGCTACAATGGAAATCAAGATAAATACAAAAAAAAAACTCAACATTTTCAAGAGAATTCAATGAAGAGACAAAATAATCATTATAAAGTTAACATGCACGGCTATGAGAGATCTTTTCAATAACAAAAGAACTGGAAAGTTTATCCAAGTATTTAACAAATCCAATCATTTCGTCGCATACATACCTTGATCATTCCAATCGAAGCCTGGAGGTTGAATTAATCTTAGTTAATGGTGGCACTATACATCCATGTCAAGCCTTGTCAATGTGCAGTCCTTCATTTAAACCTGGTATTCGTTGCCTATTCGACCTTTTAAGCGACCTATGATTCTGGATTCATAACTTTCTTCATAAAAGTCTTTTGTAGATGATTCTTGTGGTCATAGGAAGCTAGATTCAAAAGGACTAATCAAGTAAAATATCAGAATTTATGGAAAACAAATCATGAATAAAGAATCATCTAAAGTTGAAGATCAATTTCGGATCAAGGAGTTCACCATAAACCAACAACCTTGCCTAATTTCTTCTGGTCATTCCTCTAAGTATTTTATCTTGGTAAATTTTCAGCTACCTTAGATAAGAATAGCTGGTTTATATATTGTTTTAAGTTTTTTAGTACGTCATATGGCAGTTTGAAAAAATAGATTTCTAAGTAGTTGGCAAGTCTGCTTCAGCTGCTTGAAACTCTATTAGTTAAAGTGAAAGTCCAATCATATTATTTTGTTAAAAATTAGTGTTCAATTTATAATTAAACTTATTTAATTAAAGTCAAATATGTGTATTATAATATTTAAAAATATTAAAATTTATTCTTGATAATCTTATATAGTTTCTTTATAATGCTTATCGATAATATAATTATCATTATGCTCTAATCCAAATGTTAATTACTACACACAAACTTAGACTATATAAGAACCTAAACTAACTTAATATTCTAATTAGATATATGATTGCATAAATATAATATTTGTGGAGCACGTCCGTGACACCTTTGTTCTACCCCTTTCCCAACAAATATGTTGTTTGAGCCAAGTTCAATCACGTATGTCTATTTCTAGAAAATTTCAAACTACTTATAATTAGCACCACACCTCATTGATTGCCCTGGTTATATGAGACTTAGTGCACATCATATGTGCTACAATGGAAATCAAGATAAATACAAAAAAAAACTCAGCATTTTCAAGAGAATTCAATGAAGAGACAAAATAATCATTATAAAGTTAACATGCACGGCTATGAGAGATCTTTTCAATAACAAAAGAAACTGGAAAGTTTATCCAAGTATTTAACAAATCCAATAATTTCATCGCATACATACCTTGATCATTACAATCGAAGCCTGGAGGATGAATAAATCTTAGTTATGGTGGCACTATACATCCATGTCAAGCCTTGTCAAATGTGCAGTCCTTCATTTAAACCTGGTATTCGTTGCCTATTCGACCTTTTATATGCATGGAGTTGCATGAATACTATGATTCTAACTAATTGAATTCATTTAAAGATCCCAATGAATACTGGTAAGTGTATTGTAGGTGGCGTTTCAAACTAGTTACTGAACAACTATTGCATAATACTTCAATAGCATCTCTCTAGCTGTAAATTTTATTGAAAATAATTTCTATCGAAATATCATTTTTTGGAAAAAAAATGTTGAGAAAATCACTTGTTTTCCATTAAATATTTATCCAAGGAAAAGACAAGTTAAAATATAGTATTCATTCTATATAATCCTAAATATATGGAGTGATTAGAAATGATTTTGGCCAACCTTTAACCGGTTTTTTTATGCTGACGAAAAGTTTCTTATTACCCAAATGAAAATAGAAAAGTATTTTAATATTTTTTTCTATGAAACAAATGAAATACAAAACGATATCTGAAGAGCTAATTTATGAACAGGTAAAATATTCTGCATATCTTGGATATAGCCCGAGATATGAAATTATAAACAGCTAAAACATTTTATATCTAAAATATGAATCCTTCTCAGGAAGTAAAATGAACTTTTATACTAAAAATAAGTTTGCAAATCAGAGACTTTGATTATTATGTAGCAAACAAGCTAAAAAAAGAATACAGTTACTATATAAAATCAATTAAATATATTTGCTAATCAACAATAACGACAAAGCCTTATCTCACTAGGTGGGATCGGCTACACGTCATTTCGCTCTATTAGTAACCAAATCTTTCGATATATTATTCACCAATAGATCTTGCTCTATTAGTTTGCCAAGTGTCCGCCTTGGCCTTCCTCTCCCTCTTTAATCGGACTTCAGATTATTTGATCTACTTTTCTTACTGGCGCATCTAATACAAGACAAGAAGGGTCAAGAAAGTGAATTCTCCAGAGAAGGGTCAAGAATTGGGTTTAAATGAAACGACTAGGTAATTCAGATCTCGAACTGTAAACATCCTGTTGATCTGCATATGGCCACATTAATTACTTAAGCTGTAAGCATCCTGTTTTTTAATAGTCCATTTATCTGTGATGTTGTAATATTATTATATAGTATAATAATGAGAGATGCATGATTAATGTCTTTCCTATAATTCATGATAGTTATGTTGTAATTTATTCATCACCGAGTTAACATAAGTTAAGCAATTAATCTGGCTAATCATTAGCTTAATTATTATCAAAGTCTAAGAATCGTTTTCATGATTGATTTTATTAAAAGCACGACATGCAATTTTATAAAGAAAATTACACGTATGTTTTTTTTCCTCAATAAACGAGGAATATCCCTGATCACAGTCTCACAGATCGGCGCACATAGAGTGCTTTCATGACCATGTTCAATTATTTGCTATAACCTAATAGCTTAATTCTTCCATGGCCTCGCACACACGTACATAACTTAAAGCCTCAGTGCAGTTGTTATAACATGGCTTCAAGGAACCGGAAGGACAGCAAAAGAGGTGGAGGTGGTGGTGGCGAAACCTACAAAGAAAACATCGGCAACCAACCAAAGATATATATGAGCACAGGTACGTAGCTACGGACATTAACCCCATAAGATTTAATTACTATACCGATCTGAAAACTCGGTCCGAAATCATTTTTTATATGGTATCTAATGTATGAATGATCCAATTTTTCAAGATCTATTAAGATGACCTTGTAGAAATATGATTCATAGCAGATGACTTGGAAGAATCTCGCATTTATCATATCGTATTTTCAGTATGAGCATATATAATTAAAGATCTCCAAATAAATCAGTATTATATCGTATCTTGTTGACTCCTACGCTAGAAAAACGCTAGTGGCATCCTAATGAAGTATCTATATGAGTATCTAATCTTCTTCCATTTGACCAGTTCGAGGTCGAACAGACAACGAGCACGAGGATAATTAACCTAAGGACTGTGCACTTGATAAAACACGGCAAGGATATCGCTCACCAGTCATGCACATGCAATATTGCCTCTTGAATTTGGAATTAACTGATCAGGATATATCTATATATATGAAAAAAATTTAGGTATTCACTATCTCACCTTACTTTCTATCGTCTTCATCATCAAATCTTCATCCAACAGTGATAAACTATTTGAGAAATTCAATCATGAATCATTGAATGAAGATCTCATGGTGTAAAAAATAAGAAACAATGTGAGGTAAGGAACCATATTAAACCCAAAATTGCACCGTCGGATTAACTGGAGGCAGCTGACTAGTGGGTGAGTTCTTCGCATGTGAAACCAGTAACAACTCTCTCTCTCTCTTTGGTAAGAGCACTGAAGGTCGATGCTGAGGAAGTAATGAGGGAAGGAAGAAGAGTAAGAGTTGTGATGCGTCTGGAGAGGACTAACCAATAAAAGATGTTAGATGTGCTCGTTTCCTAGCTTTTGAATTATGGATCAGGAATAATTTTATGTACCAGTAAGAAACCTCTTAGTCTTCAACTTTTTCCCCTTTTTCACATTTATTTTTTCTATTGCTTAAAAATAAACAGTGCAAATATTTGATTAGTGATTTTGTAGAAGAATTAAAGTTTCGTAATATACAATAATTATACATTTAAATATTATCGCTTTTGCACATTGATCGTCAAACGCATCATCAGTTAGACTGTTAAGTGTGAATATTATTACACAGATTAAATGACGTATAGAGTCGTTTATATCCAAATGTCCAATACAGCAATTTTGGTACTTATAGTTTTGTTTTGTGCTTGCATCCAATTAAAAGCCTGTAATTGACAGGACCTCATAGTGCAGGCCAACCTCTACCAACATCGATCACGATCACAAGGCCTGCATGGTTCAACTAACACGTATCCTTAGATGTGCTTGAATAGCTACGAGATCTTGAAAGAATTCAAAGAAAATACATACATACATACATATATATAATCATATATGTTATCTCATAAGTTAAAAGTAAATTATTTCTTTATTCATCAAATTAATTTTTGTTATTAAATTAAATTTATCAACAATTACAAAAAATTATGTTCGTCAAGAAGAAGATCTGTTCTGTATTTATAACCCCTTGCATATATTAAGGAATTAGAGAAGAAATTTCATTGAAGAAACGAGAGAAAAGGTCACCGAAATATGGGGAAAGTGGATATGACTAAAATTTGACTTGGTGAGTAATTTTGTTATTATAGATGTAGACAGTCGAATAACATGTTGAAATGATTTCAGAGATAGAAATCTTGTATATTGATAGGCTGATACATATTACACTAGATGTGCACTAACTGTCTTAAAGAATTAAGACATTGAAATATATATATATATATATATATATATATATATATATATATGTATGTATGTATGTATGTATATATGTATGCATGTATGCATGTATTAATTTGAGTATTTACTGCATGATTTTTTGTATTTTGGATAGTATAGGATCCCTTCTAAATGGGAAAAAGAAAACTCCATTAATCCTCGCTCTTCCTATCATTTTCATCAACTAAGCCAAGACACACCAAGACCTCATCGATCGTACGTAGAGAAGAACTAATGAACACATTTGAAGGGCAGATTAATTAATAGTAAATCTGGTCCAGTTCATGCCGAGAGGTCTTTTAAATCTCGAGGACATACGTGACATAAACTTGGTTCGAAACACGGCATGGCAGTAGCTACACCAAATGGATCCTACAGTAATGACATGAAGCCTTTCAACAGCTACCCGACGGTTGCAACTAATTCCACTATGTTTATGTGCTCGATTCACTAAATCATGGTCGTCTTTGGTTAGATATCTTAGTTAGCAAACACAAAATTTCCGGCATAATTGTTGTTAAAACAACAAAAATTCGATTGCCATCTCAGATCTAAGAGTGTGGTCCGAATGCTCAAACTTGTTTTAAAATGTGTCATTCCGATTGATTTGGTGTCACGGATGTCAGAATGAAAGTGAAACTTCCAGCTAATTAAATGATATAAAATAAAATTTGCACCATGGTTTTCTCTAACTCTCATTAAAACATTTGGAAAACACCCACAAATGGCAGCGTATATATCTCAGCAAATCACTGGCATGATATTGATTCAAATATTTGGAAAACGTCCACCAATGGCAGCACATCTCTCACAAATCACTGGCATGATCTTTTTTTTTTTTTATTCGAGATATCAATGGTTTGAAGCACATGTAACTTCTATATCTATGCAATTTTGTTTTCTTTCTTCTTTCCATTTGTCTTACTGTAGAATAAGGAATTAATACAGAAAGGATAAAATCAAATGATGTAATTAATGTATACAATGAAAGGTGTGACACTCTAAATCTTCAGCAATTAATTTAATGATACATTATTAATTTGATTAAAAAATTTAAGGATGAGAAGAGATAGAATAAGATTTTATAAGAAAATAAAATGATAGTAAGAAAACAAGGATAAATAGATTAGGAAATAGTATTATTATAGTTGGATTTAAATAAAAAGTTAATCATTTTAGGAATTCAAATCTAATTATAATTTAAAATGTAATTACTCGAAGAGTTGAAATTAAATTAGAATATTATTATAATGATTCTAACCCCCTGAAAATATTTCCATCATAATTCTCCCTTTCGCATGCACCCCATTTTCCCTCTCTCCTACTGTCATCCCAAGGCCACGCATGTTGAAGCACAATAATCAATAGTGATCGGCCTTGTCATCTCTACGTACACTTGTGCAGGCCTATCGAAGCACAACAATCATAATTAGACATGAAGGGTTATCGACTAGTTTGGACAATAGAAATGCATAGATTTTTTCCATTGTTAATTAAGGTTGCAAGGGAATCCATATACCGATGTTTTGTCAATATAGAATTAAGCAAAAATTACAATCATGACACCTATTCGCAATTGTGTAGCTTGGGTTTGGGAAACATGGTTCGAGTTCCATTCAACTCGGTCTGAGTTCTAAAAGCGATTGGATTTTCAAGATAACATATGTCGGTTCCAAGAAATATGGTTTTGTCTACACCCACGTCCACTTTCAATTGCGTAACTTTTTGTTTTATGCTCGTGAATGGATTTTCACAACCCCTGAAGTTGTGTTCATGTTTGAGATGGAGCTCATCACTATCGGGAAAAGGGTGTTTCACAATCTTGAAATTGGTTCACAACCAATGAAGTTTCCAAAATTGATTGAAAGTTTGTTATTTGAATGTTTTATTGATTGAATCATAGTTGTTCATTTGCATTATTGATTTAATTGCTAGTCATCCTTATGATGTTTTTTATGCTATCATGTTCTTCCATGTTATGGCCTATGTATCCTATTCTTGGCCTCTAATTAAACATGTTAGAACCATGATTTATGATTTATAACAATAATTATATTCCATGAATCAATATTCACTTGATGGTCAATGACACATGATAAAAGAATACACAAATAGATATGTTAAGTAAATAAGGAAAAAAAGAAAGCTGTGGATCACCATGATTGCATATTATCTTTGAGGTTGCATAGATATTTGAGTTATTATCAAATGGGAGAATAGCATAGTTGATGAATTGTTATCAACTCCCATGAAAACTACGGATTTTCTTGTTGTATAGTCCTTAACCTTTCTCATGCAATAAATTGTAGGGATACTGAAAATGGTGGAGTCATTACTTTATTCATGCTATTGATGATACATATACTTGTATGGTATATAGTGTACTTTCCGAATTGATCCATTTATGATTAAACGATAACTATCAACAATTAATTAGTCATAATTGAGATCAATTTAATGATTGTGGCTTATGAATAATTGAAAATTTATTATCCATAAATAATTGCGACCAATTGATCATATTAGTTGATTAATAATCATTAATTGTTTAATAATAATAGATAATTGAATATTATTTTTGTGCATTGATAAACAATGATTGATGATTGGTTTACCATTGATGATTATTAATTGTCCATTATTTATTGATAATTGTTTCATTGATTTATCATTGATAATTGTTTAAATGTGTCATATTGTGCTATGGACGATTGATGGCTTTGAATTATATTCATGTTTCCTAAGTAAAATGGTTATGATATTATTGAATGTTAGTGACATAATATGGGCGCAATGTGCAATCATGTGTTATATGGGTGACTTTAGATATTGGTTGTGTTTGGATGGCCGAATTAATTAGAGATCTAGTTAGTTCCGAGAATTGTTTGATTTGATGGCAAAGTTTGCATTGTACGTTTGGATAGAAGTTCCATGGATGAAGAACTATATTGATGATTTGACATATATGTAGGATCTCAAAGGGCACCAAGAGGAGGGTGAATTGGTGTTAAAACAAAAATATCGATTTCACAATAATCATTGCGGAAGCTTAAATCGATTATTAAAATCTTTCAAATCAATGTAATTTAGATCACATCAAAACCAATATAAGAGGGAGAGAGAGAAAGCAATAACAAAGTACACGATGATTGTTGATGAGGTTTGGTCACACCTTGATCTACGTCCCCGCTCTGACTTCTCGATCTTGAGACCGTCGTAGATACCACTAGAATCTCTTCCTTTGTTCCAAATAGGAAAAGGAAGAAAGTCCTTTACACCACCATCTTTTTCCCTCTTCGAGAGGTAAGCCTCACCTCTCCTCGAATGAAGATAATCTTTTCTCTCGCTCAAGAGGTAAGATTTTGAACATCTTTTACACAGGAGCTCTCTCAGTATTTTTCTAAATAAAATGTTTCTCTCTTTTACAATGCTAAGCTCTCACAAGAGAGAAGAGAGAAATAAGAGAAAACTTAAAATGAAAACTTCAAGGAATGATCTCCTTTTGATAACTTGAAGTTTTTCTTCAAGGCTTAAATGAATACTCTTTCTTCTGGCTTTGGCACTCCTTTTATAGGCTTCAACAAGTGAGAAAGTCGTTTAAAAATCATTTTACAATTTTCTCCTTCAAATTTGACCGTTACTGTTCATTTGACTCCGAGGTCAGTCAATCGCACATATGGACCGGTTGATCGATACACTTTCTTTTATGAAAACTAGGATCGTTGGCGAATTCTGCATTGTCCGATCGACCTGTGTTCTGGATCGGTCGACCGGCACAGTCTCGACATTCTGTTGATTGAAATTAGACATTTTCTGCACTGACCGATCGACCTATGTTCGGAACCGGTCGACCGGTGTTACAGCCGGCAGGTCGACCGCCCTGCACTATTTTAAGCATAACATTTTTCACAATTATTCAAATGAGATGATGTTTTTATTCTATGGAATGCTAACAGAATTCTCTACCATTTGATATTTATGATTAATCGAAAACCTAATAGGATCATAGTTAATTATTTAATCAAAGTGAAGTGCATAAAGCTATCCATTTTTCTTTAATTTTTTTAGTATTTTAACTTTAATCTTTCGAAGTTTGTATCATCAAAATATAATTTTATATGTCATTAAAATTTAGATCCAACAATATAAATGCCCATGGTTGTTTCATCCTTTTGTGAGTTCTGTCTTTCGTCCAGAACATTTTCATAAGAACTTACGAGAACTTTTCGTGTTGACCAGAATTTTAATCCGTACGGGATCCACCGAAACTCATGTACTTTGGCAGAACTTACAAAAGTTTTGGATGCTAGTTCTGATCCAAACGCAGCCATTGAGTTTATGCTTATTGAGATTTTCCCCCTTATATTTTTATTCATGAAGAATGAGTAGTTAGTAATGATTACACTAATTGTCTCATATGAAGGATTTCTTGCACATGAATAAAGACATAACCGTTGGTATTAGTAAAAGAATGATGTATAAAAGTGGGCTCACAACTAATAGGTAATCGAATACCTTATAATCCATTTTCATTGTGATCATGTTCTTTAAAGCATATTTATCTTATGAAAGAAATATCATATATTATTTTACTATGTTGTAAATTTATTCACTCACTTTATACTTTATCCTTTAAAAAGTGGTCTACTAGATTTTTCTCTTTTTACTTGTAATTTGATGATTTTCTACAAGTAATAATATTATTTCACTTTCCAAATAATAATAATAATAATAATAATAATAATAATAATAATAATAATAATATGCAATGCGTGCTCATGATGCATGAACACTTGTTCTCCTTAAAATGCATATAATCTCCTCTAATACTAAGTTGTAAGTTTAGGTGTTTATATTCATATGCTACTTCACACTTGAAACTATTCAATCTTTCGAAGCTTAACTAGGTATTGTGTCAAGACTGAGTATTTATCAATAAATAATTCATAACTTCTTAACCACAAGCTCAAATTTTATGCTAAGGTGTTCAATCTATAAATACCATCATCTAATTTACAATGGATAATTAATAAAGGTCTAGACAATTTGACCTAGGATTTGTGTTCTAGCAAACTGTATGATAATAAAAGAATAATTTATATCTTTAACGATAATATTTTATGATATCTTTTTTTTTTGTAGAAACTAGACTTCAGTTGTGTTTATACATAAAATTTTTAGAATTTAACTCTTTGTACACACTTTTAATAAAAATAGTCAATTCGACATGAGTTCTGTCCATGTTCTGAAACTAGACAAAAGAACTCATGCGTGATGAAAAAATTATTTCTCCATATATACAAGTTTAAATTGGATGATTCTACTTCTCGTTGAACAACTGTGAAGTCTAATTAAACATATCTAAATTTCAAATCCTAATTTTTTTTATTCCAATCATGCCCTAATTTACAAAGTGGACTTGCCTCTGATTCAGGACAGAGTGAGCGACCTATGATTCTGGATTCATAACTTTCTTCATAAAAGTCTTTTGTAGATGATTCTTGTGGTCATAGGACACTAGATTCAAAAGGATTAATCAAGTAAAATATCAGAATTTATGGAAAACGAATCATGAATAAAGAATCATCTAAAGTTGAATATCAGTTTTGCTCAAGGAGTTCACCATAAACCAGCAACCTTGCCTAATTTCTTCTGGTCATTCCTCTAAGTATTTCATCTTAGTAATTTTTCAGCTACCTTAGATAAGAATAGCTCGTTTATATATTGTTTTCAAAATTTTAGTACGTCATATGGCAGTTTGAAAAAATAGATTTCTAAGTAGTTGGCAAGTCTACTTCAGCTGCTTGAAACCCTATTAGCTGAAGTGAAAGTTCAATCATATTATTTTGTTAAAAATTAGTTTTCAACCTATAATTAAACTTATTTAATTAAAGTCAAATATGTGTATTATAATATTTAAAAATATTAAAATTTATTCTTGATAATCTTATATAGTTTCTTTATAATGCTTATCGATAATGTAATTATCATTATGCTTTAATCCAAATGTTAATTACTACACACAAACTTAGACAATATAAGTACCTAAATTAACTTAATATTCTAATTAGATATATGATTGCATAAAAATAATGTTTATGAAGCACGTCAGTGACACCTTTGTTCTACCCCTTTCCCAACAAATATGTTGTTTGAGCCAAGTTCAACCACTTATGTCTATTTCTAGAAAATTTCAAACTACTTATAATTAGCACCACACCTCATTGATTGTCCTGGTTATATGAGACTTAGTGCACATCATATGTGCTACAATGGAAATCAAGATAAATACAAAAAAAACTCAGCATTTTCAAGAGAATTCAATGAAGAGACAAAATAATCATTATAAAGTTAACATGCACGGCTATGAGAGATCTTTTCAATAACAAAAGAAACTGGAAAGTTTATCCAAGTATTTAACAAATCCAATAATTTCATCGCATACATACCTTGATCATTACAATCGAAGCCTGGAGGATGAATAAATCTTAGTTATGGTGGCACTATACATCCATGTCAAGCCTTGTCAAATGTGCAGTCCTTCATTTAGACCTGGTATTCGTTGCCTATTCGACCTTTTATATGCATGGAGTTGCATGAATACTATGATTCTAACTAATTGAATTCATTTAAAGATCTCCAATGAACTTTGCGTTTCTTCATTAACTGATAACTGTAGGTGGCGTTTCAAACTATTTACTGAATAACTGTTGCATAATACTTCAATAGCATCTCTCTAGCTGTAAATTTTATTGAAAGTAAGTTCTATCGAAATATCATTTTTGGGAAAAAAATCTTGAGAAAATCACTTGTTTTCCATTAAATATTTATCCAAGGAAAAAACAAGTTAAAATATAGTATTTATTCTATATAATCCTAAATATATGGAGTGATTAGAAATGATTTTGGCCAACCTTTAACCGGTTTTTTTATGCTGAGGAAAAGTTTCTTATTACCCAAATGAAAATAGAAAAGTATTTTAATATTTTTTTCTATGAAACAAATGAAATACAAAAAGATATCTGAAGAGCTAATTTATGAACAGGTAAAATATTCTGCATATCTTGGATATAGCCCGAGATATGAAATTATAACCAGCTAAAACATTTTATATCTAAAATATGAATCCTTCTCAGGAAGTAAAATGAACTTTTATACTAAAAATAAGTTTGCAAATCAGAGATTATGATTATTATGTAGCAAACAAGCTCAAAAAAGAATACAGTTACTATATAAAATCAATTAAATATATTTGCTAATCAATTACTCTTTTAAAGAAAGTGAATTCTCCAGAGAAGGGTCAAGAATTGGGTTTAAATGAAACGACTAGGTAATTCAGATCTCGAACTGTAAACATCCTGTTGATCTGCATATAGCCACATTAATTACTTAAACTGTAAGCATCCTGTTTTTTAATAGTCCATTTATCTGTGATGTTGTAATATTATTACATAGTATAATAACGATAAATGCATCGTATAATTCATGTTAATTATGTTGCAATTTATTCATCACCGAGTTAACATAAGTTAAGCAATTAATCTGGCTAATCATTAGCTTAATTATTATCAAAGTCTAAGAATCTTTTTCATGATTGATTTTATTAAAAGCACGACATGCAATTTTATAAAGAAAATTACATGTATGTTTTTTTCCTCAATAAACGGGGAATATCCCTGATCACAGTCTCACAGATCCGCGCACATAGAGTGCTTTCATGACCATGTTCAATTATTTGCTATAACCTAATAGTTTAATTCTTCCATGGCCTCGCACACACGTACATAACTTAAAGCCTCAGTGCAGTTGTTATAACATGGCTTCAAGGAACTGGAAGGACAGCAAAAGAGGTGGAGATGGTGGTGGCGAAACCTACAAAGAAAACATCGGCAACCAACCAAAGATATATATGAGCACAGGTACGTAGCTACCGACATTAACCCCATAAGATTTAATTACTATACCGATCTGAAAACTCAGTCCGAATTCATTTTGTATATGGTATCTAATGTATGAATGATCCAATTTTTCAAGATCTATTAAGATTACCTTGTAGAAATATGATTCATAGCAGATGACTTGGAAGAATCTCGCATTTATCATATCGTATTTTCAGTATGAGTACATTTAGTATAAAGATCTCCAAATAAGTCAGTATTATATCGTATCTTGTTGATTCCTACTCTAGAAAAACGCTAGTGGCATCGTAATGAAGTATCTATATATGAGTATCTAATCTTCTTCCATTTGACCAGTTCGAGGTCGAACAGACAACGAGCACGAGGATAATTAACCTAAGGACTGTGCACTTGATAAAGCACGGCAAGGATATCGCTCACCAGTCATGCACATGCACATGCATAAACAATATTGCCTCTTGAATTTGGAATTAACTGATCAGGATATATATATATATATATATATATATATGGCACAACCTGCAAAATAATTGAAACAAATTACACATGACCATATGTATTAAATATCTACGTCTACCTTGAAGAAAGATATATTGATCAAATTGCATGCATGCACTCGGCTTGTTATGCAAGTAGACCTACCTCTCATCATCACATGAGCATTCCCAACGAGAGATGGCCGCCTGATCGCAGATCAAGGGATGAAGGCCAATTTATATACCTGTCCCAGGGACTCGCGCTTTTTGTGTACGCTCAATTTGCACCGTCGGATTAACTGGAGGCAGCTGACTAGTGGGTGAGTTCTTCGCATGTGAAACCAGTAACAACTCTCTCTCTCTCTCTCTCTCTCTCTCTCTCTCTCTCTCTCTCTCTCTCTCTCTCTCTCTCTCTCTCTCTCTCTCTCTCTGGTAAGAGCACTGAAGATCGATGCTGGGGAAGTAATGAGGGAAGGAAGAAGAGTTGTGATGCGTCTGGAGAGGACTAACCAATAAAAGATGTTAGATGTGCTCGTTTCCTAGCTTTTGAATTATGGATCAGGAACAATTTTATGTGCCAGTAAGAAACCTCTTAGTCTTCAACTTTTTCCCCTTTTTCACATTTATTTTTTCTATTACTTAAAAATAAACAGCGCAAATATTTGATTAGTGATTTTGTAGAAGAATTAAAATTTCGTAATATACAATAATTATACCATTTAAATATTATCGCTTTTGCACATCGATCGTCAAACGCATCATCAGTTAGACTGTTAAGTGTGAATATTATTACACAGATTAAATGACGTATAGAGTCGTTTGCATCCAAATTTGCATCCAAATGTCCAATACAGCAGTTTTGGTACCTATAGTTTTGTTTTGTGCTTGCATCCAATTAAAGGCCTGTAATTGACAGGACCTCATAGCGCAAGCCAACCTATACCTACATCGATCACCATCACAAGGCCTGCATTGTTCAACTAACACGTATCCTTAGATGTGCTTGAGTAGCTACCACTACAACAAAAAGGCTGACCAAACACATTGGTCCTAAAATTTTAATTTTGATCTTTAATATTTTTTGGAACCAAAATAATTTTGATCCCCTTGTCCCTATAAGTTGGTCATTAAAAATTTTTAGTGATTAAAATATTTCATTGGTTCTAAATGTATGATCTTTAAATGACATCCCTAAATATATACCTTTTCTAACTAAACTATTTGGTCCCAAATATGTATACTTCTACTTACCAACATGCTTAGTCTCTACACTTGTATACTTCTAGACACTAATGGTTTTGGTCTCTAAAAATTTAAAATATAGATCAATACAATTATCCTTAAACACTACAAGAAAATCGTAATTTTCTGACGGGCAATTTTCGATGGTTCGAAATCCATCGCAATTTGCGACGGATTTTTTGACGGTTTTATTTTCGACGAATTTTTCGACGGTCATGATCATCGGAAATGATTTATATTATTATTTAATTATTCGACGATTAGAAACGTCGATATTTTTTACGGATATCCATCCATCGCAATTTCCGATGGTCACGACCGTCGAAAATAAAAAAAATAAATTATATAATTTATTATATTATTATTTAATTTTTTTGACGGACTTTCCGACGGTTACGACCCAAAACAATTTCAACGCCCAAAAGGTACATTGAGCAAAAGTTCAAACATTCATTTGCAACATATCCCTCCGCAATTGAGCCCTAAGGACGAGCTCGATTACTAACAAAACTTTTAAGTTTTCCTAGATCCCTACGCATAAAAATCTTATTTTAGAGACCACATATAGGACATTCAAGGTAATATCAGGAAAATATAAAATATTATTTTTTACCTCATAGGAAAAAACATCCACCTATATTGCACAGGACCTCCAATTATGGCTTCACGTGGTAGGTGAACCGCCAAATGGACCATCACATCAAAAAAAGTCATCGGAAATATCATTTCAAGTTTGCATAAAATAAGAACAATTTTCTTTTGAAGTTGCTCTAAGGTGTTTAATCTCAAAGTTTTAGAGCATAAGCTTCGAAAGAATCCATCCATCTCTCCTAATGTCGCACATATATCATTGTTCAAATATCCACGCATACCGATGTGAAGAAGGCGTTGAAGAAGAACATGATAGTCATGACTTTTCAATCCCATCAGTTTTCCATTTTCGATGTTCACACATCTTGAGATGTTTATTGCATATCCATCAGGAAATTTCACTGACTTGATGAATTCACAAATTCCTTATCTTTCCATTAATGACAACTTGTAACATGCTGGAGGTTTAATATATTTATCTCCATGTTGCTGCAAATGTAGCTCCTTCCTTATTTTCATATTTTGTAAATCAAGGTGAGCTTTATATGTATCTTTGTTCCTATATTCAATGTTCAATAAAGTCCCGATAAGATTCTCACATGTATTCTTTTCTATGTGCCTAACATCAAGATTATGGCGACTTGAGCTTTTCCCAATATGGCAATTCAAATAAGATACTTTTTTTAATCCAATTCTTTTGATCTGATGATTGTTTTCTCTTTTTATTAGTTGGATGCTTTCCAAATTTCATATTCTTTGTAATATTCTCAAAAGAAAAATAAAAGAAAAAGAAAATAAAATAGATAAAAGAAATCCAAAAATATTTAAAGGCCCATAATAAAGCTCATTAGTCTAATAAGCCCATAAGCTAATATATAAATAATCTTGAATGCCCTAAACCCCACTCACCTAAACCCTCATTTCCCCTCCATCAAACTCTCCAGCCGGCAGAGCTCCCCCAAGCAAATTAACACCACCCACCAACTCACTTCCTCTCTCCATCTCACACCCACTCACGAGAGGAGCAGCAAGCTGAAGTCCAAACTCTCCCTCACTCACATCACTCCTCAATCTCCCCATCTCGGAAAGGAAAAGAAGGCCAAGCTCTCATACCTCTCCCCAAGCCACAGTAGCAGCAACGTCCACACATGAGGAGCTCACTCAAGCAACAGTGACAACAACGTATCTCTCACTCCCACCTACCACTCTCTTCCTCACAGATCACGGCTGCACAGCAGCAAGAAATGACCCCCAAGCCACCCACCCACCTACACTCCCTCACACTTACATCAGCAAGGAAGCCACCCACCCACCTACACTCCCTCACACTTACATCACGGCAGGACAGCAGCAAGCAAGGAGGAGAAGAAAGAGGAAGGAAGGAGGAAAAGGAAGTAAAGGAAGCAGAAAGAGGGAGGAATTAAGATTAATAGGATTTTAATCTAAATTTTAAAAGTATGTTTGAGGGGATCCAAAGTCCTAATCTCAACTTTTAATGATGCATGAATGAATGATGAAGGATTTGAAGACCAACTTGGATCTTCTTAGGTTATATGATTGGAGATATGCATGATTTATTTGTATTATTGAATGGTTAGTTAAAGTCATTATTTCATTGTTAATCATGTTTAGTATTAGGATATTTATGACTATCCATGATTAATTCATTATGATGACTTTTATTGTTCGTATTAATATGATTAGTAACACTTAATGTTCTTTAGGCAAATCCCTTCATATGTTTAAAATTAAGATAGTGGAAATGTTCCTATGTGATGATTAGTGAAAGATGTATGTTGAGGGGATCCAAACCCTCTAATCACTTCCTAATGATGCTTGTGTGTTTGGATTAGAGCATGAGGAACCAACTTGTGTTCTTGAAATGGATGATTAGGGGATATGCATATTAGTATTTGTATATTTCATGTTCTACTAAGATTTATGCTCTATTGCTAAGCATGCTTAGAACTAGAATGTTCATTATTACTCATGTTTAGCTCATAAATAGTTTACTCAATTTCTATATAAGAACATGTCTATTAGCCTTAATGTTTTACATGCTAGTTACACATGATTCATGTTTATGATGATTCGTTTAATAAATTGTTAGTCATATATGATTAGTGTAAAATTGTAAAGTTACTATTGTTAATGCCTGGATGAATGTACATCTTAAGGATATGTCTATATGTATGCATCAAAATTGGCCAAAAATGGATAAAACAGGGGAAACTCTGTCCAACTGTACGGGCATGGCCGTGACTAGTCATTTCTGAAAAGTGAACAAAAATCATCGTTCTGTCACGGCCGTGACCTTGTGGTCGCACGGCCGTGACGCCCCAAGATGTTCATGCCTTAGAAATATTTTCAGAATGGTCGGAAACGGCCCTTCTGTCATGGCCGTGAAGTTCGTGAGCACGGTCGTGCAGGATAGTAGACAGAAAAATGCCTAAGTGTTCGGCCATGCCGAACCTTGGCACACCCGTGCCCAAGTAAGGGCACGACCGTGACCCTATGTGGCACGGACGTGACGGCCCTGGGGACATGTAAATGCTTGTAAAGATCACACTTAGAATGATCTGAAGTATGCATGATCTTAAATAGGGTTAAAACACATAACATGTGATGAATGATTGTATGTATTAATGAATGAAAGTAAAAGATGAATTGGCATGAAGGTGTCTTGTTGTAATCGTGGAGGGGAATAAACTCTTCACATGCTAGCTTATGTGTCGTATTCTTAGGGAAGAATACTTTCAAATGGGGACAATCATCCCGGCCTAGCTAGCCAAGATCTCGCGAATCAACATGGTCTTCCTAATCACCAAGATAATAAACTATCTTAATCAAGATAGAAGATGAAAAGATGGTGTAAAGTGGAAAGTAAAGTCTTGCACTTATGTAAAATCTTACAAGCGTGTATGTACTTTCCAAAGATGACTTTGGACATAAAGATGAAGATGATAATGAAAGCATTATGCTAACGTATGTCCCCTTAATATAAGATGTTATATAAGAAGGTGTTAAAGTAAAACAAGATAAATGATGATGTGCCTTAGCATAATGATAAGCTATGATATGCTTTGACCTAATGATTATGATGTTACATGCTTTCTTATCTTGCCATGATGATATGTTCATATGTCATATAGTGTGCATAAGTAGCTCATAGCATGTATATGATTTATGTACCATGATGATATGCATATGTCATGACATGTAGAGATTATGTCATAGGATCATAACATGCATGGGCCTCAACATACTCTAACGGGAGAAATCCCCTGCACCTCATGGATCCGTGCAAGTATGAACGAGACCTAGGTTCGACGGTGATGGCCTCATGACGGAGACATTGCACATGGGGTGGTCGGGCTACGACCCAAGTTATCTTATTTACATTTTCATGATGGACTCTTATAAGAGTCAAGTATGTATGGCCTATGGGCCTTTGAGTCATTTACTTTTGTATGAACTCATTTATGTATGATGAACCCTATATTGGATATTATGTTAGAGCCTATGTGGTCTATGGGCTAGATATGTATCTTGGGACTTATTTACCTATGAAGTCTTTCACTGTCGTTTTATGTTATTGGACTTTATGATTTTTGTTATTACATTTTCCGCTGCAATGTTTTATAAAATTTGGTCATGTCAAAGTCAAAGTAACGTCGCCTACGGTTCGGCAAAATTTTAAATTATGGCCAATTTTTAGGGGCGTTACATTCTTCACACATTATAATTGACATAAAATGTCATCGCCTGTTAACTCCTTTGGCTCAATTCGTGTTTTTGATTTTCCATTAATTTTTTTACTCCTTCGCCATGGGTGTCCAAAAGGCAAGAAACCCTAATGCCCTGTATAGGCAATCTTACTTCTCTTCCAGATAAATCCCCATAGGTTGGAAAATCATTTATGGTCCACAAAATTGCTGCATGCATATTAAAGTTTTTCGTTGGAATATAATTCTTTTAGTTCATCTATTAAGGGCCTTAAGTACACATCAATTTCCTTTCCCGGAGCACGACGGCCGGGAATGAGTAAAGACATTATAGAAAATGGTTCTTTCATACATTTCCATGGAGGTAAGTTGTATGGCATAAGAATCACTGGCCACACGTTGTATGAGTTATCCATATTACCAAAAGGATTAAAACCATTAGCTCAGTTGTTAATCCAAGTCTTACATTTTGAGGATCTTGTGCAAACCAAGAAAATTGTTTGTCAAAATGTTTCCAAGCTTCTAAATCAGCAGGATGCCTCGTAACTCTATCTTCTTTGACATTTTTTTTCTTTGTGCCATCGCATATCTGGCACTGTCTTTTTGACATAAATAAGCGTTGCAATCTACTTTTCAAAGAAAAGTACCTCAACACTTTATAAGGAATTTTTTTCCTTTGCCATCATTTATTTTCCATCTTGACTCTCCACATTGTAGGCAATCTTCAATGTCTATTGCTTCCTTCCAAAATAAAGCACAATCATTCTTACAGGCATGAATGCATTCATATCCCAATCCTAAGCCTTGTAACACCTTTCTCGTCTCATAGTAGGATGAAGGAAGTATCTCACCTATAGGCAATATCTCCTTAATAAACTCGAGAAGCATATTAAATGATTTAAAACCTTCATGTGAAGCAATTGCATAACTGCCGACAATAATGAGTGCTTTGTACAACCCGAATAAAGTTGCCGTTGAGCATCCTTTAACAATCTGTCAAATAAATTCACTTCCTCATTTTGTGTTGAAGTTGTACCTTCCAAGTGAAAAGGTTCTCCAAGGGACACACTTAGAAGCTTTCCTATTTGCACATCTTCTAAGATTTGATTCAAGTGATCAATATTTACTTCAGGTTCATTACCCGAAGCAATCTCATCATCACTATTGACCACTGTTGTCATCAGCTTCTAAGAATCCTTCTCCATGAAATACCCATCGGGTATAAGTGGTATCTATTCCTTTGACAATTAAATGATTTCTGACCACATTTTATGGTTGGAAGTACACATTCAAACAATAACGACATGGACAACGAATTTTAGACTCCACACTTAAGTGAAATTCCACAAGTTTCATAAATGAATCAACACCACGAACATATATATTTTGTCGAAAATCTGTCATGAACATTCATCCAACTCTTATCTAAATTACTCCGATTATTTTCCATTTGAAGTTACCTATATAATATTCAAATTCAAATGACCTCAACCATATTTTTTTAAGTTCTAAATAAAAGTAACAAAGAGAATTTTTCAAAGTAAAATCAACCATGAACACAAGCTGCTACATTATTAGAAAGAATAAGTTTTAAATAAAAGTAGACTGAAATGAATGATAATCTCTCTATTGCATTCATCGTGAAAGGAATCATATTAATGCCATGAAGAGGGAATTAGGAATAAACTTAATCCAATATAGTGATAGCAGACTTAAAGCTTAGATGCCCACAAGTAGAGTCTATGACATTAATTTATAACATTCAGGTGTAAGGATTATAGGATTCACACATTCTTCAAAGTTATGAAACTCATAGTTACCAAGAAATTCAGAGCATTGAAGACAAAAGAACCAACAACTATGAACTCTGCACCATCATTGAATAAAAAATATATGCATCAATCAAGCTAACAGATGAAGAATAGGATCACACAACAATAATGTCCAATATATACGAAGAATCGGAAGAGGCGGAAGAATATTTATACTCATCAAAACCTTAATTAGGACATGCTTGAAACATATGACTAAATATGATGATTATAAGATGTAGGAGGATTAAAAAGGTTGCAGATTCGTATTTACCTTGATGATTGGCGAGAAGGAAGGAGAGAAATTAGCACAAAGGGTTAGCTCCTTTCATGTACGAACGAAATGTAAACGAATCAAGTGGCTATGTGCTCAACGTTTAGTGGAGATCTCCAACAACTCCTTTCAGGTAGGAACGAAACATAAACGAATCGAGTGGTGCAGGGCGATGTGCTCAGCGTTTAGTGGAGATCTCCAGCAACTCCTTTCAGGTACAAACGAAATCGAGCGGTGCATGGCGATGTGCTCAGCGTTTAGTGGAGATCTCCAGCAGCTCCTTTCTTGTATTCTTCACGGTGGAAGGAGAAGAACAGACAGGAATCGAGCAATGGAGGACATACACACAAGGAGACCTCCGGCAGCTCAATCTGTGGGTCTTCAAAGCATGCAGATCACCATAGTCTTCATGGTGGAAGAAGAAGAATAGAGACGAATCGAGCGGTGGAGGACATACGCACAAGGAGATCTCCGGCAGCTCGACCTGTGGGTCTTCGAAGCATGCAGATCACCATAGCCTTCACGGTGGAAGGAGAAGAATAGAGAGGAATCGAGCGATGGAAGACATACAGACAATGAGATCTCCGGCAGCTCAATTTGTGGGTCTTCGAAGCATGCAAATCACCATCATGAATGGAGGAAGGGGAGTTGCATATCGCCTAGGTTACTTTGTGCAGATAGGTGAAAAGTATTTTTATCTAGGTTAAAATAAAAGAGAGCAGCCGTCGTGATCAGTATAACAGGTAAAAAAAATCTGAGCCATTAATTTTAAATGGACGTTCTATATTGTTGACCTTCTAATATTTCAGACTAATAGGATAGTCCCAAATGATCTATTTAAAGACCAAGCGTGGAATAGTTCGGAATGTTTTTTTTTCTTTAAGGACCAACCTATCAGATTTGTCCCAATGTTCTTCATTTTTAAGAACCAAGCTAATCGCAATCTCCAATATTCTCCATTTTAAGAACCAAACTACTGATTGGCCTCAATTGATTAATCTATAGACACAAATCAAGTTTTGGTTTTAAAAAAAGTGAGAAATTTGGGACTATTATTAAATTAGTTTTTAATAACCTTTTTTTAAAAAACCAAATGTGATTAGTCCCTAAAATAATGGTCTCTAAAATGTGTTTTTGTTGTAGTGTACTAGGTCTTGAAAGAATTCAAAGACATATTATATATATAATCATGGATTTTATCTCATAAGTTAAAAGTAAATTGTTTCTTTATTCATCAAATTAATTTTTGTTATTAAATTAAATGTGCTATCAAGTATTACAAAAATTTAAGTTCGGCAAGAAGAACATCTGCTCTATTTTTATAATCCCTTGCATGTATAGGAGGAATTAGAGAAGAAATTTCATAGAAGAAACCAAAGAAAATGCCACAGAAAAATGGGAAAAAATGGATATGACTAAATTTTGACTTGGTGAGCAATTTTGCTATATAGATGTAGAAAGATACATGTTGAAATGATTTCAGAAATAGAAATCTTCTATATTGACAGAGTGATACATACGTGAAGGACATACATGAAATAGAACTAATGAACTCATTTGAAGGGCAGATTAATTAACAGTAGATCTGGTCCAATTCATGCCGAGGTCTTTTAACTCTCGAGGGCATACATGACATAAACTTGGTTCGAAGCACGGCATGGAGGTAGCTAAATGGATCCTACCAGTAATAACATGAAGCCTTTCAATAACTACCTGACGGTTGTAACTAATTCCACTGTGTTTATGTGCTCGATCCGCCAAATCGTGGTATCATCTTTGGTTAGATATCTAAGTTAGCAAACACAAAATTTCCGGCATAATTGTCGTTAAAACAACAAAAATTCGATTGCCATCTCAAATCTAAGAGTGTGGTCCCAATGTTCAAACTTATTTTTAAATGTATCATTCCAATTGATTTGGTGTCACGCAACTCACAATGAAAGTGAAACTTCCAGCAAATTAAATGATATAAAATAAAAGTTGCACCATGGTTTTCTCTGAGTTCTCAATAAAACATTTGGAAAACGCCCACAAATGGCAGCGTATATATCTTAGCAAATCACTGGCATGATCTTGATTCAAATATTTGGATAACGTCCACAAATGGCGGCACATCTCTCACAAATCACTGGCGTGATCTTTTTTTTTTATTATTCGAGATATCACTGGTTTGAAGCACAAGTAACTTCTATATCTATGCAATTTTGTTTTCTTTCTTCTTTCCATGTGTCTTGCTGTAGAATAAGGAAATAATACAAAAAGGATAAAATCAAATGATGTAATTAATGTATACGACGAAAGGTGTGATGCTCTAAATCTTCAGAAATTAATGAAATGATACTTTATTAACTTGATTAAAAAAATTAAAGAATAGGAAGAGATAATATAAGAGTTTAAAATAAAATAAAATGATATTTAGAAAAGAAAGATAAATAGATTAGGAAAGAGTATTATTATAGTTGGATTTAAATAAAAAGTTAATCATTTTAGGAATTCAAAATCTAATTCTAATTTAAAATGTAAGTATTCAAAGATTTGAAATTAAATTAGAATATTATTAAAATTATTCTATCCCCAAGAACATATCTCCATCATAATTATCCCTTTCATATGCATACCCCATTTTCCCCCTCTCCTACTCGCATTCCAAGGCCACACATGTTGAAGCACAATAATCAACAGTGATCGGCCTTCTCATCTAAGCAGGCACATGTGCAGGCCTATCGAAGCACAACAATCGTAGTTAGACATGAAGGGTTACCAACTAGTTGGGATAATAGGAAAGCATAGATTTTTGCCATTGTTAATTAAGGTATGCAAGGGAATTCATATACCGATGTTTTGTCAATATAGAATTGAGCAAAAATTACGATCATGATACCCTATTTGCAATTGTTTATCTTGGGCTTGGGAAACATGGTTCAAGTTCCATCCAACTCTGTCCGAGTTCTAAAAGCGATTGGATTTTCAAGACAACATAAGTCGGTTTCAAGAAATATGGTTTGTGTCTAGCCAACATGGCCCACGTCAACTTTCAATCGCGTAACACATTGTTTCACGCTCGTGAATGGATTTTCACAACCCCTGAAGTTGTGTTCACGTTTGAGACGGAGGTCATCACAATCAGATCTGAAAGGGGGTGTTTCACAATCTTGAAACACAACCAATGAAGTTTTCAAAATTGATTGAAAGTTTGTTAATTGAATATTTTATTGATTGAATCATAATTGTTCATTTGCATTATTGATTTAGTTGCTAGTCATCCTTATGATGTTTTCCATGCTATCATGTTCTTCCATGTTATTGCCTGTGTATCCTATTCCTACACTACAAGAAAACTATCAAATAGAGACACAAGCTTCGAGACACTATTGTGGCGCTAATGCGTGGCTGGAAATAATAGTGTCATTTTAGCGTCGACATAGTGTCGATAAAATGAGATGCCTGGAATCGATAGCTATTAGCGTCTCTATAGCATCAAGTGCAAAGTCGACGCTACTAGCGTCAACGGTCGATGCTAACCCGATGTTAAGATGATACGAAAGGTGTCATTGCGAGTAGTTGAGTTGCGTCGCTAAAGCGACGCTAACGTGATGCAAAATAATGCGATGCTATTCTGACGATCATGTGATGCTACAATTATACCTAAGTCGACGCTAGTTCGACGCTATTGTGAGGCCAATGTGATGTCTTAATGGGGTCTCGACGGCGACGCTAAATGGATCCTACCAATAATGACATGAAGCCTTTCACCAGCTACCCTGACGGTTGCAACTAATTCCACTATGTTAATGTGCTCAATCCGCCAAATCGTGGCATCACCTTTGGTCAGATATCTCAGTTAGCAAACACAAAATTTTCGGCATAATTGCCATTAAAACAACAAAAATTTGATTGCCATCTCAAATCTAAGAGTGTGGTTCGAATGTTCAAACTTATTTTAAAATGTATCATTCTGATTGATTTGGTGTCACGCGTCTCACAATGAAAGTGAAACTTCCAACGAATTAAATGATATAAAATAAATTTTGCACCATGATTTTCTCTAAGTTCTCATTAAAACATTTGGAAAACGCCCACAAATGGCAGCGTATATATCTCAGCAAATCACTGGCATGATCTTGATTCAAATATTTGGAAAACGCCCACCAATGGCAGCACATCTCAGAAATCATTGGTGTGATCTTTTTTTTATTCGAGATATCAATGGTTTGAAGCACAAGTAACTTCTATATCTATGCAATTTTGTTTTCTTTTTTCTTTCCATTTGTCTTGCTGTAGAATAAGGAAATAATACAAAATGGATAAAATCAAATGATGTAATTAATGTATACGACGAAAGGTGTGATGCTCTAAATCTTCAGAAATTAATGAAATGATACTTTATTAACTTGATTAAAAAAATTAAAGAATAAGAAGAGATAATATAAGAGTTTAAAAGAAAATAAAATGATAGTTAGAAAAGAAAGATAAATAGATTAGGAAAGAGTATTATTATAGTTGGATTTAAACAAAAAGTTAATCATTTTAGGAATTGAAATCTAATTCTAATTTAAAATGTAATTATTTAAATAGTTGAAATTAAATTAGAATATTATTATAATGATTCTAACCCTCTGAAAATATCTCCATCATAATTCTCCCTTTCATATGCATACCCCATTTTCCCTCTCTCCTACTCGCACCCCAAGGCCACACATGTTGAAGCACAATAATCAATAGTGATCGGCTTCTCATTTCCGTGGACACTTGTGCAGGCCTATCGAAGCACAACAATCGTAGTTAGACATTAAGGGTTACCGACTAGTTTGGATAATATGAAAGCATAGATTTGTGCCATTGTTAATTAAGGTATGCAAGGGAATCCATATATTGATGTTTTGTCAATATAGAATTGAGCAAAAATTATGATCATGATGCCCTATTCGCAATTGTGTAGCTTCGGCTTGGGAAACATGGTTCGAGTTCCATTCAACTCGGTCCGAGTTCTAAAAACGATTGGATTTTGAAGACAACATAGGTCGGTTCCAAGAAATATGGTTTGTGTCTAGGCCAACATGGCCCACGTCAACTTTCAATTGTGTAATGAATTGTTTCACGCTCGCAAATGGATTTTCACAACCCGTAAAGTTGTGTTCACGTTTGAGATGGAGGTCATCACAATCAGATCTCAGAAAGGGGTGTTTCACGATTTTGAATTGGTTCAGAACCAATGAAATTTTCAAAATTGATTAAAATTTTTTTAATTGAATATTTTATTGATTGAATCATAATTGTTCATTTGCATTATTGATTTAATTGCTAGTTATCCTTATGGTGTTTTCCATGTTGTCATGTTCTTCCATGTTATGCATATGTATCCTATTCCTAACATTTAATTAAACATGCTAGAATCATGATTTATGATTTATAACAATAATTCTATTCCATGAATCAATATTCACTTGATGGCCAATGACACATGATAAAAGAATACACAAATAGATATCTTAAGTAAACAAGGAAAAAAAAAAAGAAAACTATGGATCACCATGATTGCATATTATCTTTGAAGTTGAATAAATATTTGAGTTTTTAACAACCTGAGAGTAGCATAGTTGATGAATTGTTATCAACTCCCATGAAAACTATATGTTTTCTTGTTGTATAGTCCTTAACCTTTCCCATGCAATAAATTGTACGGATACCGAATATGGTGGATTTTGTTTTCGAATATGGTGGAGTCATTACTTCATGCATGCTATTGATGATGCATATACTTGTATGGAATATAGTGCACTCTCCAAATTGAGCCATTTATGATCAAACGATAACTACCAACAATTAATTACTCATCATTGAGATCAATTTAATGATTGTGACTTATGAATGATTTAAAAATTATTATCCATAAATAATTGCGACCAATTGATCATATTGGTTGATTAATAATCATTCATCACGAGTTTTGGCTTTCGTCCGAAACTTTTTCCTAAGAACTTACAAGAACTTTTCGTGTTGACCAAAATTTTAATCCGTGCAAGAACGTACCCACCAGAACTCATGTACATGTTTGGCAGAACTTACTAAAGTTCCGGATGCTAATTCCGATCCAAATGCAGCCATTGATTTTATGCTCATTGAGATTTTCTCCCTTATATTTTAATTCATGCAGAATGAGTAGATAGTAATGATTACACTAATTGTGTCTCATATGAAGGATTGCTTGCACATGAATAAAGACATAACCGATGGTATTAGTAAAAGAATGATGTATAAAAGTGGGTTCACAACTTAAGTAATTGAATACCTTATAATCCATTTTCATTGTGATCATGTTTATTATATTTAAGTCTTCTGCTTATATAAGCATGAATATAGAGTAGTCAAGGTGAATGAAAATGCATACTTACATCGTGCATTTTCGAACATCACATAAGATAACATAGCCTAAAAAATACACTTTTTTCTTGTCATATTACAAGGACTGCGTGCAAAAATCACGAGCAATGTCACATCAAGTAAGGGCCAAGTAAATTCGTTAAAGCATATTTACCTTTATACATTAATGATAATTCTCAAAAAAATATTAAATTAATTAAAAATAATCATATTTATTTTGTATTATGATAGTTAACATTTTATTTGAGTGAAATGGCATGAACTTGAATTTTTTAGCAATAAAAAAGTAAAGTCACAATTTTCACCCTTAGGGTCTGTTTGGCAAACAACTAATGGAGGGATGGAATGGAGTGGTGTAGTGAGTGATGAGGTGGGGTGGCGTGGTGTGTCATTATAAAGTCCATGTTTGGATAATAAATTATATAAGATGTGGGGTGGGGTAATGAAGATTTTATTTGTATAAAAGTCATTTTTATCTTTTATTATATATTTAAAGTATTTATAATCGTTAATTAGGGATGAACATGAATCGGGATGTCTGATCTCCCCCGTCCGCACTGGTTCGGATTTTTCAAATTTTTTTCCGACCCGATGGATAATTGAGTCAGGACCGAGTCTCATTTCTTTGACACTCGACCAGGTCGGGTAGGGATCGAATCTGAGTTTTACGTTCTGACCTGATTGAATATATTATATTAATATTGAATTATTTTTAAATAGTATATTTATGTTTATTTTGAATAAAATTTTATATTTACTAAAAGTTTTATTTAATAAAAATTATAGATAAATATGTATTCATATTAGAAAAAAGATAATATATATATATATATGTGTGTGTGTGTATGTGTGTGTGAGAGAGAGAGAGGTGGTTTAATTTGGTAATAAGAGAAATAATTTAATTTGGTAATAAAAAGGGAAAGAGGTTAATTTGGTCTAAAATAATCTATCTCTCATCATTCCACCAATTTGGTGGAATGAAAAATGTGGTGTTTGAAGGGCTTAGCTATTCCACCTCACTCATCTTAACTTAAATAAAAAAATGTAATCAAACATGGTGTAACTAATTTTATTTCCTCATATTCCACCCCACCCCTTCGTAACCCTCAATCCAAACATACACTTAGTTTATTTGACTAAACCAAGAAATCAGCCAAGGTTGTGCTACTGGCTTTTCTCAAATTCTCGTTGACGAACAAAAATAACTAAATATTTCATTTTAAAGTTTATCATCATCATTATTATTATTATTATTATTATTATTATTATTATTATTATTATTATTATTATTATTATTATTATTATTATTATTATTATTATTATTACTAAAAATATTATTATTATTATTATTATTATTATTATTATTATTATTATTATTATTATTATTATTATTATTATTATTTAATTGTTTGGCGTCCTTATGGTGATTTTCATGTTATGACCTATGTATCTTATTCCTTCCATCTAATGTAGATATGTTATTATCATGATTTATGATTTATATATTAATTTTATGTCATGAATCAATATTTACATGATGACATATGACACATGATGAAATTAACAAAAATAGACACGTCATGTAAACAAGATAAAAAAAAGGAAGTTGTGAATAGATTGCATATTAATAGTTGAACATTATTAATCATTTGATAATTGATGCCAATTTATCATTGTGTCCAATTGATCATGACTAATTACTATTTTTAATTAATTATTGGTAATTGATAAATTAAATATGTTACTAAGCATTGACAAAGAATTATTGATAATTAATTATTTCTAATTCTTTGTTGTTTTTTATAATTGTTTCATTGAGCAAGAGTTCATAATTTTTTGTAATACTCCATGTTGTGTTATGGATGATTAATGGCATTAGATTATGTTCATGTTTTTTTACTGAAATTATTAATAACATTATTGAATTTGAATGATATAATATTAACGTAGTATGTATTATATGAGTGACTTTACGTATAAAGTTTATGCTGATTGAGATTTCTTAGTACTAGATCTATGTATTATGAGTATATATCACCGTTGATGGTAATAGTGATTTTTGTGATGGATTTTTTTTTTTTTTTTTTTTTTGACTATGGACATGAGTAGGAACTGATAATCGTACATAACTCAATATTATATATTCAATTTCATTCATAATCAAATTTATTATATTTAAATCTTGTGCTTACGTAAAGATGAATGCTGATAGGCCAAGAGTCAACAAAAAAGTTAACAGTACTACATATTGTAGTGTACATAATAGGAGAGGATATTTTTTTTACTTCGCTTCCATTTGACCAGTGATAATGTTATCGGAGTAAAAAGAATATATATACTAATGATCCATCATAGTATCATACGTAACTCCTAAAATTTTAACCTAAAAATCTTTCTAATACTCCCATCTTTAAATTATTAAAAAACACTCATGCCATTGTAAGTTGAGTTAGGAGGCTAATACCCTTCTAATGTTGGAACATATAGCATTACTCGTTGGAAAATTTACTGGCAACACTTTACACACAAGATCCTATTGTTTAATCATTATGCCTCAAGTTAATTGTAAATTTTACAACATCCCCAAGTTTATCACAACAATTGGAAATCACATTATCTTGCAAATGTTGAGGAGCTGCACAGATTAATTCATCTGCATTTTTAATATGGGTACAATTTTGTTCAGATGGCATCATAATAGTATGAAATAAGTCAGTGACTTGCATTACCCCTCGGAAAAAAAGGTTAGTTCCTAATCTAAACAGCTTGTATCTGTATGGTACAGGGATCACAGACATAAAAATAGTCCAAAGTTTGATCCCATGTGTTAGTCCTAAGGCAAGATACAATTGGAATAATGACTATTAGTATAAAGAAAAAAATAATAATAAACCGTCTATAAGAAATGGACTGCTCAAGTTGATCACTGGTCCGGGACGGTAAGAAAGTAGCTAGACATGGCTTTCCGAAATCTTTTCTTATACTGCATAGGAGATATTACTGTGGGAGATGCATCTTTTGCTCCACCAAGGATGCCAGAGGCCTTCACCCATGTTTCCAAGTGCTTATCCCATGTGTACTGCCGAATGAAGTCTACAATTCCGATAACAAGTTCCTTTCGCTCCTCGTCAATGCCGACCACCAATGAGTAGTCCATGACATCAATTGACTGAAAATAGCAGATAAAATTGGTATCTAATGTCTGATGATAGAAAGAATATTCTATAGGAACAAAAATTTACTTCAACAATACATCACTAGGATAACATTAATAAAAAAGAAATAAAATTATTCCAAAAAAAATTAATAGGGAACAAGCTATAGTTTAAGATGATTCTCGTGGCAGTTATTTGGCATGTTTTGCTCCTAATTCCAACTCGATGACTGTCATCGTGCATTAGCTCCAAAGTCCTAACAATATATTGAAACTTAAAGTACACCTATGGAACTAGCAAGTTGTCCCATTAGCTTGTGAACATTGTCTTATAAATGCCAAAATGTCATTACAGATAATAACATGACTCCAAACAAGAAAATACAAGACTAATGAGCATATCTTAATAAAGCATTTTGACTTAGCTTTATGTCGTACTTGACAACTAAACATAATTAAATGTGACAAGGAATTCCCACTTGAAGGACTATAAATTATTGTGCCCACTATAATGTAAATTGAGAAGATTTTTTTCAGTTCAGATCACAGTTGAAAATTTCGGATAAAAGAAAACCAGCCATGTTAGAGAGTAACAAAATATTTAGAACAAATAACATGTCAAAAAATAAGCACAATTAATCAGATATAACAATTCTAATTCAAGCAGAAGTCCAGAAACAAATTATTGCTTGATCTTCGTATTTCTGAAAATTGAATTCAACAAAAGTATAAGCTCACTGTAGATTGCCTCTCAAAAATATTACCATTTATTAAATTGTCAGCAATGCACATTACCTTGTTTAATATGCATAAATAATCTACCTAACAATCCATATTAGTTAGTTATAAGAAAATAAAGATTTATGAGTTAATATTACCAATTTTATCAATATACCCCTAATCAAAAGAATTGTGTTTAGATATATAAATTAATTTTAACTTCGTAAACTTAAATCACAAATATATATTCTCACCCATAAAATTAAAATTTATAAAATTATTAATATATTTTTAAAATATGATAAAAATATGTTCATAATAATTAACTAATATTTATTTAATTAATTTTATAATTTATTTAATTGTTATTATAATTTATTTAACGAGTTTTAGAATTTATTTAAATAAAACTGTAATGGACTAATGCGAAAAGTGAAATTGAAAAAATTGTAAATCAAGTGGTAATGTGGACTGCCTCCTCTCCCATAGACAATATGCATTGCCACTTGCAATGTGGATTGCCTAAGCAATACAGATTACTCATTACCTGTACCTGAAAATCTACAAAGATTACCTACACCCATTAGGTATTCCGTATCACTAAAGTAATTCATAAGAACGCAGAAATTTGAATCAAGTAGATTTATAACTTACTGCAAGAAAAGAGGTGTCATTCCAGACAGCACGTTCCAGTCTTCTCTTCGCCCTACTCCCAAGAAATATTGGTCTTGTTCCAAGAGTCTCTATTAGGTTCATATCTAGAAGAACTTTGTCATTCCCAGCAGTATCAGGATTATAACGTGAACGCAGAGATCCCTTCAGATCATAAATTCTTGAAATACTTCTTTTATAAAAAAGGTTCTCCATTACCATCAAATTCATCTTCAATTCCCTGCCAGCCTTCAAGTATTTAACAGTCACCTAACAAAAAGGGAAAAGTCACTTGCATATTCTTCATAAATAATACGTTGACTATGACAGTAATGATTTAACTTTTAAACCTGATAAATGCCAAGGATCTTAGCAAGACATGTGGGGCTGCCCGAAGATATAGACTCTGCCAAATAGTTAAAATACTCGGGAGCAAAATCCTCAAAGGACTCCAATTCAGTTTTTGTAAGCTGTTTTATAATAAATCTTTCATCTAATGACTTGGCAAAGTACACCTTACTTTTACCCCCTTGAGCATTCCATCTCTTGCAGCGGCTCAAAGAACATATGTATCTCTTTTCATCTGGATAGCATTTCTTCCTAAGAGTATCAAATTGTTCTGGAAAATAACATGTGATGTAAAACTTTGCTTTATCTGATGAATAAGACGAACCATCATCAAATGACATTTTGAAATGAGTTCCCTTGGGATCTGAAGAGAACACATGAGGACGCAAAGATTCAACCAATCCATCACCATTCATGGGGTGATCCCCTGAACTTGAAGTCGTTGAGTGGCTAACTTGATTGGCAAAATTCTTGTAGTTTTGCGTAGGTCGATCCAACTTGGATGATATGTAGTCACTATATTCTTGGGAAGCCAAGGCATATGATATTATACTGGTGGGTTCATCATCATAAATTGCAATAACCATATCAGGAAACACCACTGAAGGTTGAAGCAGCCTTACCCCATTACTCAACTTACGGAATGTTGATGAGAGATTTGCAGACATGTGATCGCGTAACAAATCCAATTTTTGAGTCTCCCTAGGGGAAATATGGGAATCCTTCATCATGCTTGCAAAAACTCCATATGAATCAGATTTGAAGGATGAGAAATGTGGTGATGAAAGAGAAAGTCCACTGTATACTTTATTTCGCTGTCTTAGAGCAGAATCAAATGAATCAACTCTAACTGGGGAGCAAATATTTCTATCTGGGTTTTCTCGACCTTCTTTAGATTGATCTAGAGTTAAATGATTAGAACCGGTCCATGCTGAATCAATTTTCTCAGAAAGATCAAACATGGAAAACCTCCCCAAAGGCATGCTTCTAGACTTGGAACCCACGTTATTATTATCCAGATCATCACAATGCCAAGATGCAAACTTGAAATCTGCTGGGCAAGCATAACCCTCAATAGACACAGTGGAGAAATCCATATCAACCATGTTATTCATGTTACTGTGCCAAGAGGGCAAGCTTTGCTCATGATTGTTTGGTAAGCCCCAGTGTTGAGAAGCACCTAAGAAGGTTAATGGTTTTGTATTAGCTTCATCAGGGGCAATCCTGACCCCGTGGATCAAATTTCCTCTCCATTCTCTCATGTTGATTGATGAACTATCAGGAAGTTGCAAGTCAACTTTGCCAATAGATGATTTTGTTTTGTGCAATAAATCTAACAGACTGAGTCGGTTATCCCACATGTATGAATCAAATAGGAGTGCACATCTCAAGTTATTGAACTCTAGAACATCAGTTGTTTGTACAATCCCATTCGTAAATTTCTGCAGCCAAAACTGTTGACAGGAAAAAACAAATATTTAATCACCACATCACTACAAAAAAAATGCAACAGTAAGGAGCAAAGGAATTTCAATTAGATACTCTTGCACTAACATCATAATGGTTTCTTTCAATTTTAAGAAAATCCTTCATCTCCATGATATGCTTCTGGATGGATGCTTTCACAGAATTATCTTGAACAGTTAGAATCTCCCCTTGACTACACTGAAGCACGTTCGAGACTTCCACGTGCAGGAAATCAATTTTGTTGTATATCTGAATAAATTTAATGAGAAATATGCTAAAAGATAAACTTCATATATAACTGTAAAATATGATATTAGAAAGATATGTAGAGCAGAACCCACCAAAGACACCTCCTGTCCCACCCACTCTTTTGGTAGTTGACTAGATGATTTCAAAGTTGCAGGTGGCAAACAAACAGATAAAACATCTATAGAAGAGTATCGGAAGAATGCAACCATATCCCCAAACCTGCCAAAACAAGATGAGTAGAATACAAGTAACAATAAGTGTCATGAGAGAATAGCAGCACAATCAAATTTTATTTTTTCACACACTAAGTGTATACACATAAAAAAAACCTAAAAGGTATATATACCCATAAAATCGGAGGCAATCTCTTTGAAGTGAATGACCACAACGAGCTACACGGTTCGCAGTTGTAGTAGTTGAAAAACTAAGCTCCAAAAATTTACCGAAGGAGAGGCCCCATGCAGCATCCGACATTATTACTCTGTGTGCCGCAGGTGGAACACCATCTTCTGTTTCACATTTAAGACATCTGTGCCACATCCATATCTTTCCATCATCTTCTCCTGGTAACTTCCCTGAGGAAAGTCTATTGACACTAATACTAAGGCTTCCCTGTTGGTGTGTATAGCAACGAACATGAGCCTCTGTATGCTCTTTGCATGACCCACAACAAAATGCCTGATGAGAGCAAAAATTAGTTTTAGATAACAACTAGGAGATTAAGATAATGTGATTTGCAGTGAATCACTAAGTACCTGATTAAACAAATCATCACGAAGATATCTCCCTAATGGTTTATCAAAACTACCATAGAATTTGATACGAAGTTGGGAGCGTCCACAAACAGTTCGTTTCGGAATGCAAGTGGTTGACAAGGTAACCAAAATACTCGGGTGATCATCGGCAGCAGATAGGAATTCCCTCGTGACTTCAAATCCATTATCAGCACCTGTTTTCTTTTCCCAGACATCCAACTCAAGAGTCTTATCAGTTTCTAACTTGTTATTTTCTGCAACTAATTCCTGTAATCCATATTGGTTATCTCTAGTTACACTAGGTAAAGCTGAAGGGTATGTATGAGCCTTAGAACCGACTGAATGACACTGGAGGCTAGAATCTTGAGGAGATCTTAAATTGTTGTTGCTGTTGTCCTGACTATACACTGGAGAATAAGCAAAACTATCATAGTTGTCATTATCCAGTGAATATCCATGTCCTTGTTGCTGATAACTATTTCCCATAATCTCCAGCTTATGCATAACATCTGAGGATAACGAAGCACGCTCAGTGACAATATTGACACACGGCTTACATCCTTCATTATCATTTACAATATTTGTGTGGTCGCTGGAACAAAAGCTAGTAGCTACTGGAATGCAGCTTCTACCACTGTTAACCCCTTTAGACAAGGTCATTGGTGGTTTCAGAGGAAGCTTTGGGAGTGTTGCACCCTCATCTGCAAGGTATGAGGTTTCCAGTGACAGGTGGTAGGCTGCAAAACTTGCAAACTGAACAACGCGTTTGATCTTCTTTAGTTCTTCATAACATGCACCTCTTAGAAGCACCTGAGTTCAACAAGCTTATCAACAGAATGCCAAGATCACAGAAGGAAAAAACAATAAGATCTACACAAATAAACACATTTTATTATTAAATAATACCCCTAGACCTCTATCAAATTTCATAGCAAAAAAGACATGGCAGTTCATTATGCTACAGTCTTCTGTATGCAAAGGCATCGCTGGAAATGATGCTGTCAAGAAATAAAAAAAAAAATCATATAGAGCCATTGCACCTAACACATATAAAAAGGTTAGATAAAAACTTTTTTATAATGCTTACTTCCTCAAAAACAATGATGGCATGTAAAAAAAACAACATATGTTATTCAGACAATAATTCCATGTGCCATGCTAAACAAATCTCTGACAATAAATTGTCAAAAGAAAAAACTAAGAATATAATAATTATGGCAACTAAAAGGAAAGGTCGAGCACCAGAAGACAATGATATTCTCAACAATACTCACTTTGAGAGCCCTCAAAATATGACAATAGAGAAAAGGTGACATAAAGCTGTAACAAAAACAAAATTCTTACCGTGCATCCTAGAGGCCTTGGACAACCTTCAAAAAACATCAATGTTTTCATGGATTTCTTAGAACAATTTGAAGGTGGGCATTCTTCATCAACTTTTTCTATACGAAACAGTTTGCAGTGACCTAACCTCACTGAAGAAATATTGTCAATTGCTGGAGCAATCTCACCACCAGTGCAGACAGCAATTCTTTCCATAATTGATCTCTTAACATTCGAGACTAAAGATATTTCTTTCTTCGCCATAAGATGTTCTTGAGCATATGAAGAAACACTTTTTTCAACCAGAAGGACATTCGGTCGAAGAGTCTCTATCTTATCAAGAACAAATTTCATGTGATGGTTTTCCTGTGCACACAAAAAACCAGAGGGTAAAATGAAAAGTACATATTAGAAGTTGAGAACTGCAGAATGTAGGAGTGATAGTACCTTCGCAAGCAGAGTATTCATGGATGCCAATTCATTTGGTGCTTTTTGATACTCCAATGCTCCTCCTAGAAGCAACAATTTAGGATTTCTATGCTGTGATATCATTCGTTTGTGTTTCACATTCTTCGTGCAAACCACTCCCTTGACTAGGGTGCTGTTAATGAATAAATAGACATTACATAAGATTGACTGTTAAGGTGCCATCTGCAATTAGACAAAAGCAAAACAAAGATACCTATCACTTGGTTTTCCACATGATGCTATACATTTGATTTTCACATAATTAGCTGGATCCATGTTGCCACCTTTTCTAGCATCTGGTTTAACATATTGAGCAGCCTGCCAAGCCAATGAGGAAACAGTCTCTAGCCAATCATCTCCATTCTCATTCCCAGAAATAACACCTTCTCCATTCAATAACTGTGACACAAGAGCCCTAAAATGTCCATTAACCGCACTCCTCAAGGCCTCTTTCTGATCTTCATTTGTTTTCAATGAATCAACATTGAAGGTACACGGTTTGAATTGCACGCAATCACCAACTTCATCGTCATCATCATTGAATTCAAAGAGCCCATTCTCATCATCTCCCAAGTCTTCCGGTGGAGGAGGGAACCAAAGGCGTCCATCACTCTGAAAATCCAGAAGTTCTTGAGCCTTTTGCCTTTCTTCCTTATGGTAAATTGCAATGTCATGTATGCAGTCACTGAGATTCTCCGGGAACACCTCTTCGTGTGGTATAGAGTTTTGTAAAGGAGTAGGAGAATCTTGATCAGCAAGATTTTCAACCTTTGCAACAAAGGTGGAGTCTCTGTCAACAGTCATATGTGGACTATCCAGAGGACTTGAACTGAATGACATGAAGCTGTACAATTCATCCCCTGGACCAATGCTTGAATCAGCATCGGACGAATAATGAGAAAACTCACTTGTTGGGGTCAGATATTGCTTTTCGCACTCATCAAGTTCATCCTCTTCATGATTCCTATACTCACAAACAACAAAGAATACGACATCTTAGCCCAAAGTAACAGATGACAAATGGGTACAATGCGCAATAACTTACCTATAATTTGAGCAGTCAGGAGAACCCCAGGAAGTGTACATGTGATTCTCCACGAAAGTATCCACTCTGTCAGCATTACACCCTAACATCAACAACTCAGGTAAGATCAAAGGTCTGAGTTTCACACCACTGTCCTGCTGTGGCATTTGCGCCTCCCCCATAATTCTTTCACAGCATAACTTGCAGAAAGCAGCCATCTGGCGCTCGACTTGGCTGGACTCCGTTGACACAGTGCAGCCTTGCAGACATTTACTGCATATGATCTGACCGCAGCTTCTGCACTGTTGTGAATACCACACCGACTCTATACACTCCCCGCACTCGCTGCACATCTCACTCCCGCAGCCAGCCGGCTTTGCTGGCTCTGAGCAAATGTTTCCCCTCAACCAAGATGCCACATTTCGCATCAAGTCCACGACCCGGCAATTTAAGAATCCCATGTTACTTGTCAAGAAAACTACAACCTTCTAGGCCTAAAGTTATCGATCTTTGTCTATACTACTATGAGAAAAACTACAAACAATCGCAAGCCTCAAGTTATCAGCTTTCCCTTAGAAGTTAAAAGAAGAAAAGAAAACTTTCATCAGACTTCCTTCGAAACAAAAATGCACGAAGAGAAATCTCCACGAAATCGCAATAAAGGGGATATCCCACACCCGCACTCAAAAACGCGCATAAAGCCTCCCAAGAGATCCCAAAAAACGTCCCCCGGAGGCAAGCTGCGATGCCGAAACGACGCGTTCCCAAGTATTTTTAAGTATATATACACCAATCGAACACGGAGAGCAAGTGATCGACTGCAGAGGCGTCCGGACGCCCCTACAGAAAGATTTAATCTTTGTGATAAAAAAAACACACGAAGAAACCCAAACAAAGAGAAGAAAAAAAAAACAACCGATCGCGTCCTGCTCTACTGAGGCGCCGTCCAGAGAAAAGCAAAAAGAAAAAAAAATCCAACCTTTAACGCGACAAATCCGAAGAGAACAAGAGAAACCCCACTAACCGCACCCAGAATGCTCTTCGGAGATGCCTATCAAGTGTTCAACGACGAGAACGGGAAGTAGATGACGAGAGCGGGAAGTTAGCCTAGAGGGAGAGCGGCGAAACCAGAACTAGATGAGAGGGAGGACGGAGACGAGGACGAGGAGGAGAAAGAGGGTTGAAGGGGTTTGCTGCGGGTGCTTCCGTGCTGCCGCTGCGTCGACTGCCATCGTCGTCTACTCTTCTTAAATGAGAAATCATCGGCTGTTTGGGATGTCTTGCCAAATATATAGAGATAGATAAGATGGCGGAGGAAGTAGATGCAAGCAAGAGAAAAAGGAAAACACAAAAATATTCACTGTTGAAATAAAAATATTTGAATATAATAAAAAATTATTATGAAATACTTTTTCCCATATAAAAAAACATTAGAAATATTCCGTAAAAAAATATTGGACTATGTTTGTTGCCGTATCAAGAGTAAAAAAAACAATAAAAAATAATTATTAAATAAAAAAGACATATATATGTAAAGATTCTTTGGGGACCAGACAATAACAAAAGACTACATGATCTGTGACTGTGAGCTTCAAATTGGTGTACCTAATTCATGTATATATATACACATCTATATATATATATATATATATATATATATATATATAGGGACATATGGGAAATAAAGTTAGGCAATGAGCTTTGAGGACAATAAAGAAATCATTTTTGCAATCTTATTGTGTATGATAATTTTACAACGATAAATATTTTAAATTTATGAAGGAAAATTAAGGAGAAAAAATCTTATTTTTTTTAGAAAGGAATCTGTTCATTTTCCACTTTCCATTTGCCAAAACCCCGCGTTAATGCATTTTATGCCTTTTTATAAGGAGGAAAATTATTTGAATTCAATAGGAAATATAGAGAGAGAAATCTTGAATAAAATATTCCTCATTATTTAATCTCCACCAAAGATTATAAAATATTTTTTTATAAATTTTTATATTAAGTGGTAAATGTTTTATTCTATAAATTGACGCTTATCTATATTAATATTACTATTTATAACTTATAATATTAGTGTTTATATGTAATTGGATAAATAATATGTTATTTGAGTAATTTATATCCATATAAATATTTAAAATAATTTTATATAATACTAACTATGTAAGTTCTCATCAGGCTTGATTCTTTAAAGTTAAAAACCGTCAATACTAATAATAGTAGTAATGTTTAATCATTTAATTATTATTATAAAATCATTCATTTTAGACGAAATATATTTAATATGACATTAGTTGTAATTCTTAAATATTTATCGGTAAATATTGTTAATAGTTGTTATCAATAAATATAATAAATGCCGTATCAGAATTCTAGGAGATGTAAAACTCAAGCCTGAAAATTAATTAATGATGAATAATTATATTTATTGGATAAATACAGGTCCTGCTAAAAAAAATGTTGCTTATCAAAGAAGCAATAGATATGAAAAATTTGCACCCAAAAGAAGTATCAAAACAAAAGATGGGAAATCACCTAATTATGGAAAGAAAACGTTCACAACAATATATTATCATTTATTATATTTTTATTGTATATATAAATATTAACGAAGGTTTACTGTCTACATAATTATCTCCTAAATAATTAAATTAAAAAAAATACTTCATCAAAGAGGCAATAGACATGAAACATTTGCACCAAAAAAAAGAATCAAAACAAAAGATGGGAAATCATCTTTTCTGGAAAGAAAATGTTCATAACTTGATATTAGCATTTATGATGTTTTTAATTATATATATATATATATATATATATATATTAACCAAGGTTTACTGTCTACATAATTATCTCCTAAATCATTAAATTGAGAAAGATCGTTTATTCCGTATATTATTTCCTTCCAAGAGAAATTACAGGTGTGAATGTAAATTTAAATAAATGTCTGTCTGACTTTATTCACTTTTCGTATTTTGTCTTCTTCGAACTTTATTTTGTAATTATACTGTCCTCAAATATTTTATTTCACTAATAGTCCTTTTGATCGGGTTTGATTTATTTTGCACACGTGGTTCACTTTTAAAATATGAAATAAATATAAAATAATACAATAGTATTAAAATAATAATCTAATAGTTAAAA
The DNA here is from genome assembly GCA_030549335.1 of Pontederia crassipes. NCBI lineage: Eukaryota > Viridiplantae > Streptophyta > Magnoliopsida > Commelinales > Pontederiaceae > Pontederia > Pontederia crassipes. Next base: position 12,203,811 of record CM060183.1, read on the forward strand.
AAAAAAGAAGGCCCCCTCTTCCTCAGGTGGCCTCATCGACACCGGAGTTAGAGGAGGACATCGCCCCCTAGCTCGCACCACCTCCTTTTCCCTCTCCCTCCGGTGCCTGCACCAACGATGGCGAGAGTTGGAGCTGCCCCCTACTTTCAGGATCGACGAAGTCGTCAGGGGGAGAAGGGGAGGGGAGCCGGCCCCTCATCTTTTTTTTATTTTTTAATTTCTTAACTATTTATATTATTATTGATTTCATGTTAGATTATTTTTTAAAATTTACTTTATATTCTAAAATGGTGACACTTGTGCAAAATAACTGATAACGGACTATACGCGACCAAAAGAGGCATTGTGAAATAAGTTAATGGTTGAAGGATGATATAGTTATAATGTAAAGTTGGAAAACAGAGTTTAAAAAGATGGTAAAATTGGAAGGTACTTCTTGGAATTTGCTCAATCATTCATAAATGCATTATTAATTTAATCAACAGATGAAGCGTTTTGATTAAAAAAAAAACAATCACATAAATGAAGGAAATCACTATTGAATGTTGATGCAGCTGTCAATCCACAGTATAGCTTCTAAAATATCCACCGTTGATTAAACAAGCACTGGTCTTTATTTAAGCATTACTCGATGTCCATATCTTTGCGTTCGATTCCACTATTCAAAAATATTTTACTGACAAAAAAAAGAGGCGATAATAATATTTGATGGCCTCAAGAATATTCACTTCCTTCTTGCCGTGGTTGAATGGAGAATTTAACACATCAAAGATACAAATAGAAAATACAAAAAATTTTAGACTATGTTTAGATTTGAGAACTAAAGTTCTCCCAAGTTATGGACAAGTTTAGATTTGACACTTTTATGTTGACCAAGTGTTTGGTGAAATGTTCTTATGGACGAAAATTTCAGAAACTTTGGACGACAAAGAGTTCTTAGAAGCAGAACTTTCAAATTAAGGACAAGAATTTTAGTTCTGACCCATGCACTTTTTGCTATTTATTTGGCAAAATTTCGTCAAGTTATGGACGAAATGTCCTATTCAAAAATCTTTTCGAAATGATAGACCCAATATCACTAGAGGAGCTTAATACTTGTGTCAAATCATTCTGTGCCTACAACTTTGATCATTTAAATTATTTTTTATTTAATAATAATAATACTAATAATAATAATAACATTCTGCTCATGCATCAAATAATTGAGATGTTGTATTTTATTTTTACTCGCGACTTAAAAAAAATGGTCTTATCTATATTATATTAAAAGCAAAGAAGTTTGCAAGGAGAAATTGACATTTGACAAAAGTAGAAGCTGACATGTGTTCATGTATTTGGCACTTTAAATTCAACTCCTAATTTGAATGTGCCATTAGATAATTAATATAATTTAACTATATTATAAACTAAAAATTATTGAATAGTTACGATAACTATATAATTTTATTACGCATAAGGTTATATAGTAACTATAATATATTGTAACAATCTAGCTATCTATACTTACTATATTTAAAGCAAAATCTTGACACATAGATGTGGTTGACATGTGTCTCTCTAATATGCTAGATCTAATTAAATATCAATTTTTATACTGATTGTTTAGTTAAAAAGTAATTAGAAGATTATTGAGTAATTAATTATGACAAATAATAGAGACAACATTAACAATACAATAATACTTAAAATAGAAATATTTTTTTAATTTTAAAATAGAAAAAATATTATAATTGAAGTCATTATATGCCTAAAATATTTTGATCCTTTACAAATTTTTTAAAATATTATATATCTATATGTATACAATATTAAATGCTCATAAAATATTAATTTGTAACTAATTTTTTAAATGATTAATTATGTTGGTTATAAGATATCAATTAGAGAATTGGACGACAATTATTCATAACTATATAATAATAATTTATTTGGTTCCATAAATAATGAAATAGAATTAACAAGAAAAAGCAAAATTGATTTATTGAGCGGTTCACTTACGATTTTAAACTTAAGCAACCTTCGTGCTTAATTAGTTATAATAACCAAATTTAAATCTTATAAATAGCAAAGAATGTCTTCATCATTCACGGATGCCTCACGGACATTTTAATATTAGAAACACTTGCATCACTTGGTTTTTTATCTTTGGAATTGGCTTATCTTTTTTTTCTGTGATTATATTGATATGAGAAGAGTATCCTCATATTTATATGATCATGGAAAAAAAAAGGGGTAAGAATTAGTTTAAATGATATCTATCTTATCAATGATGTTAGAAGGGATATCATCCTGGCATGAATGTGTCATGATAAGAAGTAGATTTTATGAGTAGTCGATTATGTGATAGCAATAAGTTTTAGCAATGATTATGAAGTTTTAGCATACGAGTAGTCGATTTTATAAGTTTTATTATTATTATTCACGTGATATCAACTAACATTATTATTATTATTATTTAAAAAATGTTATCAATATTAAATATATTTAAGTACCAGTAGATAAAGAATACATAAATAATTATAAATAATATATTCAGAAAATTAATTATATTTATTATTAGTATTTTTATTTTATCATATGAAAATTTATTATTAAAATTATTTTAATAATTATCTTCTCTCCGTGCATCGCACGGGTATTATACTAGTTCATTTAAATGGACAGACTCCTTTCATTCTAAAATCTTCAAGTATGATGTTAATTTGGATCAATTGACTTATATCACTCACTTTCCTTTGTTTTTGAAATTTCCAAGTGTCTGGAGAACAAATCCAAGCCTATGATTCAGTAATTGACCATTCTTTATTAGGTCCATTTGGATCGAATTGTGTTAATAGTACGAAGTAAAAGCGGCATCACACTTCTTTAAGCATTATTCGTTGTCCATATTTCAAGACACATCTCTGAATTAATTCATTTTTTATCACGAGTCTGAATTGATTAATAATTTCTATCATTTATAAGAAGAATATCCATATAAATTTTTAAAATATTTGAACAAAAAATAACTTGAAATATAATTTTTTATTTTTATTTAATAAAATTTTACGTCGTCTTAAGATTCTGTGTATAACTTCTAAATCCTAACAGATCTCAGTCCTATCAAACTTGAACAATCCGATTATATTTTGGTACGGATAATAGCTTATAATTCAACAACTCGAAATCTAACTAAATGGCATGTAATATTAATATAAATAAAATAAGTTTTATTATATGGTTATTTTAGTGAGAATTATCGTTATTGTCATTTACTTTAATCAATTGCATACTTACTATCATATGTATTAAAAGATTGCTGGGTTTTTTTAAAAAAAAAATTTGAAAACTACACGAAAGAAGTCATAGAAATCAAATCAAATGATTGGATCCAAAATTAAATATGACGGAGACGGGTAAGATTCAATTGTTTATTTAATCGTTATTAATTTGAAGATTGACTCCGATTAATCTATCAAGAAATAATGGGTTCCTTTTTTTCTTTTTCCAAGCATCCATGACTCGATACTCATGGAAAATAATTAAATGAAGAAGAATGAGAGAAACAGGAATCCCACGTCCATGTCATTAGAGTGTTCTTTAGTAATCATTTTTTCGATTTGATTATTATCATTATGATTATTATTATTATTATTTTAGTTTAACAAGTATTAATTAATATCTCTACAACGAAAGGGGAGAGAGAAAGCTAAGATGTTGGAGTCGGACACGCGAGAATTAGAGCGAGAAAGCTGAGCGGAGGACACCTTTTCTTTGTGCCGAAAGCACCGAATGATAGGTCATATGGACAGATGTATTGGGTGGCGCCGATTGTGTTGTGCACGTACATGCACCTTTCTATATAGATGATGATGGCGATGCATGGTGATAGATAAATGATGGGGTTCTTGAGTGGTGGTGGTGGGTGATGATCTAACTTATGTGTGGCAGAAATTTGCCACACAAATTACATTCGACATAAAGAGAATGGCTACATATTGTTTAATACAAGAGTATTTGCATTTAATATATATATATATATATATATATATATATATATATACACACACTAATGTAACAAAATTTGTCACCCCAACCCAACAAATTTGCTGAGCTTTTAAGTGATTTTGTGGTGGTGACGGAGAGCTCGGGCGGTGTTGTTCTCATCAGGGCAGGCATGCATAATAGACAAGTGAACAAGTCCAATAAATTGGAGCTGACAGCTTTCATGTGATTCGCAATATTGTTATAGTTGGCATGCCCTTGGTCGGTCAATTGGGGTAAAAGCTAATGAGCTAATGGTCCTAACTGATTATATATATTACTATATGGATATAATGGGGTTCTCCCGCATTACAAGGGGGAGGACCACCCTCCTTCCATTCGTGCTCGTCACATGGAGATCTGACAGAAGCGATTTTTTTTTCCAGTTCAAGCTCATTTTTTTCTTTTTTTTTGCGCATTTTTTTCAGTTCATGTTCGGCAACGGCGGCGACAACGACCTCACAGCGGCAGCAAGCGGCAGCGGCGACGACCTCGCAGTGGCAGCAAGCGGTGACGGGCGGCAATGATGTCGTTTGGAAGAGGTCAGAACACGCTATGAAGATGACGACGATGAGAGTCACTTCGCTGGGAAGACAAGGGTCATGTGGCAGGGGAACGATGACGGTCGGGCTAAACAATGAGGGTCTCGCGTCGGGACGATGAGGCAAGAATGACGATGGTTTGTGCGGCGTGGAGGGGAAGATTTCGCTCAGCGGGGTGGCGGGGATGACGACGGACGCGCGGTGGGGCGGCAGAACGAAGAGGGTCACGCGCTGGGGATGCCGATGGTTCACGCGGCGCGGCGGGGATGAACGACCCTTCGCTGGGAAGACGACAGGCGGGCGGCAGGGACGCCGATGGTGGGACGGCGGGGACGACGAGGGGGAAGATTTCTAAGGCAGAAAAGACAAACGGTATTTTATCCTTGAACCGGCAAAAGAAAAAGCGCCCGTCAAATTGATGCCCATTAATATATCCTTACTATAGTGGTATTAAAAATTTTTGCCGTCATCGTCATCATCATCTCTCTCATCATGTCTCTCTCTGTGGATTATGTTCTATATATCTCTGTTAGATTGAAACCTTTATTATATTTTCAATTCATATTACAACGAAGAAAAAGTTTCATGCAAGATAAAATAGAAAAAATGTTACCTACCCTTATTTAAAGGGAAAAAAGAGTTTTACAAGATATTGAATGTTGAAAAGAGATTAAGAATGATTCATCCAAACTTTCTTGGATGTGATGATACTAGTTTTTAAAGAAGGATAATTGAATTTTTAATCTTCTCGCTCTTCAAGCTTCAAAATTTTGTCACTAAAAATTATTCATCGAAGCCAATATATGTTCTTTTAATAATTTTGACATTTAAGATATTATTAAAAATGGATTTAAAAGATAAAAAACGATTATTAATAGTGGTTTTAGTTTTCTTCCACTTTTTTAATGTGGCGAGTTTTAAGTCTCGATTCTAAAGTGTTTGACTTTAAAGCTAAAAATATTTTTTAATATTCATTAGATTCTCATGGAATAAATTTTATTTCAATAAAATTCGTCAAAAGTTATTATTTTGATATTAGATCCATGGACCTCGCTGTGTAATTGGAAAGCATTATTATTTTGATATGAACAAAGCAAGAATGGAAATGTTATAACAAATTATGTTATGAAAAGAATAATCCCACTTAAACAACATCCACCTTTGATCTAAACTTTTGGTTAACAAAAAAATGTGGATGATGAGCTATCATTAAACTCTTTTTAGGGTTTAATATTTGTATTGCTCATTTTTTATCCATCATTCATCGTGAATCGGACGATGATGAATAAGGGTATGATGATGCTACCTTTTTTTCCTCTTTTTATTGTTCTAATTATAATAATGATGATATATTACTTTTGATACGCATAAAGAATTTATTTCTATTGTTCAAAAGCAGTTCCTATATAGATTTCTATAGAAAATTAAAAGAACATATATTATATTATATATAGAGGTAAACAAATCCAAATTCAGGATCGGGACCATCCCTATCCTAACCAGATTGGCCTGGGATCCAATTGTCATAATAATTAAAAAACTTAAATGTAACTATAAAATAATATTTAATACTATTATATAGATATAATAATTACAAATTAAGTTACATAAGTAATAATATAATTATAATGTATGTTTAATATATATAATAAAATACATTTTTATTAAAATAAAAATAAATATAATATTTTAAATAACTTAATATAATAATATAATATATAAACACGGTCGGGACAAGTTTGAGTTTTTATAACCCAGGCCCGGTAGAATGAGACTCGGTCATGGCCCCATCGAGAAAAAATTTGAGAATTTCAAGCGCCGAGTCGACTGACTCGACCCCATCCATGCTCACCCCTATATATAACACAGCGGTAGTGAAGCAGCGACGACGGGGGTGAAGCCATGGCGGCGGTGCAGCAGCGGCAGGGGAGAAAGAGGGCAGCGGTGGCGGTCAAGCAGCAATAGGGGGTTTGTTGGGTTCATGAGGGGGGACGCGACGGCAGAACGCGGCGATAGAACATGGCGGCAGTGGCGGAAGAACGCGGTGGTCGAACATGGCGGCAGAACGCGGCGGCGGAATGCAGCGACAGAATGTAGCGGCGGCAACAAAATGCAGCGGCAGAGTCTGATCTTTGGTTGGAGGTGCAGATCGTTCACACGAAGGGGAAAAGCGAAGGGGGAAGAAGGGCTTCGTGGGTAGGAAGGTAAGAACCGGCAAAAAAAAAGAAGAAAATGTTCAAGCGCTTCGATTTCATCCTTCCATCTTGTTAGTGCGCGATCCAAGGGCTGAGATCTCACGGTTGTAAGTTGCAACCAATTTTTTTGGTTGCATCCAACTTAAATTAATATATATATGTATATATATATATATATATATATAATTTTCTCAAAAAGTAGGGCGACCGAGCGAGAGACGTCACAAAGGGGGTTTCCTATGAGAAAGGGCGATAAGTCATTAGTGGTTATATAAGTGATGAGTTGTTTTGATCTTAGTCGTTGATCCAAAATAAATGGTAAGGATTTGGGCGTACCATTTATTTTGGATCAAAACAACTCGTCACTTATATAACTGCTAATCAAAGACTTATCGCCCTTTCAATTATTGTTCAATCGCTTCTCTAGCCGGTCACATAAATTCGACTGGTTAGTCAACTTCTGTAAGATGTGTTCATTTGTTAATCTTACACATGTATATACATCACTTGAAAGTTTATTATTAACTTTTCAACCAATTTTATTTGTTATCATCAAAATATGTGAACAATATTCGGCATTCACACAAAAAGTCCTATAATCATCAAGTTCTTCTACTAAGGTGAATTTTTTTCACCATACAATATTCTTTTGCCTAGTAGAATCATACAAATTGAATTCTTATTTATTTTACAATTTTTATTCCTGCTATAAAAGATGAGCTATTAAATCTTTTAAATTTGTATATATGTATACATATATATGGAAGCAAATAATGAATATTAAATATGAAATATATTGTAAGAATAAAATCAAGGTAGCGAAAGAAAAAGAGGAAGCACGTGGTCATAAGCAAATATATAACTCATGAAGAAAAAAAAGATTGAAAGGCTTTACGAAAAAACAAAGAGAAGAGGAGTGTAGAAATATGACAATCGTGTCATATTCTTTGTTTAAATTTTTTCTATTGTTCTTCATTATTCATATGCATCGTGTTTCTCGACTTTTTTCTTCCATCTCAATAACTGTCCCTTCCATTTACCCTTCTTTTATATCTCTATCCTTTTATTGATCTCTAATCATATTATTATATATGAAAACCAATTTTTAAAAATACTCCCTTATAAATTATTATCTCTTTTTCTATGCATCTTTATGCTCATATTAATATTTGCATTTAAGACTTATTTTAAATGTACAAATTCATGTTCATTTAACTTACATTGAACTTAAAAATGATCTTATAATTGCTTATTTAATTTCCTAAATTTTCTTGTTTTATTGGTAAAATATGATATTTTTTATCAGTCAGACCAATTTAAGTTTAATCAATGTTCTATACCTCAATCTTAAATCTGTATAAACGTTCATCACCAAATAATGAATATTTTTTTTATTGCATCAGGAAAATAAGAAAGATCAATTGAAAATATTTATCAAATATGATATCTCTATTTTATATGTGCGTATTTTATGATCAATTTAATCCTTATTTAATATATCAATAAAAATAACATTAATAAATAGTATAATATGTTATATTAATAAAATATTTTAAAGTTGCTCATAGCGGGTTTCTAGTTTTATACTAATATGAACCTTTTGAGTATCTAGAAAATATGGAAGCTTTTAAAATTATCAAAATTAATTTTGTAGTGAAATAAAAAGGTTTTGAAAAGGAAAGGGAAAAAGGAAAGAATTTAAATGAAGAAAATAAAACAAATGATGCTAGTTGAAGGAAATGGAAATATATTAAGAGGATAATAAAATTATAAAATAGAAGAGGGTTATAGATGGAAAGTGTATAAAATATTACTATAATTGTTTGCTGAAAATAAATTTAGATTATTATATTAGTAATAATATATTTAATAAAATAAAATAACTATTCTAAACTAGCATCCAATAAGAAATAATAATAATTAACTTTGTATTTGATAATTTATATATTATACTTAGCAAACAATTATAAATAATAATAATATTCCCATTGGATCATGACTCACTTAGCATACTAGTCCAACTCCCCATCCAGTTTTTACAATATTGCTTATTAGTCAATATTGCTTCGAGAGATAAGGCACACCTCTCTTCCTAATGAAGCTAATTTTTTCTCTCGTTCAAGAGATAAGATTTGGAACTTCTTTTATATAGGAGCTATCTCAGTATTTTTTTAAATAAAATACTTCTCTCTTTTACAATGTTAATCTCACAAGAGAAGAGGAGAGAAAGAAGAGAAAACTTAAAATGAAAACTTCAAAGAATGATCTTCTTTTATAACTTGAAGTTTTTCTTCAAAGCTTGGATGGATGCATTTGTTTTTAGCTTTGACACTCTTTTATAGGCTTCAACAAGTGAGAAAATCGTCCAAACATCATTTCACAATTTTCTCCTTCAAAATTGATCGTTATTGTTCATTTGACTCGGAGGTCGGTCGACCGCATATATGAACTGATCGACCAGTACACTTTCTTTTATAAAAAATATGATCGTTGGCGATTTCTGCATTGTCTGGTCGACCTGTGTTCCGAACCGATCGATCGATACTTCGACCGGTACAGTCTCGACATTCTGTTTGTTGAAATTAAGCATTTTTTGCACTGACCGGTCGACTTATGTTCTGAACCGATCGATCCGTGTTCCTGATCGATCGATCGATGTTTCAGTCGGCAGGTTGACCGTCCTGCACTATTTTAAGCATAACTTTTTGCACAGTTATTCAAATGAGATGATATTTTATTCTGTGAAAAGCTAACAAAATTCTCTACAAATTAATATTTATGATTAATCCAAAATCTAATAGGATCATAGTTAATTATTTAATCAAAGTGTAGTGCATAAAATTATCCATTTTTCTTTAAACTTTTTTAACATTTTAACTTTAATCTTTCGAGGATTATATCATCAAAATATAATTTTATATGTCATTAAAACTTAGATCTAACAATTTCTTTCATCTCAATAACTGTCCCTTCCATTTACCCTTCTTTTATATCTCTATCCTTTTATTGATCTCTAATCATATTATTATATACGAAAACCTATTTTTAATAAATACTCCCTTATAAATTATAATATCCTTTTCTGTGCATCTTTACGCTCATATTAATATTTTCGTTTAAGACTTATTTTATATGAACAAATTCATGTTCATTTAACTTACATTGAACTTAAAAATGATCTTACAATTGCTTATTTAATTTCGTAAATTTTCTTTTTCTATTGAGAAAATATGATATTTTTTTATCAGGACCAATTTAAGTTTAATCAATGTTCTATCTCAATCTTAAACTGGTATAAACATTCATCACCAAATAATGAATATTTTTATTGCATCAGGAAAATAAGAAAGATAAATTGAAAATATTTATCAAATATGATATCTATATTTTATATGTATGTATTTTATGATCAATTTAATCCTTATTTAATATATCAATAAAAATAACATTAATAAATAGTATAATATGTTAAATTAATAAAATATTTTAAAGTTGCTCATAGCGAGTTTCCTAGTTTTATACTAATATGAACCTTTTGAGTATCTAGACTAAGTACTTTGTAGCCTTAGACATGGAATAACCAATGAAAATGTAAGGGACTTCCCTTTATTAAATTACTTGTTGCTAATGTAACATAAACAACCAAACACTTTCAAATGGTTTAAATCTAACTCCTTCCCAAAAAGAAATTCATTAGCAGAAATGTTAGAAACATGAGTGGAATCCTATTAATAATATGAACAAGACCTTTAACTTTGTTCAAGAATTGGATTATTTATTTATAGTATTCCTTTGTGAAAATAAAACCTATCTTTTGTGAACTTTTAGCAACATTAGAATTTCTAGCATCTTATTGACCCCAAAAAATCACTAGGACGAGAACTTATTTGATTCTTTCCTTTATTAAACTTGCAATGAGAAGGAAATTCAACAACTCTATAGAACTAGCTTTTTTATGTTCAACCTTTTTGCATCGATCACACACAATCATATTTTCTTTTTTTTTGGTTTATTATTATTGAATTGAGGGTTTGCTCCAAAGAAGTTATATATTGATCACTACTATTCACAATAATTTTCATTTGTCTATGTTCTTCTTCAACTAATAGACCATACCCATGGTTTATATTTAAGGAGGCAGGCTCATTAGAAGAATTTGAGTACTTATATGAGCAAAATTATCATTCAGAAATTACTGTCGATATAGATGTTGTAGAGTAGGCTTTCATGCTATATAAAATTTAGATTCCCAAGGTTTTCCTTGAGTTGAAGCATAGGCATCTCTTAAACATAAACAAGAAGGAATGAATATAGGGAAGAACACTTTTTTTCTCTTATTTTTATTGATCTTAATGAAAGATACATTGAACCAAATTGCAAGCGCTTCTTCCCTTCTATTTGTATTCATCCATAACATTATATGAGTATGCAAAGGCTTCTCCTCTAAACTTCTAGAAACCATACATCATCTCATTCAATATGAAACTACAATGAAGACAATATAAATAATCATAAAGATTGCTAAAGAAAAATAAAACAACTTCCTCTTCTCCAGTTACACAACAACTTCAAATAGTAACAACAAATTTCACATAGCAACTTCAACTTCCATTGTCAATATATAGTTCCACATGAAAATTATTATCAATGTAGCCACAAGAGCCAAAGATATTTGATAATTAACTTTGGATTATTATTAATGAAAATTCATCTCAATTTCTTCCAAATAATCACAATCCTATCGATGCAACTCTCTCTCGCCTCATTTTTCTCGACATGGCCACCATTGCAGAGGATGTGGCTGCTATCGAGGAGGTACGAGGCTAGGGGAATAATCTCAGAGTTTAAACTCCAATGAAGTTTGGTAAACAAAAAAAATAGAATATTTGTAATAAAATATATTTCTTATTAGGATGAGCATGACTATATCTTTTAGTCCCAATGTTGTAAGGTCCAACCCGGATTGGCTGACGAGTCATGTCGGATCGATCAAACTGATTATACATCCGTGTAATAGTAAATTAATATAAAATATTAAAATAATATACAATCAACATAAATAATAGTTCAAGTCAACTAATATATTTACTAATCATAACCAATACTTATTGAAATAAACAATTGTCAAAATCAAATAAAATCTCATAAAAAGTCAACATTAAGTTTTAATATTTTACTAATTTATGATTTTAAGGTCCTATTTGAATTCACGAATCCATTGAATTTTGTTTTGAATGATTAATAATATGACACCAAATTGAGTTTTGATTGAACTTAACTTGGTCAAATCGGGTCAATCACCTATCCAAAATTTGAGTGACATATGGCTCATTTTTAAGCTCCAAACATCGGTCTGATTAGCCCGACTGTGTTTCAGAACATTAATGTTTTGTCATGATATGATCATTACTAATTTTATGGTATTTATAAATCACCATATATTGAGGATGATTCATTAATCTTGTTGACTGGGTGGTTCTAAGCCCATGATATGCATTGTCTATTGATTAGTTTGGATTGTATTAAAAAATTACTTTTGTGTTACGTGTTTAATTGGGGTTCGGATACTCAGAAGTTCCTCATGTCTACATTTTAATTTTTTATTATGGATCTTATGGTTTCATTGAATGAATGAGCAATGGTTATAGCTTATCAACTCTATGGATTTATCATCTCATGTGCAAAAATTATGCCTGCTTGTTTGAGTTAGTTTAGTGGTATTTTCAATTTGGTTGTCTTATAATAGTTCTCTTTCATGTTGTACAATATAACCTTACATGCTTAGTTAAATCTTTTGTGTTCATGGTTGGTAATAATGTATTATGTATTAGTTTAATTTAGATTTATTATGATGTCTTTGCCTTATGCATAGATCCATAATATTGTAACAATAAGTAGTGTCCTTCGCATGCGATATGTTCCTTTTAATATACTCAACATGTTATCATCATCACATTATACTTAGGTGTTAAATGAACATTAATTTGACACTTATAAGTTAATATGTTTCTCAAAATCCTAAATCCCTAGATTTATTGATGTGATGGGTGTGTTCTTGGATGTGTTATTGATGTAAATCCATGAACTTAAATTCATTATAACCTAATAATTTTATTATGAAATTGAGAAATTATGAAAACCCTTTAAATTAAAAGCCTATATGGATTGAACAATCAAACTATTGATCAAAAGTTCAAAAAAGGGCACTATGATTGGACAAGTGGCCGATTCATCCAAAAATATAAGCACAAACCCTCGTATATGCAACCAGACTGAACTTGAAGTCTGACTTTGAACTCTGAACGTCTAGATGGCTTGGTATTGTGTTAAGCAAATATGGGCATACTCCCAACCAAGATCGGATGTCTTGGTGTTCTAACTAGATGATAAAAACTCAATCAAACTATTCTAGTGGTAGGAAATATTGAACGTCCGACTTCTATATTGGATGCTCGAAATAGTTTAAGTGTTTAACATACTACATGAGAATCAAATATCTAAAATGAAGTTCAGATGTCCAAAACATCATACGCGTGTCACCTGACATCCAAAATATGCCAAATGGAATTGTTCATGTACTTCAATGTTTTTTATTCATCTATTATTAATATGGAAATATTGAACGTCCGACTTCTATATTGGATGCTCGAAATCGTTCAAGTGTTTAACATACTACATGAGAATCAAATATCTAAAATGAAGTTTGGATGTCCAAAACTTCATATGTTTGTCACCTGACATCCAAAATATGCCAAATGGAATTGTTCATGTACTTCAATGTTTTTTTTATTCATCTATTGTTAATATATTATGAATCAATGATTGATAATTATATTACTGATTTAAAGTGTTGCGTACTTCCTCATAATCCTAATATAATCCAAATGATCCTAAAGATAGACACCTGACTAATATGACAATAGATGAAATAAACTAATTGACATCAAGTGAAGACAAATGCATTTCCATTTTCATTTTTCATTAACAAGAGTTTTCATTTACATTGAATGATGCATCATTTCCTCAAAAAAGGGCACCCATTGTAGTCTATCTACCACTAGTTATTAGCATGAGCCTCAATTCTTTGCATGACATATCATATAATAAGTGGAGAGCTCTACCAATCATATATTAATATAAAAAGTTCAAAGGTAACTTCTATTTATAAAAGTAAAACCATCTATTGATCTAACTAAAGTCATCAAACCCATCGAACATTAAATGCTTACTTGTTTGGTTATTAAAGATCACAAATCCCATTGATTATTGATGCATTATATAGATGCAGCTTAGTATTATTGTTTTATTTATTGTGACAAAAATTGCTTCATGTCACATAATACATAATTTAATTGATTACATGTTTTATGTGATATGGGATTCTATTCATTGTTATTGTTTATCACAAGATTTTCAAAACCTTAGACAAGAGGACAACCCTTGCACTTGAGTCCTATATACGAGCACACGTCAATGATAGGTGAAAATTAGTGTGCGGGTGATGATGATAGGAGAACTTGACACATGGATTATTAGGGTATGCTTGCTGTCATGTATTAGCTTTTTTTATGAAGCCATGAGTTGTAATAAGGATGTAACTCTACCATTCCTATACATATGAAATTTGTTTACTTTCTTACACTATTGGATTCCACATTAATTATTATTATCTTTCATTTTATTTCATATTATTTTATTGATAATTTTTATGTGTCACTTTCATTGATCGACTTTATTGATAACTTAGTCAAAATACAATATTGTGTACCATCTCCAAAGTTATCTTTCCATGTGAGAAAAGTTGTTTTGAGAAGTCATACAAGATAGTTATGCAGATATTTAGCAAACTACTAGCAAAGTTTACCAAATAGTTGACAAGGATGTGGTAATGAATTTTGTGAGTATAGATATGATGTATATTATTTAGGTCATTTCAATACGTTTACACACATATATTCTATTTTCTACTAATTATCGTACTAAAAAATACAATGAAAAAAATAATGATGAGTCTGAAATGTGTGTAAATTCTAAAGCACCTTCTGGGATATTTAACTAAAATATAATTTTTGCAAGGGAGTTAGTTCTCGATTTCAAATTTGTAGAAAACTTTTATGAAATTTTGACAGACAATTTGAAGCAATATCATTTATATATTATATATTAAAAGTATGATTTTTACATCCAAAATGGGAATGAAAAATACAAAATATAAACCTTTAACAGTAAGGGATGGGAATAACTCATTAGTAATATTTTAATAGTTAGATGATACTCGAGCAAATAGTTTGCATCGGATGCTAGTCCGGTCTGATTGCTTTTAAAACTGAAAATCCAAGAAAAATAGGATAAAACAGGAAAAAGGGGAAAACCGAATTGAATTAGTAATCATGTTCAATCGTGTTTGATTTTGTTTTTAAAATACCTTAGAAGGAAGTATATTTTAAATATGGGAATATCTATAGAGAATATGGAAGCTTTTAAAATTATCAAATTTAATTTTATAATGAAATAAAAAGGTTTTGAAAAGGAAAGGAAAAAAGGAAAGAATTTAAATGAAAAAAAAATAAAACAAATTATCCTAGTTGAAGGAAATGAAAATATATTAAGAGGATAATAAAATTATAAAATAGAAGAGGGTTATAGATGGAAAGTATAATTTTTTGTTGAAAATAAATTTAGATGATTATATTAGTAATAATATATTTAGTAAAATAAAATTGCTATTTTAAACTAGCATCTAGTAATAAATAATAATAATTAACTTTGTATTTGATAATTTATATATTATACTTAGCAAACAATTATAAATAATAATATTCCCATTGGATCATGACTCACTTAGCATACTAGTCCAATTTCCCATCCGGTCTTTACAATATTGCTTATCAGTCACAATTGATAGAGCGGTCAATTGCAATCATCCTTGTTCATTTCTACCATTTTTCTCCTTTCTTTTTAACTTTTATCCTTTTTTTTTCCTGATCAATCATGACCATGTGCCATCTGCATGCCGAAGTGTGACTTTTCCACAAAGCTTTTTGGATGTCGAAGTGCCATGCACAATATGCTCGTATACCATGAGTTTAAACATCACTTGCATGTCTAGTGTGCGCGCGAGCCGAGAAAGAGAGAGAGATGACACTGTATCTCTTTCTTTCTTTTTTTTTTTGTCTGAAATTCTTTCGAGATCCCATTCATTATGGTGCAGCAAAGAAACATTTACAAGTAAGAAAGCCCCCCTCCCAAAAGCAGGAAGAAAAGGAAAAAAAAAAAAGAGGGAAACCTAAAAGCAACTAATAGTTGAAAAGTCGAAGAGGAAGCACTCGGCAGCTTCTCAAGTTCGACCCTTATATCATATATTCTGTGCATGTATACAATCTTTCGACCAAAAAAAAAGAGACCACTTCGTCCTCTCTCTCTCTCTCTCTCTCTCTCTCTCTCTCTCTCTGCATGCTTGTTTGACTTCAATGCACCAGTGCAAAGAAGTGAATTGGAATTCCACTACTAGTTAATGCGTACATCACGAGGATCATGTAATAATCTCCTCCGGCGACGTTGTAAACCTCGTCCGCTTCTGCAAGTGTCAAAATAATTCGATTTACGTGCGCATCACTTAATTGACAATTACATATAATTAATGCAACTATAAATTAAATCGAAGTGTGGTGTAGTATTTGATAGGAATACGCAATTCACATTACAATTCTATTTTAGTTTAGTCAAAATGATTCGATTTAGGTATATATCTATTTGTTTCTGCTAAACGAGGGGCATGTAATGCATGAACATTAACCGATTCCTATGTGAATGCCAAGAACATAATTTTGGTTCTAGTCCATCTTTGTTTGGTTATATAATTGGTCAGGTCCGAGTTGGAATTTTAAGGACACACGTCGATTAAGATCAATTGACCGGGCCTTCTAGGAGGAAGAACATGTGGATTTGAACTACGATTAATTAGGACAACTTGAATAAATTAGTGATGAGTTATGTTAACTAGGATGGTTTCAAGATTCCTTAATTCTTGGGTGTCATTAAATAATTGTAAACTAAATCTCAAATGTGTGAATTGTATATTTCAAATTAAATTTGACATTTATTTGGCATACACACAAAAAAAAAAACATTTCAAGATCTTAGTGGACGTGCACGAACAATTAATAACAATGTATCAATTGTATACCCACAAGTTGCATGTGAACATGCGACCATGACTCCTAGGTAGATAAGCATCTGTTATTTTTTGGTTGGCCAAAATTATAAGTCAATCAAATCCGGATATAAGTAATTTTAGAGAATAAGAATGTTTAGTAAATCATATTTTCTACTCTAAGTTGTAAGATTCACAATCTATGTATTAAAAAAACAAGTAGGGTCATAAATCATTTTATCAAAGCACCTAACTTACTATTATAATTAATCTTCAAGATTTCTAAATATCTTAACATATAAAAATATACATATGATTTTTTAAAATTATAAATATACTTTATCAATTATTTTATTCATCATCATCTGCCTAAGTACGTAATTACTTATTTTTAAATGTCAGTTTCCACACCTAGTGTTTATAAGTACTTGCTAAGATTTTATCAATTATTCAAACCAATGGGAGCTTAGCCATTGATAATTAATGCTTAGCATTA
This sequence comes from Pontederia crassipes, assembly GCA_030549335.1. NCBI lineage: Eukaryota > Viridiplantae > Streptophyta > Magnoliopsida > Commelinales > Pontederiaceae > Pontederia > Pontederia crassipes. Next base: position 12,221,220 of record CM060183.1, read on the forward strand.
ATATGCTATCAAAGACACTCTTAGGCGACTCCAATTGACATCCATCAAAATAGATGGCATGGTCACTAATAAATACTTAAGAATAGTAAATTAGCCCCCCACGAACTAGAAAATGTTAACATATATGTTCCTCTTAATTGCATGGCTGTCCGTTCAACATGTTGTAATATGCTCAACTTGATGGAGATATTAGGCCAAAAGGAAATTAATGAAGTACTATTAAACACAGATAAACTACTCAATTGGTCAATTAAGACAAATTACAGTATTAGGTTGAACTAATTGTAATTATCCTTCTATATATGATGGTGTATATATATTGTAGCATAAATGGTCGAATAAGCTTATAATAGAGGGAATTAAGATGCCCAAAAGGATTTGCACTAAGTTTTGAGTTATAGATATGACAAAGATTATATATGGGACCCTCCAAGTACAAGGCAAAACTAGTAATTAGCAATCATCCACAATTAATTGACGTGAGCCTAACAAGCCAATTGAGACGTCCAACTTGGAGGCATCCTAAACGCCACGCCAACTATAACAATGTCATCCTTTTGTCCAACACTATCTAACTTATTTTTTTCTTCTTCCATATGGTTATATATGACAAAGATTAACAGTTCACACTCTACATGGTTTACTTTGCACTAAATGCGAAACACGGCACCAAATAAATAATAATTTTTTATTCTATCAGTTTGACTACTTAAGCCATCAGCGACCATTTTTGACGTCTCACTACTTTTCTTTGGGGTAAAAATTTTGACGTTTCACTTTTCTTTTTTTTTTTTTTAAAAAAAGAAAGGAGTCCAAAATGCATCTACCAAATATTCAGATTTTTCATATTAAGAACATAAAATTAAATTAATTCAAATCTCTCTGACAACACTATTGTGATTCAGAAAATTATTATTCTTCCTTTGTTTATATTTAGACATTTTTTTATCTTTATCTAACAGAATAGATTGATCATAGTGTACAATATTTTACAGTTAATTAATCCTTGAATTGCTACATATTTAAATTGTTAATTTAGCGTTAATTAATTAAATAAATTGGTTTAAATTCGTTTCTATTGTTCTTTTTTTTACTTAATTAACGAGCAATTTTTAGAATAAGGAAAGGATAGGAATCAAGTCAAGCTCAAAGGGCAAGAAGGTGAACAGCGACGTCGCGTACCTCCTTCCGGCCGGCCCGGACGGGCGCCGTCGACGGTTCCGGCGACCTCGGAGCGCTGGCGCCGCCGTCCTTGGGGGCGCAGAGCTCCATGATCCTCTGCGCGGCCTCGGCAGCGTCCTTGCTCTCCTGCACCACCTTCTCCACCTGGGACTTGGGCAGACGCATGCGGAGACGGACCACCCCGTCCTTATTCCCCTCCTCCGCGGCGCCCGTCGACGCCTGCGGGGACGACGACGACGTGGACGTGGACGTGGACGTCGAAGCCTCGGGGGCGCCGGGGGGCTGCTTGGACGAGAGGAGGGCGATGTCGGACATGGTGCGGCGGGCGAGCATGAGGCTCTCCAGCCGCTCCTTGGCGCTCACGTGGAGCGCGCCGGACCAGGCACGCCGGGGGTTCCGCTGGTCCGGCACCCTGGGGAGCTCGACGAGGAAGTAGAGCCTGCCGGGCTTGAGCGGGGCGTCGGGGGCGAGCGGCTTGGCGCCGACGCCCAGCTCCTTCACCTCCTCCGACTCCAGGAGCGTGTAGCCCGGGTGGTCCTGCAGGACTCCGGCGGCCCTCACCGGCGGCTTCACCTTGAGCGTGGTGCCGTCCACCTTCATGACCTTCACCACCTTCTTCTTCCCCCCTAAACTGTTACCCATAACTACGTACGCACGTGTAACGTGTTCCTCCCTCTCTCTCTCTCTCTCTCTCTCTCCTCTTCTTCTTCTGCTTGCAATTGCTCTTCTCTTTTGTTCTTGGATGCAGCTGTTGCTTGTGGTTGATCCCTTTTTGGCAGCGTGGAGATGGAGTTACTTGTGAAGTGGAGAGAGAGAGAGAGAGAGGAGAGGGAGGGAGGAAGGGGAAATATAGAGGAGAGAGAAACGGCGCACTCATTGGAAGTCAAAGAAAGATGGCAAAGATGGGATTGGGCCTTCTGGAAGGTGTTATGTTATGTTATTTATATCGGATGGCTTAATTTTATATACCCAAAATATGCACCACGTCGTTGTTTCATTCGATATGCATCCTGGTCTTTTTATTGTGGTAGTTGCACGGAGTACACGACGACCGGATCGCGTTAATAAGAATTTATCACCAAATGTTTCAAATTCTTATGGAATTAAAAAAGTTTTGTTTATCCTTTTTGAGTTGAGTCAGGTCAGGTTTGTATTAACCAGGTAGGTGCATCAGATGCGTAGTCAATTAATCTTCTAACCATTTTTCTCTTAACCATGACAGTTTCAGAGTTCTTTACCTGGACATATTCTGATGAACAACGAATCGATATGAATCCAAACTTTTCAAACAGAGGAAAGTGGAATTGACGATCTTATGAAATTAAATTAATTCTGAAGAACTCTGTGTTGCAGGACAAATTTTCAGATGGAGACAGAGCAAGTAGAGCCTTTTGAGGTATATAATTTCCAGCAAAAAGACATGTCAATACTTTCTCTCTCTCTCTCTCTCAAATACATGGATATTGTTCGATGGGTACATAGGGGGGTCAAAGTTGCATGCGACAATTCCCCTTGCAGTCGTGGACCGACTAATGCGAACTTACAAAAGTCTCACTGCGTTTTCCTTCACACGACTTTGAATGCTTTAATTATATAGATGTTATGATATTTTTTTAAAAAAAATTGAAATGAGTAGTAATATTGATTTTGTAGTAGAAAAGGGATCGATAAGGAGTACCATGAGATGTGTATTTGCACGACCGGGATGTCGAAAAGATTGAGAATTTTCTTACTCCAATTATCCACACCAAGTCTTCCTGAGTATTAGTGCAAATTTTGCATAATGAAGAATCGCCACTAATTAGGAGTGTCCCGACCGCGAATAAACCCGCGGGTTGGTGGATTCTTTTAAGAGGCAAATCTGACCTAATTCGACCCGAGGTCAAGTCGGGTGGTTGGATTATTCGGCCACCATTTTTTTAAAAAAATTCTTATTATTTTTATATTATTTAATATAAAAATATTATTTAATCTTTATTTTAAAGTATAAATTAAGTTTTCCAAATATTTAAATATTATTTTCACACTTAAAACATTTTATTTTAATATGTTTTAATATTTTAAATTAAATATAGGCTTAAAATTAATTAAAAATGTAAAAAATAAATAAATGGTCGGGTCGAGTCCATTCGGGTAGGGATTTTCCAATCCGTACCCGACCCGACCCGACCCGACCACCCTTTGGATCAGGGTCGGGTTCGTCTCGACAGTGACGTGACCTGTGGGTCGGGTCATCAACCCGGTGAGCACTCCTACCACTAATGATTATTAGTGTCATTACACTACAAGAAATAGGAGGATTAGTCTGTAATTTTCCCTAAAACCGTCGAAAATAATTTTTTCGACAGAAGCGGAAACGTCCGAAAATCGCTCGTCGCAAATCATTTCTGACGGTTGGAAAAAAAATGCTGGAAATATCGACGGTCACGACGACCGCCGAAGTTTTCGACGATTTCATCGACCGCCGCAAATATCGGCGGTTGCTACTGCCGAAAATTTCGGCGGTCATCGCACGACCGTCAAAGTTTTGACGGTCAAAATTATCGCAAAGAATTTTTAAAATATAAAAGAAATTAGCCGGCCGACGGCCGGATTCGGCCGCCAGGTGGTGGCGGCTGAATCCGGACACCCGCGGTCGGATCCGGACGCTTGTGTTCGGATCCGGCCGCTGGCGGCCGGATCCGAACGTCCAGCGGCCGATCCGGCCATTGGGGGTCCGATCCGGCCGCTGACGGTTTGGACTATCGCAAATTATATTAATAAAATATTTATCATATTATATTATTATACATTTATCGATAATTACGATAGTCGAAAATTGCGGCGGATGGAAATCCATCAAAAATATCGACGTTCCTAATCATCAAAAAATAAAATAATAATATAACAAATTACATAATTTATTATTTTCATTTTCGACGGTTGTAACCGTCGGAAATTGCGATGGATGGATATCCGTCGAAAATATCGACATTCCTAATCATCAAAAAATAAAATAATAATATAACAAATTACATAATTTATTATTGTCATTTCTGACGGTTGCAACCGTCGAAAAATTCGTCGAAAATATTTTCGTCGCAAAGTCCATCACAAATTGCGACGGATTTCGAACCGTCGAAAATTATCCGTCGGAAAATCGCGATTTTCTTATAGTGTTAGTGCATATCATGAATCATTAAATATCATGAATGACAGTCGAATGTCATTTATGCATCATAAATGGCTTTAATTTCCCCTCATGGGCGTTTTGACATATATGATTAAACTCTAAAATTCAACCCGAACATTTCGGATTGATGATTGAGCCATTCGATTGAACTGAATAATATAAGTTAAAAAATATTAAATATTTTTTTGTCATATTTTTAATTCTTTGTAAAATATGTAATAAATAAATAAATTAAAATATATTTTAAATTGAAAATAATGATGATATCATATTAATACATGTAAATGCTCATAATAACTAGTATAACTAATAATAATCTAATATTTAATAATTTGTTAGTTATGATGATGATGATGATAGTAATTGTAATTATAAATTTTCCTTTTATTTCTGGTGCCGTTCCACAAATTTTCATTTATTCTATATTTTATTTGTGGAAACTTGCAAAGGATGGATATGGAAAGAAGATTAAAAAAACATTAGTTTATCCTTTGAATGTGAATTATCATACCCTCTCATTCAATGTGAATTATCATACCTAATTTGGATTGTTAGGCATCCAAATTGCTTATAAGTTAACAAGATATGGATCTAAATAATATCATGCTATAAGTTTTCATTTGGTATGCTTATGCTTGACATGTGTTATGGCTTACTTGTTAACACACTAAGCATTATTGCTTATGAGATTATGATTTTTTTCTTTATGTTAATTCTCGTAGGTTGTGATTAGTCTGTATGGCTTGTGTTGATACATGTGTGGTTTTAGAGCTCGGATGACGGTATGCTCATGGATAAGTCTTATGTTGTCTTATATGGTGTAGTACTATTGTTCATGTAAGCTTAGTTCATTTATAAGGCTATGTGACTTGTGATATATAGAAGAGACATGTCGATTTCGGAAGGAGATTTTAACCACGTGATGATGATTGAATTTCGAAGTGTTACACCAAAATTTCACAATATCATAATAGATTAAACAATCATAATTTAATTCTATTTTTAGAGTATCGTTAACCTGAATAATTGACAGAGCTAAAAAAATCACAATTAGATCATGTGGCTAATTAATTGAACTAATAAACTATTTACATAAAAAAATTGTACTACCTCTTTTAAGGGGTAGCATCATCAAATCATCATCCGATTCATTATGGACGGTGGATAAAAAAATTGTCTAATAGTTGATCCACAGTCCATTATGAATCAGATGGTGTTTAATAGGTGTATGATGATTCTACCAGTAGCACAAACATTAAACCCATTTACTTATCGTAAAATTGTAATAATTATAATAATTGAAGAAGATTTAACATGTAGGCTCATATGTACATAGTCTTTCAATTGTTCGACGACTTTGCAACCCACCAACCAATAATAAACTATCCTTCCATAGTTGAATTATCTTTTTTGTCTTCTTGTCCATAGGAGGGAGCACAGTTGGCTTTTACTTGATGAAACTTGCTACTGTGCTTCAATTGTCTTTTCTCTCTCTCTTTTTCATTTCTTTTTGCTAACCCACTTTTTTCACAGCATAAGAAACATGCATAATGTATAAGGTACAAAAAGAAAAAAAGAATGAAATTTATATCTCTTTGATTATTAGAGATTTGGCCTCAGCGAATGAATTATTTAAGACTTCAGTTTATTCTTGTGGAACCTTGCGTTAGTGTGGGTAGGGTCATGCACCAATTCGGATTTGTGTATATAAATAATGAGTAAGCATGCAACTTGAACATGAAAATTATTTCATACATGAATCCATATTGATGTGTAAAATTATGTTACGTGTCCCTTTCTTTCTCCTTATGTATAACAAAAATGAAATGATATTAGCTTTAATGATACAAGTCATTTGAACTTAATTCTAAACTTGAACCCTGGCAAGTATACTTTGGAGAGATGCTATTAGAGAATAAAAATGTAATTCAATAATTGTAAATTGTAAATCATCAAATGCCGAATTCGATTTTTACAAATACATATGAGTTGTATAATTTGTAATAGAAAAAGAATACTATCAATCTTAAAATATTAAAAGGAAGATATTTGTGGAGCATGATATTGGTGACGTCCAACCAATGAATTTGTATAATTGCATAACTGTGTATTTAAAGATCTTATATGTGACAGTGGAATTTGGCTAAAACTTTATTTATGTTTTTTTTACTTTCTTAGAAATGCCATATCTTATTTTGTGCAGAATTTTCATGTTTTGATTTGTACAGAAGTTTAGAGTACTTCAGAACTTATAAATATGGGGTTATAAGTTCATATCATAAGTAATCCAATTACGTATTTTGAATCACATGTCTGGATCATGAAGTTAAGAGGTTTTTCAAATATCTTATTTGTTGGGAACACTACAACAAAATTATGTTTTAGAGACTAATATTTTAGGGACTAATTATATTTAGTACTTAAAATATAAGTATTAGAGACTAATGTGATAGTAGTCCCAAATTTCATACCCATTCAAAGTTAAAATTTCATTTATAGTCATTTAAAGATTGACCATTGTATTAGGACAACAACAACAACAACAACAACAACAAAACCTTATCCCACTAGGTGGAGTCGGCTACATAGATCATACGATGTCATTCCGCTCTATTAGTAACCAAACCTTTCGGTATATTATTCACCAATACATCTTGCTCTATTAGTTCGTCAAGTGTCCGCATTGACCTCTCTCTCCCTCTTTTAATCGGACTCCATATTATTTGATCTACTCTTCTTACTGACGTATCTAATGGTCTTCTCTGGAATTGTATTAGGACTAATGAAAAAATTTTGGTCACCAAGAACTTTTAATGACCAGCTTGTAAGGATCATGGGGGACCAAGATATTTTGATCCCAAAAAGTATTAAAGACCAAAATTGAAGTTTAAGGGACTAATGTGTTTGATCCCTAAAAAGATTTTCCGGTGTAGTGGAATGGAACATTGAGGATCGACGAATAATTAAAAAAATGAAGTAGATAAAATAAAGAGAAGATGAACACAGATATTTAACATAGTATAACCTTCTTTATCATTGTAAATAAGAGGGAAATGTTCAGGGGGAAAGAAAATTGTCGCAAGAAGAAATTCACTGTGAGCAAAAAAGAGTATATCATGATAAAATCCTAACCCTCATATCGTGATAAAATCCTAACGGTCCAAGCCCTTCGCTTTCATCAGAGATTCTTACTTTTTCTTTTTCTTGTTTTTTTTCTTACACAATTTTGGGTACAAAGTATATAATTTAAGGCACATCAACATTATTCTAATAATTAATATCAGTTCCTACTTCCTTCTCCTACCATGAGTTCTGATAATACAATGAACTTTTAAATCATCATGTCCGAACACTTATCGGCTAATGCTTTTTTTTTATCATTTGGTGCTTGTTGTGCATGTTGTTGTACTACACCTCCACTCTATATCATGCTTCATAAGTTAGTAATATTGATATTATGTAAACATCTTGGCGAGAGATCAAGGGACCATCTAACCATACCATTGATTGGCTAGTTATGAGGTTATCTCCCTAAAAGAGCCACAATAATTCAGAGATTGCAAAGATCTTTAACTAGTTGGATGGTGAAATCAAGAATCATGCGAGTTTTTGCTAATAAGAAACTACCATCCGAGTTTCATAAGGGTGCACACTAAAAGAAAAAGTCAAATTTCTGATAGTCTCATCCGTTGTAAATAACAAAAAATTTGTCTAAAAACCAAGTTATTGATGAATTTTTTGACGAAAATGAACCGTTCGAAAATTGCAAATACTTTCTGACGAGCTACAACTATCCGTCGGAACTTCCCACCATTGTAACCGTCGAAAATTCCCACGGTCACAACCATGGAAATTTCGACGGCTAACGCCATCATGGAAAGTTCCCACAGTTCAAACCGTCGAAACTTCCCATAGTTACGACCGTTGAAACTTTCAATAGTTGCAACCGTCAGAACTTCTCACGATTCGGATCCGTCGGAAGTTTTGGCAATTGCAATCATCGAAACTTCCCTAATTAAAAAAAGCAAGACTACGTAAAAAAGTGAAATTTTAATAATAAAAAGTAAAATTTCAACAAAAAAGTGAAAAATCAATATTCTCTAATGAAATACAATATTTCAAAATTTTAATATTCAAATAAAAATGAAATTTGAATTATTTCAAAAAAATCTAAAAGAAATACAAATTTTCCTAATGATCATCGTCATCTTGGCCATGCATCATCTGACGCATCATTGTCTTTATTTCTTTCCATTGAACCTTAGCATTTGTCATTGTTGCTGCTCAAACTCTTGTTGAACCTCTTGTCGGACTTTTGATAATCATTGTTCCCACATGTTATTGAAACGTCATTGCACATCTTGACTTAGATAATCAGATATTGATTTACGACCATATCCAATATCGCTTGACTAATGGATGATCCGATATTGTAGATGTGCCCCTTCTTCACGCCGACATGATCCCTCCATAGTTGTCGAGAGGTCAAGGTGTCACCCCCTCCTGCGTGGCTTGTGTAATATGCTCGGCTTCTTTTATTTTGTAACTCTACCGAAGTTTATGAAGTGACATTTGTTAATACAATACGTTATGAAGTGACATTTGTTAATATAAGAAATTATGAATGTATAGCCTTACGTATGTATCCTGAGCAAATGATGAAATCCATTCTTTATTTTTCTTTTGATGTTTTTTGAGAAAAATCTCATCTTCAATGAGTGTTTTACCTGTCTCTTTTTCCTGCAATTAAGACCAAAGTTTGAATATTATTTTCATTAAAAATAATTAAATAAAACTACAAAGTCATAAATGCTTTACCATTCTTTTTGCAATTATGGACGTAGATATACAACCACCAACATGCAGTAAGCTCCCTGGTCGAATTCCCGATTTGTGTTAGCTTTTTCACATGTTGATTTTTATGCCTTAGTGGCCACTTACCTAACAACTCAGCCCAAACAGTTTCAAAAATCCATTTGGGTTGTTCTCCTGTAGCTCATGCATCTAATAGCATAGATGACAATCGTCTCGAGCACTTAGAATTAAATACCTTCCACATTTGCTCCACCACACGCCAGCCTTTGTAGAAAGATATAATAATACTATCATAACAATGACAATTGATAACAACAACATTCACAAAAACAACTTATGACAATATAAACATGAAATTCTCTAAATAACATTTGTCTCGTAGCATAAGGAATTTTCCTCTATGTAAGTCATGCATGAGTATATCTCTGCCAAATTACCTTAGTACAAGCAGATGCAATAGATTTTGATGACAGAAACTTGTAAAAACATGCATGTATACTTATTGGCTAGAAATGTATAGTTACACACTCGTTCATGTCACTTACCCAGTATTATCATTTGACTGAAAATATGCCTTAAATTGATGTCTTGATGTAGAAGCATCGGTGGGAACTTTCGGCATTTGTGTCTCCATGTCAGTAATGCCAAACAATGGAGTGGCCTCTGATGAATCATCATCAAAAGAAGGTTTCGGTATAGCCTATTTTTCCACTATGCGAATGCCCAAAGGTCTAGGTGGTCTACCTCCATCTCCATCTCTAGATGGAGTGGCCTTCTCTTTTCTCTTACCTTTTCCTTTACCAAAATGAAGCATCTACATGGGAATAATTTTAATTATTAACAACACTAATACCATAATTGCATCACATTAACATTAAATTCGGCCACATCTTCTATCACATCTTCAGAAAGTGAACCGTACATATAACTCGAGAACCAAATTCTAATATCCAGATGTGCTTTTGTAAAAGTTTTTTTTTCTTTGAAGCTGAAATTTTGTGGACAATAAAAAGAAATACTCATGAAGAGGGTAAAGAATACGGATGTGATTCATCCTTGTCAATCAATCGTTGGTCCAATGATTCGCATGGATGCATAAAAACTATGTTTCAAACCATTTCAAGAAGCATAAATTAAATATATTCTACCATAACAAAGTGATAGAATTTAATGATGTAACATTATAAAACAAAGTACAAGATCACGTCTTTTGAAGATGATTTACTCATCACTATCAGAATTGTTATTTGATTCATATTCATCTTCATCGTCATGATGTACTTTCATAATTACCTTTATTGATATTGTCATCATCATTTTCTTCTTCATCATTTATGTCAACATTGTCGAATTCATCAAATATATGTTCTTCATCCCATAGATCTTCATTCTTTACTATGGGCACGCCACCCGCTGGTAGTATCGATGAGGTCTTCATGCCTTCAAAAGTTTTTACAGTTGGGGTCATGGGACCTTCTAACAATTGTCGATCCATCGAAAGTTCCGATAATTGAGGCCGTCAGAAATAAATACCACGACAACATTCTCATATCATATATTATGGATATATTATAATATAATATAATAATATAACATTGCACTAATTATTATAATATAAAATATTTTTTTGAATTTCGACAGCTCGAGCCATTGGAAACCTTAATACATAACGTTATATTAAATTTCAAAATATATTATGTTAATTTCAAATTCTGACGACCTAAATTGTTAGAACTTTTGACGTAAATGTATCTATTTTGAAAGTTCCGAAGACCTAGGCCGTCGAAATAATTATAATATTATATAACAAGCATCAATAGATCGATCAAATATCTTGATATAATATATTAAATTTGAATTTTGACTGTTGCCATCAAAACTTTTGACTGATAGGTATCCATTGTAAGAAAATACACATCGGAAATTTCGATGATTTGACGTCTATCGGAAGTTTTGACAAGTGGCACCGTCGGAATTGTTTCTCTCTTTTGTTCTGAAGGATTTGCCCAACCGTCACAAAATTCTTCAGAAATTCCGAAGGATTTACCTCCCTCGGAAATAATCCGTCAGAAATTCAGCTTACCTTTTTTTGTAGTGACATGCCTCAAATTAAATTAAGATTAACATGATGATTAATTCACTTAACAAAATGAACGCACATAAAATTAAAACTAGTGTCCCACGACATCGAACATACGTAATGGGCGTCGTCAATGATAACTTCGTCATAAAATCCGGTCCCTGCAATCCGACCTTTTGTTTGGTTTGCATGACACCTAAACAATTAAATCAAGAGGAGGCCAAGTGTAAATTAAGTCAAGGTGAATGATAATAATTGAATCGACAATTTCCTAATAGATTAGTGGACCGTCTCAAATTGTCAAATTTTTTTCAAAAAATCTCCTATTTTGTATAATGTCACAAAAAAATACTATTATCACTTCAATTTATTATATAAGAGTAGAAATGTCCAACCCTAATAAAAAATGATATTAATACTTTTGCACTGAGACTATATATATATATATAATCTTAAATCGGATGGAAAAAGGAAAAAAAGATTGGACCTTGAAATAAATAAAATATATAAACAATCTAAACAAGAGCTGGAAACGCAGATGTATATATAAACATGAGGGGCCACTCTTTCCACCAACCGCATGCGGTCTTGGCAACGGTGTGAACCCTCGTGCGGCTACTCGGACTCAGCGTCTCCTCGTAGAACTCTCTCTCTCTCTCTCTCTCTCTCTCTCCTGTGGTCACCTGTTCGTCATGCATGTGTCATTTGTTCTATAAAGATAATAATTTGTTTTTTTAATTATCTTTTTAAACTCGAAATAAATAAATAAATAAATAAAAGACGAGTGTGATTTGATCACTCATGGCCAAGTCCAACTCGAAAAGGTGGCATACGCCATACGTCGTGGCCATTTTCCTCAACAATGACATGTGACGCAGAGAGCGATAGCGAGAGCAGTAAATTATGTCTGGAAAAAAAAAACAAAGTAATGATGTAAAAATTGAAACTTGAAATTAATTAATTGCGCCTTTCTTCTTTTCATTATTGACTATTGTATTGAGGAAGCAAAATACGGGTATCAATGAATGGGACTGGTGTATATAGTTTGCATTGAAATTTAATAAAATAATATATAATTTGTGAAGTAACCTTTTTCAATCTCGTAGAAGTTACACATCCAATTAGTGGAAGAGTAAGTCGAAGAAGATCTATTGCAAGGCACGTGAATAGAACTTTGAACTTAGGTAATTATTGATATTTGAATTTCTAATTTGTCTTTGTGTGTCTTTTGTAATTAGCGATATTGCTTTCTTCTAGGCACCATTTGACACGATAACTAAGATTCAGAACTTGATTTATTTTTCGTAAATTCTGTCAAACACTTGAATTGACGGAAATTTGAAAAGTTCCCATCAATTTTGATCACATGACACAAATGGAGAGCGTTCTAACGAGAACTCTCACGGAGAGAGAGAGAATTTTCATTTTTTATTTACTTTTTTCCTTATTTACTTTTAATTCTTTATTATATTTTAATTAGTAAAATACTATTAATTACTATTTAATGTTAATATTATTCCTTAAACTATTTTATATTATCTTAAATAATAATCAATTATAATATTTTATTTATTAATATATTATCATTCAACTTATAAAATAATTTCTTTTAACTTAATATAAGTATTTTGGAAAATTATAATATTAATAACATATGGAAAAAATAAATTATAATATTATCGGTTTTCATAAATTATAATATTAATAAGTTTTTATAAATTATAATATTAATATAAATATTTTCATAAATTATAACTAAATAAAGACATGATATTTTAATTTAATATAATTTTATATCTCATAAAATAATAAATTATTTCTTTAATTCTTATTTTTTATCCAAACGTCTACTAAAATTTATCTACCAAATTAACTTTTCAAATTTTTATCATTATATTTTTCATTTAAACACCAAACTTAAATTTTTTTTATCAAATCGATTAGTTCTAATGGAACTAAAAATTTTCATGTCTGCCCTAGTAAAATAAACATAAAATCTTATGTGTAATTATAATATTATTTTATAGTAGTAGTTTATTCGTGATCCTCAAATCGGGCCCATTAACAAGGAGCCCAAACAGACCCGTGACAAACAATTTATGGAATAATTAAATATGTTTTTACCCAGTAATTTTCTTAATAAGTTAGTAAAAATTTAATGTGGCACTTGAAGGCCGAACGTTTTTTTTTTCACAAGGACTTGAAATGTGTGGCCCTAGAACTCGTTTGATAGCTTTTCTGACTAATATAAAATATATTTATTTTATACGAAGGCATTATTGCTAATTGTGTGCCTCATAAGCAAAATTGAGCTTGCGAATGCATTATGCTTCATGTCTATTTTGATTAATTTTCATAAAATGATGCTTGACATCCTTTTTTTAATTTTTGAAAGATAAAAACAAGGTTTGTCGTGATTTTACATTATTTTGCTAACGCATTTTTTTTTTGTTTCAGGATTTATTCTAATATTTATTACGATTAAACTTATTTTCAATCTTTATAACTTCTCCTTACAAATAATTTAAGATTGTAGAGTTCGTATACTATTACACTGTTTTCGTTTTTGTAACAATTCTTTTTTATACAATTTTGCTAATTATTGAAACTAATAGTTGCACCCATCGCCTAATCAAATTTTCTTATAATGGGTTTATGATAAAATTAAATCCAGCCCGCACGTATGTCAGGAGGACACATTGAGAAAACTCATATAATATGACTTCACTCAATGATATTTGCAGGCTCCAATTCTCTTCACATGCAACAAAAAATTGTTCAACATTTTTTTGCAAAAGGTTATAAAGTCTTTATCTAAATAACTAAATCTACTAATATACATTTGTAGGCGTTGGTTACTATTTTGTCTTTTTAAATATCATAATTTTTAGTTTTTCACATGCGTTGTTGTTAAGCTTTATCATTGGGGCTTTGTCCTTTCCATAAGAATAGTTATTTCTCTTCAATTCAGTTATAAAATTATTGTTTTCATCTTTTATATATATGTTATTTTATCAAACTGGTATCAGTAGCAAATATCTCAAAACAGTGAAGAGTAAATAATCTCAACTTCACTATAGCCCCATTTGACATAATATTAGTGCTTAGAATGGGGTCTTATTCCTGTATTTTTATTCAAACGGCTTTGAGTTTAGCATGTGGGTCGCATGCATAACGATTGCATGAACAAAAATTTTATGAGAGCAAGTTGTTCGATGGCCCAGCACGAACAACGTGTTCCAGGTGGATTAAACTAGTAGGAGAATATGTTGGATTATTTTATATTTGTTTTAAAATTTAAAACCTTTATTCAAACATGTCAATGACTTTTCAAACCCCGATCAATCAACTAACCTAGATCTTGATCCTAGCTACTTTCTATGAACTGAATCATAGAGGTAACAATTCTCAAAGCTCAAGCTTGTATTTGTTCAACGTGAAGAACAAACTTCATGATGTAGGAAAAAGAAGATAATATTTTAATAGTTATTGTTATTATATTTATTTTTTTAGATTAGTTAGAATCTATTAGTTAGTATTGTTATCTTTTAAATTAGTTTAGATTTGATTGTAAAATACCTATAAATATGCATGAACACTTTTGTTATATAGTTCAATTATTTCATAAACCTGTGTGGTTTTATTTTTTGGTGGATTCCGAGTCTCGATGGATTTCGAGTTTATTAAGCTATTGATGGTGCTTTGAACTATCAACCTCTTTTAGGATTCGTCCGAAAGTTGTAATCTCCTCTACTTTACGATCCCTCGCTGCGTCAAGTGGTATCAGAACATTCGAGGAGATTTACCTCTTCGTTATGGTACTCGCCTTCTCCCCCATCATCCATTTATTATTTTATTTTTTTTATTTTAATTTTTTTATCATTCATAACTTATTCATCCTTTATTTTTGTTTTCTCCTCTTTGTTATCTCCGATTTGTTGCGTCCTTATCATTCTTTTTCTTTCTCTCTCATGATTTGTTAGTTTATCTATCTTATTTTGTTATTTTAACTAACAACATGAGGATAGAACCACCATCATTTAATGGTTATTTTCATGTTGATGTATTTTTATATTGGATTTCTAAAGTTGATCACTTATTTGATTATTGGGATATTCCAGAATCTCAACAAGTCAAATTAGTGGTCAACAAATTTTCAAATATAACTTTATCATGGTGAAAAGATAAGAAGCGCATTCGAGCTTATCATGAAAAATCACCTATCCAGACATGACAAAAGTTGAAGAAATTACTTATCCAACACTTTTTGCCATCATCGTATCATTATCTTATTTTTTAGTAGTCAAATAAGTCTCAACAAGATAAGCAAAATTTAATGCAAGAAGCTCAAATTCATTTGGAGAATATCAAGAATTCAATTGAGAAGCTTCAACAACGATTGGATAACATAATCAATAAAGTTCCCCAAACTCTATCAGAATTTGTGCAATCTTGTGAAAATCAATTATCTTTAAAAGTTGTGTCTGATCGACAATTGAAGAATTACAAGAAACTACTCAAAATATCAGGATCTACCAAAATACTAAAGAGTTTGTTCAAGAAAGATTTGCTTCAAATTCTTCAAGTTGATATGAGATGCGCCAAAGTTTTTGTCAGCACCAAAGATTTTAAATTTTTGCAGATTACATTTTCATGCCAAGTTTTGAGAACAATGTATTTGGTACTGCTATACAATATACTTGGCTTAAATGACTTATCTGATGAGTTGAGAAAGAAAATTAGACCGTTGCGAGATATCAAGCGTGAACCTCCAGATTCAATTTTTTTAGAGTTCGAGGTCGAACTCTTTTGAAGAAAGGGAGACTAATGTAAGAGAAAGAAGATAATATTTTAGTAGTTATTGTTGTTATATTTATCTTTTTAGATTAGTTAGAATCTATTAGTTAGTATTGTTATCTTTTAAATTAGTTTAGATTTAATTGTAAAATGCCTATAAATAGGCATGAACACTTTTGTTATATAGTTCAATTATTTCATAAACATGTATGGTTTTATTTCTCGGTGGATTCCGAATTTATCAAGCTATTGATGGTGCTTTAAACCATCAACCTCTTTCGGGATTCGTCCGAAAGTTGTAATCTCCTCCACTTTGCGATCCCTCGCTGCGTCACTTCATTTCTCTCCATAAAAAAATCTATGGTGCATGTAGAAATTGATGAGGTGGATATTCCATGGCCGACGGAAATCCTTCTCGACGGCCTCAAACAAAAATAGCCTTTTCCAAATTTGAAGGAGAAAAAGTTTTTCAATTATTACCAAACGTCGGATGATATCAAATTGGATATCACAACTATGTACCTTAAAGGGGATGTATTAGACCTCTTTGTATGGGTTAATAATGAACAAACTCTCCTATATTACAAGGAATTGCCGAAAGTGTTGTAGAAAATTATTGTCCTGAGTTCTTGAACATCTTTGTAAAACTCACCAAATGGGTACCATTCAAGAGTATTGCCAAGAATTTGTGGCTGGACAAAACATTGCTTACTTGGGGTCTCCTTGACTTGAAGGAGGAACTAAAGGCAAATGTCCAAATCAACAAGTCAAGGATGATATATAAATTTAGATTTGAAACTTGAGATCAAGTCTTTTCCAAAAATCCAATAGTAATGGAATGCATAATATCAATGCCTCGTGTCCCAACCTGGCTCCACGGTGAGTATTTCTCTTTAGGAAAGTAATCCCTGCTCATCCACCTTCGATGTTGCATTCATGGGATGAGGAATGCAACCCTTGCTTGGCAAGGGGGCAACGCTTCATATGCGTAAGAAAGTTTGCTCCTAGAAATCATTGCAGAAGTCTTTCCTTCTCTCTGATAAAAGAACATTAAGATAGAAGAAGATTTGCCTTCAGACTTTTGATGTATCTCTCCATGCTATTTTCGGAAGAACTAATGACATGACAATTGGACAGAGACAAGTACTTATACTTGTGGATAGTGGCTCAATGCACAATTTTGTTGTCGAGTCGATCGTGGAAGAATTGCAACCACCTATCCAATAGATCCCATCCTTTGGTGTCCATATTATAAACGGGCATCGTTCACTATAACCATATATGTAAGAATATTAGCATACAAGCTTCTAACATTATCATTAATCGAGATTCATATCCCTTCTTAACTAGTGGCATAGATGTGGAAGTCGACATTAATTGATTGGCCTCACTTGGTATAGTCCAAGTGATGCAGATCTTGCTGCATATTTGATGAAGAAATCCTATAATAACTAACTCCTAGTATTTTAAATTTAATGTCTATTTAGTTTCTTTTTTCATCACTTTTCCTTTCTATTTTAGTTTGTTATGGATATTATCAGGAATTAGTTGAAACTGGCGATCTTAAAAGAACTCTATAAAATACTATCCTGGATGAAATAAAGCAATTTTTATTTTGTGCTAAAAAATACTATCCTTTTCTGAGTTCACCTTTTGTGCGAATTTAACCTTGGGACTCTTTCCAAGGCGCTGGCGGAGTCCAAAGTTGATTCTTGCTGTTTGAACCCACATCATAGACTCTTCCCAAATGTTCTCGCCTGAGCGATGTCTCAACATGCCATATAAGTTATAGATTTTGTTCTAATCTTGTTGTAAGTATTCTATTGTGTCACCAAGCTAATTGGAAGAAAATGCTTATGACATTCAATTGGCAAGGAAAGAGATACAAGATGCAAAGTGTATATCCAACAAGAGAAACCAAAGCTGCACTATAAATTTTTAGCAAGTTGCAAAACAGTGCAAGTGACCAATTGATATTCCCAACTACTTTGCAAACTATTTCACACCTAATTATGTGTATTTTCTAAACCTACGACCTTAATTCCTTTTCGATTTCATTCACATTTCATTAACCTTTTACCAAATGACAAAACAATCCCCCCTCCCTTGCAACTTCGCCCTTATTGTTACCCACATTACCAAAAAGTAGAAATATAAAATCAAGTTAAAACTTCAATGAATTTAAACTACATATGCTCAAGTTCAAACCTTTTTCCTAGTCTTGCTCTTTTAATCATAAAAAAGATACACTTGAAGACTTTGCATTGATTTTAAAATTCTTAATCTAATCACCATACCTAACAAATATCCTATCCCTAATATAGATAAGTTACATGGAATTTTATCTTTATTTATATTAATCTTCAATTTGGTTACGATCAAATTCAACTGCAGCATGAACACATGCCAAAGACGAGCTTCTAAATACATTCTGGGCACTAAAAATTCAGTATTATTCCCTTTGTCCTAAAAAATGCTCCATCCACATTCCAATCCAGCATGAATGATCTTTTTAGATCTTATTTACATACATGAATTCTTATTTTCTCTAATAGCATTATAATCTATAGCAAAAATCTACAACAACAGGAACAACATCTCAAGCTAACCCTTAATCTACTATGCACTAATTCCTTTTATGCATACCAAAGGATGTTCTTTTTGCCAACCAAAATGAAATTTCTTGATCACATAATTTCAAAATGTATTAGAGTGGAGTTTATCTACAACTGTGAAGGAATTGTAAGGATTCCTTGGTTTGACATACTACTATCGCAAATTTGTTCAAAATTGTAGAGTTGTTGCTCATCTTCTCACAGATCTTACGTAGATAAACTCCTTTTGGAGCTCCAAAGCTGATGATGATTTTCACCAGCTAAAAAATGTCATACTACTATTTCGTTATTACATTTGCATGATTTTACTTAATCTTTTTGGCAGAATGTGATGCCTAATCTTAAGGAGAAGTCACTATTCTACTACAATTAGAACATCCATATGTTATTGCAGTAAGGGAAATTTTCTTTCTCCAACGAGATTAAATCTCCCTATGATTGTAATTTGCTTGGTTTAGTTCTTGCTTTATAGAAATGGAAGCATTATCTATTGGGCTGACAATTTTTAGTTAAAACTAATCATTGCAATCTTAAGTAATAAAATAATTTCTATAATAGAACAATAACGGCCATTAATCAAATGATTACTCTTTTATTTCACTATCATCTCAAGGCTGGAAGTGAAAATTAAGGAACAAATGTTTTGTCTAAGGGCCCTCAACATGCTGATTTTCTAACTCTAGCCATGTTAATATAATTGGATTTTAATTCTTTGAAGGAAGCACTAGCAATTGACACAAGAACTAGAGATGTCATCAATAAAGTTCCAACATCTCCACTAGCATCTCTGGTAGCTATTCAATATCTCTATTATAAATCTAATTCCCCTTAGTTGAAGGAAAAAAAATCTAAAACAAACACCCTAATCGATGGCCATAGTGGTTATATATATATATATATACATATATATATATATAAGTTTTTTTCTGAACGCATTTAAAGCACGATACGAAGGGATCACTCTAAATTACCTATTATGTAAAAAACACATGAAACTTTATTTTCTGTAGGACTTTTATAGTTGTTGCCTATTACACAACATATGTGGGAGGATATTTCACTTGATTTTATAGTAGGTCTTCTTTAATCCCAAAGACATGACACAATTCTAGTGGTAATAGACAGATTCGATAAGTATTACAACTTTCTTACTCTTTCACATTCTTTTACCACAAAAGTAGTGGTAACCATTTTTTCAAAAGATATTGTGTGCCTACGTGGTAATCATGCTCTATTGTCTATGATTGTGATGTGATTTTCCAAGTGTTTTTAGCAAGAATTATTTTGCTTGAGTCATACTATATGAGAACTACATACCATCCTCAATCAAATAGACTAACGAAAGTAGCCAATCGGTGCCTCAAAGCATATTTGTGTTGCTTTGCTCATGAGCATTCCAAGACTTGGTCAAAATTCTTACCATGAGTATAATATTCATTCAACACATGTTATCATCCATCCTATCAAATGACCCCCTTCAAGTTAGTCTATGAAAGAGATCTACTTTCATTTCATCCCTTGAAATGATAAAGGCGCTCTGTTCTAATTTCTTGAAAGAGCAATCTCACATGAAATAGGAGATATTGTATGTGCAACCATACTAACATTATCCTTAGCAAAACGTCGCTATAAAAAATTATCTCCCTGCTACTTTGGTCCTTACACTATTATACGCAAGGTTGGTAAAGTTTATGAGTTGCAACTACCACCAACACGCCTAATTTTTTCATGTCTCTTTATTGAGGTGTGTCCATGGTCATTTGGCCTCATTTTCACCATCCATTCTATCAATTGCTAAGTGATTTGGAGTTTTTAATTAAAGCTGAAAAATGATTTCTTTCTCACAATTGGGTGATTGAATTTAGAGTGCACCCTCTTGAATTACATATTTAGTGGCTCGATGAAGAAGCAAACTGGGAGAATTACGATTTACTTGTTGCACATCTCTAACTTTTGCCTTGAGGATAAGGCATCTTTCAATGGAGATGTAATGATAGAAACTTGCCCCTCACATATGTTTAGGAGGAAAAGGATACATGGAGATAACTCATACGATATGAAATTAATGAACTATACTATAATTTTCATGCTCTCCTCTCTCTAACTACAAATAGAAATTGTCCAACAATTTTCACAACAAAATGCCATGATTCAACTTAGTGGATGAAGTGTTTATCCTACTAAATAACTAAATTTACTAATGCATATTGATAGAAGTTAATTATTGTAATGTTTTTTAGATATGCATCAAATTTTAATATATGGCATGTGTTGTTGTTAAACTTTATTATAGAAGCTTTGTCCTCCTTGCTTTTATCTTTTATATTTCTGTTGTTTTGTCAGTTTATTAATTCATGAGCACCATTTCAAAATATCTAAAGAATTACATCCATCCCCCTAACTTATAGTCTCCCTTTATGTACTTTTGAAGATACATATTTTCTAGTTTCCCTTTCCTTTTTAGCTGTACTTTTGAATATACAAGCAATTATGATCAAGATAATGAACACAAACAACAATATTTTAAAAATATTAGCATGCCATGCACTTTCTACCTCCCACACTTGTCAAACAACTTTATGTGTGTCAAACAATTAAACATTATTAACATTCACAATGGATATAATAAAATTATATAATTTTATATGATGTAAAACTATTTTTAGCATCATTAATAAACTTCTAAGTTGTATAAAAAAAATAATGAGTGAACAACTGGGAAAGTAGAAAAGAGGAATAAATGGAACTTATCATTAGTGAGAATATTTACATTATGAAATTTCTCCTTATAAATCTACAACTTAAATAAGTATGATTCTAAAAAGGTAAGAAAATAAGACATTACCACAGAATAATTCACTAGTTGCAATCCTCCCGAGGGAAAATGAGAGGAGTGTAAAAAGTTTATATACTTTCAAGTTCAAACCAACACAGGCTCAATCTTGCTGAACCTTTTATATTCTCGTGAATAACAAATTACATGGCAAAATGTACTCAACATATTGAAGACTTGGACACTTTTGCCAAAAAAAATAAAGAAATTGGAATATCAACTATCGACATGTTTTTTTGTCATCTCACAAGTTTCCTATCAACATCACAAATTAGAGGCATGCATATATTAAACCAATAAGGTGCCACCAAAATGAAAGCTTAGCTAGAGCTCCTGGAACTTACATAGGTGCTCCAGGAGAGAAGTAGCCTTGCGCTTGGCTCTGTCTGTACCATGCTTTGCAAGCTCAGTCAGGGGTATAAGGGCACCTAACCTTCCGATGCATGCAAGATTCTCATTGTCTTTCTTGCAAAGTGCAAGCAGTATAGCTGCGGAGTTCTCCTTGGTGCGTGGTTGCCCCGTCCTTAAAAGATCTATTAAGAGCAGAATTGTATGTGCCTTGACTATAGCTACCTTGCCCTCCTGGTGGCTTACAAGTACTGATAAAATGGTCAAAGCTTCATCTACCATTCCATTAGTCGAAGGGTCCTGAAGTATCTTCAGTAAAGGCGAAAGAATACCAGAACGAACAGCGCGAGCTTTGTTTCCTTGGTAGATGCACAAGTTGAACAAAGCCGTTGCAGCATCCTTTTTTCCCCTGGAGCTACCACTGTAAAGCAACTCAATCAGTGCATCCATGGCTCCTGGTGTGCTCCCAATTGTCATCTTGTTGTCGTCAATCAGTGATAAGCTGAAGATGGTTGCTGCAGCATTTTCTTTTGTTTCCATGCTTCCACTTCTAAGCACTCGGATAATAGGAAGGATAGCACCAGCTTTTACTATTAATTCCTTGTTGTGGTCATAGATTGAAAGGTTGAGGAGTGCTGTCACTGCATGTTCTTGGAGTTTGGGATCCTCTGATGACAGCAAATTGACTAGAGCCGGGATAGCTCCTGCTTCCGCAATAAGGATGCGATTGTCTGTGCTCCTTTTTGCTAGAGATCTAATTTCAGAAGCAGCAGATTTCTGGTCTTCCAATGACCTACTTAACAGGTTGTGAACCAAAGCCTCAATAGCAGCTCTATCCCTGGTAAATTCATGAAATGTTCCATCACTTTTTCTTATCCATCCACTCATCGATTTCCGAGGTTGTTGAAAATTGTGGGTTTCACACCATTGCATGATTAGACTTCTCAAAACATAGTTAGGAGTTAATGTCAGATTTTGAAGCTTCTGTTGAGTCTTTGGACATGTTCGATTCCCACAGTCTATCCATTTTTGAATGAAAACACGGTCATAAGTCTGAAAGTTCCAACACGAGAAAAATAAGTGAGCATATTTATTGTTGAACTATGTAAGTTTTTATGTGCATATGCATCTTTACCTGTCCTGTAGAAACAATAACAGGATCCTTCATCAATTCCAGAGAGATTGGGCACTTAAAATCCTCAGGAATCTCCACAGAGTCAGGCTTCTTAGTTTCGCCCGAAGGATCAGAGTTCATATCTGCCATTGGATTTTTGTCAGATGTAATGGATGTACAAGGATCAGTTACACAAAACTTATCCATTTGTTGAGATAAATTATTTGTTATTTTCTTGACATCAAACTCGGACTTCCCATGGATTTCCGCAACCAGTATAGCTACATCTTCAAATCCACTATCACCATGATCGGTGTTCCCATTCTGCAATGCTGGCAAGCTAATTGCTCTTTGCTGTTTGAGTTCCTTGCCATGAGTTGCATATAACATATTATATATCTCAGAAAAAACTTTCAGGTTTCCACATCCAGCTGCTCTCCTGAGCTGAGAGCGGACCAACTCAACCTAAGAACAAAATCATAAGCTCAGGCATATGATTAAATTAGTAAAACATAAAAGCATTTAATTCATGTGCTCTACCTGTTCCTGGACTTCATCTGATATATCAAAATATTCGTATGGAACATTACCAAGAACTTTCTCCAACTGCCAAGTCACATATTGATATTGGATATCCATATTTTTTTCCACCAAATCCTTAGGAAATTGCATAAAAGGATGATCAGCTAGTTAAAATAACAAGCAAATAAATATAAGATAAAATAAAGAAATAAGAAACTAATTATCCTAACTAGTAAAATCAAGGTTGTTAAAATCGGGCAAAACAGCTTTCAGTTTAGGTTCAACAGGCTGAACTGACCAAACTGGATGAGCCAACTGAATGATAATATAATACTTTGATAATGAAATAAAAATATCTCTATGTATATATTCAATTTATACGTTCCACCTTTTTTGAAATTTTACTCTTTCTTAAAGCTCCCACTGTTAATAAGATATTGAAAATCTTCTTGGGAGTCAAGATTTTTTTTCCCTTTTTCTTAACCGTCCAGTCTATGGAACCACCCAGTTTTCAATGGTCAATCAGAATTTTGATTGGTTCCATCCAATCAACCTCTAGTCTGGTTATATTGCCAAACTTGAACCAGAAAGGTGGTTAGTCAGACTGGTCGAATTGCTGATTCCATACGGCTTTAGCAACCTTGATTAAGACATTTAAACTAACATGACCTAAATCAGAGACAAAAATACGGATCTACCTTTGTGCAAGAAAGTGTAACACCTGAATCATTAATGAAGTTGCAGAATGCAAAAGATGAAAAAACGAGTAGAAGTACAAAATCTCAATTCAAATAGCTTTCCTGGTTAAATATGTGAAAAAGCTAAGATTTATGGACAAATGCTTATTAAGTAGTTATCAGGAGGGAGTGTTAAGCAAAAGCAGAAAAAAAATAAGAAAAACATTATTTCAAACGGGAAGACATTTTGTTTTTGCGATCCTTTATTTACTTATAAGTCTTCAACATCCTATATACCCAACAGTTTATGTAGGAGAAACAAATCCTTGGTATAGCCGTCTAGAGACATGAAACACAACAGAAATTCTGGGATTCTGTGAGACCCTTATTTCAAGCGAAACCTTTCATGCGGTACAAATGGATACTTAATAAAGGTAAAGAACCTGTTCCCAGAAGCGGGACTCTTGTCCAGAACAGAACAAGACAAAAAACATATTATGCTGGTCTTCATGTCGCCATATTTCTCCACACAGCGGAGCATGAAGGAATTTTCCCTTCTCTCCATCTCATTCTTTTCAAAAAGTTTCTTTCTTTTGTGAGAGGACTATTCAAAAAGTTTATTATGTGACAATTTAATATCTGAACTCCAAAACAAAATCTCATCCTAAAATGGAAACTAAGAGATCGACATCGCAGGTCACAAATTGTGATCTATCTGCCATCAGAACTTTTTGAGATAGAAGCTCTCAACGAATCTCCATATAATGCACATCCCATTGCAACACTCAACTGTGAAACTTTCGACCAAATCAGTGGGAGAACAATTAAGAAACTCAGGCATAACATCGAGCAATTCGAAGACAGTGTCATTAGTGATCTAGCAGCGAGTTCCCTCCGAGTAGAGAGACTTACAGATGATGTATGGCCGAACCGAGCGCGACGGCCGAGCAGCAGAAACTTCTTGGCTGCCTCAAGCGCCATCAGCAGATCCGACAGGCACGAAAACGGATTAATCATCGCCGCCGCCGCCGCCGCCGCCGCCGCCGTCGACGATGTAGACGCCGCGGACCCCGCAGCTACTTCAGCATCACTGGGGGCGTCGACAGAGGCGGAGGAGGCGAAGTGTCGGATCTCGTCGAAGAAGTGGGATAGGAGGGAAATCTTGCGGGAAAGGCGGAGGCAGTTGGCCGCGAGGGACGCCGGAGTGGGGGAGGATGAGGAGGAGGAGGAGCAGGAATGTTGAGCGGGCGGGAGGTACGGGCCTGCGGCGGAGACGTCGCGGACGAGAGCGACCAGGGCGTCGGCCAGCGGGCGGAGCTGCTCCGCGTCGGCAGCCGCAGGTGGCGGCGGCGGATCGGAGGCGGCGGCATCGGCCATGAGGAGGTCTGGATCTCGGCGGGATTGCGGGCGGTGGTGAGAGAATGGGGAGTGGAGCTGAGAGGCGGCAACGTCAACGTTGTCATATTATTTTTTGGGCATTATATAAAAATGAGAGAGAGAGAGAGAGAGAGATTCGCGGGAGACGACAGAGAGGAGTAGTAGTTAAAAATATATGAGAAGGAATGGGCGAGACAGAGAGAGAGAGAGAGGAAAGAAGCGATTTCTTTTTTCTTCAGTACAGTTGCGTCAGGAGAGAGAAAGAGAGAGGAGAGAGAGAGAGAAGGATCCACGACGAGCTGAGAAGTGAGACGCAGGCAGGCAGCAAAAGAAAGAGGGAAGGAGGCCAGGAGAGAGAAAGAGAGGGAGAAGGATCCACGACGAGCTGAGGACGCACGCAGGCAGAAAGAGAGGGTAGGAGGGAGAGAAGAATCATTTTGGACTTACTCGAATACACTTGTTTTTTTTATTTTATTTTATATATATTGTTTCGCTTGAGTTACAGCTCAAATTTATAGATTCAGGGTTTGTTTTGTTGGGTTTAAGTTTAAGTTTGAGAACGAAATTTTTTTTGTTTTATTTCTTTTTAATATTTTACTTTTTATTCACCTATAAATCGAAATGAAAAAGAAGAGAAGTATATAATTAAAATATATTTTACCTTTTATTTTATTTTCGTATTTTTCCTTTTTTTCTCTTCTCTCTTATTTTTTAATGACTTTTCAATCAATAAGCCCTTAAGCAGGAAAATAAATAAATTAACAAGTCAAGATAGAAATAGAAAACCATTAATTTTCGATAACGCACGCCACACCAAAATTCTTTTTCTTGATATCTTTGTCGGTCGTACCAGTGATCGATGTACAACTTAATTATCCTAATTACTTTAGGAGGTGCTTTTAATTTTAATGTTTCTTTCTTCTCCTATTTTTTAAAATATTATTGCTGTTATATTAATATGCACCAGCTATCTGGAAGTAGGTGCCCATCTTGGGATTAAGAAGAAAAAGAAGAAGAAACATTATGTGCAAGTTGGGTACAGCTTTTGGTTTCAGTTTGATTCTTTTTTATTTTTTATTTTTTTAAAAAATTTTTAATCAATCTATGCTCTTCTTGAGTTAGTTGGATGGATGAACTCTCAAGATGTTACAAGAATATCCGAAACAGTCAAAATGATTTAACAATGAGTATGACAAACTATATCATAGATTTTTTCGACCGAACAAAAGATATCTTAAATTTTATTCCTTTTTTCACTTAAAAAAAGGATTTAAGAATAGTGTGTCTGTACCTTGCAAGTTCTTGAGAAACCCTGTTTAGGTTGAGCTTAGAGAATATTTGAAACTACTCTCAATAGATGATAGACCACAGGCGTACATAATAATGCAACGTTTAAGAAATTCGTCCACATATATTACGAGTGAACGTTGCGTTAGAAATTCGATGGAGAATTTAAATTTATGGAATGGAAAGTACTATATAGCATCAATAAAAGTTATAGATATAACTCGATGTCGAAAAGTCAGATCGGGGACGTAGGTCAAAGTGTGACCGAACCTCATCAATAACTACCCGTGTTCATTGTGTTTGAATTCTCTCTCTGCCTCTCATATTATGTTTATAATTTGAATTGCATTAATTTAAAAAGATTTTACGAATCAATTTTAAGCTTCCGCGATGATTTTTGTGAAATTGACATTTTTTTATTAAACACCGGTTAATATGCTCAAGTAATCTATTTCATTTCAATTGAAATTGGTCTTCTAACTTTCAATTCGTGAAAAACTATTAGTAAACAATTAATACTTAGTGATCCACTTTATTCATTAACGTCAATTATGGTTGACCAAATCATATTACACTAGCACCCAATTGATACCCTAAAAGTGTTCCAAATCATA
Source organism: Pontederia crassipes (assembly GCA_030549335.1). NCBI lineage: Eukaryota > Viridiplantae > Streptophyta > Magnoliopsida > Commelinales > Pontederiaceae > Pontederia > Pontederia crassipes. The sequence continues at coordinate 12,248,653 of CM060183.1, forward strand.
TTACCTAGGTTTGGATCAATTTAATAAAATTTAAACAATACGATGAAAGCCAAGTAATATGTCAATGTGTTTATTCAATACAAATTTGTTTTACTCCTACAAGTTAACATGCACTTCGAATTTAGGACGTCAAACAACAAAAGGAGCATGTCATGATGCATCATAATTATTATTAAGAGTAAAACAATGAAAGATCATCAAATAATTAGTCAATAATTTTTTAATGTTTTAACACAATAAAAAAGGATCAAAAGTTCATAAATAGTTTTTTCTCAGCTATCATGAACATGAAAATAAGGTCATCAACCATGACAATGTTGTCATGCTCATGAAAGAAGACTTTCACAATTGTGACCGATAGATTACGCCTCTAATCATTTGGCCACTATTGTGAAAATCTCTTTCACGATAACAAAGAGTGAATGTCATACCTCTCATCAATCGTTCACGCTCTTGTAGGTCCCTTTCATGGTCGTGACCAATAGTTCATACTTCTTATCATTTGGTCAGGTCCGTGAAAGTCCTTTTCCTTAGTCATGATTGAAGAGATTTTGTTTTCATTTATAAGCAATTAACACATTTCTTGATTTACATGTTTCGGTACATTCCACACATTCTAGTCAAAATTTTGATCTAATACAACTATTCTCCCCTACATTATAAAATATAACATCATGAAAGGAACAAGTAAAATGGCAAGGTTTATTCCAAATACATCCAACATCTTAAGCACGAAAAAAAACACACACAATGTAGAATCAATGCATCAATCAAGCAAATAAATATCACTCAAAGTTCAATTCGTTCATGTTTCATCTATTCGGAAGCTAAGAAACATGATTAAACTCCTAATCCTTATTTTCAAATGGGTTTCTCCTTCCTCATCTTTGCTTTTCTCTTTACCCAAGTGAGTTCCTCTACAATGGTTAGAACTTCTTGATTTTCTCATGACTTCCTAGAACACCATGAATGAGGGTTTTAGGGAAAGGAAATTGAGGTAAATGTTGGCAAAAAGGAAAAAAATGGGAAAGAAGGAGAGTTTAAGGCTTAGTAATGCCACTTTGTACAATGAATGGACACTTACTTTGAGGGATCGTTTAGTCCACAAGAATTATATTCTACTTGATTAAAGGCAAAAATTGTAATCAAATTTACTTATACTATAATTCACTTACCTAATGGTTGCAAAAATTCCTTTCGCATTTGGCTTTCAAGCTGTCAAGTATCTTCTATGGCCCTATAATGTTTTCATGCTACCTTGGCTTCGAAATGACTTTGTTCTTGAGGTGATGTTCTTCACAATCTAAAATCTTCACCGATTCCATTTTATAGGTCAGATATTTTTTTGAGGTTCAACTATTCAGTTCTTATCACATTTGAGTCATCATATTGATGTTTTAATAATATTGATATATGGAACACGTTATGCATTCTTGAGTACGAAGGCGGCAAAGCCAACTTGTATGTACCATCACAAACTTGTTTCAATACTTCAAATATTTTAGTGTACTTTGAACTCAATTTGCCTTTCTTGTTAAAAGTGCATCACACCTTTGGTAGGCGAAGTCTTCAATTTATATCATAAGAATTATTCTCTTAACCAAATTCACTTTTTCAGAGTCTTCTTTCACCACTTTATGTTCAACTTTCTTTCTCATACTTCTCTCCAAAATGTTAGAAACCTACATAGTCTTCCATACAAGAACTCATAAAAAGTCATTTTGATTGTAACATGATAGTTATTATTGTAGGTGAATCCTATCAAATGAAAATGATAATCTCATTCTCCATGTCAATTAAGGGACATGCTCTCAATATATCGTTCTTTAACTTTAGTCATATGTTTGTGGGTGAAAAATCATATTATCCTTAAACCTTGTTCCAAATACTTCTTGGAATCTTTACCAAAGTTTTGATGTGATACACAGATTCTTATCTGAAATAATTATAACATTGATACCACATAATTTTACTATCTTTTTTCACATACAAGTTCATTAAGCTCTAGATGGATTAATTTATCCTTGTTGACAAAAGTGTGCCAATTTGATCAATTCATCCACAATGATCCAAATGCAGTGTGCCACTTCTTCGTTTTTGTAATCCTATCACAAAATTCATAGTAATGCTCTACCACTTCTATTCAGGCACTTCTAAAATTTGAAGTAGTCAATCGAAATTCTTGTATTAAATCTTAACATATTGGCACATTAAACACTTTGACACAATCAACAACTTCCTCTTCATATTCTTTTCACAAAAAAGTTTCTTTGAAGGTATTTATACATTTTGGTGCTTCTTGTATGAATAACAATTTTTTTTGTAACATTCCTTCAAAAATTTCTTCTTGAGTTCATCCTAGTTTTAGCAGATTGAAGTTCAACGAGGTATTTCAAAATCATTTAATCAATTAGGGTCGAGCTATAAAGAAATAAAAGATAGATAATTTTGTCAACTTTTCATAATATCAAGAATTAGCTTATTTGGGCATACGTGTAGAAAGTCATGACAAAAAATTGTTGAAATATCAAGTTGAAAGATTGCAATGAGTTTTTTTTAATAGATTGAACCTAGAGAAAATTTTTGAAGACCTTTTCATTAGATTTGGGTTTGAGCTATGAGTAGATAAAATGTAGATAATTTTGATATCTTTCTTGAATTAAGAGCATGCCATTTGGAAATCTATGCTTAAAATATTATACATTTATTAATTAGGAAAAGTTATAACAACTAGTTTTTTGTTCAAACACATAAACAATCATATTGAAGTTTGAAGACTATAAATGAACTTCTAATGAGCTAGAATGAAGCAAGAATTCAAGAGAAATATCAAGTATAAATGGAAATCAGTTCTTAATGGATCTAATCTAAATTGTTGAGTCTTTTCTTTTTTCTCTCTTTCTTTAAGTGTGAGCTTAAATTGTATTAAAGAGATATTAAAAGTTATTCTTTATGTGAAGTTGTGAGATCCTTTGTAAAAAAAATTGACATCTTACCTCTTGAGTTGGAGAAAAGAGTGAGATTGCAAACTTCATTTAAAGAAGTGATTTATCTATCTCCTAAAGGGGAGAAAGACAAATTTGATCATTTGATAATGAACTCCAGCAATTTTGAGATCGAAAAGTCAAATCAAGAACATGGGAGTCGGTCTGAATCTCGTCAACAAACTTGAGCTTATTTTCCTTTCCTTTTTGTTCTCTTACTTGAATTATACATTTGCATTTTATCTTATATGAATAAGTTTTATGCTTCCATGCTTAATTTGTGAAACCCATTTAAAGTTTTAAATATCAATTCACCCTCCCTTGATGGCTTGTGATTTAATAATTGATATTAGAGTAAGTTTTTTTTAAAAAAATAATCATCTTTAGAACATCACTCATTTTTAAGAAGGCCGTTCTATTTTTTAAGTCATTAAATTTTGGTACTCCAAACTTTTCTCATTGAAAAATTCACATACAACTCTTGATTATGATTTGCAAAAAAATATTGAAAATGAATTGAAAAGCCAATGAAAAATATTAATAGTGTTTATGTTGATCTTTCTTTTTGTTGAATAAAAAGGATGACATGATAAGAGGTAAAAAAGAATCTAAGGCAGGGAGATGTTGGAATTCTAATATAACATTCTCCACAATATATATATATATATTAAAAAATATGGGCATTTGGTCTTTGTGTTGGACTAAACAACGAAAAAATAAAAAAAAATTGACACAGAAAGGAGAGAGAAGAGTGGTCGATCGTCTCTTTTTCCCCTACCCTATCACTGTTCATCTCGCCTGATGCTACAGTGATCACCACTCAACACCTCCAGCCGCCTTCACGTTCGGCGTTCCGTTCTCCATTGTTCGGCCACCATTTTTGCACGAGAGATACCGATGGAAAGAGGACGACGAGACGAACATTTTGACATGGGTTAGACGAGGGATGCAACAAGCTTAGAACATGAGGGAAGGGGGAAGTTCGTCGGCGATGATTCCGGCTCCGATTCACGCCGATCTTCCTCCTGTGAGTTGTACATCATTATCAGGTAGATTAGGGTCATTTTGACGAGTTTTAAACGTGTTCTTGTTTCAAATCACGTAGGTGTCCGAGTTGAGTTTTTCGGCAAACTTTTTCGATGATATTTTCTGGAGAGCCGACGGGGAGCTCTGGCCGAGCTCATCACAACGCTCGGTAAGTGCACAAATCGAAAAATGGTTCGGATTGTTGTCCGATAAAAACTAATCGTAAATCCCTTTTAGGTTCATGGGTTTCAGATTTTGATCATCGGCGACCTTTCCGATGATTCGTCCTTGTATCGCGGTTGATAAGCGAATAGAAATGTACATGTGATTGAATTTCGATTATGTGAACAAATTTAAAGTAATATTATTTTATTATTGATGAAGAAGGCATTCGGCGACTTTTTGACATTTCGACGGGTACGGCGGTAGTTTTGAGAGCGGTGGCTATAGTTGTTGTATGAATGTCCATAAAGTTAAGAGTAATATTATTTTATTATTGATGAAGAAGGCATTCGGCGACTTTTCGATATTTTGACGGGTACGGCGGTAGTTTTGAGAGCGGTGGCTATAGTTGTTGTGGTATGAATGTCCACAAAGTTGAGTAATTATTTATAATATAGTTAAGGTCCTAGTTAGGATTTATTTGAAGTTTGATTTGAATTTCCCTTATAGGGTGTTGTTAAACGGAAGGCGATAGTTCGTTGGTTGTTGAGATTTGATTAGGTTGCTACTAGTCGACAAGGCCTTAATTTCTTTCTTGGTAAGTGTTATAAAAAATCCGTAATAGAACTTGGTTTATGATAAACACATAAAGTAATTGTGAGGAGTGAATTATCAAATTTTAGTTTTATAATATTAGTTAATTAAGTAATGGATATTGATAGGTTGTGTTTACTTTTGATTGGATTCGGACGAGGAGATAATTTATGACTCGACGAATCCAAGGTGAGGGAACTTACCTCAAATGGCATGAAGTACTTAACTATTTCGAGTGATGACATTGTCCTATACGTTGTAGGACAAATTTTCGTGATAGTTTTCCTATGCATAATCATACATATTCGTATGCTTCATATATGTGCCATTATATAATTTGTGATATTTTATTATGAATTTTGGAAGTCTTAAATTGATAGAAGTTTCTCTTATCATCTGAACAGAAAGATTTGCTTTTGAAATGAAATATTTTTAGTATGATAATTTCGAGCTCTAAACCTTCATTTTGAATTTGCATTCATGCATGATATGCATTACATGTAAAATCCACATAAGACAAAGTGTTTTTAACTCGGTAGATTGGCCAACTTCGGGTAGACCGATTGGGGCTCGGTATGCTCTATGTCAATGGGATACGAAGAGCAGGTTCAACACACTGTGTCAAGATACGAAGGGTAGAATTAGAACAATCAACCTATGTTAATGTGATATGGGGGATGAAGATAAGAAGCCCTATGTCAATGGGATACGAAGGGCAGTTCAATAGGACATCCCGTGTCAATGGGATACGAGGGACGGAATTAGAATGACCACCCTGTGTCAATGGGATACGAGGGGTGAGATTGATTTCTCCATTGAGAAGATTGGATATCCATATTTGATGATATTTTCCCATTTTATGATATTTTGTGGTTACCATGCATGTGCACACATGACATTCATTTTGTATGATTATTAAGTGAAAGAGTTTCTTTCTGAAGAACGAGAAGATTTTTTTTGGAATATTTATTAATTATAAGGATGTTGATTTTCGTAACAATTTTAATACTTGAGGTAGTCGTTTGACTCACTTAGTTTCTTGATGCTCACCTCTTTCATTTAATTTTTGTAGGAAAGTCACACTTGCTTGCTTACTTTGCGTAAAATAAAAAATATAAGGGACATGGATTAGTCATGAGTGAGAGGCGTGATCATTGTTTTTGTTACCTTGTATTTCATTCATTTTTTATATGAATTGTTAGCTTGAAGAATATTTTGAATGATTTTGAGGGATGTTGAATTTATAGTATAGAGCGATGAACGTTTATGATATATGGTTTACGAGCATCTGACTCGTAATTTTGGTTAGAGAGTGAACTTATGACTCACCGTATTGGGAATGTGTCCTACTTTTTTTGTTATTTATTGAATTGTCAATACCTTATAAACTGTCAGTAATGCATATTAAACTTTATAAATTTCATGTAAAAGATATGGATAAAGTGTTGTATATGACGTATAGATGAATTTATGCATACATCATGCCAAAATTTTTTAAAAATTTTCTGACAGTTTATTTTTTAACGTTGGTTTTCCGTTGAGTATTTGAATTTAAATTCAAACGTATGATTTTACGGTTTCACCCCTTGTGACACCCAAACGAGTAGCTGAGCGTTACATCTAAAATTTGTTGAAGTCCAATTCCATATTTTGTCGATTTAAAATAAATAATCTTTTAGGCATTTTATTTTATTTATTCAATTGATTAAGACATTACATGTAAAGAAAAAAATTATTCTTTTCGAATTCAAATAAAGTATTTATAAAAATAAATTTTTAAAAAAAAATCAAACTTTAAATTTTTGTTTGAAAAAAAACCACAATTTTCTTGTAATTCTTTTTCAATTTGCATGTTCATTATACCTAATTAAATTTTCACAAGAAATTTATTGAAAATGTTTTTTAACATGCTTTCGTATAAAGAAACAATTACAAATACCTTATTTTTTTTAATAAATTATCATATTTTAGACAAATTTTTGCCGCCTATTCGTTCTTCAACGTTTAACATAGAAGCATATGCCTTAACATATATATCAACAAAATATTATAACATATCTAATCATGTGTGATTTAATTATGATTATTACAACATTTATCCTAGCCATCCAATAGATCCAATGGCTAAAACTTATGAGCTGTAGTGTAGCTCGGACTGCACTGTTCTCCTCCCCTTTGCATATTTATTCAAAATAATATGTTTTTTTATTATTTCGAAAGCCAAAGCAATTATATACAAGGTAATTCAATTCACACGTAAAATAATCAAAATATTAAGTTGAAATTAAATAAATAAGACTATCAATAAAAAAATATTTTTATATTGCACTTATATATATTTGCGTAGTTATAAAAATAAGATAATTTTTTGTGATATGAAAAGGTAATAGAATTATTTGTACATTTTTCGGTTGCCATTAAAGCATGTGAAGTGGTTAGATAAAAAATCAATCCATTATCCTCTGATTAATCTGTGTCGCTCTGAGTTGCATGCGTAGCTATTAGGGAATATTCTACGTAAGTTTCGAACTAGATTATTTGTACATTTGTTATGCAATTTTACATCCAATTTTATTGAAAATAAAGTTCAATATTAAATGAAAGTTAAATGCTTAAAATATCAAGTGAAAATATAATTAAAAAATATGAAATTTCAAAATCTTAGGCATGTATAATAATCTTAATGGTTTTGTTAACTAAATATATTTAATTTAAAGCAAATTTTCTTTAACAATCATAAAAAAAGATTTTTTCCGCTGACCCAACTATGAACTTTTTCGCGTCTACCCACGACTTTCAAATATTCCGACTGACCCCCTTAGCTATATCGTCTTTTTCACTTAAGTTCATCCATCTTCCTCTTGTAACTTTTCCGTTAATTTTAATTTTTTTTATTTATAAAATGATCAAATTACTCTTGGCTCATATCACCTAATATTGTAAAATATAAAATAATATATTATAAACCACTTGAAAGCCGTCGCCTCCACTATGCCAGATGCTCCGACGAGGCGTTGTCCCCGACATGCACAAGTATCCTGTGCTCCTCAAGACCCTTAGCAAGTCCGGCGGCGTCAGCCCGAATCAGGTGCACGCCCATGCGTTCAAGTTCGGCTTCTGTTCGGACTCCTTCGTCCAAAACACTTTGGTTGCTGCCTACGCCAAGTGCGTCGATCTGCATCCATGGGTTCTTCGTGATTTGCGGGAGAGTGGTAAGGGATATGTTTCTGGGGAGTGCCCTCGTGGATCCTGTACACCAAGTGCGGGTGCTGCGATGATGCTAGAAAGGTGTTCGAAGAAATGTGTTGCGCAAACATTGTCACATGGAATGCAATGATCGCCAACGACGAGATCGCTGAGGGGGTGGGGGCATCCCGGTCGCGATCGCGTCACTGGCGACGAGATCACTGGGGAGGGAGGACGCCCCTCCTCTGACGGCCTTCAGCGTTTTTATTTTTATAATATATTATTTCATATTTTTCAATATTAGATGATGTGAGGGAAGAATAATTTGATCATTTACAAATAAAAAAAATGATTAATGAAAAAGTTAACAGAAGAAGTTGACGAATGAATTTAAGTAAAAAAGGCAATATAATTCAAGGGGTCAGCGAAATATTTAAAAGTCGTGGGTAAACCTGAAAAAAGTTCTTAGTTCAAGGGAAGTTAGCGAAAAAAACTTTAAAATAAATTCTCAAAATCTTCTTTAACTTGATTTAATATAAATATATTGATAATCATAAAAAATGAAACATCTCCTAAAAAATAGAAAATTTTAAAAATGAAACAATAGAGCCTGGACATGTATATTCAACCAAAATTATTTTTATTTGTTATTAAATCAAAACTCTTTGTTCAAAGTAACTCTATCTATCTATCTATCTATATTATAATTTCATATTTTTAAAAAATTCTTTAATCGATAAATCATAATAAACAAACTGCAAAATACTAGGGCTTGTAGATTTAGTTTAAAATTTCTTTTGTTTATTTAATGAAATCAAATATCCAAGAAGTGTCTGTGTGAAAACTAAATTTAATACTTTTAAATTTGATTTAAAACACAACTTTACCATAAAATCATTAAAAAATAAATTTTAAAAGATCTTGCGCATGATTTTCCCCAATCCGAATATCATAAAAAGTAAAATTGAAAAATAATGCGCATCCAAATTTAACTTTAAAATAGCTTATCTTTATTAACAAACAAAACACTCTGCTCAAATAAAAGTTATCTTTTTATATTTGTTTAAAAAAAATTTTTATTTATCCTCGAAGTAAAAAGATAAATAAGTTCTAAAAATTCCATAGCATTTATATTTGACTTAAAATTTATTTATTTAATTTATTATTTAAATCAAAACTGTTACTTCTTCTATTGACGGCATGAATATGAATATTTTAAGATTAATTTAGTAAACCTCCCTTATAACGATTTTTTACTTCTAATCCTAATATATTAATTTATCATACTGCGTCCATAAACTATACAGGAATTTTCACTTTAATTCATCCATTTGATTCTATTAACTTATCTGGTTTTTCAAAATTTTTATTTATTAAAAGACTAAATTACTCGTCTCAACTCTCTTTTGATATTTAAGTTTTTAAAATAATATACGATAAAAAAATAAAAATATATTAAAAGAGAGGGGATGATGCCCTCTCCTCGTCCCTCTAAGTCTTCAGCAAAGGAGGCCCTCCTAACGAGATCGTAGTCGCTTTGTTCATCATTGACAACGCCAAGCAAAAAAAAGGAGGGGTGGGGGACATCACCCACCATCTTGTGGTCCTTCTCGTTTCACTCCGCGTCGACGACACCCCAAAATTTTAAATATTTTTTTAAGGAAATGTGGGATGCATATCATTAAATTTCGTGCAAAAACGCATGATGGTACAAAATATTGAGGAGCTCTGAAGGGAGAGTGTCCTCACAAAAAGTAACATCTTCTTACAAACATCCAAAATTAGCAAGAAAATCGGCAGCTCTATTACACTGCCTATTATAATGTATAACAGAACAAGCGTTGAGATTGTTGATAGTGTGCCAAATTGTTTGCATAATGGTGATGATCCTCCACAGGTAGCGCAGTTTCCGATTTATTATATGCGATAAAAGTTGTGAATCTGTTTCCACAATGACGTTAGGTATGTTCTTCCGCCTGCATTCATGGAGCCCCAGTAGCAACCCGATAGCCTCCAGCTTGAGGATTCGCATGCAGTCCTGCAAAAGCAACCCAGATCGGTAGCCCCCGATCTTGTCGTCCCTTCTCGTTTGGCTCCGCGTCGACGACACTCCAAAATTTTAAATATTAAAAGATAATAGAGAAGAGTAATATAGCCTCTTAATAAATACAAAAAAATAAAAAAAATTAACATAACAATTTGATTAAAGTGAAAGTTTATAATTTAGACGCGCTATGGTAAATTCATATTTTAAGGTTAAATACAAAAAGTTGCTATAATTGAAAAAAGATTTAAGGAATTAATCTAAAATTTTATTATAAACCTCCGAATCTATTATTATTTTAAATAAATGACATTCATATTTTATTTGTATGATTTCTTTCTATGATCTGAAAGAAAAAAAAATCGAAAAATAGCAGGAAAAATGCTATAGTAAAGCAAACTTTCGTTTTATTTGATATGGTTTTTTAGGTATAGAAAATACCATCTTATATACGAACTTTAAATCCGAAAGTAATATTTAGAATTAGTGAAGTTTTAGTATCGTTGGAGAACTGATTTATTTTATTTTAGGAAAAATATAAATACATTATACAGAAAATTTTTATTATAATTTTTTATTATTTAAGAAATTTCAAAATAATACTATTAATTAAATTAAATAATTATAATTTTTGGACAATGCATTGAGACTGCATTTATTTTTTTGGCACAGAATATAGCTATCTTATATAACAAATTTTTGTTATATGATTTTTTTCTTTTAAATAACAAAGCTTAAAAATAATATTAAAAAAATGGAAAATAATTTTGGCATGAGGGCATGGCTGTTTTAATATATATATATATATATATATTAAGAAAAATGTAATCGACGTGATTCCTTGCTATTTTTTGTTCCTATTACCATTTTTTTTCTTTTTCTTTTTCCTCACTTTCGGTACCTCCCCTGGACAGTGGAGAGTGTGAAACGTCGAGAAGAGGAATCAAAAGAAGACCACCTGGCAGCATCAGCAAAGCGCAGAAGAAAGAATGGTAAGCAGACAAATGACCCGAGCATTTGTAGGGTTACTGACGGCGACTGAAGGGTCGCCGGAAACCATGGACGCCGATGCTTGTAAGCAGTGGGAGGTTGGTTTTGCCCGCTTCTTCAACTTCCCGACCCTCAGCTCCGACTCCAGCTGCGCTCCGGCGGTGCTCCGTCGTCCCTCCAAGGGAAGAATCCGTTCCAAAGGAGTCTGGCTCGTCGCGTCCTCAGGGGCGCTCCTCGTCGTCTTCAAGCCCACCGCCGCGGCCCCTGTCCTCTCCGTCTCCGTCCCCGCCCTCAATAGCGTCCTCGTTCGTCTCTCTATATCTCTGCACTTCGTCTTCTTGTTTGTTTCAGCATTTTACCTTGCAGTAGCCAATCTTCTCTTTATCGCCAAACCTCTGGTGAAAGGAGTTGAGATTTCCATTGCAAAAATCTGAAGGGTTTCCTTGAACCATTCATCTGTCGTCATGACCATTCCAGCAGATGTTTTACTAGTTTCCTCATACTATTTTGTTGTGTCAAACAACTCTTGGTTTGGTTTCCGTTGGCACAGGAGATAATGGTTTGCATGAACTTTCTGCTTTCTACTCGATCATCGATTGCAAGAGAAAAGAAAAAAAAAAAAAAGAGCCGCTGGGGTTGTCATGATTCAGCATACGGTGAGGTTGATTAAAGCTTGAAAGTGGAAAGGACATGTTTTTGCGTCAATTGCTAAGTGGTTCCAGTAGTAGACAACATTTGTTGATAAAACATTGCTGTGAACGTTATAGAAATGTCCGGTCTGAGAATACCCATTTGAAACTTGTAGAAGTATTTTCTCTTCGTTTTCATTTCGTTCTGTATTCTCAATGAATATTCATTGCTCAAATTGCCCTTGTTTGGACGTAACTTATTTTCCTTTTTTTCTTCAAATAATCATTTTCTGTGTCGTGCCTCGTCATGTGTCTCCTCTTATCCTAAAAGACAGTCTGTGATTCGTGAAACAGTGCGTGCAATCTGATGAAGGGTTCTTCTGTTCTAGGAGGAGCATTTTGTCTTTACTCTCAATTTCACCTGGCCGCAGCTGGCGTGCCTTTCTCAGTGCCCATTCAAGGGGAGCAAGGTGGTTTTCATGGGTTATAGAGATGTCTCCAACCAGGTAAGTAGAGCTAATTGCAAACATTTTATAAGATATCAGTGAGCTATTTTCTAGATTTGATTATGAACAGATCAACGAATTATTTTTCAGGTCCAGAAATTTGCAGTGAGTTTTGCCACAGGGAATGATGCAAAAGGTTTTTTGAATTTTCTTGAGGTTTGCCTCTACTCCCTCTCTCATTTTCTTCTCATTAATTATCATTTGGATCTGTATACTGAAGGTATGCTGAATATTAGCACCAGTTTGCATACTGATTTGGATTGGTGTATTCCTCTGTTTCTACTATCGTTTCATGTGAATGTAGTTTTTTCTTTTGAGGTAATTCATGTGAATGTAACTGAGGGACATCTGTGAAGCCATCTTCATGCTAACATGAGAAACATTTTTATAATATACTACAGATAGTTGGATGTTTCTTTAGTGTATTTGAGTTAATGAAAGGGTTTGTATTCATGTAGGTCTTACATGTTCAATTACCAAACTTGTGTTTTCATTGCATAAACAAGGGAACAATAGTAAATTATAAATAAGCTTCCAGAGGTACAAGAAAGTCAAAAGTTCTATCTGGCAACTTGGTTTGAATTTTTAGACTTTAGAGTTTAGACTGTATGTTTGAATGGATAATCAAAGTTATCTAGTAATTTATATCTCTAATGGCACAACATTCCTGCATCTCCAAGTTTTACTGTGTGTGTTATAATAATGAGATTTAGTTTATCACCTTCAAAATCTTTGGAATTACTTTGTGTTATGACAATGACGATTTGATTTATCACCTTCAGAATTCTTTGGAATTAGGTTATAGGAAGTATCATATCATATCTAGCTTTCTGTTTCCTTCTTTTACATTCTAAATTTAGAATATTAGGCTGAGATTTCATGTTGCGCATGTAGATTTTATTGTCTGAACTTTTTTTGTTGGATTAAGATTTTAAATTGTAGGGCTGATGAAACATTGATAGATTATTGATCTGTTGTACAAGAGTAAAAAAAATAAACTAATGATATGATGGTCTAACATAATGAACTAAAATTTCACTATCTGGGAACTTCTGTTTTGTTTTGGAAAGTCATTGCACTTCATTAACATTAAAATGCAATTAGTAATTTCTTTTGTATGTGATAGCTGCATCATAAAATGTCTTCAAAACATATTTTCCTACATTTAGTGTTGAACTAATAAAATAGAAAACAATGTACGCCTATGTGACATTTCCTACATCAGCAAATGCGGTTTATATGATGGTTATCCAATTCTGTAACTGTGGTATCTCACTCTTATTTTAGGAATGCTCAAGGTGCACAACAGATATTGCACCCTTAGCAAGTGATCTGATTTGTGAAAATTCATGTGTGTCCGAGCTTATGTCTTTAACCGGACATCATTGCAGGTACCAGGAATAAATTTTGTACCATGAAAGTACTTTTAGGTTTAGATGATTAAAAATGTGCTGAAACTTGTTTCCATATGGGATCTTCTGCTCACAGGCTGGATGATGAATCAAGTTATGAAGCACCTGTTGGTGAAATGCCTCCTCTGAGCGTCAATGAGGGCAACCATGACAACTGTCATTCTGTGGTTGCTGAAACCATTGATACTTTATTCGCTGGTTTCCCTCCTAGCTTTACTGACCTAATCAGCAGTTGCTCAAGTGATACTGAAAAGGGTACATTATAGCTGAGAAATGTAAAATTTGTTAGAAACATAGCTCCATTTTTTGGTGGCGTTGCTCATATTTTTCTTGCATTTAATATGTCTAGGGCAAAGAAAGACTATTCCAGAAGCTGATCTTGCATCTGAAATTGGGGTAAGCTTTTATCACCTTTATTATTGTATCATCATGATTTTGGTTTTTTGATTAAATTTATCTTTCATTACTCTCATACTTGTGTGATTTAGATAATTATCCTTTTTTCAGGGACAAGTTTCAGATCCTTCATGTCATGGTAATGCACATTATCCAAAACTTGTTATTCAAGCTTATTTAGCTGAGAAGTTTCATATTAGTTTCCTACTGTTTTATCTCCCCATTCGTCATTTGCAGATGCTTCCAAACAAGTGGGTTCGAACTCAGAAGCTGATCTTAAATGTCAAATTTTGGTATGCTTTCTACCACATTTCTAATTGATGCTTTCTACCACATTTCATATTAGTTTCTATACATTCACTCACATAATTTCTTCCTTGTTGGCTCCAGAAATACATCTCTGATACAAAATTTCAAGGTATGCAGTCTCAATGTCACTTTATACTTACTGTATGCTTTGATGCCAGATAGCAATAAGCAGACTAAATTTCTATTATTCACAAACTTCCTGCAATTCTTCACTTGACAGAGCTGCTGTCCAAGCTGGATAAAGTTATCAATGATTTGGGGGGTGACTTGTCCCTTTAGCTGCATGCTATCTTGCAATCAAGGGGCAGATGTTAATCCCGTTTTGACGCCTTGATCATCTTTTGCTGGAGATACTGATCAACTTCAAGGCATTTGTAAAGTACTAACTACAGCAGGTCTTGTCTCAGGATAGTATTTGTCACTATATCCGTAACCCCGTATTTTTGGGAGTTGCCATGTTCATCATATATATATATATATATCTACGTTCTTACTAGAGAACTTAATTTGAGGGACAACAGAAAACCTTTTGATATCACCCAAAGTAGTTTTCATATATATGATCCACAAAAGCTATTGCAGACCTTTTCCTGGTTTATTTGTTTCTGGGCTATGAGGTGGGCTTCGGGTACTCCTACGGTCGTTTGATTCTACTAAATTACAACATCAACCTCATGTTTCAATGCATCTTATTGTATAGCATTTATGCTTGTTTTAAAATTTATATTTTTTAATGTGATTAGATGATAAGGAAAATATAATTATACTTATAATATCGAACCATGTCTTATAAGATTTGGGTTTAATATAATTATACTTTTAGAGCTTGTTTGGTATGTTTGGTACATGAACTTTTGTGGCAAAATATTAATTTTACGAACGTTTGAGTCTCATATTAATAATTGCAGAATAAAAAGAAAAGCATTGACAGATTTGTTCTTGCCCATACTAGAACATCACTCTTTTCATCAGGTCTCCTCAAATAGGGAGATGCAGTCTAATTTTCGACATGCTCGAAATTAGTGTTAGGGTCAGGTGCTAGTTTCACCTTTTTAGTGGAATGAAAAGGTGGAACCGTGATATCTTTTTTTTTTCTAATTTCATTTTTCATTTTTTCATTTTTTCTCTCTCACATTTTTCTTATAAAATAACTTATTTATTGAATATAAAATTAAAAGATTAATATAATATTATTTATTACTTATTATTTTGTTTTTTAAAAAATTAATATTTTAGTAAATATTATTTATTTTAAAAGTGATTTTTATATCTAAATAATATATTTTTAACAAAAAAAAATTCATAAAAAAATTAATTTATACTTTTATTTTCATTGATTAATAAAATTATATTTTATATTTATAATAATTATTTTTAATTCAAACACTCGTTAAAAATTAAATCATTAGCTTTTTTCTTGATCATTACATTCTACTTCATTAAAACACATTTAAATTAACACACCCAAACTAATCTATCAATTCGGAGAACATGGGAGGAACTACGGTTCTATTTCGAGGAACAGAGTGAGAACAAATAGTTATTAGAAATCAGGCAACCTTTTGAATTTTCTATGGTGTATAATTTAGCTCTACTAGATGAATTTATATTAAGGGAAAATGAAAAAAAAATTAATGTTTCTTAAAATTTCAAAATCCTCTTTTTCCTCACCTTCTTCAAATTCTCTAGCTTAAGAACGAAAGAATATCGTAAGAACAGATCGAGAATCATAAGATTTAATTAATTAATAAAAATATTTAAAAAATGATAATTTTTTTTATAAATGTGTCAGGCTCAAATATGTAATTATACTTCACTAAGTCAAATTATATCAAAACATAATAAAATAAATAAAATATATTAAACTTCATCAAAATTAATTATATTTGTTTATTAGTATTTAAATAATATTAATCACATGAGATCGATGGAATCTTGAGAAATAACCACTTTGGACGCATTCGTGGAAGCCTTTATGTCTCAGGTCCTTTCTTTCCAGCAAGACAATTTTAGGAGAATGGAAATTGGTAAAGATTCTTCAGGTCCACATCATGGTCTTAAGAAATGAATTTTAGGAGGCGTTTCTCTAGATATAATTTTTGTAGATTATCAGGTAATATTGTATTAAATTATCTGGGTCCACCACATTACCTTGTTCACTTGTGACAGGTAATGAGTAATTTGCATTGCCTAGGCAATTCACATTGCCTATGAAATGACAATGTGAATTACTTATGGGAGGGTAAGCAATCCACATTGCCATCTGAGCTGCAATTTTTTAAATTTTATTTTCCGCATTTGTCCTTTACTATTTTATTTAAATAAATTTTAAAATACATTGAATAAATTATAATAATAATTAAATAAAATATAAAATTAATCAAATAAATATTATAATTATTATTACTATATTATTATCATATTTTAAAAATATATTAATTATTTTATAAATTTTAATTTTATGAGTGAGATTATATATTTGTGATTTAATTTTACGAAGTTAAAAAAATTTATATATCTAAACATAATTTTTTTACTAGGGGTATATTGGTAAAAACTGTATATTAACTCATAAATATGTATTTTTTATAAATAACTAATATAGATTGCCTGATAAATTACTTATGCATACTAAACAAGGTAATGCACATTGCTGGTAATTTAACAAATGATAATCTTTCTGAGAGGCAATCTACATTGTTAGATAATGTTGAATGGCAATGCAGTGAACGCACCCTTAATTCAATCCTTTAATATTGGGTTGAATTATGCATCAAAGATGGCAGTAAACAACGATGTCGTATTTATAGAAAAGAACACTAATGATGTGTATCAACTCATTGAGGAGAGAGTGAAGAATCAATCAATATTTCTTAGCACACTCAAGAGTAAGGGACCTTATCAGAAAGTTAGAATTTTGAACAATGCAAAATTTTAGAAAGCCATTAATAAATTTACAACTATACAAACAATAAACATGCTGATTAGAAATTATGAAGTGTGTGAAGTATGAAGGTTAAGGGCACACTTCAGAAAATGCCAGCCTATACTACATGTTGATTTCCAAAAAATCCATGCACTTTGAATTCTTTGTCAAAAACTCAACAATGATCCATATTCCAATACTTAAATTCTAGGATGGAAAATCACCTTAACCTTTCCTATAGAAACAACTATTAAACAAATCAGTATTAATTTGTATATTTATGTTGTAAAAAGAGTTTGAATTTAGAAAGAGTGAAATTTTGAGCATTATATTTTTTCATTCCCAATTTCATACTTTTCATATTTTACTGGAACATATTCTTTATGTCTTAATTGATTATATTTTGACGATACAAATATCGAATGTTTAAGATTATCAATTTGACGAAAAAGTATAATTTAGAACCGTTAGTTTTATGCACTTAATTTTTTTTATTAATATTTGTCTATACTCCTATTAGTTTAGGATTGAGATGTGAATATAAAAGTTTCATATAATTCTCTTACCTTATTAAAGAATTAAACATCACATTATTTGGATGACTACACAAGAAGTTACAACACAAGTCGCAAAATTATAATGATTAGTTTTAGCAGACCGAAGTTCAATGAGATATTTGAAAACTTTTTAATTAGATTTGAGTCGAGCTATAAAGAAACAAAATGTAAACAATTTTTTAAAAGTTGTCATAGAATAAAAAATTTGCTCATTTGGTCAAGTTTGTAGAATCATGAAAAAATACTAGAAGTATCAAATTGAAAGATTACAATAGAAGATTGAAATTTAAAGAGATTTTTGAAGACTTTTTCATCAAATTTGGGTTTGATATTTGAATAGATAAAATATAAATACTTTTTTTCAAAGAACTAAGAATAAGTTCATTTAGATATTTGTGCAAAACGTCATGACAAAAAATATTATAAGGTATCAATTAAAAAAGTTATAATGTCTAGTATTTTTATTTAAATGGTTAGAAACAGTTGTATTGAAAATTTGAAGGCTACAAAAGAGTTTCCAAGAATTTAGTATAAGGCAATACTTAATGGGAAACATCAGGTATGAAGAGAGATAAATTCTTGAAGCATTTGAGCAAAATGATCAATTTGTACGTGAGGTTGTGAGCTCCTTTGTAAAATAAGTTATCACCTTACCTCTTGAGTTAGAAAAAAATTGTGGATTGAAGTTTAACCGGGTTCAACCGGATTTTATTAAACTGATATTACTTAAAATAATTATATATAAAATAAATATTATATAATGCTTATAATTCATAATAAAATATTTAATTAAATGTTAATATTCATACAAATTGTTTGAATTTTTATTATTAATATAGTATATTAATTATTTTTATTTTATTCTTCAATACCATTTTAGGGTGATAATATATTAATTAATTTTGACATATATCACTCTCATGTTTATTTTTTCTTTACTTTTATTTTAATATTTTTATTTTTCTATTTCCATTAATTCCTCTCTCCCCATTAATTCCCAGGTTTATTTACTTCTTTTATAATAAAAACATATTAAAATTTTTAATATTCATAAAAAACTTTAAGTTATTATTATTATTGATATACTATATTACTTTTTTATACTATTTTGTGATGAGAATAAATTAATTTAATTTTCCATACATCACACCTACTTCCTTTTATTTCCTTTATTTTCATTTTAGTACTTTCTTTTTTTTTATTTCCATTAATTCCTCTCCCATATTGATTTGCCACATTTATTTCCTTTTTAATTTTTACCAATGCATAATTCAAATACTTTCTCATTTTTTACCTTCCTTTCTAACTTTTTATTTTCTATTTTTTACTTTCTAATTTTTTCACTTTAAATGTGGAACCGGATTTTTTCAATTTAATGTTGAACCAATTTTTACCGGTTGAACCAATTTTTGGCCGGTTCAACTTCAATTCCATTTTTTAAATAATTCAGACTGGACCAGTAGCCGGTTCATGGTTGAACCGACCAGTCCGATTTGATTTTAATAACCATGATTTTTACCCATTCAAAATATGAGATTTCAGCCCTAATATGTCTCAAATTAATTCCTCGAGCTCCTGGTAACATCTTAATCAAAGTTTGTTGTGTATGGTTGAATGGAATACTAGAATGCCACTAGATTGTAGGGTTATGCAATGTAGATGAAATTGTTTGACTTTACAGTATTTCACACCTTGAGCTTTGTTCTAAAATAGAGGTGTGTGAACGTGATATGTAAGAGTGTGAATCTTCCAATCTATTATCACTAAAACAATATACTACAAACTTTAATTAAACCTTACACTTATCCAACTTACCACAAGCGCACAAAGATCTATTGTAGTATTTCAGGTATTGATTCCACAAGGAGAAAAAGTCAAATTTAAGCTTAATCTATGTATCTTAAATGCAAAACTAACTACTACGAGAAAATTGTCTGTCTACTTGTGGACAATAGATTTTTTTTTGAAGTTTTGAAATTACTAAAAGATGTGAAGTACAACTTTATTTAGAATGAAGATCCAACTTTATTTAGAATGAAGATCAATGAGAAGAAATATCTTTGTAAATAGTTTCGCTACACTTGCATATATTGGATCTAATTTAAGTATCACAAGTATGAAGATTAGTATTCACACCCTCGCGTCATTGTCTAACTATTGTCATAACAACTTCACTAAAGGATTAAACTAATTACTCTCACAGTTTAGGCTAATAATGGAGAAAGTAATTCTTCTCAGGAGACTCTCACGGACTCTAGCTTAGATCTCAACAATAGGTACACCAACTTCTCTTGGGTGACGTGCAATTAGACTTAGTTCTAGAAGCTTATTCTTTTGTTATTAATGAAGGAACTGATTTCAATACCTAATTCCTAACAAAATAATCCTCTCTCGAGACAATGATTTGTTGATAACACATAATGGGTGTAAGTAGTGAGAGTTTTTCGACCTCTCACAATATTAGTTAATGAAAACTACTCTATAGGATTGTGTTAAAGATAAGAGTCAATAACACAAAAATACTAGTGTTGAACATAAGACATAATAATCTAAATCCATATATTTGCAAGCGAGCTACACTAGTGCCAAAACTTAGGAGAATTAGTTCATGGATATTAGACAACACCACATGTCAAAATATAACCACCTCTCAGAAATGCAATAGGTAGAACAAGATTTCCACTGCAATGCTGGTGAAGCCAAGGAGCATCCTCCTCTTGCTCATATTCCATGTGTCCCTTTTTCTAAGGAGGGATGTTTTATTATTTATCAAATAGCTCATGTAAAAGTTGGGGTAAATTTAATCAAAAGTACTCTAACTTTGACGCTTTCCCAATTCTATCATTCAACTTCACTTTACAACTATACTACCCTTTAACTAGGAACTTCTTTCACTAACTATCATTTTTATCTATGATCGTTCATTTTTCGATTAAGTGATCTACGCAGCGTCCATATGTGTTATTTCTCTCTCCTCCACATGCGCAAGTATTCAACATGGCAAGCCATAAAAAATAAAATAATATTTTAAAATATAATAATAAACAAATAAAAAAGAAGAGGGTGCAACGTTGGGAGGCATTGTTCCCCTCAGCGAGTTCTTGGGGGGCGACGTCATCCCCCCCCCCCAAAATCCCCCTCCTCCATCCATTTTTGCTGTGTTGATGCACGCAAAAATAACATGCATTATTTTAAGAGCTTATTTATATTATTTTTACAAAAATAAAAATTTATCAAAATATTGTGTTTTATTGTCTAGAAAGCAAAAAAATAAATTACGAAGTCAACGGAGAAAATCACGCTCAAATAGGAGTTACAATGGAGCCATAAAGTAAAAATAGTGAAGCAAATCCATTGTCACGAGGGGCCGTGAAGGCCTGTCACGGGCCATGACTGAGGCCATGAAACTATCGTAACGGGCATTAAAATATATTTTTTTCATTTAAAAAAGTTGTCTCGAAGCATGACTGTGACCAACCCTTCATGCTTCGTAAAATCCATGGTAAGGGTCGTGAAATCACCAACACGGGCCGTGAAAATTCATTTCTAAATAGCTTCAGACACTATTTAAGTTGTGAAAATCAGGCTATGCCACGGACCGTGACTGGGGCCATGAAATTATTGTAATGGGCCGTTAAAATATATTTTTCCATTTGAGAAAGTTGCCCCGTCATGACTAGCCCTTCACGGGCCATAAAATCCATAGTTTTATGCAAATCAAACACTATAAGAGCCTCACGGGCCATGAAAACCCATTTTTAAATTGATTCAGATTTGGAAACATATTATGAATTAAATTTAGAGTTTGAGAAGGTCAAAATTTCACAATAAACTATACTTCAAATTTTTCTTGTTTTTGTTTCTTCTCCCATTATTTGGAAACTTGAACCCATATAAATAGATCTACAACTAGAAGAGAGGGTACTATGGCCTGCAACATGTGGGAGCATCTTGAAGCACAATCAAAAGGACTTTTTGTACGGTGATATCGGACGAGGATCGTGTAGCAATTTTCGGTTCCGTCTCATATAGTACTTCTAGTATTATTTCATGTTGGGATGTATTAATTTATACTTTAAAGTTCTATCTTTTTAATCTGGACAATTTAATTTAGTTTTTGAGTTAGTTATTAATTTTATTTGAATTATTAATTGATTATTAACTAGGCAGTGTGATCAACTTAGTAATTCATAATTTTTTGTAAGCAATTCATGTTGTAATCTAATAGAACCGAGTGGAGTATTAGATTGTGTGGTCTATCAAGTTGACTCGAGTGAACGATTTGGTAGAATAAGAATCACAATTCATAGCATTCTAATCTGACTAAGATTGAGAATAGAGTTGAGTAAAGTATTTTCATGTTATTAGGATTAAAAATATAGTTGATTTATTTGGTTAAGGAGATCATATTTTAAGCGTTCCTAATCTATCCAAAAGTTGTTCCTAATTCCTTCCTTTTTCCCGTTCTC
The DNA here is from genome assembly GCA_030549335.1 of Pontederia crassipes. Taxonomy (NCBI): domain Eukaryota; kingdom Viridiplantae; phylum Streptophyta; class Magnoliopsida; order Commelinales; family Pontederiaceae; genus Pontederia; species Pontederia crassipes. The sequence goes on from CM060183.1 coordinate 12,270,843, forward strand.
CCGATACGAAAAGGGGTAGAGGGGAGGGGGCGCACCGGCCCCTTCCTTTTTCGCATCGGGCCACCTCCTTTTATTTTTTTATTTCTTAAAAATTAAATTATTACATTATTTTATATTTATTTTATCTTTTAATGTTTTGCCGCATAAGCAAAATGATTGGTAAACCTTTTATACCCGATGAAAAGAATAATTGTAAAAAAATTGATAATTAGTGGACAATGTGTTTATAAAGTAAAGTTAGATAATAGAGTTAGAAAATGCGAATAAAATTGAAGGGCATTTGGTAAAATTTATCATTTTTTAATGTCTTGTCACATAACTAATTATAAAGTAAAGTTAAAAAATAAAATTAAGAAAGTGAATAGAGTTGAAAGCATTTAGTGAAATCGATTATTCTACTTTACTTGCGACTTAGCATGGTTGTGACAACTCTTCTATGGGATGTGATTGGACATTCATCTACCAAAGGAAATGGATCGGCCACCCAATTGTGATCAAACAACAACACGCTACACTTTCTTTTCATTTTTATTGATGACACGATGGAGGTTGCACCATCACCAGATGTTGTTGATGCTGTGACATAATTACTAGACTTCATTTCAGATGTTGGTACATCAAGTCAGCAATTTAAAGTATTCTACCTCCATATAATTTTCATTATAGAATTTATAAAATTTAACTAGTTTGCAACAAATATGTTTTAATAATCCTTATTTAATTTGTTGATTTATGTCATCTAACCTGGTTGTAATTGCTTTTACTAAGGTAATTTCTCAAAGATATGATTAGTTTCATGAACACAAATATGGGCTTAGACAATATCTATTTAATTTTACATGAATATTATTTTAAAGGCTAATGTCTAGAAGGATGTTAAGCACATGGAACAAATGTTAAAAGCATTCAACACTCAATGTTAAAACATATTGTCATTACTTTTATCCGAGGCATGAGCAAATCCTAAGGGAACATTGAAGCTATATGGATCCATTATAATTATACAGAATAAAATATGAGAAATCAAATGAAAATCAAACATTCGATCAAGGTGTTTTCCTACATATTGGTAAGGTTGTGTATTTAAAAACACTATTACAGAAATATTGTATGTTATATTATCTTATATTAACATCTTGTCTTATAAGTTTGAGATTAATTTCTTGAACTAATCTATATATGTATATGTATGATACGTTGAAAACTGATTTTAGAAAAAAATGAGTTGGACAAAACACCCACTCAAGATGAATTATTTAAGAAGCCATCAGAAAAAAAAACAATAAAGAATGAGTTTCACCATATGAGATGGAAACAAATGTAAGAAAATATATGTTCTTTAACTAGCGTTGTTTTAAATTTATATATACTTTATTTATCTCTAATGCTAAATTTAATAAGGCTTTAAAAATAATTAGGAAACTAAGCATAGAGGGAAGTCACGCAGATAGTAACCAAGAATTTTGGACCAATCATGGTGGCATAATATAATGTGTGTGCATAGTCTCGAATCATTTGATATAAAATCTATGCTTAAGACAATATTGAATTGTCAACTCAAAATGTATAATAACGTGTAGACCAACAGGCCAAAAAAAAAAGAGATGAAACGTAGAATTTGGTGTTCAATTCCGTCGAAAATCTTGTTAAATTCATTGGAAGATCTAATTTCTAATGAATTTTTACTTTCGTCGAACTAACTCTTGTCGATAATAATTTTTTGACGGATTTCAAAAACCATCGTTATTTTTGAAGGAGTCACTGATCGGAATGTCGGACGAAAAGTCTCCCGTCAGAAGTCTCAAGGTGCCGACGAAAAAGTCATTTAATTTAAACTATTAATATTTTAATTTGTAAATTATTAAATTATTCTTAATCGTACCGTTGACTTACTTTGCAGTCATTAAATTTATTCCTTAAATCATTGTAACTAAATTAGGCTTTAATATATTTATTATGTTATATACTTTATTATCTCATTTATCCATGAGAGGTGGTCCTTTTTCATTTGAAATGAAAAGATCAGTCTCAAATTGAGAAATGATCTATCCTTCTCAAGTTGAGATGAATCCTTTAGACTGAAATTGATGATGGAATTTAATTTCAATTTGTAATCAAATCCATACATCCATCGCGTATCTGTGTCAAATAGTGACTGATCATACATACCGTTGCAAAATTATTTCAACAAGCCCATTCGAACGTTCAAAATCGGTCGAAAATCTAATACAAGGTGAATATTAATTGCGATAGATTTTAAACGATGTGCGAAAAAAATCGTCGCCAATCACATTTCTTTTTAAAAGGTGAACATAGTAATTTTGATTATTATTATTTTTTCAATTCACGATCCAAAGAAATTAAAGATCAAAAATAAAAGAGACGCACACGTTCATGAGTGATGTACGCCATTGAACTTTATTTTTTTTAATAATCCTAAATAAGATGTAAGGTTATTGGAAAGTTAAGAATAGATAATCTTTGGGAAAAGTAATTTGAATTACCAACTATTTTGGAGTAATGCATAAGCCTGTAATTTATATAAAGATTTCCAACAAAAGAGCATAAATATTAAATAGAATCATTAACATTAATCTTGGCTGCCACGCCCTGCCAAAAACTTATAAAGGAATTCTAATATATAATATAATTGCCCTTCGTAGAGGCAAATGTTATGCTGGAAACACGACAACGATCTTATATATTTGGCTGCGCTTGTAAAATGCATGACAAGAGGCATTTCAATGCATGATACACGCCGCACTGATCCAGCTCCACGTCAAGGTTGCCAACTGCGTTTGCCTCCACATGCATATAATATATACCTTCGTCGTCGCCGTCGTCGTCTAATCGACTTGTATTTATGTATAGATCGCCTGTGCCTTTTGTGGCTGGTGGCCGGGTGGCTACAAACGCCGGCGACGTCGGCCATGTTGTGCGTGCATGCAGGGGGGGCGATGGACGTTGCCGTCAGCATCGTCGCCTACTGCTCGCTGCATGCTGCTTCGTCGTACGTAGTAGCCCTCGTCTCCAACTCCCAACAAACCAACACGACAGTAGTCATTAAAAGTTTAATTCTTATATATATCGAACACTATTTATAATTAATCTTTCGCATGGTTACCAAGAAGTTTTTCTTTGTTCCAAGAAGAAGAAGGAGAAGATAATAGTAAATGATGTAAACCTGAAAGCGAGCATGAATCAAGGACAGTGCTTCATACGGAAGCATTTATAAGCTTTTCTTCCATCGAGTAACTTCTTATGTAACTAGTATAATTATCTTCAATAGTTCTGTGTAACTATGTGAGAATCATTAATGTCACAAATGAACTACATTAAATATTGGTTAGTGTAGTAAATTCTGACCACTGTAAATGCTGTTCCATATGTATTACTTAATTGATTCCAACAACCATATGCATCTACCAAGCTGAGAGAATGCCTTCAAAGGGATCCAATAAATACCTACTCATCCCCTTCACAATCATATTTGTCCATACCTTGGCATGTGGGTCGATCGATCGCATATGATGCTCCTTTATCATGATGAAGCATAACAAGGCCTTTGCTACTATCTACTTTAACCTCTACGACACCATTCGATACAAACATACGAAATATGATGATGGAATAAAACGGCACGTCCCAGAGGAATTAATGCAATTCGACAAAAGCTCTTTAGTCTTTACGTAAACTGTAAACTGGGGCGCCTTGTGATCGCATGCCAGTATAATTTCTACCATTTTATTCATAGTATAATTTCTTTCTCTGTATTAGTCTCAAGACACCCTATTGATTAAAAGATACTGATATTAAAAACGTGGGCTCTAACTTAATTTAGAGGACAACATATAACTTAATCCTTGATGTCAAGATTAAGAATATATTTAACAAGAAATGCTTTATATATAGTAACAACATACATATACATATATATAAGTGTTATATATATCATGTATTCATGTGGTCCGTGGACCGTGAGGATGAAAAAGGTAGAGCACGAGTTAGTTGATCGAACCAAAGACCAATAATCTCATCCATTGTTCGATGTCCCAAAAGCTGAGATGACAGGATGCATACACAAAAATGTGCATGCAACCTAATATCTTCTCTTTCATGTTTTGATTCTTTTGAACAAAAGTAGGTGAATACAATAAACCGAAGTGACATCATACATTAAATCGGTGTGGTTAACAAGTATAATATGTATTAGGTAAAGAAACACTAGACGTCATACATGTAAGAAAATAAAGCAGCATGTTTACCGAAATAAAGTATCACGAAGCAAAGTAAAATGAAGAAAATTTGTAGTCCAAAGATAAAGATTGATTGTCAGGCTCATGATATGTAGTACTTTTAATTTATAAAACAGACCTCAGAGAAAAAAAAATAAGGTGGTTCTATTGCCACTCTACTCTTTTTTATTAATGTTGTTCGACATTTTTATCTTTATTTAATAAAGTAAAATGGTAATAAGTTTTTTAGAAGTGACTATTTTACATTTGTATTCGTACTACTTATACCAGCATGCTATGTGATAACTGATATTCTTTTTCTTGTTTTACTATGTGATAATTAACTTAAAGCCCCCAAAACTTACAATATATATGGTCCAAAATATCAAAAGATATTGGAGATTTGTTTTCGAGTTATCGTGAATGTAAAATATTTTTGTTAATGTCTTATTTGCATATACGCAGTGGGAGCAATCTAATCAAATTAGTTGAGTTTCATGCTAAACACCTTTAACCTCTTTAACGTTTGGTATCCATAATTGCCCACCTAAAAAAAAATGGTACAAAAGGATGCAAGGGCCGTATTTAACCAAATAGCAAATAATGATGTGGGATATATTATATATATGCATATAAAAGATGGTCCCATTTGCAAGCGAAACAGTGTTTTCTTTAAATAAGAAACAAAGAGGAGGGAATGAGGGTGTTGGTAACTCGTAGATGTTAAAGAAGCCTCGAGCTCAAATTCGACTGTGGGAGTTGTGTGTCCTTTTATTTTCAAGCTAACTTTCCTTTCTTGTATTAGGTCTTGTGCCTTCTTATATAATCGGACAAAAAAAAAAGAAACAGAGAGGACGCATAATTGTTTTTCCTACTAATTAATAATGAGGATTTATGGGAAGCTCTTGTTTTTTTTTTTTGTTTTACCATGTATGCATGGAAGTCTTAGGTAGATCTATATATATGTGGATAAGCACCGTTTAGTTCAGAACAATATTTATTAAGCTTTTGCTAACATTCCAATTGCACAAACAGTTTCACACGTACATATGATACATCTTTTTTTCGGTAGGACTTACTGTTAACCTTGTAGATCGAGGAACTTGTACTATTAACTTTAAATGCTTGGACAACCAATAAAGTGAGCAAAGATATATCCATTCTTTTGGTGTGCGTGTGCGTCGTAACTGGGGCTGTTGTGATGAGCCAATCAACCATTTTTTTTTTACCATTTATCACCACTTCATACCAAGAAATCCATTGGTGTGCATGCACTGGCTCACGCCAGCTTCACTACGTCGGGGATGTGCACTGGGTAGCGGTCGATGCAGCCGGTCCACGGGCCGTCCACCGGCGTCGGAATGGTTCGCAGGCACCTCCACACTGCGCTGTTGCACTTGAAGCCGCTCCCGAAGCCGATCATCCACGCGCGGTCTCCGCGCTTCATCCCGCCCTTGGCCTCGATGTAGTTGAGCTCGTACCAGAGGGAGCTGCTCGACGTGTTCCCGAACCGGTGCAGGGCCATGCGCGAGGCCTCCACGTGCTCCGCCGACAGCTGCAGGCTCTTCTGCAGCTCGACGATCACTGCGCGGCCGCCTGCGTGGATGCAGAAGTGCTCGAAGGCCTGCTTGAAGTCGGGGATGTACGGCTTCCATTTGGCCTTGAAGATCTTGCGGGCAATTAGGTTAAACACGAACAGGAGCTGCTCCGAAGCCGGCAGGACGAGCGGGCCGATGGTAGTGATGTTGGACTTGAGCGCCTCGCCGGCGATGGCCATGAGGTCCTTGTTGAGTTTGACCCCGGTGTTGCCGTATTCGTCTTGTTCCTGGTACACGCAGCCGTAGGCGCGGTCGTCGGCCCCCTTGTGGGTACGCACGACGTGGAGCAGCCGGTACTTGGCGCGAGATCTCTCGGCGCGGCGGTTGGATAGCAGGACTGCGGCCGAGCCCATGCGGAAGAGGCAGTTGGGCAGGAGCATGGCCCGCTCGTTGCCCGCGTAGTAGTTGGGCGTGATGATCTCCGTGGACACGACGAGAGCGTTGGAGTTCCTGTGCGTCTGCAGTAGGTCGCGTGCAAGGTCGATCGATATGAGCCCTGCACTGCAACCCATGCCGGAGAGGTTAAAGCTCATCACGTTACTCCGGAGCTTGTACTTGTTCACGATCATAGCCGAGAGCGACGGCGTGGGGGAGAAGAGGCTGCAGTTGACCACGAGGATGTCGACGTCCTTCGGCTTGAGGCCCGTCCGCGCGAACAGCTCGTCGACGGCAGAGAAGATGACGAGCCTCGCCTCGTCGCGCGCGGCTTCCATGGTGGGGCAGGGCGGGATGTAGTGGCTCGACGGGGGGAAGCACGTCTCTTCGCCGAGGCCGGAGCGCTCCAGGATGCGAATCTGGAACCGCACGCTACGCTCGTCGAAGAAGGGCATCTGCCGGGCGTGCTCCAGGAAGGTGGCGAACGGAACACGACAGGTGCGCAGCGGCCGGAAGCAAGCGTAGTCGACGAGGTACACTGGCCGCGGCCTGGACATGAAGTAGACCGTGGCCACGATGACGACCAAAAACGTCGAGCCGAGGACGTGGAACAGGTGCATGTGGAGGATCGCCCACAGCGAACGGATCTCGTCCGGGCCGAGTCGGAGGAGCTCGAGGACGACGGCGAACATGACAGGGACGAGGACGAGGGCGAGGAAATGGTTCGCCAGGTAGCGATACCCCAACTTCACATACTTGAGCTTGACCGACGTCAAGAACAGAGGCAACGACTCGGATGCTGGCATTTTTGGAAGGTGCTGAGGAACTAAAACAAAATGGTGAGAGAAACAAGCGAGGCACTGATCACTATCTGTTGTTTCGTGTTATGATCAGTCACAGTGGTCGAGTGAGAAGGTGGTGTGCTCCGAGTCCGAGGGGAGGATTTAAAGGGATGGAGTTGCAGGGGAAGGTGGGAGGGGAAGGGGAGAGGCATTGAATGGAGGCAGATGGCAGTTTAAATGGCGGCCCCAACAAATCATTTAATCAGTACTACAAGTGACAAATAGTTACGATATACATTTCAATTTTTTTTATATAGGGAAAAAATATTCTGGACCAATAAAATGGTGAATATTGATTATCCCTCACCATAGCATGCATAATGGATTGCAAATTCACAACTTTTTTTTTTGCAAAAAATGTGTTTATTAATAAGGCTTTTAAATAACATAGTTTTTAGAGGATGTTGCATCCTTTTTATTATGTTAGGAAAAAAGTGATCTATATATATGGTCACCGTCGAATCATGATTTTTATAAATAAGCACTTGTTTGTAAATATTTTGATAAACTTATTTGTGATCCATCAAAGCAATGATCGAGATAACCCATATATATGAGTCACTTTTTATTCCATATAGTCCTTATTCCCTTTATATTAAGATGCTATTGTCTTTATAAGAGAAATTATACAATGGTGAACATACCAATTAATTACGATTCCGGAGCCATGACAAGAATATTACTATATTAAAAAAAAAGATGATTACAAACATAACGATTTTTGATACCACCCATAATCTTAATCCTAAGATAATGTATACAAAGAAATTATTTCATTTTGACTAGAACTTTGTAATAATATTCGAAAAAATAGGACACTTACTTCATCATTCGGAATTAAATAGGTTTGGATCATAACTAAAATAGGCCTAGAAAAATTTTGATCCTCCACTGCAAAGTTGTCTGTCGACTTGTGAAGTAGCTTAATTCCAATTAAGTTTTCAGCAGAGGAGGGTTCCAGCCATCAAGAGTAACAAGTTCTAGAGGACGTCGTCACAGTATTATAAACTTAAATTTGTCTCATTTTACAAACGCCAAAGAGGAAGCTCTCAAGGCCTGATAAGTGTCGAAGACCGTTAAGAGTGGACTCCTAGATTTGGAAGCATATGGATTTGTCGATGTGTGCTCTATATCTAAAATTGTGAAAGAAAAAAAAAAGAAAGAGAAAAAAAATGAGGAAGTGATATTGAAATTTCTTTTGATCACTGTTTCCTTCGTCATGGATGTTTCTATTTTTTGTGTTTATTTTTTCTCTTTTTTGCTATCTTGCTTATTCATCGATTCTCGGTGTGATATCTCTAAATGATAAGTCATTACTGTACTTCAAAGGAATTAGAGTTAGAAACTAATAACTAAACACTGAAAGAAGGCAAACTTTGATAAATCGGTGATTTACATAATCGAATTTAAAAAAAATGTGAACTCGATTCTGGATGAATTATACTAGGTTAAGACTAAAAAAATTAAATAATTAACTTCGATCATGGAGGACAGCAATGCATAGTAAATATCATCAACACTTCCGCTAATTTATGAGGAAACGATGTGCTTAGAATTTGTTTTAATCAGATGGATATATGTATACGTTGTGACTCATGCATTATAAGAGTGGAATTTGCATTCAAAGACATTGGAGTTACACATTAAAAAAGAAAAAAAAATGATGATATTTTGGTCCAAATAATTAGGATAAATTAAAATAATGCATTCTCACAAAGTTACATATTAATCGAGTAATATTTTTTTCTATCTAGAATTCGATATGAATATTTTAAAAAAAATATATATTAAAAAAATAAACATGTCCCCGTTGCAAAAATTAAAAAAAGTCAATACTACATTTTTCGTTAGAATATTTATGTGAACTTTTAAGGAAAGTTATTTATTAATGTGGCGAAAAGGATATAGACGATAATGTTATGTAAAGCCTTATATTTCGATTGACATGGTCATGTGATTTTTTAATGCGAACTCTAAAAAATTATATAAATGCCATCTTCGAGCTCCACATGATGAGCTCATCATTCAAACGTCGTTCTTTCCAACTACGAATAGTTCCAACTCCGCTGACTGAGCAGCTTCTCCGTTATCTGGTTGCAATCCCAATTTAATGAAGAAACGAATGCCTAAAAAGAGTTCTTGCATTTTGTCCGACGAACATTTTTTCTTATTTCGTCAAGAGTATTTAACTTACTGTCAACATTTCAACTTCAAACAATTAATGGAACCTAACTGCCCCGGGTTTTAAATGTTAACTCTAGTATTTTTATCTTTTCATATATAAATGCATGAAACCAAAACTAGAAACTTGATGAAATAAAAATTATATCATTTACAACAATTAACTAAGGATTTAATGGGCGTCTAACCTATTAAAAAAGAGAGTAGATGCTCCCCCTATGGTGGCGCACATCCGATGCGCAATGGATGACCAAGGATCACAGCGTGTTCACTCCAACCATTCAGGATTCCAAATAAAAAATTGGCCCGTTCACATTGGTCAAGGCGATTGTCTCAAGCGATGATGGCCGGATAACAAAAAAAAAGCACACAAACAAGGCCATCATCTCAGGCGTGAATGTCGTCATGAACATCGATCAAGGTGATCAAACAAGGTATGAACTTTAGCGACTCTCAAGCTATCAAACAAGGTGACATTGGCGTGAACATGGCGCGGTCCATGGTGGAACTGGAAGGCGACAATCGATAGGTCACCATCGGATTGATGCCGGTGAGGTCCTCAACACCTAACCAACAGTCACCGATTAGTGAGGGACCAATCTGATTACAAAATAGATCATCGGAGGCGGTGGTGTACACCGAGGAACCCCACCAATCAAGGTCGGCGATGAGCTAAGGAATCATCTATGGCACAAAATGATGATCGACAACATTGAGGGAGGCGATGTAGACACTACAAGAAAACTAGAGAATAGAACAAGCTAGTGACACTAAGTCGACGCCAAGAGCGTCACTATAGCGATGAAAGTGAGTCACCGGGGAACAACGCTATTTGTCTCGCAATAGCATCACATTAGCGTCGGATTAGTGTTATTAAAAGTCAACGCTAAATACGGCGCCATGGAAATGCTACTTCACCGTTATTATTACGCGCGAGAAAAGGGAAATGCGAGACAGATCATAGAGATGTATTAGCGTCGACAGAAGCGGACACTAAATTAGCGTCACAACAAAGGCGAAGCTATATCGACGCTAGCAACGGAGTCAATATGGGCGCCGGTATTTTGCGCTATTTTAGCGCCAATGCCGGTGACGCTACACAGCGTCACACTTATGCGATGCTATGTCGGCGTCATCCATATTAAATATTCCTAATTAAATATATATGTTACCTACGTACCTACATATGAATTCCAATATTATTTGTTACCAATATTATATGTGTTAGCTACATATATATCCATATACTATATGTTAGCTACATTATATGTATTACCTACATATGTATTAATCCAATATCATATGTTACATATATGTATTATATACATATGCTACCTACATATCTATATTCCTACACTTACTTACATATGTATTCATATATTATATGTGTTACGTACGAATATATTTGTATACTATATGTTAGCTATATCATATGTATTCCCTACACATGTGATCCTATCCATATTTTTGAATGTATGTATTATTGATAAGAAATTTTATATTATTAATAACTGAATTATGAGGGTTGAACTAAATGACATAATTTACAAATAGCATCACATTAGTGACACAAGTTGTGTCATCGCTAATTTAGATCCACAAATGCGTTGGCTTAGCGCCACGACACGTTGACGTTATTTTGGCGTCTCGGGACGGCGACACCGATTCGACGCTAATTAGTTGCTACAAATTATTGCCTCGACATAGTGCCAAAATAACAACACATTGTTGCATCGCGTATGTATGTACGTATGTATGTGTAAACTACATATGAATATACCCTTATAGTTTAAATAGATATATACATACATACATTATATATGTACATATGCATACATATGTATGTATATATATATATATGTGTGTGTATATATATACTTATAGACTTATATCAAGGTGCATACACACTTAGGTGCATACACTTCATCTCAGCCATCGGATGCAACATTGATTACTAGGATGAAGCCGCTTGAACCGGTTCATTTCGGGCGATGGATTGGATTGGCGTCAGGCAACAGTTCAGCATGAGGCGTGGGCATCTCGGTGTCCTTCGGCAAGGACCGTGACTGCTCCGGCATGAGCATCTTGGCATTCCTCTCTCCCACTCGCAAGCGCGGCAACAAGAAAGATGCCCCCTCAGCGACCTCGTCAGGCGAGGGGGGTGGGGGGGGGGGGGGTGGGGTTCAGATACCGCTTCACAAGATGTTGAGCAAAAGGTGCTCATCACAATCATTTTACCCTATATATATATATATATATATATAATATAAACTTGTAATATAATAAAACCTTTTTTAATATAAGTTTATAAAAAATCTAGTCGGATGCCCTCCTTCATCCTGTCGGATGCCACCCTCCTCCGACCTGTCGGACGCTGCCCTCCGCCCTGCCGGACGCCACCACCGGACATCGCCGCCATCCTCTGTTGCCCTCCGCCGCCCTCCTCCCACGCCATCGCTGGATATCCTCCGCTGTCCTCCCCGTCCTCCTCCGACGCCACCGCTACACAGTAAGTCCCTTTTTGTTAATTGAATAGTAGTATTTGAATTATATTGTTCTTAATTATAGTTGTAATTATATTTTTCTTAATTATGTTTCCAACTATATTGTTCTTGATTATGCTTCCAATTAGATTAGCAAAATAAATTAAACATTATTTGAATTATATTATTCTTAATTATATTTACAATTATATTGTTCTTAATTATGTTTCAACTATATTGTTCTTGATTATGCTTCCAATTAGATTAGCATGAACAAACAAATCATATTGTTCTTAATTATGCTTCTAACTAGATGAACATAGTGACTTATGCATGCCTCCAACTAAATGAACATTGTGACATGAAAAATAAATGAACAAATTAACTATATTGTTCTTAATTAAGCCTCTCTTCTATACTCGATGAGATTCAATTTGAAATCAAATACTGATCAATTATTATCAAATTTTAATTTTTTCGGTCATGTTCTCATTTTAGTTAACAAGAATGTGGATGAACATTTTTGCTAAATAAAATGAGAACATTGAAAAAAAGAGACCAGGATATGATAATTCATTGATCAGTAAGAATTTATTGACATATGCCTTAATGTTGTCGATTACAAAAATGAAAAGAATCAGATTGTAGTTGGATTCATCGTTGGAAGGATAAACATGACGTTATAACAAAAGAATATAAGGACTATGTTGAGGAATTTATTAAGGTGGCATATGGAAATGAAAATGTTGCTTCTTCGTGTGGCGAAATCTTATGCCCATGCTGGAAATGCAAATGTTATCAGTGAAAACTAAAATATGATGTGGAGAAGGATTTATATTTCAATGGTTTCTTAATAAAATACACAAATTGGTTCTTTCATGGTGAAGAAAGATGGAATAAAGAGACAACAATTGATGCTAACAGATTCCAATGTGGGTGAGTCGAGCAATCTGTATAGGGATATGATATGAGATGCAATAGAAGTAGAAATGTTGGCGAAACACTTATTAAAGAAGATCCAAATCCTTTGGCTTATAAGTTTTATAACCTTCTCAAAGAAGCCGACGAACCTTTATGGGATCGATGCATGAAGCAAACTCCACTTTCTACATTGGCACAACTAATGAACTTGAAATCAAAATTTAATATAAACGAAAGTTGTTTTGACTTCCAAGATTGCAATGACTATTTCTTTCTGAGAAAATTGCATCATTCATGAGGTGGCACAAATTAGAGGGGGCACGCGATAATCCAAATTCCATTACACATCCTTCAGATGCTAAGGCATGAAAACTATTTGATGCATTTCATTCGACTTTTAATGTTGATACATGATGGATGAAGATTGGCAAAAAAAGCTTGCAAAGGAGAAATTAACAAACTTTCAAAATCAGAGGCGCACATCCACATAGGCGGCTCCATTCGATTTGACGAGCATAGAAGACACATGATAATGTCGGTACGAAATAGAATAATCAAACTTTTATCTTATACTTATTTTATAAAATATGAAACTTTATTACAGGAGGAAAAATAAGGTGGTATTATAGGCTTTCGCACGATTTACGAGACCACATATAAGAGTAGGAAGACCAATGACTTGATCACGCCCACTGCTCATAGAGTTTTGATAAGTATCATCACATATTCACTTGGTTCTTCACATTATCATAAATGATTTTTCAAACATGCAATGTTTAAATTTTTTAGGATGTGTATACTCATAAGATGGTAGAGAAGTACGAAGAAGATCCTAATACTCAGCCATCATGTAACATATCTTCAAAATGATTCACGTTTTTAATGCTATAACACTTTGTATGTTTATATATTTTTTATGTTATATAATTTATATGATTTATAATATTATATATAATTTGTCTATTTAGTAAATGATGCTATTGTTTGGGAGGAGGTGGGCGGTACGACACGAGAAGGATATCTACGTGGCCTAGGCAAAACCACTCAGGTTTCTAGGAGGAGCGAAGGATATGTAGGCGGCTCATCTTCTTCGAGTTCATCCATCTCACTTGAGCTCACGTTGGACAACATCAGGGGACTCATATCAGAGTAGCTAGCTCAACAGCTTTATCAACATTTGGCTCCAATTTTGCAGGCGATCCAGACCGTGCTTCAGCCACAGACTCAATCCCCACGAGGCCAAGAACCGAGTACGTCAGCATCGAATGTTAGGGATGACAACGCCGATGGTAATGATTTAGGATAGAAACTTTTGTATCATATATCTTTCATATGATTTTACTTATGATGTATGATATCATTTTATTATCTTATTAATACTTTTTTTATGGTTATTAGTGCTTTTGTGATGGTTATTAGTGCTTTGCTTTATTATTATTGTTATCAATGTGAAGAATGCATTATATATGCATTCTATAATTTGCTTGGTATGAGAAGGGAACAAAACGGCTGGAATGAGGCAATATTATTGATATTTAGCATCTCTTTAGCATCGCAGTAGTGACGTAGATGAGATGCTATTACAAATACATCGCAAGTGGCATGTATTTAGCGCCAGTTTAGCGTCGCAAGATTTTACATCAATTTAGTGTCGCATCATAGACGAAACACGATAAAATGTTAGCGTCACATTATTGTCTATTTACCATCACGTTTAGCGCCACCTTAGCATCTGATTAGCGCCGCACATTTCAGCGCCAACTTAGCGTCCAATTAGCGGCCTTTGAACTCCTAGCGATGACACATTTTCACGTCATGTTAACATTGCAATAGCGTCAAGCTGTGGCACTAGTAGTGTCACATTTGTCGTTGGCGTCATTGCGACACGAATAGCTACCGAAAGTTGGCGTCTCCATGTGCGACACCATTTAGATACTAATGGGTGATTATTTCTTTTGGCCATGCATCAACGTTGCTTTAGCGCCGACATGCCTGCGTTGCCAATTGACAGATTTCTTGTAGCGAGTCCATCACATCTTAGGGATAGAGGAATCACGAGACAGATGCATGGGGGAGAAAGGAATCGCGAGGCGGACACGCTAGGGTTCGGGGGTGGGGTTGGGAGCGTGGTTGGGTTGAATCAGTCAACTTTCCTAGTTGGTGATCCTTGCCCCTCCATCGTGCATTGGACATGCAACACCATATGGGAGATGTCCATCCTTTTTTAATAGGGTGGATGTCCATTAAATCATTAACTAATATAAAATTTTGGAGAATTTAAGGTAAATTATACAAATGATCCCCCAGGTCGATATCTCAACGATCTCTCAACTTCAATTTATAAATAGATTGTTCTTGACCTTTATTTTTCTTGCACGATTGATCCTTCAGACCATCAATAGCCTGTTTTCCAATTACACAACTAACGTGGAGTAAAACAATAAAAAATGTAAATATATAATAAAGAATTATTTAAAAAAGTGGTCACAGCCACCACCATTCTCTTTAACCTTTTGACGCGTATTAATATTATCATGTATTATTCTAAAAATGATGGAGTAAAAATATGTGAATTATAATAATTTTTAATTTGATTCACATATTTTTGTTATTCGATGAATATAATGAGGAGTGACACCTCCATTTAGTCGCACTCCAAATTAGTATATGAGTCCAAATATTTTAAAATTTGATAAACAATATAAAAATATTAATTAATTGTAATTGAAAGATAAAAATGGTAACACTAGGAAAACATTTCTGTAATAAATAATTCATTTGTATATATCAAATTACAACCATTAATTATTTTATTTTATACATATATTTTTAGTTATAATCATTTAATTGATGTTCTCCCTAGAGTCTCTGCACTTTGTCTCCTCTAATTCTATGCTTATTTCATTTTTTCTTGATATCATATATATGGTTCCCTTATTTTATCTCTTTTTAAAGCATTTATAATACTTTAATTGATTTTCTATTTAGAATCGTTTAAATCTTTCTCCTCTTGTTACATTTTTGTAATATTTTATATTTTCATTTAGATCTTAGTATCATACATTATTTCTTTTTATTTCAAATGCTTCAATTTCCGTAGTTTTCTTTTTTCTATTTATTTTTCTCTTATTATATAACTAGTGTGAAACCCGCATGATGGGATAGTGTAAAAATAAAATGTGTCTCATCTTTAATTATAATTTTGTTATTTTATTTAAATAAGTAATTAGAATTTTCTTATATATGTTAATTTTAATATCTCCCTCTATGATCATTTGTGATATTTCCTTCAAAAATAACACATAACAAAAACCTTTCAATGTACAATAAGTAATCAAATACAAAATGAGAAGAATTCATTTTATATTTAGAAAATAGCAAATATTTATTTTATAACATGACAAAATTTATCCCTCTTAAAATCTCATTATCACCGAGTAAATAAATTTGTATCATGAGGCTCTAGGACCTTTTAATATTAAGTGGTATATTAAAATTAAATTTCAAACTGTCTTTGCTTGTGCGATGCACATTGGATATAGGAAAGTAATTTGACCAAAATAATTTTTATTTATGTTCTTATGAAAAATATAGACTGTGTTTCTATATTTATTTTGTAAGGGTCGAAATAATTTAAACTTATACATAATATAAATAACTTTGTATGATTTTAGCATTAATCTATTAACATTTCTCTCTTGTTCTAAAAGACATTGTATTTTGTTATTAAAAATTTATACTCGAGGCATATTTATATTATGTAGAACACAAAATTAAAATAGAAATAATTTAACAAAACAATAACAAAGAATTATAATTTCTTTGGATCACTTATCCAAATAAAAGGCATTTTTATTAACTTATTCTACATAAGAATGCCATATTCATTTTTTATATTGATTAATCCATCATGGTGTCATACCATGGATTAAGAAATTAAAAAATTCCTGAAACACTAACACATAGCATAAGATTTAGAAAAAAAAATGAGGATTTGAATTTAAAATTAAAAATAATATAATTCTGATTATGAAAAATTTAAGTAAATGTGATATTTTTGTTCGTCTTTCCCTTTTTTTTATAATTCTTAATCTTCCTATTTCAAAATTAACATTTGTTAGGTATGAGTTTTATTTCATAAATAATAAGCTTTAATAGCAACTCTTTTTTAGGTTGCAGAATTTGTTTCTATATTATTAGGAATTTCATAAAGATTCAATTAATAGTTGACTGATGAATTGATTGTATTCTCATATCCATTTATATGAATAATATATATATATATATATATTTTAAAAATGGTTACTATTTTAACCCATATCATTTTAACTATAAATGAATGATATTTTTTTCGGTTTTCCAATTTAAAAATCTAATTAATTTTTTGACCTATTTGAAATATTTTTGTATTATTTTAGTTTGATGTTGTTTTTTTAATGATTACATTTAATTAAATAAATTTTTATGACATATATATTATTTTTATAGTATCATTAAGTAATTGTGTAAATTAATATTTTAAAGTGGCACTTCTTGATACTCATCTTATTTAATAAAATTAAAGGTGATGGCACAAGGTGGTTGATGGAAGAATTGATAATAATTAAATGATAGCAAGTGAACTAGTCGCTCAAGTAATTATTAAGAGTCGAACTAACGAGGAATTAACTTAAATAAGTAACTAATTTCATATGCTAATAGGAGACAACGTAGATTTGGGTAAAAAGCTATTGCAAAAAATAAAATTATAGAAAAGTAAAGATCTAAAATAACAATGCATAGGTTCTTAGGATGACCTATAATGATTCAAACAATTTGAAATTTCTATAAAATCAAGCATAAACATGAAGTTCAGATTTAGCTTTTAGACGAATTAAGGACACTAAAGATATGATCTCCCTAATTGGGTAAATCAATTATCTTAAGACAATAATAATATGAAAGTATTTCACATGGATATACCCTTAGTTATATTGAGATCAAGGTGCAATATATTGTAATCGTTAAACTACTTAATCGCCCGACCGGGTCAATTATGTAGATCTCACAATCCAATATTCCACACGGTTGACATGCATTGCTTAAACATAAAAGTTAAGAATCAATTCGAATAGAAAATTATGAATTAAGAATTATTATACTATCTAGTTAATAATCAACCTAGAAATCATTAAAATCTCAATGAAAGCATTGGGCATAACAACCATGTTCATAAAAACTAAACTAACTATTATTTGATTTGATCAGAAATTGTCCATACACTAAAACTTTTGCAACTAAAATTAAATGATAAAATGAAAACTAATAATCCAGAGTGTTAAGATAGATAGATAAGACATTAAAATCTAAAATATCATCCTAACAATATGTAGAACAAGGATAACTTTTTCAGAAACAACAATGTACTATTGCACAATCCTCGCCCGAGTCAACCGCGCAGAATTCTTCTCCTTTGTCCTTTAGAAGTTCTTCATTCTTGGCTTGAAAGCTTCGGCTGCAGGCTCTAACATACTCTCTTCTTGCTGTAGAAGATCTTTATTATAGGGATTCAAATTTCCATGTAATTGCACAAGAAACGAAAACTTTTTCTATGTAAAATAAGGAAAACTCTGAGTAGATTTAATTATGGAATTTTTGCCTTGTCAAACTACGAAATTTGATCCTTAATATATTTCCAAATAATCTTGTGATCATAGAGTATGAGTAGGAGTCCTTATGCACTTGAAATTCTTTTAAAAATCACGGCCTGCAACAATGTTTTAACGACATGAACAATGTTCGAATCGGACTAGTAATAAATTTTCACGGTCAGTGAAAGGATTTTTTGGCCGGTGAAAGGGTTTTCACGGTCCTTACAGTGTCCAATTCGCATAAAAAGTGTAGATTTCATGCCCCGTGATGGGTTGGTCATGACCGTGCCTCGGGCAGGTTTCTGATGTGGAAACGTGCATTTTAACGACATGTTCAACTGGTTTCACTGCCATGTGTCACGGCCCTGAAAAGTTCTTCACGGCCCGTGACAACGCAATTTCCTCCCTTCACTATTTCCCAATTTTGACTTCGTTTTAACTTCGATTTGAGCGCAGTTTTTTCCGTTGGCTTCATAATTCAGTTTTCTTGCTTCCTAAAAAATAAAAATATAACATTTGGTAGATTTTCATTTTTGTAAAATTAAGATAAATAAGCTCATAAAATTATGCATGCGATAAGAAAATAAATCGAAATAAGATTAAATGCAATACTAAATATATGTAAGATTTTTCATGCATCAAACTCCCCCAAGCTTAGATAGTTGTTTGTCCTCAAATAATGTTCAAGAAAAAGATCCAACCAAGAAGGTCAATCATCGCTTCCACCCTATCAATCAACTAACAATAGATTTTTTACATAGATCGTCGAAGTATCTCTTCATCTTTCCAATGACCCAGCCATGTACAATTTTTGAATATTAGACATATTTGAACGCATCCAAGTTCAACTCATACTAGAAAACATACAATCTACATATTTGAATGCATCCAAGTTCAACTCATACTAGAAAACATACAATCTACCAAATAAGAGTCTCAATGTTGAAAACATGTGTATACTGAGCTTATGCATTTTCACTTTAAAAATTTTTGACATTTGCATTCACACTTTTTTTTTCTTTTACACTCTTTTTTTTACTCGTGTGCTTTTCTATATTGCGCAAGGTGGTCCTTGTAATGGGATTTCGACCGACGGATTCCAGAGCAATTGTCCTTAGGTCGCCAAGCAAGAATCTCCTACGGATCTAATTACCCAAACACACCAAAGATTCTGGATAACACGTTTGTATTTATTTCACTTTATATTTCGTTGATTTGGTACTCATGTGCTCCATATTGCGCAATGTGGTCTATGTAATAGAATTTCGACAAACAAATCCCAGAGGTCGCTAAGTAAGAATCCCTTACAGGTCTAATCACCCAGACACACTAAGGTTCCGATAAGGTTTCGATAACACATTTGTACTTATTTATTTCTTTTTGTTGGGCTTAACTAACTCTCTTTTATCTTTTTGTACTTTTTTATAAGCTCAATAAACACTTAAATGTTCAACAGAGAGATAATTATTATCAAGACTAAAGAAGAAAGAAAAAACAGGAACAAGGATTTGTCGTCCAATATTCATAATTCTACTTAGCAACATTCACATTCCAAATACCAATACTAAGGCGATAAAAAATAAAATAATAGTGCTTCAAATTTTGTTAATTAGCAGGATGTCCTTGAATCATGCTTGAAAATAAGAAAATATTAAGACAAGAGAAATAATGATATGAAAATTTTAATTTCTATAAATTTTTGGTATGATGTAAAACAACTATGAAAATAATAGATAACATATGATAAGAACGTATGCATGTATTGCAATATAAAAAGACACGCAAGATGCATAAAAATGTCAACTCCTCCAAGCTTGAACTCAACACTATCCTCGGTGTTGAAAAATAAATCCGAAAAAGGCTGTACAAAAATAATAAATAAATCATAAAGCGATGCATTGAGAAGACACAACCTGGATATATCCCAATGTGATGGATGTGGAAGTCATAGAGAGAAGACAATGTATAGTTTGGGTGTCAATTATATAGTAAAGTTGTCGATGTCGAATAGCCTTTATAATTAAACAAAGTTTATAACCAGGCGCAAAATGGATAACTTTTTATCATTAAGCAAAGTTTTATCGGCGACATAGAGTTTTATCTCGCAAAGTTAAATGCAGCCGTACGATA
Source organism: Pontederia crassipes (assembly GCA_030549335.1). Taxonomy (NCBI): domain Eukaryota; kingdom Viridiplantae; phylum Streptophyta; class Magnoliopsida; order Commelinales; family Pontederiaceae; genus Pontederia; species Pontederia crassipes. The sequence goes on from CM060183.1 coordinate 12,291,238, forward strand.
TTCACGACCGTCATCAACAGGAAGACCGTCGGCACCTATAAATAGAGAACATCGTCCCAACTCTTGCTCTGAAGTTCAGGTTTCTTCCACATAGAGTCGTGAGCTCTGCAGGCTACGACCAAGAGGAGAGAGGTGCGACGGCTAGAGGTTGATCGTGACTCTGATCAAGTCCGAAAGGTTGCATGATTGTCTGCCCGTGATCCAAGCTTCGACCTTTTTATCTCTTTGGGTGTAATTCTTCCGATTTTCTTTATTATTTTTATTATCACTCCAATATTTCTAAGATGAACTCCATATTTTTAGGACTATTATTTTAGGAGCTTATTAATTGAGAGGAAACTATTTGGACCATATTTTATTTGTTTTAATCTTTTTTGATCAATTAATAATTGTGCTTAATGCTTTTATGTTAGTTAATTGAATTTCTGAATTAGACTATACCAGTTTGTGGAGTGTTTAATTTCAGAATTTATAATTATAATTTTAATTGATTTTATATGAAATTAATAATTGACATAAATTGGATAACTAGTGTGTGGAGAATCAAGTTTGTGTGGTCTGTTAATCTATACCATTTGTGGAGTGATTAATAGTCTAGGTAATCTAACTTAATGCATCTTAATTTTAATATAATTTGAAGGGATGCCAATTGTGGAGACTTCAATTGTTATTAAATTAAGATAGTTCTGCATGCTTAGGTTGAGGGATGCCAGTCGTGGAGATCGCAAGTTAATCATGTTAGATTACTATTTTAGGGAAACTCTAATCCATATTTAAAGATTAAATTTATCTTTTATGGTTCAAATATTTATCCTGATCAATTTTCATCATAAGACCTAATTTCAACATCATTATCTTATCTTACTATTATCTTATTTTCTTTATTTTATTTTATAATTACAAAACTTATCTTCAAAATCTATCTTTTTCTTCTCTTATTAATTTATAAATTTAGATATTAAATTAATAATATTCCTCGTGAGTTCGACACTCATTACTCCTTTTTACTATATTACTTGAGCGACCAGTGCACTTGCTAAGGATTTTATTTTGCTACATCATTTTACGCATTAAGTTTTTGACGCCTTTGCTGAGGATGTATTTTATTAATTGATTTTTGATTCTTATAAATTATTAGGAAATGTAAATAAATTGTAGATAATTTCCTGTAAATAAATTTTCTGTAATTCTTCTTTTATGTAAATATGTATTATTGTACTATTTGTTTTAATTATTTTTATTTGTGTAAATAATCTAAATATTTCTTTTTGCAGATAAAGAGGTCACGGCATTATCAATTGATTTTCGATTAATTTTTGTTGACTTTTCGACCGTGATTAATTTTCATTGATTTTACTGGAAATATTATCGGATGATTTGTGCCTCTTCATTTTTTAGTTCTAAACTTTGTGTTTTGCAGCCGACATGTTTGATCAGTGGTCATCTTATTTAATTTCATTGATTTAATTGTATATCGGTCGCAATGTTATGATGTTCTGTTTGTGCCCGACCTTATTCAAGCTTTGATTCACATTCGTTATTATCGGAATTACGCCCAGTATGACGTTAATTATTCCTCGCCATGATTTTCCTTTTGTAGTATTTGGCGATAAGTCGGTTTATCTCATTATTACGCGTAATTATCTGAATTCGTTTTATGCCCAAGCATATGTTGATTAAGCATCTCTCAAAACATCTACGTTTTTAATTCTCATACGTCCGTGACATTGATTAATAATATTACACTTTAGCGGCCGACAACTTTCTGAAATCTGCTTTGCGACACGATTAATGCATGTGATGACACGTTGGTTAAATCTCTATGAGATATCTCGTGTTATTCTTTTGCGCCTGGGGTTTATTGTTCAAGTATTCGATTAGTGCATAACTTTTGCGCCTGTTATTTGTTTTCTTAACCTTGTTTTGCGACCAGCAGATTTTAACTCTGTGAAGATATTTTTGCTGATTTTCATGATCGATGATTGATTTTGCGGCCGTAATTTGTTTCTTGTTTCATCTTGTTTTATCTGAATTCTTCCATCATGATACGATGATGATACAAATGTTAATGTAATTTTCTCTCGACCATCATTTAATAGTCTAAAGACTTTTGTGACTACATGTTGACATTAATGAAGTTTTAATCCAATGGTTAATTTTTCCAAGTTGCTGATTCAATTGGCCAAAAATTAGCTTGTGTTTTGCACCCCAGCATATCCATTCACGTTGATTAATCCCTTTTGACATTATAGTTTTGGTGGCCTTCATATAATTACTCTCGAAAATTGTCGGATTAGATTTTAATGACCTAATGGATTTTCAACATTATTCGACAACTTAATTTGAAACGTAGCATGCTCGAAATTATTGAAGTATTTTGGTGTCATAGATATTCTGACTCTCGATAATGCTTGAAAGACTTCTATTTTTATCGATTTAAATTTTGAACTCAACTAACAAATCATTCTTTCATCGTGATCCATTATCTGTATTTATTTTTTAAATTATTTTGTATATCCTTATCTCTCTTATCTTACTGAAAATTGGTTGTTACAGGTACTGCTGAAAATTTAATCACAATCAATCCTGGAAATGTCTAATAAGCGCACTAGGAGTTCAAATCCACTTTTGGAATTTGATCCTGAAAATTGAAAGAACTGCTCATCGATTAAGAAATAATATTAGAAAGATGGCTGAAAAGCACGCAACAATCAGAGACGAGCAACAAAATGAACTAATTCTACCACAAAACAATCGTCGCGAAGAAGAAGAAGAAGAAGCAAAGCTTTCAATGAGAGAGTATGTCTCGGTTAGATACAGTGACTGAGAATCATGCATCTTGCTACCAGATATTAATGCAAAAAATTTTGAGATTAATCCAGCAATCATGAGGATGATACAAGCATCTTAATTTGGATGAGGATTTCATGAAGATCCTCACGATCACCTTGACAAATTTCTTGCTACTCAAAGCACTTTTTTGTTAGGATTTCTGCACGAGAGAAATTATGCACCGTGAGAAAACCCAAAAAATTTAAGGTGATGCAGAATTTTATTGGATGGAAGAAATAGAAGAGGATTACCAGATCATAGTGTTTTCTCTTTGGACCCCTAGGGAGTTTATATAGGCAAAATACAGACCGATTGAGAAGCGAGACCCCCGTAGGGAAAATATGTTGAAGCGCCTGATTGCATAAGGAGACACATTGGGTTCAGATTCAAGGCATTATCAACAAATCTCCACCTTGACTTGAATCCTCCAATCAGATATCTAATACTCTGCCGCCGCCAGTCCCAACTTGACTATTGCCACCTATTAATATTTAGCAAGTCCAAACAATGTTGAAACTTGCTTGTAGGAACTGATTTGGTGAACATGTCCGTTGGATTATCTTCTGTGCCGACCTTTTTCACCTTGATCATCTTTTCAGTACGGATGAAGTGATACCTGACGTCGATGTGTTTGGTTCTTTCATGATGCACTTGATCTTTGGCTAAGCATATTGCATTTAAACTGTCACAGTATACTATAGGCCTGATCTTGTTGTAGTCTAAAATCTCTGACAAGACTTTTAACTAGATGCCTTTCTTAGTAGCTTCTGTCAATGCCATGTACTCTGCCTCTGTGGTAGATAATGTAACTAATGACTGGAGTGTGGCTTTCCAATTGATAACAGAATTGTCAAGAGTGAAGACATAATCTGTCATCGATCTTCTTCCATCAACATCTGCAGCATAATCTGAGTCTGAATAACCTGCAATCAAACACTCTTTTCCACTTCTGTAGATGAGGCCAATGTTAGATGTTCCTCTCAGATATCGAAATATACACTTTACTGCCTGCGAGTGCTCTTTTCCTAGATTGCTCATGAATCTGCTGACCACACTAATGGCATGCGCAATATATACCATAGCATACATCAAGCTTCGGACTGCACTTGTAACATTCCCCACCAGCGTGTGATATTGTCCGCTCTGGGCCTAAGCCCGCACGATTTTCTCAAAACGCGTCACACCTGGTGAAGGACATATTCCCATATATACTCAGCATCTCTCCCGTGACTTATGCATGTGGGACTAATCCAAGGCATGCCCCATGCATCCTTCCCCCCTTAGATGACGCGTTTGATGCATGGGGCATGCCTTGGATGAGTCTCACATGCATAAGTCACGGGAGAGATTCTGGGTATATATGGGAATATGTCCTTCACCAGGTGTGACGCATTTTGAGAAAACCGTGCGGGCTTAGGCCCAGAGCGAACAATATCACACGTTGGTGGGGAATATTAAATATGATATCAGAGCAATAGATCCTGCCTTTTGTTCAGAGTTGCATAGCTATGTCTAGGATGACATAGTTAATGCCTAGATTGGTCTACTGATCGTTAGGTTGCCTATGGTCTCTAGGGTGGCAAGTGCAAATTTTATTAAATTTATTTATAAGGGATTATAATGTTAATCCATTGTATGCATTTTGTACAACATTTAGGATCATGACGACTGATAATCAAAGTTCAAATCAAGATCCTCGACTTGAGGGTGTTTTTCAAGCCTTACAGGAAATGAGCGACATAATGAAAATGCAAACAATTCAAAATAATAGAAATAATGAAGTCGGGGTGGATAAAACAGAAAGTAGTAGGAAATGTACGGTGGAACAATTCAACAAACTCCAGCCTCCCACATTCAAAGGCGATGGTGATCCAATTGAAGCTGAAGCTTGGATAAATAAGTTGGAAAAGATATTTGCTGGGAGTTGTGATGAGATGGACAAGATTATTTTTGTAGAATTTATGCTTGAGGGCAATGCTGAACACTGGTGGAAGGCGACGAAGCCTAGAATCTTAACTACTGATCTAGTCTATCGTGGAAGAAGTTTGTGGAAGTCTTCCTTGGAAAATATTTCTCTGATTGTGCTCGTGACAAGAAAGTAATTGACTTTCTCAAACTTGAACAAAGAGATATGACTGTGGATCAATATGAAGCAAAATTTGTAGAGTTATCAAGATTTGCAAACTATATAGTAGCAAATGAAGTTGAAAAAGCTAAAACGTTTGAGGGAGGACTTAGGCCTGCTATTAGGAGTAAACTTATACCTTTAAAATTAAGAATCTATGAGGATGTCTATGAAAGAGCTCAATTAGTGGAAAGTGATATAAAAAAATTTCATGCAGAACAAGAAATGAAGAATATGGAGAGAGGTTCTTATTCTCAACAATTGAAACCTAGACGTTTTGACTTCAAAGAAAAAGAAAATGAGATATCAATCCCAACACAAGAACCACAAACAAATAATCAAGCTTGTAAAAAATGCGGAAAGAGACATGGAAGGTCTCCGTGCCATGTTTTAGGTGTGGAAGAATGGGACACTATATGAGAAGTTGTCCTTTGATGCAGCAACAACAACACCCACCACCACTACCATCATTATATAGGGCAACAGAAAAGGGGAAACAACCAGTGGCACAAGGACAAATGTATGCTTTAAAGCAACAAGATGTCGAAGCCCCAGACATGATAGCAGGTAATATAGTTAGATATATGACCCTATATATTATAGTTTGCTTAATTGGTATTTAAACTTTTTGTGTTCTAAAAAATTTAACATATTACTAAAGGATAAAAGGAGAAGAGCATTCGTAGAATCCAATTTTCGGATATAATATAGGAATAACCAACTGATAGAGTCAGTAATACACATCTAATTTTTGCACTAATAGTTTTATTTCCCAAGGTAAAATGTTATGTTGATTTGGAAAGATCATTAGCATACCAAACCAATTTAGATTGTCATAAAAGATATGCATATACCAATCTTAGGTGTAATATCCATATTTTGGTTCATATGTTAATTTCGAGGACGAAATTCTTTTAAGGAGGGTAGAATGTAATATCCATAACTTGATCCACCTAAGTTTATATAATTTAATCATATATTATTGATTGATATGAATTATAATAAGTGTGTGAGCACATGTTCATTAACTCCATAGAATCCAACACCTGAAATTGATGACAAATGACTAAGGACAAGGAAAAATGACTTTTCAAAAATATTAGAATTTAGAAAATTGAAGTCCAGGTAATTGTTCCTATATATGAAAGTAAGTTAAATATAATTTTTAATATTTTTTAAGTAAAGTATTAGTGAGGTTAAATGATAGCGCAAAATCGGAAAATCAGAAAAATGATCGATTTTGTTTTTCGGACAAAAATTTAGATTTCGATTCTTTGGAAACTTATTTTCCTAAATATTTTCTTTGAATCCAAATGGGGGGTAGTTTCTTATTTACATGTAATGTCTTAAGTAAATGAATAAATAAAATAAATAATAGGATAAATGACAAGCCATGTAATGTCTTGTAAATAAGGTGAACTCTAAGGGCAAAGTTGGAAACTTACTTCCAACCGACTATAGGTCGGTATCCAAGATATGTATAGCCTAAAATCTTATCTCTTTACCCCATGGGAACAACCATTCCACTTCAGCAAGGCAGCAACTAAGGCTAAGGAAGATAAGAAGAAAGGAAGAGGAGAAATCAAGGTTTACTTGTTAGGGTTTCATTTAGGTAAGTTGTCTACTCCTTTTCTATGAATTATCCCTATGAAATTCATATGGAACTATGTTCTCCTGAGCCTCCAAGATCTCTTTATGCTTATATGTCCATGTTCTTGTGGTGTGGATCAAATCCTAGTTCACCTACATGAAGTTTCCTCCTTGCTGGACACTAAATCCTATCCGAAAGTTGTCAACATCTTAGAGTGCTTAAAAAATTATGAAACTTTGTAGGATGAACCCTAATTGAGTCTTCTTTCTATAGGATCTGGAATCAGGTTAATTGGAGTTTTATATGAAAAGTTATGAGTCAATTACTCTGAGTCGCCCTTTCTGTTTACTTGGATGAGTAGTCCGAATTGTAAATACTATAGTAATTTAAATGTTTAGACTTAATATATGAAATTTATATGGATTAAAGATGTTAAAGTTATCTTTGTAACCCAATGGAATCACGTTTATAGACCATGTACAACGAAAGTTATGAATTTTAAAGTGAACCTCACTCAGTTTGTTAGAACAGAAAAGTAGAAGAGAACAGAGGTAAATATCTGGATTTTATGAGAATCATATATGAGTAATAAAATTATGACATTTATATGGGTTAGACCTTGGGAGTTTAGTTTCATGAAAATTATAATTACTTAATTGTCATAAGTATTCCAGAAGTTATGAATTTTACAAAGGACACCACTCAATCTGTCAGCAAAATGGGTAGGTGAAGAATATGGTTGTCTTGATGAAATTTTAGAGTCCCTATACAATATACCTTAAACGGAAAATTTCCATAAGATTAGGCTTCGTGAAGACTGTTCTGATGCAAAAATTATAATTGTATTAATGTCACATTGTTTAATTATTATTATGCATGATGTTTCTAGCACCACACGAATTCCTAGTGTACCAAGGTGCACTAGAAGTAACCCATCATTGTTATAGCTCTTGTTATGTCCTTTGGAATGTCATTTGATCTGACTATATGTTCTATATGATCAAAAAGTGAGTGGATTATTTTTTATGCAATTATATGATATGTGTTCTAAGTGATATGATATGGTTAATGCATGCATTATGCATCTATTTATCATGCATTGCATTTCCTCTGCCGGGATGATATGTCTTATGTAGGAAAGGTACCCCATTTTCATGGGATGATATGGTATCCTACGGGATAATATATATTCCCCGGTAGAGATGATATGATGCCTCTGGTCAGAGATGATATATTTTCTGTAGGAAATGTACCCCATGATTTGGGATGATATGAAACCCTACGGGATAATATGTTCCTCTGATCAGTTGGTAATATGACAAGTGTATCATGCATACGTGCATACATGATATGATATGATATATGACATGATACATGATAGATGATACTTCCGCTTTAAGAATTTTATCGATCATTTTATGTCGCGACTTGCGGGTTAGACCAAGGTTTAAACCGGGGTCGTGACAACACTGGCATATGGAACTCGAGACATATACTCATTTTCTTCATTAGACATAAATTCAGTTGCAGAAAGGTGCAAATTTGAAGCTGATGGAGTACTTAAGGTCTTCGCTGCATACATACCGAACATGGATAAAATCTTCTGAATGTAACTTTTTTAAGACAGAAAGAGTTTATCCTTTACGCGATCCCCGTAAATCTCCATCCCTAAAATCTTCTTTGCTGCACCAAAATCCTTCATATCGAATTTTAAACTAAGGAGCTTCTTTAAATTCTGAATGTCATCCATGTTCCTGGCGTCAATCAACATATCATCAATGTACAAGAGCAGATAGATAGTGGAATCATCATTCACCTTCTTGTGATAGACGCAACAATCATAAGGGCTCCTGTTGAATTCCTATAATGACTTCTTAAATCTGCAGACATGGTCTTCTTTATCTGGGATAAAGAAACCCTCTGGCTGACTCATGAGGATGTCTTCTTCAAGTTCCCTATATAGAAAAGCTGTCTTCATGTCTAATTGCTCGAGCTCCAAATTCTAATGTGCTACAATGGCAAGTAGCACCCAGATGGAAGTGTGCCTAACAACTGGAGAGAAAATCTCGTTGTAGTCTACTCCCTCTTTCTAATTGTAGCCTTTAGCAACTAGACATGCTTTGAATATAATGCCTTCAGCTTCTGGACTTCCAATCTTCTTATTGAAAATCTACTTGCATCCAACGACCTTTCTATCTTTTGGTAACTTGACCAACTCCCAAGACTGATTATTGTGAAGAGATTCCATCTCTTCACTCATTGCTGGAATCCATTGTTCTGATTCTGCACATGTGATGGCATCCTTGTAACTCGATGGCTCTGGTGACTCCACCTTTTCAGCTACTTGGAATGCATATGCAACCATGTCCTCAAAATCATAACGCTTCGGAGGACTTACTTGCCTGCGAGCACGTCCTGTAGCTAGACTTATCGTTGCTTCTTCTGTTTGCTCCTCAAGTTCAGGTTGTTCAACTTGATGAGATTCTTCTTCCTCATTCTAAATTAGAGTTAATCCAAACTCCACCTGTTTGTTGACACTATCCTCTGCTGAGTCAACAACATCTGATTTCTGCTTGAGCATAGACATCTCATCAAAAGATATGTTTCTGCTGTGAATAACCTTGTGCTCAGAGAGAGACCAAATTCTCAGCCCAGAATGACTTATTCATACCAAAATTAAAGAGCATGCACCGTGCCCTCTCCAGAAAAGTTCTGTTCATGCATTCTGCTACACCATTCTACTGCGATGCATCTCTGACGGTGTGATGTGTCGCAATGCCTTCATCCTTGCAGAACTGATCGAATTTAGATAAATAGAATTCTAAGCCATTATTTGTACGAAAGCGTTTCACCTTTCTCGATGTCTAATTCTCCACCAAAGTCTTCCAGTGTTTGAAAGCTTCGAATGTCTCGCTCTTGTGCTTCATCATGAATACCCATGTCATCCTTGAGTAATCATCTATTACAGATAAGAAATATCTGAAACCTCCTAGAGATGGAAATGAGAGGGGTCCCAACAGTCAGCGTGGATATAATCAAGTGTTGCCTTTGTCTTGTGCACGACTTTACTGAATTGATGTCATTTTTGTTTGCCAAAGATGCAGTGTTTGCAAAATCCGATTTCATATATCTTCTGACCATCCAGAAGATTGTGCCTGCTGAGGATATCCATCCATTTCTGACTCATATGTCCAAGTCGCATGTGCCACAACTTGGATGCTTCTGATTCTGATTTGGATGAACTACATACTACAGCAACGCCAGAAATTACTATGCCTTGTAATATGTACAAGAACTTTTGTCTGACTCATGTCATGACTTCAACATCACCCTTGGTGACGGTGAGAACACCTCCTACAACATTCATCCGACATTCTTTGGAGTCCAGAACTCCTAATGAAATCAGATTTTTCTTCAGTTGTGGAACATGACGGACGTCTGTCAATACCCTCACCCGATTGTCATGACTTCTGATCTGAATTGAGCCGATTCCAACTATTTTACATGTGACCTTTTTGCCATCAATCTTCTGATAAGTCGAGAATCACTCTCTGTGCGGAGTCATATGATAGGAACATCCTGAGTCGAGAACTCAACTCTCCTCTAAGCATCTCTAATCAGACACCATAAGAGCCAAATCATCATCAGATTCGCTATTCTGGTGAGCTACTGCAGCAACCGTGTCTTTCTTCTTCTTCTTGGGGCAATTCTTCCTCTAGTGACCCGGTTTTTTGCAGTAGTTGCAGATGTCCTTCGGATTGATGTTCTTCTTCTTCTTCGACTTACCCTTTTTAGGGTTTGTCTTTTCTGCGGTTGTTACCAACCCTGCAACCCGAGTCTCTACAGCCTTGCCAGACGCCTTATGACGAAGTTCATGAGTATGTAGACTCGATCTTACTTCTTCTAGAGTAATTGTGTCTTTTCCGATGATAACAGACTGGACAAAATTTTCATACGACAGAGGAAGAGACACCAACAGAAGTAGGGCAGCATCTTCATCTCCAATCTTCACATTTATATTTCATAATTCCATCAACAGAGTATTCATCTGATCAAGATGATCTGCTTCAACAGCAACTTGTTGGTCAGAGACTTGATCATGTAGAGACTCTCAAGTTTCAACAACAGACCGGCCGCTGTTTCTTGATAAGCGACTTCGATAATAATCTCATCCGCCAGACACAACAAGATCATGGAGTGCACCTTCTCTTCCTGTGCCACCAAATTTGCGAGGTCGGACTCCTTTTCTTTGCCCTTCGAGTCTTCCTCCTTCAGTTTGTTCTTCGGCACGTTTGCGAGCGTTGCCCAGACTCGTCGTTATTTCAGAAGTGCCCGCATCTTGATCTGCTAGAGGCTAAAACTGTTTCACCCTGTGAATTTCTCGATGTTGACGTTGTGCGATGCCATCTCTACGCCTGACTGAGGATCGCCGATGAAGCCTCACTCTAATACCAATTTGTTAGGATTTCTGCACGAGAAAAATTTTGCACCGCGAGAAAACCCAAGAAATTTAAGGCGACACAGAATTTTATTAAATGGAAGAAACAAAAGAGGATTACCAGATCATAGTGTTTTCTCTTTAGACCCCCTAGGGGGTTTATATAGGCACTCCCTTTAACAGATAATAGGAATTACAAACCGACTGTGACTCTAAACTAATCCTGAAAATAAGACACCTTGGGTTCAGATTCAAGGCATTATCAACAACCTTAAAAATAATAATGTTTCTTCTGAAGTTATTTGTCTATTATTATTCCCACAATCCTTACGTGACAAAGCTTCTACATGGTTTAAAACTTTGCCTGCAGGATCGATTCACTCATGGTTGGAGTTGGTAGAAAAAATTTTGAAAAATATTGCCCACCACAAAAAGTAGGCAAGTATCGAAGAGAGTTAAGAGCATTTGTTCAAGACGATAACGAGACACTATATAAGGCCTGGGAACGATATAAGGAACTGTTAACCAGAATTCTCGATAATAGGATTTCAAACTGGCAAGTGATGGAAGATTTTTACCATGGATTGTGAGTTATAAATCAAGATAAGCTCGACCAATCAGCAGGAGGGACAGTGCTGGGATCTAAACGCCCTAGTGAGATACATGATATTATTGAAATTGTAGCCTTCAAGTCAAGCCAAGAAAGAAGACCACCTCGGCGAACTCATGATGTACATGGTGCACAAGGAGTACAATCTTCTGAAACAGTGACTCAGTTGGAGTCACTTAATAAAAAATTCGAGCAAATGATACCATTAATGGGAAATTCAAGCAATTATTGCCCTACAGGTAACACTTTCGATTCAAATCAAATTGAAAATGCTAACTTTATTTTCAACCCATTTTTCAGGAGCAACGATTATGGTTGGAGACACAATCCGAAGTTTGCCTATAATTAGAATCAAGGCCAACCTTTTGATCCATCAAAAGATTATATATCAAAAAGGCAACCTGATGCTCTCCAATATCAATCATCAAACCATTGCAGGAGATGATGGCACAGATAATAGATACCATGTAATCATTGCAAAAGAATATGGAGTCTAGAGCCACGAGTCAAAATGCATCAATTCGAAATTTGGAAAGACAATTGGGCCAGATGACGACACAACTAACTAGACGTACACTAGGCTCTCTTCCAAGCAATACAAAGAAAAATCCAAAGGGAGAAGAGCAAAATAATCGGGACTAAGTCAAGCTGACGACTATAAATCGGAACTATATTTTTTACCCTTTTTCTTTAGATTAGTCTTTAATTAGTTGTTAATTAATACTTTAGTCCATAGAATTAGTTTGGGTAATATTTTATTTTATTTATTTTTATTTTATTTTATTTTTCTATAGGCATTTATTCTTTATTTATGGAGTCCTCTAATTAATTATTATATTTTATGCAATGAGAGAAATCTGGATAATTATCTTTTCAAACATTGGAAGAACACAGACATGGGCACTCGATTAACTACATGAAATTTACATTGGAACCTGCTACCTAATGATATCACAACACGTGACAATTACCACTTCTCGGACATGATGTATCACGGGCGGAAATGACGAATCGCTAACATCACCTGACCACCTGATGTACAACACAGGCGCCAAATCAATGACAACACATGTAGGGTTGATGGCCGACAACTCACCTGGATTCACATGCAGATGAGGACATGACATTACGGGCAATACAGGAGCCTCTTTGACCATTGCCGAGCCGCATCATTCAAGATCCATGCATGCATCTTATCGAACACGTGCTTACTTTGCGCCCAGATTCTAGTCGACGTGACCGTTCAGTTCAAGTAAGTTGACGCCCGTTGTTGACTATATATACTTATTCTTGCATTCGCCTTGCAGATGAACACGAAGTTGATCTCTTTTGCAACCTTCGTTTGCGCCCTTCTCTTTCCATCTTTTGCACCGGGCATGCTTGAACTCCGACAGCCAACTTTCTCTCTCTGTTGTCAATTGCGGCTGAGAGTCCACGGAACTATGGCCGAAGCTTTTCATAGACATTTCTTCGTACCGGCCGAATCTCTCTCCACCTTATTACGGCTGAGCCCTTCATCCCTTTCATTGATTGTTCAAGTATCTTCGCGTCAACTATTGCGGCCGCAACGCCCTTCTTCTCCTTTGTGCAGAACACGCCATATCGGTCGCCAACTTTCCCTCTCTCTGTTGTCAATTGCGGTCGAAGCTTCTCCCTTATTACGGTCGAGACCCTTCGTCGATTGTTGATCTTCACCGACAACTATTGCGGCCGAGAGCCACCTTTCATACTGGTCGAATCTACATACATATTACGGCCGAGAACTTCACCACCCCGAGCTGCCTGCCTTCTTCTGCGATTTTATTTTTAAATTCAAATGTGACAATTTGCTAATGTTTGGAGGGGGTATTGCAATCGAAGACATCCGGACGCCCAGCCCATGCCACAATTTTCACAGTTAATTTCATATTCGGGGGATTATTACTGAACCAAGCCTGTCTACAAAGATCGTTTTGAAAGAATGTCTGCTATACGAGTCAACGCCACTAGATTTCCAGACACCGAAATACTCAGGGAGTACAATTTATTTACCGATATCCATTTATTATTTTCCCATATTGGTCTTTCAGATTTTGTTCAATAGTGAAGGTCGACTTATGAAGTCCTTACTACGGAATTCTTATCATCTCTCGAGGTCTTCAATTTAGATGGCAGACAATTTGATTAGCCTCGCATTTCATTTTAGCTATACGGGTGGCCCTTCACATTGACTCTAGAAGATTTTAATAATATTTATGGATTTCCAAACTATGGGGCTCGTTCTGTTCCTACTGACTTTCATGCTGAAGATCGTTGGAAAAAGATAATTGAAGAAGATCGATTGGTCTGGAACAAAGCACAATTCAAAATCCTGTCATGCGCTTTGTCCATCGCATGCTCAACAACACCCTTAGATGACGAAGTGATAGTGACGGAGCAGTCTCAGAGGGAGAGTTATTCTTGATCCGTAGTATGCTCCATAGGACACAGGTCAATATCGACACCTTCCTCGTTAGTCGTCTTCAACGTCTACTGCTCATCGGAGTGGAAGCATCAATATGGGCGCCCTTATCACACCAATTGCTCAACACTTCAAACTGGACCTGGATGATCTTCAAGTTGTCCTAGGAATTGCCCACCTCAACCGACGAACTATTCTGGCCATGGGCCTCGCCAAGACTAACAATGCAGGAGTTAAAGTTTTTATTTTTAAAGAGAGTGATCTAGAGGTGCCCTGCAGTGATCAAAATGCATTTACACCAATTAATCTTGATATCTGGCTATTTTTTTAGGCAGGTTGCAGCTCCACTAATCCCACCTACAGGATCATCTACATCTGCCGGTCAGCCACACCAGGATGAAACTTCTCCTGGTTTGTTTCTACTGATTATGCGGAACAACCACAAGTCTTCTAGGCTACATTAGCTTAGCTTCCCGACATGAGGCATCTTCCCTTTCACCACACATGATGAAGCCTTCTCCGATTCCATCTCTAGCACATGAGAGCTCTTCTGATTCCTTGTTTATACTAGGCACTCCGATGGAAGTGTCTGCCCCTCTGTAGAACTTGAGCCCACTTATTTGTCTCCACATGAGTCGACATATTATAAAACACCCCCTCCGCAGCCTCAACCGCCACAACATGTGTGGAATCACTTTTTAGCACCAGAGCCCACTTTTACTTCATCCCCGGAGCAGCCTTACTATCCACCTTAGCCACCTCAGCCTGACTATGCTTCCATGCAAAACCTATGAGAATCTATGTATGATGAGAAGCTTCACCAAGCAGAGGAGTTAGATGCTATCCGAGAAGAGCAACACCGACATGCCCAAGAGTTGTCCACCATTCGAGCAGCCTCAACCGCCACAACATGTGTGGAATCACTTTTTAGCACCAGAGCCCACTTTTACTTCATCCCCGAAGCAGCCTTACTATCCACCTCAGCCACCTCAGCCTGACTATGCTTCCGTGCAAAACCTATGGGAATCTATGTATGATGAGAAGCTTCACCAAGCAGAGGAGTTAGATGCTATCCGAGAAGAGCAACACCGACATGCCCAAGAGTTGTCCACCATTCGAGCAGACTTCACGGATATGCAGGAGCCGCGTCAAGTCCCTCCAAGATCAGGTTCACAAGATGAGGCGCATCCACGACTATCATATGCGCCATGGACACTTTGGCTACCATCCACCTTCGCCGCCACATAGACAGTAAATTCGATTGTGTCTTTTCCCTTTTTTCTTATTTTTCATTTCTTTATTTTTTTTCTTTTTATTGAATTTGTATCCCTTTCCCTTGTTGGGCCTAACACTGAGGACAGTGTCTGGTTTAAGCTTGGGGGAGTTTGCATTTCATGCATTGGATTTTTTTCCTTATTTGCCTATGTATTTTTATCAAAAATCTAAGAAAAAAAAATTTCCCAAACAAATTTCCCAAAAATACCATTGCATGCATTTATTTTTGCTACCATCTTACTAACTTTCGTCTTATTGTTTTAATTATCTTTTAGTAAAAGTTCAAAGACATGTTAACTGATGAAATTTGAATGCTTTTCTTTCTTATCACTTCCATTTCAGTATTAAACTTATGAACTATGTGTCTATGCTAAGTAGACTTATGGATGTCTATACTACAAGATCATGTTCATACCTTATATTTATTTCTGTTAAGTTTTGATAGTAGTAGCCTTTTTATTGACCATATTAAGTACTCCTTGAGCTTTAAAAACAAAAAAAGTGTAAAAAAAAAGTTTGAATAAAGTTATGTATAGGTACAAAAGTGTTATCCGGAATCAAGATGTGTTCGGGTAACTAGATCCTAGGGGTTCATGCCTGACGACCTAAGGGCAACTGCTCTGGGATCCGTCGATCGAAAACCTACCATCTTGTGGAATATGGAGAAGCATATGAGTACTCAATCATGGCCAAGTTCGAATTCTTCATTCAGAATCTTGGTTGTGTAATCCTATTTGAAGATTATAACACTGAGAAAAAAGGGTGTAAAAAAAGAAAAGAAAAAAAGAAAAATTAAGCTCAACTAGTACGTGTTCAATATTAATGCTATTATTTGACAAAAAAAAAATTTCTTCAAGAATTTGAGATTGTTTAAAAATGTGTAGCATTTAGACCCTCTATGAAGCTAAGTGCATGAAAAGTGGTAAGACACTGAGTAGTATGTGTGTAGAAGAACTGTGTGAGAAAATTAGTCAGTTGATAATATAAAAGTTATGATGGAACTCCTGTTCTTGAACTTTGCTTTTGAATTTTTGCTTGAGGACAAGCAAGAGTTTAAGCTTGGGGCAATTTGATGCATGCAAATATAACATATTTTAAATTATTATTTTAGTTAATTTTTCTGTAATTTAATCATGGCATGCATCAATTATTTTTAAATAATTTTCTGAATATCTTAATTTTTAAATAAATTGACTTAATTTTTATAATTATTTTGCAGGGCGAGTCGGACAAGTCGAGATGATGGATCTATGCCAAGAATTATTCTTTTGCGGCCGATAAGTCTTCATCATCATTCAACAAATGCTATTGGCATCAAATCTTTAAGGAGATGATTGGGCGCAAGAGATATCATCAACTAATGTCCTATCCGTCATTAGGCGATAAAGCGATGAGAAGCCTTCATCATTAACATTCATGTTTATGACCATAATCCATATAAAAGAGGAATCTCATGGGGCACAAAACACTATCATCCATCAAGTTTATCGGCCGCAAAATCTAACCATGAAGTTTTATCCTTAACCAATACTTAGTAAGTATCATCGACCATTAACCAATTGTTTGGCGCAAAAGGAAATCATTAAACAAGTTTGGTGGCCGAGAATCATCAAGAAGTTTATCACAAAATGGATAACTTTTTATCATTAAACAATTTTTTATCGACGGCATAGAGTTTCACCTCGTGAAGTTAAACGCAGCCGTATGATATTGACGCCCGTGATCAACATGAAGACCATCGACACCTATAAATAGTGAAGGCTGCCCGAGCTTCGACCTTTTTATCTCTCTGGGTGTAATTCTTTCGATTTTCTTTATTATTTTTATTATCTCTCCAATATTTCTAGAATGAACTCCATGTTTTTAGGATTATTATTTTAGGAGATTGTTAATTGAGGGGAAACTATTTGGATCCTATTTTATTTGATTTAATCTTTTCTAATCATTATTAATTGTGCTTAATGCTTTTATGTTAGTTAATTGAATTTCTGAATTAGGCTATATCAGTTTGTGGATTATTTAATTTCAGAATTCATAATACTAATTTTAATTGATTTTATATGAAATTAATAATTGACATAAATTTGATAACTAGTGTGTGGAGAATCAAGTTTGTGTGGTATGTTAATCTATACCAGATTGTGGATTGATTAATAGTATAGGGAATCCAACTTAATGCATCTTAATTTTAATATAATTTGAAGGGATGACAGTTGTGAAGACTTCAATTCTTATTAAATTAAGATAGTTCTGCATGCTTAGGTTGAGGGATGCCAGTCGTGAAGGCCGTAAGTTAATCATGTTAGATTACTATTTTAGAGAAACTCTAATCCATATTTAAAGATTAAATTTATCTTTTATGGTTCAAATATTTATCCTGACCAATTTTCATCATAAGACCTAACTTCAACACCATTATCTTATCTTACTATTATCTTATTTTCTCTATTTTATTTTATAATTACAAAATTTATCTTCAAAATTTATGTTTTTTTTCTCTTATTAATTTATAAATTTATATATTGAATTAATAATATTCCTCATGGATTTGACACTCTTTACTCCTTGTTACCATACTTGAGTGACTAGTACACTTGGTAGCAATTTTATTTTGCTACATCATTTTACGCATCATGCCACAACTTGGATGCTTCTAATTCTGATTTGGATGAACTACCTACTGCAGCCATGTAAAAAATTACTATATCTTGTAATATGTACAAGGACTTTTTTCTGACTCCTCTCATAACTTCAACATCAACCTTAGTGACTGTGAGAACACCTTCTAGATATCCATCACATCCTTTGGAGTTCAGAACTCTTAATGATATCGGATTTTTTTTTCAATTGCGGAACATGACGGACATATGTCATTATCCTCACCCGATTGTTATGAGTTCTAATATGAATTGAGTCGATTCCAACTATTTTACAGACTGCATCATTGCCCATGATGACATTTTCTCTATCAATATTCTCATAAGTTGAGAACCACTCTCTGTGTGGATTGATAGGAAAATCATGAATCCAACACCCAACTCTCCTTCAAATCAGACATCATGAGAGTCAAATCGTCGTCATCGGATTTGTTATTTTGGTGTGCTACTGCAGCAATCACCTCCTTCTTCTTCTTTTTGGGACAGTCGTTGTTCCAGTGACTAGGTTTTTTGTAGTAGTTTGTAGATGCTCTTTGGATTGACATTCTTCTTCTTCTTCAATTTACCCTTCTTAGGGTTTGTGAGAGCCAAATCGTCATATTCTGGTGTGCTACTACATCAATTGTCTCCTTCTTCTTCTTAGGCCAGTCCTTCCAGTGATCAGGTTCTTTATAGTAGTTGTAGATGTCCTTTGGATTGATGTTCTTCTTCTTCGAATTACCCTTCTTGGGGTTTGGATAATGTTCCTTCACTGCGGTTGTCACCAACCCTATGGCTTTAGTCTCCACAGCCTTACCAGACTCACGAGTATGTAAGCTCGATCTTACTTCTTTTAGAGTAATTATGTCTTTTTCGATGATAACTGATTAAACGATATTTTTCGTATGACAGAGAAGGAGACACCAACAAAAGTAGGACAACAGCATGTTGCTTCAATTGCAACTTGTTGGTTAATGACTTGGTCATGTAGATTCTCAAGTTTCGATCATAGACCATCCGTCGGTTCTTGATCAACGACTTCGATAATCACCTAGTCCGCTAAGCACAAAAGGATCATGGAGTGCGCCTTCTCTTCCTGTGCCGCCAAATTTGAGAGGTTGACCTCGTTTCCTTTGCCCTTCGATTCTTCCTCCTTTGATTTGTTCTTCGACATGTTTGCAAGCAGCACCCAGATTCCTTGTTGTTTTAGAAGTGCATGCATCTTGATCTGCCAGAGAATGAAACTATTTCGTCTTGTGAATTTCTCGTGATGCATCTCTACACCTGATAGAGGATCAACGATGAAGCCTTGCTCTGATACCAGTTTGTTAGAATTTTTACACGAGAGAAATTATGCACCGCAAGAAAATAAGAGAATAAGGCGACATAAAATTTTATTAGATGGAAGAAATAGAAAAGGATTAAAAGACAAATTACTTCAGACTGTCTTGAGGTCCAGACGAATTTTTAGTTGGGGTAAGATTCAAAACATTATTAACAATATATATATATATATATATATATATATATATATATATATATATAGAGAGAGAGAGAGAGAGAGAGAGAGAGAGAGAGAGAGAATATGGAATGTGGGGGGGGGTACTCTCACATAGAGAAAAAATTGAAGTTATAAGTTGAGATGATATGGTAGAGAGACGATTACTAAATGAAATAATTATCCCACTAAAAAGCTATGATAATTAATGGTTTAATTAGTTATACAATAGTAATTGATTTCATTCTAATTATTTAGAAGCATGATAAAGTTCAGTTAAAATATTACAGTTATAGAGTTAACTAATTTTAAACATATGATAACATCTTCATTCTCCAATATATAATTATATAATTTATTGTGATTGCTATTTTCTGTAATGATATTTGGGTTTATAAAAATAAGGAAGAACGTATATTTTTATAGTATAAGGTTTCTAGTTTTATTTTATATAACTGACTTATCAACTAAAGTTTATTATTCAAGAAAGGTTTTATATTTATACTATATTAAAAAGAAAGTACCAGGAGAATGAAATTTGAC
Source organism: Pontederia crassipes (assembly GCA_030549335.1). Lineage (NCBI taxonomy): Eukaryota > Viridiplantae > Streptophyta > Magnoliopsida > Commelinales > Pontederiaceae > Pontederia > Pontederia crassipes. The sequence goes on from CM060183.1 coordinate 12,311,226, forward strand.
ACTTTGTTATGATTACATACGTCATGTAAGAATTTATAACTAATTAAAATATATATAAAAGTTAGACAATAAATAATGTAACCACTATAAAAGCTGACTAATCTATATTTGATAAATGAAAGCAGTGCATGATAAATTTTAATATGAACTTCTTTCTCTTACGGATCATTTGCATGAAGGAATAGTAAACAATAATATTTAAATCATCTATATTATTATTGTTGGAACATGCCATAAATAAACTCCCAATATGATCAGAAATTATTTACATTCATGAAATAGAGAACTTATGTGTACCATGGCATGCAACCTTGTGCATCTGGACAAGCAAGTATCATTTTCCAATATGTTTGCTACATGTGATTCCAAAATCACAACTATCTTAATTTATTCAATCAACATCAATTTATCACCGACAAATTAAGAAAGATTATAGACATAGGCACTTGTATATACATTAACAATTCTGATAAAAAAATCACAAATAAGATTTGTAATTAAACAAATAATTGATATTAAAAATTATATAAAAGGAACATGTCCTTGTGAATTTTCAACTATTGTTTTGGACAAGAAGAGATCAATAATAAATTTGTCTACTTTTTCCCTCAACTCTCTAATGCTTTTCCACCTTGCGTGAAATGTTAATGTTGTTGTCTTAGCCATGAGATAATTAGGGACATCTGAAAAGAAAAAAAAAAGGCTGTGGCCAAGATTGCCTTTGTCAAAACCGCAGGCAAGCAACACAACAAATTAGCATACTAATGTGACAAAGTAGTATCGGAGCTTCCAAACATGGCAAGGATAGCAGGCAGTCTTGAGACTGAGGGTAGAACACTCAACATGAGTTAAGGGCGTGCATTGGCACCAGCCATCCAGAGTCAGTAGGTGTGCCCAACACACATGTGATTTGCTGAAGAGTAGGGACCGGAGCTTGAGCAAGGACATGAGGTTTTGATGGATGAATGAACGGTGCAGCCATTCAAAGCATGGTGGTCCTGATTCTCCATGACATTAAGATGAACATTGGTTCTTTGGAGCAATGCATTCTTGACGTGGTGATGTTCTTCGTCGAGTGAAAGCTTTGGAGGCTAGCAAGGAAACTGAGACTTGAACTTGTATCCTTGGTTGGTGAGAGAATATCAACCGTGGAAGAAAGTTTTGTCAATGGCATTGTGGTCATGGAGAGCAAGGCCTTAGCGTTGAAGCAACAAATGTAGAACCTATTGCACGAGTATACCGGTTCAACCTATTTTTTTTTAAAGAGGATAAAGGATGGATTCCTTTTGCATTAATCCAATTTTATTTTAAAAAAAAATCACATTGTACATACACAATTTACAGGAATAGATAAAAAAAACTTAAATATTTGCCCAATCCTTCGTAAACTTAGTCGATGTAGATAAAATATTTTCAGTGTAACATTTTTCCCCTCTAAATAAACAACCATTTCTTTGTGTCCATATAGACCACAATATAAAAAATGGTTCATTTCGTCGTCGCCAGGGTACATATGTTTGAATGTTGAAATTTCGCCCACCATGCTGAAATGATCTCCAGAAGTTGTTCGTAGAAGTCACATCAAGCCACGAGCATCGGGAACCCTGCCATACCAATCTTGATTCTAGGCATTCGAAAAATAAGTGGTTTAAGTCTTCCATTGCATGATTGCATATTTTTTGAATAAAAAGGAATGCAAATAAGAGAAAATGGAAAGTATTAAAATTGAATTCGAAAATTCTTAATAAAAAAAGGAAATAAAAAATTGATGGAAGAGAGAACCCCAGATTATAAGGGATTTGAAAATTAATAGGAGAAAAAAACATAATAATCAATAATAATATTAATCTTGATATTAAGTAAGCGTTATTTTTTACATCATAATATATATATATTGAAATCAAATTAGTCAACTCTAAATTAAAATAAAAAAATATTATAAAGTACATGAATTTTGTTTTCGAAAAGAGAAAAATGTTGAATGAGAAATCATAAGAAAAAAAATTAAATTTAAGATATGTTAACTCAATTATTTCTGTCAACACACCATAAAACTCAACTTCTTTGCCCTTATGTTCTCCTTTAACACAAACTCCACTATCTTGAGTTGTTCGGCGTTGTTCATGATCTTTTTGTGAGAAATCTCATTCTATTAGCTATACCTCCTGAATAAACATTCACACGTTTATCAAGACCCAAAGCTAATGAATACAATTGTTCTATTACCTCTTGTGACTCTTCCTTACGTAGACATTTCATCTACAAAATTATTTAAATAATGTTAGTATGAAGTTAAATCATTATGTTCATGTGAAAATTTTATATCAAAATCTTACTCTATTTTGGAGCCACGTGGGAAATTGATCCTTTTGTCGTTCCATCAAATTATCAAGGTCATTACACATTAGCTCAATTTCATGTTCTCTGCCACACACAATATGCATCATATTGTTAGAATTTCCATTAAAATTTTGATAAAAGAAGCATAAAGACATTAATCACTCACGCTAAATATGGCTGCAACTCCTTGCAATTGTTCAATATATACCACTGGATAATTTTGGACTCCTCATCAGTCATTATTCTAAATTTTGTGTGTCCAAAAAGTCGTATCCAACTTGAGAAGACCGAAATCTTATCACTAGCACACTCTTCACCATCATAGTTACGCGCATCCCGATTGAACTTTGTTTCAATACTCGTAAGGTACATTGAGCGAAAATTCAAGAATTCATTTGCAATATATGCCTCTGCAATTGAACCCTCAGGATAAGCCCGGCTGACAAACCCTTTAAGATTTTTGAAATTCCTAAATGTGAAGATTGTTTAGGCCGCCAATATAGACTTGTAAATAATAAAATATAGCTTAAGAAACTACCTCTCGGGAAAGAACATCCACCTATATTGCACAAGGCCTCCAAGTATAGCTTCATGTGGCAAATGAATCGCCAAATGCAGCATCACATCAAAAAAAGCTAGTGGAAATATCATTTCAAGTTTGCAGAAAATGATAACAATTTTATTTTGAAGTTGTTCTAGAATATCTATTCTTAAAGTTTTTTAACACAAGCTTCGAAAGAATCCAGCCAATTCTCTTATAGTGATGCATACATCTTTGTTCAAGTACCCACGCATACCAATGTAAAGAAGACGTTGTAGCAAAACATGATGGTCATGACTTTTCAATCCCGATAGTTTTCCTTCTTTGATGCTCACACATCTTGAAATGTTTGCAGCATATCCATCAGGAAATTTTACTGACTTGATGAATTCACAAAATCTTTGTCACTCCATTAATGACAAATTGTAACATGCTGGTGGTTTAATGTATTTATCTCCATACTGTTGTAAATGGAGTTCCTTCCTTATTTTCATGTCTTGTAAATCGAGGCGAGCTTTATATGTATCCTTATTTTTATGCTCAATGTTCAACAAGGTTCCGATAATGTTATCACATATATTCTTTTCTATGTGCATAACATCAAGATTATGGTGAAGCTTAAGCTTTTCCCAATATGGCAATTCAAAGAATATACTTCGCTTAGTCTAATTCTTTTGATCTAAAGGCCGTTTTCTCTTTCTATCAATTGACTGCTTCCCAAATTTCACATTCCTTAAACATTCTAGTTGCTTTAAAAGTTCATCACTTGTTAACTCTTTTGGCTTCATTCGTGTTTCTATTTTTCCGTTAAACTTTTTACTCCTCCTTTATGAGTGTTCAAGTGGTAGGAAGCGTCGATGACCCATATATGCAATTTTACTTCTCAAACGTTGAGAGCTAGTCTCATCTTTGCATACAAGACATACAAAGTAACCTTTCATGCTCCATCCAGATAAGTCTCCATAGGCTGGAAAATCATTAATCGTCCACAAAATGGTTGCATGGATACAAAAATTTTGCTTCGCCATGAATCATAAGTTTGAATTCCATTAGACCATAATTGTTTTAGTTTTTCTACTAAAGGCCTTAAATAGACATCAATATCTTTTTCGGGAGCACGAGGACCAGGGATGAGTAAAGACAACATAGAAAGTGGCTCTTTCATGCATTTCCATGGGGGCAAGTTGTATGGCATAAGAATCACTGGCCATACACTATATGAATTATTCATATTACCAAAAGGATTGAATCCATCAGCTGCTAATCTAAGTCTCACGTTTCGATGATCTTGTGCAAACCAAGGATATTGTTTGTCAAAATGTTTCCAAGCTTCTGAATCAGCAGGATGCCTCATAACATTGTCTTCTTCAACTCTTGTTGCTTTATGCCATCGCATATCTAATGCTGTCTTTCTAGACATAAACAAGCCATGTAGTCTACTTGTTATAGGAAAGTACCTCAATACCTTATGAGGGATTTTCTTACCTTTATCATTATTTATTTTCCATCTTGACTCTTTGCATTGAGGACACTCTTCAAAGTCTTTGGATTCCTTCCAAAACAAAGCACAATCATTCTTGCATGTGTGTATACATTCATATTCCAATCCTAAATCTCGTAATACCTTTCTTGTCTCATAGTAGGATGAAGGAAGTATATTGTCTGCAGGCAAAATATCTTTAATAAACTCAAGCAACATGTTAAAGTATTTAATGCTCCAATGATTTAGAACCTTCATGTGTAACAAATGTATCACCGCTGACAATAATGAGTGCTTTGTGCAACCCATATAAAGTTGAAGTTGAGCATCCTTTAACAATCCATCAAATAAGTTCACTTCCTCATTATGTGTGGAAGATGTGCCTTCAAAACTAAAAGATCCATCAAGGTCCACTTTCAGAATTTCTCACTTGCAAATCCTCTAATATTTGACGTCCTTAATATTTACGTCAGCTTCATTACCCAAAATGATCTCATCATCGTTGCCTTCTACTAATCCTTCTCCATGAAACACCAATCTAGTATAAGTGACATCTATCTCTTTGACAATTAAATGATCTCTAACAATATTTTTTGGTTAGAAATATACATTCAAACAATAGCGACATGGACAACGAATATGGGACTCAGATCTTAAATGAAATTCAACATGTTTCATAAAAGCATTAACACCATGAAGATATTCTAAAGAAAATCTATCATGAAGATTCATCCAACTCTTATCTAGATTGCTGAAATTGCTATCCATTTGAAGCTACCAAAATAATATTCAAAATATATTGAACTATGTTAAAAAGATAGATATTGTAAAATAGAAATCCTTTACAAGAATAAAGCTGAACCTTAGACTTCACCTTGAGATGGAGTTCACTTGCTGTATAGAAATCCAGACCACTAGAGAATTAGAGGAACTGTGCACAAGGTAATTGCAACAGTACGTCTCACAAAGAAGGAGAGGCATCCTGGAATGAAGGAATGAGTGTGCATTGTTATATAATCATAAATTTAAATAATAGTTAATGATCTAATAATCTAATACCTAGTAAAACTGCAAAAACCAATAAGTGATAACAAATTAACAAATCACCAAACACAAATTAACAGAAAATACAAATTATGTAGGCTGGGAACCAAAAGGAAAAGAACTAGACTAGTCAGTATATGAACTCCATCTTCCTTTGTCCTGCCCGTAAACTCCCTCATGAGAGAGAAAGAAGAAAGAGGAACTCCTTCATGTGGCATGTAAACAAATCATGCATGATCTAAGAAAAAAATGTCAAACACTTTGTATCCCTCCCGTTTCAATTCCTATTAGAATATATCCAAATCTAAAGCTCTCCTCCTGTGACATGATAATATTCACATGATTTCGACTTTTACTTTGAATTCTGATTTCTGAACTTCTGCCCTAGCGAGGAGGAGAACTTCTCTTTTCTAATGGAGAAGATGCATCGTCCAGTTGGGCTCCCAAGAGCAGAGGACGAGGGAGAGGGCAAGAGGAAGAGAGGAGAGGAGATAGAACCAGCAAGGCAGCGACTCTCGGCTGCAGCAACAACAGCGAACAAAGGCGACTAGCGGCAGACGCAGCAAGCAACGAACGGGCAAGAGGAAGAGATGAGAGAGAACCAGCAAGGCGGCATCGCTCAATGATAGCAACAGTAGCGAACAGGGGCGACCATTGCTGGAATGAAGAAATCGCTGAGATGTTGGTAATCATAAAAGGGAATTAGGGCTCAGAATAAAATAAGGTCATTTGGCTCAGAATAAAATAAGCTAATTTAATATTGGGAGCATGCGGTGGGGACAGGGGGACTTGGTGCGACCATTGATCTTGGTCGCAGAATACCATTTTTCGGCACCGATGTAGGAATTGGTAGCCAATAATAAAGGTGTTAAGCCATGTTCAGGAAGTTCTTACGACTAGTCAATATTATGTGTTGTTATAGAATAATTTTTAAGGTCCAAACAATCACGTTGACGCTAAAACAAGCATTACTGGAGACCAAAGTGACCAAACACTTACCTTGTCGCCAATAGACCTCTACATGGACAAATGTTGTGGTGGTCCCTAAACATTTGGTAGGCAATGCTAATATTTGTTGTAGTGAGTCTTTTCTGCAGACATAGAAGTCGAACAAGAAGGAAATAAGTGAAGAAAGATGACATAGAAACATACCCCCATTTTATAAAATCTAAACCATACCTACAAGTTAAAAAATATTTTCTTTTGTATTTTACACTCTCCCAACTTGTTTCAACATTGAGGATAGTGTTGGAATTAAGTTTGGGGGAGTCAATGGTATGATCTAACTCTTATTTTTCTATTACCAAGATTTTGAGGTCAAATTTTAACATTTTTCACAGCGTGCTTTACTTTTACATCATAGCTACAAATTCATTTTTCATATACATTTGCTGCTAGGAATCAAAACTGTGATCATATTCTTATTTCTAAACTAAATTTGCTTAGTTTCTCATGCATTAATTAGAAAGCATTAGGAAAAGTTGTGCATGCATGTAGGATGACCTTTGTGCATGTCCAATGCATTCCTGAACATGTAACATTTCAACTGCTAAAGCCCTGACTTGAATCAAAGTAACAGTTACATGCTCAGAAACATCTTCCATCCTCTAGCACTAAGGATCCACAAGAAACTGCAGCTTCACATTCCCAAAGTAAAGTAAAGTGAAAGTGAAAGTGCAATAAGTTCAAATTATAAACCCCTACTTTCATCTTAAGTAAGAGTACCAAAAGGAGTAAAAAATCTTTTTTTCAAAAATTTCTGAGCCTACTACATGAAATATGCGCGGCCACTATGTATAATTACAGAGCTATTGAGCATATTTTCATCAAAATGGTTACTCTTGCTTTAAATTTGGGAGAGTAAAATAGGGGAAGTAATTAAATGTAAACTTGCAAACAAAGAAAAAAGAAAAGGGACAAAGTTAAGAATGTTGTACAAAATTTTTGAAAATGATCCTTAAGACTAGGGGAATGTGCTGAAAGTTAGTATGGACTTGTTAAAGGAGTAAAATTCTTCCTTAGAATTGTTACTTCTGTGATACAATCTCAGGTGTACTTAATTGACCTAAAATTTTCTAATTGATGCTTGAGTAGTTATGTATGGTGAGTTTTTCCCACTATGGCTAACTATTTCCTCTTATGGCTATTGCAATTATTGTATCTTGCCTTAAACTTCTAACTTTTGCTTGTGGACAAGCAAAAACTTAAATTTGGAGGAATTTGATGACATGGATTTCTTACTCATTAATGTTAGGGTAGAAGCATAATTTTCTTGATTTATGTTGCAATTAAATAACATAAAATCTACAATTTTAAATTGTTACCTGTTATATGAAATCTCCATGTCATTTTAGCTCTTTTTCTAAAAACATAAAAAAATCTTCTAAATTTATAAACTTTTGTCTTTCAGCAGGTACCTGCACGTTGCATGTGTCTAAGGGAACACACATATGGGAAACTAGGATCTAATGGCAGGTCATTAACCTCCGGATAGTAGCTACAAAGAAAGTTTATCGTTTTGTAAATGAATCATTGAGCAATAAGAATGTATAATATTGTCAAAAGTTCGATTCTTTTTTAATGCAGTTAATTTTTCTAATAATATCATAACTTCTACGTCTATCAATGTGTAGCATTCTTTAGTGTTAGATTCGATATTAATCTTACATTCTAGTAAAGAGAATTCGATCTTCACATACGTGTATCTAGTATGTAAAGACCGATTATTTCACATATCTACATAGATTTCTCACAGCATTTATGCAACTTCACTTATACTTCACTTTACTTTTTGGGAATTTTAAAACTGCAGTTACTTGTAGATGCTTAAGAATAGAGAATCGGTAGCTTGTTCTAGATGGATAATCGTTACTTTGACTAGACCTGGAGGGTTCTATTTACTTTGGCAATTCTCAATGAAGGGGTGTCTAAATCATGTTACTCGCAAGAACTTTGTGTTAGTAGCTAATCAATTCCTCATGCTCTCTAACTATTTCTTGGAGGGTTTTGCAGTTATTTCAGTAATGGAAAAAATTTCAAGCAAGTACTTTTAACCCGAGAGAAATATCGTTTGATAATTATGTGAGGTGAGGGGGCTATTCAGTTCATGAGGGTCCAAAATCCAAAATCAAATGATGCTAACAACAAAATAATGGTATGGTTATTTAAAAGATAAGAGTTCAAGGACCATACTATTGGCTCCCCCAAACTTAACACTGGCATTGTCTTCAGTGCCAGAACAAGAATGGGAGAGGCTAGAAATACTAGTTGGAGGCCAAAAGGACCTGCGTTGATATCCTATTAAAGAGCCATATATTTCCTTAAGAAGTAACTTGAGTTGGCGTACCAAGGATCTCTTCTTTTGAAGTTGATGAGCGACGATAGAGCCAGCAATAGTCTTCTTGGAATCTGTGATTTTATCATCATCAGAAGCAAGGGATTCTTCCTGCACAAGAGGAGAAGAGATTAGCGGCGAAGGAGAATGTTGATGACTTACTTGTGGTTCCGATTGTGGTTCAGTGGCGGGTGACGAAGCGATGTCTTCAGTGAGCGGCGGGTTCGTAACTGGTGGTGCTTCTAACGACCTGTACAGAAGTAGTGGGGGCATGCTGGAGGTCGTGGTCGTCAGAATTTTCAAGAGGGCTGCTGGGATTAGTAGAAATACTTTGGGCTTAATGAGTTTTTAGGACAAGCATGGCGAGTATCCAATTGAAGCCAGAAATGACTGAAGTGCGAGATGGATTAGGCAGAGGTACCAATTCGTTGGTGGGAGCGATATGAAGGTAGTAGGTATCCTCAATGCATTTAACCATGCGCATATGGGTAAAGGTATGAAGGTTAAGAGTTCCTCACACTAAGAAATCCAATTGACTAAAATTCACATTGCAAGCTTCGGCAATCGGTGTAACTAGTCCACCAAGGACAACGGGGCCTCGTTCCTGGGTACTGATGCAAGATAGAAATTTGAGAAAAATACCGCCAATATCAATTAGGTTACCAGTAAGGAAAGACCAAATGATCATGAGTTCATGTTCACGCAGGGTAATTGCTAAGATGCGATGAAAGTATCTAACAATAGGATTGGAAATAGATGCGGACTTAGCTTTAGGGCGAATGAGGGATTGCTCGCCAGTGATAGCAGTCCATATTTCATCGAAATTGGGGGTACCAAAAGGGGTAGAACAATAGGAGAGTCTATGACGTCATAGAAACGGTGGAATGTCCAGTGAAAGTTTGGGTTAAAGAGTCAAAATGTGATCATCTGTTTCTTTTGTTCGATGATGATGGAGCTTAAAAACTCTCGAGCTAACTCGGGGTAGGTATGCCAATGAGAGAAAAATAACTTTCGTGCTTGAATGTGAAAGGTCAAGAAATCAAAATCATCATAAAACCCTAGTGTTTCCAAAGCGATTATGTCCAAGTATTTGATAGCAAAAAAGGAACGATTAACAAGGTTAGAGTACATGATCTGGTGTGTCTGTGCAGAATATGATACTTGTGGGCTTTGTGAGGAGTGGTAGTCTAACAACATCTGGAGTTAATGAAGTTGGAGGGAACTGGCGCGATGGTGGGTGCTTTCCCTTTCTGCAATGTGGTTGATGATGGTGTCGTTGTAGCCATGCGTTGCTTCCCTTTCAGATCACGCGGAGTAGGCGTGGCACTAGGTTCCTTTCCTGATGAGGATATTTGCGATGGAGGGGATGAAGGATGAACTGGGACAGCTGAGTGGATGAAGGATGAACTGGGACAGCTGAGGTGGAGGAAGGAACACCGTTACGTTTTGAAGCAATCTTCTTACGCTTATGGGTATTGGAAGGAAGTTGAAGTGTTGTAGTTGGTGTTCTGAACTTTCCGGTGGGGTGAGAGTAGGTGAAGGAGAGGATCTTGTTCTTTTCTTCTTTTCTTTTAGCCATATCTTGTTCAACTGCCAAGATGGAAGGCAATTGTGCTACTTGCTTGATTGACTCATTCAACGAACAATAGTCACAACCATATCAAATGTAGATGGTAAACTATTCAGGATTGTTATTATCTGCAGGGGTTTAGGTAAGGGGCATCCTACAGTTTATAAGTCTTTGGCCATCACTATCATTTGATTGACGTGCTCTGACATTAGTGAAAGAAAAAATAGATAGCGAATTTGGGGGTCCCTCCGATGGTTTATTCTGCTCGATTACGAGCTCTTTATATGGGTGCATGTTCAACCATGGAGTTTGTTTCTTCCGCGCCCACATCATCCGCGTTTCTCGATCGTCGTGCGCACAACACGTTCCACTCCATGAGCTGATGACCACCACGCTTGTGAGCTGATGACCATGATGGTCATCTACAACACTAGGGACATGCGAACATGTTCAATTGAGGAAAAGGGAGAGATCGTGGAAGAGACCTATTTGACATGAATATTTTTGCACTCAGCAGTATCCACAACAAGGATCGCAAAGATGGCAGCCTCGATGGAGCATTGCCTAAACACGCTCAATCAAAGAAAAGGGAAAAATTGGGGAGAAGTACCATTCTCCATGGTTATCTTCATGCTTTGCATTTTCGACGCGAGAGATCATGGAGATGACATCCTCGATGAAACTATACAGGTGGAGCACGTCATCCTAATGATACAAACTTAGACGTGGCGCATAGCCTGCTTTGACCGACTCCAAGATATGCCCACTGCTCCCACCCAGCAATAGTGGCATCCTCATCATAGAAGTTGAGCAAATAAATATCCTCCATCTCAACGTCCTCCTCCATTGTCGATATCTACCATCGAACTAGGGGCCAAGAGCACCTAGGTTAGTAGGAGGTCATGACGCTGGGGAGGCATTTATCGTAAAAAAAATTGAGAAATAGACCATGGTAGGAACATCATGTCCTATGGAGCACCGCAGCTATTGATATGGAGGTTACAAACTCCTTTTACAACTAACTGATCTCTTCATCTTAAAAAAAATAATGTGTAAAAATTTCATGTAATGAATAAAAATTGATGTCAATCTCTCTTCACACAAAACACCTCTTCCTACTCCTGAAATCACCATTAATTATTAATAGTGACACCTTACATATATAATGATTTTTTTGGATAGTTAGATATAGATTGGATACATATAGACGTTTAATGGGTACTTTTTAATCTCGACTTCCCAAAATGAAAAAAAGTTGAAAACATAAGCATCATACCAATGAAAAAAAGGTGATATCTTCATCTTCCAAAACAAAAATCCTTAAAAAAAGGTAATGTTCACTTCATTTTCCACCAAAAAAATTGTTTCCTCCATATAAAATTGAATCTCATCAATTAGTTTGCTATAAAAAATTATTATGTTAATTATTCATGTTGATCTTTGATCACAATAAAAATGATGTTCTCTTGCTGCAAAAATTTAATGCTGCTAAGTATGAATGCAAAGAAGGAGAAAAAAATAATAGACGAAGAGAAGCAAGCGTTGGAGCATAGAAGTATATATATATATATATATATATATATATATATATATATATAAGAATATATATGCATGGAAATATGATCAAATCTAAAGAGTTAACATGTAATTTATAAAAATTTAATGATGTTGCTAAAAAAATTAATGCCCATTAGTTAAAAATGTGTTTATATATGATTATTTTTCATTAAGATTAACATATATAATGGAATATAAAGAGCCATCCTATAATTTATGAAAATTTAATAATGATGTTTAATAAGTATTAATTAATAATTTAATTATATAATTATTTGTAATAAAGTATATATCGAATGTCGAGAGTCAATATGTAATTTGTAAAAGCTTAATCATGGTGATTAAAATTTTAACACAAAAGATGCATTTATATGTTAGTATTTATATGATTAAAAATATAATGGAATATAAAAAACCAACTTGTATTCTGGAAATTTAATCATGATTAAAATTTAATGCACATTAATTAAGGATGCATTTATATATTATTATTTGTTATTATAAATAAAACATTTAATGGAATATAAAGAGTTTATATGTAATATGTGAATATTTTAATCATGATATTAAAATTTAATACACAAATGCTTGATAGAAACCAAAGGTCATATGATTAACAGAAAATGACGACGATGATGACGACAATTATTAATGGATGTATGAACTTTACAACTTTAATAATAAATTTAATTCCATTTTGAAAAAATATTATTTAATTCCTAAAGTTGAATAATAATTATTATTATTTAAGTAATTATTATAATAAAAAGTATCTAATAAATTTTGTTTATGAAAATATTATTCTAATGAAAATTGTAATAAATATAAATTTTAAAAATATTATTATAATAATCACTGATAGTTTAACAAAGACTTAATCAATTTTCTATCATTTTCAATAATTGTTTTTTGAGATTTAAAAAAAAAAGGTTTGTGACGATGGTTGCATTGGATGGGTGCAACATTGGAACTTTTGAAGGGCGCCTTGACGATCGTTATACCCATTGAAACTTCCAATATTATTTTTTTTACGTTCGTCAAAAGGCAGTTTCCAATGAGTATTTTTTGAATGGATACTACAAAACAATTTGTCGAAAATTAAATTTTTTGACAAATTTCCTGAGATTTCTAACCAATTTGACTGTCGAAAAATTAAAAAAATGTTGTAGGTGTTGTACTCTCGCCACTGTTCTCTACGTTAACATGGTTATGAAAAGGTTATGTTATGGTTCCGCTGATTTACTTATTTTGAAATATTTGTAATCAATGTTGCAAAGTAGATCCAGATTGCATTGTTGATGATGTATATTTATAAATATAGATTCTAGAAAGAAAAAAAAAAACAGAAATGAAGAGAAAAAAGGTTCTACACTTCATCAATGTTCAATTCCAAAAAAAAAGTGTCACAGCTATAAACTTGTCATGTTGTTCATTGTATAAAATATTTATGACCCCTTACAATCTTCATGTTACTCTTTTTTAAGTTATTCTACTCGAATATCAATCAATAATTTATATGGTATCAAAATAATATTAATTGACAATGTTAAAAGACAAAATTGTCCTAACAATAGTGCTATTAAATCTTTTTTGGTTGCCACTCCAACGGATATTTAGGTTTGGCAACACCAAAATTCGCATTTAATGGTTGAAACACTAAATTTTTTTATAAATGATAAAATAAATAACATTTAGCGTTTCATATGAAATATGAAAAAACTACTTCTATTAGCGTTTAGCGATTAGATGTTAGTATTTTATAATTTTTTTTAATTTTACCCTAATTCAAATATATTATTTCTTTCTAACTTATCTTATTACTTTCTCATTATTATTTTATAATCACTTAACTATATTTATTTTTATATTCATGCTTAATTAATTACAAATTATTTATATGTTAACATTGAATAAAAAATAATTTCATAATTAATATTTTTATATAATGGGTGCATTATATAAAACTTATTGTCAATATAAATTTTTATATACTTTAACAAAAAAAATTACTTGTAAAATTTTATTTTATTTAATTAAGATATAAATATTTAATTTATTGTATTATAATAAAATTTGTATAGTGTTAAATTAAATAATGTGTCATATGTCTAATTATGCCATTTTATATTCATCAGCTAATTCTACCGTTAAATTTATCAATCATTTATTTGTTATAACCTCTAACAACTAATCCTCACTCTTTACCCGTTATTCGTTAGTTAATCCGTTATCTCTTAATTAAATCACTATCCATTTATCAAACTGTTAATAATGTCAAACAAAGCCTTAATCTATGTGATGCTAAGAGTTATATGCATCGATCATAGTCCTCCATCATAATTATAACCGATAAAATTTTCATAAAAAATTTTCTGCATTTTGAATTGAACTCTTGACATCTTATGTTCACCACTCTACAAGTTGAATTAAAATTTTAGAAGTGATAATAACAGGATCTAATATTTAAAAAAAACATTACATTTTAAGCAGTGGCAGTAAGACAATGAGGGTCTAGAGTACAGTGAATCAGTTAGCAGTTGTGTTATTTAATATAGTCATTGAACAGCCATAACACTCGACAATTAATTCAAATAAATCATTAAGTGGCGATCTAATAATTATTAGTCAGGAGACCATTAGACAGTCAACTCCTTGAGCATTTACAATAAGTCAATTGAATTATTATTTTCCGACAACATGATATGCTTTTTTTTTATAATTTTCCTGGCACTGCGTAGTTCCTGCTTCCTAGCCAATTTGGGTTGACATTTAGGATATAACATATATAAGTAACATAGGCTATATCCTCCTAAATTAGTAGATAAGCCTCTTAGCTGTCACAATGGCACAAATGATAAATTTATCAATTTGTAAGAGTATTTTTAAAAAAAAAAATAGGTGTGCTAGGACGATTACTCCCTAAAATTTGAGGATGTACCATTTTCCTCTATATAATATATGTATGTGTATATTCTTTTTTTTAGTTTTCAGTTTGTTATGAAAGTTTTAGTTATATATGTATATGTATTTATGTATGCACGTACAATGGTACAAATATTTTTTTTTCAAAAAAAATGGTTAGTATAATTTTTTGTGCCGACTCTAATTTGTGAGAAGTTTTTGATGTCTAAGGCATCTAACTCTTGACTAATAACAATTAATTCTTTGATTAATTTGATGATTTTAAGATTCGAATTTGCAATTATTAGCATCGGTCAAATATTTGAGAGTCAACTTTGCTATCAGTTGAACTTAGCTGTGGCGGACTTACCTTGTTAACAATGGGTCAATTGATTCCCTTAAAAATTATATTTTAAAAGTATATTTTATAGAATATTTTTATGTAATAATTTTTTCCAATATACATTTGTTTTCTTCCAAAACAAACTTTTGCCTTGTTTCCTCTTAAATTTCTTTCAACACACCTCCTCTTCTGTTACTTTTAATTTTTTTTAACACTTCATCTTCTTTATCCCAAATTGATATCTTTTTTTCTCATATTTTTTTCTCTTGTTTTAGCTTTAATTATTTATCTTCTTCATCTCTTTCCCGTAATAAACTCTTTGGTCTATTAAGCTAGTTTCCGTCGGTAAAAAAACACTGTAACATAAGAAAAAAAAATCAAATCTTAGGATCATAAAAAATTCATCATTTTTTATATTTTTTTATTTATTATTTCTTATGACATTTTCATTTTTATGGAATAAGTTTCACTATTAATATTTAATTTATCAAAAAATTTTAATTATTGTAATATATCACTTACTTTTAAGTTATTATAAATTTTATTTAAAAAGTTATATTTTGTGCCCATTAACTTCGGGGTCCTAGGTCCGCGTGCAATTAATTAGTTATTTATTCCGTGCTCCCAACTAACCGGCGTCAGCAATTTGCTAAAGATGGTCATAAGACTACTTAATTTGGTCACAAGAGAACATTAATTTGGCGCTGTCGTCAAATCAGCAGCTTCTCTAAATCTGTCCCGTTTCAATTATTGTCACATTGATATGCATCAACCAACATCTGTATTTTGGCATGACTAGCGACTAAATATTAACGTCGGTCTATAGCTGCTAAATCATATGAAACAAATAAAAGTATCTAAGAAAGATAGCGTTTGAGCCCACTAATAAATACAAAACGGATAAAAACATATAAAGAGTATTCTAAAATAAAATTTAATTATTTCGTCATTTTTAAGTCAAAGAGATTATTTTCTATTAATTATTTAACTATCTCATGAATAGCAAATATCATAAAAAAATATATAAAGTCAATTTATTATATTAATAAAATAATAATAAAGATAACAAAGCGGGGCATATATATTAAAGAAATAGTAATGAGTAGTAAAAAAACTATTATGCATTTGGAAAAAGAATTTAGACGCTATTTGCGATCCCGGATGTTGGTTATTGTAACCACGTCAAAATATTAGACACCAAATCTTTGTCGCTATTATTTTGTCTACCAAATTCATAGCACTTTGGACTTAATTAATCAGTACGTTACACACATGATTTTATTTTAGGATTTTTTTCGCTTACCCTTCTGAACTATGAATTTTTTTCGCGTCTACCCACGTCTTTCAAATATTTCGCTATACCCCCATGAACTATATTGTGTTTTCCACTTAAGTCCATCCGTCTAACTCTATCAACTTTCCCGTTAATTTCTTTTTATTTATGAAATAACTAAATTATTCTTTTCTCCTATGATCTAATATTTAATAATATAAAATAATATATTATAAAAATAAAAAATCATAGATGACCCCTAGTACCGGAGGTCACAGGGAGGAGGACAACCCCTCCTTTCGCACGAGCGCAGGGGGTGGTGGGGTTGCCCCCCTCTCTGCGACCTCGCCGGAGGGGGGCGACACCCTCCCTCCTTCCCTACGCTCGCACAGCGCGCCACAGGGATCTGTCACGACCCTGATTTAAATCGTGATTTAAATCGAAGTTCGCAACTCATTACGGACGATCACATAAAATCGAGAGAGATTGTGAAAACGTGATGTAATTTTTTATATAACATAATAATAAATAATATCAATAAGCAAATTACGCAACAAGTAATGATCATTTCAGAGCAAACCAACTTAAGTTTTACATTTCCTAAAATGACTTTACCTTCTTACAAATTACAAAATAACAGGTATATATATTACACATAACAAACTCTCTCGATATCCTAACACAAGGACATGAAAGTAACTACTCCCCTCATTACTTTTACATCAAAAGAGTTAAACTCTATTATGGTTATAAGCTCTCATGATTCAAGAAACTATAGTGATTTGAAAAAAAATATTAGAAATAACATTATGAGCAAAAATAGCTCAGTAAGTTGGTAACTCATAATCTATGTGTTACCATCCGATTAATTTGAAGAGACAAGCAAAAATATGAAATAACCATAATATCACAATCAGTGATTTCATATATTTGAAAATAGTATATTCAATTTCCTACTTAAAATAATCACATTCCTATTACAATCAATAATAATCAAATCATATCAAGTATGTGTATGCAACAATACTCTCATATGAATGCACGGATTACCAATTGGTAATGATCGATAGGTGGACTCTAGAGGTGGCTCCCATCGTGATTTAGCGCTTAGTTTCATTCTACCTTATCTCCATACGGATTCTAAAGGTGGCCTCCATCACGACTACTCATGATATAGCACTTAGCTCCGCATGGCACTTAGCTCTAGCATATCTCATCCCATTATTGGGAAACAGAATGATGGATTGGACTCTAGAGGTGGCTCCTATCGTGATCAGTGATGTAGCACTTAGCTCCAACAATCATATATGCAGATGCAGATGCACATGCATGATTCATCATATAAAAATTTCATATCTCAATATCAAAAAATGAATCATATCAAATACCATTTCAAACGGAACGATATTGCACTTCTCGTAATCCATTCATATTATATCACATATACTTTTCAAATGTGCAATCATATAATCATTCATATATACTTTTTATAATTGCATTTCTCAAAATAATTCATAACATATTCAAAATATATTCAATAATATCATAATCAATGTCACACCAAATTCAAAAGAGGTGAATACATAAATAGGAGAAACCAACGTACCTTTTGAATGTAAGGCAGATAATTCTTTGTTTGTTGTCTTATTCTTCTCCTTATTTTTGTTTCTCTTTTTCTTGATAATTTTCTTGTTCCCTTGCCTAAGCATCCCTAATGGATGTGTCAGCTCCTTCCGCATTTGAAACGTAATTTTTTATGCCCTTTTAAATTCATTTTCACGAGGCATATCATCATAGGAGTAAGGTCTTTCGTGTTTCCTTTTTGAGTCTTTAGTTTTCAACTAAGCTTCATTTCTAAGACTTTCTTCTATATAGATTGCCCATCCTAGGGCCTCATCGAAGGTCTTAGGATTATGCTCTTTAACCCCATCTCTAATTTTGGGTGTCAATCCACTAATAAATCGGCGTACTCCTTCCATTCTCTCAATTACATCTACTCGCTCGAACTGGTGCAAGGTGGTAAAGTATTCGAACACCGCCATCTCTTCTTGTGATACGCCTTTATATAGCTCCTCTTCCCTAGTTAAGGTTAAGGGGTATTTCTTTTGGAATTCCCCTACAAAATCCCTCTATGGAATAATCTCATTGTCAACAAATTTATTTACCTTAGTAATCATGCAACACCATCTTGCTTTTTCATCAAGGCGGAGGGTCGCTAAAGGCACCTTCCAACTCTCAAAGCAATACATTTGTTCAAATATTTCCTCAATGGTGTTTACCCATGTTCCTGCTGGAATTTCATCGTTATCACCCTTTTGAGGTTCCATAGATATGAACGTCCCCATCTCAGCCTCTAACGAGACTTGTTGATATTGCTCTTCCCTATTCTCACATTTTCCCTCAACTCCCACCATAAGACTAGTAACATCGTTGCTACCGCTCGAGCTTTCTTCATTTTCTGATTCCTGGAATCCACAGAAAATGATATATTAATCATATAGCATTATTACCTAAATATGTTTCTTGTATAACCCGAATAGTATTTCACCTAGATGAAGTAACCCTACCCATACCACCATTTCATTCTATTTATTCCATGGATCACATTCAATCGTATAATTCAGTTATTCTATCAATCACAAAAGTTCATTGACAGGTTGTATATTCGGTAAAATAAAAATCATATAGATAACCCAGTCCTATCATGCTATTTTTTCAATTTCCCAAAAGCTAAGAAGTATAAATAGCCCTCTTTAGAATTTTTCTATGCATATCATTTTGAGATTATTTTACATACTTAGCAACCATGCTAAAGTTAAGCACCAATCTAGTAAATTTCATATCTTGTTGTTAAGAATATAATTTACAACACAATAACTAACTATATGCACTTATTATCTCGGAAACTGATATACTTATATTTTCTAATTAACATGTAACTTTCAAATGTATTCCCTATTGCACTAATTATTTCATCTACGTAAAAGGATTTTTGTAAAATCATCCTAAACAAGTTTCATTCTGTTCAAATTACTACGCGAAATTTCATTTTCCGACAAGTAACCATTAGCCGCTAAACTTGGAACGAGAAACTAATTTTGTCCAATTAATTTCATAACTCTAACGGTGTCTTCTTCCATTATTACTCCAATCAATATGGTAAACAAATTATTAAACTAAAATTTTCATAAGGTTAAAATATGAAGAGACTAATAAAACCAATTATTTGATTCCATCTCACATACCTCCTTTTTCTAATTCCTGCTTTCCTCCTTTCATTTCGTTTCTGCCAACAACATCCCTTTTTTTTACTCTCCTAACTCTCCCAACATGCTATATATATATATATATATATATATATATATATATATGTATGTATGTATGTATGTATGTGTGTATGTATATATATGTGTGTGTATGTATGTATATATATAATGTAATATAATATAATAAGATCAAAGAATACCCATTTCAGTAATGACCTTACGATTGCTAATATAGTTACACTTATCTAAAGGTGGCTTGTAAGATAAGACATATGTTGCGAGTGGGCCTTGGTGTGCATGCCTCAAGCCACGTAGTGTTATAATTAAGCTCAAAATAATTTGATTAGTAAAAAGAGAATAAAGAAAATAATGAATAAGTTATTTGTCTTAATTTATTTACTTGACCACAAATTCTTCTTAAATACAATTAACTAAATTTTATTCCTTGATTAAACTAATTGCTTGAGGAGCATTAATATCATAATTCCATTAAAAATATAACAAAATAATAATTAACTTAATTAATTCATATTCAAACTAATTAACTTGTTTATGATTATTTAGATATTACATTCTACCACCTTAAAAAAATTTGTCCTCAAAATTTAGCATATCTTATTATTCTCATAATTATGAATAACTACGAGACATATTTTGTTTGGTCTCCTAGGTTGTTCAATATTCTTACACTGTCAGAAAACTTGCACTAATGATATTACCCTACATCAACCCACTTGTTCCACTGGGTTAGGGATATAATATTTCTTTCGTATATGGTGTCATCACATGGCTTCATTATGTTTACAATCATCAACTTATTCTTACTTCTCTCATAATGCAAAGAATAATCTAGGTAGGTGTAAATGTTGTTTAAGAACTATAGTTGGTAATAATTTTGTTATTTATTATCTTTTTTTTAAATTTTGATGGAACCTATGTATATTTTTTATAATAGTTGAAACACCAACGTATACTTGAATCGGATTTAGAACTCCAACATGTGCCTAAATTGAGATCTTTTAAAGATGTCAGAATTTGAATTAATCAAGAACACAATCACTATTTATCAGATAATCATTAATTATCGACTATAACTTATATCATTTATATCAGTAAAGATAGGGATGTAAACATTGATATGATCTGTGGATAGGTTTTTTTATTTTATTATTATTATTTTTTGTTTGTAGTAGAGTGTTGGTTTGAGTTGGCAATCAAGAATTAGAAAGGCATCCTCTTCCAATCATTTTTTTTTCTAAGCTCCCAACCAACACTCCACAAAGAGAATTCTATGACTCCACTCAAGCTCTCGATTGATGATCAGAGGAGACGTCACTTCAATACATCTTTCGAAAAGCTTTTTAAATCACTCTTCGAACTTTCAAGGTCGGTTGATATACTAAAGTCAGTATTGACAAATCATTTATCACCCATAAAAAGTGGCAATGGTGTGATTTGATCAATTATGATAAGCGAGATGGAATAAGAAAAGACAAACAAAGGATCAACTATGAATTGATGCTCAAAGATGATAACTTCGAATGGATAATAATTATATTCAATCACTTGGATAATGTGAGATGTGATAAACATAGGTAAGCTAAAAATTCATACTCAAATATTGAATTGTAGTCGGTAATGATGAGTGGAGAGTTAACAATGATTCTGATATCAACAATAGTAATTCAAGAATTCACAATGCTTTGAAAATTATTAATAATGATTCACATCTACTAATGATAAGTTACTTATCATCAATTGATTTGGATACCAAGTAGGTTTTACTTGTCAACATTAAAGAAGTTTGATAGTTGGTTGTTCAACATTTTATACCTAATTTAGTGGTCTTTATCTTTTGTCTTTTTCATTGATATTTGGAATTCTTTAAAATATAGACATCACACATTGTCACTAAAGGTTTTAATTCAGAAAACCAACCTATTCCAGCGGAATTAACACGGTTCTTTTATGTTGTTTAGAACTCAAAGATCGGGTCGACGTTCACGTTGCGGAATGCCGGCGCAATATTCACAATCCAAGTTATTGTTCGATCTTCGACAGTGGTGCAGTGGTGTTAAGAATTTGATCGATAGCAGCACAGACGTCTACAACAGTTTTTCCACACACACATGAGAATGAAGCACTTCATTATATAATAGTTGAATTCACAACCATACGAAGCATGTGCATTTTCCATAACTGATCGTCCATGTTCATCACGTGAAGATGCTCATCTGAAAAAGTCATGTCATCATGGATAATTCCATGCAGTTGTTGTACGTGCGTGACAAAATAATTGTCACATTATGGGCAATATTCCAACAGTCACAATAAAATTATAATCTATACCCTTGTTGATTGTTCCTTCCAAACTTTCATTAGCACACCCAACCTTATTCCTCTTGAGTATTCTCAACCTTAAAATGGCAAGTCGTACTCATCTATACACATATCTAACGTCGATGAATCCAAATCTGTATTAAACTAGTATTTATCTATCTATAAATGTTTCATAAGTACCATATTAAAATTTTACTTATGTTATCTCACACATCTCACAAATTGTTTTTTTTTTCTTTTTTTTACTATTTAGAATAACATAACTATACCTATCTTTTTCTTCCTATCTCCTTATCCATAAATCTAATTCGACATTGGTAGAGTATAGTCTCTAAAGTTTATCCTTATATAGGTCATTAATTAATTAATTTAAATTATTTTATTTTAATTTATTATTTTATTTTTATATTATTAAATAATAGATTATTTTATTTTATTTTTATAATATATTATTTTATATTATTAAATATTAGATGATATGAGAAAAGGGTAATTTAGTCATTTCATAAATAAAATTTTAAGATTGAAACAATGACAACCTTATGTATACATATAAGTGAAATACGTCTCCTTTAACATTGGTACAGTTTGACATTAAAAATGTTATGTGGCTTAATATAACTAATAGGGCTTCAGCTTATACGTGTGACCAGACACAAACAAAATTTACATTTGTATTATTTTGTGTATAATATAAATTTTGGAGCACATTTTGAGGGATATTCTCATTGGTAGAGAAAAAGGAGGTCCTATTTCTAAGTGCTATTATCTTTTTAAAATCCATAAATCTCCATCCGGAGAAAAGAAAAATAGCAAGGGGGTCCACTTCCGTTCAGGAACGTGGTGCTGGACCAAATTATGATACGATGGATACAGAGAGCCCAAGATGGAGCTTGGACCATGAGGGCAGTGGGTGTTGCCTCAACTTCCAAAAATCTAAAACAACTACAACTCATGGAACAAATATTCTTGTTCTTGTGGGGAACGATCAAGTTGATTCTGATTCGTCATTATCATTTTGGTGCAAATTGGGCAAAGACTCATGCGTTCATTCTACCAGTTTCTCTTATGAGCATGGGCGAAGTTGCATTGTTCAAAATTATCAACAATTAATTTCGAATAAGAACGATAAAAGGTGTTCATGGGTCAGGTTGACCCGACCGGTGAACAAATCCGACCCAACTCGATCGAGTTTGGTCGAGTCGGGTTGGGTCGGATTTTAATATATTTTTAGACATTAATCCGACCCAACCTGACATGGCCAGGGTCGGATGGTCGGATTATCCAACCATCTTTTTTTCTTTTTTTTTATTTTTCTTTTAATTTTTAAAATAAAAGTATTTATTGTTTTATTTTAAATGCAAAATAAAGTATTTTTAAGCATACAAAAATATTGTTTTAAATATCTACATATTATTTTCTATTTTAAATACATTATTCTGTATATATTTTTAATTTTAGATGGTATAAAATACTTAAAATAAATTAAAAAATTATTTAAAATTTAAAAAATAAAAATCAAGTTGACGGATTGGGTCGGGTCAAATCGGATTGAAAAAATTCAAGATGGGGTCGGATCGGATACTCGGGTCGGTGAACACCCCTAAAGAACGATCCGAATAAATTCTGATTATAATAATATTTAACGATCTCAAAAACATAATTCCAACGTCTAATTGCGTTTACCATGAAGTTGCCTGCTTTTTATGTATCTGCGCAAGTGGTGAACAAATTGAGTCTTGAAGCACCAATTGGCAGTAGTCCCAAGTTTCACAAAAATAATATAATAATTAACCTAAGACGTTTGGTCATTTGTAATACGAGGAAGAAAGATTTTTTTTTTTCTTTCAAAACAATATCACACCAATGAGGCTTTATAGGAAAATGTAGGACAGGGGATATTTAAGAAAAGAGTATCATCAGTTTTTTTATATTTTTTATTTATTATTGGTTGAATCGTAGATAAATTAATTTTTTTAAAAAAAAAGTAGATAAGTGGAATGAAAATTTATATATTTATTATAGTAATATATGTACGTGCCCAGGCCGATACCTGCAAGAGCGGCCCAATACTTGGCCTTTGGGCCTGGCTTGGTTATCAACTTGTACAATGATCATCAACACCCGAGAATTGTTCGTTCTGGGATAAGCTAGGCAAACTATTTATCTTTCAAAGTTATTTTATAATACCTTAAAAAGAAAAAAAATAAACAATAAAAAAATCAGACATCCTGCTATCAAGTCTAGACTATTGAAGTCCAATCATCAAGATAAAAGAAAAAAATATATAATTTTAAATTTTTCTTCTTATTCCTAGTAAAGATAGTGACTTTAGTCTCGAGACAATTGAAGAAACATGAGTTCAATTATCTTAAGCATGATTTTCAATTGGTGTTGATATTAAAATATATTCTTACTCAGAGAAATCTAAACATGATAAAGAAGTTGATAAAATCCTTCAAAAATTATAAGTTTGCTATAAATTATCATAAGTTAAACTCCATAGCCAATGTCTTAGAGTAAAAAATGGGAAGATTCATTAACCTAAAATTTTGGTCATAATCTTCTTGACCTATGAAAAGGGTTCCCCACGGACTCCATACATTCAAAAGGAAATGGGCAACTTTCTTAGTTTGCTCAAATGACATCGTAGCCCTTATGTGATCAAGCTAGTTTGGACATGAAATCCATGGTGAGCTTCTTCCATTTTTGTTTCAGAACTTTTCAAGGACATGAAGTTTTTGCAATCTTGATGTTCTATCTTGACCTATAGACATACTTGACAATTGGAGATATCAATTGAAATGTAGGAATAATTTATAGAATGTGTTCGATCCCACTGAACTATAATATGGCATTCTACCATCACACGAATTGTCAATCTAATTGGACGATTCGAACATTATATGACATTCTTAAGGCTTGAGTTTTGAATTAGCATGTAGTTGGAGCAACCACCTATCATTGATATAGTTATCATATAATAACAATTAGCACTCAAGCATTAACATGGAATAATTCAAGACATTGTATGAGAAATCAAGTCATTTGTCCTTGTATTGGGACAAGGTTGGCGAGAGGGCAGCAATGAGTGAGGAGCTTGCACAATAGGTCTAGGAGTATGTCGAGAAGGTGGAAGTGATTAAGCAAAGGATGAAGGCTGCACAATCAAGATAGAAGAATTATGCCGATAGAGGAAGAATGAAGTATACTTTTATTGATCCTTATATTTCTTTCTTTTTCTCTAGTTTTCATAATTATTTAATATGATAAGATTTTATCTTCTAATTTTTGGAATTATTTAATTTCATAATATTTTATTATTTAATTTTTAGATTAAAATAATAATAGTTGAAATATTTTTAAACCATAAGACTCTCAATCCTATCATATTTAGAAGTCCTATATTCATTAAATATTCTTTTGGATATCAAATCAAATTGAAATCCATAATCTCAATCTAATTGTAATTCCTACTCTTAATAGGATTTAATCTTTCTTTTTTCCTTTTTCCTTTCTAACCATACTTTTAATCCTACTTTCATTCTAATTCCTTCTCCAAGTAGGATTAACCTTTCTTTTCATTCATATTCCTTTTCTATTATATTCCTATTCCTTCTCAAATTCTCCTTTTATCCATTGACTTGGGCTAAATTATTTTATTGTATGAAATCTTTGGGTGTTACATAATAACCTCCTTAAAAATAAATTCGTCATTGAATTTACGAAGGGGAATTTGGCCAATTCAATTGATAGCTTCCTTAAAAGGACTATTGGTACCCTTGTCATCAATACTTCATCATGTAATAAGTCTTTCTTTTATCAATCCAATAATTACTTATCATTTATTGCATGACAACAATCTTTCTTATTCAATAAATTCATAAGCAATTCCTTATAAGCCATGGGTACAACATGACTTTTGGACTATTTCTATATCATGATCATTAAGGTATAACATTATGCATCTTTGCTATTCTCATAGGTAGTATTCCCAACTAACCTAGAGATCAACTTTCCAAATTGAATCAATAACCTTTCCTAAACATTATGATTAGGAATCCATTGATGTCTCCCTTAATTCACTATTTGATAATAAATGCCATGCCTTACTTATTGTGTTGATCTCACCTTTATCTCAATCTATAATGCTTTAAACATAACATCCTTCAATGTACAATTCTTCTATTCTTATACTATATGGGGATAACCTCCACACCTTGGAGATTTAGTAATTCTATCTTAGAATAACTTTCTTAGAACTTTAGTTATTCCTTTCGGAATAATCTTCTTAGGCATTGCCTTATACCATCAATGAAACTATTCTATTTCCATCATCTAAGGATATATGTCATCCTTTACTCTATCCATAGTCTCGAAAAGTTTGATATTCCATATTACATTTAAAAGCTATATAAGCTAATCATGATTCAAAAAACTTATTTGACCCTTTGTTGATGGCGCGATGGTTGCTCATGACATATGCACATTGACTCTATTCTATTAGAGACAGCTAAGAAGTGCCTCTCATTAGGCTCCGATACCTTTGTAACGCTTCGATATTTTTTTCTTTTGCCTATCCAGAAGGCTATCTCGGAGACGCCACTCAATTCTATGTCTTAACTATGACCGGTCAACATGCTGGTTTACAATAGCGAAAGAATTAATTTACAATAATTTACACAACATGAGAAAGTCATTTATACAATATCCAATAACATGTATGTTAGGGTTCAAGTCTATAAAATAATGAACTCTATATCCACGTGCATGTCACCCGTCAGGAAAGCCACTAAACGTCTCACAACCGTCATCACCATCACCTGTATAGATCCAAGTATATGGGCAAACCCAATGAGATAACTCAGTACGTAGGGTCACCCATTATAATAAATAATATGAATCATGGTCAATATCAATATCAATACTATCAATAAATAATTATTCATAATAATATATGATTGATCATGATAAATAATGATTAGTAGTAATCAATAAATCATAAACAATTCGATCACTCATAGTAATTATCCATATCATAAATTACTGATAACCCATCAATTGTCAATTATCTATAATCAATAACACCTCAATTCAATTCAATAATGATTATCAATGCAATACCAATTACCTTTAATCAATCACCAATTGACCAAAGGTCAATGAAGGCCACAATTCAACAATCAATAATCCAATTAACAATTATTAGTTTCCAATTGGCTAAAGGTCGATGAAGGCCACAATAATAATTATCAATTTATCCATCAAATACAAAGGCCGCAATTTATTATCCATCAATCATAAAGGTGCAATTCGATTATCCATCAGTCACAAGGGCGAAATCGATAGTCTATCAACCAGTAGGGCAAAATTAATTGTCCATCAGCCACTAGGGTGTAATTCAATTAATAATTCTATTATCAATTCAATTCAATTTCATTATCAATTCAATATTTGAAGTTACAATCAACCCTTTCGAACGCAATATGAGAGCTCTCTATTATTAAGGAACACCATGCTATCTCATGTCAATCAATAAATTCGGGTATGATGGGGGGCGAAGGACCACACTCAGGACAATCATAGTTTTTGCGCTATTTGCCCAATTCAAATCAATTATCCATTTAGTCCGAAGGCATAATTAACCCGAAAGTCCTATCAACCAGAAGGTGCAATTAACCCGATCAGCCCAAAGACCTAATAATTTTTAGCTTTTATCTCAATTAGCTAAGATGTCTATCTTTAACAATTTATAAACATGACCCGATCAGAAAATCAATAGATCAATATTACAATCAATGATCTAATCAGATACGATGAAAATCAATCGAATATGATAATAGTTTGATCAGAATCAATCAATACAACAATCAACCATAAGGTCAGGTGATAATAATAGGATTAGATACTATCATAATATGATCAGATATGATTCGGGTCAATCAACAATGATATCAATATGCTCTGATATGATAGCAATATGATAATATAATTAAGGTGAAACAATATCGATAACCATATATTTAAATACATTTAGATATTCAAAATACACTTTTGACCCTCTGAAATCGGTCCGTGTCGTGGGGAACCCATACCGTATTCCAAAATCCATAAATCACCTCGGTTGAACCAAACTCGAGCCTAGTGTGATGTGAGCTCGGTCGAGTTAGCTCGGTTCACTCCAATTCATACTTTAATACTAGAACCCGAGCCATGTTTCCATTATAACTCAGGTCGGGTCCTCAACATGGGCCATGTTCATGGAACATGGCCTGTTTGCTCATTCAAATCGGTAATTTGGTCTGAGTCAATCATTACTCGGGTTGTGTTAAACGAAACCTGAGCTGTGTCAGATAGAATCCGGACCAAGTTCCGTCGTTGTCAGGAATTTGCATTTTTGACATAATTTTTTAGCCAGCCTATCTATCTCATACGATATCCAATCGATGCAAATATAATAATGTAATATATGTATAACGAAGAAGAGTGCAAGGGTCCATGTCACGGAAAACCGACACCATGGAGATCCCCCTTACATACCTTAAGTTGGTCGAAAAATCAACTATGTTCCTGATGCCTATGAACTACATGGACGTCACGACTTTGACCAACAATTCTTCCCTATGGACGTCCAGAAACTTTCGGCTACCACTTGAATTTTGTTCTTCTCTGCAGGGGCTTCAAAACGGTATATCACCCACACTCTGAGGTGCCTCGATTTGTGAGAAAACGAAGGAGAAAAAAAATCTCTTGTGCAGAATTTTTGTGGAGGTAAATCATACTTTCTAACCACTCTTTAGGTCATATTTATAATTCTTAACTAGGGTTTTTTACTCCCAACCTTGGACTATTTCTCCATCAATCATGGCCATCCATTATTAATTACCTTATGTCAAATATTCAAATTTAATTAAATTCAAATTTTACTAATTATTCCATAACCATACTTATAAAAAATCCATCTCTACACAAATTACTTTTTATCTGTACTATAACTTCTTTTAATCAAACTCTACTTTTATTTATCCTTATATTTATTTCTTTTCTCTAGCTTTCAAAATTATTTAATATGATAAGATTTTGTCATCTAATTTTCGGAATTATTTAATTCCACAATATTTTATCACTTATTTTTTGAATTAAAATAATAATAAATATTATTTAATAACTAAAATATTTTTAAGAAATAAGACTCTCAATCCTATACTATTTAGGACTCCTATATTCATTAAATATTCTTTTGAATATCAAATCAAATTGAAATCTTTAATCTCAATATAATTGTAATTCATACTCCCAATAGGATTTAATCTTTCTTTCTTTTCCTTTTTCCTTTCTAACTATACTTTTAATCCTACTCTAATTCTAATTCCTTCTCCAAGTATGATTAACCTTTATTTTCATTCATATTCCTTTTTCTATTATATTCATATTCCTTCTCAAATTCTCCTTTTTATCCATTGACTTGGGCTCAGTCACTTTATTGTCTTTATTGAAATCTTGGGGTGTTATAGAGTCCTTCCTTCGCATGAGCTTGATTGTACACACTCGAAGGATTTCTTTTGGCATTGAGCATCACAAATGAAGTTAGGACACTACATTTACCTTGCATAGGATCTTTTATAACTCTATCACAATGATCATCTGATACATACACATAATGAATTATACTTGCCTTCACTCCCGCCACCTTCAGAGTGGGATTAGCCAGTCATTTCTTTTCTTTTCATCTTGTTAAGTATTTGCAATTTAATTTTGTGTATTCCCTATCTTGTTTGGCTAACACTTAGAATAGTATTTAGTTCAAGTTCTGGGAAATTGCACTTCATGCATCACATTTGGTTGCTTTATCAATTTCATTTAGTATTGCATATTTGGTTTGTATCTTGCATCTTATCAAAAAACTATAAAAGATTTAAAATTTTATAAATTTATAAAATAATATAGTTCACCGTCGTATTTCTTTGTTGTTTGTTCTTTCTAATTGCACTTAATTAAAATTCCAAGTTTTGTGTACTTATGAAATTTTATTGCCATAATTTTACATGTTCTGTCATCTTAGAATTGGGTATTTAAAAAAGAGTTTGTTGCCAACTAGAATTATAGACACTTAGACTACTAATTTTTGTTCATGCATTTTATTTTTGTGTCTTAGCAGTAATAGCCTTTTTATTGAACACATAAAGTACTTTATGAACTTATGAGAAAAATGTGAAGAAAAATAAGAAAAAATTTGAAAAAAAATTGTGAAAAGAGTGAAAAGAATAAACATGAGATTATTATAAGTGTGTTATTTGACACCTTGCCTTGGTGTGTTCGAACAATTAGACCATAGCAGACTTTTGCCTTATGACTTAAGGCAAACTTGTCTGACATTTGTCGATAAAAAATCTGTTATATGAATCACCTTGAGTAATATAGAGAGTTACATGAGTAATCAAATCACTACATAACCACATAAAAAAGTTTTTACTTTTTTTTGAAAAAAATTATTAGATAAGCTCACTCCGTACTTTTCCTTTCAACATTGATGCTATTATTTGATTCACCATATATTTTCTTGCACAAGGATGAACTAGAATAAGTTTAAATTATTTAAATTCAAAAATTCCAAGAGACTGAGAAATTGGATTGAGGTTAGACACTTTGGTAATGGACTTGTGAAATGATAGTACTAGAAAAGTACTAGTTACTAAGTGGAGACTATGATAGTTTATTTATGATCCTTGAGGCTTACCTTGAAGCTTGCTTGAGGACAAACAAGAGTTCAATCTTACGATAGTTCGATGCATGTATTTTTATACATATTTTGCATATATAATTTAAGTTAATTTTCATAGTTTTGATCGTAGCATCTACATATTTTTTATTTATTTTCTTAAATTCTTTTGAGTTAGAACCTATGACTTGTGGCTTATTTTATTCTCAGAATTATTATTTTGAAGGTGTGGAGATCGAATCGAAAATGCATGAAAAAATGGACCCCAAAGAGTGTGTATGCATAAGTTTAAGTAGAACCTTGGCTGGACATCATACCAGGACTGAGTTCTCAATAAAAATTGTTTGAGTCAATTTCTGCCCAAATCCAACACGAGTTCAATATAATCAATGGAGGACCATGTTTTTTTGTGACTTTGACGTGAATTTGAGTCCTAGAACCAATTTGAAATTCCAAAATGCCACTGTACCATGAACCCAAATAGCATGCAATTTTTGAATTTGAAGCCATAATTGCACGGAAAATGAGAAAATATTTTTTATTGTGTGCATGTTAATCTAGAATTGAAGAATCCAAGGTTTAATGCAATTGTTTTTTTACATAGTCTTGGGCAAGGCTCATTCTAGTTTATTTACTATTTTCAAACATTTTATTATATTTTTGCACCATATTAATGTCAAATTAGTTGTTTATATAGTAATTTCTTTGTTTCGGAAAGGTTGAATTTGAACCCATTAATGTCAGGACCGGACCGGACAATGACCCTGGCAGATGTCCGTTTCAAGTCGAATTATCTGACTCGATAGTAATAAAATATTAAATTTAATATGGTATACTAAATTAAGCTATTATATTTTTATTATATACCTATGTCAAAATGTACTTATACAAAAAAAAATAACAATCATAAATCATAAAATTTAAATTTAAGATTTGATGTTAAAATTATTACACATTTAATAAATGAAAATTTTATTGAATTTGATTATTATATATAAATTCTCTATTTTTAAAAAATTTCATTTCATACCTTTGTTTTTTTTTGTTAGAAGCAATAAATAAATAAAGTTTTCCAAAATATTATGAAAAGATTATATATTCTATAAATAAATATATAGTGTAATTAGTGGTTTATTAAATTTAAATTTATTAAATATTAAAATAAAGAAATTTTTAATTTATATAAATATATATATATATATATATTATACTAGGTACATTATAGTTTTGTTGTATATAATACATATAACAAAGAAGCTTGCACCATTCATCCCTAACTAATTTATCTAATATAATAAATGCTACATATTATATAATAAATATATAATTAACTTATATTATAATATACATTTATGATATTAAAAAAATGAATAAAATTATAATCCATTAGTTAACGTTCAAACTTTAATAAATTCTAGAGTAAATGAAGGAAAAAAGAACGAGTAAGGTGTACAAACATAATTCCACATTTATAATGATAGCAACATGAGAGTAAAGAGACAACTATAAATAAAGGAGGAGCCTAGTGAGCCAATGTGATTGTCGACGGAGAAAGTTCATATTTGGATAATTTTTAAATTTATAATGATAAACTGTATAAAATGATCTCTTGCCAAAAATAGAAAAAATTGGCTGGCTCAAAAATTGCGGTTCAACCTTTTTTTTTACCATTTTTTACCAGTTTTAATTGGTTCAATCCGGTTCGATTAGGGGTCCTATTTTAGATCTTATAATAGACCGTTTTGGTGGTCAGTCGATAGTCGGACCGGTTTGATCGGCCGGTCTGGCCTTGATAACATTGTTTGGATCCCAATTTTCTTAGTTTATTTTATGAGTTAGAATTTTGTGAACTTGCATATGCTCTACTTAATAATCTTATAATATCTGGATAAATTATTAGTAGCAAATACGTAGTAGTTACACATGAATTTTGCGTGTGATAATTGGTCGAACATGTGTTAGAATTAATTAACCCAAAACTTGGGCCAAGTCTGATCAATTAGGGCCAGATTTGTCATCCAACTCGGGGCTATGCCTTGCTAACCTGAGCCAAGTCTTTTGTACGTAGTTTCCAAGGCCAACTCAAGTTGGGTTTTCCTCAATTGAGGCCGAGTTCCACCATACACAAGTCAATTTTTGGTAATTTGATTTGATTCCATTAATTATGGATTACTAATTGATTTATTTAGTAATTAATAACATATATTTGCATATGAAAGTATCGTAATTATGGTATATTGAAATTGACATGTTTAGTTGCTTTTATATATTACTAATTTAGGGGTATTAGGTTGTCCTAACTGGAACCTATACTTTTGATGATCTTTCCATCAATTAAATTCTAAATAAGGTTTTATTGTCAATTAAGAGATAAGATGGGAATCAAAAGTCTGAATTTTAATTTTCTCTTTCATTACAAAAGCCTGTATTTAGACATTGACATCATCTTTATTTTAACTTTGATTTAAAATCACAAATTTATTTTTTTCCAATTAATAACTAAGGTTAGAACATAATCAAGTCACTAGTCCTCTTAAGATTAACAATTGTTACTTACTCTTTATTACTTGATTCGATCTAGTTTATTTTCTAGAATAATTGTGTTCATAATTTTTGCTTTTATGATTCTAGGTGTATGGATGCTATTATATTATTATAACTTCTTGAGCACTTTATTGCGATATGCATGTGGATTATATCGTATTTGAGTATTTTTTTATGTGATTCCTATGTGTATGCTTGTTGTTATTGTGACTCCTTGAAAACTTTACTATGATATGCATGTGATGAATATATTCGTAGTGGTTGCTTTAAAGTGATGCGGTTATGACCTTATATGTTTGACATGATGAAAGCACTCATAATGGCCAATTTCTTAAAAACAATTAATCTTATACGTATATGTAAAAGTGATAAATTATATTGTTGAATTTTATATCTTATTACATATTTGTGAAAATATTGGTTAAGGAGAGTAGTTGACATATGTTTTATATTTATCTCTCCTTAGTCAATATATTTTCCATCATAAAAAAATGAAGAGATTGTTGGTCCAAAGACAACGCTTCAAATATTTTGATGATAACAAATAAAGAGATGATGTATTAATCATTGGTTGAAGTATTGAGCTTAACATGACAAAAAAAATTGAAAGAAAAAGTCACTTTAAAGATTAATACACCATCTCTTTAAAGCAAATGACGGATAGAGGTAATGAATGTTCACTGTAAAAACTTTAGGACTGCAGTCGATGTAGCGAACAACTGCTACAACTAACGATTGTCAAGGCAACAAAATGGATAACCACTAGATAGAGCGGACGAGCGCTGAAGCATGTAGTAGACGACCACAAAGAAGGTTTGAACGCTTGAAAACCCACGATTTCGAGTGAATGTCTGCTTAACGTAGTGGATGCCTAATTTGCAGAGCATGGGAAGAAAATTGTTGAATGGTCGATCAAAGATGCAACCGACATTCATAGTGCTAAAAATATACTTTGTTAATTGCCCAATTGGCCAACTGATTGACCTCCAATGGTCATATAGATCAATCCATTGGTGCATAGGAGCAATTGGCCTATTAGATCATATAAAGCTACCTAACTGCAAAGGAGTGGACTATCACTACCAAGAACGGACGTCCGCTCCACTGCTGACAGAAAAGAAACTTT
Source organism: Pontederia crassipes (assembly GCA_030549335.1). Classification (NCBI taxonomy): domain Eukaryota; kingdom Viridiplantae; phylum Streptophyta; class Magnoliopsida; order Commelinales; family Pontederiaceae; genus Pontederia; species Pontederia crassipes. The sequence goes on from CM060183.1 coordinate 12,345,604, forward strand.
CCCAACAGTTAGAAATCATGTTTATAAATATGGGGGACTTATAGAATGGCCCAAAATGCTCTAAAGTCATAAAATGATGTTAAAAGTCCTAGAAAATATACTTGAAGCACATTGGAGTTTATTTGAGGCTCAATTTCCAATATTATCTTTCTTTCTTTTGTGAGTGGGCCAAATTGTAAACAAAAAGAGTGTTTCAAAGTATTTTTGTCTTAATTTTAAAGCTCTTGAGTGATAAGAGGTGTTCCTTGTTTCTTGCACAAAGAAAAAATAATGAAGATGTAAAAAGATTTCTTTCTCGGTTCTATTTGAACGAAAGAATGTGCTAGTAGAATTCTCGACAGTTTCCAAGTCAAGAAGCCATAGTATGGACATAGGAACCCTTTCATGTTGTGTTTGTATTCTTATCTTCTAACTTTGCAAGTTTCATTTAAATTGACCTTTCGCACTTCTGATCTATTGCATTGAAATCATTTTTACATCACCAATATTCAATCCCCCCCCCCTTCTTGGTGTCAGGTGATCGCACAAGTTCAACCTTTGTCATTCTTAAACCTATCTTAGTGATTTGTACTTGGAGATTCCTTTGCTCACACATGATTTAATTGGATTCATGTGTGCAAAGTACCAGAGGTCATTGTTCTTGTTGTATGGTGTACCTCACTCTATACAACGAAAAGAATTTGTCCAATATAGTGATCACTACAAGAAAATTGCGATTTTCCAATGGACAGTTTCCGACGGATAGAAATTCGTCGCAATTTGCGATGGATTTTGCGACGGATAGTGATCTGTCTGAATTTCTGACGGTCACAACCGTCGAAAATAAAAATAATAAATTATATAATTTATTATATTATTATTTTATTTTTCGACGATTAGGAACATCGAAAGTTTCGACGGATATCCAACCGTCGCAATTTTCGATGGTCCTAACCGTCGGTAAATGAAAAATAATAAATTATGTAATTTATTATATTATTATTTTATTGTTCAACGATTAGAAACGTCAAAAGTTTCTACAAATATCCAACCGTCGCAATTTCCGACGGTCCTAACCATCGGTAAATAAAAAATAATAAATTATGTAATTTGTTATATTATTATTTTATTTTTTGACGATTAGGAACGTCTAAAGTTTCGACGGATATCCAACCGTCGCAATTTTCGACGGTCCGGACCGTTAGTAAATGAATAATAATATAATATAAGGAGTATTTTATTAATATAATTAGCGACAGTTCAAACCGTCGCAATTTCCTACGGTTCCGACAGTTCTAACCGTCGATAAGTGAAAAATAATATAATATAAAAAATCTTTTATTAATCTAATTAGCGACAGTCCAGACCGTCAAAATTTTTGATGGTCAGGACCGTCAGTAACCTAAAAAGTAAATGTTATATATATCTATGTAGTATTTTATTATTATAATTAAATAATTTTCAACGGTCTCGTCATAATAATATATATTATTAATATTTGCTTAGTTTTCGACGGTCATAGTCGTCGGTAATTAAAAATCACTCTCCCGCTAATTTTTTTTCTTTTTCCACTTTCCCGCTTATTATTATTATTATTATTATTATTATTATTATTATTATTATTATTATTATTATTATTATTATTATTATTATATCTCCACTTTCTATCTTCACATTCTATTTCTTTACCTCTCTCCTCTCTCTCCCCCTCTCCTATTTTACCAGCGACCATCTCCCTCCCGGACGACGGCCTCTCCCGCCGGCGACCCTCTCTCTCCCGGACGACCCTCTCCCCTCTCTTTCTCTCTCTCTCTTCCCCTCCCTCTCCCATGGCCAGATCCGGCCGATCTGGCCCCCTCGGCCGGCCGGATCTGGCCGCGAGGGCCGAAGCCAGCCGCTGGCTACTGGATCTGGCCCCGGGCGGCCGGGGCAGTAGGATCTGGCCCCGGGGGCTAGATCCAGTCGCGGGCGGCCGAATCTGGCCTAATTTTTTTATATTAAAAAAATTCTTTACGATGGTTGCAACGATCGCCGAAACTTTCGATGGTTGGGATGACTGCCGAAAGTTTCGACAGTCGCCACCGTTGAAAGTATCGACGGTTTAGACGACCGCAGAAAGTAGCGGTGGTCGCGACCCCCGAAAGTTTCGACAGTCGCCGACTGTCGAAACTTTCGACGGTTGTGACCGCCGGATTTTCATCGGAACTTTCGACGATTCTTTTTAACCGTCGAAAATCGATTTGCGATGACCATATTTTCGACGTATCACTTTCGTCGAAAAATTCATCGAAAATCGTCATTTGCGATGATTTTAGGGAAATTAGAGACGATTTGGACCGTCTGTAATTCCTTTATTTCTTGTGGTGGATGTATCATTCTCTACGGAAGGACACTAACATGGACTCCTGTAAAAGTGAAGAAGTCTTCTTATCACAAAAAAGAGATTAAAATAATGGCTGAAGCAAATATTGACTCTAATGATATCATCTCTCCTTATTTACTTTCATGTACTTGAGCTAAAGGAATTAAGAAGGTTTTTCTTTTACCAAGTTATGAATTATTATCCATTTATTCATTGAACTTTTATAATATGATTCTTGTAAATGTTACGTAAATTGTTAAGTTTAAAAGTAGTTTATTTTATAATTTAATTATCTTATTGCTTATGGAAGAATTGCCTTTTTTTGTATCAATGTCTGCAAGTACATGATGTCCTAATATGTTGATTGATAGTCTACGCCATGACGTGATTTATTAATTTTCCTAGTCATATTTTATACTATTGGATTTTTTAATCAGTTTTTAATGATGATTTTGTTGGAATAATAAATAAGAATAAGACTGAACCAAATGGGATATGAATGATATCTGTTAAAGCTTTGCTAGATATTAGATGGTATTTTTTTCTACTAATTGATAGCTAGACATGGATTTTTTATTTTGTATATATTACGTTTAATATAAAATATGTTTGGTAAGACTACGTATTTATGCATATACAAAATAATAAAAAAAAAGTATAAAAGTCTCAGTACTATCCAATTGGAGATTTCTTAACTTATGGATTATCTCTTGCACTGTAGCATTATCCTCACACTATATAAAAGCATATGACCAATGAATTCTATATATTTATCCGAATAAAAATCATTTCAAACGAAGCCACTTTTACATGCAATCAAGAGAGATTGTTGTCCAGTTGAAATGCCACAAACTTTATCGTGGGCTAGTGGAAGGTAGAAGACTTCAAAATGAGCTTTGTTTTTGGATCCTGCACCGCTCATTTCTCTCAAAGATGAACGGACGGTGTCCTTTTGGTGTTTGCGGCATCTCGATGCTACTCTTGGTGACACTCACTGTATGAGGCACTCTTCATCTCATCCTCAAACATATCACCAAGCACAAACTATATATATATATATATATATATATATATAGATAGATAGATAGATATATATATATATAGTTTGTGCTTGGCTACTCTTGGTGACACTCACTGTATGAGGCACTCTTCATCTCATCCTCAAACATATCACCAAGCACAAACTATATATATCTATATATATATATATATATATATATATATGTGTGTGTGTGTGTGTTACAAATCAAATGTGGTCAGCCTACCTCATATGTATCAGTTTTAAATCAAAATGCTAGTATAATTTTTTTGAAATCGTCAACTTCATCAAGATTTATCGTTTCGCTTCTATTCAATCATCGAATTAGTCTCTAGATCAAAAATAACTTATTACCAATCCGCTTAGAAAAGAAAAGACCTAATCATTATAACATATAAGATATTCAAGATCTAAATCTTACATAAAATAGGGTGGGTCTATAAAGTTGAAAACTATATCAGATCAAGGATCCTAAGATTATTTATATTTTTAAAACTTATAATCCATAAAATTATGTTTTTAACAAATTTATAATTATTTTAACTATACATAATATTAATTAAACTAATATCCATTTATATATATATAACTACTATCCTACAAAAAATATATTAGTCATGTAATAGTACAATATAAGTATGATATGAATTAACAAAAAACAATGTCCATAATATGATTAAATATGGAATACCATTATATAAACAATTCTTAATATGCATTAAGATTAAATCTATTTCATGAAAAAATACTTTTAAAATTTTAGTTATAACCAATCATCTTTCCTTAATGTTATTTCTCAAAAATCATATTGTACATGGTGAATATTCAATATATATATATATATATATATATATATATATATAATTTAAATGAAACAATATTGTAGGATTGATCCTACCAGCTAAATCTTGACTCCAATACAATTTTATAAAATTGATTCTGATTTTGAGATTAGTGATAGATTTTAAGGGTGATACAATCCTACGATTGAGATCGCCATCTTGATGACATTGGGGACAATTATCATCTTCAATTGCCTCCTTTTTATATAAAGAGTGAAATAATGTGTTTAATTAACATATATATATATATATATGATGGAAAATGGTGGTGTAAAAAACCCTGTGCACATTTTCACCTTAGTCTAACTATATATTTACTCATCTAATAATATTGTCGATGTAGTACTGCCTATCTGGCACATTTGTAGCAGCTAAGATACTTGTGTCTTATGGTTGATAAAAAAATTGAGATGATTTAGTTGTCTTGATCGATTCCATTTCAAAAAAAAAAAAAATTCAACCCAGTTTTAAATCCATAAGGGGAATGAAATAAATTTCAGCAGATTTTCTATCTAATATTGGATTGGCATTGGGACAATTTTTAAAAGCCCATACGTTTGCCCCAATCTAGTTTCTAAATTACGTACATATTTTTTTAAGATTATTTGTTAAACTAATTTAAAGAATATTGATTAACTTTACATGATGGTGTATTTTTTTTTACTATTATGTGGTTATATACATATATATAATTTCATATATTATATATATTTCCTTAATTATATAGAGTTACATATTTATCTTAGTGTTAAAGTATACATATTTTAAATAACATTGTGACCAATATTGTTAAGACCGGATCGGACCGACCGGTGACCAATCATCAAGCAGTCTGCCATCGGACAGAATTGAATCAATCAAGGCCTGGCAATCAGTCCGAATTAAATCAATCAAGACCTCTCAAAAATCAGTCAAAACCAACCAAAATCGAGTAAAATCTTATTAAACCATGCTTTTCACACTTGTTCCTTTTTTCTTTCATTAATTTAGTGTTTGCTAAACTTTAAATTTTATCATATATATTATGATCATATTCAAAAAATTTTGATATCATATACGTATATCATAGTGTTAATTAATTTTATATTTACTATATTATATACAATATTTATCACATTAAGTATTTTTTTTTTTGAATGGAGGGTGCAAGCTTCTTTGTCATATGTATAACATACAATAATATTATAATAGTTAGTATAGTATAGTTATGTATATAATATCATAAATACACAAATTTTAATTTTGTTTAATATGTAATAAGCTCAAATTAGATAGCTGAATGTTGATTATATTATATATTTATTTATAGAACATATTAATAATATTACTTCTAACATAAGAAAAATACATGGAATACAAAAAAAATTAACGAGAAGAAACTTTATATATGAAAAATAAATTTAATAAGATTTTAACTTATCAAATGTGTAATGATTTTAACATTCAAATTAAATTTTTCTTTTATATAATAATATTTAGCATCATTCATATAGAAATATGATAGCTTAATTTAATATATCATATTAGATATAATATTTTATTATTATCCAATTTGATCGGGGTCCGACCGGTTCGACTTGAAACAAACACTTGTTCATATCATTGTCTCATTCGGTCCAAACAACATTGATTGGTCCATCTCAATGACCAAAATTATTTTTCAATGATTGGATTATTATCTGACCGAGATTGGAATGGACATATCTAATTGGCCATTTTATTATTTACTCTATTTACGAAATATCTAGAAGTATCATAGTAAGTGTCTGAATGATCATAATACATATGATAGAGGATTTAGAATTATCCTGGTATTGACTACCTTTGTTGTCTCATGTAAATTTATCCTATTAGTTTTGGTAAGAGGAGCCATGGGATAAACTCATGCACGGCTTCACTTTTTCGAAGTTTGTAGTCTATTTCTATGTTTTGTATTGGGAAATCTATATATAAATACTTATTTACGTCTGAGTTGTTTCATATTTATTAATCTAGTCTTAGTAGAGTAGAGTTCCAAAGGTTTGGAGAGAGAATTAAAGAAGAAAAAGATGACAGGTACCCACACAATCCATACCCATTTAATATCCTAAGGAAAATGTTTCATCCTTCTAACTCATGCCATTGTGAGATGATAAGAGGATATAGCATTGCCCATATCCTAATTCCTAATGTCATCACACACTTGAGTCTACCTCAATCTCTTTGATAGAACCATAATACCCATCAACCCACACAAGAATAGCCCATGACTAGCAAGTGATCAGTAAACCTTCACTTTGCCAAGTGCCAACCAATCACCATCAGAAATCATCATTCATGAGGCTTGACATCCCCACAGGAATTATGCCTGCCTTACTTGTAAAGAAGAATTCTAAATGTATACCCCTGGTGTTGACCTCAAAGTTAACCCACTATTTCATTAAGCACATTGGTCAAACCAGGCTGAAAGCTCCGTGCGCACACAGAAAGAACAAGGATCTCCATTTTCAGTATGCTGCAGAAGCAGTTCTACATTCTAATCCTCTATTTTCTTCACAAGTTCTAGGTTTGTCATATGGCCTAGTTGCATGACTAAGATGCTCATGACAAAGTTATTGGCTAGGATCTGAGCTACAAGTATAGGATTGTCCCAATGCGTTTACTTAATTCTATGATGCTATCAGTAGGTCTAACCTATAAGAATTAAGTTGGGAATCATCATCAGCAGCATGTTTCTTGATCAGGCAGGGTTGTGCCAGTGATTTTCAGTATTTGTTTGCAGTACCTTGTAATATGGTATAACCTATATTACACTATTATGAAAACAGTGGCTTAAGCTGCCTCTAGCCTGGGTTACTATTCAAATGGTCTTCGTGGAAGATCCAATAATAATATTGATGCTACTTTTACTAGTTAATGCAACCAGCTCAAGAAGAATTTGATTACATGCTCCAAAGATGCCTTTTGGCTAAAGTTAAGGGACATTTCTTTGTCCCGTTACTGATAAGAAACCATGTAAAAGAAGAGTAGAATCCCTGATTTGTGTAAAGATAATGACATGCAGTGAGCATGAACATATACTTTTTCAATGATCAAGTTGGAGGATATTTTTTTTATCAAGTGATGGATTGGCACTTACATTAGCCCCCCTCAAGACTTGGTTTGAGAATCTGGAAACAGCAATATGGTGCACTGCAGAGTGTCTGATCACATGCAGATTGCGTAGTTGATCACTTTATAGAATTCTTTTTGGGTTCTTATCTACTCTTCGATTCCTCTAATTGCACTGCTTTAAGCAATATATGAAAGTTATCTCAGCTATTCATGTATTATAAAAGGTACTTGTTGCTTAGCACTTCGGAAGTCGACGATTCGCGAAAACAAATGTTCGGTAGCTGCTGAACGAGGATGCTTCAAGCAGACATTTGAGTGTGCTTCAGCACGTCAGAATGGTTGAATCCTAATCAACACAAATTTAACCTAATAAACAATTGGTGGAGATAGGGTTGCTTGCATTCTAACCTTTAAGAATGGTGATGCCAACCAAGGCATAGTGCATGCTAATATATATATATATATATATATATATATATATATATATATATATATAGGAGTAAATGGCCGTGAAGCGCCTTCCCGTGCAGCGCCTGGATCGCAACCGTCCATGGCTTATCGCACGGCTGATGCAAAACGACCGAATCCCCACCGTCCGATTGAAACGAACGGCGTAGATCACTCGATGGAAAAAAGAAAAGATTGAAAGAAAGGGCTGCTTCGACGATCGCGATTTCTGTCGTCGACGCCCTCTGTTCGTGTGATGCCCTAGCCGGCGATTTTGGCTCATCTCCCTCTCGCCAGCCGCGACTCCACGGATGCGAGATGCACTCTATTCGTGTGATGCCCTAGGTGACGATTGCCGCTCGCCTCCCTCTAGCTGACGACCCCTGCTGCCAAAGTCGCTCGTGTCGCTGTCGCCGAGCGCGACTCCGGAATCCCTCAGGTGAAACTATGTCCTAAGCTTTGGATTTGTCCTTTTCTCTATTTTTCGATGTCTGAAGCATCCTTTGCTCGATGCCCTAGCTCACGACTCCTGCTGGCGGAGCTGCTCGTCTCCCTCTCGCCGGCCGCGACTCCGACCATCTCTCAGAGGTGAGGCGATGCGATGCCCTAATCTTTGGATCTAATCTCTTTTTTATTCTTTCGGTCTCTGATGCATCCTTCGCCCGATGCCCTAGCTCACGACCCCTGCTACCGGAGCTGCTCATACAGTGAGATTTGGAGTTCTCCATGCTCTAGTCAAGCTCATGATTAAGAAGCTTAGATGCTAAGAATCAGATTATAATTATCTGAACCGTGAATAATGCTTCAATGGAAAAAGTTAGACCTCTGAACCTTTCACTCCCTGTGATCAGCTGTGCAAACAAGCTGTAACGATAGAAAATTGTAATTAGTTCATGTTATTACATGATAATCATTGTATCTCCTAATTATCGTGAGATTCTTCTACTTTTGAAATGCTTTTGACAAAATGAATAATCTTTTATTGTGCCTGTGGAGAAGGAATTTATCTTTTTTTTTTTGTGTTCTAACAAAGATGACAAAGAAAGAATTTTGCAGGAATTGCTTCTGATTTCGGTTATGTTGAGAATGAAATGATCCAAGCATAAAGTTCCCACGTTTTCTCTTATGGATTTATGGATGAAATAATGATAGAATAAATCCAAAAATCATCTATCAATTCAATAACCAGTCACTGTTCTCATACAGAAATCTTGGGATACTTTGAGTTCTCCTCAATCTCCCACAATTGTCAAAATTTTAAAAGGTAATCTGCACTGTTGACTTCTCTAAAAAAAATTATCCTCAAAACGTTCAAAGAATGCTGTAATGTTCCACACATCACGCAAAGTTTTGCAGATTCTCTGTGGACAGCTTGAAGCTTTATTCCGAATTATGAATAAGTTGAAGGCATCACCTTTTGGCGAAATATTCTTTTTTCTTTATCCCAGTTCCCTGCAGTGAAGTAAGCCACATCTTAAGTCCAAACAAATATTCTTTTTCACACAATAAAAGTTCATTCAAGATTTGTGAAAGAAAGAAAATATATGCCGCACAATTAGGACACTTTTGATTTTCCTTTGGATAAAAGTTCGCCAACAATACAATTTTAAATAATAATACAATATAAAATTATTATCATTATTAGGAAATATTTGAAAGGGCATATATACAAAAATATTAGTAAAATTATTATTCGAATATGAATGCACACTCGAATCCATCAATTTATTGTATAATAAAAATTTATTTTTACACTGGGTAGATTGACTTATCGTGGGCAATAAGAAGCATACCTAATAAGATTTTAGTATTTCTTTCAAACGTATATACTTTTTCCTTAGTCGGTCAATTTAACTATTCAATTTGCAGGGAGTTACTGACCGCATCGACCATATATTAAAATTAAAAGGCTATCATGATATCCAAGTAATCCGATAAAATTAGTCTTTTTTTTATTTTTTTTATTCTTATTCTAAATTTTATTTCATCCAAATTGTCCCATAGTAGAACTTAAATTGCAGGTGTGCACAGGATTCCTGTATCACTGCATGCATGTCGATATAAACTTACAGTGGACAAACATCAGAATATAATTGAGCCGAATGCACACAAACATGTGCCACAAAACTTTATGATGGAAGTTCTGTAATTGTTATACCAAAAAAAAAAACTAAAGATTAAGAGAGACATGTATCTCCTTTTTGTTCCCAGCCAATTAATTAATTAGTTAGTTATTTCTCCATAATTCTGATCTTCCTCTTTTTTTTGGTTAAAAAGAAGAAAAGTATTTTGAGCTTCACTAGGAGCACTAACAAAACTTTTTGGCGGCGGAGGAGAGAGAGAGAGAGAGAGCATGCAGCCCTACTGCTTGAGAGGCGTCATGTAGATCGGGACGCCGTACTTGGGCTTCAAGGTCAGGACGTTCACTGGCGCATGCCTGTAGTTCTTGGAGATGCCGAAGCTGAAGCTGGACAGGAGCATGGCCAGTATGATCTTGGCCTCCATCATGGCGTACGCCTGTCCGACGCAGTTCCGCGGCCCTGCGGCGAACGGCAGGAAGTGCCTGGCGAACGACTTGCCGCCGAACCTCTCCGGCTTGAACTCGTTCACGTCCTTGCCCCAGATACCCTCGTCGTGGTGGATGGCCAGCACCGGGATCCAAATGGAGAGCCCCTTGGGGATGTGGAGGTCGCCAAGTTTGATGTCCTCGAACGCCATCCTGGGCAGAAGGGTTGCAGGCGGGTACAGCCGCAGAGACTCGTTGATGATCATGTTCAGCTGCCAAAATTAACATTGGGAACAAGGAACACGATTGTTAGCGAAAGATCAATCCATGCATGCACGACATCTCTGATCTGATCGCAGGGCGCATCGAATTTGATCAATGGCTTACCACTGTCAGCTTGGAGAGGTGCTCCGGGGTGGGCGGCTCGTCGCCGCAGACCTGCGCCACCTCCTCCCGCGCCTTCTCCTGCCACGACGGGTTGGTGGCGAGGAGCATGACGGTCCACGTGAGCAGCAGGGCGGAGGTCTCGTGGCCGGCGAAGAAGAAAGTCTTGCACTCGTCCATCACCATCTGGAGGCTGTAGCTGAAGCCGTCCGTCTTCTTCTGCGTCTCCGCCAGCAACATCCCGAGGAGGCCCCTGCCGTAGGACGAGCTCCGGCCGACCTCCGCCGCGTCCTTGCTGCTCTGGATGATGTCCAGCAAAAGCTTCTCCACCTTAACCTTCAGCTCCTTGATCTCGCTCCTGTACTTGCTGGGAATGAACCTGAGAAATAGAATCCGTTCAACATTTAGTACTTCTGATGGTGATATGCGCATGCTGTAGCATTTAGTTTTCGATCAAATGACCCCGGCCAGTTGTTCTTGTCATCAGTAAATTGGAGGAACATTTTAGTGAATTAGTGAAGATGTGATCGCGTTCATTACCTGCCGCCAGGTATCCAGAGATAGCGACTGGACTGTGCAGTGAGTCCCTGAAGGCGTTCGAGGAGGGTGAACAGTTGCTTCCCCTTGTCATAGCTGCTGTCGAACTCCGTCCGGGATATTATGTCGCCGGTCAGGCGAGTCAAGTAGGCTCCGATCTCTACCTCATTGTCGCCCGACGATCTTAGGGTCTCCTGCAAGCCCTTGAGCATTTGCTTGGTGCAGGACACCATGTAACCAACATGACTCTGCATGCAGAACAGTGGCATAGGCATACAGATCAGAATCACTTGGAAACTGTATGTGCGACATGCATTTGTTTCTTGTACTGTACCTTCAACTTGTCCGCCATGAAGGCCGGGGCCACGGTATGGCGTTGGTGGAACCAGTCGCGGCCATTGGCCATCAGCAGTCCCTGCCCGATGAAGTGCTTGGATCCCTGCCTCTGCAGCCACGACTTGCCGGTGATCTGCACGTACTTGGACGACAGGAGCTCCTTGATCATGTCCGCATCAGTCAGGCACAGACGCGGCTCGCTCCCGTACCAGTATATAAATTTCTTACCTGTCATGTGCACCGCAGGAAACCATAAGCAAATCAGGCATGCATGCATCAGAAGATTATTCAGAACACACGATCCGATGGCGGCATACCGTAGATTTTGGACCAGAGGACGTAATGGGGCATGAGGCGGCCGACGATGTCGTGGTTGATGGATTCCATGTCGTGGGCGGTGGCCTTGCCGACGAGCGCGCCGCTGTCCTTGAGGTTTCCGACGAGGAACTTGGGCTTGGGGCCGTGAACTCCCTGCCTCGCCATGGTTCTCCTGATACGCGCAGGAGTGAGGTAGTAGCAGGAGATGGTGACCCAGACGGCCCTCAGCAGCACGACGGCGACTGCCGCGACTGGGATAAGTAGGACTGTTGCAATGGCCATATGGCGATCAGATGAGGACGAGTAGAGAGAGGTCTGCGAAGGAGAGGGGGTTGTTGATGTTAGAGCAGTAGCGCCTTTATATAGAATGCAGAAGGCTGCCGGCCGCACCTCGAGAAGAATTAAAACTGCATCCGCTTGCAAAATCAAAAAATTGACTTTCATATTTTTTTTTCCTCTCGAATTTTATTAGTGCAACATTTCACCAAAAAGAATAATTCTAAATAATGGAATCATTTATGTATATGTAATATGTAATGTAAGATGTCAAGTACCTTCGTACTCGTAAGTTGTCTTATCATTTAAAGCTCAGTGTTATATATTGTGTATGATTTATCAGTAATAAGAATGAAGTCAACAATATTTTGAAAAATAGAGAACAATGAACAAGGTTGACTTCTTACATTGGAATTCTTGGCTAAATTGGCTTTATTATGCACTTTTTAACTCATTGCAAAGGATGATCTACTTGGTGAATATATGCTTTGTTGACCCATGAGAGAATAAATACATAATCCTAGAAGAATAAGAGGATTATTGAGAATAATAGTATCTTGCAAATGTCCACATGGGCCACATCTATGCATGGGAATGTATGTATGTTATTGTATATTCCTATGAGTGAATATATGTTAACCTCGCTGATGTTCTTGACTATCATTCTCTAAGTATTATTATTTAATGTCATCTCCTTACAAAAATGTTAGAAAAATTTCTAAATATATAGTTACATTGTTAGCATTCTTTAAGCTCACAAAACTACAATTCATGTCATTTAAGAGAAGTGTATACAAGTATATTTCATGAAAATATCATCTTCCAAGACTCGGAAAATAAAACAAACAGTTGGGTTTGGTTCGGGATTTTATGGATTAAATAAATAATTAAACATTTGTATATTCTTATTTTCTGTAATAAATATGTGTGCAACCGATTCTTAAATTGAGTTGGATTTATATGGAAAATAGTGCATTAATTGAAGGCGTGTGAAATTAATGAGCAATGAATGCTGTTTGCCAAAACAACAAAATAGAAAAAAAAAGGTAAAAAAGAAGAGCAATGGATAGATGCAAGATTAGTGCTGGATGCATTAGTTGCAGTAAATACTAAGATAAGCATCGCAAAGCCATGAATGGTAGCTCTTGGCATCAAATTAATATCACAAGAGCACTTTATTAGTGATAATTGGACGGCTGTCAATGAGTTAGTTGTCACATCTCTTTTATGTATAAAGTTCTATAATTAGGGATTATTGACAATTAAGAGAAACGGTATGCATGCAAGATTATGAAATCAATAAAAGAAAAGGTTATGAACTCAATTAATTGAATAAAAAAATTCATTGTTGGATGTAATTGGAGAAGGATGGGGAGAAATGCGAAGAAACAGCTACTTTCCACTTCACTAGTCAAAATTCATTTCTTGGAATTAAATGAGGAGTAATCCATTTTATTTTCTTTTCTTTTTTTCTGGTTTCCTGTTCCTTCTCTCTGTCATTCATCCATCCATCCAAGTAGGTTCGTTATGAAATATTTCCTATCAAATAAAATGTATATTTGTTTGATTTGTTTATGATAAAATGATATTTGACTACAGAAAACATGAGTCAAACAATTATCTTCAAGTGACTCGTAATTCTTTTTTTTTCTCAGATTACATTAGTAAAAAACTAGCACTGTTTTAAACATCATGATTTATGCTGAAAAGAAAAAGTTAAAATGATGACAATACATCCACCAAAATTAATGCCCCCTTAATTGCCAAAGATAAAAGTGGATTGGCCCCATTCCCTTAAATGGAGTCTTATCCCTCATCCTCTTCTATCTTCTTGCACAACAACACACTTTCCCTTATAATAATAACCCTTGCCCATGTCTCTCTAAAGAAGTTAATGCCTTTATCTTGCATATTATTTATTTTGATTCCCTCCACGAGTTACATGCTGATTTGTGTTTTTTTTAAATATGTATATATAACAAACACTTCGGAGTGCTCCAATAAAAGTTGCTTATCTTTAGACATCCACTACTTTTGTCTTCTGGGAATTAAGATTCCTGTGTCATTCTGAGTATTATCTCAGAAATGCTCACATGAAAGAGCAACGAGGATGAATACAATCCGGGCCATTTGGCAGGATCTGGTAAGCTGAGAAATAAAAAACATGCAATGTGCTTGCGCCAACCGTTACAAAAACATCACATTTTTCAGCCGTTGTATTCTACTGAGTTCAGCTTTAGATGAGTACTATCTTTATGCCTAAATTGGACATGCATTTGTTTTAGCAGTTGTTACCTAGTGGTGCCCGCAACACCCCCATTGTTAAATAGAAAACATGAGTTACCAATCATAGATGGTCCTCGTGGTTGGAACTTTCATTTTCAAATACTTCTTTTTTTCTCTTAAAAAAGGATTGTTATCACAACATTATTATCATCACGGACAATTTCGACATATACGGATTGAGGGTTTTTTTAATGTCACAACATATTTAGATTCCTAATTATTAATTATATTTTTAGAACCGGACTGACGATCGGACTGAACAAGCTAATGGGTCGTAGTTGGACGATTGAGTTGGATAGGATTTTTTAAAATAATATTATTTATAATAATTTTAAAGATATGATATAATTTATATGATCTAATTTATCAATATTGTACTAATAACTTATTAATAATAAATAAATACTAATATAATATAATGATTTATTTCAAATTTTAATAATGATAAATAGAAATGTCAACTAATAGGTTATTATTAAATTATTTTTATTTATTATTTAATGATGATAGAGATTGCACTAATATAATTTATCTTAAATATCTTTTTTATTTAACATTTTCATTTTTTATTTCCATTTTATGTCATTTGATAGCTTCCTTTTCAATATTATTCAAATTTGAATAATTACCTTTTTGTTTCTATTTTATTTACATCTCATTCTTTCCTTCCTCTTTGCTTTCCTTTTAACACTATTTTTTATTTTCTTAAATTTCCTTTTTATGGTTTATTTTAATTTTGATTCAAACTAGGTTGAACCAGTTCATCAATTTCATCATTCAACTAGTTTTTGGCCTGTTCAAAGCTAAAGACGATTTTGATATCAAACAAGACCATATCATTTGTCGGTTCGCAATTGAATCGATCGGTATGGTCCGATTTAATGATGTAACAAACTAATATACAAGAACATACTAATTAAATGATTATTTGGATTTTTTGTCTCGACGAAATATAATTAAAATTAGCGGAAAACATAAAGAAATTAGTTGTTCAATATAATGGGAATACTAGAGCATAGGATATGTCTTTACACAAGCTTCATATCATCTATTGAATAAATCTCCTAAAAAGATAGCTAAAAATGATAGCAAATGAATTGATCTCTATTCATCCCCTCAAATCCTGCCACTTATGTAACATCCCAAAATGCACTCCGTCATGTGGCATATTACACCTTGGAGGACCCTACGGGCAATCTAAATAAGTCAAGGTGTCATCAACAAAAATGTCAAATTGATCCTCATATAGCTAAACATAATTAATACTAATATGCTTGGAAGGAGGTCGATATGACCATCATCCTCTAACTATAGCTTTTGGTTCCCGTATGTACCGGTAACTATCTTCTTCTTCGTGCATAACACATATACATCATAGGAGGACAATCAATTGCTATCGAGAATCACATTATAATTCTTATTAAGAATCATTATTAAATTTGTAAAAAAATATCTTATTTCCTATCATCATGGGTACCTCTAGAAGGTACTTCGGGTGCAAAGCATTTTCATAGGGTCACCTCATCATGTAGCTTATGTCATGAAGAGAACATCACTTTCATCGGCAACTTATGTTATGAAGAGTCCAATAGAATCACTAAGGATGTTGCTTGACATCTTGTATAGAGAAATCATCATACGGTCTCGTAAGGTTTGGGAATGAAATCACGTCAATTATCTTTATAAGATCAAGTTATATCAACTTGTATTTGATATGACTTTTTTTTCTATATGTCATAATGAAATGTTCATTCTTCGACTGATAACATGGTCAAAGATATAGATAAGGTCACATATGAGATGAATAATAAACATTTGTCAAGTCATCATTGGTATTGAATTATTTAATGATCAATAAATAATGGAGGGAAATTCGTATGATTGACAATCTGGTCAAGTCAATAATGCGACATAAAAGTGATATCAATGAGATCATAAGGAAATTCGTATGATTGACAATCTGGTCAAGTCAATACTGACTCACCAATTGTCAAATCATGTTCATAGAATGGGTCATCATTGGTCAAATGTTATAAGGATCAACAAGAGTAATATTGACATAGTATAATATCATGAATTAGGAGTTGTCATCCTCATCATTTAATTTATGAGCGGAAAACATAGTTCACTTGGATAATTTGGTAGCGATTGCTCATGGCACTTTGCACATGGATCATCACATCATAATATCATAAGGACAGTAGGACATAAAGATATCATACCCTATGATGATGAGTACCATGATTATATACCTTTGATTAGTCTCCATGATTATATCATGTGGCTCCTAATTTAAAGCCACATATGATTATAATGATGATGTCCAATATGACTCTTGTTAATTGCGATCTCATGATCTTATGACCTCTTGATTTAAAGTCCTCTATGAATATCATAATGATATACCATAATAATCCCCGATGATTTATCGTCCTATGATCTTATAACTCTCCTTATGATGGTTTGATTTATTTATATATATGATTACACTAATCATGTCTTTCTAAGCCTTGATTTAAAGTATTTTATTATCCTAAAGATGATATTTGATTATGATCTTTGATAATTTATAAACTTATGATATTCCTTATTATGATCTTATCATGATTTGCCATATCAAAAAAATAATTAATAAAAGTTGACAAGATGAAAGATAAAAAAAATTATTAAATGAAGAGTTGTTATGATGGACTGGCGATGCAGCCAGGAGCGAGTTTACTCATCTCCGCATCTTATTTTATTGGAGTTGAAATACCCCCACAAGTTGAAAGATATTCTATGAGTTGAAAAATACTTTACGAATTGAAATATAATCACAATAAGTCAAAGATGATGATGATGATGATGATGATGATGATGATGATGATGATGATGATGATGATGATGATGATGATGATAATAATAATAATAATAATATGATGATGATGATGAAGCATATTAATAATGAAACATTTCTCATGATGATGATGATTGAAATTTGTGATTTTATTATTATGGTCTATTTTGATCCTTCTAGATTTTATACTAATATGCTTTAACAAAGATGACTCACTCCTTGATTATTTATTTTTTATTCTTATGATCATGATGATTGGCATTCGTCATTTTATTAAATTATTATTTACTATGATGAGTAGCACTCATCAATTTATTATGATTTACTATGATCAATATTGATCCTTTTAAAATATTCCTTCAAGAAGATATCACTCTACTTTATAGATCTATTATGATCATTTTTTTCTTCTTATATGATGACAATATGATGATGATGATGATAATGTTCTCATGATTTATTTTTTCTTGTTAATTATCATGATCTTTATGAGGTCTTTCACTTGTTTAAATACTAAGTATGAAAACTTGTTGAAATGTTTTGTCTTCCCCGCATCTTTATGTGTGCAGGTACAAGTCCGAATAATAAAGGTGGCCAATAGGGATGGCACCCAACCCTGTTCGGGGGGGGGGGGGGGACCACCACCCCCGCCCCGACCCCACCGACCCGCCCCCGCCCCGACCCCACCGACCCGCCCCCGCCCCGAATCCCCGGTCCGGGGGAAATTTTATCCTCCTCCCCGATCCCCGCGGGGACCCCGATCCCCGCGGGGACCCCGAACCCCACGACCCAATCCTAGTTTGGACCGGATTAAACCGAATCGAACCAATAAAAAATCAGTCAAAATCGGAAAAAATCATATTGAACTGTATTTTTTTGTTCAGTCAAAATTTTTTATTAATTTTTTTACTAAGAAATAATTCGATAATAATTATTATTATAAATTTGGAAAATATCCAAGGTGGACTTTCTCCATAAACATTCAATATTGACCCATTAGTCTCCTCATTCATTTATACTTGTCTATTTACCCTCACTTTCCTATTACTATCAATGTGGGACTATTATTGTACACTCACTTTTTCTTTTGGGGTGGGGATTTGGGGTCCCGCGGGGCGGCGGGCGGCGGGGCGGGGACAACTCCCCTGCCTCGATCCCTGAAAGAGGGTTCGGGGACAATTTTTTCCGATCCCCAACCCCGTGGGGAAATCCCCGAGTTCGGGGCCCCGATCGGGGATTCTCCGCGAAGCCCTGTAGGAGGCGGGGAATATTGCCATCCCTAGTGGCCAGTGGTGATATATCAAACTCATGGTGGCAGCACATCAGTATCCTGAATTCTTTAATTTCAAATCTTAATTATCTTTCATGTTATTAGAATGATATATTAGATGAGCCACTGAGGACTCTCTTAGTCTTTTGCATTTTATGATGATCATATTTTTCTTTTATTTTATATATATGATGTTCACTATTCCGCATATGATTTTATTCCTAGTTGATGATGTCCACGTATGTATGACTTTTAGCATCTCTTGAGACATATTATGTCACATGGCCGGGTAAGTTTTAGGAGCATTATTAAAGCCTAACAGGATCGACGACATAAATTAAGGGTCAAAATGGGCATGGTTATCATCATCTTACTATCGAAACGCATGCCAAGTATGAGGGAAACCCGGGTCTACTCCAAGAGACATCATCTCGATGAATTTTTATAGGGAACCTAAGCCGGATTAGGGTTATACTCGTACTAGGCTTAGGTGTCAAACAGTCGGGCAAACAAGGCGCGACTCGGGGCTTCTTCATGGTGAAATTCAGGTCGGTCATCATCAACTTGGGCCAGGTTCATCGTATCACAGAGCTCGACGACTCCAGCCATGGAAAATCTAGGCCAAGTATCGAAGAACCCGTTTTGAATTTTGGTAGATCTAGGCTGGATACGGAGAGACCAAGTGATTCTGATGTTCGAAAAGTGATGCTGAGCCTGATGATCTTTTCTATCAATTCTCCAACATTTGTTGGCATCATAAATCATCATACAATAATGGAGTACGCCAAAAGATCATCCAAAAGTAATGCCATCATGCTTCACATCAAAACCATGATCTTATCGACAATTTAACCTACTCACAAACCTCATAAGTCCAGTTTGAAATTTTACTCATCACCTTCTTCCTCTTCTATTGGTTCATTACTTTGGCCTTGATACCTTCTCCTGCCATGACATTGTGCTAGAGTTCCTCTCTTGTATGGTCGACGATTGTCAAATTCGAAAGGAGAGAGAAAATGTGATGAAGAAAGAGAGGACATGGCTGAGAAAATAGGGAGAGGGGAGAGCGCGTGAGGAATAATAAGAGAGAAGAGGAGGTTTGTTTGATTTATAGGGTAGAAGAGTCACAATTTTAGTTGAACTTAAAGATAAGGACTTTCTCCTTATTTGTTTAAAACTTAAATCTTTTTTTCGTATTTGATTTCAACTTTTATCCCTTTTTTCTTCAACTTAGCTTGTTGAGCTTTACAACTTTAGCATATTAAACTCTAATATTACCGTAGAAAATAGATTGAACTCATAGGGATGTTTCCTGAAATGCTCTTACAAGATTAGGGTAAGATTACTTTGCCGCATTGTCTCTTTCTCTCTCACACCTAAAGATAACCCTTCAATAACCACCATATTTCTATTCAAGTAAGTGTTAGTCACTTGATCGAGAACTATTTTGGCCAACAACTAGTCACCGCCCCTAGAGGTATGGCTAACCTCTCATTTTATTTTGATTCCCACATCAACATTACCTTCCTCTTCAAGAACCACCATCATGAGGAACAAATAATAAACTGGGGGGGATATAACACTTTCACAGAAAAATAATAATCAATACATAAATAAACAACCATATGACAAAACAAGATAACTATGCTAATAATGAAATTTCACAAAACATCAAATAACAATAGGCATGTTCTCTACTAAGTTTAGCCACAAATATACCGAATAATAGTGACAAAATTAAAATATAAATCTTCATATCAAATATTCTCAAAATGGAAAAAATATTAAAATTATTTTTTTAATTTGTAAAAACAATGCACGAAACTAACACACAACCAAGCTCCTCAAGGGAAAGTCTCCTTTGTTCCCAAAATTGACCACATAAAATGTTATTTAATTTTTCTTATATTTTCTTAGGGCTTATTCCTTTTATCCTCTTTACACGTATCCCTTTTGTTATCTCTAGAAAGCTTCCTCAAAGAACAAAGTTATAGAAATATTAGAAAAAGTTTGATTTTTTATTTTTTTATGCTAATATGTCTATAGCAAGTGTCGGTGCGAACTTGTTCCAATTACCCCAACTCGGAATGCTTGGGCATAGTTCCTTCCAATTGCCACTAACTCAAAATGCATGTGTGAATTTCTTCCATTCAGGTTCTTACACTACAAGAAAAAGGGGATTTTTCGATGGATAATTTTCAACGGACATAAATCCTTTGCAATTTGTGACGAATTTTGTGATGGATTTCTATTCATCAAAATTTCCGACGGGGTCGTTGAAAATTTAAAAAATAAAATATGAAATCTAATATATTATTATTATTTTAATTTTTGACGATCAAAATCATCGGAGATTAAAATAATAATTTAATATTATGTAATTATAATATCATATATCTAATATTTTATTATTTTAGTTTCGTTTTGATAGTCAAAAGTTTCGACGGATTAAGATTAAAATAATAATTTAATATTATGTAATATATAATATCATATAATATATAATATATCTAATATTTTAGTTTTTGACTGTTAAAACCATCAAAAATTTAAATAATAATTTAATAAATGTAATATATAATATCATATAATATGTAATATATCTAATTATTTTATTTTCTGACGGTTCCGACTGTCGGTAATTTTAATTTGCTTCCCGCCTACCCATTCTGCCAATTTTTCTCTCACATCCCTATATATTTCTCCCTCTCCGGCTCCGTCTCCGTCTCCCAACTTGTCATTTTAAAACCGGTCCCCCAACTTCAATTTGTAATTAGAACGTCCTTCAACTTTAATTTTCTTGCACGATTAGTCCTCTTGATCGGTGATAGTGAATTTTCCGGTTACCTTGTCTATGTGGCCGTTATGTGGAGTTTTCTCTCACATCCGCATCATGTAAAAAATAATAAAATAATATTAATATATAATAAAATAATAGAAAAAAAATAAAAAGTCGTGGCTGAAATCGCTGACGCTGGCGGAGGGGGCCGACGCCCCCCTTTCTTCTCTAGTCGGCGCCACATGGAAAAGGGTGCGCTGGCCCCCCTTTTCTCTCCCACACGCACTCGCCGACGTGAGAGAGTTTCCTCTCTCTCTCGTCGACGAGCTCGTGTGGGAGAGAGGGAGGGGGGCGATGGCCCCCCTCTGGTCGAGCACATGCATGAGACAGGAGAGAGAGGGAGGGGTGATGGCCCCCCTCTAGTCGAGCGCGCAAGTGGAGATTCCAAATGGGATAAGGAAGAAACCATTTACACTAAATCACATTTTCTCCGTTTCGAGAGGTAAGGCACACTACTCCTCCTAATAAGCTTATCTTTTCTCTAATCTGAGAGGTAAGATAGAACCTCTACTACACAGGAGTTCACCCTCAAATCTTTAAGAAAGTATTTCTTTCTTTTACAATGTCAACCTCATAAGAAAAAGAAGAGAGAAAGAGGAGAAAATATAACAATGACTTCAAGAAAATTATTTTCCTTTGATACTTGAAGTTTTCCTTAAATGCTTGATGAATTTTGGACCCCTTGGTCTTTTTTTATAGGCTTCTTAACTCCGTATAGCTGTTGGCACTTATTTCCTAATTTTGGAGCCAAAATATGACCGGTATAGTGCATTCTGCGTGGTGATCGATCGACCGTTTTGCCCCACCGGTCGATCAGTACGCATTATTTTTATGAAAAATATGATCGTTGGTGAATTATGCACTGTCCGATCGACTGGTACAGTCTCGTCATTTTGTTTGCTGAAATTGGGCATTTTCTGCATCGATCGGTCAATATTCAGGTCGATCGCCCTACACTATTTTGAGCATAACTTTTTGCAAAGCCAAATGAAATGATTTTTTATTCTATGAAAAGCTAACAAAATTCTCTACAACTTTGATATTTATCATTCATCAAAATATAAAGAAGCCATAGTCATATTGATTCAAAGTTTAGTACAAAGATTTGTTCATTTTTTATTATTTTAGACATTTACTCTTTTATTCATAACTTTTCATATAAATAATTTTTTATTCTATAAAAAGGTGACAGAATTCTCTACAACTTTGATATTCACCTCTTAATGTAAATCTCATGGATAAATAGGCAATTATTAATCGAAAGTTTAATGCTTGAAACAACTCATTTCTATTTAAACATTTTCTGACATATAATTCTAATCTTTGGAGAATTTTTTAGGACCTTAATGTCACTTCAAGATGCAAATGGTCTAGGAAAATTGCAATCCATTTTAAAATTTTAGTTTATTTTATTTTTTGTATGAATATTTATCTCTTATTGATTTATTATCCTAAGGTATAAGAATTTCATAATCATATTATAAAATTTTATAATTACAAGACTCATTTTTAAATCCTAATTTTGTTTCTTATGGACTTATGAGATTAAATAATTAATTAATTAATTATTTCTCATATGTTTTGTGCTCTTACTCTTGTATTGTATTACTTAATTGATTAGTGCATAGTGCATTTGTTAATGAATTTATAGTATATATCATTTTAATTCATCAATACATCAACTGACCACCAAATACTCTTTCTAGGTGGCAAGCGTCAAAACCAACGACATGCCTACAACCAACCAAGAATTTTTTTTGGTTTAATGTGTGAGAGGAAGCTGACAAATTTGAAATTTGGTAATGACATCGAGACTTGAAGCATGTGTTCTCCAAGGAAAACCTTCATCAAGACACATGGTAGTTACTCTTGTTGGCTCAATTTAAAAAAAATAAAAAATTATAACTCTTTATTATTTTCTCTTAAGGCTTACTTAAAAACTATAACATTAGTAAATATCATTCTTAACTTTAGTTTAGAGTTTTTCATATCAATATCCTCATTAAAAAAATAGGAAATGACATGTGATTTTTCTCAAAATAATATCCATATCAATATTTTCATTATCCTTACCAAAATCAACAACAAAACTTTCTTCCCACTTGTCATGATGTGTTTCATCATATGACTCATAGTTCCATAACACTTGTTTACATCATCATTGACATTTGTTATTGTAGTTTGAAGAATTGATGCATCATCGTCCGTCTCAACATATATTTGACGTGTTTTCTTTCATTACGATTGGCAAACATATTAAAAACATTCATATCAAACTTAATAATAGTTAATCATTACTCAAAATCGGTATAATATAATAAAAGAAATAGTTGAAAACAAATAATAAATTGAGTTTCATGACTATATCTTCTTATTCAACAAATGACATAAAATTAGGATCAACATTCTTAAAGTAAATACCTTCCGCCAACATAAGAAGTTGTATCAGCATGAACAAAAGGTTCACCATAATCATTTTCGAAGTACAAAAATGATGTCTAGCATAAAAACAAAACAAATGAAAATTACAAATAAATCATAAACTTAAACAACTATATTAGAAAATAATAATAATATTCTCAATGCATTCAAAACAGTATTATTATTCAATTATGTACCAAACATATCATTGTTCACTTCATCTAATTTTCTACTATGATCAATTTATTAATATTTATCTTTCATGATTACCAAGTAACAAATCAAATTGATTCTTGTATTAAACAATAGTCATTTTTCATATGGTGTATTGTTCATATATAAGATAATGTCATATAATGTCAACATGCGAAGCTAGTAACAGTCATGATCGCAACATTTTTTCTTAAATAGCCATGTCATGTTCATTAGAGGAAAAAATGTCCATTGTAAAAAGATGAGAGGCTACATCTAAATTGTAAAGGAACTTGGATTAATTATTGAAATGGTTGGATATTTGTTGCCTAAAAATAATAAGAAAATAATGAACACTAGCATAGGAAAAAACAAAGAAATTAGAAACTTTCCTTATTTGATACATTTAATAAAATTAGAAATATTAACTTTAAGGCATCAATGCCATAAACAACTAACCAAGATTCTTGAATATGCTTTTAGCAAATGGACTCATGGGTGAGATAATGAGAAGGATAAGAGTAGTGCTTGAAACGAGTAACTTACTCGAACTCAAGATAGGTCTACAGAGGAAGGTCAAAGCAGCATAGAGTTAATCGGAATTCATCTTACTTCATCATAATTCAATAGCCCTTATCTTACTTCATCATAATTCAATAGCCCTTATCATTGTTAGGCATCATGGAACTCCAAGGAAAAAGTAAAAAAAAAAAAAGAGTTACTGGATGAAGGACAAGTGTCAGTTGGCAACATTAAAAAAGTAGTTCATGGGTTTGGACAAAAAAAGTAATCTTGTTAGTAGAGCAAATTAAAATAATGGAGAAATAAATGATGATATGGATTTGTGCGCCAAAATGGAAATCTTCACAAAGTGAAAGGGTCGTAAGCTGTTAATCTTAAAGTTTAGGGTTGATATAGGAAAAACATTATAGTTTAGGGGAGGTATCAAAAAAGAACTCTAAAAAATATGGGACAAGTCAAGGAGTAATAAGGAAATTATGAATTTATAAGTAAAGAAATGAAATCCCTACAATTTTATCAAGTCGAATTATAGTTCAATTTTTCTCTACTAAAATGTCAACATGATATTGTAGCTTTTTAAAGTTCTTACACTCCTAGGCCAAGGTCTCCTTTGAGGATTTAGTGCACAAATGTTAAATTAATTTATTATTGTAGTCAAAGTACACTAATGTTCTTATGAGTACTTTAAGTAATGAAATGATGAGTACACAATTATTTCTCGTAATGATTGTTCTAATGATAATTGTTAGGTTCACTTTATTAGTGGAGAATGTTTAAATAAACAAAAAAGAATATGTCAATCATGATTCACTTGATTAGTATATCAAACTGCAAATATAAATTGAATAGACTCTATACATATTACTATGATGTTAAGAGACAAGTACCTACTTCATAAAATAACTCTTTGAAGTTCATAAAAATAGAGAAATTCATGTTTGTGGCTATTTTAATCTTCATCAAGTTAACAACCTATAAGGATATTATTTAAGAGGAGGCTATCACTATATTTTGATAAGAGGTAATATGGTCTCAAACCAACGTAGGCCCATGACCTAACTCTAAAGTCTCATCAGAGGAGGCTTATTAACTCTAAGAGTCTATTTGGCAATTAACTAATGGAGGGGTAGGATGGAGTGGTGTAGTGAGAGATGGGTGATAGAGTGTGGTGTGCCATTAGAAAAATCATGTTTGGATAATAAGTTGTACAAAATGATGCTACGAGGAATGAGAGTTTTATTCACTAAAAACTCATTTTTACCCTTTATTATATATAAATGATTTATAATCTAATGAGTAATAAATATTTATTACTTTACCACTTAATTTATTTTTCTCTTTTATTTTTGTTTTGCCTATTTTTCTATTTTTATTATATTATTTATTTTTTGAACTATTTTATTCATCTATTTTTAAAGTAAAAAATAATAGATATCTATCTATATATAAAAGCAGAGGTAGAAAGTGCAACGTGTCGAGCTCTCATAAATTGAATGTATAAAATAATAATCTTTTAATAATATAATCATAGATACTCAAAAGTTAATTATTAAAATTATATAATTATATTTATTTATATTTTAAATTCTATGTTTGTAACTATAAATAAAACGATTTTTAGTTATCATTTTCATATTTTAAGTTAATTGTTAAGTATACAAAATTTTATTTATTCAAGTTTTTAAATTTCATATTTATAATTATAAATAGAGGGGCTTTCACTTCCTCAAAGTTAGTTATTAAGTATATATAATTTTATTTATTTATATTTTTAAATTCCATATTTGTAACTATAAATAGATAGACTTTTAGTTTTCATTTGCATAATCCACACCCTCTTTGAAGACGAAGTGATGCAGCGCAGGATCGAATCCGAGACTTTCCTGAATAAACTAAAAAGTTTTACTGCAGCAGGGAATTACCTAATGCAAGACGGCGCAACACCGAGGAATAACTCGATGCAACTTGCTGAATGGAATTCAGCAGGGCGAATTCAGCAGGGCGACACGCCAGATCCTTGATATGATTTCAAGAAAATAATTCACACAGAAGATGAACGGAAAAGCTGATCCTCTATTGAATAGAATTGAAAATATATAAGGAGCAAAAGGCTCGTTCTGTTCTTACCCTGCAACTAATCTAGTTAACTAACTACCTATGCCACCTAAGATAAAACTTATTTGTCAAACTAAACAATGAATCCTGACTAGAGATAAAACAGGAAAATATAAGTTAAATAACAACTCATACTGCATCAGTCTCCCCTTGTTGAGAAGAGCTCGACCTCAAGCTAGATTCAGAAGAATAAAATGCTGTCAAATCGGAACCAACAGGAAGATCCACCACATAAGCATTATCATTAATCCGTTTCAGAATTCTGCACGGCCCATATTTTTTGTCTTTGAGTTTGGAATACGACCCAGCTGGAAATCGTTCTTTTCTGAGGAAGACCATCACCAAGTCACCTACTTGAACCTTGGAACGCTTGTGTTTATCAACTGACAGTTTGTAGCGTTGATTAGATAATTCAATTTGTTGCCATGTAGCTTCATGCGTCTAGATGATCTTAGATATGAGCTTGTCAACGTCTGGAACTTCGCCATCCAAGCTGTGGATGGAGGTCAGATCAAGGACCTGCCGAGGCATTCGGCCATAAATTATTTCAAAAGGGGACTTCTGGGTCGTCCTATTGAGCATGCTATTATAGGCAAATTCCGCTTGTGGGACAACAAGATCCCAGCACTTTGGCTTGGTACCTGAAAGAGTTCTTAAGAGATTGCCTAACGAACGATTGACAACCTCTGACTGGCCATCCGTTTGAGGATGGCAGGTGGTGCTGAACTTTAATGACGTATCAAACTTAGTCCACAAAACCCTCCAAAAGTGAGATAAAAATTTGCTGTCACGGTCGGAGACAATGGACTTCGGGATTCAATGAAGACGAACAATCTCGCAAAAAAAAGAGTTGCAATGTGATCAGAGGTCTTACGACAGGGAATAAAATGAGCCATCTTTGAAAATCGATCCACAACGACAAAGATAGAATCAACTCCACGCTGAGTGCGAGGTAAACCCAAGACAAAATCCATTGATATGTCCTCCCAAGGGGCAGCGGGGGTAGGAAGAGGAGTGTATAAGCCGCTGCTTGTCCTTTGGCAGTTTGGCAGATCGGGCACCTTTTGACGAAACGCTCAACATCACGTCTCAGATGTGGCCAGAAGTAGCGGGACTCAATTGCAGCAGTCATTTTATCACGATCAAAGTGTCCACTTAAGCCTCCAGCATGTATATCTCAAATTATCTGTTCTCGCAGTGATGTATTAGGAATGCACAATTGATTGCCATGAAAGAGAAAACCGCCCTGAATATGAAAATTATTGGCAGCCTGGTGAAGAGACATTTTTCCCAAACATCACTAAATTCTGGGTCAGTCGGATAGAGATCCTTAAGACATTCAAACCCTGTAACTTCAACTTGTAGCGTAGCCAGCAAAGAAGCTCTCCTGCTTAATGCATCTGCTACCCGATTTTGAGAACCTGATTTGTGTTTAATAGCGAAAGAGAATCTCTGCAAAAACTCAATCCATCGTGCATGCATGCGGCTAGGATTACTCTGAGTCTGCAAGTGCTTCAAGGCTTCATGATCTATGTAGAGGACAAAGTCACGTTGCAGAAAGTAGTGCTCCCAATGTCGCAAGGCTTGTACCACAACAAAGAACTCAAGAGCATAGGTAGACCAAGATTTGCGTGCATCGTTGAGCTTCTCACTATAAAATGCAATTGGTTTGTTGTCTTGCGATAGCACAACACCAATTCCCTGAATAGAGGCGTCGCATTCTACAGTAAAAACTTTGTCAAAGTCAGGTAAAGAAAGGATTTGTGCATATGTGAGGCGTTCGTTCTTTGATTACAGCAAAGCTAGCATTTGCCTCAGCACTCCAGTTGAATTTGCCTTTCTTTAGACACTCAGTTATGGGTGCCATTAAGCTACTGAAATTTCTAATGATCTTCTGTAGAACGATGCGAGGCTATGGAAACTTCGTACTTCGTTGGCATTCTTAGGAATCGGCCATGACTTTATAGCCTCAACTTTCTGTTGATCCACATGAATTCCTTCTGCACTGATGGTGTATCCGAGGAATAACAGCTTAGTGTCAGCGAATACACATTTTTTCAGGTTAACATAGAGCTTGTTTGCATTCAGCGTAGATAAAACCTCACGTAGATGTATGAGATGCTCCGAGGGATCACGACTGTAAATGAGAATATCATCAAAATAGACAACAACAAATTTGCCAATGAAAGGTTTTAGCACCCGGGTCATAAGTCGCATGAAAGTACTAGGCGCGTTTGATAATCCGAAAGGCATGACAAGCCACTCGTATAGACCATCTTTGGTTTTGAAGGCAGTCTTCCACTCATCTCCATCTTCAATACGAATCTGGTGGTAGCCGCTGCGCAAGTCCAGTTTGGAAAATATTGTGGCTCCATGCAACATGTCTAACATGTCATCAAGGCGAGGAATAGGAAATCGGTACTTGATTGTGATGCGATAACAGCCGTCCACATACATCCTCCAGGATCCATCCTTTTTTAGTACTAAAAGTGCAGGGACTGCGCATGGACTTAAACTTTCACGAATCAAACCTTTCTGCAATAAGTTTTCTACCTGTTCTTGAAGGATTTTGTGTTCCCTAGGACTCATCCGGTAATGCGGCAAATGTGGGAGACCGGCGCCAGGTAGGAAATCAATCCGATGCTGGACGTCTCATCGTGGAGGTAGGCCTGAAGGAAGTTCTTCAGGTGCGATGTCAGGAAATTCTTTCAGAAGCTCAGTAATTTGTGGTGTAGGATGTTTTACCATTTGTGTGTCTTGGAGAAGACATATGACAGCAAAGAACACTCCAGCTGTGCACACTTCATCTCTCAATTCCTTCTTAGTGGTGATAAGAAAGCTTTTAGGTTCTGATGTTGTAGACTGCAGTTCCTTTGGCATTAATGTGGTTCTGTGTCCATTTCTCTCAAAGGTGTAGAAATTCTCCCGACCATAGTGCACAAAGTTGACATCATACTGCCAAGGACGTCCCAAGATGAGATGGCTAACATCCATGTCAAGGACATCACATTTGATTTCATCCTTGTAGTATTTGCCAATAGAGAGAGGAACCTTACCTGTAACTCTCTTGTCTATGCCCTTCTAGATCCACCCCACGCGATAAGGCTCTGGATGAGGTTCTGTGAATAGACCCAATTTCTTCACCATGCTAGAAGAAACAATATTTTCTGAACTGCCACTATGGATTATGACATCACATAACTTGCCTTGAACAGTGCATTTGGTTTTGAAAATTTGGTGACGTTGCGTGGTATCTGATTTTTTTGGTACTAATAGAATTCGTTGAACCACACAATTTAATTGCTCTCCCTCTTCATCTCCAAAAGAGATGTCATGCTCCTCCTCCATAGGTTCTTCCTCGTTCTCTTCGTGGTCAGGTTGCAGAAAATTGACAGAGGCTCGTTGTCTACACTCATTGGATCGATGCCCCGACTGCCTACATCTATAACATATTAATGGTTCAGGTCTGGCATAAGGATTGGGAGTTCGTCGTTGATTCACATTGGCTGGTGCCCTGGAATCCCAGCTACGATTAGGAGGTGCTTCTGGGATTTTGGCACTTGCCATTGGTTCTTCTTTCAGAATTTTGGATGATGAAATTCCTGCAGGGGGTGGACGTGTTGGATCATTATTCCGATACAGATTTTGAGTTCCTCGTTCCAATTGCCTTTCGATCTTTTCAGCAAGAGAGACTGTTTCTGACAAAGTGTAAGTCTTCTGCAACTTTACGTGCTCTCGAATAATGGGACGGAGACCCCAGGTGAACCGAGCAATCAATTGGTTCTCGGACTCTGTCAGCTTATTTCTGGAGGACAGCCTATAGTACTCAGCAGCATATGCGTTAACTGTTTTATTAAACTGTTTTATTTCTGATGCAGTATGAGTTGACGCATTTGTGCCTTCATCTCGTCGAACTCAGAACTCAACTTGTCAAAGGCGGCTTGGGTGGGGACATTACTCATCTTGAAAGTCTTCTTGGGCTCTGATACCAATTGACGCAGCGCAGGATCGAATCCGAGACTTTCCTGAATAAATTAAAAAGTTTTACTGCAGCAGGGAATTACCTAATGCAAGACGGCGCAACACCGAGGAATAACTCGATGGTTCGTCGACTCGTTCTTCAACTTGCTGAATGGAATTCAGCAGGGCGACACGCCAGATCCTTGATATGATTTCAAGAAAATAATTCACATAGAAGATGAACGGAAAAGTTGATCCTCTATTGAATAGAATTGAAAATATATAAGGAGCAAAAGGCTCGTTCTGTTCTTACCCTGCAAATAATCTAGTTAACTAACTACCTATGCCAACTAAGATAAAACTTATCTGTCAAACTAAACAATGAATCCTGACTAGAGATAAAATAGGAAAATATAAGATAAATAACAACTCATACTGCATCACGAAGAGTATGTGCGAACCTATGAATATAGGTTTGTGGACGAAAAAAATATTTATACAGTTGAATAATAATATTAAATGTCATAAGAAAAAATACTTTTCTTTATCTAATAAAAATATTAAATATTATAAGGGCTTTCACTTTTTATTTGCATCCGTCTTTGAAGACAATGAGTGCATGCTGACCTACAAATATTGATTTATGCATGATAAAAAAATATTTATATATAACTCTTTTGTATAAAAAAATATATCAAATATTATAATTTTTATATATAAGAAAATCCTAAAAATATTATATTATGATCTGTACCTCGAGTTAAAGACATGCATTTCATTAATAACTATTGATTATTAATATAAGTATCACAAATTTTTAAATAAAATATTATGATAACATGTAGCTATCTACAACTTATTTATCTATATATGCATATCTAGTATATATAAGTAAGAGGTTAAACAAATTATTCAAGTAATATAATGAAATATTTTTTTCTGTAACAAATATATATGAAATAAATTATATACCTTTTGTGCCAATATTTATACTAAAATATTATGTATACTAATAATTTTTAGTTGTTTATAGTTATTTATTTGTTGCTATTCTATCAATAAGGTAGAAGAGTTACACATATCAATAATTTTACAATACCAAAACAACTAGAAGTCGTAATTATTTTATTATTATTAAATAGTTCGTTCTAATCAATACAGGAAACCTAATCAGTTGTTAACAAAATAATAAACTAAATTTAATTATTTTATTATTACTAAAAATTTATTAATTTATTATTATATGTATATCTATATGTCATAAATCATTATAATTTGATATAGGATTAATCAACTAACAATAAAATAAACAAATTATTCGAGTACTATAAATAAAAGGTTTTTTATGTAACCAATAATATATGAAATAGATGAAATAATTTGTGCTAACAATTCTAATATTTTATTCTTCTCAAGTTGTCATCTTATTAAGGTGATAAAAGACTTAAGTATATGAATCATTTTAAAATATTAAACAACTTAGATTCGTAATCACTTTATTATTATTGGATATGTCGTTATAAACCAATATAAGATGTAATCAACTAATAACAAAATATTCAACCTAACTTACTCATTATGTTATTATTATTAATAGTTTGTTAATTGATTGAGATATTCTAATGAACTAATAATAAAATTTTCAATTGCTATAAATGAAATATTTTTTTTCTATAAACAATAATACGATACTCAATAATATATGAAATAAATGATATATTTTGTGTTAATATTATTTACGGTAAGAATTTTTAGTTGTATATAGTTATTTTTTTGTTATGAAGTTGTTATTCTATAAAAATTAAGGAGATAGAAGATATATCAATAATTTTATAATATGAAATAATTAGGATTCGTAATCTTTTATTATATAATAAGCTAATAACAAAATGTTAACTACTATAAATGGAAGATTTATCAGTAACCAATAATATGATAATCAATAATATATGAAATAAATGATATATTTTAAGACTAATAATATTTATAATCATATATTTTTTTTATGATAACAATTTTTAGTTGTATATAGTTATTTTTTATTCCATCAAGGAAATATTTAATATATCAATCACTTTATAATATCAAATAACTAGATTTCATGATAAGTTTATTATTATTAAATAGTTCATTATAAATTAATATATAATCAGTTACTAACAAAGTATTCAACTAAACTTCAATATTTTGTTATTTTTACTAACAAATTTTTAATTAATTAAGATATTCTAATGAACTAATAATAAATTATTTAACTACTATAAATGAAAATTGTTTTCTGTAACAAATTATTCAACTATTATAAATGAAAAAAATCTATCTGATATATAAAATCCTTAATAATTGTTATTAGCTCTAACAAAAAAAAATACATGGCCAAAAGGAGAATAGAAAAAAAAACATTGTCATATATGTTTGTATTTTTTATTTAATTTATACATATTTATCTTTTTTCTATGGAACATTAGTTATCGATAATTTTTCTACATCATTTTTGAAATCATATTTTTGACATTGCTCTCATTTTTACAACTTTAGTTACAATTTTCTATATTTGAATATCAAGCGATCATTTTCTAACGATTGATCTATGAATTTTTTAGTAGACGCTTTTTCATTTCTATTTTCTTTCATTGATAACAATTGTCAATAAATAAAATTAAGATATAAATAATTTCTATTTCATTAAATAAGGTATCTTATATTCAATTTTTCTATAAATTAATTTTTTGTTGCATAATATTAAATGCATATAATGTTAATAAATTGATAGAGCATTTTTTTATATAATTATACATGCAAAATTTTTAATATTAATTTGAGAAAAGAAATGACGAGTTGATATATTGATTTGACTATGTGATATGATATTTTTTTATTGATAACACATAAGTTGTATATGATTTAAAATTATTTGATAAATTAAATACATTTTTCAATGTTTTTTTAATGTAGCATGACTGAAAATATTGACTTCATATCTTATATAAATCTAACTAAGATGCAATGAAATCTCCATATTTTGTGTAATTAGATTGTACAATATTCTCGATTATCATAATTCGAACAATACACACTTTAATGAAATGATATTAAAAAATGAAAATGTATCAATAGAAATATATTATTATATTATTTTAAAATCTATAAATTTTGGACTCTTTTTTTCATTTTGCAAGAAGACAAAGCATTCATTATCTCATGTGAGATTATTTCTAAAAAACAAGTGTTTAGACATGGACAATAAGTTTTTTCACGTGTGACAAATAAAAAAGGTCTTAAAATTTTGTCATATGATGATGATAGGCAAAGAAAAAATGAGGTCACAACTATATTATACAAAAAAAAATCAAAATTTATACTGAGACATTATAATATTTTTCTTCATTTATTATGTTTTTTTTATAGTTGGATGACTTTTTATACCATTATATTAGTTTTAAACTTTTTATATGATCAATTTGTTATGCTGCATCGCACGGGATCTTACACTAGTACATATTAATATAAGAGGAAAAGATAATTTATCAATGTGTGTGAGAGAGACATGGTTTAATTGGTAACAAGAGAAATAATTTTATTTGGTAATAAAAGAGGAGTTAGAGGTTAATTTGATCTAAAATTATTTATTCCTTCTCATTTCATCAATTTGGTGAATGAAAAATGTGGTGTTTGAAGTGATTAATTATTTCACCCCTCCCTCCTTAACTTAAATAAAAAATATAACCGAATATGATTTTACTAATTTCATTCCTCCATATTCCACTCCACCCCTCCAAATTCCTCAATCTAAACAAACCCTAAAGACCTAACTCTAAATCTTCAAACTTGATTATTTTTATCTTAACCTCCCATTGTTGTCAACCTAGACCTGGCCCTCCGGTCGAACCAATGTCCGGAGTCCAAAACGACCCATGGGTCACTCAAAGTTTAGATGACAATTGACCCAAGTTGATCTAATCAAACCTAATTAAAACTCTAATTGGATTGGTCAACCCGGTCGGGTTTAAACAAAAAAGATCTTAAAAAATTATAATGTCTAT
Source organism: Pontederia crassipes (assembly GCA_030549335.1). Taxonomy (NCBI): domain Eukaryota; kingdom Viridiplantae; phylum Streptophyta; class Magnoliopsida; order Commelinales; family Pontederiaceae; genus Pontederia; species Pontederia crassipes. The sequence goes on from CM060183.1 coordinate 12,380,207, forward strand.
GAATTGCCAATTTCCCCTATCCAACTTCTCCATTATTGGAAGAAAATTTTATCATATTATTATCATTTTAATGATGACACACTCATATTTATCATTATTTTCTTTTATTATAAACATTTTTTAAAATTATTAAGATATTATATTTATTAGTGAAAGACATTATATTTATATACATGATTAAAACCAATGATAATGGAATAAATTATTGTTTGTATTGTTAGTCATTTGAAAGAAAATATAATGTATTTGTAAATTAAAACACGATAATAACATGATTTATCATATTATTATAATAATAATTTTATTAAAATTTATGTTATATTTCTTAAGAAAATATGTTTGATTTGGATCATTATTCGTTGTAATAAACTTTGTTGTGTGACTAGTGATTAGAAAATGTTATGGATTTCCTTGTAATTATTATCTATGCAATTACCTATGTTATTATTTTATATTAATTTATAATTATCCGGTCCGACCATCTAGTTTAACCAATTAGACTAGTCCAACAAGATTCGTCGATCAATGCGGGTAAAGTCTTACAAGATCTAGAGTCTCATTATTTCTTCATGTTGGTTGCCATCAAACATGAACAAGAAGGAGGAGATCAAGATTGCTAAGGCAAGAATAAGAAACCCTAGAGAGTTTTATATGAGAAGAAGAAGGAGATTATTAGGAAAAATAAGTTTTAGATTTAAGATCCAAAGATATCTAAATAGGATCCAACCACTCTCTCCTAAATAGATTTCTTGTTGAATTCAAAGGAATATGAGCTATTGTTTGTATCAAGGATTATGATGAGGGTTGCATTTATTTAGATTGCCTTGTAATTCATGTTCCTACAATGTTTTGAAGGGAAAGCCCTAAGTTATATTATTCATTATTTTCAATTTGTTTATCCTTATTGTCCATGCATGTTTAAACACCTGAAGATCATTCTTTACAGTGATACTTTAATCTTGCATATTTTCCTAGTATTTTCACATAAAAAATGTCATTATAGTAGAGCAAAAATCCAATATGTGATCACGTCGTGGGTGTGAACACATGCTTCAAGTAGATGATAATCCTAGAAGAGAAATTTTCAAGAATGGATTTAAGATTTCACGGGTCATAATTTCATGTCATGAGTGGTCAAACTCGACTAGCAACTCAGATTGTAACTATGATTTATGATGTGGTTTCATGAGTCATGACATATGGTCATGGATGGTGAAACTCAACTATAAAAAATAATAGTTTTTCAAGGGTCATAATCACATTATTACAAGGTCAATTCATGGTTCATAACAATAATGTTGAGAGTCGTGAACAAGGGGATGAAAATTATGAGCCCTTTGATAGCCTATGACTAGCAAGTCATGAGTTGTAACCACAAGAATTGAAATGTATGGACATGCTATTATCCACGTCATGACTCAAAAATCACACATCGTAACTTGAGAACTCAAATTTTGGAAACTCTCTTACTATCACATGACATGGGATTTACGAATCATGAGAAATATTAATAATGAAAATTATAGACCCACTGCTAGGGCCATAACAAAAAAAAATCATGATTCATTAAAACAAAAAAGTCATGGCCATGACAAATTGTCTAGGAAACATGATTTTTTTTTTCAAATTGAATGTTGTACTTGTAGTATGTTGATATCAGATCCTTATGATGTTCTCATCTATGATTTGATTATCAAATGATTTATTGATATGATTTTGATTTATGTTATGCTTAAGGTGCAATGAATGCTTATATGAACATTGTTTCATTATTGATAGCACATAAAGGTGATGTTATGTATGCACAATTGTAAATAGGTCAAAATTTGATTATTGAGAGACAATAATGATTGTTATATTATAAAAACATATGTATTTAGTTAAAAAATATGTTAATATGGCACATCAAAGTAAAATTAGCAAATAAAGCTCTTACATGTTATTTTTGTATTTCTTAGAAACTAAGGTCACACACCCACAATGGTGTGTGTTCCTAACATGCCTACTAATGGGGCATAAAGCATAACATCTACAAGGTCTAGCTAGCCTAAGTAATGGTAGTGACTTGCTTCTTCAACTAAGTTAATATAAAAAATCATAAGATAAAAAAAAAATTCAAAGTGAAGTATAATACTTTAATGCATCTTATGATAAATAAATAGAGACAAAAATTATTAGATAAAAGTTATGTCCAAAGAGTTATGAAGTATCACTGATAAAAAGTGTAAAACAGTATGAAGGATAAGCATGATAATATTTTCTTATGCTCGTATATCAGATGGTTGACTATTTATCCATTCTATTATCCACATATGAATGAATGATGTATTTTTCATGTTGTCTAGATGATCATGCTATAATTCATGTCATTCAAGCATTAGATTATATTTGTATAGTGATGTATATGAGCATTTCATATAGTACAATGTCATAAATCATTGTATGCATGATTCTTTACATTGAAAAATTTTATACTCTGAATTCGTGCAAGTAATCGGGCATAAATCATGATGGCAGTTCATGTCAAGAAGTTGCAAATATCTAGATATGAATAAAAGACAAGTTATTAGTAGTTATTTTGAGTAATTGAACTATTTAATGTTTTAAAGTTTCATGAAATCTTTTGTTATTTAGTTTCTTCCATTACATTACGTCAAAATGAACCAATAGTTATAGATGTAATTCCTTTTCATTTCAAAAGTCTCCCATTATTGTCTAGTTATGATTATGATTATGTAAGGTGAAAGGTTGGAGACACCTAAAGTCTTATGGATGATTTTTGAATCATTACAATCATGGCTGGTATCGGCACATGAAGGCTTATGTTTTAACTTTAGTTTGATTTGTTTCTATTATATCTTTATATTATATTAATTGATTGGGGGTTGTGATTTGTTAGCTTGTTATCTTAGCTTATGTAGCAATTTGGTTAGATTCCTCGGGAGATATAAGTCACAAATAAGGATCTTGCCCTTCGCTATTATCAAATCGTAATTAATTTGCTATGTTTCTTATTTCTTTCTGATGGAGCTACAAGCCGTTGAAGCTATTGAGGCTATTGAATATCGATTTTCATTATCACGATGGATTTCGCTCATTTACATTATAAGGATACAACATATCTAGAAAATCATATAATAGTTATCCTCTTGGATAAAACTTAGTGGCTTTTATCACTTTTATGTTTAATCAAGTCACAAGGTCGTTCCATTTTATGCCATAAAATGAAAGTAAAATAAATAATCAATAGTTGCCTTAGATGTTGAAATTTGAATCACTATATGTCTCTTCTAACAAGAGCTACACAAAAAAAAAAATTGTGCTCTGATAGAACTTTCTAAAGGTTTTAGGTAATCCTTGTAAAATCAATTTCTCTATACTCAGGATCCACGGTGAGTTTGGTGGAAAAAAAACAAGCATGTCTCATTAGGTTCTTGATCATGCAAATATTGCAAACAAAATATTGCTTAGTGCTAAAGGCTCATATTAAATGTTCTAAACATCATTAGACATGGCTTCAAGCTCCATAATGATATGGATTATCAACTTGTGTTCTCCTTAGCCCCTAGATTCAGTACTCTCTTTAGTTTGATGCCTATATTTAATATGTACTTTGGATGAAATGGCCTTCCATGTGGTATCCAAAAACTGGGCCACTCATCTCTTATAGCGACTGAATGTGCAGCGCCTTGATGGGATTGGACTTGGCATGGATATCCAAAAATTCCTAAGTTATTTTAAAACTTAATAGACAACAAATAGGTGTTCCAACTCCTTCCCTGATTAATCTTAACCAAGATCTTTTGTGACTAGGCTACATATGATAATTTCAAACTCCAGCCCAAATGATCATTTCATCCAGATAAGCAATCCATGTGTTTGAGGTCGCATTTTGTGTGGACCTATTTTTTTGTCGAATCAGTGGACTCTTGTGTACCACAGTGTCCTCTAATACTAGTGTATAATTACATATAGTTTATGTAATTGCATAGCTTTTACCCTTATCTGTTGAAAACAAAATCATGCATGTGCACGCCTTATTAATATGAATATGAGTAATATGGTGGTTCAATAAGGATGAAACTTTCCTTTCTTAACTAGTGGTTTAGGATGCTAATTAATCTTTGTCATCGTTATAATTCATTTATCTAAATTTCCTTGGATAAATCAATTTGGTTTCTTGACACCCATGGTGTGTTGCATGTCAAATTTCTTTATAGATTGATGAGTATGTTGACCCATTCTCCTATGCTCTAAATAGAGAAAAACTAGAGGTGTTGAGCGGGTCGAATCGACCCGCAAACTCGATGACCTGACCCAAACCTCAATCCGACCTGACCTCAATCCGACGTTGGGTCAGTTGGGTACGGGGTCTGACACGAAAACCCAATTGTTTTATTTTTTTAGCTTATATTTTATATAAAATATTAAAATAAAATTTTTGAAATGTTTAAAATAATATTTAAATGTTTAACAAATTATTTTTATGCTTTTTAAATAAATATTATATAATATTTTAATATTAAATAATATAAGAAATTTTAAATTTTTTTTTAAAAAATAGTGGTCGAGTTACCCAACCACCCAACCCACCGTTTGGATCGGATCCAATCCTCAAAAAAGGGTTGAAAATCATGTGAGTCGGGCCGGGTCGGTTCAAATCCGATCCGTGAACACCTCTAAGGAAAATTGTGGAACATTCAATGTCCCACCCAAGGGTCAAAACTTTCTATGGAAAATAATTCCATGTTAAGCTCCTCCTATGGATATAGTATTGAAATTTGATCCTTCTCTCACATTTCTTTTTTTTTTAACTTATCTCTTGTCAACCAACTTCAAATTATGTTGTAACACAAATATAAAGTAACTTTATTTTCATTATTAATTGGCTCAAAGAAGGAGTTCACATTGAGATAATTTCTTAGGAAAACTTTTTTATCGTTTATTGCTTTCTTTCTTTTTTGTGGTGCATAGATAATATGAGAAACCATCTACACTTTCTCTAAGCATACCACTCTAGCCACCTATTCTAATGGACGATCCATTAGGGAACTCTAAGGCGCTGTTTGGTTTCGGGTTAAAGGATGGAATAAGGTCTTAATCGTCGGAATATCGTCAAACACGAGCTGGATTAGGATTAGAGGAGACAAGCATCACACGGTTTATGATGGATGTTTAATCCTGTCGGGCCACTATTTTCTTCGTATTCCATCGCTTTTCTATTCTTCATTTTTGCTGGATTAAAAAAATTCATCGTAATCCGTTGCTTTTCACGAGTTACGTAACTCTCCTCCTAAACTAGCTATTCTGCAACCAAACAACACCTAAGGGACTATATTAACTCCTAGATTTGATGGAAGCCACAATCTCACCTCCTCCCCTAAATTGGTTTAATATGAATACAAATGACTCCTTGAACCTAAGGGGACGGTGATGCATATGCTAGATTGTTTTTTTTCTGATCCTTGTAGACGCAATTCACATATATTTTTCTTAATTTTTGAAGTCAATTTAGACAATGATGAGTATTAAGTTTTTTTTAATGTTAAACGGGTCTATAGAAAGTAATCAGTGTTCGAGACTATTAGCACACGACTAATTTGAAGCCGAAAAGATAGAACAATAATGATTTATTCTCTAGCGAACGTGATAGCTCCAAGATTCGAATCCTGAACTACTAGCATCTTCGAATGCTTGGGACTCAATCCTAATCAATATTTTGAAAACCGGTTCGGACCGGCCGGTTCAACCGGTCCGATCGCGAACCGGTACAAAATCGGTCTGGTTCAATCATAAAACCGGAATTGATAAAAATTGGATTGACTCGAAAAAAACCGGAAAAACCGGGTTGAACCGGTAAATCGGGTTCAACCCAGTTTTTATTTTTTTTAAAAGTTAAAATAAGGAAAGCTTTATTAGGAAATTGAATATTTAAATGATTTTATAATGAAATTGGAAGGTTATACGTGAAAGGATACAAAAAAGGAAAAAATTTGAAATTCAAATAAGAAAATGAAAGGAAAGATTTATACATGAAAAGAATTTGATTGGAGGAAAGGAATTCAAATGGTAACAAATTATTAATCAAATAAGATAAAGAAAATTATACATGAAAAGATAATAAAATCTGGTAATAATATATTAGTAATAAATTTAGATTGAAATTAAATTTAGATTATTATATTAGTAATAATAAAAAGAAAACTGCTAAAATAGAAATAGATTATTAATCAAATCAAATCAAATACAGTTATATATAGAAGGAATAATATGTTAGTAATAAATCTAGATTGACATTAAATTTAAATTATTATATCTGTAGTAATAAAATAAAACTACTATCTAAATTAATATTCAGTAAAAATAATTATTATTTAATTGGTTTAATCATTTATATAATAATGTATATATATAATTACTCATAAATAATTATAAATAATATTATTATATAAAAATCCGGTTCAATCAGTTGACTTTCGGTTGAACCGGTCGAACCTCGACTCGGTCGACACACCGATCCGATCTCCGATCCGATCTTCGATCCGATTTTTAAAACATTGATCCTAATATCACTCGAGCCGGCCAACATTGATTGATAAGTATTAAGTTATACAAATGGAACGTGACACAAACATTCTAAAAAAGAAATAACACAATCATTGCATATTAAAAAATCATCTACGTTGCTAGAATTATTTTTGGACTTAAGTATGAATGTTTTGACTATCTTTTTGTATCTTGACAATTTGCCCCCTCCATAAATAAATAGATATTTTCCTCAACTGTTGAAGTTAAAATTAGGCAACTGCAAACCGTAATATTTCGTGCTATATATGAAATGTGAGTTAACTACTCTGACGAGCATTCTTGAAAAAGAAATAACACAATCTTTGCATGTTCAAGGATCATCTTAAATTGCTAAAATGGCTTTTGGACAAAGTATGAATTTAGTTCCCCAGCAAATTTTATGTAGAAAAAAATGTGTTTTGGGAGGCAAATCATTCAGTATCCTAGCAATTTTCCTTTGTTTTTTTTTTCTTTTTGACAAATGTGGGAAGAACTTATTTTTTTTTTACATTTCGCCATATTAATTAGACTGCAAACGTGAAAGATCCTACTTTCTTGAAGGCAAATTGTTATGCCTCTTGACAATTTAGAATCCTTCAAACTTGGAAAGCCTTGGCCTGTTTGAAAGATATTTCTTTATTTTATTTTTTTTGGACAAGAAATAAGTTGGAGTTTTAAATTGGAGTATTTTTTATTAAAAAAAATGAAGAATTTTCCTGCTTAGACTCATATCAAGACCTATTTCAATATGAAAAATCTATATTACTACATGTGTTAAATATTAACGAGTAGTAAGAAATAATTGGAATATATTATCAGATCACATATTAAAAGTGAATACAGATATACATGCATAGATGATGATGATGATGATGATGATGATGATGATGATGATGATGATGATGATGATGATGATGATGATGATGATGATGATGATGATGATGATGATGAAAGAAATAATTATTCAGGTAATATTAAAAAAATAATTTTAAAAATGAGATTAATAAATATTGGACCGGGGGCGATTACCAGACCACTCCCAACTACTTGTTGGGCCTTCTTCCTCGTACTAGTACCCAAACACTTCATCACCGCACCAAACTCCCTCTACTTCTACTGCACCCCTTCCCCGCGCCTCTCTCCCGTTTCGATACTTTTTTGGAAGCCATCAACGAAGGCGAGCAGCAGCAGCAGACATGAAGATCTTCGTGAAGACGCTCAAGGGTTCCAGCTTCGAGATCGAAGTCGAACCGCAACACAAGGTACCCTCTTCGATCTCTCTCCCTCCATTTTTCTCGGTTCGATCCCGGCTTTAGGGTTTTGGTGATTGAACCCTGGATTTGGGAATTAGGGATCGCGGGATGTGCCGGTTGGTGCAATCTTGTGCCTATGGGTCTTTCGGGGGCGTAATTTTAGCGGTAACTCTAAGGAAGTGTTGGAGATTTGTTCGATGTTCTGGAGTATAAAGTATTAAATGTATACTCTGATCGTCTTCTTTAGCAATGTATTTTCGTTTTCTTCCCCAGAAATAGAATTATTGGTGAATTATGGATATCTGTTAGTATTTATTGTGTGCACAATTCTTGTGATGTGTAGTAATGTGCACTTAGCTTTTGATTGGGTCGGTTGGCGTGGTAGTTACTTCGATGTTGAAGTATGATGCATTGATCATCTTCTGGGGAATTCGTACAGGAGAACGTAGAGATCAAGGCATTTTTGTTGTTTTTTTTTTCATAATGGATGCATCCACATGCTTTGTGCCAGCAACACTATCGATGGCATTATTGCCCTTGCTAGTTATTATCCAAATTTCGTGAGGAAATATGAGTTGAATTTTTTTTCCATGAAGAAAATTGTCTAGAAGTTATATATAGCAAACTGGAAACTATTTTCCTGAAGTAAGAAGACGAGCATGCTTCCTGTGAGATCCCTGCCCTTGATAGGAAGCCCTCAGCTCAATGTTCTACCAAGTTGGTTGGCCGAGCCCCCCAATTTTCTTGTATATAAATGTCATAGCTTAATTTCTTTGCTTTGCAGCAACAATGGTTAAACCTGCGTTAATCACTGTTCGTGAAGTTGGATTTCCTCTTGTGCATTGGATATTCCATTCAAATTCTGGGTTGCCTTTTTGGTTTGAGATTTAATGATGTGGAAGGCTCAGATGGTTAGCAGGTCTGATCACAGGTGGACAGGCTTTAAGAGCTAATAGTTAGGGATTCAATTCAAAGAGTTACCAATTTGGCTATGGTGATATTTCCATTCTTTCACCCTCAACACAATCGGGCGCCCTGAACACCGGTGATCCAAAGTGGGTATAGAAAGAAGCTCTATTTATGTCATTGCTTATTGCAATGCCCTTTAGAGGGAAAAATTATCTTAATGGACGTCGTCATGCTACTTGTTTATTGCATAAGTATGAAAATTCTTACATTCGATGTGCAGAAGATTTCTCAGAAAGACAAATGAGTAATGATGGTTTGATTGGAATAAAGCAAGGAGCTATACCTGCAATTGAATTGTCTGCATGTGTTTCTTTATAGATGCAACTTGTTATTTTCTTGGACTTCTAAGTTTTAATTGTTTTCTGATTTCAAGTTTATGTTTTTTTCTTTTAGATTGTTGATGTTAAAAGGAATATTGAGACGTCTCAGGGAAAAAGTGTGTACCCTGCCGAACAACAGATGCTTATACATTCAGGAAAAGTTCTTAATGATGAGACAACCTTGGAGGAGAATGGTGTCAAAGAAAGTAGTTTTCTTGTCATAATGTTGAGTAAGGTACACTGGATCACACCTATATCCAATTGTTGTGTAGAATGGTTTCATGCTTCTGGTAATTGACTGTATGAAGTAAGTTACTGTGATATTTGGGAGGTTTATTACGGGCACAAGAATGAAAGAAATGTGGGTTTGGCTATAATGTACAATCTCAGACTGATATTCAGTGCGATCATTAGTGCTGGTGTGGTGTCAAACTCTAATGTAGAATTTTACTGGCTGTCACACCCACATTCATGGTAGCTTGTGTTTACAGATGTGCTTTCCTGTATATGAGTGTGTTTAGTCATTGATTTTTTTTCTCAATATAACTTCACATTAATTGCTTAGATGCTGGCTGAGGCACCTCTATTTTTTATTTGAATTTGAGAGACATCTGTTGTTCTTTGAAATCTCAGACCAGGAGCTCATCAAGTGGAGCTTCAACCATCCCAAAGCCACCACCACCAATGCCAGTATAAATCTCTTCTAAGACTCTAATTGAATCCTTTATATGTTTCCATATGATGTATCAATTTTTTGTAGAAAGATTTTTGTTGCTTTAGGGCACAATAACACTAAAGCTGAGATAAAGTTTAGATAATGTGATATGTTTCTAAAATTTCTGTTGTTCATCAAAATTCAATGTAATAATTTACAGGCAAGGTGATAATTTTGTAAAGCCTTAAAACTATCAATCATTAGGATTGTTTGTTTAAAGCTGCAGAGACAATTGATTGATTTAATGCTCTTTTGAGATCTTTCCTTGTTTGATGATACAACGTATATGGTATTAACTGCAATAGAGAATAAAGCATTTAAGGAAAGGGCAGACTTTATATGTGCCAAACATACTTTCCTTTGTTGGGAAATGTTCAATTAAATGACTTTTTATGCTACAAAGTTGTTTCTTAATCATCCTCTGCGTATTTTAAAAATATTTTGAATAACAGGCTCTGAGTCATTTTACTTTCAGTTGTAGTAACCTTACTATGACAGAAAGAGTAAAGGAGTATAGAGTTTAAAGGCAAGTGAAGAATCCTTCGTGTGATTGACGTATGGCCTTAGTACCTTATAGAGTTAAATAACACATGAGAGAACCCTTTAATTAATGTTTACAATTTCATAGACCATTATTAGATTATTGGTTTGTATAGGCCTTTAATGTGCAAGTTGTTTGCAGTAGTACAACTTCAAAGGGCGTCTTAAGTCAAATTATTAAAGTACAACTTCTTGAAGTTCTAAAGGAAGATGTAGCAAACAACAAATTGTAGTTACTTTGGATTTTTTTCTTGAACAAACAACTTTGATAAACTTATAAGAGCAATATAGGCCAGGCATTTACGCTGATAAAATGCTTTACAGAAAAATGTTTTTTGTGTTTCAGTGCTTAATGACGTATTAAAAAATGTGGAAATAATTATTGAAATTTTATGTAAAATGGATATATCACTTGGGACGAAAAGTGGAAAATATTTTCTTTTACATTACATGCAGTTTTTGTCGATTTGAAAATTATTTCCATTGATCAAAGTTTTTTGCTTACTAAACACTTAAAAAATGTTTTCCTTAGACAAATACAATCTTATTTCATTATGACTATAGTTCTACATCTAAGCTTTGAGAACTCATTTTTCTGTCTACGTTGTAGGCTCCACGCCCTGAGACCTCTTCAATGCCACTTGGAGTTGGATCTGGCATTGGAGCTCGAAGATCTGTTGCAACAGTGACTTCGTAGGCTTTCTTTGACATAGACATTGTTTGCCCTTAATTAGTCTTGATCATGTGAGTTCACCTAACATATTATGTGTTTCTTTTTCAAATTATGGAAGAGTCTCGCCAAGTGCACCAACTCCAACTGTCACAACTATACCATCTTCTGCCAAGTAAGTGTATCATCATCAATCGTACTTGATGCAATCATGCCATGCTTATAAATCAATTAAGTTAATATTAATATTATGTTTTAAATCTTTGTAAAAGAAAGTTTTTTTCTTTTCTTACTAGCCATTTGGTATCAATGAATCTGTTGCATCTTTAGAGGGAAGAGATTTTATGTAATATATTCTTTCTATAACACGTATCATCAAATTGGGCAGTTATGTAAACTGCATCTTGCACAATCTTTCTTATTTGTAAAATAAATTGGATGACTGCAAGACTGGCAATCATCCTTTACCTTAAAAAAAAGTTGCTTGGACAACCAATAACTTTTTTTTAGAAGAATAATAATCAATAACTTATTAATATCATGATGAACTTGAGTAAAAGATCTGTAGAACCTTTACTGATGAGCATGTCAAATTTTGTTATTCAAAGAATTTGCACACCCCATAAAAAGGAAAAAGGAGAATATGCTTGTTTAATACTTGGTCATGGAAAGGGGATATTTGTGCAGGTGGAATTATGAAACCTATGCTATACAATCCCTTAAAGGAGAAACGAAGAACCCTAAGACTGCACGTTGTCACTTTGCAATTTGGAAAATATGATCTTCTGTCCAATTATCACTTTCTTTTAAAAACCTGAAGTGAGAAGATAAAAATGCATACATCCTGTGAAATCGTTATATCTGTATAGCTAATCTCAATTTAACTTTGATCTTTTGTCATATTTTGGAAATTAGTGAGGATGCAAGTGCATATGGTCAGGCAGCATCAAGTCTTGTCTCAGGCAATAACTTGGAGCAAACTGTCCAGCAACTTCTGGACATGGGTGGAGGGACTTGGGATCGGGACACTGTTAGTCGAGCTTTACGTGCTGCATTTAATAACCCTGAGAGGGCGGTTGAATACTTATACTCAGTATGTTCTGTTGACTTTTTCTCTTTCATTTTATTAATAGTTATTATTTCCGTTCATTCATTGTGAAGAATCATGATGTCTATGATCTATGGTGGAGTTTTGATGTGAGACATTGTTCATTCTGTGGTTTTGTTGAGTATTACTAATTTCATGGATCTAAGATAAAGTTTAACCAAGCTTAGTTTTAGACTAGAATATAGTATCAGTATATAGTGTATATATAATATTACAAGGGTTCTGTTCTCAAAAAAGTTACCACAAGATTCTAGGATCAAATGGTGTCTCCAATATAACAAGCTTTTACCTTATTGGAGGGATTTGCAGTTGTATGCAAATCCTGGCTCTTCTTTTTGCGGGGGTAATAGATGACTCTTCGAGTGTGAATCCTAACTTATAGGATCTACTACACAAAGAAGAAAGAACTTGTAGGATATAGTCTGAGGGTTTTTTTTTTTTTTTGAAAGTGGAAAGGATGGTTGCCTCAATTTGCAATCATCCCTCTTCATTAATAAGGATTTTTTTTCTTTTGAGGAGAATAAGGATGACTGGCAGGATTTGTGGTTGTCATCCATATATATATGTATATGTATATGTGTGTGTATATATATATATATATGTATGTATATATATGTATGTATATGTATATATCGATTGAAAGCACCGGCATGTACAAGTGTAGGCTCTCTAAAGGAGAGCAACCAAAAGAAATACATCATCGGTACAACTTCCTCTTCTGCTAAATAGGACATCAGTCATTTTTCCGTACGATAACTTTTAAATCGTGCTTATATTTCTCTTTGGTCTCAGTATTTCATGTCCATTTCCTTCGCTTATGTTGTGGCAACTTATACATTTGGCATTTAAAAGATGGAGGAACACATCATCCAATTGGTTTTGGATCCTTGACTATATATAGTGTCTCACTCTATCTTTCATCTGTATTATGAGTTCTTATATTACCATGGTACTAGGGGATTCCTGAAAATGTTGAAGCACCAGCTGTTGTCCAAGCACCTATTGTTGGAGACAGCTCTCCAGTTCAGGTTCCACAGCCAGTTCAACCTCCAGTTCCATCTAGCGGTCCTAATGCTAATCCTTTGGACCTCTTTCCTCAGGTAATGCTGCTTATCTGCTTGTTCCGCTTTGTCAGATCATAAAGATCATAAACTAAAATTTACTGTTTCTTTTCATAAAAAAAATCTCTTATCTGATCTGATAGGGTCTCCCTAATGTGGGCTCAAATGCTAGCGCGGGCAGCCTTGATTTGCTGAGAAATAATCCACAGGTTTTTTTTTTATGATATTGCCAAGAAACACAGTAATTTTAGAATCAAATCTCACCCTTTGCCTTATCTTTTCACTTTGTAGTTCCGTGCACTGCAGAATTTGGTCCAGGCAAATCCTCAAGTTTTACAGGTCTACTTTTACTTTCTTTTGTCAAATTCGATACTTTTAATATACATCATGTCTCTTATATATATATATATATATATATATACCATTTTCTTTGAAAGTAGTTCTATCTTATGTAGTATTTTTTTATGAGCAGCCAATGCTTCAAGAGCTGGCAAGACAAAATCCTCAGGTTATGAGGCTCATTCAGGAGCATCAGGGTGAATTTCTTCGGTTGATCAATGAACCTGCTGAAGGAGCAGAGGGGTGAGACCATTTTCTTTTTTCTTTATCATGTTTGCTTTCGCATCTTAGTTTTATTTTGTGTTAATTTTGCTGAAGAGAAGGGTGTGGCCATTTTTTTCTTTTTCCTTGTCATGTTTTCTTTCTCGTCTTATTTTTGTTTAGCGTTCATTTTATCTTTATTGTGAAAACCAGCAATTTGCTTGGTGAAGACTTTGCTGCTGGAATGCCGGCATCCGTCGAGTTGACTCCTGAGGAACATGAAGCCATTGAGCGTGTAAGTTAACCATCAAAGCTCATATTTATAACTACTATTCAACTGTTCCTTTGATAAATATTGAGATTGAATACTTCCATTTAATAATTGGTTTGACATCTGTCATCTCAAAATCCAAGGGACTGAACTTATCTATTTTTCCTGCATATCATCAAGAGTCTTGAGTCTCTCGACTAAAAGAAGAAAAGCTAAAAGAAGTGATGATCAACTATCTCCAATTTTTCTTCATGTAACTTATGTTTTCTACGCTCAAAAATAGGCATTATTATTGTATGCGATAGTTCCAACTCTCAAGTCCTTGCTGAATGCTGACATAGTTCCAAATGGAGTTTGATTGTAAGGTTTGAGTTGATATCTTGATAATCTGGAATAGTACTTGTTCTTCTCAAAAAAAAGAATTGCAGGAATTGATCATATCAAATTGATGTCATATATGTTGGTCAGTGCAACTCCGCCTATATTTTATAGCCGGTCCCAAGTCCGGATAAAGGAGGAGGGTTGTGTTAGGCCTCGACAGCCAACATAAAATCCTATCGAATCTTATGAACATGGATCAACGAGGCGTCGTATGATCCATGTAGCCGACCCCACTTAGTGGGATAAGGCTTTGTTGTTGTTGTTGTTGTTGTATCATCAAGAGTGAAGATGACTTATATTTGGATATGAAGAACTAACAATATTGATTTATTCCATTGTTTTCTTAATGAAAGTAACAAAATATATCAAATAAAAGATGGCATTTCTTTGATCGAATGGAACTTAAATTATCTTGTTAAGTTAGAGTTGTTATTTCTATAAGTCTCAGTTGTACGATATGAGACTCTTTGAATTAAGATCTCATATATCTTCTTCCTTGGAGTACAGACATTCAACGCCTGAATGTTTTTTCCTTAGCATTATCACCATGATTTCATTGTATTTTAACTTTTTAGTGAAAAGCAATTTCTTCACAAATGCTTACATATTGAGTATACACGGATGACTTGCAGGTTGTAGTCATCTTTACCCTTAAAAGATGGTTAATTATTTTTACTTCTTCTGAACTATAATGTTTTTTCTAATATAGCATGTGCTATAAAAGTTGTGAAACACGTCCTTTTTTTTGGTAGTGGAAACACATCCTTTTATTGTAACATATTTCCATATCTATGCCTCACGGTAACAATCTTTGTTATTTTCCCTAAAAAAAATCTTCTTTTAAATTTATTATATATCAAATCATACTTTTCCACGCTTTATCTTTAGAAAAATAAAGGGATTACATCTCCTTGCATCAGGTTGGCACCCCGTCCTCTCTTGTGTGGAGTTGGCGGGTTGCCCCCTTCACGCACTTTCTGCGAGTTTCCATTAGATACATATCAGCATTACTTGTCGGATTGTATATATTCATAAATGAGAATGAGGGTTTATCCATGATACTAACAAAGTCTAGTTGGGAGAATTGTATAATCTCATAAGTACCCTTCAGAAAAATCTTTCCATCAGTCTCCAGTTGTTTGGTTGGAACGTGTATCATATTTTGTGGAAATGTCCTACAACTTGATTGGCTTCCGAAAATTAGTTAGAGATTTCTATAATTAAAGCTCATCTTTCTTTTTCTTTATTGGTGAATTTCTTGTCCAGCTGTCTAGTGTCCACCTATTTTCCATTTTAGAAATGTTCAGAAGGGTGTGTTTCCTGTTTGATGAATCTCTATCTATCATAATTGCATTTGCCTTCTCTCATCCTGGTTTCTGTGGAAGATCCACAACAGAAGAAAAAATGGACCTCTAAATATTGTCACGTTGGGTATTATTTATAGTTCATAATCCTTTAATTGGATTTCCGGAATTCATCACGAGTGTAATATTCATTCCCCCTTCGAAAAGTCATGAGCATAACAATGGGTTGCTCATAGTTCTTTGACTTTTACAGGACCTTTAATGTAACTAAGGCTATTGTCTGATTTCTAATATCTTTTTGAATTGTAAGATGACTGATCCGCTGGGTCCGCCACGGAGGAAATATCAAAATGTTGAAGAAAAAAATACTGTTGATAAATGTTATTTCCTTCTTTCGATTAACAATCTCCAATGTCTTACTTTTCTATCGCACCCACGGCAGCTCGAAGCGATGGGGTTCGATAGAGCTCTTGTGTTGGAAGTCTTCATTGCCTGCAACAGGAACGAGCAGCTTGCAGCAAACTATCTTCTGGATCATATGCACGAATTTGAAGAGTGACAGACGGGGCTACACTGGAGAAGTTTTGAGTGCCTGTCCATGGCTTTATCATATGTTGGAGTTCTATAGTTTTTCGTCTTTTCTCCATTTACTGCCTATTATAGGATTTAGATCCAGGGACATAAAACAGCATTTGACACACAGCATCTCAAGGCACAACTGTATAAAATTTGGGGACACCCTCCACCGTCTTTCACATCGATCATATGTGCCTCACCTGCCATTTCGTTTTTTGTTGAGTAACATGGATCCAGATTTTAGTAGCAGGCAATAACATTTTCTTTTCCCATTTTGGAGCTTCCACGATGCAATACTTATACTTTCCCCCCATTTTCATTATTGTTTAATAATATCGCGTTTAAACCATGTCTGCGTTGTTATGATCTTGATTAATTTTTACCTATTTCAGGCCAGCAATATGAAAACGTTATAATATATATAATACCTGTTTGTATATGATGTGTAATATATATATATATAGAGAGAGAGAGAGAGGAAACAGTCATGAGCTTTATATAAATAATTCCTTTCTTTTTCTTTCAGCTTTATATATTTTAATAATCTAAAAAAATTATTTTCGCTTGGATATATTGAGTGCTTTTTTAAATTTTAAGATAAATCACTTAAAATACAATTTCATGTTTTGTATATTTATAGTTTTACATTCTATTTATTGTCATATCGTGAAGTGTTACTTTTTAACAACTGCTATTGCTTCTACTATTTAGGTTATCTGACAATTTCCTAAAAATTATTTTAAATGTGTACAAACTTGTTCGATGGCAGTTTATTATAATATTCAACTTAAATTTTGTTAGGAAGCGCATTTTGATTAAATCTAAAATATGATCACCACAAATGACCATCTAGAAAAATCACCATAAATTGCATGAAATTGTAAATAGTTAAAAATGTTGTCTGGATAAAAAAATAAATAGAATTATTATAAAGTTTTGGATATGATTATACATTAAAAAATAGGTTAATTCTTTAAACTTCTTCTAACTATAGAGATTTTTTTGTGTCTGCTCCGAATATGTGAATTTACCGTAGCATCCTCCTAAATTATACCTCGATTATCATTTTAGTCTATCATATTTTATTAATTTTTTTCGTTATTTTTATTTTTCAATTTATTAAATGATTAATCCATCATCCTCCAAGAAAAAAGTGAACATTTATTTTTAAAAAAATATTTTAATTATTTAATAAATAAATAATAATAATAAAATTTAATAGAGAAAAATCGCAAAATTATGGACCGATAAGTTGATATATTCTATTATAGTTCAAGGAAAATTTAAATAATTGATCCTAAAAAAATTACAATATATATCAAACTCAAGAATATATGTTCATAGATGTATCTAAAAGATAAGAGAGCATTCAGTACTTTTTTTTTCTAAGAAAGTGAAAATTGAGAAGATATATAACATTATTTTTTAACCAAGTAAAATTTATGTTGTTAGCAACATCATATAACCAGAAGTAAAAAATACGGTAAACTAAAATAAAAAGCGGTCTTAAGCCGTTGGCATTGAAAAGAAAAGTGAGAGTAACACATATTTATGATGGATAATAAATTTATTAGTTGAATTTTTTCAATTAACCTTTCATTATAAATAGAATAGTGATGAGTAGTAGTCTCAACCATATTTTTTCTAATCTCCTCAAAAAACCATGTTTTCTAATAAAAAAGGTAAATAAATCTATTAGAAGTGAAATTAAGATATTTGGGTTCATTTATATATAAAGAGTGTCATTAACGAAAAAACTCTTATTAGAGTTTAGAAAGCAAGTCACAAAAAAAGGGGAAAAAACTACTACATTTTGCATTCATGCAGCCAAAACTAAACTTTTGGAGCATTCACACATTTATCGAACAAACATTTTTATGTTATCGATATCTTGAAGCCGTTAAAATTCGCTACACGTACTGCTGGATGGCACCAGAAATTGCTCAAGGGCTCGCGCAGCTACATGGTAGGCTTCCGATGGAAGCCCTCTCCGGGTTCCTCCTGCGAGGGGAGGGCGTTGATGGCCGTGACGATGGCAGCCGGGGGTCCGACGCGGCACCGGCGGTCCACCATCTCGTCGACGGCGGGAGGGTCGCCGGAGAACAGGGCCTCGACGGAGCCGTCCCGGCGGTTGCGGACCCAGCCCTTGAGGCCCAACTCCCGGGCGTTCTCCACCGTCCAGTCCCGGAAGAACACCCCCTGGACCCGCCCCTTGATCAGCACCTGGACCTGCACGCCGATGGCAGAGGAACACGAACCGAGATCAGATAGATGCGAGACGCGAACGAAGCGGGAGGGGAGAGGGAGGAAGGGAGGGAGGGACAAAGAGAGATCGGTACGGTTTTGGCCGGCGACGGAGGCATCGGCGGAGTCGCAGCGGCCGCGACGGCGTTCATGACGGCTCCTGTGGAAGAGGAAGGGGATGAGGAAACACAGGAGATGATTGGGGGTGTTCTTCTTTTGTACGGGCGAAGATTCCAGAAGGAGTGCAAGTCCTGGTGGTGATGGTGTCGTGGCTTCTGTCGCGACCGAATCATTTTGCCGTATTTTTTTTTAACGTGATATTTTCTTTTAGAATTTGAAACCAGATTTTTTTAAGAGAGAAAATGTTTTTGTACGTATTTTATTTTCGGTCGGAGTTCCTAAATATTATTTATAAATTCGAGGCGAAAATATTGTAAAAACCTTTATTACTTTTAACAATTTGACTCCATTTATTAACTTTTTGTATTAATTGGGAGATATTATTTTGATCTATTAGTTAAACAAAGATTATTATTAGAATCGAGACACTTTTTTGTAGGATTATTGTATCAACGCGTTTTAAGACTTTAATATTTTTTTTTGTGAGTGCAAGAGGGTTGAAAAATTATCTTTTTACATTTAGTATTTGTGAAAAGAAAACCCAAAAAGAAGGTACTGGTCAGTTAAACTTGTCTAGAGAAAATTTCATCTGTGTGCAACCAAATTTTTTTATTAAATTATTTTCATAATTATGAAGGCAAGATAGAATATCCCATTTTTTCCAATAAAAGCTAAAACTTGAGATTACTAGTCATATCCTCAACTCGGGATAAAACCCCTTATCTAATTGAAACAAACAACTGAGTATTTCTATTATTTTAGACCTACCTTGGTGTTTTTTTTGGTTAACAAACACGTAGTCATCTGATTTTTCTTTGGGAAAGTAGCCTTATATTCCTTATGGTTCTATACTGTTAATATCCTAGCAACCGTGACACCCATATATAATAAATAAAGTGATAGGTACATATACTTTACACAAGATTTTGTTGTGGGGGTAACGCACTTGGAGTAGTTTAATTCAACCAAGAGAGTTTCTCATGTTTCAAGGAAAAGATCCCCATAATGTTTAATTGATTTTTAGTTTCATTTATTATATCTCCATCTTTAATCTCAATACCGGTAAAATAAGATTTCATTTATCTTCTAAATCTAGAAAGGCTTGAAAGATGCG
Organism: Pontederia crassipes; assembly: GCA_030549335.1. NCBI lineage: Eukaryota > Viridiplantae > Streptophyta > Magnoliopsida > Commelinales > Pontederiaceae > Pontederia > Pontederia crassipes. Next base: position 12,399,960 of record CM060183.1, read on the forward strand.
TGCTGCTACAATGAGACGAGCTGTTCCTTAAAGCAAAAAATGTAGCTATATTTTTTCACGTTGCTAAATTAATTAACCACGATCCCTACTTAGTGGAAAATGCAACAGAAACAACACAAGATAGAAACCAAAGCCAGAATGACATTAAAAGTGCAGGTCAATGCATAAAAGCTTCATAACTGATGACAATATCATGGCAGTTCCAACTTCCAATTGATGGATGCTAAGAAACATTAAAGGGCAACGATTTTGTCATTATTGCCCTTCCCCTGATTCCTTTTTGGGGGCTTCCTTGATCTCGTCCCCAGCCTCATCCTGCAAGACAGAAATAAAAGAAAAGTTGTTAACCTTTACCCATCGAGAATTAAAGAACTTTTTTTTAGAACGTGGAGAATTAAAGAACTGAAGGAAGAATTTTGCGAAATTGAGAAAGTTACCGTGATATCAGATGTCCACAGGGTTAAGTTATCACGGAGAAGTTGCATAATCAATGTGCTATCTTTGTAAGATTCCTCTCCCAATGTGTCAAGCTCTGAGATGGCCTCATCAAAAGCCTGCCATTGGAAACAAAAACACTAAGGATCAGCATTGCATACATATGTACAAACCATGAAAGATAATTTCATGTGTAACAATAAATGTCCCTATAAAACAAGACTAAAACAGCTGAGAAAGAAATACACAGAGAAGAGAATTGGTTCTGGATAGAATAATCAAACTTCACAGAACAAACACAACCAGAACTGCAGGAGACCATGCCTTTTTTTTTTGTTTTAAAAGGACACTATGTACAGGAGAAATCATCAGGTTCAAACAGAAGTTGAGGTCGTTTTAGTCCTAACCAAGAACTTCTATGAGAAGAGATTGGCAAGATCTGTCAACACAGAAATATTGATAGATTTATTATAATTTTGTGTGGTAGAATAAAAATAAATTCTTGCAGCTTAGTCGTACTTGTCCTTTTAAATCGAGCTTCCATACTATCAAGCCATATTGTGATCGCTATTATACTCCCTCCAAAAATGGTATTGATATCAATGAGAAATATGAACCTATGAAGCAGAACTCAACAACAACAACAAAGCCTTATCCCACTAGGTGGGGTCGGCGACATGGATCATACGACTTCGTTGATCCATGTTCATGAGATTCGACAGGGTTTTACGCTGACTGTCGGGGGCTAACACAACCCTCCTCTTTTATCCGGGCTTGGGACCGGCTATAAAATATAGATGGAGTTATGAAGCAGAACTCAACAAAAAAAACTGTGAAGCAGAACTGGTTCTTACAGAAGGAAAAGGGAAAAAAAGTCTGGTTGTACTATGAACATATCAATTCCATGAAACAGAGAATGATGATATTGTAATAATAAGTTTGTGACCAGAAATTCAAATGTAGATCTTATGAACAGAAGGGCTGAAAGAAAGAAAGCTGAAATGTAAAATCTAAGATTAAAAAATATCCCCCATAGAATATGTGCCATAAGAGGAGTCATGCACAAGTAGCCCAAATTACTGGTAGCACCGAATTGGAGACAAATGACAAATGATATTCCAGTTTTTCTTTAGGGGGAGGCGACTGTTCTAACTGAATAGCCAGTCACTCTCGAAAAATTACTTCCAAAAAAGACCATCGGAAAAAGAATATGAAGATTTTGTTCATTCCCTCCCTTCAAAGGAAGAAAGGTTCACCTCCCATAAATATAAATAAGGATGAAAATCTCTCTCCAAACTTTTAGATCTACCTGAAAAATGGATATCTTCATGATGAATCCAACAACAACAACAACAACAACAACAACAACAACAACAACAAAGCCTTATCCCACTAGGTGGGGTCGGCTACATGAATCATACGACGCCATTCCTTATTCGTTGATCCATGTTCATGAGATTCGACAGGAATGGTCCTAGTTGTGTTTGTGATGTAGTATGATCTCAAAAGAAATCTTAGTTGTGTTTGTGATGTAGTATGATCTCAAAAGAAACATATGAATTATGTAATAATGATAAGAGATTTTTCCATCAAGAACATATAGATGGTGGTGAAAGAAAAAGAAAAACTTTACCGTAAATGAGATGGCTATGTAACTGACCAATCAATAAATTAAATCATTTCTCTTCCTTTATAAGATGCAGAAAAAGATTTACTGATTTCAGTGAATACAAAGAAATAGATTAAAGATATAATAAAAAGGTCGCGGGAAAAGATGCAGCAAGTACTGTGCTTTTCAAAATCCAGAAACAAATAATTTTGAATTACAGATAACTGATTAAAACTAATTCCTGGAACCATCACTTCAGTCCAAGGCCTAATCTTATATAATAAATAGATGCAGCTGAATAATTGTTGAACTACATGTAAATACATCTGAGATCTGATTAATAATGTTAAATCTTTGTTTATATTGAAGAAAAACTTCAAAACTTCCTGGATCTTACATTCGAACCCAAATTTCATCAGAATATTGTACAAGGAACAAAATAGCTAAAAGGACAAAGATATCATATAATGCGATATATACATGGTGGAGATGGTAATGTTCTGGAAACATTATCAGCATTCCCAATGTGGCTAAGCTCTTACTTAAGCATGATCATTTATACATTTATTCATTTGAGAATGAAAAAAAAACATGAAAAGGAATTAGTGATATAAAATCTTGTGAACAAATGTAGATTAAGAAAACATTTTTTTTGAAGTAGACTAAGAAGAAAACATGGGGCCGACATTTAAAATAAAAGCAAACATATTTGGTTATGGTCAAGTAGGTACATACACAGGCATGTAGTCCGTGTAAAACCATTTTACATTTAGGCAGACTTTAGACCATAGGTTCAGTGTTCGTGTATAAGTACTTGAAGTGGGTTCTTTATAAACGAACTAGTAACTTTCAACTGGTTATGCAACTCATTAAGACAGTCAATCATGAGTATCTTTCTCACTTTTTTTAGGGAGAAAAATATCTTATTCACTAATATTATGCAGAGAAAGTACCATGTATCACCGAAAAATAACATTGTAGAATTATTTTCTTATCACCAATAAGCATGCATACAACAGATATGTAAAATTTAAAACGAGAACAAAACATCAACATTGCATCATTCCAATATAGTAAAGCATACCATTTAGTTAAACGATAACAAAACTTAATCACCCAATATGTGTCAGAAATCTAACCTGCTTTGCAAGGTTGCATGCCCGGTCTGGGGAGTTCAAGATTTCATAGTAAAACACTGAGAAATTAAGAGCTAGGCCAAGCCTAATAGGGTGAGTTGGGGCCAGCTCAGCCAATGCAATATCCTGTAAATTGTAAAGATGGAGAGATTCAAAAGTGTCTCATACTTAATATTACTGCAATCAGATTGATTTAGCATAGCCAAACAAACTTTTCTTTTGGAGAAAAGAGAACAAACTTCCATCAATGTTGAGAGCTTCACAAGAGTTTCATATTTATATATATACACATGAAAGGCTTCAATCAAACATATACAGCATAAAGGAACATATTAAGTTAGTTAAAGCTACTTCAACAAAATAATCCAAACAAAAGGTGCCTACAGATTTTCCAAGAGAAGGAGAATCAAACCTGAGCAGCCTTATATGCCAGCAGTGTGTTTTCAGCAGCCTCCTTCCTCTCAGCTCCTGTCTTAAACTCCGCAAGATATCTTCATTCAATTTATTGTGTTAGCACTTTATACTTCAAGAAAAGGAACCATTAATTTCATATATTAGAATCCTCTTAGTTCATCATCACAAACCTGTGGTAATCACCCTTCATCTTAAGGTAAAATACTTTGGACTCAGCAGAAGCAGCTGATGGAACCAGATGAGACTCAAGCAACTTCAGGATGCCATCACAAATCTTCTGAAGTTCAGCCTCGACATTACCACGGTAGTCCTTGATGATCTTGGTATGATCCTCATTTCCACGGGCCTCCTCCTTCTGCTCAATGGAGGAGATGATGCGCCATGAGGCCCTACGTGCCCCAATAACATTCTTGTAGGCAACAGAGAGGAGGTTGCGCTCCTCCACAGTCAGCTCCTCATTGTCTATAGTCTTCACCACCTTCTCCATGAACTCCACCATCTCCTCATAGCGTTCTGCCTGCTCAGCCAGCTTGGCCAAGTAGACATTATCCTCCCGGGATGCTGATCCAGCAGAAGACATTGTGCGTGTTCTTCTTTTGTCTAAAAAGTCTACTAGCTCTGTAATATGAAAATAAACAGAAAATATATATCAAACACTGTCATTCTATACTGCCAAATGTGGAAACCATTTGCCTTGAAAAGCTGCAACTGCAACTACACAATATAACAAGTGGCCTCCCATAACAAATATTTCTTCATATTAACTGTTGAAACCGTATGACCGCAAAGACTACGTTAAAACAAGTATAGATCTAAATCGTCATATCCAATATCCTCCTTTTTTTCATACATGTGGAACGTGGATTCCATTCGTATGTAAAACAAACAACCAACATCAAAGCCTTATCCCACTAGGTGGGGTCGGCTGCATGGATCATACGACGCCGACGCCATTCCGCTCATTCGTTGATCCATGTTCCATTCGTATGTAAAAGTTGTAAACAAATCCAGAGATTATCTCAAATCTTCCCCTGAATTCAAAATATCTGTAAAATCCCCAATCAACCAGTTTTAACACAAAAAACATCCTGAATGCAACTGATGTGATCCGAAAATAAACAGCCACAAAACACCATCTAAGATTTATTTTCGCTTGCAGCTACATGCTTGCGCTCTTACAGCATGCAATGTCACATCATAAAAGTTTCTATTCGTACACCCAAATTAAGCCGAAGAGGTGATGACAGCACAATGCCAGCGAAATTATTCTCCGAAAAATGACGGAAAAATCGACGGAGATCTATGGATGACGAAGATCCAACACGAAATGAAGTTTAGAATTTTATGAAACTGTTAAATCATTAAGAGCCAGAAAATGACATACAGGACCAAAAAAAATCTTATCGAAAAAAAACAGGAACACGTAAATCGATCCATGTAGGGCAAAAACGGGATCAACCCTAAGATTTTGGCAAGAAGAATAGAATAGCTAAACAAACCAAATCTAAAAGGATGAAATATTGGTACCTATAAACAGATCGAGTGACGAACGAGTTCCTTACTTCGATTTAGGGCACGAACTTTGTGTTCGTGATATTTGAAGACGGTGAGAGCGAGAGAGAGGGGGAAGGGAGGCGGAGGAGCTGAAGCACCGCGTGAGCATTGCGGTCAAAGTTCCAATGAGGTGGCGACGCGTGGTAGGTGGTACTGTTGGTGAGCCCCACACATGGGAAGTAACTATTGAGAAAAATGTGAAATATCACATTTTCTTTCCATAAAAGTAACTTTGAGTCGTGTACTGTAGCTTTAAGTATTTTACACGTGTCGTGCGCCCTTATTATCTCCTTTATTTAATTCAAAAAATACGTTTAAATTTAGTGACACCGCTATGCAACTATTTTTTGTTAGTAAATATTATTAAACATTCGAAAATGAATGTTTATTTTCTTTATTCCTAATTAATCTATTATTAGCCACAGTTTAGTCTATTTTATAATTATCACTTGAGCATGCAACTATTTTATAATCCCTAAGAATTATGTTTTCAGAATGTTACTTGCAACAACCAAATTGTTGGCTTATGTCTTTAGGCTATGCCAAGAAAATGAACCCCCTGAAAAAAAAGTAAAATACTTTATGTTTTTATTTGATTGTATTTTGGAAGATAAATTGAGAAAAATAGGAGTGAGTGGTGACAAGAAAGAAATAGAATGACTTTATTTGTTTTTCTCAATCCAGCATTCCTATCAAGAAGAAAATTCCAGAATCCACTTTCATAAAAAAAAATAATAATTAAAATTGATTTGTTTGTGATAATTTTCTTTTTATTCCTTTGTGTTTGGTTATGAGGAAAAACATTCACGAAAGAAAGATCTTTTTTTTTTATAAAATGAAGCCATTGCCCATTGGACTAGCATGTAAAAACAAATAAGAAAACTAGTACGGAACTATACCTTAGTGCAAACCATTATATGTTCAAAATTATTAAACAATTTTTTATTATAAATGATGGAATACATTTGATAGTGAATTAAGATTGTTATGAATTTCAGCTAAATTCTGCAACTTAGATCTACATCCACATTTTGTTCAAAATAAAATAAAATAGTCTTATTTCAGATTCCAAGTTGAAAATTCATGAGAGTAATCAACTGTGGATAACCATTTAATAAAGCATAGCAATTTAAACGAAGAGTAAATGGTGGTTGGTAATTAGATATTCATTTAAGATATTAAATAATAAATATTTGATAAATTTAGCGATATTATAAATTAATTAATTAAAATTACATAATTCAATATATGAGAAATTACTTCATTCAAGTACTCTATTGTAACGCAATATAAATCAGTTATATTTCAAATCAAATGAAATAAAATTCTATAACTAATCTTTTTATTCAAATAGATTAAAAATGTATATTTACAGTAAAAATTATATAGTGCATGAATAATACAAAATATTAGTTATTAAATTAATTTATTATCCATTATTAATAAATAAATAATTTTGTGACTAGCTAAGTATGAATATAAAAAAAATATAGTTGGATGTTGACAAAATAAAAGTGATATAAGATAAGGTAAAAAAAATAATGCATTTTGATAAGAAGTAAAATTATAAATCATAAATCACTAATATCTAACCGTTAAAAGTTAGTAGAAGTAACTTTTAATATTTTTATCCAAAATTCTAAAATTTATTTTTTATGTCATTTATTAAATAAAATAATAACACTCCAACCACTAAACACTATTTATGACATTGTCAAACACAACCTTTAAAGAAGGAATTATTACTAAGATATTTTTCATTTGAAATTATATGCAAAATTTGGAAAAAAAAAAGGTTTCTTAGGAATTAAAAACATCACAAAAAAAATGCATGCATTTGACTCTATCAATTTTTAAGTCGAATTACATAAATATAATAAAAATAAGAAAATACATCAAATATTATCTTAATTAATTATTATTATTATCGTTAATATTTTTATTAATATTCAAATTATTATTGTTTACCATCTAAGAACCTATATGATTGGATAAGATCATAAAAGTGTACAATCAATATTAAGATCATATCAAGATCTTACACAAAATGCTCAAGATAAAATCAAGATTGATCAGGAATAAAAAAATCATAAAATCTTAAAATCTAAATCGAGATCTTGACAAAATGAAGTAGAAAGGTGCCTAATTTTTGCAACCCAACTCAACAAAAGCAAGCCCGAGCATTCTGGAGCTTGTGAGCATGAAATTGTCACCTCATGGAGTCCATTTGAAGAAAAATAAAAGAAAAGCATATATGCTTTTGTGTTTTGATCTTCTTTGATGTGTTGTCTTGCATTCTAAGGTTTGATCTCCAATTACATTCTTCATACATTTATAAGGTTTGCTCTTTATGCCGAGTTTACCAACTAGATGTCTTTTTCGTAGTAGGATCTCTTTTAAGTTCAATATGGATCTTGAGAGTTTAGATCATCAACTCTATGAGTAGTAGTCTCTCTTAGAGTTGCTCTTCATATTGTTATCTTCTGATTTCAAATCTTTGTAGTTGCTTATGACATCTTCAAGATGGATCCGACCACCACCAACCTGTAAAACCAGGGTTTGCATCCCAGATGTCTGCAATACCAAGTCCCACTTTCATCTTATTAGCATAATAACCTCCTTGTGTTTCTAGTAGCAAGTATTGTCTCATGAATTGGCACGCACGAAGTCGACCCGGTGAACCTAATGACTTGAACTCAACCCGATCATGGATTGGGTCGGGTATGGGTTGAAATTTCGACTCGACCTAATTCGAAGTCCCTTTTTTTATTTAATTTCAACTTATATCTTATACAAAAAAATTTAAAAATATTTTAAATATTTAAATAGTTAGAAAATAATGATATGCTTTAAAAAAGTATTATGTAATATTTTTATATTAAATAATAAAAAGTAAGAAAAAGGGACACTTGATCCAAATTGGCCATATTAAATAATAAAAAAGAAAAAAATGACACCCGGCTCGATTGGGTTGGGTCCAACTCTTCAAAGAGAGGTAACCCAAATTGGGACGAGTTAGATCAAGCCTCCAAAGAGAGGTGACCCGACCTGAACAAAATTGGATGGGTCGGATTCGGGGTCAGGTCGGGTCGAACTCGGCCCGTGAACACCTCCACATTTGAAGATAAATAACAGAAAAGATGCAATACAAATATATAAGCCCATATAATCAAAATTGATAAGAAGGTTTCAACTTTCAAGCACCCACAAAGCTCCAAGAACACATAAGGGAGTCTGTAAATTGGCTCAGGGATGATGGTTCCCTTCATATCTTTCTTAATTTGTAAGCTATTTTCTTCCGTCTCCTGATAGTTTTATAATCCTTTGTGCCTTTTTGTTACATATTCATATTTGTTATATGCTAAAGTTATTACATGATGTCACATGCTAATGCTGTTATATGATATCACATGCTATATGTAATAATTTTGTTACATGTATGATGTTAAGGCTAAACTGTAAACCTCTGTACTACAGAGAATCAAGAACTCAAACAATATAGTATGTAAATTGGCTTCCAACACATACGGTGCTAACAATTATGCATACTATTTACAAATTGAAAGTCGACTCAACTAATTCAGTAAAATCGTCTTGTGTAACATACCTAACAGTGGAAGCTCTCAATAGAAATTTTCTACATTCACAAGGACTCGAACTCGAAGGAGTCGCTTAGCACTCCACCCCAACTTCCGGTGATCCCAATCTTCTTTATTTAAAGCTTTTTCTTTAATCCCGAGATGGCTTCTGTAACGCTGTGTCTTTATGTTATATATATCTTATGTTTGTTATGTGCTAAATATGTTACATGATATAAGGCATCACATGCTAATTCTATTATGTGATGTCACATTCCATATGCTAATTCTATTACATATATATTGTTAAGGCTAAATTATAAAGTATAAGGCCTTATGAATATTTATTTACATATTTTTAAATATGACGGCTTCATCTTTCTCTTATATTTTGTTATTTCTTCTTCTATCCTCTCCACTGTGTATCTTCAAATTGTTCTCTCTTTGACCAGTACTGCTGCTTCAGTCATTTGCTTTGTTATATCTTCTTTTGTAACATGCTCGAATTTGAGCTAATTATAAGTCTGGTTTTAGAACAAGGGCCTAATCTTATAGATGAAAGATTGAAATAGATTACAATTTGGGAATTCATTAAAGTAGGCACATGGCTGCTGAAAGTGATTGCTTAATCTTATAGTTTACTGCTATTAAATTGACAGTATAAACTACAAATCTTTCCCATCAGCTTATTAGATCAGGAACCCTATTCATTGTTCAAGAAAGTATCCTTTACCTTGAATGATCGTGTTCTGCCATAATATAATTGCCTGCTGATTAGATTGATATGAAGAAAAGGAGTCAATGAAATAAGTAGTTTCCATTTTCTCTCTTTTTTCTCCTTTGAGTGATAGATGGGTCAGAACTTCAGTAGATGAAGACGGAATCTAGGATTGTAAGCAGAATGTACAAGGAAAACGAAGTAAGAAATTGAGACAAGGAAGGAATATCTACAGCCTATTTAACTATCCTGAATCCTCTTGGCAGGGCAATGTGGAGAAGCAAACTTACTTTAAAACTTCAAAGACATCCCACAGTTTGAAAGATTGCTCTAAAATAATGTTGAAATTGTTCATAAATGAGTGTACACCCTAAAGACGTTTCACATAATTAAGTATAAAAAAGTACATTTTTTTATTGGCAGAAAATATCTTCACACATTAATTTCCAAAAGGAAATAGAATCGAATCCACTGTGGGAAAAATGCTCATTTTTGAGAAGTAAAGAGTCGAACAAAGAGGCAAATTACTTAAAGAAAAAAGTCAATCATAATATTAGATTCTCCTTACAATGAGGAACATTTCACAATGCAAGAAATAGCATATTACACTAGTAAATACACGATAAAGCTGTCTTGTACAGCCTATCAGAACAACTTTTCCTAAATTGTTGGCGGTTGAAAATATATTCACTCGCTACCAGCAATTTTTTTCTTCAAGTCTTCTATGTCATTGGCTAGTTCTTTTCTGCTTTCCTGTGAAATAATAGGCAGCTTTTCAACAAAAGAAATGTCCAATGAAGAATAACAAGTGATCCTTGGAAGTTAGATCATGTTATTATTTCCATCAATCATTACAAGACTCAAATTTTAACCATAGAATATCTCTGGCTGGAATTCCCTAAGCATATTCTAATGTCATTTCATCCCTATCTTGTCCACTGATGTTTGTTTCCAAACAAATTAAATATCTTGAATCTGAACAAGATCTATGATCAAATTATAAATATAATTTATATTCTAGGTCATTCTAGCGGTTGTCTTCTTTCCTATCAGAGTGTGGGTGATAGTAGAATTTCGCTTTTCAAATAGTTCCAAATCTAATATTTATCATATATTTATAGTGTACATGGCAACACCTCCTATTTAACTCCAATTTTAAATTTCCTAATTGAAACCTTAATATTTAATGACAGACCCATAAAAGAGAGAAACAGAAATGAAAAGCTACACTATTGAGAAGAAAATGATTGTTTAGATACACAATTCAAAATTCACATTTGGATAAGCAAACTACAAAACATCGATGGAATTCAATGATATTTCATAATTGAACAAAATGGTTCAAAAGTAGAGAACTGTGTCATGCTTCGAGCATGCATATGTGACCAAGTTAATCAATTATGGTTTACCTTGAATAGTAGGTAGCGGTATACAAACCATCCAGTGTATCCGAGTCCAACTAGTTCCAGAATTTTTGGAAGCTAATATAAGCAGAGAACAGTTGTGAGTAGATAAAAAAAACATATTTCTAAGGACTAAGGAGAATAAATTTTTGAAATGAATAAAGATCAACAATGCTTAGATTAAGATTTTTTTCCCTTGAGAATGATCTAATTCAAAAGTAAAAAAAAAAATATCTCCATGCGTAATTACCAGAGGAACTGAGTTAATGGCACCGACAACAATGGATGACAGCCACAGAGCAACAAGTGCACCGCCGCCATACAAGAGAACAGTGGATTTGTCCTCAAGAGAGTCCCACTGCAAACAGTGCCACATTAGCAAAACTAAGAAGGGCATGAATAAAGATGTTTCGCAAATACAAATAGGGATGGCGTACTTTCTGCTTCAAATCTGACAGAAGTTCATCAGAACTGGATGTCTCTTCGGAGGAGGATGATGCTCTCACTTGGATGGAAGAGAACCTGGGTAAATCTGTTAACAAAAGTTTGATAAATTGTTTAAGAAATCAAATCAGATGGAGACATGGCTATCTCAAATTTGAAAACACGTGAAGGTGTGAAATTTAATAGATAATGATAACAGTGAGCAATTTGCTTGATGTGCACTAGAAAATCACTACCCGATCTTTAGCGTCAATTAATTATCTTTTAACTGTAATAGCAGGCAAACTCCCACAGTTAGGGCCAAGAACCTTGGCTGCTAATTATCCAAGGCTAGTAGCAAGCTGATATCACCATACTCCAGCTTATCAATGCCACGCAAATAAACATTTTCTTTAGGGCATGTAAATACACTTTAGAAAGAACAAATTGATTGTTAAGATATTCTAAGAAAGTGCAAGAAGGACAATAGGTTCAGCAGAAGTTTTAATGGTGCCTCACAAGCAATAATGCTCAATATGTTATAGTTTTCTGGAGCCACTACAATGAAGTTCGTGTTTAGATGTTTCAAAATCTGGGTTGTGTCTACAGATTAACTTGCATGAAACATTCATATATTAACTTTTGGCATCATTGCTAAAGTTAATTTAACACATGAATGAATTAGTTCCTGCAATACAAACATCAAATAGGTACTCCTTTATAGGGTTTAAGTCCTCATCCTCGCTGAAAAAAAGGTAATGTTTTCTTCCCTTTCATCTTAAGATAATTTTTAGTCCATGTGTGTCCTCAGACTGAAATCTTAATCTTGGTCTAAATAATCCAGGAACCACTGAAGCCAGAGGGCAAGGTCGGTATGGAAGCTACGAAATCCAGTAAAACAATAGATTCCGTAATCCCATCATCTTCTAGGAATCAATGGACAATATATTTTTGTTAATTTTGAAAACCCAATCATCCTTAAGTTCTCAGAGGAGAAATTCCAAGTCAAACTCTAAGCTGTTGGGATCTTATAAGATTATCCGCAAAGGAGATATACTTGAATAGCTCATACATTGCAAATATTAAGCATGTATAAATTGCAAACTTCACAGTTTCAGCATCACGTGAACAAAATATTCGATTGCAACCGTAAATTGACGAGAAGCGCAGAAATGACGTGAAGCGAATCCAGACGGGCAGGAGCTTGCAATAGAATCCAGATTTCAAAGCACTCGGACATCAAATCTCTCTCTAGTTCTGATCACAAAATCCTTCAGATTCTAAGAAGATTCCTCTCATCTCTCGTGCATAGAAGCTGGAGACCCTTCCAAGATCGATTTTTTTTCTTCTCATAAGATCTGAGGACTAGGAAAAGGAGGTTACCGACGAATTGGCAGGAGGACAGCGGGGAGATGATGGCGGTCCGGCGAGACGGCTGTGGCGGGAGGAGTAGCAGAGGGGAGGCGCGAGGGGTCGCAGATGAGGTTAAACGAGCCCCACGGAGCACCGGCGCGGAGGAGGTGGCCGCCGCTGCGAACGCCGTGGCCGCCATTGGAGCAGTTCAGACGGCACCACAAAGGTCTTGTTGACTTCTTTTATCTCTCCCTTTTCTTCTTCCCCCTCTTTCGCTTCTGTGCTACCAACAGCTGTTCTTTTTCTCGTTTCCTCCTCATTCCTCAGGTTGGTACCCAAATTCTGAGGCTTCTGCGACGAGCACGTGACACGTGGCAGTATGACTTATTATGATTGGCTGGCTCCCTATCTAAACATCCACACCATGAGGTCTGGATTCAGTTTTGTTAAACATAAATAAAAATTGAATTATAAAACTAGTAGTCTCTGGTTTAACTATTATCGGATTAAATTTAGAAATTATTAAAGGCATCATTAAAAAAATTTTAACTATTTTAAATAGAAACAAATCTTACGCATTTCTATAGGGCCTGTAGAACTTAAGTTCTTATTGGTTGTACAAAATTAATCGATTAGGCAAAAAAAAAAATTAGATTTGGTGTTTAGATGAAAATATAACTATGGAGATTTAAAAAATAAATTTCATAGATAAATTTTACTAAATGGTTGGATAAAAAGTAAGAATTAGGAATATAATTTATTATTTTATGAGATATAAAATTATAGTAAATAAATATTATGTATTTAATATTTAAAATAATAATTACTAGAATATAAAAAAAATCATATGTAATTATTAATTTAAAATTTATAAAAAACATAAGTTGTGCCGTACTATATCTATATTAATTTTGATTAAATTTTTTATGTGTTATTAATATTATGATTTACGTAAATAATATCTTAAGATCAAAATATAATATAAATTAGATTATTTATATTTTTTCTAAAAATTTTAATTAATTAATAAATATAATATTGTACATAAGATTAAACATTAATTTATTTAATTAATATTATAACACCAAAAAAATAAAAGTTTACATAAATTTAGTTAATTTTATAATTTTATTATACTATAATACTAAGCAAAAAATTGTAAGAAATTAATAAAATATTTTATTTATTAGAAATATATAAATTTATTTTTAATAGTTTTCTAATAATATATTAATAAATATATATATTATTTAAACTAAATAATATTATATATACATGTATGTAAAAAATAACAAAAAATGTCACCTAGAATCGGACAAAGTTTTGGTACCACAACCTTTTTATTGATTGTGTTTGGATGCAAGAACTTGAGTTCTCAAAAATTAATTGATTAGATAAAAAATTTTAAGTTCGATGTTTTGAGAAAAAATATAATGATGGGAATTTAAAAAGTTGACTTTGATAGATAAATTTTAGTGCATGTTTGGATAAAAAGTAATAATTATAAATATAATTTATTATTTCATTAAGTATAAAATTATAGTAAATAAAAATATTATGTATTTTATTTATTTAAAATAATAATTACTAGCATATAAAAATATTATACGTAATTATTTATTAAAATTTATAAAAAAATACTTGTTTATTAGATCTAATAAATTTATTTTATAATAATATATTAATAAATAAATAACAATATATGTATATATAAAAATTAATATATATGTATTAATAGATATATATGGATAATATTAATTAAAATATTTTACTATACTATAATACTAATTATATATATAACATATAATATATAACACAATATATTATTAAATAGGATTAGTAAAAAAAGGTCAGTTCTTGCCACAAGCAAGAACTCTTTTTTTGAAATTTTTGGTCACGTGTCTGTTTGACTAAAACTTTTGTTCTGATCGAATTTTTTGTCTGTCGTTTGTTTGGCAAAATTTGGACGAATTCTTGTCCAAGTTCTGCATTCAAACACAACTATAGTGTTTGATAGAACTTGGGCAAGTAGTGATTCAATGGGTGCCAAACAAAAATTTTATTGGGTCCTACTAGAATTTTGATGTGGAGAATTATGGTCTATATTTTCACTATTATTCCATATGCACTTATGACATGATTATTCCTTCGCATAAACACATGCATGACGCCAATTTAATACATTTCAAACATTCTCCACGTCCATGTTTATTCACGTATCACTTTTATTTCTTTTTGCTAGCTTGAAAACTCATTTGGGTAAATGTCCTTTGCAGGAAGTTGACGAGCTTCAGGAGACGAGGTAGAGCAGTCGATACACCACACACTATTCTCTGCACGAATGCATGAAGAACTGCTTCTAGGAGATAGAAAAAGCCAAAGAAACCAACAACAAACATCCTTCACAAATAGGACCAGCCAGCTTCCTTACAGCTACTCTCCTGATGCAAGGAAGCTTCCTGGACGGGGGGACCACCGAAAAGCTACGGATGACATAATGCAGGCGGCAGGGAGCAGACAGAGAGAAAAGAGAGGAGTAGAGAAGAGGAGTACAAAAGGAGAGGAGAAGACAAAGGAAAAGGAGGAGGCGATTCTGAGGAGGGTAATCGAGGATCGAGAGAGAAATTGAGTGTAACGACCTTGATTTTTTTTAGGATTTAATAAATAGATATTTTATTATTTTATTTTGAAAAATATTGTTATTAATATTACTATATTTAATAATTCCGAAAATAAAATAAAATTGAGAGGAGTTTGATTAGGGATAGGATTATTCAATTAATTTCATAATTTATCTAATTAAATATTAGAATAAATAGGGAGTGGTTAAAAGGATAAATTAGAGGATTTAATTTGATTGAGATTAGATAATATGGTTAGAGAATAATTAAAAATCTGTCAACACTATAAATAAGAATAGGGGGTACGAACGTTTTGGCTTCGTCTGCGTGATTTTCGGCTTCATCTTCGGCGACGTCAGAAAATAAGGCGCGCAGGTACGTAGGGGGGATTCTGCTTGGTTTTTATTGTGTCGTGATGTTTTATGATGCAATTTAGTTTTAAATTAGATTCATTACGGCTGTAATTTTTTTTTGTCGTAATTGGTTGTTCGACACGTGATGTTCCCGGCCGAAAAGAGGGAAGAGTTTTACGGTAGTAAAGGAGGTAGAACGAGAAAGAAAATTTACGGCCGAAAGATGAAAAAAAAATGGTTACGGCCGAAGAGTTAGGGTTTTCGGCCGTAATGGAATAGAGAGGTAGAGAATTTCGGCCGTAATGAAATAAGAGGTAGAGAGAGAGAATAGTAGAGTTTTACGACCGAGAAAAGGGTGGAGAGAGAATTAGAAAAAAAATGGTGTTACGGCCGAAGAGTTAGGATTTTCGGCCGTAATAGAATAGAGAGAGAAAGATGAAAAAAGGGGTGTTTACGGCCGAAGAGTGAGGGTTTTTCGGCCGTAATGGATTAGGGGAAGAGAATTTACGGCCGTAAAAATCAGAGAAGATGGAGAGAGAAAAAAATATAGAGAGAGATTTATAAAAAAAGGGAAATTGATGTTACGACCGTAATGAACATGGAGTACTCACCGAGAGTTATTATTTATTTTTGAGTAAATTTTAATTACTGATTATTATTATTATTATTAATTAATTTGATGTATTAATGATATTGTTGGTGATTGATCTGTTTATATTATGATGAACTTTGATTTTGATTGTATTGTTGACCTACTTAGTTTTGAGTTCAGAATTTATCTAATCAAATTGATAATTTATTTAAAGATAGACATTTTAGGTAAACAAGATAAAAGCCGAAAGCTACTGGGCCCATGTTCACTGATTGCCACTAAGCCGGGACCAATTGAATTGAATGGGGCAGATAGTGTAAAAGCTATGGCTGTCCTGTGTATGGCCACTCGTCCCCCACCATACACGAACCCATTGAATCGTATCGAGCTTGCCGTGGCACTGATCCCCCACTGGCCTGCATGAAAGTGGCATGGTGTCCCTTAATTGACTGAGCGCTCCTCATTGAATTGGATAACTCCGAACATTGAAAATCGAATCGAATTGAATTGAATTGAAATTGGAATCGAAGTGAATGGAATTAAATCATGGTCATTTGGATATATTGGCATGGAGTTGGCAATTATTATTGCCCTATTGAATGAAATTTTTATTGGCCAATGACCATTGATTATTGAATTGGAACTTGTTAATTGAATATTGATCTATTAATCAGGCAATTGATAATTATTAATTGGAACAATTGTTATTGATTTACATTGGTCTGTTGACCATAGCCTGATATATTGTTCATATTGATAAATTGTTAATTGATTATTGTATTGACTGCTCAATCGACTCATTATTAATTTTATCTTATTTTCGATTGAGCATATTGATTGTCTTTTAGATCCTACGTACTGAGTATTTTTATACTCATGGATATTTTTCTGTACTTGGATCCGTGCAGGTGAGAGAACTATAGATGATGGTCCTGCAGGTGGCTACGCTCAGTGACAGACAGATGTTGCACATGGCATTAGAACTAGTGATTTAGTTTTATTATTTCCGCACTCATTAGAATTGTAAACTCATGTATGTTTTAGCATTTCGATTATTATGGATTATTAGTTATTATTTTTGAAAAGTCTTCCGCATTTATGTTTTATATTCCGCACTTTATAGATTTTATTCCATAAAAATATTTTATAGAAAATTGAGTAGCGCCTCTGGAATGACTCTGAGCACGTGAAAGTCACGTGGGTCTCGGGGCATTACACTGAGAGTGGTAAAGAACAATACCTATGGTGATTTGTGGGGAAATGTGTGTTCTCCCATGAACTGTAACTAAGCTGAGGTCGGGAGGTGCCTTATGTGTTTTAGATTTATGTTCTTTAGTCGCATTTTCATCTGATTGTTTTTCGTAATATGAATCGAATGTTGAGCTTGCTTACGATTTTAATAATGTCTGTCTGATCCATGTTTCATTGTATAACTCTTTATTTTTCGGATCTGTATTTGGATTTGAGCTCGTGAATTGTCTTCACCTTTCACTCCCAATCATAGGGATGTTAAAGGCTCTACGCGATCGAACGTAGAGAAATCAAGTTTTTGTGAAGACAATTCCCTATTTTCCTTGCAACTGTAAGTTAGGGGGAGTTCTTGAATCATTGTTGTCTTGCACCCCTGACCATAGAGACATTAAAGGCTCTATGCGACCGAATGTAGATAAATCAAGCTTTGGCATGCAATGGTTCGTAGTTCTGATTTTTGCAGAGTTGGCAATGACGGTTCTTCATAGTTTAGTTTAGACGTCATTCATTTTCTGATCTGCGACCTGAGAAGGTTGTGCGTATTTTGAGTTTCTAACAATAAATGATCGCATTGAGTTGGGGATTCGGATCATCCTAAACGGATTCAAAGAGTGTTCATTTTTTGTCACTGCTATCTTCGATTTCTTCTGATTTTGAAAGTTCTAACCAAGAGGGAAAATTCTCTTATCCTCATTTGTAATCGAAAACTCGAATAGGGCGAAAAACAAATGAGTTACTTCTAAAGAACTTTCAATAATCCTAAACCGTATTTTCTGAATTGATATTTTCTTTCCCCTTAAATCTCTAAACAGTTTCAGTGATACACTAGTCCCTTGCATTCAGCCTAGGAGAGTCGTCCGTATTCCACTAAGGCAAGATGAGCCGACCGTAGCCGCTCGCCTTAAGTGTATTTCTCTTGAATGCTCTATACTCAGGAAACACGAGACCTTAACTCAAATACAAAAGTAAAAAAAACTCAATCTGTATCTTGGGACATCGTACGTGAGAGAGATGATTGCACCCATCTTATGAACCCCTTTCACATGTGCAACATAGGCTTTCTACCAACACGAGAGTGTGGTAGTGGAGTTGAATGTCTTCCCCATCAGGATTGACCAAATACACACGTGAAGGGGCATTCGGTCGTTTTACCCATATCACTATGAACTAAAGAAATTTAAGTCCTGTAATAGAAGTACCTCCCATAAGTCCTCAACATGTGTTTCTAATTGATTGTCCTACACTTTTCTAGGATTAACCATAGTCTCCGGTCTCCGTACCATTTCTTTCTACGATCCCAAAAACAACAAAAATAATTAACTTCTTTTATCATATATCACTACCTTTTCTTTCTCTTATTTTCAGCATTGCTTTTGCTCACTGAGTTTTATTCCAAAGAGTCTTTTCGAGAATTTCGCAAACATCGTTCCCTATGGATCGAACCTCAAACACTACAACGATGCACCTTACGCTTGCAGATTGCATTTCGATGGTGTAGAGAAATTATAAATTTCAAAACTTCATTCGACATATTTTTCTGTGTTTAAGAGTAACACGATAGAGTAGGGATAGACTTGTGTCTTAGAGGCTCATGCCTCCTTTTACATGATATTCTCTATACACACTTTATGCCAGTCAAACTCCAAAGCTTTCGTAAAAAAAGTTCTTGCCCAATGCAAGAACTTATGAAGTTCTCGTCTTTGACGCCGAACTTCCTCATAACCCGCATCGTGTCAACTTCCAAATTTCTCCTTGTTTGCAATTCTCATCCAAACATCGACCAGTGATAAAATCATCTCATCAAAACTTAACAAGAATTTGGCAGAACTTTAGTTCCACAATCCAAACAAAGCTTGAGAGTTTAATGGGTGTCCTACCCATTCAAATGGGTAGTACCATCCTACCGACCCTAACAGCTATATATCTGATCCATGATCGACGGATGATAAAACATGCAAGGTTCAAACAATGATAGAAAAAAAATGATGGGTCGATCAAGATCTGATGATTGCTATTTTGCCCTAGGCGACGTGCATCACGTTCGGCGGCTTGAATTGTGCAGTGGTTGCAGCTGCGAGATCCTCCTTCGGGTCGCCAGGCACACCCGAAGTTGATGACAACGATGGTGGTGAGGCGAATAACAACGAGATGAACAATGACAGATGCAACAATAGTGAGTAGCGATCAACGATAATTCTTTTTGAATGGGAGCTGTTGCGAGTTCCAACAATAGGCAGCGAGCAGAGCAGTAGCGTCCAGGGCCATCACTGGCAGAGGAGAAGAAGCCTGCAAAGGAGGAGAATCCACCAAATATCGAAGAGGAGCCGAAGCATTGGAGTTGGTGAATACTTCAGGGCCCCTTGTTTCTCACACCGGGTTCGCCACGTGAGCTTAGGAGAATCTGAGTATTACCCAATTAACAATATTGCTGGCGTACGAACGAAAGGGGGGTTCGGGGTTTGGGCTTTTGTTTAGCCGGCCCGTGTGGTTCGGATTAGGTTTTTTCTCTGTTTGTTTGGGTTTTAAACCCGGTTTGGAGAGGCTATTAATAGCCTAATTTTCTGGTGTAATCCGTATGGCGATTGTAAACCTAAACATATAGTGGAACCTCTTTGCAGGACGTAGCCCTCATCTCAAGGGTGAACCTGGGTAAATTTGTGTGTCTCCTCTATTTTTCTGCAATCTCTCTGCGATCATCTCTCCTTGTTCTCGAATTTTCCCATCAATTGGTATTAGAGCACAGGTTGTTCGGGGAATTAGGGCTTATTCGAGATGTCAAGAGGATCGCGGATTGAGATAAAAAAATTTGATGGAACGCGATTTGATCTCTGGAAGATGAAGATGGAGGATCTTCTCTGTGATCGAGATCTTTGGACGGCAATCGAGAATGAGAGGCCAGGCAAAGAAGCGGCGACGGCTGCAGATGCGGCGAAGGCTTCAGATACGGCTTCCTCCAGTCAGGCAGATCCAAAGGCGATCGAAGAGTGGGATCGGATTGATAGAAAGGCGAAGGGTTTGATTCGGCTTTGTCTCGCGGATTCAATTCTTACGAATGTGATGAGCGAACCTACAGCCAGAGATCTGTAGAGGAAGTTGGAATCCCTATATCAAAGTAAGTCGTTGGTTAACAAGTTATTTTTTAGGAAGAAATTGTACAATCTTCGAATGCAGGAGGGTGACTCGTTTTCTACTCATCTTTATAACTTTAACACGGTGATCAGTCAATTTGTATCAATCGGTGTTAAGTTTCAAGATGATGATAAGGCAATAACATTGCTCTATTCGCTGCCGAATTCATGGGACAATCTGATTGTCGTGATTGGTGACGGGGATAAAGAACTTTCGTATGAAAATATATGTGTTGTCTTATTATCAGAGGAAATACGGAGAAAGGGATCGGCAAGTTCTGATAAAGAGGCGTTGGCGGCCAGAGGAAGGCAACCAGAAAGGAATCAAAATCAGAGAGGGAGATCCAAATCTCGTGGGCGTTTGAAGAGTAAGGATAAGAATGTGCAATGCTGGAGATGTCAAGAGTGAGGCCATCTGAAGCGAGATTGCAAAAACAAGCCAGTTCATAAGAAAGAAGCTGAGTCAACCTCGGACAAAAAGGAGGCTGAGGCAGGAGATATATATGTGGCTTCTGCATGTATGGTACAGTCAGATAAGGATGTCTGGCTCATCGATACTGGTGCTTCATACTACATGACACCTCATAGACACTAATTTTGTGAATATGAGGAGTATAATGGTGGGGATGTCATGCTCGGAGATGACACTACGGTTCAGATTATTGGACGTGGCAGGATGAAGCTGAGGATGAATGATGGCATGGTGAAGACTCTACCAAATGTGATGCATATACCACTTATGAGCAGGAGTTTATTATCTGTTGGTACAATGGCAGATTCGGGTGTTATATTCAGTTGCGACAAGGATTCGTGCAAGATGGTCAGAGGGTCTATTGTGATTGCGCGAGGGGTTCGCTATGGCACATTGTACAAGTTGCTCGGAGAGACTATATCTGTGGGCTGCGGATTTATTTCTGAAGAGACCAAAGAAGATGAAGACAGCACATCTATGCTGTGGCATTAGAGATTAGGTCATATCAGTGAGAAAGGACTTTCTACCATAGCATCAAGTCAGATGGTAGAAGGAGTTTCGGATTGTTCTGTGGGCTTCGAGTTCTGTGAACATTGCCTCCATGGAAAACAGAACCGAGTCAGTTTTTAACACACAGGTTCAAGAGCAACGAAGATTCTCGAACTGATCCATAGTGATATTTTTGGACCAACTCCGACTCCATCTATTGGAGGGTCCAGGTACTATGTTTCTTTTATAGATGATTTTTCGAGATACAGTTGAATTTATTTTATCAAGAATAAATCAGATGTATTCGATAAGTTTCGAGAATTTAAAGTTTTGGTAGAAAACCAATTGAGCTGCAAGATCAAGGTCCTTCGTACAGATAATGGAAGTGAATTTTATTCAGATAAGTTTGAGCATTTCTGCGTGGACAATGGTATTGCAAGGCAGAAGACAACTCCATATACACCTGAGCAGAATGGAGTAGCTGAAAGGTTAAATCGATCACTCATAAAGAAGGCCAGATGTATGCTGAGTTGGGCTGAATTGGGGTAAGAATTCTGGGCAGAAGCTGTAGCTACAGCAAACTACCTGAAGAACCGTTCACCGACCTCATCAGTGAAGGATCAGACGCCTTATGAGACAATGTTTGGGAAGAAGCCAAATTTGTCTCATGTTCGAGTGTTCGGATGTGACGCATATGTTCATATACCCAAGGAAAAGCGGGGTAAGCTTGATAGTAAATCTGAAAAGAACATATTTGTCGAATACAAGGAAGGGGTCAAGGGCTACAAACTGTGGAATCCAAAGTCAAGGACTATTGTTTACAGCAGGGATGTTGTTTTTCGTGAATCACGTTCCCAAGTTGAAGTTCAAAAAAGTGATGAACCTAAGAAAGTGATAGTGCTTGAAGAAGATTCTGATTCTGAAACTTCAGAGGTGGATGCACAAGATACTTCAGTTGAGTCTGTTACAGAACCGGATCAAGAGGACTCGGTTAATGAAGTTGAAGATGCAGATTCAGATGAAGACCCAGATATTGGTACTACCATATCAGTTCTCAGGAGATCGACACGAGAAAGAAGAGCACCTTTGAGATACTCTCTTAGTGCTCTGAGTTCGTTTCATGCTTTGAGCATCATCGGAGAAGAACCTAGTTCTCTAAAAGATGCAAGGTCTATGGATGATGCAAATCAGTGGGAGCTTGATATGACAGATGAGATGCAGTCACTGGATAAGAATGAAACATGGAGCTTGTGTAAATTGCCTAAGGATAGAAAGGCATTTGGTTGCAAATGGGTGTTCAAGAGAAAGCTGAAACCGGATGGGTCTGTAGAGAAGTACAAGGCGAGGCTGGTAGCTAAAGGGTACTCTCAGGTTGAGGGAGTCGACTATGATGAGATTTTTTCTCCCGTGACGAAAATGACTTCAATCAGATTTGTTCTATCTCTGACAGCAGCATATAATTTTGAGGTAGAGCAGATGGATGTGAAGACGGCATTCCTTCATGGGGACTTGGAGGAAGAGATATATATGAGACAACCAGAAGGCTTTGAGGTTCAAGGTAAAGAGAAGCTGGTGTGCAAATTGAAGAAATCTCTGTATGGATTGAAGCAGTCGCCAAGAATGTGGTACCAGAAGTTTGATACCTACATGCTCGAACTCAAGTTTGTACGTTCAGATTCAGATCATTGTGTTTATGTTAAGAGAGTTGGAGATCAGTTTATCATTCTTACACTGTATGTGGATGACATGTTGCTGATTGGAAATAGTATGAAGATGGTGAATTCAGTGAAGAGTTTGTTGGCCAAAAAGTTTGAGATGAAAGACTTGGGGCCAGCGAATTTTATTTTGGGTATGCAGATTAGAAAGGATCGTCAGAAGCGAAAGTTGTGGCTAGGACAAGAGAAGTACATAAAAGAAGTGTTGAAGAAATTTAACATGTCGGACTGCAAGCCAGTGGGTACTCCTATGTCTCTAGGAACCAAACTTTCTGCAGAGCAATGCCCGAAGACGGATGAAGAAGCCGAAGAGATGGACCGTGTGCCATATGCAAGTGCAGTGGGCAGCTTGATGTACGCCATGGTGTGCACGCATCCAGATATAGCCCAAGCAGTGGGAGTCTTGAGTCGATATATGTCTAACCCAGGCAAGGAACATTGAAATGCTATCAAGAGAGTTTTCAGGTACCTTCGTGGAACTTCAGATTTTTCGTTGTGTTTTGAAGGTACAAGGAAAGGAAAGATGCTTGATATTGTGGGCCATGTAGATGCTGATTGGGGTGGAGACATTGATAGTAGACGGTCCACTAGCGGATATGTTTTTACATTATTTGGGGCTGCACTAAGTTGGATGAGCAAGAGACAAAGTATGGTAGCACTTTCTTCTACAGAAGCAGAATATATGGCTCTTACTCATGCGCAAAAGAGGTCATATGGCTATGACGGTTGTGCTTGGAGCTCGGATTTGAGCAAGGTGCTATAGAGGTGAGATGTGATAATCAAGGTGCTATTCAGTTAGCTAAGAATCTCGCATTTCACTCACGCACAAAGTATATTGACATCCAATACCATTTTATTCGGGAAAATGTGGAAAAGAAAGAGGTTCAGCTTGAAAAGGTTGATACAACAGATAATAGTTCTGATTTTTTGACTAAAGCAGATACAGGTGTAAAGTTTGAGTAGTGCTCTACTGCTGTCGGATTGAAGAAGAATATTGCTGGCAAGGCTCTAATTGGTGTGAAGTATCCACCAAGTGGGAGAATGTTGGAGTTGGTGAATACTTCAGGGCCCCTTGTTTCTCACACTGGGTTCGCCCACGTGAGCTTAGGGAAATCTGAGTATTACCCAATTAACAATATTGCTGGCGTACGAACGAAAGGGGGGGTTCGGGTTTTGGACTTTTGTTTAGCCGGCCCGTGTGGTTCGGATTAGATTTTTTCTCTGTTTGTTTGGGTTTTAAACTCGGTTTGGAGAGGCTATTAATAGCCTAATTTTCTGGTGTAATCCGTGTGACGACTGTAAACCTAAACATATAGTGGAACCTCTTTGTAGGACGTAGCCCTCATCTCAAGGGTGAACCTAGGTAAATTCGTGTGTCTCCTCTATTTTTCTGCAATCTCTCTGCGATCTTCTCTCTTTGTTCTCTAATTTTCCCATCACAAAGGTCGACTCAAAAGAGCCAAGAAGTTGATTGAGATTGAAGCGTCTGAAAAGGAAGAAGCTTTGCCTAAGAAACTGGTCAAGGAACTTGCTGCGCCTAGTAAGGAGGAGGACAAACCTGCCGCGGCTGGCAATGATGATGCCAAGGCCATCAAAGTCATCGAGGAAACTGTTATCTCTGTCACCGCGGCTGTCGAGGAGGAATCAACGTTGAAGGAGCCGACAGTCGAGAAGCCCGATGTCGTGCAGTCACCAAAGGAGGTGTTCATCAGGGTTGTGCAACTCCTAGGTGACTTGAGAAGTGACACACTTCTCAAGTTCTTCCTGCTCATGATTTCAAGGTGTATGAGGCCATGGCCGTGCTTAAGAATGTCATTCTCTGGCATAAGCAGTTCGACATGGATGTGCTGCTCGAGGACCTTGGAGCTGGAGAAAGCGGTGTTCATGAACGACATTGACAGAGAGGGTCACCCCGTATATTATAATAATTTATTGGCCTCTTCTAGAACAATGAGCTCTATGAGAAGACCTTCACAGACGAAGAGCAACAACAATGGCATGGGCAAGGGCATGGGCAACTAGCAACAACAATGGCGGCAACGACACTGACAAGGGTAGGGGCAACAACGACAAAACTGGATGCCCAACGAACTAGCAGCATGCAGCGAATCGGTTGCCCATTGAATAACGCTGGATGTCTCAATGGTCCGATCAGATCTAAATAATAAATTTGAAATAATTTTTTGCAAAAGAATCATTTTATTTCCAAAAAACCATCAAATTAATGTCATATATATATATATATAAACTGAATTAGATTTTTTTATAAAACTTGTGAACATGAATACATTGTTTTTAATGATAATAACATGCAAATTTTAATCTAATGATCCTCAGTGTAAGATTTAAGTTGCATAATCTACAAAACAAACTGCAAGAGGTCAATAAATCTTAGCTCGCTCATTTAGAATGTGCAATTTTTGTCATTACAGTTTACTGGCATCATTATGTTTATAGGTTTCTTGATATTTAATTATTAAAGAGAAGAATAATAATAATATAGTATGATTAATTCTTCTTAATGATATATTAAAATTGGTATCGATAATAAATAAAAATATTGCAATTAAATGATTTCAAATATGAGCTACATATTTCATTCCCAGCAATTAACATTTATTTCCCTAGAAATTAGTAAAGATCTTACTAAGAACCAAAAGAACTTAGATCATTATTAAAATAAATTATTATTTTGTAAATTATGGATAATGTAACATTATAATATTTAATATAGGATTTAATGGATATACTCCCTATTCAATTAGGGAGCATGATGCTGCCTACATCCAACAATGTCGGATCAAATTTCGACGATAGATGTACCATGGCAACGATTTAACTCTGTTTCATTCCAACCTAATTTTGGGTTCAAGCGGGAACCCTCTCTCTCCTCACATGATTCATCTCTCACAATCCTACGCTGGCTATAACCCTCCGCCTCATCAACGACACCTCGTTGGTCCACCTCATCGGACCACCTCGCCCGACAGCCATGACCTCGTCCTTTTTGTTCCCAACTCACCTATGGCAACAACCTCGTCCTCCTCGCGCGCTCCCGAACACGTCGATGCCCTCGATCTTGTCTCCTGCCCACAGTTGTCAGCGGTCATGACCTCGTCCTCCTCACTCCCTAACACAAATGCGCTTGTGATCTCTTCTTCCTCCCTCCCAAACTCGTCGGCGCCCAACATCAATGACCTCCTATCCGAGATCTGGCCTCCGACCCACAATCGTCAGCACTTGGGATCTCGTCCTCCTCCTGAAGTCATCGATGAGGTGGTCTGGCGAGTTACCGCCTCTCCTCTCCTCTTCCCGAACTCGTGCCGACGAGTTCAAGAGGAAGAGTGGAGATCCCAAGGGACGGCGAGGCAACAAGAGAGGTCACGTGTGCCAGTGAATTCGAGAGGACGAGGAGGTCGCATGCGGCAGCTCTTCCGGAAGCAAGGAGGATGACGGCCAACGAGCGAGATGGTCCAGTGAAATTGTGAGTGGTGATGAGACAGGAAGCAAGGTCGCAAGCGCCAACAAATTCGGGAGGTCGACAAGGTCACGTGCGGCGGCTCAAATGAGGAGGACAACACTCGACGAGCGAGGTGATCCGACGAGCGGCCCGACGAAAGGAGGAGAGTGTCGCTAGAGCACAATTCTAATGTCGTGTCAGGAGAGAGAGAAAATCATGCCATAAAATGTATACCCACTTGAACCTAGACAGTCACTAATCTGGCATTAAACCAAAATTATTGCATCCTAAACCATGACTGAATCGCGTCTTTTGATTGATCTGCCGTCCAAATCGATTCGGACGAGGCACAAGATAGGCAGCGACGTGCTCTCTAATTGAGTAGGGAGCATAATCTTTAAATCCTTTTATATATAATAGAAATATAAAATCATAGTTAAAAGTATTGAAGAAAAAACGTGATTTCAGATAATTGAGAAGATGAATTGATGTAATATTATTATTTATAAGATATAAAATGTAACGCTCCGAGACCCACATAAATTTCACGTGCTCAGGGTCGTTTCAGAGATGCTACACAATTTTATATAAATTAATTTTACGGAAAACAAATTCTATAAAATGCGGAAAATATAAAATCATCTAAATATCCATAATGTCAAGGAGTTGAAAATGTCCATGACTCCACAATACTAAATATGCGAAAAAAATATTAACTCATCAATAATCTAGTAGGACATAATCCTACACTATGTGCAACATCACTGTCACTAAGACTGATCACCTACATCATCATCCTCTATCATCATCTCATCGGCATAAATTCAGATGCAGAGGAAAAACTCATGAGTATAAAAATACTCAGTACGTAGGGTCTAAGCATAACAATAAACAATAATCAATAGTGCTCAATAAATCAAATAATAATATAGAACAATAAACAATATAGCACTGAATGAATCAATAGGATAGAAACTAAATAATCACTAGATCAATAAATCAATATAGTCATGAGTTAGTGTAGAGGATTAGCAAAGTGGTCAAAAGACCAATCAATACCAATTAATGATTTGTAATAATCAACTATGCCTGATCACTATGACACCATCAAATTTAGCAATTCCAATTCGATTTCAATATCAATGTAACGATTTTCATTCCACAATGGATGGAGGCAATGACAGTTAACGTTAGTATCTGAATGACCATGATTCAATTCAATTTTCATTCAATTCGATTTAATTCAATTTAATTTTTGGAGTTATCTGATTCAATAGGGAGCGCTTAGTGGGGATCAAGTCATGGAAAGCTGCCCTCCAATAATAGTGCTAAAAATAATTCGTAATAACGGAGATCATGACCATCCTAGGACGGCCATAGCTTCCCTAAAGGAGGTACACTATTTGCCCCATACAATATCAATATCAATAATAATATGGCCCAGGAAACTTAGAGACAATTGGAGAACATGGAGACCCAACAGTTTTCATCTTTTATTTTTTTACCTTAAAGACATATATTTAACAATTCAATTTAGGTTCAACAAGAACCCAATCAGGGGCTGGATCAAGACTATGATTAATTGTCACAAGGAACAATAATATCAATAATCTCAAAGTCAGATCTGAAGAGTATGATGGAGTCAAATCTGTTAACAATATGAGCATGAATGATTATGAACAATTAGACATAATAACTATTCAATTATTTATAACAAAATACTTAAAAATAGTTTTCGGTCCTCAGAACCTGGCCCGCGTCGGGTAGAACTCCGGCCATGTTCAGTGACAACCAAAATCCGCTCGGCTAGGGTAAACCCAGACCGGTGTATGGTGAATCCAGGCCGAGTCGATCGGTTCACCTCCTAATCCAATTCGCACCATGCCCGAGCCGAGCCGAAGCTTGATCCTTAGCCCGGCCAATAGGAACTCGGGCCGGGTTTGTCAACCCGATCCGATTCCGAGCACAACTCAATTCGAATTCTATGAAATTCAGGCCGGGCACAGCAGAACCCGAGCTGGGTTCTGTCGCCGACGGAGAAACATATTCCGACGTGACTTTCTGAACACATAACTATGCCATACAAGTATACGATGTCCAATTTATGCATATATTATAAATTATCGGTGCAAAGGAGAAAAGAATATAGTTTCATATCGGGGAAAACTGACGACATAGGGATTCTCCCACATACCTAAAGTTGTTTGAAAAACTAATTGTAATCCCTTCTCTGGAAAACTTCAAAAACGTCGATCTTTGACTAATGATTTCTCTCTGTCCACGTCCCGAAACTCATGGTCACCATCTGGATGTTCTTCTCCTATATGCCGGCTTCGAAACCAACCGCTACGTGCTCTCTAGGATGCCTCGATTCACGTACAAACGAGAGGAAAAGAGAGGCTCGTGGGACATAATTCTGTTTGACTGAAAGGGTATTTCCAGCCACGTTTTAATGTCTATTTATAGATCTAGGCTTGAATTTTCACTTTTATTAAACATTGGACTTTTTTATAATCAATCTTAACCATCCACCAATAATTTATCACTTCATAATTTCTAAGATTTAATTAAATCCGAAATTACTTAAAAATCCCATAATTTTCTCAATCACAATTCCAACTCTTTTCAAACTCCATCTTATCCTTCCACTTATCCCATAATTTCTATCAATTTCATAATTAAATAATTACAAAAAATTAGATAATAATTTTTCAAATGTTATAAATGAATAAAATTTATTTAATGAAAATTGGGATCGTTACATAAAATGTTCAAAATTTGAATGAATTTGTCAAAATATATTCACCAACCGGAAATAATAGACATAACATACTATTTCGATTATGACAAAATTATTAGAGAAGATAAATTATAGATAATTCATTTATAGGTTAATATGATTCTTATGAAATCGGGAAAATAAAATAAAATAATTAATAAATTACTTCAAGTACCAAATATATTATTATTTTATTAATTTTAAAGGTTGGGAAGTCACGTTTATGGAATGGTCACTAACGTACGGGAAAGGTAAATAAAACTTGCTCACGTCACCATCTGCCACTAATTAAATTGGTTTAGGGAGTTACGAAAGCTTGAGATTGGGCGAGAGTGCCCTTCTATTGTCTTTTAAGAATGCATTTGAAATATTTTGGTTGGAAAAAAAAAACAAAAGCATTACTTCAATTTTTAGATTATCCCACAATAATGTCATCAACATTTTCGACCTTTTTTTCCGGTAAGACCTTTTCGACTTTTAGATTGCGATTGTTTCTCGTAGATAATGGATATATGGAGGTGTAAACCAAAAAGAATTTACATATGTAGATTCATGGTTGGATCAATATTTAATGGTAGATATTCATTTAAATTATTTAATGATGTCATCATGACATCAAATGATTAAAATTATTTTAACTTTCTATATTAAGATCCACATTTCAATTCAACGATTAGACTACACATGTAAATTCTTTGTGAGTTTACACATGCATTTCTTTCTTTCAAGTATATTGAAACAATAAAAAAAGTATATTGAAACCAGCTTAAGTGAAAGATTTTTGTTGGTGAGGATACATGACGGTGATGGCAGCGGGGGTCAAGGGCAATGAGATCATTTTTGTACCCTAAAATGGCGGCGATGACGACGGGCGATGATGACAGAGGCAAGCGAGGTCGAGGCCAACTAACAAGGTTAAGGGTGGCTTATGAGGTCGGTGACGATGGCGGCGAATGAGGTCCAAAGTTGATGATCTCGACGACGGGCAAGTTCAACGATGATGAGCAAGGTCAACATTTGAGGGTGACGACAATGGCCATTTTTGTGCCCTAGGTTGTTGGGGCGACGACGAAGAGGGCAACGACGATGGAGGCAACCGAGGTCGAGTGGTGAGCGAGGTCGTCGCCAGCGGCGAGGTTGGAGATGGCGATAGTGGGCGAGGTTGACGGTTGAGGGTGGCGCTCAACTTTTGCATTACTCGGTTGAAGTTCGTGAAGAATGGTGACTAGTCCGCGGCGTAGAGCTGCACAATCGAACGTGTTGCCGTTTACATCAGGCAACGAGCAAGGGCGATGAAAATGGCAGCGAGCGAGGTCGAGTGCAGTGGGCGAGGTCGAGTGCGGCGACGTCCATTCATGGGGGACGGGGAGGGTGGGGTTGAGGGCAAGTGAACCGCCCGTTGAATCACGCTTAAGAGGATTTTCTAGGTGTGGGTCGTTGATCTCCCATCCGATGTCGTCTAACATAGATAAGAGCATCCACCCCATTAAAATGAGATGGACACCCATTAAATCCTTCAAAAACACCCACATGTGACATGGAATGCAGGAGCAAAATGTATCAAAAAGTATGACATGTTCCTTCAAGATGTCATACTTTGAAAAAAAAAATGAATCTAGAATTTTGAACTATGGAGTAAATTTAAATGCCAATTGAAGCCATTGCGGAATGCAGAACTGGACAACTCTGATGGGTTCATCTCAAGCTGACCCCTAATTGGGAGAAAGTGTGTGGATGTGGACAGTAATAAGAGAAAGGTTTCTTTAAACTGATGGCTATCTTCCACTTTAGGTACTCGTCATTGATTGGTTCAATTTGAACTCTTTTGGAATGCCCTCATAGCGTCGATTTCAGTAGTCGATGACACGATGTTCTCCATTAAATTGCTGCTTTTGGCATGCGTTTGCTGAATTGACGTGTGTGATGCTGTTGTAGTGCAATATATTTGTATGCAATTAATGTGAAATAATATTTTTCTTTATTCCCACATTATGAATGATTTAGAAATCTATATATATATAAAGCTGATGCATTGGGTGGCTTCACATTGCAGAATTTAGCTTTATCTTTTTTCTAAGTGTTTTGAATTTTTAAATCTTTTAAAATATTTCATAGCATTTGTAACTCTCCCTTTTTAATGAATCATTAAAATATTCCATAGCATTTAATCTTTGAATGTAACCATTTGTAACTCCTTTTTTAATGAATCATTAAAATATTAAATAAAAGATAATTGTTTAATTTTTCATGATGACATGTCACTTTAAATATATTTCCACGACCTCAAAATAAAACGATACATGCCATACAATACTATTTCTATTGACTCATCTTTATAACTGATGGATTAGTGGAGACGTTGTGAATGGAAGCCAACTAAACTTCCATATTAATGATTCATAGTGGGGAAGTTTTTGTTTAGGGAAGATGAAGAGAAGTTAAAAGGAGGAATCATCATTCCTGCCAGCTACGTTCTACGGGAGGGTATAGACCAGTAGACGGTTTTAGATGTGTTCCTCATTATTTATTTTCTGTCTCTCACCAATTTCCACCCGGCGAAATAGCTACCCGCCTTATTTTTCATCCCATGAATCGCCGATACCGCCGCATCTTCATGTTCCTCCTCTTTTGAGTGGTCGTCAGGCTCAGATCAGCAACCACAATTCAGATCAGCAACCTTTAACGTCGACGGTATAACCAAGGGTGTAAAAATAGGGAGGACGAAGCCAAGATCAAGAGCGTGCAGTTTCACCATGAGGGATATGCAGTTGACACTTCCCTACTGTTTTTGCTGCTTCTGTCACTCCTATCACTAGAATTGTTGCCTCTCTGGGTGTTGCAGCAACAATTGGTGCTCCTGCCACCGCCGCTGTTACAAGTTCAATTCGTGTATCGGTATGATTTTTATTTCTCTTTCTTTGAATAATAATGCAGCATTTGACTGATTAAAAATTCAGATGTTTAATTAATTTCTAACCATTTGATACATGTATCGTGACTATCGAATTCTTGTCATATCCTTGTGATGTTAGATCTTTTTTTTAACTTAATTTTCTTATATGTGGGCAAAGCAAGTCAGTGCAGGAACAATGCATTTGTCTAAGTATTTGGCTTTGCATATAGTTCATATTTCATGCTTTCCTACTTATCAACCTTTCAGTTGTTCTCGTAACATGTCTCCATTTAGGATCTATGCCTTCATTTGAAAGTAAGATCTCTGGCGATCACTATCATCAGGATATTAACCAAGGATTAAGGACGAAAATGGAACGTATAATTCATGAACCAATTATTGACTAATTAATCAAAGGAGACCAGTGTGTTGTCGTGTCATATAGATCATCGAGGGGCCTGGCAGGGATGGTAGTCTCATTTGAACTCCTCCATTTGTTCATCAATCAGTTTGATTCTCTTATCTTTTCTTGGTCTTCATATTATTGTGCTATTATCTAGATTGGACTTGTTCATGGCCATTAAAAAAATCTCCAAGCACTAGGAAGAGTTCATTCCCTCTCTTCATCGAAATGATTCTTACTTCTCCAGACTCGTATTTATCTGCTCTGGCTACATCTACAATCCACCATTACATGGCTACCATGCATTTGGTGAATGATAAATGCCAGTTACTATTGCGGTTGTTAGTATGACTGTTATAAATTAACATTGTGGAACTCTACGTAGTTAACCGATCACGGATCCTTTTTATAATGTTATATATGGATTTCCACAGGTCCATTGACCGACGGCAACAATGGTGACCGTACTCCGATGAAATCGATGGTGTTCATAAATGAAGTGGCATTCGAGGTGCCGACTGATGCATTCAATGCGATGGAGGCGATGTCACTATCCTAATTCCTAATCCGCTCCTCCGACAAATTGGTCCTTCATAAAGAATTAGTAATGGTTGCACAATTAAAAGGCTTCATATTGTGCAAATAATGTGTAGTCAAAGCAGGCAAAAAGTCGTGGACAATTATTTTATGTGTATGCATATATTGATATTAAAAAATGGCATAAGAGTTTTAGATTTACACATTGGAAAACTATCATCTATGTAGCAAATTCACTCATCAACCTAATAAAGACTATTTAAAAATTGTAAAGAAGCAAATTTACTAAAGTAGTTTTTAATTGTTATCTTTTTTTCATTTTAAAAAAGATGAATCTAATACTTCTTCACCTAACAAATTGTGGCAATATCCAACTTCTTTAGCAGTATAATGTTTTGCAATAGAAGGAATGTGCTACATGATAATTAGAAAACTACATCATTTTATTTGCCAACAAAAATTAGGATCAGTGCAAAAGTCATAAGTAGAGTTCAGCTATCAATTCATATAGGATATTCAAGAGGCACTTCATTTGTATATCTTAGAATCATAAAAGTTATTCTAGCGTGATTTTAATCATTTTATTGGTAGCTTTTGCAAAACTGTTGTCATATAGATAATGAATGTTAATGACTAATATATAGATAAAATTAGGATCATCCGCTATATTTTTAACACAAAAGGTTAATGACTAATATAAGACTACAATTTATCCTAGAAAATGTAAGAAGCTATCTCTCCAAAGTAAAGTCTTAGAGGGCATATCATATTTTTCAAATTAATTTAAAAAGATCATTTTCTTTTTTTCAGTCATCAAGACAACTTCACAAGGATTACATAAAACAATTACATATCATATTTTAATATTTACATATAAAATCTATAAAAAAATATGTATAAGATTTTTAAATTGCACAAAACACAAACATGCATTTTAAAATAGTTTTAATTAAAATTTTCTAATTGCGCAAAGCGCGAACCAGTTTACTAGTCTTATAATAATCAAAATCACTACAAATGTACAATTATATATTTTAGTACTTAAGGCACAAGTTCATAAGGAGAATGTTATCATCAAATTTAAATTAGGTATCTTAATTAAGATGTTAACAACTAAGGGATTGACAAGAGTAAAATACTATACTACGTATTTGATAAGAAATTGATGAAATTTAATAAAGTGAACATAAATCAATGGAAGAAACTAACCTCAAAATTAGCTTCGCGACACTCATGTGCATTAGATTTAATCATTCATTGTATGTCTACAAATGAGCATGCACCTCATCATGTCATTGATCGACTCTCGTTGCAACAATATTACTAAGGGATTAACATAACTACTTAACCTATATTAACACTAAGAGGAAATGGCTCTTGGGATTCTTCTCATAAATTCTAACTTGAGTATCGACAATCCTCTAGGGTGGTTTACTTTAGAACGTGGTTCTAAGAGATCAATCATTAATTGTTATTAAATAAAGTGACATCTTTGTCTAAATCCTAAAGGATTACACCCCCCCCCCCCCCCCCCCCAAGACACACACACACACATCTTTTAAGGTGATTATCAGTTATAACAACAAATATTAAAAGTATGCAATGAGGACCTCTCAATCTATCAAATTAATTATCAATGAACATAAGTCTTGAACATTGAATTAAAAATAAGAGTCAGATAATATTTGAGTGTTATCATTCATGAATTAAAATACCTATATCCAATCATATGATTGAGATACACTCACTCTGAAACTAAGGATAATTAGTTCATAGAGAGTATAAGACACAACCTATCAAAATAAGGTCTCCATTATGGATTCACCATAGATAGAAGAATAAAATCATAGCTGATGATGTTGAACCTTTCTTCTTATCTATCACCTTCTGCTCCACTCTCTCCAATCGACCGAGCCTTCTTTTTTTTCAAAATGGAATTCTACCCTTATAGGGTTCTCTGAATCTCCTTATAATCTCTTTGCATCATTTTATACTTGTGCATTCCTTACAGAAGGAATGTTTCATTCTTGATCAAATCATGCTAAAAAATGCCTATCACAATGCTATTCTTGCAATCATCTTTTTTAAGTTTTATCTTTTTTTTCTTTTTTGACAAAGTCTTAAGTAGGATAGTGATAGCTCTTGTACAGGGGTATGTTTTTATATTCTTTGTTTGATCTCCTCCTTTTATATACCTAAAAGGGAAAAGAGACAAAACAATATCAATTGATTCATAAAGACATGAGTATTAAGACAAGAAAATTATGAACATACATCATGGAATATCATAAAGTGTATACAAAAATAAATTTTTAGCATAATGGAGGTTTAAACACTTTGTGACATAGGGTAAAGCATGCACAAATACACATAAATAATTATGAGTTTCAACGTCCCAATTATTATTATATTTTCAAACAGATTGCAATAAAAAGATACAACTCAATAGACCATAGAAGAAATAAAGTAGACTTTATTTTCCATATGGACTTAGACTATAACACTATCATCACTAAGCATAATAGGGGTGAAAGTGGTTCGGTTTATGTCAATTTTTCGATTAAAAAAGATCATCCATTATTTTTCGGTTCAATTTTTCAAATTACAAAAATCACTCAAAAATCATTTAGAAAAAAGAAAAATCACTCTCAAGCGGGTCAATTGTTCTGACGGTCTTATTGGGCTCCTATTTGGTATAATAATATTGTCAAAAATATTAAAATTAATATAAACATATTTAATTTTATAACTAAATATAGGATATAATACTAGAACTATTAAATTATCATTTCATAATGTGATAGAAAGATATTACAGTATATAAAAAACATTTATACCAATAATTATAAAATGATTAATTATTAATTAATTATATAAAATTAATAAATAGAAACGAGCTCCAGGAGCCCATACTATTTTTCAGGTGGGGCCATAATATGCCCGGATTAGTTTCATGCTATCAAACAATCATCGTATTCAATCCCTTAATTTTTACTTTTTGGACTTGGTTTTTTAGGTTAGATAGATTTCTCGGGTCGATCGGATTTTTTCTTACACCTCTGAGGCTTTGTTTGGCAATTTATTTTAAGGGGATGGGTTAGGATGGTGTAGCAAGGGTTGGTAAGGTTGAGTGTGGTGAATGTTTATATAAATCATGTTTGGATAAATTAATGAAATGTGTTAGGTTAGTTTAATCCAGTTTTTGTTTGGATAGAAAATATAATATATGGTTTAATGAAGATTAATTTTGGTAAATGTCTTTATTATTCTTTTAAAAATTATTTATTTTATTTTATTGACAAGAAATAAGAGTAGAATGTGAATAATTATCTCTAACCCCTCAAAAATCACCAATTTGGTGAGTTTAATTTTAAGTTAAGTAATGGGCTTATAAACACCAAACTTTGTTAGTTAATTTTTTAAAAAATTGTATCCAAATAAAGTGTAGAATTTTGAAATCCACATCACCCCAATTAAACCTAATCCATCCCTACTAAGCCTCCCTTCCAAACACACCCTAAAGTAGAGTCTCTTACTTGCAATTTTAAATTTACAGGAAAGACAAACCTCCCATGAATTCATGTCTATTACATGTAATCATCATCATAATAAGAATCAAATATAATATAAAAATAACAGTTCATTATCATGCAAATTATGGGAATCAACATGATCAAGAAGGGTGTTGCCTGATATTACAGACATAAACATCATCATAGTAATAATTGATATTGTTAATGACATTGCATCTAACATCATTATATAAAACATTATTATAATATCAATAAGATTAGCAATGGAATTATCTATCATCATCTATGACATCATTTTTTTATTATGTGCTATATTTATGGGTGGGATGACTTTGAATTCTTTGAAGGATGGGTGTACTATCTTTTGATTTCCTAACAGTCCAAGAGGAGAATATTAATGTTATAAGGTGAAGTGTTTTTTAATTCTTCGAATGATCGATGGAATTTCTTTCAACTTTCTAGTAGCATGGGTGGAGAAATTCAACACTATGAGATACAATGTCTTTTAATTTGATAGTTGACCATCGTGAAACTATAATGAAAGATCTATTTACTTAAATATTTTTTATTTTGTTCATCTTTATGAATTATTGTTGATGTTAATATTGTAATCGATACAATAGTATATGTGGGTACTCCAAAATAGAATAACATAATATTAGAATAAGTACAAGTCATGTAAAATGGAATCACCTTGGAACGTTGAGAACATCAAATCATAGATGAAATCATTCAAGCATGCCACTTGTGCCAAGTATCATCACGCCTTAGGCACGAAAAATAATATTCAATTTCATAAATAATCATGTTAAGAATTATAAGTATAACATATGATTCAACTATATGAATGCTCATAAGATGCATATAAAATAAGTCCACACTAATTGAACTTAAATAAGATCATATTTTTTAGAGTGAGAAAGGATTTGACAACACATTCCCGAGTCGTCACTTCTATTCAGGTTAGTTTACTATAACATTAAACATGATCTTCGTCACGATAATAGATTGTTTATGCCGTGATGGAGATAGGCCCAACATGCGCTTGGTGCATGGTGCACAATGCCATGATGATGCTAGTCACAGCCACGTAGGGTTTGATGATACTTGTTGCAATGACCTCGGGTGTGATTGCATGCATAGCATGCTAAAAATTATGATAAAATTTGAATACAAACATTAATTATTTAAAATTTGAAATTTTATAATTAAACTATTGAAAAAACATCATATAATTTAAATTTCACGTTTATAATGTATATTAAGGAAATAAAAATATATTTTATAAAAAAATCATGGTATGATATATGTTGTATATATACAAATTATATATTGAAACATGTGTGTGTTAGTGTGTGTGTGTGTGTATATATATATATATATATATATATGTGTGTGTGTATGTATGTATGAAGAAAATATATATGTAGAGCATTTGGCGTAGAACGAGTGTAGAGCACTCATATTACTTATTCGATTAATAAAATAAATATATATTGCTTTAAAGTATATGTTAAATAATAAATATGATTAAGATCAAGGTCATCAAATTATTCGATGATGATGATCAAACTATTTTAACAAATATGATTAATTCAATGACCGTAAATTATTTAGCCTTAAATGATACTTATATATTACTTCATCTAAAAAGTATATAATTAATTTTATCATGAATTATAATTATTAAATTAATTAAATAATGAGAAATAAGCACTATACACCAAGGTGTAGAGCAGGTCGACATACTCATTAACACACACACATATTCAAATTAGATGAACTATGTTATACATATATATTATTTATATTAACAAATGTGTAAAAAAGTTTACATTACCTAATTATATCAATATGTGTATATATATACAATATATGTATGTCTTTGGATATATATATCATATAAACTATAGTGGTATTCTTTCTTTCTATGTATGTATATAGATGTCTATTTTTTTCTAATTTAACTACTAAGAAAATTATATCATTTAATTTCATTATCATAATTGTATGATTTAACAAAAGCATTCAGAAATTGATCATTAATATATGATATATTCATATTTATTTAATATATATATATATATATTAATGTAGGTATATTAATTAGATGAACTATATATGTTACACACACAAAAATATATATACTATTTACATTATCAAATGTATATGCATATAAAATAATGTTACCTACTTAAATTAATATAAATATATATATATATATATATATATATATATATATGTGTGTGTGTGTGTGTGGGGGGGGGGGGGGGGGGGGTGGAGGTGGGGGCGTGGGTATAATGTATATGTGAAGCGGGTAATGCTCAGTACGGTGTGAAGTGTATAATGTATATGTGAAGCAGGTAATGCTCAACACGGTGTGAAGCGGATAGAGTATCGTCCGATCATGATCCAATGGTGGAGCTGGAGCGCACATTTGATCGCGATCGCATGATTGAAAGAGATATCGCGATCGATCTGCCTCTTCGTATTCGTGTTGGCGATGTGCAAAGAGGGTGATGACGTCATTGAAGAGGTCTCTCTCTTCCCCCCATCTCCTCTCTGTCGTCGGAGATGTGCAACAAGGACACCACGGTTGGGCGTGGAGCAAGCGAGAGCCATGAAGAGGGGTCAGCGTCGGAGAGGGTTCAATCTCTCTCTCTCTCTTTCTCTTCCCCTGATCTCCTCTCTCTGTCATCGGAGCTGTGCGGCAAGGACGCCGCGGTCAGGCGCGTAGCAGGTGAGAGCCGTGAAGAGGGCGATGGCGTCAGAGAGGGTCTCTCGCTCTCTCTCTTTCTTCCCGACCTCTCTCTCTTTCTTTGTCCCCGATCTCTCCCTCTTGATCTTGTCGGCGGATGATATGGAGAGATCTGATGTCGGAGTGAATGTCAGAATTCTGCTCGAGAGAAACAGTTCATCTATCTGATTCTCTCCCCTCTTTGTTCTCTCCCTCAATCTCTCTTTTTCTCCTCTCTCTCTCTCTCTCTCTCTCTCTCTCTCGTTCCATTCTCTCTCGTGCGTGAACGCGATCAATGTTGCCGTCGAAGAAGAGGCGAAGGAACATCTCTCTCTCTCTCCCCTGTCTCTCACACATGAACGTCGTCGCTGCTGCCGTCAAAGAGTAGGTGAAGAGTGAATCTTCTCCGGCGAGAGCGGGTGAAGCAAAATGGAGAAGTTTGTAGGGGAATAAAAAATCTCGCAAGTTGATTTTCCTCCGTCCGATGCGATCTCGACAGGCACCCGCATATCCACCGTTGAATCACGATCGAACCATCCTTAGAGTGCTTCACACTATGCTGAGCATTACCCGCTTCACATATCCATTATACCCTATATACCCTAAACCTTAAACACACACACACTACTAGAAAAATGCTGATTACCGATGGTCCGGACCGTCGGTAATCAGCTCGAAAATCGTCGGTAACGCAATTATCGATGGTTTTACCGTCGAAATCGATCCATCGGAAAAATGCTCATCGCAAATCGATTTACGACGGTCGAAAAAAATTCGTCGGAAATATCGACGGTCAGAACAGTCGGAAAAAGTCCCGGCGGTTCGAACCGTCGAAAGTTTTCGACGGTTGCAACCGCCGAAAAAGGCCGGCGGTTCGAACCGTCGAAAGTTTTCGACTGTTGCAACTGTCGAAAAAGGCCGGCGGTTCGAACCGTCAAAAAAGGCCTCGCAACCGTCGACCTTTCGGCGGTCGCAACCATCGCAAAGATTTTTTAAAATATAAAAAAAATTAGCGGCCGGATCGGGCCGCAACCAGCTCCGGCCGCGGCCAAATTCGGCCGCCAGCCAGTCGATCCGACCGTCAGGCGGCGGATCCGGCTGCTGGGGGCCGAGCTGTTGGGGGCCGGATCCGGGCCGCCGGCGCCCGATCCGGGCCGTCCGGCGGCTGATCCGGGCGTGAGAGGTCGGATCCGCCGCCAGACGACCGGATTCGAACACCCGGCGGCCGATCCGGCCGTTGGGGGCCGGATCCGAACGCCCACGGCCGGATCCGGCCGCTAGCGGCGAGATCCGGCCGCTGGGGGCCGGATCCAGCCGGAGAGAGAAAGAGAGAGACGCCGGCGCAGGAGAGGGTCGCCGGTGCGGGAGAGGATCGCCGGTGCGGGAGAGGATCGCCAGCGCGGGAGAGTCGCCGGCATCCGGTGCGGGAGAGGGTCGCCGGCGTGGGCCGAGAGAGGGAGAGGGAGAGGGAGAGAGAGAGAGAGAGAGAGGAGAGGAGGAGGAATTATATATAAGGGGAAAAGATGAGAGAAAGCGGGAAAAGAAAAGAAAAAGCGCGGCCGTCGAAAACATAAATATTAACTATTTTTGAAATTACCGATGGTTGTGACCGTCGAAAATATATTTAGTTATATATAATATTTATTTTTTATTTTACCGACGGTTTGAACCGTCGGTATTCGTTACCGACGGTCGAAACCGTCGGTAATTGCGACGGTTTGGGCCGTCGCTAGTTATATTAATAAAATACTCCTCATATGATATTATTATACATTTACCGACGGTTACGACCGTCGGAAATTGCGCCGGATGGATATCCGTCGGAAATATCGACGTTCCTAATCGTTAAAAAATTTAATAATAATATAAAAAATACATAATTTAGTTTTTTCATTTTTGACGGTCTTAACCATCGGAAAATCCATCGAAAAAATTAAATAATAATATAACAAATTACATAATTTATTTTTTTCATTTTCGACGGTCGTGACCGTCAGAAAATCCGTCGAAAATTACGACGGATGGATATCCGTCGAAAATATCGATGTTCCTAATCGTCGAAAAATTAAATAATAATATAAATCATTTTCGACGGTCATGACCGTCGAAAAATCCGTCGTAAATTGCGACGGATTTCGATCCGTCGGAAATTGTCCGTCGAAAAATCGCGATTTTCTTGTAGTGACACACACACACACACATATATATATATGTATATATATATATATATATATATATATATATATATATATATATATATATATATATATGGAGGTGCACCTTCTTTAAAGGAGGGACATCATGTCTCTTATGTTTTCTATCATTGGATTAAAAATTTGTGAATCATAATTGATTGATTTTCTTTTAAGGACTTTTGATCTAATTCACATATTTTCGATCTGATAAATAGAAAGAGGAGGGACACAGTGTGTCTCTCCACCTCCATTAAGTTATATGTATACATGAAAAATGATTGTACTACATCTTTTAAGGGATAACACCATTATACATCTATTAAGCACCATTCGACTTATGATAGACGGTGGATCAAAAAATTATTTGATTAATCAATCCATCATATATGTGTATTGTGTGCATATACATTTATGAATATAATTATAATTAATATTCAATCAATTTATTAGTTAAAGTTTAGATAGGTAAGATATATATATATATATATATATATGGTTATATTTTTTTAAAGTTAGAGACATAGGGTCACTTTTGTGTCACAACGTGTCCATGTTGTATGTAGCACCCTGACATGGACACTATAGCGTCGATGTGGCATCGGCGACATTGTGGAGCTATTTCAGACACTCAATTGTCTCGACAATAGTTTGCCATGTATTTTCCTATTTGTGAGCATAGTTATAGTGATATCATAGTACTGAGTAGGTGCCATCTTTGGCGTCAACACTTTCATAGCGCAATTGCAATGCTAATTCGAAACTATAGTGAGGCACATAGCGTCGCGCACCTTAGTCAATGCTATGACATCACTATTTCGACAATGTTGGCGCTAACTTAGAGTCGACGTTTTAAGACACTAATTTGCATGCCTATTCGACATATTTCTTATAGTAAAGCGATAACTTGCATGTGCATTGGGGAATGCCATGATAACCTGTGGAGGCTTGTTGTAACCTTGCATGGTGCTTGGTTTGCATTTTTAAGAACAATAATACAAATTCACCAGTAATTAATTATTGGGGGAATATGATGAAATCAATTTTGATCATGGAAAAAACCATGATAATTGATCTACTAGATAAAATACTTAAGAACATAATCTCCTCCAATAATCAATATCCATTACCAAGCAGAGGGATCAATTCATTAATTAATATAAATTTTTACCATGAGATTGGTCCATTTAACAAGTGTTCACAAGAAAATATATTAGGGTTTCATTCATAATGAATTATTTCAGAAAGAAATCGATTGGAATACATCTTATTGTCAAGAGAGGAAATCCACATTTAGCATACCTCATGCTACGAATCCACATTCCTCTTCCTCCTCAATTCCCGTTACGTCTCCCTTTTGTCCTCGTTTCTTTTCGTTCCAGCGTGTGTTGGCTATCGTTTGCTTCCGCTGTCATTCTTCTATTAGTTCGAATGATGAGATAGATGGAGAAGTTCCCTTATTAGTTCGAATGATGAGAGAGAGAGAGAATGGTTCCTGTGTGAAACCCAACAGTACAATGGCAATCTAAAGAAAAAGTGCAAAATTAGCAGGTGATAGATTCCTTTGATTTTAATATGAAGCTTCCTTTGCAACTGTGAACCATATGGGAAGTTGCGTCCAAAGTTAGATCTTGTTTCCCCTCATACAAATGTCAACTTCATCTGAGCACATCCTCCTGCATGCATGCATTATTTTTTTTATCACCTTCTTGTGATTTCTTTTATCTTATATATTCTGCCATCAGGATAAGTGCACAGATCAATCTTCCTTAAACA
This sequence comes from Pontederia crassipes, assembly GCA_030549335.1. Classification (NCBI taxonomy): domain Eukaryota; kingdom Viridiplantae; phylum Streptophyta; class Magnoliopsida; order Commelinales; family Pontederiaceae; genus Pontederia; species Pontederia crassipes. The sequence continues at coordinate 12,443,514 of CM060183.1, forward strand.
TATAATCATAAACCAGAAAAGTTGTCACAATCATCCTCCCATCTACTTTGCATGACCTGTTAGAAAAAAAAACAATGAAAAGAAGAAAAAAAATTAATATAAAAGAAGAAAGTCCCCTCGCATGGAGCACTCAGAAAACTTTCATCTGTGATTCATTAGCCTTATTGTTAACTATTAAAGAGTTTAGAATATACTCTGATCCACATTTTTCGTTTTTCTTTTTGCCCCCACTAAAATGGCTCCAGTTCCACCAAACATTCAACACCTTGCAGGAAACTCAACAATATGTCAACTTAATTATGCTTACACCAAATCAATCTTCATTCTTCACTAATGACATTAACATAAGCCAAAAGAACATCACATTGTAAATCAACTCAAGCGACTAGGTCAACATCACCTAATTAAGCAAGGGCAAGGAAATTTTTAATTTACAAGTCATTAACCAAACTTGTAGATCTATTTGTTCTTCTTGGAAAAGTGAAAGGAACAACGGATGAGGAGTTATATATTAAAACATGGGAGGTATCAAATGAAAAAAAAATTAAATCGAAAAGCATTAAAAGTGCACAAAATGGATTATTTAAAACTCTGAATTAAGTGGAATTATTATTTGAAGTAATTAATTAGAACAAAAATTATTATAAATCCAGGGTAAATTTCATTAGATGTCCTCCAAATTTACTTTCAACTTTATCATTTAACTTTTTTCCTCCATTTAAAAACTTATTTCACTAGCTATCCTTTTTATCTGCAGTCGTCCCTTTCTCAGTGCCCCTGCAAGAGTAGAAGAGGAAGACCCAACAACCTCAACCCAATAATATGCTTCCTCCTCTTCATCGAGGCGCCCCGGCCAGAGCGTCGTTGGTTCCGTTCATTCCAGCCTGACGTCGGTGCCACAGCCCGTGGTCATGGTAAATATCATGATTTGTTCCTCGCTGTAACACGAGAAGATGCCGTCCATGAAGTTGAGAACTCTGGCGAGCCTAGACTTGGCGTCCTCGACGAGGATGACTAATCAGGGGCTCATGGCGAGCAAGAGTGCCTTCATATCGTTGCCAGTGGCCGTGATGGAATCTCCAGAGTAGCGAGAAAGGTTGACATCGTAAACGTCATAGCAGAGAAATTTGGCCATGCCGACCACGAATCACGTCCAAGGCGGTGGTAGTAGGCGCGACTCTTGAGAAAGACTTCTGGGTCGGCTCACACCTTGTCCTTAAGGTCCAGGTCCATGGCCACGGTGTCCAGCATCACGAGGTGTGTGAACGGAACCGACATCCACCTCCTCTAGCACCTGTCGCCACCACCATCTTTGGAGACATGCGTCATGGTGTACAGGAGGATTTCTCATCGGCGAAGATCGAGATCCTCGTTGACGGACTCGATCTCAAAAGGCATGTTGCTTCAAAGGAGGCAAAGCTGACTAACGATCCATGTGGACTATCCAACCACGAGCCAGATGCGAAAATCATTCAATTTCTTGCCGGAGAAGAGCGAGGCTGCGGGGTGCATCCTCCAGCGATGGCCGGAGAGGGAGAGGGAGCGGGCACGCCCCCTCATTTTTTATATTATTTAAATAGCTTATATTTAGTTTATTTTTAAATATATCATGTTGCGCAACTGAAAAATAAACACAGATAGGGCTGAGCAAACTCAGGACCGGGTCCGGGTCTCAGCGGATCCGGTCCCGACCCAAATTATGCCGGGTCAAATTTTTTTTGACCCGGTACTGGACCTAGACCCGGCAATCCGAAAAAATCACCGGGTTTGCGGTCGAATCTGGCCGCCAGTGGCCGATCCGGCTGCCAGGCGGCCACCTGCTAGATTTGGCGCATGGCGGCCGGATCTGCCAGCGACCGGATCTAGCCGCCAGTGGCCGATCCGGCCGCCAGTGGCCGATCCGGCCGCCAGCGGCCGGTGGCAGCAGGCGCCGGGTCTAGCCGCCAGGCGGTCGGATCGGCCGCCAGGTGGCCGGAGGAGAGAGAGAGGGAATCAGGAGAGGGGGAGGGCGACTGGAGTCGAGAGGTTCGTCAGAGTCGTCGTCGTCGTGAGAGAGAGGGAGAGGGCGTCGAGCGAGGCGTGAGAGAGATGGGAGAGAGAAAGCGATGAGTGAAATGGAAGGATTAAATGGGGTTGGGGTTTATATAGTAAGTAATAAATCGGGTCGGATTCGAGTCGGGTGGGTATCTGCACTGCATACCCGGTCCTGACCTGAAACCCGGCGTGTTTTTCACCCATTAGACTTGGCCCCGGACCGGAACTTGTCCGCGCCGAATTTTTTACCCGATTTTCCGGGTCGGTGTGGTCCGGGTCGACCCGAACCGTGCTCAATCCTAAACACGGATAAAAAGAATAGGATTTAATGGCTATGCTAGCCATTTAAATGGGTAGCTATGTGCTCCCTAGCTCGGTTGTCATTGTATATACGATGGATGGCGGATGCTAATAGGCACGGTCGGTTCATGAAATCCGTCCAGTTCAGCGCCTAATCGATTTGCAATTTATGCCCTTTGTCCATGGTTCCTGCGCCTGCTACTTGCTGTGCCTGCTCCACCATTTTGTGATGGTAAACTCCGCCTGCTCTGCTGATATGATAATCGACGACTGTCATTATGCCCTTCTCGATGGTTTCTTGTGCCTGCTCCGTTGATCCAATGAACACCAAGCGAGGAGCTTTGTCGTGACATCACCTGCTAGGGAGATGCCACCGATGCCATCGAGAGATGACCACGCTTCTGAATATGGCCAAGAGTTCATCTGAACTGTAGATCTTCGTTTAAACATCGGGCGCAAAGTTCGTCTGAATATGCCCTAGCTGATCGTTTGAATATGCTACGCCGCTGACACCTTGCTACTGAATATGCCCGAGACCACATCGTCTTCTTCACTGTTGCTCGGTTGATCTTCACTGGTCATGTCTGGCTGATGCTGACTAAACTATTTTTGTTGCATTAGCTGAGATTGAATATGCCCTAGCCGTTGACTTTTGCTTCCGCAGTTTATCTACTGCTCGTTTGATCTTCACTCTGCCCAGCGGATGCTCGGTGATCGAGTTTTGTTGCGTTAGCTGAGAGCCGCACCTTGCCTTAGCCCCAAATCTTCTCGGGTGCGATTGACAACCTTCTCTGCTCGCATTTTCGAGTTTATGTTTTACAATTCATTATGTTGATCAATTTTTTTACATTGTACCAGCCTCACCTCGCCTGCCCACGAGGGAGCACCCTCTTTAGCATTGCTGCTCACCCGGTCTTCTTAGCTTTTGTTTTGGCGAAATCACTTAGTAATCTTAGGCTTGCTTCGGTTGAGTTTATATAATAAAATTGTATTGTTTGAGTTTTTAATTAATTAACATCCTAATTCCTCGTCATTATCTTCAACTCCATCCAAATTTATCTCAAATTAATTTATCAATTCAATTATTCACTTAAGTGGAATCACGACTTCATATTATAAATTTATACTCGCATTAAAATAAAGTCCAAAAATAATAGAGATTTCAAAAGCCGCCGCCATCAAATTCCAAGCCCCACAAAAATCTCACAAAAAGAGTGCTTTTCGGATCTCAGGTTCTCCTTTTTTTCTTAAAAAAAAGTTCTCTGCAACATTTGAATAAAAAAGTTATATTGTAATCCTTTTTTTCTCGGTTATAAAAAGAGGTCAACAGACTTTGAAAATAAAAAGACATAAAAAATCTCTCTTTTAATCTTTGCCAAATGTTCATTTCACAGAATAAAACACATCCAAATCCAAGTAAATAAATAAACCATCAAAATTGCAGGCACTCGTACGTCTTTTTCCATTTCAAACTGACCCGATCGGCCACAATAGCAACTGTAGGAAGTAGCAGCAGTTATTGTTCCGCCGCGTCTTCCTCTTCCTTCTTCCACCATTTCTTCTCTTTTTCGACACCTTTCTCCTCCTCTTTCCCCTCACTCACTCTCTCTCTCTCTCTCCTGCCAAAATTGTTGAAAGATCAAGAACAAGATGAGCTCGAGAGACTCGCCATCGGTCTACTCCGACGCCGATCTCGGTTCATCCAATAGTTCTAACGGACACGTATTCTTCTTATTTGCTCTGTTCCCTTTCTTGTTACGTATCTTTCTGTTCCGGAAGCTTTTTGCTGAGCTCTGCTGGTTTGATTGTGCTATTTTATATGGAAAAACGATTTATAAATATGTGTTTTACCAGAGCGACGGGGGGCGAGGGGGCAGCGACACGTCGTCACCGGCGGCGCTGGCGCCGAGGCGCACGCTGGAGGAGGCGAGGCACTGGAGGGACGTCTTCTGGCTGTGCATCTTCGTCCTCCACCTAGTCGCCTTCGGGGCGTTGCTTGCCGTCGGGCTCAATAGGTTCAACAAGGTGGATCGGCTCAACATGGATAGGTTCACCAACATTACCGGCGGGGTGGGGGTTTGTTGAGCTTCAACGGCAGCGTCCAGAGTCCTCCTCAGCAGCAGCAGCAGCAGCTGCTGCTGCTGAGGAGGCTGCAACCTCCGGACAGGGCGGCGGCGGGGGAGCTCACGGAGACATACTGGCCGTTTTACGGTGCGGCGGGTGGGATTGGGGCCTTCCTGGCGTGGGGGTGGTTGGCAATCCTAGGTAGTCAGGGGAGTCCGGTTATGAAGGTGTCCATCCACAGCCTCACGACGTATCTGGCCGTGCTCAGCGTGCTGTGCTTCTGGGGGGAGCATTTCTTCTGGGGCGTCGCATTCGCCGTCGGCGCGGCCTTGCAGTTCTTGTATGTTGTCCGGGATAGGTGCGAAATGTTTCCTTTTCCTTACCTTGTCCTTGCGGCTGAGTCCACTTTTATTTGTATGTTAATTTTAGAATTATTTTCGCCAGGTTTACTTCGAATCATTCAATACTTTTACTTCGTAGGGTAAGGCTATTAAGCTTGATATAATTGGGGATTTCAGAGATGCTTAAGCAGAATATTGAAAGTTTCTTCTTGTTTGGCCAAGAAAGTGAATGAACTTGTATAGGAAAAACTGGTTATTAAGTGGTCAGAAATACTTTTATGGTAAGCAACTCGGTATACATGTTATAGAGAGTCCTACTTCTGTGAGATGGATGGTGGTTTATTGTGTTAAAAAACGTTAATTTTGTTGGTTCAGGCATATGACAATCCAAGTGCGCTGATATCTTTACTTGGTAAATAATTTGCTAGACCCTAAGACTATATTATTGTATTAATATATGGCTTTTGAACGTGATGTTTCCTGAATTGTAGTTGATTTCTGAATGGATTTAGGACCATGATTGAAGCAAAAGTTACATTTAGACATTGCAGTTTAGCTAGCAGAAGTTTGCTGAGAATATCTATTTGTATTTTATTCTGAGGCCAAAATGGAAAGCCATTATTGAAAAATGGCCTGTTAAAGTGATGTTGGGGGTATGGTCTGGTTGTGCCACCTATGGACTCAATTCTAGCAATTTGATATTAATGAACTCTTTGGAAATCCCCTCTAGGTTTCCATTCACAATGCTGGTCTTGCAAAAGGCTGTAGAAATGGTTTGGAGTCTACCTGAAGTGATGTATGTAGCATATGCTTTTGTGATCGCTATGTTATGTTGGATGGTATTATGGTCATTTGGAGTCTCTGGACTTGTTGCTTCGGGCATGGATGACGGTGCACGCTGGTGGCTTCTAGTGGTGAGCTGGCAAGTTCTATTTTTGTCCAATCTTAAATTCTCTTGAGAACACTAGAGATAAACAGCCTTTCTGATAATTCTCTTTGATTTTCCTTTTTTTGTCCAATCTAATGGTCAAATGCCAAACCTCGATCTTATCAATATTGTTTATTATTTGGCAGTTCATAGACAACTCCGCCTATGTTTTATAGCCGGTCCCAAGCCCGGATAAAGGAGGAGGGTTTTGTTAGGCCCCGACAGCCAGCGTAAAACCCTGTCGAATCTTATGAACATGGATCAACGAATATGACGTCGTATGATCCATATAGCCGACCCCACCTAGTGGGATAAGGCTTTGTTGTTGTTGTTGTTTCCTTTTTTTGCAATTGCAGGTTCTCTCCGTTAGTTTATTTTGGACTGGTGCTGTACTCTGCAATGCAGTTCATGTAATTGTATCTGGTATGGTCTTCCTTGTCCTTATCCATGGTGATCGACAAGCAGCATCAATGCCTGCAAAACCAGTCCTCAAGTCATTACACTATGCCGTGACAACTTCTTTTGGTAGCATATGTTATGGCTCACTTTTCACAGCTGCCATCAGGACATTGCGGTGGGAGGTTGTATTCTTTTGTGTGGAAGGATTATAGGTTGATTTTATATCTTCAATTGCTAACTAGTTTTATATCAGCTTGATTTATTCACCTTCATTTCAATGCTTCAGATCAGAGGAATTAGGTCAAAAATAGGAAGTAATGAATGTTTGCTTTGCTGTGTGGACTTCTTTTTTCACCTTGTGGAAACACTAGTTCGTTTCTTCAATAAGTATGCCTATGTTGAGGTAAGTTGCCTTTGGCATCAAATATTATATTGGCATTCTTCTTAAGAATTAAGTGCCTTATAAGAGTTATTAATTACAGTGTGATATTAAAACATTTATCTTTTTCGAAAAGAATCACATAGGAATTTGTCAACAGGAGTTTCAGAAAAAATCTGGTTTTTCTTAGTCTCCATTGTTGGAGAGTCCGCAATCCTTATCAGAAAAAATCTGGTTTTTCTTAGTCTCCATGGAAGGGTGATATATGCTCCAGACAATTTCTTATCAACAGGGTTGTATTTATAAAGAAAGCATAGGGATTTTACATAAATATTTTAGTTTTTCCTTCCCAATTTCAAAATGCAATCCTTGTTTGTATTGTCAGACATAATGCCTGCTTCGTGGAAAGTTTTCTTCTTTTCTTACTTTCGGTTTTTTTTTTGAGAGATACAGCTGGAAGGATGCAAACATCCCATTTTATTTTCGTAAAATGTGCAGACATCCCTATTTTGAGAAGGAAAGTTTTCTAGTTGGATAACGCAAGTTGGATCTTTACAAAATTGTGTATGTTCGTGGTGGAAGAACTTTGGAAGTGGATGTGATTATCAGTATGTGATGCTATACTAAGAAAAGGAGAGCCAAGTCCTTGCATGACTGCTTTATGATTTGAGGGGATCCACAGCCTTCCTCCTGCCTTCTAGACAAACTTTTTCCATTCCTCAAAGCCATTACCTTTAGGTTACTCAGTGAGCAACTTTATTCAATTTTGTATAACTTAAGCCAGATTGAGTTAACCATTGTTTTTCACTTAAACACAAATGAAAACTTGTTTCTTCTAATTGTCCAATTACCAGGTCATATGCATGAAAGGCATGGAGTTACTTGTGCTATTTATCTGTCTTTCTTCGTTTTGCTTAACCACAGCATTTTTTGGTTTTATCTAGTAGTTTTTTTGTCTATTGTGTCCATAAGATTGTTAAAAAGGGAAACAGTGGAAAAACCTTTATTGACCTTGATTTTAGCAAAAGGTTTATCTGTTCAAATTTTGTATGCAGATAGCAGTTAATGGTAAATGCTTCAACCACTCAGCTAGGGATGCCTGGGAGCTCTTCCAATCCACTGGCATTGAAGCTCTTGTTGCCTATGATTGTTCAGGTGCAGTTCTATTAATGGGAACTGTTCTAGGTGGCTTGGTCACTGGTACATGTACTGGAGTTTGGACATGGTTTAAAAGGAGCGATAAAGTAACTATGATCGCTCCTACTGCCATTTTGATGGGAATGATCCTTGTAAGTTATCTTTCTTCATGTTTAATTCTCACAGTTATCCAACTTGCATTGACTAATAAAGCTTTAGCGGCTTCTATCTTGAGCTTCACAATTCAATGGTGATACTTGTTTAGTCAGAACCTTTTAGCCTATTGCTTTTGAGCGTATTAACTTATTTAATTACTGGTATATGTTGCTTCCCAAACAACTTTGGTTTTTCCAAAAGCTTTGATGGACACATAATGGGCACACCAAAACACTTGTCAATTGCATGTTATGGTCCAGGCTACATATCAATGTGACCTGAATAAAGTTTTATCATCATGGCAGTTATTAGTATAAATATTATCACTAGTAAAGATTTTTTTTCATACTTTTCCAATTTATAATCTTATTCTTTTGACATTTATATTGTACAAAACATGTGTTAATTTTGGTCCTTCACATGTTAAAATGTCTGATATTTTTGCCTACTGTTTACTTTGATTTCTTTTTTCTCACGTGTTTGATATGGCACAACTGTGCTGCTTTGATGTGCAATAAGTTTCTTTCGAGAGTCGACATTTTTAGGAGAATAACTGAAGAATTAGGAGTTAGGTAGTGACTAGATGTTTTTCAATGTCTACTTTGGTACTAGAAAACAAATTAATGAGTCATGACTAAACAATTTGAAATTTGATCAACATAATGTACTTCTCTGTGTCCCCTAAAGTTCGCCTGTTTAGCTGTTCAAATAATTTTGCATAGCCAAAATGTAGATGGGTCATGGATTTGTTTAAAATCAAAGTGCCTGTGTCTAATGCTATATCCACATTCGTTATCTCAGCCTTTCTACTGATGTAAATAATTGTCCTTTATAAAGTAAATCTTCTTTGATTTTTTTTCAGGTCCGCATACTAACAAATTGCTTGTCCAATTGCTTTTTTTTAATTTATACTTATCTATAATTTCTATTTGGAATACTGAGTAAAAATAATTCCGTTGTTTTTATTTATCCAAAATAAGTAAAGATGAAATAAGTCATTTAACAGTAATTATCATCACTCTTTTGCCAGTTCATACTATTTAAGCAGTCTAATTTCAAATAAACATGGATTAGTTAGCAATTAGCATGTGCCTATGTTTACCTTACATTTATAAGATTTTACTGCGAGGGTAATTTTGTGCTGATACAAAAGTACGCACAACAATCAAAGTTAAACTATATGCTTAAACAGGTTATGGTTTCACTCAGGTTGGGCTCGCAGTGGTAGTTGTAGAGAGCGCAGTGACTTCGATATATGTATGCTATGCAGAAGATCCCTCGTTAATTCAGAGATGGAATGCAGATTTTTTCCATCGAATGTCCGAGATGTTGCATCAAAGATTGCAATACCGAAGTGCAAGAGCTAGAGAAGTGGCAAATAGCAGGCTTGATCAGTTATCAGATGCATCATCAATTTGAATTTTGTACAATGTATAAAACCTTTTCATTCCATCCCCATCTGTATAGAATGCCCTTCATTTTTATTTAAAATAAGTGCCCATTTTTTTTCTATTACAAGCGGCGTTACTTCTTCAAAGATGCCACAGCTGTTATCTGTATCAAAATATCAGTAGGCCAGACCACTTCCTATACTGTGGCAATGGAAAAAGAAAAAAGAGATCTCAGAGAAAAAAAAATCTCAGTAGGTCTGTGGACAAGTTGGTGAAAGTTTGAAGATGGAATTGAAATTTGTTACGCCAAGAGGCATGTACAACTAACCATTTTTTTTAGGAAAACAATGGGATTCCGCTATCATCTTATCTCAACATTTCGTCAGAGAAGAATCCAAACAATGCACCTAATTTTGTGTAGCTCGCTGCTCTTCTTCTATCTCTTTTCCTTCTTCCAATTAAAGTTACCTTTACAGCTCAAAATCGAAAGTTTGTCAATGTTAAGAAACTGATATTGTATGCTTTTTAAATCATATTAAACTGTGGGCATTGTGCAGTAACTACGTTTTGATAGCAATTGGACGGTTGTGATGCTTTGAGTATGCCATAAGCTCGGGTGTTTTTCTTACATATTAATCAATTGATTACTTGGAAAAAGTTAAATTTGTTTCATGTTCATAAATTTTTAGTACAGGGATCATGAGCGTTTTTTTTATAATGTTAATCTGTCTTCTAAAAGTTCTTTTTTCATTTATAGCAAACGCCCGATGCATGAAAATAAATATCACAAATTTTCTTTGCCAAGAAGCAATTCTCGTACGTACCACTAGTACCTGCCGAAGGTGGATGTCATGTATATAAAAAACATATTCAAAATAATTTCAGTATAAAGATTTTTAGACCATAATTATATATATATATATATATATATATATTGAAAGGAAAAAGTTTTGCGATATCACATTAATGTCCTAAAATAATATTTAAATTTATATATTGAAATAGGATGTAAATAAATAATATAATTTTCCCGAAAAATTTGTAAAAATAAAATATCTAAACTGCCACAGTGCCACTAATATTTTCAAATAATGATATAAAGCTGATTTTTTTAATGTTATGAAATATTTATTTTTATTTAATAGACTCCACTCATCACACGGATATCACAATAGATGAAAAATATATAGTTACATAAAAATATTTATGTAAGACATAAAATAAATTTGTGGGATCCATTTATTATTACTATAGATATCAACAATTGCGTCTCAGCAGGCCTGCACTCGTTTTGCCGGACTCGGAAATGTTGCGCCGAGTTCCGCCGTTTAAAGCCAGGCTTCGCTGACGTGGAATGCTCCGCCTTCTCTTCCCGCCAAACCCATCGACTTCCTTCCCGCTGTCATCCATCCTTTAAATTCGTGCCGACTCTCTCCCTCCTCTTCCTCTCTTCCCGCTCCTCTCTCCCTCTGCTCTCTCTCTCTCTCTCTCTCACCCCTCACTCTCCGGAACCCTAAACCTTAAGTCGCCAACAGTCCTCCTCCATGACGTCTTCTCGCCGGCTCAGTAACGGCCGGTCGCCCCTCGTCCGGAAGCAGAGCCAGATTACTTCCTTCTTCACTCCCGGCAAGAGCCCCAGTGGAAGCCCTGGCACTAACCCTACCAGTAGCCCCGATCCGTCCCCATCGCAGTCACAGTCGCAGCGGCGGCAGGAGAAAAAACCTCGCATTCTGATCCCCCCTTCCCCCGCTTCTGACCCCAGATCGCCTCCCTCGGTCGCCGCCGAGGTCTCGGCGGCTCCTGGGGATGAGGTAGTCGGCCGGAGAATCAAGGTCTTTTGGCCTCTGGACAAGGCCTGGTACAAGGGGCGCGTCCTTTCCTTCGATGCGCAGTTAGGGAAGCACCTCGTCCAGTACGATGACGCTGAGGAGGAGGTTCTTGATCTTGGAAAGGAAAAGTTCGATTGGGTCGACGATAAGGAAAATGAGAAGGAGAACAAGCCGCAGCGACTTCGCCGATTGAGACGATTGTCAGCAGCAGTGGAGTCCGATAGTGGGGAAGTGGAGGTGGAGGATGGGAGTGGGTTCCAGGATTCTGCTGATGACGAGGAGTGGAATATAAATGAGAGGAAGGCTGCAGAGGAGGATGACTCCGAAGAAGAGGTGGAATTGGAGGATGAGGAAGATGAAGAGGTTGTGATAAGTTCAAGAAAGAGCACGTCGAGGAGCAAGAGTAGCTCTACAGGAGCCAAGAAAAGGAAGGTTGATGTTGCAAAATTGGACTGCAAAAAGAAGTTTAAATTTGATGGAGTCGAAGAAGGCGCAACGTCAAATAGCTCATTAATTAAAACTGGGAATAGCTCTTATTTGCCCCAGATCAACATTGAAAGTAAGTTAAAATTTTGAGGAAAACTAATGAAGAAAGAGGTTGATGGGGACTTCACGTTGTCCAGTCCTATGGTTTTTGGTCAGAATCTGAGTATTGTTATAATTTATATATGTAGAGTTGCATCTTGCTCTGTTGTGTCTTACGCAACTGCTTAACTTATATAGTGTTGAATTGTAATCCAACTTTGGTATTTGTTCTCTCAAGCAAGAGCGTTATTTGTATAACCAGGGGAACAGGTCTTGGATGTCACTGACTGCTGTTTAAATGCTGAAGCAGCTGAACGGTTTGGAAAAAGAGATGCCGAAAAATTTAGGTTTCTTAGAGAGTAAGTTTTGTGAAAGAGTTCTCTGCCTCTTTTTCATTTCATGCTAGTTGCTTCTGCATTTGCAGAATTTCTTTTCTCCTAAAAAAAATATTTGCTTAATTGCTGGGCCAAAATAAATGTGTTCTTGCTTTGACTATTCTACCCATGATTCTTTAACTAAATTGATCAGGTCATAGTGTGAATGGCAATTCAGTTGGTCATTCTATTTTACTTACAAGTAGTAGCATCTCCTAGTTGAGAGGTGTCCAAATTTTTGTGGTCACAAATCAAATCTGTTGCAGCTGTAACTCTATATGTCCCCTTTTCTTAGTCAGGCGCTAGATTTCCCTTATGCGGTCTCACTGCGGCCAGCGAGCCTGTGGGGTCAAGGGGGATCCCCCCTGCGGGGGGTCCAGGGGGCGAAGCCCCCTGGGCAAAAATTTAGAGTCCTATTTTGGAGGATTAATTCTGTGAAAGAGAGTGCCTATATAAATTCTCTAGGGGTCCAAACAAAAAGGAATCTGATTTTGTAATCCTCTTCTGTTTTTTTCATCTAATAAAATTTTGCGTCGTCTTAAATTTCTTGGATTTTCTCGCGGTGCATAATTTCTCTCGTGCAGAAATCCTAACAAAATCGATTTCCTATGATATAGTGACAACTTTATATGCTAGCTTTCAAAATAAAAACTTTATATGCTAGAAACAAGTAGAACTATGATGCATTTTTTTAGAAGGAAAAAGATGACCAAAATCGATTTCCTATGATATAGTGACAACTTTATACGCTAACTTTCAAAATAAAAACTTTATATGCTAGAAACAAGTAGAACTATGATGCATTTTTTTGAGAAGGAAAAAGATGACCAACCGTTTAAGTATGATGCATTTATAAGTAAATTTATAGACAGAATGATGATGTAGTTTAAGGATATTACTTCTGACTCGTTGCTTGAAGTATTCGTCTTACTGTGATCTTCGACTATATCTTTGCATTTATATTTTTAATCATTTAATACGTCTTGTAGTGGTATATCCTAGTTTTTTGTGTCCAAATGTTAAATTTCATTTGTATGTGACAGTGATTTTCTTATGAGATTCAATGATCAATCTCTCTGGCTGATTATACTTGTAGTTAATTATTGAAAATACATCATTTTATTCTTTCTCGTTTCAAAAAAACATCATTTTATTCTTTCAATGAAACAAAGATCATACTTCCCCTCCCAGGGGAAAATATGTGGAAAATGTCTCCTGAAAATAACATTTCAATTGTGATTGTCATTCCATATGCTTCTACTGAATATTGTTGTCATCATTCAATAATGATTTGATGAGAGAAAATGATCATTTTGAGGGATATAAGTGTAGCAATTAGAAGGATATTTACACATTTTTTACATGAATATCCATTTTGTCCTTTCAGCAAAAGTAAATATCCATTTCCCATAGTAAATATCCATTTTCCCTCAAAAAGATTATGATCCACATCCAATTTATACTACTTACTCCAAGCATTATTTATTTGCTTTAAATTTAAGATCATTGTACTAAAAAAGGACATCATTCTCAGCCTTGGTAAAATCCATCTTGTTGTGATATGAATGAACAGAAACATTTAACTAATGTAATAAAGATACGAAACAATTGATGTTGAAGCTAACATGAGTTATTATGATATGCTGAGACTGAGAGACATAAAATACATTGTAATGTTGTAAGTTATAATAACTGATCTAATGTAATGTGTGATATGGGATTAGAGCATAGTGTATTAGAACTTTTTTCTAAGCTCTGCTAATACCATTTGTTGACAGAATTTTCTTGACACTTGTCAATGATAAACTTCCCCTCATTGCTTTATCTCTCGCCCTCCTCTTTCTCTGTGTGTGTATATGAATATGGATGACTAGATTTTAGCTAGTCATTGATTTACCTCTCAAAGAAAAATATTAATGTTACTCCTCTTAAAAATATATTAATGATATTCTTGTCGCCTATATACTGCTTGTACTTTTGTCTTCATTGCTATTTTGTCAATGTTGATGATGTGCCGGGTAAGTAGTCTGAATTTATTGATTAAGGCTTCAGTTCTAACTGTTCTGCACTATGGACCGCATTGCTTTTCACTTGAAATAAGTGACTGATTTCTGTACTTAGGCTTGATTTGGATATTTGCGATTGGAGTGATGAGGCAGCAAAGGATGGGATAAAGCTCATGTCTGATAAAAAAAATTATGAGAGGAGGGATGATGTGAGAAGTTATACCTTCACTACTTAGGATACAAAATTAGAACATGGGATTTGGAGAGGATAATTTAAATAAACACCCATGGAATAATAATTGAATAATAGCACCATTTTTGCCTGATAGTTATGTAATATGTGGAAGAGTTTAGACATAAGGGCATAACTGGGAAAAAAATCAACACCTTCTAATTGTATTGGCGAATTAGTTTGGAGAGGTCCAAACCCCACAAAACACCTCAGTCTCTTCTTAAAACCTCTTTTTCCTAACCAAACAACCCCAGTCCTTTGTAACTCACTCCATCCTAACCCCTCAATCCATCTTTATAATTACACCATTCCTTAACTAATATATGGAAGAGTTTAGGTGTTATGTGTTGTGATTAGGTATTGCACCACAAAAGGAATATTGTTTGGTGCGCGTTCCCCATTTCTGAAAAAATTGTTCATTCTTTTACTTACACTTGAGTGCTGCTTGCGTTGATAACTCGAAGAAATCACAAACTCATGCACTTGTTTAGTTATTCTAGTCATATCCGAAAACATGCAACCATGGACGATGATCTAACAAATAACTTCAATAACTTTGTTTGCAGTGTTTGAACCTTTAATGACATTTAATTGATGTTATTAACAGTTTTTAACTTCAAAAATTCAATTATCTTCCTTAAAAGTATTCATTTAGAAATATTGCACGAAAATCAATTCTCTTCCACAAAATACTTGTGGTTCTCTTCATGCAGTAATTGCACATATTTTTATTTGACAGAACACGGAAGGACGCCAATGGGAGATGTCCTGCAGATGAAAACTATGACCCAAGAACTCTTCATTTGCCTCAGGAATTTTTGAGGAGCCTGTCTGGTGGGCAGGTAACCCTCTCGGCATAGTTTCTTTGGTTTTCTTCTGCTTTTCTTAAGGAAGTTTTCTGTTTTATTTACTGTATTTTTTTAGCGGCAATGGTGGGAGTTCAAATCAAAGCACATGGACAATGTCCTATTTTTCAAGGTAACAACAACAATTTTGTGTTGGGTCAAGATAATTGAGATCCTTTAAACAGTTGTCTGAACATAGTTTCATATTTAACTCTACCCAGATGGGAAAGTTCTATGAATTGTTTGAGATGGATGCTCATATTGGTGCTAAAGAGCTTGATCTACAATATATGAAGGTATGCAATCTTTATCTCATTTTATTCTATTGTTGTTAACTCATGCTGAATGAGCATCTCCAAAATCATTTGCTAGGCCTCCATAGTTAAATTAAGTATCCTTTTCATAATCACTAAAGAAAAGTTTTGCAATTTTACAACTCAGATAATTTTTATGTTGATGTGAAATTTCTGCTAGTCTGATATATAAAATGTCTCCTAAGAACTTTCAGATATACCGTAGTAATCAGAATTTTTTAAAGCAAAAAAAAGATCAAGTATTTTTTTCAAGCTATTTGTATATCTAAATCAAAGTTTGCTGGTTTTGGGGGAATGAAGCTACTGTTCAATACTATTTGTCATTGAGAAGGAAAGTACATTATGTGAACATTGCATTAGGTTTTTGTCATCCAAAGGTATAGGGCCTACATTGGAAGACAACAAACAGGAATTATTAAATATGTGACCCCTTAATATGTCTGGTTCAGAGAGCTCTCTAACTCAAGATGAGTAGACATCACAATGTTTAACTCTTCGATATATTCCAGTCATCTTGAATTTCTTTTTAATATGTTTTGCTTCATATTATTCTTCATTAGCCAAGATGTAAGAAGCAAACACTATGCAAGGGAAATTTGTGGGAAGCACATGAAACTGTGGATGTCATGCTTCACTTTGCTTATATAGCTGGAACTCTAGGTCTTATATATCTGTGCTTTTCCCTTTATCATTCATTTCATGGCATTTTCTTTGTTAGGGTGAGCAGCCTCATTGTGGGTTTCCAGAAAAGAATTTCTCAATGAATTTGGAGAAGTTGGCAAGAAAGGTTTAGTGTTTGAAAACGTTTGTTCTCTACAGTTTAAGAAGTTTGCTTGTGCCTTTTTTTCTGAGACTCCCCAAAATTATGTGAAAGATACTGAAGGAGCATTGATACTTTCATGTTTTGCAGGGATATCGTGTTCTTGTTGTAGAGCAGACAGAAACACCTGAGCAGCTTGAACTTCGTCGTAAAGAGATGGGTTCAAAAGACAAGGTTTAGTAATGCCTAAAACTTGCTGTTTCAACCTTCTGTTTGCAGAATTCCATTTTTCCCATGGGCATACATATTGATATGGTAATGAGTACTTCACAATGAACATGCTTTCCCTTTGTAGGTTGTGAAACGTGAAATATGTGCTATGGTAACCAAGGGCACACTGATTGAAGGAGAATCACTTTTAGCGAATCCTAATGCTGCTTATTTATTATCAATTACTGAGCATTGTCAGGATCCTGGGGTTCAGATTAAAGAAAATGTGACCATAGGTCTTTGCTTGCTGGATGCCTCCACGAGCAAGTTCATGGTTGGGCAGGTATGTATTTTTTACAATCTTTCATTTCAGTTATGTGCTCCGATCAAAGGTATTAATGCAAAAAGTTCATTGGTTCTATTTAACACTCTTCTGTGGCAGTTTGTAGATGATCTAGAACGTCACTGCCTACGCTCAATATTGTCTGAACTAAGACCTGTAGAGATCATAAAACCGGCCAAGATTCTATCTCCAGAGACTGAAAGAGCCATAAAAAACTGTACCAGAAATCCATTAGTTAATGATCTATTGCCTTCTAAAGAATTCTGGAATGCTGAAAAAACTATGGAAGAGATAAAAAATTATTATTGGAAAGGTTTGCATGCCCTTCCAGATATCTTAGCCGGGTTAGTGAGTGCTGGCACTGATGGTTCTCATGCTCTTTCTGCCCTTGGAGGTTGTCTCTTTTATTTGAGGCAAGCTCTCTTGGACAAATCATTGCTCAAATGTGCTAGATTTGAGCCACTTCCATGCACGGGTTCTCGAAAGGCTGTTAACAGATCATTTATGACGCTTGATGCATCAGCACTTGAAAACCTTGAGATATTGGAAAACAGCAGCGGAGGCAGCTCAGGGTACTTGCATCTATTTGAATCTATGCAACCTTTTGGAACATCTTAAATGCTAAGGTACTTTTTTCATGTAGAACATTGTTTGCACATTTGGATCATTGTGCTACAGCATTTGGAAAAAGGTTGCTCAAAGGATGGCTTGCTCGTCCACTTTATGACATAGAGACAATTAAAGAACGGCAAGATGCTATAGCATGCTTCAAGGTCAGTTGCTTAAAATGAAGCATGTTTTCTGAAGTTCATGGTTGTTCTTTCATGTTAAAGTATCTTTGGGAGTAATATTATGCAAGAAATCTGGTATTGGAACTCTTCAAAATACATTTTTTTTATTTGAAAGCTACGGTTGAAATGTAAGAAATTAAAGTTATCTTTTGAATTTAGTTTTTTTTTGCAAGTACAGTGTATTGCTCTGGTGTGTTTGTTCACATCAATTATCCTTTTAAATTTATTATTCATGACCACAATCACAAAATAAATGTTATCTGTTGATATATGATTTTCATATCTTTCCATATCTTTGTAATATTATTCAGAATTAGTATCCCAGATATTTTGGGATAATATCTTTGTAATATTATTCTAGCATATTCTCCTTTCTTGTATTGCCTACCTTTATTATAAATAAAGAGGCTCCAGTGCTTGGTGAAAAATAAGTGAAACCATACTTTCCAACATGGTATCAGAGCGGGTTGATTAGAGATCCGTGTGATCTCCTCTCACCAAGTGATTGATTGGCTTCCATGGCTTCTGTAAGTCCAGGAAGTGCAAAGTTTTTTATCTTCGTGTTTATGGCTCGATGATCCACATTTTTTGTTTCGCCTTTTCTCTCTATTTTTGGTTACGTTGATTTTTATTTCTATTTGAATCTGGTTCCTACTCTTTTTCTTTTGTTTTTTATTAGTCATGGTTGTAGAGAGCTGATTAAATCGCCTCCAACTTCGTTTCTATTGCCTCCGACTTCACTTCTCATCGTAGAGAGTCACTTAATTGTCTTTGACCTTGCTTCTAGTCATAGAAAGCAGCCTAATTGCCTTCGACCTCACTTCTTGTCGTAGAGAGCAACCTAATTGTCTCTTACCTCACTTCTCATCGTAAAGAGCAACCTAATTTCCTCTGACCGCCCTTCTTAGGCAGCAACTTAATTGTCTCTGAACTCAAATGTAGAGACTACGTCTTTGTGTGTCTTTGTATTTTATTCTATATTTCTCTTTTCCGCTATTTTTGCTTCTCCTTTGTTTTCTTCTTTGATTCATTCTTTTCGATCGTCTCTGGAAGCTGTCAATGGTGTTCGAGAAAATGTCTATATTGGAGTGTGTGGAAACATGTCAACTATTTTGTAGTCACAACTTAGAAGTGTTCGATGAAACGCATCACAGCTTTTCTTGCCAGTCACATCGCCAAATGAGGTTTTGCAGTCACAGTTTGTGACCAAAGATCTTGGTCCGGGGCTCATGAAGATTGAAGATCAATCTTTCCAAGAAGAAACTCCAGTTTATATGTTTCAAGCTGAGCATACAGCTTGAGGGGGAGTGTTGAGATATGATTTTTATATCTTTGCATATGTTTGTAATATTATTTAGAATTAGTATCCCAGATATTTTGGGATAATATTCCTGACATTCTGGAGTAATATTCTAGCATATTCTCCTTTCTTGTATTTTTTTTTAGGGAAGAAAGGATTCTCCTTTCTTGTATTGTCTACCTTTATTATAAATAAGGAGGCACTAGTGTTTGGTAATAAGTGAAACCATGTTTTCCAACATTATCTTTTCTTTCTTATCCAATTTCTGGTTGTAAGCATCACCTGATTAACTCAGTTGATCTTTTAAGCTATTTATTCATGTGATCTATGAAGGTAAAACCTCTGATTGAAAGCAATAGACCTTTTTTTTTCTCAAGTAACCTGCATGAGATCTTGGTGTCTCATGATTGTTGCTTCTGTGCAATCTATCTGATGAGCTGAAGGTGTTATGAACTTATGATTGTTGCTCAACCAACAATCAACTGTGATTCAGCACTTTCCACTATCACTTACCTCTCACACTTTTTGCTAGATCTGCCATTTTCATATATTCCAACCATTGTCGCTGTCGCCTCTTGCCAATTAGCGGAGTCCTTCTCAACGCCTCTTCCTCAGTTCCATCTGTAGTTCATTGGACCTCTGTTCCTTTCCATTACCGAACATCCACTATCTGCATAGAGAAATAAAAAAATCAACAACAACAACAAAGCCTTATCCCACTAGGTGGGGTCGGCTACATGGATCATACGACGCCATTCCGCTCTATTCGTTGATCCATGTTCATGAGATTCGACAGGGTTTTACGCTGGTTGTCGGGGCCTAACACAACCCTCCTTTATCCGGGCTTGGGACCGGCTATAAGAGAAATAAAAAAAATCAAATAGCCAAAAAATGAAGTTATGGATAATAATTGGATAGTAGCCAGAAGTATATTGTTTCTACTTTGCCAAAATTGGATTTGTATATGGAGGACCATGTTTTACTAAATGAATCAAGCAATGTGATTATCTCCTACATGATAGTGTGTTGCTGCCCTTTTGTCTAGGCCTTAGAGTTTAGCTTTCTTAATTTCTTCTTTTACATGATAGGGTGCTGGCCTTGCATCTGCACTTGAATTCCGGAAAGTGCTGTTGAAGCTACCAGACATGGAACGGCTAATTTCACGCCTATTTGCTAGCTGGTAACTTTTTAATTCCAAGAATACATGGGGATTGATTCATATTTTTTCTTACTTTCATCTAACAAGGACGCTTCAAGTAATCGTGGTATTTATCTTGAAATGCACTGAGGTATTTTATTATTGATATTTTGTTTTCAGCTTCGTGTTTTTTCTGTTCTGAAAGTATGCAGGATATGCATATAATTGTAGGTGCATAATTTTCCAGTTAAAATTTCACAGAACCATGACCTATATGTTTCTTTGGAACATATACTGTATAGTAAAAATGTAGGAAATGCTTTAGTGAAATTGCAAGTCATTAGTTTTTAGGGTGTCAGTTCCCTTTCTGTATGTTCTAGGGTTGCTTTAGCAATGTTTAACACTTCTATATTTTCTATAATCTAATCCTAATAGAATTTATTTTTAGGGGAAGGAATGACTATCAAATTTCCTTAGCCATCCGTTTTGTACTAAAAATGTGAAATGTACAAGTGTGTATCCAAAGCATGAACAAAAAAGAAAGGATGTAATCTGGAAAGAAACCAAATGATTATAGAATCCATAACCCCACTAACCAAAAAGGACATATGATGTACAACTTCTTTATGCAACATTGTTCTACCCTAAAGATGATGTGATTGCAGACTATGGCCTCACTTTATAGAAAACGTATTTGCATTATAGTCAAATATGGAAATTAAGAATGTGCTTGCCTTTCAAAAGAAAGTACATGTTTGGATTTTCCCCAACTGTTGTAGGGTAATGCGCTTGGTTGGCTGCAGCTTTTCCAAATGAGGAGTCAACTTTCTGGATGTGGGGAGTTAGAATGTAGGTGGGGGCTTGCAAGAGTAATTGAAGAGAGAATAGGAGAGTTAGTGTGGGCCCACTAGGAGTAATATAAGAGATAGTGTAGGTGTGGGGTCCACAAGGATACGTGTGATGTTCATTGTAATTAATTAATTTATTTATTTAATAATTCAAGATGATGGAGCAGACCAGATAAACATCCTTTTTAGAGTAGCCCTTTCCTTGTCTTGGACAGCTGCATTTTGTGGTTGCATCTAGGGTCACTAACCTACCTTCCTGCAGTTTTTCACCGTCCAGAATAACATTGTCGTTCGACTACAATGAAGGTGCTAGAGAGAGGTGGAGATTGGTACTCTAGCAATTGTGCTAGAGGTGTATTGGGGGATGAAGATTCAAAGATATGAGAGAGGGTGATAAATATTGCCAGAGTGCCATTGCAGAGTGCCTTGAGCGAGAGGGTATCTGCGAAGTGGTTGCTGTGGAATTTGGTGAGGATCTGGTCAGTGATGGTTGGATAGTGTTGGATTAGAGTCATATGGCAGTTTTCTAGGACTGGTTATATTCTTCCAATAGTGACATGGCAAATTATAGATCAGTCCAAGTGTACACTTTCAAAAAAAGTATACAGATTCCGGATCCTGTGCTTATTGCTGTTTGTGTCTTTGTGATGGGCCCATAATTAAGATTATCATTTTTATCATTTGAATACATTGATAATTCTTTTGTTTATTCATAAGCTAGAATTTTCTTAATTACATGATATTTGTATAGGGAGAATTAGTATGGTGTTCTTATAACGGTTTCACTAAGAAAAAAGCTAAAGACTGGCTCTTTCTAGTAACAAGTGCATAACTTATTTATGGAAACCATATCTAAATTGATTGCAGCGAAGGAAATGGTAGAAATGCCAAAAAAGTGATTCTTTATGAAGATGCAGCAAAGAAACAGCTTCAAGAATTCATTACCTCTCTTCGTGGGTGCAAAGCAATGAGTGAAGCATGTTTGGCTCTTTATTCTGCAGTATCTTGTAGTCGATCTTCTTTAATTCAACATTTGTTGACCCCAGGTATCAATTAATGAACTTATACTTGATTATTAATCGTTAAATTTTCAAGTGCAATATGTTAACTGTCCATGCAGGAAAAGGGATGCCAGATATGTCTGAAGTCTTAGAACATTTTGATAATGCTTTTGATTGGTCAGAAGCTGATAGAACTGGTCGTATTATACCCCATGAAGGTGGTGATACTGAATATGATGCTGCTTGCAAGAGAGTCAACGAGATTGAATCTAGACTGACAAGATACTTGAAGGAGCAACACAAACTACTAGGAGAGACAATGGTAATTGTTTTACCTGATGTGGAACTTATTTTAAAAGATTGTTGCATCTCGTGATTTCTAAATGATGACTTAAGATCCTTGTAGATAAATTACGTCACTGTTGGGAAAGACTCATATCTTATTGAAGTACCGGAGAGCCTAAGGGGATCCATTCCACGGGAATATGAGCTGCAATCATCAAAAAAGGTAAGTATTACGATTTAATAATTAAAAAAGCACACTAGGTACTGAAGCTCAGAAAAATAGTAAAAGTATTGCTGTATTGGTAATATAGTGTAGATTGTTATTTTCTAGCATTCACCAGTTCTTGCTTGCACAATTTTGTTTTAGATTAGTTTTAAACTATTTCAAGCCAAGAATGAAGACCACTTTTGGTTGTGTTGGGTGGGTTGGGGAGTAGTAGGAGACATGCAAGAGTAAAATTAGAGAGATGAATCTCATTTTTTCCTCCAACTTTTTCTTTTGAGAGAATTTTTTTTCTCCAACTTGATATCGTATTTATAAATTTTGCCCGGTCCATTTTTTTACCTGAGCTTTCTAAATTTCAGGTCCTGGACTTTTGACTTATAGAAAAGAACTTGAAATAAGCAAGTCTAGTTCTATTTATCAAGATTTTTCTCTGAGTTAGTGGCTGCAACTATATTATGATTATTATCTATTACCTTTAACCCTTTTGTTTCCTAAATAGTAACAAAAGACTGAATTAACAGTATCTAAGATTGCTCTGAGTATTTATTTCCCCATGTATAGGGTTATTTTCGTTACTGGACTCCTGAAATCAAAGACTTCTTGTCAGAACTTTCTCAAGCTGAGGCCGAGAAAGAATCTAAGTTAAAAGGAATTCTTCAAAGGTTGATAGAACAATTCAGTGCTCAACATGTGAATTGGAGACAGCTGGTTTCTGTAATAGCAGGTAGTTCATTTATAGTTCAAAGGCTTGTGCCTTGTCTGTTCTGCTGCATATTGTTTTATAGGTTAAAAGTTCATTGCTTATGTTATTATAGCAATGTCTATCCCATTCTCTGCATACCAAATTACGCTATGACATTTGTTCTTATTCTATTCATCATGGATAGACGTGCAGATTTTCCAAAAAAGAACCTTGCAAAATTCTCTCAAAAAAAAAGAACCTTGCAAAAAAATAAAAAAAATTAAGTTCCCTCAAAAAAAAAATCCTTGCAAACTGGGAGCAGACTTAGTCCAGATTTTTTCATGTTATGTAAGAAGATATCAGCACATAAGTGTACTTAAAACCATTTAAGTTCCATCAAGAAAAGAAATATCTTAATTAATGTCAGGAGCAGACTTGGTTCCAGATTTTTTACATTATGTACGAAGAAATCATTCCATAAATCCTTGCAAACTATTAGCCGACCCCACCTAGTGGGATAAGGCTTTGTTGTTGTTGTTGTTGTTGTATTAGCTGAGTTTGAGCTCTACACCATCATTCAAGATGCATATGGTTTTTATAATGCCATCATGATATCACAAGATTCCATCTCGCTTTTCCATTAGACAACTTGGCTGAAATAAGACGACAACAACAACAACAACAAAGCCTTATCCCACTAGGTGGGGTCGGCTACATGGATCATACGACGCCATCGTTGATCCATGTTCATGAGATTCGACAGGGTTTTACGCTGGCTGTCGGGGCCTAACACAACCCTCCTCCTTTATCCGGGCTTGGGACCGGCTATAAATGAGACATGTAGTTATTAATTTAAATGATCATTTAATCTTCTAAAAAAATATAAATGATCATTTATATGAAACCATGCATATACATTCCCGAGGATGGTTTATGGCTTCTTCACTTGCTATGGGTGAGACCTCTCTTGGGACTCGAGGATCATGCTGCCCCGTAGGGCTTCATCTTTTTGGCGGGGTGTGGTGGCACTTGTTCCAAGGGTGCATCCACTTATGACTCCCTCACTTGGCTCCGGGGTGGATTACTTCTTTTGGTGGCATGGCTGGTCTCCCAGGGACCCACTGGCAAAGGCTTTTCCCCGATTGTATGCCTTGGCGGCACATCCTGACCAACCATGGCAAGACTTGGTCCAAGCTAGGGGGCCCGGGCTCAGGCTCCTAGACCTTGGTTTTCAGATCAGCTCTCTCATTCTAGCGCTTCACTGAGCTTCTTGCACTCCACCAGAGGATTGCTCCTTTCCGCCTTAATCATTCCAGTCTTGATGGATGGGTTTGGCTATCGGAGGGTTGGTCGGCAGTCTCTACATTCGTTCGACATGGAGACATTGGAGGACTTCAAGACAGATTGCAGACTTATTTGGCGATCTCAAGTACCATTGAAAGTCAAGATTTTTTGCTTAGCTCATGCGACGAGACCGACTTCTCACCAGGACATATAGGGCGAGGTGGGCACGTGATGCGTCCTTTGTGGCGAGGCAAGGAGGACATTGGCCATTTATTTTTTGCATGTACAGCATCACGAAGTATCTGACGGCGGACGCCCTTTGGGGGCCCTTTTCCTTTTGATCCTATAACTTTGTGGCACTCTCCGATGTTTGGCCCGACAGAGACAGATGGTGAGCATCATTGGCGGGTTCTTGGGCCATCTGGCTTCAGCTGCACCGAGTGATTTTTTGTGGGAAGCGATGTCAGATAGAGCATATTGTACACCACGTTTTCTTTTTGCTTCGGGAGTAAGGTTTTGGTTAGCTGATATACTTTTCCATTTTTGCTGCTCTTTTTCCGAGAGCACACACTTGTACATGTCTCCCTTTTCTTCAGATATATATGTACTTGGATGACAACCACACAACCTGGTAGTCATCCTTTTTCTCTCAAAAAAAAATGCATATACATGTCTCAGTATTATAGTCAGGAGAAATTTTCAAAGAATACCTGAGAACTGCTACCACATCTTTATTGTGCCAAGTATTTTTTAGGGGAATTTTTTTTTAGCAGAAAAAGGATGACTACCAAAGTTGTGGTTGTCATCCAGCAATATATATATATGAAAGTATGGAAAAATGCACAGATGAGAGCTCTCGAAGAGAGCAGCAAAAGATGACTAAGGTCACAACAAAAAAACTAGCCAAAACCCCATTCTCTAATAAGAAATGAGATGTGGTGTACAATACGCTCAGGCTGACATCGCTCTCCACAAAAAATAATCCGGTTGCGCTGAAGCCAAATGGTCCAGGCACCGCCAAAAAGGTCATCAATGGCGCTCGCCAACTCTGTCTCTGATGCAACATGCTCCGGAAGGTCTGCCACATGGACATATTGTAACAAGTTTTATGGTTATGACAAACTCTTGTTACGATATATATAGTGTATTCCATAAATACAACAGGTCGGCTTACATATGGTACCACTAGTTTTATGCATCCATTTATGACTAACTAATTATTATTTAAAGAAATAATTATTATCACCATCAGCATTGTTCTAATTTTAGCTGCACATGAATTCTGCGTTATAGTTATTTGAAGTTATTGTTCTAGCGCAAGATAGGATATAGATATATTTTAGAAATAAATGAGGGATGTATGTCAGAACATCATCTTATTGTGCTAAGTTGATGTCAAAGAGCATGTTTCTTTTTTGTGTGGGAAATAACTTACTAATTTGGTAGCCTACAACTGGTTTCTTAACTTAATTAACATACTGTCAAAAAATACTTAGTTAATGTAATGTTAATGTTAGGATTCAAAACATCATGGAGCTTTTGACAGTCTAAAGCTTTCTCTCATTGCCAACATATTGGTGTTAAACTTAAGCATGATTGATGTGTCTAGCCTATTTGTTTCATCAGGGGATGCTAAATTTATAATATGTTGCAATCTTATATTTGAATTTGTTATTTTTGTGTTTAGCATGTTCTCCTCTCTTTCTTATGGTAAGTTATCATTGGTTGAATTGACCCCCATAAAAAAATGAGCTGACATTTTCATTGATGTCTGTCTTACGTGCATTAGCATTTTTTATTTTCCTGTGTTGTGTTATATTCAATTGTGCTTTTATGAACTTTTCAGAGTTGGATGTTTTAATCAGTCTTGCAATTGCAAGTGACCACTGTGAAGGACCAACATGCCGCCCCACCATCATCTCAGGCAATATTGGTCCTCAAATATCCGCTAAAGCTCTTGGACATCCAATTCTGAGAAGTGATGCCATAGGCAATGGTTCTTTCGTTTCAAATGATGTAACTATTGGAGGGGCCAGCCAGGCAAGAATCATACTTCTCACAGGACCCAACATGGGTGGTAAATCAACACTTCTTCGCCAAGTTTGTCTAGCTGTTATTTTGGCACAGGTAAAGTTCTTCAATGTCGTTTATTGGTAATTACTTATGGACAACGTGCTCATTTCAGTCCTTTCCCAGATTGGGGCAGATGTTCCTGCTGAGAAGTTTGAATTCTCTATTGTGGACCGTGTCTTTGTCCGAATGGGTGCAAGGGATCACATTATGGCTGGCCAAAGCACATTTCTCATGGAACTTTCAGAGACTGCTTCTGTGCTTGTAGGTTTTCTAAAGTGTACAAATTTCTTTTGTCTTGTTTTAAGGAAAATAGAAAAGGAAATGAATCTTCTCTAATCTCTGTTGCTGTATATGATGGATCCCTTCAACTTAAGAGTAAAATTTATCACGCAGTCATCTGCTACCCGAGATTCTTTGGTGGCACTAGATGAGCTTGGACGAGGCACATCAACTTCTGATGGACAAGCTATTGCGTTAGTCTCAATTTTACATTTCACAACTATGCACTGCAGTCTTTGATTTTCTCCCTAGTCATTATTAGAACTAGTTCAATAAATGCTGCTAACAATAGGTACTTATTTCGTTCTGTTTGATCAACAGGGCATCAGTGCTTGAATATCTTGTCCATACAGTGCAATGTCGTGGCTTGTTTTCAACTCACTATCACCGCTTAGCAGTAGAATACGAGAAAGATAATAAGGTAGATGCCATCAAACCCTTGTTTACTTGTGGAGCAGCTTTATTACATGGTTGACATATTTATGCAGGTATCGCTGTGTCATATGGCTTGTCAAGTTGGGAAAGGAGTTGCAGGGGAGGAAGAAGTTACTTTTTTGTACAGGCTGACACCTGGTTCATGTCCCAAAAGCTATGGTGTTAACGTTGCTCGTTTGGCAGGTATCATATCATTGTCTTGTTCTCTTCCTGTTTTGCCCTTCTCTTTCCCAATCCGATATGTTGAGGTGCAAACAGGAGAAATAGAAATTTCTTGCGAGGTTTCAGTAGTCTACTACATGATGTGTGCTATTGATACTGCTTGATTTTGACACGATCTTCATTACGTCAATATTAATCAGTAAATTTGAAAGTTTTGGGGGCTGGAGAGTGCTGATTGTTTTTGGAAATTCAGGTTTGCCTTCTACTGTGCTTCAGAAGGCCTCAGAAAAATCCAAAGACTTTGAAATTAACTATGGGAAGCGTCCCAGAAGCGAAGGGAAGATTTCAAATACATGCAAGGGTGAAGAAATAGCCCTCATAAAGGAGCTGCTCTCTGTTTTAGAGGCCCAGGGTCCGCACGTGGATTGTCAGAAAGTAAATATGAACTCGCTCTGTGATATCCAACAGAAAGCAAAGTTGCTGATGATGGAATATTGAATTGATATACCTTAGGAAATCACGTCTGCCGACTCCTCCGTCTTGAACTTTTGTACAACCACATTTTGTAGGAGATTTTGTCGACGATGAACACTAGTATCTAGTGCTTCGATGGAAGAGTGCAGATTTTGTTTTGTTTCGTCTTACGTCATCTTTGACGGGCATTGTTTGGTTGTACGAGAAAACTGTATATAATTATGCAATATGTTTGAGCTGGAGAAGGCGTTACACGTCCTTTTTTTATTTCCAATATATACTTCTGCGGGTTGTAAATTGTCCAGATCACCCTACCCGAAGTTATTGCTGGGGTAATATCTCCACTGCATAAACCGACACAACGGTTGATACTTTTTCTTGCTTACCTTTGCTTTATTTATCTGCTCTCTATCTCTCTCTCTCTCGCCAAGTCCACCTGTACCATAATGATAATTCTTATCAAAAGGGAGTTGTCATTCCACCGTCAGTATTCTGATTTTTTTATACAAAATTTAATTTGTTATTTTACATCAAAGTTCATGCCCGAGCAGTAATTTCTAGCATTCTTAATTTTTGCATAAGACCATATTAGCCTAAAAATCTTAGGGGCAAAGTAGTTTTCAGAATTATTAAGCAAATGTAGACTCTTATACTCAGTAAAGGGCAAATTCGTCTTATGGCAAAAGGTGTAGAGATTAGTCCATTTGGCTGCACCTTCAAAAGCTTCGAAGAGTTTTTCATGGTGATCTAGGTGTTGGAAGGGATCACGGAGATCCAGGCATCGAAGGAGAGCTCGGTTGGGGGAAAAGGAAGGCTAGACGAAAAGCAAACGTCCTTAGGAATGCTTAGGGATTTCGGTATGTAATGAGTGAATTCACACGTCTCTTCCAATCATTTTTGGGTTGAGATGTGATTGAACTCTTTTGATTGGATGGGTTTCGCGATGTTTCTGTTCATTTTAACGGTTCAAACGTGTATGTTGTGATTTGAAGCATGATTCATTTCGTAGGTTTGGACTTATAAATGTTAAAAAAGTAGTAGGGGATCCAAGAATGGATGGACGTGTGATTTGGTTTGAGAATGACTTATTGAAGTTATCATTTTTTGTGATTTTTTCATGTAGGTCAGTCGACCGGCCAGGACAGACGGTCGACCGGGAGTTTCCCCATTGCATAATTGCTTCTGTTTTAATCGGATGGTGTCGGTCGATTAACTGGTCCATATGTTTTCATGAGCTACCACCGACATGTGAAGTTATGGTAAGAACCCCGAGTGTATTGTTACAACTACTTTAACTAATTGTATGATTGATCTTTCCATTAAGGAAATTGCGGGTGGCAGGGTTGCGAATGCTCGAGGAAATGAGGAAGCACCGGCTAGTCTTATTCAGAGTGTGATGATGATGTCCCAAGCAATAGAGAGGAACACGAATAATCAAGGAAGGAGTAATATACGCAAGTTCCTGTACATGAATCCTCCTCATTTCAACGCGGAGATGAATCTTGACAAGGTCGACACATGAATGGATGTTGTCACCAATATCCTTCAGGCCATCCATTGCCCGGAGGAGGACAAGGTGAATTTGGCAACCCACAAATTTGTTAATGGAGCAAGGCAATGGTGGAGAAGGATGATGAGTACAAGATTTGATGATGAAGAGTTCATCACTTGAGAGAAATTTGTGGGAATGTTCGAGGAACAATATTTTCCTTCATACATGAAGGAGGAGAAGTTGGCTGAATTCCTTGCATTACAACAAGGTAATATGAGATATTGTAACTTGGTCAAGAATGAAAGGATTATGGTGGATCGTGTCATCCATGCCTCGATCATGGGTTGAAGAGGTAACTACTAAGTGAAGAACCTGAGACCTTGCAAGTAGCTATGTCAAGAGCTACCAAGTTACAAAGGGAGTATGAGGAACACAATAGTGTGAAGGACAAGTCATCTAAGAAAGCAAATGAACAAGAAAAAGGAAGGTGGGCAAGAGCACCATACAAACCCCCACAAAAAGGGCAAGCTAAAGAGGGCCGAAACACATGCCCACATTGTGGCCGGTTCCATGTAAGGGAGTGTTTTCGTAAGATGGGTGCATGCCTTAATTGTGCGAAGAAAGGGCGTTATACAAGAGAGTGTCCGGAGAAGCGTTATGACAATCAAGATAAGGGCAAAGGAAAGGTGAGAACTACAACTCAGCAAGGGAGAGCCTGATCGCCGAAGAAGTGCCTCAATCCAATGATGTAGTGCAAGGTATGCTACTCATTGCTGGAAATCATGCTAAAGATCTATTCGATTCCGAGGCAACTCATTCTTTCATATTTATGGATTCTGCTAACATTTTTTGGTTGAAAGCTCAAACGATATTTTGTCCTTTAAAGGTTGGAACGCCAATAGGTGCTTTGGCCACAAGAAGTTAGGTACGACCCATACTTGTAGGAGATAAGAACCTCACTGCCAACTTGGTATTAATGCCAATGAGGGATTATGATGTAATCTAGACATGAATTGGTTATCCGAATATGACGCCTATGTCTTGTGTAGAGAAGAAAATTTTAATAGGAGCATCAAGAAAGCCTCAATTAGACATCCGAGGCACGCCATCGGATGATCAAAGAATTTTAGTGTCGGCAATGAAAGCCAACAAGATGCTACGGAAGGAATGTAGAGGATTCTTAGCTAGTGTGGTTATGAATAAGGAAGATCACCTTCATGATCCGCAACATGTTGAAGTTGTCAACGAATTTCAAGATGTGTGTCCGGGAGACCTTCCGGGATTGCCACTACAAAGGAAAATTGACTTCACCATCAAGTTACTACCCGGAGTAGCACCAATCTCAAAGGCACCTTATAGGATGGCACCAACCGAAATGCACGAGTTGAAGACTCAACTTCAAGAGTTCTGAGACACGGGATTTATTCGACTGACTGTATCACCATGGGGTGCATCGGTCTTATTTGTAAAGAAAAAGGATGGGTCGATGCAATTGTGCATAGACTACCGCATGTTGAACATGATAAAGAGCAAGTATCCATTGCCAAGAATTGATGACTTGTTTCATCAACTTAGGGTGGTGGAGCAAGATGTGCCGAAAATCGCTTTTCGATTTAGGTATGGACATTAAGAATTCCTAGTTATGCCTTTTGGACTAACGACTGCTCCTACCGCATTTATGGATCTTATGAACAGAATATTTAGGCCATATTTGGATAAATTTATCATCGTATTCGTTGACGATATATTGATATATTCCTCAAACCTAGAAGAACATAAGGAGCATTTGTGGATTGTGTTAGAGACCTTGCGACAACACAAGTTATATGCTAAGTTCTCTAAATGCGAGTTTTGGCTGGATCAAATCATGTTTCTCGGTAACATTGTGTCCAAAGATGGTATTTCGGTAGACCGAAGCAAAGTAGAAGCGATAGTGAATTGGAAGAGGTCAAAGACTGTTAAGGAAATTCGAAGCTTTCTAGGCTTGACGGGTTATTATAGAAGATTCATTCAAGACTTCTCAAGAATTGCGACTCCAATGACATACTTGACGAAGAAAGGAGTAAAGTTTGAGTGGATACCGAAGTGTGAGAAAAGTTTCTTGAAATTGAAGAAAAGACTCACAACGACATTGGTATTGACCATTCCCACCGGAAGTAGTGAATTTGTAATTTATAGTGATGCATGTGTCATCGAATTAGGATGTGTTCTAACGTAACATGGAAAAGTTGTTGCTTATGCCTCAAGCTAGTTGAAGAAGCATGAGGACAACTACCCAACTCATGATTTGAAGTTAGCCACCATGGTATTTGCCTTAAAGATTTGACGTCACTACTTATATGAAGAATAGTTTGAAGTCTTCACCGACCACAAAAGTTTGAAGCATGCTTTCTCTCAAAAGGAATTGATTATGAGGCAAAGAAGATGGCTAGAATTTCTAAAAGATTATGAGTTTGCCATTCAATATCACTCGGGCAAAACTAATGTAGTGGCTGATGCTTTGAGTAGAAAATGGGAAGAATCACTAGCTTGCTTAGGGATCCACAAGTGGAACCTAATTGAAGACATTGTACAATGGAATCCAAGTCTTGGAAATGGGAGAGCAATATTGATGACACATTATGTCATCCAATTGGATTTAGTGCAAAGAATTATTGAAGCTCAACCAAATGGCCCGAAATGCAATGACATGAGAATTCTATGTCAAAAAAGAAAGCACAAGCTTCACTTTAGGTAACAACAGAGGCATAAGATATAGAAATCGGTTATGGGTCCTTAGCAATAAAGAGCTCAAGAAAGATATTCTAAAAGAATGTCACAAGTCTGAATTTGCTATCCATCTGGGAAGCACCAAAATGTATAAGCATTTTTAAAGGAGTTTTTAGTGGAACAACATGAAGAAAGACGTTGAAATGTGTCTAAATGTTTGGTTTGCCAACAGATAAAAATTGAACACAAGAGGTCGGGAGGACTGCTACAACAATTAAAAATTCTGAAATGTGGCAAGATATCATCATGGATTTTGTGATAGGATTACCAAGGATCGAGAAAGGACATAATGCAATTTGGGTCATTGTGGATAGGTTGACCAAATCGGCACACTTCTTGCCGACGAGGATAAATCAATCCTTAGAGAGTTAGAGAGTTTAATAGACTTATATGTGAAAGAAATGGTGAGGCTACATGGTATTCTAGCCACTATAGTTTCGAATCAAGATCAGCGCTTCACATCGAGATTTTGGAAAGGATTCCAAGATGGATTTTGAACGACTTTTCACACTCAAACAGATGGCCAAAGTGAGAGGACTATTCAAACTCTAGAAGATATGTTAAGGACAAATTCTTTAAATTGGCATGAAGATTGGGATGAGCATATCCATTTGATAGAGTTCACTTATAATAGTAGCTACCATGCTACTATCAAAATGACACTTTATGAATTCCTATACGGGAGACCATGTAAATCTCCTACACGTTGGATTGAAGTTGGAGAAAGAAGACTTTTTTACCCTAATGTGGTAAAGGAGGATTCCGAAAGAGTTGATATAATCAAAAAGAGAATGCTAGCGGTGAGAAGTAGGCAAAAGAGCTATGCCAACCAAAGAAGAAGAGAGCAAATTTTTAACAAAGGAGATATAGTACTCTTGAAAGTGTCACCTACTAAAGGTATTATGCATTTTAACAAAAAAGGCAAATTGAGTCCTAACTTACGAGGAGCTAAGATGCATCGTGCCGCCACTATTTAAATCGATTGAGGCATCTGGATCGATCGAATGGTCGACGGACAGCTTGAAATCGATCGACCGATCCAATGGGTTAAACAGCGGCCACTCACCACTATCTCATTCGATCTTGCAACCGGTCGACCGGTAAGTCGACCGAAAGTTATTGTTTAGATACTATTGATTGTCAGCTAGCTGATATTGTGCTATTTTATACCATGTTTATCACTGTTATTGATATGATTATCATGTTATTGATTGACTCACCTAGGCTTCGAAATGCATGTTATTGAAATGACACGTAAGACATAATACATGATCCTTGTTGAAGGGATATATGTATGGAAATGAAAATGACATAACTTCGGGGTGTCAAGGCTTGGCCAGCTTATGTGTGCAAGCACTACCAAGTACATCAACATATTGGTAAAGATTCATTAATGATTAATTGGTAACCTAATCTTGAATATAGGTTAAGTGGCAAGAACGTATGGATAATGTTATAAATGGACATTTCAAATAGCAAATGCGATGAAATATTCTTAGCCATGGATATGGATAATTGGGCATTACATAATGTTAATGCGATGGATTTATGGAATTGATGTATGAAATGGATAATTCATAATCTAGTTTGATATCTTTAGTGTGCATTGATCATCGTTTTAATCGAAATGCTTTATGGATTATTGAATTACTTATTTTTATAGTCCTTACATACAACTAATGGGAGGTGGACCTCTCTTGCATCCGGGTTCATGCAGGTGTGGACGAGTAGGTTGGAATCGGTGGCGGGCTCATGACGATGGTTAGCACATGGTGTCGGCCTCGGTTAGGCTAGTATTTTATATTTTCATGAACTATGTATGAGTCAGTCTATGTGCTTTTATTATGGACCATGTCCCCTTGGGAGGAACATTTATGAGTCATGTTGCGGACTTCGAAACTCTTTGTATTTTAGGCTATTCGTCATGATATATTTGATGTTATTGGGCTTAGTATTATATGACTCATTTTGTTCTATTGCTTTCATTATGTTTTCAAATGGGATGATTTTTAATTGCTTTTATTTTTCGTTGCATATTATTATTTTGTGATCAACTATTGCATAGACATTTCTAAGGTGTTACAAAGGTTCCTGATTTTATTTATATTTTATTTTATATAATGGGTTTGGACATAAATGGTCAACGTGGCACCTGTTAACACATGACTGATATTCATTATTTTGACGATGGACACAACCTTCTAATCATGAGTTGAGTTGGTTACGTGTACATCCAGAGCAAGTGACATCATACTCAACACAGATCATAAAGATAAAAATCATTACTTTTTATCCTTGATACTGAGTCGAGATATTTTCTTTAATTGTGTTTTATTATGGTCATTAATATATCACATTATTACATCATAGAGTAGAGTAGCCAGCAATCATTTTCGCTGTGTTCACTAATTATACTTATAAAGCATTGTATAATTTTAATATATATATATATTTAATAGTTATAAATTTTATAATTGACTAAAGGTTTTTAAATAATGATCAAACATATATCATTATAATTTTTTTATAAATTCTATGATGAATGTTACATTTTTCACGATTTTTTGCATTCATAAATTTAAGATTGCATAACTAACATGTATAGACATAAAATCACATAATTGAATTAGAGGATAATGATTTATTTGAAAATTAATATATTTGAAATAGGAGAGTAATTAGATGTTAGTGATTCAAGATGAAGAGTAAATTATAATTCAAAGAATGGAATTTAACAACATTTGGTTGCCAAAAGTTATAGCAATGTTAAAAGGGAAAAAAATAAAAGTTGAATCAAAAAAATATTTTCTAGACAATTACATAATTAATGAATATAAATATAGCCAATATTTTCACTCATAAATTTTAGATCTCTACAGAAAATCACATATTAAATAAGATAATACATATATAAAATGATTTATTTGAATATTAATATATTTAACTCCGTCTATGTTTTATAGCCGGTCCCAAGCTCGGATAAAGGAGGAGGATTGTATTAGGCCCCGACCGCCAACGTAAAATCTTGTCGAATCTTATGAACATGGATCAACGAAGCGTCATATGATCCATGTAGCCGATCCCACCTAGTGAGATAAGGCTTTGTTATTGTTGTTGTTATTGTTGAATATTAATATATTTAAAATAGAATAAAAATTTATTAATCTTTCGATTGCTAAAAGTTATAGCAATACTAGAATAAAAAAAAAGTTAAGTATAAAAACATACAAAATTTATCAAATTTGTATAGATAAATACTACCACAAATTTTTATAGTTAATACTTGATTATGATAATAAAATAAAAATGTGAAAAGGGGAGCTGTACCCTGTCTTCATTATTAAGATTCATAAACTAATAATAATTATATGAAAGTTTCATGGGTGCACTTGCACCCATGGGCACCCCCTTGGCTCTGCCACGGCATCATACAATCTTCATTTTTAAGTCTGATTACAGCTTGACATGCACAAATAATGTCTAGGCGATCACCCAATATAGATTTTGAGCATAGCATACAATGTGCATAATAATCATAGATCTGCTTCTATACAAGTATAACAATTAATCATTAATATAAATAATCATTAATATAAATAATCATTAATATAAACCAAGTTTATAAACATAAGACGTCAATCTAAGCAAAAATAATTAATATGAATAGTTAGATATCCACATAAACAATTATAATCATTTTTGTATTCCAAAAATAAATGAAATAAGTGCAATATGATTGGGAATAATGCATTAGCAACCTGGATACGTGCATTATGGTCTGAACCCCTTGTGCTACGGATGACACCAGGTGGAACCATAAGCTAATTCCACTTGTTCCCATCAAATCAAACGACAAGACACGACCTGAATTTTTATGTGAAATTAAGAAGGAGAGGTCACGTGACCCTAATTTTACCAAACAAATGTTCACAATTTTTTCCAACTTTATTTTGAAGCCACGTTTTTTTTTTTAAACTTACTTTTTTTTTCTTTTAGAATTTTTCTCTTGGTTTTCCCATAAGAAATATTATATTTATTAAATATAATATATTTATTAGAAAAGAATTAATTTAATATTACTTATCATTTCCTTAAAAGAGTAATATCTCACTAAATATAATTTTAAGAATAAAAATTTTTATATTTAAAGTATGTTTTAATTATAAATTTATTTTTATTAAATAATAAAATTATATTTTATATTTATAATACATATATTTTATTCAAACATCCATTAAAATTAATCTTTCATATCAATTTTTTATATCATTTAATTTCTATTCATCATGTTTCAAACCATCTACACACACCACTCCGAACCAACTTATGACTTCAACTATTCATGTAAAAATCAACTAGGAGTCCATAAACGTAGCCTATATGCTTTTCCTCCATCTCTGCTATGTGTCACAGTGTATGGTGCAAGACCTTTAAAGTCGATATGAGTCCCACGATGGCCAGAGTAAATTCTCCGAGTATGCAGAGTTACTATTCCGCCGATCACTAGGGTTCTTGTATAGAATTATTCGTAGCGTGCAGTTAATATAAAATGATACGAAATTTCATAGAGACTACCAAGAAGTCATTAAGGTAATTTATCAGTAATAGTACATAACTTATCAGTATCTTTTATAGCTTGAATTTTTAAACTGAAGGAAAATTTAAGTATTCGCTACTTATCCCTTTCTCTCACTCAGAAAAAGCTCCAAGACAATTTTGTTGGAATGCATACAATGTTATGGAGTCAATGAATTTACCAACTAAACATAAAGAGGTCTTTGCTTCCACCCAAACTCACTCACAATGCATTGCATATTCCCGAAAGAAGAAACATATCACCGAGAATTCAAGGATGAAAATAAATCAGCAAGGATTTATAATTGACAAAGGCAAAATCTGAGGGAATAATGAACTCATGCACATAGAACTATGAGTGCAGTTTTCTTTCCCAAATGCAAAAGACTTTAATTTCTGGCATTCAATTTCCAGCATTATTTTCCAAACCTTCTATAAAAGAAATCATATTTACAGATGACAATTTATACTTGGAGGAGATATCAAACGAAAATAATCAAATAAAATCCTAAAATAATGGCATATCTTAATTATTAAATATCGTACTGGAGTGATTTGATAGTCCGAAGTACAAATTGTTGCAATTGTTTTTCTCCAAGTACAAATTTGATTCTTGACTAATTCAATTAGGAGATCAAATAATCAGGTAAATATTTCATTTGTCCTCTCTCCCTTTGTCTACCAAAAAAGTTCACTTGATTTTTTGGGAACCCAGACTAAGGCGAAGAAATGTTAACTCCAAATCATATAAAAGCTAGGAGTGTCATTTATTCAACAATGAACCCATCAATGTGATTAACAGAAAAACTACTTAAAAATAAAATAATAATGGTAAATAATGAATAATTAACTCATGAACCAAAATATTGCAAGTTCAATGTCCCGAGATATCAATATCAATGAAACAATGCAGACTTCAATTTTCACTAAAAAGATGAAGGTATCATGCAGACCCCCATGCAATGCAAAACCATGAACTAGTATTGAGCTGAAAACTTCATATATTGTTATACAAATTCAATTGTGCCATTGAGAAACTCAACTATTTATTAGTGAGAACAAGACTAAGAAGATTAAGAAACCTGTTTTGTTACTTCTTAACTGTGCTTTCTACATCAGTTGCTTGCAAAGAAAGTAATAAGGGGGACTGGGGATGACGCCTGGTAATAAAAATGAACTGCCTATTTTTTTTCTTTTGCACCTTAATGGTGATGAATTTTACCGAAAATATCTTCAGGCATCAAACTCTACAGAAGACTTTGGAGGCATTGTATCACCCGCTCAGTTGCTGTACC
This sequence comes from Pontederia crassipes, assembly GCA_030549335.1. Lineage (NCBI taxonomy): Eukaryota > Viridiplantae > Streptophyta > Magnoliopsida > Commelinales > Pontederiaceae > Pontederia > Pontederia crassipes. Next base: position 12,481,190 of record CM060183.1, read on the forward strand.
TGCATATGCTACTTGGCCAAGCCCACTCTCATGAAACTCAGAAAGAAGCAACAACCAATTTTGAGATGCCTGAAGAGATCAGTGATGCTAAACTTGATTAATGATTAATGTGACCATCTAGCCCCCTGCTCTCAAACCCCTACACTTTTCTTTGTTTTATGTTGTGCTAGAACTGAAGTCGAGTTTGAATAATTCCTTCTTTTGTTGTTGAATTTGTTTTTAGATGTTCAAATTCCCCTTCATCCACGAAGACAAACTCTGCAGCCAGTGCTAAGTGATCACTACCAATATTCTGTTCAAACAATAAGTTTTTTGGTGAGAAAACTACTAATAAAATCACAAATAATAATAACTAAAATGGTTGTCTTGGAGTGAGTTAAATATGTGAAACTTTTCACACGTGATAACATTCAAGGTTTTGGGAATCTTTAGTGAATAGTTTAATTATGCACATATCTGAAATAAGATGATAACTATATACAACTCATCACTTATTCTCAGTAGCCAACCCCAAAACCTTTTGCCAATTCAAAATACTTGAACTAACAATTTTCAAATGGTTTTGCCGGTCAGTAGCTTTACATCTAAAGCTCTCCCATGTAAAGATTTTACCTCGTTAGGTAGAAAGCCAAACATTCTTAACACGTCCATGGGGAGTGTGTCCAGTACTTTGGTACAAGTAAGTTCACCTGAGTGCCTACACTTACAATAATGTAAATGAGAAGGCAGAAAAAGTGTTAGATGAACGAAAGAGAAGCACTGACCAAATATAGTCAACCGTTCCAAGAAATTTAGAGTGGTAACTGGTAGCCAATGGTTCCCCATGACCATCCCTTGTCCTTGCATTACTCTGCAGAGAACGCAGTTTTTAGCACTCATTTTGGGCATAGTAAAGGACTATGTAACAACTATGACAACAGACCACTACCATGACTCTGGCATAAGCACTGTACAGCAACAATGGCTGTTTAAGTTTTGTATAATTTGAAGAGCAAGACGGATCATCCAAACCTTCCCTGGTCCCATAAAACTTCATGCAACTGTAGTGTAGATGAAATAAGCCAAAAAAATTGAATTCAAAACATGATCTTTACCACGTAGAAAATATAATTTCTCAACTACCTAGAAAGATCACTGAAAGAAGAGCGCAACTTATCCTCCCCAGGTAGATTTCCTATATCTTGCAAAGCACTATTCAGCTGTAAGGAGTCACATTGTGAGTCCTCTCCACCAAATAGAAGGTGCAATCTTGTCCAATTTGAAATTTGAAGTACCAAGAAATGGATGATTCACCTTAGACATAGACAAGAACTTGTAGATTTTGCTCTGGCAAACAAAGAATTCAAAGAAAAGATAAGTTCCAGTTTTAGCAAGCAAACAATTAGCACCTGTTGTGAGTTCTAGAGTTATATGGACATCATGTTATCATACACTTTAGTTCTAGGAACAGAAGCACCATGTAACATCGGTCAGAATGTATCTCCAAGATACATTACTAATTGTTTTTTTTATCTTATATTTTCCTCTGATATTAAATCAAAGTAATACCTCACATGAGAGGCCTTCACAATGTAGAACGTGAAATGTGATAATATGGCAAGAAAGGAAAAACTGAACTTCTAAGTTTAAAGGTAAGAATCGTACCGTAGGTGTAATGTTAAAATCACCAGCAAGCACAACAGGAATTCCACCCCACTTTTCTGAAAGGCCATTCGCTTTTGACAACAGTATCTTGATCTGAGAAAACAAAGATCACAAGAACATCAAAGAAAAGAAAGAAAAAAGTTCAGACAAGCTTTTGCCGAAAAAGTTATGGGATGACCGAAGGAAAAATCATCAATGTACATTAAATCATGCAATAGATAATGTAAGAGTGTACAAGCAATAACAACAACAACAACAAAGCCTTATCCCACTAGGTGGGGTCGGCTACATGGATCAAACGACGCAATTGATCCATGTTCATGAGATTCGACAGGATTTTACGCTGGCTGTCGGGGCCTAACACAACCCTCCTTCTTTATCCGGGCTTGGGACCGGCTATAAAACATAGGCGGAGTTGTAAGAGTGTACAAGCATGATGGAAAAATAATTGCAGTACAGATGTCATAAACAAAATTATTGGCCAATGAGACATATCCCTACAGGACATAAATATACATTAATGTGCATTTTTTTCTGCAGTTTAGCTGCCCTAGTTACCAGTTGTTGCTCCACAAACAGAAATAAACCCAATAGATTTTTTTTTGAGCAGGTAAACCCAATAGATTCAATTGGATGGGAAAAGACAACAATATATACTGTTGACATTTCAACCAAAAATCTAAGACAGCAATACATATGCATATAAAATTACAATAATGCACATATAGCACGCTGCATGTTGTAAATATTTGATTATTGAATACGACATACATGGATACTATGTAACATTCATAACCCATCCAATGACTCAAATGTGTCAAGTGTCATAGCATGTTACACATGCATTGCTTACATCATTCTCTGAAAGATGTGTTGTATCACATCAGTCTGCATAATCCAGTACAGAATACTGTGATGCTAAGAAATAAGTTATTTGTGCAAGTATGTGTGCTGTGTATTTAGCCCTGCCCAGATGTAAGCCATTTGACTATCATCCACTGAAAGATTTATTGCCTGAAATCAGTCTACATAATAAGATATTAATACAGCAAAGCCTAAGAACTAAGTTATCTGTTTGAAAGAGCATTTAAGGACAAATTTTCATGTTGGATGTGCCGAAGAAATCAAAGTCACAAGCCTCTTTTAACTAATACAAGATGACCATGAACTTCAGATTAGGCTCAAAGTTTCTGCAATAAAAGATCAAGAGTTGTGGAACAACATACCTGACCCAATTTGATGTCCTCTCGCTTTGGGTTAAAGAGTATGTGTGTGTTGCCAACCACTATCTTTCTTGAGCCAGTTTGGTCTAACTATTGATAGAAAAAAGAACATTTAAGTCTCAGATATTAGAAAAGGGGTATTAAGCAGTCTGTGAATTAAAGATAAAAAACAATGTACAGCTCTCTTTCTTAGTAGTTATAACAGTAAATCAGTAATCTACAAGGTTTGCATTCATTGGTCAGTTCAGAGATGATCCTACAGTAATCTTGATATTTTAATGAAACACTATTGGAAAGAAATTCCATAGAAAAAATAACTTTAATTTTTGTTTGGATATGACTCAAAAAGAATGTGGTTAGTGAAAATTTTGGATAGAAAATTATTTTTAAGACATTTGTTCATTCTTCGTTTATCGATAGCAGATATCGCTCAAGCTAATAGTATATTTCTGGTTCACTGTGTTAAGAAAAATCTATGACAACTTTTTTAGTAGACTGCTTTGGTTGAAATAATTTACTACAGGGCTCACACTTCCCTGTTAATTTAAAAGTTTAAACATCTAAACTACTTATAAGGATCACGTGTACTGCAGTCGCTAGCAGATAACAATTTCTTGGTATAGGTTTATAACGTACAAAGCACAATTCCTGTAAGCTTGCAGTATACATTTAGCATACATTAACATCTCAGCTTTCTTTGGACTAAATAGAAAAGTGAATAAAGTATCAAAAAGTATATTTGAAAGGCTCATATCACGATAAGCTTGAAATCCTTCTCACAGGAATTAATGCATAGATATTACATACGAAACTTTTTTTTTGAGGAGATACATACGAAACTATAAGGATAATTCTGCAAATATCAACTAGATTGAATGTACTATGCGATTCAGGTCCTGTCATAAGCATACATAATCTCGTTTCAAAAAAAAATCTTGTTTAAAAAAAATAGCATACATAATTACATACCTGAAAAATAAAAAGTTGTGCAACATTATCACGAAGGCCAAGAGAATTGAACTCAATATTGCATTCCTCAAGTAAATGTAAGCTACATCAAATGAAATGCAACAATGACCAGTCTGCAAGACAATTTTGAGAGTACAGATAAATTAAAAGCGTACGAAATGTTACTGTTGTTTCCAAAACAGAGCACAACCATCCTTCGCCCCGCCAGTACGGCCCTGCCAGAATCAAGTTTTGATTCAAATTTTAATTTACTAGCCATGAGCTTTCCTTGTAGTCAGAAAAAAGATGAGCTAAATGCCAATCACACAAAGAATATATCACCTTATGCCTACCATTGTATCCTTTCTTCTTCATGTAAACTAAGATATCTTTGTACTTGTCTACCTCCTAAAAAAATAGTGTTATAATGAGACTATGAATTATTAGATGATTATTTTGACAAAGAAATAAGCTTTCCGGCAAACAAAGACACCTGAAGGCACACAAAATCTGCTCTTAATCTGCTAATTTCCTGGAAGATGAGCTCTCTTCTGAATTCCCACTCAATAACATCATGAGAAACATTCGGATAAAGGTAACGATGCTTCGCAGCATTATGATCCCCCAATATGTTGTATGAGGCAAGAACAAATCTTTCTGGATGTGAACAATAACATATGAACTTCAAAATACAATAAAAAAAAACATAAGTTGTGCATTTCTTTTGGAAACTGCAAGCTATGTATGAATTAACAAGTAACAATATCATATTTGTGATACCCTTACAAATTGGAAGGACGAGAATGCCCTTTTGCTCAAGGATAAATCCAGTTATTTGGTTAAAGTGGTGGAGTATATAAACCCTAAACCCTAAACCCATTTTCCCATCTCATTTCTTTCCACACACTGGGCATGACCCCTAAAAATTGTATTTCACGACCATGTCACGGGCCATGAAATGCCCATTCTTTTTTTAATTTAATGTAATTATTATGTTATGTTCATATGTTATTATTTTCCTGTTCTTTGCCCATGATTAAATGTTTACTTGTAGAAAATGATAGTTTCAAGTCTAATTAGTTATGTATCATGCTAAGTATTGTATTGTCATGATGTTATGATATGATTTTTTATGACGTGATTGATTGGCACACATAGATGTTGAATTACATGCTGAGTCATAGGATTAAAAACAATCTTGTATTAAATGAACACATCAATGATTTACTTGACTCTTGTTGTATTGTTTTAATTGAATTGGACCGCCCCTCGAGGTGTCAATTGGGTACCAGTGCGACTCAAATTGACCGACCATAATCGACATGGAGAAGTACCTACGTAAATAGAATGGTTCACTAAAGATTGATCGTTCATGAATGTCAAGTGAACGATAAGTTAAAAGGCTAATTTCAATTGAATTAAAATGAGTGGCTTGAACATATTGGAACAATTGTCAATTGGGCACTTAAGTTGTCATATAAACGGTGTTTAAAGCCACTAATGAAATTGAATTGTGCATTAAAATAAAATAATTCTAGTGTTCTTAATTGATACGGTTATGAATTATGAAGGATTGTATATCATGCCTAATTGTTTAACTCCGCCTATGTTTTATAGCCGATCCCAAGCCCGGATAAAGGAGGAAGGTTGTGTTAGACCCCGACAACCAGCGTAAAACTCTGTCGAATCTCATGAACATGGATCAACGAATATATTGTGCGGAATGGCGTCGTACGATCCATGTAGCCGACCCCACCTAGTGGGATAAGGCTTTGTTGTTGTTGTCCTTACATTAATTGAACTGTTAGTCGTTTAAAATGATAATCATTTATTGATGCCTAATTGTTTAGTTGTTTCCATGTTGATCAAATAGTAAATTGCTGTATTGAGTGTGACTCTTAAATACAATTAATAAAAGGTGGGCCTCCCTACATCCAGGGATTCGTGCTGGTATGCATAGATGATTACGGCTGGTGGTGAGCTTATGATGGCGGGTTGCGCATGAAGTCGACCTTTGTCATTGGACTCTTTATCTGCAGTCCAATAGGTTATGAATTTACTAGCTTGTGGGCTTTTGTCATGGACTCATTTGTATTCTAAGTTTTGTTTTTTTTTTTTTTTGAGAGGATATTCTAAGTTTTGTGTTTTCATTATAAGAACTTTAATGGATTTATGATCTAGTATATATGACTCTGAGTCAATGAGTCTTATGTTTTTATTGGGCCTTCCTTAGTGAGGTTTATCTTACATTTTATATTGATCGTCCCCTACAATGTTATTAATGATATTATATTAGAGTTTCTTGATTGTATCTTATGATTATTATTCTTCTGCTATCGCATTTATGTTGTTGGGTTTTAATAGTTTTCGAATATGTTGTTCACTGCTTTCTACTTGAATTATCAAATTGATCTTCATGAATGACTTAACTCGTTCATGAGTCATGACACATGTCATGGGACAGATTTCGAGGGCATTACAATATTATCAAGAGGCAATCGCTAGGTATCACTTCCACATCGTGGAGAATAAAAATGTTACTTGACCAAAATGTTAAATGGAACCATTAAACACAACTCACAAGCTTGTTACATCAAATGAAGTTAAAGCACTATATAATACTCCAATAGAAAGACACTCAAGTCGGTGGCCTCAACAAATTGCATTTGAACCTATAGCAAACTAGACAGTAAGTACCTCTGCTTGTCTCCTCATCATACGGCGAATCCTCTGGTTGGACCCAACGTCGAACAGGCTTCAGATGATTCTCCTCTCTCCGAGAATTGTACCCCCGGCGGCGGTCGTGGGGCTCCAGAGAACCGGAGACCACGACGACGCCACGGCTGCGGACGAAGCTCGAGCGGCACCGCTTGATGGGGCGGGCGCCAGCAACCGCGGGCAGCGGCGAGCGCGGGCTGCCCAGCCAGCCGATGCCGCCGCAAGCATGACCCATTCGGCCGAGTGATCGCGATCACGGGCGGTCCGCGACGCGATAAGACGCTAGTGGAAGCGGAAGCCACCGAGCATTACGTCGATCACCCGTATGGGATTGGATTGGGAATAGGAACCATGGAACAGAAAAGACACGCATGGTTTGGTCTGGACGCGAGCCCCTCGTCCACGTTTCCTTCTTCTCCGCGCTACGTCGTTTTATCCCTTACGCATGGAAGTTGTTCGACGTAATGCCTACATGACATTGACCATTTGAAAAAATCGGGAGGCTTTTAACTTTATCAACCTTGGAGATTGACAATTACCAAGTAGAAAAATATAAAAACATTATTATTATTATTATTATTATTATTATTATTATTATTATTATTATTATTATTATTATTATTAGAGGCTTTTAACTTTATCAACTTTGGAGATTGACAATTACCGAGTAGAAAAATATAAAACATTATTATTATTATTATTATTATTATTATTATTATTATTATTATTATTATTATTATTATTATTATTATTATTATTATTATTATTATTATTATTATTATTATTATTTCACATATGGATGAAAAATCTCATGGATATAAACAAGAAAATTTGATGTGTTTGATTTAAATTTAATTAAAAACATATGAAAAAAGCAACGGCACTATGCTCTTCTCAACTCCCAATTAATTACAAAACTATTTTTTTTTTTCGCGAGTGTGTTAAATTTGATAATAAGGGGGTGAAAAAGACTAATAAATTAAAATGTCTTCGTACTAGAAGACTTATATTAAAAATCATTAATTCCATTTTCACTCCAATTTGCTTGCAAGACCATCTTTATCCTTTCTTTATATAAATTACCGTCAACCTCTTCTCTTTTAGATTAATGCTTCAAACAAATAAAATTATATATTTTAGAAAATTATATGTTGCTAAGTTAATTTAAATTGATAACCGCACAAGTTAATTTTATTCCTATATCTACTTTATATTTTTTTACGAATATAAATAAAATCACTCAATCATCACATCAATTGAACATATAAGTATTAATAAAAAACAATTATATGATTTTTTAAAATTTTAAAAACTTACAATAATGTAGTAACCTATTTTACATTAATCTACGGAGGTATTTTCTTTAAAATAATATTTATAAATTACTAAATAATATTGCATTAAATTACATTGAATCGTCAAGCTATCCTTCTTATATAAATGAATAATTTGAATTACTTAAACAAGTCACAATATTTATGAAGTAATAGTATGGATTGTTTGTAAGAGCAGTGTTGTGACTTGAGTGATATTTTTTTTTTTTACTTTTTGTGTTTGCTCTTTGAAACTTCATTCAAATAAATTATAAAATTATCCAAACAAATCTTAAAATATTAATGACTTTATTACTGTTAAACAGATTTTTTTCAACTATATTATTAATATACTTAATTTATTTGTTAATAAATAATAATATATTATTAATTATTATAGATTAATAATGTTTGATAATAATTACTATGAATCAAGGTCGTTAAAATCGAACCAAACATTGACCCGACGGGTCAGGTTGAATTGGCCCGACCGATCGAACTAGAAGGTCGAACCAAATATATTATAATAATATTAAGCAATAAAATAATAGCATTTCAAATTTCAAGACAACACATATATATATTCAAATCATAATATTACACACATATTTCAAAATTCAAAGTACAAACTTGCAATAGAAGATAATAAGATAAAGTTATTTATAGGCTATGTTTGGTGTGGAGGTGAAAATGCTAGAGGTAGCATTTCTCCTCTCACACCACACTTAATTGACAAGCGTTTGATCCTAAAACTCTGCTTGCCTAACAAAGTCATAGTCTAACAAAATTCATAAGTTATGACTTGTAAATGATAACTAGGCTTTTAAGCCTTCCAAAATAAAGTTGCAAAACAATAATGTTTATAAGTTTAAAATTTCACAACTTCGTACTTTCAAAATTATGATTTCATTCTCTTCTATAATATCCTTTATCATAATAAGGAAAAGAATCCAAGTTAAAGTCCAACACTTTAACATGATCTTCTTGCAATCGCCTTTAACAAAACGTATAAAAATGTTACATTCAACTATTCTAATAATAATCATTCAAATACTTTTAAAATAAGAAGTAAATTTTACCTTCATGATTACCATGATTCAAACGTCCGATAACTTGGCCATCGTGGTTGTCATTGTTTGTCGGCATTGACGAGAGTTGAAAGGGTAGAGGAGGTGTGCGAGAAGCCAAGAAGATAAAAAAGATTCAAAGCTAAAAGCCTAAAAGAAACAAACTTATTTGAGAACACCAACGTCGAGAAGCCACTGACTGTTGGTGCGATCGGGATCGATGAACACTAGTTGTTGTCGTCGCTTCAACCTTTAATAGAACATAATGGTACTAGATGTTAGGGTTTTTTTCTTTAGTTTTTTTTACTTTGAATCAGTTGGTCCTCCAACGATGTTTTTATCTAGGTTTTGACTGATCTTGATTGGTTCTAAACAGATTAAAGTGGCATCCAATTTAAGGGTTGAACCACCTCAAGGCCGGACCACCCGTTTCAGTCCGGTCCAAACAACCATGATATGAATATATGATTACCATATTTTATAAAATATACTGATTATTTTATAAGTTTTAATTTTATGCATCTACAATATGCATTTATGATTTAAGTTTATGAAATTCAAAATAGATTATGTAAATATTTAAACATATATATTTTTAAAAGCAAGGATATATTAGTAAGAATTGTATATTGATCATTAAATCTTTGTTATGTTGTAAACTACTAATATAAATTGTCAAATAGATTACTTATTATCATTGATAATTTGATAAAGAATATTGTCTACTCTAACAATAAAGAGATTAACAATGATGTTTTAAATATAGAAATAACAATATATATATATATATATATATATATATATATATACATCATCCTATCCTTCATAATATAAGTAATATAAAAGTATTACACAAATAAATTTTAAAAAATTGCATTCATCCATTTTTCGTTGAGTCAAGTAGGTCTTCAAATTTTTCATTGGAAAGTATAATACTCTTTTTTAAAAATAAACATTGCCAAAGTTTTGATGGACAAATCCGACTATTTTTGTAATATTATTATTTTATAAATTAAATTAACATGCAATCACACGTGCAATTATATTTTTTTAACCTTTTGATCAATATTTTTTATGCTAACCTAAGTCTATTAGAGACTTTCAATTTTCGAGACTATTAATGATCGATTAATTGACTTATTTTCTAATCAAATGGTGATTTCAAAATTGGAATATGAAATTAGTAGCGCCCGTTGAACGCGATTATAAAAAAATTTGATCTGATAATTCAAACTATAAAAAATTCATATAATTAAATCAAAATAATATTAATTCTAAATTTTAAAAATTGTGATTGTGTGGTTATATATATGTGTGTGTAATATAAACTCACGGCATTATTCCTTTGCCGAAAACAGAGAAAAAAAATTGGTCCAAGCCGTCAAATGGTGTCCATCCTGGATGCATGAACCAACCAAAACTTTTGCGAGGAGGACCATTCCGCGACGTAAATCCAACAACCACCATGTGATTGAAAAGGACCATTGAAAAGATAAAGCATGCTATAATTAACCGGTCAAATAAAGCAGCAGACATATATGAGAGAGAGTCAGAGAGTCAGAGAGAGAGAGAAAGGAGGGGACAAGAAAAGGTGGGGGATGGGGGAGGGAAAGGAGAGAGGATGGGCGGGGGGAGCAACGTGGGTCACAATGATGCCGGCCGGTTGCAGACGCCAACGGGGACCAAGAACATTATTTATGAATAATTAAACGGCAGGTTCCAAAAGCCACCAACGTCCCTTTCTCTCTCTCCTCCCTCTCTCTCTCTCCAATCCATCTTTTTTTTTTCTCAATCGCGGTGTAGTAAATTTTTATAGATTAAAATATTTGTACTAACGCTGTAAAGGCGAAATGTGTGGCCCTCCCTCCGTATTTCCAACGGGTAAATGACATTTAATGTCTTACAATTTTAATATTTGATGAACGATATTTTTCAACTTTATTTTATAATATAAATATTTTTTATGTTATAATTTATTTCACGAATGTTTTTTCGATCGAAAATATTCAGGTCCGATCATTCAGCTGAAGTAGCATTTAATTTAAAAAAATTATATATAAAATATTAAAAATAAAAAAAAGAACACTCTCCCTCCTCTCTTCGTCCGCCAATCCTCTCTAGTGTTAAAAGTTATGTCTTGATCCAACTGAGGATAACATTTATCTTTTGCATGTCTATGGAACGTGACCAATTAACCAACCAATAAAATTACTTGTTACAAATAACTTTTTGTTGTTGCATCGAAACATATAAATGTTGACTAATTTGGCTAACGTTGAACTTGGTAAAATGAAATGGTTGAATAATTAAAAAATTAGATTGTAAAAATCTAATTCGATTGTCAACAAGAATAATAAAAAAAATTGTTTAGATAATCTCTCTAAGTTATAAGTTTCAATTAATTGAAGAGAGAAGAGAAAGGGATACGACCCTCCACCGCACGCAGAGAAGGGGGGCCTCGCTCTCCACCACCCCCCCCCCCCCTCCTCCCTCCCTTCTGCGACGTCCGGCACTCACCGGAGGACACAGAGGGGGCCCGAGGCTCCCTCCCCTTTCTTTGCGTCGGCGTACGCAAAGAAGGGAGGGCGGCGAGCCCCATTCTCTACGTCGACACACACAGAAAAGGGGGATCTCACCCCCTCCCTTTTCTATGTGATGGCGCACGCAGAGAAGGGGACCCTCTTCTCTGCGCCAACGAACGCAGAGAAAGGCCCCCTCTTTGTGGCTCCCTAGCGCTCATCGAAGGAAGCAGAAGGGGGGCAGGTGAGGCCCTCCTTTCTCTACGTTGGCACGCGTAGAGAAGGGGTGAATGCAGAGAAGTCCCCCCTCCTAACGGAACCAATCTACCGCAAGACTAGCTCCACAACGCAATTGCCGCCTCAGACTCTTTCCTTTTTCACATATTGCCTATGCCATTGAAATTTATGCAATCTATTATATATTACATGCCTATAAATTCCTTGTACGCATTGTATTTTACATCACAGAAAACATATACAAAACCAATATCTTCTTGTCCTGTTATGGTATCATAGCTCTTAGCTCATTATGGCATCTCCTAGTACTCCATTTTCTTCCTCCTCAACCTTGCAAATTGAAAGCAACATCACCATGCCTCCTCTTCCTACACTCTCACAAGCTCAGCATTTTATTTCTCTCAAATTAACTCTTACCAATTACCTATTGTAGAAACACACATATGTGGTCATTAATAAAATGCTTCCAACTAGAAGCCTTTCTGAATGACAACAGTCCCCCTCCTGAACCTCAAAAAACAATAGGCATTCCTTCCTCCCAGCTTCTTGAATGGCAATGTCGGGACCAAATGCTCCTTCGCCTCCCTCTCTGAAGAAGTCATCCCACTGGTTGTCGGCCTCGACACCTCCAAGGACGTCTGGCTCGCCCTCAAGCAAGCATATGGAGCACCATTCGAAGCATGTCTTCTTCAACTAAAGATGCAGTTGCAGAATCTCAAACAAGGTGACACGCACCTCTCCAGCTTTCTGCGGCAAGCAAAATATATTGCTAATGAGATCAGCGCAGGCGGCCAACCCCTCTCTAGCTCCAGCTTCAATGCCATAATCTTTAACAACCTTCACCAAGAGTATGGACCAGTTGTGGCCTCTCTCGTCTCGTCAGACACCTGTCTCATTTCTGGAGTTGCAAGGCACCCTAACAAGACATGAAATTCGTCTCATGACTAATAGAGCATCTGACGCCTTCACCCCAAGCACTAATTATGTCAGAAACAATCCCTCCAACAATTCTGCAAGCTTTAATAGGGGTCGTAATCCTTCTCGTGGATGTGGCCATGGTCGCAGCTCCAACAATCGTAGAGACCTTTGTCCCATCTATAGCATTTTTGGACATTCACCATATAATTGTTATTATCGACATTCTGCCACTCAACAGCCAAAAGCATACAGTACAACACCAAAACCTTCATCAACATCAGAAACAACGTCTTTGTTTGGCGCATACTATGACTAGTATCTAGATACTGGTGCAACACATCATGCTACACCTAGGGATGGCAATATTTCCTGCTCCCTGCGGGCCCCGCGAGGAATCCCCGATCGGGGCCCCGAACTCGGAGAATATTTCCCCCGCGGGGTCGGGGGTGGGGGAAGTTTTTCTCGTACACTTTTTTGGGGATCGAGATGGGGGAGTTGTTCCCGCCCCGTGAGGCCCCGAATCTTCGCACCCTAAAGAACAAGTGAGTACAAAAATAGTCACACATTGATAGTACTAGCAAAATGAGAATAACTAGATAAATATAAATGAAGGAGGAGACTAATGGGTCAATATGAATGTTTCTGGAGAAAATTTATTTTTTGATATTTTCCAAATTTATAATAATAAATTTTATCAAATTATCTCTTAGTAAAAAAATAATAAAAAAATTTGTCTGAACCATAAAATACAGTTCAACCCGATTTTTTCGGTTTTCGCCAATTTTAACCAATTTTGACTAATTTTTTACCGGTTCGATTCGGTTTAATCGGGTCTAAATCAGTGTTCGGCTTTGGGGCTTAGGGCGACAGAGGAGAGCGACGGCAACGGCTCTCGTTTGAAGAGGGCAATGGGCTGCGGGGGTTCGGGGAATCGGAGTCCTCGCGAGTCCCCGAACCCCCATGGGGATCGGGGCGGGGGATAAAATTCCCTCCGGACAGGGGATTCGGGTTAGGGTCATGGCCAGTCGATGGGGTCATCGGGGGGAGTGTCCCCTGCCCTGAACAGGGTCGGGTGCCACTCTAGCTACACCTGACTTGCAAATTTTGGCTAAAGCAGAACAATACCATGGCGAGGACTGCCTACAAGTTGGAAATGATAACACACTTCTCATTCACCATGTTGGTCAGTTCATCCTTCCAAGTTCTTTACGTCCTTTACATTCATGTCATATTCTACATGTACCTTCTATTTCCAAACCATTACTCTTTATCAGAAAATTCAGTGAAGATAACAACTGCATTTTTGAATTTCAACCTACCTTTTTTGTTGTAAAGGATCGAACAACCAACAAGGTACTCCTTCGCGGCCTCACTAAAGATGGCATGTATCACTTGTGTGCAGAGCCTTTTGCTCCTATTGTGCATCTCAGCACTCTCTCCACCACCACTTGGCATGCTAGATTGGGTCATCTGCATGACAGGACTCTTCATACTATCCTTCTCTCCAACCAGCTCACGAATAACCACAACCGAGACTCCACTTCACGTTGCGTTGCCTATTTAAAAGGCAAGTCTAGTCACCTTCATCTTCCAAGCAGCAATAACCAAAGCTCTCCACCCCTGCAATTAGTCTTTGCTGATGTTTGGGGCCAGCAACCTTCAGACGCTGGCCATCATTTCTTCGTTTATTTTTGTTGATGATTACACTCGTTACACATGGGTGTTTCCTTTATTTTGCAAATCTGATGTAATAAAAAAAATTTCCAACTTTTCATCACTTGATTGAGCGGCAAATTGAAACTACATTAAAGAGCCTCCAAACTAACAATGGCGGTGACACTACTAGAAAAATGCTGATTATCGACGGTCCGAACCGTCGGTAATCAGCCCAAAAACCGTCGGTAACGCAATTACCGATGGTTTTTCAGTCGAAATCGATCTGTCGAAAAAATGCTCGTCGCAAAGTCGGAAAAAAATTCGTCGAAAATATCGATGGTCAAAACCGTCGGAAAAGTCCCGACGGTTCGAACCGCCGAAAGTTTCCGACAGTTGCAACCGTCGAAAAAGGCCGGCGGTTCGAACCGTCGTAACTTTTAGACGGTCGCAACTGTTGAAACTTTCGACGGTCGTCGCAACCGTCGTTCTTTCGGCGATCGCAACCGTCGCAAAGAATTTTTTAAATATAAAAAAATTAGCGGCCAGATCAGGCCGCGGCAGCTCCGGCCACGGCCAAATCCGGCCACAAGCCGGTCGATCCGACCGCAAGCCGATCGATCCGGCCACTGGGGGCCAGATCCACCGCGGTCGATCCCGGCCGTCGACGCCAGATCCGAGCCACTGGGGCCGGATCCGGCCGCCCGGCGGCCGATCCTGTCGCGAGAGGCCGGATCCGAACGCCCGACAGCCGATCCGGCTGCTAGGCGGCCAATCCGACGGCCAAATCGGCCGCTAGAGGCCTAGCGGCCGGATTCGGCCACCAGCGGCGAGATTCGGGCAACAACGGCCTCTGGCCGGAGAGAGAAAGAGATAGAGACGCCGGCGCGGGAGAGGAGGAAGGAGATGCCGGCGCAATCTCCTTCTTGGCCGGCGCGGGAGAGGGTCGCCGGCGTCCGGTGCGGGAGAGGGACGATCGGTGCTCGCGGGCTGGGAGAGAGAGAGAGAGGAGAGGAGGGAGAGAGAGGAGAGGAGGAATTATATATAAGGGGAAAAAATGAGAGAAAGCGGGAAAAGGAAAAAAAAAAGCGGGATAGCGAAATTTTAATTACCGACGACTTCGCCGTCGAAAATGTAAATATTAATTATTTTTATAATTACTGACGATTGTGACCGTCAAAAATATATTTAGTTATATATAATATTTATTTTTTTATTTTACTGATGGTTTGAACTATCGGTAATTATTACCGACGGTCGAAACTGTCGGTAATTGCGACGGTTTGGGCCGTCGCTAGTTATATTAATAAAATATCATTCATATGATATTATTATACATTTACCGACAGTTAGGACCGTCAGAAATTACGGCGGATTTTGCGACGGATGGATATTCATCGGAAATATCGACGTTCCTAATCATCTAAAAATTAAATAATAATATAAAAAATACATAATTTATTTTTTTTCATTTTCGACGATCGTAACCGTTGGAAAATCCGTCGGAAAAATTAAATAATAATATAACAAATTACATAATTTATTTTTTCATTTCTGACGGTCGTGACCGTCGAAAATTACGACGGATGGATATCCGTCAGAAATATCGACGTTCCTAATCGTCGAAAAAGTAAATAATAATATAAATTATTTTCGACGGTCATAACCGTCAAAAAATCCGTCGAAAATGAAACCGTCGAAAAATCCGTCGCAAATTGCGATGGATTTCGAACGGTCGGAAATTGCCCATCGGAAAATCGTGATTTTCTTGTAGTGTGAATTCCTTGCGCTCTGTCATTATCTCTCTCAAACAGGTATACACCATCGCCTTGTCCACACAGCCACGAGCAAAACGATTTTGTTGAAAGAAAAAATCGTCATGTTGTTGATACCGGGCTAGCACTTCTCTCCTCATGGTGATATTCCTAAACGCTTCTGGCATTATGCAATAGAAACTTCCATCAGTCTTATAAATCGTATGCCCTCACCAACACTCCAAAACATGTCTTCATATCACCTCCTTCATACACACCCACCGAACTATAACTTCCTTCGAATCTTTGACTGTGCGGCCTATCCTCTCACTCGACCTTATAATCGTAATAAGTTTGACTTCCACACAAGACCATGTGTCTTCTTGGGCTATCCACCGTCCAATGTCGGCTATCGTTGCTTCGATCCCACTTCAAACAAAATGTACATAGCTCGCTATGTCCGTTTTGATGAAACCAAATTCCCTTTTTCCACTCCTACCCCTACCCCACAACATGAACTCCCCACTCCATGTCCCTAGCTTTCCATACCCCTCCCTTCTCCATCAGAAATCTCTGCACGTACCCTTGACTCACATGCCACCCTAATGTCTTCTCCCCCCATTTGCCTGAATCCTCTCCACCTCCAATACATGTCTCTCCTTGTGTCCTTCATCCGCGCAAATTAGCCAACTACCGTGCTTTAGCAGGTTTAAAGGCCCTCGTTGCCACCTCCACAGATACACCAACCTGTTTCACCAAAGCCAATGCTGAACCACAACAGCGAGCTTGCATGACTGAGGAGTTCTCTGCCCTCCTTCGCAACGGCACCTGGAACCTTGTTCCTCGCCACTCAAGTATCAATATTGTTGGATGCAGGTGGATATTTCGCAAAAAGTACAATGATGATGGCAGCCTCGATCGATACAAGGCTAGACTCGTCGCCAAAGGATTCCATCAAGCTCCAGGGGTGGATTTTCATGACACTTCAGCCCAGTAATTAAGCCAACAACGATCCAGTTAGTTCTCACTATAGCGCTCAACCGCGACTGGCCTCTTTAGCAGCTTGATATCAGTAATGCATTCCTACACGGCAATCTTGCTGAAACAGTATACATGGACCAACCACCTGGGTTCCTCGACAAAGAACATCCATATTTTGTTTGCAAACTCAACAAATCCCTGTATGGACTCAAGCAAGCGCCACGTGCATGGTTTCACACATTAACAATGACACTTTTGGATTTTGTCTTTCATGCTTTTGCCACTGACACCTCACTTTTCATATACAACTCTGGAACCTCAATAGCATATGTCTTGGTTTACGTTGATGAATTTAATACTAACTAGGTCTTCTCAGCATCTTCTCCACTAGATCACCTAACATCTTGGCACAAGATTTGCGATCAAAGATCTCAGCAAACTGCACTTCTTTCTCGGAGTCGAAGTTTTGTCTCGTCACAACAGTCTGGCTCTGTCTCAAGCCAACTACATTCGTGACATTTTGGCACGTACTCATATGTGTGATGCAAAGCCAGTTTCCTCTCCCATGATTGTCAGCACAAAGTTGCAGCCGTCTGGTGGCAAGTTGTTCAGTAATCCCATGCTTTATCGTCAAACTACTAGAGCTCTACAATATTTGATGATCACACATCAAGATATTGCATTTGCCATCTCTCATGTCTGTCAGTTCATGCACAACCCAACCGAAGAATATTGGATTGTTGTCAAACGGATCTTGCGTTATTTAAAGGCGACACAAGACCTCTGATTGCATTTCACGCATTATGTAACACACCACTTACAAGCCTTGTCCGACGCCGATTGGGCTGCCAGCTTGCATGACCGTGAATCCATTAGTGGATACGCAATCTATATGGGTCACAACCTTATATCTTGGTCGGCAAAGAAGTAAATGATCATCTCACGCTCTTCCACTGAGTCTGAATATAAGGCTTTGTCAAATGCTACAACTGAGTTGATCTGGCTCAGATCTCTTATTGCTAAACTTGGACTCGCAACACCACTGCCTCCAATTTTATGGTGTGGCAATATCGGAGCAACATACCTCCCTGCCAACCCTGTTTTCCATGCACGGATGAAACATGTTGAAGTGGACTCCCATTTCGTCCGTGACGAAGTTGCCACCAAACTTCTACAAGTCAAATTTATGTCAACTAAAGATCAAATAGCTTATCTCATGACGAAAACGATAACTGGTGCACGTTTTCAGTTCTTACGAGACAAGCTACGCCTCGGACCAAGGTCATGTCGTGCTTGAGGGGGGCTAATGGAACCAATCTACCGTAAGACTAGCTCCACAACGCAATTGCCGCCTCAGACTCCTTCCATCATCACCTATTGCCTATGCCACCGAAACTTATGCAATCTGTTATATGTTACATGCCTATAAATTCCTTGTACGCATTGTATTTTACATCACAAAAAACATATACAAAACCAATATCTTCTTGTCTTGTTACCCCCCCCCCCCCCCAAAGTGCATGTAGAGAAGGGGGGCCTCACCCCCTCTGCGTCCTCCGGCGAGTCGGCGCACATAGAGAAGGGAGACGAGGCTCCCCCTTTCTCTGCGTCGGCGCACACAACTTCTGCACCTTCGATGCTCGTCGGAGGACGTAGAGGGCCCGCATCCGACGTCATCGACGAGGACCCTTCCCTCCGACGCTGGCAAGGTCGTCGGAGGTCGAGGGGAGGGGTGGTGCCCCTTCTCTTTTTTTACTTATTATATTATTTTTTATTATTTAATCATGCCACGTAAGGGAAAGGAAATGCCACGTCAAATGGTTTGTTGCGTGGAAGAGAGAGAAAATGTCAACATGGACATCACGTTGACATGAGATGGCCGATCGTAAGTAAAAAGGGCACAAGGTGAAACGAGTTAAAAGATGGAGGATAGTCTTGTTATAAAGTAAAGTTAGATGGTATCGCTGGGAAAATAATCAAAGTTGAAGGGTATTTGACGTAAATTATCCTATTTTCAACGCATGAACTTTAATTTATAATTAAATATTTATTGAATTTAATAATTGTATAATCATAATTATATTAATAATACAAGATTATAAAATCCTGTCATACAATTTTTTTTCTCTATGTTAGATATTTTAAAAAATAAAATATTACAAAATTTCAACGGCAGTATACATGAATTTTCAAAATTTTATTTTTCAAAAACCTGATAAAAAGGAGAGAAAATGAATGTCATGCCAATATTTTAGTCAATTAACTTTTAATGAACATAGACATGGCTATAAGAGTATTAAAATTTTATTATTATATTAAAATAAAAATAGAATTAAATAAACGATACTAAAATTTACTCCTCTTACAAGTTTGCAACTTGTCGTACACACATATATATATATATATATAATATATATATATATGCATTTAAAATAGTACACCGCAAAATATAAAATGGCTAATTAAATTGGGACCTGCCACCTTTGGCACCAAAGTATTGATGTACACATATTTATTATTGTATAGATAAAGTATGTCTTGCTACGTAGCAATATGCATATGAATCATTTAAACGTTATCACTAGCAAAATTGTCTGACAAAAATAAATGGATCATAATAAATGAAGGGGGTAATGGACAAAAATATACAAAGAAAACGTAGTAGACATGAGAATACGTATATTGTCAGGAATGTACATCATTGTTCGTCAAAATCACGCATAATAAATATCATTTACGTGAAATTGTGTCGTATTTATGAGCATGTTACATAGAATACCATTGATGAAAAATAAAGTTTCGATTCCAAACATTGTGCACTTAATTGTGCCAAATAGCAAATAATAATTGCACATGAAATGTAGTATTTTGTTGCTTATGCATGTAAATACAAGAACACGACTAATAAATAGAAACCCCTCACAATTTCACAGTTTATTTGCTCCCACGTGAACAAAATAGTAGAAAATGCTACACCATGGAACAATGTGTATTAGAGTATCGTACAATCTCAAATTTAATTTAATGATTCAAATTATTTATGTTTTAAATCATCGAATTAAAATAATGCTAATTTGATGATTCAAAATTATGAAATTACGCGGTGTAGTCACATATCGTGATTGCATACACACAAATATCACTTTCATTAATTTGTTACATAATTTGTTCAAATGCAATGTATCTAAAAATATATGGATTCTTGGAGTGATTGCTACGAGAAGAAAAATATATTAACTGATCATCTAATGATCGAAAGCATTAACTAATATTCATTGTGATATATATATACATATATATATATATATATATAGGGATTAATGGAGCTGTAACACCTCTTGCGTGAAACTCTGTATAACGCTTCAATCTTGGCCATTCATTTTCCATCGACGGTTGATATTATATTTTCATTCTCGTGCTCACTATGCTCTCTCGCGTCCGCTCTCTCTCTCCTCTGATGGTCGCCGCCGTTCTCTCTTCTCTCATCCATTCGCCAACCCCATCCCCGATCCGTGTCGTCACCTTCGATCCAGGTCCGGCCGAGCCCATCGAGCACTCCTCTATGAGCGATCCCCTTGCAGCCATCGATCACAATGTTGTTAGGGCCGGACTGGACCGGCCAGTCGGACCGGTCCGACCGTCGATCGGCCACTAACACGGTCTACTATGAGCCCTAAAATTGGACCCATAGTTGGACCGGATTGAACCAGTCAAGACTGGTCAAGAACCAGTCAAAACTAGCTAAAAACGGTCAAAATCGGAAAAAATCGAGTTGAACCGAGGTTCATGGCCAACAATTTTTTTTATTATTTCTTTTGTTAAGAAATAATTTTATAAAGTTTATTATAATAAATATAAAAAATATCCAATAATGGACTTCCTCCGTAAAGTAACACATTAGCCCACTAGGATCATCATTTATTTATAGTTGTCACATTGCTCATATGTTGCTAATATTATGAATATGGGATTATGTTGGTACACCTTACTAATACTTGCTCTTTTTTCTTTCATTTAGTCTAGAATTTACTAAGCTTTGAACTTTAACTTATGAATTATTATTTTATTCAAAATTTTAATATCATAAACGTATACTATAATATAAGTTAATTTATATATTTATTATATTATATATAATATTTGTTATATTAGATAAATTAGTTAGAAATGAATGGTGCAAACTATAACATACTTAATATATGTATAATATACAAATAAACTATAACATACTCAATATAGTATAGTATTATATATATAAATATATATACACAAATTTAAAATGCCTTTAATTTAATATTTAATAGGTTCAAATTTAATAAATCACTAATTATACTATATAGTTATCTATAGAATATATAATCTTTTCATAATATATTGGAAAAAATATTTATAAAAAATTTAAAGAATAGAAAATTTGTATATAATAATGAGATTCAATAACATTTTCATTTATTAAGTGTGTAATAATTTTAACATCAAATCTTAAATTTAAAATTTATGATTTATGATTGTTATTTTTTTGTATAATTACATTTTGTTATAGGTATATATTCAAAATATAATAGCTTAATTTAATATACCATATTAAATATAATATTTTATTACTATTCGGTCTGACCGACCGGTTCGACCTGAAACAGACATTTATCCGGGTCGTTGTCCGGTCCGATCCTAACAACATTGATCGACCACCTCCTCTTCTCCGATCATCACCATCGTTGATCCCAGATCCCGCTGCCATCGAGCCCATCGTCGATCTCTGACCTCCTCCTCCCCTCCGGGCGCAGGTAACGCACCTGCAAGTGCTCTGATCGTGCGTCCTGTCTCTCCCCCCTCCTCCCCTCTCTTGTCGCTTCCTCCGATCGCGTCCTCCGTCCTCCCCTCTCTCGCCTCTACGCCGATCCGTTCCGCGATGCCTTGGCGTCGATCCGTGCCACCTACCGTCAATTTGCCTCGATCCGTGCCGACTCATCATCAATCTACCCCGATCTGCGCTGGACCGCCATTCCTGCTTGCACCGCCGTCGCCGATTGCCGATCGCCGCCGTTCCATGCCATCGATCTATGTCGTCCTGCCGTCGATCTGCGTCGACCCGCCATCAATCTACCCCGATCTGCGCTGGCCCGCCGTTCCTGCTTGCGCCGCCGCCGTTGACTACCGACCGCCGTCGTTCTTGACGTTAGATCGATTTAATCTGGACCGTTGGCTACATCCAATGGTCGAGTTAGATGTTACACAGAGTTTCACGCAAGGGGTGTTATACCTACATTAATCCCATATATATATATATATATATATATCTGTGAATTTATGCTGGAAACTTCAAGAAGAATCGAGATGCATCAAAGTTGTGGTGGTGTGGGATGCACATCGATCTTTAGTGTGCTAAGACATTAAAAAAAACTCAAACTTAGACTAAAGCAGAGCACATGCTCTCGTCACTTTTTATTTTTTTTATTATGTTTAGTCATCACCAATAATTCATTTTTTATTTATTGCAAAATATTGATCATAGTCTTTAGGATAACATTTCTAGTGGGATATTAAAGTTGCATTAGGTAGTTAGGTGCAATATATCGATGAATGACTTTTAAACATTGAATGGTAAAATTTTAAATGATATATCACTCTTTCTTGAATATTTGATACTTGGATTACTATTTAATTAATAGACGCATTTTTTTAATAATGCATGATAATGATATAATGAGTTGAAATGCTATTACTTGTTAAAATATTATTTTTTGCATAAGATGTTGCATATCAGCATATGGCAAAAGAAAATTTTATGAATGTATATTTAATTTGATAATATTAACTTATAAGATTTTATAATTTGTATGTCTATTAAATTTATTGTATAGAATTAAACTTTAAAATAGGAGTAAAAGTAATATATTTTTACCTTATAGGATTAGACTTTATAGAATTATACTTTAAAACAAAGCTTTGTTTATTTCATTCTTTATATTAAAAAAGATGCTCGTGTATAATTAAATGAGCATAACAAATTTTACTGTGAAAAATTAAGAAATCTTTAGGTTTACTAAGAATATGATTCTACCTCACATTTTCTTTTTGCTAAATTGAGATAAAAAAATATAATTAAGATGATATGTTCATTAATCAAATATATCAGATGTGATTCTTTCATTAAATGAATAAATAATTTTGCATTTATTTGCAAATCAATCATGAAATTTAATAACTATTTTGATGAGCTGCCTCCAGCTGTCATGTGACTTGGCTTTTTCTCCCTTGCTGCATAGTTAATAATATTAATTTGTCATACATTCTATTTAACAAGAATGTTTTTGTACGGAAGACTATTAATTGTCTATTATTATACAATTCTTGACTGTCATTTTGAACATTATCATTAAATTAATTAGGGGTATAAGAAAAATCCGACCAACCTGAATAATCTATTCTGCTCGAAAAAAAATGAACTCAAAAAATAAAAAAATAAGAGTCCGAATATGATTTAGAATGATTTTTAATAAATTAATATCCATCCGTTAAAATTAATGCTCCACCCAAAAAATCAAAGGAACGTGTGAAATCCGTTTTTTATTTATAAAAATATAACATTTTTTGCATAAAGTTTCATAGGACTCTAAGTTAATAACTTTAAAAATGTAGCGGTATATTTTATATTTAATACAAAATTAAATATTATTATATTAATTATAATTTATTATATATATATATTTAGAATACAACTATGTAAATGTATTGTCTCAAAAAATCATCCAAAAAAATCGGCTTGCTAAAAGGCGATTTTTATTATTGTAAAATAGTTGTAGGACGGTTTTTAAATTTAAAAAATAAATCCAACAAATAACGCTTAATTTTTTCAAACAAAAATTTTGATCCGATCCGAAATAATTTCACCCCTAAAATTAATAATAGTTTATTAGTGACATAATCTACATATACACCCACATTTAAGTTATAATACAATCCAATACAATAATAAATTCTTTTGTGCTAGAGTTAATCAATTTGTTACATGTAACTTAACATTAAATTCAATAAAGATTAAATCTCAACCATATAATCATTATCTAACGATTTTAATTTGTTGATTACATATTAGTTGTACAATAACCTCTTATGAAGGGATGTTATTTATGATAATCCCTTATAGTGCTACGGAGTAAATTAAATCCTATATATAAATACATCCTTTTTTATTTTTTATTCGAGCATTGAATGGTAAAACATTCATAAATAATAATGACAAAGTGACAATGAAAAAAAAATTTGATTGACAGAAAGTATTATGAGTATATACACCATCATCACACGACTCATGAAATATTTAATCAGATTAATATTAATTTATTTCAAATTGTATGGAATAAGAATAACAAAAAATTTTTGCGTGTTGATGGGATCAAAATTGTGGAACAGATAACCATAGCAAAAGAGTATCCAATCTACATTACATTCTTTTATTATGACAAGACCTCGAAGTATTTATTGTTTTCGAAAAATTAAACGGTAACAAAAATGATCAGCTAAAGAAATATTAGTGAACAAAATTAAAGAGTTTGGAAAACAAGGGTGTAGTGCAATGTGCTCTTTATTTTCGATCTTTATGTTTCTTATATTAAATTTATGAAAAAAAATTAATGAGCAAGCACAAAGGGTGATTTTATTTTTCACGGTCTAATTTTTTTTCTCTCTCTGGACGAGGGAGGAAAATTGTTTAAATATCAACAACTACACCAGCGAATGGCTCAAGACAAAAAAAATGGTAGCCTAAAAATGATGTATTTAGTTTTAACTTTATATCTTCATTTAAATCAAAATATTAAATTTAAACATTTTTAAAAAATAGTTAAACAAAATTTAAAATGTGCATAACACTTTTATGTTTTAGCTTTTTCAATTATCTTTCCTACGTAACATGGCGTCGTTTGATTAAAAAAAAAAACTACAGGGGACGTTTCTCTAAAGGTAATTTTTTATATTACTAGGTAATGTTGTATTAAATTATTTGGGCCCACCGCATTGCCCTGTTCATTTATGACAGGTAATGGATAATCTATATTGCCCAGGCAATCTACATTACCTATGAAGTGACACTGCAGATTACTTATGAGAGGGTAGGTAATCTACATTACCACCTGAGTTGCAATCTTTTAAATTTTACTTTCCGCATTTGTCCTTTATAATTTTATTTAAATAAATTCTAAAATACATTGATAAATTATATTAATAAATAAATAAATTATAAAATTAATCAAATAAATATTATAATTATTATGAAAATATTATTATCATATTTTAAAAAAATATTAATTATTTTATAAATTTTAATTTTATGGGTGAGAATATATATTTTTTATTTAAGTTTATGAAGTTAAAAACAATTTATATATTTAGACATAATTCTTTTGATTAAGAGTATATTAGTAAAAATGATATATTAACTCATAAATCTGTATTTTCTTATAAATAACTAATATGAATTGTCAGATATTTTACTTATGCACACTAAATAAGTCAATGTGTATTGCTGGCAATTTAACAAGTGACAATTTTTCTGAGTGACAATTTACGTTGATAAGTAATGTTGAATGATACGAACCCTAAAATCTTACTATTTATTATTTGTAATAAAAGGCCATTCACGAATAGCATAGGAGTAGGATTATTCTTCAGTGTTTCTATTTGGTTAATCAAAAGACAAATAGGAATAAAGTAGAGTGCAAGTTGTGAGGATAGTAATTCATTTTGTGTGGAAAAAATATAGTAAAACTATGTTAGCATACTTCATTTGTTTGTTTGTTTGTTTGTTTTTTTTTTTGTATTGGTCAGAAAAGTTAATGCATATTTTTTTTTTATTTTTGACTTGTTCAACATTAATAAAACCTTATTCACTTGTTTATCCATTAACCAAACACAATCTTAATATAATTATGCTTTTGTTTGCACCATAACTAATAAGCAAGTAGCCATTAACCAATGAATAGTGATGTAATCAATATATAATAGTTAGTGGATGAAGGTCAGATTGTTATGTGATAAGGTTAATGGTTGAATGAGCTGATAAGCATAAAATAAATAAAAAGATAATAAATTATTGAAATTTTAATATAATACACATTTTAAAAATGACTTTTTTCATTGCATCATAATAAGTAATTTACACTCATTGGTATCAGACTACAACAAATCGATTGAAATAGTAAAAAAAATGGAAAATGGAAAAAAGAACATGGTTCAAATTTTAAAAAGTCAATAAAATATGAAAGTAAAGGAAGCAAAGATGAAATATTAGAAGGAAGGAGCAGGGAAAGAATTGGGTGTAGAAAATCAAATGAAAAGCGTAAATATTAGAAATGGAATAATATAAAGAAAGTAAATGGAATAGTATTAAAATGTAAACTATCATAGAGCAAAAAAAAAGGGGAAATTCCTAAAGAAAAAGTAAAATAAAATAAGAAGAAAAATAGTGATTTAAAATAAAATACATTAATACATCATCTATAATATTAAACAATAAATAGAAAGAATATTGATAATCTCCTATAAATATCGATAAGATCATAACACCAAATCTGGCAGATGTGGACTGGTGTAATGAAGTTCAAGAGATTGGCCGTTACATGTGAAAATGATTTTCAACTCAGAAAAATTTTGAATTTCAAAAAGTTAGGTTTTAACTTTAATCTACAAGCTTTTTTTTTGTGATGAACGGTGTTTTTAAAATCGGACCGAATCGGCCGGTCCGATCGGTTCAATCGCGAATCGGTCGTCGGTCCGGTCCGGTTTGATATCAAAACTCATTTTTGAAAAAAATCGGGATGAACCGGTTTGACTCGGGCAAAACCGGATTGAATCAGAAACCCGGTTCAAACCGTTTTTTTTCAAATCAATAAAATTTGTTGTTATATGAAAATAAATTATAAAATAAGGAAGGTATAATAATGATATAAATGTGAAAAAACTAGAAAGTATAAGAGATTAGGAAATAGAGTAAATTATGATGTGTGAAATAGAAAAGGAAATTAATTATAATGAAATTATATTTCAAATTTGTGGGTAAAAATAAAGGTGAAAGGAAGATTAGAAAGTATAAAAATTAGGAAAGTAATAATGAGGAAGTTAAATTTGAAATTAATGAATAAAAAAGGAAAGAAAATAAATATATAAAGAAAAAATATTTACAAAATTCTACAAAAAATATTTTAAAAATAAGAAAATTATTTCATTAAACAATTATAATAAATATATGCTTAAATTTTGCATGATTATTATTAGGACATGGGGTGAAAGTTTCTTAATATTAATTAAAATACGAAATATGTATGGTTGACTATATGTAATGTCAAGATATTTTGTCATCCCTCTATTTAGTTCTAAGTTCTTGAATGAAAATAGGTTAAATATAATTCATAAATTTTGAAGTTGATGATTTTAAAAAATATGAATATAATTAATTAGGAAAATGAAAACTTCTTTTTTTTTTTTGTTCTGCAGATGTTATTATGAATTATGTTTATAAGTAATTTAGGTGTGATCGATCCATAATTATTTACATGTAAAAATATGAAATATAAAGTTCTAAGTTCCAACTTTTTTTTATTCTACATGTGTTATTTACATGTAAAAATAATTTATTTAATATTTTATATTTTAGGTATACTATAGTTTTTTTAAAAAAATCTAAATATTATTATTTTAATAAAAATCCGGTTCAATCCGGTCGAACCCATTGAATCGATCAAACCATGATCCAGTTGCTTGACCGGTTCGATGTCCGGTCCGATTTTAAAAATATTGGTGATGAACGACATTAAATTAATTATGTTCTTAGCTCATTCTACATGACCTTTTGTGTACTATTCCTTCAACCTTTCTTAAGTTCTAAAAAATAAGTATTTAATATGTGTATTGTATGTGCATCCATTTCATAATATTTTACAATAATAATTTATTTTGATTTTTCCATATTGTTAGTGTATCTCTTCATCGCATATTATTTTGATTTTTTTTATATATTTTTATCTTTCATCCATGTCATCATAATAGTGAAATATAAATGGTGATTTACGGGATCAGGATGACCCGATGAATATGATCCATCAAATCCGAACCAATTTGAGTCAAGTTAGATCGAGTACGGGTGAGAAAATTTTAACCCTAGTCAACTCAACCCCACAATTCGATCTTCTTTTATTTGCTAGTTAAATTAAATTATTTTTATTTAATTTAGAAGTTTTATATAATAAAAATATAAAATATATGAAAAATAAAAGCCTTTAAAATATAGAAAAATAGTAAACAAATAAAATATTATTTTACAGTTAAAAATAAAATACTTAATATTTATTTTCATATAAAAATGATTTAAATAAAAAATAAAAAAAATTATGATTAGGTAATCCGACCACTCGTCCTGCCTGACTCGTTGGGTTGGCTGCCCAAGATGCAATCAACCTGACCAACATATGGTCGGGTTTGATCCAACTCGACTCGTGAACATTCACATTCACAATGAAATAACTCAACCTGTGGCAGGTCCGATTCAACTCGACTTGTGAGCATCCATGATAAAATAATCAATTTCAACAATAATTCTTTAATTATATATTTTTTCAACATGGTCATCAAACGTTTAACTATAGGACAGTCCTTTATCTTCTATTTTTTTTTTGGAGTCATCTCTTCATTAGTGCTCGATAATTTATGAGTTCGACCTCCCCTTATCTTTATTCATAAAGGTGAAAATAAGGGCAGCTCCCTCTTGAAGGACATAGGGAAAGAAGGTGAAGTGAGAGCTCAAGTGGAGAATCTTACATAATTTTTTTCATAACTTATTATTTATTATTTAATACTATTTTATTATCTAAATGCTGATATGAAAGAAAAACAAAATGAGTTGATAAAAAAATTGCCTGAATATTGTTATTAATAAATTGACCATCAATTATAAAAATGAAGGAATGCCATGGAGAAGGATTATAAGGTGGAGGATTATTAATCATAAAAAAAATTATGAACGAAGTTGAAAAATAATAAGTTGAAGGACCATTGCTGGAAATTATTATTATATTATTGTTGAGAGAGAAAATAGTGGCATGTGCAATATATCAACAATTTAATTGAAAATTTGTCGTTCGCTAATAAAAAAAATGACCACATAAAAAAAGATCTTAAAATTTGGAGAATATGCCATTATAAAGTGAATTTTGATGATCGAGTTTACATTGGAGATATAGTTGGAGGATCACCATCGAAAAAAAATTATCTTGAAAAATTGAAAGACAAATGTAAGAGTTATCAATAGTTGATTAAATAAAAATTTTAATCAATGTACTATTCTTATTGGGTTGTAAATATGGGAAAAAAAATTTGTAACTCATCACAATATCATGCATGCTTTGAATGAGGTGCTTATATTATGTGTTGTTCGAAGAAGGACAAGTTTCCATGCCAACTTTGGCCTACAGGCAAATGATATATGAACTTGAGTAAGTTGAAATATGATGCCAAGTTTATCTTTGTGCATCATATTTTTCTTGATGAAAGCAAAGTATATATTCTATTAATGACCATGCATGTTGTCTAAATGCTTTACGATTTTATTGCTTGCATCCATTTTGTTTAACCTTTCATCGTGTTAAGTTGCCCATTATAAGTAGAGGGTTTTCATCGAGTCTGATCGATGAACTCGATGTCTCATTATTATTAGTTAAGTCAAGTATAAGTTAAAAAATTCTAATCCGACTCAACCTTTATTTTTTTAATTAAATAATTTCAAACTTATATCTATTTTAAACATCAAAAGCTATTCGGTTGAGATCAAACTTGTCAACTTGGATCAGGTGGGGGATCCATCGAGCTAATGCCAAGTGATGACATCACATGGGATCTCACCTTAAATAGTTTACATTTGTTTTCATGCCTATAAAATAAATTATTAACACTACATTGTATTATTCAATATTCATCTAGTTGGGTATAACCTCGGCCTGCACATATATATATATTCTCCTATATCAGAAAAATGCAACATAAAAAAATTTTACACGCCCTTAGAAAAGGGAAGAAAAATGGCTTGAGCCATCTGATCTTAGTTGGCCATGGGATTTCAAATTTCTCCTATTTCAAATTTCATGGTATTCATGACATGGATGTTGCTCTTTTTTTTCCCACGAATAAATAAATAAAAAATATATGTATATGTATATGTAAATGCACCAAAAAGCTGTGATATGTTTGCAATTTGCGAACGAAAGAACAGCTCTGCACGTATCTCAAAGCTAATTTGACCAGTTCCAAGTCCGGCCTAACCGAACCGACTTCGACTTAATCTCCGGTTCAACCGAGCCGCATGCGGAGGACGGGGGATTAGAACAAAAGTGAAAAAAAAGGCGACGGCTGTAGAGAACGCATGAGCTGTTCGTCGTAGGGTGCACGAAACGCAGAACCATTCAAAAGATGCCACGTATGCCAGATGCCTCAAAACTCACGCGGCTTTTGACCCAATCAACGCGGATTAGCATAAGCGACGGGCGCTGCTCGCTGTGCGGTGTTACACCCCGAACAGCCAGACGGCACCAAATTGGCAGCCTCGTAATAAGCCAGATCTCCGTGGGTACTCTCCAAGGTCGTTGTTTCGAGGTTGTTTCGAGTGCGAAATTTGAAGTCGTAGACGAAATCTGCGCCGTCGATTCCGAATTTCCATATAAGCCCTTGCCCTTTCTATTTATTTCTCTCGGTTTGTTTTGGAATTATAAAGGTCTGATTTTTTTTACCATTTCCCTCTTGATTTGTTTTATGGGTGGAGTCGTGGAGAGATAGGGAGATAGAGAGGGCGAGGATACGATAACACGAGGCTGAAGAGAGAGATAGGGTTAGGGCTCGAGATCATCGTCCGTGCAGGGGGAAGATGGTGGAAGCCAAGGCAGCGGCGGCGGCGGCGACGTCGTACGTGAAGTGGGAGGAGGTGGTGGTGTCGAACGACAGGGGCCGGCGGGTGGTCCACTACTATCTCAAGCCCGCCGGCGGTGGCGGAGCCGTTCTGGCGGTGGTGGGTCGGGAGAAGAGCGTGCGGCACATGTCCTACGCCGTGCCCGGCCAGTTCCTGCGGTCTCTGATCCGCGCCCGTCCAGGGTTCCTGCTGTCCTCCTCCTCGCCATCCTCGTCGTCTTCCTTCCTGCCTTCCGCCGGAATCTCCTTCAAGTGGCGATCCAGGAGGGAGGTCATAGACTGGCTGTCGTCGCTCGTCTCAGGTATGCGTAATTTTTTTTATCTCGCTATATAAATCCTTTGATTACGGCTAAAAAATACCAGAAAACCGAGGTGGTGTGTTGAATTTTTTTTCTTTTTCGGTGTTTCTTTTTCGATTTCATGGATCTGGTGGTATTTTATCAGAATTATGAAGAAAGGCGGTTCCTTTCTTCTGTTTTTTTTTCAGAACAATCCTTTTAACACGTTTCTGCCTTTGCTATCCACAGAGAGAATTATGGGAGTCGAAAATGAAAGTTTTTTTCTTCTTTAAAGACGTTTTCCATTTGGAAGGGTCTCGATTTATGAGAAAGGACGAATTTACTTTGTTATTTTGCTTTGAATTTGACGCTAATTTGATGAAACATGGTACCCATATCTTTTGTGTTCCAATAATCCCCTCGTCTTCTCCTTGTATGTTAGAAGAATGAAGATTGAAAGATATGACTTTTATGTGTTTTTTAAAATTTTTTGTTTGGGATCCTAAAGATTTAGGCTGTAAACATTCCCTATCCTTTGTTTAGCGAAATATTACGGTATATTGATTTCCTCTTAAATTGATGTTGCGCATCATTTCTGATTTGTCCATTTCTTTCTTATTTGGTTTCCATGGCTTTCTATGGTCGTCAAAGACGATTTGTTTGACAATTTCAGGAGTTTATTTTAAGAAAAGATGTCTCATTTTCTTTCCCTTAAGGAATTACTCAATTGGTTCTTGGCTATAAAGTATTTGTTACCCTTTTCGTCAGCTTTTTTTATCAAGCTGTTTACATATTTCTGCTGGTAGATTGAAACAGTGGGAGAATAAGACATCGTATTAAAGGGATATAAGCATATTTCCTCTTTATAGTTTGATCAGCTCTTGAGTTGCAGAAAACACTTTGGTGCCAAAGTCTTTATTTGAAATGATAACTAAGTTTTTTGCTTAATTTCCATATCTTTCTCGAATCAGGCTCAAGGATAATCTTTTACCTTCCTCTGTTGCTTCATTTAATGATTTGATTTTGTTGCTGCTCTTAAAAAATCTCGACTATAGATTTTATCTTCGTTATTATATTCTTTAAAAAGGAGGGGTGGAGCTGGAAATCATCAAAATATTGTGAGCTGTTTAGGATGTGTGCTTTTCTTCTGTAATCAGAGTTAGACTAAGAATACTTGGGGGATACATCACCGAGGGAGGCTGTACTTAAAATTTTTATATTGTTTTCGTCTTCCTTTCTCGCTATTGCGTTAATGAAATCTTACCATTTTGAATGCACATTGCAATAATCCCCCTGATTTGTGTCATGCACCATAGTTTCTTCTTATGATTTTTTTTTATATTTCTTGATTTGGAAGGAAACTTGTATTTGTTGTTTGAGTGGTAACATTAAAACAAATTATTTCACATTTTTAATAATTTACAACTCTAGATGCGGAATTGCTTTCTGTTTAAAAATGTTAATCTGATCTTCTCCTACATACCTAAAAAAAGTCTGATCTTTTCTCTTTGAGAGCAAAAGGATGAGTGTAACTAAACTTAGTTAACCATCCACGAAAATGAAAATTTCTAACCTTCTCTTACAATGATCCATGAATCTGAAGGTCAGAACGTAGGTTTTTTAATCCTTTATTGTACTTTCCTTTCCTGAGTGTTCTTTTTTTCCTTTTTGGTTTTCTTACTTTGAAGAATTATTTTCAATAAATAGAGTGTTCGGCACTTGGCAGGTCATGTACTTTGCACCATACCCATAATTCTACCTTAAATGCCTGTGTATCGCACGCACATGGAAAGCTCTCTTTAAAATCTTTTCTTTTGGAATAGTTACTCATCAATAGGCCCTAAGTTGCATCATTTTATTTGTTTCTTTTGCCGTTGCCTAGATTGAATCATGGATTATTATTTCCTCTTTTGAAGTCAATATGTTCTGTGCAGTTTTGAATAATGAAACCTTGTGAGAGATCTTCTGTTCCTATCTATTTAGGTTTTTCTTTTTTATTTTTCAGAAAAATGAAATTTAAAGCGGATTGGATTAAAAGTATAATTGCTGATTTTAAATTATAATTGTTAATTCTTTTTAACCTGATATTTAAGGTGGTATATTAGAGTAGCCATCTTTTATCTCTTTTTTAATGGAGCTACAAATTTTTGAGGATTTCTCATCAACCTCTGCTGTTCTGTCTTCAATCATTGAGACCTTCTAGTCTGATTTTGTTGATTGTTGCTGTTTTGTCACCTTTTTCATCACCCATAGAACAAAATAGTTTTCTATGCAAAGTTTAACTTGATTTCTCAAGGGTCTGTCTCTTTGTGGTTTAGTAATTATATGTCAGGATTTTGAGCTATGTTTTGTCACATTGTTTTTTAATAAGATGTTTTGTCACATTGTTAGGGTATTTGTGATATTTCTTCTGCTTTTTTAGCATGTATTCATTTTTAGAGGCTTTCTGAAATGTGTAGACTATTTTCTAAGCATAGTACGGAGCTTATTGGTATAGTTGGGATTTGATCAAACATTTATTTGACTGTTGTCCTCTTATCAATCTACTATAAGAATGTACTCATAAGTCTATCTCTCAAGGTTTCTCATGGTGTTGTATCAATTTTTTTCCTAGTTTAGTCCATTGCATTTCAGTGAAGAAGAGAAAATATGCATCATTTCATACCCAAAAGTATATGCACTTTGGTAATCAGTTCGTTGAATGGCCTTGTGTTCAAGTGTTCTTTGAAAAAGCCAATGCAACAAATATTCCGCTAACCTTATTTGCTTTTGTTCCTGGTCCATTCCGGTTTTTGAATGTCCAAGTTGTTGATTTTGTTGGTAATATTCGTATCATTTGTTTTTTACTGTTATAGATGGTCTGGATTTATTCAATTATAGGAATCTTAGATTATTTCGAGGGAACAATTCGTTATTCATAAGGATTTTGAAATTTCAGATTCTGTTACTTATGGATCGTCTCCTATGGTGGATAGATTTGCGGATGTCGAAGATGCTGAACCTGAAGATGTCATTAACTCCAAGGTGTCTAGTACTTACTGACTGTTGTTACAGTAGCTAAAATATTTGTGCAAACGATTTAATTCAGCATCTTCATTGAGTAAAGAAAGTATTTGCACTAATTTTTATTTTATCTTCAGGGCCTTTCTTCAGGAAACTTTGGAAATTCTCTTGACGAGTTTTCATGGATAGGTGCTTCATGGGAATGCAGGAAAAGGAGAAAACATTATCCATCTTTCTGCAAGAATGGGGTCACAATTTCTGTGAGTATAGCTTAATCATGCTTTGTCTGCTGTTAATGTTAGCAACTGTGCATTGTATAATACTTGTGTTTTTTTATCTTAGGTCCATAATTTTGTTTATATTCTGTCCGAAGAAAATAAGAGACTTGTTGCATATGTGCAAGATTTGTATGAGGACTTGAGGTCTAATAAGATGGTGGTGGTCCAATGGTTTCACAAAGTTGATGAACTTGCTATTCTTGTGAATCCTGATGATAATGACAGAGAGATCTTTTTTTCTTCTTGTCTTCAAGATCTCAGAGTTGAATGCATTGATGGTTTGGCTGCCGTTCTCAGTCCTCAGCATTTTAAGCAGTTTCAGAAGGAAGTTAAATATGGTAGATGGAATCCTTACGTTTGTCACCGGCAATTTGACGACGATGATGTCAGGCCATTTGATATTACTCAGGTCCAAGGTTACTGGAATCAAGAACTTCTCAAGTCCATGTTGACATCTCCCCTCAAGTTGCGGTTAAAACTAACTTGTGGTAATTCTGGTTCATCTGGACAAAAGAGCGATAGCGCTTGCTTAAGTGGTTCCAAGAGAAAGCACCAGGTGCATAGCGAGGGTGTTAACATTTCTGAAGGCTCTGCTAGAGATGGAAGTAAATGCAATAAATTTGGCAAGAGTACTTTAGAGGCATTCTCCAATACTGGTTTTCTAAGGAAAGCATTATTTCAGAAGCAAATTCTGAGTCAGTTAACTCCTGGCTGCCATGTTGAAGTGCTTTCACAGGATAGTGGAATAAGAGGTTGCTGGTTCAGGTGTGTGATTCTCAAAAGGCACCAAGATAAGATAAAAGTTTGCTACCAGGATGTAAAAGATCCTGATGAAACTGGGAATTTAGAGGTAAAATTTTGTTCTCCTTGTGTTTTACTTCTTTCTTGTTGTATGTTTTTTCATGTTTAGTACTTCTTTTGTAGGAATGGGTTTTACTTTCCAGGATTGCATCACCTGATAAACTGGGTCTCCGCCTATGTGGGAGACCTACAGTCCGCCCATTTCCATCAGAGAAAAGTAAGCTTTGCAACTTTGAGGTTGGAACTGTTGTGGACGCATGGTGGCATGACGGCTGGTGGGAAGGAATTGTTGTTCGTAAAGAGCAAGAAGGGAAATTGCTTGTATATTTTCCAGGTATTAATTTTATGTTTAACTTCAGTGAGCTTTAATGTCTAATAATTTCTGCTGTTCTCAAAAAAAAAAAAAAATTCTGCTGTTTGTCTGTTGTATTAATTTGATATGTATGTTTTCAGGAGAAAAGCAAACATCTGTTTTCTGTCAGGGCGATTTGAGGAAATCTCAAGATTGGATCAAGAATGAGTGGAATGTCGTGGAAGATAGGAAAGATGTTGCAAGCTTGGTATTATTAGAATTGAAGAAGGATTACAGTCATGCTAATGAGAGCCAAATGCCATTAAAATCACTGAACTTCAGCAAGAAAGTGACCGTAGAGCCAGATAAAAGTACCTCTTTGATGAAGGACAAGGATCAAAGTGAGAATACACTATGCCAAGATTCATCCGATGATAAAGATGGAGATGTTCTGGACCTAGCAAAATATTGTCAGATTGATGGCCTGAAGTGGAGCTCACTGAAGAAAAGAAAACAGAGAAAGTTGTCTTCTCCTGTTCAAAGTAAACGACAGCAGAATGCTTGCAGCAGTCCTTCAGGGGAAGCTGAGCCTAACGCTTGTGGTGGATTTATGCTGCCAAAGTCTTTGGCTGGTATCGATCATGAGAACTGCAAAATAGCAGGCGATCCACTGTTTAGTGTCCCACAAACACTATCAAGCCTGGTCATGTCCCAGTAGAAGTTTGCTCACTGTACAGGTTTTGGAGTATGCCCATTCATTTTGAGTACAGCGGACCATGATGAGATGTGGTCTCGGGTACTTCCCGTGCCTTTGCACTCGCCGTTTTTAAGAAGATATCTCGAGCTCGACTTGGCTTAGAGAAGTGCTATCCTGCTTTTTCCTTGGAGAGGGGTGTGTTAATGGGGTTGGTGTATTATTTTGTACCTGTAAGTAGAGCTAGATTAGTGTCCTGTCTGTGGGCGTAATATTCACAACGCCTTGATGATGAGGAAGTGACAGATTGAAAGTGTGTGCTGACCCTGATGATTTTAGCCCAAGTTTTTCCTGACCGTAGTGAAAGTCCTCATGCCTAGTTTTCTCCTATTGCATTCCTAGCTCAAGGAATTGTGACTCTTTGTTAACTTATCTGTAGTCTGTACCTGTGTCTGTTGTACATCAGAACAAGGTTCATAGGAAAAAAAAAGTTCTAAGGTTTAGATTGAGAAAGAAAAAAATGTTGACATGCAAATCAGTTGCATCTTCATCCTATTTCAATGGTTTGCTGTGTTTAAATAATTAACGTCAGATTCCTGCTTCCTGTGTGCAAGAGGTTTTCATTGTTATCGTAAATTGGTGTGCTATCGTCTGTTCACTTCCGACTGCTTGCTTAATCTCAAGGTCTTTGCCTAATGATTGAGTGGAGTGTTATGTACCCTTCACTTCAAGATAATGTTCTTTCTAATTCTTACTGTTACAAGATACCCAATTGATAATTTTCCCCATTTGTGATTTTTTCATTCTTATTTACAATCAAATATTTTTTTTGAACATTTGAGTAAAGGTTAATTGTGTAGTACTGCATAAATAATAAGTTGTAGTAATCAAATCGACTGCTCAAGCTTGTCGGACTTGTATCCTAAATGTAGAATTTAAGTATATATTAATCCATCGGATTATAAAAAGATTTCTATCAAAAGTTGGCATCTGAATTATACGCTAATTTAATGGGCATAATTATATATCATTTATAATGTATTTTGCACCTTAACATTTTCGTAAAAGATTAAATATTTGTTTGAACTAACTATTAATTGCAAATTTAATGTTGGTCGTGAAAATTTAAATATATAATTATGAAATTTTACTTTAATATTAAAAATTCCATCATTCATATAATCGTCATCATAATGAATCACAATAATAAATCCAAAATTCTAACGGCTAAGATTATGATTACATGGTATCGATAAATAGTTATTTCACGTAAACATGGAATCCTTTTTCTAACATAATCACGTGGGTCTTAATTGAAAAATGAATAATAAATAATAAATTAGAAAATATTAATGAAATTAGTGTACATCAGTTTTGGACTCGTAACATATCTTTATTCACAAGTAAGATAAATAAACACAACACGGGGAAATACGTTTTTATGTCATTCAATAGATTTCCGAACAAAAAGGAAAAAAAACAAGAGTTTAAGTCTATAAATTCATTTGGATCTATACAAGTTGTGCACTCTTTCATGAGAATTTATGTTCTTAGACCAAATAGAATTTTTTTAGCAAATTGTGTAAATGTTTGACTATCTCATAATTATAACTAAGATTTTCAATCTCGAAAGTTCAATTAACTCATTTTATGTCTGATAAAGACACAAATATGAGAACTTGTAAAATTTATGTACACAATTATCTATCTATCTATCTTTCTATCTATATATTATATACTATAAAACATTTCATCATAAATATTTCCCTTTGTTACTTTCGAACATAATGAGTTCACTAGTCATATTTCAACTCAAACATATAAAATGTTAGTAATATCATTTTTAACAATTAATCACAATCCATAAATCCATAACATATTAAACACAATCATTTTTAACATGTAACAATTAATTTTTGATTGCAAATCTCTTGTACATGTGTAAGTTTTACATCACTGGTTTACCCACGAATTTGCTTGAGTTCACCCGAGTTGATTGGTTCGTTTTCACCGAGTTTACTCGTTTTCCATGCTTAAATTGGTTGTACTCATACGATTTTGCATTTTAAACTTAAAAGTTTATGAACCTTAGTAATATATATATATATATATATATATATATATATATATATATATATGAAGAATATTAGGGTGATACCATACCTTTGTGGTAGCACCTTGCGCCCACGCTTTCAGGGCCGTCCGATCTGAATTGGACGGCCTTATGTGTGCGCGTCAGTTTAGAGAGGGAATAGGCGGTTCAGTGCGATTTAAGGTGAAGGGGTTTCGGCGAGGTTGTCACTCTCGACTGACATCCACGAGTGTCATCTATCTCGGCCAACGTGCATCATCTCCCTCGGGTGACATTTGACCTCACGCATGGAGGTGAGTCGGCGAGGTCGTCTCTCTCGGCCGACATCTGATTGGGCATGGAGGATGATTGAATGTCGAGAGGCGATCGTGCATGGAAAGGCGATCGTGCGTGGAGCGGCGATCTTAATCCGCGAGCGTGAGCACATAGAAAAGGGTGATCAAGCGTTTCTCCTTTGCTCCTTTTACCTCGTTGTTGGCCGCATCTCTTCTCCCTCTCCTCCGCG
Organism: Pontederia crassipes; assembly: GCA_030549335.1. NCBI lineage: Eukaryota > Viridiplantae > Streptophyta > Magnoliopsida > Commelinales > Pontederiaceae > Pontederia > Pontederia crassipes. The sequence goes on from CM060183.1 coordinate 12,520,058, forward strand.
ATCTACCCTCTTCTACCTCGCCAATGCGGCATCGAAAAAAGGGGGCCAACGCTCCCCTTTGCTGCTCGCCGGCTCGACAGCAAAAGGTGGTGGTGGGGTGGGGGTGGTGGTGTTGGGGGTTGGCCCTCCTCTGACGAGGTCGCAAAGGGGGATCGACACCCCCTCCCTTTTTGCTACCGCGCCACAAAAGCCTCATTGCCTTGTCCGAAGCCCTCATCGTCGAAGCACACGTGAGACGAATAGAGGGTGGATCATTGTCAATTCGACGTACAAGAGATCTCGACCGTTTGATTTTGTTCCTAGGATGCAGGGTAGCACTGTGCATCCAATGAGTATGATGTTACCTTAACATTATTATTATTATTATTATTATTATTATTATTATTATTATTATTATTATTATTATTATTATTATTATTATTATTATTATTATTATTATTTTGCACATGATAAAAAACAAGATACTGAGTGATCTGATTAAAGCATCATATTACTATTCTCAGGAGGAAAACAAAAGATGCTAATACATATAACATTTTCTTGAAGTAATCGATCGACCCTTCTTGACCAAAGGCTTCAAAGAAAATGCAATAATTTATGACTTACATGTGCCATATCAAACATTGACGTTTAAAATGACAAACGAAACAAACTTGCTCAAGGCCAACAAAATAACATCTGCATCACTAGTTGTCTAAATCGAAATCAAAGCAAATATAAGAAAATGATATTTCCCTCGTCAATAAATTAATGACTTTATGAATACAACTCAGAGCTATTAACTTTGCCACCCAAATTTGGTTCATTGCATGAATTCTTACACTATGAATGAAAAGATTTCGTCATCAAATTACACCGATTGCATAACTTGCTCCATGTCAAAGTGAAGTAGCATAATAATAAGGATAACAGGCTCATTTACTCGCTTGTATTTCAAAATTTCACAGGATTATTGACTTTTATGTGTGAGATTTCGTGTCTAACATACAATGGAAAGAAATATGGAACTTCTGTTTTAGGATAAAAAGTTAATGTCAATCTTGTCCTGAAATTGAAAAATGAAAGGGAAGGGAAAACACACAAATGAGACTCTTCCACTTTTTTTCTCTGTAAATAATCAATGCTTGCACTGGGCAAAAAAGAGATTGGCAGATAGTCTATAGGGTCAGACTGTCGGGGTTCTCAATAATCTTTGCGAATGTCTGAAGGAAAGCTGCCAAGTCTGCGCCATAGACAATCCGATGGTCAGCTGTTACATTCACCTGAAATAATAAGTCCAATTAGCATTGATGACATTGAATTCCCAAATACTACATATCAAATCTGATGCGCTCATAAGCTCATTAAAATCTGCTGCGTGAAAGATAACAAAACACATGGGGAAAAGATCAACTAAAGATCATATAATGGAAGTGATTAGCCATGACTACGAGTCTGCATTCTGCAATATTCTGAGATTTCCATCAACATAGACATCCAAATGTCACATGTGATGATGAAAAATCATTATCATCATGGGGTTCGTGAGAATAAAGTAAAGAAGTCGAAATAGATCTTTTAGGATTGAGAAAAAAAAAGAATATCTAGCAAGCAGTATTTAGGATGAGAAAAATTATTGTGCAGAGCAGTGTTAACGGCTGCAAACCAATAAAGCCAAGATCCAGAATTAAATCATGGTTACATTGTGTTGGAATGCATTTATCATTCTCCAATAAATCAAAGCTCCAAAAAGAGAGGGTGCATAGCCCTGGGCTCGAAGAAATAATCTATCCTGAAAAACATCAATGGGGCACAAATATACATATTTCTCTGTTGACATGATCTGAAGAAGGCTTTAGATGTTCCAAGATCTGTAGAAGGTTTTAACAAGGACATAGAAAGCTACTGGCAATTGAAGATCATGCATTTTGTTTGAGTGATAACATTTTCTTTAAGGGTAGAATGATCATGTTAATGCATAAAAGCTGAAGCAAGTATGCCAAGCTTCTTGGCTAGTAAATTTGAAAGCTTTTAATAGGTACCCTGAAAAGATCCAAATCTAATAGTTCCAAGTTTATGTTGCTTATCCAGTTCCTTTATGAAATTTCTTTTCTTTGGGAAGGTAAAAGGATGACTGGATCATGCTAGCCATCCATGTATATATATATATATATATATATATATATATATATATATATATATATATATATATATTTATATATTATGATATGTGTGACGATATGAGAGATCAAAAAGAAAGAAAAAACAAAATGGGCATGGGTATCCATGCAATAGAGCCATGCAAGTTGTCGACACATACCTCTAGAAAGAGAAGGACACCACCAGAGCCGGGGGATTCTTCATGGAATTTCTAAACTAAGCTCGATAGATGTAGTTACGGATCCGTGGGAATTCAACGGAGGAACCAGTTCCAAAATATTAGAATACTTGTGTATAGATCATCCTTTTTGTGGACCAATAACTTTGGAGTCCCGAACTAATGTGAAAAAGTGCCAGAACATTTTTCATAAAATAAAAGAAGTGCTAGAGAAACATTCATATAATCATGTACCTTTTATCTATCTCAATTTAAACACTTCCTACACAACTTAAAGGGAATAAGTCTCTGATTTTCTTATGCTATGTTACCATGGGTCCCCAGTGGCGAAATGATCAAGATCTGCACTGGCATAGATCCGTCACTTGGCGAATCAGACGATGTCATGCCTTATGTTGGCAGGAGAGACGTATGATAAAGAAAATATTAAGTAAATAAGGTTAACAGTTGATGAAACTTCCTTACTGCTCATCACGCTAAAAGATGATGGGATTACAGGAGCCAAAGCAATGAGGAGAAAATATATGAAAAACTGAAACAGAAATTAAATATTCTCCATCACGGGAATTGATAGAGGCCCAAAACTTAAATATCCAGTGTGCCAAAAGATCTTAGAGCAGGTTGCTGGATATCTTCATCAGAGCAGAGAAGATACAAAGGCCATGTTGATAGACCAGAAGATGGGAAACATTTAGGGAAGGGAGAAAATTAGCGAGAGCAATATTGAACGGATATCAGTATCTCCTAATACTTCTAGGTATTTTACTGCGCAAGTTAGCTCCTACTGATTGATGAAAAATACAAAGCCTTTTTTCAGGACATCGATAAGGCTCGAATTACATAAATGCATGTTGCCAGTAAATGTTGGGACTGCCCTGTTATGCCAGGTTAAATTATGGAAATAGCATAAGGAAATGTCATACCTGATGTGAACATTGAGATACCACACAACAAAGTAATAAGAAAAACCAAGAATATGAGAGTAACAGGATCTAAAAGAGAATGAAGCTGCCAATAACGTAGTTTACTAGGATAATTGGTCTAATGCATGATAATAAAGTGGTAACAATAAGATGATATCCTTGGATTTCTAATGATTCAACAATTTATAGGATGTCAAGTGGCCAAAAAAAAAAAAACTAAGAGTTCCTTAGGAAACAAAAGCTAAATAGTGAGTGGTGTTTTCCTAAAATAATAAACTATTACAAATTCATGGCACAGTGTTTACAAAATGAAATATAGTAAAATATGATATGGTAAAGAAATGCACAATTAAAGCATAAGAGAGATACTGAGAATGAGATACACATCAACTTGGTGCTTACCAGCATTTTACTCTTAACGCTGAAGAAACCATCAGTAGTAGAAACAACAGTTGGCTTTGATGCTCCAACAGCCATTATAGCACCCTGCAAATAGATCAATCAAGTCTCATTGAAATGGAAAAAGAAACAAATTAAAATTTAGAGTAATTAGAAACGCACCTGACCAGGAGGAAGAATAGCATCAAACCTGTCAACCCCAAACATGCCCAAATTCGAAAGAGTAAAGGTTCCTGTCCATCAACTAAAACATCAACAACTGAGCTGAGACATTTTCTAAACCCCAAATACTATAATAATAATAACCTGAATTGTATTCACTAGGCTGGAGTTGCTTTGCACGAGCTTTATTTACCAACTCTTTCCATTTTTGAGATAGCAGGTAAATATCTAACTGCATAAGTAGAATCCACTTTTAATGTAAGAAAGAAAACAGATAAGGATCATGCATTTTATACATTACCGTACAACCTTATCTGCATCCTGAAGAACAGGAGTAATGAGTCCACCATCAATGGCAACAGCAACTGCAATGTTGACGCTGCTATTGTAAGCAAAGCTCTTCCCGTCCTTGCAGCTTGCATTCACAACTGGATGCTGAGCGAGTGCCATGGCTGCAGCTTTGGCCAACAGGACAGTCATGGTGACACCCTTTGGCTTGACCTAGGAAATATATCACGCACCAATAAGCTATTAATATGAGATGTTACAATAGAGAATAGAACGGGACTTGTTGCATGAAGCCAAATGAGGCAGTAACAAAGAATATGAAATTACAAATTGTTGAGAGCGTAATGATGACACCTTTTCGTACAGAGCATCAAGTGCATCGGTTACCACAGGGTACCCAACACGGAAAGTCGGCACGGAGAGGCTATCCACCATGTTCTTCGACACAGCACCTTGCATCGTTGTAAAGGGGACAACGGAAGATCCGGGGATCGGCGGAGGAAAGTTCCCCGCAGCAGAAGCTTTTACATCGCCGGCGGCGGCAGCGGTAGAAGGCTGTGGCGGAGCCAAGGAAGGAACTGGGGCCGCATCAAGCTTTTTTGGCTTGATGCCCGCGGCGGCCTCGACATCCTCAGGGGTAATCCTCCCATACGGCCCCGTCCCAACTACGGAGTCGATGTTCACTTTGTGCTGCTTGGCGAGCTTCTTCGCGTAGGGCGAGGCCACAGTCTTCCTACGCCCCTCCGCCGCACCCGTAGGCACTGAGGCGGCAGCCACTACCGCCGGAGCCGGCGGCGCCGGGGAAGCGGAAGGCTCGGGAGATGGAGCCGCAGTGGATTGGGATTGGGGCTGCGACTTGGAGAGGGCTTGCGCCTTGGCGAGGGGGACCTCGTCCTCATTCTCCGCGAGTAGGCCAATCGGGGCACCGACGGAAGCCGTCTCGCCCTCGGGGACGACAATGGCGGCGAGAATACCGTCGTAGAAAGTCTCGACGTCCATATCGGCCTTGTCGGACTCTACGACGACCACGCTCTCGCCCTTGGAGAGCCGGTCGCCCTCCGACTTCGTCCAGGAGACGATCTTTCCTTCCGTCATCGTCGAGCTCAGCGCCGGCATGAAGATCTCGCGGATCTTAGCCCGTACCACAGTGGTACGGCGACCACCCGGGGCGCGCCGGACGGCGGGGAGGAGGATGGGGCGGGGCCGGAGGAGGGAGGAGGAGAGGGCCGGACCTCCAGAGGCGGGGCGCAGGGAGGCGGAGGAGGCCACGGAGGACGCCATTGTCGTCGTCGTGGTCGTGGTCGCAAGCGTTGGGAGGGAGGGAGGGATTCGAAAGTGACGGAAGGCGCTCTTGATTCTGGGCGTAGTGTAGGAGACGGCGGACAAATCGAGGAGGGACTTTGGAGAGGATCCAGTGATGAAGCTTAAATCGCTATGACACGTGTAACCCCTGATTCGCTGGTCTTCTTGCATAAATGGGCATTATTTATTGGTAGAGTTGTCTGCTGGGGGTTAAGTAATTTTCAAGAATCATCATTTAGGCAGAGAAATACTATTTTATTTTTTATTTTAATTCTAAATTAGTTGAATGCTAATAATCTTAAATATCAAACATCTCGATTGGAAAATGAAGCAAAAAATTGTGATTCTATTTTGGATGGGTACCGATCCGAGTAGATGAAAAAAGAGAAATGAAGCAAAAAAAAATGTGATTCCATTTTCGAATTAATTCTATAGTAATAAATCAGTACATTTTATCGTAATATCAAGCGTGGAATAAGAGATAATTTGATGTAGTAGGGGTGTAACAAAGAAAATTAAAAATCAATGATTTAAAAAATCATGTGATCCGATTCAAAATTGTAAGTATTTTTTTTTGAAATTCAAACACATTTGTATAAAATGATATCATCATATACTTCTAACGCATGTAAAATTATTCAAAAAAATATGTAAAAAAATTATATAAGTCATAAATAGTTGTATTAAAATATGTAATATGTGATAGAATTCTCTTAATATTATCAATTTCCTTTATGAATATAAAATCTATAAAAATTTAGGATTCGAAAAATCTCTTAAACATTTTTTTATTTTAAAAATCATCCAAAAAATATAGGATGATCTTTTCATAAAAAAAATCAACCCATACACTTTCACCCATGATTTGAGAATTGCATTAATTTTCTTTTATACTGAAAATTGTGAATCTAAATATCAGGTTTTTGTGTCATGGGATGTTAGATTAATTTATGATGTATTTTTAATTATAGTGAGATGATGACAGGTACAGCCACAGTGAAAAAAAAGGAAAAGAAAAGCCAAACAAAAGAAGAAAACAAAGCCCCCACCTTCGACCTGATCTCATCCCCGGCATCGTTCATTGTTTTGTTAAAACTAAAAACGTACGCTCGATGAGTTTTCCTTGAACCAGTTGAACGTGAATTCAACCACACCTTCTTTTGACCGTTCATTGCCCATCCTGCGTCTATTTAATGGGGTCGATGCCCATTACATATTGACGTGTGAGTCGCACGACCTGGCCGCGACCCGCACAAAGTTTTGTTGAGCCAGTGTCATGGAACGTTTTTCCGTGACTCGAAGCGTAAAGTTTCGCGGCACCAGTGTCGCTCAATTTATAAATCTCGGCCGTTCAGCGTCGAAATCATGAAACACATGCAATCATCCCGCACTGTGTAATATTACGGAGTACCAAGTTATCCGTCCTTAGGACATTTATCTTGTAAGGTCATCCTTATGAATGATCAAGTATGTGACATTCCCGTAGGGTACATCTTTTGCATCTTCATGTAATAAAACTCCTATACCTACGGTACACTGGGAGGAATTCACTAGTGCCTTCCGAGGCTCAATTATATGTTATGTTTCATCATAGTTAATACAAGCAAGCTTTTTTTTAATTCGAGTGTTGTGGCCTTGAGCGTGGGGTGACAACCCACATCGGTGTCCTTTGTGGCGTCCCGTGGTCCATTCGTCGACCCTTCGGACTTTAAGCGCCCGCATTAGTGCCGCAACACACTAATGGCACAAACTTATGACGAGTAGTCTAACACTCTAGTCATGTTCGTGATTGAATGCATATAGGAGCGACTCTCGGCATAGTCGTCTTGACCATAAAATTTTCGCTGCAAACTCAAAATAGGCTTGGCCAGGTACCTATCCACCTGGTCGCCGCACGTGATCTAATGTCCGAGAATGACCTCGTGACAAGTGGTATTAGAGCAGTTCTTCCTGCTCAGATTATCCAGCGATGATGGCTCGCTTGTGTCGTCGCGACGTGCCCTAGTGTAGGAAAAGTGCTTCCGTTAAAAAAAATCCACTACACCCAGGTGCACTGGTACCATGGTCTTTAATCATGGATGCCAACGAGGAATGCGTGACAAGCTTCCTCGCCGCACGCTCAGTCGTACCTCGCAGGAGTTCCTCATACACTTGTGTCATGTCAATGAATGTCCGTCATGCATTATGATGGTGGATTGATCGCCGCGCCTAACCGGGACGGTCATACGTCACTCACTTGAGTAGATCAACCACCCCAGGTATGCAGTCAAGAATCTTGAAGTGTCGCGCTGCGTCAAGAGTGAGCATATGCTCCCCATGATGGTCTTGCGCTACCCATATCAAGAGGTCGCTTACACAAACGTTATGTAACTCGGTGGACCCGTGTCACATTCAGAGACTGTCGGTCATGCACTATGATGATGACCTGACGTTGCTCGGTATTACGTGATGTCACATCGCATGTCCATCACAACCGCTTCACGGGAGAAGTTAGCTTAAGGACAAACATCAAGGGTCATGGTCCCTTTCGGCCAAGGAACATCATCCTCTCAGCTAAGGGGAATAAATCATAATCGTCTTGTCGTGCCGCAGCACCGTTTGCCACGCCACGATGACTTTCACGGATGGGACAAAGCGTTGATTACTTGCAAACACTTGGGGACGAGCTGTCAGTCTTGTCTGCCTCGTCAAGTGTCGTCCCGCAAGCGGCGTAATATCACCCATCGAGGAGTGGGACGAACCTACTACATGTCAACGCAAATCGATGTCTCAACTCAGCGACCAATTTGGTAAATGGTATGAGCGTCGAGCACTGACGAACCTTGGCATGCTATTGTCAAGCGTTCTGTGGTCAACCGAAGGAAGGAGTGCCCTTTCCTCTCGGCCAATGCCTCGAGTAATCGAAGCGGCCTCCAAGGATCAGAGTCCACAAGATTTCGAAGAACACACTGGTGATGTCGTCTCTTCAAATGAAGATGGAAGTGAAGTTGGGAGTTCATGCCATGAGTTCATCAATCGCAATCTGCTTACCCAAGCGGAGTGTCTTCACGAGCATCCCCATGAATCGGTGAAGGCCCGGAACGGCTACTCTTTCACGAGGGTCAAGTCGTCCGGTGGACGAGTATGTCAAAGGTGCGTGATCTAGGATGATAGGCACAGTGGTATTACTTCGTCCGAAGTGTGGATGAACGAGTATCAAAGGTGTATCCTCTCATGAACGATCACATTGGTATCTCTCCGTCCATACCTGAAGGTGTTGTCGAAGTTTCAAAGAAGGTCCCATGATCGGAAGAAGGCATATCCCAAGAATCATACGAGATGTGACGAACTCATGATGGCGTTGCCATCGTGACAATGTGGAATGTGGCAAACATGTATCCCATCAGGATGTGGGACAGAGGTATAAGGCAGTTCATCAATCATGCAAGTCCTGACAAGTCGGGACTGGAGGTCAAGGTCATTTGTTCAGCATTGGCCATATGGGCATGTTGAAGGAGGAAGTGAAAGGTATAAGTGAGCCCTGCCTGCAGTGTTCCCAGAAGGATGAAGACCCAACATTGGTGTTCTTCAAACAGAGGGGTTAGAAGCGACAAGGCAGGAGTTGGAACGACAGGATCGACCAATCATCGCTCGTTAGTCGCCGCTGCTAAATCATTCGTGCCAAGACAAGTGTCATGTCGCCAAAGCCCTTGGGACAAGGGCAATGGTGGAGAGGGAGAGAGAGACACTTAAGTCGCAAGGGAGGAGACCTCCTGTCAAAGCAAAAGCAAAGCCCATCAAAGCAGGAGAAGTGAGTTGAACCACAGGCACATACGGAGAGACTCTCACCTTCGCTCACTACAGCGACTCGAAGTGGACAAGGCAGAGAGTGACATATCTAAGAACCTTGTTCCACTTCCAACCGTCGAGATATCAAATGACCGCCAAGGATGATGTGGTCCCGCGCTCTACACTCGATGGATGAAGGACTCAACGTTGTAGCCATCTGCAACCTAGAGGCATCGAGTTGAACCACAAGGGAATGTGGGGAGACTCTTGTCGCTTACCATGGCGACTCGGAATAGATAAGGCATGGAGCATCATATCAAAGAACTCCCACCTATAGACCGCCGAAACATCAAACGATCGCCAAGGGTAAGGTGGTCCTGCGCTCTTCATTCAACGTAGGGATGGAAGACTCTACATTGCAACCACTTGCGAAGTAGAGACATGGAGTCGAGCTCACATAGAGACTTGAAGCGTCCCGAAGCATCCGTGGGAAGACTCTCTCGCTCATCATAGCGACCCGAAGCACCCGAAACAGATAAGTTGCAAATGTTGCATCGAAGAACTTGTACTGTTTCAAACTATCGGAATTCCAAACGACCATCAAGGATGAGATTGTCCCATACCTTGCATTCGACGCAGGAAAGGCCTTATGTCGCAGTCACTTGTAACATGAGGACATCGAGTTAAGTCACGCAGGTCGAATGACAAGACTCATCATCGTGTTCTGCACGACCTTGGAGAAACTCTTTCACTGAACTATTCCCGAAGGCATACAAGAGTTGTTTCACCCCAAAGAAGCCAAATCAAACAAGTTGACGCTACACAAGTCGAAGAGAAGTGAAGTCAACATAGACTTGATGGACGGATAGTTACTTGATGAAGTACACATGGCGGACTCCACTGGCGCTGTACAAGTGATGACCCCAGATTGAACGAAAGGTCACTAAGCGAAGCAGGCTTGAGGGAGGAGTTCTTAGCGAGACCCCAAGGAGCGGACATTCCTGACGCTGTGTGATGAAGGTGAATTAGAAGTCAAGACAAAAAAGGCAAAATTGAAGGAGATAAGCGAAGTCAAGACCAAAGGCGGAGACCCCGAAGAAGACCGGACAACGGCATCGACGGCGTCGCCGACTTTGGTGGGGGAGAATATCACGGGGTATTTTCCCGTGATTCGAAGCGCAAAGTCTCGCGGCACCAGTGCCGCTCAACTTATAGATCTCGGATGCTCAGCGTTAAAACCATGGAACACATGCAGCTGTCCGCACTGCGTAATATTGTGGAGTACCAAGTTATCCGCCCTTAGGGCATTTATCTTGTAAGGCCATCTTTATGAATGATCAAGTAGGTGACGTTCTCATAGGGTACGTCTTTTGCATCTTCAATATGTAATAAGACTCCTATACCTACGGTACACTGGGAGGAGTTCACTATTGCCTTCCGAGGCTCAATTATATGTTATGTTTCATCATAGTTAATACAAGCAAGCTTTCCTTTAATTCTAGTATCGTTGCCTTGAGCATGGGGTGGCAACCCATATTGGTGTCCCTTCATGGCGTCCCGTGGTCCCTTCGTCGCCTCTTTGGACTTTAAGCGCTAATGCCACGGACTTATGACGAGTAGTTCAACACTCTAGTCATGTTCGTGATTGAATGCCTATAAGAACGACTCTTGGCATAGTCGTCTCGACCATAAAACTTCTGCTGCAAATTCAAAATAGGCTTGGCTAGGTGCCTATCCGCCTAGTCGCCACGCGTAGTCTAGTATCCGAGAATGACCTCGTAACACCAGCCCAATTCGGGCATGACAATTGGATCGGATCTGATCCAAACCATGCCAAGTTGTGGCCGACACCACGGGCCCAACTCGATGCAACATGATTTATTTTTATTTTTTATATATTATAATTATGAGTGAAAAAAAGAAAAGAAAAAAAAGGAGGGTTCATCTAAATTGGATCTCCTTGGAAAGTCAGATCCATGGATGGACCGAGTCTGGGGATTAAAGCCCATTACTCTACATGGACTTCTGCCTCTCATCGGAAGGAGGCTTATAGAAAAAGAGCATCAAACATAATGCAAACGTTCTATTTTTTCGATAAGCAAAGAAGGCAAAGGCTTGTTACATAGTAGAACTATAGAAAGTTAAAGGTATGTCGACCCCAACAATGTCTACAAACAACAAGCACCCTATGGCATCAGGAGGAAAGTGGATCGATCGAATTGTGTCAAAAGGAAACTTGGCCAACCAATCATATTAGCTTGTCTTCCTATGTGGGATAATTTCACCTCCCAATATTTTGCAAGGTGAATCTTGATAACTTCGGCCAGAGGCCTATATAGTGGATTTGTCTCCATGTTTCCCTCAAGTATTATAATAGCATTAACACAGTCAGTTTCTAGAATGAGCTTTCTGTATCCACGAGTTCAAGCAGGGAAATCGCCTGGACTTCAACCTTCCTAGTGAAACCGCCCAGTCAGTTGCCTGTGTGATCCCTATATAAGCCTCCCACTTGCTCTCGCAATCCTATGGATGTTCGTGGTGAAACATTTATCGATATTGCACTTGATCCATCCCTCTTGTGGTGCCATCCAGCAGGAGTCAAGTCTTGAGTATTGTGGGCACTTTAACACCTTCACCCATTTCTCAGCCATGGAGAAGCATGAAGCACTTTGTAGTATGTCTGCTATTGGGTTGTTCGGTGTCTTGAAACCTTGATCGAAAAGGCCACTATTTTTCCATTTCCAAAACTTCCAACATGCAATCCCGAATACTATTGACCATGAGAGATTATCTTGCAACCATGTTCTTCCTTTGAGGTTGTCATGTAGCCATTGTTTTATAGGTGAATGAAAGAAATGGCTCTGTAATTGTCTAGGCACCAATCTTTGCCATATGCTTTTGATCCAAGGGCATTCTCTGAATGCGTGTGATATTGTCTCCAGATGCTGATGACAACTATTGCAGTTCTGTAACATCCTAACTTAAATAAAAAAAGGGGGAAAAGCAAAACCGGAAGAAGCCCACGCGCACAAGGCCCATTGGCCCAACAACAAGGAAGATTACCTAACATCTTCTCACACTCTACCTCCCTCCACCTAACATGTCGGCCAGCATATAAAACCCTCCACTTAATGCTACAGTAACCCACCTAACCCTCTTTTCTCTCCTCACAAAGCTCCATTCGGCCATCAGCAAGAAGAAAGCCATTCTTTGCTACAGTAAGCATGTTTTTCCTCTTCATTTGATGATTAATATGGAGTTAGCTCACAAAGTCTCTCTCTAGTTACTGTAGCCAAATCAAGGGATTAAGGAAAGAAACTAGGTTTAAGAAATCTTAATCAAGGTATGTTTGAGGGGATCCAAACCTTCAAAAACCCTAATCTTCCCCTAATGATATTTGATTGTGTGGATTAGAGATTAAAGAACAACCCTTTTATTCTTAGAAGAAGATTTGAGGAAATGTGCATATAATGTTTCATGCTTCTTTAGATTACTATTCTATTGTTATCCATGATTAGAATGCTAATGCGCTTTATCTTCCACTAAGACTTATGCTCTATTGCTCATAATGCTTAATATTAGAATGTTTATTGTTATTATGATGGATTACTATGAAATCTTGAAAGTTCATGTACATTTATGAACTTGCTTAGCATGTTAAATGTATCCATGTGAAAATCTCATATGTTTCATGATTAGTGTGTTAAGAATGTTATGAGTAGTCTATTATAATGTTTGGGGATCAATATGTAGTGACCATGTCAATGTATGTAAGATTTGGAAAGAAATTATGTAAAAATCGTGTAGCTGTCGTCTCAGAACGGGCGACCGATTTCTTATCGGTCGATCATTTTGAAAGGGCAAACACGTTTTGTGATTAGCGGACGTCTGAATACCTTGTTTCGGTCGTCCGAAAGTCATGCACCGGTCGACTGATATTCCAACGGTCGTTCGATATGAGTAGTCAAAATATTCTGTGATTAGCGGACGTCCGAAAACCTTATTTCGGTCATCTGAAAGCCATGTAGTGGTCGACCGATATCCCAAGAGTCGTTCGATACGAGTGGTCATCACATTCTGTGATTAGCGATCGATCGAACGCCTATTTCGGTCGTCCGAAAGCTATATAGTGGTGATCGATATTCCAGCGGTCGTCCGATTTAGAAGAGTGTTACATTCTGTGATTAGCGGTCGAACCGAAACTCAATTTCGATCTTCCGAAATGACCAAATCGGTCGACCGATAATCCGACCGGTCGCCCGATACGTAGTCCAGAGGTCGATCGCTACAGAAACGATCGTCCATTTTGGGTAGATGATTGGTTATGATTGAATGTCCACACATAGTATGATTTAAAGTATGTATGCCCTTAAATAGAGTTAAAACATGCAATATGTGATGAATGATTGTATGTAATGATGAATGAAAGTAAAAGATGGATTGGCATGAATGTGTCTTATTGTAATATTGGAGGAGAATAAAGTCTTCACATGCTAGCTGATGTGTCGTATTCCTAGGGAAGAATCCTTCCAAAAGTGAGGCAATCGTCTCGGCCTAGCTAGACAAGTTCCCGCGAATCAACGTGGTCTTTCCAATCACCAAGATAATAAGCTATCTTAATTAAGATAGAAAATGAAAAAATAATGTAAAGTGGAAAGTAAAGTCTTACAAGTATGTATGTACTTTTCAAAGATGACTTGGGACATAAAGATGAAGATGTTGATGAAAGCTCCAATCGGATGCTAATGTATGTCCCATTGTCATAAGGTGTTATGTAAGAAGATTCTCAATCACCAAGATAATAAGCTATCTTAATTAAGATAGAAGATGAAAAAATAATGTAAAGTGGAAAGTAAAGTCTTACAAGTATGTATGTACTTTTCAAAGATGACTTTGGACATAAAGATGAAAATGTTGATGAAAGCTCCAATCAGATGCTAATGTATGTCCCATTGTCATAAGATGTTATATAAGAAGATATTAAAGTAAAACAAGATGAATGATGATATGTCTTAGCATAAAGATAAGTCATGATATGTTTTGACATAATGTTATGAAGTTATATGCTTATCTTATCTTGTCATGATGATATGTTCATATGTCATGTAGTATGCATAAGTAGCTCATAGCATGCATATGATTTATATTTCATGATGATGATATGCATATGTCATGACATGTAGAGATTATATCATAGGATCATAGCATGTATGAGTCTCAACATACTCTAACGGGAGAAATCTCCTGCACCCCATGGATCCGTGCAGGTATGGACGAGGCTTAGGTTCGGCGGCGAGGGCCTCATGACGGAGACATTGCACATGAGTTGGTCGGGTTACGGCCCAAGTTATCTTTTATACTTTTATGATAAGATGATGAACTTTTATAAGAGTTAAGTATGTATGTCCTATGAGCCTTTTGAGTCATTTACTTTTAGTTGGACTCTTTTATGTATTACGAACTTTATGTTGGATCTTGATGTTAGAGTCTATGTGGTCCATGGACTAGACATGTATCTTGGGATTTATATGTTAGAAGTCTTTCACTGTTTAAGATATTATTGATTTATGTTATTATTATGTTTTCGCTACAAATTTTTTATGAAATTAGCTCATGTCAATGTCAAAGTAACATCGTCTGACGAAAGTTTAAATTAGGATCGAATTTTGGGATGTTAAAGTTCCCATCATCTGCAATGTGTCGTCTAAAGGGTTGTTCATTTGTAAGTAATTTCTCATTTGCGAGCAACCATAAAAAGCTACGAACCGTTGAAACCCCTCCCAATGCCATATTGCTAGCCAAATACTAGATCTTCTTTGCCATTTGTGCTCAAAGATTAACTGATAAGCCAAACTTAGTTGTAAATGTCCCAGAGGCTTCCAATAACCAGAACAGTCTATCATTCAATTGCAAACGTTTTAAATTTGACTTTCAGGATTTATTTATATCTTTTGTTATAAAAAAACATTTAACACCAAAGTAAATTATATTTCATAATGTGCCTTACAATACTCCAATGAGAGGGCCCTGATTTTTACATAATTCCATATAAAATTACAGAGAAAAAGATTTGTTTTAAAAAAATATACTATTTTTGCACGTTGACCCCTCTTATAAAATTGATCTGGTTTGTAGCATGTTTGAATACCATATTAAAATACTATGAATCTGAATCATAAAATGAAGATATTTTACATAATTCTGAATAAAATGAAAGTGTCCTATTTTTAATCGAAGGCCACCGTGCTCATGATTTTTTTTCATTATATAATTAAATATTTATAAATGATGAAGTATTGATCAATTAATTCAAAATTACTTTGTACCCAAACAACCCCAAATTATTATTTTTTCCCCTTTTACGATGTCCATAAACTTTCATTTATATACATTACATAAGTGTGTTGAAAAATAACTTAATGAAATTTAAAGTTTATTTAGTTTGTTATTTTAGCTTAATTTATAAGTATATGTTTCTTAATTAACCTTGAAAATATATATGCATAACATATGGATTTAATGCGCGGCCACCTCATTAAAATGCTCTTGTCCATTGGACTGCCCTCGACCTCGTTGCCACCTTAAGAGCTCGCCTGTCGTCTTTTGATCGTTTGTTGCACATCGTACGTCTATCGCTATAGAAAGGAGTTTAATGAGGTGGGTGCCCATTACAAATTGACATCCATGTGGGTTGCGCGGCCTGGCCCGCGACTCACAAAAAGTTTTGTTGGGCCGGCCCGGCCTGAGCGTGTAATTGGGTTGGATTCGGGCCTAACCGTGTCGGATCGTGCCCAACACCGTGGGCTATGTGCGGTGCAACACAATTTTATTTTATTTTTTATATATTTTAATTAGGAGTGAAAAAAGGATGATTAGTATTGATCCCTCAACATCTTGCACCTTACAAAGGATGAGATCAAATACAAACACATTGAATTTATGTTAAAATTATAAATTAATATATAATTATACTGAAATGAATGTGGCCCAGACAAATATAAAGGGAAAAAGGGTAAGGGTGGAGCCATAATTGGGTGTTGGGTCCTTCCAAAATTTTAAAAAAATTTTGAATTATGTATAATAATAAAAAAAATTTATGATTAAAAAAATAAATCTATTGTGGGTTCGATTCCTAATTCTTGCACTATTTTTTATTATTTATGTTAACACATTTTCAAGTAAAAAATAACAAAAAAGGAAAATTCTGGCCTGGATTTTGACTGAGCCCGACCCAACTCAAAGGACAAAAAAAAGGGTGCCCAGACTGGCACAACCTTGGCTTGGCACGACCCGACTTAAAATTTGGCTTAAATACGATAGTGCTAGCTCGACCCGACCCAATTGTGCATCTCTAGTGCAAATAAGAATTTATCTAAGATAAAATATTAGAACAAAAGATATAAATAAACTAATTATAGTAATTGACAATCGAAAATATTTACATTAATACAAAAGTAAATGTTTAAAAACTATATATACAATTATTTAAAACATGATAATAACATTTATTATGACCAAATTCAATATAATTAAATTTAAAATTTTGATCTATATTGTATGATTTAAAAGGGATACATCTCGTCATAAATTAAATTATATAATAACTATGATAATGATTAATGCTAAAATGTATAGTATAATTATTATAATAAAAATAATAATAAAATTTAGACAATTTGTGTTGATAGGTTGAACTCAACCCCAAAGGACATCAAGTTTTCTAACCATTAAACCAATACAGTTAACATCTGATAACTTAGGTGTGATGTTCAATGCATACATGACCTCTACATACTTGAAGTAGAAAATCTTGCACTCTCTATTATAATCAAGAATAAAAATAACAGTTGAACTCATGACAAAGATACTGCATATATTAGGAATTTAGGATGTTTTAGTTGTCATGGATATAATAAGTGACAATTGAGTCTAGTAATAATTTAATGTTATGATTGTTGTAAAATCATTTATAGTAGTTGAATTCTTATTAATTATGAATACTTTATTTAAATAATTTTCTTTAAGTATACAGTCTTCCATTGGAATTGTATGTTTATTACTATATATATGATGTATGACAAACGAACGAATGGTTCAAAATTCTCCTAAATAATACTAACTTTTAGAGATATTTTTTAGGTCATTACAGTTAATATTAGATCAAAATTAGGACATAAGTCTAAGTATAACACGATTAAGAAGATTAAGTTTTTGTACAAGTATCATGAGAAGACATAAAAATAGAGATTATGAAAGGCTCAAATTATCTAATATATGCTTGTAATTGAGAATGAATGTTTGATTAGTTATATAACATGTGTTTGTGTGAAGTTTGAAATTTGAGGATGAATTTGTGTGCTCTCTCTCTCTATAGGGGCATTAAACCCTATATATATGTATATATATATATATATATATATATATATATATATATATATATATGAGGATAAGTATGGTACAACCAACATTTTTTGGCTGTACAGTGCTGACAAAAGATCTGGAGCGTTGATAATGACTTATGTTGGTTAAATGGTTCAGATTCGTTTCATCTTTAAAGATATAGAATGGTTTGATTTTATTGTCCAATGGGTCCAAAAAAAGTTGTCTGCTGCTTCTTCCTCCTCCTTTCTAGGTCACGATTTCTGTCCCAATACTCTCCCTGCCTTGACGACAAACTTCCTGCTGGACCAGCAAAGCAACAAATCCTGCCTGCCTGATGACTCCAACATGTGCTCTCGAGTTGCTGCCTCCCTAGATCCTGTGGCGATGCATTTTGCCTCCTTACGCTGCCTTTGAGCAGGAGTCTTATGATGCCATCATTTCTCCTTGGCAAAGCTCCCTCAAAAAGTCATGTAATTCTGAAAATTTTGATATCTCAGGATACATCGTAAAATCACTCTTTGCAACAACAAATTGGTAAAGTTAATTTGAAAATTATCACATACATTAAATAAATTGAAAAATAGTTCGAGGGCGCCTGTAGAGGCGGAGTGAGGACGATAGACTATCCGCTTGAGGGAATCATTGCGGAGGTGGAGTGACGATCATCGGACTCCCTATCATGACGGTCGTCGGACTCCCTCTCAGATATGGGCAATGCAGCAGGCTGCTGCTTTGTTGGTCCGGACGCTGAGCACATTTCGGAGTCAACTTTCATCGCAGCTAATCGCAGTAGTCTCTCGGCAATGCATCAATGTGTCAGAGGCGTCAGTGAGGCGAAGTTAACCGCAGCAAGATCTCAGCAATGCAGTTTGTCGGATGCTGAGCACATTTTTTAGGCAAATTTCGTCGCATTAGTCTCCTGGCAATGCAGCAACTCAAGAGCACATGTCAGAGGCATCAGGGAGGCAAGATTTGTTACTTTGCTGGTCCAACAAGAAGTTTATCGTGGAGGCAGAGTTCAGGGAGAGTAGGAATTATTGTTGGGGAAAAAAGCGTGACCTAGAAAGGAGGAGAAAGAGACAGCCGACAACTTTTTTGGACCCATTTTATAACTTTAAAGATGAAATGAATCTGAACCATTTAACCAACATAAGTCATTATCAACGCTCCAGATCTTTTGTCAGCACTGTACAGCCAAAAAATGTTGGCTATACCATACTTATCCTCTCTCTCTCTCTCTCTATATATATATATATATATATATATATTTCAAAGCATTGTTCTTCCTTGTCATTGCATTGGTCAAATCAGAACCTATTCTCTTTCATAATATGATCAAACTATTAGGAATGAGACCCATCAATGACTAACTTTAAACTATATATTCTGACTCAAATAAAAGATGATCAAATATGAGAACTAAGTTAAAAGTTAGGATGATCATTGCAACTACTGATCATGAATTGTATAGTATCATTGTTCAATTCATTATTAAAAATGAGTGCAACACATCAAAATTTTATTCCTATTATGTGATTATGTTATGTCATGAAAAAAGGATCTCACTTAATGATGATGTATTCTTTTGTTAAGAGAGAACATTAGTTAAAGTACCAAAAATATTAAAAGTTACCGAATAAAATCAAAGAATGAGAAGTCTTGATAATCACATTTTAATTAATAGAAATTGAATATGTAATAAAAAAAGTAAAACTATTAATCCCAATGATATTTCACACCGAAGCCACATTGGTTCCCATCATGACTTTTCATGCATTAAATGGATGTAAAAGACATGGAAAAAGCTATGGATCCAAGGCATGTGGATTTGCATCCATGGGTTAATCATTTGTTGGCAAATTGAAGTCGTCGATTGGCCATTGCGCCCAAGTTGCATTGCATGTTTTTTTTTTGAATAAAAAGACTGCAGAAGTTGCACTGCATGATGGCGAAGTTCCCACTCAAGAACCCATATATTAATACTATTTTTCATATATTATTTAGTTTTGAAATGCATGGCAAAGTATTGATATGTAACACCTAAAAAAGAAAAGAAAATATATAAATAAATAATTAATGGATAGATATGTGGATAAGATCAAGAGAGGACAACCATGTGTGGATAAGGTTATGGATAAGATAAAAAAAGGCAATGTGGACATTTCCTCCCATCTAAACCCCTATATAAAGAGAGCCTCTCTTGGATAACCCCTTTCCTCTCTATTTGCCCCTTTGCCATCAAGAATGATGCTGTAGAAGTTCTCTCATGGGCCATCCAGGAGCATAGTAATAGGTTCTTCTTCATTTCTGCACTTTCTTTGGTTTTAGCATCTTCCCCTTACTCCTTTTTTCAATCGGAATGCTTCGTAGGTGGAGAACGACAAAGGGAGGGTGATTATCAGTGATCGGAAAGGTTCAAACTAGGATCAATCACAAAAAAGGAGGGTGAATCCGAAATCCCCCTGCATAACTTAATTAGCAATAGGGTAGAATTATGGTTCTTATATTGCAACGTGTCTTGATTAACGAAATGATATGGAAAAGGAATGATTGATTATATTCTTGTGTTTGATTCATGATTTGTGATTCCTTATGTCTATGAATGTGTTCTGTATCATTCTTCCATGCTTAGATGATTGTCTGTATGCATTGATTGTGTTTTTGGATTGAAAATCGCTAAAAATATGATTCTGCCCGATTCTGTTTTCACGATGACCGGTCGACCGATCCAAGATATCGGTCGATCGATAATATGAAAATCGATCGACTGATCGATTGAGACCGGTCGATCGATCATTCCTTCCAAGCCTTTTATAGGTCGATCGATCGGCCGACCGAAGCTCATTTTTATAGACTAAGTACTATCGGTCGATCGATCCAGAGATATCGATCGACCGGTGCCCAGAAAACTGACCGAGATGATTGAATGAATCCAACACCATCGGTCGACCGATCCAGAGATATCGGTCGATCGGTGCAGATAAATCGGTCGATCGATCAGTGAGGATCGGTCGACCAAACCCTGACCAGAATGTATGTTGTTTGCTGATTTGATTTAGATTCTTTCCATGAGTGTGATGTGCTACTCCCTGCTGATTGGAATGTTATGTGACTGAATCCTTGATCTTGTATTGATCTGTCCAGTGATCCAATCCTCTTATAGTATGCAATCATGATGAAATGATAAAGAGATTAAAGTAAGAAAGATTAAAGAAGAAAGGGAGGGTGGCCAGCCCATGCTAAGTGCTTATAAGTGAAGGGTTGCTCCCTTAGACATGACTTGATCAACCATAGACTGCACAAGACTGTATTGTTTGCTCGACGTAAAACTCCCACAAGTTAAAGGCACCCAAAGGCACTTAAAGGCACCCAAAGTCATGTAATGCTAAGAAAGAAGTACAAGCATAAAGAATATTGTGCAAATGACATGAGTATGATGATAAGTGAAGCATAATTATTAATCCAGCATGACTACTATAACTCCTCATAATTATATGATTCATGATCTCTATCATCTTTTATCCATTGATATCTCAAATCGAATGATCTTATGCTCTCTACTTGATCTTGTTATAAGTGATTACTGATTTCTGACTATTGCTATTTATTGTTATGAATTGAGTACTATATAGATCCCCACTAGGCTGTATAGTTTAAGAGAGGACCTCCTTCCCTGTGTTGATTTTCACAAGACCAGGTCTGTGATAGTGATGAGATCGTGTGACGCGACCAACTCGAGTGATAATAAAGCACATGAACTGACAGAAGGACTAATTATCTTTTCTATATTTTCAGCATTATGAACTTTGATGTAATTCATATATGATTCCTATTATGGAGACTTTGTAGTATTTTGAGACTTCTGCTATTTGATATCATATGTTTCCCCTTTATCCTTATTGCTGATTTGTCATCGCTTTTATGGAGTTTTAGTCAATTCTTTAGTCAAGATTATAGTGTTTTCGTAGCATCTTCGAAGAGATTCTCGCCATGGGGCGTTGGTCGATTTGGGGGCGTTACATGATATCTTTCCCCCTCTAGTTAATTAAGTATTTAATCATTTGCATGCGTATTTTTTGAATGTTGATCAGTATTTACAAAAGTCTTCTCATGTTCGACTATTAGCGCTCTATTAGAACCAAACGTTTAAGTTGGTCAGCTACTCATTAAGTGACTACCGTTCTATTGGAGCAAAGTTTTAATGCCCAATAAAATTATATTTTGATGATACAAATCTCGAAAAACTAAAGTTATATGAAAAAAATTAAATAGAAATGGACAACTTTATGAACTAAACTTTAATTGAATATTAACTATAATCTCGGTAGATTTTGGATAAATTATGAATATCATAGTTGTAGAGAATTTTACCAGCTTTCCATAGAATTCAAGATTAACTAATTTGAATAACCATCCATAAAATTATGATAAAAATAGTGCAGAACGGTCAATCGATCAGACATACCGATCGACCAGTCAATGCATGAGTTGTCCAAATCAACATTGAGACTACACTGGTCGTCAGATCGGTCGATGCACCGATCGACCGATCAGCTCAACGGGTGAAAATCAAAATGTTGAGACTATATCGGTCGACCGATCAAGCACTGACACTGAAGAAATCGTTGATCGATCGGTCCATTAGTGCGATCGACCGGTCCCCCACCGTGATGAACAGTAACGGCTAGTTTTGAATGAGAAAATTGTGAAAAAATTTCTGAATGAAATTTTCACATACAGAAGCCTATAAAAGGAGTGCAAATTCATCCAAGCATTAAAGAAAACTTCAAGTTATCAAAAGAATATCATTCTCTTGAAGTTATTATTCTAATTTCTCTTCTTTCTCTTTTATCTTATTGTAAGCATGATATTGTAAAAGACAGAAATCATTGTTTAGAAAATTGAGTAAGCTCTTGTGTAAAGATATTCCATATCTTACCTCTTGAGCGAGAAAAAAGATAAGTTTCCTACGAGGAGAGGTGTGCCTTATCTCTCGAAGCGAAAAAGGGTGGTTTGATATAAAGGGTTCTTCCTTGTCCCATTTGGAACGAAGGAAGAGTTTAGTAAAATATTCGATGGTCTCGTGATCAAAAAGTCGGAGCGGAGACGTAGGTCAAGGTGTGGTCGAACCTCGTCAACAACTATCGTGTTCTTTGTGTTTGATTTCTTTCTCCCTCTCTCTCATTTTATTATGTTTGTGATTTGATTTGCATTGATTTAAAGTTTAACGAATCGATTTTAAATTTACACAATGATTTTCGTGAAATCGATATTTTCGGATTAAACACCAATTCACTCCCCCTCTTGGTGCATTTGGGATCCTGCACGTTTGAAACTTGATGACAACCACATAGGTGCAGATGAATTACACCAAATACCTTTTAACTTTAATCATTTTCTTAACGCTATTCTCTAACTTCACTTTGTAATAAGACTGCCCTTCATATTTTTATCTTGTTTCACTCGATATAATTTTCACCTATTATTGATGATTTTTTAGTCGTCTATTGACGTGACGTCCACACGATAATTTTCTCTCCTCCACATAAGCAAAAGTCGACATGTCATCATTAAAAAAATAAAAAAATAAGGGGTGCGTCACCCTTGCAGGCTTCGATGAGCTTCGGCGATGCGCGTGAGGGGGGGGGGTGGTGTCGCCCCCCGCCCCCACGAGCTCACCGATGCCTCGTGCATTGTCGGTGCACGCAGGCAAAAGTGTTGGGGGGCACTCCCTTGCGAGCTCCTAAGCTCGAGGGGGTTGCCCCCCCCCCCCCCCCCCCCCACGTACCCCCTTTTGCCTTCGTGCGTTGGCGACACACGTAGCGTGAAAGGGTGAATGTCGCCCCCTTTGCGAGTTCCGCATCTGGTCAGAGCTCACGAGGGTGACCCCCCCCCCCCCACCCTTTTGCCTGCGTGTGCGCACAATGCAAAAGAGGTGGGGGGGGGGGGGGAGGGGAGTCGCCCCACTCCGGGAAGAAGGAGCCCCCCTCCACTGATCGTCGATAGTCGCAGGGGGCGACGCCCCCTCCTTCTCTACGTGGCATTTTTAAATTTTTTTAATATTGTCAATGCCACATCAGATATGTGACTGAGAAATGGTCGATCAACGGTGAAAAGGACATTCAGTGCAATGAGTTAAAAGATGGAGGACATTCGTGTTGGAGGGCAACGCTAAACAAACGTCAAAGTTGAAAAAGCATTTGATGTAATTTACTTACACGAGTACTCATGAATGTAAGTGCACCCACCAAAAAAAATATAAGTTGTACATAATTATAAGTATTTCAAATCAGGCCAACTTGCTCTAATAGTTGCAACCACCATCACTATATTACTTAGACCATCGATGAATTCATTATTTCATGTACTATCCAATTTCAACATATTTTTATTTTATCATATTCTTATTTCACTATTGAAGTCTTAATATTTTGATATATTAGTTTCAATATATGTAATTCTATATTATTTCTTATTCATTCTAATATTTCATGTAACACCTATAGTTATATATATTTAAAATATTTTTCTATGCTATATAATTAATGTTGATAATATATTATGAGAAAAAAAATACAACATATTTTTTCACGATGAAGTGAATTGAATCTATATTTTGAAAATTCAATACTTTTGTATGTGAATTTCAATATATATATATATATATATTTTAAAATCAAATATTTTTTCAATTATTATATTTTATTTGATCATATTCAATATTATTTCTTATCATTCAAATGTATACTATAATGTGCACCCTCTTCTCGTATTTTCAAAATATAAATTGATACTTGCTCAATATAATGTGCAACCACTGCCACTGATACCTGCTGAATATGATATAATTCAGAATATGTCAATGCATTGTGAAGGTGTACTTGCCTATCGATTCCCAACTTTTATAACCACTAACTTCCTTTTTGCTACCTCTACATTACAAATATAAATATATGTACAAATTATTCAATAAATATGTTAATCATGTTTACAGACATTATTGTTATTTTTTTGGGTGGCCAACTTTCGATATATGAAAAATGATGTCGATGACTCAACTCGCATAATGTTAAAATAATGCCCGCATGGGCATTACGTGCGCATGGCGCGCGGGCCGCGTGTTGGGCGCACAGACACACGGACCATGTGCGGACCGCATTGACTGCGCACAGAACAAACTGATCGCACGCGCTTATCTGCATGCCGCGAGAAAACTAGACTGTGCACACACGTCATCACGCGCGATGGACGTGCGTGATGCGTTCTGCCTAACTTCTCGCCCAAGTCTTCCTCCCCTATAAAAGTGGCCTCATAGCAGAGTCTCAAACACGCTTTCGAGAGGTTCTTCCAGAGGCACTTATGTTGTGACAAAGAGTTTCGTTCCCAGAGGTTCGATTCCCGATCCCGAGGTGCAAGTGCATTAATCCAGAGTTCGTAGAAAAGCTCCGACGATCCGCTTTCGCTACAAGATGTATTACGTAATCTCTAGAATTTATATCTGTTATAAATTCCAACATTGGTATCAGAGCCTTTTAGGTTTTTCTCGAACTCGTGATTGTTGCGAAAAAATAATATTTGTTATTATTTTTGTGATCTACGCACCGTGATTGTATGAGCACAACCGATGGACAAAGTAGACTTTGTCATCACAAATATATTATGGATGAACCTAGACCATAATATATTTTTTCAGATTTATTTTAATATTTTTGGCAAAATTTTTGGATTTTTTTCTTCTGCATACACTACAACAAAAAAATAGAAAAAAGGAAAACGGTTCTAGTAGGCATACGGCCCGCTGGAAAGCTCAGTTTTAGTTGCAAAAGAGTTGCACACGGGTTGGCAATTGGGTTGGCTGATAGGCCCAATAACTAATTTTTACTTTTTTTCTTGATTTTTGTCATAATTTTAAAATAATCCGAAAATAGAAAGTGTCTATCATAAAATCTCAAAAAATTAGGAAAATTTTGTTTTTTTCCTTATAAATTTTCTGTAATATTGCATGCAATTTAATGTTATTAAAAGAAAATCATTTGGTGATTTAGTGCATTAAATTAAATGATTAGATTTGCATGTCAATAATAAATATTGCACAATAAATATGTTATCATGTATCAAATAAACATTTTCATTTATGTATGCCATAATGATATTTATTTCTGTGATTAAAATTTTGACTGTGTTAAAATTAAAATTGGTATGTCCAATCTTGTTAAGCATGATAACTTGCCTATAATTTCAAATTGATTTGAATTGATTAAATTAAAATTAATTCCTTTTGTGAGAATTAATTAAGATGACAATATTAATTTTGGCTATGTGCTGAAATACATGTTTCATGCAAGCCTATAATAAAAATAATTAGTTGGTCTAATTATACAAAATATAGGTAATTAAATAATACATGAAACATATGTAGTTTTTTTGTTGGACTAAGGCATCTGGGATTCAAATATTATCACAATAATCAATATCTTTCTGTTGAGTGGTGCGTGATCCGAAATACATGTCTAAAAAGGTTCCAAAGAATTGGCCTGATGTATGATCAACACAGTCTCCATAAATAGGGTTGATGTGTGACAGTAGGAGCACAATTTTTTCTAATGTGATGTCGAGATGAAGGATAGTGCGTGATTATTTGATTGACATCCCTCGGGAAAGAGCTTTCGCTGCACTAGTTCTAATTGTCCTGGTTATGCTAGAAATAATTTGATGCACCACACGAAAGGAATTTCGGTGATTTTGAATTATAAGTTGATTCAAAATGCATAGAGTAGAAAATTTTAATTATGTGTTGATTCAAAATTCAAACATTTAGATTAATTTTGTCGCATTGTTAAAATAATGAATGATAATATGGAGATGAGTGAGAGTTTACCAACCTCTCGATGTCACTACTTCATGAATATTATTTCATTCTTTTATGTTGTTTGCGGACAAAATTCGAACATGTATAACATTGATTTCTCATATTTTTGTGACCAAACTAGACCATGAGTTCCAAAATAATAATTACTGACCTCAACAAAAAAGAGAAGCTCAATGACGATAATTATGATATTTGGCACTGCAAGATCCAATATCTTCTAGAAGAACAAGAGGTCTTGAAGACCATTAACCATGTTGCCAATGAATCTGCACTTGGAAATAATGCCCACCTCCAGAGGGACATGGAGGCCTATTAGGCCTGAACAAAAAAGAATCGCATTACATTGCTGAGCACGATGAATAATTCCCTCCTATGCGAATTCGAAGTCTATAAGTGTGAGTGGCGCTCCGCAATAAGTATGGGATCATCACGACCACTAAACGTCGGATGCCCACGATCAAATTTGACTAAATCATACGACGAGGGAGCATATCCAGGAGATATCTAACATGATCCATGAACTCAAAAGTGCGGAACAAGTACTTGATGACGAGCAATAGGTGCAAGTTGATCCGCTCTCTTCCAAAAAGTTGGGAACATATGCGTTGTAATTTGATGCATAACGAAGGTGTCAAAACTTTTGACCAAGCTGCTTGTCACATTGAAATGGAGGATGCGACCCTTCAAGCCATGAACCAATCCTCTGAAGCATTAGTTGCTGACAATGGTGGACAAAGAGTTGTTTCCCAAATCAAAAGAAAAATGTCGCATAAGCCACAACTAAATAAAAAACGAAGATGCTAGACAGAAGAAAGCCCAATGCCATCAACGCAAACATAGAAAACATGACGGCAAGGTAGACATGAATAAAGTAAAATGCTACAATTGTAACAAATGTGGTCACTTTTCTCGTGATTGCACTGAGCCAAAAAATATTTGTCCCGACCACAATTCTTTTTCTTATGTATCAAGTTGTGCCTTAATTGCTGAAACTCATCATTCGTGGATTGTAGATTCAGAAGCCACCGACCATGTAGCAAATGATCACAGACCTTTTGTGGAATTTCGCCGAATAAGTGCAGGGAGCATATGGATTTACGTTGTAAACAACGAAAGAGTTGAAGTTAAAGATGTTGGATCGTGCAAGTTAGAATTTCGCAACGACCAAATTCTTTATCTTCACAATGTTCTATATGCTCCAGCTTTTAAATGAAATTTATTTTTTGTGTCAGCATTAGACAAGCTTGGTTATGTAATAAGTTTATAGAGGAAAAAACTGATAATATGTCTTGACAGTGTTCTTCTATGCAATGATTTTCTCAATAATGGTTTCTATGTTTTAAATATAGTTATTATTTTATGTCATATGTTGATATGAATGGAAGTGTCAATATTTAGCATGCCTGATTAGGACACATTGGTCAAGATCGAATCAATGGACTTGCTAGAGAAGGCCACTTGAGATCTCTCGCAAAAGTTGATTTTCCAACTTATGAAGAATGTCTAGCTGGCAAGAAAATAAAAACACTATTTAAGATGGGAAAACGCGCCGAGTATCCATTACAATTAATCCATTCGGACATATGTGGTCCGATAAATGTCCATGCAAGACACATTTTTTTATTTCATCACATTTATAAATGATTATTCACGTTACGATGTTGTATACTTGATTTCTCATAAGTCTGAAGTCTTGGATTATTTTGTACGATTGATGAACATGGCAGATAATCAAGTGGATCGCAAGATTTAAGCCTTCCAAACCGGCTGTGGACGCGAATATCTATCTGACTTATTCAAAAAGTTATGTGATGAAAAGGGTATAGTTAGGCAACTAACAATACCAAGACTTCCGTAACAAATTGATATTACAAAAAGACGGACGTGCCTTATTTGATATGGTTCAATTCATGATGGCGCAAACTAGTCTTCCAATTTCATATTGGAAAAATGCACTAATGACTGCTAACTACGTTTTAAACCATGTGCCATCGAAATTCGTTCCTACCACGCCTTATGAACTTTGGACAGGTCGAAAGTCTAACCTTAGTTATCTGCGTTTTGAGGTTACGCAACCTATGTTCTAAACGACTCCCATAAGTATGGGAAGTTGGGTCATAGAGGGCATAAATGTATCTTTATAAGATATTGTGAAACCTACAAAGATTATATATTCATACGAGAAAGAGAAGATGGTATAGTAAAAAAAAATTGAAAGTAGAGACGTGACATTCATAGAGAATGAGTTTCCTAAGCAAGACGAGATAGATAAGGGACTTTTCCTAAATGAAGAAGAAGATCCCGAGTTTGCAGCACAAGCGGATCGACCCGAGTGGGAGAGATTCGCAACCATCAACTGACCAACCCGAAAGTTTTTTTTGACGGACTAATAAAAAATGTATTTCGCATCGACGATTTGAAATCGAAGGGCTGCATGAACATGAACCACATGGGGTCAACATAGTAAGTTTGAAAGATGAACTTGAGCAAAAAATCTATAAAAGTGGCTCTCTCGTCCCCTGCTAAGGAAGAATGGATTAAGGCAATGGAGAGAGATTTATGATCCATATAGAAAAATCAAGTCTGGACTTGGTTGATCTCCTGTTAGGCCGTAAGGTAATTGAGAACAAATGAGTTCTCACAATTAAATGTGGCATGGATGGATTAATTGAAAGATATAAAACCCGCCTAAATAGCGAAATGTTCACCCAAATAACAGGTGTTGACTATGAAGAAACTTTTGCACCTGTTGTAAGATTTGTTTCAATTCGCCTAATATTAGCTATAGTCGTACATATGGACTTAGAATTACATGAGATAGATGTAAAAATTGCATTTCTCAATGGAGAACTAGATGAGAAAATTTACATGGAACAACTTCAAGGCTTCATTGTAAAAGAAGAAGAGTACAAAGTTTGCAGATTGCGATTTATTTATGGACTAAAATAATCATCTAGACAGTGGTACCTCAAATTCCATGAGTCAATCTTTCGTATGCTTTTAACATGATTGAGGAAGACCTATGTTCATAAGTCAAAGAATAATTTTGCTATCCTGACGTTATATGTGGATGATATTCTGATAGTTGGAAATAAGAGAGATTTTGTCATTATCATTAAGCAAGGGTTGTCCTCCATGTTTGAGATGAAGGACATGGGTGAAGCAGCCTACATACTGGATGCAAAAATCCAACGCGATTGTTCCAAACGACTCCTTGCTTTGTCGTAGGAATCATATATAAAGAAGATTTTAAAACGATTATGCATGGATGACTGCAAATCCATTGTCATTCCTATTATGATGTGTACTCGGTCGGACATATTATTTTGAGTGGGTCTAGTTAGTCGATATCAGGCTAATACGGGACGGCTACACTGGAAGACGGTGAAGAGAATCATAAGATATCTCAATGGTATTGCAGATCTTACACTGTGCTATCATGGAGTTAGTCTACAGCTTGTTGGATTCACTGATGCCGATTGAGTTGGTGACGTGATGAACGGAAATCCACCTCCGGATACACTTTCTTGCTTAGCAATGGTGTTGTTACTTGGAGTTGCAAGAAACAAAATTGTATGATACTATTAACTATGGAGATAGAATTTATAACTTGTTCAGTTGCAGTACAAGAGGCCTTATAGCTTAGATGATTCCTTCAAAATCTGAGAATGCAATGGAGAAGATGATCCTTCAATGTGACAATCAAACAGTCATAGCATATGAGAAGAATGAGAAGTACCGTTGCAAAGGAAAGCATATCGACACGAAGTACAAATTTGTACGAAATCAAGAAGTGAGGAAATTTCAGTTGAGTACATATCAATGCACAATATGGTTGCTTATCCGTTCACCAAACCATTGCCAAGAGAGGCATTTTTGAGACATGTAAATGACTTAAGGCTACGTAGATTATAAACGTAATAATGTACTCAAATTTTAATGAATAAAAGATTTTTTTCATAAATTCATTGTTGTAAAGTCTTGTTATGCATGTGAAAAGTATGTCGATCAAGTCTAGATTTATTCACTCACACGAACAAATATTTTCGGCGCTCACGAAGATAGCGAGATGAATGAACTATGTGAGTTATAGTGTGATTGTTAAAACATGAGTTTTAGTAACTCAATGCCGCCTGATTAAGAGAGAGATGTCAGATATAAGATTCAAATTTTGGTGTTATTGAA
The DNA here is from genome assembly GCA_030549335.1 of Pontederia crassipes. NCBI lineage: Eukaryota > Viridiplantae > Streptophyta > Magnoliopsida > Commelinales > Pontederiaceae > Pontederia > Pontederia crassipes. Next base: position 12,550,653 of record CM060183.1, read on the forward strand.
TAGTGAGCAATTTGAAAACTCGAAAGGTAGCGACCGGACTTAAGTCTGTGCAGTGTATAATTAAACAGAGTTAGACATACACTCCTTCAATGAGAGTCTCTACCATAGTACTTGTTGTAATAACCAAACATTTTCGTAACTTAATTAATTTATCTAAGAGTTTATTTTAGCTAATTACTCTTTTGACTAGTTTAGGATTAATTATCTAGTGAGTAATAGTTAGTCGACATATGTGACTCTAAGCTAATTTATTTAATATAGCTAATAGATTATGTACTAAGTGATTAATTGGTTGGCTTAAACTAATTAACTTAACTAACTAATATTTAAATAATCATATGAAGTATCTCACGTGTGCTTATCAGGTTGTCCAAAGGTAAGTTTTTATTTCTTTATACCTCACAGCTCACACCAAATCGCCTCAAGTTTTAGGTGGAGAAACTACACGTGTCTAAAGAATTAATAATATGCTACCACCTAATATTACTATCTCTGCCTTGTCATATAAAATGAAAAAGAAACATGAGATGAATACACAAAATACGTTGGAGTTTAGGTGACAGGAGAAATGGTGGCCGAACTAGAAAAAAAAGAAAAGAAGAGAAAAGAGCAAAAGCAAAGGTATGCATACGGTGGATCCTTATTAATTCCTTATGCTTTAATTTGTGGGTGTTTAAATTTAAAGTTAAGGTTGAGATCAGTTGTAGCCTATTGACTGCATCAACAATAAAGGAAATTATATTCAGTTATTAGAATTATGAAACCTATATTGCGATTCTAAATTATGATAGGTAAATGTTTATCATTTAAGAAAATATTTTATTGTGATTCAAAAATTATGAAAATTATAATCATTCTTTAGAATCGTAGTTTACAAAAAAGAAAGAATTATCCCAAAATTACCTTTGTTTAAAAAGTTACGTGCTAATTAATTTGAAGATGACTTGCTGTCCTTGTAGAAGAGGTAGTCCTAATTAGAAATGGTGATAAATTTTATACTTTCAAGTAAATTACGAATATTACAGGCCCAAAACGTACCTCTAATTCAATTTGAATTATTTCAAATAATTTGTACAGAGGAGTCATGCAAAGAATAAGTGGTATCTCTCATTTTTTTAAAGTATGAATAATACAGTAAGATGTCCTTTGCTTACGAAAATTTATGTAGATAAATTATGAGTAAGAATCCACAATTAATATATGTTGTACATTCTGGAGTCTAATTTTGTTGAGCTTTGAAATTAGATTTATTAGATGTCATTGAGAAAGTTATGTATTCATATTTAAAGTGCTATAATTCAGTCTTACGAAACTGTTATCTAATTTTATAAATTATATATTAAATTCAATATATAATCTAATGATTTGATAATTTAAAGCTAGGGAGATGCAGATGTTAAATTCCATTTACAATTGAAATTTCTAGAAAAGGAGTTGTTTGCTAATTGATATAAATCACACAATCAATGTCACTAGATCTGTTAAAACACATAATTAATATTAGCTGGAGGTTGAATGTTAATTTTTCGGAAGACTAACCATAATCGGATAAAACCTGAAACAATTATTATTTAAATTGAGATAAGCTTACGTTCATATAAAAGCTCATGAGATTTGGTTAGGTATAACAAAAAATATAACTTTTATTCCACCAAGTATGTGATTTGCGGATAGAGGATGAACTTTTATGATTAATCAATTAATTAAGCTATAGGATTGAATGCATGAGTAGTATTGACCATTGATCATTGTTGTATCCATGCAAGACATATTGATATTTACATTATAGTATTAATAAGAATACATATTATTGACATAGGTCTAAAAGAATAACATGGAAAAGAAAAGGGAAAAGTCTTTGGATACTATCATAAGAGGTAAGTTGGTTTCTCCTACTCTATGTATTCATCTCTTTTAAATTCGGGGTGACATCGATTATTATATTATTGAATATGTTTTGGATATGCTATGAATTGATTTCGAGAAATGCAATTATGAAAAGTATATCTGAATGATTATATTATTGCACATTTGAAAAGTATATGTGATATGATCTGAATGGATTATGATGAGTGTAATCTTGTTCCGTTTGAAATGGTATTTGATATGATTCATCTTCTGATATTCGAGAGATGTTTGTTATGTGATGAATAATGCATCGACATTTGTTTGCATTTGCATATATGATAGTTGGAGCTAAGTGATACATCGCTGATCACGATGGGAGCCACCTCTACAGTCCAATCCATCATTTCTGTTCCCCAATAATGGGATGTGGTAGAATGGAGCTAAGTGCTACATCGCTGATCACGATGGGAGCCACCTCTAGAGTCCACCTACCGACCACTGGCCAGTTGGTGATCCGTGCATTCATATGAGAGTGTTGCATTTGCATACATCTGTTTGATATGATTTGAATGATATTGATGCAATTGGAGTGTGATGATTTTGATTGGGATATTGTATATATTATTTTCAAATATATGAAAATACTCCTTTGCGATACTATAATTATTTTATATCTTTGCATGTCATTCCGAATTAATTAGATGGTAACACATAGCTTATGAGTTATCAACTTACTAAACTATTTTAGTTCACTCTGTCGTTTCCAACATTTTTCAGATAATTCTTGGGAATCATGCGAGTGATAGTATTTTGAAGGGTTCGTGATAAGATAAAAAGATTTGAGTCCCTCGTATCTTTCTATTAGGATATCGAGAGGTTTGATTATGTGTAATGGATATGTAATATTTTATATGTTGTAAGAAGGAAAAATCATTTTATGAAATGTAAAACTTAAGAATTATTAGTTTGTTCTGAGGGATCATCATAAATTGTGTAGTTTATTTTATGATATCTTCATTTTTATGTATGTTATAAAAGAAAAATTTATATAACGTTTTCGCAATCTTTTTTAATTTTATTTGATCGTTCGTAATGAGTCACGAACTTTGAATTAAACTAAGGTTTAATTCGGGGTTGTGACAATTATGGTATCAGAGCAATAGGTCCTCCCTTTGGTCAAAGTTTACATAACGATATCTAGGATGACATTGTTATGTTATAGTGGAGTTATCATTGGTATGCTTATAGTGTGGACTAAACGTATTTAGTTTGAGTTGTGTGAGTTTGAGGATTATAATGTGAGGTTATATATATAATAATATATGATATTTTGAAATGCGATTGTGATATTTGCTTTTGATCAATTATGACTCTATGCATTGCAACTCTATACATGGATTTCTATATGTATTACCATGGCATGTTATTGAAAAAGGAAAAGAGAAAGCAGATAACCATCAAGTACTAATTTGTGATTCCTAGACTTTGTGGTAATGCCTTGTATAGTTGGAAGTGTGACAAGTACTTGATTGTTGAGATGATTATTTTGTATTCGTATGATTTTGATATAATTTTGGATGTTGATTAATTGTCTTCTTATCATGTATGATTAGATTGTTATAGGGAGCTAACTATTTTCTCACTTTCAAGTCAACTATGATTTGATTTTATGAGTAATAAGGAAGTAAGTACATATTTTCGAATCTATTATAGGCATGCCAAAAAGCTATTTTGGAAATGATGACATAGGTTCTTAGATTATTTGGTAAAAAAAAAGTTTGAACAATGTTCCTATGTTTAGGGAATTCTAAATTCTATTCTATAGAAGTGATTTGACCTGCCCCTTATAGGAGGAGTTCTTTATTGACCTTCTTCATGGAATTATTTCTATGTTTAATAGTCTTTGTCAATCGACACAAAAATAACTATAATAGTCTTCATATGAGAGTTTAGTTGACCCATAATCATGAACATCAATCTTAAACATCAAGAATACAAATGAGTTCTCAAGTCTGATTATAGGCGTTTGAATCAAGTAACTACAAGGGATACCTTACGAAAAGTATATTATTTGTTTGGTTAACTACAATGTACCATTGTATTTCCGAAGATTGACTTAAGATTTGAATACCATTGACTAAAAAGAAAGTTGTATACTTCAAAGAGTACACTTGAAACATGACATGATCATTATGAGTTCTTTGTAATGTCATTGGATTATGAATCGAATCAAAATTTCAAATCATTCTTTGATTGGATTGTAATAAATTTTATTAATGTCACCCTAATTTGTTCATAGAGTCATGCAGGCCTGGAACCTTATTCTGCAAAATTTTTATAGAACAAACATGGGTGTCGAAATTAGGGTGCATTTTGACTATGAAAAAGATAAATCATGCCCCAATACACGGGGCCATTAGAGATATATGAGTGGTTAAAATCAAATGCTATCATTTAACTCTCCAATTAGTATGATATGCTTCTTGGATACATCTTGAAAACACAAGAATCAAATAAATTATATGTGACTATGTATTAACCAACCCTTGTGAATGGAGGCCTACCATATAGGGCATCATATTTTTAGATCATCACACACATGTAAGTTAAGAAAGGTTTATAACTTAAGATGATATGTTGCAAAGTCCCTAGTGGTATTAAACATTGTGTTTCGTGATTAATACATTTAGACAGAAGGTGCACTTATGGCCCATCATGTACACTATTATACTTAAAACGAAGAGATATACTCACATGTATGATAACCAGATAATAAATATTGTTTATATCATTGATATTCAAATTAGAAAGAAAAAGACAAGCAATATGAATTTGAGCACCCTATGTTTTGACATGTTTCCAAGCCATTTTAGTTATATGAAATTTTGAATGACCTCCACACATATAGACTTTAAAATATATATTCTACAAGGTCGGGATACATTTCAATCATATGTATGGATAGGAAGATAGGAATGATAGATGAAGGTATAGTTATGTCGTGCTAAATAATATGAAAACAAGTTTACGAAATAATCCTCTTAAAAAATTTTTTTTTGAAACGTGTTTAATTGGTCCCTAAGAAAATCTTTTAGATATATAAATATTTGTTTAATACAAGTTTGGATTCATCAACATTAGATATGAGTACATATGACTATGAGTTATCATTTTCAGGTTTGAGAAAAATTAAAGGGAAATAATGTCATATGTGCTAATAAATATTTGGTGCGAACAATTAGTAAGGGGAATAGATTATAATTTTATTATGACATTATGTGGTATGTATATTTATAAGAAGTTGTAAACTTATGATAGAAAAACAAAGGATAACACCAGCAAAATTAGGTGTACAGTGTGGAGGGATTAATTATCTGATATGTTTAGAATTGAGACGTAATATCTTTACTTGATAGGGTTCAAATTATTGGATGAGCAATAAATTATCATTAGGATGTGAATCATTATTAATAATAATTTTTAAAGTATTGTGAATTCTTTAATTACTGTTGTTGATATTAGAATTATAGTGAACCCCCACTCATTACTATAGAATTCAGAATCACTAACGATTCTTGATTGACCATTGTGGATTGCAATTCAATATTTCAGTATGAATTTTTAGATCGCTTTTGTTTGCCACATCTCACATTTTCTAGGTGATTAAACCACCATACATCATTACAAATTTTGAAATTATCAATTATCTTTGAATAATTGCTATCGATTCAAAGTTACCATCTTTGAGCATCAATTTATAGTTGATCTTTAGTCCGCCTTCGTTTGTTCCATCTCACCGAGCATGATTGATGGAATCACCATCGCCACTCTTCTACGGGTGACGAATGACTTATCATTCTTGATTTTACTTTGTCAACCAACCCTGGAAGTTCGAAGAGTGATTTAGAAAGCTTTCGAAAGATGTATTGGAGTGAGGCCTCCTCTGGTCATCGTTTGAGAGCTTGAGTGGAATCATAGAGTTCTTTTGTGGAGTATTGGTGTAGCGCTTAGCGAAGGAATGATTGGAAGAGGACGCCTTTCCAATCCTCAATCGTGAACTCGGACCAATATTTCATTATCGTAAACCATAAAAAAAACCATCTTTACAAAACACATCAGTGCTCACGCTCTCATCTTTATTCCTAAAGACGATAAGAGTTATCCTCTTAACTTGTGAATGTGTGTGAGAGGTTGTTATTTTTATCTAATATGTCAGTATCTTTCAAGTGTCACGATCAACTCATTTAAGCATTGGCATCTTACCCATTGCTTGTTGTGCAAAAGCCTCACTAAAACGTTTGAAAATAATGTTTATGTTTATTTAGACTTGTATAAAATTAAGTATGGGTATTGAGACTTAAGAGAGAATTATCTTTTTAATGGAATATTAAACATCTCCATCAGGCAGTCAATTGGAAATTTAAATATTATTTTAGAATGATATGTCAACCTTGTTTCAAAATCTTACAATAAGTATAGTACTCCTAGTATGGATGGACTTGTTATCGAGTTATGAAGTACTAATCATTTTTTTATACATTGAACTAACGTCAGAAATAAGAATTCATGAAGTGTACAAGGGGTGTAGAAAAAAGAAGAAGAAGAAAGAAGAAAAGAAATTCATAGATCCTTACAAATTATAATGTTACTGAACAAAATTTTGTTAATTTATTTTCTTAGTGAATGAATTTTATTAAAATTCGTGAATGAATTTTATTTAACGGGGGAAGAATGTAATAACCAAACATTTTCGTAACTTAATTAATTTATCTAAGAGTTTATTTTAGCTAATTACTCTTTTGACTAGTTTAGGATTAATTATCTAGTGAGTAATAGTTAGTCGACATATGTGGCTCTAAGCTAATTTATTTAATATAGTTAATAGATTATGTACTAAGTGATTAATTGGTTGGCTTAAACTAATTAACTTAACTAACTAATATTTAAATAATCATATGAAGTATTTCACGTGTGCTTATCAGGTTGTCCAAAGGTAAGTTTTTATTTCTTTATACCTCACAGCTCACTCCAAACAGCCTCAAGTTTTATGTGGAGAAACTACACGTGTCTAAATAATTAATAATATGCTGCCACCTAATATTACTATCTCTGCCTTGTCATATAAAATGAAAAAGAAACATGAGATGAATACACAAAATACGTTGGAGTTTAGGTGATAGGAGAAATGGTGGCCGAACTAGAAAAAAGAAAAGAAAAGAAGAGAAAAGAACAAAAGGAAAGGTATGCATACGGTGGATCCTTATTAATTCCTTATGCTTTAATTTGTGGGCGTTTAAATTTAAAGTTAAGGTTGAGATCAGTTGTAGCCTATTGACTACATCAACAATAAAGGAAATTATATTCAGTTATTAGAATTATGAAACCTATATTGCGGTTCTAAATTATGATAGGTAAATGTTTATCATTTAAGAAAATATTTTATTGTGATTCAAAAATTATGAAAATTATAATCATTCTTTAGAATCGTAGTTTACAAAAAAGAAAGAATTATCTCAAAATTACCTTTGTTTAAAAAGTTACGTGCTAATTAATTTGAAGATGACTTGCTGTCCTTGTAGAAGAGGTAGTCCTAATTAGAAATGGTGATAAATTTTATACTTTCAAGTAAATTATGAATATTACAGGCCCAAAACGTACCTCTAATTCAATTTGAATTATTTCAAATAATTTGTACAGAGGAGTCATGCAAAGAATAAGTTGTATCTCTCATTTTTTTTAAAGTATGAATAATACAGTAAGATGTCCTTTGCTTACGAAAATTTATGTAGATAAATTATGAGTAAGAATCCACAATTAATATATGTTATACATTCTGGAGTCTAATTTTGTTGAGCTTTGAAATTAGATTTATTAGATGACATTGAGAAAGTCATGTATTCATATTCAAAGTGCTATAATTCAGTCTTACAAAACTGTTATATAATTTTATAAATTATGTATTAAATTCAATATATAATCTAATGATTTGATAATTTAAAACTAGGGTGATGCAGATGTTAAATTCCATTTACAATTGAAATTTCTAGAAAAGGAGTTATTTGCTAATTGATATAAATCACACAATCAATGTCACTAGATCTATTAAAACACAGAATTAATATTAGTTGGAGGTTGAATGTTACCATAATTGGATAAAACCTGAAACAATTATTATTTAAATTGGGATAAGCTTACGTTCATATAAAAGCTCATGATATTTGGTTAGGTATAACCAAAAATATAACTTTTATTCCACCAAGTATGTGATTTGCGGATAGAGGATGAACTTTTATGATTAATCAATTAATTAAGCTATAGGATTGAATGCATGAGTAGTATTGACCATTGATCATTGTTGTATCTATGCAAGACATATTGATATTTACATTATAGTATTAATAAGAATACATATTATTGACATAGGTCTAAAAGAATAACATGAAAAAGAAAAGGGAAAAGTCTTTGGATACTGTCATAAGACGTAAGTTGGTTTCTCCTACTCTATGTATTCATCTCTTTTGAATTCGGGGTGACATCGATTATTATATTATTGAATATGTTTTGGATATGCTATGAATTGATTTCGAGAAATGCAATTATGAAAAGTATATCTGAATGATTATATTATTGCACATTTGAAAAGTATATGTGATATGATCTGAATGGATTATGATGAGTGCAATCTTGTTCCGTTTGAAATGGTATTTGATATGATTCATCTTCTGATATTCGAGAGATGTTTGTTATGTGATGAATAATGCATCGACATTTGTTTGCATTTGCATATATGATGGTTGGAGCTAAGTGATACATCGTTGATCATGATGGGAGCCACCTCTACAGTCCAATCCATCATTTCTGTTCCCCAATAATGTGATGAGGTAGAATGGAGCTAAGTGCCATACGGAGCTAAGTGTCACATCGTGAGTAGCCGCGATGGGGGCCACCTCTAGAATTCGTAAGGGCCATCTCTAGAGTCCATCTATCGCTATATAATTTATTCTCCGAAAAGGATGAGGTAGAATGAAGCTAAGTGCTACATCGCTGATCACGATGGGAGCCACCTCTAGAGTTCACCTACCGATCACTGTCCAGTTGGTAATCCGTGCATTCATATGAGATTGTTGCATTTGCATACATTTGTTTGATATGATTTGAATGATATTGATGCAATTGGAGTGTGATGATTTTGATTGGGATATTGTATATATTATTTTCAAATATATGAAAATACCCGTTTGCGATACTATAATTATTTCATATCTTTGCATGTCCCTCTGAATTAATTAGATGATAACACATAGCTTATGAGTCATCAACTTACTGAACTATTTTAGTTCACTTTGTCGTTTCCAACATTTTTTAGATAATTCTTGGGAATCATGCGAGTGATAGTATTTTGAAGGGTTCGTGATAAGATGGAAAGATTTGAGTCACTCGTATCCTTCTATTAGGATATCGAGAGGTTTGGTTATGTGTAATGGATATGTGATATTTTATATGTTGTAAAAAGGCAAAATTATTTTATGAAATGTAAAACTTAAGAATTATTGATTTGCTCTGAGGGATCATCATAAATTATGTAGTTTATTTTATGATATCTTCATTTTTATGTATGTTATAAAAGAAAAATTTACATCACGTTTCCGTAATCTTTTCTAATTTTATTTGATCGTTCGTAATGAGTCGCGAACTTCGAATTAAATTAAGGTTTAATTCGGGGTCATGACACTTGTATTTAGTACTAAGTATGCAAAGTCGACATAGAGAGTCATGATGAATTGATTAGTTCGATGGTAATCATAGTGCGAGTCTCTATCAGATGATTCATCTGCACGTGTCTTTAGACTCTTGACCATGTCTTAAAGAAAGGAATTAGTACTTATTACTTTAGCAGGGTACTCAAAGATGAAAAGTAAAATAGCCTGTCGAGCCACGTCCAGGAAAGCAACTACTTTACTATCATAAAATATAAGGCCGAGAGAAAGAAGTATTATGAGCTGCATTAAGTTTTTATCGTGTACGTGAAAGATAATTACCACGGAACAAGACACGCGTTGCTGAAAGACATGTCTAGAGCATAATGAGTTACATTATTTGAGCATTTGTTGGTTCATGTGTAAGCTGTCATGACTTCGTAATGGGCATGACATATGCTCTAGAGATAGTTGAGTGATTAAACATTAACATATGTTTTTCTAGCTCCTATAAAGAAGCGCGCTTGCACTCGTGGGTCGCACGATACATTTATCAATCCTGAATGAACAAAAGTACAATGCCCAATGAGAACATGCGCTAGACGCACGGGGTGCATTGACCGCGCATGGAACAAACTGATCGCGCACGCTTATCTGCACGTCGCGAGAAAATTGGACTGCGCTAACATGTCATCACACTCGATGGACGTGCATGATACATTTTGCCTAGCTTCTCGCCCAAATCTTCCTCCCTTATAAAAGGAGACTGATAGCAGATGTTCCAAACATGCTTTCGAGAGGTTCTTCTAGAGGCACTTGTGCTGTGGCAAACAATTTCGTTTTCAAAGGTTCGGTTCCTGATCCCGAGGTGCAAGTGCATTCATTAAGATTTCGTGGAAAAGTCCCGACGAATCCGCTTCCGCTGCAAGAGGTATTCCACAACCTCTAAAATTTATATATGTTATAAATTCCAGCGCATAATATTAAAAAGTGCATTATCCACTTAAAGATCGATTCTAATTAATTCGATTAAGTTCGTCTCATATCACGTACTTAATAATAATAAATGAGTTTAAAAGATATTTTATATTTATAAAAATTCGAATTCTAAATCACGAAATGGAGGCTCTTAAAAAAAAGACTCCTGTTAGTATTATTGTTATTTTCTCGTAGGTTGGAAAAATTCCATTTTTATTATTTTAGGAAGAAAAAGGCTTAACAGAAGTGTTAGAGCTTCTCTTCTGTTTGTTTTGTTTGTTTTTTTTATTATCATAGGCTGGCAACGTATCTTTGTTTGTTTTTTCATTATGTCACATTTGGCTTATTCGGAATGAGGCCCATTTTCAGTCTAAGCATGTTATCATTTCCGTGACGTGGGAGAAGGTTCTGACAAATCACGATGAATATGTTAGACATAATTTGTCTGAGGCTACTCCCCACACTACCTCCCCCGCGACCACTTGGTCCTGTGGGAGCCGTCTCCTCCGAGTTGGGTTCGCTTCAACTCCGACGGCTCCTTTTGTGAACCGGGGCAAGCTGGAGGTGCCGACTTCATTATTCGTGCTAACAATGGTATTTTGATTTTTGTTGGGGCTCTTCATCGGGACACTGACAATGTGTTGAAAACGGAAACTTGGGAACTGATGATGGGAATTCGTAGCTGCTTACGCTTGGACCTCACTAATGTCTCTTGCCAGACGGACTCCTCCTTGCTGGTCGACATCATGAACAAAAAGTTGCTTTGTCCTTAGAAAATCCTCAATATTGTGCACCATATCTGGCATGACCTTAATCTCTTACAATCTCATACTTGTAAGCATATTTACCACGAAGTAAATGTGATCACAAATTTTTTAACAATACTTAATCGAAACTCGATCTCCGATTGTTTTTGGGAGAACAACTCACCTCATAGCGTTCTCCATTTTTTGTACCTAAGACTTTCTGTTTTTTTTTTTAAAGAAGCGTTATCGTACGGTGAAGACTCGATTCATTCCAACGTGGAAGCGGGGCAGCGGCGGGCCCTCATCCTCCTCCTAACCGCTTAAGTTGCTCCGCGGGAAGCGCTTCCCACTCCAACATTCTCCCTACACTGTCCTGATGACGTGGACAGCTCGCGGTGCGTCCTTGCGCTTCTCCTGCGGTGCAAAATTGCAAATCCTCTCGATCTGCGCCACTACGAGGCACTTAAACCGGGTGGCAACTTGTAGTACCGCCGGAATAAAATAAGGGCGGATACAACGCCTGTGTCCCCACGAGGCACTAAACAAAGTAGCGGAGCGACGTGGAGGGACGTGAGCCACTCACGAGGATTCTTATTTTACTCCCTCCGGTACACCGCATCTTCTTCCCCATCGAAGATATTTATGCGGCCCCCGTCCGTCTCCTTCGTTCCCTCGCTCTTTTTCTTCTTTCTTCGTCTTCCTCCTCCTGCTGCCATTGTTTTTTTGCTCGCGTCGGCGGATCGAGTTCTTTGTCTCCGTATCGACGCAGGTAAATGTTCTTAGATTTGTATGCTTTTCTTTCATGATTTTTTTGACGCATTATGTAGTTGGTTTTAGTCGTCATGAACCTTGAATATTTTGTGATCATTGCTTTCATTTTTGTTGATCATTGTGCATTTGTGCATGAGTCTTGTGGTGGTTCATGGTTTCTTCTTTTCTTTTTCTCCTTTCGTTCATGTGGTTCTTCGTGTTAGAGTATTGTTTGGAGCTCAAGTTTTGTGCTGGCAGTGTACTGGCCGTGTGTTGTAGGTTTTTATTTGGTTAATTTCGCATCTAGATGTTGAGGTTTAGGGTATGCTTTCCTTTGTTCATGGAAGTTGAATAAAAGTTCGCGTCTTGAATAAGGGTCGACTTGCCGATGTCATCGACGATTGGAAAATGAAGGGAAAAGTTATATGAATCTCTTTATTGGAAACATCAATACGTTTCGTGTTCCGAAGAGAATATGAATCTCTTTATTCTCGAGTTTGATTTTTCTCGGGTCAGAATCGTTGACTGCTCCAAATTGAAGCTTGTAGGGTTTTGAGCCTCAGTTTCGCATTTTCATTAGTAGTAGTCTGGAAATAGTTCACCGTAAAGCATTTTTTTGAGTCACTCATAAACTGCAGTTTGTCTGGCGTTGGAAGCTGGATTATCATGTTGAGTTTTTTTTCCCGGAAGACTTAGTCCAAAAACTCATCCGTGTTATTAATTTATTCCGTGTATATTAAAGAAAAAAATAGAGCTGTAGATGACTAATGCATGTTATACATGCGAGTGAGCTCCATTGATGCATTGTTATCCTGTGGCCTGATGTTGCTATGCTAGTGTTATGAATCTTATTATGACTAAAAAGTATGGCTATCCACACGGATTTTAAATGAAATAACTTCTCTAGGAAAAAAAAATCTGGCAGCATGAGGATTGAGGATTACTACCAAAGATATTTTCTCCAATATGGGTTCTTTTCATGGTTTACAGAAGTTTGTTTCACTTTTTTTTAATGAAACGAAGAAGTTTGTTTCACTTGGGTTCTATCATTTTTATATGTTGGCTTGAAATTTTAGTAAACTTAAAAACCAATTCTGAATCTTAAGAGTAGTCAAAGTAGTTTCCTCCTTTTTGAAATCACATTATGCTATGGCATCTGAAGTTGTGGTAGCTGCATCATTCTTTCCTGATGTAGACTAAATTTAGCATTATAGCACTGTCTCATGCAATTCATGCGTCCTTAGAGGGGTCTGGACTTATTGCAATTATTTGTCAAATCATAGGCTTGCGGGTTTTGGAGGTCAGTTAGCCTAGATGATATCATTATCACATGCTCTTTTTTGCATTTCACTACGAATTTTTGACTTAAATATGTATATTCATAAGGGAAGAATGTTATGTGGAGAACGTGATATTGATGGAACATCACATGACACAACACTGGCGAACAAGCAATGAATGAATTTTATTCAAATTGTGTCATTGAACTTGTACATATTAGTGCACAGCAATAAAGTTGGATGATTGCAAACATGGCAATCATCGTTTATATTTAAAAAAAATGTATGTGGAGAAACAACAAAAGAAAGGGATAGAGAATTAATCATGTAATTTAGTTACTATGTTGTCTGGTTTCACTTTTAAATTAAATGTTATAATGTGTTTGTACTTGACCATTAAGCAAAAACTGCTGAAGGAAAGTCATGACTTTAAGTCTTTGACAAACAAGTCACAAATCTTGCTTTTGGCTGAAATAGTTTAAACTATATTAGAAAAAAATGGCGTTCTATAAATCTACTATAAATTTATAACTTATCCATTTTGTATCTATCTGCGACACAAGTATGTGTCAACGCGTTGCAGATGTGTTTTGCAATAGAATGTTTTTTGAGGAGATTTTGCAATAGAATGTTGCATAGAACAAAACTGGTTGGGGTTGCATGTTATGCACTGGAGGGTAGTTTGTTGTCAGCTTCTCCATTGCTTTTCTTATCTTAGTCTGCAGATGTCAAACTAGGGTCCCACTTGTCCAATAATATCTAATCACATTAGATATGCATCCAACTGTATTCAATATGACGTCAGTAACATGCTTTTGGAGGTTGTTCAGAGTAGATGCTTCGGGGTGGGGTGGGGGGTGGGGGTGCCTACACATATGTCTGTAACAAAACAAGGATTTTGCATCAGTTTACTTGCTATGGGTATTGTGGAAACAGCGAAATGATTTAATATTTTGAAATGAGCAGTTCTATATCGAAACATAGTGTCAATGTCAGTCACTTTTTTTCTTTTGAGGGAAGAAACGATGGCTACCAAATTATGACAGCCATCCATGTATTCACCACTATAAACATTTAAAAATGTACAAGGGTGTGCTCCAGAGGAGCATCAAGAAGAGGAAAAGGCCAACAATGTTCTCTACATGACATCTCTCACCAGAAAACATGACTGGTTATGCTGAGTTTAGATGACTCATCTGACCGCCAAAAATATCATCGACGATGCTTTCCACCTCTGGCTAGCCTGGCTAGCTAGAGCTCCGAGTGACTGCAAAAGATTCTCAAGTGCTGAAGTGGATACACCTATGATGCCCATTTAACTCCATGCCTCCTGAGCAACCATGCACAGGAAAAACAGATGTGTGATGTCCTCATCCGCCATGCTGCATAATTCACAAGATACCTTGGAGTTAGATGCCCGTCCCTATAGACTGTAGTGAGGATCTTGTTGCGTCACATAAGTTAGTCAAAGATCTTGAGTTTAAGCGGCACACGAGATCTCCAATAAGTTTTCAGTTAGTCCTTAATGTGGCCATCGTCGTGCTGTTGAGGAGAAAGCGGAGAGGATACGGCCTGAAAATGCGCTTGAGAGGCAAACCAAACCCAGCCATCCGATCTAGACACATCTGGTTGGGAAGGAGTGTTCTGCTTGTAGAGTAACCGCCTAACTCAGACTGTCTGCCATTCTCCTTGCCTTAATAAAAAAAAAAACTCAAGAGAGGAGTTCTAGTAACCTGCATTTCCATGTGTAGAAGAGTTATGTTCTCAGTCTATATACACACATACATAAAGAGTGCACAATGTGTACTATGTTAGGAACATTGTATAACAGTCTTTTTTTTTAAAGGAGTATAAACTCAATCGGCAGAAGTTACCATATTATGCTTCTTCTCGTATGAAACAAGAATTTTGCATTTTTGTTTCAATCTTTTTCTTCCGAGTTCCAATTATCGTGTGATAACGAAAATAGTAGCAAGTAAGCATATGACTAAATTTAATATGTTAATTGTGTGTTAATCTTTGCAAAGTCCAAAAGTTCATGATCATGCTTCTCAAAATGCAAGTATGTTTATTGTCAGAAGAGGATTGTTACTTGACGATTATTACTTGCTAGATGTTAGAAGTGCTGTTCTTTTGGAGATAATCTTAGGCACCATCAACAACAACAACAACAACAAAGCCTTATCCCACTAGGTGGGGTCGGCTACATGGATCATACGACGCCATTCCGCTCTATTAGTAACAATATATTCGTTGATCCATGTTCATGAGATTCGACGGGGTTTTACGCTGGCTGTCGGGGCCTAACACAACCCTCCTCCTTTATCCGGGCTTGGGACCGGCTATAAAACATAGGCGGAGTTCCAAATAATTAGCAAGAGAATGAATAGAAAAAGGAAAAACCTAATACAAAACTACAAAGAAGCTCGACAAATAAAATATGATGTCAAAAGGAAAAACCTAATACAAAACTACAAAGAAGCTCGACAAATGAAATATGATGTTGTGTAGTGCAAGAAATATTTGAAAGACGTAATAATTATCAATTAAGTCAAAATGTAAAGTGAGATAATAAAACGGAAACTGTGATTCATCAGTATACCTGACGACTCTCATGATTTCCTCGAAGTATAGTAATACGTTGAGGATATCGCACCTTGAGAGCCACCAAAAGTTAGTCACAGCAAAATAGATTAGCCATATATCAAATACAATTAGAAGTATTAAAATAAGCTGCCAATGAATTTTTTTTTGAGAGCAGCTGCCAATGATATATAAGAAACTAGATCCTTTAACACCAGTACTACAGAAAAATTTCACTGAATTCGACAAATATGGACAAGGTCTTGTGATTTTCAGCTGTCATAGATACTCGTAAACATCAAATTTCAGAGGAAAAGTGGAATATGATTAAGGGAAGCATGTACGAATTATTACTTCAACATCTTGATGTAATATTGTTATATCAATAAATATGGATGAGTGTGCACACGGCTCTCATCCTCTCCTACTTTAAAAAAAATGATTAAGGGAAGCCACATGACATATAGAGACATGCTATCTGTGACACACACTAGGCATCTGCGCATTTAAGATGATACCAATAATTCTTGCCTCACAGGCCTCTGTTTTTAACCTTCATAGTCCCTAATATGCCATCATTTTCAAAGAGTTATCATGTCCCCAATTCATGTAGTTCTGACACTGATCATGATGTCTATCGGGATGAGTGACATTTTCGAAACTCTATGATTTGTCTAACATCTTGAACACAATTATAGTCTTGCAAATATTCAGATTTGCAAAACAAACAAAATAGATGCAGAAGGTTCGCAAGCACAAATACCAGTTCATATGCACCCAGCCTTGTACTGTTACAATTAAAGCAAAGGAAATTTTCTGTTGACTCACTCTGAATTTAATTTACATATTCGTGCACCAGTAAAAGAATAAGTATCAACATTCACTTAGACCAAGTTTTGATTGGACCAAAATTGGCAGTTCATCACAATCTAAACAGTTGCTTCACATCTCAGAAGCATGGGATGATTTAAACACCCCCATTATAATAATAAAAAAAACACTGAGTCTGAAAGATATGATACGAACATGTCACGAAACAAACAGCAGAGATAGCAGTGTATGATGTAGACTGATATTATGTTAAATCACAGATACGACATGTTTCTTACAGTGACAGTCTCAACAGAATAGTACCCACGGTCCACATAATCACCCATGAATAAATAATTTGTATCTGGACACTTTCCCCCTATTCGAATGCTTATTTATTTTGAGCGTGCATAATTGTAATGAGTTCTGTTTATTTTTGTCATTATATTTTGGTGCCATTACTTTTTTATCGGTCTTATATGAAAATTTTCTTGCATGCAATTCATTGTCTGTGTTTTTCCATTTTCGTCATGAACTGTATGTTCAAATTGTTTCACTAGGTGTTGTAGGGAGCATCAAGTTTGAGGCAGCAACTGCATAACGTGCAAGAAATCTTTTTGGTATGCGCAATTTCCGTGGAGCCTTTTAATACATAACTGGGACTCTTTTAGTTCTTGTGTGTTTTTTTTTGAGAAGGTAGTTCTTGTGTTTTAAGATATATTGATACAAAATATGTAAAATTTAACTAGAAAACATTACATGTGTTTATTATTAAAAGAATAAAAGGTAGTTGGGAAATCTTCAAAGAAGGCGCCAAAGCGTTTAGAACAATATAGAGAATTTTTTTAGGCATATATAGAAAATTGAATTATTGATATACTACTCAAGGTTCTGTGTTTTCAATTCTTAAATGCGATGTTAAAGTTCACTAGCTCGAGGAGGTTTACGGAGAATGCTATGATCATATTATGAAGAAGAAATTATCATTTAAAGTAGTTTTTTTAACCTTGTAATCTGAAAGTGGAATAACTACTATGGTAGTTGGTCTTATCTTGGCCTCCTTTTTGAGTTCATATTCTTGAAACATTGTGCTTGAGCCATAAGGTGCTGAAAATTGCATGATTATTTGTCTTGATCCCCTTGGTCACAAATCATTGAAAAATTACCTATTTTGTCGAGGTCTCCTTATTGTTGAGACATTGTCCTCTTTTCTTACTGTAATTTCCTAAACTATTTCCATTTCCAGCCAGAAGTTACCCCGCACATTTTTGGTCCTTCATGTCCAAGATCTTGTTTAGATGTCCATGTAGTTCTGATTTCCTTGTACTTATGCTCTGTTTGGTTAACATGGAGAATTGTCCCCAAGGGAAAGGTGCACCTAGGAGACGAAGTTGGGCATAAGAAATTTCACCTCTCTCCATGGAATTGATTGTTCTCATTTTTGGCCTCAAAATGGGAATATAATAATGTTGAAAAATATGTTTTCACTTGTTATTCACGCCTCTTTATTTATAATAAAGGTAGGCAATACAAGAAAGGAGAATATGCTAGAATATTACTCCAAAATATCCAATATTACTCTAGAATATTAGGTATATTCTGGGATATTATTCTAGAAAATCTGGGATATTAATTTTGAATAATATTACAAATATATGCAAAGATATGAAAAGATATGCAAATCATATATCAACACTCCCTCTCAAGCTGGAGCATAGATATCAATTATGCCTAACTTGTCCCATATCAATCATGCCTAACTTGGTAGCCAGACGATTGATGACGCCGACGATTCTATATTCCAACACACCCCCGCAAGTCGACGCTGGGAAGAGACTGAACGACGATGACTTGAAGGACACACCGCGGTGGAATCACACACTAGCGGCAGTGCAACCACTCGTCGAACACCTGCTGGGCGACCTATGCTGAAGACGATGACCAAGACCTAGGCTTCAAACAGAGGAGACAATTTGACAAATACCTAGAGGACAACTGCTTTTGAAAGAACATTGGAGAGGAAGCCGCCGACAATGATTTTGCCGACATGCCCCAACTTGAAGAGAGCTTGAGCAGCAGTAGCAGAACATCCAATAATGAGGCAAGTAGAGATTCTTCGATGGAAGTAGAGAACCAGAGGAGTTGGAAACACAGCTCTCAAATCCGGCAACAACGTCGGTAGAACGTTGATAACGACAAATGGAGAGGAAATTCCAAAGCGACGACTTGAGGAACGCCAATCGCGATCCATCGCCAGAAAGGAAGTAGGTTCCGATTGTCGATAACGTCAGCCATGTCCGGTCATCCACAACGATGCCGGTATAATTCCGGAGGTTAAGCTTCGATCAATAGAGGTTCAGTAGGATACTCTTATGGAGTGCAGGATGCCTCAAAGGCGTAGGAAGCTCTCAAAGACTTAGGGTATCATAGAAATGTGACAACAAAATTGTGGAGATGCCCCTGGGGGCAGAGAGTTGCTAGAAAGCAAAAGGTGGAGAAGAGGAACACCGACAATAGAGGCCCGAAGGCAAGTCCAGCGATAACACCGACAAACAAATGAAAGCGAAAGAAACATGGAAGATGCAAAAATGTAGTTTTGTTCTGCAATAGTTTCCGAGCTCCTATGCATTGCTAAGATTAATCTTGCAAGGAGATGTGGAAATAGCGGAAGAGAGAAATATAGAAGAAAACACAAAGACACACAAAGACAGAGAGAAGAACATGAACCAGAGAGAGAAAAGGGGAAACCAGAAATGTGGATAAATATGAAGATAAAGAACTTCCTACTTCCTGGACTTACAGGAGCCATGGAAGCCGACGAATCACTCGGCGAGAGGAGCTTATGTTTGTAACAATAATTTCAGTAGCATTCTTTGGTTATTTAAAAGAGAGGCTTATGTTACCTTTACATTCCCATCCGAACACTACCTTGATGTTCATTTATCCAAGATGTGCCATTTTGTGATGTTTTTTTTTTTCTGAAAAATATTGTGATGGAATTGTATTTTTTTTTTAAATTCAGAAGACCAATCCCGTGTAACTCATGTAAATATAAAAAATGCTAACCTTTTTTACCGGGATGAGAAAGTACTCGTAATATACTAATTTTAGTTTTAAAACTGGTCATCATTATTCATCACTTTTGTTATAGCCAAATTGCTAGCAAGTTTCGGTCATTTTCTCCTTAAGATTAAACCTGTTACAAATGTTGTAGGATCTATCTCTTTTTTCGCATTTCTAGAAAAGATTTTTTTTCAACGTTTTATAAATGTTGTCATGATCAAACTACTCGTCCTATTCTCATCATCATTTTTCCATAATCGAATTTTACTTTATTATGTCATGCACCCTCTAGAGCTTTCGACTTGAAAAGAAATGCGATTTTTTTTTGTTTTCCTCTTCATCATCCTTTGTTATTAGGAACGTGCATTTTTGCATTTTTAAAGTACATGAATGTCTAGTATGAAAAAGTTCATTAACGTGACATTTTGTATCTTTGCACTTTCCTGAGATAATGCTATTGATTTTCCACTTACTTTCCTTGATCCCTATATTTAATTCTTCTCTCTTCCTCTATCTCATGCATTGCATAATTAAAGTGAAATCCGTCATGATTTCTTCTCTAGATAATTGTTATTTCTTGCATGCCATTCAGTTGTTTGGTCTCCAGTAATGTGTATTTTTTTTAAATGGTAAATAAATTTCATACTCACTAACCAAAGCACATAAAGCTGGTTCCATAAGATATGAACTAGGTGCAAAATGTCCTTAGATGGAATCTCACTTTCCTTTCATTTGTGGAACAATTATGTGAGTAATGAGTTATCCGGTGTTTGACTTGAGTTGATGGAACTTAAAAACATAAATGTTCAGCTTGTGAAATAAAAAATGAAGTAATTCTTCCTTCAACAACAACAACAAAGCCTTATCCCACTAGGTAGGGTCGGCTACATGGATCATACGACGCCATTCCGCTCTATTAGTAACTAAACCTTTCGGTATATTATTCACCAATAGATCTTGCTCTATTAGTTCGCCAAGTGTCCGCCTTGGCCTCCCTCTCCCTCTTTTAATCGGACTCCAGATTATTTGATCTACTCTTCTTACTGGCGCATCTAATGGTCTTCTCTGAACATGACCAAACCATCTCAAACGATTCTCTACCATTTTCTCACTAATAGGAGCCACTCCGACTCGTTCACGTATATGGTCATTCCTAATCTTATCTAATCTTGTATGACCACACATCCATCTCAACATCCTCATTTCGGCTACCCCCACTTTACGTTCATGTTGTCCCTTCATAGCCCAACATTCACTACCATATAACACTGCTGGTCTTATAGCAGTACGATAGAATTTTCTTTTAACTTTATTGGGTACTTTTCTATCACAAAGAACTCCAGTGGCTTTCCTCCACTTACACCAACCAGCTTGAATTCTATGATTAACATCGTCATCAATCTCACCATCTTGTCTTATAATTGATCCTAAATATTTAAACTTTGTCACTTGAGGAATTATATCCTCCCCTAGCCTAACTTTCAAATCGTCTCTAAGTTGTTTATTTGTGAAATTGCTATGCATATATTCTGTTTTATTCCTACTTAAACGAAAACCCTTTGACTCCAACGTATTTCTCCATATTTCCAATTTTGTATTAATCTCTTCTCTTGAATCCGCTAAAAGTACTATATCATCCGCAAATAGCATGCACTTAGGTACCTCCTCTGTGATACTCTCGGTTATAGCATCGATAACTAAGTTAAATAGATACGGGCTTAAAGCTGATCCTTGATGTAGGCCAATTCCTATAGGAAATTCATTTGTCTCACCTCCGGGTGTCCTAACCCTAGTCAATGCCTCATCGTACATATCTTGTATTACCTTAATGTAGGCAACACTCACCATTTTCTTTTGCAAGGCTTTCCAAAGTACATCCCTTGGTACCCGATCATACGCCTTTTCTAAGTCAATGAAAGCCATATGTAAGTCTCTTCTCCTACTTCGATACTTCTCCATCATCCCCCTTAGTAAATAAATCGCCTCTGTAGTGGATCTTCCTGGCATGAACCCAAATTGTCTCTCACAAATACTAGTCTCCTAACATTAACACAATATATTCGTTGATCCATGTTCATAAGATTCGACATGATTTTATGCTGGCTGTCGGGGCCTAACACAACCCTCCTCCTTTATCCGGGCTTGGGACCGGCTATAAAATATATGCGGAGTTGAAGTAATTCTTCCTTCAGATGCTTAAAATTCCAATGAATTAATTGGTATATAAAATTAAGAGGTTTATTCGTTTAGGGAGACTGAAATTTTCTTGCTTGCTGTTTAGGATTCAAAGAACTTGTTCACAACAAACTTGTACATTTGTATACATCCCATCTTAGTGGCTGCATGCAAATCATAATAAATGCACCTTCATGTCAAGCTATTACATTATAATACCTGGTTGTGACTTCATACTTTTATTTGTAACATAGCTTTACACAATCCACCGTTGTGTTAATTACTGTTTGAGCATGCAGCTATTTCTTATACATCAAACCTTACTGCTCATACTGTACTCTTCTTGCCTTGAGATACTATGATCAAGGACGACGGATAATGTCGCCAAGCCATCTCCTTAATGCAGTTGAAGTCTGCTCCATATTTTCACATTCAATTAGCCATTGCCTGAATAAAGTGGCCCAAAATCAACATTTTAAATGTCTGAAAGAAAGTCATACCCTAGCTTTGGTGCCCCTGCTTCTTGTCCATCTTCTTGATGTTGTGGCTGGCTTAGCTCAAGATGAATGGGTACATGCGCTTCATCTGTGATGCTGAAACCATATGGGACAACTGGACCTCTGTTAGCACCATTTACTTCTCTTGTTTCATAGACCTGCTATGGATAAGATCGAATGCTTGGTTGCTGCTGCTCAGATGAAATGAGTTGGTTGCAATATTTTTCTATGGTTGTGTGGATTTTGAAGCTTTATAACTGTATACCTTCTTGTATAGTTCCATGTTTTCCTGGCGAATAAGGTTTACCTTCTTATAGAGTTCCATGTTTTCTTGGTGAATAAGACTTCCCTGCATGAAACCCACTCAAAAGGTTAGGAGTTTTTGATGTTTCCACTTTGGATTGAAAGGGAAAGAGATGGGAAGGTAGTTCGCAACCTTTCGGTTCAGTTCTTGAATTTCATCAATTAAAAGTTGGTCCTATAAGAAAGTAGCTTTTGCAGTAAGAATAGAAGATGGAAAAGAATAGTTGGTGAGTTTAAGTGTGGAAGCATCTTTGACCTTCTTCTTTCGAATACCATGTAAGTTCGTTTCTAGTTGGTTCTCTAGATGTTGTAGATCTTGTACGTTTAGGCCAGAAAGTTCTTCTCCCATCAACTGTCTGAAATTATCGTCGAATGATGAAATGGACAATAAATCATGTGAATAATAGAATATATACATTCCCTAAAAAAGTATATATACACTAGGATGTTGAGTGTCTACATTGCTGATAGTTCATAAATGATTTTTTCCTTTGCTAATTTTCTTCTTGTTTCATATGTTAACTTTTAGTTCAATGGTCTCTTTGGTCCCAACAAACTTATGGTAGCCTGTAGATTACTTATGCATGTCAAAAAACTTAAGACTTGGAGTGGATTAGAGTTTCAACTTCGCAATATGAACATGTCCTTGTAACATAATTGTAGTTTTCAAGCACCTTTCTGTTATCAGAAGATATCTAATGATGTAATGAGGAAGTAACTTTACTTTTATTTGATTGTGATACAGGGTACAATGATCATACCTATAACTTTCTTGCAAGTTATGTAGTTGTTGCCTCAAGCTTGCTGCCTCCCTTTGCCAGAACTAGTGTGCAGAAAAGTAGAAAGTTCATGATATGTTCGGTACGCAATGATAGTATTACTTGTATGACTACGATTTAATACGAATATCATCTATTAACTGTGCTCGTAGACTACAAGGCTACTTAATGTTACAGTTGCAATGGTGAAGAATTCTTCAAAATGGGAATAGCCTATTTCAAATCATACAATACAGGATGTGGTTCATCTAGGTTATATTATTGATGGATATTTTGTATGTCAAATCTCTTAATAGATGTATAATTGGGCTTGGAAAAAATCTTACATAGGTGGTGATTTTAACTTTTAACTATTTAGTGGGGGCTTCCTAAAAAAATTGTTTAGGGAACGATGGGTCTTTATTAAAATATAATTGGGCTTTCTTTCTGCATTCAGAAATCAAGGATAATGATTAAGCAAGCTTACTTTCTCCTACACACAGACTGATTAAAACATACTTGAAAATGGGTTGAGCTGCTCATAAGATGAGTCATGTTGTCATCAATGAGCATCACTTTTTTCATTGTCAATACAGATTGAAACCTCTGACTGATAACCTTTTTCCATTATCAATAGAGAGAGAAACTTTTCTGCCACTAATTTTACAATGTTTGATTGATTCACTAGCATCTGCAGGTTTCAAAATGACCTGATCTCTTGTGGAACATGTAAATGGGTAGAATTAATATCAGTTTGAACAGATGCATGATTGAGTAGTTGCAAAGATCACAATGAATTGGGTAATTCAAATTTGATCATTGATAATCAGGTTAGTTGTGAACAGTCGTATACCCATGATGGCTATGCATTACCAAGTTTTGAGTTCCAAAATTAGTAAATGCATATGCAATTCCTGTAACATAGAGCCACCCAACACCCCCACCCTTTTCAAAACAAGAACAGGAGATTCCTTGCCTGCATTTTCCTCACATCCTCTTTGGTTACAGATGGAATGAAGAATCTTAGATCGTGAATGTGATTATGGAGAATGCTAGTGCAACAAAATCGCAAGATTTCAAACGTTATTTGCAAGAGATTCTTCTTTTTCAAAGTTAACCCTGGTATCTAGGCCTAAGAGAAACTTGACTATTTCAGTCAAGGGTTAGGAACATTTTGGATGTAATCTTATGCCTCTCTTCTTGCTGGAGCTTAATCCCTACCAGTTGAATCAACCGACTGTTGGTATCTGAGAAGGTTCTGCAACTACCGAGTGGGCAAAAAATGATTAAAGACTTTCTAGTGCTCGATGAGGCCTGTGTAGTACATTATTTGCCATTTATTTCCTTATAAATTATGCTAATTTCTTCTCAAAAAAAAATGCTAATTCTAGAAATTCTCAACATTGCATTCATTTTCTGAGGTCCTAAAATTTGTGCTATACCCAAAGCTAATTGTTCAGATGTTTATATGAAAGGAAGCAGAATCCCTGTGTATAGAACACTGAATATGTTGCTGTACTTGCAGATTCCTGTGGACTGCATATTTACTGTTGACCAGTCAATTGATCTAATGTTTCTTCAACGAGCAATATTTTTTCCCATTTATTATATAAGAATGATTGACCAGTCTTCAAAATATACCTGCCAAATATAATTATTAAAGATGTTGTATGCTTGAACTTGATACTATCTTTTATCCAATGCTATATTGGTAGTTATTGATGTAGAACACGTCATAGGCCCCAAGTTTAATGATATACAAGAAAAACTTGGTTGACATTTCATTTACCATAGACATAATTCGGCTCATCTGAAGTTTGCAGAAGCATGCTAATATGATACTGAGGTTAACTACAGTTGTAGTTCAAGATGTTCTCTACTTTTTATCAATGTTAGTCACATGTTATCTTTGCATAATAATGGTTGTTCAAAGCTAAGTAGGACAATGGTTCAAAACTTGTTCCACAACAAGCAAGGTCAAGAAAGTGCTTGCTCACATCATTTTGAACCTGGGTGTTTTTTCTAGTATTATTACATACTCAATGACTAAACAACTTCGGTTATCATCCTTTCCTTTTCCGAAACAAAACTTCCGTTTGAACCTTTTTTTTTTCATGAAGCAAAGATGATTTGGGTTGATTTTTCATGGCATTCTTCCGGCCATGAGTATCATGTTAATTTGGTATCTATTTGTCTTGTTTGTTATATCTTGATTTATTTGAGAGCTATAATCTTATTCATATCTTTAACCAGTGATCGTTCTTTCTTTGTTTGAGGTCTAGGGTTGCTATTTTAGTTGCCCTTTTGTTGGTTTTTGGACAAAATTCACTTCGGGCTTCTTCCGACCATTTGATGGTTTCCTATCAGTGAGGGAAACAATTAGTCTTCTGATGGGTTCAAAGATACAAAACTTCTCATGGTTTCCTATGATTCAGAAGATGAACGATGATTGAAATAAGTCATTCTATCATTGTAACTTATTACTATTTCTTCGTGATTTAAGATGGGTGCTGATGTTATGCCAACTCTACTCAAAATTTTCAATTGCCGGGGTCGCCATTCATGTTTAGGACAGGATTCATGGAACCTCGTGCCAAAAGAACTGAAGCAGAGGAGGTGTACCAAGAACATTTTTAAATCTTTTGACAGCTTGGTTTTAAAGCACATTGACAAGGTTTAATCATGTCAATGGATTTGGATCCTATTCTTCTCGTTGTCGGTGGATTTGGATCGGAACAGAAATCACACGGAAGCTTGGCCGAATATTGAGCTTCCTTTATAAAAAAAAAAGTAAAGAAACATTTTTGAGAAGTCGTGAGACGATTTATGATTCTCGTCCAGTAAAAAATAATTGAAAAATCTAATGCTAATGATGTCCACCATATCAAGAAAAAAAGGGCACCCGAACTCACCGCTGTGTTCCCATTTTTGAGTGGTCAAAGCTTGGTGCAATAACTGAACTGAACAAATCAAAATAGAATAAAAATTTGAAGTTGAACACTTCAAACAGCTCTCTTTTCCAGGGTGAAAAACTCTGTATCTTACTTTATAGGGAGTGTCAGATTTGTGAAAAAAAAAAGATTTGTGAAAAGTGCATCCCTTAAACTATCAGTACGGTTTATTGGGGATACCTTACTTTATTAAGACTTGCGCTCTTGTACCGATGAAAGTTTATGTTGTGTTATGGATGTATCTTGCACACTGTTTCAAGAATAGTTTTGCAGAAAATTTAATAGGCAAATTTTAGGCCCTGTTTGGAATTAACGTAAAAATAAGAAAATGACAAAAAATTACAGTTTGTTGTCGAAATACTATAAAGAAGTGTTTAGATATCATTTTGATGGGATTACATATTATAGTTGAGACTATTTTGATGTGAAAAAATTAGGAGGTTAGATTTCGGATTTTTTTTTCTTTTGACCTCGGCGCTAGTAGAAAGAGAAATATTAAAGTAGATTATTTCTTTAACTTCTAGCATGATAATCTTTTTGCTTCCAAACACAAATTTTTCTTTGACTTTTTTCCATGTCATTTTTTGAAAAGTGGTATACTATAGAATTTTAAAAACTCATGGGTTAAAATTATTTTTAGCCAAACAGGACCTTAATATTTTACAATTCGCTCAAGAAAGTTGGAAAATATGCCTATCAATCCACATCTTGTAAATGAATGCATCACATGCGCCATAATCAAGTTGATCAATGAGTTATATGGGATCGGGGTGGTCAATTAGGATAATATAAATTAATAAAAAAATATAAAATAGGTGAAGGAGATTATTACAATGTTGTCACTTATCAATGTGTAATGTCCTGAAAATAGATCTATGTATAAAAAAACACATAATATAATAAAATAAAATGAAATTATTAAAATTAAACAATATAATAAAATAAACATTAAATAAGCACTGAGGGAATTGATCAAGCGGGATTAAAGACGGTTTTGTAAATTAGGTAATCATTAACGAAAATCTGGTAAATGTGATGGAGAATGAAGAAAGTGGCAATTTAGCATGAATTTGAAACAAATATATATATATATATATATGGTATGACAAACTCTTTTACAAAATTATGTCTTAATATTTATTTATTTTTCAACTTGACTTTATCGAAGCATCCAAAATAGTTGGGCCAATTAGTTGAACCCAACTTTTGAACATATTTGATCGGGTTAATATGATAGAGTTTGAGGTGACCCACATATCATAAACTAGTCCAACTAGTCGGGCGGGGCTAGATTTAAAATATTGCTATTGATTACAATGTATTCTTTGTGAGTAGTTTCTATGCATATTTTATTATTACTAGAATAAGAATAATTAATATGATGTGTTTATATTATTTATAAAATTATTTATTTTCTTAATATACAAAAGCATTTGGATAAAACATGAATAAAAAAAGGAAAGAACAATGACTTCATATTTGTTATTTACACAACTTTCGTGATGTTGACTGAGTAATAAAACTCGGTTAGTTTTATTTTGATAAATTATGTGTTTATCTTGATACTATTCACCTACTAAATTACTTCAAGATGGTGACAAATTTTTTTTTTTGACATTTAAGGCCCCTCAAGTTCCCCATGTCCTTGCATAATATGAAATTTGCACAATATGGAATTATGAAGCTTGTTAGTCCAAACTATGTTTACTTGGGTGATTGTAGGGTATTCGCTAAGTCATTATGGTAGACTTCGAATTCTTGATAAACTCTTTGGAGGAACTCAATCATAAAAATAAATTGTAATAACTGGAGTATTACTATTTGAAGAGACAAAAGCTATAAAGCATTATCGGTGGAGAATGAATTCCTTCAAAAGATTAAAGATAAGGACATACCTAAAGAAGCTTGGGACATCTTAGCCACATTCTTCACGAAGAAGAATGTCATGGAATTGCAATGACTAAAGAATGAATTGATATCCATAAAGAAGGTGAGTCAAGACTTATCCAATATTAAATATATATGTGATGAGATTGCTAAATTAGATCTTCAAAATGCCATTAAGGGAACAATGATGCATATAATTATTATTCATGATTTACATCTTAAATATAATAATATCACTAATATTAGAGGTTGGGCTCAAGAATCAACTCTCATAAAATGAAAGATACCTTGTCCAATCAAGAAAATATGGATGTACAAATATCGATAAAGGATGAAGAGGAGGCCTTACTCATGAAGAAAAAAGTCATAAAGAATTATGACAATGGGAAAAAATAAAAAAAGCACGACAATATGTCTGAATGAGAAGTGGACGAGGTATAGGTCCAAAATGAGTGAAAAATTATCGAGGCTCAAACAAAAAGACCAAGAGGAGAAGAACTCATCGATGAGATGTTCTAGCTATAACTATGGCAAGAAAGACCACTATGGATGTGACTACTGGCACAAGCATGAGAATTGAGGAAGGAAATATTTTCACTTGTCAAGAGAATGAAAGTGAAGAGGAATGGAATATCGAAATAGCATTTTCAATAGAAGAGATCACCCCAACCATGGAAGAGAATCCGAGAAAACAATCGAATTTGTAGTCGAGGAGTTTTTCAAAGAAGAAGTCATTATCATCACAAGAAGCAATAATTGTCATAATGATTGGATGGTTGATTATGGCTATTCAAATCATATGGCAGGTGATGAAGAGAATCTCCAAAGCATATTGGATTACAAAGGTGATCATATAATGGTGGTGGCGAACAACATTCCCTTGCCAGTTACTCATATTGACAGGACAATAGTAATCCCTCGATTCGAATCACACAAGATGGAGTTTGATTATGTCTACCACTACTGGATATGTCCAAGAATTCATCATCAATTTCATAATTTACTCTTTTTTTTGAAAATTATGTGATATTTGGACTAAATGATGTTAAATGTTTATTGTAATTTGAGGCCTACTAATATACCAATGGAGGAAAAAAATTGAAGTATGTCTATGTAATGTGTGCTCAAGAAGCATACATGGACAAGACAAGCAAAAAGGAATAACTGATTCATGGCATATGTCTTGTCATCTATAATAGGTTGAAGGCAATGATAAAAAAATTCATGATGAAGGGGAATTCTTTGCCTAAATTTTCAAGGAGATATTTTTTGTGCAGGATGTCAATTTAGCAAGATTCATCAACTATCTTATGAGGAGTTTAAGTTCACAACTAACATCATTAAAGCTAGCAGTGCACTCTGATATATTTAGTCGCGTGAAGCAACCATATGTCAGTGGATTTTGCTATATGATTACTTTCATTGATGACTTCTCAAAATATATGTAGATGGACTTCATGAAATATAAGTTTAAAGCATTGACTAAGTTTAAACAATTTAAAGAGAAGGTTGAAAAAGAGTTTGACTCAAGGTTCAATGTATGTACACAGATAATGAATGAGAGTATACATTAGAAGATTCTTTGAATATTTATGAGCATGTTGTCAACTGCTTGTCTTGTCACACCACAATAAAATGATATGGCTAAGAGGAAAATCATCTCCTAGCTGATACATGTAGAAGCATACTTCGTGCAAAGAATATACATCCATTGTTCTAGGTGGAGTGTATGAAGGCAGTTGCACATGTCATTAATAGACTTCTTCAACTAAAATTTGGGTTTGTCTCATCATATGAGAAGTCGTAGAAAACTAAGGTTATGATGAGTGATTTTTGTATTTTTTGTTGCATTTGTTATGTTTTTATTATAGATAATATTTGTAGTAAGCTTGATAAGAAGATAATGCATTACATATTAGTTGTCTTTAGAAGCCGATAAAAATGATGAAGATGTTATGATAAAAAAATAGGACAAAGCACACCTTTCAAAATATGATATTCAATGAAGCATCATCTTAATGACTTTCAAAAGAGATGTCATTGCCTAATACAAGTGACATTAAAGAGAATATTCAAGCTCAAGGAGATGAGTTGACACATGAAGCGTTTCATCCTACTGAAGAACAAGAAGAAAGAGATGCTTCAAACAAGAAGAGTCTGACAAATGACAAAATATCAAAGATCTCGTGAAGAAGAAATGTCAAGACAAATAGAAGATTCATTGATCGAACAACATCAAGGAGATGAAGCAGACAAAAAAAGCCTAATTCAAAATATACGAATGCAAAATTTGAAATACTGGAGAAAAGGAGCCTATTTGAAGAAACTTCCAAGCATCAGGAATGGTTATCAACAATGCAAGAAGAAATTCAAACACTACATCAAAATGAAACGTGAAATCTAGTTCCAAACCCAAATAGTGTAGACCTTATATCTTGCAAAGTGAGTTTACAAACTAAAGAAAAAAGCTTAATGGATCAATTGAAAGATACAATACTCACCTAGTAGCTCGAGGATTCTCTCAGAAGTTCGACTTCAATAATGAAGTAAGGTTAGTATAGTGGCTAAGATCATCCAGATTTAGCCACAAGTAAATCATATAGGCTATGGCAAATGGATGTCAATAATATATTTTTGCATGAAGAATTAAATCATGACACATATGTGAACCATTCAAGAAATTGAGTCAATTAATCATCTAAGTTATGCCTATAAATTAGATATGACATTATATGAGATCAAGGACGCATTGAAAATATGGTTTGAAAATATCATAAAGTTTTTAAAGCAATGTTTGCTACTTCTTGATGGCAACTAATTCCAACATATTCGCGAAGGTTCAAGAAGGCAAGCTAGTGATTGTGCACTCGTTCATGTTGATGATAAGATCATTACAAAAGATGATGAAAATGATATCTATCAATTTCGAGTCGATCTTTCTATGCATTTTCAAATGAAGGATCATAATGAACTAAAGCGCTTTTTGGTACTTGAAGTGAATTCAATAAAAGAAGGGCTATTCTTATATCATCAAAAAATGTTCAAGACCTACTTGATAAATTTAGAATGCTTGATTGTAAGAATATCTCAACGCCAATGAAAGTATAGGCAAATTTATGCTTTACCAAAGGGAAAACATTAAGTGATGCAATAATGTATAATCAACTAATGGGAAGCTTGATTTATCTCATATTGACGCATTCTAACACCACACACGTAGTTGGAATTGTCAATTGTTAATAGATTCATGCAAGAGCCAAAGTAGTTTCATTTTGAAGCGGCTTGACAAATCCTGGGGTACATCAATATTGGCACAATCGACAAATGAGACAATGACATTCTATAAGAATAATATATTTTGTGTCTTGCTTGACTTTTGTAATATTGATTATGCTGGAGATCTTAACACACAACGATGTACTACTAGCTGTGTGTTTAGTGTGGGATCCAGAGTAATACCATGGCTCAACAAAACGTAGAACACTGTGTGAATTATATTATCAATCTGCTATTTGCTTGACTGAAAATTTAATATTTCATGTACGAACAAAGCATTTTGAATTTCATTACCATTTTCTTCAAGAGAAGGTGTTGCGAGGAGATATCAAATTTGTTGGTCTGAAGACTATAATATGAATATTTTGATGATATCAAAGAAAGAAGATGATGTACTAATGTTTATTGAAGTGTGGAGTCTAATAGGTTAACAAATTTTTGAAATAAAATCATTTAAGAAATTCTATAGATGAAGTAAATGACCGATGCAAGTTGCAGACAACCACTATGATAACTTCTGATGCGATTGATACAACGGGCTCTCAGCGAAAGAAACACTGCCCTCGCTATGATGAAAAGTATTTGCCAAAGCATTAAAACAGATGGGCGCTAAGTGGAGGCCCGCTAAAGGATGTAGTGGACGATCAGAAAGAAAGATCCAATGCTTGCAAATTTGAAAATTTGAGCCAACATCCATTTATCATCGCTTTGCAAATCAGGTGAAGAAATTTGGAAGTCAAACAACCAACAAGTGAGCCAACGTCCACAATGTTAAAGATGACCTTTGTCGATCGAGAGATCATTCAACCAATGGTCATAATTCTACAAAGGTCACATTTATTGGTCGACCATTCGAACCACAAAAAATTGACTAGCTGTGAAGGAGCATATGCTCGATATCGAGAGTGAACGTCTGGTGCAAATCCCATCGGCTATAAATCAAGTCTAGAAAAATCAGGGGATCTCCATAATCGTTAAAACACTTTAGAAGGTTACATAAAAGTTGAAAGTTTGTAAAAGGATAACAAGAATATAGGAACAACTTGTTTTTCTATTCGCACATATGACAATTTTGTAGTCACTTGGCACCAAAAAGATAGGGGGTGTGAATAGATGTTATTTTTTTATAAGATAGATCGAAAATGTGAAAATTCTATTTAAATGTAATTTGCAAAGTAAAAATGGTAAGAATGCAAACACAACACCGAGGAGTTTGTTGACGAGATTCAATCTCGTCTTGTCTTACATTCATATTCCGACTTCTCCACTTCAAGATCATCGACATTTCATTAGCACCTTCCTTTGTTCAAATTAGGACAATGGAGAAATATTTTTTTTCACTTTCACCACATTCTTCTCCACTCAAGAGGTAAAGTATACCTTTTATTACTCAAGATCTTTAATTTCACAATACAAGATTACTGTTAAAACATTCTTTTTTTTACAATTTAACTGACTCACAAATGTAAGAAAGAGGAGAATGAAAATTAGGAATAAATGCTCTTCAAAGTTTAAAAAATTCATACGAGGACTTGAGATGGCATGTAGAACAATTATAAAAGGAAATGTTAGGGGTTGAGGGAGTGTATTAGCACCGTTTTACTAGATTTTGCAGCAAGAAAATCTTCTGGATGGTTACACTTAATATTATAAATAATATAACAATTGTGTAATCAATAACCTTCAGTAGGTGATGTGTAGAACCTTCACTTTCTGTCTATAAATAATCATAAGATAGCATGATATTGGTAATATCAACTGAAGTGACAGCTACAATGGTGTTAGAGTTAGTGTTTGGTACGATCGTCTTGTGCATGATCTCGAGTGGCCAAAGTGCCAAGGTGTCTAGTGTGTGAGTAAGTGCATACATGAGCCTCTTTTTGGGTGCTTGAGTGCTATTTGAGTTCATTGTGTATAGGTCTATAGTGTAGGAGAAAAAAATCTAGTATTAGTGATCATCCAAATAATTATTAGTGATAATCACTTTGCCTAAAAATTTGTTTATATCGCTCCGGACTGAACATGTGTTAATAGTCTTGCAGATCGGTGAAAAACAGCTGTAAATGTTCACTTTTATCCGAACTTTTATCCCTTGGAATCCGCTTATCCAATAAATTTTAGATACATCTTACTTTGATTATATACACATATATATTCTAAATAATGCTCTAGAATCTGGATGAACTATCATAATTAAACAACATTTAGTGAATTGAAACCAAAACTAAATAAAATCGTGATGACCAGAAACATTTTCCCTCGAATAATGTGGATTTCAGATGAGAATTATGTACGCACCTTAAGTTCTGAAGTTGCACTCATAACTAGATGGTGGTCTTCTTTTGTCTTCTGATATCTTTCTATTACGGACTTCATGCTGAGAATAAAATATAAAGACAAAATCAAGTCTTGGTTCCAACATATGTAGCAGTGTGATTCATCATTTCATTTCCTCAACGCACACGATATAATTTTATTGCAATAATTAAGTTGAGAAGCACGAGGTGTATGTTCTTGTTGTAATATATACATATACATTCACGCTCAGAACAAATAAAAAAAAAACGATTTATCACAAAGTGTAAAGGAAAAAAAAAATCCCTACTGGACCTGCAGGAGCAGAAGCACATTTATGCTCTACAAAAGAAACTACCATGCACATACTGCTAATTATGAGAGTGCATAAATATATAACTAAATATTAATGTTCCAGAAAATTAGATGCCAGCCAGCAGACTTTTTAATCGATAGGGTCTCATTGATAAGTGCTACAAGATCTCGTGCATTGAAAGAGATTATGCAGGATTGTACACGAAAGATCCTTTTCTGACTCTCTCTTCAGCCCTATACGTTTTGGGGAGGGATTTTATCCTATATTGCAATAAGGAAAAAAATCTACTCCATCCGACTAGTGGAATGATGGAAGAGAATAAAAAAAAAGAGAGGAAAGAAAATCGAAATGAAATAATGAAATAAAAATAAAGAATAAAATAAAAAAATAAGTAGATAGAAAAAATAAGTAGAAGATTCAAAATGTAAAACTGTAGAGAGCTGGAATCAAGAGGTTTTCATGCATTCACTATATATTCTTTCTGCCATCAAGAGTAGGAACTACCAAGGATAGTCATAGTACTGTAACTGGGGACCAAGAACATTCCACTCTAGATATTCCTCGTACCCCCAGATATTTACAGATTCCACAAAGGATTAATCTGATGATCTACCAAAGATTAAAACTTTAAAAAATCTTGGAAAACAATTCCAACCTCGACAAATCATGATCATCTAAGCCACACCATGGGGATTCATCTTCAAGAATGCAAGTAATTAACTCCCAGAGCAAGGAAACTGGCTAGCTATGAATTTGTCCATCTGCAGCTGTTCTACCTGGCCTCTTCCTTGAATTTACTTTTCTTTAGTCCTTGAATTCTTCCTTGTAAATAAATTAATTTCCTTCTACATATCAACTCCAGTGGAGATCGTTGATTCAATAATGCACCTACTATGTGATCTTTCTCACACCTTTGTCCCTTGAGCAATTAAAATGAAGAATGCACATGGAAGAAAATAAAGGACCTTTTAAACATCATTATTTCTCCTTTAATATTCCTTTTTATTTTTTTCCCTCCTGTGCAGACTTTGTAAGAAAACAAGGCCTATTAAACCTGAAAGATTTGGGAAGAAAAAGAAAACTCAAGATCTCATGCATATATCAAGGCAGAGGGGAGTGAAGAACCTGGTACTAGAAAAATCATAGAGCCGGCCGGTGCTGGAGAAGATCATGAGGCCAACCTCGGCGTCGCAAAGGATGGCGAGCTCCTTGGCCTTCTTCAGCAGGCCGTTCCTCCTCTTCGAGAAGGTCACCTGCCGGCTGGTCGAGTTGTCGATCCTCCTGATCACAATCTTCCCTCTACCCATCTCCGCCTAGTAGAAACTTCTCTCCCTGATCTCAAAACAAGCAAAAAAGACACCATCAAATCTCGATCCAAACCAGCAAAAAGTCGCAGATAAAACAAAGTCAACATCAGACATGAGAAGAAATTAAAACCACACACATACAGAAGAAAGAATGATCAGCAGCTGAAAAGGAACTTTGATATATATCGCCTAAAGCAGAAAGAGACGATCTCTACTTCACAACAAATTACTTTCTAGAAAAGCAAAGGATTCAAATCAAGAAGAAGAAGAAGAAGAAGAAGAAGAAGAAGAAGAAGAAGAAGAAGAAGAAGAAGAAGAAGAAGAAGAAGAAGAAGAAGAAGAAGAAGAAGAAGAAGAAGAAGAACAGGTGAGGAGAAAACCTTCGTTGTGAGATGGAGACAATGAGCAATTTATTGATCGACGGATGGTCACAACTCAACTAGAGGAGCTCCTTTTGTTGCCTCTCTATTTGGTGGAGGCTACTTCTCCTTTTAGCTATTATAATCCTTTCTATATATTCTTAGGCACCAAAATAGTAAGGTAAGAACAAACACAGGGAAGAAAATGGAAAAAAAGGAAAAGAAAGAAAGCTACTGGTTTGTACATCTCATCCTTCTACCTTCGACTGACCATTGGATGGACATGGCATTAATTGCATATTTTTTTTTATGTTGCATCCCTCTCTTTCTACGTCTAATTGATTCCATTTGCTTAGTATGGTTTTTAAAACTCGCATTAGCTCTATCATAAACTTATAATATATGAGTAGAGATTGATGAAGGTTATATGGTCCACGGTGCACGTTTCCCTCGACATAAACTACAAAATTTTCTCTCTCTCTCTTTTATTTTTCCTTCCTCCTCCACTTCTTGTCCTAGCCGTCGGCCGTGGAGTATAATATATTTTGAGATCTCCCGCCGTCTGCCGTATGGAGCGGCGACGCGTGGGGTGATTCGACTACGTACATCCTACGGAGATTCCGCTTTTGGTGCCCTCATGGAGCCCCCCCACCACCTTCTTCTGGTTTGTGTTTCCTCCCTCGTCACCCCAACCAATCTTTATCATTATATTATATTATACGTGTTTGTGTTTTACTATTTACTTATTTTATTTCATTACAAGAAATTGGAAAGTAAATGAATAGATAGGTCTCTTTAACTAAAACTGAACTCCAGCACACTTTTGTTCTAAATTTGGAATATGTAACTTTGCTGATAAGATAAGAAATACAAGTTTTTTTTCGACGTTAGCTTGATGTCATAAGGTTTCTAATTAATTCATTTCGATTGCCCATGAGAAATATATGCTAGCTAATCTTCATTTGGTTGACAAATAAATTAATTTATCTGATTTTTTTTCGGTTAATATATATATATCTGAATTTTATATATACATAAAGAAAAAAGAAAGGCGCCTATTGATGGTATAAATTGTTCAGTCTGTATGATAGCAAATATATAAATATAAAAGATCAAATTACAAAAAAAAAGAGAGAACTTATAATTATATTTGGGGCGATGGCTCGCTTTTATTATTTTTTTTCTTTCAACATTTGATCATCATGTCTATGTAGTATATGAATTTCCTATTAGCTAATTCAGGCGTATGCATGGGTCATCCAAGTGGAGAGCGTTGGATGTAAATTAAGTTGGTGGTGTCATGTCATGAATAAAACTACATCAAATTAATGATGCAATAAAATCCTTTTTGTGGTAACATGCATACGATATAATGCATAAGTTTCCCCACCCCCCATCATGAATTTTTCATGTGTCCACATGATGGATGCTGCGATATATATTAGTGGTGAAAATTAAAGTACCCCTCAAGTTAGGATTAACTCAAACCTCCAAGGACCACAATCTCACCAATTCAATTCGATTCAACGCGTAACACGAGCTCCCATGCAATTAAGTGCGAATTCAATTAGCTCAGAGAAAGAAACACATGCAATTAATTAGCGTAATGATCTTTGCACTATCAGAGATTAAAACTTATCTGACAAATGAATAGACACAGAGAACAAGAATTTATCTTGACATGCATGCGTGTGCCAAGATCGAAGTACATCAAATCTATAAATTAAGATTCGAATGTATCTAATAATCGAACTTCGTGATCCAGATTCGGATCCCTTGGTTGCAACTTGTGGGTTGACATCTCTTCGCAGATTCAGGGTAGACAAAATGTTCTTGCGTGCCAAGATATTCAGCAGCCATCATTGGTGGTGGTGGGTGGGGCTTTGATGTAAGAACGGAAGAATCAAGGGGCAATCTTGTAAAAGCGGTCGAACTCGGGCACTCACGCGAAGGGGTTGGCGGATCTCCCGTGCGTTGTACTGCCACGTGTCAACACGACAGGGGTTGGCCCGCAAATAAGTAATGATGCCGAAAGGACAACAAAAGAAGAAAGATTAGGAACAGTTAAAAAGGATCCAACTTGGGCGCCAAATCATGGTACTTTCTAAATGAGGTTAGTATATATAAAAATATATCACCTGTTCACCCAAAATAAGAAAAGAGGAGACATCACAAATCTAATGGCATGAGATGCCAATCTATTTTATATAATTAACTAATGCTAAAAATAGCAAAAAATATAAGATTAATTGATTAACTCGTAGAAAGTTTCAAGATGCATCCAAATTCTTATGTTATGAAAGTATAGATTGTTATACTACAGATGAATCGGATCCTTGTGTAATACAAGAGCTAACATGTATACAAGGCAAAATTCACATGGGCCTCGGGTCAATTCATTTTAGAATCATCGTGTCTTGGTGTGCATCATGTATTATAGTATGACGTTTAGTGAGCACTGTACTTGTTTTATCCTATATATATAGAAAGTTTGCATGAAAAAAATGCAAATGCATAAAAAATTTTAAGATGATGCAAAATTTTATCATATAAAAGTAAAAGAGAATTACAAGTAAATTGTTATTCTGTCTGAACTTGGAATTTATATAGAAACTTCATTTACGAATCATAGGAATTATAGTCTAATTAGGATTTTGAATTAATACTTTAAAATTATGACACTTATTATTATCAAACGTCGATCGGAAGGAAGTAGAACGGAGGAGAAGAGGAGGAATTGGCAGAAGAAAACTTTAGGAAAAATTCTATTCAAGAGAAGATGAAATACAACTCACATGACGAAAATTACAATATTGTAATAATTACTCACTAAAATATCCATTTATACTAACATCCAACTAATACAAAAGGCGAAATAAACCAGTAGAAGAATTGGTACAACAAGAAGAAAACATGATGACTCTGACGTCGATAGAAATTTTTATTCGACAGGACACAGTAGTTGAAGGAGCAACCACAATGAGATCATGCCAACCCTCCTCAAGTTGGCGGCTGGAAGACACTAAATAACGCCAACTTGAATTCTGCTTTCGCGATGGTTACAAATCAGCTTGTGAGACAACGACAGAAAGAACAAACGAAGTCTCTGTTTCAAGTGTAGGAGACGTAGCTCGCAATAGAAATTGGAGCACAAAGTAACATGAAGGAGAGAGGAACAAAATGAAAAAGAAAACAGGATCGGAGATGAAGACGACAACCATCGTAGCAAAAATGGAGCAATTGACGAACCGAAGAAACTAAAGATCGATGGGTGAAAAAAGATCCAGAGGAGTTCTGAAACCCAAAGATCTAATCAAGAAACGAGCTTAATTCTTGACATGGTATCATTTCTTCAGTTATTCCTCTTTGGGTTTCGAAACTCCTCCATCTCTCTATTTTGCCCCTTGCAAAATTTGCATGTTTGCTCCCTTCAATCTTCGTTATCTTCCTTTTCTTACATTCTTCGATTTCTTTGGGTTGACCGATTGCTTCGTTTATGCTAACATCCAACCAATGTTGTAAAATCTGGATAGGTCAGACCGATCAGATTGCTTCGACCCGATGATTGAACTGGATAAAATAAAATAATATAAACATATATTCATCTAAATTATATTTACTAATATTTTTTATAATTACATACCAAAGTATAATCACATTATTACTATAATGATATTCATATCGCCCTGAAAGCCCCCACCCCCACGATTAATCAATTAATTTTCATAAAAAATATTAGTAGCGTACATTGTACACTATGTTTTATATACACATTTATGGAAAATATCAATAACCTGTAGTAATAAATAAACTTGACTCCTTTTTATTAATTAGTAAAATATCTATGATATTATATATATAAATATGTTATTAATTAAATTTATTAATTGGACTCCTTTCAACTAGTGATTAACACTACAAGAAAAAGTGATATTTCTGATGAATCATTTCCAACAGTCTTATATCCTTCACAATTTTTGAAGGACTTTGTGATGGTTAGGTAAATCCTCCGAAAAATTAAAGAGACGAAAAGATTGCTGATGGTTCTATCTGCCAAAACTTCTGACAAGCTGCAATTTGTCACAAGTTTCGAAGGGTTCAGTCATCGAAACTTTCGACGAATTTCTATCCATTAGAAGTTTTGACGGCTCTAGCCGTCGAAATTCAAATTTAATATATTATATTAAGCTATTTGATCTATCAGTACTTATTATATTATATTATAACTATTTCGACGACCAGAGTCATTGAAAATGAAAATTAAATATAATATAGTTTGACATTTAATATAATGTTATTTATTATATTATATTAGAAAGTTTCTAACGACTCAAGCTGTCGAAATTCAAAAACAATATCTTATCCTATAATATTTAGCCAAATGTTATTATATTATATTATATTATACAAGAACGTTACCATGTTATTTTAAAAGAGTAAACTTCTGACGGATCTGTGACCTTCGAAAGTTACGAAGGCAGCACTCCTCCATCGGTACTACTTGCGGTGATATGCCTGTCATAAAGAATGATGGTTGGGCCCATCGGTATGTCTGTTGACTTTTAATAACCTGGCCCCCTCTTCTCCTGTTTATTTCTCCCCTGCATCACTCTCTCTCCTACTCTCTCATTCTCACACTCTTCCTCATTTTGGACTTCGGCGTTGGCGACCAATAATCCAGGTGACCCAGCTCCCACTCTGACGATCCGGCTCCTGCTCCGACGACCAAGAATTGGCAGCCCACCTTGGAAGGATGTGCACGCGCCTCCCACCATCGATGGTACGATGGTGCCTACCCCCTCCCGATGGCTCGCCCTCTCACCCCAGTGACCCAGCTCCGACTACTGCCTTCGGTCAGATCTGGTTGGACATGGCTGCTGCAAGCAGGATCCTAATATTATATCAATTTTTAATTGTTATGATACTACTATTATATCTTTCTTTAAAGGTTGATGTGTGGTGGGACCCTGAGTACATAGAGAAAATGTGGAAATGTTTAATTATAGGTGCTCGAGACGATTGTCATTGATGTTATTGGATGCATGGACTATAGGAGAATGACCAAATTGGATTCAAATCGAAGTGATCCATTGTGGACTGTTTGGGCCGAATTATTAGCTAAGTGGTCCATCGAGGCATACAAATTGAAGTGAGAAAAAGCTAAGACAAACAAAAATTTGATCAAGGAGCTTGTCTGCATGTGGGTGGTTGTATATCTACGTCCACAATTGCAAAAAGAATGGTAGAGCATTTATCACTTTGTAGTTTTATTTAATTATTTTTAATGAAAATAATGGTCAAACTTTGATTTTAATTTAGGAAAATGAGATGGGTAAAACACCCACGGAAGATGAGATTTTTTTCAAAACTCATCCGAAGAAAAATAAAGAACGGGTTTCATCATTTTCTCTGGAGACAAAGACTATACATTCATAATGTCTTATATTAACAAATGTCACTTCATAATGTATTATATTAACAAATGTCACTTCATAAATTTTAGGAGAGTTACAAAACAAAAGAAGGTGAACATATGGCCACGCAAGAGGGGCGACACCGTTGAACTCTCGACAACTTTGGATAGATCATGTTGGCGTGAAGAAGGGGCGCATCTACGATATCGGATCATCCATTAGTCATGCGGATATTGGATAACATGTGGAAACAACGATTATCGGAAGTTCGATAAGAGTTTGAGCAGCAACAATGACAAATGCTAAAGGTTTAATGAAAAGAAATTAAGAAAATTATGTGTCATATGATGCATGGCCAACACGACGAAAAGAAGTTCAAACTGCTGGAATTCAAATTCATTATATTACATAATAAATATTATAATATTCCTATATATAGAATCCATTTCAATATTTTAATAATATAATTTTTTATGGTTAGACCCGTTAGAACTTGGATATTAAGTGTTTACCTATAATAATATAATTCTTTGCCATGGTATAGTATAGTTCCATATCTTGAAAATTCAATGGTGTTACATGCCGTGAGAACTTCTAATGGTTTGGACCGTCATAAGCCATTTTTATTTAACATAAAAAATATGTTTAGATGGCCATTATACTGTCTAAAAATCCGTCCCTACCTCTTATAAAATTTCATTCCATAGATTTCGGCCCTTTTTCGCTCGTGCTCTCCTTCTCTCCTAACACTCTATCTCCTCTTTCGCTCTCCCTCTTAGGTGATGGCTTGCGGCTCCGATGAGCACAATCTCTGATGATGATCCTCAGTGCAAATTGTGGATCTTTTAGATCCTTATCGTAGTGGAGGAAAAATAGGACTATTTGAGGGAGCCGGAGTGGGTAAATCCGAGAGTTATCAGTATTTATCAAATCTTTTCCTATCTAACGGAAAGCTATTGGATCAAATGACAAAGACATTACATAGTTTCTGCATTCAACTCCGGCAATCAAACTCTAGTCTCCTCCTTTGGCACGGATCTCTTTCTTCGACCACTTTCGAGGCAACTAACGACATGGGAGGGAATTATAACTTCAACATTCAATTGGCAGGCAAGGTGAGTATTCCTCCGTTCATTTTATATTTTTTTACAGGAAATTTTTTATAGTTGGGATGGCACCCAATGATCCCTACTGGAGGCGCTGCCCCATAGGGTGTTGTTTGCCTCCGACAGGACTGTCCCTGTCTCTTAGGTGGAACGATGCCCAGTGGCCCCTATCGGAGATTGTGGGGCAAATCTGACCATTTATGTTGCTGCCCTTCTCTATTAGGTTGGATGACGCCTGGGTCGCCGACCACCCCCCATTTTTAGTTATTATTTATATATTCATCACATTTTTTAATATTTATTTCATTGATTAATGATTATTATTATATTTATTCTATTATTATATATTATGTGTTCATCAATTTAATTTTTATTGTTATTATTGTTTATATTCAGTTGTTGGATATAGATTTAATTGAATTATTACCAATTACATCATGTTTAGGTGGTAAGATTATTCATATTTGTTATTACTTTTAAAACATGGTTGGAATTATATTTTGGCATGTCTAAATTGTAAGATTTTATATAACATTTCTTGAATAGTTATATAATATTTATTTAGGTGAATTATCGTATATAATGCAAAAACTATATTTTCGTCGAAACATCATCTGTGGATGTATATTAGACTAAACCCTAGTCGCATAAGACTTGCACAAGAATTCATAAACAAAGTTGAATATTACACAAGTATATACAATCAAAATAATTTTTACATGAAAGAACTATCAGGTGTCCTTGTCTCAAATGTTATAGTATGAAATTAGACAGTCAAAGTTCCTTTGTACAGAAAGGGATTCAAAAGTTGAATTTGGAGAGAGTTCTCGCCAAATGTCCTTAATGGAGACTTTTACCAATCGGTTAAGAAGATGCTATTTTTAGATATTAAAATTTGGTCTATGATGCTATAACAACTGAATTTGGCAATATTAGAATTATGCAAGAGTGTGAAGAAGAATCACCACATCTAGAAGTAGAACTCTTTTACTTATTACACGCCTCAGGCAAACCTTGTGGTCTAGGTGTGATAACCAATTGAAATGATCACTTACTATTATAATGCTAAATTTAAAATTTTGTCATAATATTTTTCATGCATATTCCGATGCATTTATGAAAATATTAAAGAATGTGATACTGTACTATGTTCGAATTCTTGAAAATTATTTTATGATAAGATGACTAGTTTCTAAACTTAGATTTGGATTAATAAAAATTGGTTGTTGTCGAAACGGATGTATGTTATTTTATGATGTTGATAATAGCTT
This sequence comes from Pontederia crassipes, assembly GCA_030549335.1. Lineage (NCBI taxonomy): Eukaryota > Viridiplantae > Streptophyta > Magnoliopsida > Commelinales > Pontederiaceae > Pontederia > Pontederia crassipes. Next base: position 12,594,323 of record CM060183.1, read on the forward strand.
GAGGAAATGCGAATTTTAAGCTGCTGAGCAATACAAGTCAATCAACAAGAGTGAAGTTGCAATGAAAAGAATCCATTCTTTTACCTCTTATTCCAAACTTAAGCGATTGTACTCCTCTTCTAAATGAAATGATCAATCATGACTTACTTGGAGAGATATTCCTCATACTAGGAGACATATAATGTGGTTTATAGAATTTTAGATTTATATGATGTTAAATTTTTAGGTTTACTTTAATTTTGATTTCAATAATTGTGCAATCAATCCTAAATATCTATATGAATGCTGATGTTTGGAGGGATGCCAAACACACAAACCTAATGTAGAAAGCATTTAACTCTATGTGTTCAAAAAGGTTGTCTTCGATTTTATTAGATGCATGGGATATGGGACAATGGCCTAATTAAATAAGTGAAACTATATGAACTAAGTTATTATCAAAGTGTTCTATTGAAAAATACAAATCAAAGTGCGAAAAGGCAAAATTAAATTGAGCTTGCTCACACATTGGTGGTTGTATATCTGCATCATTATTACAAAAATATTGGTATGTTATATTTTTTCCCTTAACTGTTGTATTATAATTTTATTTAATCAATGTTACTAACATTTTCTTATATTTTTATATGTCAAATTTATTCTAGGAAAAGTTAGGTAAAGAACCAACTCAAGATGAAATTTTCCTAAGAAGCCATTAGACTAAAAATAAAGAATAAAATTTATCATTTTTTCGGAGACATACATAAGTCAATATGTTCACAATATTTGTTTAGTTGTTTTTAATTTATTATTATTAAAAATTTTCAAGAAGGATTCTAAACTAAAGAAGTCGAGCATATTAAACAATGAATTCTAAACTAAAGTTGTGTGTATAGTCTCAAATCATCTAGTTATGTTGATATTGAATTTGGACGTACATCATGTCTAGCTATTCGAGCCAAGATCTACAACGGCTTTCGAACAAAAGACATAATATGCGAAAAAATGGTTTTGCGGACTTCAACAAAACATCTGACTAGAGATACAATAAGAAATGAAAACAACTTCAGCAGTAACTACAAAAGATATTAAAAACTCAACATAAACAAATGAAAGTGATAATAAGACAAGTGATGCATGACCAAATTGTAGAAATTCTAAATTTAGTAATATTTTTGTAAAATATTTGAATATTTATTATAATTTCAATTTATTTTATTTGAAATGTAATTTTATTTTTTTCATAAATAAAAAATTAATATGTTTAAAGTTTTGACGGATGATGGTTTCTTCGAAAGTTCCCACAAGTGGATCCGTAAAAAAATTCAAAAGTTCATCTTGCCTTCAGAATTTTTGAAAGTAGTTGTCCTTCGAAAATTGCGAATGATCTTTATCTAACTGCTCTACTTAAAAATCTGTCAGAAAAATAAACTTTCCATGGAATTGGGAATTCTTTTGTAGTGCTTATATGTACATGCATAATGTCAAAATGTAGTGAAAAATCTGCACACGGAATTGTATAATAATTTTAACAAAAATATTAAAAATTCAAACTCTGCATGCGTCTAGAGGATCAAGCTTTTGTCGCCCTTCAAGCAGGCAATTCCCTCTTGAACTTTGCTATTGTACGATCGTATTGCAAAGTAGTGCATCTCGACATATATTGGGACAATATTTTTACAATCAATTTATGATACAAATTTTTAATACATGCAAAGTGTGCTATTTGGTCATAACACGTTATTATAATTATAATATAAATTGTTTGAAATAGGCCACTGATGTGAGGTCTTGATATACTTAATTAATAAGATCCATTAAGCAGTAAAGTCATTGAATATGTCAGCATAAACATAGTCTTCAAAATTGTCTCCCCATGCTTTTCTAATAAATATAAGGCTTCCTACACTTATTGTGAAATCATGAATAAGTAAACGTATATGCTTCAGTAGTTTAGATTATTTTTGTCACCTTAAAATCAGTGTATATATACAGAAATCTTACTATTTTCAAGCTATATTATGTCGTTGTATCGTAATCATATTCTTTCTTTTAGCTAATATTTTCTTATAAATTAATTAAGCTTTCCAAATGAGCCTCTGAAATTTGAATTCTTGAACCTATTTGTAAGTATATGTTAGTGTACTGTTTTATTTCTCTGTAAACATTTATGTTATTATATATAAGACTTAGGTATAATATTTAGGAAAAGAAAAAGAAGGTATGATATGATATGATGAACAACTCCCACAGTCATTTATTCTTCCTTTGGTATAAACTTATTACGCATATAATTTATCAATTCAACTAATCATGTTTGGTTAGTATAATTGATTAGCATGCATGACCACATTCAAGCATTGATGAGGTTTTGCTTAGTCCTGGACATCATAGGCTCCATGTGGGTATCAGAAAAAGATATTGATTCAACTAATTAATCGCGGATTGATGTATATCTCAGCATTACCCAGATGATTAATTTGAGGATATATATAACTTGAAACGAGGCCCTCTTTTGTTACCAAATAGTTACTGTGTCAACTTTTCAAAATACAGGAACATATATATATATATATATATATATATATATATATATTGAGAGAGAGAGAGAGCTCAGTTAAGTTTGCTTGTGGATAATGTTTTTCTAGATGCTTCTAAAGCTCGACTTTATATATTGAGAGACAGGTTAGATTAATTAAACAAATGAAATGAATTTTACTTATTACACATAGTATTCTTAGTGCGCCCAAATCATGACCGAATATGATGCGCATGTTATAGTGATCTAACATTTGCTGGTATTTTAAATATCGCATGCGGTGATGATAATATTTCGTCCTCATGACATCTAGTGCTTTGAACGGCATCATTTCCTGTGATCGAGACTTCAAGGGCCACTATGCTTTTGCCGTTTCCGGAAGAATTAACAATTCATTGATTGATTTTTTCCCCCTTGGAACACGCCATCATGTGCTCCAAACATCTGTGAATTAGACTGAGAACAAAATACGAATACGGCTGATGTTGTCCCCATCACTGCCCTAAGCAGATACATATCAAAACCTTAGTGAAAACCCCAAAACATATGAATATTGTGTGAGTCTCTTTGGTGTTTCACCAAATTAATCACACTTTCGAGACATTTTATTAAAGAGAACCAAATACTTTATGTTGCACGTTTATCATATAAGTTATTTTTCAGATAGTCCGTTGTGCAGCTTATTTTTGGCACTACAGTTATATATATGATTTTATTGTGCACTACAATAGATACTAATAAAATGACCCTGATATGGTCAAGCTCCTCAAATAATGGTTTGAGTTTAAAATGCTTCCTCTGATATTTCCTGCAATACACATATGAAGATACATATAACACGCCATCGTAACCAAAATCGATATCAAAATCCAATCTTTGTATGAACGTATCATACAACTTTAAACCATATATATAGTGATCAGTTCAACATGTAAGGTATATGTCAAGAAACGAGCTCCTGCAAGGTTCGCTGCTCAACCACCGGAGAAGAGGAAGAAAAGATGTGGAAGCCAGAGAAGAAAGGAGAAGCAGGAGAAAGGGGAAAGTAAATTTTCTATTCAATTGGAAAACACTACAATGACCCGAGACCCACAACTCACCCTTCCCTCTGCACTATCTTTTATACTAAAATGACATGCTACAAAGCATTAAACTGAAATATAAACTGCTACATATTCTATTACCAAACAAGAAAACATGCTACAAACTCAACTTCATGGCTGGCTTGTAGTGCGGAGCTCTCTGGTGAACTATAGCTGGATGACAACGGCGTGGCATATCTTCCAACAGCCCCCCTCAATTTGATGGCGGGAAGCACCCGAGAACGGCATCAAATTGAAGATGTGCACGGCGACGATAGAAGAAAGAATCCGTCCATCAAGGAGATGAAGAAAAGAACCAGAGTACATTTTGTCAAACACTGTAGGTCGTGATTCATCACCCTCCAAAAAGGATGACGTCGGAAGAAGATGCACTTGCCGAACGATGAAAGGAAAACACGATCCATCACCATGAAAAGGCGACCTGAGGAATGCTTCTAACATGGTTCCATTGCCGAAACTCTTTGCTATTCCATCGCCGGTGACCTGATGATCGTTTAAATGGAACTTCCATCGGATACGTCAAGGGTGAATTTCACAATCCGGACGTCATAGTAAAAGATTCATATGCCAAAGGCGACGCACATAACCTGAATAAAGAAAGTCGGTCGAATCGAAGAGGCTAAAGTTCGAAATGGATGAGCAGAAATCAACAAGTCGAACAACGCCTAAAAGATACAAGCGGAAGACGAAGATGTCAAAGGATGATCGTAGATGAAAAACTCACGACCTCCACAACTTGAAGAAGAAATTGGGCACAAGGAACTGATGAAGATTGATCCCACAAGAGAAAACATAGAGATAGAGAAACTGGCAAATCCGATCGCTGCAGGAGAGGGACAAAGTATAGGTGAAGCATTCCATTGCCGGAGAGGTAGAAGAAATCAAGAAAAAAAGATGAACAAAGATCTGCGGAAGCAAGAAATCACAAAAATGTATAGAAAGAAAGAAATGCTTGGCGAATGTCGAAGTGAGTTCCGATTTAACGCTAGTCGCAAGTAGATCAGAAAAAGAAATGAACAAGATCGATATGAAGTAATGAAGAAAATAGAAATGCAAAGAACCAGGGAGAATGAGAACCAACTTCCATCAACAGAGAACAATCGAGCTAGAATATCTGCAGAAGCAAGAATGAATACTAGGGAAGAATCGAGCTAGGTCGTGATCTACACCTCTGTTGCATTCTTGATATTGCCTTCCTGACGTTTGTTGGAAGATATGCCACGCCGTTGTCATCCAGCTACAATTTGCTAGAGCTCTGCACTACAAGCCAGCCATGGAGTTGAGTTTGTAGCATGTTTTCTTGTTTGGTAACAGAATATGTAGTAGTTTATATTTCGATTTAATGCTTTGTAGCATGTCATTTTAGTATAAAAGATAGTGCAGAGGGTGAGTTGTGGGTCTCGGGTCATTGTAGTGTTTTCCAATTGAATAGAAAATTTACTTTCCCCTTTCTCTTGCTTCTCCTTTCTTCTCTGGCTTCCACATCTTTTCTTCCTCTTCTCCGGTGGTTGAGCAGCGAACCTTGCAGGAGCTCGTTTCTTGACATGGTATCAGAGCCTCCCTCTTGACCCTGTTGAGCTCCTCACTACGAGTCGTCGTCTGCTTCGCCGGTGAAGGGCGTAGATTCCATGGTGCCTAAAAGTCCTGGTTCGATTTTCGGCTACCTGTTTGTCTTTGTCCTCTTCTTGCGATCGATTTTTTCAATCCTCTTCAACGATCGGTTTTCTGTGTTTTTTCTTCGTGGCCTATCGGATCTGGTCATGGCCGATGAAATCTAGCAGTTCATCTTGCCGACAATGTCGAGGTCTTCATCGCGTGTTGCTGCAGATCAGCAAGAACGATGTCGAGCGGCATCTGCATTGGGTGTTTTTTCCCTTTTCTAGCTACTGATCAGAGTTTTTTCTCCTCCGTTTTTCCCTCATTTCTTCGATTTCTTTCTGGTTCTTCGTCCTTCATCTTATATTGCACGCTAACTGTTTGGTTCTTGGCGTCTTCTAACTCTGTCCCCATTGTGTTTTCTTACAGCATCTTTATCTTTTACGTTTTTTCTTCGATCAGTTCGTTCGTTTCTTGTTTCCTTCTTCTCTGTTTTCCTTTCTTATGATCCAGTATGATCCAATGTTCCTTCCTTTTTCTATGTTTTCTCCCCGTTTCTTTTGCCGAAAGAGTTGTCTCGTCGGATTGGGAGCTCCATCTCCATTTCTCGGTGGCGATCACCGGTTGATTTTCCTGACGTTGTTGTCGGAGGGTTTGGAGCCTTCTCTCCTTAGATTGCCGTTATCGACATTTCTACGACGTTGTTGTCAACAATCGATTTGTTCCCGGTTCGTCGATGTTTTTTCGGCGTTCCTCTAGCAGACGAGAGCTCAAGCTCGAGCTCAGTTCCTTAACATTTTCTCTGGTCACTTACTTTGTTCATCATGTTCTTCTTTTGTCCGATCTACTTCTTCTTTTCCTTCGTTAGTCATCCTGAGGTTCTTTCTGTTCTTCCTAGCTGTTTCCTTTCGGTCAGTCGAATGTAGTTAGTTTCTCTTTGTTTGCTTCCTGTCGGGTGCTTCTCTAGCGGCTGTGACGTCCATGCTCGGCAGAATCATGATGCAAGTGCTCAACGAATTATAGGTGTTTGATGATGTGCTTCATTGCTCGACGAGTTGTCATCATCGCAACTGTCTCCGGTCACGGCTTACTGGTCTTCAAGTTGATGTTGTTCTTTTCAATTTAGTCGTCAGTGTCTGCTTTGCCTCGACGACATGTGCAAGTTGCTCTACTCGGTTTTTCCTCGCTGTCAACTTGAGGGGGAGTGTTAGAAATGTCGTCATCTTCATCTCCATCTCCGGGCAGCTAGCGAACTGGAAAGTTGCAGAGTTATAGAGCATCTGGAAGTGTCATCATTTACTTGTATCAGGTTGTTAGTTGTAATATCGTTTTAATCCATTCTTGTAACGGTTTCTATTAGTATAAATAGGTGTAGTAAGTTGTAATCCATCAAGACATTTTCGAATGAAATCATTGTAGCTTTCATTTTTCCCTTGTTGTTTCTCTGCTTCTTCTTCTTCCCTTCCATCCAGTTTCCGATCGTTTACCTCCGGCAACAAACATAGCTCCATTTTGACAGTATACCCTTTGTACTGTTTTAATATAGCCTTATTATAATTGCATAAGTGGCCGGCACTCTTTTATGTTCACATGCACGTTTTATTTTGGCTATATATCAACTACAAGAAGATAAGTAGACGAAAGTTCTCCCAAACATTTGACATATTAGTCATCATAGTGTACGTGTCAAAAGACTCAAAACCCTAATGACAAACATCACATGAAGTTATATGAGGTCCTGGTATCATCATTCATCCCCACCAATGGATACGCATCTGGCCAAGCATCAGATTGCGTGCTCTAATTAAGTAAAACTGAGAGAAAGGTACCAAATGAGTCCAGTAAACGTGATAATTAGGGCAAAAAATCATTCATGCTCACATTAACAGCTAATATAAGAACTCCAACGGCATCGAAGTTTGGTATCACTTTGGTGTCACTGTTGGCCTTACAATTTTATTGCCTAGTTCGTACGTCCACTTTTTATAGTGCTTTGGAACTGTCACCAGACAGCAATATATATGTGTGTGTATTGTAATCTAATTGTATAATATTAATTGTAAGCACAGATTTAGATGGAGTGGTGACTAATGAGCGCAAAGATCGTGCATTTGATTGGTGGAGACCACGTGGGGCATGACAATTCCGGCCGATATCTATCTGAATATATATATATATATATATATATATTGATTAAGAATCCACCGCAACTCTTGAGAAGAGCAAAGGGCCGGAATCAAATGGCTCTTTTGGATTAGTATATTAGTCACATTATTAGATTATACGATATTAGTCTAATTAAGTAAGACTTAGTTCCTTTCTAATTATGAGTGCCCGGACAAGTGTCAATCATCGCGGCATAATGTATACATTAGTTTCTAATTACGTAGCTGCACAGGTCAACAAGAAAAAAAGTGGTAACCTTGTCCAGTCTTATTTTACATTAGTTTATAATTAATTAGCATCTTAATCAATGATGACGGATGCAATTAACCGTGCTTGAATCAGTTCCATCCCAAATGCTTAACGATTTATCAACATATATAATATATTCGCAAATTAATTGAGACTCCCGAAATCTTAATTTGAAAAGACATTTAATCTTTTTTTTTCATTAGCAAGCGAGGTGGTTGAACTCTCACAATCACAAGATTAAAATCTAGAGAGCATTGTTATTAGAGATTTATTATCTTTAAAGTTATCAATCTCAAAAATGTATTATTACTAGGAAATAAATGATGAATCAAACTTTTTCTTCCATAAATATGATTAACATTCTATTCGATCAGCTTAAGATTTTTGGATGTTGAATCATCTTCTTAATTAAAAAAATGTGTTTATACAACTATCAATCAATCTCTTAACTATTACAAGGCTCGTGTAGCTAAACTTTTAAGCCAGACAAAGAGGCATGCACATATATACTAAATTTGACATCAAAACTATTTACACAACATCAAAGGTAGCAATCGAAAAAAAAAAACTAGTGAACTAACATAAGATGTTAACTGTTTTAAGTAAATGGCACGAAATGTCCGCTATATCGGTGGTATAGACACTTGAATTTAGCAAAGGCATATCCAATGCATGTATTAAATATGTCATATATAGTAATCCCATAAAGAACCATAAGAGATAATTTAAGTTTCAGAGGAGGAATCATGCACTCAATCGATCATCGCCACCTAGGCGCATATGCATAATGCATGTGAACCACTAGGTAGACACCAAGCTGACAAAAACAAATGTACTTTGGAAAATAGAGTTTACAAAAAAAATGAATAGTGCATGGTGATTTCATGCGAGCACAATATTTTTCATCCTTCCTTTATTTGGCAACTCTCGTGCCATGTGATGTTCTTTCTATAGTTCTATGATTCTGATGCACATGCTTTGGATGTGTACATGTACTCTTTTTCCCCATTTGATTCCTTAGTTATCAAATGTTCAAGAATCATTTTTTAAGGGTTTAATTCCTTAGTTAAGGAAAATTATTATCTATTGATTAAAAGTGACAGAAGAGTCCTCGTATAAAATATGGAAAGGATATAAGACTCTCAAAAGTAATCCCTACTATTTAAGCAGGCAAAGTTGGCCAAAAAAGTTGTCCTGCAGTTTGTCTCACGGTAGCAGTCTTCTATTAGCACAAATGTGGAAGGGTATTCCATACATCTTGAAGAATAAAGGTAGAGTGAGAACATGTTCTCTCTAATTTTTACCTTTGCTATTTTTTTTCTATACAAGAATATCATGGAGGAGAACAATAGGCTCTATCCAATTGTTACCTTTCCTTTTTTTCTAGTAGAATAAACTAGGAAAAAATGTTTAGACTTGAACTATTCACCTGTATAAGAGAAATTATGATCCAATCGGTAAACTATATAAATGCGCTATGGATGATTCTAAAAGTTCAAAAATGAAGGATTGTTTGAATTGCGATTTGGGGCTCCTCCGATGGTTCATTCCACTCGATTACGAGCTTATTATATAGGCGCATGTGCAATCATGGAGTCCGCCTCTACCGCGCCCATGTCATCCGCGTTGTCCAGCCACTGTGCGATCAACGCGTTCCACTCGACGAACGCTTCTCACGCTTGTCGAGCTGATGACCATGACAGTCATCTATAATATCTCCCGCTTGACCAACATGGTCATGTAGTTTCAGCACTTACATTATTCACTCATGTATTCCTGAGTCCCATTAAATCAACATGTTTAATGAACGTTCCAGCTGCAATTCCTTTTGTCAAGGAATCAGTCAACATATCATTGATAGGCATATATGTGTCACTTCTTTTTTTCTATTATATCTTGAATATAATGATATTCTATCTCAATGTATTTTCCTTTGGAACTATTATCTCCACTGTTTATCAAGCTTATGGTTGCTTGATTATCACATTACATTTGAAGTGGTCCCGCGACCAAATTGAGCTCTAATTTCAAGAAAAAATGTCTAAGCCAGACTCCATGGGTGACTGCTATACTGCAAGCAATGTATTCAGCTTCAAGTGTGTGTCTTGCCACACATTCTTGTTTCTTGCTCCCCAAGAAACGGCTGCTCCACCTAATAAAAATAAGTGACATGATGTAGACTTTCGATCGTCTATGTCACCTCCGAAATTCGCATCCGAATATCCTATAGTCTCCAATGTATCAGCTTGATATGTCAATCCCAATTGTACTGTGCCTTTCAGATATCGTAGAATTCTCTTAATGGCCTCCCAATGGGCCTTTCCCGGATTTCTTTGAAATCTGCTAACCAAGCTTACTGCATAAGCTAAATAAGGCCGTGTACAAAGCATTGCATACATCAAGCCACCGCTTATGCATAGGGTTCCTCTAAAGGTTTTTGGCCCACATTAGGACACTACTTTTACTAAGTTTTTTCCAATCACAAGTGGTGTAGGCGCGGGACTATAATTTTGCATCCCGAATCTTCTCAGTATTTTATTAATATACTGTTCTTGACTTAAACTCAATAGTCTTGAGTTTCTATCTCGAATAATTTGAATGTCCAATACATAGGATGCATCTCTCATGTCTGTTATTTCAAATTGTTTGCTCAATTTATCTTTTACTTCATTGAGCATCGTGACATCATTACCGACGAGCAAGATATCATCTACGTATAGTGATAATATCACAAAATTGCTCCCACTTTTCTTGATGTACACACAATGATCCAATTTGTTCGCTTTAAAACTAAATTGGACTATCGTCTCATGGAATTTTAAATACCATTGTCTAGACGATTGTTTTAAGCTATATAATGATTTTTTTTTCAGTTTATACACCTTATCCTCCTGACCTTCAATCTAAAAATCTTCAGGTTGACGCATGTATATATCTCACTACTAGAAAAATGCTGATTACCGACGGTCCGGACCGTCGGTAATCAGCCCGAAAACCATCGGTAACGTAATTACCGATGGTTTTTCAGTCGGAATCGATCTGTCGGAAAAACGCTCGTCGCAAATGGATTTGCGACGGTTGAAAAAAATTCGTCAAAAATATCGACGGTTCTGATCGTCGGAACAGTACCCGGCGGTCGACCCGTCGAAATTTTCCGACGGTTGCAACCGTCGTTAAAGTCCCCGGCGGTTCGAACCGTCAAAATTTTCGACGGTTGCAACTGCCGGAAAAGGCCGGCGGTCCGAACCGTCAAAATTTTCGACGATTGCAACAGCCGGAAAAGGCCGGCGGTTCGAGCCGTCGCAACTGTCGAAACTTTGGATGGGCGTCGCAACCGTCGATCTTTCGACGGTCGCAGCCGCTGGGGCCAGATCCGCCGCCAGGCGGCTAGATCCGAACGCCCGGCGGCCGATCCGGCCGCTGGAGGCCAGATCCGGTCGCTAGAGGCTGGATCCGCCGCCAGGCGGCCGGATCCGAATGCCCTGCGGCCGGATCCGAACGCCCGGCAGCCGATCCGGCCGCCTGGATCCGGCCGCTGGAGGTTGGCCGATCGGCCGCTGGGGGCCGGATCCGAACGGCCACGGCCGGATCCGACCGACGGCGGCCTTTGGCCGGAGAGAGAGAGACACCGGCGCGAAGCGGGAGAGAGAGAGACGCCGGCGCGGGAGAGGGTCGCCGGTGCGGGAGAGGGTCGCCGGCGTCCGACGTGGGAGGGTCGCCGGCGTCCGGCGCGGGAGAGGGTGCTCACGGTCGGGAGAGAGAGAGAGAGGAGAGGAGGGAGAGAGAGAGGAGTGGAGGGAGGAGGGAGAGAGAGAAGAGGGAGGAGGAGGAATATATATAAAGGGAAAAAGTGGAAAAAAAGCGGGAAAAGGGAAAAAAAACGGGATAACGAAATTTTAATTACCGACGGTTTCGGCCGTCGAAAACGTAAATATTAAATATTTTTATAATTACCGACGGTTGTGACCGTCGAAAATATATTTAGTTATATATATTTTTTATTTTTTATTTTACCGACGGTTTGAACTGTCGGTAATCGTTACCGACGGTCAAAACCGTCGGTAATTACGACGGTTTGGACCGCGGTAATTGCGACAGTTTGGACCGTCGCTAGTTATATTAATAAAATACTCTTTATATGATATTATTATACATTTACCGATGGTTACGACCTTCGGAAATTACGCCGGATTTTGCGATGGATGGATATCCGTCGGAAATATCGACGTTCCTAATCGTTGAAAATTAAATAATAATATAATAAATTATATAATTAATTTTTTTTATTTCCGACGGTCGTGACCGTCGAAAAATTTGTCGAAAAAATTTAATAATAATATAAAAAATACATAATTTAATTTTTTATTTCCGACGGTCGTAACCGTCGGAAAAGTCGTCGAAAATTGCGACGGATGGATATCCGTCGGAAATATCGACGTTCCTAAGCGTCAAAAAATTAAATAATAATATAAATTATTTCCGACGATCATAACCGTCGAAAAATCCGTCGGAAATGGAACCGTCAAAAAATCCGTCGCAAATTACGACGGATTTAGAACCGTCGGAAATTATTCGTCGGAAAATCACGATTTTCTTGTAGTGGCTTCTGTTAAGTCACCATTTAAAAATGCTGTCTTAACATCCATTTAGAATAATTCCAAATCCATATATGCGACTATCGCTAAGATCGTCCTAATCGAGGCAAACTTAGCTACTGGAGAATAGGTTTCTTGAAAATCAATTCCGGCTTGCTGAGTATAACCCTTGGCAACTAATCTAGCTTTGTGCCTATCAAGAGAACCATCAGCCCGATACTTTCTCTTGAATACCCACTTGCACCCTATGGATTGCCTACCTTCCGGCAAGTCACATAGTGTCCATACTCCGTTCCGATCGATTGAGTCCAATTCACTTTTCATGACGGCCGACCATGATTCCGACTCATTGGAAGCCATTGCTTCTTTATAAGTAATAGGATCTGTACTATCCTCTATGTCAACATTAACAGAGTAACACGAAACCTCGCACTCATACAGAACATAATCATCCAAATGTGCGGGCTTCGTCCGTGGTCTCTTGTTGTTGATTATACTCGTGGAGATTGTGGGTTCCTCCACTTCATCCAAAGGTACAGTATTCTGTGTAGTATCAACTCCCACTATTGGAATATTTAGTGTGTGTTCAGAGTTGACTCCACCATCTCCTAGAGACATCAAAGGATCATCATCTTCTTGAATGCATTGCTTTTCATTTTCTAGAAAAGTAACATCTCTACTCTCTATGAGACCTCTATCCGGGTGAAAGAATTTATACCCTTTGGAATTTTGACTATATCCAATAAATCTGCATGTTTCCGTCCTAAAGTCCAGTTTGTCCCTCAACTGACTAGGAACTAATATATGCGCTTTACATCCCCATATTCGAAGATGGCCCAAATTGGGTTTCCTACCATTCCATAGCTTGTATGACGTTAATTCTACGAACTTTGTGGAAATTCTATTTTGTATGTAACTCGCGGTCAACACTGCTTCTCCCCAAAATTCTTTGGGTAGACCCGAGTGGGACAACATGCATCTTACTGCATTCATTAATGTCCTATTCTTTCTTTCTGCCACTCCATTTTGTTGTGGCGTATATGACATCGTAGTTTGCCTACGTATGCATTCTGCAATGCAGTAACTTTCAAATTCCCGGGAGTTATATTCTCCTCCTCTATCTATCCTTAAACACTTAATTGGTCTTACCAATCCTTTTTCTACCTCTGTTTTATAACTCTTGAAAGTTTCAAAAGCTTCAGCTTTTCTTTCTAAGAGATAAACATAACAATATTTGGAATAATCATCAATGAATGTAATGAAATATTTCTTACCTCTGTATGTATGAACACTCAATAGTCCACAAATATCAGAATGAACTAATCCTAACAATTCCGTCGACCTTGTCTCAGTTGGAAAGGGCATTCGAGTCATCTTACCGGTCAAGCAATGCTCACATGGCATTGTTCTTGTACCAGATATGTTAGGCAATAAGTTCAATTTGATTATTTGATCCATTTTAGAGTTTTCTGGGTGTCCAAGTCTTTCATGGCAGAGATAAATCAAACACATAACACAGAGTGTACTCAGAAGGACCATTCATTGATTCATTGTTATTTATAGTCAGGCAGAATAAGTCGTGTCCAGGTACATATTTTCCCATGGCATAAACCTTTTTATCTTTGCCAGTTGTCACAGGACCATTATAGAATCTAACTTCTAAATTATTCTATAGCAGGTTCGGGACAGAGATTAAGTTTCGTCGAATTCCTGGCGCGTACAAAACCTTTTGGAGTATCATGAACCTATCTCCAATGTCAAGCTTGTACTTTCCAACACCTTCAACGTCCAAGTAGGTGTTATTTCCCATGTAAATTCTCTGTTCCCCCTTTTGCAGTTCTTTGAATTCAAGCAGACCTTCTTTTGTCTTGGCAATGTGACGGGTTGCTCCAGAATCAATCCACCACCATTCCTATATCTGTCGTTGCAGCATTGCACTCAATGACACCAAGGAATGATCCCTTGCTTGAACTTGCTCCTTTGCTCTGTTGTCCGCTACGTTGTGGGCCCTTAGTTTGGCTATGTCCAGATGTCGTAGAACAATTGGATCTAAAATGACCAAATTTTTCACAACTATAACAAGCCCCACGTTGAGTCTTCTTGTCTTTAGGCTTGAATTGCCTTATATTCGGGTAAGATTCTTTTTGTGATGAATAGCACGAGCTTCATCCTCTGACCCTTCTTCATTTTCTTCGACATAAAAAAATTCTATTTTCTTCTTTCCTTTAGCCATGTCTTGTTCAACTGTCAAGATGGAAGGCAATTGTGCCACTTGCTTGATAGAATCATTCACATGAACAGCAGTCACAACCATATCAAATGTAGATGGCAAACTATTCAGAACTGTTGTTATTTGCAGGGGTTCAGGTAAGGGGCATCCTACAGTTTCTAAGTCTTTGGCCATCACTATCATTTGATTGACGTGATATGATACATTATCATCTACTTTCATTTTACAAGTAGCGTATCTATGCAATAGGAGCATTAAGTTCATATCTCTTCTGGACGCGTACTTGTCCTTTAAAGCGTTTCAAAGTTCTTGTGCACTTTTATGTGTTTCAAAAACTCTGATGAGATTATCCTCCATATACATCAATATGAAGGTTGTTGCTTTTTCATCATTCAATTTTCATTGTTCCATAGCCCTTGTATGAGTTAACTTTTGCTCTTCTGTAGCATCTTCTGGAAGCGTTGGGGCAACATTATCAATATATTTTTGCAAATTATCATGAACTAGCCCATACCGAATTCTTTTGCTCCACATATCATAATTGGCATCATTAAAATGTGCCAACTTGGCCAGTTCAGCAGCAACAAATTTCGACATAGTTCTTTTTATCTTTCATCGAAGCGGATCAGGGGATGCTGGGATCACTGGTCAGAGTGCGTCGCAGGTGGAATTGAAGGCTGGCGAAGGTTCACAGCTTGCATGGAAGGGCTCCGACAGTGCCAATTTTGGATCTCCTACAGCATAGGGTTATGGCCCGCCATGGATTGACGAGATCAGGGAAGAACCAGTTCGCCAACTGAGAGTTTCTCATTATCAAAATTGATCATCGTCGAAGGTTCGCTGGAGAGGACGAATGGTTCTGGTGATGTCGCTTGGGGTTCTCGCACAACAGGAAACGACCGTTGCCGAAAGTTGCCGACTAAGCTCTGATACCAGTGAAGGATTGTTTGAATTGCGATTTGGGGCTCCCTCTGCCACTCGATTACGAGCTTATTATATAGGCGCATGTGCAACCATGGAGTCCGCCTCTACCGCGCCCACGTCGTTCCCGTTGTCCGGCCACTATGCGATCAACGCATTCCACTCGATGAACGCTTCTCACGCTCGTCGAGCTAATGACCATGGCGGTCATCTATAACAAAAAAGTGTTATATTTATATTTATGGTTTTAGTTCTTACTTAATGTGAGTTATTGAAAATTTTGATCTACAAATTTCATCACCGAACAGTTTAAAAAATGAGGCCTAACTCGACCTTATATATGTAGGTTAAAAAATTTCATAAGACAGCATCATATTAGACGCGTACCTATCTTATGGCAGCATTTGGCATCAGATAACACTAAATAAAACAGCACGTACCGAGTATATATATATATGGAGTAAGTTTAGTTACCAAACCAAAATGTGGCATCGCATATATGACAAACTCATGACTAAATATGCAGAAGATGGGCCAATTTTGTGCCCACAAAAAATGATAGATGACGTTAAATAATAAGAGCATGGATCACAAGTGAGATAAAAACTCGGAGATCGACCAAACAGCTAAAGAAATGCATGACGAAGCAAGCTCTCATATACAAAGCTTAATTAGACATATATTGCAAATAGAAAACACGTTACGCACATATCAAATGTCGTATATATTTCAACGTGAGAGAAGTGAGTCAATAAACAGGCTTTAACGTTAAAGAGACTGGAAACAGAAGAATTTCTTTTTTGTCAACAATAAATATATTGTGGGTGTGCGATAACATAATACAAGTATATATACAAGAGTACTACTATTTTAAAAACATACATGTAACCAAATGCATGAATTATTATTTTTCCTTCTAGAATATATATAGTTTAAGTAGTATATATGTAATCGATTTTCTTATAACTAATATGCAACTAACATATTAGACGAGACTGAAAACTAATTTTAAAATCAATAGAGGTTAAAAGCGTGTACTAGTCAATTAATGGCCCAAAGGTATTAAATGTATAGTAATGATAAAAAAATGATTGCATATTACATATATCATATATAAAAATTTATTGTGCACATAATTCGTAAGAACTTGTGCACGCCAACTTACACTACAAGGACAATTAGTGTCACAAAATATGGAGACGCTACATCGACTCTAATAGCTTCACTATAGCGACAACATTGCGTCACCAAAACGCGACGCTAACTTCAATTTAACGTCGCATTAGCGTTACATGGTGTCAACACTAAATGTGACGCCATAGAGACGCTACTTCGACGTTATTATCACGCACAAAAATGAGAAAAATGCATGGTAGATTGTAGCGTTATATTGGCATCGATAGGTTGCGACGCTAGTGTAACATCACAGTGCTTGCAACACTAAGTCGACGCTAGTGACGGAGTCAATATGGGCGCCAACATCTTGCATTGTATTGGCGTCGACTGTTGCGACGTTAATTAGCGTAATTGGCAATGCAACGCTATTTCGACGCTAAGAAGACGTCTTGCGCTCCTTTATTGGCGACACTAAGTAGGTAATGTTAATTTGTATAACTATATATGTTACCTATATTATATGTGTTACCTATGTATATATTCGTATACTATATGTTAGCTACATTATATGTATTACCTACATATGTATTCATATACCATATGTTACATATATTATATGTGTTACTTACGTATGTACATTCCTAACTATGCATGTTACTTACATATGTATTCCTAAATATAGATGTATTGATGTATGTAAATACGAACACACATTTATATATACATATATATATATATATATATTATATAGGAAAAAAAGAATGTTAACAGTCTACATGTATACTTTATATGTATATAGTACGCGTACCCAGATGTGTATGCACACATGTTAATATATTATATGCATACAAAATATATATCGTATCTTAATTATAGATAAATTATTTTTATATTCTTAATTATGGAATTATAGGGTTGAGCTAGGTGAGATTTTTAGCGTCATTGTAGAGACGTGATTGTGTCGTCTTAGCGTCGACATTGCGTTACGTCACACGTTGGCGTTAAAGCGACGCCCATTGTCATCTCTTTAGTGACAAAAAGCGTGTTGATGCTAATGTAGAGCCTCATTCGCGTCGATTTAGCGTCGCAATGTGCTGACGTTAAGTCGGCGTCGCATATATTTGACGCAGCATCGATGCTACGTCGACACTATTTTATTTGGTGACAACTTTGAATCGCAGTGGTGATGACATCTTGCGTCGCTATTTGCCTTAGCTCACTTCCTTTGATTATACATATAGATTTATAGTTTATACACATATACATACACATATATACTTATATACATATAGACTTATAGTTTTATATACATACACATATATACTTATACACACATATATACATATAAACTTATAATATATATATATATATATATATATATATATATATGTAATATAAACTTATAATATAAAATTTCCATGTTATATTAGTTATATGTAATAGATCCGCAGGTTCTCACGAATTATGTACATTTTATACATGTATATATATATATATATAATTAATATGCGTTAAAGACATTATGTGATTTGAATTCATTATATATTAAGTTCAAACTTATTTGTTAAGTTTAATCTTAATCACATAATCGGGATCATTTGCTTTTAATTCTTCCTATCCACCCTTGTTCCTTTGAACGAGAACAACGAAAACGATAAATATCTTAAATTAAATTTGAAGCTTGTAGTTCTCGTAGACTCGTACTACTCAAATATATGTATTCATCCAAGCTAATCGAGTTATTTTGTTACTTTCTGAGTTCCATTATGAAAAAAAAAATTATTCTAGTTTTTATTTATCTTAGCACGCGTATTTTCTCGTGCAGTGGAATTAATAACAATGATTCTTAGTCCTTTGGTCACCTGGCTTGTTGAATATTTTCCATGGTTAAGGCCGAAATCAGGCCACAAAGTAAACCCAAAACCACATACTCAAGAAATCCAACTCGTATTAAATCATACCAAAACTCATCCAAATTTTTCACAAGAAAAAGTTATCGTAATTCCAAAATTCATCTGTCTAAAATAGCGAATTTCTTACACTTAAATTATTTTTAGGATAAAAAAATATTTTTGTGAACTAATGCTAAGGATTTGTTTGAAATAAACCAGAGACAGATACACACATAAGCACTTTCTGCAAATTATACAGATCATCGACGTTCTAGAAAATTGAGAATATTGGATCACTTTTTCTGACTCGGAACTGATAATTTTAGCACTAAGGAAACAACACGAAGGTAATACAATGATCAGGTACGTTACAATAATAAACACCCGAGGTAAATTAACTTGCTGAAAACAAATTCTTTCATGGTATGTGACGTAATGAAAACAACTTTATATGAAAGTTTAGTATCATCCGTCCTTTCAACAAGGATCAAAATCTGCTTATGGACTGCAACTAGCTAGTTGTCACGTAGGACATCCATACAGTGAATGTTGAGTAGTTCGAAAGGAGCATTGGAAAATTAAATGATTCAGTCCCCCCCTCTTCCATGGGATTCAAGTTCTGTCTATCCTCGCAAACCCATCTGTGCATCTTGATTACTGTCCTTGGCCTTCAACTTTTTGCTTCCATGTGTAAAGAAGGCATTCAGCAGGTTTAGTGATCACTATTGTTTGCGTAAGCTCCCTTCAAGTCTCTCTATTGTGGCACCAACACGGCTATTGCTCGCAGCCTCCTTCCCTGTCTCACCCAAATCAGATAACGATTTAGACCTTGAAATCTCCTCATTTGCTTTCTCTACCAGCTTGAGATGTACCCACCCTGTACCAGAAACAGTTTAACAGTTTTGTACAGGTACGAATCCAGCAGAATAGACAATAATCTAAACTGAAGTAATCTTTGCAGCACAACCACCCTGTGGTAAGGGCGTTATAAGCGACCATTATATGTTAACTACTAGAACATTGTGTGAAAATCACCAAATAGCCCGTAACTTTCAGTAAAATAAAACTGCCAAGATTTTTCTTTTCAGAGATGGAAAACTATCAAGAATTTATTAATTTGTTGGCTAATTTTTTTTTTTTGAGAAGATTTGTCGGCTAATGTTAGATTATGTAATGCAATTTTTTTTTGAAACGGTTATGTAATGCAATTTTACAGTAGAATTGCCAGTTCCCATCTTATGAAGTTCAACAATTCAAAATTTTATTGTTTGGAGGAAAGCTTCTTTCATCCATTTTTTTCTCATATTCTGTGTTTGACAACAAAAAATATCTAGATCTATGAAAAATGCATTAGGTTTACAAAATGTGTGTATCCAATCTTAGGAATAATAATTTTTTTTCCACAGAAAATGATATAAATAATAATACAACAACAACAACAAAGCCTTATCCCACTAGGTGGGTCGGCTACATGGATCATACGACGTCATTCCGCTCTATTAGTAACTAAACCTTTCGGTATATTATTCACCAATAGATCTTGCTCTATTAGTTCGCCAAGTGTCCGCCTTGGCCTCCCTCTTCCTCTTTTAATCGAACTCCAGATTATTTGATCTACTCTTCTTACTGGCGCATCTAATGGTCTTCTCTGAACATGACCAAACCATCTCAAACGATTCTCTACCATTTTCTCACTAATAGGAGCCACTCCGACTCGTTCACGTATATGGTCATTCCTAATCTTATCTAATCTTGTATGACCACACATCCATCTCAACATCCTCATTTCGGGTACCCCCACTTTATGTTCATATTGTCCCTTCATAGCCCAACATTCACTACCATATAACATTGTTGGCCTTATAGCAGTACGATAGAATTTTTCTTTAACTTTATTGGGTATTTTTCTATCACAAAGAACTCCAGTGGCTTTCCTCCACTTACACCAACCAGCTTGAATTCTATGATTAACATCGTCATCAATCTCACCATCTTGTCTTACAATTGATCCTAAATATTTAAACTTTGTCACTTGAGAAATTATATCCTCCCCTAGCCTAACTTTCAAATCGTCTCTAAGTTGTTTATTTGTGAAATTGCTATGCATATATTCTGTTTTATTCCTACTTAAACGAAAACCCTTTGACTCCAACGTATTTCTCCATATTTCCAATTTTGTATTAATCTCTTCTCTTGAATCCGCTAAAAGTACTATATCATTCGCAAATAGCATGCACTTAGCTACCTCCTCTGTGATACTCTCGGTTATAGCATCGATAACTAAGTTAAATAGATACGGACTTAAAGCTGATCCTTGATGTAGGCCAATTCCTATAGGAAATTCATTTGTCTCACCTCTGGGTGTCCTAACCCTAGTCAATGCCTCATCGTACATATCTTGTATTACCTTAATGTAGGCAACACTCACCCTCTTCTTTTGCAAGGTTTTCCAAAGTACATCCCTTGGTATCTGATCATACGCCTTCTCTAAGTCAATGAAAGTCATATGTAAGTCTCTTCTCCTACTTCGATATTTCTCCATCATCCCCCTTAGTAAACAAATCGCCTCTGTAGTGGATCTTCCTGACATGAACCCAAATTGTCTCTCAGAAATACTAGTCTCCATTCTCAATCTATGCTCAATCACTTTTTCCTATAATTTCATTGTGTGACTCATAAGTTTAATCCCTCTATAATTTGCACAATTCTGAATATCCCCTTTATTTTTGTAAATAGGAACTAATGTACTTAATCTCCAATCATCAGGCATCTTTTTCGACCGTAAAATCTCATTAAATAGTTTACATAACCACAACACACATTTTTCTCCTAAACATTTCCAAACTTCAATCGGTATACCATCCGATCCAACGGCTTTACCATTCTCCATTTTCTTAAGAGCTTCGCTAACCTCCGAGACTCTAATTCTACGATAAAATGACCTATTAAGCTCACATTCGCTAACTGTCAAGTCCTCCAAATCACAACGGGAACCTTCACATCCATAATTAAATAGCTTATAGAAATACTCTTCCCATCTGTTCTTAATATCTCCTTCAGTAACTAAAACCTTGCCAACTTCATTTTTTATGCATCTTACTTGATCCAAATCTCTCGACTCCTCTTTATTCCTTGCAATCTTGTAAATCCTTTGTTCACCAGCCTTTGTCCCTAACTCCTTATAAAACCTCTCATATGCTTTAGCACGAGCATCACTAACTGCTTTCTTAGCCTCCCTTTTCGCCAAACGATATTTTTCCCAATTGTCAGAACTATTGTCCAAGTGTATCGCCTTGAAACAATTCTTCTTATTAGATATAAATAATAATAAAATAGTAATAAAATTTCAAATCACTTTCCTTTTTAATACACAAAAAACGAATAATACTTTTGGAGTTATTTTTATAGAAATAATTTCTTCTGAGAACTTATTTTCAGTTATAAATGCAAACTAAGATGGAATATATATATATATATATATATATAAGAACAAAAAGGCATCTTTTAAACAACTTCATAAATGATTTGAAACAAAGAACATTGCCATAAATGACAAAAAATAGAAGATACTATGCTATAGAAAATGTGTTACCTAGAGGGAAACAAATCCCAGCTCCAAGCGCTGAACCAAGTAATACATTCCTAGCACGCCATAGCATGGAACCTGGCACTGAGATTAAACAAATAGCATGTGAGAACTTCATAACTTGCAGTAGCATACGTGTACCAATTAACTAAGTACATTCATGGTTTTAAATGGGGAAATTTGAAACAGAAAACATTAACAAAGGCTTATCTCTCATGCTAGCAGTGAAAAACAGGTTGGGCACAAATTGTTGCAGCAGCAATAAATGTCAATATATCGAAGAGAATTTATCATATGATTAATTAATATTTAGTTTCGTCTTGCAGGATCAAGGTTGTCTCAAAGTGTAACAATGTTATTTGACAATAGTTGGAGATTGCAGTTACAAAGTTAAAGAAATGAAAACAGAATTTCAAAATACAACTGTGGAGAAGAAGAGGAAAGATTTTCTCACATATAAGCCCAAATACTGCTGCAGTAGCAGAACCAGCTCCAACAACATTGAATACATCATGAACACCACGTTTTTCTGCTAGAAGGTCCTGTAAACCATAAAAACCTGCAGTGAACATGCCAAGTCGAACTCCACCAATTATTGAACCACGGGCCACCCTGAGAAACCTTTTCTCCATCGCATCTCTCATTAATCGGTATTGCTCACGTTTATCTGGTGTGCTCCCAAGCTTCAACATAACTTCAGCATCCTTACTCTGGAATCATCATAAAACTATATCAATCACATGACACTCCAAAATTTCTATCATGGGTCACCATAATAGTGAATAAAAACTATTTTGTCTCAGGAGAAAGAAGTAAACACTAATTCTTTGGTTGCTCTACTAAATTTTAGGAAGGAATGGTTCAGCTCACAATAGGGCAGAAGATATGGAGTTTGCTTCTCGCAAGTACTCTCAGCTCAAGTATTTGAAAGGCATCTAACAACGTGATATGTGAATTAACGAAGGCGTTGAAGTAAATAAAAGTGGTGTTTCAACATTCAAATGCAATGTTTTGAAGAAAGTGATACAATATTACTTGACATCTAGAATCAAATTATTTTTTCTATATTAGGTTGCCATCCAGGTTTATATATATCACTGAAACGAAATGTTGTATACATATATAGAACGCTTCAAAAAAAGGAGAGAAAGATGGCTAGACAAAACCCCACTCCCAAACAAGACAAAAGATGTGATGTACAATATTATCCACCTGACATCTCTCCCACAAAAAATGACGCAGTTGCGCTAGAGCCATATGGCTCAAGCACCAGCCAAAAAGGTCGCAAAAGGTACTCTCCAGCCAGATTATTTTTTCTATAAATTAGTTAACATCATTGCAGAAAGAATTTCTCACTGAAAGATGCCCCAAACCAGAAGTCTTGGAAGCATAAGTAGCAGGCTGTCTTCCTTTACTTGCTGAACAATAACATAATATTGATGACATAAATTTGTCATATCTACGAAATATATTGATAAAATTCTAAGCCTGGTCTTCAAATTAACCAGACTACACATGAATGATGGGATGTATGCTTGGGGTGATTTTTTAGGGGTGTTTGTGGTGATGTTGGGTTGGAGAAAGAAAGAACACAAAGACGCATAATTTTGAAGGTTGGTGTGCCTATTTTTGACATGTTGACAAGATTTTCAAAATAACCTGTTTACTTGTGTGATTACATGGTCTGGCTAACCAAAAATCACTAAACGTGTGTGATACTAAATATCATTACAACAAAAGAAATAAAAAGGAAGGTGAGGAGAGGAAAGGGTTTTAGGCTTAAGTTAAAGATATTAGTCTTGAGCTATAAAACGGGTGTCAAAGGGTTTGAACATTTGAGCCTGATGTCCACAAAAAAGAAGAATCAGTCACACTGAAACTTTGAATCATGCTTAACCGCCACCAAAATGAATCTCTCATCTTGAATGGCACTCCATAATCCACTAAATAAGCAGTATGGATACAGCATTAAATTTCAAGGATGTAACAGAAGTATGTGAAAGCTACTATAATGTTATTCAACCTCAGTTAAATCCAAAAAATTATAGTATGTACCGAAGTGCCATTCACGGTGTGAGAAAGGAAACTTACAACAGATGCAGTAGCCTCCTTGCTTCCTCCATAAAGTAGCCCAGCGAACACTCCAACAATTGTCGCAGTACCCCAATTTACTGTTCCGGGCAATTTTTTACTTCCCTGAACAGATATACCATATTAGTGATCCTTTTGATCTAACATGTGGGCAAAGGAACTAAAAGGTTATTAATGCAAGACACTCTTTTTTGGGTGAAATCATAAGGTGTATTGATCCATGTCACTTTTTTGGTTAAATTGGAAAATAGACTTCACAAGCGTTTCCTTTTCCATTGGATCGCCAGCTTTCCAACAATCTAAAGCCAACTAAAGATGTATTTTTGCACAAACATAAAAAATACATATATCGTTGCAAATTCACAAGGGCATGCTTCGAACGATGACACAGGGATCTAAAAGAACTCGGTTTGATCGCCAAACAAAGATCCTACTACCAGAAATTGAAATTTTTGTCCTCAGTAACGCAGTTTCCCCACACCCAATCGATAATCCGGAGTGACTAACGATCGAAAAACATCGAATGCGAAAATTTGAGGGGAATTAGTGAATCATCGAATGCGTACTGTCGAGGTGGCGATGGCGTCCTCGGATTTCTCTGCACTTGCCATGGGATCGGCGGTCACCGAGAAGCGACGATTCTCGCGTGCCTCCGATAGACAGAGATGGCAGGCGGATGAAAAAAGATGGACGGAGCTCGTGTGGGGCTGCGGCCGCCGGCGATGCGAGCAGAGGGCGGCGCCGTTCGCCCGAGAGCGTTGCAGAAGCCCAAACCCAAAATTGTTTACTGACGGGGTGCGCGCGATGTGGTTCGAGTTCGATCTCAATGGGCGAATAGCGCTTGTATATACAGCATGAAACAAAATGGGAAATTATTATTACAAAAATAAGGATAATTATTAGTTTATCAAATTTGCTATTTTTAAAATTATTATTCTGAATTAAAATGTTTATTATCATTATCATTATTATCATTATTGTTGTTGTTGAGATGTTGATCATAAATAATTAATTAAATCTTATTATTTAAAAATATTTAAACCATTGAACATTCCTTCATAGGTACATTAATTAATTAATTAATTAATTAATTAATTAATTAATTAATTAATTAATTAATTAATAATAATAATAATATATTATTATTATTATTATTAGGCGTCTAGGGCCATCACATTGACGATGGATACGATCAACTAGAAAATGCGAGGTTTAGTGTCGGTTTGCCCTGTCAAGCCGTTGGTGCAGGATGAAAATTCGACTGCGGCTGGTTCTGTCAAGAAGGCCTCTGCTGCCATCTCCACTAACCCGCCCCTTCATCGTGCAACGGCGGCGGCAGGGCATTGTGCAGTAGCAGTCGCGAGTGCACTACAGGAGATGAAAGTCGACCGACCGACAGCTTGACAAGGGCTTCACGTTGATGCCATCTCGTCGCCTCCTCGTTTCCATCTCGCCGGTGAGTCAACCACGCTCCTGCTGCGAGGCAAGTGCTGATGAGTTTCATGCTCCATCCAGGTTGGTGGCTTCCTCACCCTTGACTGGTGCAACGACGGACCCCTCGAAGCTCTCGCTCACGCTAGCTTCAACCGTCACCGCTCCCTCACTGACGCCCTTGATGGAGACAACATCTACAACATTGCACTCATCGTGGATCAATGGCTCGATCGCCCCGCCCCTGCACACTATAGACGTCGGCGATTTCGAGAATGCGTTTAGGAGGAGATCGTGTGTCACGCCCTAATGTTCCTGTCCTAAAACCTCAGACGTGTGTTTTGGCCAAATCCTTTCAATCGCCGATCAGCCACTTCTCGGACACACCCTAGATGCAACTGGACACGCCCCTGGATGCACAACGAACACCCACACACGAAGAAGAGAGAGAAGCTCTGAGTTGAGAGGAAAACTAGAGAATATTATTGAACAAAGTCAGATGTGTTTACAAGCCATGGATTACATGTCATTTTATAAGATCAAGAAGCAACAACTCCTACTCTAACTATGAACCTAATCCTACTCGGCGTGCAAGCCTTTCTCTAGAAAAACCTCTTTTGAATAGGAGTAGAAAATCCGGCCCCTTGAAGCTAGCAAAGATCTCGGATAGGCCACTCCCAATCGCGCTAGGAACGACTGTGCCCACTTGTCGCCCATCATGCGCCCACGCCACGCCTGGGTGGAACCAGTTCGAGTCCCACTCAAACTCTGAAGATCCACACACTTCCAAGTGCTCTCCTAACTTCCCTTCGGTCCAAGTCTTCAACTCCTAGTGCATCTCGATCCAAAAGGGTAGCTTGGCCATCAGGAAATCCACCCATGTCCTACTCTCCATAGGAGGATGCCCGACCCTATTCCTACTAGGAGTAGAAACTCTCTTAACCCTGCACTTCTCCATGCACTTATTCTTCTACTCACGATATATAGGAGTCCAACCCTTCAGCCTCCTAGAATCCTCCCTACTCGTCGGATCATAGAAGCATTCCCATCCTTGTCCAATCCTACTAGGAGTAGGACTCGTCCCGGGCGCGCCCCGCCTGCTCGCGTGCGTGGCCACACCCGCTCCGAGTGAGCCCCCTTTGGTCAGGGGTGACAATCCTCCCCCACCGAAGTCGTTGCCGTCCTCGGCAACTCTTGTGCGCCTCCTGAATTTGTCGGTGAACTCATGTCGTTCACTAATCCTCGTGTCTCCACCTCCCATGAAGAATCTTCTGTGTCCTCGTAGAATCTCTTCAACATGCTTACGTGAAACACCGGATGAATTTGTTGTAGTTATTTGGGAAGATCCACCTTATAGGCCACCTTACCTACTCTCTTGGTGATGATGAAGGGACCCTCGTACCTTCTCAACAACCCTTAGTGCAAGTTCCTAACTGCTTTGAACTGGCGAGTTTGTAACTTCACAAGAACTCTGCCTCCCACTTGAAACTCGACATGTCTCCACTTCTGATCAGCGAACTTCTTCAACTTGTGCACCAACTTGTCCAAGATAGCCCTCGACACCTCGAGATTGTCTTGCCATCCTCGGGCCACATGGTACGTCACTGGGCCTTCCCCGCGTACCTGGTCTCAAGTCTAGCAGGCATCACAGGATGATGCCCTATGACGATCTCGAATGCGCTTTATTGCGTGGCCTCGATTTTCTACATGTTGTATGAAAACTATGCAGCGTCCAAGGGCTTGGCCCAATCCTCCTGATTGGCCGCGACAAAGTGCCTCAAGTATCTCCAAAAGGTGGTTGGCCCTCTCAGTTTGGCCATCTGTTTGAAGATGAAAAGCTGTGGAGAAACGCAACTCCGTCCTTGAAGAGCTCCCTCCAGAAGTGTCTCGTGAACATCGGATCACGATAGCTGACGATAATTTCAGGTGCGCCCCAATGCATCACTACATGCTTGACAAATAAGCCGGCGACCTTTTTCGCCGAACAATGTTTCGAAGCTGGGATGAAGGTTCCATAATTGGAAAACTTGTCGATCACCACCATGATTGACTCCGTTCCTCCAGATTTTGATAAGGCCAAAATGAAATCCATTGTCACCATATACCATGGATGCTCCGGAACGAGCAAGGGTTCTAGCAACCTTGTCGGCTTCTTCTCCCCGAGTTTTCCCTGCTGACATTTGAGACATGTGCGCACATATGCTTCGACATCTTTTGTCATCTGAGGCTAGAAGTAGGAGTCTTCGACAACGCCAATGTTCGGGCGGCACTAGGATGACCCACCCACTTCGAGTCATGACAATCCTTCAAAATCGACCGTTGTAGATCTTCTCATCATGGAACGTATAGCCGACGTCCCACTATGAACAACAATCCATCTTCTGTCCAGAATCTACGTGACTTCCCTCCTCGATAAGTCAAAGCAACTCCATAGTCTTAGGATCCTACTTCAATCCCTCTTTGATTCGATCTTTGAAATCCATGAGGATGGCACTTATCGTCGCAAGCTGTGCCTAGCGGCTCAGGGCATCGGCCACAACATTGGTCTGCCCAGTCTTGTACTCCAAGACGTATTCAAACTCTGCTAGGAAGTCCTGTCATCATGTTTGCTTCATGCTCAGCTTCTTCTGATTCTCAAAATAAGATGTCGCCATGTTGTCTGTCTTCATAACGAACGCGCTCCCTAAGAGATAATGCCTCCATGTGCGTAGACAATGCACCACAACTGTCATCTCCATGTCATGGATCAGGTATCGTTGTTCGGCCTCGTTGAGCTTTCGGCTCTTGAAGGTCACTGGATATCTCTCCTACACGAGGACGCCACCTAATGCACAGTCGGACAGATCCATTTGCACTTGTGGTCCGTAGTCAGGTAGACGTAAGCATGGCTTCTCCGCCACTGTGTTCTTCAAGTCTTCGAATGCCTACTGGCACTTCTCCGTCCAGACCCACTTCACGTTTTTCTTCAGGAGGTCCATGAGGGGCACGACCCACTGTGAGTATCCTTCAATGAATCTCCTATAGTAGTTGGCGAGCCCCAGAAATGACCGCATCTCTGGCACACTTGTTGGTGGCTCTCATTTAAGAATAGCTTGAACCTTCATCTTGTCCATGCTAATCTTTCCAGCCTTGACATAGTGTCCAAGGAACATCACTTCTGGATGGGCGAACGAGCATTTCTCCAGCATGACAAATAGCTTGTTCTCCCACAACAACCTAAACACCTCCTTGAGATGTTGCACATGTTCTGCGAGTGTCTCCGAGTATACCACAATGTCATCCAAGTAAACCACCATGCACTTGTCCAACAGTGGGTGAAAGATCTTGTTCATCATCATACAAAAAGTTTACCGGTGCGGGCCGAAGAGCATCACCAAGAACTCGTATGATCCATATCTCGTCACACACGTTGTCTTGGCCTCGTCGCCTTCCACAATCCTCAACTACAGTAGCCAGAACTTAAGTACAACTTGGAGAAGAATCTCATTTTTCTGAGTCAGTCGAAGAGGTCACCGATCAGTGGGATCAGGTACTTATTCTGCATGATAATCTTGTTGAGAGCCCGATAGTCGATGCACATATGCAACGACCCATCTTGTTTCCTCTGAAACAGGACTAGCATCCCATAAGGTGCCTTCGATGGCCTGATGAACCCAGCTTTCAGCAACTCGCTCAATTGTTTTCGAATCTCCTCCAGCTCCGGAGGTGCTATACGGTATGACCCCATTGCCAGAGTCTTAGCACCTGGCACCAGTTTGATGGCGTGATCGATATCTCGGTGAGGAGGAAGTTTGCTCGGCAACTTTGGTGGCATTAGATCCTTGTATTGTTCTAGAAGCCCTTTCACTTCATCTGGGATGCCGTTGACTTCAATGTCAACCTCGTTCAGCTTCAAGGCTGCCAAATAGGTGACTTCATTCCAACGCATACCCTTATTAAGTTACATCGCCGAAAGCATCTAGGACTTCTTGTTGGCTCTCATCACGGCCACGTCGTGCGATGCTTCCTGAGATAGAAAACGTAATCTCTCTTGAGATAGTCTTACCTCGCGAAAAGCATACAGGAATTCCATGACGAGGACGAACTTGTGGTCGCCTACATTGATGATGGTCATGGTGATCGCTCCTTTCCAATCTCCCACCTTCACGTGGACATCCTTGGCCGTACCAAGGATCAGTTGAGAGGCAGCGTTCATGGTCTTGATCAGGCCTGACTCTTTGATATACGTTATGCCAAGTCATGTCGCTTCTCCTGTGGCCATGAAGTTGTGAGTGGCTCTAGTATTTACCAGAGCGGTCGAAGTGTGGCCATTCACTATGACCTCCACGAACATTAGGCTATTCATGGCATTCTTCACGTCCTTCGTTGGAAGTGTTGTGGCAGCAGTCGTCAAGGCCATTATAGACCCCATGTGCGCAGCACCCTACTCATTGTTCGGAGCGGACGCCATGGTCGAGAGGCTTTTATTTTTCTTTTCCCCACCGTCCGCACCTTGGATTCAACCTCGCATTGTGTCTTCGGCCTCTAACAAATGACTCTTGCTCAAGCGCCTTCTCCTTCTCCTGGCGTAGTCAAAACTCAAGCTCTGATATCACATTGTCATACCCTAACATTCCTATCCTGAAACCTCAAACGTGTAGCTCGGCCAAATCCTTCTCGATCGCCGATCAGCCACTTCTCGGACATGCCCTGGATGCACCTAGACACGTCCCTAAATACACAACGAAACACCCACACGCGAAGAAGAGAGAGAGGCTCTGAGTTGAGAGGAAAACTAGAGAATATTATTGAGCAAAGTCAGATATGTTTACAGGCCATGGATTACTCCTACTCTAACTATTGACCTAATCCTTCTCGACGTGTAAGCCTTTCTCTAGAAAAATCTCCTGTGAATAGAAGTAGAAAATCCAGCCCCTTGAAGCTCACAAAGATATCGGCCAGGCCACTCCCAATCGCTCTAGGAACAATCGTGCCCGCATGTCGCCCGCCGTGTGCCCGCGCCACACCCAGGTGGAACCAGTCTGATGCATGTAAAATACAACATATTTTAGATTATTATTTTAGTTAATTTTTCTGTAATTTGATCATGGCATGCATCATTTTAAACCATTTTTAGTCATAATTCTGGATTTATTGATTTTAGTTATTAATTCTTTAAATATTTTTAATTGTTGATGGATTAACTTCATTTTATTAAATATTCTGCAGGTAAGTCGAATTAGCGCCGAATGAGATATATCGGATGTTATCTTAAGGAGTAAAAATGAGAAGATTTTGAAGTGTCGAAAATTTATCATTACGGACTGAAATCATTGGGCGAAATAGGAACGAAAGAATAATCTTTACACCCAAAGATTTTACGGCCGAGATGATAACATGAAGGCGTAAAATTGAGTTTATCACCTTCCTTGGATAAAGTAAGGTTTGACTTCGTTGGGGGTAAAAGCTTTATATTTTGGGCGTAACATGAATTAATTCATACTTACATGGCCGAAACGTATTGGTCAAGAATACGTCATTTTGGCCGAGATTAAAAGAAGGGTGTAAAGATAAGAAGAGTTTATCATTTTGGGCGAAGTTATCATTTTGGCCGAGATTTGAAGAGACCGTATCTAGTTTTATCCCGTGAATTTAAATTCAGCCATAGGGTTTACGATCGTAATCAACATGAAGACCCCCGTTCGCACCTATAAATAGAAGACGAAAATCATCAATCCAATTTGTGCCTTGAAGTTTGATTTTCTTCCACAGCGAGTCGTGAGCTTCGCGGGCTTCGACCAAGAGAGAGATTTGATCGGACGACTGATCCAGACGTTCCGACGACATCCGAGGGCCCTGGTTTTATTCTTGGTGTAATTCTTCCAATTATTATTGTTATTTTATTATTATATCTTTGCAATTCTAAGATAAACTCCATGTTTTAGCTATTTTATTTTTAGGAGATTATTATTGAAGGGAAATTCTGTGAACCCTTGCTTTATTATTATTAAATTTCTTTTGATCAATTTTTAATTATGATTAGTGCTTTTGATTTAATTATTTAAATTTCTGAGTTATGTAATTACTAGTTTGTGGACTACTTAATTTTAGATTTTATTTAGTTAAATTAATTGATTTATTGTGAAATCAAAAATTGACGTAGGTCTAATAACTAGTGTGTGAAGAATTAGATATGTGTGGTCTATTAATCTATACCAATTTATGGAGTGATTAATAGTTTAATATTTTCATATTAATGCATCTTAATTTTAATCTCATCTGATGAATACCAGTTTGTGGGACTTCAGTTTTGATTACATTTAAGATAGTTTGATTTGCCAAATTAAATAGCAGAATTATCAGTTTGTGGACTTTGTGATTTTAATTTTGTAAATTAATAACTTGAAAAAATTCATAATCCATCTTAAGAATTTTAATTTATCTTTTCCGGTTCACATGTTTATCCTTAATGCATTATCATCCTAAGACCAAACTTCAACACCATTATCTTTTTTTTTTTATTTTACAATTACAAAACTTATTTCCAAAAATCCATGTTTTTTCCTCTCTTATTAATTTATAAATTGAGATATTAAATTAATAATATTCCTCGGGGGTTGGACACTCTTACTTCTATTTTCTATATTACTTGAGCGACTAGTGCACTTGCTAGCGATTTCATTTTGCTACATCATTTAACGCATCACAGTCCGACTCGAACTCGGAAGGTCGACACGCGCCTAGGTGGAACCAGTCCGAGCAACACTCAAGGACCACACGTGCCCAGGTGCTCTCCCAACTTCCACTCAGTCCAAGTCTTCAACTCCTAGTGCATCTCGGTCCAGAAGGGTAGCTCGGTCATTAGGAAATCCGCCCACGTCCTACTCGCCAAAGGAGGACGTCCAGCCGTATTCCTTCTAGGAGTAGGAATCCTTTTGACCCTGCACTTCTCCATGCACTTGTTCTCCTACAAACGATAGGAGTCCAAGCCTTCATCCTCCTAGAATCCTCCCTCCTCATCGGATCATAGAAGCGTGCCCATCCTTGTCCAAGTCCTACTAGGAGTAGGACTCGTCCCGGCCGTGTCCCGCCTACTCGCGTGCCTGGCCACGCCTGCTCCGGACGCGCTCCCTTCGGTCAGGGGTGACACGTGGGTGCCGGCAACTTCGAGAGTGATGGTGAGGTCATGGGTGCCGATGAGCTCGGGCAAGGGTCGTTGGTGCCGACGATGTGTTCCGGCGACTCTAGGCTAGGGTACATCGCGATCGTGAGAGGAGAGGAGAAGAGGAGAAGATGAAATGACACATTTTCGGTTGAACCTTAAACACAATTGTTGAACTGGAGATTAACCCGTTGCTGAATCGCGTCCCTCATCTGTCGCCCTCTGGATCTAGGCAGCATCAAATTATTATTATTATTATTATTATTATTATTATTATTATTATTATTATTATTATTATTATGAATTCAAATTTTATTCTTCAACAAAAATATGTCAAGGCGGGATATTATGTATGGACAATAATACATCTCCATGAAGAAAAGATAAGAAAAATGAATTACTTTAATTTTGTACAAAAAATATCTTGAAATCTAATTAGTTAAATCTATAGTATGAAAGACAATGCAAATTTTTCTTCTGAAAAAATAATCTTATTTTCTTGAGAAAAATCAAGTTGCTTCATATTGTCAAGTTGCAGAAAAGGGAAAAAGTATTGAACAAATTATATTAAGAACATTTTGGAAAAAATAACCAAAACATTAGGGAACAAAAAGGATTTTGATTTTCTTTTTCCAAGATCTAATGGAGTGTAGTTAAAATATCATGGATACATAGAATGTAAACTATCTTATTTTGATTTTGATTGTCTCCCTTCGAAATCGTCTTCATCTTTCTAAATTAAAGTTAAATTTATACATAAAGTGCAGAGGACATGATTAATCAATAGAGAGTTCAAAATCCATTCTATTATAGAAAATTCATATATTTGTTACGTCACGTCCTGTTCGAATTATCTATTTCTTTAATTTAGTCAAGGAACATTAATCACACATTTGATAAATAAACAACTTTGTTAGTAAAACATAATGGATGTGCACTTTCACGTGTTGGCCAATAGAATTTCCAACCCGACAATTATTTAGAGATGATAGCAATATTCCCCGTAGATGGCCCCTTGGGAATTATCGATCAGGGCTTTATCTCTAGCCACCCTTTATTTCAATTGGGATTTGGATTAATTTTTTTTTGTTCTTTTATCTCCTGCTTACTGTTACGGTTTTAATTCTTTCTTTTCCATTTTTTTGTCGGTTGTTACATTCTTACCCTCTTAAAAGAAAATTCGTCCTCGAATTTTGTATAGGGTAGAGGGCTTACCGAAAAGATGAGGGAATTTTTGGCGCATTTCTGACTCGAGCTCTCATGTTATGTCATCACCATGATGGAAGTATCAAGCTACTCGGACCATAGGTACATCTTTGTCCTTCTGACGCTGCACCTTGCGCTCCACTATGTGCGTCGAATACTCAGCGAAAGTAAGGTCTGCAACTAGATCTGGCTCCTCTATCTTTAAAATTTTTAACTACTCTCTTCCTCCCTAAAGACGGCTGCTCCCTTTCTTCCACCATGCTCTTTTTCTTCACCCCCATCCCTTCCATTTTTCTTCCACCTCAGTTCTGACGGCTGATCCCTTCCACCATGATGCCGATCAGCCCGTCCATGATGCTGGAAGAGGGCGGCGGTGGCGGCGGCACTCGCTTGAGGTGGGCGGAGGCGGCAGCTCTCCTTGAGGAGGATGACGATAGTGCTCGCTAAAAGAGGGTGACACTCACGCCGGCGGCCTTCGAACTCCACGGCGCGCGCAAAGGGTGACTTTCATTTCCACTCGCCATCGACGGTCGGACGCGCGATGGGTGGACACAGTAGGAGCTCTACCTCTGTGCAGGCACCGGCGCCAGGGGCGCTCGCTTGAGGAGGGTGGAGCGGCGGCACTCGCTTGAGGAGGACGGCGACAATGCTCACTAGAAGAGGGCAGCGCTCGTGCTAGCGGCCTTCAAACTCGTGCGCCAGAGGGTGACTTCCACGTTCGTCGTCACTTGCCATCGACGGCCGAACGCGTGACGGCTGGACACAGGAGGAGCTCCATGGTCGGACGCGTGACGGCCGAACATAGGAGGAGCTCGCTCCACGCTCCCGATGGCGGCCTCCAAACTCAGGAGGGTTTGAATTTCAAGCAAAAGAGGTAGATTACTTTTTTTCATAACCTTCACTTAGAAAATGAGGGGAATCGGGGGTCCTCATGAGGTTTAGGGCCCTGCGAGGATCGGCGGCGGAGGATAAAATTCTCCCCACAACGGGGATTCAGGGCAAGGTCGGGGGTCGATCAACGGGGTCGGGACAGGGGGAGTATCCTCCGCCCCGAACAGGGTCAGGTGCCAACCCTACAATTGATTATGTCTTTGGTCAAAAACCCAATAAAATAATGTATTATTTTTTGACATATTTTTTATTTTTATAAGTACTCTTGCAAGGACATGGTATCAAAACAAGAATGATATATTTTAGTTCATGAAATTACTTTTAACACATCAATTTATCCTTTTTTGTGCTTTCAATTATACAATTGATATCATTCTTAGTTCAAGAGTTAAACATCTTTAGAGTGATGACATAAAGCAATTTTACTCTAGGTGATATTTCACACACCATCTCACATATCACATCTCATATGATCAAGTTCCATACAAATTCATAAAAAATTCTAATAATTCTATTACAACACATAATAACTTCTATTATAATACATATATTTATCTATTACATGCATGCTTTTAAAAACAAAAATGAGGAGAAAATAAAGTGCTCACCGGCTCAACTTCTTATATATGCAACAAAAATAAATACCGAGTCTATTAAACTCGAGAACTTTCAAGTATCTGAAAATTTAGAAAAAGTATTGTGAGTAATAATCATTTTCTCATTGAGTGAAATAAAAGTATAGCATAGGAATGTGAGTGTATATAATATTTAAATAATCATATTCTCCAAGTGAGAAAATATTTAAAACAGAACACACATAACATAATTTGTCAAGTTATATGAACTTTTATATAAATATAAATAACTCAAAATATCATCATATTTACAATCAAACTTCTCACATATGTCATTGCACATACTTAACATTAGTCAATATAGGGATAACAATATTCCTCTCCCTCACGGGCCCCACGGGGAATTCTCAAAAGAAGCCCTCTCTGTGGAAAATTTTCCCCCATGCAAAAGCGACCTCGAGGGTCACTTCGAGGATCGAGGCGGGGATACTTGCCCTCACCCTGTAGGCCCTGATCCCCAAAATTATTATCATTTTTTAAAAAAATTAATACTAATTTAATATTTTTTAAAATAAATACTATATGCAATTTTTAATATTGTATTATATTAATTTAATTAGTCATATTTTAATATGCATTATATATTACATTATTTTTTAAAATTATTATTTTATTATTTTTATAATAATTAACTATAATTATGGAATTGGATATATGATTTAATTAATAATTATATGAAGGCAAATAAAAATTAAGATAATACATTCTTTGGTTCTAAAACTCTTAAATCTAGGACTTCTTTCCTTTACACACACACACACAGTAATTGTCAACTATATTTAAAATACTATTATGATGAATACTAATTATTTAGTTTATTTTTATCTATCATAACTAACATTCTTTATAAAAAGTTATTTAAAAATAATTATAATGGCACATAACTTAATATGAGAATACTACTTGGTATCTTTTACATTTTCTTTTGTATAGATATATAAATATGGATATAAGTGAATTATATATGTGTTAATTTTAACAAAAAAATATTAGCATTAAATGTGTAATATTAATTAAAATTTAAAGTTACTATACTATTACTTTTATTAATATTAATTCATTATTACTATTGATGCATGCAAAATCCAACATATATTTAATATTGCATTTAATCTTATTTCGAATTATTTTCTAATAGCATGTATCATTTTATAAGCTTACTTATATTAATTTTGCAAAAGTTAAAACCTACCCAAATGTTGTATTTTATTGTCTAGGAAGCAAGAATACTGAATTATGAAGCCAACAGAGAAAACCACACTCAAAGCGAAGTTAAAACGGAGTCAGAAGGTGAAAAACAGTGAAGTTGCCAAGAAATGCGCTATCACGGGCCGTGAAACAAGGCTGTTAAATACTGAACAGACTGTTAAAATGCATTTTTTCACCCTGAAATCTGCCCGAGGCAAGGCCGTGACCAACCCATCATGGGACATCAAATCCACACTTTTATGTGAATTGAACTATGTAAGGGCCGTGAAAACATTTTCACGGGCCGTGATACTTCATTCCTAGGCCGATTCGAACACTATTTAAGTTGTAAATCGCCATAACAGCCTGTGATGAAGGTCAAATATGACTTTTGGACAAATTTTTAAAGGAATTTCAAGTGCACAAGGATTCCTATTCATACTATATGATCTCAAGATGATTTGAAATATATTAGGGATCAAATTTTGGAGTTTGACAAGGCCAAAATTTCATAATCAATTATATTCCAAATTTTCCTTATTTTAAATAGGAAAAGTTTTTGTTTCTTCTTCAATCACATGAAAACCTTAACTCATATAAATAAAGCCTTTCTACTACCTAGAGAGAGCATGCTAGGGCTTACAACCGAAGTTTTCAAGTCACGAACGAAGGAGAGCTTCTGAAGGACAAAGGAGAAGACTTCTGCGATAGACTCATGCGATGCGCAATGGTTTTCATTATTGTTTCTGAGTAGTACTTTTTGTTCTATATATTGTTGGGATGATATTTTAGATTTTCATATTTTATCTCTCTATCTATCTTAAGCACTATGGATTCTTAGTTTTTGTTTTATCATTTAGTTTTAGTTGCAAGAATTTTAGTGTATGAACAATTTCTAATTTCTGATTAATCAAATAATAATTAGTTTAATTTTTATGAACATGGTTATTATGATTAATGTTGTTCTTCAGATTTTTAATGATTTCTAGGTTGATTATTGACTGTGTATTGTAATCAATTATTAATTCATAATTTTTTGTTCGAATTGATTCTTAACTTTTATGTGTGAAGCAACGTATGACATAATCTAATATAGTCGTGTGGAATATTAGATTCATACGGGCGATTAAATAGTTTAAGTATTACAACATATTGCATATTGACTTCAGTATAACTGAGGGTATATCTGTGCGGAATACTTTCATATTATTATTGTCTTAAGATAGTTGATTTACCCGGTTAGAGAAATTATATCTTCAGTGTCCTTAATTCGTATAAAAATTAAATCTAGATTTCATGATTATACTTGAATTTACAGAAAATACAGATTGTTTTAATCATTATAGAACATCCTAACGACCTACACATCGTTAGTTTTAGTTTTAATCTTTCTGTTATTTTATTTTCTGCACACTTTTACCCAAACTTTATATCATCTCTGAAATTAGTTTAGTTAAATAAGTTAATTCTTCATGGGTTCAATACTCTACTCTTACACTTTATTACTTGAGCGACTAGTGCACTTGCTAGCATTTAATTTTTATCAATTTTCGCATCAATTATCATAGTATTATAGTTAAAATATTGATGATTTGTTTATTGGTCATCAATATAAATATTATCATTTCAATCTTTTCTGATAATTAAGTTACAATATTTAATATTTTATTTGTTAGAGAGAACTATATATATGCCTATAGATATACAAAAAATATTTCAATGTTCAAGCAAGATATAGCGCATCCCGCGTCATAAGTATTTGTCATTCTTTGATTTCTTGCTTCACATCATAGGCATGTTAACATGAGTTATGGGGTCGTTGGTTGTTAGTAGTTCCAGATTTAAATCCCACAATTTTTACACTGGCCATGTTATATCATTTTTGTTCTTGCCCTAATATTATATTAGTCGGGTGCTAATAACTTCGAATATCGGTGAGTCACCGACCACTGATCTAAAAAACATATATAAGTGTAAAGCACTAGCTTGAGGGAGTCATTTTTAAGATTACTTTTTTTGTTAGCGGCTCGATGTCTGGGATGCGATGTCGATGGTTGAATCTGCATGACGCTAGAAAGCGTATTATTCACATGTTGGAGGTCGATCCACCACAAGCCCAACTAATTCGATTAGGTCGTCCTGTTTCGCATGCTTGTCAGTGATAAGTAAGGTTCATAATAAGAATTTTCTATATTCACAAATACTTGAACTCGAAACCTTGCTTAAACGAGGAGGAGTTGCTTACCACTCCACCCCTAATCTTTTTAAAATTACTTATACAAATTTTTAAATATGCAAGTGAAGATCATGCATGAATATAAAAGTCATAAAAATCTTTAAAATTCCAAAACCACAAACTCATTTATATAAACATAATCAGGAATGTGCAAGTTCAAATCATATTCAAGTATGATATATTTTAAATGTCAAAGTCTCCTTTTTTATATGCAAAGATGATATTTATATCATAAGTTTTGTGCAATCTACTTCTCTTAATTTTTTTCATGTGAGGTACACTTGTTCCTTGTACCTAAACTTATTTGGAAGGAACTTTGTTAAATATCAATTTTATAGTAATATGCATAGTTTTTTTAGTTTTTCATTAGCAGACAAAAGAACCAATAATACGAAACAACTAAAATAAGATTTCAAGAATTAACATAAGAATAAATGGATTTTCAAGAATAGACATGAGAATGAGCATGCAACCTTTTCTTTGACTTTTTTCTTGTGTTATTTCCATAAACTTCCCCTATACTATTGCGATTTTCTGCATCTAACCCCAAACTACGGACTTATTTTTTGTATCCCCAAACTATCACGTTTTTTCACTTTAGTCTTTCCGTCTACTTCTGTTAATGTTTTTCGTTACTTTTTATTTTTCTCATTTATGAAAAGACTAAATTACCCCTCCCTCCATAACACATCGAATAATAAATATAAAAAATAAAAAAATAAAAAAAATTTGGGGGAGGGTAATTTAGTCTTTTTCATAAATAATAATTTTTTTGTTTACCACTTTAATGCTTCCAATGGTTTTTTATTTTTTATATTTGTTATTTCATATTTTTTTCTAGAGGGAGGGATAATTTAGTCTTTTCATAAATGAAAAAAAGTAAAACATAACAGAAGTGGACTGGAGATCTAAAGTGGAAAAGTCTTAATAATTTAGGAATCCAAAAAAATAAGTTTGTAATTTGGGGTTAGATGTGAAAAATCGTGATAATTTAGGTGAGGTTTATGAAAATAACTCTTTTTTTGTTTTCATATATATGAGGTATCTCTAACAAAATAGTCAATTTTGAAAATTTTCACTTTATAAGACTTACGATGAACAACTAGAGTTTAGTCAATCAATTTTTTTCTTGAAGATTCCATTTTCTATAAGGCATGCATCACTTCTTTAAGTTCTCAAAGTTATCTAAAAATATTTTATTCTTTGGTTTATGCAAGAGGAGAAAATTCTTTATGTATATCAAATAGAGGCTCATTTCTGTCATCAAGATTAAAGAAGGTTTTTTTTGTAAGATAAATATGCGCGCGAAACACAAATAATCTTTCTCACTTGTTGATGGATTTAAAGAATCACTTTTTTAATTGATCATATAATTTATTTACGATCTTAAGATGTTGATCTTAAAAACTTTGGGGATAGATGCTACGAAGAAAAGAGAAGAAAGTTGGGACTGCAACAAATTAACTATTTTGTAATCTTGATTACATGTAGCGACTAAAATTTGTTTCTTCCCTCAACCTAAGGGATATTAGCTCTTTTGAGGTATGATCTTAACTGAACTAACTAACTGTTTGTTAGACCACTATTTAAAACAATATTTTTTCCTTGATGTTTGTACACCGCTCGAAACTCAAACGCTCGCCACTCGAACGCCCTCGCTGCTCGTCACCTTGAACACGATTCGATTTGTGAAGCACTGATCCACCCCGATGATCGACGCCACCTGGAACGTCACTCACCACCTTGAATGTCACTCTCTACTCGCCGCTTGAACACCAGTTGCCACTCCCCCATCTTTTAGACTCTGCCATGGTTGTCGCACATAGGAGAGTGGGAGATCAGCAACATGGGGAAAGAGGGGAGAGGTCGGCAACAACAATGGAGATGGGAATCGGGAGGAGGAATGCTCACTCATGTTTCTTTTTCTGAAGTGAGTTTTAATTACTAAACCAAAGTTTGATAGATGATTAAATCTCAACGGTTATAATTAAAATGGTTTTAATATGATAATTGAGATGGAGTGATCGCATGTGTATACACTTATATGTGTCATGGGGCATTTTTTCGTGACATGATGCGCAAAGCCGCGTGACTCCAATACCGCTCAACTTAAGCTTGCGGCCGCTCAGTCCTGACCCAAAGAACACATGTAGCCGCCCTCGCACTGTGTAATATTGCGAAGTACTAAGTTATCCACTTTTGTGGCATTATCTTGTAAGGTCATCCTTAAGAATAATTAAGTTATCCATATAGCATGACTTTTTCTTTCACTTTTATAGAGATTTTTTTACGTACGGTACATTAAGAATGAGTTCAATGGTGGCTTCTTATGCTCATATGTATTATATGTTTTAAGATATATAATACAAGCAAGCTTTTCTAATTATAGTATTTGACTTTAATTGTGGGGTGACAACTCACATAAGTGATCCTTCTCGGTGCACCAGACATGCTCCTTTTCCTAATCTCCGCACATGATCGAGAATGATATATCGGCACTACAAAAAACTAAAAACTGTGTTTTTGAATTGTCGAGTGCAGTCTGTTTCATGTGTTGATGTAGCCCTTGTATAGCTCAATTATTTGACTAAATCTGCGTTAGTAATTATATAAGATGGAGATGTTACTTGTCTTCTAAATTGTCTGTTCAATCAGTCATCCTTTTATTACATACACTAGTATGATGTCCCGCGCGATGCGCGGAGGACACAGAAACTTATAAATTAAAATTTTTTATTATAAAATAATAAATTTTATTTTAATATAAATTTTATAAATTATCTAATCATTTTCTCGCCTTAGAAACTTATATATGTAAATAGGTTATAATAAATTTAATTTATTTGAAATTATTTTTTAAAATCTATTACATTCTATTTATTTTTAATTATTTTTACTCTATCTTGCCCCATTTAACTTCATTATTTTCTTAACATCTATTACTTAAAATTTTTATTTTATTTTTGTTAATTTACATATGTCAACATAGAAACATCATTACTTCTCCTTTCAAACTATATACCTTTCTAATTTTGATATAATATAGATATAAATAGAAATTGATATCTATGCTTTTTTAACAACATCATATGTTAGAATTAAGTAAATAATATTTATTTTAATATTTTTAACAATGTCTATTATTTTGCTTTTTTATTTTATCTTTTCCATTTTCTATGTGACAATGTAAAAATGTAATATTTGACATGCTATATGTATTTAAAGATATATAACATAATAAATTATATTATTATATAGACTGTTAAAATTATTTAAATATTTTAAACCTTATATGTGACTTAATGAAATAGTGCCATAGGTCAACTTCTATCTTTCCATTTAATTATGTATGCATAATATATATATATATATATATATATATATATATATATATATATAGAGAGAGAGAGAGAGAGAGAGAGAGAGAAAGATTGACGATGAAATGACAAAGACGATAACGATATGTAAATTCTTTTATTACTTATATCTTTTTATAATTCGTAGTTAATTATATTTTGTTGATTATTTTTTAGAAAATGTCCACCACAATGCATTCACTTCTTAATTAAGTATATTTTATAATGATTTATTTTAAAATATACTAAATAGTTATAACTTTCTTCCAATAATCTATATATTAATTAATAATATTTTTTATCATACATGATCTAACTTTAAAAAATCAATTATCTAGTTCATATTACATGGATTCATGATAGGGTTACATCCAACTTTAAACTCTCTTTAAGATGTGTGTATATATGCATATTATGTATGTATTAGATATAAATAATGATTGAAGTTAAATATTTTATCTAATACAACTAAAATTGTATATTTGGTGTTTATAGCATTTATTTTAATAAGAAATATAAGTAATATATATTTAATATTATTATTTGAGTACGAATGGAAAAGTTTTAAGTTGATCATAAGTTAATTCCATGCAAATCCTCACCTTGGTTATACTTTTTTTTATAATATTTTACTTTTTAGTGTTTGATAATATTTACATGAGGAACTAAAAAAATATATGATATATTTACATAAATTAATATTTAGTTTATTCATTTTATCATTATATATATATGTACATAAAATAGTATTTAAAAGTAATTTTAAATATTATTTTGTGTGTGCCAGTAGCATTTATCCCTTTTTCCTCTCAAATATAATGTGAATTACTATTAATACATAAATTTATATTTTTTTGTTCGTCATTTGGGTTGCTTGAATATATTTTATTCTTTATAATACACAATAGATATGAAATATGATTGTGATATTAGTCCATTATGATTTATTATTGTAATTTAATAAAAATATACATCAAATAGTGGCTAAACTTTTTGGATAATAATCTCTTTTTATTATCAGATCAAGAATTTATGAATCAGATCAAATAACGGCCGTGTACGGTGTCTCCCCTCTTTTTATTCATCAGATCAAGAATTTATGAATTATATTTAAAGTCTTTAAATGAAAATGAACAAAATAAGATCCATAGATTTCTAATCCAATGAATAGAAACATAGGAGACACGGTGTCCATCCTTTAAATAGGGGACACTTTCATTTTTTTTCCTAATTAATCTAATCAATATTATGGTTTATTTTAGCATTTTTATTTAAAAAATACTCATGTGTACACCAAATTCATTTCATTTAAATAAACATTCCTACTCTTTCATTTAATAAATTTAAATGTGAAGATAAGTAATATATCTCCTTAATATATATATATATATATATATAATCACATAGATATATACAATATTTTATTTAAGAATATAATAAAAATATTTATTTTGAATATAATATGTTACTTTATTATCTTAATACGATGAAAATTATATATTTAATATTGATAACATTAATTATAATAGTTAAAACAAATAATCGATTAAAACTTGTTTTAATATTGTCATTAAATTAGTCATAAATCATTCTTACATTAGATATGTGTTCTTTAAAAGCGTTTTTTAAGATTTAGCAAGTTCTAAATGTGGGATTAAAAATTTTGATCCAATGATTCATATTGATTGTGTTGTCAAATCAAAATAATGTCAATTTGATGGTGTAAAACGTGCAATCTCATATTGTGATTGCATTCTAATTTAACTCATATTGTAATATGTAAATTTATTTTTTACGCATCATTTAAAAAAGATATGAAATGTATATTATAATATGTGAATGTTTGTTGTTCCTTATAATACAACATAGATATGAAATATAAACATTATATTTGGCTTATATATACCTTAGCAGTAAAACTTATTTACTTTTTATTTTATTATCAATCACGTGTCTCTTACTCAAGTTCTAATTATTGATATTGATTGACTTAATACAAATAGATAACTATCATATTTGTAAATTTACACTTTTTTATAGTCTATTCCATCTCTTTTCATATTATAAGCTTTAAATGTGGGACTAAATTAAACAAATTTAATTACCCTTATTCAAGTTATAATTAATTTTGAACCAATTACATTTCATTGTTTTATTTTAATAATATACTTCATTATTCATCATATCAAAACTAATTTCAAAAGAAAAAATCATGAGCGAGTGATATGTATCATCATCTATCATTTCTTTTAGTAATATACATATAATATTATTAACTATAGCCAAAATATTATTAATCATTAATGAAATATTTTTTTTATCATGAATCAACCTAATCAATTGCATATGGTTTCTTTTATAAATCTATTTAACAATTTTCATGAAATTAATATAAAATGTGAAATTAAATTAGAATGTATATTATTAAAATTTAGAATATTTATAAATTTATAACTTAAAATATAAATAAACAATATTATATTTTTCATAACTAACTTTTTAATATCATGATTCTATTTTAACAATTCTAACAAAAGATATGTATCAAATTTTATTCATATCATATCTTAACATTTGTTTATATATAAAATGTAGATATAAATTATCATGATAATATAATTTAAAAATTAATCATATTAATATTAGTCACCAATAAATATCATCATCATTATATCACCGAAAAAATAGCATCTTTAGGATAGGGAGATAGAAGTTTTTAAATATTTTTTTAGATTCATAGAAATTATATATATGCATATATATGCATCATGTACAAATTTATATTTGTAAGTTTGCACGTACTC
Source organism: Pontederia crassipes (assembly GCA_030549335.1). NCBI lineage: Eukaryota > Viridiplantae > Streptophyta > Magnoliopsida > Commelinales > Pontederiaceae > Pontederia > Pontederia crassipes. The sequence goes on from CM060183.1 coordinate 12,639,274, forward strand.
TTTTCATTGAAAGAAAACGTCAAGTATGTTAATGGTAATTGAAAGCCCCTCTATTTATAACTATAAATATATTATTTTAAAAAAATAGATAAATAGAAATATGTGTTTTGAGTAACTAACTTTAGAGTATTTATATATTATATTATCATTTTATACTTGAATTCACGAGAGCTCTACATGTGACACTTTTTATTTATGCTTATATACATTATTGTTACCCCATCATAACAAATATAATTTAACCTTTTATCATTTTAAAAAATAATAATATGTGAATTTGTGAAAGTTGTCATTTGACAAATGTTAACTTTGCTTTTATAAAAATATATATAATCTTGTTAATTACACTTAAGATATTATTATTATGATATATATATTAATAATTATTAAAAATTAGTTCATTTATTATTATCTATCATAGGTAACATGCTTTACCATTTTTTCTTTTAAAAACTAATTTTATGACACATAACTTATTGAAAGAGTGATACTCGCATATTCTACATTTTCTTTTATATAGATATATAAATATGGATATAAGTGAATTATAGATGTGTTAACTTTAACAAAAAAAATTTGTTAGCATTAAATGATGTTATACTTATTAAAATTATTAAATTTATTAAACTATTATTTTAATGAATGTTAGTCCATTATAATTCTTTTCATAATATTATAATTAAAATGTTGATGATTCTTTTATTAATTGTCAATATATATATATATATATAATCACATGCAAGCCTTTGACTCAGGCGTCTTTATATATGATAGCTTTTGAATAATTTGTTATTAGTTTATTATAATATCTCAATCAATTAATAAACTATTAATAATAATAACAAAAATGATCAAGTTTGGTTTAACATTTTGTTTTTAACTGATTGTGTATCTTATATCGATTTATAATGAACTATTCAATAAAAATAAAATGAATATAAAACATAGTTATTAAATTATTGATATATGTAAGTCTATTGATATATGTAGGTCTTCTATTTCATTGATAGAATAATAACTTGATAAAAAAACTATATATAATTAAAACTTATTAATATAAATAATATATGATTATAAATATTATTAACAAAAAAATATATGTAAACAAACATATAGATATACTTATCATAACAAAATAACAAATTTTTAATAATAACAACAAAATTATTAAGTTTGTTTGACTATTTTGTTATTAGGTGATTACGTTTTCGATATCAGTTTTATAGCGAACTATGACATATAAATATACATATAATAAATTAACAAATTAATAATAATAACATAATGATTAAGTGTAATTTGTTATTTTATTATTAATTCGTTACATATCTTATATGGGTTTATAACAAACTATTTAATAATACTAAAATACTTAAGAATCATAGTTGTTAAATGATTGATATTGATAAGCATTCTATCTCCTTCATAGAATGATAATATTATAACAACAAAAAATAACTATATACAACTAAAACTTATTAGTAGAAATAATATATGTTTATGAATATTATTAACACAATATATTTTATATACATATAATAATAAAATAACTATTAATAGTAATAACAAAATGATTAAGCTTTGCTGACTATTTTATTATTAGGTGATTACGTATTTGTAAGGAGCTATGACATATAGATATACATATGATAATAAATTAATAAAATATTAATAATAATAACATAATGATTAAGCTTGGTTGATTATTTTTATTATTAGTTGATTATATATCCTATATCAGTTCATAACAAACTATTCAATATAAAATATTTGATATATGTAAATTTTCTATCCCATTAACACAATAACATGATTATAGCAAAAATAATTATATACAACTACAAAAGTATTAGTGAAAATAGTATATGATTATCAGTAACACAATGGGTATATAATTTATTTCACATTATTTGTTATAAAAAATGCTTAATTTATAGTAGTTGAATAATGCTTTTAACTTGTGTTTGTATTCTTTAGAGTATGAAATGCATGTTCTTAACTCCAACTTCATATCATGACATAATATTTTGATCCGCACGTACTCTTTCAATTATGCAAATAAAAACTGAAAGTCTCTCATATCATTTAACATTTTTTCTTAGACAAAAATAAATTACATATAAATAATTTTTCCTATAACATTTTTTAGACGAAAAGAAATTATATATAAGAATTTTTTATCACACATAAACCTATATTTGTATGTCCGCACGTATTCCTTGCTTTCAAAGAAGGCGTTAAGTATGCAAATGAACATTGAATGTCCCTCTATTTATAATTACAAATATAGAATTTTAAATTATAAACAGTAATTTTATATACTTTTAATAACTAACTTTTTAAGTATCTATGTTTATATAATGAAAATATTATCATTTTATATATTCAATTTATGAGAGCTTGACACGCGGCACTTTCAACTTCTATATAGATAGTTAGATGTTTATATAATGAAAATATTATCATTTTATATATTCAATTTATGAGAACTTGACACGTGACACTTTCGACCTCTGCTTATATATATATATATATAATCTTATTAATTACACTTAAAATATTATTACGATATGTATATATTAATCATTATTATTAAGTAGTTTATTTATTATTATCTATCATAGCGAACATACTTTACCATTCTTTCTTTAAAAACTAATTTTAGTCACACGTAACTTATTGAGAGTGTGATACTCGCATATTCTACATTTTCTTTTATATAGTTATATAAATATGAATATAAATGAATTATGTATGATAGCTTTTGAATAATTTGTTATTAGTTTATTAGAATATCTCAATAAATTAATAAACTATTTATAATAATAATAATAATAATAATAATAATAATAATAATAATAATAATATGATCAAGTTTGGTTTAATATTTTATTTTTAACTGATTGTGTATTTTATATTGATTTATAACGAATTATTAAATAAAAATAAAATGATACAAAATATAGTTATTAAATGATTGAGATATGTAAGTCTTCTATTTAGAATAACAACTTGATAAAAAAACTATATATAAGTAAAACTTATTAATATAAATAATACATGATTATAAATATTATTAACACAAAAAATATATATGTAAACAAACATATAGATATACTTATCATAAAAAATTAATAAATTTTTAAGAATAATAACAAAATTATTAAGTTTGATTGATTATTTTTTTTATTAGGTTATTACGTATTTGATATCAGTTTTATAGCGAACTATGACATATAAATATACATATAATAACATAATGATTAAGTTTGATTTACTATTTTGTTATTAGTTCATTATATATATTATATGGATTTATAACAAACTATTCAATAATACTAAAATGCTTAAGAATCATAGTTGTTAAATGATATATATATATATATATATATATATATATTATATCTCCATCATAGAATAACAATATTATAACAATAAAAAATAACTATATACAACTAAAACTTATTAGTAGAAATAATATATGTTTATGAATATTATTAACACAATATTTTTATATACATATAATAATAAATTAACTATTAATAGTAATAATGAAATGATTATGTTTTGTTGACTATTTTATTATTAGGTGATTACATATTTATAAGGAACTATGACATATAAATATACATATAATAATAAATTAACAAAATATTAATAATAATAACATAATGATTAAGCTTAGTTGATTATTTTATTATTAGTTAATTACATATCCTATATCGATTCATAACAAACTATCCAATATAAAATATTTGATATATGTAAACTTTCTATCCCCTTGACACAATAATAACATGATTATAATAAAAAATAACTATACACAATTAAAAAATTTATTTGTGAAAATAATATATGATTATAAATAACATAAAAGTATATCAGTTATTTTTTATATTATTTGTTATAGAAAAAATGCTTAATTTATATTAGTTGAATAATGTCTTTAACTTGTGTTTATATTCATTATAGTATGAAATGCATGTTGTTAACTCCAAATTCATATTATATCATGACATAATATTTTGATCCGCACATACTTTTTACCTTCAAAGAGGACATCGAGTATGCAAATAAAAATTGAAAGCCCCTCATGCCATTTAACATTTTTTCTTAGATATAAATAAATTACATATAAATAATTTCTACTATAGTATTTTTTTGGACGAAAATAAATTATATATAAGTAAATTTTTTTATCATGCACAGACTTATATTTTTAGGTCCGCACGTATTCTTTGTCTTCAAATAAGTCGTTGGTTATGCAAATGAACAATGAAAGTTTCCCTATTTATAATTACAAATATAGAATTTTAAATTATAACTAATAATATTGTATATTTTTAATAACTAATTTTTAAGTATTCATGTTTATATAATGAAAATATTAATATTTTATATATTTAATTTATGAGAGTTTGACACGTGACACTTCCGACCTCTGCTTTTATATATAGATAGATTTCACGCGGCATATTACAAAGGATCTTCCGATGATCACATTTTTTCTTTTTTTTTTTTTGCAATTTAACGAAAAGGAATAATCACATACCTGCAATTTTAAACTAAGTTCTGGTACATTTTAAACTAAATTATGCACGGAGGGGAAAAAAGTGTGTATCCTAAAATATCACTTCATGATCTAGTAATTGGAAAATAAATACTAATTCTAATTCCCCACCCATAAATCATAAACATCTTTACACTTATTTCTTTTAGTTGTCACTTGTCACCCCCGATACAACTAATATGGATAATTAGAAAACTTTCAGTACATACACAAAAAAAATCGGGATACCAGTTAAATAAAAAAAAGATGGTTTATTATCTGCTAAATTTGATATTTGAATTAAGAGTTTGGTTGACTAAATTTATAAGTCACTTATAAGTTAATTTAAAAAAAATTCAATATTTGACGATTTAAAAAATATAATTAATAAGTAGATGTCAAATCTATTTATAAGTAAAAAAATAAACAAGGAAGAGATGCTTATTTTTTTCTAAAAAATAATTTAATTGATTGTATCATAACTAATTAATTATTATTAATATAAGTAATTTTATTCAAACGTATAATTATTTATTTTTAAAAATAAATTTCAATCAATAAAATATTTATTAGTATTTTAATTTATCAGAATATTCTGTATGAGCTAAATCAAACGGACCTAAATGAAAATAATTAAAAATTCGATTTAAGGATAATAATAAAAATATGATGGGAGAAAAGGGGAATAATTAAAAAAGACATCGTTATTATCGCTCTAAAATATATTATTTATTTTATTTATTAAGACTAGAGTAAACATATACTTTTAGCACTCGCGAAGCCCGGACTTTTGCAGCCACTCGGTCCTACTCTTATCCAATAACAAGCCTGAGGGCCCACTGTGAATTACAAATCCTTTTTGAGTACGTACTCGCCCAAAGATATTTAAGGTAAAAAAAAAGAATATTTAACTCATAACAGAAGAGGTAAAAACTAAAAAAAAAGGAAGAAACTGCTCGTAGAGTGGGCGAAGAGCGCAAGAAAGCAGAGGGAGGTATCGTCGTCGTTCCTGTGAAAAAAAAGCTCGCCACCCGCAACCATGAACAACGATGGAGGGGGCTCCGTGCCCATGACATGGTCGAGGGTCGGGAAGTCCGCGCTCGGCGTGGCCGCTCGCTGCCTGCTGCTCTGCTTCACCGTTTCCCTCGCCCTCAAGGTCGACGGCCGCATCTCCTGCTCCTGGTGGTCAGTTTCTCTCGTCACATTTTTGTGGTCGTTTTATTTGCGTTAGGCGTGGTTCCAGCATGCGTGGAATCTTGGGGAAAAATGAGCATCGCTGGTTGAGGATTGTCCATGTTTGGATGCCTTCATTTTGTGCTGTAGGCACCTCATTTGGGGTTCTGAAATAAAGAAAACTTTCGATTCCTGGTGTTTGAGAAAGATAATTTACTCGTGGGTTTTAAAATGCCAGAATATGGGGCAGTCATCTATCAGCTGTTTGGATCGAGTGTTCCTGAATCGAGGAAATAAATATGGCTTTGGCTTCGTTTGAAAGAGTTATCCATGTTGTCATTGTGAATGAAAAATCATCAAAAACTTGATTGCTTATACTTTTGGTCTCGGTTGGCTGGTACATGAACGGATAAAGGTTCTGAAATTTGTGGCATGTGAGAAGTGTAACGGAAGGGAGCTAAAAGATCAAAAGAGGAAAAAAAAAGGTTGGTTAGTCCTTGCATGCTTACACCACTTTGAGGTTGCCTCAAGCTGGATATATATCATGAAGCTGGTCTTTGAGGCAAAGATGATTCATGCCAGTCATTCTAAAACACACGCCCCTAGTTGTGTACATTGACAACGTACATATCCAAAGCATATTTTCTTGAGTTGTAAAGTTGACAATTTTCATGTTAAACAACAACAACAAGTTGTTGATTTCTTGTTTAGTTCATACCACTATTTGTTGTCATGAATGTAAGGCTAAATCTTTCCCCATGGATTCGCAAAGTAATTCTGCTTCGTAGATTTGGGTTGCAACTTATGTCATCATATCTTTGAGTTTGTATAATGAGCTACACAAGGTGAATAGGACATAACTCATGTTTCATCATGAATGTAAGACATAATATTTCCAAATTGTCATCTTTGATCCATGGTATTTGGCTTCCTCCTTTACTCTTTGCAATTAACATATATTTTGTTATATGTGGGTAACAACTAATGCCATCAGATCTTTAAGTTTGTAAAGATGGACACCACAAAGTAAATAGGAAGAGCAAAGGTTAAGGCCCTGATTCATGAGCTTAATGCTACTTAATTCTCACAAGTTTGGCCTCATATGTGACTTTTTTAAGGGTCCAATTTGATTCATGGTCTTTGCTAAAAAAAAATTGATTTATGTTCTTGCAGGATTATTTTTTCTCCTCTTTGGCTGCTTCACATTGTTGTTGCTCGCCACAGATTTTCCTTACCTGCTCCATCATTTCCCCACGATCGTCGTGTAAGTCTTAGTGTATCAAACTGCAACATAACATTCCTCTTCCACAGCATGTCATCATTGTGTCAAGATTTCAAGTTTGTTCTGTTTTCGAGATGCATGTTTCATTTTGATATTGAAGAAGTTACCTTTATTCACCAAACAGTGGGCACCTTGTCATTCCATTGTTGCGACACCACTACTTATAGCATTTGAGCTACTTCTCTGCATACACCTTGAGAACAATAATGGTAGGTGATAAAGAGACTTCTAAACTTCTGGATTTTTTAATTAGATTTCTTTATATTTACATCATTTTCAGCAAACAGATTGGGTCAAGATATTTTATTTCCTTGGTTTTTGAATGTGGATCAAAGCTTCTCCTCTATAGTAAGCTATCTCATATATCATGACATTTTGCAGCTCTAACTAAATCACCAGTCAACTTAAAGATTGTATTCTTTCCTTTATTGGCCTTTGAGTTAACAATTCTCGTTGATACAACAACAACAACAACAACAACAACAAAGCCTTATCCCACTAGGTGGGGTCGGCTACATGGATCATACGAGGCCATCGTTGATTCATGTTCATGAGATTCGACAGAGTTTTACGCTGGTTGTCCGGGCCTAACACAACCCTCCTCCTTTATCCGGGCTTGGGACCGGCTATAAAACATAGGTAACAATTCTTGTTGATAATTTCAGGTAATTATTAATTCATTCACAATTGTACTTTCCTTCAGTTTTGTTTTTATTCTTCTTAAATCGTTGAATTATGATGTTACATAACATCAATTTTAGTTCATAGTTTTTCTTCCCAATGGGTTGTGAAAATTCAAAATAGTGAAAAAATTATATTGTAGATGATTATTTTGTAATTAAAGGGAATGTTATTGTGATTGATGTAGCTTTGAGGAGATCATGGTCCACCTCATTCTGCATATGAAAATTTTCGTACGGCATGAATTCCTCTTATGTTTGGTAATTATAATTATCAAAACAGGTAACTCTAAGAATGTTTTATAGCCGGTTCGCCTATGTTTTATAGCCGGTCCCAAGCCTGGATAAAGGAGGAGGGTTGTGTTAGGCCCTGACAGCCAACGTAAAACCCTGTCGAATCTCATGAACATGGATCAACGAATGCGGAATGGCGTCGTATGATCCATGTAGCCGACCCCACCTAGTGGGATAAGGCTTTGTTGTTGTTGTTGTTGTTGTTGTTGTAACTCTAAGAATGTGTGATTAAAATCTGCAGTTTTTCTTTTCTGTATGCTGTCTAATTTAGGTCTAGCTATTGTTCGAATGGCTTAAACTCTGAATTTTCTTGATTTGATTTGATTGATTCCCTGCAACGAAGAATCTCTTTCTTCTTCTGTAGCACTTTTTTGGCATATAGAAACAACTAGTTGTTTCATTATCACATTCCTCTTATGGCTTTATGTACCCAAATTTGTTTGTTTCCTTTTTAAGTGAAAGATGAGGAATTGGGAACAAATAGATGTTGATGGTTTTTCAAACCATGGTCTTAAGGCTATGCTGAGAACCTCATAAATGTGAAATATTATTCCTTTCTCTGTTTGGACTATTTTCTGAGGAAAATGAACCTCAGAGGTATCATTTTAGGTTTTATAACAATTGTCTTGCTGATCACATCTGGAAGATATAACTTTTCAGCGATAAACAGAGTAAAAGACCTAAATTTTGATAGCAACAATCTTGATTCTGAGTTAACCATTCTATGTTACTCCTGCATTATGTACAGGATGTGTCAGAAATTGGTACCTGCAGATGGAGAAAGCATAGATGGTGAATTTCTTTGGGAGATACTTCTTGTATGATTTCCTCGTGTAAATTCTTATGGCCTCTGATTATGATGAAATTGATGTTATTTATGTCTTTCATCATTTTTTGTTTCTTTCTCTTGTCTTCTTTAGTTAGGATTTTCTTATTTTTTGGTTCCTGCTATTGAAGAAACTTCTTTGCAAATGGCAGCTTATATTCAAGGAGATTTGAATCCTTAATGTATTATTTCTGGATCTTTTACATGTCGCCCTGTGGTTTTTATGATTTACCTCAAACCTTGAGTTTTAAAAACTGCATACATTAGTTACAATTACAAGAATAGCCCATAAATGTTCTTAAGTAGCAAGTTATGCTCAGAAATATAATATGTGCTTCTTTTCTGTGGAATACAGGACCTTTATCCTGCTCTATGTGTTGTTTCCTGATAAAAGAGACAAAGATAGATGGACTATCATATGCTTCTGTTCCTTGTTTTGCTGTTTTTTTTAATGCTTGTCTCTCATGTATTCATAAAGCACAATTAGATCAATTTTGAAAAACCTATGTTGATTTGAATTCTTCTTTATTTCTATGGCTGTGAATGAACATTTATGTATTTCAATGTGGTAGTCTATCATAACAATATCAAATCTCATGTTTTTGAAATAAATTAGGTACTGAGATTGTATATTGTTGCTTACTTTTTGCAAAAAAAGTGGCAGCATAATTTCATAGGCTCTTATAATCTTATCGCAATGCTTTACAATAGAACTTTCAGATAAATTGAAGAAAATATGATATTCTTTTGATCTAATACTCTAGACATCTAAACTTCTACTTCGGGAAGTAAGCATTCACAAATCTCAAGCTCTTTCTTTTCAGTATTATGAATAACACCAAAAGGACACTTTTTGTTGGTTATTGAAGGTAGAATCCATTATGTGCTCTGCATTTTTTGAAGTTACTGATAACTATTTCTTTTCCTATATATGTCTTAGCATTTTTGGGTGGCGACCTCTATGGTATTTTTAATTGCAGCTACTTCATTCATGCTTCTTAAACTATGTGGTATATTGTTATCTTCAATTTCATTATTTTTGTTGTCATATTTAGTTTGTATTGGTCATTCTCATCTCCCTTTCCTGTTATATGCACTATATATATTTCTTTATTTGTGCTGAAAATTGTCATGATAGTTTAATTATAATTATTAATTTCCAATTACCAATGGGTTTGCTATTTAGATAACTTGGTTTACCAAGTTGGATTTAGAGTTTAATTATTGATTTTAAAATCAGTATGTTGTTTCCTAATGAGTATAGAATCTGAGCCCTGCTTTGAATTTTCAGATATTATATGTTAAAATGTAACTAAACCATCAACCTCTATTTGCATAAATGTCTTGCTACTTATGGACCAATTCGAATAGCAAAATGCTGAAGAAATCATGAATAATGTTTCTTAGGATATTCTTGCTGTCACATTTCTGTTTTAGACTTTTTTTTATTATTTCACATTAATTTATATCTCCCGCTAAAAAAGACTTTATGTCTTTTGTTTCTTCTTTTGGATGATTGCAAACATGGCAATCATCCTTTCCACTTTCAAAAAAAAAAATCTTTTGTTTCTTGTTGCCTTTAATTGCTTTATTTTGTAATTTACTAAGTCCATTTTCTTTGCATTCCAAGTAAATGTACTTTATCTCTTTTTCGCCCCTATCCTTCTACATCTATTCATCTGTATCTATTTTCTCAATTCATGAAAATTACGTCGTTTAGATACTTTGTTTTTCTCTTTTTCAGTTTTTTTGTTCTTTTCTTCTTCTCCATATCAAGACTGCCAAGTTTGAGATTTTGTGCAGATTTCTATTTCAGTGGAGCTCTATAAACTCATATGATAAATTGTAGATAAATATTCTTAGAAAATAATTAGTATATCCTTTTGATAAGATAATTCTTTGTTTTAAGGCTCAATTTTATAATAATAAGGTGGTATGATTTTCACACTATTTTTGGAGGAGAGAAGTTCTACATAAAGAACATTATAAATCACGTGTTCTTTCAGAAGCACGAGTGGGAGGGTGGGTCGGTTGGGAGACCTTCCTCCATGTGTTTTTTCTTTAATGCTATATGCACACACGCATACTACACAGTTTTCTTTTAATAGAAAGTGGATGGCTACAAAAATCTACATCCTTTGCTTTGGCAAGAAGATTGTCACTCAAATATGTCTATAAGAAAAAGGAAAAAGAAATCATGGGTGGTTTCCCAACTATAGCAGTTATATATGAGTCGCCCTAACCTCTTTTAACATCAAAGGTCCCTTATCTCTTTTTTTTTCGGTCGAGATCCACCAGTGTCCAGGGCTACTAGCACGGACTAATTTGGTGTTCGGGCGGGAAGGATATGGATAAACCTTGGCCAACGTGGTGACTCTGGGAATTGCACCCTGGTCATAAGGATGAACTTCAATTTATACCCTGGTCATCCTTATGACTGGATATCACTGGTTTCTGTTGACTCGGCACATATTCTCTCCACCACACCATCATTTAAATCTATAATAAAAAGAATATAAAATGTAGTACACATAAAAAAATTGAAAAAGTGGCAGCATCCCCTATCCAAAGGCTGCTCCTCTCTGGTGTCGAGGGGCAGCGGAATCCCCTCTAAGCGGTTGGAAGGGGGGGGGGGGGGGGGTCGCTGCCTTCCTCCCTTTGCTTTTCCTGCAAGGAGAGAGAGAGTTGTGGAAACCCACCCGGTGGGCCTACCCAAATAGATTCCAAGTTGGATTGACTTACCTCTTGGAAAGGCCTACCCTGCTCTTTGGTCGTGCATGCCTTTTTCCTTATTTCATACCTGATTCTTTTCATGATGAAAGCCCTATTTTTCACCAACCCAGGATGAGTATGTTCTGGACCCCCCGAAGGGAATATAAGGCCTCGCCGTTTGAGAGTTTGAGAGTTTTGTGTTGTTGAGGCATGCACTTAAGGAGAAATTTCCAACCCCTCCCCCCTTTTTAAAATGATAAATGATGTGCCAGAGAGAGTGCTGAGCCAGCGAAAACTGGTAGTAGGGGGTCATAAGGATGACGGAGGTACAAAATAAAAGTTAAGGGACTTTTTTTTTGAAGGCAAATAGGATGACAGTCATGATGACTAGCATCCATTTTATTAATCAATAGATCTTTACAGGCGCACTATGTACAATGAAGATACCAACTATATTTAGACCATTCTGAAATGTAGACATGCGCCATGGACACTATATTTTCAATATAGAAACGCTCGTTCCGAAATATGAAAGCATTTCGCTGTCGCCACAATAGTCATAGCAAGCGGATTGAAGTAATCCTTCTTTTGTTAGAGACATATGTGTAGGCACCCCCATCTAAATCTCCTCCTCGGAATGATCTCCAGAAGCTTGTTTCTGACGACATATTCAACACAGCTGCATGCATAACAGTCCAAACCTCTCTTGTCATAGTGCAACAAAAAAATAAGTGATTTGAATCCTCCACTTCGGTTTGGCACAGAGCACAAGATGCATCATTGGTTGTATCCCACCTCATCATATAGGATCTTGTAAGCAACTTTTGTCTTCATAATAATCAAGCAATCATTTTGACCCATAAAGGAATCTTAAGTTTCCATATCAGTCGACAGTCCAGTCCATCATCACTCTAAGCTCTATCCTCTAAGAGTTTGTAGATTGCACGAACAGAAAACTGGCCAAAGTTCCACTTCCATCCATCCCTTTTTGTAAAATCCAAGGAGAAGTCATTAGCTATCTCTAAGAGTAGAAATAAGTCTTCCATTCTCTGATCTGACAGATTCGACTGAAAAGAAGGCATCCAATTCCCTCCTTGACTGGAACTATGCCAGCAGTGAACCAAAGACTGGTTCAGTGCCAGAGCATATAATCTAGGAAAAACCACAGAAAATCTTCCCCTTGATGTCCAATCGTCTTTCCAGAAATGAAACTCATTACCTACACCAATGGGTGCCGAAAAAAGCTAGAAGACAACTTAGATAAATTTCTATAGTTGTGGAACCATTTGTGAAATTTAGTAAAAACAACAAATAAAGGCTGCACAAAAATGTACCAATAGAAAGCTAGATGACAACTTTGACAAATTTCTATAGTTGTGGAACTATTCATGAAATTTAGTAAAAACAACAGATAAAGGCTGCACATAAAATGTCCAATAGGATTTGATCTCAAAATGAATGTTGGCAAATACATGTTAGCCATAGCGCCTTGGTAGTCTACTTTCTAAGAATCATGAGGTCTGATACTTACGCATAGGAGTTGAATGATTTAATGTTTCAACTCAGATTTTGAATGAGTTTAATCTCAATTATGATTTTACTGTTAGTTAGATTGTTTTTTAGTCCTGACCTCAGAAATGAGTTTTACTCATGGTATTGACAAGCCTGTTCACGCTGTGCTTATTAGTCAAATCATGTTATGTGCTCTTTCAAAAATGAAAAAGAAACATCGTATGTGAATTTTCAAAAAAAAATTCCATGTCCTTGATTCAGTATAGCTTATGTTTCTATTCTTATTATGATTGAACTTCCATTTATTAAAAAGACTTCAAACTTAATTTTCAAAAAAGCTTGCTTACTTAATGTTTCATAATTTACAGGTGACATAGGCACCTTAAGCTGGTGGGACATATTTACTAATCTTGGGTACTGTCTATTATGCTACATAACTGAATTTATGCGACATAACTGAATCCTGTAATACTTACTTGCCCTTCTTTTCTTCATTTGAGCAGATTTGCAGAATGTTTTGCTTTTCTTGTGTGCACAAAGTGGTCCAACCCAAATATACACAGAGATTCTCGGCAATGTGAAGCAAGATCAATAAATTATTTAAACCTTAACACTAGGCTCATATGCAGAAGATCATAATGAAGATGGTTTATATGGTCTGCACGACATAGGGGGCCATATAATGAAGATGCCTCTTATAGTTTTCCAGATTCTTCTATGCATGCACTTAGAGGTACCTGTTGCTCAGAGGGATACAACATTAAATACAGAATTGCACACTCATTCATCTTCCTTTCTGTGTAGTTGACATTTCTCTTAAAATTCATCTCCTCAATGAAGTATATACTTCTCTATCTTCATGCACAAAATGCATCATTATTTGTTTTGTAGCCACTGCAAAACATAATTTCCATTTAATTAAATTTGTCTAAGAGGTAAATTGAACTTATGGCATTTAATATAAGTTTGTCTGCCTCTAGTCAATATCACCAATTCAGTGAAGATTGCCATTTCTACATGCACAAATGCACATTATTTGTTATTTTGTGACTGCGAAATTTAATATCAATTCAACAAAGTTTGTTTCTAACATTCTTTTGTCTGATTCTACTCAAAGTTAGGAAAGTAGATTTTGCTCGCTCTGCATTCGCGCATGCACATTATATGTTATGTGCATGTCTCTGAAATCTAATTTCACCTTAATAAAATTCAAATAACTTAATCATATATCTGTTGCTACTCAGTATTGCTCAGTTACAGCAATATGCTTATTATTCAGTTCTCAACAGGTTTATTAAAGTGTCATATTATTTTTAGAGTCTGTCAGTGTCTGTTCCCAAAGTTTTCTGTCCATTTTTTTGATGTTTTCCTGATAAAACCATGTATTTATAGCCATTTACTTGTGATAACAGATTTTATATTATGTCCATAGAGTATAGACTATATTATATACATCCCTCTCTAAAAAATAGGTATTTGATACCATTTTTGCATTAATGCGAGAAGATTGATCATATGGATCTTCATGCTAATATATATTGTACATTTGTGACAGCACATCACCATTGACTCTTACAAGAGAATCATAAACCTCAACCTCACAAGCATGATGTCTCATTATCATAGAGGATGCATCCATTTCTTGACATCTAAAGCCATATCATAAGTGCCAGATCTTAGATTGTCTTCACCTATATGATATTATTATACTGCATGAGTCCACCATTAGTTCATGTCATGCATTGGAAAGTGGAAACTGTGCTCAATCTGTTCCTTATTCATGCATGAAGTTAGCACATATGTATTTTTCTTGAGTGATAGCTGGCATACATATAAACTTCTAAAACAATGCTAATTGGGATCCTTGTTTTGTGTAAATGAATCAAACACTGGATTCTTAATACCATGCTGTTTCTCCAGGGAACCCTGGCTAGTGCTCGGTGCATACCGATTCTTTATCTCTTCTCGTTCATATTTCTCTTACAAGGTGCTGGAATCGTGTTTGCTAGTTGGAGGTTGGCTGAGAAGCTTGTTCTATTACTATAGGATGCATCCATTTCTTGACATCTAAAGCCATATCATAAGTGCCAGATCTTACATTGTCTTCATCTATATGATATTATTATACTGCATGAGTCCACCATTAGTTCATGACATGCATTGGAAAGTGGAAACTGTGCTCAATCTGTTCCTTATTCATGCATGAAGTTAGCACATATGTATTTTTCTTGAGTGATAGCTGGCATACATATAAACTTCTAAAACAATGCTAATTGGGATCCTTGTTTTGTGTAAATGAATCAAACACTGGATTCTTAATACCATGCTGTTTCTCCAGGGAACCCTGGCTAGTGCTCGGTGCATACCGATTCTTTATCTCTTCTCGTTCATATTTCTCTTACAAGGTGCTGGAATCATGTTTGCTTGTTGGAGGTTGGCTGAGAAGCTTGTTCTATTACTATATCGTGGACCAACTGAAGAACGGTATACTACATTCTCTTCAAGAGCGTATGATTGTTTTGCATTCATACATCCTGGTTCAAGGTATATGTTTAGAAATTCTACATGCAACATATGCATTTTGCCCCTTGCTATGGAACTTCTTATTTACTTGGCAGCATAAACTTTCTACTCATTCTCATAAAATAAATAAATACTCATCAGAATAAGTAGTTGTTCTTAGTTAGTTGTTTGATGTTGAATACAGACTTCTTGGATGGTGGTCTATTGATGAAGAGAGCAAAGAAGAGCAAGCACGCTTATACCATGGAGGAGCTAATGGGCATGTACTTTTGCATTTTCATGCCATTTCTTTTACCACAATGTCCTATTCCTCTTGCCAACAGATTAATGATGAGATGATGCAATATTTCATTGTATGCAAACTTGGATGATAACAATAGGTTCTTCAAGGATGTTGGTCAGATACTTTTATGCTATGGCTTGTTGATATACATATTTTTGTGTGCAATAGGCTTCATTTTGGGACATGTCATAAGAGTGGAATTTTTCCAATCAAGCCATTTTGCCTAATAGTTAGCCGTATAACTTAATGCTCATTGTGTCTACCATTTTTCTTGTATTGTAAGAACTTCCAATTATTATTCCCAAAAGAACTTGGCACTTAATGCTAGGTCATTATGCTCTCATTTCTGCTATTGAATTAATATAACTGAAGTTCATAACCTGTTATGCTTAACTTCATGCTTTTATAGAACTATAAAATGCCATTTTGCAGGATTACAACCCTCGTATCCTTCTAATGTAAAAATAAACTATATACTGAATTAATTTAATTCATTAACTGCCATTAATCATGAACTCATGAACTCATGAATTCATTAACTCCGCCTATGTTTTATAGCCAGTCCCAAGCCCGGATAAAGGAGGAGGGTTGTGTTAGGCCCCGACAGCCAGCGTAAAACCCTGTCGAATCTCATGAACATGAATCAACGAATTGACGTCGTATGATCCATGTAGCCGACCCCACCTAGTGGGATAAGGCTTTGTTGTTGTTGTATTAACTGCCATTAATCATGGGCTTTTTGTATATTAACACTCCTTTGCAATGCATGAACACAATACTTATATTTTTTTATTAACTGTATGTCGCAAACATCCTCTCAATATGGTGCTAGGAAAGATCCATTAATAATTTAAATTGTTATTGTTTCAGATTGCTAACTAGCAAGAGATACTTTTTATGGGTTATTATTGATGCTTGTTTGTAAGAGCATTTCTTCTCTAACATGATGCTTGATCTCAAGTTCCTCATGGGTTTAGAATATGCAATTTGTTAGGAATTAATCGTTTTATTTGATTATTGTGCATGTTTGGGTAAAGATCAAGTACAAGTTGTGATATGTGTACTAAAAAAAAAAGTTGTGATATGTGTATATATATACACACACACACACTTACATACATACATATATTAGAAAGGGTAAGATCAAGTACAAGTTGCGATGCACTTCCTTTGCCCATCTAAATAAATGTGTATTAGAAAAGGATAACTGATGAAATGGGCAACAATGAAAAGGATATCCGACTGTCTGCATTTCCAAAAATCTTTGATGCTCTTTTTTCCTTTATCCATTCTTTTTGCAGTATTAGAGTAGAGATTGAGAAAGTTCTGTAACTACAGAAATCCTGCATTATTTTGATAAGCTCTTGTCCTGTTGCCCAATATTTTTATCAGTTACTCTTCTGATCCTTTGATGCACCCTGCAGAACAACACTTTCTGTATAATTCCACTTGAAACTGTGAAGAAGATGTCCAAGAAGGACCTGCATGAGGAGGTCAGTTTTGCTTAATCACCTCATTCCAGAGTAATTGATTAGACATTTCTGTGAACTTTTCAGCTTTTTCATCAGTTGATGTCTATACTTTGGATGACTCTCTTCCACATCAATCCTCAGTTATTGTTTGGCATGTCACTTCAGATTCGATTACTGCAAGCAGCACTGGCTGAACAAACTGAAGCCAGGAAGTGCAGTCAACAGGCTTATGAGAGGCTTCAAAATGTAGTACATAAATTCCACTATGATTCTTACCAAATATAACAAATTATCCATATTTTGATACATGAATCAAATTTTCTTTACTGCACTAACTCTTGAACATTTTAACATACCAAAGAAAACTGTTTCTCATAGTTACGGACTTTTCATCAATCTAGAATGGAAAATTTTAAATTTTTTAAGTGAATTTTATTTTTTTTGTGTTTGAGTCTTTTAATTTGGGAGCTGAAACATACCCTCTTTGAATCACTTAAACCTCTTCTATTAAAATTGCTGGTTCCTCAACCTCATGATATTTTTCTCTTTACCTTTGTCTTATTAGACAGATGCATCATATATGATTTTTTCCCATTTTTAGAAGATTTAAAGGTCTCATGCTACCTAAATATATTTGCATTTCTGTCATTATTTCATGGAATAAGGTTTGATCCTATTCATGGGGATTCCGTAAATATCCCATTCCAAAAATAGAAAGATGCAGTGATGTATGCAGCTGAGGCATCCTAACAGACCGAGAGATTTGAACCTTTGTATATCCGTATTCTTGATAGTATTGTCTTTTTTTTTCTGTTATCCTGGGTATTTGGTTCTGCCAACTAGAGATTTAGGGGGTGTTTTGGCTAAGTTTTGAAGTGACTTATAAGCACTTTGAAGTGTTCTCCTTATTTGTTAACTGAAAAAGAGAGTTGATAAGTACTTATTTTATCCACTTATAAGTGAGAAAAAATAAGCTGCGATCAGCTTATTTTTTGGGAGAAAAAAAAGATCAATAAATATACTATTTTGCCCTTAAAATATACGTATTTTTTTTCACATATTTCATCTATTATAATATTAAGGACTTTTTTTGGTCATTTGATTAAAATAATAACTTATAATTTTTTTATTACCAAACATGTAAAAATTAACTTCATCCATTAAACTACTTATTAGCACTTTAACAACAACAACAATAAAGCCTTATCCCACTAAGTGGGGTCGGCTACATGGATCATACGACACCATTCCGCTCTATTAATAACTTATATTCGTTGATCCATGTTCATAAGATTCGATAGGATTTTACGCTGGCTGTCGGGGCCTAACACAACCCTCCTCCTTTATCCGGACTTGGGACCGGCTATAAAACATAGGCGGAGTTTTATTAGCACTTTAACGTATCAACTATTTCATATCAATTAAGTCAAACGGGCCTTTAGTTTTCTGAAACATGGATCGACCATTCTCTTTCCAGGACAAGATTCTATGCAGAGTTTGTTTTGCAGGGGAGATTTGTGTGGTTCTCATTCCTTGCAGGCATCTTGCTCTTTGCAAGTAAGATTATTGAGCTCTTGCCCTTCTCATTGAACTATCTTGACATACCTTATAAAACAAATAAACCAAGGTGTATAACTACCTTATTTTCCATCACCTGCATGGTCATATTCATTACTTTTAGGGATGTGTTTCTATGAATTTCCTTTCCTGAATACTGAAATCTGGTTAGTTCTCAATGCAACCTGTCTTACGAATTGCAGATCGTGTTCTGAAAGATGTATTAAATGCCCAATTTGTCGTGTCGGCATTGAGCTGATAATGCACTTAGGTGATGCATAGAAGTGACCAAAGCAAAATTTTCGTGGTGACAACAAGTGTAATCTGAAAGACAATTCCTGTTATGTACAGAGTAGTTTTGTCAACTTTTTGGCGCAGCTAAAAAGGTAAAAGTGATGATGGTCTTAGGTGGCTCAGAGAACACAAGTGAAATGTTAACTGATGTGCAATGCTTACATATAATGCTTTTTGGGTCTGCCAAAGTTAACCTTATCAACAATAAAATAATACATAACTTTCACTGATGAAAATCGAACTTGAGATCTTTCTGCATCGTGCCTTTGTTTCCATGAAAATCGAACTTTGAGACCTTTTTCCATTGTTGTGATGGCTGATCAATTGGCACTTAAGTTTGAGCTTGTGATTCAACCAAAACTGAGAAAATGAAGATCGAATTTTCCCTTGGGGTAAACTCTTCTTGCCTCAAGGTCCTACTAATAATAATCACAAGGATGAAATTGTGCAGCAACATAAATGACGAAGAA
Source organism: Pontederia crassipes (assembly GCA_030549335.1). Lineage (NCBI taxonomy): Eukaryota > Viridiplantae > Streptophyta > Magnoliopsida > Commelinales > Pontederiaceae > Pontederia > Pontederia crassipes. The sequence continues at coordinate 12,658,901 of CM060183.1, forward strand.
GAACCATGATGCCCCTGTTATGTGCACATCGAATTCGATCCAATGATAAACCTCAACCTTTCCCACGAGTGCTGACAAGAATCAATCATTTGGTTTGGTGATGTTGATTAGTCTTTAATCAGCATTGTTGACTGAATCAACCATACGATAGAAAAATTTCTTGTGACGATAGAATGACAGCACAGATCTTGGTTCGAAAGTATATGTATATATATAAAACATGGAGCTTAGCTGTGGACACATTCAGACATCCATGAATTGTTACATTTTAGGAACCGATGCTAGATAAAACCTGAGGTTTGGTCGGATGAGAAATACATACAATTCATAGATTCCGAATTACAATCGAATCAATCAAGCATTTTTTCTCAAACCTTATGTAAATTTACATCCAAAAAAAAAAACATGATACATGCAAAAGAATAATAATTTCATGACATACAAATATTTATCACAATGAACCAACAATAGCACTATATAATGAAATTGACGACTCCAAGAGTCAACCTGGAGGTAGAACATTGCCACACTATTCATTGGGTTGAGCAAAAGATATATTTTCTGATCGAGATTACTTGGCCTGATTATAGTTTGAATCAGCAAGGATCGAGCGGGTTTTTGGTCGAGACGAAATGCATAAATTGCATCTGTTGTCGTGTCTGTCAACCCAATACGCACATTGATAAATCCATGGAACGATCATAACACATACAGGCACAGCAGAAAAAACAGACAGGGAGAATGGGGAAAGGGTTGCATGTGGTCAGTTGTGGAGCTTGACGTGGGACAACCGAGGCAGAGAACTGTCGAACCAGCTGTGTCCCTCGTGCATCCACGAATGACATGTTAAATACATCAAAGTGAGGTGGCTCAACGCTCCCATCACACGATCGGCGATCCGGAAGCACACCACACGCCTTGCGAAAGCCCAGCAAAGTGGGATCAGCAGCAGCAGCTGCACGTCCAGCTGCAGACGCAGGGGCAGACGACACAGACAAGGGCAAAGGTGATGGTCGCGTTGGTGTTGTGTGGACTGCATGCATGCGAAAAAGAGGTGTGATATGATCTCCAGTGTGTCGTCGATCTGCGATCATGGGGGTGTCACTTTTGAGGGCATCGCCCCCCTCATGCATCCATGTTCCACCTCTTTTTCCTCGTGAGGTTGACATGGACTCCCACGTAATTAATAATAATGAGAAAAAAAAATATTATGTAAAGCAGATGGAAGCAAAACACATGATATGCAGTGTGATGTGTGCCTGCTCTCGTGCACACAAGGAGCAGTGCAACATTATAAGGATTTGTTTCGACCCCGAAGTCATTGTCATAGTTTTTTTTTTCCCAAGATATAAAACCCCCAAAATGGATGTAATTGAGATATTATTATAACATAATGTCTCAAATATTATCTCAAGCTTCTGTATTATAATAATGTCTCATATGTTATCTTAAACTTCTCTAATTCAGTTTTTATACACTCATGTCTCCTTATTTATATACTCTGTGCATAACATTTAAAAGAAGCTAATTGAACCCCAAAATTCAATGGATGTTGGAGTTCCCTTATGTGAACTTCAGTATTTAAAAGTGCAATAAATCTTGACTAATTCAGTTCGATGGGACATAACTTGTGAAATGGGGTGGGGTACCACAAACTTTTTTTCGAACCTTATCGAAAAAAAACTTCTTTTCGAAACTCGCAACATTTTATTGTACATAATATATGATCCATTATCGTTATCCAGGTTACAATTCCATTCTATGATCATGATAAAACTCTTCATATGGTTAAGGATCGATCCCTTGAACTACCACTTTGATCAGAGACAAGACTATTAAGATATCGATTTAAATATTAGGGAGCGTTTACTATATTATCTAACAATCAACATTACTATTTGTCATAAAAATTATTATTTATTAAATTACCAACAATGTACATTACATTATTTGCTATGTACAAATCATCTTAATTTATGACATTATTTACTTGTAATAAAGATATTAGGTAATGTATATTTTTTTATTAAAATACCATTTCTCATTAGTGTCAAGTTAAAGTTTATTTAGTTTGGCAAAAAACTTGAATAAAAAATTATAAAATTAATAAATATTAATAAATTAGTAAATTTTTTAAATGAAAATATTAATAATATATGTGATATTCAAAGTAATGATTAATAATAATATGCAATTCGTGTGAATAATAATTATAAAGTAATATTTAAAATAAATTAATATCATTAATTATGATAATAATAATGGTAGTACTTTTTATTATTATTATATAATTTTCTTGTATTATTTGTCTAAGATTGAAAAGGACATAAATGAAAAGGAGATAAAATTAGAGTGTCAATCTGGATGGACATCCTCTCGGATTGTCACTTCACATACAATCTGCATTTTTTTTACAAATTATAACAAAGTAAATAAGACATTGTGGTGGGCCAGATAATTTAACTTCATATTACCAGTAATTTAAAAAGATTACTTGGAGGAAAATGCCCCCGTTAAGATTTTATAATTTTATGACTCGTCTATCCTAACTGATCTCAATCTTACCTTCAGAATCTTATGAGTAAGATCTCAATAGGATTTTAATTTTGATCACATGATCTTACGTTATATGATCCAATACAATCTTATATGATTAATTAATGTAATTATATAAATATTAATAAAACTATATATTTATGATAATAAAATTAATTTAAATTAAGATTTTCTTCATTTTTAATATGTTTTTATGTAATTTTGCTTAAGAATCAATACAAGTATGATTTATAGAGGTTTAACTTAAGATTTAAATGCGATAAAATTTGTCAAAAGAATACTTATTATTTTAATATATATATATATATATATAATCTTACAATTTTTTATTCAATCTTACGATCTTCGATCATATGAACCCCCTTCGATCTCATGTAAGTTCTCGATCTTAAAAATTTTGGCCACGGGAATATCATTTTGTTCTTTCACATTGACTTCAAATTAGTTGAAACTATCCATATGGTTAAGAAAATTATAAAAATATAGCAAAGGTCGAATGTTTAATGAAGTAAGGAGAACGTGAATTGGAAAAAAAAGTAATAGGTTCACTATATATTTTATATTGACGAATCTAGGATGTTTAACATTCAGTGTCAAATTTCATTGACTTTTTATCACTATGTACTTAATGTATAAGCTATACAATTATAGGTACAATGGAACTAAGATTATTTTTTGGCACAAGATTATTTTAGATGGTTGAGATCAAATTACAGTAACAAAGTGAGTAGGATTACAATAACAAGATGAGCTTATAACTAATGCACCAATACCCTCCACAATATTAAGGAGTGAACCAACACAACTTGAGCTTATCACATAGAAGAAGCATACATAGTTTTGCATCTAAGGGATAAATTGCCATGTTTGCTATTTATTCTTTAAATAAATAATATACATTAACATTTTCTAGCAACTTCATCTTAAATAAAACGTTATGTTTCAACCTAACATGAACAACTAGATTATTTATTAGATAAGTAGATCCAAGATCAGCATACCTCCAATGTTACGTAGATTGATATGATACTAGATAAGTAGATAAAAATTAGCATATTTGGATTACAAGGCACCAAAGGAGGATGAGGTAGGATGAATTGATGTTTAATTGATAAAATTAATTTTTCAAATAGAGTGTGAAAAATGTAGAGAATAATTTCATAATTATGTTACAATTTAGTCTGTTAGTGATTAGAAGAGTTTTGTAACAATAGTTAAAGTTCATAGTAGCAGTGGTTAGAATGTGACTATACCGGTATAGTTTATATCGGTAGTGCGTGTATAAAGGAACTTAGAAGAAGGGGTTGCATTTTGAATTAGTGCAAATTCTGACAATACAACTCATGATCGGCTTCTCCAAATCTCCTCTTCTCCTTCTTTCTTGATTGTGTCAGCTACAAGTTGCTGATGCAATCATTTTTGGATTTGATGAAGAATTTTTTACATGGTATTAGAGCCTCCTTCAGGAAACTTCATATTTGAATTGGTTTGTTCCAGTTCTGCCTTTAGCTTGGATCAAATTTTTGGATTTGTTTTGTGTCATTTTCTTAAGGGTTCAAATCTGATTTCTAAAGTTGCTTAGTCTTCATTTCCTTGATATCATTTCATAAGATTATTTTGATGGCTACTACTACGAATTATGCATCTTGGATCTACTTCAACCTTGGTGTTTAACATTGATATGTCAAATCCTTTGTTTTTGAGTCCATCGGAGCATAGTCATGGTTCTAGATCTACTCATTGGATCTGAAATTAATTTTATAGAATGGGGTAATGCGATGTATAATGTGTTGCTTACAAAGAACAAATATGTTTTTGTGGGCAGATCTTTTACCATAGATCAAGTAAACCAAGACTTTAGTTTCAATGGAAGAGATGTAATGTATTTGTTCTTTTCTTGATCACCAAGTGTCACAACTAAATGATTAATCAGTAAAGTCTCTTATACCCAAAGTGCCTCGATTGTTTGGTTTGATCTAAGGGAAAGATTTCAAAAACACAATGCAATGTGAATGTATTCAATTGAGAATGAGATCTTCAATCTGAAATAAAGTTTGCTTTCTATCTTAGATTACTTGACAAAGCTAAAGAATCTTTGGGAGGGATTGGGTTTTATGATTCTAGCTCTGCATGTATTAGATGTCCTGAAGGAGTATGTTGATTATCAAAACCAAAGAAAATTATATAAGTTCTTGATGGGTTTGAATGAGGAATATAATCAAATTAGAACTCAAATCTTGTTGATGTCACCTTTGCCTTCTATCAATCAAGCTTATTCTCTACTCAAAGAAGAACAAAGAACTAAGAGGGAACATCCAATTGAGTCTGATTAGTTAGCTATGTTAGGAGTGAAAAATTAGAACAATTATGGCAAATAGAAAAAAGATTACTCCATCATTTGTGATTATTGTAAGAAAGTTGGACATAAAAAAATCACAATGTTATAAATTGGTGGGATATCCTCCTAATTATAAGTGGAAGTTCAAAGAATCAAGTCTCAACATTAATTCAACAGTCAGTGAAGTAGTTAAGTTAGAGATTAGTGGAGTAGAAGTTAAGAAAGATTTTTAATTAATTGAGGAGCAACATAAATTTTTGGTGCAGCTTATGGGCAGCATAATTCAATTTCTTCTTTTGACCATGCAGTAAATATGGCAAGTATAGTTCAAAATAATCCTATTACTTCAAAAGATTGAATTATTGATTCAAGTGCATCTAATGATATGACACCACGTATTGAATGGTTTGTGAATTCAAAGTCCTTAACTAATAGGAATGTTGTATCTTTACAGAATGGTAGCACATCAATTGCCACACATTTTGGTTCTGTTTCTTTTAAATCTAGGGTTCAAATTGGAGAATGTTTTTTGTGTGCCAAATTTTAGTTTTAGCTTAGTTTCAGTAGCATAATTAACAAGAGATTTGTCATCAGTTATCCATTTTACTTCAAACTCTATGGTTGTTCAGGATTGTGAAAGAAGTGGAGGATTATACTATCTCAAGAGAGTTAGACAAATCACTTCATGTAGGTGATGTAGTTGTTGTTGTAGAAGTGGACGATTGAAAATTTGGCACAAGAGACTTGAACACCTTCCTTTAGAGAGAATGAATTTAATTTCTAAGATCACAAATTGTTACCTTCCTCTGTATGCCCTTTGGCTAGACAAACCAATCTTCCTTTTATTTCTACAGAAAGACATCTTAGTAGCTTGTTTGATATTGTTCATGTTGATACTTAGGGGTCATTTTCACATTCCAACTTATAATGGTCATCAATATTTTGTGTCTTTAGTAGATGATCATTCTCGTATGGTCTGGATATATTTAATTCGACAGAAGTAAGAATGTCATCATGTTCTGTCCAATTTCATTAATTTGGTAGAGACACAATTTCATATTAAGATCACCAAGGTGATCTGATCCGATAATGGATCAGAATTTCACAATAATTAGAGAAATTTTTTCCACAAAGCGCATTATACATCAAAGTAGTTGTGTATATACTCCCAAAAAAAATGGGTTCAAAGAAAACAAAGACATGTTCTTGAAGTGGCCAGAGCTTTGCTTTTCTAGTCTTATTTACCTAAAAACATTTGGGGAGATATAGTTCAAGCAGGAGTCCATATCATAAATAAGACACCATTAAAGGTTCTAAATGATGTCTCTCCATATAAAAAATATTTAATAAAGCACATAATATTTTGCATTTAGGGGTAATTGGTTGTCTTTGTTATGTAACCAATAAACACATTTCATACAAGTTTGATAAAATGGCATATCCTTGTGATTTCATTGGATACTCCATGACACAAAAAGGATATATGGTTTTTTGATAATTCAGGAAAAGTAATTGTCGCCAGAGACATCAAGTTTTATAAAGATATATTTTCTTTTGATTCTAATACTTTAGAGACTACCTTGTTGGACTCTAATGTTCGAGTAAGAAGAACTACTAGACAACCTAGTTGGCTTCAAGACTACATCACATCAGATGCTCCTTTTCCTCTTAGCAATATGACATCTTATAAAGGTGTACTCCTCATTATCAAGCTTTTCCCATAGCTTTGTCTTCTATTGGAGAACCTTCTTCTTATATGGAGGTAGCTAGTGATTCTAATTGGACTTTAAAGAGGATTATCAGCTTTAGATGATAATGGCACATGGGAGTTAGTTGGCATTCCTCCAGGAAAGAAACCAGTGGGGTGTCGATGGGTTTACAAAGTCAAATTAACTACAGATGGAAAGGTTGAGAGATTTAAAGCCAGACTAGTATCTAAAGGTTACAATAAAAAAGAAGAAATTGATTTAACTTGTCACAATTAAAGCCTTGCTAACTATTGCAGCACAATCCCATTGGGTCTTATATCATTGGGATGTCAATAATATTATTTTAATGGGGATCTTTTTGAAGAGATCTAAAATGACTCTTCTTGATGGTTATTGTGCTGAGGGGGAGAATGTAGGGAACACTTGCAAGTTGATAAGATCCTTGCATGGATTGAAGCAAGTTTCTAACCATTGGAACATAAAATTCATTGAAATTTTGACATGTGTGGGTTTCATTCAAAGGAAGAATGATTAGACTCTTTTCAAAGTCAAAAGTTGCAGCCTTTGTCGCTCTTTTGTTCTATGTCGACGACACATCCTAGTTGCGGGTAATGATGCTAGTCTTATAGCTTCTTCAAAGTTGCGTTAATTTCCAAAATCAAGATGAAAGATTTGTGTGTTAAAATTCTTTCTTGATATGAAAATTTTACGATCCTCAATTGGAATTTTATGACTCAACGCACACATGTGTTGAAGTTATTATTAAAAAACTTTGGTCCTATTGATGCAAAACTTGCGGGAACTCCTCTAGAGCATAATACAAATTTGACTACATATAGGGTATGATTTGATGGTCAATAGTAAGCTGCAGACAAATGACCCAGCACTAACTTCACTAGAGAATTTTCATACATTAATTGGTCGGCTAATCTACTTGACACACACCCATCTTGGCATAACCTTTGTTGTGCGACATTTAAGCCACTTCATGCATGCACCAAAATAATCTCATTTGGATGCTGCTTTGAGAGCCCTTAGATATCTAAAACAATAGCCAGGTTGAGGCATTTTATTCTCTTCAGAAAAGGATGATATAGTGGCCGCATATGCAGATGCTGACTGGGCGTCATGTCTTTTTTCGAAAATCTGTTTCAGCATTTCCCATCAAAGTAGGGAGCTCTCTTGTTTCTTGGAAGTCCAGAAAGCGGACTGTTGTTTCTCACTCATATGCAGAAGATGAATATCAAAACCTCACACTTGTAGTTGCAAAGTTGATGTGTTTGCACAAGATGCTAGCAAAACTTCAGTTTCCACTTGCAATTAGTATTTTTTTTTTCGGACAGCAGAGCAACAATCCAAATTGCAAATAATTCAATGTTCCATGAGAGAACAAAGCATATTGAAATCGATTGTCACTTTAACCGAGATGAAGTGTTGCAAAAATTCGTTCGATTGCAACATGTGTCTACTAGAGATCAACTAGCTGATCTTCTAACGAAGGCCCTCAATAGCCATCAACATGATTCTCTTTCAATCAAGATGGGGATTTTTTATTTGTTCCAACCCCCAACTTGAGCGGGAGCGTAGAGAATAATTTCATAACTATGTTACGGTTCCAATTTGTTAGTGATTAGAAGAGTTTAGATATAGTACTTGAAGTTCATAGTAGTGGTGGTTAGCATGTGACTATTCTTATATCGGTAGTGTGGCATGAGTATAAAAGAACTTAGAAGAAGGGGTTGCATTTTGAATCAGTGCAAATTATGGAAATACAATTCATGATCAACTTCTTCCCCAAATCTCCTATTCTCCTCCTTTCTTGATTGTTCCAGCTTTTGCTGATGCAATCATTTCTGGAGTCGATGAAGAGTTTTTGACAGAAAATACAAAATCGATTCATGAATCTTAAAAAGTAATACAATAATATTCGAATCATAAACACAATAGAGCGAGAATAAGAGCGAAGAAGAGAATGATAACTGTCGGTAATCAGTTCGAAAACCGTCGGTAACGCAATTACCGACGGTTTTTCAGTCGGAATCGATCCGTCGGAAAAACGCTCATCACAAATCGATTTGCGACGGTCAAAAAAATTCGTCGAAAATATCGACGGTCAGAACCATCGGAAAAAGTCCCGGCGCCGCGGCCAAATTCGGCCGCCCGCGGCTGATCGGGCCGCCAGCCGGTCAATCCGGCCGCTGGGGGCCGGATCGGCCGCCTGGTGCCGGATCCAGCCGCTGGCGGCCGAATCCGGCCGTGGGCGTTCGGATCCGGCCGCCAGGCGGCCGATCGGCCGCTGGGGGCCGGATCCGAACGCCCACGGCCGGATCCGACCGCTAGCAGCGAGATCCGGCCGACAGCGGCCTCTGGCCGGAGAGAGAAAGAGAGAGAGAGAGAGACGTCGGCGCGAGAGAGGAAGAAGGAGACGCCGACGCAATCTCCTTCTTGGCCGGCGTGGGAGAGGGTCGCCAGTGTGGGAGAGGGTCGCCAGTGCGGGAGAGGGTCGCCGGCGCGGGAAGGTCGCCGGCGTCCGGTGCGGGAGAGGGATGACCGGTACTCGCGGGCCGGGAGAGGGAGAGGGAGAGGGGGAGAGAGAGAGGAGAGGAGGAATATATAAGGGGAAAAGATGAGAGAGAAAGTGGGAAAAGGAAAAAAAAGCGGGATAACGAAATTTTAATTACCGACAGCTTCGGCCGTCGAAAACGTAAATATTAACTATTTTTATAATTATCGACGGTTGTGACCGTCGAAAATATATTTAGTTATATATAATATTTATTTTTTATTTTACCGATGATTTGAACCGTCGGTAATCATTATATTAATAAAATACTCTTTATACGATATTATTATATATTTACCGACGGTTATGACCGTCGGAAATTGCGGCGGATTTTGCGACGGATGGATATCCGTCGGAAATCTCGACGTTCCTAATCGTCGAAAAATTAAATAATAATATAAAAAAATATAATTTATTTTTTTCATTTCATCGGAAAATCCATCGGAAAAATTAAATAATAATATAACAAATTACATAATTTATTTTTTTTATTTCCGACGGTCGTGACCGTCGGAAAATCTGTTGGAAATTGTGACGGATGGATATTCGTCAGAAATATCGATTTTCCTAATCATCGAAAAATTAAATAATAATATAAATTATTTTCGACGGTCATAACCGTCAAAAAATCTGTCGAAAACAAAACTGTCAAAAAATTCGTCGCAAATTGCGACGGATTTCGAACCGTCGAAAATTGCCCGTCGGAAAATCGCGATTTTCTTGTAGTGTCTCGCTCCAACTTTGAGATGTCAAAGATTCTATTAGCACCCTTCCTTGATTTCAAACGGGACAAGGAAGAAATCTTTTGCATCATCTTTTTTCCTCTTTGAGATACTAGACAATTTCTCATCATCGAAAGTTTCCATTCGAATGTTTTCTTAGCTTGAAAGGTAAAGCTCGATCGCTTATCATTATGGATTAACCACTATTACAAAAGCACCACAACTCCCTTAAACTTTATTTTACAATAAAGACCTCACACAATATAGTAATAGAGAAAAAATAAAAAATCTTACAAGGTTGAGCTCAGATAAATTTCACAAGTATTTTGTTTCTTTCCTCATAAATTTTGACCTTCCTAAACTATTTTGAACCTTTTTTATAGCCTTCAACTTTCCTTATAGTCATTTTTATTCAAAACAAATCATTTTTCACTTTTCAAAATGTTCGGACATTTGAACCTTTCTCTTGACATCTGAACCAATTAGGAAAGCTTCATATGCCTAAAGGTTCAAAGGGAATTTTCGAATCTCTTTTGTTGACCAAAATATTTTTTGTTAGCTAGTTTTAAATGTCCAAATTTTTATTGATAGTCTCAAAGATCTATATTTTTTATACATAATATTTTTCACAATTATTCTTTTTTAGTCTCCTATGAAATTCAAACTCGTGTGACAAGCCAAGGACCTAAAAGAATCACTAAAGAAATACCACATCTAGATGCTCACTTACTCCGAAATTTAGATAGAAATGGAGTTGTGATGCTAGGATCTTGGGTAGAAACTGGTGATATTTTTAATAGGTAAGTTAATGCCTCAGACAACAAATGAATCGTCGTATTCCCCAGAGGATAGATTATTACGCGCCATACTAGGAATTCAAGTGTCCACTACAAAAGAAACTTCTCTAAAACTACCTATAGGTGGAAAGGCCTGAGGAGGTTCTACCACGTGGAAACACTCTTTAATGGAATCTCACATGCCTCTTATCCATTCTTGTTCGATCATGGTGGGGGAGGGGGGGTAATTTTAAAATTGAATTATCTATAAATTTAACATTTTTTTACTTTCAAGATTTGATGAAAACATAGTCAAATATTAATGAATGTTTAGTGTATAAAACTATCTATAACAAATTAAATCTTTTCTAATTGTGATCTTTTAAACATATTTTTTGTTTATTGTTCTAATGATGTGATTATTAATTCTTTAAAAAGTTAAGAAAGTTATCTATGACTTTTCATATTCATATGTTAATCCAAATCTAATGAGAATTACTGACAAAAATTAAGTGAACAAAATTATTCATTTTGAATTTTTTTATACGTCAAATTAATAACTCAAAATGTTAGAGCTATGTATCATTAAAATATTATCAACAAAGTCATAAAATCTATGTTCCAACAATAGCATTGAAAGAAATAATAGACTGATGGATTAAAGAAATTGTGTAATTAGAAAACTTTGTAGTTCCATCAACAAATACCTCCATATCCTAGAGGAATATAAAGTTGTGTTGTTTGCAAGATGATCATAAGGAGACATTACAATTAAGAGAGATTATAAAACTCCCAGTAATTTTTTTTGCTATTACACGAAGCGGCGAACATTTAAAACATTAGAACTAGTATGTTCTAGTTCTATTTTCACTAATCCAAATTTGAGAAGTTAATCAAGTTGTTTAGTGGCATTTAAAGTATGGAAGGACATGCTTCACAACTTGCCTATGGGGATCTATCGGGTCATGCATAAATTAGCAAACATGGTGAACAACAAATGCCACATCTAAGTGGGCTATTTATGACATATTATAGGGTTTAGACAATATGACAATAGAGTTGAGAATGACAAGATTTAATAGTATAGTTGTGGAGTTGTTGTTGTAGACGTTGGAGAGAACCATAAATTTTGAGTTGTATAGGACCATATGTTGCAAGAGGTTATTAATTATACACTTATATTGATATAAAAGCAATTGTTAGTAGAGCCTTGATGTCAAGATAAGGGGCCAAGATCTTGAATTGTAAATAGAGACATAATATTCAATAATATCTTCAATCATAGAAGATGCAAAAGTATTTAAGATCAAGTCCAAGTACATCAATATATAATTTAAATGTTGTTCTGGATGTACACAAACAAATAAACACACACATATATGTGTGTGTGTAAGTCAAAATAGGCTCACAAAGTCAATAGCAAATCATAAATTGATTAACAACTCAATCAAAGATATTAAAGTAAGAAGAGCCTTGGAATGATGGATACCTATTAAGCATGATAATCTATGGGGATATATGAGATCATAGATAAATATGTTCTAGTAAGGGTGTACGGTGTGTTCGAAGGAGAAGAAATAGGTGCAATGTATGTGAGATGGAAGAAATGTAGATGAAGATGTTAGAGAAGAATAATGAGGTGCAAGTGATACAATGGAAGTCTTTCAAGTGAAAGAAATTGATATCTAGGGATCATAGTAGGTGGAGGACCTAATATAGATGGTAAAGTGAACTTGATGGATCACAAAAAAGGAAATATGACTCATCAAATGTACATGTTTTTTTAATGTAAATTCTAGTATTTATTTTAAAGATCTAATATCTAGTAGTGAAATTATATTGTAACAAGAAAAAACACAGTTGGCATAATAAATAGTGAACTAATGATGATTATATGGACTTAGGATAGGAAAAGTCGTGTAACAAGAAATATGTAAGAATGTGTAATATGTTGCTTAATTATAAAGAAGTTTGAAAGGAAAGATGTTATCAATTGTAATAGGGAAAAATAGTTTTTGAAGTTAATAAATGTTTCGACGACAAAGTGCAAAAGATGATGCAACACAAATGCATAAGCAACCAAAGTAAGATAAATAGAGATGAATTTTCGGACCATGTTGGATTGTGTCCAGATTGGTTGTCACACGAGTTTGATTGTTGTTGGGGTCATGTCAGACTGACATGGACCAAGTTCTCATCGAGTTGTGTGATGTTGAGAGGAACTTGGGTCAACTCAACACAATTCAAGCATAGTCCGACAAGTCGATTGGGTCAGGGTGTGCATGTATATTTTTTCCTTGTCTACTTAATTAGTTAAATATATTAATATAACTTTATAGATCATTATATTCTATATACACATAAGTCAAGACTACTACTGTTATAATAATATAGATAATTAGTTTTTGAAATAAATTAATAATTAAATAATTAAATATAATTCTTGCTTAAGTATGATTGATTGTATAATGTTACATACTAATATAAATATAATTATACAATTATGGATTATAGAATTTATATTTTATACTATAAACTATTAGAGTTATAATATTAGTATATGATTAAATATCTAGATATAAAATATTATCATTATTATCATTAATCACCAAAATAGAAAAATAAAAAAATGTGTTACATAGGTTGTTAATCATCAATGTTTGTACCCTCCGATAGGTATGAGATAAAATTTTACCCATATAGGTAGAAAATACTAGAAATTGTCATTATGATGAAATAGGCGAAGGGAAGTTTAGCATAGTGGTAAGTGATAAGACTTAGGGTCGGTAAAAATTTGTTGTAAAGTTTGACCGTTAATATGGCTTTACTTTAATCCCATTATTTACTTTATTTAAATAAAAACTAATCCTCCATCTAGATTCAGATAACAATCTTGGAAAAAAAATAAAATTTCAAAGAATAAAAATTCAAAATTTTATCCAAATTCATATTTTTATATTATTGCACCATCATTTAACCTAAATAAGACCTAAAAATATTTTTAAAATTCTTTTATATTGGAACTTTATTTTTTCCAAATTTTAATATTTTCAATAATTATATTTTTGTCACTTAAGAGAAGTTTTGTCACTCTTTGTGCTTGAATAATTAAAGTTGAAGCTTATTGCTTGATACATATGAATTTTAATATTAGTGGATATAATTACATATGAATTAAATTAAATATATTATAGTCCTTAGAAGATTGTACAAATTGCAAGGAAATGTCAATTGAATTCTCAAAATTAGAAAATTGATCTTGTGGAATGGGAAAGTTGAATATCATGATGGTTTTAAACATGCAAGCTATTTGGAACTACCATATTACTAGAATACCAACATTTTTATGGAAACAAATTGGACATTATTCACATCCCTCACACTAATACACCAGCTAACAACAAGCAATTATATACATCCCAAAAACTTCAACATTTAAGGAGGGGAAAGAAAAAAAATATTGAAGATACTCTTAGCATCTTGAAGATTATTGTAGAGAAAGATGAAGCCATCAATGATGGTGATACTTATGATAAAGCAACAGAATGCAACTAGGGCATGTTCCCTTTCTTAACTTCAACATTTAGGACAGTGTTGGAATTAAGGGTTCATGGTATTCTTAATAAACTCAAAAGCTTTAGTACCAAGAACCCATTTTTATTTTGCTTATGCCTTTTGTTTATTTGATCCATTTGCTTGCTTGCTTGCTTATTTGTTTGCAGATTTTTATATTATAAAAGCCCATGAATGGTTTGAGTCTGACCCACTAATTTTTGCAAGTGTTACTTTAGAGACACATCCATGCATATTAGGATAATATGTAGGTTGTAACAATTCATGTCTAATTGTGTGATGAATTATATTGCAATATTGTGACTTTTCATTAAAATCATCTTTAAGATTTGATTTTGTTTGATTTTGAAATACATGTTAGAATGCTTCATGAAATTCAAATATTATTATATGTAATATCTTATGAAACTATCACATTTATCCACACAATTATCCACGTTCTAGAGTTAAAGCTAGAAACGTCCTTTATCACACCATCCCATTAGAATTTGAAATTTGATCAATTATTTGATTATATCGTTGCTTAGTCTATTTTTAAACATACATTGAAACTGAAATGAAAAGGAAATTTGTTCACTTTGCATTCCTTTTTTTTAAGAAGTTGGTTTTTCTTTTTTTTCGCATCAAAATATTTTAAGAAGAAATGGCACGAATGTTGTGAGATTTCTTCTTCCATAATCAACTACTCATCTTGAAGGAGTTAAGAGTATGTTGTCCAATACAACTCCTAGCATCCAAACCTTGTATCCGCAAAACAAAATTGAGAAAATGCTATGGTGATCTTCTTTTTATTTCTTAACACTCAAGGCAAAATGATAAAGGCGGATTAAAAGAAAAAAACAAGTAAAGAAAATTATTGAAAAGAATTTTTTAAGTTGATAAAGAAAAACTTGGACATATAGCATAAACTATCTTAAAAAATTAACTTTGCTCACAAGTATACTAACTCTTAAGTCTTTGGAGAGAGAAAAAAATCTTTGTTCTGATGGGGGGTTGTGAATGTTGATAGCAAGTTTGTGACTCTAATTCAAACTAGGCAGTAAGTTGAGTGGCCTTTGACTAAAATGAATTTATGCCAATTATGATGTACCCTAAAACATATTTACCATGTATTGACTTATTCCTCATGCTATGAAAGTGTTGTAACTATGCATAGTCTAAGTTTGAAATTTTTTATGTATTAATTTTTTTGTGCTTACTTCCACCCACGTATCATACACCTTATGTCACTATTCTTATCTTTTTATAATTTTTTTTATCATTTGGTCATTGTGTTCTTATTTACACTATCAACATAACATCCTCTTTAATTCCTACATTTGAATCGTATTTGGGCTATTTGATCTTGCATTTGTGTTATATTCAAGGAAGTGAAAGATGGAGGAAATAAATTTTCATACTCTTGTGTTTCGACTATCACAATTGTTTAACATGGGAACAAAAAAGGACAATATACGAAAAAGTAGTAAAAACTCAAATGCTTTCTACCTACTCCTTTACAAAAATATCTGTAAGAACTTCTTTTAGGGTTCAAAGAACATGTATCAAGGACAAATGATACAAAAAATTCAAAACCTTAAACCATATTTAAGGACAATTTAAGAAGGAAGTTGTAACAAGGGATTGTTTTCACCTTTCTCTCTGTGTTGTTATTTATTATTATAGAACTTATATTGATTGTGATGTTCATGATACACCTATGACTAATTTTCTTATGTGGGGTTAGTTTATATATTTGTTGGATTAATTAGTTGGAACATTTGGTTTTAAGCTTCAGTGATGTTGTACATTTGAAGTGATTTTATTTAATTACTCCAAATTCTATCATGAAGTGTCTCTATAGTCCAAAGCTAATTAGTTGGATTGGCAATCTCCAAGTCAAATCTCGAAAGGACAATGGGTCTAATGAGTTAGTTGCCCATGGTTGTCATTCATTTTTTTATAAGTTATCCGATGTTATACCCTCTAAAATTGAAAGGTATGTGAGGGGATTTTATTCACTTATATAGGAAGAAGAATATTAATGATTATATCCTCAAGATTGAAAGTGTGCACTGAGATCGATATTAAGAGAGCATACAAAGTTATCATATAGTTGAGGATCTGGGAGCAAGTCATTTGCTCACTTGAGACATATGTATTGATCTAATCATGCTTTAAATATTATCTTCCATTGATTACCAATATTTCAATAGTTAAGGTCTAATCATAAGTCCATATTCTTGTTGAACTCCATTAATTTATCAAACTATATTTAATTTTAATCAATCAAAATTCAGTTGGTTGTCAATTAATATTTTTAATTCTTCTTACTTGCCAATTAATGTTTTTAATTCTTCTTACAATAAATTTCAAAACACCTAAAAATTAATGTAATTGAAGTAGTCGTGCTTAATTGAAGTAATTAGTTTTGGCATTATTAGATTGTATATTCTCATGTTTCAACTTTTTTTATGCCATAAAATAATTGTGCGCATGTGGATAGAGGTGTATGTCTTTGAAATTTAAAAGTGTTTGTTAATTGGCCTCATTTATGCTTAAAGCATTTGAATAAACCAATATGGAAGTCCCTTTATAGGAAATTATGATTAATTTTCTTATATTAATATATTTTTAATATATATATATATATATATATATATATATATCTTTAAAATATTTTATTTTCAAAGCTTAATAGACTTTCTATATCATAAGCTCATATACACATCAAAGGATCAATTTCAACATTGTTGCCACTTTGTAGTGAAAATAATAAAATAATATTATTAAACTTACATGTAGCTATTATGTAAATGACTCATTACCATGAAAGGAGTAAGAAGGAGGTAACGTAGATTTTTGCAAATTTTACATAGCTAATAATAGGAGCAAAAGGACTAAAGACTTTGATCATAGAGATTGCTTGGAATTAGTTAAAAAGATTACTTATGTTTATGTCACATCTATTTTTCAAAAATATTACACTGCCAAGGTCATCGAGAAGTGTGATGATAATCTTGCTACTCAACCATCAAATATCTTGTATGACTTGTTATATTTTAGCTCTATAACACTTCATATACTTTTATAACTTCTCTATGTTTTAGAGGACACATCACTTTGGGAGGTTATGTATCTGCCACAGTTAGTTTTGAGAAGTACATCACATTCATAGTGGTTGTACCTAAAGTAAAGGTTGAGTAGGGTTGGAAGCGGCGGCTAGGGGAGAAACTTGTGAAGCACCTAAAAACTTGTGGATTCTAAACAGAGAGTAAAGGTAACTAGTAATGGAACCTTATGCTATGTTGTGTGCCATGATTGATCCACCATAATTTCATTTTTTCTCTTCCTGATAAGATTTTATATAAATGCAATGCATGCCAACGATAAAGAAGATGCAGACTCCCACTTGAATTATCATGGTTGCCTCACAACATTTTGCCATCTTAGAGATTAGGCTGGTAGTGTCAATGGCTAGGGAGGTAGCAAGGGCACACACGAAGAAGGTGGTGGCAGACCCCTTCCCCCTTTGTCCTCTATGCACGCGCAGAAGTGAGGAGGGGACAGTCACCACCTTCCTCTCTCCGGCGTCCGAGGGGAAGGGGCAGCCGCCTCTCTCCCTCCGACTCCGGCAAAGTGGGCTGCCACCTCTTTTTTATTTTTTATACTATTCTATATATATTTATATTATTTTATTAATTTTTGTTACGCCACATCAGCAGCGCAATTAGAAAATCTACTATCGACGATCAGGAGGACTATGCATGCAAGAAATAATCTAATTATAAATTTGAATTAAATGACCATCTAGTTATACCACACCTAAAGTTAAAGGACAATTCGTATAATCTACCATAGTAGATAATTAATAGACATAAGTTTTGAAGAGATACAACGGTGAACTTGAGGAAAGGGGAACTTCAAAGGATTGGTAGATGGAAAATTGTTTTTTTGAGTCAGTTTGAAGGGAAGAAGAGCTTGAAGCCATTTGAGAGGACTTTGAAGTCTCTAACATCATGATATTTAGAGTGCAATGTGATTAAGTTTATTGATTTGAAATTCTATGTAACTATATATACATTTATAAGTACAATGTAATTGTTGGATAATCTTCCAGACATGTAACATAATGGTTGATATCATATCACAATAATATGATATGATGAGAGATCATAGAACAAATGCACCAACAATGCTAAACTTGTTGTAAGTCCTAAACTACTGACTCATTAACCAAGTCCAATTAATAAATCACACAACCTAGGACTCTCAAGGAATAATCAAGATAATGACTTAATTGTCTCGACATAAAGTTAAAAGGCTATCTTTGATGCAATCAATTATAGAAAAGATCTATCATGTTAACAAGTCAATAATCAATTCATGTACCCCTCAAGTAATATAGAATCATTAAACATAATAGATGTGTTCAATGAAAATGTAATTAACTAATATGATAAGGTGGGACATTAAAAACTTTCATGGCTCCTTTTTGAGTCAACATTAAATAAACTCATGTGACAACCAATTCAATAAAGGTTGTCATGGCCTACAAAAAAACTTATCCTCTCTTAAATTAGGGGATGAACTTCTGAATTTAAAAACTTCATGACTTAGGACCAACAATAATTCTTCATGATCCATAAATCATATTTCATAACTACTTACACGATGATAAAAAAAAATGATTTGTCGTGCTCATGGCCATGAATTGATCCTTCTTGGCTTGTGAAACATGTCTTCGCATCTGTGAAGACCTTCATCATGTCCCATGAAATGATGTTGAAAGGTCATTGACTCATTTTTTTGCCCTAATTTTCATGTGCTCCATCTTCTGTGTGATTTGAAAAGAAAATTATAAAGGTAGAATCATGATTATATAAATAAAGAAAAAAAAGTATGCATTCCATAATAAAATATTATAGAAAAATAAACAAAAAAATTATATTAAAATTATGTTAGAAATTTTACATGCAACAAAATTCAAATAGTTACATCATAATTTCAATTTATTTTAGAAGCTATTTTATCCCCACTTGTATCATTATGCATTCGGTTTTTTTTATCTGTAGCCAGCAAAGTTTGAGTCTATATCCTTGTCAATGTGATAGTATGACTTGGAATAATCTATGATGTTGAACATTAATTAAGAACATTGCTATCTAATATGATTTTGCAATGAAGTTAGCCCTTTGGTGTGCTATGTGAGCTCGTTAGTTAAGAATCAATTAATTTGCAACCTAATTACATGTATGCCCTATCTTGTTTAAACCCCCACAAGAACTTATTCCCTCTCCATTTTGTTCTCCTCCGGATGGTTTCAAGAACCTGCCAATTGAGGGAGCATTACTATTCACCATACACATTTCTATCAAAGCAATGCATCTTAAGATCCACAAAGCTATCTTCTACATTCCAAATGCGGTCATGACAAGGAAATGTTTCTAACAAAAAATCATGGTGAATGTGACCTACTGTCATACTGATGAAAGTTCAATTCATTGAATTTGTTCTAACGAATACTGGCCAAATTGTTCGTCACACACTCACCAAAAATATTTCTAATGAAGATGGAATATGAAATTAAACATGTACAGGAAACTTGCATGAAATAATTGAATTAGCATTTGGACCTTGCTTTCTCCTAGTTCCTGCTTATATCAGACAAGATGTGGCTATGAGCCTAACATGCAGCAAATGTTCATCCTTGTCTATAATTTGCCATGTATTCATTCTCAATTCAAAGATGAAAACATTAATTTTTTTTTCCCAACGCTTCGGAAATTAGCATTATTTAATTACTGAAGCTCCATCTGTTATCAAGAATATATATATATATATATATATATATATATATATATATATTCTGATTTACAAGCATTTAACTTCATTTTCTTCTTGTTTCTTGATGGAACAGAACCAAACTGCTGTGCACCATGAGAGTTAATGGTTAAGAGTTTGGAGATTTCTCTCATCTGTAAGTGCTACCAAACCAACATAGTTTTAATTGTTCCATCCCTCTTTCCCGGACCTACTCTCCCTCTCTCTCTCTCTCTCTCCCGACCTCCTCCAATGTCATGTCCCTTTCTTTCCCATGCTCCATGTCCCTTTCTCTCCCTTCTTTTATTTCCATTTCAGCTCGGAAGGACCATCGATGCATCACTTTCTTCCTTGCAACCACATTTCTCCTGCGTTCCACTTCCAGCTAAGAAGGGGGAGAGAGATGCTACCATATGTTGACACACTGTACGTCTCAGGTACTTCCTCTCCTGCAGGCCAGGAGAACATCATGATCAGCTCTACGTCGTCGCTCGTCTCCCCATGCCGTCACCCTTCGGCCTCCTCCTTCTATTGGTTTCCTTTGTCTCCCCTCGCCTTTGATCAGAGCTTGGTCTTTCCCGTGGATGATGAAGCTGTCCACATAGTCGGCGAGGAGTTCAATGCGTCGGCGGAAGTGGCGCCTCCTTCAGATCCCGCTGCAGCTGATCACAGGGTGGAGGTTCATGACGCCGCTGCTGCCGGAATCGGCGTTGCCGCTACATTGCCTGAAGGGAGAAAGACCAGCGGAAGGAAGCGCTTTAGGACTGATAGACACAGCAAGATACACACCTCCCAGGGCCTCCGGGACCGGAGAATGCGGCTGTCCCTCGACGTCGCCCGCCGGTTCTTCGACCTCCAGGACATGCTGGGCTTCGACAAGGCCAGCCACACCATCAGCTGGCTCCTGACGCAGTCCAAGACGGCCATCGAGCAGCTCACTAGCGGCTCTTCTCCTAGGGCTAATCAGCAAGCTCTCAACAGCCCGCATAGCAGCTTCGGCAGTAACGACTCATCGTCGGAAGGCGAAGCTGTCTCGCCGGACTTGAAGGCGGCCGAAGGTTTCCAGCCACCGGGTGCAGTTACACTGGACGCCAAGTCCTCAAGGGAGTCCAGAGACAAAGCTAGAGCAAGGGCAAGGAAAAGAACAAGAGAAAAGAACAAGGAGCGAACCAGCTGCAAAGGTTTGCTTGCAGATGCCTGCACATTGGATTACGATCAAGTATTGGCGCCCTCAAAAGCTGCTGCCACTGATCCTAATTTGGAAGAGTGTGCACCTTGGGATGATATAATGGAGAACAGCCCAGTCTCCATGATGCCTTCTTGGGTCCTTTGCAACAACCATGAAGCTGTCAGTTTATTGGAAGAACAGCTGAAAATTGCTGACTCAGGTAACAAGCAGGAAGATATGTTCATCTCCTGGCTGATGTAGAACACCAGCAGGACAATAACAGTGCTATTATTTACTGATGTTCTTGATGTTAATCTTTTTCGGTACCCAAAAAAAAATCAGAAGAAAGAGTGATGTATGTATGTGGTTATGATAAGCAAATTGTTGCAGTCATGCGGTTCCTATAATCTGATACATTTCTGCATGGGTTCTTCATCATATATTTCTCATATATATACCCAGGTAAGATGATACTTGTTCTTCATTTATTTGAAGAACTTGTCTATATAAACTCCAATTTATAAATGACAGAGTTTAAATATTCGAATATCATTTCTGTGTTTTATTATTTATTTTGATCTACCAACCTCAGATCTTATTCATAGGAGCATGCTCTCTACTCAATAGTATAAATCATGGTAAACTTAATTATGTGTATATACACAAAGTTAAATTAATTTCATATGCTTTTACTGCCTTGTGTGTACATTGGATACTTTTAGTTTGATGTAATGAAAATGATAGTGCAATGGATTGGAATAAAATGATAGCTGCTACTGGTTGACTATGAAAAAAATGAGTGAGATTTCGTTTTGGCATTTGTCTCACTAAAACTAAATGACAAAACATGAATTATAATGTTATGCTCAAACAATAATATAATAGGAAAATTCAAAACTTTCTAAGCTAAATTGGTTTTTCATGTAAGGTGACAGCAAGTTGAAATATTTCTCTAAGGATTCTTCATCATATATGCATACTTGCCATATATCCAAACTAAGATGATAGCTAGTTCATGTATCTTCATTTATTTATAAACTTGTCCATATAAATTTGCAAAGTATGTGCAACACCATATAGTATCAATTACTTAGATATGTTGAATTTTAACCTGTCATATCTTCTCACTATATCAAAATCACAATATCGTATTTCGAGTTCAATTATTTCCCTTTCTCTTCACAACATTATCCCATATAATATTCATAAATTTACTAAAATTTTAATGAAAATTCTAAGATGGAATTTAAGAGTTTCTAATAATATCAGAAAGGAAATAAACAATAATCACAGTTTAGTGAGGTTCATCATGCATGAGTAGAAAACAAATCAAGAAATAGCAAATTGATCCAGGGATAATTTAATCAACTTAGTGATGAATTGAGGATTTTTTTTTAGAATAGCATATGTATTAAATGCAATGTCTCTGTGATGGAATCCCTCTTTCCATGTTAGATAGAATAAGAGCCTCCCCTTTCCATAACCAAAATCAAACATATTTCATATATCAGTCAATTTATTTTAATGAGCTATAAGTAACTTTAAATCTGCAGCACATTCAAACATAACTTTGAGTTCTGCATGCAGCACACGTTTTTATCTTTATTAATTATAATTTATCTAAGCATGAACAATATATTAATCTCTTTTAATTGGTTGTCCCGTCCCTTTTGAGTAGTTCATTGCTTGTTATGACACCAATTATAACTATCCAACCAAATGAAAAAAAAAACTACTTTGAAACTCTTTGAAATTATGTTATAATCATAATCAGCAAATCCGATTGGATAGCTGTTGAACACTTGAAAATCATCTCTTTTTTGTACAAAAGCAAGAAAAACAGTTCACAAAACTAATAACTCTTTTAAGAAAGTCAATTAGTTTACCTGGTAAATGAGAAAAAGAGGGAACAAGATCCAAATCACACAAAAAATAAACTGATAAATTTGTGATTTAGCATTGTATTTATTATTTGCTCATGTTCCATAAACTAGTAAGTTTGTACACTTAATGCCATTTAACCATGTGCCTTTGACGAATCATTACTAGATTTGCATATATTATATTATAATTTGGTTATAACTAAGCTTTTATTTTCTCGTTTTTTTCCCATTCTTGCATCCAGATCGGCTTTTCAGACACAACAAAACTAATAAATCAGATGCACAATGCAAGTCATATGCAACCAACAAATGGTGAAGTAATTATATATGAAATATGTGAAACCATGGTTTATTTGGCCCTAACCACTTATCCAAGATATGGTAAAATTTTACACCTTGGTTTTGATCCTATCTGAACTTCTTTTTCCATGTCATGTGAATATTATCCTAAAAAGTCTAACATTGACCATGGAAATAATAAATAGCAACCACTGACATATATGTGAATCTGAATTTAGGAAAAAATTGAACCATGGTTGATAAATTCTTACCAGATCCTCATGACCGATCTTTTTCACCAAGAAACGACTGAAATTATCCTGATCTGTCTGTCCTGCATCCAAGTGTTGGAAATATTCAGGCACCATAAAACTCGTTTATAACACTATCTCATGTACAGGAAAAAAGAACAATTTTCATCAAGCAAACATGTATGGATACCCATGTGTTTTATGGTTACAACCAGGACACTCATGTGGGCATTCTCAAGAACTTTATGAATATGGTCCAGTCTGTCCTTCTCTCTACAATATTGATCTTCCAGTTCTGGTTCACCTTACTGGTCCAGAGCATTTCTTCTGAATTTTTCTGATGAATGTTTCAAACTGAATAATCATAATGTAGGATTTGACAGAGAAATATATTGTTATCTCTCTCTCTCTCTCTCTCTCTCTCTCTCTCTCTCTCTCTCTCTCTCTCTCTCTCTCTCTCTCTCTCTCTCTCTATCTATCTATCTATCTATCTATCTATCTATCTATCTATCTTATGTTTATACTAGATCATACATCACTCATGATCAGGATCCAAATAATATTCTAAGAAACCAATCTAGAAACATTGTGAAGCTCCGAAAGGCAGTTACTAAACCATTGCTACCAAAGAAAAGCATTCATCTTTTAACTGTGGTGATTTTTAAAGTTCAACTAATCTGAGAATATAGAGTGCATAACATTGGACATAAGATACTGAAACCATTTGTTCCTGAACCTTCTGGTGTAACCATATTACATCGAACATCAAAGCCTAAACATGATTATTTCAAGAGACTATTTGATTGAATTCCAAAATGAAAACACATTAGGATCAAACTTCGGAGTAGCTTGAAGCGTTTAAACCTTTTGCTTTTCACGTCGAACCTTGATAATTACTCAAAAGTTAGTGGAACTTTTTATGCAATAAATTACACTTTAAATGTTAGACCAACAATGATACATTCAAGGAAAACAAAACTTTCATTAAAGAGAGATGAATGAAATACTTCAAATAATCATAGAAACAAGAATGAAGTTCTCATTCTACTATCCAAAGCTCCTAAGTCACCAATTGGTACTGCATTTCATTCACCAAAGAAGCTTCGAAGGAAACATTCCTTTCTTCTTTCTAGAGGAAACTTTGTGAAACCCACACAAAAAGATCAAATATGTTATATGATATATATGACCTTGATCAGTGACGCTTCAATTAAGGTTGCCTAATTGTTTTTTCTTTCGATTTCATATTTGAAATTTAGTTTTTTACATGAAGATTTTCTTTCTATTCTAGATATATCATCTATGTACACACACATACATACATACATATATATATATATATATATATATATATATATATATATATATAGGGTTTAATGAGCGTGTGAAGCGTCTTCTGTGTGAAGCGCGTGTGAAACGACTTTAGACATACTTATGTTTATTTTTTTTTATATTTTTCTTCATTAATAATTTAGAAGATCATTGGGGATAACGAATATCTGATTCAAATCATTAACAATAATTGTTTTCATCATTTTTTAATTTTGACGAACTTTTACACATTATTATCCATCATAATGGATATAAGCATTTTTATATAACTTCTAATCTTATAAAACTATTTTTTATTATCATGAATGATCATTTAAGTTATTAGTAAAAAAATATATCGAAAAAAATGAAGAAAAATATGTCTAAGGCCGCTTCACACGCTCATTATATATATATATATATATATATATATATATATATATATATTCATATATTCATATATTCATATATATAGCAAAGTAAATATATTGTGTTAATAGTCCAGATTTTTTCTACACAGTGGTTACATATATTGTGACACACATCAACATAATGTATCATCTGCTGGATAAACGCGCGCGCACAAGGAATTGCCTAATGCATTATATTAAATAAATTAAAGAATATAATTATATATTAAGATACAAATCGAACATCCAAAATAGAAAAGGAAAGATAAATTTTTAAATTAATATTTTGTCCTCTTTTGACTTTAGTATTTGGAGGTGATTTAATGTCCCACGTGGGTCATTAGCCGTGTTATAGTAGCAAACCATAAACAAACGTATAAAACTAATTTCATTGCAAGAGATTCATATAAATAGATCTGAGATGAAAAAAATTTGGTTATCTTGGAGTGAAATTGTCTTTAATTAACGTTTTCTTTTATCTTTGCTCTAAGTTAAAAAAAAAACATTGTTCAATTCTCCTTTAATGTTAACTGTTTCCTTTTCCTAATCTATATGTGTGGATCCATTCGTCTAGCATATTATATATATATATATATATATATATATATATATATATAACGAATGGATCCACGCATATATACATTCGTGAATTTATAATAAAATTTCGAGGTCTATGTGATTATATATCGCACTTTTTATCTATTTCCATACAGAACTATTCTTAGTTTTTCATAAAGAAAGAAGATTATAGAGTAATATGTCACAAAACAATTGGAAGGATACTTTGCACATCTAATGGAATAATACATGATGTTTGGAAGGCCTCATGTCATAAGCTGATTATTTTCCACAACAGTGACAGAGAACACATGCTCAATGTTTATAGATGATACACAGCTGCTTGGATAATCAATAAGAAAGAAAATAAAAAGGATGACCTAATTCTTATCAAAGCTTTGCACTCGTGCTAGAAACGTACACAAACACACAAACAAGAAGAGACACTTTAAAGAGAAAAAAAGATGATCACTCAAGTGATAATCTCATTAACACTTTTCTCAATGTGATAAATTGTCACTTTTACTAATTAATATAACTTAAACAATACAAGGAAATATGGCAAGTTACATAGCTTCAACTAACTACATGTGTATCAACATGGGTTAAACCAATTCAAATCTTTTTCTTGCCACCCTAATATTGGGTAGCTGATCTACCGACCACTCCATTCCTACGACGCTAACGATTTATGCACATTAATTATGGGTTAAATTTTTGACCTACTATTAAATTCGATTAATTCGATATTTCTCCTGTGTCACAACACCTGAATATGAGGGATGCTCTAATCAATAGATATGCTTAAGCGGTAAACCAATTCATTTATGATACAGTTATAAAGATTGGGGAGGTGCACATCATGCTTTTTTTTTTCTACCTTGAATGTCTTTCCAGTTAACTGTGTGGCCTGTATTAATTATACAGGTTAAATATTCGTTGGATATCCTGTAATATATTGGAATTGAACAATTTCTCAAGATAACATGTTTTGGTTTTGGCTAAGTTGGAATTCATTAGGTATGCAGCATGTTGAACTCCTTTTCTTGGAGAAACGGCGTATCATCACATTGTAGTGACAAAAATCTTAAGTTCATCTACTTCAATATAAAAAATTTAGTACGTATTATGAGCACTTCGAGTTGGCACGATTGAGAAAAAGAATGAGCAAAAAATTAGGATGAGAGAGCAAGTTATTGTCCAAAGACTAAAGATATTGTTGAGAGAGGGTTTAACATTTTTATGCTAATAGCACTGAACAGTGTCGAGGATAAATAGAACTATATATGGAGATTATTAAATGTCACGATCTCATTTAATTAATTTTCTAGTAACATAAAAAGATGAGTTCATACTTGCACCATCTCCCCATCCAGTTATTGATGATCCCTTATCTTTCATGTTCTTTCCCCCATCTTTTTTTTTCTTTTATATTTTTTAGTAAATATACAGTTGTGGCACAAAATGCATGATTCCGAACTTCTATTCATCTTTCATGTTCATCTACCTTCTGCACAATAATTTAAAATTTAAAATTTTGTTTTATTTGCCACCTAAAGGATGTAGTCATGTATGTAGTATTGCTTTGCAAGTGTAAAACAAAACGAAAAGAAAAAGGAGACATTTCAGCTCCTCTCTTGTTATATTAAATGTTTTAATTAATCGTTGATCCTTTGTTTTCAAATTATTAAAATAAGTAAGTATAACAATTTTATTTCATAATTATTGAAAAAAGAATAACAAAATTTCAGGTGAAACTTGACATAAGGATGTTACTGATAAATAGGGACTAAACTATAATTTAGAATTAGGATGCCAAAGAAACCCTTAGGGGATGTGTTTGGAGAAATAGTTCTATATATATCTTAATCAGTAACCAGTTATTTTAATATAACAATTTTTTTGCATTTGTCACATTTGGATAGGTAATCAGTTGCAAGTGTCATCTTATAAGCTTTTTGCATGACAATTTTGTTTCTAACATATCATGGGAAGAGTAAAACGAGACCAGAACCATGAAAAATCCCTTTAAATAAACTGAAAATTTTCACCACTATTTCATTTATACATTTCAGGTGCCTCACATGATCTCATCTGAAATGTAAAACTTCACTATTTAGCAATGCAATTATTTAAAAAATGTAAAGCAATGGACCTAATTGGTAATCAACAGATTGTGACATGTTGTTGAGGACCTTAACTAATTAAATTTTTCCTAATTAAGTAGAGCAGAAAAATCGAACAAAGATTGCAAAAATGATATTGATAATAAATACTAGTGGCTTGAAGAACTAATCCGCAGTCAACTTGCATATGTTCAGATGTATTTTAATTAGCTGACACATTCAGTGTAATTCCATCATAGTAAAAAATGGATACTAATTAAAATGGTTGCAAAATGCACATGTAAGAGTAAAAACATGCATATCTCCATCTATCATATATAATTAACTTCCTATAAACACACACAAATCAAGCTCATGGATTGAAATGATGTTTGGATTAAGTTAAATTACTTGAAGATCTCACCAATGCACATAGATTATGATAATTAATGAATATATAATAAATAAACTTCAGACTGCAGATGCGTTGATCTGAATTACTACAGAATTAAGGGTTAAATAGATACTAATGCATTACAACATATTTGTAGCATGCATCAATAAGATTACATGAGCTGAAAACTAATAAAAAAATATAATCAAAGACATCAACTCTTATGTATATATGAAGCAGTGAAATATGAATCTTTGAAGAGTGGCAACATACCTGATCGATCATTGAGCACATGAAGATGGCCAGGGGAATTCGGAACAGGACCTCGGAGTGCTAAGAAGCTTTATACGAGAGTTCATGTGGCTGCTTATATATCTTACTTGTCTGCTCGTCCAAATAGATGTGTTGAACATAGTTTGTTTTCAATTTTTTTTTCTTTTGTTGTTTTGTCTCTCGTATAAGATGAACGTAATAGTTCTCATTGATTGCCCTAACTCTTGTTGCATTGAATTTTTGTGTACTTTTAATCAGATAAATCATACTTGACAAAACAATCGTCCTTTTCTTCTTATTTAATTAAGTAGTACAGACCTAAGTTATATCACAATAGGCATAGACTTAAAAATACTGAGGTGACCATTTCCAGTTAGATTCTGTGTACTGGAGTTGAAAACTTAATGCAACTTTTCTTTTTTCTTTTTACTACATTTGAGGTATCATTTAAGACAACTCCCTAAATTAAGTGAAACCCAATGCCTCGGCTTAATTCCAGACCATATAAATGTATCAAATACCATCACATAATTTGCTCAAGTTCCATTAGCGAGTCTGAATCTGATCATTTGAAAGTGTCCCCAAATCTCGTAGCTCAGAACTGTAAAACATTTGACAAGCTTTCACTTCAAGCACCGAACTAAATTGATCGATCAAATGCATTCGATCGCTTTCTTCGCTGCAGAGTACTAAACCAATAATTCATTTGTGATATCAATGACCTCATACTGTTGATCAAACTTGTCCAGCTGGAAGAAAAGGAAAAGAGAAGAGAAAAGACCTGAAAGTGAGAAAGTTGTCGTTAATTAGATCCTCATGAGAAAAGTAGTGCATGACTACTAATGACAAGGCGTCCAGTAAAAAGGAAACAATCATGTACGTCTCCAAACAAGGTTGCTGGAACTTTGCTTCCATCTCTGCAATAAAGCTCCAAGCAGGTGGTGGCATATTCGACATCATCTCCTCCATTTGAGAAAAAATAAAGCCAAAAATCCCGGCACCAACGTACCGTTATACAAGTCCTCCCCACCCTCGTAGGCTCAGGCAGACCCAGCCTCAGTACCTGATCAGCTTTAAATGCCTGCCTTCTTCGAGCTATACGTCCTTGTCAACTTCATGCAGCAGCTGCAGCGGTACTACTATACTACTCCTCCTGTGGCGCCAATGGCGAAACCCAAACATGCATTGAAGGAGGAGGAGGAGGAGAGAGAACGACAATTTTAAAAGGATAAAGAAAAGACTAGTGAGGAAGCAAAAGTGAAGTGAGATGGATGCATTCTTTTTTCTTTTTACCTCTTTACAGAAAGGAGAGCCCCCCCCCCCCCCCCCCCCCCCCCCCCCCCCTTCCGTACACGTAGATTACGTAGACGTTCGCGTCCCCTACATGACTTGATAGTTTGATAGGTGTCAGTCATGATTTATTCCATAATTTTTTTTCAAGACTTTATTTGTACCAACGGATTAAGATAAAGTGATAAACAATTTATTTTTTTAAGAAAATCTTAAATTAAAATTTATGGTATGTAAAATATTTTTAACTTAAAACAACATAATTAACCAAATGATAATAAATTTATATTTTTATTCGATCATTTAAATTTATCATATGTAAAATATTTTTGACCCGAAACAACATAATTAATCAAATGATAATAGATTTGTATTTTTATTCGACCATGCTTTATACTGAAAATAAAAAATGGTCTATTTTGTTGAAACTTGATTTAGAAGGGAAACTAAGGAGAAAAGAAAGGAAAAAAATAAAAATAAATATTTTTTTTGAACTACATAAATAAAATAAAGAGAAGAAAATAAAAATTAAATAATAATTTTATTTAAATATTTTTTTATATGTGCATTTACATATAATTTATAAGATCAAAATAAAAATATGTATTAATTTATCTTTCTCTCCTTTTCATCCATGCAAGGATAATATTCTGTTTTCTTTCTTTTTAAATTTTATTTCACCCTCAACCAAACATATTCTAAAATTCCCATAGGAGTAATACTAGTTGACTCTACTGAGGTATGAGATAACTTAGATATATTATTTGTACTACTTTTTAAAATTCTTACGACCCCTTATATTATCACATTTTATGGTAATATATTATCGATAATTTTAACTTTGATAATGTATTGATTATCACGGTAATCCATAAAACAGACATATATAGGAATTGTCTTTCCAAATTATCAAAAAAAGATGAAATACATTTTGACAAAGATGTTCATTCAATAAATCTTTAAATATATTATTAATAAATAATATCATCTTCTAATATTTTAAAAAATCTTTTACTAATAACCCGTCTGTCGCATCATCTTCTTTTATTCATATTCAATTTTTTTCTTACTTTTTACTTTGCTTATGTATAATAGTATGTGTCAAAATTTAATAATAATTTTTGGGATTATGTTGATAATTTTTTCTTCAAATATTTTAATTAGTATTTACATTAGCAATACTTATAAACATTATAATATTATATTACCATAGTTCAAATAATAATAATAAATATATTTTAATGATAATTTAAATTATTGATTAATTAATTAAATCCCCGGAATTATCCTTGGAGTTAGAGTCGAATGCGACTCAGCAAACCTTGTTACAATCATGGAAAAAGGGGATGGCCGGATGGGATTCCATGGCGCCTTAAGAATCTAATTGTAAAAGTTGTTATTGGACAAAGATGGAATTGAGAATCACAAAATCCTACTTATTATTAAAAATATATAGTTTAAAATTGATAAAAATGTTTTTTGTTAAATTCCTTCTATTTAAATATTAGATTACATCTCACGAAATTATTTTTTGTTGATTCTTAAGAAGTCAAATTATATCAAGCATATTAAAAATAAAAATATATATTAAACTTCATCTAAATTAATAATAATTATTATTATAAGTATATTTTAATGCAATATTTAAATAATTATATTAATCATATAAAATTAGAAATGTCAGATAAAATTATAAGATCGTGTCATCATAATTAAGATTGTATTAAGATTTTACGCATAAAATACTTAAGATAAAATTGAGATCCATTTGTCATTAAAATACTTAAGATATTAATCACTAAAATTGCAAAAATAGTAAGATCTTGATATAAATATAAGATATTTCGACAATCTTGCTAATTGCCAATTGTCATTCAATGTTTACACACTTAATTCAACCCTCATGTAATCAAGCATGTATACCTTCAAATGAAGTCAGACTATCTAGCAAATTGTGGTCCATCAACAAGTGCTAATCTCTTTTAGGCGGAGCTTCTAAATTAATCTTCGGGATATTTTGTGTGCAAATTTTTATGGGAAACTTTTAATTAGATAATCTTATATTTTCAAGAAAAAAAATGCAGGCCCTGTACAGCATCTTGACTCGGCTCCATGCTGCGTACATGGAAGGACGGACGTGGACAAGACATATCTCTCAGTTAACAGTGGCGATCGAGCGTTCGACATCCGAGTCCTCGACCGCCTGCCCACGAGGCCCCCCCTTCGAATCCAGTTCTGTGTCTGCAGCTGCAAACACACGGACGCATTGCGTCTTCCCGCCTCTCTCTCTCTCTCTCTCTCTCTCTCTCTCTCTCTCTCTCTCTCTCTCTCTCTCTCTCTCTCTCTCTCTCTCTCTCTCTCTCTCTCTCTGGCTTTGCAAGTAAACAAACCCGGTCGTGTACGTTAATTGCTTAGGGCTTAGCAAACGTTTGGCAGCGTTCTCATCTCCAGGGATTTTGTGGGGTTTGGACTTTGGACTTTAAATGCGCACGACGTACCGTCGTCAAATTGCGCCCGGCGCCTCGATCCGTCTCATACCGGGACGGATGCAAATGCAACGCCACCTTTTTGCTCATTTTATAGTCGAACGCGTCGTCACATGTACAAACTCTAGTGAGAGATGCATGTAGGTAACATTGCAGGGCTAAATATCATATACAAATGCATCTGGATCGCATCGTACTTGTAGATTTCTCACTCCGTTCTATTAAAATATATGACTTCTCTTTGCGTCTGAGATCTTCCACCTTCGTGGATTGAGAATTTTTTCAATGGTTTGAGTACTGTCCTTTTGGCTCAATCCTGAGAGAAGCGATTTTGTTCTGGAGTGCATTCCTTTCTCGAGTGAAAGATGGTTATATTAAGTTATTCGAGTATAGTAATTGATTGGAGCATATACAATAAATAAAAAAATCTAATACATAGTGGCCCCGGGAGGTGCACGTACAATCGAGTTAATGTTTTGGAAATAGTGAAACGTTTTAAATACTTACTTAAGGAGTGACTAGAATTCAAAGGGCAAGTCAAAGCCTAAAGTTATTTGTGATGCACATAATTTTATGTTGATTGCATAGTGCGGAATTCCTCATTGGGTTGTTCAGGAAAAAAAAAAGGGAAAAGGAGAAGATTAGATTAGCTTAGTCAAGTTAATATCAAGAAATTAAAGCTTAATTTTGTTGTTCAAACTTCAAAGGGTATGAGTATGTATAGTTGTCTCTTATTGCAAACTCAAATCAAAGTAAATGATATTAACTCGTTATTAATATATAAAAAAATGAAGGAACTGCATCCATGGATACGGAAAATCAGCTGAAGAAGTCAAGTTCTGATATATTGCTAATAATCCTGAATTCGATTTTAGGAGTCACTAATTTGGTTGGAATTTATTATTTCACTTCTAACAGAACATAAAAAAAATAACAACATTTAAGCGGCATATTTCTTTTTGGGTAGACGAATAGGGCTCCGGGCCCAAGTGACAGTGGCGTATTTGCCAAGATGCAAATTTGCCCGTGATTCTCTGTCCCGGATGTAGCCTTTTGTTAATAATGGTGTAGCATTTCATCTAATTGAAAGAGGTGGAACCCTTTTCCAAGATGCCATTAAAATACCAACATTGAGATATGATTGGACTTTTAAAATGCTCTTGTGGTCCTTTCTTTTCTAGTATGTCTATATTACCTGATATCTGAAAGGGAATTGAAAAAGTACACCCCCAAGGGAGGCGTTGATGGTCCTAGGAAAGGGACATTGACAAGTCACCAATGTTGAGTTGGGATTAGGATAAAGAACTAGCAGTCCTAAATTCAAACTTCTTAATATCGTATTCTGAAAAAAAAAAGTAGAGATGTTGAGGGAGCCATCGAATAATTTGAAAAGAAAATAAAATAACACCTTTCTGGTGGATGGACCGGCCAAAAGTTGCAGGTATATTTCAATGACTTCCATTTTCTGTTTGTAGATACAAGATGCAGCTTTTTAATCTCACTATAAAAAAAACTTGCAATCTTACATATGGTACTAAATACGATTTAAAAAATCATTATACTGCTACATAATGCTGAAGGGACGGGAAAAGAGCTAAGTTCGAACAAAATTTGCTTCCCGAATTGAATTTATGGAAGAATGCTGGACACCTACGCCAATGGCAGCATATCTCTCGACGAGCTAATAAACACAACACAAGGAAGTGTATTTCGGACCAGGTAAGGAAACATTCACCCATGACTTCCCTTGATTTCATCATGAGAGCATGAGAAGATGGACTAACATCAGGAGATGGAAGAGCTTGGTGATCGTGGCCGTGCTCTGCTGTATTTTGGCGGATTAGTTCGAGCAACATCGACAACTATCATCCAGCCATTGATTATCTACAAATATTGAAGATTGAGTTAGCCATGTCCTCAGATATGGTCGTGGTTGGCGATGACTACACGATTTGAAATCTGATTCTTTTGTAGTTACCTTGCCATTCATCTCCGTCAAAGCTGCAGCCGCAGCTTCTTCAGTTGTGTACTCAATGAAGGCATAGCCTTTTGACCTTTTAGATATCTTGTCTATGATGATTTTGACTGTTTCAAAGCAACTTATATCAACAATCAAAACATCATACATATGGGATATGGAGAAGCAGAGACTAATTACAAAGATTAAATGCACAAACCTTCTACCAGTTCACCAAAACCTTCAAATGCTGCACGCAGAGTTTTCTCTGATGTGTAGAACGAAAGACCTGACAACGGAATAGCAACAGTAAAATATCAGTTTAGCAGAAATCTCAGCTGAATGATCTTGAGAGGATAAAAGTGATGTTGATTTTGAAAAGTCGATTCCAGATATTTAATTAGAAGAAAGTTCAATAATTTATTAGATGTGAAACATAAAGTAGATATCTAGAGTCATTTCTACTCACACAAAGATTAACAACATTAACACGCGTATCAGTGATTTTTAATGTTTTGCTTTCAACTAAAAGAACCCTCAACAATCCCATTTATCAAAAGCACTCTGGCACATTAATGACAAATTTTAAAAATAGTATGAAAGGATTAAGGTAGAAAGTGCTATCTTATGTCAAAATAGGAATTTCTGTTCCACTTGTCATCCATCAATTTTCTTTGAACAAATAAAAAACTCCAAAAGATTGAGGCATATAATGATTCTATGCTCAAAAAGGTATGTCTAGCATTGATGTTTCCTAACTTGCAGATTTTAACTTGCAAATTTTAAGAGAAATCCTCACGTCAGAATGGTTTCGCATTGAGCTGGTAGCATAAGCCTCCAACAAAGCCACAAGGCACATGATGGAAGAACAAGCATTGACCAAGCGGCCAAGTGCCCTTTTCTTGTTTTATGAGATTCAAGATTGAGATATTGAGGGGTGGTACCAAAGTGTTTGATGGGAGTAAACATTCCTGACTGAAGGTTTCTCCTTAATGTGCTAATTGATATACTAACAACACAATTGTCTTGAGATAATGGCCAATATTCTTCCTGGTCAACTATCTATCACTAAATGCTTAAAAGATCTAGACCAAAAAGGCGCAAGTAGGTCATGGCCTTCAGACTTCCTAATGGTGATTAATAGTGAACAAAGCTCATTTCAAATATAGCAAAGTTCATAGGGCAAGTGAGAGAGAATGAATGGGAAATGTAAATCAAATCTGCTGAGTGCTTGACAGCAAGAAAATCATTTATGTTACATATGCAACAGTTGATTGATTTGCATTATTAACCGTTAATAGAATTAAAAGCTCAAGTTTAACATAGCCAGACCTAGTTTTAGAAGGGTTAGACCCTACAATTGTGACTTATTCTCTGCTATTTCTAAACAACCAAGCTTGGCCAAGACACAAGTTGAGCCAGTGATTTTTTTTCTTCATTTTGACCGGAGTCAAGTCAATGAATTTGTTTTGAAATTTGTACTTCTGATTTTCTTTTGTGCTTTATAGTATAACTTCATTGTGAACACCCTGTGATAGTAAAGAAATGAAGTTTATTTGTCATATGATAAAGGTGGGGTGGTGAACAATGGCCAAGCTGGCAATGTTGTCAAATCACATCCCAACTCGTAGAGTCAGATGATTCTATGATCCTATCCCAGATAAACATGCACGGTCCCACACTGGATCGTTGTTTGGTCAGCACGAGGTAGAATCGCATGCTGACCCGTGGAACGGTGTACACGCTTGTGTCCACCGATCCCACTTTTTTTACCCAAAGAGTTGGTCACATGGTCACACCACATGACCTAATTCAAGTAGGTCCCGTTAACCAAAAAAATCGCTGATACCCTAATAATTTGCCTCTGCTGCTCAAGCTTCTCAGTCTATGTCGTCGATAATTCTCGCGCTGTTGCCCTCGCTCAGGCGTCACTGCCATCATTCACACATTCCCGCGGCCATTTGCAAGTTGCTGCCACCATTCGTGCATCGCTGCTGCTGGTCTCACCGAGGAGGCATGGACCTGCTGTCATAGGTACTTCCTTCCTTTCTCTCGCTCTGCACATGTTGCCCTTCCTATCTAGCACACGCCGAGCTCTCAGCCAGTGAGCAGCACTGCTCAACAAGAAAGGGAAACCTTGGGCGAGCAGGGAGCCACCAGCAAGTCAGAGCTCCCTGCTCGTGAACAGGAAAGCTATGGCGAGAGCTGAGAGTTGTGGACTATGATTTTGCTCCTTTTATTTAAGATAAAGTAATAATTTTTTAGGAGACACTAAAATAATAATTCTTGTCCTGTTTTGACTGTTTAATTAGGTTTAAGTAAGGTTTTAATTATTTTTATGGATTGTTACATCTATGTTACAAAAATGGGTAAAGCAGAAAGGCAGTTTGGGTTCTGGAGTTGAGAACACAAATGTGCCTAAAGGTCAAAGTGGAACATCTGCTACGAAAAAAGTACTAGGGAAAAAATGCTCCAGAAAATAAGAGCGATCCAAGATGGAAGGATGGTTTTATATAACATGAAAATCAAATGCAAATCTTGCAGCAAAGTAATTTCAGGAGGTGTTTATCGCTTGAAACACCATCTAGCTTGTACTCAAAAGGATGTCAGGGGATGTACAAAAATTCCGGAAGATATGAAAAAGGAAATGTTCGATATTTGTACAAAATACAAGAACGTGATAGAAACGCTCATATGAAACAAAAGAAAGCATTGATGAGCATGGTGGTGCACAAGTTGGTGAAAAGAGGAAAGAATCAACAGAGACAAATGGAGTTGAGTCAAAGCACTAGAAAAATATTAAAGAAAATAAATTGTCAAGCTATGATCGATTCCATGTACAAGAAGGAAAAGAAGAAGCATGCTAAGATATTGCTAAATCTTTCTTTTTTTTTTATTGCACGCCATGGAGTTGGGTTCAAAGCAATGTTGTCAAAATCGTGAGTTAACTCATGGAATCGTCCGCTTTTATGATACTACCAGGGAAAACCGGGTTGGAACGGTCGTCAACTCGGCCAGCATGCCATGTCAACCCCTCTTTTTTAGTTTTGCTATCGTGGACTCACCCTTAACTTCTTCCAACGATACATGTTCCTCGTCATTTCTCTGCTCGCCGCTGCACTCAGCAAGTTTGCTGGCTTCTCTTGCTACCGACAGTCACTTCTGTTGCTTTTGCTGCCTTGTCAACTGCTGCTTGTATTGTCTTTGATCGCTACTGCAGTTTGCCAGATGTTATTGATCATCTCCAGTTCGCCGATCACTGTTGTTGATACCGCCGGCCCTGCTTCCATGGATCACCGTCACTGCTGTTGCCGAAGTGTTTTCCGCTCTTAGTTTCGCCTGTTTATTTTCACCATTCTATTTTCGCTGCTCTTGGTTTCGCATTGTCAGTTTTTTGTCGTCTTCCATCTCCGGTCATCACCGGTCTTTTTCCGTCAGTCTTGGTTTGTCGGACTTTTGTCATCTTCCATCTCTATTCATCGCGTGCTCTTCGCATTCTTTTCTCCTCGCGACCAGAGGAGCTCCGTCCTCTTCCACTCGCAAGCAGAGGAGGAGTTATCTTCTGCTCACATGGATGAATCGCCTGGCTTCTGCTTCACATCCTCTTCCAGTTCGCGAGCAGAGAAGCTTCGTCCTCTTCCACTCGCGAGCAGAAGAGGAGTCGCCTTCTGCTCGCATGGACGAGGAGAGGATGGATGAGTCGCCTGGTTTTTGCTTCACCTGGATTCTTCGGGTTCGTGAGCAGAGGACGAGTGGAGTAGTGGACCACTTGAAGTCTTGAAGAGTCGAAAACAGAGGACGAGTAGATTCAGTGGACCACATAAAAAAATTATTATCATCTATTAGTTATTATGCCATAGAGCCATGGACAGATTTTTATGATTGATTTAAATTAGTGTTTATAGGTAACTGAGGAGGAGAATTATGTCATCTTTTGCTACTGGTGGTGATTCTAGACCCTCTAGTGGTGGTGATTGTGCTTCTGGTTCGCAACCTCAAATAGGAAACGCAAATGTGCCAAAACGTGGAAAGGTGTCAAGGAAAAATGCTCCCAGAAATAGAAGCGATCCTAGTTGGAGTCATGGGTATGCGCTGGATGGTGAGGAGTAGAATTATGTCATGGGTATACTTTGTTCTCATGAACATGGATCAACGAATGACGTCGTATGATCCATGTAGCCGACCCCACCTAGTGGGATAAGGTTTTGTTGTTGTTGTATACTTTGTTCTCATGACCCTTAACCTGAAAATCAACAGATTGTCATATATATACATCTTCCGACAACTCTACATATAGAAAATTTGTCTTGACATCCATTTGAAATAATCCAAACCCATATATGCAACTATTGCTAAGATTTCCTAATGACCGCAAATTTAACAATAGGAGAATATGTTTGCTGAAAGTATATTCCAACTTGCTGGGTATAACAGTTGGCAACTCAGGAGAATATGTTTCCAGCTTGTTGGGTATAACCCTTAGCAAGTAATCTTAATTTGTGTCTACCAAGAGAACCATCAATTCAATACTCTCTTAAATACTCATATACATCATATGGTCTGCTTATCTGCTAGCAAATCGCATAGCGCATATTCTTCATTCTGATTTATTGAGTTCATTTCATGACTCATCGCGGTCACGCAATATTCTGACTCATTAGAAGTCTTCTTTATATGAAGCAAGGTCTGTACGATATCAGCATGAACGGAGTAACACAAAATATCACACCCATACTGCATATAATCATCTAAATGTATGGGTTTCATATTGGGCCTCTTGTTGCCAATTATGCTCGTGAAGATATTGGGTTCCTCCACTTCTTCCAAAGGCATCTCATCTGCTAGTTCTTTCTCCCACTATTGGATCATTA
Source organism: Pontederia crassipes (assembly GCA_030549335.1). Taxonomy (NCBI): domain Eukaryota; kingdom Viridiplantae; phylum Streptophyta; class Magnoliopsida; order Commelinales; family Pontederiaceae; genus Pontederia; species Pontederia crassipes. Next base: position 12,698,176 of record CM060183.1, read on the forward strand.
TCCAATGTGGGCTGATCAAAGTCCCCAAGGATAATCAAAGGTTCGTTGCCCTCGGTTCATGCTCCTTTACATTCTCTAGGAAAGTTGCAAGTCGACTTTCAATCGGATTTTTATCAAAGAGAAAGAATCTATAGCCCTTGGATTTTTCAATATATCCTATAAACATGCACATTTTCGTCCTAAAGTTCAACTTGACCCTAGGGTGATTCAAAACTAATACATGTGTTTTATATCCCTATTTTCATATATGCCTAACTTGGGCTTCTTTCCCTTTCACACCTCGTATGGTGTTGATTCTATGAACTTAGTTGAAATCTATTTTGTATGTAATTTGTAATTAATACAATTTCCCCTCAAAATTCTTTTGTGAGACCAGAATGAGACAACATACATCTTACTACATTCACCAATGTTCTATGTTTTCATTCCATCACACTATTTTGTTGGGACGTGTAGAACATAGTAGTTTGCCTACTTATCCCTTCATGAATGCAATAGTTTTCAAATCCACTAAAAAAGCATCTTCTTATTCTTTGCCTGTAAGCATTTTTTTTTTAAAGAACTAGGCAAAGTAGAAGTATTTGCTAGTTCTTTCCACTTTCATAAGTCAAAAACTTCTACTTTTCGTCCCAAGAGATAAACGTAGGCAAGCATGATGTAATCATCTATTAATGTAATGACATATTCCTTATTGATATGTGTTGCAAAAATTAGTGATCCACAAACATTAAAATGAATTAATTCTAACAAATTTGCTTTTTTGAAAAGATCAATTTTGTTGACTTTGTTTTGATCGGAAAAAGTTGCTGAGACATCTTTCCGGTCAAATAATGTTTACAAAATGAATATTTTGCCCCAAATATGTTATGAACTAAACTCATTTTGATTATTTGTTCCATTTCAGTCGGTTAAATGCACACAAAGTAAGCAGAAGTCTCATTAGATCTCCATATAGCTACACAATCACTACAAAAACGAACTACAAAGTCCTTTCGCAGGAGGGCAGGACCAGATATCATGTTTTTACGGATTCCATGGGCATCATGCAGGACTAAAATTATCCCCTACATCCAGCCTATATTTTCCAACGCCCTTCACACCTACGTGGATGTTATTACCCATGTAGGTCATTCACCTTTTTTCAGTCGATTAGCCATTTTTTATCTTGGTAATGTGACGGGGCTCCAAAGTCAATCCACCATCTTTCTACGTCAGGTTGTTGCACTCAACAACTGCAACAAAATCAAACTTCACGCTCCCTTTTGCTATCTGACGCTCCCCTTTTGCGAGTTTTTGTTGTTTTACTGCTTCCTTCTTGAGAGGTGTTCCAAAAATGATCAAAGTTTTTACAGGAATAACAAGCTCATCATGGGGCCCTGCCAGGCTTTCCTTTGAATTGTTCCTTTGGGCCCCCAAGGATTCTCTTGTGCTGGATAGCATAGCTCCTCTTGGCCTTCTTCAGTTCCCTTAGTCTAGAATATTTCAATTTTTTTTTTCTCTTAGCAATGTCTTGTTCAATGGTCAAGATAGACAGCAGGTTCATGATTGTTTTAAAGCTTTCATTAATGCAGACAGTAGTGGCAACCATGTCAAAAGATGGCGGTACACTGTTAACTATAAATATCACCTACAAAGCTTCAAGAAGGGTTGACCTAGCAACGAATATGTCTTTCACCATCACTATCTTCACCTGATCTATAACATTATCATTCTTTTTCATTTTGCACGTGGTGTACCTATGCAAGAAGGGTTGTACATTTGTATCTTTTTCCTTGTCATACTTCTCCTTGATGGCATTCCATAGAGCAAGTTTTGATAAGCCTAAAAGACACTTATAACGTCATCTTCCATGTCTATTAAAATGGCCTTAGCCTCCTTATAATGCCTCTCCCATTACTCCTTGGCCTTCTTGAATGCATGTTGCTGATTGCTAGTGGCTTACCCAGGCGGGTAGGTACGTCGAAGCCGACCTCGTCCAAATTGTCGTGAACAAGCTCGTACCTAATTCAATGACTCCACATTTCATAATTAGTGACATGGAAGCTTTCAAGCTTTGCCAATTTCGAAGCCAAAAATTTGAACAACATTTTCATTGTCTCACTTGCATTGCGTGACAAACAAAAAATGAAAAATCAAGGGAATGTCGGTTCCAATGATGCAATCATTGGCGAGTTTGACCAAGTAGGAAATCATTCATCAAGGTGATGAAACATCCCGAAATTGTCAATTTTCATTGATGAGAATCGAACCATCTTCTAGTCGGTGATGATAGTGAACACCGGTTTAGTAGCGGTTCAAGAAATTTCGGTGAGTCCAATGAAATTTCCTCTAGGTTCTCGGTTTGTAGGTTCTTTATAGCATGCAATGTCATAGGAGAAGGAAAGAGAAGTTTTTGCATGATGTGGAGAGATCGATTGCCAAAAAGAGGTTCGTCGGTGTGCTGTTATTGGTGGAAATGGAGTAGTTGCCAACAAAGGGAGAGAAGAGAATGGGGGCTCCTAATGCCATGACCACTCCATCCAATTCGACCTCATTATATAGGTGTCAACACCACGATCATCCGTCCCCACTTTTTCCCATCAACGCCCACCGATCATGTTTGGGAACGTGATTGTTGTCGTGTAACTTCCGCCAATCAGGTAATTCCAATTGGCCATTAATTCCTGATGATGTGCATTATACCACTGCTGATTCCAATCGTTATTCATGCATGCATCTCACGCTCATGAATGAAGCTCATGTTACACCCTCAGTCCCGCCCGTGATATTTTGATCACTCACTAACAACCTATAGCTTGAAAATGATCATTTGTCACTAGAACACATCAAGATAGATATTAAGTGAGATGGAATTCTTCGTATTTTGGGAAATTTGTCTTTGCTCGTTGTGGGCATGGGCATGACTAACAAACCTGACCCAAGCATGGCAAGACATAGCACGATAACTTAATATCGCTAGACATATAATTACAATTAATGTAGATATTATAAAAATCAAAATACCAAAAAAAAAATATATTTAAATAAGTTGGAAGTGACCATTTGATCAAATAACAAAAAATAAACTAAAGCAAGGGTGAGTTTTATCTTATTCGATCAAAGAAACCATCATGTCCTAAAAATTACCATTAATCAAAGGAAATTGGTCTTAACTCACTTTTCTTTTAAAAATGCCTTTTTAGAAACTAACTAAAGGTGCCCAATATGGCCTGATCTAGCATGACATGGGAGAAATAACATGGTCGTGCATTTGTTTTTTTATAAAGTAGAGGACGTCTACAAGTATCCAATTTATTCATTTAAAGCTGAAAAGCTACAATGAACCCATTTTACAAAATGAAAACTGAATGCACTCTAATCCCCCACCCATAATTTTGCCATGGTGATGTTGTTGTTGGCTGTGGATCCTAATGGCCAGCCTAGCATGACTTTGTGGATCCTAAGTTCAACTGAGTTTTGAGTGGACAAACATATTTTATAAAAATAATATAATTTTTTAGAGAAAAATAATATAATTTTTTAGAGAAAAATAATATAATTTATTACCATTTTAAAGAAAATCTGAATAATACTATAAAAATATTTAAAATGTTTAATAGATAATAATATTTAACATAATATCTCGATTTAAAATTAATAAAGATTATATTTTAGTTATTACTAATTATAATAATTTTGTTCCATAATCCTTTTCATTTCTCTCCTCTGATCTGTCTTTATTCTATTTTTTTCTTAATTTCTTAAATTTTTATTTATATTCATGTCCTGATTTTATCTCTAGCTAATTCAAATCCACAGTTTCTTTTTCTTCCTTGTGTTTATTTTTTTCCCATATAATCTTTACATCTATTCCTTTATTTTATTCTTTCTATACCATTCCATGGATGGCATTTATTGTTTTCCTATTTTATTTTTTCCTTTTAATTGATTCAGTTTTCTTTTCATTTTTTTTGTTTTTTGGGTTTTCTTCCAAAAGGAGTTTTTTTGGGTTCTTCACGAACGGCATCCTGCTCGGTTCAATCCAGGCTTTTGCATTTCCAATTTAGATTTAAAACTGAAAAGGACTGGCCGCATGTTCGTAGTTGAAACGGCTGGTCCAGTCCCGTTTTAAAAACACTGGTGCAAGGTACTTGTTTAGATCTCCTGATGGTGATGCTTCTCAATAGTCCTTGCTGCTGATGCAATCTTCTCAACCGTCCACAGTTGGGATTCAAACAGGTTTGGATAGCAACAAAGCAAATATGGTTATTGACACAAAAAAAAATGCAAATCCTTGGAAGTTGTTAGAAGTTATAAGAGATTGTTGGCATGTATTGGAGAAACTAGAACTTTTGTAGCTAAACATATTTTCCTCAATAAAAAAACTCAGAGGACTTTTTGGCCAATCTAAGGCAAATGTTGTCTTTTAACAATTTTTGGCGGGAGAAACCTCCTCAAGGCCTTCTTGAACTTTTGTATCAAGACTTATCAGGTTCCGTTAGTAATAGATAAAATCCCCTTTCTTTTTCTTTTTTTTTTTTTTTGAAGAGAGAAGGATGACTAGTAAGTTGGTAGTCATCCAGATCCTTCATTGATAAATTAAAATAGAACTTACAAAGCCAAAGTTTGCAGAATTTAATATTCAAAACTTCTACAAGTGGATACCCCAATTCCCAAAAACCACCCTAGCGTGATGGACAATGTTGTCCACATAGACGCGCTCTCCACAGAAATAGTGTTGTTGTGTTGAGTCCAGATTGCCCAGAAATAAGCTAAAGGAAGTGCCCTGCTACGTTTTGATCTGTACATGTGGATAACAGAATATTGAAAATCTCTTTTGTTAACAACAATGGCACCTACAAATATCAACGGGGTGGTCTACAGCTAACAGAATCCAGTACTCAAAAATTTGACTTGTGGATCAAAACCGCCAATACGTGCCCGATGAAAAGTTACCAAAACTATGGATATAACTGAAACCAATCCAACCAACATTTTCTCATGTTCAATCTACTTTGGGCTCGACTTGAAGATTTTAGGATGCTCAAAGTCAGCACAGGTTTTATGCTGTCAGCATTGATTTTCATACCTCTGCATGTCATTGGGACTAAATAGGAAATGTTGTACACCTTTATGTTTTCACTATAATGTTTTTTTTTCTTTGTGCATGAAGGTGATGATAAACTACTTAAAATTATGGAAAAAGGACCAAGAAAGACTAAAATATAGGTAGCTTACCAGTTACAAAAAGTCTCTTGGTCCTCACAGCAGATATTTCATTTGTTTCAGAGGAATCAGCAACATCACCTGCAAGACATTATTGTGACGAAGTGAGATTACATATGTAGCTAATCCAAAGGATAAATATGAGCATGCATTTGCATTAACAGAGGGAATATCCATGATTCCACAGTAAAGCTCTGACTAACATAATATATCATTTCTCACTAATAAAAACATAATACATGATTCATTGACATGGTCCGGACCTGAATGATGATAAATAACATATGTAACAAACAGATATGCCAATGGGAAAGTAGGCATTGAATGTAAATGCATAAGCTAGCATCCAGTAACTATTTTATGTGCTTACTGCCATAGATGAAGAGAATTCCTTTCACATCAATCATTAATACTTAAATTAAGCACTTATCAGGATAAGTGCCACAAGTTAAAGCCAAAGAACAATTTTCCTCAGCTCAGGTTTGCCGCCCAATTTGGCTGGTCCAAAAATAGGAAAGATCTAACAAAATATAGACATAACACCAGGATTGAACCACTAACTGTGATAAAACCAACTTTGTTTCAAATGGTAGTGTAAGAGTTATAATCATCCAATGGTTATAATCATCTGATTGCACATCATACTGGTTATGATAATTTATTAGAAAAGATCAGTCATTTGAACCTGTAAACTGAACAGCGCTTCCAGAAAATTTCAGACAATATATTAAAAGGATAAGAACGGTCATGACGACATTAGTTAAACATAGAGTATCACAAACCTTTATAGTCTTTCTTTTCTGACCCAAAGTTCGTGTCAGGCTGAACAGACAACACCCCAGGGACATCTGTCATCCAATATTCACAGCATTGAGACTGAGATAAATGTGAAACTTTATCCTATGCAAATGCAACTACTTTACCTGCTAGTTCTCGTGCACATTCCTCATCAATATGGCAACAAAACCCAAAATGATTCTCCCATGAGATATGGTATATGCATACTTGTGCGTCCTTCTCACTGCACATAATTAGGCAAGAGTTTTAAAAAAAAAAGTGTTGAAAAAGAGATGGCAACTGAAAACTTAATAAAAAAAATCCTTACTTTCCTAAGATCTTGGTCAATGTTTGAGAATAGTAGTCTACCATTTGCGCCTTAGTAACTACTTCCACCCCAGGTTTCTCCATTCTGACTAACCAGTAGTCATTGTTCCCCAAAGATGAAGGGGATCCCAGAGTATAGCCATCAGATTGTACTTGTGACACTGGAGAGTAGTTGGAGTAGCTATAGTTTTTCTTTCCGGATTCATCTGTATCAGGCCTAACGCAAATAACTCCAGGAAAATCTACATGGACAACATACACATTTTATGCATCATAGTGTCAACATTTTCAATAGCTATGGAAATGGCATGGAAATAATCATCTTAAACATTGACCATCAGTAGTATTGCCTCAAGAAAAAATGTCATTTTTGAGAGAGAGCGAGAGGGAAAAATCAAATATTTTGTTATTAAGAACAATGAAAATAGAAATGTCACAAGTCCAACGCTACCAAACTTGCTAGATAAGCATATGCAGCATCTGAGGTTATTTCAACTTAACCAGGATACAATTGGAAAAGTTATATAGCTAGTACATGATGAAAAATCACTTACGGCTTAAACAACATACAGCACAAGCTTTTCAGGAAATGGACCTGTAATATTTTCAGCCATTGATGTGATTAAATAAATATTCTCACATTTGGTAGTACTGTATTTAAATCATTGGATTTCAAAATGGGTCCTCGCTGTATTTTAAAATAGTGTACACTCCTACTTGCGTACAAAAAATATAACACATTGTCTAGTTCTCCATATTTCTGCAAAACATACATTGTGCAATAGCAGCTTACTAACCAGCTAAGCACAATTTACAACGCAAGGTCCATGAAAGATAAACATAAAAATGAAGCAATTATCATGGTCAGTAGATCTGAGCAATAGCATCCTAATATCTTATGAAATTTTAAATGAGAAGCATTCAAGGAGTACAACACATAAGAAACAGTAATATATCAAATTTAGAACTCACTGGCAAGCTCACGCGATGACTCCTCATCGATGTCACAGCAGAACCCATACTGGCTCTCCCACGAGGCATCGTAAATACACATCTGAGCTTCCTTCTCACTGCTCAAAAGCACAACAGCTTCATTTAAATGAGCAGCATCCATTAATTGCAACGGTTACCCAAAAAGAAAAACTACTACAATAGAGCAGCAGCAAAGAATTTTAAAATGCCCGTAGAGAAGAAGATTACTTGCCTGCCCAAAACCCTAGCAAGGATACTGACATAGTAATCGATGACCTCCGCTCTGGATGACCCGACGCCGGCCGGCTTCTCCATTACCACCATCCACCCCGTGCAAGAAGGATCAACTGTTGGAGGAGAGCTCGCCGGAACCTTCTCGATCGCCTGCGGAGGTAAAACGTACGCACACAGAGATAGAGGTGCCCGAGCTCGTATTCCGAGACGAGACGAGGGTTTGGCGGTAGCCTTGGAGAAGGAGACGAAGGCAGACTTGGGCGAAGGAAGAAGGGCGCCCGGAGGGCAGCTGGAGAGAGAGCTTGGGGTGCTCGAGGCGGTGGCGCCGGGGGTTGGGAGGCGTAGTAAGTCCATTTTCCGGTCGCTGCCACCAGCGGCGCCACCGAAAGCTTGAAACTTTAGAAAGACCACATAAATTTGGATATTTCTTTGATTAATAAGACAGACCATTAATAATTATTTTTTAAAAAAAAAGAATCCAGTAACCTAACGACAGCAATTTCAATTTAATAAAAATTTATTAAAACGCTACAGCAATTTTTTATTTTTTTCCCTACCAATTTGTTTGTTACATATAGATTCAAATATTTCCGAAAATTAAAAATTATTATTCCATTAGATGCATTGATAATTCATAGTCATAAAAAGATGTTATTTTCATATTGTATTTGAAAGATCCGATAATTAGTTATTTTGTCAATAACCAAAAGAGAAATTTGTATAAAATAATTTGGAACTTTCACATTTGTTGCATTTGCTTTGTCATAAAAGTCATTTGCTTTTAAATTTATTACAGGTTTTATTTGATTCGTTGCGTATCCATTTACAATATTTTTTAAATAAAAACAAAACATTAGTACTTTTAGATATAACATAACACGAAGAGATCGCATAAGCTGCCTCTAAGCGATCGTCGAAGCCGCCTCATGCACAAAGACAGTCGCCTCACGTGTTGAGGCGTCCATCAGCAACCACCTCTCACGCTACGACGACCACTATGCATGTGAGACAGCTTCAACGGGCGCCCTAGTATGAGAGACACCCGTCGAGGGCCACCTCACTCACGGAGGTGGTCCCAACAACCGCCCTAGCATGAGAGGCGACCATCGAGGGCTGCCTCCATGCATAAGGCCGCTTCAACAGCCACCTTTGCACTTGGAGGTGGCCCTCTGTGATCGTCTCTTGCATTGGGGTGGCCGTCAGGGTCGCCTCCACCCTTGAGGCGATCATCGATGTTTCTACTGGTGGGTTTGATTGTCGGATCTTCGACCTATCGTTGTTTTTTCATAAGGGTTCGAACGGTTTGAAGTTTTCTTCATCACTTGTCGACAAGTGATTGCATCAACTATGTGCGAAGGTATGCTCCTTATAACTTTCCTAAGCTTCATTACCCCCTTTGGGTCAATCTTAATAGGCATGTAAACTCCATTAGACATACAACCACATATATGTTGTATGTAGTTAATCTTAAATGAAAACAAATTTGTTGTAGGCATCTCTTGTTGTTATGCTACATGTGTGATGTTCATTTGGCCAACTCAATCTTGTTCTTTTCTTGGACAAAAAAAATCTGAGGACTCAATTCCCTTGAATTTTTTTTACTTTGGTTTATGAAAAAAATGAAGGATCAAGGGTTAGATTACTCACATATTGTCATCTACCACATTTATTTATGTTTTATGTGTTATTTTATTATGCATTTTTTATTTTAATAAAAATTTAATATAATTATAGTCCTCTTTTGAAACAATAATGACTGTGTTCGACGGATTGGAATTTTTTATCGGTGAGTACACATAATCTCAATTACCTCTAAGTAAAATTTTTATTAGTTATTGTCAATAGTAATTCTCATGATTTTATAGTTTTTTTATGAATATTCGTTGAATTAGAAAGAAGATGAATGAAATAAAAGTCTTGCTATATTTTCTTGAACATGTTCTTTTAGAAGAGTTATTTGAAATTTTGTAAACATTTGAATGAAAATGTTGGATGTTGCGTGTGAATATTTGAATTGAATATTGTATGGATAATTGATTTGATATGTGATGTTCTGAACATGAATGAATTTGAATGTTATCAAATATATAATTTTAAAATTTTGAAAATGACTATGATTTGAATGGCAAATATATAGAATTTTATTATTTTGAAAATATATTGATGACCAAATATTTTTCCACAAATAATAATGTTTGTAGCAACAAGAAAATTGGCCCTTAAAAAATTTTTTGTAACACATAAATAATGTATTTAGGCCATTAAATATCTTATATTGACCAATTGAATGGTTCTTATAAGTTATATAGGGGACTAGCATACTAGTCGCTATTAAACTTTTAAGAAAGAGAGTTATAAAACGAATCAACCGTAGTTATTAACACTGGATGTTTAAACCTTTTAGCGGCAGGACCTATAATGAAAAGTTGCAAGCAATTTTTTTTGTTGTCGATGAGTTCTAACGTCAAGATGATGAAGTCCACAGCCGCCTCCAACCCAAGAGCCCACCTACCAACATAAGATAAAATAATGTCCTAAAAACTCTCACCACCAACCTCAACCAGCCGACATCCTCCTCAAAAGACCCTTTATGCTACAGTAACTACACTCATTAGCTCACAAGTCAACCCTCTAAACCCCTGCTGCCGAAAATACCTCAAGAACTTCCATTTCTCCACTTGCTTGTATCTGGACAAGTAGAGAGAGAACCAAGGCAAGGAGACCAAGTTGCTAGAGTTAGAGAAGGAATAGGAAGAAGAGATAAGAGAGAAATAAGCTAGGATTTGGAACATTGCTATTAAGGTATGTTTGAAGGGATCCAAATCTCCCAATCTTTTCTTAATGATGTTAGTATGATTGGATTAGGGCATGTAAAGAACAAACCCTTTGTTCTTGGAATGAAAAACTAAGGAAGGTTCATGTTTACCTTAAGAAGCTTCATGTTCCATTAATATTACTATTCTATTGCTAGTCATGTTTAGAACTAGAATATTTGTTGTTATCCATGTTTAGTTCATTATTATTACTCTCACTTATTTATATAAATGTGATTAGTAGCTTTTAACGCTCTTTATGTAAAATTCTTCGGATATTCAAGATTATTACGATAGAAATCTTCATGTATGAGTTATATTATGATTAGAGTGAAATGTGTGCTCAAAGGTAGGAATGAATGCATGCATTGAAGGTGTTTGAATGTATGCGTAAATGAGGTAAAATTTGATAAAAATAGGGGAAATGTTGTCTGAGACTCTGTCACGGCTGCGACACCTCTAGCGATCCCTGCCTTATCGTCAGAATGCCTAGAGGAAGAAAATGAGCATTCTATCATGGTCGTGACCATGGGGTCACACGACCGTGACAATCCAGTAACCTCCCTGCTTTAGAAATATTTCAAGAACACGTGAAAAAAGGTATAGTCAGAGGCATTTTAAGTCGTGACTATACGGTCATCCAACCATGAATGAATGTGGCATTGGCACGATCGTGACACATGTGAGCAGACCATGATGCATGTGAGCATGACCGTGACCACATTCTGTTGATAGAAGATTGACTAAGTATTCGGTCGTGCTGAACCATGGCACGAATGTGCCTATGCGTGGACATGGTCGTGACTCGAAGCGGCACGACCGTGACCAGTCTAGAACTTATGTAATGTTTGAGTGTTCACACTTAGAATGATTTGAAGTATGTATGACTTTAAATAGGATTAAAACATACAATATATATTAAATGATTATATGTGTTGACGAATGTAAAGTAAAAGATGGATTGATGAAAGTATTCTTGTTGTTGTCGTCGTATGTATGAGGGAGACTGAGTCCCCCTTGAGAGAATAAGGTGTGGCTCTCTATCGGAAAGATCGAGACCCCCATTGGAATAAGGTGCAGCTTTCCATGGACATATGATGATCCCAACTTTGATAGCCTAAGATTGACGAGCCAACATGGACTTCTCGATCAATAAGATGAGAAAGTATCTAAGTAAATATGAAAAATGAAAAAATGAATGATGAATGAATTGGGACATAAAGATAAGGATGATAAAGAAGTAAGCACCTACAATGACGCAAATGAATGTCCACTTATCACATCATGTTATGAATGAAGATGTTAAAGTTAAGCAAGATAGGCTCGTGATATGCTTTAGCATAATGATATGTTATGACGTATAATGTTAATGATGTTATATGTTTAACTTATCTTTCCATGATTTGTTCACATGCCATGTAGAGTGCATGTGCAGTTCAAACTATATAAGATTATTAGGATTAAATTTTAAATTTGTAAATATTATAATTAGGGGTGTTCACCGAGTTGGGTCGACCCGTGAACCCGGTGATCCGGCCAGACCCAAACTCGACTCGGGTCGGGTCGGGTACGAGTTGAATTTTTCTAACTCGAGTCAACCCGAGTCGGGCCAGGTATGGGTTGGATTTTTCCAACTCGACCTGATCAATCGTATATTTTTTCTTTGTTTATTTAAACTTAAGATTATATTTGATTTAAAATTTATTTAACAATTAAAATAAAATTTTTCAATTTTAGAAATATTATTAAACAATTATAAAACTTATTTTTATGCTTTAAAATGAATATTAAATAATATTTTTATATTAAATAACATATAAAACTAGTAAGAAAATTTTTTTTAAAAAAATTAGGTGGTCGAGGAACCCAACCCGAATCGGGTCGGGTTGGGTCAAATTTGGCTCCCAAAGCTCGCTTGACCCAACTTGATTGGTGGGGTCGGGTTTGTTCACGGGTCAGGTTAACCCGACCCGTGGACACCCCTATTTATAATACATATATTTAAATATGATTAATTAAGATTCATTAGAGGTTAAATGTTAATTTTTAACAAAAAAAATATTGGACTTTCACTTTAACTAATAAGATATCAAGCAGTTGAAGCAACTCACCAGCTTAGTAATATATTTTTCTGAATCATCATACGACGAGTTAAAAATATGTATATTATATATATATATATATATATATATATATATATATATTTGTCTTGTCCTCTGGTAGTCGAAAAATTACTAGGATCAAAACACTAGTAGAATGGCCGAAAGAAATTCGGCAAGGTCGTTTGGTTAATTTGAAATTGATCTTTAACTTCATATGATCCAAATTCTACATGTTCATCATCCCGACGTTAGATTTCTATGGTGCTTGATATCACTTAAAAAGGAGTTTTTTAGAGGAAATTATGAATTTATCTTTCACCGATCGCTTGTTTTGTCCCTAGTGAGATATAGGTACACCTTGTAAATTAGGGTATGATTAGTATAACATAAATTAGGATTTGAAATTTGGATATGCCTAATTAGCTTCACAATAATTCAGTAAAATGTGGAATAATCCAACTTGGACTTGTATATATGGAGAAATGAATTTTTCATTTTGTATTCCTTCTTTTGTTAGGTTTCATAACATTGTTAGAACATGATCTGAATTGACCATTTCTTTTACAAAAGGTAATACATGAAGTTAAATTCTATATTTGTTTATTTTTAAACATTACCGAAGTCTAGGTTTGATGAAAATTACGATCTTATCAAATTGACAAATATTGAGAAAACAAGAAATTATTCTTTTAGTGGCACACAATATGCGAGAATACAAACCCTAGATCCAATTGTCTAAACTATTATGAATTACTCACTTGGGATCGGGTGAGTAAGTCTAGTTTCTAGTTCATCGAAAACCATAAAATTTGACCTAATGATTAAGAAGTTATGAATTATTTATTAATAGACACTCAGTTTAGAATTTTGAGATAACACTTAGTTAAGCTTTGAAAGATTGAGTAGTTCCAAATGTAAAATAACATATGAATATAGATACTTGAAATTATATATTAGTATTTAGAAGAGATTATATGCATTTTAAGGTGAACAACTATTCATGCATCATGAGTATGCATTGGATGTTATTATTATTATTATTATTATTATTATTATTATTATTATTATTATTATTATTATTATTATTATTATTATTATTATTATTATTATTATTGGTGATTGAGAAGTGAAAATAGCATTATTGCTTATAGGAAATCATCAAGCTACAAGTGAAATGAGGAAAATCTAGTAAACCTCATTGAAAAAAAATAAAGTACAAGATGAATGGATAAATTTATAATATAGCAAAATGATATATGTTACTTTTTGTAGTAATATTTCAAGAGAGAATTATTATTATTATTATTATTATTATTATTATTATTATTATTATTGAAACATATCTTAAGTTATGAAAAAAAATTATGATATGTTATATATGAGATGAAGTAAACTGTTACATAAAATATTTTCAGGAAACAATACTTGTAAAGTTAAAAATAAGTTATATTCAAGAAGTTATGAGTTCGCTTTTTTTGGATGTCAGTCTAGGTCTACGGAAGGCGTGTCCAAGGTTACTAGCACCCAACTAATCCGAAACGAAAAGATAGAACAATAACAATTTATTCCCTAGTCAAGATGAGAATTTCAAGGATTGAACTCGAGGCGCTACTAACACCCTCAATCACTTGGGAGTCCGCTAACCAGTTGATCCTACCATTATTGGTTAGATAGGTTCCTAATATACTTTAAAGACAATGTTTTTATATGATATGCAAAGATATATCTTACAATAACTGAATACATAACATGCAATATATAGTGTATATGATGTAATAACATACATGATGTTATGTAGAAATGAACACAAAAATTATAACGTGTTTTACATGTTCTAATTGCCATTTTTTCCATGTAGCTCATAATCTATGGAGGTGAGGAGTCCTAGAATTCGATTGCGACATTACTCATGATAGAATATTGTCACATGTTATGATCTAGAATATTGCACATGTCATGATCAAACTACATGTGTTACTAAGCTCATGTTATCTTATACTTTATGTCATATCATGGAATTTTTTAGTCCAGTCTTAATTGTGCATGTAAAAGAAAAAAAGTGGGCCTTTAAGTTGCAAAGAATTATGCAACCTTGATTATATTATGTGCTATTGTTGAGTCATTATTATAAAACCAAAGTTGACTCATGGGGCTACTACATTGATGTCTCAAGTACTTTCTAATGAAATCTTTTGTTGTGATGGTTATACTTAATGATTTATTTTATTATGTTTTTGTTGTAATTATATATGGTATTGTATATTTTATTGGAAGTCAATAATGTAAAAATTAAAACCAAATATAGCTATCACCTAGTGTTGGGATTTAATGATTGTATTAAGCACTTTCTATGCGAAAAATGTAGGTCAAACAACTTTTATTTATTTATATGATATTTTTTCTAGGGTTATTTTCTCTAACCACCCCTAAACTATCATGATTTTTCAAATCTAACATCAAACTACGAACTTCATTTTTTGGGTCTTTAAACTATCAAGATTTTTCTAATTTGATCCTTCCGTCCAATTTCGGCAACTTCTCAGTTATTTTTTTTATTTTCTGAATTTATGAAAAGTCCATTATATCCCTCCTACAAGTGTTAGTCTATTTTTTCTTAAAATAATATATAATAAAAATTTTAAAAAAATGATGATGGCGGGTCGTCACCCCCGTGTCGCCAGAGCAAAAGGGGAGAGGGGGGCGCCGGCCCCCCTTAACTCCCTCGCGCGTGGCGAGGGAGAAAGGGGGGGGGGGGAGCTCGCCCTGGCCGATGAGCTCGTTCAGGGGGCGCCGGCCCCCCATTTCCCCTCGTGCGCGGGTAGGGAGAAAGAAAAAAGCTTGGCTCGGCCCCCCTTATCTCCCTCGCGCACGACGAGGGAGTAAGGGGGCTGGCGCCCCCCTGAACGAGCTCGCTCGAGGGGCGCCGGCCCCCCTTGTGTGTGTGGGGGGGGGGACGCCCCCGAAGCCATTTTCTTTTTTTTTTAATTATTTATTATTATATTTTTTGAAGAAAATAGACTAACACTTGGAATAGGGGTATAATAGAATTTTCAAAATGTGGAAAATAAAAAATGATCGATAAGTTGACGAAATTGGACGGAATAATCAAATTGAAAAAATCATGATAGTTTAAGGACCCAAAAAATAAAGTTCGTAGTTTGAGGTTAGATCTGGAAAATCGTGATAGTTTAGGGATGGTTAGAGGAAGTAACCCGGTTCATTTTTCTATTAGTTATAAGTTATGAAGTTCCGAATGATACTCAAAAGATCATTCAATTCATGAACAACATATTTATTTATTTTTAAATTATTGAGAACATGTAACCATTCTTCATATTACAATTGATATGATTATTTTTTTAATATATAATTGACTATATTATAGTGCTATATTTGGGACATTATCAATGATCTTTTAAGAAGGCGATACATTGAAGAAAATTTGAGAATGATATATAAGATGATTGCCAATTAGGAGTATTCATCAATCGAATTGGATCTAATCCATGGACAAATCTGGCTCAACTTGACTAAGTTTGGTCGGGTGGGTTGCAATTTTCTAAGGATTAGATAGGATGGTTAGATTGCTCGATCACCATTTTTTATTTTTAATACAATATTTTAGAATATACTTTCTAGTAAAGTGAATGGGTAAATTACACAATCCGTCATTCAGGTCGTTATCTAAATGGTCCTCCAATTTTAATTTGTAACTAAACTATTCTGAAAGTTTGTTATTCTTGCATGGTTGTCCTCCTTACCATCGATTGTGAATTTTTTTATTGCGCTATTGACGTGGCAAAAAAATAAATTTCAAATTACAAATAAATAATAAAAAAATAAAAAACTAATAAAAAATGAAAGAAAAGGGCAACAACCATGGTTGCCGCCCCTCACCGGAGCCCCCCATGGGGGAGTGGAGTTGCTCCTAGCACACAGATACTTGTCGCTCCTCGCCGCCATTGTCTCCAGCTGACACCTTTGCCTCCGGCTGGACCCGATGCATGACTTCGACAACTGTTTGTAGGTCGGTGATAATCTTCAGCCGCTGCAACCTCACTGCTAGGGGTGTTCAATGGGTCGGGTCGACCCGCGAACCCGATGACCCGACCCGACCCAAATGGTTTGGGTCGGGTCGGCGGTCGGGTTAGATTTTTTCAACCCGAGTTGACCCGACCCGACCCGATGACCTGATTATTTATTATTTTTTAATTTTTCCCTTTTTTATTTAAACTTAGGCCTATATTTACTTTAAAAAATTTTAAAATTGAAATAAAATACTTTAAATGCAGAAATAATATTTAAATTGTTAGAAAACTTATTTTATGCCTTAAAATAAATGTTTTTTTATATTAAATAAATATAAATCAGTAAGAAAAAAAAATAAAAAAAGAAAATTGGGTAGTCGGGTAACCCGACCACCCGACCCGACCCAACCCGATCCCAACCGGGTCGGGTTTGGCCGTCAAAATGTCCTTGACCCGACCCGATCCGACCAAACGGGTTTGTTCACGGGTCGGGTCCAACCCGACCCGTGAACACCCCTACTCACTGCCCTCGCCTGCCAATTTTTATGACGTCTTCCTCCTCCACATGGGCCAGCCCTGAGGTGGGAGAGGGGCGGGCCCCCTCCCCTCTACAACCAGCTAGGCACTTCGTGGCCGAGGAGAGGTTGCCTTTTTTTTTATCGATTTATTATTTTTTTATATTATTTTTTTATCTATTTATCTATTTTTTATTTTTTGTTGTGCCACGTCGAACAATCGAGAAATTTACTATCGATGGGCAGAGGATATAAGAAAATCAAATTTCAAGAATAGTTTAATTATAAAGTGAAGTTCAATTATCGACTCAAAATTAGAGAACAATTGATCTTATAGAGCGAAGTGATGATAATTTCAAATAACAGCAGGTTCAATTCAGCCTGCAAAAAGTTATGTTCCGGCCCATTTATGTGAGTTACTCCAAAAGGTTTCATATGCCGAAACCCGCGCGAGGCCTTCCGACGTCCGACACCGCCACCCAGCCGGATCGTCGTTGACTCCGACGTTCACAACTGTCGCCCCTGTCGTCTTCTTCTGCCACATAATACATATATACTATGGAGGCTGTTGGGAAAAAAGGTTGAACTGATAGTTGCAGAATTATATTCTTTTTCCCTTTTTAATGCGCACAATAATAATGGGATGATGACAATAATATAGCGGAATTAAATCAGACCAAAGACGCAGAGAATTGACGTGGAAAACTCCTCAACGTGAGAGGAAAAAATCACGGGAGCAAAGGAAATCTTCCACTATGAAATAATAGTAGGTTACAAAGTATCTTCTCTGAACTACGCAGAGGATTACAATAATAATCTCAAGAATTAATCTTGGATGTCACAGAATAAAAGTCTCTCGAAACTGAGGATAGAAGTCAGAATGATCTCACCGGAATATGATGAATAGTTGAGAAGGCTATTGAGAAGTAATGCCTGAAGTTTCGTTGAGAACGGATAAGAACTCGCTCCCGAATCGAACTTTGAAATTCTCTTCTCTCTCTTCTCTTTTTCTCTCTCCTCTCAGTGGCTGTACGATTCGCTGGCGCGCACCCCATGAGGATGTATGCACCCTTTCTTTTATAGCATCAAGTCTGAACAAGTTCAATTCGGATTGATTCTTCTCCTTCTCTCTGTCGGATTTGTTCATCTCGGACAAGTATATGTTTTTCCTTTTTTTTCTTTTCCAACTTCACGTCGAATTGGATTTCCTCTCCTTGTCGGGTTCGCATAATAAGAACCCCAACAAACTCCCCCTTCTTGTTTATGCGAAGGAATCCACCAAGCCTGCATGCTCCCG
The DNA here is from genome assembly GCA_030549335.1 of Pontederia crassipes. Lineage (NCBI taxonomy): Eukaryota > Viridiplantae > Streptophyta > Magnoliopsida > Commelinales > Pontederiaceae > Pontederia > Pontederia crassipes. The sequence continues at coordinate 12,716,446 of CM060183.1, forward strand.
GCAAAATTCGGTCTTCTCTCTCGATAGAGGCTTTGTCATCATATCTGACGTATTCTTGTCAGTATGGATTTTTTGAAGAAAGAATTTCTTTTTCTTCGTCTCGTCGCGAATCCAATGATATCAGACATCAATGTGCTTGGACTTAGAGTGGAAACTATAATGCTTACTCAGATGTATCTCACTCTGATTATCGCAGTGGATAATGTACTTCTCCTGCGTCAAACCTAAGTCCCTCAGAAATTGTCTCATCCACAGAATTTCCTTGCCTGCTTCAGTAGCTGCGATATATTCTGCTTCAGTCGTTGATAGTGCCACACACTTCTCTAACTTGGATTGCCATGAGACTACTGCTCCTGCGGATGTCATCAAGTAACCAAAAGTTGACTTTCGACTATCAATGTCTCCTGCCATGTCAGCGTCAGTAAATCCTTCAAACACTGGCTCAGCGTTTTCAAAACATAAGCATATCTTAGACGTGCCTCGATGATATCTGAGAATCCACTTGACTGCATCCCAATGCTCTCTACTAGGATTTGATAGGAATCGACTCACCACACCAACTGCATATGCTATGTCTGACCTTGTGCAAATCATTGCATACATCAAACTGCCAACTGCAGATGCGTATGGAACGTTCTTCATTTTCTACTTCTCTATCGTGCTCCTCGGACACTGTCTAGAACTCAACTTGAAGTGACTTACAAGTGACGATGTAATTGTCTTTGCGTTCTTCATGTTAAACCTCTCTAAGACTTTATCGATGTACATTTCTTAGGATAACCATAGCTTGCGTTGCTCTTGGTCACGGGTGATCCTCGTGCCAAGGATATTCTTTACTGCGCCTAGGTCTTTCATAGAAAAGTATTGACTCAGCTATTGCTTTAACTTGTCAATCTTGCTTTTATCCTGACCTACAATAAGCATGACATCAATATATAACAACCGAATAATAAAATCATCATGTGAAAAATATTTCACGAAGACACAATGATCTGATCTGGTCTTATTGTATCATTACTGCGTCATGAATGACTCAAACTTCTTGTACCACTGACGAGGTGCCTGTTTGAGTCCATATAAGCTTTTCTGCAATTTACACACCATATTTTCTTTTCCTTTCTCTTGGAAATCCTCTGGTTGTTCCATGTAAATCTCTTCTTCCATGTCACCATGGAGAAAAGCTGTCTTGACGTCTAACTATTAAATTTCCAAGTCCTTGATAGCAGCTAATTTAAGAACTACTCGAATTGATGACATTTTGACCACTGGTGAGAATATCTCGTCAAAATCAATTACTTTCTTCTGACTGAATCCCTTGACTGCCTTGTATCTTGGGTGTAGATTATTCTATTCACTCTTCAGGCGAAACACCCACTTGTTCTTGAGTGCCCTCTTTCCTTTAGGAAGCTTCACCAGTTTGTAAATGTTGTTCTCATGCAGAGATTGCATCTCGTCCTACATGGCTTTCATCCACTCATCTTTCTGCTCATGTGAGACTTCTTGATAACACACTGGTTCTCCCCCTTCAGTTAATAACACGTACTCTGTCGGAGAGTACCGCTTTTACTCTTGTCTTTGCCTGTTCGATCTTCTCAACTGAGACTCTTGCATTGGTGCATCATGCTCGACATATGGCTCATCATCACTGTCTTCACTATCCGAAGGTATATCTGAATTATGTGAGCTGTTATCACTGCTACTATCATTTTGATCAACTTCTGAAACAATGTCATCTTTTATCGGTGCGTCAACTGAACTCGGTTCAGCTAGATAATCAGTGAAGCTAGTTGGCTCTTTGTCCTTTGACAGATCTTCAATTATTTGGTGTTTCATGAACACAACATCCCTGCTTCTGATAACCTTCCTATTAACAGGATCCCAAAGTTTGTAGCCAAATTCTTCACATCCATATCCGAGGAAGATACATTCTTTTGATTTGCTGTCAAGCTTTGACCGCTCATCACTAGGGATGTGAACAAAGACTCTGTAGTCAAACACTCTGAGATGTTTGTACGAAACATCCTTCATTGATCAGATTTTCAGAGGTATGTCACCATCGAGAGGTACTGATGGTGAGTGATTGATCAGTTCAACTGCAGTCATCATTGCTTCACCCCAAAATTCTTTCGATAGTTTAGCATGTAGAAGCATACATCTGACACGTTCCTCAATTGTTCTGTTCATCCTCTTAGCAACACCATTTTGCTGAGGAATCTTGGGAACTGTCTTTTCAAGCGTGATGCCATAGGTATTGCAGTATTCTTCAAAAGGTTCTCTGTATTCGCTGCCATTATCTGCTCGAATACATTTGAGCTTCTTGCTAGTTTCTCTTTAAACTTTGGCATGAAACTTCTTGAACTCTATCAACACCTGATTTTTATGTGCTATAGGAAAAGCCCAGACTCTTCTAGAATGGTCATCAATAAATGTAACAAAATAAAGAGCACCACCTAGAATTTTATCCTTCATATAGCAGACATCAGTATGCACCAAATTAAGTACGTGCGAACTTCTAAACGAAGAAGTCCTATTAAATGTAACTCTAGTCTGCTTGCCAGCCAAACAGTGAACACATACGTCAAGTGAAGTGTCTTTCACACCTGGTAGCAGATTTCATTGAGTTAATATCTGAAGTCATTTCTCACCTATGTGACCAAGTCGCTTGTGCCATAACTCAGAGGATGACATCTCTTGAGTTATGTTTATCTCCTCGGTGCAATGTTGTGCTTCAGTCTTATAGAGTGTACCATCTTTGTTTCCTTTCGCCAGTAGAAGTGAACCTCGTTTGAGTTTCCACACTCCCCCTTTGAAGTTGCTCTCATAGCTGTCGTCGTCTAATTTTCCAACTGAAATTAGGTTAAGACGAATTTCTAGTACATGCCTCACATCTTTGAGCATAATCTTACATCATGTATTGGTCTTTAACTGAATATCTCCAATGCCAGTAATTTGGGACTCCGACTTGTTCTCCATCTTTACTGACCCGAATGCTCCCTCTCTGTATGTTGAGAATACATCTCTGCGAAGGGGTAACATGGAATGAAGCTGCAGTGTCTAAGATCCACATTGAATCTTGGCTCACAACATTGACATAATCTTCTTTCTCTTCTTGAGTAAGAAAGTATACATCATTTGATGTAGCCACTGCAACGTTGTTTCCACCACTGCCCTTCTTCTCCTTTTCAGTATCTTCAGACTCTTCATGTGACTGATCACGTTTTAATTTTCTACTCTCCTTGAAGTGTCCTAGCTTGCCACAATGATAACAGGTGACTTCTTTCCTGGACTTCGACTTGCCTCTTGATCTTGATCTATCGTGACCGTGAGAGTTTCTCTATTTGTTTCTCCCACGATCTTCCACAATGAATGCCTCTGATTTATTGTTAAGATTATACTCTTGTCTTCTCGTTTCTTCATTGAACAAACTATCCTTGATAGTTTCTAAAAATAATTGTCCACCTGGAGCATAGTTGTTCAGAGAGATAACGAGCGTTTTCCAACTATCAGGTAAAGAATTCAGCAGTAGTAGTGCTTGGATCTCATCTTCAAACACGATCTTCACTGAGAATAATTTGTTAATTAATTCCTGAAAGCTGCCAAGATGTTCTGCAACAGAATGATCATCCTTGTATTTCAGGTTAATAAATTTCTTCATCAGTAACACCTTATTCTGCGGCGATTTGCGCTCATACATTTCTTGCAATTTTTTCCACACTTCGTCGGATTCATCGATATTTGCGATATGATGAAACACCTTGTCGTCGACCCATTGTCGAATTTGTGCGACTGCCTTGGTCTTAATCCTCCCCACTTTTTATCATCCATGTCCTCGGATTTTACAGCAACACTTTCGATTGGATCATAAAGGTCCCTGCAATTTAGGTAGTCCTTCATCCGAGGCTTTCAGATAGAATAATTTGTACAGCACAGGCATCCGACCGGAGGCATTATTGTCCTCCATTATAATATGCATTTCCTGATCAGGCTCTGAAACCACTGTTGGAAAAAAGGCTGAACTGATAGTTGCGGAATTATTTTCTTTTTCTCTTTTTAATGCGCACAATAATAATGAGATGATGACAATAATATAGCTGAATTAAATTAGACCAAAGATGCAGAGAATTGACGTGGAAAACTTCTCAACGTGAGAAGAAAAAACTACGGGAGCAAGAAAATCTTCCACTATGAAATAATAGTAGGTTACAAAGTATCTTCTCTGAATTACGCAGAGGATTACAATAATAATCTCAAGAATTAATCTTGGATGTCACAGAATAAAAGTCTCTCGAAATTGAGGATAGAAGTCAAAATGGTCTCATCGGAATATGAGAAATAAATGAAAAAGCTGCTAAAAAGTAATGCCTGAAGTTTCGTTGAGAACGGATAAGAACTCGCTCCCGAATCGAGCTCCGAAATTCTCTTCTCTCTCTTTCTCTCTCCTCTCGGTGGCTGTACGATTCGCTGGCGCGCACCCCATGAGGATGTATGCACCCTTTCTTTTATAGCATCAAGTCCGAATAAGTTCAATTCGAATTGGTTCTTCTCCTTCTCTCTGGCGGATTTGTTCATCTCGGACAGGTATATGTTTTTCCTTTTTTTTTCTTTTCCAACTTCACGTCGAATTGGATTTCCTCTCCTTGTCGGGTTCGCATAATAAGAACCCCAACAGAGGCTTGCGTCCAGCCATCCATTTGTTAGCACGAAGCCACTGTAAGCCCCTCGTTCTATCCTCCTTGATTCCCTTCTTCCTGGAAGCATGTGGCCGTGGAGCTAATCTACATCTCATGAACTGGTTTTTACCATCTGTTTTCTTCAATGTTCTATGTCAGAGGAACTTGTTCCGTTCTCAAACTTCTATCGACAACTCGGATCCAGGACCTGGATGTTACCCCATATTAAATGTGAAACTATTGAAGTTTAGATTACCTGGACGCGTATTCTTGTACGCAGACATGGTGGAAGATTCAATTTTGTCGATGTGAAAATGAATTTTCCAACTACAATGATAATCTTATTGTGTCGAGTGTGGAATATTTAGTTATCCAGCAAGTGCCAATTGACAAGTGGAATGTTGTTGATCATAGATAGTTGATATTGTTAGATGTAACTGACCTGTTTTTTTTTTTTCTATTCCAAGGAATTAATTATGACTTGCTGTGGACATGTATCCAAACATCTTTTAGCAGTGGTATCCGGCTTAATTGAACACCTTCCATCAGATGTTTAGACCTTAGATTGAAACGTCTACCTAGTAATGTGAATTTGGTCGAGTAAGCGAAGAAGCTGAGATGCTGGATTGGTATTGTAATTACACGAGAACATCTATTTAACTAGGAGGATATAGACTAATTTCCTTTGTTTATTATTGAGCTTGGTTTTAGGAATATGTCCCGAGTGATTCTTTTATTATGCTTGAAAGGGTAATTCATTTGTGCAGGTGAAGTTTACCCAGCAACTTTAAAACTCCCTTGAGAACTGCAAAAGCGTTGATTCTTGTATCTTGCGTTGTACGTATATTGTGAATCATAAAATAGATGTTTTAGTTAAAGTTGTCATTCAATTAACTACTTTTGTAAGATTACTATTTATACAATCTTATAATGGATTTCATTATGGTACCCATGTTTCTGTACTTCCTTGAGTTTTCACTTTCATTTTGACTACTAATGTCGTAGTCAAACTCATTCTTTCAACGACCAATTGTGTCCACATATAAATCAGCATCTTAGATATGTTTTATGTTGAGAAAACGATTACCATAATTTCACATTTTCATTCCTATGTCGGGTTGCAACTGTTGCTTAATTTTCACTTTTGGGTAGATTTTGCTCTCAGAGATGGCAAATTATTAGTTAGATTTCCTCTAGCCTTTTGTTAATTCCAAGTTATTTCCTAACATCTACATTACATGGCATGAGGCAATTACTTACTATTCGATTTATAAATAGTAACTAAAATGGTGAATTTTAAGGCACATTGAACATTTGTTTATATTTTCATGAACCATGTGACTATAGGGAACAAACCCTGTTTTGTTAAGCTAGAAGAATTAAACATAATTAGTTATTTTTTCTCTCATCACATTCTCAATTTGACTAGTAGAGGATGCATTAAACATAGTTGACAATATGGCTTCGATTGAGAATTGAGACACCTTTTGCATCTTAGTACTAAATGTTGTGAGGCAAATAAATGAAAATGACATTCCTGTCATTGTGCAAATGTATTACTGTTCAAGCTATCTTTATTACTCATGCACATGTAAGATTTTCAACACTGATAACAATAAGGAGCGTAATGTATTTGGTGGGATTTCCTCAATAAAATATTTGGTCAAATTAATTGTATTATTAAATATGAGATGATAACGGCACAATAAGATTTGAAATGGTATCTTGTATAAATTTAATTGACTTCATACATCATCTAGGTTCATCATGATGTATTACAGGTTGTGAAATTGAAACAAATGTTGTTGCTTGTGATATGATCTGTCTCTCTTATGAGGTAATTGCTGTTAGTTGGGCACAAGACTTCTGTGGGGGGTAATCCTCCAAGTTTCAGGTCTTTTAGGGCATTCGCTTTCATTTTCAAAAACATTAATCTGAAGCGATTTGATCCAGTATCGAATTGCTAAAGTTAATATACTATTTCTGAGTCTGTTAAAGGAAAAGGGTGATGCTGATAATACAAGAGATGAAGCACAACAAAATGGTGATGCAATTTTATCACTTTACATTCATGGTTATTGAAGTTTCTTCTGAATTTTAATGAAATGTATGAACAACAGTAATATCAATTGATGATTTTTTTTTCACTTGAATGAAGTAGCTAGATGCCCTGAAAAGCTTTAAAAAATCATAGGCATCTGCCTTCCTTATACCTGTACCTGGCTGTCTGATTTGTCGGTCGCTGCAGTTACTCTCTTCAACGGTTTAACATAGTATGCCTTCAATGTAGTATGTTCACGGTTTGAATATTTTGATTTTACACTTACTCTATGGATGAGTAAATATCATTTCATGAGATGGTGACGAGCAGTTCCAGGATACTTTTGATCTCTATAATTTTGAGATTAGAAGTGTTATACAATGAATTCTAGACCAACAATGCAACACATTGTTCATAATGCATCTCTTTATTTTGTTTTGTGACATGCTCGACCTTATTACAGACTATTCCCTCGTACCAGCTTTTATCAGCAAGGGTCATTCGACATGGTTTTAACAAGCAAAGTAACTGTTATGTCATCTATGATAACCATGATATGTTACATCTTCCTGCAGAAAAGAGTATTTTACATCTCATGTTTAAAGTTTTTTTAGAGAGATTTAAAATAATTACTTTGCATGAAAGTTGAACCTCAAATTGTTTTAATTTGTCTTCTTAACCTCATTTTGCAGTTTTGTCAGGAGGAAAGAAGTAACGTTGAGCTATATTTCATAGGATATCTCCATGAAAAGTCATTATTGTTTTCTCCTTGTCGGCATACACATTTTAAGATACTTTGTTATACTCATTGGTGAGGAATGTATGTAACATTTGAATCTAAAGCATCAGCTAGAGCTGACAAGAAGATATATATGCGCCTATTGGGTTCTTGAATAGGAAAATCTTCATCATCTTTAACTATACAAAAAATCCTATGCATTAGACACTCTTCTTTATGCTTCACACCAAGTGGAGTTGAGTAGTATCCACAACCCCAATTATTTTACTTAACGTTCTGTTGAATGCAGGCTAAATAAGAAAGAAATTTTGAATTATAACTGTCTGGACATTTCGGAAGACACTATATTTGGAAACAAGTTGAGTAGCTGACACTATTTTGTTTCATTATTATGATGATAAAAGATAAAGATATAGTGATCATATGTTCCATCATGTGCTATGCTGGTTTCCTTATTTGCCCACTTCATACTCACCTACTTTGTGGTTAATTGTCTCTTAGAAGTTAGATTTATAGCAAAAGATATTGTCCTGCGGATGCTAATATATTAGATGCAGGCAATGCTTGCCAGTGATCAAATTATGAATCCCTTTCCATGACGGTTGGTTTCACAATGCTCATCATTGTCTGCTTTTAGTATTGATATATTGGCATTAGAGAATATGTTGGACACTATACATGAGGCATACTATGTATACACATCTTTTATGTAGACGAGGGTTAACATGTGTATAAGCCGATGTAACCTAAATGCAGCCAAGAGTAGGATTCTAATGATTTGGTTTTCTTTGCGAAGACAATAATAGAAGGCATGAATTATTGATTCATCCACACGGGACGGGAGGGATGGACAATGATACCTCATCGGTTGAAGGCATAACAAATTTTCTTCCAAGATAGGAGTCATGAATTCTATTCTTATGTGGACAATTTTTCTATAGCGCAGCTCGGATCTAACCACGAGTTTTGAAATATCCACTCTTTTCTTTCTCTCTCCAGCGTTTCCTTTTGCAACCAATAATTTGTATCCTTGTTAAATTTGCAGGCAGCAAATCCCTTGTTTTGAGGAACTCCATTAGCAACCTAATTCAGGTACCTTATTAAGGAATCCTGGAAGCAATAGCGCTGTTCCGAAATTGACCATCTCTGTGCCAGGTAACCAAAAACTTTAAAACTAAAATTTTGTCACAGAGGATTCAGTTGGGTTGTCCAAATACCATATCACTTTTAAGTACTCATCAGAGAGGTTGGTGACCATGGATGCTGGAGGATAATCCGGTGCGACAATCATTCATTTCATGGGCGTATAGCTCAGTTCCCTTAAACAAATAATCAAGAGCCAGAAAGCATGTAAAAATGAGTTGCACCTTGGCCCATAAAGCTTACTGTTCGGCACAGTTCGCAGTCAGTTAATTAAGCATTAATCTCATCTCAAAAGGCATCACAAACAGCCTTTCCTTAGCCTTTTGCTTTCTTTCTCTGCTTTCCATTTGTGCATGTCTCCAAAAGTGGGTGCCATCCAGGAAACACTTCCAGCTAACCAGAAGGGGATGAGAAGATTCCTTTGTGAACTTTGGCCAGTAAACATAGTATCCAACTCTTCTTTTTCCTGGTGATTTAGATATGGAAGTTATATTTCCGAGCAGCAGAATTAAAGATGCTAATTCTCTCTCTCTCTCTTTTCCTGCATGTTTTTTTTTTTTTTTAAAAATTGTGCAGGTAAAGCCAGAATTAAAATCTTCTGCATGTTTACAAACGGTAATGATAGTTACAATTGGGGTGGTCTTAAGGAGAGAGTGTTTTTTTCACTCGTGGCAGGCTCAAATTTTTTGATCTGTGGGTAGTCACAGTGTACGAGATCTCCAGCAGTTGATGATTACCCCAAGTGCACGCCATGGGTGGTGGTGGTGGTGGCAATTCCGATTCCCCCATTTCCTCCCACTTTTTCCTCGGCATGGAATTAGATTGGATGGGAACTTTTAAGTAACATGCTACCTCAATAACCTAAGGAGGAAAAACAAAAGAAGAGCTCATCATCGACATCATCATAGATAACATCTCTACTTTTTCCCCGCTCCCTCATCCATCTCCATGAAAATTTCACAGTTCCACAAATCACATCAAAATTCATCTTGGGGTTTTTAAGTTGCCTGGTGATTTATTTTGACAGTGGCAAGTTGCCTAGATCAAGGAAGAATTAAGAAGGCACAAGATAGTTCTAGGGGGATTGGCTTCATCCTTATGGAGTTAAGCCCTTTGATGTGTTTCATTTATAGTTATGTTAGATATTTTTTATACTTTCCCCTGTGATGAACAGGGAAGTGGAGAGAGATTATTAGATCTGCCCTCCCAATCCGCTTAACACTTCCCTCATGTCCTCTTCCTGCTTTTAAATTCTAGTGGCTACAAATATCGAAACATTAGCCAGAAATCAAATCATCACACCTCCCCCTACCTCAATTTTAAATCTACCAAACCCTTTATAAATTTTTGAGCAATCCCTTCCCCTCCTCCCTCCCATTATATATATCACCCCCAAAAGCCGAAGCCTTTTGTTCCTTCCCAACCCCACCCGAGTCCACGAGCTCAGACCCCTCTCTCTCTCCCCCCTTGTGCTCTAAGAGGAAGCCAACCAGCAGCGGCAGCAGCAAGAACCAGTGAAAAACGGGAGAACCAGAGCAGCTCCCAGCAGCGGCAGCTGGGGAACAGCAAGTGGAGGGATAAAGGGACGTTTGTGCGTGGGGAGAAGCACGGCGTGGTGGAAACAACAAAGCAAAATCCAGTGCCCAGCCAGTGTTCGTTACTTATAATAATAAAGCTTCGTAGAGAGAGAGAGAGAGAGAAGGCAAAGTGTTGGCTATCGAATAGAATAAGGCACCCCCAGTCCCAACTTCCTATGTAATAGTAGGAATAGTTTGTAGGAGTTTTTAGTCGTTCCACCAGCAACGAGTCTTAAAAAGACTTTGGAGACCGGGAGCAGAAGAGTTGAGCAAAGTTTGAAGCCTTTTTGCGTGCTACTCTCGAAGCCCTTGCCGCTACGTCCGATACTAAAACACATGCCCCTCGATCCCACCACCACCTTCAGCCTCCACCACCACCTTTACTCCTCATCCTCCTCACACTACTAGTAGGAATCAGTCAATCGCCTGCTAAATTTGAGCTCTCCCGTGTTTGCTCACATACACAGCAACAGCTGCCACTCTTCTCTGTATCCTAATTCCAGGTAGGACGAGATGATCACCGCGGCGGACTTCTACCACGTCATGACGGCGGTGGTGCCGCTGTACGTGGCCATGATCCTGGCGTACGGGTCGGTGAAGTGGTGGAAGATCTTTACGCCCGACCAGTGCTCCGGGATCAACCGCTTCGTGGCGCTCTTCGCCGTGCCGCTGCTGTCCTTCCACTTCATCTCCACCAACGACCCCTACTCCATGAACCTGCGCTTCATCGCCGCGGACACGCTGCAGAAGCTGATGGTGCTGGCCATGCTCACCGTCTGGGCCAAGCTCAGCCGCGCCGGCGGGCTCGAGTGGACCATCACCCTCTTCTCGCTCTCCACGCTGCCCAACACGCTCGTCATGGGCATACCGCTGCTCAAGGGGATGTACGGCGAGTTCTCCGGCAGCCTCATGGTCCAGATCGTCGTGCTGCAGTGCATCATCTGGTACACGCTCATGCTGTTCCTGTTCGAGTTCCGCGGCGCCCGGATGCTCATATCCGAGCAGTTCCCGGACACCGCCGGCGCCATCGCGTCCATCACGGTGGACTCCGACGTGACGTCGCTCGACGGGCACCGGGGGGAGCTGGAAACCGAGGCCGAGGTGAAGGAGGACGGGAAGCTGCACGTCACGGTGCGCCGCTCCAACGCGTCCCGCTCGGACATCTACTCCCGCCGGTCGATAGGGTTCTCCGGCGCGACGCCGCGGCCCTCCAATCTCACAAACGCCGAGATCTACTCGCTGCAATCGTCGCGGAACCCCACGCCCCGGGGCTCCAGCTTCAACCACAACGACTTCTACTCCATGGTCGGGCGGGGCTCCAACTTCGGCGCCGCAGACGTCTACGGCATGAAGCCGTCGCTGTCCACGCCGCGGCCTTCCAACTACGAGGAGGAGCACGCCGCTGCTATGGCAGCCAGTGCCGGCAATCTGGCATCCAAGTCTCGGATGCATTACCAGCTTCCGGTGACCGGGCCACCACCGGCGGCGCCGCATTACCCGGCGCCCAATCCAACTGTGTTCTCTTCGGGACCCGCGGCCGCTCCGAAGACGAATACAGCTCCAGCGCCAGTGGGAACCAAACCGAAGGCCAATGGCGTCGATCCCGGGTCCAAGGACCTGCACATGTTCGTGTGGAGTTCCAGCGCCTCCCCGGTATCAGACGTATTCGGCGGCAACCAGGAGTACGGCATGCAGGCGACGACGGACCCCAACGCCGTCAAGGAGGTCCGAGTGGCCATGTCTCCGAGCAAAAGTAATCAATCCTCTGTTGTCATCGTTCTTGTTATGGTCCTCATGTTTCAGCGCTGACGCTTGCAAAGCCATCTGGTTGGCAGTGGACGGGCGGAAGGACAAGAGCCGGGAGGAGTTCTACATGGAGCGGGAGGACTTCAGCTTCGGCAACAAGGGCTTGGCGGACAAAGACGGTGGCGAGGGGAACGACGAGAAGGCCGCACACGAGGCCGGCGACAAGGGAGGCAACCTGACGGTGGCGGCGGCCACGTCCATGCCCCCGGCCAGCGTGATGACGCGGCTGATACTGATCATGGTGTGGCGGAAGCTGATTCGCAACCCCAACACCTACTCGAGCTTGGTGGGCATCATCTGGGCCCTTGTCTCCTACAGGCGAGTAGTAATAATAAAGCTAATTACTTCACCAAGCAGTCTCAGATGTAACACCTGGAATTGGCCATCATAACAACTGCTTGCATCTGCTACAAACATTATTCTGATTTGAAGCATTGTTGTTTGTGTTCTGTTTCGGCGTTGCAGGTGGCATGTTGAGATGCCTGCCATTATTTCCAAGTCCATCTCCATACTGTCTGATGCAGGCCTTGGAATGGCCATGTTCAGTCTTGGTGAGTAGTCCATTAATGCCTTCTCTCTCTCTCTCTCCCCCTTCCCCTTCCACTTCACTTGCTCACATTGAAGTTGCTTAATTTATGAAGTAACTGTGTGTATAACCTGTACTCGGAGGCTGGTAGCCCAACGCTCAAGTTAATGTGCGATTTAAGCTGCTATTTAATCATGTTATCGTACTATTTGACCTATGCGTCTCTGTATATGTTTTGTACTGCGTTTGCAGGGCTGTTCATGGCGTTGCAGCCAAGGATCATAGCATGTGGAAACAAGGTGGCAGCTTTTGCTATGGCCGTGCGGTTCCTCGCAGGCCCGGCTGTCATGGCTGCCGCCTCCATCATCATCGGCCTCCGTGGCGTCCTGCTGCACGTAGCCATCGTTCAGGTCAGAGCAACAAAGCCAAGGCATAACACATATCTCATCTGATCTCATAAATCTCCCATCCTTTCTCTCCCATCTGTCCCATCTTCGTTTTCTTTTTAGTTTTTACCTCCCTTTGCTCACATCCCATCACCTCCGCACTTGGACCTGAGCCTTCTCTCAGTTCTCTGACACCCGGAATCTACGTCCACCCTCCACGAACACACAAGCAAAAAGTAAAACGTATGCACGAATTGGTTAAACAAATGAGATGTTGATGGACGCCACAGTTCTCAACTTTAGTCAATCAAACACTGTTCGAAAGGGTGATCTGAGATCTCTCTATCACTACTGTTCCTGTAGGATCCGTCTCTTCAATGGAAAAGAGACCATTTAAATGCACGCATGGGGCCTTCTCTTTATATATGCTTAATTTTTTTTAACACTCTCGCTGATCGCGTTCTTTTACCCTTTCTTAACTTTTGGCATATGGTTGGGGGGAGCAGGCAGCACTACCTCAGGGCATTGTCCCCTTCGTGTTCGCAAAAGAGTACAACGTGCATCCTGATATTCTCAGCACAGCGTGAGTACACCTCTCTCTCTCTCTCGTCTCTGCTGCAGGACAGAGACATTCCCCGAAATGTTCTTTTGTATCTGTGCTGGATTGCGGTTGTGGGTGCAAAAGATTCCAATATTCCTTGTGTTTGATTTGTGTTCTTATGCTGTGGTGCAGTGTGATCTTTGGGATGCTTGTTGCGCTGCCCATAACGCTGGTGTACTACATTCTGCTGGGCCTGTGACCTTCCTCCATGTAAAGCATATTACTTCCAAGAAAGCATCTGTGTCGTGCGTGCAAAATGGTCTCTCTTCTCTTCTTCTAAACTACCCGCCGCGGCCTTAATATCAAAGACGAAGGCCGCGGCGCAGACCCGACCCGCCGGAAGAGGAGGAGGGAGCGAGCGAAGATAATGCGGCCAGCCGGAATTTTAGCGCAAGTACTTGGGAGTAGTAGATCAGAATAGTGCATATTGCAAGCTTTTTTATTGACGAGATGATGTGATGTTTTTTTTTTCTTTCTCTTTTATGTAATGTGCTATTCAATCTCACTAGAGCTTTAATTCTCTTCTCAATTTCATCTTTCTTGCCTCCACCTTGCTTTTGTTTCCCTTCTTCAATCATCCTTGAAGCTAAACAGCAAGCACACATCTCCCAAACAAGTTCAAGCTTACTGCTGTGCTTAAATCATTAATATTAAAAATCAGAGGCAATGACGAGGGGAGGAGAGGCATCTCTCTCTCTCTCTCTCTCTCTCTCTCTCTCTCTCGGTCCCCCGTTGATTTGGCCAAGTGTCGGGGTTGGACGGGGACGGATTCGGCGACATCCGGGGACAAATGAGCAGCTTATTTGGCGTCACGGTCAACATTTATGATGGCCCTCTGTTTGCTGACTCCACTGCTACTTGCAACTTACAACTTGTTAGGCGTCATTTATTCCTCGTTTTAAGGTCATTTAAACTTACTTTTCTCCCCTTCCCCCGTCCCGCTAGATCTATTCTCCCTCCTTCGCTCAAGGCACAAAAAAAAAAAAAAAAAGGAAGACGTGACTAAGAATAGTGATCTTTATTCAAATGTGGACCCCTTCATGTTTGGAGGGGGGTAAGTACGTGGCTGGTGGACACAATTAAGAGCCCTCCCCTCCCCTTGTTATTGTGACACTTCACATCGAGTCCAAGCTGATCACCGGCGTTGGCTTGCGTCCATGTAGACTTATTTGTTGCATGTTTTGATTCGTTGGGTGGATCATGTTGTCTATGTACCCAATTAATGGCCGATACCGCCTGGCTTGTTCTCTTGTAGGCATATAGGTGCCACTGTATCATTATATATATATATATATATATATATATATATAGGGTTAGAAAAATATGTTGAGAAGTTTGGTGTAACGTAAGAAGTATGGCAATCAACCTATTATAAAGTAAATTTTTTTATTATGCAATAACTCGACTATTATAATATGCATTATACATTCTCTATCCTTATATATAATTTGTATATAATGAAATGTTTTTGTGATTAGTTATTTATTGGCACTATATGATGTCTAATACTAATGACCAAAATTTGAATATATATATATATATATGAATTTTTCTCTCTTGATATATAAATAAAGGTTACATAGTTTACCAATCATTTTTTTATTACATATATATATATGTTGATACTTGGAATTTTTATAATCGAAACAATGGATGGAGAAGGGAACGTGTAACGCACTTTGTACATACACACACTTTCAAATTTTGGATTCCATTTCTAGAGACATCAGTTTGACAAGAGTTATCATTATGTTTCCATCCAAATCCAAATACTGGATTAGTAATTAGGCTCTAAAAGTCTTGGACACTTGTGGCTCCAAATAGGAAAGAAAAATTCTAAAATTCATATTCGTGTGTAAAAATATATATTTTACCGCTCAACTCGCGACAAGAGGGGGCTACGCACAACATGTGCAACATGTGCTATCATATCGAGAGAGGGGCATCGATATCATGTCATTTTCGGATGTGTTTCATAAGCGTAACAAGCTCTTCAGTTGCTCTCAAGATTATATTTTATATATTTTGATGATAGCAAATAAGGAAGATGATATATTAATTATGTTTGAAGTGATAGCGTGAACCAATTTAATATTTTTTGAAGAAAATTAGTCGAAGTATTTCTCTGCTGTAAAAACAGACGACTGATATTATATCGGTCGACCGTTATGGAAGATAATGGACGATCGAAATCGAAGCCGGAACGTCCACTAATCACAGAAAGGAATAAATTCAAAAAACGGACGACCGATTTATTATCGATCGACCGTTATGAAAAATAATGGACGACCGAAATGGAAGCTAAAATGTCCGTTAATCACAGAAAGGAACAAACTCTAAAAATGGACGACCGATCTATTATCGGTCGACCGTTATAAAGATAATGGATGACCGAAATGAAAGCTGGATCGGCCGTTAATCACATAATGCACCAGACTTCAAAATCGATCGACCGATGTACTTTCGGGCGACTGTTATGGAAGCAAGAACGACTATAATTCTTCTACGACTTAGGATCAACGGTAAACTACACAGAAAAGATAAAATAACGGATATAATTTTTTATTAAACGGCCGACCGATTCTGCAATGGACGACTGTTGAAGATGCGACAAAATGGATGTCGGCTAGTTACTGTGCAAAATGATCGACCGATATTAAAACGATCGACCGCTTCAGAGCTGACCGCTTCAGAGCTGACAGCACAATCATTTTGCATTACTTTACAATGGTCATTTTCAAGAGAAGCCTATAAAAGAGATCCAAAAGATTGAAGAAAGATCACTCAAGGAAGGCAAATCATTCTAGAGCTTCCTTCAAATTCAAAGCATTTTTCTTGAGCCAAAGTTGCAAATCATTCATTCACTCTTCTAGTTTCTTAGTGAGAACATTATTTGTAAGAAGACAACATTGGAGGGAATTATTATTTAGATAATTTTGAGAGTTCCTTATAAGAAGAGGTGTGCCTTACCTCTTGAGCGAAGAATAATGCGTTGTGGTGTAGAAAGTGTTATTCTCTTCCTAAAGAAAAGAGAAGATTAATAGATCTCCGACGGTCTCAAGGTTGAGAAGTCAGAGCGGGGACGTAGGTCAAGGAGTTGGGCCGAACCTCGTCAACATATCACGTCTTTCTTTTCTCTTGCTCTTCTTACTTATCCTTTATTTGCTTGTGATCTTATTCTCTATAAATTTACTTCTACGACTTTTTCGATTTTAAATTTTTATACACCAATTCAACATCCCTCTTAATGCTTTTGATACTTCATCTTCAACCTAATTTGATCACTATATAGATTTCTTTAGTTGAGTTTCGAGTGTTCATTTTTATTTTATTTTATTTTATTTACTATATATGACAATGGTTTTCGTAAAGTGAAATTGAATTCTCGCTATCAAAATATGAAGTCTAAAAAAAAAGAAGATTCAAGTCCTTTAATGTTCTCATATATACCAAAGTTAACGAGTACATGCATTTTGTATTCATTGGTTTGGCATGCGATTTATTGGTTGGGATGCCCATATTGTGGGTCGGTCAACGCCCTTCTGTATACCGGAATTTTGATGGCTAGTCAACTTGGTTTTCTTTTTGTTTATGATGCGTACCTTAATATATCTTCCATGAAGGCACTTAACTACGTATCATCTACAACCTCCATAAGGTTTTTGTGTTCTCCTTTGGTACAATTCAAAAATGTGCTCCTAAAACAAAATAGAGAAAAATTTAAATATCTCAACGCTTTCTTTTATATATCTCAAGGTTTGTGTCATTTAAAATTTAAGCAACATGGTAAAACACTTATAAACATATTCCAATACATAGCGTTGAATTCACTTAAGGATGTTATCATTATATATTAGCAGTAAGTGACATGAAAATGCTGGAACTCTCATATGATAAAGGAATAAGATCGAAAACATAGATCACTAAGTACATTTAAAGAAAATACATTGAGTATTTTGATGAATAGAAGCACAAGTCGCTTTGACGTTCCCAAATTGCGATATATTTTAATCAATTGTCATAGGCTTCGATTTACGTTTTTGCTAGTGGTAAGTCAAAGATTATTTTTCTCATCTTAGTCGGTCTACTAAATATACATAAAACAAACAAAATATTATAAGTCTTCCCAATTCGATCCATGTCATCTACTTGTAGTGCAAAGTTTAATATCACATGTTGTGTAAGTAAAAACAGAATATATAGGAATACACTATGTGACAATAAGATAATAAAATCTTACACCATGATATTGAGAATAGAGCACCCATGATCAATTAATAATTAGAACGACTAAGTAGTGAAGTAAGAAAAAAAAAATAAACACGAGATTTAATGTAGTAAACTACTCTTGATCAAGATGAAAGAAAAAAACATTGAGAGCGTCACTAAAATATTTTAGTATAAGCAAAAAGATGGCACATAATAATTAAATTTTAACCCTTATACATAAATACCCATGTCACTGCATTTTTCTACTTTTCTCATTTCTTTATTTTCACAAATTTTTTTTGTTACTAGCTTCGGTATCTAAGAAGTTGTGCCGATCACTACAAATCACATAGTCAACATGGTCCATCATCGAGTCAAACTAATTCGATGTTCGTCCGGGGTCATATGTTGACAAATGAGACTCCCAACGAAAATTTTTTACATTTAAAAAACTCAAATTTAAAATCTTACTTGAATAAGTAAAACCTGCTTATCAATCCACACCAACTTCCGTTAGTTTTATTTCACAATTTTAGGTACAAGAATACGAAACTAGTCATTGCTTTCCATAAACTCATAATGTTTTTGAATGGAGAGATCAATCGATATTAAAAAAAAAAAGAATGGAGAGAGCACACCATGCATGATACACGCGGACTGTCTCGTTAAGATTGCTGGTGACGCACATACATAGATAGATTAATTAATTAGTCATTGACGTCAACATCAACATCAAATAGACTGCAATTAACCAATTAATTGTGCCTTCCCACAAGATTGATCAGGTAGTAGGAGACAGATAGATATGCTTCGCTTTTTTTTATGTTTTGAACCAAGAAAACAAATATCTAGATATAGTGCTTACATATAGTTTGACGTTGGGACAATGTTATGTTGTGAATAATGCAGATTAATATCTCAACTTGATGCATGCATGGTATACTTTTGTGTAAGCATTAATTATTTGAAACTGTTGCGAATAGAACACCGAGGATCGATGAATAATTAAAACAACGAAAAAAAGAGGAAATGAACACAGAGATTTAGCGTGGTAAAATTCTCTTGATCAATGTGAACAAGAAAGAAACATCCACGGACAAAGGAGGACGTCGCCAAAAATTTTCACTATGAGCCAAAAGAGAATGTACATCATATAAAACCCTAACACTAACCCTCCGCTTCCGTCACAGATTCTCATTTTTTTCCTCGTTTTTTATTTTTTTTCCTTTCATAATTTTAGGTACAAGGTACATAATTCAAGGTACATCAATAAATCTCCACCTTGACTTTAATTTCACAAAACTTTCAAAAATAAAATGCTCAACATGCTCTCCTTTGCCGAATGGCCCACGAGGGCCTAGTTTGATCTTTGTGTAATGCCCGTCAAGTCTGAACAATAGTCAAAATTGGCAACAGGTAAGCTCTTTGTCATCATATCTGCTGGATTGTCATATGTGATAATCTTCTGAACTTGAACATCTTGCTTTTCCACAATATTTCGAACAAAATGATATCTCACATCTATATGTTTTGTTTTTTCATGATGCATTTGATCTTTTGTAAGATGTATTGCACTCTGACTATCACAATATATGACAGTAGCTTCCTCTTTCATAGTGAGCTCTCCAACTAATCCTCTCAATCAGATAGCTTCTTTCACAGCTTCAGTGATGACCATGTATTCAGCTTCAGTAGTGGATAATGCTACTGTATCCTACAAAATAGCTTTCCAACTCACAGCACAATCAGTAATAGTAAAGACATAACCAGTTAGAGACTTTCTTCTATCAAGATCTCCTACAAAATTTGAATCAACATAGCCAACCAATCCAGCTGAATTTCTATCAAATTCCAAGCATACATCAGAAGTACCTCTTAAATATCTCAGTATCCACTTAACAGCTTCCAGTGCTTCTTTCCTGAATTAGACAAATATCTACTAACAGCACTGACAGCATGAGATATATTTGGACGAGTGCAAATCATTGCATACATAATGCTACCAACTACACTACAATAAGAAACTTTTGACATATACCTTTTGTCTTCATCAGATTGAGGTGAACATGAAGCTGAGAATTTAAAGTGTGCTGCAATCGGTGTACTGACAGCCTTAGCATTCTGCATTCCAAAACGCTCCGAAACTTTTTCAATACATTTCTGCTGAGACAGAAATAGTATTCCTGAACTTCTATTCTAGAAATTTCCATTTTCAAAATCTTCTTTGCTACTCTAAAATCCTTCATCTCAAATTCAGAACTTAACTTATTTTTCAAAAGATTAATTTCAGATATATCTTTCACTGCAATTAATATATCATCAACATAGAGCAACAAATAGATGAATGAACTATCAGCAAGTTAATTCAAATAAACACAACTATCATATTTGCTTCTAGCAAAACCAATACTCAACATGAATGAATCAAACCTTTTATACTACTGTCGAGGGGATTGTTTAAGTCCATCCATGGACTTCTTCAGATGGCAAACTTGATCTTCTCTACTTTTAACATGAAAACCCTCTGGCTGCTTCATATATATATCTTCTTCTAGATCGCCATGTAAGAATGCAGTCTTAACATCTAGTTGCTCAAGTTCAAGATTTTGTAAAGCAACAATAGCAAGTAAAGTACGAATAGAAGTATGTTTCACAACTGGAGAGAACACATCATGAAAATCAACACCGTCCACTTGACTGTACCCTTTTGTCACCAATCTTGCTTTGTACTTTGTCTCTTCATTATTGATTCCTTCTTTCTTCTTGAACACTCATTTGCAGCCAACAATCTTCTTATTCACGAGTTATTTTACAAGATCACAAGTGCCATTCTTCTGTAGAGATTCCATCTCCTCCTGCATTGCTATTAATCACTTATTACAATCAGGACTTCGAATAGCTTCAAAATAGGAGGAAGGATAAGGTAACTCAATATCTTTAGCAACACTTAATGCATAAGCGATCAGTTCTTTAAATCCGAGCCTTTGAAATGCTTTTATTTTTCTCCTCGATCTATCACGAGCTAACATGTAGTGCTGCTGAACTTGAGGTGATGTATGAACTTCAGGAGCATCAGGAGTATCATTCTTTTCATCAGAAGAATTTGACAGTTCTAACTCCATCTTCTCCAAAGTTTTCTGCTTTTCTGTATCACTAATAATAGACAAATCTTTTCTCGAGTGAAGCATCACAGATTCATCAAAAGTAACATCTCTACTGATAATAAATTTCTTGATTTCAGGACACCGTAATCTATAACCTTTAACACCAAATTTATAACAAAAAAATATGCACTTCCTATTTCTAGGTTCAAGCTTTCCATCATTAACATGTGCATATGCAGGACAACCGAAAACTCTTAAATGTGAGTAATTAGGAGAATTACCTGACCACACTTCTTCAAGAATTTTTAAGTCTAAGAATCGGTGAGGAGACCGATTCACTAAGTGACATGCCAGGTTAACGGCCTCTGCCCAAAACTCCTTGCCAAGTCCTGCATTTGACAGCATACATCGTACTCTTTCTAGTAGAGTTCTGTTCATTCTTTCTGCGACTCCATTCTACTGTGGAGTTCTCACAATTGTGTGATGCCTTGCAATACCTTCCTTGTCACAGAATTCATTGAATTTAGAATTACAAAATTCTAATCTATTATTAATCCTCAGTCTCTTCACAACTTTTCTAGATTGCTTCTCTAACGAAGTCTTCCATGACTTGAATGTTTCGAATACATTATTTTTATGCTTTAGAAAATAGACCCAAACTTTTCTAGAGAAATCATCAATAAATGTCAGCAAATACCTATTTCCTCCTTTCGAAGGAACCTGAGAAGGACCCCATAAATCTGAATGGATGTAATCAAGGGTTCCCTTCGTCTTATGAATGGCTGAGCTGAAACTAACTCTCTTCTGCTTTCCGAAGATACAATGCTCACACAGCTCTAACTTTCCAACTT
Organism: Pontederia crassipes; assembly: GCA_030549335.1. Lineage (NCBI taxonomy): Eukaryota > Viridiplantae > Streptophyta > Magnoliopsida > Commelinales > Pontederiaceae > Pontederia > Pontederia crassipes. The sequence goes on from CM060183.1 coordinate 12,738,099, forward strand.
TTGCACTAGGAAAAAGACTTCTGTTACTGAGAACTTGCATACCCTTCTCACTCATATGGCTCAAACACATGTGCCATAACTTTGTGCAATCTTTTTCTGAGGTAGATGCGACTGCTGCTGAACCTATCACCGTCGAACCTTGGTGAACATACAAATTACCGATTTTGAGGCATTTCATCAACACAAGAGCACCACGAGAAATTTTTATTCCATTAGACTCAATAACAACTTTGCAACCATTTGAGTCTAAGACACCGAGAGAGATAAGATTCTTCTTCAGATCAGGAACATGTCTGACTTCTGATAATGTCCTAATAATCTCATCATGCATCTTAATCTGGATGGACCCAATACCAACAGTCTTACATGCAGCATTGTTGCCCATAAGAATGACTCCACCTTCAACAGATTTGTACGTGAAGAACCAATCTCGATTGGGACACATATGGTATGAGCATCCAGAATCGAGAATCCATTCACTTGATGATCTGAATTTGTTTGATGCCGTTACCAACAGAACATCTTCATTATCACTTTCTGCTACATCGGCATCTGCAACTTCAGCCTTCTAATTTCCCTTCTCGTTGTCATCGTTAATCCTTTTATTCTTATTCTGTAATTTATAACACTCTGCTTTGATATGACCCTTCTTCTTGCAATAATTACAGACTTTATCTCTGTTCTTCGACTTGGATCTGGATCTATCTTGATTTTGATTTCTCGTCTGATGTCTGCCTCTTGCGATCAGACATGAGGCTTGATCATCAGATTTGATGCTTGATCCCAATTCATTATCCAACTTTTTTTTGCTCAGCAGTCTGCCCTTAACATCTTCAAACGTGAGTTTGTCCCTACCGTAGATCATCGTCTCCTTAAAGGTTTTATATGAAGATGGTAGAAAACAAAAAAGTAATAGGGCCTGATCTTCATCATTAACCTTTGCATCTACGTTCTTCAAATCATTGATTAGGGCAATGAACTCACTGATATGTGATTTGATCGACGTACCTTCGGCCATACGAAAGGTGTACAGCCGCTGCTTCAACACAAGTCGATTCGCTAGGGTTTTCGTCAGATACAGAGTTTTCAACTTCGTCCAAAGACCGGCCGTCATCTTCTCTGCGAGAACTTCCTGAAGAACATCGTTCGTCAGGCACAACTGAATCGCAGACATGGCCTTCTCGTCGAGATCCTCCCAGGCGGACACCTCCATGGCGTCAGGCTTTTGATCCGACAGTGCCTTCTTCAATCCATTCTGAACCAGGATGGCATGCATCCGAACTTGTCACAAACTGAAATTTTTGTTCCCGTCGAACTTTTCGATATCAAACTTCGTTGTAGTCATCTTCGTGGAAAGAAACTCGACTCTGATACCAATTTGTTGCGAATAGAACACCGAGGATCGATGAATAATCAAAACAACGAAAGAAAGAGAAGATGAACACAAAGATTTAACGTGGTAAAACTTTCTTGATCAATGTGAACAAGAGAGAAACATCCATGGACAAAGGAGGCCGCCGCCAGAAATTTTCACTATGAGCCAAAAGAGAATGTACATCATATAAAACCCTAACCCTAACTCTCTGCTTCCGCCACAGATTCTCAGATACCAATTTATTGCGAATAGAATACCGAGGATCGATGAATAATCAAAACAACAAAAGAAAGAGAAGATGAACACAGAGATTTAACGTGGTAAAACTCTCTTGATCAATGTGAACAAGAGAGAAACATCCATGGGCAAAGGAGGCCGCCGCCAAAAATTTTCACTATGAGCCAAAGGAGAATGTACATCATATAAAACCCTAACTCTAACCCTCCGCTTCCGCCACAGATTCTCATTTTTCCTCATTTTTCATTTTTTTCCTTTCATAATTTTAAATACAGAGTACATAATTCAAGGCACGTCAACAGAAACATTTTCAAGATCTTAACTAGAATCTATTTTAAGACGGATGGGATCTAAACCAGAAAGTAAACATTCATATTCTCCAGGGGAGAATATTATATATGGCGCATATAAATAGTTTTATGTATATGTACGCGTATCCACTCATAAGAAAGAAGCATGAGGCTTATAGAGTCTCATACTTAAAGAAGTTAATTACTCTTTATACGTCCTATTTTTTTTATGCACAATGAATATAAAAATTATGAATATAGAAATATGTAATGTACCCGATAACGTGATACATACATACGTACGTGTATATATATATATATATATGCATATATATATATATATATATATATTCTACATGTTTCCTAATTACATTATATCTGTATCTGTTTTTTATGCTAAATGCTAAACCAATTGATTTACTTCTAGGTAAAAAAGTAATTAAGTCAATATTATATATAATCGAGAGAGGAAATGGAGGGGAGGGGGAATGAGCAAAAAATTATTCAACTTTAATTGGGACTAAATTATTTTTAGGTCAGCGAAAACAGATTAACATTTTTCCCTTTCATTAATTTTCTATCCACATAATGAGAAAGGAAGTTAACTTCCCCAAACTCAGACACACAAGGGTTAATATTATATATTAGTAATAAGAATTATATTTATAAGAACCTACAAATTTCTACACTGTGTGAATGTTCTTACCCATCTAATTTAAGAGTCATGATTCCGAATATTACACCTACAAGTTAGAAAATAATTCAAAATTTTTCAATCATATAATTAGGTGGCTTGGATGTTGAAAGAAAATAAAAGGGATAGGACGAAAAGATAAAAAGGTGAAAGGGAAGAAAAGAAAATAGAAGACAATTCATTTAATTTTAATATAGGATAAATTATTTTGATGTCACTTGGAAGGGGAAAAAAGTTAACATTTCTTTAACCCCCCCCCCCCACATTAATTTTCTATTTAAATAACGCAAAAGAAAGTTAAATTTTCATAATGGAATATCTTATATCGGACATTTACAGTCGAAATTTACCCATGTGAATATATTATGAATCTAATAATAATAATTAGTATTTGTGAATAGCTTAATAATAATAATCGATGACACAAATATATTACGACATTTTTTAAGTGCATTGTTCGGGCAATCAACTTTCCTAGTATATAATAGGTTGTGATAAGATTCATGACAAGCCTTTCACGTCCTCTAAAATTTGTTATCTTTTTTTTTCTTAAAAAAATCTATTTAAAATGGCAATACGCATCGATGCTAAAGAGGTTGTCCCAATTCATTCTTCTATCCCATCAATTCCTGCACTCGGAGTGATGTTTTTGGACTTTGCCTATCAGAAAAAAAAGGCTTCATATCTCTTCCTGTGAGATCTTGATAACCCTGCAGCATGCAAAAGAAGGCAACAAGAAGAACAACGACACTAACAACAACAAAAGAGAGTCTTTGAACGCCAGAGATCACATTGTTGTGTGTCGACTCTCTCTCTCTCTCTCTCGCGGCAGGCAGACACGCACACACAGACACTGGAAGCAGGAGACATGAACAGGGACGCAGTGGGCGGTGGGGACGGGCAGAGGGGCATTGTATGGAGGGGAAAGGCCGTCTTTGTCCCTCCCATGGCCGACCAGACAAAAGCTGGTGGTGGACACTGATCGCCACCCAGGAACTCCTCCTCTCGTCCTCCCTTTCCTTTCTTCCCTTCCGGTTGCCATCTTTTCTTTTTTACATACAATATCTTCAAAGAATTTATAATGAAAAGGCAAAAGAAACATAGACATTGCATGCACACTGCTGCTATATGTCAACAAGTTATCAGTAGCCACCACTGTAAACATGCCCTAAAATTTTACTCGCCGGAGAGAGAGAGAGAACTCTTGAACAATAACAACGTATCAATCGGGACCATCACTTCTTCGTTTGTTGGCTGGCCGCCAGCTCCCTGTTGCTCATGACCCACATCTTTCTCTCTCATCACATCACCTCTCAATCTTTCATCCCCTCTCCCACCACACCACTCCATCACCTTTTTCTTTTCTTTCTTTTTCTTTTTTTTTTCTTCCGTAGTGCTCCGCGTCGTCTTCGATGGCCACCAAACGGTGCTGCTGTCCTCTTGTTCATCTCGTCACACCATCTCTCGGCGTCCATCCCCATGGCGTCTATCCCACAGGCCGTGCCATGGCCGACCCACCTCCACGCCCACGTGGAGGTCCGACGCCATGCATGCATGGCACTGGCCCCCCCCCCCCCCCCCCCCCCCCCCACGTCGCGACACACACATGCATGCATGGCACTGGCCCCCCCCCCCCCCCCCCCCCCCCCCCCCACGTCGCGACACACACATGCATGCATACTGCAGGTGTTCCGTCGAATCAAATAATAAAAATAGAAAAAAAAAACCTTTAGATCCTAATCTATCCATACAGTTCGTGATCTCGATTATAACGAATTAAATCTTATTTCTTTTTATTGCAACTCCATGGCAGTATCTCGATTAATACCTTTATTATTATATATAGCACATATACATGCACAAAAAATTGATTAGTTTCATGTTTGAGTGGAGCCGCTTTGAATCTAACAAGATACTATATTTTATTTGTAAAAATAAAAAAGGTATTTATTGGTTAAATTAGGGCCGGGACCCTTCAACCTTGTTACATATAATTCAATCACCAAACGGAAATGATCTAGAATTCGTAAAGGAACCACCACACATGAAGCAACTATCACAATTTGATGAACTAACGACTGTATCTTCTAAAGGTCTTTTATGCCTCTATAAAGTATTTATATATCTGTCACTCGTTGAATTGACATGTGATTCATATCACCATCTATTTTACCACCATGCACGTTAAGCACTTTACATATAGATAGATACACACACATATAACATTACAAATTATACTAGTCTTGGATACGTTGCATTTGTTTTGTTGTGCCCTCGAAGCATCTCCACTTAATTTGACGTGTCCGTGATGGGTTCGCATGCAGCACGATCACATGCATCATGCACTGGATCGATTAGGGCTAATTGTCCAAGTCGAACGACGACGTCCATGCACCATGCACCAATGCAGCAATTTTTGGGTCTACGTCTTTGTGCTCTTTCTCGCTCCTCCTCTTTAATTAGTTGCAGATATGGGTCTACTTAGAGCACGTACGTGCCATCACCACTCGGACCGAGTTCATTTAGGTTTGTTATGATTGGAATTTGTGTGTGTCCACAGCATCTGGAGAGATAAATTGCAAAAAAAAAAAAGAAAAAAGAAAGAAAGAAAAAAAATGTAGCAACTTTTAGAGAGTTGGAGTTAGTCAAAATCCGTGGGACAACGTTGTGGTTTCAATATATGATATCTTTCCGGGGCCTTTAATGATTATTCCTTAATAGTGTTGCATTATAGCTTGTGATATGCACGCATGCAGTACTTAGCTAATTAATTAATGGGATATATGTTGCTTTCAAAACATCATACCTAGCAAAAAAGTTTGATATGGGCGAGTCGAGCAAAAAAGCAAGAATAAAGTGATTTGGTTCATAATGCTATCCAAGAGACCACAATTATATTGGTCCCATGCATGGCCTCATGCCAATTCAATTGATCGCCCTTTTTTCTTGCAAGTAATTATAGCAGCACATCAGACTATATATATATAATATAGTCCTCTATGTTGTCACAGAAAATATATGTGAATGCAGCAGACAAATTTCTAGTTGGTACGACTTGGTGTACCTGTACTCAATTTTTTTGGTTAAACATTTTAATTTTGTGAAAAAATTGAACTAAGGTAATATATAATCCTCTATTATACATGCATGACTTCGTGCACTCTTTTCTTAAGTGATTAATTAGCATCAAATCAGATGACATAGTCTCTCTCTCTCTCTCTCTCTCTCTCTCTCTCTATATATATATATATATATATATATATATACAAATAACAAGATTACATGTACTGTATGAAAACTTGATACTCTTAAAATGATGAGCTACTGTATGTGTCTTTCATAAGATCTTAAATTATTAAGACATAGTGATATATTTATATCTGATAATATGATACCTAGAATTAGTTAGATGAGATTCCCTTTTTATACTTCTGCTTTCAAAAGGAAAAAGGAAAGGAAAAGGAAAAATAAACAACCATACACTAATTAATAAAGCAATCAGGGACAGCTATAATGTCTGCCCATTGCAATGTTTTTTTTTCACTTGCAAAGGACCATCTTGTCTTTGGAATTTCCATTGCCAACAGATGTAAGTTCCACAATTTTCTTTTGCCCTGATAGAAGAATCAGATTTAGGTACCAGTTGCCGGATGGGGCCTGGTAATGGGGTGAGAGCATGGGTGGAAGATTCGATCCAGGATCCTTATCTTTTATTGTTAGGTCCAAGTCTGAGAGCTAGCCAGAGGTCCCCGGCCATGATAACAGAAGATTAGAAAACATCAAGATTTCAATTATATTAATATATGTGACATGCTCATATATATATATATATATATATATATATATGGGGCAAAATGGGTCAATATTATGGACCATTTTTTTTTGTTTAGTGGAAAGTGGACTTCATTGCTCCCACCAATGTCATGAAGAACCCTATGATAATCTTAATTTGATATTGATAGCTACCCCTAATGAACTTTTTAATTACTAATACAACATACATTTGAAATGATTAGTTGAAGTAGTAGTAAGCGACTTGAGCACAACATTCTGAATATATACTAGGTTTTTTTCTTCAATCAGATTTGAGTAATAACATTTGATAAAATGGTTAATTTATTCAACTAATTAGTGGATGCCATAGTCTCACAATTTAATTAAGTTTTCTCCTTTGTTATCAAATATTGAATTTTATTTTAATTTTCTCATAGTACACACAACGAATTTGTAGGTCCTGACTCTTATTTTGTTATAAAGATAACATTCGTGTATATTTGCATAATAATAAAAAAATAGTGACTAGCGTTATAAAAATAAATAGATTCATTTCAGGTAAACTTTACACAGTTTGATTGGCTGAGAGCTTTCCCTACGTGATTAAAAAAAAGTTCACAACATCTAACCGTTGGATTTGCTAATATCATTTTTTTTCTTTAATATCTGAAGTGAGAGAAAGACACAGTCAACTGGAGGTGTACAGTAGGGAAGGAGTGCCAGATGATGCAGCAAAGAGTGGAGTCCTGTCAGTAGCCTTGTTGTCAAATGAGCTCTGATTTGGAGCACCACCACCTTTGCTGTGCATCCAGCATATATAGTTCATATGGTCCATGAATCATGGATTAGTTTTTTGAACCATTGAGAAACTTTGTTGCTTCCTTTTTTTCCCATATGTGATGATTCCGAACAAAGACCCTTACAAATTCAAATTCACTGATAGAACAGCTGCAACAGCAGCATCTCTGGATGCACTCTGCAGACGCTGGTGTCTCATGTGTTAATCATATGCATGCAGGTATATATATCATGCATAAATATATATTCCTTTTTAACTTCCAAATGTTGATGATGCAGCAGTTGACTTGGATGTGTGATTTCCCTGCCTGCCTGCCTACCAGGAACACATGAGCCCAAATTTAGTACATTGTTCAGCACTTTTGTTTTGAAGTGTCATTATATAACTCAAAAATGTTTTTGTCTCACATTGTTCTTGATTGCAATGAGGGTTAAACTCCGATAATAAGAGGGGAAAGAAATGGGATTTTTAGAAAATGTCTCTACTCTATGGGTGGTTTAATATTTGATATTTCTATCTTGAATTGAATTGATCATTGGCTTGGAAGTTCAATCTATGGTTTGACCTGACAAAATCTTTTTGGGTCCCGGGTCCCTAAATTACCAAGAAACTCAACCTATGACATTTATAACCCGAGTAGAAGATTGACATGTGGAGTGTATTGAATAATTTTGGGAATAATTTTTTGTCATCCTGTTTTTTTTTTTTTTTGAAATTTCACAGTGAGTTTCCATATATATATATATATATATATATATATATATATATATATATATATATATATATATGTGACCACAAAAATCAAATTATGGGCTGCAAAATTAGATGCCCAAGTTCAATATTAAAAGCCCACGAGTTTCTGTATGTAGCAACTTAAACATGCACAACATCCCCTCTGGCCTCGAAGACCAGCCCAGTCCATTATTATGGTCTCCTAACTAACAGGCTGGATCCAAGCCCAAAACGAGGAAGATCTTTTTTTTTCTTCTTTTACATGATAAAAAATAATATTTTAATTCAATATATGTGTTAATCCATCATTTATCATTATTATGTAAAATATAATCACTTGTAATTATACTTCATTCGACGTCAACAAATGATTAATCCTCATATATTGTAACAATCTACATTTTCAAATTAGGGTTATCATCTTTTGAGAAAGATTACCCTATCCTCCTTTGCAAAAATCCAGCTCATGTTCTTTCTTTTCTTTCACATGATGATTATTTCGAGATTGAGGAGGAATCAATAGAAAGAGAAAGAAGAGGAAGATAAAAAAAGGGAGAATATTGATTAATATATGTAAAGAGAATTTAAATTCCTCTCTTCCATCTCGAAAATGCTTAATAGAAATGGTAATTAAGGATTGTATTTATTCCTATCTAGATTAAAATATTTTTATGTCTTTTGGCAAGATGCCAAGTTTTATGATGGATGCATGTTGTGTCTGATGCAGGTAAAATTGATAGCAAATATTAGCAAATGCACTAGTCACTCAAGTAATAAAGTGAATAAGTATGGTTATCGTTCCTCCGAGAATGATTAATAACTTAGATTCTATTTTAACCTTGTTAATTGAGAAATTAAGAAAATTTTGATTTAAATAATGAATAAAATAAAATGATGAAATAAAAGAAATGATCATTTGAAGAAATAATGATTTTGTGATTAGAGTACCTAATTATTGTCACTAAAATGTAATGAATTTTTCTCAACTTAAAATTAATTGAATCAATAATAAAGTCGAATTTCCAACTTTAGTTAACTAATATTTCAAGCTTTAACTATTATCTTAAGAACAATTAGAATAAATCAATCCTTTCGATTTTTAACTTATCTAATTAATTATAAGATGCATTAAAATGGAATTGATATTAAGAGCTTTTCAAGTCACCTTAATGACTTCACGAATTATGTTTCTTTCGATTTTCTTAATTGCGACATGCAATAAATAAGATTAATTCTAAAAACTATTATGAAAATAATTATTTCTTCTCAGATAGCAATCAAATCATAAATCATGAAATCAAATGAAAACATTAAACATGAAATTGCAATGCTATTAAAGATTCAAATTAAACTAATATTAAGAAAGATGACAAAACATAAATATGGTTCAACTAAAATGACCATAATAAAAGAATAAATCTGAGAATAACAATATCAAAACTAATGAAAAAAATTTAGGAAAAAAAAACAAAGAACTCTTATAGCTTGTGCATATGCTCTCTCGAGTTTCCGCCAGAGCTTTGTTATTGTTCTCGCTCGTCTCCTTTATCTAAGCTTTAAATCTATGATTCAGGGATGTTTTTTCAGGTTCTCTTCTGTCTCATTTTATAGATTTTCTCGTCCCCCAAAAGAAGAAATGAAAATTTATCCGAAAAGTAAATAAAATTTGCCTTCAAAATGCCTAACCATCTGTCGTCATGGTCGTGTCACCATCTTTCATAGATGTGCCATTATCTTTCACACCCGTGACAGAGACGATGTCTTCTGACCAAGAACAGGCACGACCGTGAAAGATAGAGTCACGACCATGACAGTGGCCTCGATACCTGATTGTGCAGGCACGACCGTGACAGAGGATTTTGCTACATTTTCATGTGTTTCCGACCATTTTCTTGTCGTTTTGATTTCCTGCAATGAAATTATTTAAATTTAGGTACAACTCAAATCTTAAAATTTTTTTATAAGAATAAATCAATTCTCTCCTTTCTTAACCACAAAAGGCTCTTAATATGCAAATTAAATATTCTAAACTAATTCATGATTATTCATGCATCAAATACCCCCAAGCTTAATATTTTGCTCAAGGCACATAGCTCCATCACAACACCAATACTTTTCTCCCACTATCCTTTTACACGACCATCACCAGAATATATATTCTTAATCGTTACCCAGCCTTGCAGAATTCTTAACCTTTAAACATGTCCTTCCTGCATATCTACAAATAATAACCAATCTCATAAGAGCATCATTGTTAAACCACAAGTCTTTCATGAGCTTATTTTCATTCTTTTCTTTTTACTTGTTTTTTTTGTACTTGTGTGCTTCTCAATATTGCACAAGGTAATCCATGTAACGAGCTTTTGACCGACGAATCCCCGAGCAGATGCCTTTGGTCGTCAGGCAAGAATCCCCTACAAATCTAATCATTCGGACACACCAAGGTTTCATATGACACTTTATACTTTTCACTTATTTGTTGGGGTTCAACTAGCCTTTTTTCCATTTCCAATTTACAATTATATTTATTTGTCATTTCTTGCATAAATATAAGCACATGAAAGACTTTATGTTTTTAATAAGGATGCAATTATAATCAAGACTAACATCATAGTAGATAATAGAGAAATTTATCATTTAAAAGCTAATCCTTCTACTTAGCAACAAACTCAATCCAAATCCAATACTCTGGTGATACCCGATAAAAAGAAATAATGATTGAATCTTATAGATTAAGCAATGTTCTGAAAATAAACTTTCAGACAATAAAATAGTAAACAAGAAGAAATGAATTTTTGAAATTTTCATAATTAGATGCATGCTAAAGAAAATAAGAACACTCGAAATACTGAAAATAGACATGCCACACAAATGCACAACGGACTAAGTCCCTCCCCCAAGGTTGAACCTGACACTGTCCCAGTGTTAGGCCCGTACATAGATAGACGAAATAGAAAATACAAAAATGATAAAGTGCAAAAGAAAGGAGGAGAAACAACCCAAGTCTAGTCCTCTTGTGGCAGTGATGACGAGTATGGTACGAAGTGTCCTTGCCTCACATGATAATCATACATCTGCTTGTTCCTCCTTTCCGTCCGACGTAGCTGTGCTAATATAAATATCACTAAGTTGTTCATGTGTAAGCTGAAACTCCTTGTTATGCATCTTGAAATTAAGAATTGAAAACTTGTCATCAGTAGCAAAGGAAGATAGGAATTCAATTGTGAGTCTCACATAGCTATTCTAGGAGCTTGTAACAAATGAATACAAGCCAATGTTCTCACACATAAGAAGCGCATCGTCCTTCATATGAAACTCTATCATAGTCGCATCATGCAGAAATTGAGTGGGAGCAAGTGGCAATTGTTCAAGTTTTCATGCACGAACCTGTTGATCCCTATCACAATATTCCATTTGATCTGGCTGATCTATCAATACATGTGAAGACTCTCCAAGCCTTGATTATTTTTGTTGGATCTCAAATGGCACCAAGAAGGGAGGGGGAGGGGGGGGGTGAATGGTGTTTAAAAATAAAATATCGATTTCACAAAAACACGTCGCAAAAACCAACACAAAAGTAATTAAAGGAGAGGGAGAGAGGATTCCAACACGAAAACACAGGGCCTACATCCCCGCTCCGACTTCTCAACCTCGAGACTGTCGGAGATTCCACTAAAATATTTCCATCGTTCCAAATGGGGTAAGGAAGAAAGCCCTTTATACAACTACCTTTTTTTCACTTCGAGAGGTAAGGCAAACATCTCCTCCTAAGAATCTAATCTTTTTTCTTGCTCAAGATGTAAAATTTGAAACATCTTTCACACATGAGTTCTCATAATTTTTCTGAAAAAGTGCTTCTCTCTTTTACAATAGCAAGTTCACAAAAATAGAAGAGAGAAAGAAGAGAAAGCCAAAATGATAACTTCAAGAAAAGAATATCCTTTTTTATAACTTGAAATTTTTCTCCAATGAATGGATGAGTGCCTTTTTTGCTTCTGGCTTTGACACTCCTTTTATAACGTTTAGTATGTAAAAAATTCGTCCAGAATTTATTTCACAAATTTCTCCTTCAGAATTGACCGTTACCGTTCACTTGACTCAGAGGCCGGTTGAAATCTGGACCGATCGACCGGTCTATGTGACCGTTGCACAATTTTTTTAGTCTTCTACGCTTGATCGGTCGACTAGTCCATCGATCGGTCGACTAGTCCGTCGATCGGTATCATCTCGACGTAAACTAGGAAGGCTCAGTATTCATTGGTTGACCGACATCTCATATTCGGTCGATCGGCCTTCTTTGCTTCGATCGGCAGGTTGACCGACCTGCACTATTTTGAGCATAGCATTTTGCACATTTATCCAAATTACATGATCTTAGATTCTATGGATAGATAATAGAATTCTCTACAACTTTGATATTTATTATTCATCCATAATCTAATAAAATCATAGTCAATTATTTAATCAAATCTAGTGCATAAAGTTATCTCTTTTTCTTTAAACTTTTTCAGCATTTTAGTTTTAATCTTTTCGAGATTTGTTTCATTAAAATATAATTTTATATGGTGTTAAAAACATTTATCCAACAATATCCTCCTTTTTTATGAAGACAAACTAAGAAATATGAAAGATATATAATTTACAAAAAAAGTTGTAAAATCTTATAAAATCAATTTTACTCCCCTTAAAATTTAGCTTTCCTTATATATATAAATACTAATTATACTCTTCATATATTCATATTATATTTCTCCCCCTTTTCTTTCATAAAAAAATAGTTTGCACATAAAAGGCATAAAAAAATATGTAATTCCCCTTTTTTAAAAAAATTATTCTCCCCTTTTTGTCATGAGTATCATAAAAGGGTCATAAAATATGAAAAAATAACTTCCCCTAAATTTATGTCTATTTTAAAATTAAATTAAATTGCTTTAGGGGTTATAAAATCCATAAGTAAAAAAATATATTAGGAATCAAAATATTACATAAAACTTTGATACATCAATGATATGTTAATATAAGGTTGATAATATGCTCCCCTTATCATTATGACTAATTTTATTTTTATATTCAATGTGTTTCCTTTTTGTTAAAAAATGATGATTTTGAGCTTTTGAGAAGAATAAAAAAGTAGGTGATACTTTTACCACAATATTTGTGTCTTCACATTTTCATTCTTCCTTTGCTTTACATGTGAAGCATACTTGAAAGACAATTAATTTTTGGTACCCAAACTTTTTTGGGTCCTATTTTTTTAGACAATATTCCTTTCAGAACTCAAATTATGCCATATTGTGATGATTTTCTTATTCTACATTGATATGTGTAATGATCATAAAGTCCACATGTAAAACATTTGAGATGTGATCTTCTACCATAGAAATGATTGGATTTCCAAGAGTTTTCATATTCAAAGTATTTCCTAAGAGTATTTTTCGTTACATGGGAAATAGCCTTATTATTATTTTGTGTAGTTTTCAAAAAAAGTATTTTCTTGCTTTACCTTTTCTAAGGAACATGCTAGTTTTACTATTTCACAAGCATGTGTAATTTTCAAAGTATCAATTTCATTTTTCAGGTTTTCATTTTACATAAAATATGCATCATTTTCCTATTTAATTGAAAAATATCTTTTTATAACAGAGGAGAGTTCTTTATTTACATCTAAATAAAGGTTTTCTTCGAAAAAACTCGATGAGTCATTATTCGAGTTTGAAAGACTAGAACTTACCTCATCGTTGTGTGCCATTAAGCATAGGTATACTTCGTCATTAGAAGAACTTGATGAGTCACTTGACTCTTCATATTTTTTTTTGTTTTTCTCTTTTTGAGATGTCTCTTCTTTGTGCTTTTTGTATAATCTTCTTGTTGGCTTCTCATTCTTCTCATTCTTTTTTACCAACTTGAGATACTTATCTAATTTTCTTGTGCATTGTGCGAGTTTCTTTTCATCCACTTCATCTTCACTTGAGTTTTCTTCATTTGGATTTGCTTTCAGTGCCAATATTTTCTTCTTGGGGGATTTTTCTTCTTGATGTTCTTGGATTGAGATATTCTTGAACCAATTAGATCATCGAAATTCAATTTGTTCAAATCTTTTTCTTTGATCACGGTCCTCTTCGTATGACATTTGAAGGAGAGACCTGAGAATTTTTTACACTTTTGGGGGGTTAGTTTCTTGGCTCGTCAAAGGAGGTTAAACCATTCACAATATCATTAAACCGAACAACCATGTCATTTATGGATTCATTATCATGCATTTTGAAAGATTCATATTGATGATTTATACTTAAATTTAAATACTTAAATATTTAAAATATTCAATTTAGATTCTTTAACTTTGTCAATTCTTTCATAAGTACTTAAGAGCTTTTCCCAAATCTCGATTGCAGTTTCACTACTTAAAATTCGATTAAACTCTGTTGAATACAAAGCATAATAAAAAAATATTTTTAACTTTCCAATCATGTTTTACAAAAATCTTTTCTCTTTCTTTAGATTTTGTAGATAACCTTTCATGAAGATAATAACATTTTTCAACTATGTCCCACATGTCGATATCAATAGAACAAATATATGCTTGAATTCTAATTTTCTAATATGCAAAATTTGATGCATTTAAAAGGGGAGGACGATTAATTGATTGTCCTTCGACAAAATTAAAACCACTTGATACCATAGCTCTAAAGATTATTAAATTTTAAGACAGGGTGATCAAATCTTAAAATGAATAAATCTTAAAATGATTTAATCTTAAAACAAGAGAAACCCGCACTGGTACCAATTATTGGATCCCAAAGGGCATCAAAAAAGGGGTGGGTGAATTGGTGTTTAAAAATAAAATATCGATTTCACAAAAACATGTCGTGAAAACTTAAAAATAATTTGTTAATATTCAAACCAACACAGAAGCAAACATATGGGAAGAAGAGGGAGAGAGAATTCAAACACGATAACACAGGTGGTTGTTGACGAGGTTCGGCCACACCTTGACTTACATTCCAGCTCCGACTTCTCGACCTCGAGACCGTTAAATATTTTACTAAAACATTTTCCTTTATTCCAAATGGGGCAAGGAAGAAAGTCTTTTATACAACCACATTTTCTTCGTTTCGAGAGACGGCAAATCTCTCAAGCTAATATTTTTACTCACTCAAGAGGTAAGATTTGGAACTTCTTTCACACAAGAGCTCTCACAATTTTTTTTTGAAAAAGTGCTTCTCTCTTTTTCAATAGCAAGCTCATAAAAATAGAAGAGAGAAAGAAGAGAAAGCCAAAATGATAACTTCAAGAAAAGAATCTCCTTTTCGATAACTTGAAGTTTTTCTTTAATGAATGGATGAGTGTCTTTGCTTCTAGCTTTGGCACTTCTTTTATAGCCTTCAGTATGTGGAAAATTTGTCCATAATTTATTCCATAAATTTCTCCCTCAAAATTGACCGTTACTGTTCACTTGACTCGGAGGCCGATCGACCGCACATTTGGACCGGACTATGTGACTGTTGCACGATTTCTTCAGTCTTTTGCGTTGATCGATCGATCGATTCATCGATCGGTATTGTCGCGTGGGGCAGGCTCGATATTCATCGGTCGACCGACATCTCATATTTGGTCGACCAGTATTGTCTCGACCGGCCTTCTTTGCTTTGACCGGCAGGTTGACCGACCTGCACTATTTTGAGTATAACATTTTGCACAGTTATTCAAATTAGATTATCTTGAATTCTATGAATAGATAATAGAATTCTCTACAACTTCGATTATCATTTATGCATAATCTAATAAAATCATAGTCTTATTTAATCAAAACTAATGCATAAAGTTATCTATTTTTCTTTAAACTTTTTTAGTATTTTAACTTTAATATTTTCAAGGTTTGTCGACATGGTGCTCTTCACGACTCGGTCACGACCGTTCTTGTATACTTCATGATTGTACCAGAGCAGGGAAGGAGTCTGCGACCGTTCCCTTGTTCTTCACGGTCGTATTCTACAAGATGAATGGATGGGTCGGCAGTGCCTTACTGGGTCACCGGAATTGATAGGGGGAGAGCTGACGACTAACTTTCTACAAGGGATCACCGTTGTGCTTGCAACTCGGTGCAGATGTCGCAACCGTCACTTGATGAGAGGGTCTAACTGAGCAGGCGGCCGGCGAGCAGGATGGCGACACCTAGATCGAGATGGAGACCTTGTGTGAGTTAGAGAGGGGTCAATGCCTCATAGACAATGGATCGGCCGACGATCGAGAGTCTTGGCTCGCAGAGATCGACTGATGCACAGCTTGACAGATAGTGAGTGTAAACAACGATAGGGTAGTGCGATTGAGGCGGTGTGCACGAAGGTCTATCAACATTGAAGAAGACAGGTGGCGACAACGTGATGCTATGCTTGTAACGCCCAGTTACTCCTTTTGACGTCACAAGGGCTAGTGTGTGAGATTCCAAAATCTTCAACGGAAACTAACATTCTAAAAATCAACTGTCTGAAATTTTCCAAAATTTTTTGCATGACGTATGCATACATTCGTTCATGCGTCAAATACAATATTTATTCATCTTCTTCACTTCACAGACAATTTATAAAATTTTAATGTGCATCACTGACAATTTATAATTATCAAATAATATGGGACTCAAGTCCAAAAATTCTGAATGATATGAATAAATGAGTTTCGCCTCAAAATTATTGCACAATAAAACATATCGAATGCCTGCCAAAATCCATTAAGGGTCTCAAGCCCTTATCCAATTCCATGATAGGAACTCGCCCATATCATCTCATCCATAAACCATGGAGTTCCCACCAATCAATTTATATTCACAATAAATCGTGGGCCACAAACCAAAACCAAGCGGTGTCAAGATAAATAAAATCATAATAGTCAGTTATAAAAAAATGATAAATATCAAAAGAAAAACATTGAGCCAAATATGCTCATCACAAAATCTCACACACTATCCTTTTTTGAATCAATACCCATTTTCAATCAAACATGTCGAATATGCATTCCTTTCCTGTAAACATTAAAAGAAAAAAGGGTGAACATGGATTAAGCTCAATGAGTTAAAACGACTACCTCAAGTATTAAAATCGTTGCGGAAATTAACATATTTATTTTCAAGAAATATTCAAAATCATCTCTTCCTCAAAAGAGAATTCATTCACATAATGATCATACAATGAATATCATGTGTGCATATGCATGGTGAAATCATATATATAATATAAGTTGAGAAATCATCATCAAACACATATATTCATACCACTCATCAATCAAGTGCTTCTTAACCCACCCCTTGTGTTACTATATCGCCACAGGGTGGTTATTCTAATTTCGTCCCTCGTGTCACTATATCGTCACAGGACATTGAACCGCTCCTCATGTCACTATATCGACTAAGAGCTTGTTTCTTTTCTTTTTCTATTCCTTTCCTCGTGTCACTATATTGCCACATGATGATTTTTCTAATCTCACCTTTCGTGTCATTATATTGACACAGGTGTTGAACCTGCTCTTCGTATCCCATTGTCACTGAGCATACCGAATCTCAATCGGTCTACCTGGAGTTGATCAATCATCCTAGGTGAAAATACTTCGCCTTATGCGGATTTTTACATGGAGTACCCATTATGCATGAATGCATATTCAAAGTGAATGTTTAGAGCTTGAAGTCATCATCATAAAACATATCATTTCAAAATCAAATATTTTCTTAAGACTTTTATGAAGATGGATAAGCTTCCAAAATCTAAAATAAATCCTCACAGTTCATATGATGACACACATAAGAAGTACACAAATAAGTATGATTATGCATGAAGAAAATAATCTCGAGAGTCCGTCCCACACCGGATGGGACAATGTCACAACTCTTAAGAATTAAGTAATTAATATCATTTGAGGTAAGTAATACTCTTGTAGTAAAAAAAATATAAATACTTTTAAAATGAGGGGTGTTTTGGTCTTTTGGTAGGCAAAAAAAAAAAAAAGAAAAAAAATACGTAGAAAGTTGGAGAGAGAAGACATCGTCTTCCCTCCCCCCTCCACTGTTCACGCCCGACACAACCGCACGAGCTCTAGTCGTCGTCGCTTCCGATGTCTTGATCTTCGTCATCTAATCTCCATTTTTTCGTGTGAGGTACCGTTGGAAAGATCGTGATGAAACGAACATTTTGGTATGCGTTAAGAGAATATTAGTCCACTTCGACTGAGTTGTGCATCGGCGACTGATTTCGACTGCGATTCGCGCCAATATTCCTTCCGGTGAGTTGTGCATCATTCTCAGGTCGACTAGGTTCATTTTGAAGGATTTTGGAATGTGTTTTACTTCCAATCTTGTATGTGGCCAAGATTTGGGCATTTCCGACAACCTCTCCGGCGACTTTTTCGGTGAGTTCAACGAGGGGTTTGTAGGATCCCAAAAGACACCAAGAGAGAGGGAGGGGTTAAATTGGTGTTCAATCCGAAAATATCGATTTCACAAAACTATCACGGAAGCTTAAATCGATTCTTAAAAAGCCTTTTAAATTAATGCAATTAGATCACACCAAACTCAATACGAGAGGGAGAGAGAGAAAATCAAACACAAAGGTGCATGGGTGGTTGTTGACGAGATTCGGTTACACCTTGATTTACGTCCCTGCTCCGATTTTTCGACCTCGAGACTGTCGAAGATTCCACCAGTACTCTTCCTTAATTCCAAATGGGGCAAGGAAGAACATCCTTTACATCAACCACATTTTCTTCGCTTCGAGAGCAAAGAAGCTAATCTTGTCTCTCGCTCAAGAGGTAAGATTTTGAAGCTATTTTACACAGAAGCTCCCTCAGTATTTTTCTAAATAAAATGTTTTTCTTTTTTACAAATCTAAGCTCACAAGAGAAATAAGAGAAAACTTAAAATGAAAACTTAAAATAAGTGAAATAAGAGAAAACTTAAAATGAAAATTTCAAGAAATGATCTCCTTTTAATAACTTAAAGTTTTTCTTCAAGACTTAGATGGACGCCTTTCTTTTTGACTTTGACACTCCTTTTATAGGCTACATCAAGTGTGAAAGTTGTCCAAAAATCATTCCACAATTTTTTCCTTCAAATTTGACCGTTACTGTTCATTGACTCGGAGGCCGATCGACCACACATATGGACCGGTCGACCGGTACACTTTCTTTTATGAAAAATATGACCGTTGGCAAATTCTATAACGTCCGGTCGACCTGTGTTCTGGATCGATCGATACCTCGACCGGTACAGTCTCGACATTCTGCTTGTTAAAATTGGGGTTGACCTGTGTTCTGGACCAATCGACATGTGTTCTGGACCGGTCGACCGATCTTCTAGTCGGCAAGTCGACCGCCTTGTAGTATTTTAAGCATAATAGAATTTTTTACAACTTTGATATTTATGATTAATTCAAAATCTAATAGGATTATAGTTAATTATTTAATCAAAGTGTAGTGCATAAAGTTATCTCTTTTTCTTTAACTTTTTCAGCATTTTAACTTTAATCTTTCGAGGTTTGTATCATCAAAATATAATTTTATATGTCATTAAAACTTAGATCCAACAATCTCTCCCTTTTTTATGAAGACAAACCGAGAAATATGAAAAATGTATAAGTTGCAAAAAAATCATAAAATAAGTTGTAAAATCAATTTTACTCCCTCTAACATTTAACTTTTCTTACAATGATAGATATTCACATAAGTATAAATTGTAAGGAACTCTTCATATAAAGTGATATTCAGATCATATTTCTTCTATATTTCTTCCTCTTTTATTTCATCAAAAAGAATAATTTGTATATGAAGTATATATGAAATCATATGTAACTCCCCCTTAATCATGCCATCTTTGGAAAAAAAAATTTTCCCTTTTGTCATATTAGGAACATGTAAAATATTGCATCATAAAGAATTAGTATGGAAGAAATAATTCCCCCTAAATTTATGATTATTTTATAATGGCGAAATTGAAACAATTTGATGAAGGCAAAAAAAATATTAATAATCAAAATATGGCATAAAACTTTGATATAACAATGATATCCATGATATGTCAAAGAAATAGTAATTTTGAATTTTTGAGTGAAATGAAAGTTAGATGATATTTTTACTACAATCTTTTTGCCTTCACATTTTCAATTCCTCCTTTGCTTTGCATATGAGGCATACTTGAAAAATAATCATTTAAACATTGGTACCCAAACTTCTTTGGGTCCAATTTTGTTAGTCAAAGTTCCTTTTGGAACCCATATCATCCCATGTTTTGAAAATTTTCTTACTTTGCATTGATAAACATAATGACCATAAAATCCACATGCAAAACATGTAATATATGATTTTCTATCATAGAAATGATTAGACTTCCAATAAGAGTTTTGATGTCCAAAGTATTTCCTAGAATTATCTTTCTTTATGTAAGAACTAGTTTTATCATTATTTTGTGAATTTTTCAAAAGATCATTTTCCTTCTTTGCTTTTTCTAAAGAACATGCTAGTTTTACAATTTCACATGCATGTGTAATTTTCAGAGTTTCAATCTCATTTTTTAGATTTTCATTTTTCATAAAAGATGTATTATTTTCTTCTTTTAAATTTTCAATCTCATGTTGTAATTTCTCATTTTCCTCTTTAAGTGAGTAATATTTTTTTATAAGGGAGGAAAGTTCTTTATTTACATCTAAAGAAATATTTTCTTCGAAAGAGCTCAATTAGCCATTATTTGAAGGATTAGATGTTACCTCATCGTCTTGTGTCATTAAGCATAAGTATGCTTCATCTCTGGAAGAGCTTGACGAGTCACTTATTTCACTTGAATCTTCATACTTTTTTTTACCTTTTCGAGATGTCTTTTCTTTGTGATTTTAGTATGATTTTGGGATAGGCTTCTCATTCTTTTCTTTCTTCTTCACCAACTTGAGATACTTATCTAGTTTTCTTATATAACGGACGAGTATCTTTTCATCCACTTCTTCTTCACTTGAATCTTCTTCATTTGCATTTGTGTTTAATGCCAATGTTTTCTTCTTGGGTGCTTTTTCTTCTTGATCTTCTTGGATTGAGATCTCATAGGATAGAAGTGAACCAATGAGATGATCAAAATCTAATTTGTTCAGATTTTTTTCTTCAATCACGGTCCTTTTCGTATGCCATTTGGAGGAGAAAGACCTGACAATCTTTTTCACTTTCTGGGGTTTAGTTCTTGAGTCGCCCAAGGAGGCTAAGCCAATCAAAATATCATTAAACCGAGCAAACATATCATTTATGGATTCATTATCATGGATTTTGAAAGAATCATATTGGTGGTTTAAAATATTCAATCTAGATTATTTAACTTTGTCGGTTCCTTCATAATTAGTGATAAGGTTTTTCAAATCTCGGTTGTAGTTCCACAATTTGAAAATCGATTAAATTCCATTGAATCTAAAGCACAATAAAAAATATTTTTGACTTTCCAATAAAGTTTTGAAAAAAACTTTTCTTTTTATTTAGAATGAGTAGTTAACTTTTCATGAATATAATAACTATTTTCAACTATGTCTCACATGTCGATATCAATAGAATAAATATATGCTTGAAAACAATCTGATTTGATCATTTGAAAACAAATGATTTCATCTAAAAACAAGAGCAACTCGCTCTAATACCAATTGTAGAATCCTAAAGGACACCAAGAGGAGTGGAGGGGTGAATTGGTTTTTAATTCGAAAATATCGATTTCACAAAAATTATCGTAGAAGCTTAAAATTGATTCTTAAAAAGCCTTTTAAATTAATGCAATTCAGATCACATCAAATTCAATATGAGAGGAAGAGAGAGAGAAAATCAAACACAAAAGTGCACGGGTGATTGTTGACGAGGTTCGGCCACACCTTGGCTTACAGTCCTCGCTCCGACTTTTCGACTTCGAGACCGTCGAAGATTTCACTAGAACTCTTCCTTAATTCTAAATGGGACAAGAAAGAGCGCCCTTTACATCAACCACCTTTCTTCGCTTCGAGAGGCAAGGTAACCTCTCCTCTTAGGAAGCTAATTTTTTTCTCTCGCTGAAGATGTAAGATTTTGAACATCTTTTACACAATAGCTCTCTTAGTATTTTTCTAAATAAATTATTTCTCTCATTTACAAAGCTAAGCTCACAAGAGAAGAAGAGAGAAATAAACGAAAACTTAAAATGAAAACTTTAAGGAATGATCTCCTTTTGATAACTTGAAGTTTTTCTTCACTCCTTTTATAGACTTCAGCAAGTGAGAAAGTCGTTCAAAAATTATTCCACAATTTTTTCTACTTCAAATTTGACCGTTACTACTCATGTGACTCGGAGACTAATCGACCGCACATATGAACCGATCGACCGGTACACTTTCTTTTGTGAAAAATATGATCTTTGGCGAATTCGGTAATGTCCGTCGACCTGTGTTCTGGACCGGTCGACCAGTACCTTGATCGGTATAGTCTCGTCATTCTGCTTGTTGAAATTGGGCATTTTCTGCACTGACCAGTCGACCTGTGTTCTGTATCGATCGACATGTGTTCTAGACCGGTCGATCGGTCTTCCAGCCGACAGGTCGACCGTCATGCACTATTTTAGGCATAACTTTTTGCACAATTATCCAAATGAGATGATTTGTAATTCTATGGAAAGCTAACAGAATTCTCTATAATTGATATTTATGATTAATAAAAAATCTAATAAAATCATAGTTAATTATTTAATCAAAGTGTAGTGCATAAAGTTATCCCTTTTTCTTTAAACTTTTTCAGCATTTTAACTTTAATCTTTCGAGATTTGTATAATTTTATATGTCAAGTTCACCACGACATTCTGGTACGTGTACACACGAGGGAGAAACATATTGGGTCATTGTCTGTCGAAAACTTAATCATAAATTACTTGTAGGTTCATCGATTTTAGCTTCCGATCGTCGAACGATATTTTCGACGACTCATCCTCAATGTGGATTGATAAGCGAATGAAAATACACAGTAAATTGATTTCAGATATGAAATTAATTTTTAATTAATCTTATTATGATACTAATGAAGAAGGCTACGTTCGGCGTTCAACGAGTGTGATTTCGATTTAGAGAGCGGTGTGCTTTGTTTATTGTGGTAATGATATGATTGATGGTTGAATCTATTTATAAGATTTAATTTTACAATTGATAAGAATTTGGTTATAGGGTCTAATTCAAATTATTATATGCTTAATTTGGATATGATAGGTGGATATCCATTGAGGTTTAAGGTGCTATTAGTTGACGATTTCTTTTCCCCTATTGGTAAGCATTCTAAAAATCTATAATGATGATCAATTTATGAAAATTAGTTTATATGATAGTTATAATTCATTAATTATGAATTTAGGTAAGAAAATTAGAAATTCTACTTCTAGGCACCAAGATGCCATTAAAGGACTATTATAGAGTGATTAATGAACTAAAAGACAAATGACACTTAAAAGTGATAGATGTCTTAGGTGATAAACTTATATTTCTAAATAAGGTTTAAATAAATATAATAGGTATGTATCTCCTTGGAGAGGATTCAAACGGAAGGTAGTTGAGACTTAAGGAATCCAAGGTGAGCGAACTGTCCCATCCGATGTGGAATGAATTTTTGAGATTGTTTTCTTCATGCATAATCATACTTATTTATGTACTTAGTATGTGTGACATCATATGAACTGTGAGGATTTATTTTGGATTTTTGAAGCCTATCGATTTTGATAAAAGTTTTTCAAGAAAATATTTGGTTTTGAAATGAAATGTTTTATTATGATGACTTCAAGCTCTAAACCTTCACTTTAAATATGCATTCATATATCATGGACACTTTATGTAAAAACCCGCATAAGACGAGTATTTTCATCTCGGAGGATTGACCAACTCCGAATAGACCGATTGAATTTCGGTATGCTCTGTGTCAATGGGTTACGAATAACATGTTCAACACCTTGTGTCAATATAGTGACACGAATGGTGGGATTAGAACAACCAGGCGATAGAGTGACACAAGGGATGGAATGGAGAAAGAAAAGAAATAAGCTCTGTGTCAATATAGTGACACGAGAAGTTATTTAACGTCCTGTGGTGATATAGTGACACGAGGTACGGAATTAGGATAACCACCTTGTGGCGATATAGTGACACGAGGGGTGGGTGAAGAAGCACTCGATTGATGAGTGGTATGAATATACGTGTTTGACGATGATTCCTCAACTTATATTATATATATGATTTCACCATGCATGTGCATACATGACATTCATTTTGTATGATCATTATATGAATGAGTTCTCTTTTAATGAAGAGAGGATTTTGAATATTTCTTAAAAATAAAGATGTTGATTTCCGTAACAGTTTTAATACATAAGGTAGTCGTTTTAATTCACTGAGCTTAATCCATGCTCACATCTTTTTCTTTTAATGTTTATAGGAAAGGAATGCATATACTGCATGTTTGATTTGAAATGAGTATTGATTCAAAAAGGGGTAATGTGTGAGATTCCGCGAGGAGTGTATCTAGCTCAATGTTTTTCTTTTGATATTTATCATTTTTTTAAAAAACTTACTATTATGATTTTATTTATCTTGACACCATCTGATTTTGGATTGTGGCCCATGATTTATTGTGGATATAAAATAATTGATGGGAACCGAGGCTCCATGGTTTATGGATGAGATGATATGGGCGAGTCCCTATCATGGAATTGGATAAGAGCTTAAGATCCTTAACGAATTTTGGCAGTCATTCGATATGTTTTGTTCATGTAATAGTTTTGAGGCGAAACTCGTATGTTTATATAATTCAGAATTTTTGGGCTTGAGTCCTATATTATTTGATAATTATAAACTGTCAGTGATACACATTAAAATTTTATAAATTACTCGTGAAGTGAAGAATATGGATAAATATTGTATTTGACGCATGAATGAATTTACACATACGTCGTGCCGAAATATTTGGAAAATTTCAGAGTTAATTGATTTTTGGAACGTTGGTTTCCGTTGAAGATTTGAATTTGAATTTAAACGATTGATTTTCCGGTTTCACCTCTTGTGATGCCAAAAGGAGTAGCTGGGCGTTACCCTGCTGCTCGTCAATCGATGCCAGAGAAGCGACAGATGCCGATGTCTCCTTGGCAGCTCGATCGCGGACTGAGGTGCCAATGACGGAGTAAACGGGGCCAGCGATGTAAGATTGACGATGGAGGCTCCCGACAAGTGGCTGATATTAGCATGGCGATGGTCGAGAGGAGGCACAGCGCAAGCTCGACTGTGGTGATTACGCTTGGCAGTGTTCATGAAGATGCATTGGCGTTGGAGTTGTAGAAGGCGTCAGCAACTGATGGAGTGAAGGCGATCGACGAACAAGATGGAAACTCCTAGATCGTATGATGTTCTGTGCGTTGACGGCGGCGGATGGTTGGCAGCATAGCTTGATGGTGAAATGATTTGTAGATGAGTTGCAAGGGGCACGAGCAGTGAGATTTGGGGGTCACACCCGTGCTACCTAAATCGAGGAGGAAATGGTCAGATGAAAATGGTCACGTTCTGATCGCGACATGTGTTCATCTTGATGTTGTAGCGGTCGTACGTGATATTCGAAATGGCCATGCTCCAAAGGGCATATGCGATCAAATCAGGAACGACCGTGCCCGATTGCAGAATGGTGCGTTGATGCTTCACATACCATGGCATGGCCGTGCCATGATAGTGGCATGATTGTGACAGTAACCTCCCTAAAAAATATACTAACGGAAAGAGAAAAAATTTGTTAAATAATCTAAACTAAAAAAATCTAATACTAATGCTAATAACTGAAAACTAAGGGGACCAAGATTTAGGAGGGTAGTTCTAAGTTATAGTTGTTAACTTGACTTTTACCCTTTGGCTACCTCAAGTGTATGTAAGGAACTCGAAGTGACCTTTTTCCATCTTACCTCTGCATTGTCCCTCCACTTTGAAAGAATTACTTAGATATTCTTGTGGAGCTTGATTCTTGGACTTCCATTGCATAAAAGTTTGTGATGCTCGAGATGTAGATGTGTGCCCTTCTATCAACGAATGATTTGGAGGTAATTGTTGAATGCTTGAATTTTTTGAAGAAGGGACTCTTCTTCGTACTTGTCCACCTTCCATGATATATTCACTTGTCTCCTTTACCCTCCATTGAGTAGTCCATGACTTTTGATAATCATCCCTTCTTGGTCATCATTTTCCTGGATTAAAGTATTGCAAATGACATGGACATATAATGAGTGCTGATTTGTTTGTTATATTATCCCCTCATGCACAGGCAATTTGTGGCCAACTCAACTTTGTTTTCGATGCTTCAATTTTTTCCTGCATAATATCGAACTAAACATTAAAATTTGAGAACTGAGGAGGAGTAGAGACAATTATTGGTTGTTGATTTTTCAAATGTAGATTGTTGATTAATTGATCTTGTAAGGTAAATCTTGTCTGTATAACTTCAATCAATTTGCACAACTTTTCTTCAATGTTGGTTTTTTACTCTATTTGGGTGGGTAGAGGAACTTCATTTTTCATTTGGATCTTAGCCTTCAATTGTTCTACTTGTCCCAACAACTTCATAAAGGCTTTTTCTTGAAGTTGAAATTTTTTCTCAGTAGTTGTAATAAACTTTAATATCATGTCTTCAATTGTAGAATTTCCTTGTACCATGGGAATGAGTTGAATACTATTATTGTTCACTTGCGATATTTGTGCTTCATGATCCTCAAGCATCTTTCTTTATTCTTTCAGATAATAATCTCTCATAGTCTTTGATTTTGTTGTCATTTAAAGATATTTCCTGATCACACAAGATAAAGAAAATTGAAAAATATGTGAACTAAAAAAATCTGCATGGAATTTGATAGAACTCTCAATTAACAAGTAAAATAAAAATAGAAGTTAATAAACATCGTCTCCTACAACGACGCTAAAAATTTGATGCGTGTAAAATTGATAGCAAACGCTACTAAGTGCACTAGTCGTTCAAGTAATAAAGTGAATGAGTAGAGTTATCATTTCCGTGAGGACGGTTAATAATTTAGATTCTATTTTAATCTTGTTAATTGAGAAATTAAAAAAAGTTTAGTTTAAAGAGTGAATAAGATAAAATGGTGAAATAAAAGAAATGATTACCTGGAGAAATAATGATTTGATGATTAGAGCACATAATTATCGTCATTAAAATGTGACAAATGTTTCTCAACATAAAATTAATTGAATCAATAATAAAGTCGAATTCTCAAATTCAGTTAACTAATGTTTCAGGTTTTAACTATTATCTTAAGAACAATTAGAATAAATTAATCTTTTCAATTTTTAACTTACCTAATTAATCATAAGATGCATTAAAATAGAATTAATATTAAGGGCTTTTTCAAGTCACATTAATGACTCCACGAATTAGGTTTCTTTAGATTTTTCTAATTGGGGCATGCAATAAATAAGATTAATCCTAAAACTATTATGAAAACAATCACTTCTTCTCGGATAGCAATCAAATCATAAATCATGGAATCAAAGAAAAACATTAAATATGGAATTGTAATGCTATTAAATATTCAAATTAAACTAATATTAAGAAATATTTCAAAATGTAAATAGGGTTCAACTAAAATGACTTAATAAAAGAATAAATATGAGAATAACAATATCAAATCTAATGAAAAATATTAGAAAAAAAATAAAGAACTCTTGCAGCCATTGATTTCACAAAAATTAATCTATCACATCTATTTTTTTCTATCACATCACCTCCCTGATTCCTCATCATTAAGTTTTACTCTATCTAAACACACCTCAAACTAATCTATCAAATCGAACTATTCATTAGAACTTGAAAGAACTTTAGTTCTACTTGCCAAACGCAGCCATAGGCTGTATTTGGTTTTAGAACTTAGGCTAAAACTTTGCCCAAGTTCTAGAACTTTGGCCAAACACATCATGTGACGAGAACTTGCATGATGTACGGCTGGAATATTTAGCCAAATGGTTCAGCCGTAAAGTTCTTGTTAACAGCCTATTTTTTTTTTATTTTTTTGTTAGAGGTCTAAAAGTAGGTGAAGCTTCTTTTAGACCTATAACTTATTATTTTAATAATATTATTATATGTATATATTATATTATATACATATATGTATATTACTTATATATTATATTATATTATCATAAATTTATAATTTATTTAGGTATAATAACAAAATAAGTACATTTATTATTTATTAAAATTTACTTAGTGTTATAATAAAATATAATTTTCCATTATTATTTATTAAGAAAAATATATTTTCTTGTTTAAATATTAACGTAAATATTTTTATTTATTTTACTTATCATATATCATAATAAAAATTAACTAGTATGATATTAGTATAATATAATTAAATTATTAATTATGGTATTCTAAATAAGTTACAATTATATAATTATTTTATATAATTATGATTTTAAATTTTCTTTTATATTTCATTTTTAGTTATTAATTAGTTTATCTTAATTTTTTTCTTCTATCTAATTTGCTAATTATAAAAATATTATGTAATTAATAATATAAAAATAATCTTATAAAATAATAAAATATATATTTACCTCTTATTTTTTATCCAAATACCTACCAAAACTTATCTATCAAATCAACTTTTTAAATTCTCATAATTACATTTTTCCATCCAAACACCAACTTAAACTTTTCTAGCTAATCGTTTAATTCTTGGTAACTAACTTTTTTTCAAATTTCTCGTACCAAACACAACCATAAGATATCAATTTCACATGAAAAAAAAATTAACATGAAGCTAGATTAGATATCATGGTTTAAAATTTAGCTACTAATAGAACAAATTAGGGCAAAATTTTGCACTATCGAGCTTTTTTATATTTTTCAAATGATTTTATCTAAACTAAGGAAACTAGCAATGCAAATGATTTCAAATGATTTTTCAAATTCAGCATATGCCTTTTGATCCGCCCTTTCTTCTTTTGAAAAGCCAAATTTCATTAAGTGGAATCGTGATGCCTCCCTCCTTATGTTCTTTTTCATCTTGTTTTTTTTAAAGCCCCTTGCCACCTCGCAAAAAGCATGCCGCATTGTTGTACTTATAACTATTTTAAATATTATCCTTCTTTTTTTGGGTGTCGGCTCGAATTTAGGAGACGTAGGATTATTGACACCTGACTAATATGAAGTTAAGATGAGAGAGCGGTAATGACATTCCCTGATCAAAATGATGATTGCAAGAATCGATTCCGAGACTATTAGCATCCGTCGAATCATTTGGGACATAATTCTGTTAGTCAACTGCACCAACCAATTTTGTTAATATTATCCTTGTTTGACATAGGCTCGAGTGGGTTGTGATGATTACACTACAGAGGGGTAATATTGTATGCTTTATCTAAAAGTAAAACATAAATAAAATAGCATTATTTGGTTCACAAGTGAGTGGTAAAGTGTTAATTCAAATATTATAATAATATATCATGGGATATCACAAAGTGCATATAAAGATGAGAGGTTTGAGCATAAAAATGCATTAAATTGGAGATTAAGACGCCTTGTGACATATATTAAATGTGCATTCTTAGATGCACATCATACAGTATTGGACCTTCCGCTATTATGTTTTGTATTAATGTTTCATTGTCATTTTTTTTGTGATGGTCCTTCTTTGTTCTTTATTCGATTTTCCATTGTCTTATTGCTAAACTTATATTGAGTTATTCATCAACGTTGGAGAGTGGCACCACATGAAATCCGCTTGTGACATGTGTCATGATGCAAATTTAAGGAGCATTACACTTATTCGACTTATAGGATTCTAAAAAAAAATAAACATACTCTTATTCTACTTCTCGTTTGGTTTGGAGAGAATAATTTTTTAAAATATGTATTTTATATTTAAAATATTTTGTAATGCAAAAGTGGTGTTCAATATCATAACAATAAAAATATGTATATAATAATACATGACTGAATTTTTTTTAAAAAAATACGGTTGAAAATTTTACAAAAATGAAGAATAACTATATTCTTTTTTTATACGAATACATTTATTCTTTCTCAAGAGTTAAAATCGGCGATTTTATGTTTTCTAAGATAATTTCACGATTTTTGAAATTTAATCGAGATAATCCTATTCTACCTCACGTTTGGCTATATTCTCAAAATATCCAGATACTCTATATTTTATCTTCCAACCAAACGGCACATATATGTGTGATTTGACTTCATTTTGTTTTTGTTAATCATGTAAATAACTTCCAATATATATGTATCAACAAGTTCATAACGAAGAAAAGATGCAAACATGAGCATTAGGCCAAAATCCTGATGCGTTCATTGACCTAAACATTTTTAAGGCACTTTGAACTCGTTCAATCTACCAAGTGTTCAATATTCTTTCTGAGAATAGAGTTTCGTCATGTTCCTCGGTGTAACTTTGCTTTGACAATAGTTAAATTTATCTTTAAGTTTGGATAGTTGGCATTTACCTTAATCCTCTAGATGATTTTTTTTAATTGACATTCACAAAAAAAAAAAAGAATGTAAGAGAGATATTTGACTTAAGGTTGAAGAATGCAAATTATTCGAATTTATTAGGTGGTACAATTTTTTGTCGCATCATTACTTTCTTTAGTGCTTTTATTTTTAGCCAATTATTACTCTAAGGCTAAGCTTTTGAACATAATATAGTCTAAAAAGCAGATGGTGTTTGCCACTTTTAAACTTTTACATATAATCCTTTAATAACTAACAAAAGCTCTTCTCAAATATTTTCAATCGTATTTGAAGATGAAAGATATCTAAATTCACTTCAAGTTTCATATATTCATTAGTCCATTCATGTTTTTATGAATTTTAAAATGAGATATAGTAGGGTCAGGGATGGAGCTAGGGACATTTGAGATGTTTTAATTGCTAACTTTTACATAGATAATAATTAAGAAAATAAAAAAATGTGGTATATATATAAAGTTTGGCCCCTAGGCTTTTACTCTCCTCCTCTCATTAGGGTGCATATAACTTTTTTTTTACACAGGACATAACATGAGTTTTACAACTCATGTGGCCATTGAATTTTTAAATGTGAAAAGTATGCAAAATTCATAGACGACTATTTATATTAGGCACCTTAATATTTTCTTTGCAAGAAATTGGTTAGCTACTTAGGTCCCATAAACAAATATATGTTAAGTACTTTTTGAAGATTTATGAGTATGAAAGAATAAAAAAAAAGAATGAAGGTTTTTTTTCTCTCTCTTTGTTTTTACTATTGTTTTTCTTTATACACTTCTATGTTTCGCCATCATTTATGTTGATCAAGAAATTGAATAGAATTTTGATAAAACTTTTCTCATTTTGAAGAGGGAAATGTTTTCTCTTTAATTAATATAATTTTAATTTAATATTTATTTAGACAAATTTATAAATATTATTCCTTTATTTTAACAAATTCCCAAAAATATTAATTTTCCTAGAAAAACTTTTTCAATTTCCTTCCATTGGCATTGTAGGCAATCTGTAGAAAAGTGATTTGATAAGAAAATAGTAAATCAAAATTCATTTTGCAAACAAAAAAAGATAAGTTTAGCAACATAGTGGATGACAATCTAATCTTGATTCAGGAAAGAATTTTACACTCTAAAATAGTAAATCTTGATCAAAAGTGCATTTAATCCGATTACCATGAGTGGTTTGATCGGATGGGCATGATTAAGGATTGGAGAAATTGAAACTTAATAGTTGGAGAGCAATTAAAGGCAAAAAAATTGACGAACCAGACTTGATCCAATACAAATCAAATGTATCGGATTGTTCATATGTTTTATTATTATCATATTAAATATATGATAATAAAAATAATAAGAAAAATATATAAGAAAAAATAAAATTTTAGTAATATTAAAATATGACAAGAACATCAAGAAAATAAATGAAAATATTGTAAAGATTAAAATAATAAGTCATCATATTGGATGGAATTGTGGTCAGGTTGGAGTTTGAATAGACTAATAATAGGGTTGGGTTAGGTCAATTCGATTTGATGGACATCCCTATCTATGGAGGCAATCCAATATTTCCAAGATTTAATTGGCAAAATTTTATTTGACTAAATATTAAATTTATCTATACAAAAGGACTAGTGATTTGATAGTTTAAGAATAGAAAGATCACAATATAAATGAGGATTATAAACTAAATTTGTCTATAAATCATTTCCTAGAAAATGCATAGTTAAAATTTTATTAAATTAAAATACAACGTGCTTACTAATATACAACAAAACAATATCATAATGTCACTTTCACATTCAAATCAAATTGTAACATGAGTTTAGGACCATTATTCCTAAAGCCTTACATTTAATTAATGATAACCCTTGAATTTTTTTTAAAATAAAAATGCCAACAGATCACCAATACATAGTTTCTAAATACCAGTAAAACTTTTTAACAAAAAAAAATCCAATCATGAAGATGCCTTCCCATGTCATATGGATGCTTTAGTGCAATTTTATGTTTAAGTGAAACTATAGATCATAACGAAGTTATATTAAAGATAATATTAAAATTAAAATGCATTAGGATTTTGGGTAGGCGACCAGAATTTTTTAGGTTTTTTTCGTTCCGGTGAGTAAACGGATCTCATTTTTTTTAGATCCTATTGGGACCGGGTCGGGACATAGTCTAAATTTTATAATTCGGATCAAATTAAATATATTATATTAGTATTAAATTATTTTTAAATATTATATTTATATTTATTTTAAATGAAAAATTATATTTTATTTGATATATAGCTTAAATTTATATTATATTATCATATATATAATATAAGTGATAGTTATTATATTTAAATTATAATAATAATTTTTTATTATTTTATTTATTATTTTACTTTTTATGATCAAATCGAAAAATTCTCAATTTTTACTTCAGTTTGATCGAAACACCCCGATCCGAACTCAACTAGGATCGGTCTGGAACCGGATTCTTTTTTTAATAATTTGAAGCAAACCGAGTCAAAACTGGATCTACCGATACCCATGTCAATCCCGGTTTAATGGTTTTGCTCAGCCCTATTTTTGGGGTTTGCAAATAAGGGATCATATGCACGAAAGTCACGTGATCAGCGATTGCATGATTCATGAAACTTGTGCAAGGTTCACAACACTTGTATAATTAAGATGCTTCCATGCTATGCATTTGCAAAGAATGTAAACTAATATTGTATGCATTTTGTCATAATAAAAACATTTTAAAACTATGATAATCTAACTATACTTTCAGGGCTCTCCATATTGAGATTTTTAAAATCGGGATAAATAGCAAAATTCCAATCCTCAACTCAAATTACCGACTTCCAAAAAGATACATAAAAATGTGAAACACATTGTAATAAATACTATAAATAGAGTTGAAGATAAAAGACAAAAAAAATATTTTATCATCCAAAAACCTAAACACAATATAAATTGATGTTATGAAGTCCATGAAAACAACTTGATTTTTTTAAAAAATATTTACTAATAAAAAGAATTTTCTAAATAACTAATTTTGTTATAAAATTAGTTTGATTTCATGGTTTAGAAATAGAACAATAAATCACAATAAAAATGAAGACCATAAGCAAACTTATCTAACCAATGTTTTTTTTTAAAAAAAAGCATAGTTAAATTTTACTAAATGAACAATTTTCAAAAGTGCCATCTTAAATATTTTTAAAATATGACAATCTAATTATATGAATAATAATTCAAAGAAACTTAAAAAAGAATGTGACAAATATCCAAACAGTGAAAAAAAAACGAAGATAACTGAAATAAACATTGAACTTGTACAACAATATTATTTTAAGATAACAATGTTTTTATATTAAAATGCATTGTATAATCTAGAAGTATGTAAATAGCAGTTCACATGATCGCATGCCCTCCACGTGTTAAATAGACTTGTGCAACATGCATAGATAACTTTTTATAGCCACAACTATGGAATGTTAAGTTTTCTTTAAATACTGAGGACATCTAATTATTATGAACACATTATTATCACCTTTCTTTTAGAATATATCAATTATTTTATAAAATTAAATTTTATGGATCTAGAACATGTTTATGAGTTAGATTTACCAAGTCCAAAATGAATCACATAAATACTTAAATTTAATTATTATGATTAAAAGTGTATCGATAAAAAAATTACATTAACTAATAAATTTTATTATATTATAAATTATTAATGTAATTAGGAAGTAAATTATTCATGCACGATAAATTAGTCAGTAGTAGTATTTTTTTAGAGAGTCAAAATTGTCATATAAGTTTCACAAATAAAAACGTCCCTATATAATAAATAATAACATTAATTATTCCACTCTCGCTTTATTTTTTTAATTAAAGCAGAAAAAAAACAAAATAAAAAAAAAACAAAAAGTTTTGGTGCAATGTGAGAATAGTCTCTGAAGGGTCCTCCTTCATGAAGTATAGATACCTTCGACCCCTGTGGAATATGCCGCGTTCCACGATTCAGACCTCGGAAGATGCTCCTGGAATCGGCATCCCATCCATGTCGCCACTTCCCCATTTTAGAGGAACTGCCGCGGCAGCAACAGCAGCTGCTGTGTCATGCGGCATCTCCACGCCACACATCCTTCTTGGTCGCTGCACTCTCAGGTGCTTCAACAATCTTTCTCTATCACCATTTTCCTTCTTTTTTTTTCATTTCTTCAACATTCGATCACTTACTTGATGTGTTAGATGAACAAAGATCGTGGACATTGTTCCTTTATCAGGAATGGTCATGGAAAGTTGCAGTAGCGAATGTATTTGCCCATCTATCATCTACTTTAGACTTTGTATCGCAGTTGGGATTTATTTTCCATCAGTATTTTACAAACGTTTGATATAGAAAGAGTTGTGTTTTTTTCCCTGTTCTTGTTTTCCCATTAGTCCGTTATTCGAATTTTAGGCAGAGACGACTTCGTTTATAGATATATCCTGATTCTTTGCTTTGTAACAAAAAATCCGATTTTTTTTTTAACTGATTCATGCGTGCATATAATTTAAACTTTGCTGTCTGTCTGACTTATATTAATCTCCCGTATTTTTTTTGAGAGAGATATTAATCTCCTGTATGATGGCACTGCAAATGAAATTCTGTAAACTCAAGTTGCTCAAATAAAATAATTTAGATGAGGAAAAGAAAAATAAATTTGAAAATGAAAGGTCCTTTTTTGGGATGCTTAGCTACAAGCAACAGTCACTAGACTCACTACGATAATGAAGATTAGGTGTGATGTCTGCAGAACACATAAGAATGTGGAGGTAGGATTCAAATGAAAGGAACAAACTAAGCCTTAAGCACAATGTAAGATATCATCGACGCAATATATATTTCATACAGGACATATGCATGATGTAGACAGAAAAAGGAAAAAAGTTTGCACTTTGTGGGACTCCGTTTTCCAATATCCAATAAGGTTAATGATTGTGTTTAACGACTGTGGATCTAGTACAAACTTCTCCATGAAATCAACTTCAAATTTCTATTGGCTATAAACAGGAAGATGAAGAGCTAATACTGTTTCCAAACTAGTTCGACCCTGTGAAACCTCAATGTAGATCTTACTGAAGCAGAAAAACAATTAGAAAGAAATATTTCAATCCAGGAAAATTAACCTTCAGTTGTTTCTTTTTTAAAAATTTGCATATTATACTGATCTAAAACATCCTTGCTTAATTTGAAGGGGTTGCAACACTAACATATATGAGGTCATATGCAAGAGAAAACTAATCCTCAGATACATGAAGACTATGCTTGGTATTCAGTAAAATTTGATGGCAAATTTGTCAGGATTTTTGTATCTGATGATTGACAATGAAATGACCTTGAAAAACTTGGAAAACTTTCTCATGGAGCACCGTTGTAACTGTTTATTTGTTTCCATCAACAGATTATTTGATCACAAGTCACTAGAGTGACACTTATTCATGGGTCTTGATGATACATCTAGAGTACTAGATGGAATTCATGGAGTCCAGCTGGTAGGTCGACCTACATATGGAGATCAAGGAACAATTCATGACGGAGACTTCAAGTTTTCATCTTGTGATGGCTCAGAACTTGTGGACGCAAGTCAATGATTGCTATTTCGGTGAGACATTGGAAACTAATTGTTCAGTCATCAGATAAATCACTAGATACAAGATTATATGGCGATAAAAGAATATATTGTGTAATGTGAAGTAATCAAGCACTTGACAAACTTTATGTACTTGCAGACGGATATGGTGGCAGCAGACATCTTTGAGACCTATCCGCTGTAGCCTTCATGGTATAGTTTACATGAGGAACTGCAAATCTGTTAAATCTTGAAATATTATATTTATATGCTCTGTTTTGTATCTTGGTTCAGGTGATCAGCATGTTGGGGAAACCATTGCCAATGTCTTGTCATCGCTGCCTTTTATTGTTCTTGGACTTCAAGCTCCAAGGCAAGTTCTCTGAATACTAGTCTCAATCCAAAGCTTTGAACATATATTCTTTGCTATAGCTTAGAAAATGTCAAATTTCTGTAGGAAGAACATGAAGACTTCGTTCTACGCTAATTCATTAGTGGGAGTAGGGATTGCATCAAGTCTGTACCACTCTTCAAGAGGAAAAGTCAGAAGATTTTTGCGATGGGTCGACTACACAATGATAGCGGCGACGACCATTGTAAGTGTGGTTTTATATCTTTCATACATCAAACAAGACTTTTTGCATCTTTTCGCGTGAATAAATATGCACATTATGCAGTGCCTATCGCATGCAACTAGAAATGAGAATCCAAAATTGTTCATGGCGGCATCAGCATTACTTTTGCCAGTTCAGCCTTTCATGGTTTCAGTGGTTCATACAGGATTGATGGAGGCAAGCAACTTGAGAACTTCCATTTCAGCAATAATTTGTATTGCTGTCTATTGAGTTATAAGTGGACCATGATTTCATGTTTGTTACTAGGCATGCTATATTGCTTAGAGTGGGCTCATTGAAAAGATTCAAATCTCTTAGATATGCATGTCTGCATCCACCCCATTATCTTTGCGTGTTACTTCCATGGCTTAATATGGTGCACTATGAACTGCCCCATTATGCCAACATGTTGTATTTACTGCATATTTTTCTTGATAGCTTTTTACTACGTATTTTATGTAGGTTTTATCTGTCAAAAGTTGTTTTTAGAATTTGTCATTGCGTAATTACGTTTCCCTGCTACATCTTTATTGTTCTTATAAAAAACCATCTTTATTCTTTTGGATAAGTTCTGAAACGAATCCGCTGTGCACATGTGATTGTTCTTTGAACATGCAAATCACGCGAAACTATCATATACCAAGTAATAATTTCATGTCATATTTATTCATATCCATACCTCTAGGTTAGTAATCTAATTGCAACATTATGTTATCCATCCTTTACATTGAGCTAATCAGTAGAATGATTAAAGAACTTACAAGGTAACCAAACTTGTGAAGTTATCTTTCAAAAAAAAATTCTACCTTGTCAGAACTGGTCTGCAGTGTTCCATTGCTAAGAGGGTTTTGATTTGGTGTTCTGTATCTTTCATCAAACTCTAGTTTTTTTTTCTGTGCATGAACTGGGAATTAAGTGTTGGTAGTTCTGGCTTAACGCACTCGATGTCTTTTAGGGATATTGATTCTTATATAGGATATTACTGCAGCAGATTATAAGCTTTGCAGATCAATCATCTACATGCAGGAAGTTTAGACGATTATCAATTTGTGCTTCTGTGTTTTCTCTCTATATTCAATTTTAAACATTATTATACCCTTTTCCTGATTTTTATTTATCTGTACTCAGAATAAAGTAGTTCATTATCTTATATATTATGGATTGTGGTCCTTAGAGTAGAATAATATGGAGTTACAACTCTTGACACAATATCATAGCTGCTAGTTTCATCCTTCTCTCTATGCGTGTGTGGGTCTGTGTACCTTGTAGTCCATATGCCTTGTAATCCAACTTATTTTTCAGTTATGTATAGAACGAGATTATCTTTTAAGAAAACAGTAAAGATTCGATTTGTTCCTTCAAGTTAAACTTCTCTGTTAAGATTTCATCGTTTATCCTCAGGTGGCATTTGCAAGAAGAGCACTAACAAAACCAGAGCTCAGGATGGCACATAATCTGCACACAATGTCCTCTATTTTGGGAGGTGCACTTTTCTTCGCTGATGATTGCTTCCCTGACACCCCATATATCCATGCTGCTTGGCACCTTGCTGCAGCTGTTGGTGTTGGAACATGTAATAAACTTCTAGAATGATAACACAATATCTTAGTTATTATTCTTCCTTTACATCATCCATTGAGGAGCCTTGATTCAAAGGAGGTTTTACCAATTAATCCGTCGAATATGAATGTATAAAAAAAATAATGGTCATGAAAGAAGAAGGTTGTATTTTTCATTTATTTTAGGCTTAATTATATGTGATGAAGTGTTCTTATGACTTGTCACTTTCTTTGTTTTTATTCCTTCTGTGGATTTATTTCTGTACATGAACATGAAGTTGCAACTCGATCGGCTTATTCTAGCAAAAAATGAAAAAAAAAAAAGAAAAGCAAAGCAAAGACTTACACCATGTTTGTGTTTGGATTGGAGCTAAAGGAGAGTAAGGAGTAAGGAGGGGTAAGAAAAGTTTTCTTTGTTACCTTCATTCGGATATAATTTTGATGGAGGAAGAGGGAGGGAATGAAATGAAAGTTAGCCTTCATTCCTCTCCGAAGGGTTTTTTCATTTCAAAATGGGATGTAGAAAGGGAAGATCACATCAAATAATTTTAACTTAGAAAATGACCCAATTGCCCTTAATACTTTTGATTTTATTATTGTGTGAGAGGAGTATACTTATCATGAAAATACAATATCTAATCAGTTTTCTCCTTTCCCCCCTTTTTCAAACGAGATGAAAAATTCCTTTCCCCTCTTTCCAAATGAGATGAAACAATTTTCCCCTTTCCCTTCCTTTTTTTCCTCCCTCCTTTTGCCTTACTTCTAATTCTTCTGTTTGGATTGGAGGAAAAAATATAAAAGAGGGAAGAAGGAAAGGAAAAAAAAAGATTCTATTCAGTTTGGATGGAAGGAAATGAAGAAAAAAATAGTTTTCCTTTTTGGTCAATTTTTCTCAACCTCCAACTTTGAGTAAATATTTAATAATTTTCTAACTTTAATTTATAATTGGATTGTCCCCTAACTTTATTTGCTCGAATGATCCTCTAGATCATCATAGTCAATTTTTCAATTACGCTATCAACGTGGCACAAAAAATAATAAAAATAAAGGACCAGCGCCCCTTCCTCTCTTCTCCCATGGAGAGGAGAGGGGAAGGGGCACTGGACTCCCCTCTGCAAGCTCGCCGACGAGTGACGAACTCACACGGGAGGCTGACACCCCCTTTTTCTCTCGCGCGCGCAAGAGAAGAAGGACGGCGTCGGCCCCCTCTACAAGCTCACACATGAGGCTGACGCCCCCCTTTCCTCTCGCGTGCGCTCGTCGATTCATCCGTGCACGAGAGAGAAGGAGAGGGAGGGAGGGGGAGGGGAGAAGGAACCCCCTCCACAAGCTCGCCGATGAGCGGCGAGCTCACACAAGGGACCGACATTTCCCTTTCCTCTTGTCAGCGCTGAAGAGGAGAAGGGAAGAGGCGCCGACAAGGAGCGACAACCATCGTGACTCTTTTTATATTTTTTATATTATTTTACGTCACATGAATAACTTAATCGGGAAATTGACTATTGGCGATTAGGAGGACGATAATTTAATTACACATTGAAGTTGGAGGTTTACCTAGTTACCGTCCCTAAAGTTAGGGGATAATATGTATAATTTACCTCGATTTGAAGGATTAAGAAGAGAAAGACAATTAAAAATTGTCAACAGAAATGATTTAATTACTATTAAATATATAATTTTTCATTTTGTCATATAACATTAACATTTAAAGTTTTTCACTCTTTCTCTTTTATCCAAACGAGGTTTTTTTTTCTCCGTTTTTTCCATTTCCTCTTCTTCCTCTCCTTTTCCTTTAAGAGATTTTATCAAACTAAGTCTCAGAAAGGGTCCGAGGGGATAAGGAGGAAACAAGGAGGAAAAATGACAAAAGTAAAAGAATTGTTATAATTAAATTATTTACATATTGCAGTTTAACTAATCAACATAAACAACTAGTCAAAACATTGGCTACGAAATCATGTTCCTCATACTCTTAACTAAATTTCATTTATGTTCCCCTCAAAAGTGGATATAAAGAGATACTTGAAAAAAAAATACCATTTTCGTGATCGAAACTATATATGTATATAGTGTTGTACACCATTCCTAAATTCCATATATGGAATTTAATGTATTCATATTAACTCTGATATCTGAAAGTTTACAGTGTTCTAACGCTTTTCCAATTAATGG
The DNA here is from genome assembly GCA_030549335.1 of Pontederia crassipes. Classification (NCBI taxonomy): domain Eukaryota; kingdom Viridiplantae; phylum Streptophyta; class Magnoliopsida; order Commelinales; family Pontederiaceae; genus Pontederia; species Pontederia crassipes. Next base: position 12,778,485 of record CM060183.1, read on the forward strand.
TGTCATTTTCATAGTTCAGTCCCATTTGATATTCTCTTTATCGGATATATAAATGCTATATATCATCACCACTTGAACCAATATACATCATAAATCATTTCAGACCATTATGAAATCTTTTTTTATTATTATTTTGAGACAGCTTGGTCAACCATGCACAGTAACAGTAATATCCTTTTAATGATAACAAGAAACACATAATGAGATAAGATTCCACCAAAATAAAAATGGATATCTAGCTGCTGAGAAAAAGAAATCCTCATAGTGGCAGAGTTTTCATTATAACTTGAGGTAGGCAGAAGCAATGGCACATAGAAGAGACGTGGGGAAGAGCATTTCACATAGCAAACTAATCACCATCCCTATGACAAAAAGTAAGATGCATTGAGATCTTGAATTGCACACAGTTTAAATGATTTGTATATGATAAGAACGACCTCACTTTCTCTCTCCCCTATTATAGTGTTGGATCTCTATCTTCCAACTTTGTGGCATGCCTTTTTCAGGAATGTGGTCTACGTTGAGCATATCCTTTGAGAGCTGGGTCAACCGACCGGCCAAGAACAACCACACTCCTCTCTTTTTGTTAAAGCACAAGAATCTCCTTGTGGCGCAGCAATCTCTTTCTGTATGTATAATTTTTTTTAGCCAATTGATATCCAAATGTGTATTGCCAACTATTTTCGGATATATTTGACCTGACTGCAGTCAAATTGATGTCAAATACCGGATGATAGATAGTTAAATTTTCTTTATTAACTCAAATATTAAGAAGATATAAATGAATAATAAGTTTTTTTTTCAGAAGTGAGATTAATCATTTGATTGAATTATTGTAATATATACTCCCAATCCAATCAAAGATCTTGTTCATTTTGAACTTTTATTCTGCATAAATTTAAAATTCTTCAAAATTATTATATATATTACCGAAGGATAATGTCTTCGAAATTATCGATGGATGCAAATCTTTCAGTAATTTCGATGACATTTTCCTTCGGTAATTACCGACGGATAATATCCTTTGAAATTATCGACGGATCTTAAATCCTTCGATAATTGCGAAGGCTCTATCCTTTGATAAATAAAATAATAATTTTGTAATAAAAACTAAATATATATTTATATTATATTACATATATATTGTTATAAATATAATTACCGACGGGTATTTCTTTCGAAATTATCGACGGATGTAAATCTTTCGATAATTCCGAAGGTTATACCCGTCGGTAATTTATCGACGAGAATTTTCCGTCCGTAATAACGAAGGTCGTTTTGGCCTTCAGTAATTCGGAAAGAGTTTCATATCCGTCGCAATTGTCGTCAATAAATGAGAATGATTTATTTTTTCAAAAAATGTCCGTCGCAAATTCGTCATTTTCTTGTGGTGAGTATTGTTATAATTATAATTTAATTTGAAATGAGAAATCTTTCTTAGTTTGACGTCTGAAGAGAGATCCTGTGATCCCATCAGCTACTAATTATATTAACAATTGTTTGCTAATACCAAATGTTCTTTGTTGCTTGGTTTGATATTTTTTTTGTTGCCGTAGCGTGATCGTTCAACCCAATTGACGTTAAAAATTATATACATCAGTCATAGGTTAGTCTCACCTCATCGTCGACTCCGACGAGTTGCCAACTCAGTACAAAATTGGTCTCACATGGTCTTGAGTGGAAGTCAAAAGCCAGCAAATTTTTGAGTTGCAAACTTGTAATATGTTTTTTACTTTTTTTTTTCGATCATCTGGCACATGACATGGTGATGACAACCAGCCGGCGGCATTAACTTTGCATGGTCCCTGACATGGACACATTTCCTCCTCCCCGTCTCGTTTGCCAGAGCAACACTTGGCAATGGGCGGACGTTTCAGGCCCTCGCCTGCCATTCACCACCGCCCCATATGGTGGGGGAGAAGAGAATAATATGGCAAAAAGCGAGGACGAAAACTACATGACCAGGGGGCCATGGTGAATGTGGCACTCACAAGTCCCCCCTTCATTCTCTCAGCTATGGCTACTACTACTTCGATCGTCAGTCGCACCACACGACTCCTCCCACTTCATCCCAGACCTCTCTCTTTCTTTCCTTCTGCACGCCCCACCCTTCTTCGGAGTCAACTCTTTCTCTCTCTCTCCTCATCCTCTGGTTGCACCAGCACCTTTGTCCTCTGACCTGATCCGCTCCGCTAGCCTTTAAATACCGGATGAAGGCCAGAGTTGTTCTTTGTGAACCCATCAGTTCAGCGAGGTGAGCGTATAGAGGGGAGATTATATACAATAGGAAGAGGATGGAGACGCTAGTGGAGATGGGAACGCCAATGGAGTCGACGGCGCACAAGGTGGTGGCGCCGCCGCCGCAGAGCTCGGTCCACAAGCTGAAGGTGCGGATGAAGGAGACCTTCTTCCCCGACGACCCGTTCCGCCGGTTCAAGGGTGAGACGCCGGGGAGGAAATGGGCCCTCGGAGCCCTCTACCTCTTCCCCATTCTCGAATGGGCGCCCAAGTACAGCCTTGCTCTCTTCAAGTCCGACCTCATCTCCGGCCTCACCATAGCCAGCTTAGCCATTCCACAGGTATGTATAGATATTATAATATATGTGGCTTAATCTGCAGATTACGAACGCATGCACTATGTTATCTACGTACTTATCACAGTGATATCATAATTGAGTTCTTGCAAAAAAAAAAAATGTTCTCGTCAGGGGATCAGCTATGCCAAGCTTGCTAATCTGCCACCGATACTTGGCCTGTGTAAGTATATACCTAGTGAACTGCTCAGTTTGTTTTTTATTTCCATGTGGGTCATGCATGCATGCAAATAGATATATAACCAAAGGCATGTCCGGATCGATGGTAGATTCGAGCTTCGTGCCGCCGCTGGTCTACGCCATGCTCGGGAGCTCGAGGGACCTGGCGGTGGGTCCGGTGGCCATCGCATCTCTCATAATGGGGTCGATGCTGCGGCAAGTAGTGAACCCGGTCACCGACCCCTTTCTCTTCCTCCAGCTCGCCTTCACTTCCACGTTCTTCGCAGGCCTCTTCCAAGCATCACTTGGCATATTGAGGTGCACCCATATGCTGATGTCTTTTTATTTCTCGTGCTGTGAGCTCATACATCATGTCATGCCACATATATAATTAGCTACCACTACACCGTAAGAAAGTAAGAAGGTAAACTTTATTCTTTTTTCTGTAGGTTGGGATTCATCATCGACTTCCTGTCGAAGGCCACTCTGGTGGGCTTCATGGCTGGAGCAGCGGTCATAGTGTCCCTGCAGCAGCTGCGCAGCCTCCTGGGGATCGTTCACTTCACCAAAAAGATGGAACTGGTGGCAGTCATGAGCTCTGTGTTCCAAAAGACTGATGAGGTTTGCTTCGTAACCTATTAATAATTATTAGTTAATGCACTGCGAGAGATGCCAAGGTTTCAGAAGAAAAGGAAGCTGAACGAACTGGTTTGTGGCATGTACATGCAGTGGTCGTGGCAGACGGCACTGATGGGCATCTGCTTCCTGGCACTCCTGCTGTTTGCGAGGCATATAGTAAGTTGTTCTTGTTCTATCTGAGAGGTTGTTGAGAACAAAACAAAAGATGCTAATTGCATCCCAACAAAGCTGAACACCTTACATTATATAATACAAGAAAGTGATGATGTCCTTCTGGTTGGATTTTTTTTCCTTCTCTCTTTCGAAATCTTTTTTTTTCAATCATGATGATTTATAATTGTCTTTACACCTGAAATAAAGAAATACCATTTTTTTATTTGAGCTATTATTTTGTTACTTTGACCCACAAATTCACAATTTATTATTATTATTATTATTATTATTATTATTAGGTAAAAATACTAAAATACCCTGATCCACATCAATACACCCAAGGCAGGTGAAAAAGGATTGATTTGTTTGGCAATTTACATACCGTGCTTTATTAACATGATAACTAATATGATACCATGGTGCCGCAGAGCACTAAAAAGCCCAAGCTTTTCTGGGTCTCAGCTGGAGCACCGTTGGCATGTGTCATCCTCTCTACTCTTCTCGTATTCCTCTTCAAAGCCGAGAACCATGGAATCAGCATCGTGAGTACTGTTATTAACTTACTTGGGCAATCCCATAACTAGAGCTTGATCCTTATCTTTCCTAATTAATTCTCATCATATTCCATCCCATCATGCAGATAGGAAAGTTGAAAGGTGGACTAAATCGACCTTCGTGGGACAAATTGTTCTTTGACAGTGCATACTTGGGCACTGTAGTCAAAACTGGGCTCGTCACTGGAATCATCTCCCTCACTGTTAATCTCTTGATCTGCACTTACAATTTAATCCACAGCTGCTGTGTTACTCGATTCCTCGAAAATTTAATCTGTCGTTTGATGCTTGTTTCAGGAAGGCATTGCTGTGGGCAGAACTTTTGCTTCGCTGAAGGACTACCAAGTTGATGGGAACAAAGAAATGATGGCCATAGGCCTCATGAACATAGTTGGCTCTTGCACCTCATGCTATGTCACCACAGGTGACCATTGTTAAACGCTGATAACAGCAATGACAGGCTTGGGAAGATGTCATACTACTGCTCACTCTAAAGCTGCTTGTTTTTTGTGGCACAATTCAGGAGCTTTCTCGCGGTCGGCGGTGAACAACAACGCTGGATGCAAGAGTGCGATGTCCAACATAGTGATGGCGGTGACTGTAATGGTGACCCTGCTCTTCCTGATGCCCTTGTTCGTGTACACGCCAAATGTGGTTCTGGCAGCCATCATAATTACAGCGGTCATCGGCCTAATAGACGTCCCTGCGGCATATCGGATATGGAAGCTGGATAAAGTTGACTTCCTCGTTTGCATGTGCGCATTCCTTGGTGTAATATTCGTCTCAGTGCAGGAAGGACTGGCCATTGCAGTAAGAAACTTTTAAGTACCCAGTTATAGCTGCTGATAAATTCAATATGGTTTTATAATTTGACAATTAAATTTGCTTCTGGGTATGAAGGTTGGCATATCAGTTTTCAGAATTCTTCTACAGACCACGAGGCCCAAGGTGGTTATACTGGGTAACATCCCGGGGACAAGTATCTACAGGGACATGAATCAGTACAAGAACGCCAAAAGAGTTCCAGGCTTTCTCATCTTGGCTGTCGAAGCTCCCATTAACTTCACAAATACAAACTACCTGAGTGAAAGGTATGTTTATATCATGTTCCTTTAAAAGGATATATTTTTATATTGACTACATGCTAATGAATGCTTCTCCTAATTTATAGGATTACAAGATGGCTAGAAACCGAGAATGATGGAGAACATAAAGAAACGGCACCCAGATATCTAATTCTAGATTTGTCAGGTTAGTCTATAATGTATTTTCCAATCAACAATGGCTGCTTGCTTTTTTCAGACTGTAGAGGAAGTGAAAAATACTTATTGCATGGATCTGCAAATTAGAGTATGCTTTTCGATGAACTAACACGTTAGTGATCCGTTTGATCAGCTGTGCCTGCTGTAGATACAAGTGGGGTCTCATTCCTGACTGACTTGAAGAAGTCCACAAAGAAGCATGGACTAGAGGTACCCTCATCATGAAAACTTCTTTTGTGCCAACTTCTATTAGGTTAATTCGTACTTGACGTATATATTGAAATATGCATGATCATTGATTCCAGTTTTACCAATTGACACACACATGATTTTCACTTAAGAGTTAAGACGCTATAACTTGTCCCTTTTGCAGCTTGTCTTTGTGAACCCTGTGGGAGAGGTGATGGAAAAACTGCAGCGAGCAAACAGTGTTCATGAATTCCTAGGAGCAGAATCCCTCTACTTGACCACAGGGGAAGCCATCTTCTCCCTCTCCTCCAATAACAAAGGAACAGTGTGAAATAAGATGGAGCTGCTGACACAAGAGGGGGTTTGTTTCACCTCATGTAAATTTTGTCTTTTTAAAAGTTTACATGTGTACTTGGAGTTGCCATGGACTTGTCCCTTCTCCAGTCCACTAATAAAGTAATGAAAGCTTAAAAAAAATCTATCAAACATTATTTGAACATTTTGCAATGCATTAATAATCAGAGTAAGAGTCTTTAAAGACAGATTATTTGGGCATAGGTTCAAACTGCTATCATTTATATAGACAAATCAGTGGTGTATATAAACCAAAAATTATCTGCAACACTACTAGAAATCCACACAGAGCCTGGAACCTCTCTATCACAACATCCCCCCTCATAGTGAGGGTGCCAATGCACATGTTTTCAACTGAGCAATGGACTCAAGTTCTCTCCAATGTATTATGCATTCCCCCCACAGGTCCAGAAACCTTGTACATATCCATTGCCACCTTATATTTCTGTATTTTCCAGGTCACTTGTGCACTGTTTCCAGGAGCGGGCCGCAGTAGCACTGACACGTGCAAAGCTGCGTAGGGGTCTTAATCCGCATGTGTTGCAAGTTGCAAGTTGCAACCCCACGAAGACATCTTCTCGCATGTGTTGCAAGTTGCAACCCCACGAAGACATGGTCGTCCCTTTCTTAACCCGCCGTTTCCATCTCCAGTGAAACAATTGGGACCATATGCTCCAAAGAGTGCTTGAATTGGTTCTGCATTGGACTCTTGATCTGTATCTCAGAATGGTTCTAAAAAGTAAAAATCGACCTGTTTTGTGCTCCATTTTTCATACTGTCTCAGTGATATCCCTGAACACTGTCCCTGCGACCATTTTGCTCAAATAGACAAATACAATTTTTATCAGTTGCTCACAAGTTTTTAGCACCGACACTTTCTTCCTTTCTCTTGCTTTCAATCACTGCTCGTTCTCTTTCTCCCGCTCTCTCATCACAAATACTTAGTTAACGGCAGCCTTCCATGGTTTCCTCTTGCTCGTCCGTTGCTGACAAGTGATGCTGGTGCATATCCAGAGCCACGGTCATGACTTCCCATCATAATGCTATCTCTACTTTTGCGCTTCTTCTGTGCTTAGCTTTGAGCAATACGGCCATCTCCTCGGCGGCCACTCTTGTGCTGTATAACAAGTGCAAGGAGACGGTATGGACGTCGGTCATCCAGCCAAACGCCGGCAGGGGCTGTCCTGGCTCGCGGCGGCTTCCTATGGGAATTGTCGCGTACACACTCCAGCTCCCGGTCGGCTGGTCAGGCCGCGTCTGGTGCCGCCAGGGCTGCAACTTCGATGCGTCCAGCCGCGGCCTGTGCTCCACGGGAGACCGCGGCGGTTAGCTGTACTGCGACGGCCTGGGGGGCGCCCCTCCCGCCACACTAGTCGAGATCACCCTAGCGCAGGGCCAGGGGAGCCAGGACTTCTACGACGTGAGCCTCGTGAACGGCTACAACGTGGCCATGGCCATGGAGCCGTTCCAGGGCACCGGCCAGTGCGGGCGCGCCGGGTGCGTCAGCGACTTGAACAAGGTGTGCCCTCCGGGAATAGGGTCCACGGCGGTAGCGACAACCGGGTGGTGGCGTGCAAGAGCGCCTGCTCGGCTTTCGGGTCGCCGAGGTACTGCTGCACCGGGAGCTTCGGGAGCCCTCGGCAGTGCGAGCCGACGCCGTATTCGCGCCTGTTCAAGCAGGCGTGCCCGCGTGCGTACTCCTACGCCTACGACGACCCTACGAGCATTCTTACATGCACCTGCTCGAGCTATGTCATTGCCTTCTGCGCCGAGAGGTGAGGCCACTGCCTGCATCATATGGCCTCTTAGCCATGACTCCACTGTGTTCAGTGATTATATTACCCTTCTGGTTCAAACTTAAAACTTTCTAATGCGTTCCTGGGAATGTTTACAAGATTCAATGTCGGGAAATTAGTTTGATCCTTCCTGTGTTTTTATTCATGTGATATGTGTCAAGGTGCAGCGATTAATCCAGGAAAAGAAAGAATTAACTCTGAAACGATTTGGAAAGAACTCTCTGTCTACTTCATTACTTTCAAAACAGGAAGAAAGGAACCAACTACCACACCGAGTCTCTTATATACAGATGCTAACGAATATAACGGAAAAGAAACGTTAACCGAAAAGCCACAGTATAATGGTTAACCGCCTGAACTCGGACGTTTGCCTCTACTGCGTGTACTGTGACTCTTCTCGTATCATCACTGGGACGGACGGACGTAGACTCTAACAGCGCTCCGTAAGTTGGCGATTGGAAAAGATCCAATAAGCACAACTTGAAAACCAGAAAATCATGTTCACTATAATAAAATTGATATTTAGAGACTATAATATAGGGATCAATTAATTTTGAGTCCCCAAAAAATATTTATTTAGATCCAATAAGAAAGTAGACCTAAATGTTTCATATTTTTAGGGACAAAAATTTAATTTGTATCTAATGCAAATATTATAGGAACTAATTATAATACTGGTGTCTAATAATTCTACATAAACACCGATTTTAGGGACTAATCATACTCTTTGTCCCTAATAATAAATTGTAGGGACTAATTTGAGTGGTCCCGAAACATTTGATTTTTTTTAATTTTTCAAATGTGTTCTGCCTCATTTTGTTCTACCTCATTTTCCCCCTTTTTGTTATGCCCTAACTCCTGCACTCATCCCTTTGGCCTTTCTCGTCATCGTCGTCTGGCACCCCTAACTCCAACTCCCACCGCAATGTGCTCGAGCTCCGGCACTAGAAGGAGATTCTCCAGCAGCAACAGCAACACCACCACCACCACCAGCACATCTTCTACGACGGTCCTCCGCCACGATGTCGCGACAAAACGCCGTCGTCGGGCACCCCTCACGTTCGGGCTCTCGAAGCACTCCAACTCCCACTGCAAGCACTACTAGAAAAATGCTGATTACCGACGGTCCGGACAGTCGATAATCAGCCCGAAAACTGTCGGTAATGCAATTACCGACGGTTTTTCAGTCGGAATCGATCCGTCGAAAAAATGCTCGTCGCAAACGGATTTGCGACGGTTGAAAAAATTCGTCGAAAATATCGACGGTTCTGGCCGTCGGAACAGTCCCCGGCGGTTCGACCCGTCGAAATTTTTCGACGGTTGCAACCGCCGGAAAAGTCCCTGGCGGTTCGAACCGTCGATATTTCTGACGGTTGCAACCGCCGGAAAAGGTCGGCGGTCCGAACCGTTGAAATTTCCGACGGTTGCAACCGTCGAAAAAGGCCGGCGATTCGAGACGTCGCAACTTTTCGACGGTCGCAACTATCGAAACTTTCGACGGGCGTCGCAACCGTCGATCTTTTGACGGTCACAATCGTCGCAAATAATTTTTTAAATATAAAAAAAATTAGCGGCCGGATCACCGCTGGAGGCCGGATCCGCTGCCAGGCGGCCGGATCCGAACGCCCGGAGGCCGATCCGGCCGCTGGAGGCCGATCGGCCACTGGGGGCCGGATCCGAATGGCCACGGCCGGATCCGACCGACAGCAGAGAGAGAGAGACGCTGGCGCGGAGCGGGAGAGAGAGATACGCCGGCGTGGGAGAGGGTCATCGGTGTGGGAGAGGGTCGCCGGTGCGAGAGAAGGTCGCCGGCGTCCGGCGTGGGAGGGTCGTCGGCGTCCGGCGCGCGGGAGAGGGTGCTCGCGGCCGAGAGAGAGGAGAGGAGGGAGAGAGAGAGGAGTGGAGGAAGGAGGGAGAGAGAGAAGAGGGAGGAGGAATATATATAAAGGGAAAAAGTGGAAAGAAAGCGGGAAAAGATTTGAATAAAAAAGCGGGATAATGAAATTTTAATTACCGACGGTTTTGATCTTCGAAAACGTAAATATTAAATATTTTTATAATTACCGACGGTTGTGACCGTCAAAAATATATTTAGTTATATATAATGTTTATTTTTTATTTTACCGACGGTTTGAACCGTCGGTAATCGTTACCGATGGTCAAAACCATCGATAATTGCGACGGTTTGGACCGTCGCTAGTTATATTAATAAAATATTCTTTATATGATATTATTATATATTTATCGACGGTTACGACTTTCGGAAATTGCGACGGATTTTGCGACGGATGGATATCCGTCAGAAATATCGACGTTCCTAATCGTCAAAAAAATTAAATAATAATATAATAAATTATATAATTATTTTTTTTATTTCCGACGGTCGTAACCGTCGGAAAAGTCATCGGAAATATCGATGTTCCTAATCGTCAAAAAATTAAATAATAATATAAATTATTTCCGACGGTCATAACCGTCGAAAAATCCGTCGGAAACAGAACCGTCGAAAAATCCGTCGCAAATTACGACGGACTTAGACCCGTCGGAAATTATCCGCCGAAAAATCACGATTTTCTTGTAGTGAAGGTGCTCGAGCTCTGGCACCAGAAGGAGATCCTCCAGCAGCAGCACGTCTTCTACGACAATGGCTTCTCTCATCTGATGGTCAGGATCCGAGGAGACGCATTGGCTTCTCTCTAGGAATTCGGCAATGGTTTGATTCGAGGGAGGTAATTAGGGTATTTTTTTCCCCTTCAAGCAGATTTTTTTCTCTAATTTTTAGTAGTTCCTTTAAATGTTTTTCTCTAGTTAGGGTATTTATTTTGAAGGAGTGTCCTCTGCATCATTTTACAAGTGAATGATTGCAAGAGCAGCACTATTCCTTGATTGCTACCGCTACTTAGTACTTGCAACATGCTCTTGGATATATATTATGTAGATGTAATACTTAAGAAACTTTCCATTCAGAAAACGGGCTTATAGTTGCATGTTTGGAACCTTAATTAAATTAAGTGATCACAGTTTGATAATGTTCTCTGATATCTAACCTATGAGAACCTGTCATCTTATGGAGATTACTAAATAGTTCTTTTTTGTGGCACATCTATTAACTGTTGATCATATCTCCATAATGCAGATTACTGATTAGTTCTTTGTTAATTTATTTTTTTAACAAAGCTTTTGGTAGTTCACTTAAACTCCATTGTATTAAAGCAACATCTCTACTCTAAGCAGCAGAATGCTCAAAGTTCACTTACAGACTTATTATCTGATAGAAGTTTGATAATTTTATTACCTGTTAATCATATCTCCATAATGCAGATTACTAATCAGTATGTTATTATGAAGATTGTTGTTCATATCTCCATAATTTGTATGTTATTCTGAAGACTAGAGGAGAACCTATCATCTTATGCAGATTATTTTATTTTAATGTCAGCTTATGTCATCACATCATCTTATGTCAGCTTGTCCTCACGTCATCGGGCACCCCTCACGAGCTGCTAGGATCCCGCCACTATTGCAGCAGCCAGTACTCTCCCTTAGCAGCTGTGTAGTGCCACTAGCCACTGCTCTTTTGGTCTCGATTCCTCTGCACGATCATATTGTCCTCTTCTTCTAATAATTGTACTTGGTATGCATACTTAACAACTCCTATAACGTTCCTAGACTCACATAATTATCACGTGCTCAGAGTCGTCCAAAATACGTTACGCAATTCTATATAAATAATTTTTTCAGAAAATAAAACTCTATTAATGCGGAAATAAGATCGCCTAACAATATAATATCAAGAAGCTGAAAATGTCCATAACTCCACCCTACTAAATATGCGAAAATAAAACTAATCCAATAATATATTAGGACTACGTCCTACACCATGTGCAACATCTCTATCACTAAGCCTGACCACCTGCATCACCATCTTCTATCATTTCACCTGCATGAATCCAGATGCAAGGAAAAACTCATGAGTATAAAAATACTCAGTACGCAGGGTCTAACCATAACAATAAGTATATCAATAGTGCTAAAGAATTAATAATCAATAATAAATAATAATCAATAGAGCACATGATAAGACCATATAGGAAGAGCTCAAAAACAATATATATCAATAAGGTCATGAATCAATAAAGAGATCAGATAAGAGATCAAGGGATCAATCAATATCAATTATCAATTATTCCTGATCACTATGGTATCTATCCAATTTAACAATTTTCCATTGACAATATTTGTGGTCATCGGTCAATTATCAATTTCTATTCTATTCAATAGGCGGAGGCAAAGCCAATCAACGCCGAAATCCAAATGACCAAAGTTCAATTCAATTCCATTTAATTTCAATTCCATTTAATTCAATTCAATTCAGTTAGAGAGCGCTCAACCAATTATGAGAAACTCCATGTCTCTTTCATGTAGGTCAGTGGGAGATCAGTGTCATGGCAAGCCGCCCTCCAATGATAGCGCTAATAATATCTTTGTGATGGCGGAGAACCATGGCCATCACAGGACAGTCATAACTTTCCTAAAGAATGACGTCTCAAACCTCTAGGTACACTATCTGCCACATACAATACTATAACAATAATGGCCCAGGGGGCTTAGAGACAATCGGAGAATATGGAGACCCAGCAGTTTTCATCTTTTATCTTGTTTAACCTAAAGACCTATCTTTAACAATTTACTTTTGGTTACACAAGGACTCAATCAGGGAAAAACTACTGGATGGATAACATGATATGATATGGTAACGATAAAGATAATCTCAAATCAAATTTAATAAAAATTTGGTGAGGTCAGATCTACCAACAATACAATTAAGAACAATTATAGTAACTATTCAATTAACATATCACAATTTACGTTTTTTGTTCCCAGAACTCGGCCCGCGTTGGGTGGAACCCGGGCCGTGTTCGGAAACGTTCGATATCACCTCAGCCAGGACAAACCCGGGCCGGATGTATGTTGAACCCGGGCCGGGTCGGCCGATTCACGTTCAATCCAATTCGCACCGTGACCCGATTCGAGTCGAAGCCAGAACCCGGGTCGGGTCAATAGGAACTCGGGCCGGGTTGGACAACCCGATCTGATTCCGAATCCGACTCAGTCCAGATTCAACCAAATCCGGGCCGGGCATAGCAGAACTCAGGTTAGGTTCTGCCACCGACGGAGAAGTGCGTTCCGACGCGACTTTCCGACCATCACAACTATGTCCTATGATATCCAAACTATGCATACGATATACCAATGGATTCACAGTACGAAGGAGAAGGGATTAGGGTTCCATGTCATGGAAAATCGATGACATAGGGATTCCCCCTACGTACCTAAAGTTGGTTGAAAAACCAATCGAATTTCCTTCTCTGAAAATCTGCACTAACGCTGAACTTTGGCCGGCGATTGCTCTCTGTCATCGCTCCGAAACTCGCGGCCACCACCTGAAACTTCTTCTTCTATGTGCATGCTTCGAAACCAACCGCCACACGTGCTTGGGGGTGCCTCGGTTCGCATGCAAACGAGAGGAAAAAGAGGACTCGTGAGCAGAATTCTGTTTGGCAGAAAGGGATTTTTCAGCCACCTCTTAATGTCTATTTATAGGGCAGACTTGGTATTTTCAATTCTATTGGTCCTTGAACTCTTTTAGAATCAATCTTGGCCATCCATCAATGATTTATCATCCCATAATTTCTCAGATTTAATTATATTCGAGATTAATTATTTTTCTATCATAACAACTCAATTAAATCCAATCCCTCTCAAATTCTCTTTTATCTCTTTAACCATCTTTTCCAATTTTCCTTAAATTTCAGAATTAAATAATTCTCAAATATTAGATAATGATTTTCCAAATATTATAAATGAATGAAATTTATTTATTTAATGAAAATCTGAGTTGTTACATCATAACCTCCTTAAAAATAAATTCGTCCTCGAATTTGCTCAAGGGAAATTACATCAATCTATTTAAATAATTCTGGAAAATCCTTTCTCATTTCATCTTCCAATTCTCATGTAGCATCTTCATGTCTATGTGTCCATGCCACTTTCACCATAGGTACCATCTTATTCTTCAAATGCTTAGTCTAGTACTCCAATATCTCTATAGGTTGTTTTGCATATGTCATGTCCACATTCAAGTTTGATTTTTCCATATTCACTATATTAGCATCATCACGCTGATACTTGCGCAATATTGACACATGAAATACATTATGCATGTGTCCATAAGATGACGGTAGTGCCAACCTGCAGGCTGCATATCCAATCAATGCAAGTATCTCGAATGGACCAACATACCTAGAGCTCAGCTTGCCCTTCTTGCTGAATCTCATTACTCCCTTCATCGGGGAGACTTTCGGCATCACACGATCTCCAACCTTGAAGATATATTCTCTTCGTTTCTTGTCAACATAAGCCTCTTGTCTGGTGAATGCTGCTTTCAATCTCTCTCTAATGAGATGAACCTTTTCAACATCCTCCATGATTTGCTTCAACATTTCCTCTGACAAGAACTATCGTCCCCCTACCTCACTCCAATAGATAGGAGAGCGGCATGGTCTTCCATACATGATAGCAAAGGGTGCCATGCCAATACTAGAGTGGTGGCTATTATTATACGCGAATTCAATCAGTGGGAGGTGAGTGTCCCAACTGTCACTCCAGTCCAAAGCACATGCTCGGAGCATATCTTTCAATGTATGTATGGTGCGCTCAGACTGCCCGTCTGTCTGAGGATGGAACACTGTACTGAAATTCAATTTCATTCCAAAGGCACTCTGGATGCTCCACCAAAATTTCGTCGTATATCGTGGATCTCTATCCGACACAATGGAGACTGGCACTCCATGTAGTCGGATAACCTCCTTAATATAAATGTCCATCAGGCTTTCGACGGACTGGTTCCATTTGATGGGAATGAAGTGGGCCGCTTTGCTAAATCGGTCCACCACTACCCATATCACATTGTGGCCCTGCTGTGTTCTTGGAAGTCCTATTACAAAATTCATCGTTATCTTTTCCCATTTTCATTGTGGGATTCCAAGTTCCTACAGTGCTCTATATGGCTTTGATGTTCAACCTTCACTTGCTGGCATACTATGCATTTTGCAATGTACTCTGCTATGTCCTTCTTCATATTATTCCATCAGAAGATCCGTTGCAAATCTTTGTACATTTTCGTACTTCCGGGATGAATGGTGAATTTCGATTTGTGGCATTCATCAAGCACTTGTCTTCTTAGTCCATCATGGTCAGGGACTCACAAACGTCCCCTGTATCTGATGACTCCACCTGAAACCGTAAAGTCAGCAGGAATCTTTTCCCACAACTTGAGTAGGTGGTCGTACTCATCATCATTCGGTTGTGCCTTTTCAATTTTCAAGATAAACTCCGGTTGCATGCCGAGGTGTGCCATAATCCGTGCACCATCACTACTGGTCACTGGACTGACCTGTATAATACAGTCGATCATATTCCAACGACTCACTCTCAGGCATGCGAGTGATCCTACCCACTTTCTACTGAGTGCGTCAGCGACTGAGTTTGCTTTTCCCGGGTGGTAGCTGATAGCAAACTCGTAATCCTTTAGAAATTCTATCCATCTCATTTGACGCATGTTCAGATCACGTTGAGAAAAGATATACTTCAGACTTTTGTGATCTGTGAAAATCTCGAATTCTTCATCATAGAGGTAGTGCCTCCAAATCTTGAGGGCAAATACTACCGCTGCTAATTCGAGATCGTGCGTCGGGTAGTTCTTCTCGTGTTTCTTCAACTACCTTGATACGTAGGCGATGACCTTTCCATGCTGCATCAAGACGCACCCTAAGCCGGTGCCGCATGTGTTGCTATTACCACATAACCTCCTTGGCCTGAAGGTACGGTAAGAATAAGCGTCGTCATCAATCTTTTCTTTAGCTCTTTGAAGCTATCTTCACACTTCCGTGACTACTCATATTTGATACCTTTCTTAGTGAGATTCGTCAGTGGCGATGCGATCTTGGAGAAATCTTGTAGAAATCTTCGGTAGTATCCTGCCAATTCGAGGAAGCTCCTAATATCCGATACGTTCTTTGGTTGCTCCCAGTTGGCAACTGCTTTCACTTTGACAGGATCCACTGATATTCCATTCTTGCTGATAATATGTCCGAGGAACATCATCTCTTCTAGCCAAAATTCGCACTTCGAAAATTTGGCGTGCAACTTGTGCTCTCGGAGAGTCTATAGCACAACTCATAAATGTTCTTCATGTTCCTCTGGACTCGACGAATAAATCAAGATATCATCGACGAAGACAATCACGAACTTGTCCAAATATGACATGAACACTCGGTTCATCAAATCCATAAAGGCTGCCTGGGCATTGGTCAGCTCAAATGGCATCACCAAAAACTCGTAGTGTCCATATCTTATCATGAATGCTGTCTTCGGCCTTGGTAGCCACTTCACAAGTCGATCTTTGAGAACACTTTAGCCGAATACAATTGGTCAAATAGGTCATCAATTCTCGGTAGTGGGTATTTATTCTTTATGGTGACCTTATTCAACATCCGATATTCTATGCACAGTCGCATAGATCCATCATTCTTCTTCACGAACAATACCAGAGCGCCACATGGGGAGACACTCGGTCGGATGAATCCCTTATCCAATAACTCTTGAATTTGGGTCTTCAATTCCAGCATTTCTGTTGGAGCCATTCTATATGGTGCCTTCGATATGGGTGTAGTACTCGACACCAAGTCGATGCGAAAGTCGATCTCCCGTCGTGGTGGTAGTCCTAAAACATCATCCGGAAAAACGTCCGGAAATTCCTTCACCACCTCGATGTTATCTCGATCTATCTCAGCCCGGTCCATCTTAACTACGCTTGCCAAGAATTCTCGGCATCCTTTCTTCAGTAGCTTCTGAGCTTTGATAACTAATACCAGGACCTTACCCAGCTTTAGTGGTGTGCCTCTGACAACAATCTGAGGTCCTCCTGGTGCTCCGACCACGATCTTTTTTTTTCGGCAGTGTAGGTAGGCGTCGTGGTAAGACAACCAGTCCATACCCCATACTACGTCGTACTCTCTGATCGGGATGGCGATCAGGTTTGCCAAAAAGTCCTTACCATTTATCAATCCAATAACTATTTATTACATGACGATGATTTTCCTCATTCAATGAAGTCCTAAATAATTCCTTATAAGTCACATGTACAACATGACTTGTGGACTATCTCTATATCATCATCATTAAGGCATAACATTATATTTCCTTTCTATTCTCTTAGGTAGAGTTTTCAACTAACCTAGAGATCAACTTTTCAATTTGAATGCATAATCTTTCCTAACCTTATGATTAGGAATCCATTGAGGTCTTCTTTAATTCACTGTTCGATAATAGATGTCATGCTTTACTTGTTGTGTTGACCTCATTTTTATCTCCATTTATGATGCTTTAAGGATAATGTGGGGACACCATCCTTAGGGCTTTGGTTATTCAACCTTAGAATAACCTCCTTAGAACTTTGGTTATTCCGAAAGGAATAACCTCCTTAGGCGTCATCTTATACCATCAATCCTATTTCTATTATCTAAGGATTTATGTTATCCCTCACTTTATCCATTGCTTCACCAACCGATTTCTGATTACACATAGATCAACTTGCTGTCCTCGCCGCAATTCATCTCGAGGGAGATGTGCTCAACCTCCTCAATTCATCTTTTTGCATCCTCGAAGTTGCCCTTCCAGTCGAGCTGAGGGGCTGCAACTTCACAACCTCTATAATGTCTCTACGATCATACCCAACTATCACACAAGACTCATGGGTGAGTGTACTCAGTGTGAGCTAAGTAGGATCCATAAAGATCCTCGCCTCAACCTCGCTCAATTAGGATATCGAGTCTGTTGCCTATTCCCTATTGGGCTCTAAGCCTACGCACATTGGCCTGTGAGCCTAGGGTCTATTGAATGACCCACTACAATCCATTTTTGGGAGCTCGTGGAATATAGGTTGAAAAAGCCATAGCAATTGTTCCAACATAATAATAGCAATAACAATTCTATTAGTGTGAGCTCCATAATCCATAAAACAATACAATACTTACTTGACCCTACTTGATGGCTATAGTGGTTGCTCGTGACAGTTGCACATGAACTCAATTCTATCTATTAGAGACAGCTAAGAAGTGTCTCTCCTTAGGCTCTGATACCTTTTGTAACGCCTTGAGACCCACGTGATTATCACGTACTCAGAGTCGTCCCAAAGGCGCTACGTAATTTTATATAAATAATTTTTGTGAAAAATGAAACTTTATTAATGCGAAAATAAGATCGCCTAACAATATAATACCAAGGAGCTGGAAATGTCCATAACTCCACCCTACTAAATATGCGGAAATAAAACTAATCCAATAATCTATTAAGACTAAGTCCTACACAATGTGCAACATCTCTGTCACTGAGCTTGACCACCTGCATCACCATCTTCTATCATTTCACCTACATGAATCCAAATGCAGGGAAAAACTCATGAGTATAAAAATACTCAGTACGTAGGGTCTAACCATAATAATAAGTATATCAATAGTGATCAAGAATCAATAATCAATAATGAACGATAATCGATAGAGCACATGATAAGACCATATAAGAAGAGTTCAAAAACGATATATATTAATAAGGCCATGAATCAATAAAGAGATCAGGTAAGAGATCAAAGGATCAATCAATATTAATTATCAATTATGTCTGATCACTATGGCATCTATCCAATTTAACAATTTTCCATTGACAATATTTGTGGTCATCGGTCAATTACCAATTTCTATTCTATTCAATAGGCGGAGGCAAAGCCAATCAACGCCGAAATCCAAATGACCAAAGTTCAATTCAATTTCATTTAATTTCAATTACATTTAATTCAATTCAATTCAGTTAGGGAGCGCTCAACCAATTATGAGAAACTCCATGTCTCTTTCATGTAGGCCAGTGGGGGATCAGTACCATGGCAAGCCGCCCTCCAATGATAGCGCTAACAATATCTTCATGATGACGAGGAACCATGGCCATCACAGGACAGTCATAACTTTCCTAAAGAATGACGTCTCAAACCTCTAGGTACACTATCTGCCACATACAATACTATAACAATAATGACCCAGGGGGCTTAGAAACAATCGGAGAATATGGAGACCCAATAATTTTTATCTTTTATCTTGTTTAACCTAAAGACCTATCTTTAATAATTTATTTTAGGTTAGACAAGGACCCAATCAGGGGAAAACTACTGGATCAATAACATGATCTGATATGGTAACGATAAAGATAATCTCAAATCAAATTTAATAAAAATCCGATGAGGTCATATTTACCAATAATACAATTATGAACAATTATAGTAACAATTCAATTAACATATCACAATTTACGTTTTCTGTTCCCAGAATCTGGCCCGTGTCGGGTGGAACCCGGGCCGTGTTCGGAAACGTTCGATATCATCTCGGCCAGGACAAACCCGGGCCGGGTGTATGGTGAACCCGGGCCGGGTCGGCCGGTTCACGTTCAATCCAATTAGCACCGCGACCCGATTCGAATCGAAGCCAGAACCCGGGTCGGGTCAATAGGAACCTGGGCCGGGTTGGACAACCTGATCCGATTTCGAATCCGACTCGGTCTGAATTCAACCAAATCCGGGCCGGGCATAGTAGAACCCGGGTCAGGTTCTGCCGCCGACGGAGAAGTGCGTTCCGACGTGACTTTTCGACCATCACAACTATGCCCTATGATATCCAAACTATGCATACGATATACCAATGGATTCACAGTACGAAGGAGAAGAGATTAATGTTCCATGTCGTGAAAAACCGACGACATAGGGATTCCCCTTACGTACCTAAAGTTGGTTGAAAAATCAATCGAATTTCCTTCTCTGAAAATCTGCACTAACGTCGAACTTTGGCCAGCGATTGCTCTCTGTCCTCGCTCCGAAACTTGCGGCCACCATATGGAACTTCTTCTCCTATGTTCATGCTTCGAAACCAGCTGCCACATGTGCTCGGGGTGCCTCGGTTCGCGTGCAAATGAGAGGAAAAAGAGGATTCGTGAGCAGAATTCTGTTTGGCAGAAAGGGGTTTTTCAGCCACCTCTTAATGTCTATTTATAGTGCAGACTTAGTATTTTCAATTCTATTGGGCCTTGAACTCTTTTAGAATCAATCTTGGCCATCCATCAATGATTTATCACCCCATAATTTTTCATATTTAATTAAATCCGAGATTAATTATTTTCCTATCATAACAACTCAATTAAATCCAATCCCTCTCAAATTTCCTTTTATCTCTTTAACCATCTTTTCCAATTTTTCTTGAATTTCGGAATTAAATAATTCTCAAATATTAGATAATGATTTTTTAGATATTATAAATGAATAATTTATTTAACAAAAATCTGGGTTGTTACACCTCCACCTCCTCCTCGAGAGAACTTTTTCTATCCCAGAATCAGTGAAACTATCATTTATTTTCTTTTCCTTTTCTTTTCTGTACAGTTACCATCGTGTTTGCCAAGTATTTTGTATGAACTCCTGAGCATTCTAGAGTGGGTTCTTCTCCCGATACACTGTGTTAATTATCCTCCATTCTGTGTTAGTTACCACTGTGTTTGCCAAGTGTTTTTGGAGGATTCTCCATTCTGATGTTTGCTTGCAGAGCACGATTTTTTTTTTTTTTTTGCCTTTGTTGAGGTGTGTACATTTCGATTGGTAGTTCAAAGTGTTTTTATTCTGTTCATATTTTTTATGCATTACTTTTCAATTTTATGGTGTGTTGATTGTGATCTTTTATTTTTTAATATGATGTTTTGTAATTGGAATCTTTCTTTCATCTTAATTTTTATTGGCTAATGTTTATACATTTGAAAATTTATATATTAGCAACTAGTACATTGTTGGAGCCAAATATGTTATGGGGATCTGCTTGCTAGTCATTATAAGCATGTTATTAGGGACCAACCTCTAGGTTCCTAAAAGTATGTTATTAGGAACCATTTGTTTGGTGCCAATTGTTTTCTTTTTTGTTGTCAAAACTATTTTGATTTGGGACCAAAAATGATTATTAGGGACCATTGTATGATCTTATGGGGACCAATAGATTAGTATCTAAAAGTGATACTTTTGGGATCCAACAAAAATATTTTGTTCCTAAAACTTTTAAAGACCGGCTTTTAAGAACTAAGGGGGCCAACAAAATTTTTGTCCCAAAAAGAATTAGGGTCCAAAATTGATGACTATGGAACCAAAAGTTTTTGTCCCTATAAACACTTTTTGTTGTAGTGGTTGCCACCGTGAAAGGCCCTTCGTAAGAATATCTGCCAACTGGAGATCAGCAGAAATGTAGGTAAGCTTGATAAATTGTTGGAGAACGTGTTCCTGGACAAAGTAGCAATCAATGTCGATGTGTTTTCGTTCTTTGGTGAAAGACAAGATTTTCAGCGATTTGAATAGCTGGACGACTATCTGTAAAGAGAGGAATAGGCAATGTGATTGGAATCCATAATTCCATGAACAAACGCTCAAGCCAAATAAATTCAACGACTGAAGAGCGATGCTGCGATATTCCGCTTTTACTGAAGAACGAGCAACTTATTTTTTAGACTTTCAGGAACCATAGAAGAACCCAGTTTAATGCAAAAAGCTTAAATAGAACGACGAGTCGCAAGGCAAGATCCCCAATCAGCATTAGAATAGGCTATCAAAGACCGACTACGATCAGAAGAAAAAAAACAAACCGCATCCAAGAGAGCCTTTCAAATATCTGACAACTCTAACTGCAACGTTCGTATAAGATGCTTTGGAGTATGCATGAATTGACTCAAGTGCCGCACAACAAAGGTAATTCTAGGATGAGTTTGAGTTAAATGAATTAGACAACCTATGAGACATTTAAAAGATTCAGGATCAGATAAAATAAGATCAGTGGAACTGTAGAATACTTATGAGACATATACTAATGAAAATCAATTGTGGTAAGCTTCAAATTCTCTTACAAAGGAGTACCAAAAGGTTTCAAGGTAGTGAGTCCCATGTCAGCAATCAAAGAAAGAGCATACTTTCGTTGAGTCAATAAAATGCCTTTGGTTGAACGTAAAACTTTCATGCCAAGAAAAAAATTTAGAGATCCAAGATTTTTAATTTTGAATTTCATATGAAGATATGCCTTTGTTTAATCGATAAGTGAAGTGGAATTGCCAGTCAATAAAATATCATCAACATATACTAGAATAGCCACATACTGATCATGAACTCTCTTGTTAAATAAAGTATAATCATTGTAGCTTTGTATAAAATCATTAGCCAATAACACTTTAGAGAATTTGAGATACCATTGACGTGAAGCATGTTTTAAACTATATAAAAATTTATTTAATTTGCAAACTTTACCCTCAGCTGAGAGACCTGGAGGAGGTGACATATACACTTCTTCAAAGAGGCCTCCATTCAAGAAAGTATTGTTAACATCCATATGAAATATTGGAAAATTTTGTTGAGTAGTTGAAATAAGAAAGGCTCTAATGGTTACCACTTTTGCAACCGGAGAAAATGTATCTTTATAATCTATCTCTCCATTGGCTAAATCCTTTGGCAACAAGTTGTGCTTTGTACCATTCAATCTCACCATTTGATTTCAATTTAATCTTATATACCCATTTGCAGACAACTAATTTTTTGCCCTGAGGTAGAGAAACCAAGTCCCATGTATGATTAGAAGTGCTTCAAGCTCTGAATTCATGGATTTAATCCATTCAGGATCAGTAACAACTTGAGAGTAAGAGGTAGGTTCAAAAACTGAGTCAGTAGCTGCCAAAAAACTTGCACAAGTAGTTGACAAATTGGCAAAAGTAAAATGATTAGATAAAGGATAGGAAGTGTTAGAAGTCATCACATAATTCTGCATCCATATAGGTTTCTTAGTTTGCCTCTTCTCTCTTGTAACAATAGGTGCACCTACATTAGATGGCAAATGAGAGGAAATAGCTATCCCCGGATTATAAGAAATTGGAGATGAAGCAGGTGAAACAGATGGTGGATCAACATGAGAATCAACTGTAGGTAAGGGACTCAACTCTAACAGATTATCCGATGATCATCATCAGAAGTAGGAAAATAAATCCTCTCAGGTAATACATCATCAAGATAAGGAGTGTTGAATGATAGCTTTCCAGCAAGGACATATGGCCTTTTAAAAGAGAATGGAAAGACATCTTCATAAAAAATAATACTCCTACTGATTGATATTCTGTTAGTAACCAAATCAAGATACTTATAACCTTTTTTAGTGTTACTGTAACCTAAAAACACTGCTGGATTGGCCCTTGGATCAAACTTGTCTGTAAGCTGCAAATTGGGCACATAACAAAAATAGCCAAACACCTTAAGATAATCCAAATTGGGTTTTTCTCCAAAAAATTTTTGATGAGCTGACTGATTATCCAACACTTTGAGAGGCATTATGTTAATTAAATAAACTACAGTCTTTACACACTCATCCCAAAACTTAATGGTTGTGTTTGGTAGGAGAATTTGGAGAGAACGTTGGTTATCGAGAACTAATTGATTTGATAGAAAAGTTTAGGTTGGTGTTTGGATGAAAAAGTGTAACGATGAGGATTTAAAAAGTTGATGTGATGGATAAGTTTTAATGGGTGTTTGGATAAAAAATGAGAACTAAGAATATAATTTATTATTTTATGAGGTATAAAATTATAGTAAATAAGAATATGTTATTAATATTATAATTTACATAAATTATTATATTATTAATATTATTTTTATTAATAAATAAAAATGATATTAATAATATAATGATTTACGTACATTTTAAGATCCAAATATAATATAATTTTTTTAAAAAAATAATTGAATAGTTTAACTAATAAAATATTTATTAATGATTAGAAATAAATATTTTATAATTTTCAATTAATAACATTTAATAAATTATTTTATAATATACCTAACACTGTATTAATATATTCTAAATTATATATACATACATTATAAAATAATTAAAAAATAAATGAAAATTTAAAAAAAAAAGTCAAAGAAGGTGGCTGAAAAGATATGGAGTTGAAAAAAAAATAAACGTTATGCAAGAACTTTCAGCTGGAACATTTGGCCAAATGTTCCGGCCGAAGGTCACGCATTGCGTTTGGGAACAAAATGCATTATTCTCGCGTATGTTCCGACCGAAGGTCACGCATTGCGTTTGAGAACAAAATGCGTTGTTCTCGTGTTTTGTTCACAACCAAACACACCCAATACGTATAGAAAACTGAAAATATAGTGCGTTTTGTTCCCAACCAAATGCACCCAATATGTATAGAAAACTGAAAATATAGTGCTCTAACAACTTCTAGTAAGTACCTATGTTTTCTTTTTACAAGTCCATTTTGCTGTTGATTGTAGGGACAAGAAGTTTGATGCACAATTCATTTATCATTTAGAAAACTTTGGCATTGATTGTTCCTTCATATCTAACCAAATGATTAAAGCACTTTCATCATATGCAACATTACTAATCAATTCTTTAGAAATAGTACTGGTAATCCACAAAATTACTAAGGAATCACATCATTTCCACTGGAAAATGCAAAGCTCGATCAAAAGATTCTATTAAACAAGATCCATCCACAAAACCTTGTTTGCTCTTAGCATGCAATGCATTATATAGGGGTTAACTCCAAGGGAAATAATTGTTCAAATCCACAAGAAAATAGTGCATGAGAATCAAACCAGACGTGCCCGATGAATTAAAAAACAAAGGACTATTCAAATCGATACTAATAGTAGAAGACGAAGGTCTGATCGATGAAGAAAACAAATCCATACTTCAAGTTGAAGATTAAATGATACTAACCACTGAACTCTTCTTTGTTGGTCTCAAGACCATACTCTATGTATTTTGATGATAGCAAACAAGGAAGATGATGTACTAATTATGCTTAAAGTGATAGTGTGAATGGATTTAACATTTTTCGAAGAAAAATAATCGAAGTGTTTTATGCAGCAAAAATGGGCGACCGATATTATATCGGTCGACCATTATGGCAGATAATGGACGACCGAAATGAACGATGGAGCGTCCACTAATCACAGAATGGAAGAAACTCTAAAAATGGGCGACCGATCTT
The DNA here is from genome assembly GCA_030549335.1 of Pontederia crassipes. Taxonomy (NCBI): domain Eukaryota; kingdom Viridiplantae; phylum Streptophyta; class Magnoliopsida; order Commelinales; family Pontederiaceae; genus Pontederia; species Pontederia crassipes. Next base: position 12,803,363 of record CM060183.1, read on the forward strand.
ATAACGGTCGACCGTTATTGAAGATAGTGGACGACCGAAATAGAGGATGGAACATCCGCTAATCACAGAAAGGGATTAAAAAAATTGAAGGAAGATCATCCAAGCAAGGTAAATCATTCTAGAGCTCCCTTCAAATCCAAAGCATTTTTTTTAGTCAAAGTTGCAAATCATTCCTTCCCTCTTCTAGTTTCTTAATGAGAATATTATTTTTAAAAAGAAGAGCCTTTGAGGGAATTCTTGTTTAGATAGTTTTTTAGAGCTCCTTTTAAGAAGAGGTGTACATTATCTCTTGAGCAAAGAAGAAGATATTGCGGTGTAAAAAGGGTTATTCTCTCTTTATAAGAAAAGAGAAGGCTAGTGAATCTCCGACGGTCTCAAGGTTGAGAAGTCAGAGCGGGGACATAGGCCAAGGAGTTGGGCCGAACCTCGTCAACATATCGCGTCTTTCTCTTCTCTTGCTTCTCTTGTGCTTTTATTACCTATTCTTTACTTGCTTGTGATCACATTCGCTCTAAATTTACTTCTACGGTTTTAAATTTTTTTATACATCAATTCATCCCCCCTCCCTCTTAGTGCTTTCGATCCTACAATTGGTATCAGAGCCTTGTTGCTCTTGTTTTAAAGATTTAAACATCTTTTGAGCTATGACATCAAATGGTTTTACCTTGGGTGAAGGCCAATCCACAAATCGCCCTCCACTTTTTAATGCTTCAAACTTTGCCTATTGAAAAATTAGAATGCAAGCTTATGTATGCTCTATTGATATTGATATTTGGGATATAATTGAAAATGGTTTTGTCTTGCATGGAAAGTCACCTTTGGAATATTCCGAAGGTGAAAGGCTACTTGTGAAATTAGATTGGAAAGAAAAAAATCATCTTTTTTATGCTTTAGATGCAACGAAATTTAATCGTGTTTCAAATTGTCAAAGTGCTTATGAGATTTGGAGGAAACTTATCATTACACATGAAGATACTATAAGGTTAAGGAGTCTAGACTTAATATTTTGAATCATCAATATGACTCTTTTAAGATGCATGAAAATGAGTCTATAAATGAAATTGTTATGCATTTTAATGATGTTGTGAATGGCTTAGCCTCTTTAGACGAGCCACGGACTAACTCTCAAAAGGTGAAGAAATTTCTCAGGTCCCTCTCCTCAAAGTGGCATACAAAATGAACCGTGATTGAAGAGAATGATTTAAACAAGCTAGATTTTGATGATCTCATAGGATCACTGTTGACTGATGAGATTGGAGTCAAGGAAGATGAAGAAACAAGTATTTCCAAAAGGAAGACCTTGGCGTTGAAGGCAAAGATGGATGAAAGTGAGATAAGTGAAGAAGATGAAGATCTAGATGAGAAGAAGCTAGCCTTGTATGCTAAAAAGTTTGACAAATATCTTAAATTTGCCAAGCAAAAGAAAAAAGGTGACTTTTCAAAAAGGAGATTATTAAGTAAAAATCAAGTGACTTATTTTGAATGCAAGAAGGTTGGACACTATAAGAATGAGTGTCCAAATTTAGCTAAGAAGGAAAAGGAAGGAGAAAACTTGAAGAAGAAAAAGAAAGCTCTTCAAGCCACGTGGGATGGAAGTGAAGATGAAGAAAATAATTTAAATATCTCCTCAAGTGATGATGAAGAAGCCTACATATGTCTTTTGGCAAATAGCTACCAGGTATTATCTAACTCATCCGAATCTAGTGATAGTGAATATTTCGATATGCATGATGAGTTTATAATTCTTATAGATAAATATAGATCTCTTAAAAAGAAGCATGGTGATTTAAAAATAGAATTTGATAATCTGAAAAATAAGCATGATACTAAAATTTGTGAAAATTGTGATTTATTAGGTGATGAAAATTCTAGTTTGGAATTTATAATTGAAGCTTTAAAAATGGAAAACAATACTTTGAAATTATCTTATGAAAAGCAAACATGTAGTGTTGAAACTTTGAAAAATGATAATATTATTTTAAAAAGTAAGCTTGAAAAATTTACAAATGGTGGAAAAATGCTAGATGCAATGCTATCAACACAAAGAAGATCTTTCAACAAAAATGGACTTGATTTTAGCTCATTTGATACTAAGAAGGATAAAAGGATTCTATTTGTTAAAGCATCACAAAATCTTCATACGAAATCACATATTACTTGTTTTTATTGTGGTTATCAAGGACATTACTCTTATGAATGCAAAGTTAGAATGAAATTAAATAGTGGTATGAAGAAGATTTGAATCCCTAAAAGGATCATCACTAATCAAGTTGGACCCAAGCAAGTTTGGGTACCAAAAAGATGAGAATCTTAATGTCTTTGTTGTAGGGAGCTCCAAAGAAAATTGAAAGCAAATGATATTTGGATAGTGGATGTTCAAGACATATGTCGGGTGATCCATCAAACTTTATTACATTGGAAAAGAAAAATGGAAGAAAAATTACTTTTGGAGATAATAGCAAAGGTAGAGTAATTGGTATAGATAATGTTGGTAAGAATGAAAAAATATACTTAGAAAATGTGTGGCTAGTTGAAAATTTAAAACATAATATAATTAGTATAAGTCAATTGTGTGATAAGAACTACTTAGTGAATTTCGAAAAAGACAAATGTTTGATTTTATATGAAAGCAAGAAAGTTCTACATATGGGTTTTAGATATAATAATGTATACAAAATTGACTTTGAAAATTGAAAAAGTGAAAAATGTCTTAGTGTTATGCATGATGATATAAATCTTTGACATAGAAAATTAGGACATGTAAACTTTAAGTTGTTAAACAAACTTTCATATCATGAATTAGTTAGAGATTTATCTAAAATTAAATTTGAGAAAAATAATGTTTGTGATTCATGTTTTAAAGGTAAACAAATCAAAAGCTCTTTCAAATTAAAGAATGTTATTAGTACACATAGGTCCTTATAACTTTTACATTTTGACTTATTTGGACCTATTGATGTTATAAGTTTAGGTGGAAAGAAATATGTATTTATAATTGTTGATGACTTCTCTTGTTTTACTTGGACTATTTTTTTTTACGAGTAAAGATGAAACTATAAGCATGTTTTCTAAATTTGCAAAAAGAGTACAAAATGAACGAGTTGAGAATTGCAAAAATTAGAAGTGATCATGGAAGTGAATTTGAAAACTACAAATTTGAATTGTTTTGTGAAGAAAATGGAATTACACATAATTTCTCCATACCTAAAACACCTCAACAAAACGGAGTAGTAGAAAGAAAAAATAGAACTATTCAAGAAATGGCTAGGATAATTTTAAATGAAAGTAATTTACTCAAGTATTTTTGGACGAAAGTCGTAAACACATCATGTTATATTTTAAATAGAGTCTCACTTAGACCTCTTGAAAAGAAAACATGCTTTGAAATCTTATATGGAAAAATGTCAAATATTTTATATTTCAAGATGTTTGGTTGTAAATGTTATATCTTGAATATTAAAGATAAATTAGGCAAGTTTGATGCAAAATGTGATGATGGTGTATTTCTTAGATACTCTAGTACTAGTAAAGCATATAGATTATATAACAAAAGAACATTAGTTGTTGAAGAATCCATTAATGTTAAATTCAATGAAACTAATGATTTTTTTTATGAGCAAGCAAGTGAATGATGATGAGGAAGAAATAGTTGAAGTGTAATGACATCTTGAAGATATACAAATCCAAAATGAAGAATTGGAAGAAAATAGAATGGATAACTCAAATGTGGAACAAATGGAAGAACCACAAGTGGAGGACAATCAAATCATTCCAAAAAATTGGAAACATGCATCATCACATCCACTGGATCAAGTTATAGGTAATATAAATGAAGGTATAAGAAGTAGAAACTCTTAGAAAAATTTATGTGTTTTTTCAGCATTTCTTGCTCAATTTGAACCTAGTAACATTGATGAAGTTTTGAATGATTCAAATTGGATAAATACTATGTATGAAGAATTAAATAATTTTGAAAAGAATCAAGTTTGGAAACTAGTAGAAAGGCCAAAAGACTATCCAATAATTGGTACAAAATGGGTGTTTAGAAATAAGCTAGACGAAAATGACATCATAATAAGAAATAAGACAAGACTTGTGACAAAAGGCTATTCACAAGTAGAATGAATTGATTTTGAAGAAATTTTTGCTCCCGTTGCTAGACTTGAGGCTATTAGAATGCTCTTAGCTTTTGCTTATTTTAAAGGATTTAAACTTTTTTAAATGGATGTAAAATCGGCTTTTTTAAATGGATTTATAAATGAGGAAGTTTATGTTGAGCAACTTCAAAGTTTTGAAAATCCAGATTTTCTTAATCATGTATTTAAACTTTCTAAAATCCTTTATGGACTTAAACAAGCTCCTAGAGCGTGGTATGAAAGATTGAGTACTTTTTTAATTGAAAATGGTTTTCAAAAAGGAAAAGTTGATACAACATTATTTTTGAAACATTTGGAAGATGATATTTTAATAGTTCATATTTATGTTGATGATATTATTTATTGTGCTACTAATGAAAGCTTGTGCAAAGGGTTTGAATCTCTTATGCAAAAAGAATTTGAGATGAGTCTTGTAGGTGAGCTCACATTCTTTTTAAGATTGCAAGTCAAGCAAAACAAAGATGGAATATTTCTTAATCAAGAGAAGTATACGTGGGAGTTGTTAAAAAAAAATTGGAATGGATGAATGCAAACCAAATTCAACTCTCATGAGCACTACAACAAAGTTAGATAAAGACGAGAAAGGTAAATCTATTGATCAAAAGAAGTATAGATGTATGATTGGTAGTTTACTTTATTTGACGGCATCTAAGCCGGATATAATGTTTAGCGTATGCTTGTGTGTAAGATTTCAAGCCGCACCTAAGGAATCTCACTTAGTTGCTGTTAAAATAATATTACGTTATTTGAAGTATACTTATGATTTAGGCATTTGGTATGATAGGAACTCATCTTTTGATTTACATGCATATACCGATGCGGATTTTGCCGGATGTAAAGTGGATAGGAAAAGCACTAGTGGGATGTGTTGCTTTTTTGGTAGCTCTCTCATATTTTGGGCTAGCAAAAAGTAAAACTCCATCGCACTCTCTACCGCTGAGGCCAAATATATTGTAGCCGGTATTGTTGTGCACAAATATTATGGGTAAAACAACAACTACTTGATTATGGTATAAGTTGTTCAAGTGTACCCATGAAGTGCGATAACACAAGTGCAATAGAAATGACTAAAAATCCAATCCAACATTTTAGAACCGAACATATTAATTTGCGCTATCATTTCATTAGAGAGCACGTGACACTTAAAGACATTGCTATTGAACATGTGTCCACCGAAATTTAACTTATGGATATATTTACGAAACCCTTAAGTGAGGAGAGATTTTGTATGCTTAGATGTGAACTTGGAATGTTAGGAACCTAAGTGCCTATCAATTCAACTCATAAGTGATTTGGTTATGCAAGCATCATTTGTGAATCAAATTGAACATCAAATTATGTTGCACAATACATATATTCAAATCGGTCGACCATTATAGTAACGGTCGACCGTTACTCCTATGATCGGATGACCGTTAAGTCAGTAAACGACCGATTCTGTTTTCATAAAATCCACTTCCAGAACGGTCGCCCGAAACTATTTCGGTTGACCGATAAAAATAGAACATATTAACTATAAATATTTAAGAGATAATGGTCGCCCGATATAATATCAGTCGACCGTTTTCAATGCGATATAAAGACCAAATCAAAAAAAATTCCCCAAATCGCAAATCGGTCGACCTATCTCCTCCGCCGCCGCCTGATTCATGATCTCACCGGCAATTCCTCCCGTCTGGAGATCCCATCGGCAACCTCTTTCGCCGTCCTCGATTGAGTCTTCGTCCGGTGTACGCAATCATCGCCATCCTCATTGGGCACCACCATCTCTCGTCGTCATCGCCGTCGCTTCATCGTCGATCCAAGTCGCCGCTCGCCGCTGACGTTGTCGTCGTCGTCGTTGTCGCCGCCGCAACCGACACTGTCGCCGTCGCAATCGTCATTGTCGCTGCACAAACGTCGCTGTCGCCTCAACTCCGACAAAGTTGACTAAGGTCAATAGGTCTTTCCGAATTACATGTAAGTTAGAAAACAAGGAATTACGATTCGTATCCAGAATTCATGAACTAAATTCAAATTTTTCTTTGGATCAATTTACAGGTGCTAAACTCTGATATTGGTCAATCTCTCAGATTCCTTCAATCACAAATCCATTCTGTGTTGAATCCTCCTTTGTAATCGTGTGAAACCAACGACATATTTTGTATTCTAGACAAAAATGGTCGACCGTTTCTCATAGTGGTTGACCGTTTCTCCCTTAACAAATGATAGAATCTTGTGTTCTGGACCAAAACGATCGATCGTTTCTCCATTTCCGAGTCATTGTTTGTCAATTATCATCTTTTACTCCTAAGTTTGATCTTGTTCAAATGCCACCACGGAAGAAGACGTGTGCTGGTCCTCGCAAGAGGAAGGAAATAGGGTCCTCTTCTAATCCATCATCTGACTCTCCACCGACACTTTCTCGAGATTTCGATTCTTCTCTCTTTGTTAACGCTTTCGTTGCATCTACTTTTGAAACATTGTACTATATTAGGGAAGTAGCACATGACATGCGAGTCGATTGGTCCTCTCTCAATATGAACATGCTTCATAATCTCTTCGATGGCATAGGTTGGATTCCACTCCTTAATGTTAAGGAACCAGTCTATCCTAGGTTGGTCAGATTTTTTTACGCCAACTTATCCTTTTTAGAGTCCAAATTTAGAGTGACATCTTACATACTAGGTCATACCATTAAGCTTACTGATTTCTTGATTTGTGAGATTTTTTATGTCCCCAACCGAGAACTCTTGAATATTGTATCACATAGATGGCCCACTAACATTTCTATAAATGAAACTCTTGAAGTTGTCTTTCGTGGTGAAGTGCATAGCTTTCACATGAAAGACCTTCTAAAGAAGTTGTCCCCTCCACTTCTTGTTGCCCACCATATTATTAATCATATCATCTTACTTTGATCTGGTCATTATACTGATATGACTTTTCATGACCTACGTCTTCTTTATTGTCTTATTCGACATGATTTTCCTCTAGTTAACTTTGGTGCATATATGATTTATCACTTTATATTCACCAAAGAGAGGATAGATTCCAGAAAATCCCATAATATGATTCTTCACTTTGGTTCATTTCTCACTCGAATCTTTCGTCATCAACGCATTCCTATTCCTGAGTTTGAACTATCACTTTCTGAGAGACCTACCGATATCATTGGAAAAGGCACATTGAGACGGAAGGGTCTCATTTTTGTTAATAAAGAATGGGTCTTCTCCACTCAAGACCAGGACTCGGACTCTGATGATGAGGCAAGCACCGAGGCTCCCGCACAAGGTCCTACGCAGGCTCCTACGCAGACTATGATTGCAGATACTGGGCCTTCTTGGGAGTAATACATACCTCCTCCATGTGAGCCGATGAGAGTCTGGGGCTCAGTACCGACACGTGATGAGTGGGATGAGATGGTGTCACGCATAGACCGCATAGAGCTTGATCAGCGTCGCACACAGGAGTGCATGTTTGCCTTTTTCCGATCCCAGGGGTTCGACACTTCTCCCTATGAGTAGGTTGTGCCCCCGCCCGATGACGCTTCGGATGCTTAGTTTATCTTTATGTTAGTTATCTTTTTGTTTCCTCCTTTTTGATGGTGTCAAAAGGGGGAGAAGAAATATATGTGACGCTATGTATGACTTTATCACTATGTATGACATTGTTGTTATGTTTATGTGATGTGTTCGCTGTTCTTGTTTATGTTAATGAGATGTGGGATTGTATTTCATATTAAAATTTATGAGTCATGATTTATTTTCACTATATATGATATTCATAATATTTACAAAAAGAAGTCATTCTTTGATTAAGGGGGAGTAAATAATATATGTTTAAAAGTAAGCATGAATTTAGGGGGAGGAATTTATAATTTTGATATTTTGATTACCTTCTCGTCACTTTGTTTGCCATCATAAAAAATGAGAGATTGTTAGTCTCAAAACCATACTTTATGTATTTTGATGATAGCAAATAAGGAAGATGATGTACTAATTATGCTTAAAGTGATAGTGTGAACATGTTTAATATTTTTTGAAGAAAAATAGCCGAAGTATTTTATGCAGCAAAAACGGACGACCGATATTATATCGATCGATCGTTATGGCAGATAATGGACGACCGAAATGAACGATGGAGGGTCCGCTAATCACAAAATGGAAGAAACTCTAAAAATGGGCGACCGATCTTATAATGGTCGACCGTTATTGAAGATAGTGGATGACTGAAATGGAGGATGGAACGTCCGTTAATCACAGAAAGAGATTCAAAAGATTGAAGGAAGATCATACAAGCAAGGCAAATCATTCTAGAGCTTCATTCAAATCCAAAGCATTTTTCTTTAGTCAAAGTTGCAAATCATCCCTTTCCTCTTCTAGTTTCTTAGTGAGAATATTATTTGTAAGAAGAAAAGTCTTGGAGGGAATTATTGTTTAGATAATTTTTTAGAGCTCCTTATAAGAAGATGTGTGCCTTAATTTTTGAGCAAAGAAGAAGGCACTGTGGTGTAGAAAGGGTTATTCTCGCCCTATAAGAAAAGAGAAGGCTAGTGAATATCCGATGATCTCAAGGTTGAAAAGTCGGAGCGAGGACGTAGGCCAAGGAGTTGGGCCGAACCTCGTCAACATATCACGTCTTTCTCTTCTCTTGCTTCTCTTGTGCTTTTATTACCTAACCTTTACTTGTTTGTGATCGCATTCGCTCTAAATTTACTACTACGGTTTTAAATTTGTTTATACACCAATTCACCCCCCCTCTTGGTGCTTTCGATCCTACATTCTTCACGAATCCAGATCTGAAGCAAGTTCTTCTTATGAATCCAAATCTGAAGCCAGTTCTTCTTCACATATTCAAATCAAAACAATCTGAACCAAGCTCTGATACCATGTCAAGGTGTAGCGATTAATCCTGGAAAAAAAAGAATTAACTCTCAAACAATTTGGGAAGAACTCTCGTCTTCTTCATTACTTTCTCAAAGCAGGAAGAAAGGAACCAACTACCACATGATGTCAGAGTCTCTTATATACAGATTCTAACGAATATAACCTTACATAGATTGATATATACAAACCAAAAAGCTACAGTATAATGGTTAACCGCTTAAACTCGGACATTTGCCTCTACTGCGTATTATCACTAGGAATGGTCGTGCTAACACTGGGAACGGGCATAGAGTCTAACAATCTAAAGCTTGTCTGCTAACAGTGAACTTGGCTTTAAGTTTTCTAAGTTGCTGACTGAAAGAGACTCTCATGCTTATTTGGTAAGAGAACATAAACATAAGAACAAATTATAATTTTTTCCCTTACGTTAAGATTAAAAGTGTACATGCTCTTTTTTATTGTGTTAAAAGATCAAATAATATATTGTTGGAGTATTACAACGAGGATCGATGAATAATCAAGATAACAAAGTAAAGAAATAGAAGAAAAGATGAACACTATGATTTAACATGGTAAAACTCTCTTGATTAATGTGAACAAAAGAAAATATTCACGAGCAAAGGAAAGCGTCGTAAAAGAAATTCTATATGAGAAAAAAAAGTACATCATGATAAAATCCTAACATTCATAAATAATTTGACTAACAACCTAAGTCCGCTTCAACCACATATTCTCATTTTTTTCTTTCATATTGGATACATGGTACATAATTCAAAAGCATATCAATATATACCAACATGAGTTGAGTGGAGACTTGGAGAGGTAAACGACTTATCTCGTTTAAGCAAAGTCTTGAGTTCGAGTTCTTGTGAACGTAAAATATTTTTGTTGTGAGCATCGCTTGCCATTAGATGTGCGACATGGCATGAACCTAATCGAATTAGAACCTAATCGAATTAGTTAGGCTCGCTGATGAGCCATCTTTTAACATGTAAATGGTGCGCCCTTTGACGCTGCGTGAGTTGAATTGTCAGCACAACTTCCCAAACATCGAATGCGGGTCACCCAAGAAAAATCAAATAATGTTTGGTTGAGTCATATTCTTACGTTATTATATAAAAAAATATTTGTTTGCAATGAGAATAAAAAAATAAAAAATTAAATTTTATTATGTACTAATATATTTTATTAAAAAATATTTATGTATTTGAAAAAAAGAGAAACAAATATTATTGAATAAAATAAAACATTTTAAATTAATAATAAAGAATATTAATCTTAAAGCATTTTTCTAATAGAATTCGATATTTATAGAGTAATATAGTTTGCAGATTCATTGGCATGGTCGCATTTTATTTTTGCTAAACTTTAATATTACTGTTCTCGCACTTTCACTTAACCTTAAATTCATGACAGTTAATTTTCTTAACTTTATTTGAGAACTCTTACCTTTTTTCACGGTTGTTAAATTATCTCTATTTAATATATTTTAGGAAAAGAACAACCGGGAAAATGGAGGGAAGATAATGTAAGGATGAGCCTATTTGATTTTTGTTTATCTATTGAATTAAAGAAGGGTAAACAAGTAAATATATAATTTTGAGTAATAAAAAAGTTATTGTGCTAGATATTTGATGTCAATTTTGAAAAAAAAAATTATGGAAGATTAATTAGGGGTGTAAGCAAAATATCAAAAAATCTAAAAAACTGACCCAACTCAACACAAGATTTTTAATTTTTTTCCATCCGAAAAAAAATCTAGGCAGTCTTTAAAATTGAAAAACCAACCTACATAATTATAAATTTATAATATATATTGATATTATATTTTAAATATTATATATATATAATTACCCACTAAACATAATATTTATCTTATAACATGTATAGGAAATTAATATAAGCTATAAATAACACTATTACAATATATAACATGCGAATGCCTTTAATTTATGAAATAAAATATTTTTTTATATCATTAATATTTTTTAAAAATACAAAATTTATAAAATATAGGGTCCCGAAAAAATCATCCGCACAAATTAATAATTTTTTTAAAAAATTTAAAAACTTAATCAAAATATATAGAATGATTTTTTTTTACGAAAACATTCACCCGACCCGATTTGACTCGTCTAGATTAAACGAGTGATATAATATAGAGGGCCAATTGAAAAATAGTTAAAAAGACAATGGTACATCAATTTGTATTCATCTTACTTCTGAATAATTAAATGATACAGACCACTTATGCAGTTTGTGCCAAATATGTCATTCCAACTTCAAACCACCAATAAGCTCGTAGTTGAGTTAATTGGGATCTATCTTTTTTTCTTATTAAGTCAAGAATTTAAATTTAAGGAACATTTATTTATTTTTAAAATGTGAGGTAAATTCCTGATTTCTGGATCGCTGTCATTATTACATTCCTTTATGCGTAAACGTCATGTCATCCTCAAATTTTGTCTCTTGGAACGCCAGTTTCGACGGGACTACAAAATTCTCAAATATATTAATTACATGTCATAAATTGTAATGAGTTTTTTATATATAAAAAACATAAAATTTATTTTATATTAAATAAAAATTATTAATTTAAAGTGATTTACACTAATTTATCTGAAATTAAACATAGAGTGCTAATATTATTTTAGCTCAATTTCTTTTGTAGCTGGATACTAATTCCTCCATCAGAAGATAACAAAGTATTTTTAATAATTAAATTTGCAGCTGCTAGTCTATAATTCTCGATCCCAACTAAAACTAAGTCTATGTCGTAATTTATAATATGCTGTAATTTATAAATTAATAAATATTATAAAAGAAACTTTATACTAATTCTGAGACTAAATTTAAGTTTTTTTTCAATATAAGTATTATCATCGGGTTCACATAAACTTGATCGGACTTGAACTTGATGGTCGGTTTGAGTATGAGATAATTTTTTAACTCCAATCGATTTGATTTGGTTCAATGACTTAAATTTTTATTAAAGTTATATTTATATTTATTTAAAATTTTAAAAATTGAAATAAAATATTTTAAGTATAGAAATAATATTTTAAATAATAAAAATAATTTATGTTTTAAAATAAATATTAAATAATATTTGATATTAAATACATAAATGTATAATAGTAAGAAATTTTTTTAAAAAAAAATCGAATCAGGTTGAATTAAATTTGACTCTCAAAAGAGTCTCGTCAAATTTGATCGGATCGAGTCAAATTTTTTAATGAGTCAATCCGACTCGTGATACTTCTAATTATCTCCTAATTAAGTTGTCATCCATTAGTAGTACAGTTGAAAATTTAATCCAACAATAACAAAGTCTTATCCCACTAGATGGTGTCGGCTACATGGATCATACGACGTCATTCCGCTCTATTAGTAACCAAACCTTTCGGTATATTATTCAATAATAGATCTTGCTCTATTAATTCATCAAGTGTCCGCCTTGACCTCCCTCTCCCTCTTTTTAATCGGACAGCTGAAAATTTAATCCACTTAGCCTATAGTCTAAACCTCTATTAGTTCGCCTTGCTCAATGTACACATTATTTATTTTATTAATTCTCAGGTAATTTATGTTGAGCACCACCTTTGACTACAAACAAGAAAAAGCATTGTGAAGAAACACAACTTGTCATTTTAATTGACTCGGTCTATCCATTTTGTCCTAATCAACTCTACCTTTTTTTTTTCCAAGCACACGAGAACGTGTAGAATCAACAACCACAACCGTCTTGGGTATTCAATGAACGACACGATCTTAACGTCAAGTTATGAAACTATATTTATTAAAACGTATTTATCGAAACTAACATTCATATAAAACGTTTCAAGGGATTATAAAGCTTTTAGGTGTCGTTTGATTTGAGAATCCAAAGATGACAATAAGTTCGTTTAATCTAATGGGTTAATTTTTTTAGAGGATATTAATGAATTTGTGGGATGAATTATTATTTTCTTTCTCATTTATAAAATCTCACGGGGCCATTAATGATATCAAAGAAATAACATTTTAGTACGAAATCAATGACCTTTCACTTTGAAAAGATGTTGAATACATCTCAATTATTGATCATCAATGATTTTGATAATTAATATTTTTAAATGATAAAGTTTAATAATTTTTTTATTAGATTCATTGATTATATATTTCAAAGACATTAACAAGAAAAACGAGAGATAATGTTAAGTTTAATTATTTTATTCTTGTATAGACAGGAAAAAAATATATATGCCGATAATCCAAACTTTATCAGTCAGGCGAGTTTAAGGCATGATTCCACCGAAGAAACACAAATATTAAAAAAAAAAAAACTGGAAGAAAAGTGCAACATCAAATACAGCCTGGATCCAACACGGAGTGGAAAGCAAACCCCCAAGTAATTCTTGTTTTAATTTAATTTATTTATTATTTTAAATATCGAAAGAAAAAAAACAGAAAAGACCAAGGACAGTGGACGCCAAGTCCCCATTCCCCAAAACGCGCATAACCGACCCGTCGCCTCATTCGCTGCGGCCGCAGGGCCCCCGTCCCCACACCTTATGAGCTGGGCCCCACTCTACCACCACCACCACCAGGAGGAGGTCCACCACCCTCCTCCATCTTCTACTCTCCTCCTTCCTTCTTCTGATCTGCTCCTCTTCGCTTTCCCAAACATTAATGTAATAATTAATTAAAAAACAGCAACAAAAAGGCATTTTAATTTTCTCCTTCTGCTGCTGCTGCTAAGAATTAAATAATTTATTTTAGCTATATATATATATTTATATACATACTTTTTTCTGTCTTTATTATTTCTAGTTTTCTTTGATCGCACTCTATGATGCGAGTGGCATGAGAGAGTACTAGCGAGGAGCGGAGGAATTCTTGAAGCCGCCATGACCATGAAGAACTTGCTCAAGAAGCTCCACATCGTGTCGAACCACGCTGACGAATCGTCGGCTGGAAGCGCCGGCGACGCCTCTGATTCCTCCTCCTCGGCCTCCTCCCCACCTCTCAAGTCCTCCTCCTCCGCCGCCGCCGACCAGAAGCCCCTGACCACTCTCACGGGATGGCTCAACTCTGTCGCCAGCAAGCACTCCTCTGCGACCCCTCCGTCCTCGTCCTCGTCCTCGTCTTCGTCTTCGGTCGCCGTCGTCCCCAGGGCCGAGCGGAGTGACGGCGTAGGAACTACGAGCCCTCCGGCCGCCGCGAGGAGGGAGCCCTCGGAGTCGGGCGTGGCGACGGCGGCGTCGGAGCTGGGGCCTGAGCCGGAGGAGATGGACGAGGAGTACCAGATACAGCTCGCGCTGGAGCTGAGCGCGAGGGAGGACCCGGAGGCTGTGCAGATTGAGGCCGTCAAGCGGATTAGCTTGGGGGCTGCATGCGACCCAGAGTACGGGCCGGCGGGAATTCTGGCTTACCGATATTGGGTTCGGTCGTCTTCTCTTCTCTTTTCTCTTTTCTCTTTTTTTTTTTTATTTCCATAATTGATCAGTACTAATTTGAGTGTTCTTCATGTGAAATAGTAGTGCGACTATAATTCCGGTTTCCCATGGCACTTGTTTGTAGTCAACCTCAAGTCTCCTCAAACAATGTTTGTCGAACCTAGGAAAGTGGTGTGTCCTGTGAGCGATGTTTTATGTTTGTTCACATGGGTTTTATGCCATTATCGTCATGCAATAATGAAAGCAAGTTGGAAAGTAGCTTCATAGAAAAGAAGGAAATGTCGGACAAGTTGCACCACCTTCATTGATTACTCAAGAAGGAAACGTCGGACAAGTTGATTAAATTACTAGTTAATAGTGAAAGCTGGGTCACATGATTGAATGAATATTCAGCGCCTATAGATTGTTGAGAAAAAAGATATTTTACTGGTAAAAGTAAAAGAAAAGAAGAAAAGATTTTCAGCGCCTATAGATTGAATGTATCTTGTTTCTTCTTTTCTTTTACTTATACCAGTAAAATAGCTTTTTTCTCAACAATCTATAGGCGCTGAATATTCATTCAATCATGTGACCCAGCTTTCACTATTAACTAGTAATTTAATCAACTTGTATATATATATATATATATATATATATATTATATATATATATATATATATATATATATATAGAGAGAGAGAGAGAGAGAGAAGGATCAATGCTACTATATTGTTATGCAAATACAAAATATAATCCTTTTCAGTGTGTGATTATCTTATCACATATAAGTGATACTGCTGTGCATTTAGGTATGGTTCTCAAGTCCAAGTGAAAATGCTTTGTATGTTCATTGATCATAAGGATTCTAGGCAGCGGTGTTAAATAATCTTTTTGACAAATCGCTCCTGAGAGCTTTCGAAGTTCACAATGGATCTATCTCTAGAAATGGAACAACTATCAATAGGTCCACTTCCAGATCGAGAACTGTTACATGAATATGTCAAAATCTCACTTTCAAGGAAATGCAATCAGTTCCATAGTCAGATGTAAGGGTGGTTGTTTCTGTAAGCCATCAAATTCTGTTTTTGAGTATTTCTGAATAAATATGAATGATGAAGTTGGCTCAAGGCATCCAAAATCAAGTGCAGAAAATAAGCATTTTCATCCTGGACATTTTCAAATACTATCGTTTCTTTGGAGTCCCTAAATCGCATTCAATTTTTCCTGATCAAGGAATCTGTTTGCATTATGTCCCAATATATTGCCTTCATCACTTGTTCCTAAAAGATATATTGTTATGTTGGCAACCTTTTCGTAGGAGGTATTTACAAGTCAAGCTCCATTTGGAGGTCGGAAACAACACTTGTCAAATTTTATACTTAAATTAGTGGCTTTTTTTTTCAAAAAATAGTGGGGTCGCTTTTTTCTCAAGGGTATTAGTGGCTCACTGGACTCTGATCCTGCTGTATGTTTTAAATTTATGCTAACATAGGTGAAGTAGGCTGTAACTAAAGAGTTAGGGAATGAGGTAAAAAAAAGGTGTAAGTAGAGTTACATTCTAGTTGTAATGAAAACATTTTGACAGGAATACTCCAAAAGAAAGTAATATTGATGTCATACACTTGATACCCCCAAATTCTTTTATTATACTTGTTCTCCTCGAAAGCAATATCTACTTCCTGGAGCAAAATTGCATTAAAGTTCACAGACAGGATAAACACAAAACTTGGGATGAAAAAGTGGGAAGAATTGTTGACAAAGAAAAAACCTTCTGATTAAATGCATACAGTTCATATCTAATAATGTTGTGTTATATGCACAAGAGTAATGAGCATGCAAATGGCTAAAATTGTTGTCTATCCTTTTTCTTCTCTTGTTGCTGATGACATAAGTTATATGAAATATCATCTTTCGGAACGAATGATTGCAGTAAAAATATAGTTTGGATAGGTAATAACTTTCCGTGCGAAAATATGGCAATTTGTTCTTACCTATAAAACACTCATTCCATTGAAAGTGAGAAGGGTCTTTGGAAAATTTTTTGACTTTGTTTGAACTTTCAGTTGTAAGTTTATACTGTTTTGTTTTTCATGAGTAAGAATCAAATTACATATCCACCGTTTTTTCAGCCCTAAAACTGGAAGGTTACCTTTCCTTATTAGTTTATATACACGCCTGTGTCAGTATTTACTCTGGAGTTATGACCATTTACATACAGAAGTTTCTTAGTGAATGTTTTATTAATTTTCATCCTGTGCATGATCTCTGAATGTATGTTGTGGCCACTGATCTTAGTCAATTATCAATGCATTCCCTGTAATTTGTTTCAATCTTTTTATCAGCTTTTTCTCATATTGTGGAATTATTCATACTTCACAGAACTATAATGCGCTTGGTTATGATGATAAGATCTTGGATGGCTTCTATGACATCTATAACATTTCTGCTGAGTCTAGATCCATGAAGTTTCCATCCCTTGTTGACTTGCAACAAATGCCAGTGTCTGATAGTATCAACTGGGAGGTCGTGTTGGTGAATAGAACAGAAGATGCTAGCCTTTTAAAACTTGAGCAGAAGGCAATACTACTGGCTGATGAAATAAGGGCTGGATCATCAGATATTTCAGGCAGTGTCTTGGTGCAGAATGTTGCTTATTTAGTTGCTAACTTCATGGGAGGAGAAGTTTGTGACCCTGAAAGCACATCAAGTTCATATCGAAACTTATACAACGACTTAAGAGCAAGTATCCGAAGTACTGTCTTACCTCTTGGGAGTTTAACAATTGGTTTGGCTCGTCAGCGTGCATTACTCTTTAAGGTTAATGACTTTCTTAGCCTTCTAACTTACCTCTTTAGAATGATATTTCAACTGCTAGATTTAGTTGCTAGCTTGCACTTGATAAATTCTACATGTGAAGCAAAACAAGACTTTCTGTTTCTTTGACATTTTAAATATCTTGTCATATTCCGTTTTTTTGTTTTTTGAGGAGATTCCGTTTGTTGACATTTAAGGCTTCTAATTTTGCACCTGTGGATGCTTCCTTAATGCTAACTATTTATGCTGACAAACACCCATTTGTATGCAATATAAAACCTTGAATGCTAATGTTACACATTTCAAGATAATTTCTTCAGTTCACTTGGATCTTTACTTGCTGCTTACTGTGGTATGCCAAGATGATCATGAAAGAAAGTATGCAAAAAATTCAGTGGATGAAATATCCCCCGCCCCTTGCGGGGCCCCGACTTGGGGGAATTTCGCTCCCATGGGGGCGGGATGGGGGGGAATAATGCCCCCGAGCCTATATTTGGGGATAGGGGCAGCCCCCGCCCCGTGGGGCCCCGAATCCCCGTCCTAATTTTTTTATATATAATCTATTAATCACTAAATCTCAACCATCCAATTTCTTATATGTAGAAAATAAGGATTCTGTCTCTCTCATCAACAAAAGAAACATTATGGTCTCTTATATAGTGGAGACCAAAGGAGGAATAACATAAAAGGAAAGTACATATTAGGAAAGTAGGAAAAAATCATATGCTGAAATTAGCTCTCAACACTCCCCCTCAAGCTAGAGCATAAATATCTATCATGCTCAGCTTGGAAACACATTTAGCAAACTTTCCCTTAGGAAGTGGCTTAGTGAGGACATCGGCCGTTTGATCACCTGAGGATACATATGATGTGACAATAATTTTTTTCTTAATCATATCTCTGGTGTAGTGGCAATCAACTTCAACATGTTTCATCCTTTCGTGAAAAACAGGATTATTGGCTATGAACAAAGCTGCCTGATTATCACATTTTAATTGCATTGGGAGAGGCACCTCCACTAGAACATCAATCATGACAGATTTCACCCATATTATTTTAGTAGTGGCTTGAGCCATGGCCCTGTACTCAGACTCTGCACTTGATCTGGCAACCACATCCTGTTTCTTACTTCTCCAAGTGACCAGATTAGTTCCCATAAAGACACAAAAACCAGTGGTAGACTTTCTATCATTTGGACATCCAGCACAAAAAGTGATATCTAGGCTCTTCCCACTAAGAAAAAACAGTCCCTTTCCGGGCGCTGCTTTTAAATATCTAAGTATCATCATTGTTGCATCCCAATGTACCTTCTTAGGCTTATCCATAAATTGACTAATCCTGCTTACAGGAGAAATGTCTGGACGTGTAACAGTGGCATATAAGAGTTTTCCAACAACACTCCTATATTTCATAGCATCAACATCTTCTGTATCATCATCATAAAGCCGAATGTTAGGATCCATTGGCACAACAGCAGGGCGTGATCCATTGGCACAACAGCAGGGCGTGATCTCAACATTCCCGTCTCTTTCAGCAAGTCAGTGACATATTTCCTTTGGCACATAACTAGGCCTCTACGATTTCTAGCAAACTCTATTCCAAGAAAATAGCGAAGATCACCAAGATCTTTTGTAACAAAATGTTTTCCAAGCAATGCTTTGGTATAAGAGATGCCCTGCAAGTCACGAGAAGCACGACTCTACCACAGGAGGTTTTTTTTACAAAAAGTGAATGATCAGCGGTGGAACGGATGAACCCTTCTTGTTCTACTTTCTCTAATAATTTTTGGAACCAAGCTCTCGGGTTTTGCTTCAGGCCATAAATAGCCTTGTGCAGTTTGCAAACCTTGTAAAACTCCCACCCCCCCCCCCCCCCCCCCCCCCCCCCGCCGTGAAATCGGGAGGTTGTTTCATGTAAACCTCCTCCTGGAAATCACCATAGAGAAATGCATTCTTCACATCCAACTGAAAAAGTGGCCAGTCCTTGCTGACTGCGATAGAAAGAAGAATACGAACTGTGGCCAATCTAGCCACGGGAGAGAAGGTGTCAAAGTAGTCAACACCATAAGTTTGTGTATATCCTTGAGCCACTAAACGAGCCTTGTAGCGCTCAACGGATCCGTCGAACCGATGTTTGATTGTAAACACCCACCTGCAGCCCACCACCGCTGCACCACTAGGAGGTGTTACAAGAGTCCAAGTGCCTTTGGACTGAAGAGCTGACATCTCCTCTTGCATAGCTACCTTCCACCTATCATCATGAAGAGCTTCTTGGTAAGTTCGAGGTACATCCACAGTAGAAAGTCCGAAAACGAATTGTTGATAGGAAGAAGTGAGTCTCTCCATGGAGAGATGACTAGAGATACAATATGTTGACTTGCAAAAATGCTTGCCCTTCCTCATAGCTATGGGAACATCTAAATCATTGACGGTTTCATCAGGAGCAGTACCACTGGGAGCAAGAGTAGAGTCATCAATCTTACTATGTAAATTTGTCTTTTTGATTTCATCATTTGTAGACATATCAACTGTAATGCTATCAATAAGAACTTTGCGTTCATGATTTACCTCAGGGTGACGAGTGATGGCATAGATGCAGGAGCAGAGTTAGTACAAGAAACAATTTTAGGGCGACGACTATAGGTTTGCTGAAATCTCTGGATAGGCACCTCCATGGTAGGAATATGAGGAGATGCTTGAAGATACACCTCAGTGTCTGTTTCAGAAGATGTGAGACGAGATCCAGATGAAGTAAAGTAACCTACTGACTCAAAGAAAGTGACATCAGCACTAACATAATATCTCTTATTAGAGGGATCATGGCACCTATAGCCCTTTTGTGTACGAGAATACCCCACAAAGATACACTTGACATCCCTAGGAGACAACTTATTGTTAAATTTGATGTGTTAACCAATTTTCCTAAAAGCTTAAACCATTAGGAAGAGCAACATCTATGATTTTATATTCTTAACACTCCCCCTCACGTGTGGGCTGCTGACAACTTTTGGTATAGTCCAAGCCCAACACGTGGACAACTAAGAGAGGAAATTACTTTTTTTAATAAGAGCTTAACGAGGTTTGAACTCGGGACCTTTAGCTCTGATACCATGTAGAAAATAAGGATTCTGTCTCTCTCATCAACAAAAGAAACCTTATGGTCTCTTATATAGTGGAGACCAAAGGAGGAATAACATAAAAGGAAAGTACATATTAAGAAAGTAGGAAAAAATCATATGCTGAAAATTAGCTAGCTCTCAATATTATATAAATATCATATCAAGCCCTAAATTCATTTTTCATTCTACCCCTTCTCTCTCCTTTTCCTCCTAACCCTAAAACACTCTCTTCACGATCCTCTCCAAGACAGCCGTCCATGCTGCCGGCCGGCCGGTGCAGCCAAGCCACCTGTGCATGGGAGATCGGTGGCCCTCCCCATTGCTGCAAGGGGTGGCAGCCATGATGGAGGCGACGGAGACGCGCTCTGCTGGCAGCGGCGATGAGGTCGTTGTGAAGGAGGAGGCGAGGAGATGCATGGGCAGTGGCGACGATCGATAGAGGATGAGGGGTTGAGGTGCTCGGAATGGGGTGGCGGTGACAATCGATAGAGGAGAAGGCCCTCGCCGACGACGGCTAGACACGGAAGGAGGTGGTTCTCGCGATGACAGCTGGACCGACGATGGCTAAACACAGAAGGAGGCGGCTCTCGCGATGACGGCTGGACGTGGCGCTTGCCGACAACGGCCGGATGCAGGAGGGCGACAATCAAGACGATGGCGGGCCGGAGCTTCTCCTCGTCCTCTGTCGGCGGTCGTAGTTGCCTAACCCCCTTCCTCTCGTGCTCTGTAGATAGATTGAGGCTACTGAGCTCGGGCTGTTGTGGGGCACCTGCGGCGGCTTCTTCCAGCTGCAGGAGCATGCCCAGCAGTGCTCGAGGTCGTCGCCGGCGTCGAAGAGAAAATATTTCCATTTTTTCCTTTTTTGGCGATGTACAGAGAGCCGGACTTTGTTTTAGGTGTAGACAGAGGTGATGTGCACATAATTTTGCATTTGGGAGAGGCGAATTTTTTTTTTGTTGTGGACAGTGGTTCAGTGAATCGGGTTCCCGCGGGGTTCAGGGCCCCGCGGGGATTCGGGGCAGAGGACTAAATTCCCCCCGCACCGGGGATTCGGGGCGGGGACGGGGGTAGGGGTCGGTCTTTGGGGTTGGGTGCCAACACTAGGATGAATGAATAAATTCATAATTCTTTCTCTCTTGAAGCAATAGATCCAAAAATCTGTTTCAACTATTGACTTGATATGCCGGTGAAAAATGTAAGGGCACGATTAGGGGTGTTCACGAGTTAGGTCAACCCGGCGAACCTGATGACCCAGTTAGGTTGGGTGGCTTGAGTGATGGGAAATCCCAACCCGATCCGAGGATCTAATTTTTTTATTTTTTACGTTTTTATTTAACTTTACGCTATATTTGATTTCAAATTCTAAAATAAAATATCTTACGTCTGGAAATAATATTTAAATATTTGGAAAACTTATTTTATGCTTTAAGATAAATATTATGTAATAGTTTTATATAAATAATGCAATAAAAGTAAGAAAAAAATAAAAATAGTGGTCGGGTGACCGAACCCAACACGTGTCAGATTTACCCCTCATAAGGCATTCATCCCAGGAACACCCCAGGAACAGTAATTGTAACTCATTTAAATTCAATCAATGCAATTGGCTCAACAGGCAATACACAATTCTATTTTTCACGTGTCGAGTGATACAACTTTCGTTTGGTTCTGGTTTCAGTTTATGAATCCTGATCAAGATATTGAACCATGATTCCACCAAAAAAAAAATTACATGGCATTTTATTGAAGATTGGTTTAAGCTGTATTTGCAATACCGGACCGTACTATTTATGTTTTGCATCAAGGTCGTTCTTTGACATAACAGCATCAGGATTACTTATGAATAGGTATGCAATCTTTAAATTTTTTTCTCTTTTTCATGGTCAATTAATTCACATAATTTTGAATCATGGAAGGAGGTAGTTCAGCCCATTGTCCTGTACAATTCATTTACTTTGTTGTGTTTTTCTCCTTCATATAATGCATATTTATCATGCGCAGGCCTAGCTACCTGCGTGCACATATTTGAAGTTTGAGAGAGACATATTGTCAGTTAAACTCTGAAGATTCTAATCTAGCAAAAATCATCAGTAGTGTATAGTTTTTCTTCATTTCTGTAGAATATATGTGAATTGACATTGTTGACAACTTATGTAGGTTTTGGCTGATAGTTTGGAGATTCCTTGTCGATTAACAAAAGGGAAGGCATATACTGGATCAGATGATGGTGCCTTGAATATTATAAAGCTTAATGATGGAAGGTTGTTTCTTAACCATACTGCTAAATTCATGCTGTAATCTATGGTAGTCTCTTTTGTTACAACTGTTGGAATTATCTGATAATGTGAACAATGTTGTCAAACTCGTAAACAGACATGGTACAGAAGGGTCGGAAAAACACAAAATCATATAATGTGATACCCAACATCTGAATCTACCACTTTTGTAAATCAAATACATAAATATATTAATTTGTTATATGCACCTACAATATTAGGTTGAGATGACGACGACAACAACAACAACAAAGCCTTATCCCACTAGGTGGGATCGGCAGGTTGAGATGACACAGTTAAGAAAAAAGACAACAATTAAAATTCATGCAGTTTTATTGAATATATATGTATGCCATAGTAATAATTATCAAACACTTGAGAACAAAGAAAACACTTAAATGATTATAACAACAACAAAGCCACTTAAATGATTATAAGTTTATAAAAATGTAAATTATAAACAATTATCACAGCAATAAATAAATAAATAATAGGGGAGCCACATGCCCGTTCCCTGGCCTCCTCTTCCCCTCTGATGCACACATGCAAAGGCTGCTTGATGACGCCTAAGCTCCTGTGTTCGCGAGTAGTAGTGGCAACAGGTCAGTAGAGGGAGGGAACCTGCTCGAGGAGTGGCAACTGTAGGCCAGCAGTGACAGTGACATGTCATCTATGGAAGCAACAAGGGTCGCACCGAATGAAACAACAACAACAACAACAAAGCCTTATCCCACTAGGTCTCCACTGATCTCACGAGTCAGCACGGGATCCTTGTGCTGGCCAAATCCAATCCTGCACAGGATTGAGCACAAATTTCCTATTGGACATGTAGAATTGTCCGATTCTATGTTTGACATGTGATTTTGAATGTGTGGCTAATCAGCTATTATATGATAGCCATATTCATCATATTGGTTGGTCTAAGATATAGCTGTGGAGCATCACTCTGATACTTTCCTGCTTGAGCATTCAATAAGACCATTTATCAATAAGTGATTATTATGTTTAATCTCCATTTATTCAGATAGCACTTTAACTCTATTTTTCGGAATTTTACTATTTAGCGCAAGCATTTGTGATAAAGAGAAATGAGTCTCATATCATGTCTAGAACATGAAAAAGAAGCTTGAAAAAAAACATGAATAAGAAGCTTGATAAATTTAGCACATGTTATTGCAGGGAATACATCGTCGATCTCATGGCAGAACCAGGTACCCTTATTCCATCAGATGGTGCAGGAATGTCAAATGAATCCGAGGAAGCTATTTACGTTGATTACCCCTCTATTAGTGATTCCAACATCACTCATTTGGCAGATATTGGGGTTCCAAGCTCTGCAAACTGTTATCCGGAGGAACAATTTGATACAAGAGCTATGTCTTCTAGAATATCGGATGTTGGAAGCACTGTGGATAACCAAGAAAACAATGGGTCAAGTCCAATTTCAGGAAATAACTATAATGAAGAAAATGCTAATAATTCTGCAAATTCTAGTACTTCCAGTGATGCCATGAGAAAGAGTGTAGAATCGTCTGGTAAACCAAATCACCCATATACAATTGCAAGATCACCTTCTTGTACTGAAGGCATCAATTCTCCAGCTGTCTGCATGATGAAAGTAAAAGATGTTTCTGAATACATGATTAATGCTGCCAAAGAAAATCCTCAATTAGCTCAGAAGCTGCATGATGTCTTGTTGGAAAGTGGTGTCATTGCGCCCCCTAGTTTATTCACTGACATTTATACTGAACAACAGGAAACTCCAATTGCTGACGATATAAAACCAATTGAAAACAAAACGAGAAGGAAGCCTGTAAAGAATGACTTGAAACACAATGTTGAAACTGATTGGGGCCATGGTCCTTCCCTGCCACATCTCCCTATCCATAACAGGCAACAGAAAGCTAATCTTCCTAGGCCACAGATCGAGCCTTCAAAACTTGTGGACAGATTGAAGCTTCCTCGTCCAGTTGATAACCAAGATGCAACGAGAAACTCACCTATATCTGATGTTTCTGATGTACAGTTGCCAGAAACTCAATTACAGCTTATTAGGAACATGCCTGTTGCTGCTGCCGCTGCAACAGCTGCTGTTGTTGCATCTTCAATGGTTGTTGCTGCAGCTAAATCAAATGCTGACATGAACTTAGAAGTAGCAGCCACTGCAACGGCTGCAGCAGTGGTAGCCACAACTGCTGCTGTCAGCAGGCAATATGAGCATTCAGATCTTACATCTGTGCCTATTGTATTGGGCTGTGGTGATGCAACAAATTCTACAGAGCAAAATGACAATATTTTGGTCAGTAAGCAGCAAATGACTGATGAAGGACACAACGATGGCAGTCTGAAGGGAAAAAATGCCTTCCAAGTTAATCAAGAGAGTGAAAGAGGCTCTGATAAATCAACTGGAACAGAAAGTGTAAAATCTGAAAGTGCTCTGGACGAAGTTGCAGAATTTGAAATACAATGGGAGGACATTATGCTGGGTGAAAGAGTTGGGCTGGGTACATTTCTTTTTTGCTATTCTATCTTTCATTTCTTGGTGTTAACTTTTGTATTTTTTAATCCTTGTTACAATGATCCATACTGAGTTGTGTTAATATTTTAGACAACCTGTTCATGTTCATTTTCTTTGTTGAATTATTTCTCTTCAGGATCATTTGGGGAGGTTTATCATGGGGATTGGCATGGAACTGTGAGTATTTTCTGTTAAAATATGTGGATATTGCATTAAGTATATGATGTACTAAATGATTGATATTGTTCTAGATAACTTTTAGGTTGATCAAAAAATCATAATTGGTGATTGAGGTCACTAAAAATTTCTAATGGATATTATTTTATTTCATTTCTGATGCATATTAACATTGATTTTTTTAAATTCCAGTGCTTATCTAAACTTCTTTTGATCTAACTAGGAAGTTGCTGTTAAAAGGTTCTTGCATCAAGATATCTCTAATGATGCACTAGAAGAATTCCGAAGTGAGGTAGCCATCTATATATTTCCCATTCAATTTACTCTTTGAAAGAAGGAAATATTTGGGCTATTTTTCTTGGTACATCATTTATAGTTTACTGTAATATTTTTACATTACATAAAAATCCACTCGAGACCTAACAAATTATTTTCCTGATTGTCTCCAAATTTTCAACTCCATTTACTAATCATTTTCATTTAACTTATGAAAAGCATACTTGAGCTGTATTCAATTTTTTGGAGCAGCAGATGTACATTCCGTCTTACTTTGTACAGCAATATCACTACTATGATAATTTTGTAGATAGGATCAGCACGATGACTAGTAACCTTTGCCTCCACAGGAAACAGAAATCTTGGGATATTTGCTCTATACATAAAACTCGCCAATTAGAGTTCCTTTCTGATATATCGTAGTGCAACTTTATATTCAAAATCATTGTTGGGTTTGTGCAGCAAATAACAACAACAACAAAGCCTTATCCCACTAGGTGGGTTTGTGCAGCAAACAACAACAACAACAACAAAGCCTTATCCCACTAGGTGGGATCGGCTACATGGATCATACGACGCTATTCGTTGATCCATGTTCATGCGATTCGACATGATTTTACGCTGGCTGTCGGGGCCTAACACAATTGGAATGTTCTAGAAAAACATATTAATGTATTCGGGAAGTCATTATCAAGAGAAGCAATAATGTTAAAATGCAATTCAGATTGCCAGCTTGTTCTCTTCGTTTGAGATCATTCATAGGTAGATATTATACTTGCATTAGTTGGTGCAGTTTTCCTTTTTTTTTGGAGAAGGCATGCCCTTCTTTATCACATTTTTTAAGGATGAAAGGATAGCTACCAGATTTTTGTAGCCATTCCTTATGTATTAAATATTAAAGATGGGAATTTATATGTGCAATAGAACGAAACACCAAGAGGAAGTCAATGGGAGTGGGTTCACATAGCGACTACCCATCTCCCCCACTCGTTCATAAAAAGTGATGTGTTGAAGACATTTTGTTGTTTGTGTACATGCTTTAATGAATGCTAACTACAACAACAACAACAACAAAGCCTTATCCCACTAGGTGGGGTCGGCTACATGGATCATACGACGCCATTCCGCTCTATTAGTAACCAAACCTTTCGGTATATTATTCACCAATAGATCTTGTTCTATTAGTTCGCCAAGTGTCCGCCTTGGCCTCCCTCTCCCTCTTTTAATCGGACTCCAGATTATTTGATCTACTCTTCTTACTGGCGCATCTAATGGTCTTCTCTGAACATGACCAAACCATCTCAAACGATTCTCTACCATTTTCTCACTAATAGGAGCCACTCCGACTCGTTCACGTATATGGTCATTCCTAATCTTATCTAATCTTGTATGACCACACATCCATCTCAACATCCTCATTTCGGCTACCCCCACTTTACGTTCATGTTGTCCCTTCATAACCCAACATTCACTACCATATAACACTGTCGGTCTTATAGCAGTACGATAGAATTTTCCTTTAACTTTATTGGGTACTTTTCTATCACAAAGAACTCCAGTGGCTTTCCTCCACTTACACCAACCAGTTTGAATTCTATGATTAACATCGTCATCAATCTCACCATCTTGTCTTAATGAATGCTAACTATTGTATTAAAATACATGTAGCATTTCTTTTCTTTTCCTTTATTTTCACTGTATAAAAAATTCATTTCGATGGTGAGATCTGTTGTTTCTTTCCAGTTATTGTGGTTGATCTCTATTGTTTCTTTCTAGTTATTCTTGTGTTTATAAATAAAATAAGATTCTTAGTATTCTATTTATTTATAAGAAATAAGATTCCTAATCTGCTTTATCTTTGAACCCATACAGCACCTCTGATTTTTCATGTTTAATTGCAAACAATCAGAATTGACAGATGAAGTATGACTAGCTACTGTGTATTAGCAGTATGTCAAAATTTCATGATTTTGATAGTTCTTTTTGCCCCCAAGGTACGGATAATGAAACGGTTGCGGCATCCAAATGTTGTTCTCTTCATGGGAGCTGTAACTCGTGTTCCTAATTTATCAATTGTTACAGAATTCCTTCCGAGGTATGCTTTTTTAAAGATAATTAGTTGTTTTTTATCCCATTATATCTCTCTCCAAAAATGGTTTGGTCCACTCACGTCACCAAATAAAACTTTATAAGCTATTTCATAAATCGATCTTTACTTCAGGTGTTAGATTTGCATAACACAATTTTATATAGCTTTCGTATCTATTTTGTTAGGTGCATGAACATACATACATATTTTTAATGTTTAACACTTTCAACAACAACAACAACAACAACAAAGCCTTATCCCACTAGGTGGGGCCGGCTACATGGATCATACGATGCCAATATATTCGTTGATCTATGTTCATGAGATTCGACAGGGTTTTACGCTAGCTGTCGGGGCCTAACACAACCCTCCTCCTTTATCCGGGCTTGGGATCGACTATAAAACATAGGCGGAGTTAATGTTTAACACTTTCATGATGCTAAAATTAGATTTGAAAGGACCATGGCTTCTGTTTTATTGTTTTATTGAGCAGTAGACAGGGGAGTTGGCAAGAGAATGCTGTAGACTTTGTTAGTGTTTTATTGGTGGTGCATGATGCACTAAGAAGGGTCATAATTGTATTACTAAAGTTTTGACATCCTTGTGTATAAGACATGAAACTAACCTGGTAAAAACATTCAATGTTCGGAATTGTTTAGTGATTTAATCAATCTCAAAATGGGCCATCTTAGTATGCTGATCAAAAGTAAAAGTCGGGTTCTCAATCTGTCAATGAATGTTTTGGTTTCAAGTAGGATTTTGCTTGGGTATTAGGAACACCAACCAGAATCAACAATTTAATATGAGGCCATCTGGTTCAGCTAATTCTAAGTGCAACATGTAAATGATGACCAAGGATTATAAACCTGGTTGAATCCAGACTGAGCTGGTCAGATTTTTCTTAATAAGCCAGTTAATGGTTTGTTTTTGAGAGGGATTTTACTTGGATAGTGGAAACCAAACAACCCACCAAATAAGACTGACTCCATCTGGTTTTTATCTAATTCGAATCATATTGTAACTTGTGACGTGAGACTGAAGGGTTATTATTTAAAACTTAAATAGCAACAGTTGCTGTTGGCCGAATCTGTCTTTGACAGTTGCATTGCTGCTGTCATTGCTACATCCCTCCTTGCTGAGCCGCTTCTGCTGCTTTTGGTGGCAATGATCCCAGCTATATGATGTAGCACCATTGTTTTTGCCAGTTGAGGTTACTGGCTAATTGTCTTTCCTCAGTTTCAATGCTAGGTTTCTTTTCCTTTGATGTCTAACCATCACTTCCATTTATCCTTTTAGTATTATATGTTAAGAATATAAAATCAATAATGCTGCTCTTCCTAATGGCTCAAGCTTTTAAGAAAATCGGTTAGCACATCAAATTTAACATGGTATAAGAGCCAGAGGTCAAGAGGTCAAATCTCGTTAAGCTCTTATAAAAAAAAAGTATATTCCTCCCTTTGTTGTTCACGTGGTGGGCTGGGCTACACCAAAGTTGTCAGCAGCCCACACGTGAGGGGGAGTTTTAAGAATATAAATGGCTTAAGCTTTTAGGAAAGTTGGTTAGCACATCAAATTTAACATTATCATTTTAATTCTGTGATTGTGGCAACACTCACCCTACTCCATGTTAAGGAGGTTTGAATCAATGTTGTCAGACTTGACCTAGCCATCAATTCGGATTGGCCGATAGATTAGGTTGGACAGGGTAATTATAGATTAATAATAAAATAGATATAAAATTAACATACATAATAGTACTAGTCAATGCATAACATTTTTTTAAGTCATTTGCCATAAAACAAAATTTATTGCAATGAACAATGACCCAAATTAAATATAATTGCATAAGAAGCACAACATAAGTTCCACTATTTTACTAAATTTATGATTTTATAATATGATGATTCATGCTAATGCCATATTTGAATTTATAAATACATTCAATTTACTTCTGAATGATTAAAAATACAAATAATTTTGTGGGTGCTGCCGCCGAGTCGATGTCGAGGAAGGATTGAAGAAAGATGGAAGAGAATCGGAAAAGGAAAGAGGTATCAAGGATTTACTCTATCTCTGTCGACATCATCGGTTCCTCATCATTGTTGGATACTTGGATCTTCGAGTCTAGGACAATGAAGAAGTTGCGTGGGGGAAGTTGGGACTTGAGAGTTAGAAATTGAGATTTTAATTTTTTTTTCTATTATTTTAGCCTAAACTCCGCCTATGTTTTATAGCCGGTCCCAAGCCCGGATAAAGGAGGAGGGTTGTGTTAGGCCCCGACCCTGTCGAATCTCATGAACATGGATTAAACCATGTAGCCGACCCCACCTAGTGGGATAAGGCTTTGTTGTTGTTATTATTTTAGCCTAAGCCCAACCGGGTCACTCAAATCATGCTTGCATTTGGGTCTTTAAGGCAAGTTTTTCTTCCTTCTTGCACTAACAAATTTCATAGTTTTACATGCATAGTACAAAACAGATGACTACCAAAATTTAGTAATCATCCTTTTCTTTGTCAAAAAAGAAAAACAACAATGATTATATTATAAGTTGGAAAATGGGACACGAATGCCACTAATGATAGAACAGTGCTGGAAACAAGAGGTCAACAATAGTGACAAAGGGTATTGAACTGAACTGTGTGAACGTGTTCAAAAATGCGAAAGAAGACAACCATAGTTATGTTATCAACAACAACAACAACAAAGCCTTATCCCATTAGGTGGGGTCGGCTACATGGATCATACGACGCCGTTGATCCATGTTCATGAGATTCGACAGGGTTTTACGCTGGCTGTCGGGGCCTAATACAACCCTCCTCCTTTATCCGGGCTTGGGACCGGCTATAAAACATAGGCGGAGTTTAAAGGGCATGATCCATAGTTATGTTATCAGTTGTGTCATAAATTTACAGGGCATGCAGGTCGAGTTTTGATGGTGTCAACAGCTCACTGATCTGTAGAAAAAGCTAACCTGAGATCATTATCTTTATACAATTAAGTTGCATTACTTTTATCATGTTTTATGCACCTTGGCTCATCTCCCAGTTTCAATAGGAAATTCCCAAGCTTCTCTTCTTGCTTGAAACAATATTACGTGGTTATACAAATCCTGATTAGATAATTTGTGATGTTAGTCAAATGATCTGACATTGACAATAAGGCTGGTGATATTTGTTTTTATGCAAACTAAGGTATTCTTTCATGATTTTTTATTTTGTTTTGTTTTTTTTACACTAGACTTTTCTGGCTTCTGCTGTTTATGCAGCAAGCTTTAATTGTACTGATTTTTACTAGAATTTTGAAGAATGGGGTATGCATTGCAGAGGCAGTTTGTTCCGCTTGATTCACCGGCCAAACAACCAATTAGATGAAAGAAGGCGCTTAAGGATGGCACTTGATGTTGTAAGATTCAATCACATGGAAAGCTTGCTCTTTTATAACAATTCTCTGTTCACCCAGAACTTATAATAATTATCTTGATATTAGGCTCGTGGAATGAATTATTTGCACAATTGTTCTCCTATAATTGTCCACCGTGACCTGAAGTCTCCTAACCTCCTTGTTGACAAAAACTGGGTTGTCAAGGTACTCTTTGATAGCACAATTGATTTTGTGATTTTGTTTCCATCTAGATTTCTTGCAATTTGAGGGTTAAGCTCAGTCTGTTATTGTCCTTTAGGTTTGTGATTTTGGTTTATCACGAATGAAGCACAATACCTTCCTTTCGTCAAGGTCAATGGCTGGAACAGTAAGCATGTTATTTCTTTTACATTCCTTTTCAGACTCTTCCACTGGTTCTTAGACCATACAAATTGTATTTTCTTATAGTACTCAAAGGACTTGCAATCTCAATTTGGCTAATTGGATTAAATAGCAATTTAGCATATCTAATCATATGACTTCAATGTTTGCACCAGAACATGTAGCCTATTATTATTCAATTGTTTCAACTTTACAGTAATCGGAGTAGCAGCAGAAAAGTATATCACGTGCTCAAGATGATAACAGGCTGTTTGGCTTGGGTTCTTTCTTTTTTCTTTAACTTATTGAACCAAACTTTCTCCTCAAATGAAATAAGGTTCAACACTCAAAGAGCAATTTGTTAAATGGATTGGGAGGGGGTCAGGTTGCGATTTATACGTCATGATTTACATTAGAGACAGGAGAGAGAGAAGGGGGAGGGAGGCTGGGTCACAATTTTCCAGCACTTGGCGGACAGCGAGAGAGAGGGAAGCGAGGTTGTATATCTCACTCTTTTCGTTTGAATACAAAGAGGATGATTACCCAAGTCTTATAGTCTTTTGTTTCCGTCTTCAAAAATTAAAGTTTGTTTACTGTGAAAAGAATATATAGCATGACAAAGTTGTTGTTGGTGTTGGTGTTAGTGCTGCTTTTGTATATAATTTCTACTGTTTGTAATTTCTAAACTACCCCTCAATAAAATTGGATGCCTACAACTTTGTTAGGGATCCTCCCATATTTAAAAAAAAGAATATTTAGCTGGCAACTGCCTATTATTCTTTTTATGTATAACTGCCAATATTATTTTGTTTCAGGCTGAGTGGATGGCTCCAGAAGTACTGAAGAATGAGCCTTCAGATGAGAAGTATGCTACCCTCTATGTACTTTGGTGATGTTAAATTTTTCTCACCTTCAAATAAATGTGCAGTCCAATTTTTTTGTACTGTAATCTAGTTCATAGATTTTTTTAGAAGAATCTAGTTCATAGATTTAAATGTTAAATTGTATCACGTGCAAATAAATGCTCATCCCAAAGTTCCATTACATGGTCATGTACTAATGTTTGGTGAAATGGAACTAACGGAGTACAATAAAGGGAATTTCACACGATTGTTTCTGTTTTTCATGGAATGTGCTCATCCATGTGTACTCACATCCACTAAAAGACCTTGTGACTTGTGGATTTCCAATTAGTTACCCCTCACATTTTGCCTATTGGAAAGGTTTTAATTACACTAATTGTTGTCACGGTTCTTCTTCCTCAGATGTGACGTTTTTAGCTTTGGTGTCATTCTGTGGGAGCTCTGCACCTTGCAACAGCCTTGGGAAGGAATGAATCCTATGCAGGTCGTTGGTGCTGTTGGCTTTCAGGATCGTCGTCTTGATATCCCAAGTGACACAGATCCTGTCATAGCAGATATCATAAATAGATGCTGGCAAATGTGAGTTCCTCCCAGATTGGGAAAATAAATGTTTGGTGACAGTTATTGAGGTCAATTTGTAGTGTCTGCTCATCATTTTCTGATATGTTCATTTTACCTAGAATTTCTTTTGAGGAAAAATTTTGCCTAGAGTATCCTGGCAATCCCTTGGTTTTCTATTAATTATAGTGAAACGAGGATCAATTTAAAATTTAGATGAGTTTTGATATTACTGGTTCTTCATTTCATTTTGGGTGGGTGGCATGAAAATACCACTTTAGCTATTGATATGATGCATACTCTATGTCCGTGGTTAGAGAATTTTTTTTCAACCTTGAAAATGGAACTAGTGTTGTTACCTTCCGCACTATATGCATCTGGCATAATAGAATGATAAGGTGGAGCTTCGCGTTAACTGTACACTTGATGATTAAAGTCTAAGAAAGCTGGCAATACACTGGTCCCTTAGGTTGTTTATTTCTTGCTCTTTACATATGTTCATCTATTTATTATTCTCTTTGATAGAATAGAGTGCACTTTTGGAGTGAAAAAAGTTTCATCTACTGTAGTTATTAACATATACTATAGGGGTTGTTTGTCAGTTTGTTTTTCCTTGAAATTTTGTTGTTTTGTCTCAAATGCATAGTTTTACTTCTCACACAAATTCATTGACCTGATCTATGAGCTCATGAATCAGTCGAAGTTCCTACTTCCTACCAAGGAACATTACAATTTGTTCAAGTTTTCCTTCTAAACTAGAATGAACAATCATGTGTAATTATTCTCAAAAAACAATGTTGTGTAATTGAAAAGAGAATAAACAAGAATGACATTGCCCTAATGACAATTGGTGAAAGCTATAGTGTCATTCGTTTCATTTTCTTATAAATTCCATGATTTATCTACCATGCTCTTTCAGTTTGGTTTTCCTTTAGACATATGATTACTTTGATATTTTAAGTTGTCTCTCCCCTTCTTTTACCCTTAAATGTTCTAGAAAATGCTAACTTCCTCAAAGTAGCATGCATCTCAGTTGAACCTGTAATATTTTGTTGTTGCAGTGACCCAAAGATGCGACCCTCCTTTTCAGAGATTATGGCAGCCTTAAAGACACTACAGAAGTCCATGCTTATCACCCAAGGGCTCAGAGCCAAAAATAGCTAGTAGAAAGTCTGGAAAGTTGTCAGATCAGATGAGGAAGAGCACGGAAGAGGGCACTCTGTAAAGTAAATGTTCCCGATGAGCCACAAACAAACTGAGCATCTTGTATGATGATTTAAATTTCTACCCACAATTCTATGGCTGTTTGTGTTAGGTTCCTAGTCCAACTAGGATCCTAATTAGGATCCTATCAGTTTGCTGCGAAAAGGTGATGATCAGAGGTTAGTTGACCATCTCCAAAATGTATGGTTAAAGCGTGACGAGGTCAGAACTTCATTGGATTGTCTTATGGGTTTAGGGATCACATGCTTCTGTGGTTCTTGGCAACCAAGAAGAAGAGATTGTCCATACCGGAACAGGTGTAAATCAAACCACAGCAACTGGTAAATAGTTCGGTATCATAAATGATTGTAATATTGTGTTTAAGTCTTAAGTTCTAGGTTCTTATTGTAACATGAAGTGTTCCAGTGGAACACCTTTTTTCCCTTGCTTGCTAATAATCGTAGGTCAACATGTTGTATATAATGTACTGCATGATTATTTAATCCAGATGAAATTTATTTGTATCCATAGTTTGTTATTATTCACTGTTTCTATATTTCAGTAAACATTGAGATTAACACCCCAACCCCAAACAAACAAAAAAATGCTATTCAATTTTTACATTGGCACGCACTCTGAAATTGCAGAACGACTGAACTTTCTTTGAAACATGTCTAGGTTTTAGCTTAATATTTTGATTAATTAATTATATACAACAAACAATAATAAAATCTTATTCCACTAGGTGGGGTCGGCTACATAGATCATACGACGTTATATATTCGTTGATCCATGTTCATAAGATTCGACAGGATTTTATGCTGGCTGTCGGGATTTAACACAACCCTCCTCTTTTATTCGGACTTGGGACCGGCTATAAAATATAGGCGGAGTTTGATTAATTAATTATATAATATGTAAAAATATTATAAAATATTCGAAAAAGATGCAACTTAACAACATATATTTATAAATGTGGTGCTAAATAACACTATTGATATAAGTTATAAAACATACTCGGTGTATGAGTTTATTTGCATGCCACTATTATATTTGAGCATGTGATCATAAAATGAAAAATAATAAAATGACACTATTTAATTAAAATACTAAAATTAGGACACATAAAACAAAGAAAGAAAAATATAAATTTTAAGTTTGTGATAGTATAAAAAATGATATCCGTAACTTTTGCTTTGCCGCAGAATTTTCATGAAAATATAATTGTGGCACAAGAAATTTTACACACACACACAATCAGGATATGTCTCTATCAAAATTGATTTACGTAAGGCCTTGGACTCTTTGTCGTGGAGAGCACCCTAGGACTGGACTGTTTGTGTGAAAAAAAATTGTTCCGAACATCTTTATTTTAACCTCACGGCTGCCCCTGATTTTTGTTTCAGCGGGAGCAAAGAATGTTCGAGCCAATCATCGAGAAACGCGAACTTGTTTGCTCCATTTTTTTTATTGTTCTTTTCATTATGATATGTGGGACCCCCAAGTAAAAAATAAGTTGGTTTGGTGAATGTTGGAGAAGAAGGCATCTGTTGGAGTAAATTTCAGTCATGTTTATTTAGCTTAGGGTTATTCTCAGTAAAGTCATCTAATTTTATTTTATAACATCACCATAAGCAAATCTTGTAAAAAAATATTATAATTAAAAAAATAAAAATATTTTTTCGCAAAAAAATTTCCTCAGGGCCGAGCCAAATCATATTGGGTGAGGTGTTGGGCATGATCCAATATCCAACGCGTTGTTTAATTTAAAATTATTAATGATCATAATATTATTATGTTATTTTTTTAAGATTTATTTCCTTGGTTAAAAATTCTTAATTATCATAATATTATATTTTTATTACACAAAAAATTTGCGGCTCGATCCATGTGGGTCATGCTAAAAGATGTACCGAGCCAATCTAGGTGCCTTCAATTTTTTATTATTTTTATTTATTATTTATTATCATTTTTATTTTAAGTCTTTAATGATGACCATGATTGAAAAATTGAAAAGTTGGATGACTACGTAAATTCAAAATTAAGTTTGGATAGAGCAGAGGGAAAAATGCTAACGTGGTACTTTTTATTTATTTATAATCTTACAGAGTACAGAGAAAATATTAATATGGTGCTATGTAAGCATTCACATCATCGATTTACAGATTTACTGGTTATAACCGCTCGTGATGATCGTGACTGAAATATTTCTAAAGTTCGATGATCATATTATTACAAAGTGAAATTTGATAACCTTACTGAAAATATCTCCTTAAGTTGGATGATCATGACTGAAATTTACTCGTTTATTCGGATATCAAACAAGCCTTTGATTTAACTTTACCACCAATTTTTCGGAGAGCACTCATAAATTGCATAACATTAGCCTCACTTAGGGGTGTTCGGTATGAAAACAACAATTAGAACAAGGAGTTTATTCTTATTTTTGCATCCAAATACTCTTAGAACAACTTATTCAGGTCAAGCTTTTCAAACTTTTAAAATTACCTCGAAAAATGTGAAATCACTATATTTTATTCTTAATATAAGAACACAATGTTCTTGCCAATTACAGAACATTATTCAAACTTTTTGCTGTATCCGAACATTATTTATTTATTTGTTGGAAGAACATTATTATTTTTATTCTTCTCACAAAAAAAATATTCCTTTTAATTATCATTCACCTTGTTCTTGTACCAAATGCCCCAAGTTTTATGGAATAGTGCACTAACAAAAGAGTTCAATATGGAGAGAGCCGTTGGACACATATGCCCGACTCAGACGTATCATCCAGGAGAAGGTGCACTTAGGAGCTCGAAAGGCAATCAAATTAAATTGTAATGGACCAAAGGTATCACATTTGCCTTTTGCTGACGATATTATTTTGTTCACTGAGGCTACTATAGCACAATGTATCACATTAAAAGCTTCATTTAATGGCATGGAGCACCATCGCCACACCCACAAAATATGGAGGACTTGGAATACATAGACTCAAGGAACTCAATAATGCATATAAAAGCAAAAGTGTGCTGAGAACTCAGCTATGGGCGCAAATCATGAGGCACAAATATGATGATCCCCTTACCCTAATACCAAAGTTCACCAAGAAAGCAGGGGACTCATGGCTATGGAAGCTCACGACACATTATAAAGTTTTGGGAAGACAAATGTCTACTTGACTCCACTCAAACTCAAAGATAATAGTGACAAATCAAGGTGCAACATTAGGAGGTATCTAAATTATGTTTTGGAGGGTGACCAGAGTTGGCCCTTTATTATAGAACTTGTTACCTCAAGCCGCACTAATGCGTATGGTAGCTCTGCGACCACCAACTCCAATAGCTCTAGATGATCGGGTAATGTGGATGGCCTCATCTACGGGTATTCACCACAAAATCTGTATACAAACTTTTTACTCCGACATATAATACTTTTATATCGTACAAATTGGAAGAAATTTTGAAATAAAGTGGTCCTAATCACCTCAGACTATTCCTATGCCAATGTGTCTAATGAAAAATCTATTGAGAACACAATAGGACATTGCAAATAACTCTCTATGTCTTGGATGCAACTCATCGGAGGAAACAATAATTCGTACCTTATTACCTTTTTTTAACTTTCCTATTTTTGTCATTTTCAAAACTTTTTTTCAAAATCTAAATTGAACCGGTTCAATCAACTCAGTTCAACTAGTTTTTGTTGGTTTAATATCAAAATCGATTTTGACAAGTGATCGGATCAGATCATCGACCTGTTCTTGATTGAATTGATTCGGTCCGATTTTAATAACATTGGTTGTTACAAAAAATAAAGAATTTGAAAATGACGAAAATCTATGGCTGACATGTGTTTTCGACTTGACAATTGCATTTGCATTTCCTCTACTGACACGTATTACTATTAACATGATAATTAATCCCTTGTGCAGTTTCAGATAATGCATTTTAAAGTTCGTCTTCAACTATAGCTTTGTTTGACATTATTAGTGATTTCATAAGTAGATTTTGGTTTGATAACGGATAGTGGTTTAACCAGCGGACGAATAATGATTAACAATTAGAGGTTCTAATAAATAAGTGTTCGATAAACTTAGCGGTATAATTAACTAGTGAATATAAAATAATATAATTAGACATATGATAAATTATTCAATTCAAGCACTATATAAATTCTATTACAATGCAATAAATAAATTATTTATATCTCAATTAAATATAATAAATTTCAACAATTAACTTTTTTTGCTAAAATATATAAAAATTTATATCGACAGTAAATTGTATATAGTGCATCCATGTTATAAAATATTATTTATTAAATTATTTTTATTCATTATTAATATATAAATAATTTGTAATTAATTAAGTATGAATGTAAAAGAAATATAGTTAAATGGTGATAAAATAAAAATGAGAAAATAATAAGATAAGTTGAGAAAAAATAATGCATTTAAATATGAGTAAAATTAGAAAAAATTATGAACCGCTAGCCTCTAATCACTAAACGCTAGTAGAAGTAACTTTTCAATATTTTCATATGAAATGCTAAATGATACTTATTTTTATTATTTACCAAATAAAAAATTAGTGGTTGAACCACTAAACGCTAATTGAAACGTTAATTTTGATGTTGCCAAAAAGAACATAACTTATAGTTTGTTTGGATTGAGGGATATGAAGGAGTGGAGTGGAATATGAGAGAATGAAATTAGTTAAATCATGTTTGGTTACATTTTTTATTTAAATTAAGATGGGTGAGGTGGAATAGTTAAGCCCTTCAAACACTAAAATTTTCATTTCATCAAATTGGTGGAATGGGGAGGAATAGATTATTTTAGACGAAATTAACCTCTTTCCCTTTTTTTATTACCAAATGAAATTATTTCTCCTCTTACCAAATTAAACCATGTCTCTCTCATTCATTCATTAATATATTATCTTTTTCTAATATGAATACATATTTATCTATCAATTTTTATTTTAAAGGGTAAGACTGACTTTTCAGTAAATAATTTTTTTAATAAATGTAAAATTTTATTCAAAATAAATATAAATATGCTATTTAAAAATAATTTAATATTAATATAATATATTCAACTAGGTCGGGACGTAAAACCTGAATTCAGTCTCAACCCGATCTGACCGGTTCTCAAAGAAATGAGGCACCCAATTATCCATCGGGTCGGAAAAAAATTTGAAAAATCCGGACCGATGCGGGTGCGGGCGACCAGATCGTCACGATTCATGTTCAGTCCTAATTAACGATTATAAATTCTTTAAATATATAATGAAGGATAAAAATTACTTTTATACAAATAAAACCTTCATTACCCCACCTCACATCTTATATAATTTAGGGTTTTTTCCTCTTACCCCCTGAACTATGAACTTTTTTCACGTCTACCCACGTCTTTCGAATATTCCGCTAAACCCCCTGAACCATACCGCGTTTTCCACTTAAGTCCATCCATCTAACTCTGTCAACTTTCCCGTTAATTTTCTTTTTTTATTTATTAAATGACCAATCTGCCTTCGCACACCAGCTGAAAATTGGTGTAGATCACATTTTTCACCGTCACCTTCGGCTCCCTGTCTCAGCCCCTCCCTCTCCTCCTTCGGCTCTCCTCTGCGTCTCCGGCTCCACCGACGGCCTCCTCCTCCTCGAGACGTTGTCGTCACCCAAACGCACCACGACCAACTTCACTGTTGGATGCTCCATCTTCTTCCATAGCCAGCCCGCCGGTGGCGTTGCCTCGTTCGGCCGTAGCGCTCCCTCCATCCTATCCCAGCTCGGCCTCCGCCGCTTCTCCTACTGCCTAATGTCCCGCCGCTTTGACGATGAAGTCGCAAAGAGTGGCTTCGTCGTCCTCGACCCTCCAAAGGAGGACTCCTCCTGTAACGCATCGTATTCTACAAACAAAAAAAATGGGAGAAGGCGAACGATCGGCAGGGGAGAAAACCCCTCCCCTGCCTTGCAGACGCTTCGTCTCTGGCCGACCAAAGGTCGGCCGGGGCCCTATATAAAGGGCGATGGGGTCACCCTTTTGCGCCCTTGGAACCCCGACCTCCTCCCTCATCTTCGTCTTCCTCCGCACCGGTGAACGATGACTCGCGACGCGAGTAGAGCAGAGACGAACGGCACGACTTCACGACGAACCACAGTCGATTGGAAAACCCTCTGACACCCAATGACTCCCTCTGACCTCTGCAAGGACCAGGCGACCCTTTCCAGCGGTTGAGGACTGCCGGAGATCGAACGGACGTCGCACACTTCGCCGGCGAACTTCAAACGGAAAGGCACCCTAGAGTTCTAAATCCCTAGACGATGAAATAGAGATCATTAAATGCGTAGGATAGGTCTATTATGATCCTGAAGTTATTTCCTATATTTTTCATGTTGATGTAGGATAGATCTATTATGAAACGCTAAATGATACTTATTTTTATTATTTACCAAATAAAAAAATTAGCGGTTGAATCGCTAAACGCTAATTGAAACGTTAATTTTGATGTTGCCAAAAAGAACATAACTTATAGTTTGTTTGGATTGATGGATATGAAGGGGTGGGGTGGAATATGAGACAATGAAATTAGTTAAATCATGTTTGGTTATATTTTTTATTTAAATTAAGATGGGTGAGGTGAAATAGCTAAGCCCTTCAAACACCAAAAATTTCATTTCACCAAATTGGTGGAATGAGGAGGAATAT
Organism: Pontederia crassipes; assembly: GCA_030549335.1. NCBI lineage: Eukaryota > Viridiplantae > Streptophyta > Magnoliopsida > Commelinales > Pontederiaceae > Pontederia > Pontederia crassipes. The sequence goes on from CM060183.1 coordinate 12,844,157, forward strand.
ATTATTTTAGACGAAATTAACCTCTTTCCCTTTTTTTATTACCAAATGAAATTGTTTCTCCTCTTACCAAATTAAACCATGTCTCTCTCATTCATTCATTGATATATTATCTTTTTCTAATATGAATACATATTTATCTATCAATTTTTATTTTAAAGGGTAAGAATGACTTTTCAGTAAATAATTTTTTTAAATAAATGTAAAATTTTATTCAAAATAAACATAAATATGCTATTTAAAAATAATTTAATATTAATATAATATATTCAATTAGGTCGGGACGTAAAACTCTAATTCAGTCTCAACCCGATCCGACCGGTTCTCAAAGAAATGAGGCTGCCAATTATCCATCGGGTCGGGAAAAATTCGAAAAATCCAGACCGATGCGGGTGGTCATCCCGATTCATGTTCACCCCTAATTAACGATTATAAATTCTTTAAATATATAATGAAGGATAAAAATTACTTTTATATAATATTTAGGATTTTTTTCTCTTACCCCACTAAACTATGAACTTTTTTCGCGTCTACCCACGTCTTTCGAATATTCCGCTGAATCCCCTGAACTATACCGCATTTTTCACTTAAGTTCATCCATCTAACTCTGTCAACTTTCCTGTTAATTTTCTTTTTTTATTTATTAAATGACCAATCTGCCTTCGCACACCAGCTGAAAATTGGTGTAGATCACATTTTTCACCATCGCCTTCGGCTCCCTGTCTCAGCCCCTCCCTCTCCTCCTTCGGCTCTCCTCTACATCTCCGGCTCCACCGATGGCCTCCTCCTCCTCGAGACGTTGTCCTCACCCAATCGCACCACGACCACCTTCACTGTTGGATGCTCCATCTTCTTCGACAGCCAGCCCGCCGGTGGCATTGCCTCGTTCGGCCGCAGCGCTCCCTCCATCCTGTCCCAGCTCGGCCTCTGCCGCTTCTCCTATTGCCTAATCTCCCGCCGCTTCGACAATGAAGCCGCAAAGAGCGGCTCCGTCCTCCTCGATCCTCCAAAGGAGGACTCCCCCTGTAACGCATCGTATTCTATGCACAAAAAAAATGGGAGAAGGCGAACGATCGGCAGGGGAGAAAACCCCTCCTCTGCCTTGCGGACGCTTCGTCTCCGATCGACCAAAGGTCGGCCGGGGCCCTATATAAAGGGCGATGGGGTCGCCCTTTTGCGCCCTTGGAACACCGACATCCTCCCTCATCTTCGTCTTCCTCCGCACCGGTGAACGACGACTCGCGACGCGAGTAGAGCAGAGACGAACGACGTGACTTCACGACGAACCACAGTCGATCGGAAAATCCTCCGACACCCAATGACCCCCTCTGACCTCTTCAAGGACCAGGCGACCCTTTCCAGCGGTTGAGGACCGCCGGAGATCGAACGGACGTCGCACACTTCGCCGGCGAACTTCGAACGGAAAGGCACCCTAGAGTTCTAAATCCCTAGACGATGAAATAGAGATCATTAAATGCGTAGGATAGGTCTATTATGATCCTGAAGTTATTTCCTATATTTTTCATGTTGATGTAGGATAGGTCTATTATGAAACGCTAAATGATACTTATTTTTATTATTTACCAAATAAAAAAATTAGCGGTTGAATCGCTAAACGCTAATTGAAACGTTAATTTTGATGTTGCCAAAAAGAACATAACTTATAGTTTGTTTGGATTGAGGGATATGAAGGGGTGGGGTGGAATATGAGAGAATGAAATTAGTTAAATCATGTTTGGTTACATTTTTTATTTAAATTAAGATGGGTGAGGTGAAATAGCTAAGCCCTTCAAACACCAAAATTTTCATTTCACCAAATTGGTGGAATGAGGAGGAATAGATTATTTTAGACGAAATTAACCTCTTTCCCTTTTTTTATTACCAAATGAAATTATTTCTCCTCTTACCAAATTAAACCATGTCTCTCTCATTCATTCATTGATATATTATTTCTAATATGAATACATATTTATCTATCAATTTTTATTTTAAAGGGTAAGAATGACTTTTCAGTAAATAATTTTTTTAATAAATGTAAAATTTTATTCAAAATAAACATAAATATGCTATTTAAAAATAATTTAATATTAATATAATATATTCAACTAGGTCTGGACGTAAAACCTAAATTCAGTCTCAACCCGATCCGACCGATTCTCAAAGAAATGAGGCACCCAATTATCCATCGGGTCGGAAAAAAGTTCGAAAAATCCAGACCGATGCGGGTGCGTGCGACCAGGTCATCCCGATTCATGTTCACTCCTAATTAACGATTATAAATTCTTTAAATATATAATGAAGGATAAAAATTACTTTTATACAAATAAAACCTTCATTACCCCACCTCACATCTTATATAATTTAGGATTTTTTCCTCTTGCCCCACTGAACTATGAACTTTTTTCGCGTCTACCCACGTCTTTCGAATATTCCGCTGAATCCCCTGAACTATACCGTGTTTTCCACTTAAGTCCATCCATCTAACTCTGTCAACTTTCCTGTTAATTTCTTTTTTTATTTATTAAATGACCAATCTGCCTTCGCACACCAGCTGAAAATTGGTGTAGATCACATTTTTCACCGTCGCCTTTGGCTCCCTGTCTCAGCCCCTCCCTCTTCTCCTTCGGCTCTCCTCTACATCTCCGGCTCCACCGACGACCTCCTCCTCCTCGAGACGTTGTCCTCACCCAATCGCACCACGACCAACTTCACTGTTGGATGCTCCATCTTCTTCGACAGCCAGCCCGCCGGTGGCATTGCCTCGTTCGGCCGCAGCGCTCCCTCCATCCTGTCCTAGCTCGGCCTCTGCCGCTTCTCCTATTGCCTAATCTCCCGCCGCTTCGACAATGAAGCCGCAAAGAGCGGCTCCGTCGTCCTCGATCCTCCAAAGGAGGACTCCCCCTGTAACGCATCGTATTCTATGCACAAAAAAAATGGGAGAAGGCGAACGATCGGCAGGGGAGAAAACCCCTCCCCTGCCTTGCGGACGCTTCGTCTCCGATCGACCAAAGGTCGGCCGGGGCCCTATATAAAGGGCGATGGGGTCGCCCTTTTGCGCCCTTGGAACCCCGACATCCTCCCTCATCTTCGTCTTCCTCCGCACCGGTGAACGACGACTCGCGACGCGAGTAGAGCAGAGACTAACGACGCGACTTCACGATGAACCACAGCCGATCGAAAAATCCTCCGACACCCAATGACCCCCTCTGACCTCTTCAAGAACCAGGCGACCCTTTCCAGCGGTTGAGGACCGCCGGAGATCGAACGGACGTCGCACACTTCGCCGGCGAACTTCGAACGGAAAGGCACCCTAGAGTTCTAAATCCCTAGACGATGAAATAGAGATCATTAAATGCGTAGGATAGGTCTATTATGATCCTGAAGTTATTTCCTATATTTTTCATGTTGATGTAGGATAGGTCTATTATGAAACGCTAAATGATACTTATTTTTATTATTTACCAAATAAAAAAATTAGCGGTTGAATCGCTAAACGCTAATTGAAACGTTAATTTTGATGTTGCCAAAAAGAACATAACTTATAGTTTGTTTGGATTGAGGGATATGAAGGGGTGGGGTGGAATATGAGAGAATGAAATTAGTTAAATCATGTTTGGTTACATTTTTTATTTAAATTAAGATGGGTGAGGTGAAATAGCTAAGCCCTTCAAACACCAAAATTTTCATTTCACAAAATTGGTGGAATGAGGAGGAATAGATTATTTTAGACGAAATTAACCTCTTTCCCTTTTTTTATTACCAAATGAAATTATTTCTCCTCTTATCAAATTAAACCATGTCTCTCTCATTCATTCATTGATATATTATTTCTAATATGAATACATATTTATCTATCAATTTTTATTTTAAAGGGTAAGAATGACTTTTCAGTAAATAATTTTTTTAATAAATGTAAAATTTTATTCAAAATAAACATAAATATGCTATTTAAAAATAATTTAATATTAATATAATATATTCAACTAGGTCTGGACGTAAAACCTAAATTCAGTCTCAACCCGATCCGACCGATTCTCAAAGAAATGAGGCACCCAATTATCCATCGGGTCGGAAAAAAGTTCGAAAAATCTAGACCGATGCGGGTGCGTGCGACCAGGTCATCCCGATTCATGTTCACTTTTAATTAACGATTATAAATTCTTTAAATATATAATGAAGGATGAAAATTACTTTTATACAAATAAAACCTTCATTACCCCACCTCACATCTTATATAATTTAGGATTTTTTCCTCTTGCTCCACTGAACTATGAACTTTTTTCGCGTCTACCCACGTCTTTCGAATATTCCGCTGAATCCCCTGAACTATACCGTGTTTTCCACTTAAGTCCATCCATCTAACTCTGTCAACTTTCCTGTTAATTTCTTTTTTTATTTATTAAATGACCAATCTGCCTTCGCACACCAGCTGAAAATTGGTGTAGATCACATTTTTCACCGTCGCCTTTGGCTCCCTGTCTCAGCCCCTCCCTCTTCTCCTTCGGCTCTCCTCTACATCTCCGGCTCCACCGACGGCCTCCTCCTCCTCGAGACGTTGTCCTCACCCAATCGCACCACGACCAACTTCACTGTTGGATGCTCCATCTTCTTCGACAGCCAGCCCGCCGGTGGCATTGCCTCGTTCGGCCGCAGCACTCCTTCCATCCTGTCCCAGCTCGGCCTCTGCCGCTTCTCCTATTGCCTAATCTCCCGCCGCTTCGACAATGAAGCCGCAAAGAGCGGCTCCGTCATCCTCGATCCTCCAAAGGAGGACTCCCCCTGTAACGCATCGTATTCTATGCACAAAAAAAATGGGAGAAGGCGAACGATCGGCAGGGGAGAAAACCCCTCCTCTGCCTTGCGGACGCTTCGTCTCCGATCGACCAAAGGTCGGCCGGGGCCCTATATAAAGGGCGATGGGGTCGCCCTTTTGCGCCCTTGGAACCCCGACATCCTCCCTCATCTTCGTCTTCCTCCGCACCGGTGAACGACGACTCGCGACGCGAGTAGAGCAGAGACGAACGACGTGACTTCACGACGAACCACAGTCGATCGGAAAATCCTCCGACACCCAATGACCCCCTCTGACCTCTTCAAGGACCAGGCGACCCTTTCCAGCGGTTGAGGACCGCCGGAGATCGAACGGACGTCGCACACTTCGCCGGCGAACTTCGAACGGAAAGGCACCCTAGAGTTCTAAATCCCTAGACGATGAAATAGAGATCATTAAATGCGTAGGATAGGTCTATTATGATCCTGAAGTTATTTCCTATATTTTTCATGTTGATGTAGGATAGGTCTATTATGAAACGCTAAATGATACTTATTTTTATTATTTACCAAATAAAAAAATTAGCGGTTGAATCGCTAAACGCTAATTGAAACGTTAATTTTGATGTTGCCAAAAAGAACATAACTTATAGTTTGTTTGGATTGAGGGATATGAAGGGGTGGGGTGGAATATGAGAGAATGAAATTAGTTAAATCATGTTTGGTTACATTTTTTATTTAAATTAAGATGGGTGAGGTGAAATAGCTAAGCCCTTCAAACACCAAAATTTTCATTTCACCAAATTGGTGGAATGAGGAGGAATAGATTATTTTAGACGAAATTAACCTCTTTCCCTTTTTTTATTACCAAATGAAATTATTTCTCCTCTTACCAAATTAAACCATGTCTCTCTCATTCATTCATTGATATATTATTTCTAATATGAATACATATTTATCTATCAATTTTTATTTTAAAGGGTAAGAATGACTTTTCAGTAAATAATTTTTTTAATAAATGTAAAATTTTATTCAAAATAAACATAAATATGCTATTTAAAAATAATTTAATATTAATATAATATATTCAACTAGGTCTGGACGTAAAACCTAAATTCAGTCTCAACCCGATCCGACCGATTCTCAAAGAAATGAGGCACCCAATTATCCATCGGGTCGGAAAAAAGTTCGAAAAATCCAGACCGATGCGGGTGCGTGCGACCAGGTCATCCCGATTCATGTTCACTCCTAATTAACGATTATAAATTCTTTAAATATATAATGAAGGATAAAAATTACTTTTATACAAATAAAACCTTCATTACCCCACCTCACATCTTATATAATTTATGATTTTTTCCTCTTGCCCCACTGAACTATGAACTTTTTTCGCGTCTTCCCACGTCTTTCGAATATTCCGCTGAATCCCCTGAACTATACCGTGTTTTCCACTTAAGTCCATCCATCTAACTCTGTCAACTTTCCTGTTAATTTCTTTTTTTATTTATTAAATGACCAATCTGCCTTCGCACACCAGCTGAAAATTGGTGTAGATCACATTTTTCACCGTCGCCTTTGGCTCCCTGTCTCAGCCCCTCCCTCTTCTCCTTCGGCTCTCCTCTACATCTCCGGCTCCACCGACGGCCTCCTCCTCCTCGAGACGTTGTCCTCACCCAATCGCACCACGACCAACTTCACTGTTGGATGCTCCATCTTCTTCGACAGCCAGCCCGCCGGTGGCATTGCCTCGTTCGGCCGCAGCGCTCCCTCCATCCTGTCCCAGCTCGGCCTCTGCCGCTTCTCCTATTGCCTAATCTCCCGCCGCTTCGACAATGAAGCCGCAAAGAGCGGCTCCATCATCCTCGATCCTCCAAAGGAGGACTCCCCATGTAACGCATCGTATTCTATGCACCAAAAAAATGGGAGAAGGCGAACGATCGGCAGGGGAGAAAACCCCTCCCCTGCCTTGCGGACGCTTCGTCTCCGATCGACCAAAGGTCGGCCGGGGCCCTATATAAAGGGCGATGGGGTCGCCCTTTTGCGCCCTTGGAACCCCGACATCCTCCCTCATCTTCGTCTTCCTCCGCACCGGTGAACGACGACTCGCGACGCGAGTAGAGCAGAGACGAACGACGCGACTTCACGACGAACCACAGCCGATCGAAAAATCCTCCGACACCCAATGACCCCCTCTGACCTCTTCAAGAACCAGGCGACCCTTTCCAGCGGTTGAGGACCGCCGGAGATCGAACGGACGTCGCACACTTCGCCGGCGAACTTCGAACGGAAAGGCACCCTAGAGTTCTAAATCCCTAGACGATGAAATAGAGATCATTAAATGCGTAGGATAGGTCTATTATGATCCTGAAGTTATTTTCTATATTTTTCATGTTGATGTAGGATAGGTCTATTATGAAACGCTAAATGCTACTTATTTTTATTATTTACCAAATAAAAAAATTAGCGGTTGAATCGCTAAACGCTAATTGAAACGTTAATTTTGATGTTGCCAAAAAGAACATAACTTATAGTTTGTTTGGATTGAGGGATATGAAGGGGTGGGGTAGAATATGAGAGAATGAAATTAGTTAAATCATGTTTGGTTACATTTTTTATTTAAATTAAGATGGGTGAGGTGAAATAGCTAAGCCCTTCAAACACCAAAATTTTCATTTCACCAAATTGGTGGAATGAGGAGGAATAGATTATTTTAGACGAAATTAACCTCTTTCCCTTTTTTTTGATACCAAATGAAATTATTTCTCCTCTTACCAAATTAAACCATGTCTCTCTCATTCATTCATTGATATATTATCTTTTTTCTAATATGAATACATATTTATCTATCAATTTTTATTTTAAAGGGTAAGAATGACTTTTCAGTAAATAATTTTTTAATAAATGTAAAATTTTATTCAAAATAAACATAAATATGCTATTTAAAAATAATTTAATATTAATATAATATATTCAACTAGGTCGGGACGTAAACCTAAATTCAGTCTCACCGATCCGATCGATTCTCAAAGAAATGAGGCACCCAATTATCCATCGGGTCGGAAAAAAATTCGAAAAATCCAGACCGATGCGGGTGCGGGCGAACAGGTCATCCCGATTCATGTTCACTCCTAATTAACGATTATAAATTTTTTAAATATATAATGAAGGATAAAAATTACTTTTATACAAATAAAACCTTCATTATCCCACCTCACATCTTATATAATTTAGGATTTTTCCTCTTACCCCACTGAAGTATGAACTCTTTTCGCGTCTACCCACGTCTTTCGAATATTCCGTTGAATCCCTTGAACTATATCGCATTTTCCACTTAAGTCCATCCATCTAACTCTGTCAACTTTCCTGTTAATTTCTTTTTTTATTTATTAAATGATCAATCTGCCTTCGCACACCAGCTGAAAATTGGTGTAGATCACATTTTTCACCGTCGCCTTCGGCTCCCTGTCTAAGCCCCTCCCTCTCCTCCTTCGGCTCTCCTCTACATCTCCGGCTCCACCGATGGCCTCCTCCTCCTCGAGACGTTGTCCTCACCCGATCGCACCATGACCAACTTCACTGTTGGATGCTCCATCTTCTTTGACAGCCAGCCCGCCGGTGGCATTGCCTCGTTCGGCCGCAGCGCTCCCTCCATCCTGTCCCAGCTCGGCCTCTGCCGCTTCTCCTACTGCCTAATCTCCCGCCGCTTCGACAATGAAGCTGCAGAGAGCGGCTCCGTCGTCCTCGACCCTCCAAAGGAGGACTCCTCCTGTAACGCATCGTATTCTACGCACAAAAAAATGGGAGAAGGCGAACGATCGGCAGGGGAGAAAACCCCTCCCCTGCCTTGCGGACGCTTCATCTCCGGTCGACCAAAGGTCAGCCGGGGCCCTATATAAAGGGAGATGGGGTCGCCCTTTTGCGCCCTTGGAACCCCGACATCCTCCCTCATCTTCGTCTTCCTCCGCACCGGTGAACGACGACTCGCGACGCGAGTAGAGCAGAGACGAACGACGCGACTTCACGACGAACCACAGCCGATCGAAAAATCCTCCGACACCCAATGACCCCCTCTGACCTCTGCAAGGACCAGGCGACCCTTTCCAGCGGTTGAGGACTGCCGGAGATCGAACGGACGTCGCACACTTCGTCTGCGAACTTCGAACGGAAAGGCACCCTAGAGTTCTAAATCCCTAGACGATGAAATAGAGATCATTAAATGCGTAGGATAGGTCTATTATGATCCTGAAGTTATTTCCTAGACGATGAAGTTAGGCCTAGATGATGAAATAGAGATCATTAAACGGAAGGCCGCCGGAATCGATGGAGAAGTCTGGCGGCCCTATTTTATCGCAGGGACCGGTCGACCGATTTTATCAAACGGTCGACCGGTCTGCATAAAGATGCATACGAGTTATTTCTTATCGGTCGACCGGACTCACCATGGCAATCGACCGATCTATATGTCAATGGACAGATTTGATCTTACGATCGATCGACCAGTCCAGTGAATGGTCGACCGATCCGATGCGCAGTACGTATCTGCATGGCCTAACGAACGATCGACCGACACCCTGGATGGTCGACCGATTCGTAGGCGCCCAATCAAAGAACTCGATCGATCGATTTTAGAGGACCGGTCGACCAGTGCCAGAGAACGGTCGACCGGTCCATTAGGAACGTCGGTCCGACAGACAGACCCCTTGATTTGACCTAATCGGATCGACCCACTCCCAATCATAACTACGACTTTGACGAGTTCACATATTCTGGCTGAGTTTCATTGTACAAAGATTAACGTTCAGTTGGATCCTAAATCATAGATTTCACATTAACTAAAGATAATTAAATTAAAGACAAAGACATGAGATTGTTATGTGCCACCCCCAAAGTTAAAACAAAGATCAGATATTAAAGCAGAGGAGGGATATGTAGTTAGCTGAGGGGACAACGAAGCTATTGTCTTCAATGACCACTATTCCTGAGATTTCAGGTCTTCTCCCACCTGTATTTCGAATGAAGGGTGAAGCTATGATCACACCTCTTCCATTAAAGATTAAAGTATTATGCTAGAGGGACAGGTAGCTAGCTGAGGAGACAGTGAACCTACAGGTCTCATAACCGACAACTGTTCCTGCATTGTAGAAATTCTTCCCCCTACCTTTCGAACTGGGTGAGGTATTAACACCCACCCCTTTTTCCTTTTATGGGCTTACTGGTATCAGAGATCAGAGAGGCACCCTTGGCATCCGAATCTAATAAAGTCGAGTTCGCATAGGACAACAAACTTTAAGGCCATCATAGTAATGTAAAAGAAGTAGTCATGTAAAATAAAGCAATGTACAACAGGGCAATGTAAAGCAAAGTATTGTAAAGTAAAGCAGAGATATTGTAAAGTAAAATATTGCATAGCATAGCAGAGACATTGTAAAGTAAAAGCAGAGTAACGCAAATATAAAGTATTATTATAGTAAAGAACAGAGTTCTGATATGACTACAGATTGATACATTGATTTCATGATCACCATTGATCCTTATTTCACCGTCTATTGCTATTGTACTGAGCATCTTTGCTCATGGGTATTCTATTCCCCTGCATTGGGATTTTGCAGGTGAGAATGCCAACTGATGAGATGGTGGAGGGCACAGAGTTTGGAGAACGCTGCACATGACTGACACCTTTGCTTCAAGTTTTCTTGCTACATATCTTTTAATTATTGTAATAGTTCAGAGACATCATGATACTTCCGCTCATTGAACCTCCGACAAGTTTTATTACGTTTTTCCACGTATTTTTTGGCATTAAAAGACATCATGAACTTCCACATTTCCGTCCTTTATTATAATATTCGACTATTGAATTTTCACATTTCGGGTTCTCTATTATAATTATTAAATTATTGGTTCCATGTAAGCTGTTTTGCTGAATGGTCAAGGTCCGTAATGCAATAGGCAGTGTAGCGCTCCCAGGGTCAATCTGACCGCCTACGTGGCGGAAGGTGCGATTTTAGGGGCGTTACACCTCCGATGGCCTCAGCTTCGTGCCTTTCCTCAGAAATCCCGTCGGATATGGTGTGTTCTCCGTATACTACTACGTCGGCCTCAACAAGATCACCATCAGAGGCAAGAAGTTCTGGCTTCTGAGCTTTGCGCTCGCCCTGGGCGCCGATGGCAACGACGGGGCCATCGTGGACTTCGGGATGACGTTCACCTATATGTCTCCGGAGGTTTTTGATTCGGTGGCGACGACGTTCGTGGACAGTGTCTCCGGGCGGTACAACCGGTCGGCGGCCATAGAGCAGCATACGGGCCTGCGGCCGTGCTTTGCCCTGCCGCCTGGGGACAAGAAGGTGGAGCTGCCGGAGCTCGCGCTCCACTTCAAAGGACGGGCGGATATGCAGCTGCCTTTGGAGAACTACTTCGTCTTTGTCGGGCCGGGAAAGTCCGCCGTGTGCCTGACCATCGTCTCAGACACCGGAGGTGACAACGCCGTCGGTGCCGGCGCAGGTGGAGATGGCCCACGATCATACTGGGTAGCTTCCAGCAACAGGACTACTACGTGGTCTACGACTTGGAGAGGGAGCGCTTGGGGTTCCGGCGACAGTCGTGCCTCCAATCTTAGCTTTCGTCGTTCTGGTGAGCGACGTGGTGTGATTCACTACTACTACTACTCTCTTTCCATTAGTTTAACAGAGTAAACTCTCAGTTCATTAACTCTCTAATCATTTGTCATTAATTAGTGCATTTGTTTGCCAATAAGATAAAGCCTGTTAGCGTGATTAGTGGCCATCGGATGTGAAATGGACGGACGAGAATGAGTAAGTGGGGGAGTAAAGGTGGCTTTTAATGTGGGCCATTCGTTGGCTTTCTCGCCCACCTATTATCACATTTTCTCAGAAAGTGTACGAAGGCAGATTGTATAAATTAAAAAAAAGAAAATTAACGAAAAAGTTGAAATACTAAAAAAGTTCATAGAAAAAAACTATAATTTATTATCCAAACATGTATACACATCACACTTCACCACCCATCACTCATCACACCATACCACCCCAATCACACGATTAATTATTTATCAAATAAACTCTTATTGTTCAAAATAAAATGCGATAACACAACAATAATTAATTTATTTAAAGATGGATTTTCATTTTTTCAATAGAATAACAAAAAGAACATAATATAATATAAAATGATCTAAAATTAAAAATAGATTACACGAATTTATTATGTATAATAATAAAAAAATAATAAAAATTACAAATTATTACCAGTATCGGTTATTTTATTAAAAATATAAATTATTTTATTAAAAATGATTAATTATTTTGTTAAAAATTTAGATATAGGATTTAATAAAAATTATCAGTTATTTTATTAAAAAAATTCAAAACACAATTATTACCATTTTAGTTTAAATGACCATTTCAAGCAAACTCTGAAATTAATTTTACAAGAAAATTATATACGGTCAGCTCCATTTTAATTTCTTTGGATCGTTCTATGAACAATAATATAGATAGATTCAAGTTTTATGTATATTAACTTTTCTATTTTTTTTTTGTTTGTTCATCATCTATAATAATGCGTGATTAAAAATTTCCAAAAGATTTGTTTAGGATATTTTAATAGTTTTTCCTAAAATTTATACTACTACTAGTACTTATCAAATAATTTATTTCGATCAAATTTACAACCTACGGGCCCATCAATTGAATTGAACTAAAAAAACAGGTGAAATAATAAGAAAAAGCGACTGCTTAGTTTAATAACAGTGCAAAGGAGCTACTTATCCGCTTCGCCTGTTGTCCACTCTCCGTGAACGGAAATGGTGATAGGAATTCACCCGGCGATGGAAGCTCTCCGTGAACGTGCCGTCTCCACGCTCATAATTACTTCTCCCGTCGTCCACCGGCGACTTTGCCGCTTCTTCTCCTTCCCATTTAGCTCAACCAGCAGCAGCACCACCGGCATCTCCTCCCGTTCGATGAATTTCAAATATTCTTGCTCTTCTCATATTGGCGATGCTGCTGCTGCTACTATTGCCTCGGCTTTGCCGTTCGACATCGCCCCTCCGCCGATAGATGACGAATTCGTAAGTTCCCTGTCATCGCACGAAGACGTTAACATTTGGTGCCGTGGAAATGCCATTGAGGTTGTTTTTTCTGTAGCTATGAGTTCTCTGTCTGCGGCATTTATGGTGTGCCACGCCCCGAAATGAGGTCACAACGACATTTTTTTTGTTTTCGTATTGAACGTCGCATGCTTGATGTTACTTCAGAGGGGAAAAAAATCGTCTATTTTTTTTCTCTCGCTACCTGTTTTTTGGATCGAGCAACTCCTGTCTTACATTTATTTGTGGTTTCCTAGAATTAGGATAAATGTCAATATAAAATCATGTTAAAACTTGCAGTATACGAGCACAATTATAAAAGATGTTTGGACGAGTTTTACTGGTGGCACACTAGTTAGCTGATGAAATGCAATAAAGATATCTCCTTTTCTGCTACTCCCAGTTCCGATCATACAAATTAGAATCTACCCATCTCTTTCTGGACGCTATGCTTTATGTTAAACGTTTCGTGACACATCAGCTGATTTTGGATCTTTGCAGGAATCAATGATGCCAGAGCAAATGACAAATTTAGAAAATGATATTGCTGAAACATCTGCAGATGATGAAATGGCAATAGAAGCTGCATTTGATGGCGCTGCGGTGCGTTTTGCATTCTGTTATAGTTTTTGTACCCTTTCATTGAGTTTCAATCTCTGTAGCTTAATCTTTCTCTTCAAAAACAAATATCAATTTCTTAACACCTACTAAGTAAGCTTGTTTTTTTTTGTTCCAGTTAATGTATTTATGCTAAATGTTTAATAATTTCAATCTCTGGCCTGGTGGTTTAAGTTGCTTCACACTTTTCTTTTGTACCGTTTAAATATCAACCTTTTTTCTTTCTTTGGAATACAAAATTTCAGTGATAAACTTTAATACAAAATGACAACAATAAGGACACCCATATGCCGCAAAGATTTATTTCAATTGTATGTGACCATATTAAACCATATCTTCACAGAATAAATTAGACAGAGGCCTAGGTGATTTGAGCCATTAGCTGTGTTTAACTCTTAATTCAAAAGCATTCAACTGATGTTAAACTTGGGAAAGACGTGAATTCTTCCATGAAATTGAAGTAGTTTATATCTGATTATCATATATCTCTTTCTTTCTTCTTTTCATTCACATTATTGGGTTCCAAAGGAAAAAATATCCTTCAGGTTCTGTCTTATACATGAAATAAGTTCATTTTTCATACTTCCATTTACAGTAAAAATTTACTATATTCTAAATCATGAACTTTTCAAAACACATTCTCAGTTTACATATATTTACATCAATCCTTAATACAGTAAAAACTTACTATATTCTAAATCATGAACTTTTCAAAACACTTTCTCAGTTTACATATATTTATATCAATCCTTAATATTTTATGCTATCCGTTTTCTAGGTCATGGACCTCTCTCATTTTGGACGACTTAGAGGTATATTATTTCCGAGAACTTATAATCTTTGTTTGTTAGAATTTTTTTTGTAAATAAAAATCAATACAACAACAACAACAACAAAGCCTTATCCCACTAGGTGGGGTCGGCTACATGGATCATACGACGCCATATTCGTTGATCCATGTTCATGACATTCGACAGGGTTTTACGCTGGCTGTCGGGGCGAAACACAACCCTCCTCCTTTATCCGGGCTTGGGACCGGCTATAAAACATAGGCGGAGTTGTAAATAAAAATCAATATTTGATGTTTTTTAGTTATAATATAAGTCAAGAAGTCAAGTCCAACATCTCATGCATTCTTTGAATCTTTCTTCTTTCTTCTTGTTTTTTTCTTGGACAATTGAAGTATTTTACGATTATAAGATGGCGAGAAAATGCTAGTCATCCATGTATGTACATAAAACAAGGTGGTACCTGCGATCAAAAGGCAAAATATAGAGGTGAGGTACAAAAAACAATTCAATTATATTAACATGGTTAATGAGTCTGACTGGTTGTGAAAGAAAATCAATCACGTATCCTGAAATATTCCACATACCTAACATCTACTTCATCCCTTATGAAAATAAGTTTTTTCTTTCCTTTAGAAATAGGATTATTTAAACAACAATCATGGTTTTAGTAATTTAAGTCATTAACTAAATATGTGGAGATATATATTTTTTACATATATTTTATTCTTACATGGCGTCGTATGATCCATGTAGCCGACCCCACCTAGTGGGATAAGGCTTTGTTGTTGTTGTTGTTGTTGTTGATCATTTTTTACATTTTTCAATATTATTTTCCTTTACTGTATTCCAACTCCGCCTATGTTTTATAGCCGGTCCCAAGTCCAGATAAAGGAGGAGGGTTGTGTTAGGCCCCGACAGCCAACGTAAAACCCTGTCGAATCTCATGAACATGGATCAACGAATGCGGAATGACGTCGTATGATCCATGTAGCCGACCCCACCTAGTGGGATAAGGCTTTGTTGTTGTTGTATTTTCCTTTACTGTATTCCAATCTAAGGTTGTGTCACAATTCCAGTGACAGGAGAAGATAGAATAGAATTCCTCCACAACCAATCAACAGCAAATTTTGAAATTCTTAATGAAGGAGAGGTGACTGATTTTATTACACCCATAAAAGAATTTGTTACAGAATAGTTCTTGTATTTAATTTATAAATATAACATCTATACTATTACTAATGTTTCCCAGATGTTCTTAACTTTACTCATGCAGGGATGTGACACTGTTTTTGTCACTGCAACTGCTCGAACAATAGATATTGCCTACTCTTGGTTTATGGTTGGTGTTTTCCTGACTTATTTAGTTAAAATCATTTGTTTTTCACATTCTACTTGAAAATTTCAATTTGTCAGGTAGTTAGTCATAGTTGTTTGGAGTTCAAATTTATATTCTTCAGTTCTTTTCTATTTCAGAAGAATGCAATTTTGTTACTGGTGTCACCCTCTACTTGCAACAGTATATTTGAAATGCTTAACAAGTATGTTGTCCTCACATCTTTTATTATTGATAAATAAATTTCTGTCATTCCCACTTTTCCAGAATGTGCAATTTGCTTCTTTCTATTTGATACATTATTACATTGGCCTCCAAGTGTTTGTACTTTTGTACATGAACATGATCTTGTTTGAATGACTGTTTTTGTTGTATCAATTTGTACATTGTCATACCAAAGGGAGTAAGTACTTTGTTCTTGCTTAAGTAGGTCTTGGAATTGAGTTCCTGCATATCTAGATTATGCCCCCTTGGAGCCTAACTTGCCATAGCAGGCGACACTAGATTAGTGGAGGTGATGGCATTCTGAACTCTCACTCCCTTTTAAATTGGGTCGCCATGCCACCACCAGAGTTTAGGGCCTTAGGCATTCTGGCCCACTCACAAATAATGTGTACATTGGAATGGCAACTGAAAATAATGTGTACATTGTAAGAGTTAGGTTCCCCGTATTGTCGTTCCTAAAATTTTAATGTCACTCCTTTTTCAACCATTTTACCCCTATGTTAAACAATATTCATATATTATTAAAATGTTCATACTCAAAGTTAAAGGCTAACATTGTCCTAAAAGAAGTGGCATTAAGGTTTTAGGAGTGGCAACAATGGGATCCGATAGTTATTTGTCTGCAGTTACAACAACAACAACAACAAAGCCTTATCCCACTAGGTGGGGTCGGCTACATAGATCATACGACGTCATTCGTTGATCCATGTTCATAAGATTCGACAGGGTTTTACGCTGGCTGTCGGGGCCTACGCCATTTGTCTGCAGTTACTTCAAATAATTTGTCTTGTTACTACTTTCATACAAAAATAGTGTGTTGCATTAATGCCACTATGTGCATAATCCTGTAATGAATACCACTATTCTAACTATGGTGCTAAATTGAAGGGAAATGTTATCTGGATTTGCTTGCATTCCTGTGTCTTTAATATTAAGTATTTGAGGCCTCTTTGATGAATATGATACATATACGAGTGATTCCAACATAAGTTCCTGGTTTCAGCTGACTATATAACCTCGCTATCTTTGATTAATCTCTATAAATATAGTGCAAAAATCAAAATGTTGTTTATTGCTTTCCAGCTGTGGATAAAGCAACCAACCTTTGGTAGAAGAATAACATCATTTGTTTCTTCAGTTTGAGACTCCAAAGTTAGAAATGTTTAGCCAGAATTGTGTAGATCATTTTTCAAAGTTGTCATAAGATAAAGTTAATAGTATGTAGCTCTAAGTAATTTTATGTGAGGAAATCTGATAAAACATGACCTTTTGTGTTTCTTTTTCTTTGGTCAATTAGCTATAATAATAAATATTGCAGTTATCTTCTATGAAAGAAATATAAATGATTCAGCTTATCGTTGAGGTGACCCTAAAAGTTCATAGAATGACACTTCTTTGGTTCCTCAACTTCATACAACAACAACAACAACAAAGCCTTATCCCACTAGGTGGGGTCGGCTACATGGATCATAGAAGCCATTCCGATTCGTTGATCCATGTTCATGAGATTCGACAGGGTTTTACGCTGACTTTCGGGGCCTAACACAACCCTCCTCCTTTATCCGGGCTTGGGACCGGCTATAAAACATAGGCGGAGTTCAACATCACATAAAATAAATAAAATATAATCCTCATGCTTTTGAGAATATCTTGCAAATACCAAATAAAATAAATGATATGCTTTTGAACATGATACTTCGACATACTTTTGATATTTGTATTTTGTGATACTTTTGCTATTAACATGATACTTCAACATACTTCAACATGATACTTGAACATGATGCTTTTGTGATAAATACTCAAGCATGGTATTTTGAGATATTTGTGAACAAATAAAATCACGAGAATCACTCAAGATATGCTAAAAAAATGAATGAATGAAGTATGTTGCAAGTACCAAGTAGTCGTAGCAGTCAAGGATTAGTGCTGTCTTGCAATCGTTCAATCGTACCACCGATACTCCTTCAAAATAAATACCGAGTCGAAAATTCTAAATATGTAATCTAATTCACATGGTATCAAAGCAAGAAATCACGAGTCGAAAAATTGTCAATGCTCGTAAAACATATTGTCCTTACTTAGTTGTCCACTTAGTGAGCTGGGCTAAACCAAAATTGTTAATAACTCACAAGTGAGGAGGAGTGTTAATATTATAAAATTTAAGATCTTGCTTTTCCCAAAAGCTTAAGTTTTTAGGACAGTTGGTTAGCACATCTAATTCTTGAAATTGATAGACTTAATAATTATGTATTTTAATCACTCTGAAACTTTTGAATATTTCATTTTGCAACAATATATGAATCTCAATGTAATAATACAAGAAAATGATTGTCTTAATTCTCCATACCGATTAGAGTGAGGTTTAAGTTTAGCTTCAAGACTTCAGCTGTTTCTCTCATATTTTTTTCATTTCAAGAAAGGCCTTTAGTATCTAAATAAACCATTGACGATTACAGTAAATTTACCTCTTTTTGTATTTCCTTTTGATTGTTGGCATGAATTGTTGTTATTTTAATCCCCAGATTGGTTGTTGACAATTTTTGTTTGATGTTTCGTGACCTTAGGTACATATTCTATGCTGACAAGGTTGAAGTTCATGACATCACGAAGCAGACATGCTTTCTTGTTCTTGTTGGACCCAAAAGTAATCAAGTTGGTGCACCATTTATCTTGCCTAATCTTTGGTTGCATTATTTTCATTTGGTGCCATACATATTTCACCATCATAAATAAGGGGTTTACACTAATGTTTTGAAGGTAATGGAAGCTTTGAACCTTCATCATCTTATAGGACTGCCATATGGTACACACCGACATTACAGTGTAAAGATTTCCTTTTGCAACACCTCTATGATCTGATCACTTCTTTCATTCTATACTCTATTGTCATTTTATTATGCTGTATGATTAGAAGTGCCTTTATTAGATTTTGCATCATTAAACGCAATCCTATAACTTAAAAAATACATGCACTGTTAAGTTTGGGGGTTCACTTGCAAAAATAATTGCTTACCATCATTGTATTATAGCATTAGTTTGTGATGAAAAGCTTGTCCCTGAAATACCGAAAGTAATCATATTAGAACATCACTTGTTCAAATGATGAAGATACCAATTGGGAGCAGCTTGCAATTTTTAAATTCAATTTATTAACTTCTAATTTCTGTCAATTGGTAAAAAGGCAGTCAAATAACGACATAATAAATGGTGTCATCTTTGCGAATTTCTCGGTAGCAACATCTTTACAAATTTGCTATTTAGCCAAAAGAGATGTTTCATAACCCTGGCTTGTTGTTATACTGTTAGTAGTCAAATAATTAGAGATGTTTCATAACCCTGACATAATAAATGGTCATCTTTGTGAATTTCTCGGTAGCAACATCTTTACAAATTTGCTATTTAGTCAAAAGAGATGTTTCATAACCCTGGCTGGTTGTTATACTGTTAGTAAAATAATTAGAGAATGCATTTGCATAGATATGAGGAGATTTAGTGTTCCACAAAAGCTTTCCAGCCTTCAATCATTATTATTTCTGGATAAAAAGAATTAGCACAAAATGTGCATTGATGATTTTCTGATGCTGTGATGATCTTCTACTTTGCGTTTAGAAATTTATTAGTGAAAGTAACAAGTTCATGATATTGGCTTTTAGCTAATTTTCCAAGCCTCTTTCAAGTGACACTGGATATTGTGGAACGAATTATTTTGGTTGAAGACTTTTGTTTTTAATTAATATCATATATGTGATATTGCTACGTGAAGGTGAATGGGCTGCCGGTGACTATTGGCGTAGGAAGTGTCCTGTTTAGAGATGGTTTTTCATTTCTGATGGCCCCAGATTCTGTCAGACCTGTTTGGAAATCTCTATTGAATCATGGCGCCATTCCAATGGGAGATAATGCATGGGAAAGACTCCGAGTTCTTCAAGGTAATCAGTTAATCCATTTTTTGGTTCTTTAGTGTCCCCACAACCATCTGTACTTCGGTAGGATAAACCAGTTCTAGTTACAAGTCGGCATGCTAATCCATTACTTATTAACCATGTACGGTGCTAATTATCGTATTTTTTGGCATTAAAGCTTTCAGTTGTTTTACATTTTTCTCCTTTAATGTTTTGTGGTGTATTGCTGTTTCTGTTGGACATCATGTATCACGAAAATTGTAGGACACCTGTTCTACTATATCAAGATATTTGATACTTAGGGTTTTATGTATTACGCACATATTAATTGAACACATTGCATGGATATGACAAGTAGAGAGGTTCTAATCTACAATTTTCAGTCTGTTTCAGAAAAGATACTGATACATGCAAATTATTCTTTTGTCTAGTGACAATGTAACATGAAGAAAAATAAAACTGTTCATCCTATTATCTGGTGCAGGAAGGCCGGCCCCTGACAAGGAGCTAACTAAGGAGTTTAATGTACTCGAAGCTGGTCTATCGATGGCTGTTTCACTTGACAAAGGTTTCCAATACCTACAATTAGATCTTCTTTAATGCATATATTTTAGTTGTCAGTCATCCTTATGAATCCTCCATCTCAGGCTGTTACAAAGGCCAAGAAACCATATCTAGGCTCATTACTTACGATGGGCTCAAACAGAAGCTATGGGGTATTAAACTGTCAGGACAAGCAGAACCTGGGACAACAATTATGCTGCATGGAGAGAAGGTAAATTTTCCCTTTTTTATATATATTTTGTTTCCTTCAAACATTAAAACTTTTTGATCTTGAGCATTCCAAGTTTTAAGCAGGTAGGGGTTCTTACAAGCTATTCGATTGGAAGAACAGAAGGACAGCATGTCGGCCTTGCATACGTAAAAAGGAAAGTTGATCCAGCTGAGGAAGTTCTTATCGGAGATGTAACAGGAACTCTAGTAGAAGCTCCCTTCTTGTGCTACCCAAAAAAGTAAATTATGAGGACAGAAAAAAGAGAAGCAATTTATGTATATTATGCAGTTGTTCTGAAAATACACCCGTATGAGCACAATCTGATGATGAAGGCAACACTTTGGGGAGGGCTGGTAAGGCGATGACACAAGCCCTAACAGAGGGTTTTGACATATTCTGTTGTTCCCTATTTTTCATTTTTGGTGATAAAATCGAATGCATTCATGTTTGAGAAACAACTGAAATCAATGTATTACTGATTGGAGTTGTTTTTGTTTAAAGCCAAGGAAATTTCTTATACCCCTGACCTTGTAATTCTTCACTGCTATTGGATGGGTAAATTTCATGGAGATAGTTCTTCAAGTCTACCTAGGTATATTGATGTAGGACAATAATAGAATTGTGGGCCTTTTCCCTTAATAGTTGGTTTTTAGTTATGAGCCTTTAGTATAGCCCATTAGCTTATTCTCTCTTGTATTAGATATCTTTTAATTACTTTAACTTTTATTAGTTTTCCTTGTTATTTGGTATATGGGTACTTAGAACCCTATAAATACTGTCTATTGGTTGTATTAGAAGATGGACATGATTAATCAATATTTGCTATTAGCATATTTATATTCTAAGTGAATTCAAGTCTTCATCATCATAGTCTTCCCCTAAAACTTGGAGGAGTAAATATAAGAACGCCCTTCATTATGTGCATCCATATCATAAATCCAAGATCGTCCAAGAATAATATGGCTGACATGAACATCACACCAAATGTGGGCCGAATATGACCCTAAAGTAACCGGTATGAGACATGTGCATTTGATTAACCCAATGGATGGAATATGGTTGTGGGTGTGGCTCGGCTGAGAGATTCGCGTGTTTAATACCATGCGTAGAAATAATGTTTTGCTAATTCCCACTATCAATAAGAATTTTGCAACTTTTACCTCCATATTTAATGATGGTATGGAAAGGTCTCCACTCGTCGCCTAGGGGAGGAATGGATAGAATTCGCATCACATGAAGATGAGTTGCACTTGAGGATAAATCTTCATTGTTAGAAGGTTTCGAACAAGGGTCAACCTCTTCACACATGTTATTTGAATGATCAAGAGAGGCATTCGTTAACTCAGAGTTGTACATTGAGAAGCAATATGCCCTGAACTATGACAATGGTAGCAAGTACGATTTCCTAAAGGTTGACGTTGGTGTAACTAGACTAGGTGGAATTCGTCGACCACGTGGGTCGATAGAAGATGAGATAACATAACAATTTTTAAAACCTTTAAGGTAGGATTCGATTTTGAGGGCGTTATAAAAGGCATCATCTAAGGAATCATACTCTTGCAATTTCATTTTACGTTTGATGTCAGAGTGTAAATGATTAACAAATCGAGTTGCAATAACCCACTCAGACTCATTATGTTGGCAGCTATTTTTCGCTTCTTCGAATTATTCCATATACTCTTGGACTGACGAGGAGCCTTGATAGAGATCCAACCATGCCTCCATCAACTATTGTTGATAGTATACATGGACACATTATTTCATGGGTCAATTTTTCATTTCGGTGGGTAATTGGTGGGTGGCCAAGGCGTTCTTCATTACGATGCACCCCTTGCCAATAACGTTTGACAGATCCCTCTAACTTCACCTTGACGAAGCAGACACAATGGTCGTCACTCATATCGTACCGATCAAAGTAATCTTCCATATTGTCAAGCCAATCGAGGAAGACTTTTGGATCTATTTGTCCATCAAAGGATGGGGCATCTACTTTCACCTTATGAGTGATGTCACCGGAATATAAGTGCATCATGTTCATGTGGTTATTTCGTGGGTGGGCTGCGACTTCATGTCTGCGATGTAATCCAGGGTTATGTGTGGGATGCCTAGGGAAGGGCCTAATTGTTGGAGACATGATTGTCGAGGCTACAGGAAGAAAAGTCAGCGTCATAATCATCCTAGTATTCAGGGATACCTTGGTCGTGAGGGGTTTTGAAGGAAGAGTCTCTGAAGAATTTTAGGCAGAATCGTAGAGGTGAGAAGGCAGAAAGTCCTCCATTCCATTGGAGTTAAGTGTTCCCCTCCTCTAGGTCAAGATCAGGTCGTGATCGTTCGAGACGACGGGCTGCCGTGGTTAACATAGCAACTTGATGACACACTTCCTGAAGCATTGTGTTTGAGGATTTTGTAACATGTTCATCAGTCGTTCATAAGTTAGAGCGATTATGGGATGTGGGTTTTCAAGAATTGCTCGACATATTGTAAATCCACAACTAAAATTCAAAGAAACTAATAAACGCAATAAAATATAAAGACAAGATGAATAATACGTAGATATGGAACTCAAACATGAATTGTAATGACTCGTGTATGGAAGTGGCTCTCAAAGGCTATAACACAAATTATGCAGACCCCTTATGTATGTACTTAATTTGCTCAAAAGATTTAGCAAGGAACAAAAGTACCCAATTGTTTGAACAAGACTCAACGTCTATGGTGAAAAGGCTGCTCGCAAGATGTGGGAACTCATTTGAGAAGCACTGACAACCACAGGCTTGGTGAGGATAGCAATTGCAATAGCAGCAAGAAAACAAATTTGACACCAGGTTATTTTGAATTATTGTAGCATTGATGGAGTTAGGCATGAGTTACTGTAGCTAATATTGTAGCACAGTACTTATTGTAGCACGACATTACTGTAGCACCAGTTGATGGAGGAGAAATTAGGGTTTGATGATTCAAAAGGATCTCAATTGTTCGATGAGAATCAAATGATTTATTTGCTCTGCTACATCCAATCAAATTATATTTATTTTCTAAAAAGTCATACTAAATTCGTATAATTCGAAAGTAATTTAGAATAATTAGAAACACTTTTTAGAAAAAAATAAGAGAAAATAACAAGTTTAAAGGCAATGTTTTACCTTTTCTTTTAATTATGATCTCTTTTATTTTTTACCAAAAAAATAAATTGCGCTTGGCAGTAGGGATTAGGACCTAATAGGCAAGGAATATAAGAGAATAGTTTAGACTTCTCCCGGCATAGGATATAATAGACATGCAATATTTTACCTTCTCCCAACATTCTTTCTTCCTACTATAATTGGACATATTTTATTGTAAGCATAAAACCGAATAGTTTAGACTTTATATATCGCATATAATTCATATTCCCAAGCCATACATGTAAAGTCCTCAAAATTCACCCTACAACATGTGTTGGAGAGAATGCCATAACATTTAAAAATAAGGATGCATAAGCAAAAACATATATGTGACTCATAAATCATGCTTAAGTACAAGCGGAAACATATGGTCACAATAAAGTGCCATGGCTGAAGGTCCAAATACAAAGTATGACTCGAAGTCACCTAAAAGACGTCACAATCCATAAATTTTTCTCCTCTAGGAGGACATAGAACATATAACATCAGCAGTAGTTTGTAGACAGTCTCTAGGCTATTAGGTACATGACCATAAAAGACTATATATCTAAAAAGGCTTGAACCCAAAGCCATGTGCGTTCCGCCATCAGGAGTTTGTCATCTCGCCCTAATCATTCTTGTGTGCATGCATAACTTGGATACAATAGAGATTCACCTTCCATTAGTTGTATGTAAAGGTCAAAATTAGTGAAACAATTTATAATCGAATCAACATGAAAATAACTAGCAATTATGCATCATTAGTAACTATCATTTAGAACAACTTACAATTCGATGAATGTAGAGACAATTAAACAGATAAGCATAATATAAAATTCTTCATGGTTTCATGGAATTATAGATTATACATATTCTTTTAACATGTTCATATATCTTTTAAAAGATATTATTTTTCATATTTCTTATTATAGGACCCCTGGTTGCACACAATATTCTTCTTTTTGAAAAGTCATATCTATCTTGTGTCGAAGCTAATTGTCCCAACCCCCATCGGGTACTGGTCATACTAAATCTGGTAGATTCAATCATTAGCCTTCACATCTTTCATTCCTTGATGTGTCAATTCAGCGTCTTCAATAAGTCATTTTCATGGTTGTTCATTATATAAATATACAATACATTATGCATTATTATTATTTTTTAGCTTACGGCTAATCATGTTGACCATTTCTATGTCATTCATTCATATCATTTATAACACAATCAAATTATGACATCATTATTAAAGTACATATATATATATCATGATACACAAAATTAGTTTGACATGAAACTAACACTATAGTGAACATGGCATGATATATGAAAATTATCATTAAGAGTAAAACAATGAGATATTCTTCCAATAATCAATCAATAATTATCGCATAATACTTAACATAAGTAAAACAGATAAAAAGATGCTCATGAATCCTTTTTAGTTTCACTATTGTGATCGAAAAAATCAAAATTCACATCAAGACATATGAAATTATCTTTCATGATGGTTACTGAAAGACGGTCATTTCAATTTATGTCTCATAACGCATTGCACGACCATGACTTCAAGTCATGGCATGTGAAATCATGGATTTTTCTCAAAAAATGGGACGATAAATTTCACGTGTTTGACTATTATCATACAATCTCTTTTTATCTATTATTTTCTACATCATTGATTCATGGACACCTATTTGAGACTAATTGAAAGCAAAATATTTAAGATTTATTAACATGCAAAAACTAGGGCAAATCAAGCCCAAAACACGTGAACAATTCACCATATAAGAGCCTTGAATCTCATCCATCATTCAAATTATTTTAGGGATAATATCAGTCAACATGAACTCTAATCCAATAGAATAATGAAATCCATAAAAAAAATAATTTAATCACTCATTCGAGGGTTTATTAGCATGATATTAGAAATAAATGAGTTCACCCTATTTATACACCTAATTTCCAATTAATTTAAAGATTGTTCATTGGTTTCATGTTTGGATGGTAAAATTTAAGTTCTTGTTATTTCTTGAAACTAATCTATTAGATTTAAAAGTTTAAGTTTGGTGTTTGGATAAAAAATGAAATGATGAAGATTTAAAAGTTAATTTTATAAATAAGTTTTAGTGGGAATTTGGATAAAAAGTAAGAAATAAGAATATAATTTATTATTTTATAAGGTATAAAAGTATAGTAAAAATATTATGTATTTATTTATTTATAATAATAATTACTAGCATATAAAAATATTATACATAATTAGTAATGTAAAGTTTATTATAAGTTATGACATACTATATTAATATTAATTTTGATTATTTTTTTGTATATTACTAATATTATAATTTACGTAAATAATATGATCCAAATATAATATAAATTAGATTATTTATAATTTTCTTAAAAGCAAATGGAATTTAAATTAATAAAATTATATTATTATAAATTATACATAAGATTTTATTCAATTAATATTCTAATATAATAAATAGAATTACAATGTTTATATTAATTCAGTTAATTAATATGAATTTTTTATATTTTTATACTATTATTTATTATACTATAATAGTAAGGAAAATATTATAACTAATTAATACAATATTTTTAATTATTAGATCCAAATAAATTTATTTCTAATAGTTTTTTAATCATATATTATTAAACTAAATAATATTATATATACATATATAGATAATATTATTAAACTAATTAGATATATCATGTATATAAATGTTAAAGGAGAAAAAGGCAAGACGTGAGCTTTTACTTCTACCAAGAACTCAACTTGAGTTCTGGCCTTTTTTTTTTAATTGGTGTTTAATAGAATTTGGTCGAGTTTTATCCAAGTTCTACTTAGATTTCCTTCCCCAACCGACTTCCCTTCCCAAGTCTTGATGTTCATGTCGATTTATTGGTCTTGCTTGATCTCGTTATCTTTCTAAATAAGAGAAGGGTTTTATGTAAAGAAGAAAAAACGAAGAAGAATAAAAAAGAGTGGCAGATGGTTTTGGCCCTTTTTGAGATATCATGCTGCCATTTTCAAAAGATGAAATTTGACGCAGCGGAGGATCGCAAAGCACCATCAATAGCTTGATAAATTCGGAGTCCATCGAATCTCGGAATCCACTGAAAAACGAAATCACATAGGTTTAATGAATAATTAGATAATAATTGAACTATCAATAACAAAAGAGTTCATGCCTATTTATAGCCATTTTGCAATCAAATCTAAACTAATTTAAAAGATAACAGTAGTAACTAATAGATTCTAACTAATTTAAAAAGATAAATATAACAACAATAACTACTAAAAGTGTATGACCTCGAACTCTAAAAAATTGAATCTAAAAGTTCACGCTTGGTATTCCGCAATGATCTAATCTTCTTTCTCAACTCATCAAATAAGTCATTCAAGTCAAGTATATTGTATAGCAGTACTAAATATATTGTTCTCAAAACTTGGCGTGAAAATGCAATATGCAAAAATTTAAAATCTTTGGTACTGACAAAAACTTTGACGCATCTCATATCAACTTGAAGAATTTGAAACAAATCTTTCTTATTAGTTGGTGAATTTAATTTCAACTTTTTATCCATCTCCTAAATAAATTTATCTTCTTTTGCTTCAAAAAAAAATCCAAAATAACTAACTCTATAGTATTTGGATAGATTCTAATATCTTGAGTAGTTTCTTATAATTCTTCAATTGGAGCAGACATAACTTCCAAAGATAATTGATCTTCACAAGATTGCATAAATTCTGAAAGAAAATCCAAAATAACCGACTCTTCATAATTTCCGATATTTTGAGTAGTTTCTTGTAATTCTTCAATTGGAGCAGATATAACTTTCAAAGATAATTGATCTTCATAAGATTGCACAGAATCTGATGAAGTCCTACACACTTTATTGATTATGTTATCCAATCGTTACTGAAGTTTCTCATTTGAATTCTTGATATTCTCGAAATGGATTTGAACTCCTTTCATTAAATTTTTATTACCTTGTTGAAATTTTCTTGACTGCTGAAAAATAAGATAATAATATGACGAAGGCAAAAAGTGTTGGATAAATATTTTTTTCAACTTGCGTCATGTCCGGATAGGTGATTTTTCATGATAAGCTCGAAGACGTTTATTATCTTTCCACCATGATAAACCCCTATTTGAAAATTTGTTGACCACTAATTTGACTTGTTGAGATTCTGGAATATCCAGTAATCAAAGAAGTGATCAACTTTAGAAATCCAATGTAAAAATTCATCAACATGAGAATAATTATTAAATGATGATGGTTCTATCCTCACTTTGTTAGTTAAAATAACAAAATAAAATAAAAATAAGATAAAAAGAATATAAACTAAGAAATCATTAGAGATAAAGAAAAAGAATGATATGTAACGAATTGGAGATAACAAAATGAAGAAAATAAAAATAAAGAATGAATCTGTTATGAATGATAAGAACAAAAAAAAAAGAATGATGGGAGAGAAGATGAGTACCAAAACGAAGAGGTAAATCTCCTCGAAGGCTCTGATACAATTTGACGCAGCGGGGATCGCAAAGTGCAGAAGATTACAATTTTGGAATGAATCCCGAAAGAGGTTGATAGTTTAAAACACCATCAATAGCTTGATAAACTCGAAATTCACCGAGTCTTGGAATCTATCGAGAAATAAAACCACATATATTTAATGAATAATTGGATAATAATTTAACTATCAATAATAAAAGAGTCCACGCCTATTTATAGGCATTTTTCAATCAAATCTAAACTAATTTAAAAGATAACAATAGTAATTAATAGGTTCTAACTAATATAAAAAAAATAAATATAATAACAATAATTATTAAAATATTATCTTATTTCTCTTACATTAGAATTGGAATACAGTGAGTTGGGATGGAGTGGAAAATAGCTCTCCAGCATTAAAGTAAAGATCTCGAGTTTGAATCTTTCTGAATATAAAAAATTTTGTTGGAAGTCTTGTCCGTCGTAACAGTGTACTGCCCCTGGGCGACATTAAAATAGTGTGTCGAGACTTCGATCAATGCGCATAACTCTTATCATCACATGAGTTGAATAATCAACGTCGCTTTCCGGACATGGAAAAAAATGGAATTGACCTTGAAATTGCATTCTTTTGTTTGGAGTATTTTCATCAATGATGTTGTTGCATTTGAAAAAAAAAAACAAGCACGTGTTCTACAGTGGTATCCTTTGACAATTAAAATAGGGTGCTGCTCTAAAAATATTAATGTCACTCATGAAAATTTTTTTCTCCTCTAATAAAATAAACAATAATAATTTTTAAAGTGATAATAAAAACATCCGAAATCAAAATATAATGGCGGAAACGAAAATATTAATTTAATCATATGTTATAATGTGCGCTCAATAAAATGTGAGAATAAAAAAAGATAAAATATATTTTTAATAGTTAAATTGATTTTAAAGATATGAGAATCGAAAAGATAAAGTTTCATGTGGTATTTATTTAAATTATTTAATAATATTGCATTAGTTTATATTTTACATTAATTGAATCCATGAAGCAAAATGCATCATATTATTAATTATACATCGAAAGAAGTTAATAACGTTATAATTTTAATTATTGCACATAGCATTTATTTTGTTATGCAACTAAAAAATATACTTAGATTTTGTATTAATATATGATAATTCAATATTATGCTGGAGAGTAGTTCTTTATTTAATTAGGTTGTTGATTAAAATAAATTATATTATTTAAATTATATTATTTTGTTTGTAAGTATCATTATCAAATGTCGTAGAAAAGTTTAATTCAGAAGTGCAAGTTTTATTTAGATTGCTAGAAATTTTTATTATTGCAAATTAACAATTAAAGCTCTAACCAAAACAAAGTATTTAATTAAAACATAAAATATTAATTAATTTAGTATTGCATCACATAGGTTAGATTATATTTTTTTGCTTAATTAATTTTAAATAAATTATAACGGTAATTATACATCAAAGGAAGTTTATATTATTATAATTATTATACATATATATATATCAATGAAAATATTACTTTCTTATTCATTATTTACACTATTGACTGGTTTAATTAATTAGTTTTCCAAAAAATCCTCCTAAAATTTTAGCAAATTGCTTCAAAAAGTTGTTAAATTTACATTTGTGCCATTGTGACTCAATTAGGAGGTTATATCCTCCTAAATTAAGAGGATATAGCAAAACTCTTTTCAAAAATGGGAAGAACTCAAATTCCAAACCACGGGCGAGCAAGTATGAGCTCTCAATCTCACACTTGTCAAGATTGATTGATTGATTGATGTATTATATTGCAAAAGCTTTGTCAAAATCACCGTCTTGTTTTCGTACGGTACATCCCATCAGAAAAAAAGTGTTAGATATTATATGTATATCCCATATGAAAATAATAGTTCTTATATAAACGACAAAAGAAATGTATATAAATATTGAACGCAAAATATGATTAAAAATGTTATTGCTCAATAAAATCTTAACTTTAGACTTTCTTTTAGTTGCCGGCTCGTACGTTCGAAAGTGACACTGCGATTTAATTCACGCAACATTAACGATTATATGCATTATTCATAAGGACATCTCATCGTCGGACTCAACTAATTTGATAAACTTATTTCACATCATGTGCCTAGCAATAATATGTGAGGCTCTCAACAAGAATTTTCAACATTTACAAAGACTTGAACTATTAGAATAATGCCCTTTTGGACATATGGCCCGTGTGTGCACGTGGCCCACATGGGCGAGACATGTGCAAGCGCACGTCCTGCGTGCGCAACCGTGCATGGAGGGTGTTGATCATGCACGGACTGCGCGCGGAGCGCATGGAGCACGCTAATCATGCGCGCATGCGACACCCGCGCATTGTGGGGACACGTCATCATGCGCGATGGACACGTGTGTCACAAGTCATTTTTTGCTCGACCGACCTGTGCGGCGTCTAAACATGCCCAACGTCTAGGCAAGCTCTTTTGAGCGCTTTGCGGAAGCTTGTTTATGCCACTATTCCGATGCCACATTTTTTGAGATGTTTGGTTCCGAGCGGACAATTCGGTGGAGACGTTTGTGAACAAATGGACACTTAGGCGGAATGCTCGATCGCTTGTAATGTTTTGTGAGTTGTCACCCCACGCTTGAGACACCGTCTAGATAATGGAAAGATTTGAAACCTTTATTGAGTAATAGAATGATTACAAAGGCTTTGGGGGAGCTCTAGCGGTCTCCCCTTACTATACCTTAGGCTCGTGAGGTAACTTTGCAATGTGTGTCCTGGAGAACTAGCTAGGGGGTGCACTTTTCTAGAGTGCATATCACAAAACTGCCACCATCACACTTGAAAATTAAACTAAGTACAAAATGGGGTTGAAAAAGGAAAATACAAGGAAGTAAGATAACTCGGCGGTCCATGGGAAAAGCCCCCGGGACATTCTTCCCCACTCAAGTCAGTGACGTCCCTAGAGCTGCAACTTCAAATTCTTCAATCTTCTGTTTGAACTGCCATAGTGCTTCGGCCGTCTCCCAACTCGTGTCGGCGTTCGGTTTTTCGCTCCATCGAATAAGATACTCCTTCCGATTCTTCGTGCGGACGACGAGTACTTCTTCAACTTGATCAATTAACTCTAATGTATGGCCGGCAGAGTGTGGTCTAAAACCCCACACCCGGGATCTTCAGGGTCGATGAAAGATAGGGTGTTGTTGTATCTGCGGCGGGAGCTCAATTTTGTAGGCCACCTTGCCTATTCTTCATGATCTCGAATGGTCCCTCGTAACACCTAACAAGACCCTTGTGAAGATTCTTCCCGCTTAGCCGAAGTGTTGGACCAGCTTCACAAGGATCAAGTCTCCGACTTCAAAGTTGGCATTCTGTCGGGCAGTATCTGCCCACTTCTTCATGCGCTTCGATGCCTTGTGCAAACATTCCCGAGCCGTATCATTTTGCTCATGTCATTCCCTCATTATGCGGTGAGTGGCGGGGACCTTGTCACCATAAGAAGTGGCGATGGCCGATGGAGTGAGAGGTTCCTGCCCGATCACTATTTCAAAGGGACTCTGATTGGTCGACTCGCTCCGCTGCAGGTTGTAAGAGAATTGTGTGATGTCGAGTAGCTTCGTCCAGTCCTTCTGATTGAAACTCACATAGTGCCGCAAGTAGATCTCCAAAATATAATTCACCCTCTAAATTTAGAAGTCGGATTGAGGATGAAATGATGTCGAGAAATGCAGGTTGGAGCCCATCATTTTGATCAATTTCTTCCAAAAATTACCAAAGAATCGCTCATCCCGATCACCGACTATGTTTTGTGGTAGGCCACAATACTTCACTACGTGCTTCATGAATAACTCCGCAACTTTAGTGGCAGGACGACTTGTGGAGTCGGCGGCGAAGATGGCATATTTAGAGAACCGATCGACGACCACCATGATGGTATTTGCCCCTTTAGACTTGGGCAGGTCCATGATGAAGTCCATGGAAACATCTTTCCATGGTCACTCTAGAATAGGAAGGGGTTCTAGAAGTCCGTTGGGTGCTTGATTGATATTCTTATCCTGCTGGCAAACAAGGCATGTTCACAAAAGTTTCAACAATCGTCCCCCATCCTTAGCCGGAAGTAATTGTCCTCGATGAGTGCCAAAGTGTGGCGGATGCCCAGATGTTCTGCCCACTTGGAGTCATGGCACTCTTGTATGATGGCGCGCTGCAAGTTGTCAAATAGTGGAACATAGATGCAGTGTTCCTTGGTGAAGATCATCCCATCTTCCACTCAAAAACGGCGTGTCTTTCCCTCCTTTGCTTGCTCCATCAGGTTCTTTGCCGTGGGATTCGACTCCAATCTCTTCTTGATCCTCTCGATCAAGTCGGCCTGAGAAGAGCTCATGGCCGCCAATTCCGCGTGTCGGCTGAGGGCGTCGGTAACGACATTCGTCTTGTCGTGCTTGTATTTTAGGACATAGTCGAACTCCACCATGAAATCTTGCCACATTGCTTGCTTTGGCGAGATCTTCTTCTATGACTCGAAGTAACTTATCGCGATATTGTCCGTCTTGATATGAAATCGCAACTCGAGGAGGTAGTGCCGCCGTGTCCTAAGGCAGTGGATCATCGCGATCATCTCCTTCTCTTGCATGGTGTAGCGTCATTCCGTGTCGTTGAGTTTGTGACTCTCGAACATCACGAGATGCCCTTCCTGCATAAGAACTCCTCCGATAGCATAGTCAAAAGCATCTGTCTGTATCGTAGAGCTTGATGTGGTCTGGCAGGACGTGTATCGGTTCCTCCATCATGACCCTCTTAAAGGTGTTGAACGCTTCCTGACATGTAGGTGTCCACTCCCACTTCACATTCTTTCGGAGGAGATTTGTCAAAGGAGTCGTCACATGTGAATACCCCTTGATGAATCGCCTATATTAGTTCATCAGGCCAAGGAATGAATGCATATTGGGAACCCGTCTTGGCGGCTCCCACTCTATGATGGCTCGAATCTTCGCACCATCCATCTTCAGCTTTCCACTTGCGATGACATGTCTCAAGAAGTGCACTTCTGATTGAGCAAAGGCACACTTCTCCCACTTGACATAGAGCTCATTCTACCGCAACACCACGAACACTTGTCGGATGTACTCGATGTGCTCCTCCAAAGTGTGACTGTAGATCATGATGTCGTTGAGGTTGACAATCATGAACCTGTCAAGGAATGGTTACAATACTTTGTTTATGAGGATGCAGAAGGTCGTCGGGGTGTTGGTGAGGTCGAAAGGCATCACGAGGAACTCGTAGGAGCTGTATGTTGTATTATGACGCACGCCATCTTCTGCACATCTTCCTCCGCGATCCAGACTTGCCAATAGCCCGAGTGAAGATCCAACTTGGTAAACCATCTTGCACCGCCAAGTTGGTCGAACAAATCCGCCACCAGGGGAATGGGGTACTTGTTCTTCACTGTAAGCTTGTTGAACACCCGGTAGTGGATGCACATACGGAGGAACCATCATGCTTCTTATGACAGAGGATCGGGGCGCCATAAGAAGACTTCGAGGGTCGACTGTATTCTGCATCCAATAGTTCGGTGAGTTGCTTATGAAGTTCTTCGAGTTCCGAAGGGACTAGCCGATAAGGGACTCCATGAGAAGGCTTCGATCCTCGGACCAGGTCGATGACATGGTCCACTTCACGCTTCAGAGGCAACCGCTTTGGGAGTTATGAGGGCATGACGTCCGCAAAGTTCTCAAGGGTTTCAAGAACTTCGGGAGGTGTTGGAGTGGAGGGCTTCGGATCTTCTAAGATAGCGGTCGTCAGGAAGGTGTGCTCCTGTTTGTGCAACCCATTCGCCACTTGCATGGAGGAGAGGGTCTTCTGCTTGAGATCTCTTCCTGACCTCATGGGAATAAGGTCCCTTGTGGTCGAATTGGTGAGCGGGATGTGATGCATGCTCAATTTTACATGTTATCTTGCACTTTTATAAGTTAAAATTGGATGATCATGTATCAATTTTCTATTTTTTATGGAAATATTGTTTCCCTTTCTTTATTGTGCGATTTTCATGAAATTTACTTGACAGGAACATAAAAATGGTTCGCATTCATATGGCACGAGCCGTGTTTATCGA
This sequence comes from Pontederia crassipes, assembly GCA_030549335.1. Lineage (NCBI taxonomy): Eukaryota > Viridiplantae > Streptophyta > Magnoliopsida > Commelinales > Pontederiaceae > Pontederia > Pontederia crassipes. The sequence goes on from CM060183.1 coordinate 12,878,467, forward strand.
AGTCGCATCAACTCAACACATATCGGGAAAATTTTGCCACGCGTTGATTAAAATAGATCATTTTATTCCAACACGGATCGTGTCGGATAATGGCGCGAAGATTTTCTACCGCGATTCTAGATGACAAAATGGTCTGTGTCATTAATGACACGGTCCGTGTTATTCATATCGGAGGATTTATTATGTAGAGATGTGATTTGCGTAATCATGACATTAATCAACACGGCCTTGTCATTAATGACATGGTTCGTGTTGACACCCAGACTTTTGATCACGGCACCTATAAAAAGACGTCCCATTGCACTCCAAAGGGGTATCAAAGCTGAGAAGGAAAACATCCACTTTAAGAGTCCTGAGGCTATTGTCTAGAGTCACATTTTAGAATTCTATTTTCTTACTCATCTTTCGTACTCTAATTTTTGGCATTATGATGTTTAACTCTCCAGCAATTGAGTAGTCCTTCTTTGTTGGTTTTATGTTGTTGAACTCCATTGTTATTTTAATGAAAGATTATTTATTTATCTGAATATGAGTGTTCTGTTTGAATCAAATTTATTTTTAACATCTCATATCTTTCCCCTATCTACTCTATGAGATTTAGAGGGATGTGGACTTAGACTTACTCGGTTGAGGAGTCTTTGAGATAAATTGAATTACTTTATGTTTTATCCTTAAATATTTGGAGAATGATTTGATTAAACTTTCTTCAAATATTTAATTGATAAAACATATAGGACATCTAGTTAGAGTCCTAAATTATATTTCAATTATTTCCATCAGATGTGCTTTTGCTACTTGATTTAATTAACAGTGGAGGAATGCTCAATAAAACCAACATTTCACCTAATTGACATTTCCTTTTCTTGGATCTGCTTCTTATTTTCTCTGATTATTTTCGCAATTCATTTTTCTAAAAAATTTCTCATCTAGTAAGAATTAGAGATAAAAGTCATCGTGGGATCGATATCTTTTTACTACTTGTGCGACCGGTACACTTGTCGTCTTTTTCTGCTCTATAGAAAAATCGCATCAGGATGACACATGCAACAATGTGTCACAGAAAAGAGATGTTTGCTACCACTTCGTAGTCATCCGCTGATGCCACTATCATGTCGAAGCTTTCCGACCACTTGCCGATGCGAACCTTCATTTTTGGAGAAATTTTTGTGGTCGAGATAGACTTTGTGTTACCATCTTGAACGTGGCGTTAATCTTCTTTAGTGGCAGTTCAACTTCTTGGAGGCCACTTCTAACACGAACAACTCCATTGCTCCCGTGCCAATGAGCGAGTTGAAGACTTGCCCATTCAAGCCGATGAGGAACCCTTCGAGACATTGATGACGCTGTGAACATGCATCAACCTAAGACACGTCTCCTCCTTCTCCTTCTCTTTGGGACAATATATAGCATTCACCATCACCTTTTGCGGACAATCGCTTATCCAATGTGGACCTTGAAAATCCATCCCTTCTGAATTTGTCTTGGGATTCCTATCCTATTGACCCTTTCCCTTATCTTGGTAGTGCAACTTATTTTCTTGCGACTTTGGCTTCTCTCCCCCACCATTGCCCTTGCCCGAGGGCTTTCGTACTGGGATGCTCATTTTGGCATACTCTACGAGTGATTCAATAGCGGTGACTAGGAGTGAAGGTTGGAGCAATCTCATTGCTCTAACTCTGTTCTAGCCCATGGCTTCAAACCCTTCACGAAGATTGCCAATAACGTGTCTTCGTCCACTTGAGAGTTCTGTAGGCAGAGCTCGGTGAACTTTTTCACGTACTCATTCAACGTGCACTTCTGGCAAATGTTGAACAATGCAATCATGGCCTCCAATCCCGACTTGGCAGGGCAGAAATAGTTGGTAAGCTGCCTTTTGAAGTCATTCCAGCTTTCAATGGGTTCGACGTCGCCACGTTCCACATCGTCGCAATGACACCGCCACCATAGATTCACCGCATCTTGCAAGTAAAAGGATGAGGTCTTCACCATCCTCGCTTTTGATGTCGCGTCCAAGGCCTCCATGTACCATTGAATGTTCCATAACATGTCACTGATCTCCTTTGCCAACCTCTCGCTTTTATAGAGCCTCCTCATGCGGGGCGGGCAGCGTCCCGAGATGCCGCCCATTCCCATAGCGTCGCTTGAGCTCTTTCCATATAGTCTTGAACTCTTGTTCCATCTCGAACCTCATGTTTGAGAGACTATTGTCCAAGGTCTCTCGCAAGTCCATGATTGTCGCCTCCATGGACTCGAGCCGCGTATACAATGACATCATCTCGTCCCGCAACGTTGTGAGGTCCACTGTCTTCTCAAACTCCAGTGTGTTGCGAGTTGATCTTGAATCTCGCCCACGTCCAGTTGGAACTAGCGGAGGCATTGTCGAAGGCGATCATGACGTCCTTCGAGCAGGTGCACCCTCGCTCTAGGCGACTCTTCTCCGGTGCGATAGGTTCATTAGTCAACTCCGAGTTCGACGTCATTCCTCCTTGATCGTCGAACGTCAACTTGAGCGGTCCTAGAAAAGTTGTTCTGATACCAAATTGTCACGGGTCATTTTTCGCTCGACCGACCCGCGCGGCATCTAGACGTGCCTAACATCTAGGCAAGCTCTTTTGAGCGCTTTGCGAAAGCTTTCTTATGCCACTTTTTTATGCCATAATTTTTGGGATGCTTAGTCTCGAGCGAACGCATCGGTGGATGCATTTGTAAACAAACTGGCACATAAGCAGAACGCTCGATCGCTTGGGATGCTTTGTAGATTGCCACCCCATGCTTAAGGCACCGTGCTAGATAATGGATAGCTTTGAAATCTTTGTTGAGTAATAGAATGATTACAAACACTTAGGCTCGTGAAGTAGCTTTGCGACGTGTGATGTGGAAAACAAGTTAGGGGGTGCACTTTTCTAGAGTGCATATTACAAAACTGTCACTATCACATTTGGAAATAAAACTAAGTACAAAAGGGGGTTGAGAAAGGAAAATACAAGAAAGTAAGATAACTCGACGATCCACGTGGAAAGCGCCCGGGACACATGATTTTTTCTACCTAATTTCTTGCTCAAGCCTTCCTCCTCTATAAAAAGGAGACCCATCCAGAGGTCCCAAACACGCTTTCGAGGAGATTCTTCCATAGGTACTTATGCTGTGACAAGATGTTCCGTTCTCCCGAGCTTCAGTTTCTGATTTTGAGGTGCAAGTGCGTTCGTCAAGAGTTCGTGGAAAAGTTACGACGATCTGCTTCCGCTGCAAGAGGTATTCCACAACCTCTATGATTTATATTTGTTATAAATTCTACATTGGTATCATAGCTTTTTTTATTTTTTTTGAACTTGTGATTGCGCCGAAAAAAATAATATATGTTATTATTTTTGGGATCTGCGCATCTCGGTTGTGAGGGACGACGTGATTTTTGTCATCACAAATATATTATGGATGAACCTAGACCATAATATATTTTTTCTGATTTATTTTAACATATTTAGCCAATATTTTAGATTTCTTTTATTCTGCATGTGTTGCAGAAAGAAAGGGAAAAGAAAACTATTCCAGCAAGCACTGAGAGTTTGGGTACAAAGGAGTTGCACACATAAGAATAAAAAGTTGGGCTGCCTAAGAGGCCCAATAAATAGATTTTCCTTTTCTTTTCTTTTCTTATTGTCGCCTAAATATTAAAACTATTAGAAAATAGAAATGTCTATTTTAAAATTTTGGTAAATTAGGAAAATATATATTTTCCTTAGAAAATTTTTTGTCTGAAATATTGCATGCAATTGAATGCTAAAAAAGAAAATCATTTATTGATTTAGTGCAATCAATGATTAGATTTACATGTCAATCACAAATATTGCCTAATAAATGTGTTATCATGCATGAAATAAATATTTTCATTTATGTATGTCATAGTGATATTTAAATTGCTATGATTTAAATTTTGACTAAGTGTTAAAATTATGAATTTGAATTTAAAATTGGTATGTCCAATTTTGTTAAGCATGATAACTTATCTAGAATTTCAAATTGTTTTGAAATTGAATAAATTAAAATTAATTCCTTTGTGAGAATTAATTAGCATGGCAATATTATTTTTTATTGTGTCGAAATCAATGTTTCATGCAGGCATATAATAAAAAAAATTAGTCGGTCTAATTATACAAACTATAGGTAATTAAAGAATACATGAAACATAGGTAGTTCTTTTGTAGGACTAAGGCACCTTGAGATTAAAACATTATCACAATAATCAATGTTTTTCTATTGAGTGGTGTGTGACCCGAAATGCATGTCTAAAAAGGTTCCGAGGAACGGGCCTAGTGCATGGTCGATGCAGTCTTCAGAAATAGGGTGAACGTGTGACAATGTTAGCACAATTTTTCCTAATATGATGCCGAGGCGAAGGATAGTGTAGTTATTTAATTGGCACCCTTCGGGAAAGAGCTCCCATTGCACTAGTCTTGATTGTCCTAGTCATATTAGAAATAATTTGTTGCACCATATGAAATGAATTTCGGTGATTTTGAATTATAAATTGATTCAAAATGTATAGAGTATAAAATTTTGAATTATGTGTTTATTCAATATTCAAACATTTAGATTATTTTTTCGCATTGTTAAAATAATGAATGATAATATTCTTGGAGATGGGGAAAATGAGTGGGAGTTTAATAATCTCTCAATGTCACTGCTTGATGAATATTGTTATTTCATTATTTATGTTGTTTGTGGACAAAATTACAACATGTATAACACTGATTTCTTTTATTTTTTGTGACCAAACTAGACCATGGGTTTCAAAACAATAATTGCTAACATGAAGAAGAATGAAAAGTTCAATGGCGATAATTATGATAGTCCAATATCTCCTAGAAGAACAAGAGGTCTTGGAGATCATCAACCATGTTGTCAATGAATCTGCACCTGGATATAATGCCCAACGCCAGAGGGACATGAAGGCATATTAGGCCTGGACAAAAAAGAATCACATTGCTGAACATAATGAACAATTCACTCTTGTATGAACTCGAAGTCTATAAGACAATAATTGAAATGTGGGCGGCGCTCCGCAACAAGTATGGGTCATCACGATGACCAAGCGCCAGATGCTCACGGTCAAATTTGGCTCTTATCAGAAGTGACCAAATCATACGATGAGGGAGCATATTCATGAGATGTCTATCATGATCCGTGAACTCAAGAATATGGAACAAGTGCTCGATGACAAACAACAGGTGCATGCTTTGATCCGCCCTCTTCCTAAAAGTTAGGAACATATGCGTTGTAACTTGATGCACAACGAAAGTGTCAAAACTTTTGACCAAATTGCTCGCCACATTGAAATGGAGGATTCCTTCAAGCCATGAATCAATCCTCTGAAGTATTAGTTGTTGAAAATGATGGACAAAGACCCAATCCCAAAAAAAATTCGCATAAGTTGCAACCAAATAAAAAGAGCGAAGATGGTGGACAAAAGAAAGCCCAAGGCCGCCAGCGCAAACGTGAAAAACGTGACGGCAAGGCAGACATGAATAAAATAAAATGCTACAATTGTAGCAAACGTGGTTATATTTCTCGTGATTGCACTGAACCTAAGAAGGTTTGTCTTAACCATGATTCTTTTGCTTATGTCTCTAATTGTGACTTAATTGTTGAAATTCATCCTTCATTTATTGTAGATTCGGGAGCCACCATGTAGCAAGAGATCGCGGGGTCTTCGTGAAATTTCACCGAATAAGTGCGGGGAGCAACGATAAAGTTGAAGTTAAAAGCATTGGAATGTGCAAGTTAAAACTTAGAAACGGCCAAATTTTTTACCTTCACAACGTTCTATATACTTCATCTTTTAGACGAAATTTATTTTTTGTGTTAGCATTAGACAAGATTGGTTATGTAATAAGTTTTCAGAGAAAACAAGTGACAGTATGTCTTGACAATGTTCTTCTATGCAATGGTTTTCTCAATAATGATTTCTACATTTTAAATATAGCATATGTTGCTGATAGTTTTTCTTTTATATCATCTTTTGATGTGAATAAAAGTGTCAACATTTGGCATGCCAGATTATGACACATTGGTTAAGATCGAATTAATAGACTCGCTAAAGAAGACCTCTTGGGGTCTCTCGCAAAAATTGATCTTCCAACTTTTGAGGAATGTCTAGCTGGCAAGAAAATAAGAACACAATTTCGAAAGGAAAAACACACTGAGTATCCATTACAATTAATCCATTCGAACATATGTGGTCCAATGAATGTTCACGCACGATATGATTTTTCTTACTTCGTCACTTTTATAGATTATTATTCACGCTACGGTGTTGTATACTTGATTTCTCATAAGTTCGAAGCTTTGCATTATTTTGTATGATTCATGAACATGATAGAAAATCAAGTGAATCGCAAGATTAAAGTCTTACGAACCGACCGTGGACGCAAATATCTTTTGACTTATTCAAAAAGTTATGTGATGAAAATGGTATAGTTAGGCAATTAACGGTACCAAGAACTCCGCAATAAAATGGTGTTGTTGAGAGATGGAATCGTACCTTATTTGATATGGTTCGATTCATGATGGCGCAAGCTAATCTTCCAATTTTGTTTTGGGAAGATGCACTATTAACTGCTGCCTACATTTTAAATCATGTATCATCAAAATATGTTCATGTCACTCCTTATGAACTCTGGAGAGGTCAAAAGTCTAACATTATTATTTGCGCCCTTGGAGTTGTGCAGCCTATGTTCTAAATAACTCTATGGGAATTTGGGTCTAAGACGGTAGAAATGTATCTTTATAAGATATTGTGGTACCTCTAAGGGCTATGTATTCATAGGTGAAAGAGAAGATGATACAATAACAGAAATCAAAAGTAGAGTTGTGGCATTCGTAAAGAATGAGTTTCCCAAGCAAGGCGAGATAGACAAGGGATTTCTCCTAAATGAAGAAGAAGATCCCGAGTTGATGGCACAAGCATATCAACCTGTTGAGGATTTTGTCTTCTCCATCCCACAGCTTGTCCGAGTGGGAAAGATTCGCGACCGCCAAATGACAGACCTGAAAGTTCCCTTCGACAGACTACTAGAAAACATGTTTCGCGTCGACGATTTAAAATCGAAGGGTTGTATGAACATGGGTCATATGAAACCCACATAGTAAGTTTGGAAGATGAACTTGAGCCCAAATCTATTAAAGAGTCTCTCTTGTCCCCTACTAAGGAAGAATGGATTAAGGCAATGGGAACAAATGGATACATTAAACATGGTATGGATGGATCAATTGAAAGATATAAAGTCCTCCTAGTGATGAAAGATTTCACCCAAACAACGAGTGTTGACTATGAAAAAACTTTTGCACCTATTGTAAGGTTTGCTTCAATTCGTCTAATATTAGTTATAGTTGCACATATGAACTTAGAATTACATTAAATGGATGTAAAAACAACATTTCTCAATGGAGAACTAGATGAGAAAATTTACATGGAGCAACCACAAGGCGTCGGTTCATTTATGGACTTAAATAAAGGTTTTTTCCGCTGACACCCTCATTAACATTTTAAAAAAAGATGGAAATTGTTTAAAAGATAAGGGCATTTTGGTCAACATGCAGAAAAGGACAGCAGGAAATAAATAAATAAAATAAAATAAGCGACGTATAAAAAAAAGAAGGGTGCTCATCTTCCCCTCCCTCGACTTGCTACAATAGCCGCACGCACTGTAGCACGTCTCCATTCGCTGCCCCTTCCGGCCATCGGTTCTCCACTGTCTGGCCAACATTTTTCACGTATTAGGTGTCTTTGGAAAGAGGACGACGAGATTTGGAGTGATCGGTCCACTATGTGCGACGTAGCATGCATAGAACGCGAGGAAGACAAAAATTTTGCTAGCTCCAATTTTAGCGACGATTTCGGCCCCGATTCTCACCAATTTCTCTCCTGGTGAGTTGTACATCATTCTCAGGTCGTTTAGGATCATTTTGAGACATTTAAAATGTGTTCTTGTTCCAAATCACGTAGGAGACCGATTTGGAGTTTTCTAGCAAAATTTTTTCCGATTTTTCCAGCGAACCGACGGGAAACTCTGGTCAAGCTCATCTCGTTGTTCTGGTAGGTGCACACATGAGGCAAAAATGGATCAGATTGGTGTCCATATAATAATTAATCGCTAATCCCTTTTGGGTTCATAGATTTGTTCTCCGGCGATATTTTCGGTGACTCGTTCTCGTATCCTAGTTGGTAAGCGATTGGGAATGTGCATTTGATTGGATTTCAGTTATGTGAACAAATTTAAAGTAACTTTATTTTATTATGGATGAAAAAGGCATTCGATGGTTTTTCAATGTTTCGACGGGTGCGACTATAGTTCTGAGAGCGATGGCTATAGATATCGTGATATGAGTGATGGATATCTGAAAATAATTATTATAATGGAGTTAAGGTCCTAATTATGATTTCTTTAAAGTTTGATTTAAATTTCTCTTATAGGGGGTTGTTAATCGGAAAGCGATAGTTCGTGAGTTATTGTGATTTGATTAGGCTGCTACTAGTTGATGAGGCATTGATTTCCTTCTTGGTAAGTATTACAGCAAATCCATAATAGGACTTGGTTTATGATAAGCAAGCCAAGTGTTTGTGAATAGTGAATTACCAAATTTATTTTTGTAATATTAGTTAATCAAGTAATGAACGTGATAGGTTGTGTTTACTTTTGATTGGATTCGGACGATGAGATAATTTGGAACTCGACAAATCCAAGGTGAGGAAACTTATCTCAAATGACATGAACTTCTTAAAATTTTCGGAGTGATGACATTGTTCCACCCGATGTGGAATGAATTTCGTGATAGTTTTCTTCATGCATATTCATATATTTGTATGCTTCATATGTGTGTCATCATATGACTTGAGACATTTTATTATGAATTTTAGAAATTCGTCAAAATTTATTCTTGTGAAATTAAAGTGAATGTTTGATCTTAGAAAATGAAAGCTTATATGATGATTTCTAATCCTAAACTTCTATATGGAAGTTGCATTCATGCATCATGTGCATTACATGTAAAAACCTACATAAGGTGGAGTGTTTTCACCTCGGAGGATTGGTCAATTCCGAGTAGACCGATTGGGGTCTTGTTTGCTCTGTGTCGATATAGTGACACGAGGAGCAAGTTCAACACAATGTGTCGATATAATGACACGAATGGTGAAATTAGAACAACCATCTTGTGGTGATATGACGACACGAGGGATGGAGTGGAGAAAGAAAAAAAATAAGCTCTGTGTCGATATAGTGACACAAGAAGCGGTTAAACGTTCTGTGGCGATATAGCGACATGAGGGACGGAATTAGAATAACCACCATGTGGCGATATAGTGACACGAGGAGTGGGTGAAGAAGCACTTGATTGACGAGTGATATGGATATCCGTGTTTGATGACGTTGCACCAAGTTTTATGAAATTATCTTATTATCATGCATGTGCACTCATAGCATTCATTTCGGTATGATCATTATTTAAATGAATTTTCTTGGAGAAATGAAAATGGTTTGGAATAATTTCTAGAAATGAAAAGGTTGATTTTCTTCACTGTTTCAATATTTGAGATAGTTGTTTTACTCACTCCTCTTGTTTAATTTTTTTCAGGTAATGAATGAAAGCTTGCATAGCACGAAATAAGAAATGTAAATGGGTTAAAAAATGAGCATGTGTGAGAGGCGTGATTATCGTATTGCTAACTTTGCATTTCATTGAGTTTTCTCTGATAAAGTATTTATATATGTTAATCAGTCCAACCTATAAGTCATGTGATTAGATGCCCCGCATCAATTATCCATGAATTAATGGAGAAGTCATATATGTACCTGCCATGTTAACAACAACATCTAAAATGGACTCTTTGAATCTTTATCTAGCAGCTGTCGAAGTGTTTAAATTGATCTTATGTGAGTTTTTGTATTTCAGGTACATCTGTCTCAACAAATTGTGTTGTAGTATAATTAACATTGATATGATTTTTGCCTTGAATTTAAAATTTTGGGGATATCCAAGTACTTTGTAACATTTACTCTTCTTATGGCCTGGCTTCTTGCAATGCTCAAATTAATTTGGATCCCTCTTCAGCTTCATATTATAGTTCTCTGGTTTAGAACCAAGAAATGCAAGTTGTTGATCAGAACTAATATATTTTTTTTTCTCGACAGTGTTCTTCCTCAATTAACAAGGCATATGCCTGATTAATTGTTGGCAAAGGAGACATCAACAAGATTTGTGTTCTAACATTATTATAACAATCATTGAGGCCTATTAAAAACTTATACAACTTCTGTTCTGAAAGGTAAATATGATTGTAACATTTTTTTTAAAAAAAGGTGGAATGTCTTCAAAAGTTAAGGACATTTTCGACATTGTGCAGGAAATGACAGAAAAAAACAAATAAAATAAATAACACGACGCGTGGAAAAAAAAGGGTGGATCATCTCCTTCCTTCTCATGATGCTACAATAACCCCGACATTCCAGCCACCGTGCCACCTTCCGGCACTCCGTTCTCCTCCGTTCGACACCATTTTTTGCACGAGAGGTACCGATGGAAAGAGGACGACGAGATAAATATTTTGACATGGGTTAGGAGATGATCGGTTCACTATGCATGATGCATCAAGCTTAGAATGCAAGGGGACTGAAATTTCGCCGATGATGATTTCGGCTCCGATTCGCACCGATCCTTCTCCTAGTGAGTTGTACATCATTCTCAGGTCGATTAGGATAATTTTGAGGGGTTTTAAACGTGTTCTTGTTCCAAATCACGTAGGGGACCGATTTGGGGTTTTCCGACGAACTGACGGGGAACTCCGGTCAAGCTCATCTCGACGTTCTGGTAGGTGCACACACGAGGCAAAAAAAATCAGATTATTGTCCGCATAATAATTAGTCACTAATCCTTTTTTAGGTTCATAGGAGTGAGATTCCGATCATTCTCCGGCGACCTTTCCGGCGACTCATTCTCGTATCACTATCTAATATAATGATATGTGATATCGACAGTACAACGTATGCTATAGTGCACCACTAATATGATGTCCGCGTAGCTACAATACTAACTACCATACCATCAACTAATTATAATAACTGTCGGCTAACTTATTACATTAACAGTGCGATATGTAAACTTCAATGGAGTCCTCCAGGAGGCGATGTACTAATGACAATTACTCCGTGTTAAGAAGAAGAAGAAGAAGAAGAAGAAGAAGAAGAAGAAGAAGAAGAAGAAGATTCAATTGAGGAAGATTCATCACATTATAAATTTTCTTAATAATCATAAAAAAGAAATACATTACTAATCAAGAGAAAATAATTTCTTAATATAGGAATCAGAAGGGTGTCATTGCATCACAATTTTTTCTCAAATAACATCGTTATATTTATATTTTAATATTCTCATTACATGGTTGTGGGATTTTCTCATTTACAGTTGGACTAATATACAGATCTGTTGCATGTTTAAACTTAGAATACTTTCGCTATTTTAAACACACATGATTACTGTAGCTCAACAGAGATGTGAAAGTTCTCTTCAAGCCTTTCGCCTTGAGTACAGATGCATCCGCATTATGCGAAGCTTTAGCAAGCCTAGGAAAAGTTGCTGAATTGAAGGGGTAGCTCTTGCTCGTATGTAACAGTATCAATCTGTTTGCTTCAAGAGTTCAAATTATTGCATGCAGACTTCTCCTGTTTGCTTTTGCTGCCAATATTGACATCATCCTAACTATCTTTCCCCTTCATTAACAAAACAAACTTCAGGAGTCAGAGTGTCAGATCTCTCATGGTGGTGTCTAATTGATGCACGTTTCGATGGCCTCTCCAGTTCTGCATCAGAATCTTCGAAATTATTTCGCTTGTTGATGCAAATCATGATTGATCCAGTCTCAACTTCTGCCATAATCATTTTCATCCTACACTCTTCGGGTAATTCCAGATTCGGGATCATTTGTGCAGCAGGTTTCTCAAGTTTAATATCAACTGAAGCACCAGCAGGTTTTGCCTTCAGTTGTTGCCCCATATGGCAGTTCTCAAGTTCCTCAGCCACTTCCCCTCCTGGTGCTCCTCCCGTCTTCACTTGGGGAAAGACATAAGCAGGGATTTGCTTTCGGCGAACATGAGATACGTCAATTTCCATCCCTAGTTTCCAGAAGTCGTACATGTTCACTGAATGTCTGAACTCATGAATTGCTCCACGTATGTCAAACTTCTGCCCGTCTTGTCTCGTGACTCCTTTTTTCATCCGCACGGCCATAAAGAAAGCACAATGGGCACAATGGTGGGAAGGATCCACGTATTGATTAGGCCATGGATGACATTGCAGCTTCCCACAAGTGTCCCGCTCAATCTTAAGGACCAGGTGCCTCAATCGGGACAAAACCCATCCTTTCCACATCAGAAGATCTTCAACGTCTGCAGCGACAATTTTGACTCGTACATACTCTCTGTACTTTTCGAAAAAAGGATATGATTCGAAGAGAGCACTCAAATTGGCCTTGTTCAGCTCAATATCATCACAAGTCTTGTTTCCATGTTCGAACTGCTCCATCAGAACACTCAACGTGCTTGCTGACACATTGTAACTAGAGTTCATGCAAGGATATGCAGGAGTGATGATGGGCATAAGATGCGAGCGATCTGAAGGGTTCTTTCGTGGATCCCACACTGTAAATCCAATTTCATCTTGTTCAATAGCACAAAGCATCACAGGAATCAGCCAGCGCCACTGTGTGTAAACTCGGAAGAACCTCGAAACCAACATGCTCAACACGGCGTTCGGATAAAGCTGACAGATGCGAGCAACTAAGATCGCCCAGTTCACACCTCCAAGAAAGCCAGTTACATTTGAATAAACGCCATGCTTCTTGGCCCATTGCTTCAAGCACCGAAGTGTCGTCCGGAAGCTCTCGACATTAGGCACAAGACGAAGGATTTGGTCCGCCACCCTGCAGCCATTGAGACTCCTAACTGTAGCTTCGTCAAGACCATAAAGAATAGAAGCATGAGAGATGTCCGAATCCTCAGGAACCACCAAGAGCGAGATGCTAGCATAGAGAAGATCGATTGATACTCCACAAAACTTGAATTTCATGACTGGAACGTAAGCACCAGGAACAGGTTGCAGTTCGCTCACACCATCGGTTTGTGCCAAAATGTCATGCAGCGTGATGAAGAAGTCATTCTCCCGGTCGACATAAGAAGGACCAATGCAAAGGGCGCCAATGTCGGCCCCTGGTTCATGAACTCCCAAGCGATAAGACCCGAAGGTGAGAATGACAGCATTAGCTTCCTCGACCATCCGATCAGTGTAACCCCTTTGCCTCGTCAAATCCTTCACCCATCCTTTGAAAATCTTATCAATGTCCCTCAGCACCTCTTCTCTCTTGAAAGTTTCTTCCTTGGTCTCATAAAGCCCGGAATCAACCAAGAGCTTCTCCAACTCAGTGGTTCTCCGAATATCCTCCCCAGTCGGCATTGCTGTAGAAATTAGTTTAGTGATGCCATAGTGTCTCATAGAAGGAGAGTTGTTCTTTATGTCACCGGAGCTGCCCATCGTCATGCGTGTGTGTAAAGAACTCTGCAGAGAAAAGATGTCAACTTATAGAGAAGTCATTTTTCTCCTTAAAGGAGATCTATACTCAAATTCCATCTATACTCAAATTCCTTTTTATCTCCTCCATAACTTCTCTCAATCAAACTCTATCTCCATCTTTTATCAATAACTTATGTTAATCAAACTATACCTTTAACTTATCTTTTTATTTCATCCTTTTCTCCAATTTTCGGAATTATTTAATTCCATAATAATTTATCATCTAATTTTCGGATTAAATAATAATAAATATTATTTTAATGCTAGAATATTTTTAAACCATAAAACTCTCAATCCTATCCTATGTGGGAGTCCTATGCCCATTAATAAATCTTTTGGATCTCAAATCAAAATTGAAATCCCTAATCTCAATCTAATTACAATTCCTACTCCCATTAGTATTTAACTTTCTTTCTTTTGTTTGTTTTTTCTTTCTAATCATACTTTTAATCCTACTCTAATTCTAGATCCTACTCCAAGTAGGAGTACTTTTTCCTTCTATTCATATTTCATTTCCAATTACATTCCTATTCCTTCTCAAATTCCCCTTTTGATCATCTTGGATTCATCAAGGATTTTAATTAACTTATGAAATTACTATATTGCTCTTGACGAAATCTTGGGGTGTTACATAATAACCTCCTTAAAAATAAACTCGTCCTCGAGTTTACGGAGGAGAATTTGACCAATCCCGTCGATAACATTCTTATAAGGAATATGGATACTTAACCATATGATAAATCTTTTTCTTCATCAATCCAATTTCTATTATAATTATTTGTCATTTATTCCATAACAAAAATATTTCCTACAATGAATTCTTTATAAGCCATGACTTTTGGACTACCTATATATCATGATCATTGAGGCATAATTATATGTGTCCATTATGGACTTATAGGTAGTATATCTAATGATTAACTCTTAAATCGTTGTTCTTTTCTACGCTTACGGTTAGGAATCCATTGAGATCTCCCTTAATTCACTATTTGATTATAAACTTGATGCTTTACTTATTGTGTTGAACCAACTTCTATCTCAATCTATGACGCCTTAAGGATAACATCATTCAATGTACAATTCTTCTATTCTTATATCATGTGGAGATAACCTCCTTAGGGCTTTGGTTATTCTACCTTAGAATAACCTCCTTAGAACTTTGGTTATTCTTTTCAGAATAACCTCCTTAAGTGTTTCCTTATACTTCTATTTCCATTATCTAAGAATTTAGGTTGTCCCTTGCTTTATCCATAACCTTGAAGGCACTATATTCTATATAGCAATTTAGCTACATAAGCTAATCATGGTTCAGAAAACTTACTTGACCCTTTCTTGATGGCGTGATGGTTGCTCATGACGTGTGCACATGGATTCTATTCTATTAGAGACAGCTAAGAAGTGTCTCTCGTTAGGCTCTGATACCTTTGTAATGCCCCGAGATTTTTTTTCTTTTGCCTGCCCAGAAGGCTATCTCGACGACGCCACTCAATTCTATACTTTGACTTTGACCAGTCAACAAATTGACTTATATAAGCAGAAGACTAATTTACGATATCCAATTACAATATGCGGAAGCTATTCATAACTCTATACAATGACCTGTGGGTCAGGGCACACATCTATACAATAATGGACCTTATATCCATATGCATGTCACCCGTCAGAGGAGCTACCAACCGTCTCACCATCACCATCACCTGTATGGATCCAAATACAGGGGCAAAGCCCAATGAGATAACTCAATACGTAGGGTCACCCATAAAAATAACTATATGAACCATCCTTAATATCAATATCAACATTATCCATAAACAATTATCCATAATAATATGTGATTGATCAGGATATGTAACATTTAGCAATAATCAATAACTCATAAACAATTCGATCAATCATTATCCATATCATCAATTACTGATAATCAATATCCATTTAATTCGATTCCATATCTTAAATCAATTACCAATTGGTCATAGATCAATGAAGGCCACAATTCGACAATTAACAATTCGAATAACAATTAACAATTGATCAATTCTCAATTGGCTAAAGGTCAATGAAGGCCACAATAACAATTATCAATTCAATTCTATTAATAATTTATCAATTCATCTATCAAGCACATAAGCCACAGTTTATTTTGAATCAGCCTTAAAGGCGCAATTCGATTATTCATCAGTCATAAAGGTGTAATTCGATTATCGATAAGCCACAATGGCGAAATAGTCTATCAACCAATAGGGCAAAATCAACTGTCCATCAACCACTAGGGTGGAATTCAATTATCAATTCAATTCGATTCAATTCAATGATCAATTCAATCTAGATAATTACAATCAACCCTTTCAGACGTAATACGAGAGCTTTCTATTGTTATTAGGGGACACTATGCCACTTCAATCAATAAGTTTGGGTATGATAGGGGACGAAGGACCACACCCAAAATAGTTAGCCTAAAGGCCTTATCATCCCAAAGGCGAAATTAGCCATAAAAGCCCTATCAACCCGAAGGTGCAATTAGCCAAGGCCCTATCAGCCCGAAGGCGCAATATTAGCCCGAAGGCCCTATCAACCCGAAGGTGCAATTAGCCTGAAGGCCCTATCAACCCGAAAGTGAAATATTAACCTAAAGACCCAATCAGCCCGAAGGCGTAATATTAGCTCGAAGGCGCAGTTAGCCCGAAGGCCCAATCAGTCCCAGTGGCACTCAGTAGACATGTGCCCAATAAATTTTCAACTTTTATCTCAATTATCTAAGATGTCTATCTTTAACAATTATCTTAAGTTTAACATGACCCAATCAGAAAATCATTATATCAATATATTAATCAATGGTATGATCAGATATGATGACGATCAATTAGGTACGATAACAATTTGAGTAGGATCAATCAATAATAAGGTCAATGGATCAATACCATAATCAATATCATGATTGAGTGTAATGACAATAATAATCAATATGATGGCAATTTGATCAGGTACGATCATACTAAAATTAAGAATGTTAATCAAATGATCGATAATGATTAACAATCTTAACAATCCAATAAACTATAAATCGATTCATAAAAATATGTTTTATATTTTAGAACCTAATGCGTGTCGATCATTATCCGGATCGTGTTAAATGGAACCCGGGCCGTGTCAGACATAACTCGGCAGGATTTTGTCACCGTCAAGAATTATGTTTTTGACACAATTTTCGATAATTCTATCTATGTTACTTGATATCCTATCGATGCAAATAATATATAATCTTTGTATAATGGAGAAGAGTCTTGGGGTCCATGTCATGAAAAACCGACGACATGGGGATCCCCCTATGTACCTTAAGTTGGTTGAAAAATCAACTATGTTCCTGTTATTTGTGGACAGCACGTATGTCACGACTTTGGCCGACAATTTCACCCTATAGATATTCAGAAACTATCGTCTACCATTTGAATCTTATTCTCCTCTGTCGGAGCTTCGAAATGGTATATCGCACGCGCTCTCAGGTGGCTCGGTTTGTGAGAAAACAAAGGAGAAAGAAGGGCTCTTGTGCAAAATTTTTGTGGAGGCAAATTATATTTTTTGGCCACCCTTTAAGCCCTATTTATAGATCTCAACTAGAGTTTTTGACTTCTATTGAACCTTGAGCTATTTCTCCATCAATCATGACCATCCATCATTAGTTATCATCCCTTAAATTTTTAGATTTAATTAAATCCGAAATTCACTAATTATTCCATAACCATACTTATCAAAATTCATCTATACTCAAATTCTTTTTTATCTCCTCCATAACTTCTCTCAATCAAACTCTATCTCCATCTTTATCAATAACTTATGTTAATCAAACTATACATTTATCTTATCTTTTTATTTCATCCTTTTCTCCAATTTTCGGATTTATTTAATTCCATAATAATTTATCATCTAATTTTCGAATTAAATAATAATAAATATTATTTTAATGGCTGGAATATTTTTAAGCCATAAAACTCTCAATCCTATCCTATGTGGGAGTCCTATGCCCATTAATAAATCTTTTGATCTCAAATCAAAATTGAAATCCCTAATCTCAATCTAATTACAATTCCTACTCCCATTAGTATTTAACTTTCTTTCTTTTGTTTGTTTTTTCTTTCTAATCATACTTTTAATCCTACTCTAATTCTAGATCCTACTCCAAGTAGGAGTACTTTTTCCTTCTATTCATATTTCATTTCCAATTACATTCCTATTCCTTCTCAAATTCCCCTTTTGATCATCTTGGATTCATCAAGGATTTTAATTAACTTATGAAATTACTATATTGCTCTTGACGAAATCTTGAGGTGTTACAACAACGATCTCACAACGTTAAAAAGGAAAGAAAGAGAGTCTGAGAGGGAAAGTGGACTTGCGTTGCTCCTCTCTCGCAGTCGCATGGCATCTATTTAACTGTGCAAGACCAATAGTTCGATTTCTCTTCGGAAAAGAAGTCTATTTAGCTGATAGTTCGATTTCTTTTCGGAAAAGGAATAGGCATCGGGTTCCGGTTTTGTTTGGGTACTCTTTTCTTGAGTTCCTGTGGCGATCGGGATTTTATTGTTTCTATACATTAAATTTCTTTTATATTTCTGGACATCAGAATCTTTCTTCGAAATTTATTCATTCACTACACTACTATTGAATTGCCATTTTTGGTTAACTGACTGTCTAAACAATTATCTACTTCGTCAAGAATTAGCTTAATTACCCATTCTTTAACTACTATTATTAATCTTCATCCAGACTAGTCTGGGTAACATAATCTTGAAACTAAAAGTAGTCGTGTTTTATATTTATATTTTAAATATATAAAATTTACAAATTTTAAAAAATAAATTGTCCTAAATAAATGTAATACTTATGTTTACCTTTTAATTATGTTTTTTCGTAATCACGTAAGATATTGTTCTATTTAAACACTCTCATTATTATTTGTATTTTTATTTAAATGTCTGTGTCATCCTAATCTTATCTCGGGTTGAGTACTTATTGAAAAAATTCAATCTAAAAATAGAAAAATAAAACACTTGCAATATAGAAAAGATTAACTAATTAAAATATTAATTTTTGATTTTAAATAAAATATTAAATATGTTATATTAAAACTTTAAAATAACAAAAATTAAAAAGAGAAAAAATGATGTACCACTAATCCGATCATGAATCAATTTTGATGCTCAAAAAGCACTCATTGCGTCCAGGTTAGTCAGATAGGGTAGGATTTGGAGTCGGCACACATCCAACTCCACCCATGAACACAAATAGTTTTAAACAACTACTTAGATATTGATATAATATAAATTGTTTATTGAATTCAATGGATAATAATAATTTTAATACTTGGTTGCATATGATATTGACAGGTGATCTAATTGCATATATAAAATTGACATTTCTATATATATTGCATAAGAAATCCACTAACTCAAATTGTTCATTCTTTTAATATAATATAGATATAAATTCCAATGTATTTCTTTTCATATTATCTCAAAAACATCTAAATAAATTGAAAATTTGCTAGCATGACATGTGGTGTTTGACTATTTTTTTCAATATGATATAACATAGACAACAAAAAAAAATGCATATTTCTAAGCGTTCATTTTCGACAAGCCAAAATTCTTCACATTTTTTAGCATTCTGTGCACTCACAGGCGCGGTGCAACGGGGTGGGGGCCCTCCCTGAACACCTCCCCCCCCCCCTCCCTTCCGTGCGCTCGCCGGCGCGGCGTAGGGGTAGGGGGGCTCACCCCCCTCTTTGCGACCTCACCGGAGGTCGTAGAGAGGGGTGCGACCCCCCTCCTTCCCTGCACTCGTCCGCGTGGCGGGGGGTCGCCTGACTTTGCGTACATATCGAGCAGGGAGCTCCCAACAAAGATCTGAGAATCAAAATTTGTCTTCACTATCAAAGAGTGAATCTGCTTGCCATATACAAGCCCCCAAGGAACAACACAAGAACTTAGCACCGTCACCAATGTGAATTCATTCGGCAGGAGACCTGTCAAAATTATAGTGCCATGTGCAATTAATCTTTATGTAATTTCATCAACGTGATACGTACGTTGCTTGATTGCACATAAGCACCAGCATGAAGAGATACTAGTTCCAAGCATCCGAACAAAGAGCTGAAGAGGTTGCGCATGCAACGCCTTCTAAGAATAGCCCGACATCATGGCAGTCCATGAGACGATGTTCCTTTCGTGCATTGACTCGAACACTTGTCGGGCGTCCTCCGGCGTGTTGCACTTTGCGTACATGACGAGGAGCATAGTGGCGAGGTACACTGACGGGTGATATAGAGCCTTGATCATGTGGGCATGCACCCTCTGATGCACCTGATGATGAGGGTGTCATAGGCGGGGAAGCGATGTACGTGCCGAGGAGGGCCATCTCGAGGAGTGCCGCCTTCAAGCTGCCGCGGACGCAGAGAGACCTCAAGTTCGAATAATCTGGCGGGAGGAAGAGGAGCTGAGAGGGGGTCGACGAGGTCGCAGGGCGTCACCCCCCATCCCTGCGACCTCGTGGGCGAGGTCGAGGGGGGCGTCCCCCCCTGCGACCTCACTGACGAGGTCGAGTTCCTTGTCTTTCGAGTATTATTTTATATTTTCAATATTAGATGATACGAGTGAAGGGCAATTTGGTCATTTCATAAATTAAAAAGATAAAATTTAACGGAAAAGTTGACAGAGGTTGACGGATGGACTTAAGTGAAAAGGCGGTACAGTTCAAGGAGTGTCAACGGAATATTCGAAAGACGTTGGTAGACGCGGAAAAAGTTCATAGTTCAATGAAAAAATCCCTTAAATAATCATTTAGACAGTGGTACCTTAAATTCCATCAATCAATCGTTTCATACGATTTTAATATGATTGATGAAGACCACCGCGTATATGTTCATAAGTCCAAGGATAATTTTGCTATCCGAAACATTATATGTGGACAACATTATAATAGCTGAAAATAATAGAGATTTTATCATTACCATTAAGCAATGATTGTCTTCTATGTTTGAAATGAAGGACATGAGTGAAGCATCATACATACTGGGTGTGAAAATCCAACACGACCATTCCAAACTACCCCTTGCTTTATCGCAGGAATCATATATAAAGAATGTTTTGTAACGATTTTGCATGAATGGTTGCAAACCCATTAACACTCTTATTATGAAAGGTGAGGTTTTAAGCTTGGACATATGTCCTAAAATTCTAGATGAACAAAAGAAAATGTCCAATGTTCCCTATGCAAAGTGTGATTGGCAGTCTGATGTACGCTACGATATGTATTCGGACGGACATATATTTTATCATGGATCTAGTTAGTCGATATCAGGCTATCCTAGAATATCAACACTGGAAGGCGGTGAAGAGAATCATGAGATACCTCAAGGGTACTATAGATATTGCACTGTGTTATCATGGAGGAAGTTTACGACTTGTTGGATTCACCAATGCCGATTGGGCTGATCGTTGATGAACAAAAATCCACCTCCGGATATACTTTCTTGCTCAGTACTAATGTTATTACTTGGAGTAGAAAGAAATAAGATTATGTGACACTATCAACTATAGAGACAGAATTCATAGCTTGTTCAGTGGCAATACAAGAGGTCTTATGGCTTAAAAGATTCTTTCAAAATCTGAGGATTTCTGATAATACAATAAAGAAGATGATCCTTATGTGAAGGACGAGAAATATCATTGCAAAGGAAAGTAGAATTTGAGTATTTGTTGGCTCACGTGTGAGCTGTCATGAATCACTAACGGGCATGACATACGCTCTAGAAATAGTTGAGCGATTGAGCCTTAACAGGTATCTTTCTAGCTCCTATAAAGAAGTGTGCTTGTACTAGTAGGTCTCATGGCACATTTATCAATTCTGGATGAATGAAAGTACAATGTCCAATGCGGGCACGTGGGAGATTGTTGAAATAATGCCCTTTTGGACATATGGGTCGCGTGTGCACACGGCCCGCATGGGCGAGACATGCACTTCCTGCATGCGCAACCGCACACGAAGGGCACTGATCACATGCGGACCGCGCGTGAATCATGCAATTTGAATCATGCAATCTAGATCGTGCGATGTGATGCCCATGCGTTGTGGGGACACGTCATGGACACGCGTGATGCATTCTGCCTAACTTCTCGCTCAAGTCTTCCTCTCATATAAAAGAGGACTCATACCAAAGGTCTCAAACACACTTTCGAAGAGATTCTTCTAGAGGTACTTGTGGCAAGGTGTTCCATTCCTCCGAGGTTCGATTTCCGATCACGAGGTGCAAGTGCGTTCGCCATGAGTTCGTGGAAAAGCCTCGATAATTCGCTTCCACTGCAAGAAGTATTCTGTAACATCTATGATTTATATCTGTTATAAATCCTACATGAACTCAAAATATTTATTTAAGCGAGAATGAATTGCACCACGACAATCCTTGTTAGTATCTTAATTTTAGACTTTAGTAGGCGTTAAAGTGTTTTTTCTCGTAATATTCATTGATTAAATTATCAAGAACCTACCCACAACTTAAGAAAAATGTTATTTCTTTAATTAAAAGTATTAATAATATCTTGAATCTTAACCAACTGAAATATCATCTGATCTTCAAAACATTTTAAAATATAAAAGATGTCCTCGCATTTTAATTATATGACATAATTTGTATATGATGCGGAATTGATTTATTATTTTATTGATATCTTAATTTTAAGAGATTAATATATCATCGTAAAGAAAGTGTCTATATAAATTTTACACTCTTCTTCTTCTTCCGTTATATAGAGGTATATAGATTAAAATTTTGAACTCATCTTTCGACGAGTGATGATTGTGCACTACACCCTAATTTCACACTTTATCTTTTATTTATATATTAGAAAGGAAAATTGGAGGAAAATTATGCAATAATTTAGAAATAAATATATAAAATTTTATAATTGTGAAAGATGCCTAAAAATCCGAAGGAACCGATCCACTTTAGCTTCAAATAATATCTTCATAGCTTTTATTTATTTGTACTAATTAAAATAAATATATAAAATTACAATACTATGTTTAATAATCTAATTTATATTATTAGCAAAATATTTAGTTGCATGAACCGAAAGCATTAAAAGAGAAAGGAGGTAAAGAGTGTGTGAAATAATTTAATAAGACTTGGGCGAAAATATAAGAGATTAAAAAAAAAGGCAAATTTGTCAATTTGAATTTGAGTGGCATTAAGAATTAACAAATTTATTAAGTTAATGTTTTCGGTCGATGAAAACCAATTTCATCTATGTAACCCTTAAACAATATTGTCTAAATTAAGAATCTCATTATTATCATTATAAGAGCTTAATATTTGTGCTATCAGAAAAATCTTTTTTTTTTAATTTATGCGGACAGAAGATCATTTCTTTTTCCAATTTTAATATCACTCTTTTTATAGATAATTTTATTTTTATATTTAAAATATTGATAATCAAAATTAAAAGCTGAATTTATTCTAAAAGAAGTGGCATTAAGACGTGGAGATCCTTTTTTGGAAACAAGCTTTACGTTTTTTTGGTAAAAACACCACGTTTTGTTTTCACGTGATCATGACGGACCCTTTCCATTCCATCCTTGGAAATGATTTGACTGAAAGCTCGCCATATTTTTTCTCGTGCCACAACCAAAAACGAAAAAAAGATCAACACAGGCAACATCTCTCTCTCTCTCTCTCTCTCTCTCTCTCTCTCTCTCTCTCTCTCTCTCTCATGTCTAGTTCACCGGCAATTGAGGGGATGAGCCCAGCCGTCTTCCTATGGTAATCGGAGACGGGCGAAACGTCGAACCATTACGGGGAGGATCAAAGATCACCGGCAAGAACTCGTCGCTGTCGCATCGGAAGCACGATCGACTGAAGTGACTTACAAAGGCTCGCTTCCCCTTCGTACCCACGTATACAAAAAACATCATGCTAATTATATGTCCATGAACACTAATTAGAATATACATATATTATGTATATATATATCATTGCAATTAATTAGCTAAATATATGCAGCCGGCACCTGAAAGCGAGCGTAGCAGACATGCGCGACCTTTCGGGAGCCCAAGATGCTCCACCTGCGCCTGTGCAACGATGCATGCAGCCTCTTGACCGCCACGGCCGTCGTAAAGTTTACAAACGCGTATCCCAAATTGCACCCGCTCCTGTTAGTCAAGTGCCAAGCCATGCAAATACGTTTATCAATTAGCATGCACATATTTCATAAGATAAATTAACACACGTAGATGCATGTAATAGTAGTGATATACATAAAGTTTCAAGGACTAATTAATGCTGCTGCTACTGACGTGAAATCAATCGGCAGGTAGACGAAGTCGTATGCAGAAGCCGGTGAGGAAGCCGTCTCGCTCTCCTTAGCACAGTGTTCGTCGAGTAGAGCAATCAACATGTCCCGGCTATATTTGCATGCAAAAGATAAGAATGAGAAGAGATTATGATGGAAGCCGCGGGCCTGAAACTGCATTATACAAGTGATATAAACATAAACGATCAAGGACCTGAACTTGTTGGGGATGTTCTTGATCATCACGGAGGTCCTCCGATCAGTTCCTGGATCTGATGGATCGATCTCCAAAGAACGGGAGGAGGACATGTACCTCGCGTCCGAGCTCCCACCGCGTCGCCTGCTTTTTGTAACGTCATCCCTGCTGTTGTCATCGCCAGTGCTCGAGCGAGGAACCCAAACGAAATGCTGCTTCTTCCTTCCTCTTATCGCCCCTCGCTGCAGCCACGGACGCGGAGGGCACTGCGGCCCTGCCGGTGCAGCATTTGAGCTATTACAGATTGGGGAAGCGAACGGAGGACGGGAGCTGTTTCCTACTGCCGGCTTGATCTCCTGGCCTGCGACAGCGACAGCGGCGGCGGCGCCTGATTCCTGCACGAGGGAGAGATGTTTGAAGGTTGGCGACGAGTGCGGTGGAGTCGGGGCGGCCGAAGGGGATACGTAAGTGGATACAAAAGGGACGCGAGTGAGACAAATTAGCAATGGACGAGAAGAATGGATGAACGGGAAATGCTGCGACGCCGGCGGAGGCAGCGCCGGTAGGAGCTCATAGGAGTAAACGAGGTGTTGTGGGTGTGGTGCGCATGGCGGCGGAGGAAGAAAGCCATGGAATGGGCGCAACATCGCTGACAGTAAAATGCCAAGAAAATGTGGTTCTGGGCTACTGCATGATTCTGCTTACATTATATAGGAGTTTTATGTGACAATTATAAAATATATATATATGGTGGATTTATATTAAGTTCTTGTATTAATTAAACCTTTATCATCATTATTATTATTATTATTATTATTATAAATGTAAATGGCCAGAATCCATTCCTGACAACCTTTTTCGATAATCTACAAATGTAGATGCCAAGCAAATGGTGGATGTGTGGTCATGTCGGATCATCCGAAAATCATTACATTTTATTGCACATGTCAGGTTTCTTCATCATTTCATTGGATTGTGTGTGTATCGTTTTTGTGATCGATTCTCTAATATTTGATGTATCGGACGCTAAAAATTATTATCATCATTTTTATTATATAACGAGTGGACATTTTTTTTATTTTTTGAGATAAAATTGATTGATAATGATATATTTTTAAATTAGCAATAATGCCACCTTAAAAATTCAGCCAATAAATTTTCTCGAAGTTCATTTATATAGTAAGCATATTTTAAAATAAAATAAATATATGAACTAAAATAACAAAATATAATTGAAATTTTTAAATTTATTTTAAAAGAATTTTGAACCCAGGGATCCAATCCGGAATGAAGTATACCTTAAAAATTTGAACTCAATCGGATTTGGAATCATGAATTGATAAAAAAAATTTTAACGTAGAACGAATCGTCTCGATTTAATGTAACTCTTTATATAAAAATAAAATTAAACAATGTCAAACTCTTATTTTAGTATTTATTATTAATATGATCATTTTATATATTATATACTTATTTTTTATAATATAATATAATATACATTTAATTTATTATATATTTTGATATTATAATATTAAATAATCGGATTTAGAATTAATTCAAAATTTTGGAAATGGAACATGATTTTGATGGAAAAGTAAATCAAAATTTGATTAGACAAATTAAGATGTCCTGTCATGTCTTCTTTTTTTTTTAAAGAAAGGGCTTAACTTAGATTAGTAGTAGGATAATCCTGGTACAAAAAATGGAGGACGCCCTGAGACGGGTTGTTCTCCCAAAAGCGGTCGGAAATCAAGATCCGACCAAGTGATGCCAAAAAATTCGCGGCCAGATTTGCTTCGCGGTAAATATGATTACATGTAAAAAGTT
The DNA here is from genome assembly GCA_030549335.1 of Pontederia crassipes. Taxonomy (NCBI): domain Eukaryota; kingdom Viridiplantae; phylum Streptophyta; class Magnoliopsida; order Commelinales; family Pontederiaceae; genus Pontederia; species Pontederia crassipes. The sequence goes on from CM060183.1 coordinate 12,904,447, forward strand.
GTAAAAGATTAATATTGTGCCAGATATGGCGTACAATGTTCAGAATCTTCCAAGGGCATGGCATTTTCTTGTGAATAATGTTGACCAGAGAGACGGAATCGGTCTGACAGGAGACATGCGTGTGACCCGACTGAATGCAGCAATGAATACCCATCATTAGCCCCCAAGCTTCGATCTCGAGAACGGAGTGCACCTCCCGCCGCAGGGCACCTACAGAAATGAAAGCACCAGTGTGAGCACGTATAATGTAACTGGCACCTCCAGCTTGCCTCGGCCCACAGAAGGAGCCGTCGGAGTTCAAACGAACCCAACCAGCAGGTGGAGGCTCCCACAGGGCCAAATGGTCACGGGGGGAGATAGGATTTGCCTCAGACAGGTTGTGCCTAACATATTCGCTATGGCTTGCCAGAACTCTCTCCCACGTCACGAAAATGATAGCATGTTTGGACTGAAAATGTGCCTCATTGCGAACAAGCCAGATATGCCATAATGAGAAAACAAACAGGGATCTCAGGGTAGTCCTGGACAGCCAGTCCAAGTCCTCCCCCTCCTTAATCCAGTCACCAGAAGACCAGGAGAGACGATAACGAAAAACGTAATTAGTAAAGCTTGAAAACCGAGTCCAAATGGCATTAGCAATGGAGCATTCAAAAAAGAGATGAGAAATAGTTTCGATCGCCAGACCGCATAAAGCGCACAAGTTAGAAATATTTGGGTTAAAACGCGTAACAAAATCGAGAGTAGGGAGCTTGTTATGTTTAAATTTCCACATAAAAATCTTAAGTTTCTGAGGAACGCAAAGGCCCCAAATATCAGTCCAAACACGCTGTCGGAGATCCTGCGACGGAGTGGTTTGGCTACACAGTTGATTATAGACAGATTTAGCCGAAATATTCCCACTTGGATGATACATCCACAACCATCTGTCATCATAGGCAGCAGGGGGCAAACAAATGGAGGAAATAGCCGACACAATATCCGGACCAAAATGGCAATGAAGTAAAAGAGAGATTCCACATACCATCAAAGATAAAAAAGGAAACATTTGACATATGAATGGCTGGATCAGTAGTCACGAAGGTAGGCATTAAACATAGTGGGGTCGAGAAAAGCCAAGGATCTAGAAAAGTACGAGTGGAGTTACCATTACCAATGAGTCGTTTGATGCCAGGACGAATATCGTCTAAACAGTGAAGGATAGCCCGCCACGACCAGGCAGGGGACCTGCAGATGTTAGTATTCTGCCAAGGATGCACAAGCCCATATTTGTTTACAACAAGTTTAACCCAAAGGTTATTAGAGAAATTAAGAACCTCCATAACTTTCTTGGCAAGGAGAGATGTCCGCATAAAGTGTAGGTTTTTAATTCCAAGACCCCCCGTAGAGGTGGGGAGTTGGACAGTCTGCCAGTTTACAAGATGTGAACCTTTGTTACCATTAGAAGACCAAAGGAAGGTGCGGTTTAGCTTCTCAAGAATTGCAATTGTAGATTTACAAACAAACGTAGATGCAAAAATGTGAGAGGGAAAGGACTTGAGAACGGATTTAATTAAAGTTAGACGTCCAGCCTTATTTAGATTTTTACCCTTCCAACCAGAGAGGCGCTTGGAGACTTTCTCAATAAGGTCGTGATGCTGCCGCTTGATTACACCATACATAGGGATAGGGACACCTAAGTAGACAAAAGGAAATGCACCTTGTTTAATACCCAGGGCTGAGATAATAGCCTGCTTCCTCCTGCAAGGCAAACTAGGCGGTAAGTAGACAAAAGATTTTTCAAGGTTTATAAGTTGATTTGTCAGGAGGTAGTAGAGGTGCATGATGTTCTTGATACTCCTGCAGTTCCTAACATTGGCCTGTGCACAGATAAGAACATCATCAACATAGAGCAGGTGACTAATAGTAGAAGAGCCTAGCCTAAAAGGTTGGATGCTATTGTCCAGGACAGCCTGATTTAGGAGGGAGAACAAAGTCTGAGTGACAATGATAAAGAGGTATGGTGATAAGGGATCACCTTGTCGAATACCTTTGGAGCTTGCAAAGGGGGCCGAGAGGGTGCCATTGATATTGCATCGGAAGATGGGAGATTGAACACATAACATGATCCAGGAGATAAATTTCGGAGGAAAATTCATAATTGTAAGCGCTTTATAGATTGAATCCCAAGATATACGATCAAAAGCCTTGGCCATGTCGGCCTTGAGAATCATGTATTTTTTTCTACCTTTCCGCATAGAATGGACAATCTCTTGGATGATTAAGATATTGTCGTGGATAGATCTACCAGACAGGAAAGAAGTTTGAGCCTGATCAATGAGTTGAGGAAGAGTGGACTTCAGCCTGGTTGCCAAAATCTTAGCAGTGATACGATATATTACATTACAGAGGGCGATGGGGCGATAGTTAGTAATCCTAGAAGCCTGGGGGGTTTTAGGGATGAAGATTAAGTTTGTGAATGACCATTGGTTAGGCATGATCTCAGTGTTGAAAAAATTTTGGATTTTCTTAGTTACATCCGGTCCCACAATATCCCAATAATTTTTGAAAAATTCAAGAGTATAACCATCCGGGCCAGGGGCCTTGCCAGATGGCATCACAAATCTCCTGAGCAGTGACAGGAGTGGTGAGGTGATCGTGCCAGGAGTTTGATAAGATAGGCAAATCAGGCCAATCCATAATAGGAATATCAGGATTACAAAAGGGTTTCCACAGATCAGTGTAAAAGTTGGCAAATTTCTCAATAATTGTATGTTCTTGTGTAATGAGGGTACTGGGATTATCAGGATCATTGATTTGTTTAATCTTATTATGTTGATTTCTGATGATGGTAGTAAGATGGAAGAACTTAGAGTTTTTATCGCCATGTTCCAGCCACTTGACCCGCGACTTACTCCACCATTTCAGGATGATCTGACGGAGGTAGGCCGCGTGGAGGTGATAAAGAGATCTGAGCTTTCTAATTTCTGTGTCACTGAGACCAGAGTTATCATCCTTAGCCTCCATAAGGAGGATGTCCTACTTAGTAGTGGCCAAACGACAGTCCAGGGATCCAAGGATCTCTCGGTTCCATTTTAGGGTTTTTATTTTAATTTTGTTTAGTGAGTGATGAATATCAATATCAGGAATCAAGGTACGGGCGGCCCACACTTGCTGGGTGATGTTCCTAGGCTCGGCATATTCAAACCAAAAATGTTCAAACTTATAGGATTTAGGCTTCTTAGTAAAAACATTTGTGCAGAAAAGTAGAGGAGAGTGGTCCGAAACACATCTGATTAAAGAGGTAACAGATAAATTTGGATAGTTTTCAAGCCAAAAGGAATTAATAAGAACCCGGTCAAGTCTGCATTTGATTCTAGCTGGACCAAGCCGATTGTTGCACCATGTGAATCGATTGCCTGAACAATGCGCGTCCATCAAGCCCTGCGAGCTCATGAAGTTTATTAGAGAGAGAACGGAGTTAGTGTATGTGAAGGACCTGCCGCCAAATTTTTCGGAAGCGGAAATGATCGAGTTGAAGTCCCCGACAACCATCCAAGGAAGGTTAGAGGAATCCAACAGCGACAATCTACGCCATAGATCATTCCTGAGAGTAAGTATTACACTGGCATAAACACAAGTTAGTAGGAAGGAGAAATTATCTAAGGAAATCACAGCATGGAGGGTTTGAGCATCCTGCCCCACAGAGGAGACCCGAAAGTTGCCTTTCCAAGCGAAAATAATGCCACCAGCGTGACCGGTGCCCGGCTGGAAAGAACCCTGCCAATCAGATCCAAGCCTACGTATTACAGTAAGGGAGTTTTGAGGGGTACAGTGAGTTTCAAGTAGTACTAAGAAGTCCGAATGATGTTCCTTGATGAGGTCGGAGAGGCGGTCCCGGACACGGCTACAAAGAGCCCCTCGACAGTTCCAAGAAATGAGCCTCATGTATTAAGATTCAAGGTGGAAAGATCCTCCACCTGAGATCCACAAGCACCTCCCTGCACAAGATTAATGTGATTAGGTTTGAGAGGAAGCAGCGACTTTTTACCTTTAGGGTTAGATGGCTTTTTTTCTTTGCGCCGCAGGTTAGGGGGAATAACCGCCGAAGGCCTGCGCCGCCGTGGACCACCGGAGATGCCGTCAGCCACCGAGGATCCGAGATACGGGTCTGGTGGCTCCTCATCGGACGGTACAGCAGCAGCCTGATCCACGGCCACAGCCAGGATCCGGTTTGAGACGTCCATGACCAGAGTGACATGCTCTAAGACCTGCGAGGGAGGGGGAAGATTCGCAGAGCACAAGGATGTAGGAGGTATATGGGCATCGTGAGCGCCACGCGTCAGCTGATCAGACTGCGAAGGAGGGGGTGGCAGATCTGAACCATTGAAAAGGGGCGATTTATCTTGGCCGTCGAGAGTGTGCGGATCCACACGTGTATGCTTCTCCACGGGGGTGTGAGTAACGAGGTTGGATGATATAACGGGCAAGGAATCCGAGCCGTTGAGATTTGTCAATGCATCATGACCGTTGAGATTTGTCGAGATTTCCTGACCGTTGGCGAAACTGGGATCGACAGCTGTCAACATCTCACTCGAGGGTGAGGCACCTGCTAGGGTTTCAGTCTCAGCAGCCACCACTACCGGTTCATCCAAGACCTGAAAAGGGTTAAAAGTTAACGGCGATTCAGACTGGTTGGATAGTACCTGAACCGACGGAGTTTCTGAAACAGTAGTGTGTGACTCCGGCGGAGGGTGTCCGGAGGCAGGCGGCGGATGACGCAGAGGTCCGGAACCGCGAGGCGCAGAGCGGCGACCACCATGAACCTGCATCCAACGTCCAAATAACAAGACCCCTCCAGCCTCACCAGAGGGTCGGGGCTCCGACGCCGGCGGGGCTGACGGGCAAGCATCCAGATGATGCCCAACAATACCACAGCGAAAATAAAAAAGCGGAAGGTTTTCGTAGAGAACCCTTTGGAAATACCTGGAGCCGTCCGGAAGGCTGATCCAAAGCCCTTGTTTAATGGGCTTAGATGAGTCAACTTCGATACAGATTCGAACGCCGGCTGTTCCAGGAGACATCTAAACAATCCGGAGAGGGGTGCCGATGCATGCTGCGATACGCCAAATGGAGGCCTGGTTTATCAACTCATACGCAAGATCAGGCAGCTGAACCCAAACCGTGATAGCAGCCGGGCGGTCCACGCCGGGACGGAAGAAATGCTTGGCCTGGTGGACCACAAGCAAGTGGCCACGGAAGGTCATCGGCGGGCGAGTAAGGACCTGCAATCTATCGTCCGCATCAGAGAAAGTGAACAGCAAGAAGGCGTTACTTAGTACCTGGATATTGACGGGCTGTTTGAGGTCCCATAAGGCCGGAAGATCGGAGCGGAGGTCCACAAAATCCTTCGCATCCCCTAGGAAACGGCCGATCAGGCTGCGCGATACCTCAGCCATGCGGCACTCCACATCCTCAAGGGGAATAGAAATCGTCTCCGTGACGGAGGACTGCAGGTTGCGCCACTGGCGAGGAGAGATCAACGGCACAGGACGCCCACCTCGAACGATGTCGGACTAAGAATATCTACTGTTCACTTGTTGCTCCATCTAGGTTGCTGGGGAGACGTAGGAGAAGAGAGAGAAAGAAGAGGTGTGGACCGGCCGGTTGGTTGAGGGGGAAGGGAGAGGTAGGAAGCAGGATGGGAGGGCGGCAAGGTTAAGGGAGGAAAAGGAGAGGAAGGGCGGTGTTGACAGTGGGAGGGGGGAGGGGAGGAAGGGGGGGAGGGCGGGACATTTTTTTTCGTCACATCTGGTTTCGCTTTGATGGAGGAGGAGGAGGAGGAGGAGGAACCGAGGAAACAGGAAGATTTGAGCAAAAGGAAACAAAATGGTCTCCTGTCATGTCTTCAGTTAACTAATAATTGCATTTGATGTGAATGCTGTTTGCTTTGAAGGCAAATAGATAGAGAGAGAGACCAATTCCTAATTCCTTCACTAGGACATTTGGCATCTTATCCTTAGGAATAAGTATATTGCTAATGAGGTGAACCAGTGTCTCTGAATCAGATTTCACATAAAATGTTCTGAAATCCTAACCGGTGCCATGCCTTCAATCCCTCAAGCATGCAGCAAGCCTCCAACTCCATAATGGAATTATCATAGCACCTGGAGCGAAAAAAGATCAGTTCAGTCTGATAGAAGAACACGGAACACGTTTTAGGAGTGCATACTTTCACGCAGGTCATCTGTAGCTTGATTTGCTACTAAAAAAAGTTACCAATTTTCTGAAACTGTAGCTCTACTGCTAGGGCCTCTGGTCTAACACCGTGCAGTACCCTCTCTCTCTCTGCATTAAATATTTTATCATGCCAATTAATACTGCTGCTGCTTTATAACTCCATTGATCTCTCTGAGTCTCTGCACACTCTTTCCTACACCATCCATGATTCAGGTAGACTCCCATGCATAAGGGTGATCAGAGTAGTGTATAAAGCCTGCAGTGCAGCTAAAAGCCTGCATCCCTAATTCTTGTATCATGCATGGAGTAACACAAAGGCCAGCCCCGGCGTGTACGGTTTCAGTGTTTGACCTGTTTTTGCCCTCTGCCCTCCTCGTTGGCACTGTGGGTTTTCTTCCGTTTCTGCAGTTGGAAAGCTTTGAATTGTGCGTGCATGTCCTACTGTCATCTTTCATAAACTTATAGTTCTCCCAAGTCCCACCAGTGTCTTAGTGCATTGCTCAAAAATTGCCACAGATGGCCTACACGAAAGAATGCACTCCTAAAATGAACTCGCCTGATGTATTGCATATATTAAACCTCTGTTTGATTTTGGATTTGGATTTGGACAACAATTGGCTTCCCATCCCCCCTTTCTCTATCTTAGATTTTTCCTCCGTACATATAGATGCTGTTGATGTGCCTTGAATTATATACCTTGTACCCAAAATTATGAAAGAAAAAAAATAAAAAAGGAGGAAAAATGAGAATCTGTGGCGGTGCGGGGGGGCGAAGCCCCCCGCGGTATGGACCTTTATATATGAGGGTTAGGATTTTATATGATGTACATTCTCTTTTGGCTCATAGTGAAAATTTCTGACGGCGGCCTCCTTTGCCTGTGGATGTTTCTCTCTTGTTCACATTGATCAAGAGAGTTTTACCACGTTAAATCTCTGTGTTCATCTTCTCTTTCTTTCGTTGTTTTGATTATTCATCGATCATAGGTGTTCTATTCGCAACAAATTGATGTCAGAGCCGAGTTTCTTTCCGCAAAGATGACTACAACGAAGTTCGACATCGAGAAGTTCGACGGGAACACAAATTTCAGTTTGTGACAAGTTCGGATGCATGCCATCCTGGTTCAGAATGAGTTGAAGAAGGCGTTGTCGGGTCAAAAGCCTGACTCCATGGATGCGTCCACCTGGGAGGATCTCTACGAGAAGGCCATGTCTGCGATTCAGTTGTACCTGACGAACGATGTTCTTCAGGAAGTTCTCGCAGAGAAGACGACGGCCGGTCTTTGGACGAAGTTGGAAACTCTGTATTTGACGAAACCCTAGCAAATCGACTTGTGTTGAAGCAGCGGTTGTACACCTTTCGTATGGCCGAAGGTACGTCGATCAAATCACATATCAGTGAGTTCATTGCCCTAATCAATAATTTGAAGAACGTAGATGCAAAGGTTGATGATGAAGATCAGGCCCTATTACTTCTTTGTTCTCTATCATCTTCATATAAAACCTTTAAGGAGACGATGATTTATGGTAGGGACAAACTCACGTTTGAAGATGTTAAGGGCAGACTGCTGAGCAAAGAAAAGTTAGATAATGAATTGGGATCAAGCAGCAAATCTGATGATCAAGCCTCAGGTCTGATCGCAAGAGGCAGACATCAAACGAGAAATCAAAATCAAGATAGATCCAGATCCAAGTCGAAGAACAGAGATAAAGTTTGCAATTATTGCAAGAAGAAGGGTCATATCAAAGCAGAGTGTTACAAATTACAGAATAAGAATAAAAGGATTAACGATGGCAACGAGAAGGGAAATCAGAAGGTTGAAGTTGCAGATGCCGGTGTAGCAGAAAGTGATAATGAAGATGTTCTGTTGGTAACGGCATCAAACAAATCCAGATCATCAAGTGAATGGATTCTCGATTCTGGATGCTCATACCATATGTGTCCCAATCGAGATTGGTTCTCCACGTACAAATCTATTGAAGGTGGAGTCGTTCTTATGGGCAACAATGCTGCCTGTAAGACTGTTGGTATTGGGTCCATCCAGATTAAGATGCATGATGGGATTATTAGGACATTATCAGAAGTCAGACATGTTCCTGATCTGAAGAAGAATTTTATCTCTCTCGGTGTCTTAGACTCAAATGGTTGCAAAGTTGTTATTGAGTCTAATGGAATGAAAATTTCCCGTGGTGCTCTTGTGTTGATGAAAGGCCTCAAAATCGATAGTTTGTATGTTCTCCAAGGTTCGACGGTGATAGGTTCAGCAACAGTCTCATCTATCTCAGATGAAGATTGCACAAAGTTATGGCACATGCATTTGGGCCATATGAGTGAGAAGGGCATACGAGTTCTCAGTAACAGAGGTCTTCTTCCTGGTGCAAAAGTTGAAAAGTTAGAGCTGTGTGAGCATTGTATCTTCGGAAAGCAGAAGAGAGTTAGTTTCGGCTCAGCCATTCATAAGACGAAGGGAACCCTTGATTACATCATTCAGATTTATGGGGTCCTTCTCAGGTTCCTTCGAAAGGAGGAAATAGGTATTTGCTGACATTTATTGATGATTTCTCTAGAAAAGTTTGGGTCTATTTTCTAAAGCATAAAGATGATGTATTCGAAACATTCAAGTCATTGAAGACTTTGTTAGAGAAGCAATCTGGAAAAGTTGTGAAGAGGCTGAAGACTGATAATGGACTATAATTCTGTAATTCTAAGTTCAATGAATTCTGTGACGAAGAAGGTATTGCAAGGCATCACACAGTTGTGAGAACTCCACAGCAGAATGGAGTCGCAGAAAGAATGAATAGAACTCTACTAGAAAGAGCACGATGTATGCTGTCAAATGCAGGACTTGGCAAGGAGTTTTGGGCAAAGGCTATTAACCTGGCATGTCACTTAGTGAATCGGTCTCCTCACCGATCCTTAGACTTAAAAATTCCTGAAGAAGTGTGGTTAGGTAATTCTCCTAATTACTCACATTTAAGAGTTTTCGGTTGTCCTGCATATGCACATGTTAATGATAGAAAGTTTGAACCTAGAGTTAGGAAGTGCATATTTCTTGGTTATAAATCTGGTGTTAAAGGTTATAAATTATGGTGTCCTGAAATTAAGAAATTTATTATCAGTAGAGATGTTACTTTTGATGAATCTGTGAGGCTTCACTCGAGAAAAGATTTGTCTATTATTGGTGATACAGAAAAGCAGAAAACTTTGGAGAAGGTGGAGTTAGAACTGTCAAGTTCTTCTGATGAAAAGAATGATACTCCTGATGTTCCTGAAGTTCATACATCACCTCAAGTTTAGCAGCAATACATGTTAGCTCGTGATAGACCGAGGAGAAAAATAAAAGCACCTCAAAAGCTCGGATTTGAAGAACTGGTCGCTTATGCATTGTGTTGCTGAAGATATTGAGTTACCTGATCCTTCCTCCTATTTTGAAGCTATTCGAAGTCCTGATTGTAATAAGTGGTTAATAGCAATGCAGGAGGAGATGGAATCTCTACAGAAGAATGGCACTTGGGATCTTGTAAAACAATCCGTGAATAAGAAGATTGTTGGCTGCAAATGGGTGTTCAAGAAGAAAGAATGAATCAATAATGAAGAGACAAAGTACAAAGCAAGATTGGTGGCAAAATGGTACAGTCAAGTGGAGGGTGTTGATTTTTATGATGTGTTCTCTCCAGTTGTGAAAGATACTTCTATTCGTATTTTGTTTGCTATTGTTGCTTTGCAGAATCTTGAACTTGAGCAACTAGATGTTAAGACTGCATTCTTACATGGCGATCTAGAAAAAGATATATATATAGAGCAGCAAGAGGGTTTTCATGTTGAAGGTAGAGAAGATCAAGTTTGCCATTTGAAAAGTCCTTGTATGGACTTAAACAATCCCCTCGGCAGTGGTATAAAAGGTTTGATTCATTCATGTTGAGTATTGATTTTGCTAAAAGCAAATATGATAGTTGTGTTTATTTGAATCAACTTGCCGATGGTTCATTCATCTATTTGTTGCTCTATGTTGATGATATGTTAATTGCAGCGAAAGATATATCTGAAATTAATATTTTGAAAAATAAGTTAAGTTCTGAATTTGAGATGAAGGATCTTGGAGCAGCAAAGAAGATTTTGGGAATGGAAATTTCTAGAGATAGAAGTTCAGGAAGACTATTTCTGTCTCAGCAGAAATATATTGAAAAAGTTTTGGAGCGTTTTGGAATGCAGAATGCTAAGGCTGTCAGTACACCGATTGTAGCACACTTTAAACTCTTAGCTTCATGTTCACCTCAATCTGATGAAGACAAAAGGTATATGTCAAAAGTTTCTTACTGTAGTGCAGTTGGTAGCATTATGTATGCAATGGTTTACACTCGTCCGGATATATCTCATGCTGTCAGTGTTGTTAGTAGATATATGTCTAATCCAGGAAAGAAGCACTGGGAAGCTGTTAAGTGGATACTGAGATATTTAAGAAGTACTTCTGATGTATGTTTGGAATTTGGTAGAAATTCAGCTGGACTGGTTGGCTATGTTGATTCAGATTTTGCATGAGATCTTGATAAAAGAAGGTCCCTAACTGGTTATGTCTTTACTATTACTGATTGTGTTGTGAGTTGGAAAGCTATTTTGCAAGATACAGTAGCATTATCCACTACTGAAGCTGAATACATGGCCATCACTGAAGCTGTGAAAGAAGCTATCTGGTTGAGAGGATTAGTTGGAGAGCTCACTATGAAAGAGGAAGCTACTGTCATATATTGTGATAGTCAGAGTGCAATACATCTTACAAAAGATCAAATGCATCATGAAAGAACAAAACATATAGATGTGAGATATCATTTTGTTCGAGATATTGTGGAAAAGCAAGATGTTCAAGTTCAGAAGATTAGCACACATGACAATCCAACAGATATGATGACAAAGAGCTTACGCCAAGTTCGACTATTGTTCAGACTTGGCGGGTGTTACGCAAAGATCAAGCTAGGCCCTCGTGGGCCATTCGACAAAGGAGAGCATGTTGAGCATTTTATTTTTGAGAGTTTTGTGAAATTAAAGTCAAGGTGGAGATTTTGTTGATGTGCCTTGAATTATATACCATGTACCCAAAATTATGAAAGAAAAAAATAATAAAAAAGGAGGAAAAATGAGAATCTGTGGCGGAAGCGGAGGGCTTGGGCTTAGGCCCAAGCCCGTAGCCCGCCACTGATTCTCGTGGGGGGTGCGGGGGCGAAGCCCCCCGCGATATGGACCTTTATATATGAGGGTTAGGGTTTTATATGATGTATATTCTCTTTTGGCTCATAGTGAAAATTTCTGGCGGCGACCTCCTTTGCCTGTGGATGTTTCTTTCTTGTTCACATTGATCAAGAGAGTTTTACCACGTTAAATCTCTGTGTTCATTTTCTCTTTCTTTGGTTGTTTTGATTATTCATCGATCCTCGGTGTTCTATTCGCAACAGATGCAACATGCAAAGAGTCCTCCACAATCTTTTAACCCTATTAACATGAATAGGATAGAGAAGATGCCCGCCAAGAGAACCAATTTTACCATTACCCTTTGTGCATTTGCATGGATTGGTGAATGTAAGGAAGTCAAATTTTGGTACATAATGGTTTTTGTCCTTGGCCGTAAAATGTCAAGTTGGTTAGCTCTGTCACCATAGTCAACCATGATGAGGAGGATACAGCAACATGTATTCTTGACCATATCCTCTTGCGGTGACATGATAGAGCTATTTGGTGAAAAAAAAAATTATTCCAAAAGATTGTTGTTTTGACCCTGCTGTTGCCCTAGTTTTGTTCTAGCCGGAGTAAGCGAGTTGCAAGTTTCACCAAGAACTTATTTGCTCTAGATTTCTCGTCGTTATTGCTGATGGGGCCCACATTGACTAATTGTTGGAGAATAAGACTTTTGTTCTTGATTTATTCTTATACCAAACATGACTTATGAGAATTGGCTTAGAAGCATGCAAGTTGTTGGTCGTGTGAAGTTTGTTTTCTTTTGAAATTAATATTAGCTACAGGGGAATTCAAGTACAAAAAGTCGAGAAGAGGATTATTGTCGCAACAAATAAGGTTTCACTCTCACGGTGATCTTGCAAAAGAGGTCAAGTAATTAGCTCCATGGTATAGTTTGTCAAATGTCCTCAAGAATGTCACGAATGCACGATGGGCCGCCAACTCTCGAGGTAAGCAGGTGCATGAGGCTGAGGGTACTAAAGTCAGAGCAAACGGTGACGAAGGAGATGCTACAAGAGTGGCAGTGTTGGATGCTAAGTAGGAGTGCCCGTGCCTCCATCTTCAAAGTAGATTGCATTGAGAGACGAGTTTCACCCGTAAGAACATAGGAGCGGGTGTGAGAGCAGAGAAAAAAAAGTTGCACCTCCTTTCCCGATTCCACGAAGGGTTCATTAGTGTGATAAACACACCTAAACAGGGAAGGAGACTCCCATTGGATCCACAAGGGCTCTTTGGGGATGAGTGAGGGTAGTGGAGATAGAAGTGGATTTGGAAGAGGGGGCCTTGGCTGTGTGGAGGTAAATATGGTCAGCACCTTCAACAAGCGTCTGTGCTTAGACGGTCCCAACGATTGCACACATGGCACGGAAGTGTGTATTAACTCTAGATGCCCCAGAAGTAGAACCTTCAAAATTTCACAGGATGAAGGATACTTGAAGGCAGGGTTGTTAAGATTTCAATTTAAATATTAAAATCTTATGATTTCACGATCTTATTATCTCCAATCGATTTCGAACTTATCTTCAACATCTTATATGTAAGATCATCTTAATTTTAATCAAACAATCTTATCCAATCATATGTGATCTCATATTATTAATATAATTATTGAAATATTAATTTAAAATATATTTATGGTAATAAGAAATAATTTCAATGAAGTTTAATATATTTTATTTTTTTAATATGTTTTTATGTAAGCTTAAGAATAAAAAATGATTTAATGAGCATAATTAAGTATTTAAATGCGATAAATTTATCAAAATATATTTATCATTTTTAAAATATTTTTTTATTAATAGATAGGATCTTATAATCCTCGATTCGATTACTCCTCTCCGATTTTAGGTAAGATCTTGATATTAACAACCTTACTTGAAGAAATAGCATATCCCAAAGATTCTTGGAAATAGAATAGTGCAAGAATAAATGAGGTATGGTCTCTTGATATATGATTGTGCATATAAAATGGAATAAATGAGGTATGACTGACAAAAATGGATATTTGATAATATTTTCATAGAATAGATTTTTTGACACCGCACGACTCACATTCCTTCAATTCTACAATGTGAATACCATGAGGACCCAAAATTTATTCTCGACTTCTCCTTCTTCATTGTAAATTATCTTCATGTGTTATATGAATTTCAGTTTTCCATAAATTATATTTAAATGATCAATTACCTTCTTATGAGGTTTTTGTATAAATTTTGCTGAATTGTAAGTTTGAATAGATATAAGCCCAATGTGTGTGCAATGCCTCTAAATAGGTTAAACTATTTTTACTCTTCACTCTTTGTGTGCTAGGTGTAGTTTCAATTTTGGAGTTATATTGGAAGATTTTATGGGGTTTTATTGGATTTGTAAGAGCACTTTAGTCACAACTCAAGGACATATTATTTTAGTTTATCTTTTTATTTTTTTCCAATGGAATTTGTGTTGGAATGAATAGATGCTAAGTATTATGTAGCGGCAAAATTTGTGTCAGAGTAATAGTTTTACTCTCGGACTTTGCATGGAAGCTGGCTAGATTTGAGTCAAACCTTGTGTCAAGATGCTCCAAAGTCCAAACCTTGTTTCCGATTTTGTGTCTATGTGTTATGTTGCTAATGTTTTGTATCGGCCTTTTCCAACCATGGATATTTGCTTCGAGGACCTTTCTATCATATTACAATGTGACACAAATTGGTCACAAATAGAGAATTTGCAATAGATTAATCTTATTTTGTGATGGATTTAGTGGTCACAAAAGGTGCATTTTATGGTAGTGAATCCTGCCTAATATTCATTGGTCATCCCCTCCTCAAATTAAAATGGCTCCACAATCCACAATCTTAAGGGCAAGGTATCAGAGGCCAAAGCCTCAAAGGTTGATTCCACGACATTGTTGTACTTAAGCTCGAAGAGATTCCATTCCTTCTCTCGCCCTCTCCTCGCTAGCGCATAGTTGTTCATCACCTTCAATTTGGTGCCTCATCCTCATTCTCCACCTCCCAATAGGGTTATTTGACACATCGTCTTCTAGGATCCAATTGTCATTGTCATCATCCTTGGCCACCCCCTCCTAGCATCCACATTGCCTATAGTGATGAGGCCACCAATAGAACACCTATTTGTACTTAATTTGGGTCCACCATGATCACCTATCCAATTGGTTTTCAAAATTAAACAGTGTTCACTTAATTGTTAGGAAAAAATGTTGCATACCATTATTAATAAATTAGAACATGTTTATTAGTTAGATAGAAGGAATGCCTCTAATGAAATCGATTTAGGTTTGCATTTATTAGTTACTCTTAAGGTGAACATGTATGCTTCTGTTAGCTATACAAAAACATCCAGATAAATAATTCCATCATTTATGTTCCAAGGCTTATGACGTCTCAATGCATTTTATGCTTGCTGAAGATCAAATAGATGCCCATGCTTTCCAAAGTTCAATTCACAATGTAAGAACTTGGGATCAAGGGTAAATATTTTTGTTAAATCATTATTTATCTTTATGACATAAGATATTTCTTAAGAAACCAAATTTGAAGTTTTGAAAAGATTGGCATACCAGTCATCTTATTCATGTTTTTTATAAACAAAAAGAAACTAACCAGTCATCTTATTCATGTTTTTTATAAACAAAAAGAAACTATCTAAACAAGTCTAATTGATGGTGGTCATTTGTTCAATTGTTAAGTATGTTATTGTATATATTATGTTATTTTTGTTTCACTTCATTCACATTTATCTTTTTGTCATTTAAACCTTTTTTATGACATTTTTCATTCTTCCTTCATTTTTTTTCTCTTTTCATTTCTTCCTCGCTATTAATTTTATTCCCATATCTATCTTCCTATTTCCAATTTGACCGATTGAACTTTTTTCTTCCATTTCTACAGTTAATTCACATTTTGATTTGATTTTTTCCAAAATTTATGTTGAACTGAGTTTTGATTGACAATTGATTATTGAACAAGCAAAAAAAGAAAACAATTTAAACATCAATCATATAACAAAAAATATACTAACAATGAGTTGAATTCAAACAAATAAGTAGTATATTTTAAGTTTATATGGTCCCTTATTATTTATCCAAAACTCTCAATTAAACATTTATCTAAAAGAGAGATCCATCGAATTAATTTTCATGATATGAGAACACTTTGTTTTTGTCAAAACATAAGTACATACATATATGTATATGCATTAAGGAATGCACAATGCAAGTGTTATACATAATCTCAATCATTCACATGCAATTAAGAATATGTGGTGAATCTAGTCTTTGTTACTATATAAATATGTAATAAATCATATTATGACCACCTTTAATTTGACTCATTGGAACTTGACATTAAGGATGAGCAATCAAGTTTTGAGCTAGGTCAACTTTGTTCGATTTCACGTTCCAAATTGATTAGGAATAAAACCGGGATGGCTCAATTTTTTTTAAATTTATTTTTGTGTTAAAATATCTTAAATAAATACTAACAAATTTCAAACCTTCATTTTATTATTTATTACCATTAAAATAATTTTGTACATCATATACTTAAAGGAAAAATAAAAGAATATGTAAATATGATAGATTTAATACATTATAATATATTTATGTACATTTATGTACTATAATATTAAACAACTGAGATAGTAATGGAATCACATATTTTGAATCATGATCCGGTTTCGACCCAAAATGAGCAAGGTTTTTTTACAACTGATTTGATCTTAATCCATATCGTATTCTTGAAAAATTAGGTCAAGTCGTGCAATTGGGTCATTTTGGCCCATACTCAGTCTTATTAGACATTTGAATCAAATTGGAACTTTCTACTTGTATTTCTCTATCACGACCATTTGCTTAAAACATTATTTTATAAATTGATTATTCCCAATGCAATAATGGTATGTGGACAAATCTTGTATGCGGAGAAATTGTTGGCAACTATATTCACTGACTCAAGTAAGGACTTATTTCAATATTAACAAATCAACCTTATTAACATGAAATAATAAGATTAAGTATTTATGTTTCATTATAATTATAAAGAGTAAAATCAAAATATTTTTTCTATTCACATTGCCTCTTGCATTCCATCAAATAAGTGAGGTGTTAACTAACAATTTGCAACAAAAAAATAATATGTAATCACAGTACTTAAAAATATACAAATGTTAAGGCCTACATGAAAACTAAAATAAATGTCTTTCCGACTTCACCAAATAGAAAATCGTTGTCTAACACACCTAGGAATGGCAATATTCCCAGCCCCCTGCGGGGCCCCGCGGGGAATCCCCGATCGGGACCCCGAACTCGGGGAATTTTTTCCCCGCGAGGTCGGGGATGGGGGGAATTGTCCTCGAACCCTCTTTCGGGGATCGGGGCGGGGGGAACGCCGCCCCGCGGGGCCCCGAATCCCCACACTCCAAAGAAAAAGTGAGTGTACAACAATAGTCCCACATTGATAGTAGTAGGAAAGTGAGAGTAAATAGACAAGTATAAATGAATGAGGAGATCAATGGATCAATATTGAATGTTTATAGAGAAAGTCCACATTGGATATTTTTCAAATTTATAATAATAATTTTTATCAAATTATCTCTTAGTAAAAAAATTAATAAAAAATTTGACTGAACCAAAAAATACGGTTCGACCCAATTTTTTTCAATTTTGACCGATTTTTTATTGATTCGATTCAGTTTAATTTTGTACAAACTAAGGTCAGGTCACGGGGTTCGAACGAATCCCCGTGGGGATCGGGGCGGGGGATAAAATTTCTCCCAGACCGGAGATTCGGGGCGGGGGATAAAATTCCCCCCCTGATCGGGGATTCGGGGCAGGGTCGAGGGCTGGGGCGGGTCGTCGGGGTCGGGGCGGGGTGGTGTTGACCGCCCCGAACAGGGTCGGGTGCCATCCCTAAACACACCTCAAGTTGCTTTGCACTCATGCACCTTTGGAATCATGCCAAATCTTGAACAAGAATACAAGATAATAAAATAATGATCTATAATATGATGCGAAAAAATAACATCTAGATTAATTCTATATATGATTTTGTTGTTCGTGATACATATTAACATGGTGGCTGGATTTACATATGAAAAGTCATCAAATTTAGTATGTAATATTGAAAACAATAATATTTATTACCATTCAACTAGTTTTCCATATATCCTATTGGAACTAAAATTTCATATGATTGCATATTTAGCACAAGCATTTAGTATTGCTTTTAAGGGTCACTGTGTTCACAGTAGAGGCAAGGATTTATATATAGTACACATGTACCAATAAACATTGTCACATGTTAGATTATAAGACATATCGCTTCTAACAACTAAAATTTATGAATATTAATGAAATACACTTAATCCAAGAATGAATAAGAAATTTAAAAATGAAAATATTACTTCAATTTCGGTGCTTTTAAATACTATGTCAAAATTTTTTATATCATAATTTATTACCATTATATGAACAAAGTTAGGGAAAATATTATATATGTGAAAATGACATTCATCCTCCCCTCGAGGATGACAAAACGATAAAGCAAAAAAATGCACTTTTAATTTATAAAAAAATTACACTTTCAAGCAACTACACTTAAAAAAACTTAAAATGAAAACAAAAGATATAAAATATAAAAGCAAAAAAATTATATTTAATCAATTACTCTTGTTTGTACTCAATGGCCAATGACTCATTAAAGTATTCAATACTTTTAATGATATAATCTTCTAACAAAATAACACATAATAGTATTATAATATAGTCTGCCAAACAAAATGACAATATTAAAAACATTTTTTATGTAATAATTTACTACCATCAAATGATCAAAATCAGATGTAATGTGGACAAGAATATATGTATGACAAGTGATCATCATCATAGAATATATATATTTGTGCCTCATAATTTCCTTAATCATGTTATTGTCACATTTAATTAACGAGAAATTAAATATGCCTTAAAACCATAAAAAATCTAAGAAAATAAAAATAAAAGAAAATTCATAGACTTGTAAATATGATAAATATTCTTTTCTAAAGATATAAAATAAATAGAAAGGTCACGGACTTGTAAATATAGCAAATATTTTTTTTTCTAAAGATATCAAATAATTAATTTTCACACTTACAACAAGTTCGAGAATCTCAATTATCCTTTATTCCCATAATATGCGTATTATACTTAGCAAAGATAATTTTTAGATTATACTCCATTTTATCATTTTTAGGCAAGTTTTTCTATAAATTGCAAAAAAATATTTTGATAAAAAAATATTTTGAATCACATAACACTTCAATATATTTATTCACCACAATACTCATTTACATAAAATTATTATAAAATCTAATCAAATTAATGAAAAGTCTAGTTAAAACTAATAATATAGACTAAGATTTTAACATGTTATGAATATTACACCTTGCATGATCAATTAGATTATTTTCTACTTGTGTTCTGATTACATTGTAAGCATGAAAGAATTTGCTACGAGTTCCACATGATCTAGCAAAAAAGATTTGTATTTGATATCTTATTCAATGTTTGATTGATCCAACCAAGTTCACAAAGAATCCTTTATTCTATGTGTAACACCCCAAGATTTCAGTAGGGGCAATAAAGTAATTTGGCTTAAATTTAATTGTTAAAGAAAGATTAAGTCCTACTTGAAATAGAAATTATAATTAGAGTGGGATTAGGAATTTCAATTTGATTTGAGATCCAAAAGAACGTTTAATGAATATATGACTCTCAAATAGGATAGGATTGAGAGTTTTGTGGCTTAAAATATTTCAGCCACTAAAATAATATTTATTATTATTTTAATCCGAAAATTAGATGATAAATTATTATAGAATTAAATAATTCCGAAAATTAGAGAAAAAGGAAGAAATAAAAAGATAAAATAAAGGTATAATTTGACTAACATAAGTTATTGATAAAAGATGGAGATAGAGTTTGATTGATAGAAGTTATGAAAGTGATAAAAAGGAATTTGATTAGAGATGAATTTTTTATAAGTATGGTTATGAAATAATTAGTGAATTTTGGATTTAATTAAATCTGAATATTTAAGAGATGATAATTAATGATGAATGGTCATGATTGATGGAGAAATAGCCCAAGGCCCAATAGGAGTAAAAAAAATTAATTGAGAGCTATAAACAGAGCCTAAAGGGTGCCTAAAAAGTATGATTTGTCTTCATAGAATTTCTGCACGAGATGCCATCTTTCTCCTTCGTTTTCTTACAAACCGGGCACCTAAGAGTGCGTGCAATATATCGTTTCGAAGCTCCGACAGAGGTGAACAAGATTCAAATGATAGCCGATAGTTTCTGAACGTCAATAAGAAGGAATCATCGGTCAAAGTCGCGACATTCATACAGTCCACAAACTTGATACCAAAAACTATCACACCCAACTCCGTGACTAAATTCTAATTCCAATTATTGTATCCCTTAATTATGTTTAGCAATTTTAAAAATAAAATCGACAAAACCTCCTCTCTTACTTATCTTGTGGTATTTGTCAATACATACAAAAGATGCATATATATATTCATCAAAGTTGAAATAAAAGTTATAAGACATGACATTTATATATTATCATCATTGTTTCAGAACATATCTCACATGTAACACCCCACAGGATCAAGTTTATACAATCTTACAAAAAGTTTCTCACAAATTTAATTACAACATTTAAGACTATCTATTACATACATGCTTCCAAAAATAAAAGTGAAGGGAGATTAAAGTGCTCCAGCGGCTCGACCTCTTCTATATGCACCAAAATCAAGCTCCGAGTCGACCCAACTCGAGAATTTACGAGTATCTGAAAAAATTAAAATGAATATTGTGAGCAACAATCATTTGCTCAGTGAGTGGTAGGGGTGTTCACGGGTCGGGTTTGACCCGACCCGTGAACGAACCCGACCCGACCTGGCCAAGGTTGGCCGGGTTAGGTCAGGTCTCCATATTTTTTGGGCTGCGACCCGAACTGACCCGACCCGAGCGGGCCGAGTCGGGTGGTCGGGTTACCCGACCACCCTTTTTTCTTTTTTTTTTATTTTTTTGTTTATTTTTTTTAATATAAAAAGTATTTATTATTTTATTTTTAATATAAAATAAAGTACTTTTAAATATCAAAAATATTATCTTAAACATCTATATACTTTTCTACATTTAAAATAATTTATTTCATAATTTTTTAAATTTTAAATGATATAAAACTATACATTTAACTAAAAAATAATTAAAAAATAAAAAAAAATAAAAAAACCGGGTCTATCGGGTTGGGTCAACTCGGGTTGGGATTCCCCAACCCGAACTCGACCCGACCCAAGAGTTTGGTTCGGGTCGGATTCCGGGTTACCCGGTGAACACCCCTAGTGAGTGGAATAAAAATACAACATATGAGAACAATACGAGTGTATATAACATTAAATAACTACATTCTCCATATGATGGAATATTTAAAGCATAGCACATATAACATAACTTGACAAATCATATGAACTTTCACATAAGTAAAAGTAACTCAAAATATCATTATTTTCATAATTAAACTCCACACATGTATCATTGCACATACTCATCATAGGTCAATACGTATCACTTTATGATCATGTGTCATACAATTAAGAAGAGCTTCATAATCAAGAGTCATAGATACGTAGAGCAAATCATGGGTCAATACGTATCCTTGTATGATTGTGTGTCATACAGTTAAGCAGAACTTCACAATCAAGAGTCTCAGATACGCAGAGCAAATCATGGGTCAATACATATCCCAATCATGGTTGTGTGCCACACAATCATGATTCTCAGATACGCAAAGCGATCATGGGTCAATACGTTCACGCATAGCAGCCCCCAAATGGCAAAGACACCCGATATACGCCTCAAAAGCTTCATGTATATTAAATGCAGTCCCAAAGACCTTTTTCAAACAACATGACTAAAGAACACATGGAGTTTAACAATATCAAAATACACATGTCATAATCTCATATCATTATCAAATAAAACTTATTTTGACTTCACAAGCATTGTTCCCTGAAAATATTTTGATGTAAGATAATACTCCATCTCATATGAAATCTTGAAACATATCATAAATACTTTTCATAGCTCAAAATATATTTCAATAATAATAATAATAATAATCTTTGCTTAAGATAATATCATAAATAAAAGAACTAACATATAACATTTTGCTATATTGTAAATTTACTCACTCACCTTATACTTTATCACTTCAAGGAGGTTTATTAGATTTTCTTCCTTTCACTTGCAACTTGATGTTTTCCTACAAGCAATAATGCCTTTTTACTTCTCAATTACTAATAAGGTAATATGCAATGCATGCTCATGATGCATGAATGATTATATATCCTAAAATGCATGTAATCCTCTCTAATACCAATTTCTAGTTTTAGGTATTCATATTCATAAGCTATTTCATACTTAAAACTTTTCAATTTTCCAAAGCTTAACTAGATGTTGTCTCAGGATTTCAGACTGAGTACTTTTCAATAAATAATTCATAATTTCTTAAACATGGGCAAATCTTATGATTCTGGATTAATTAGAAACTAGACATCCTAAGGCTTCCAACCCCCAAACATCATTATCTAAATCCAATTGAGTAAGTCATAACATCTAAGGCAATCTGACCTAGGGTTTGTGTCCTGGCAAACTATATGTCACTGAAATATTGATTTATATGTTTCTTTTTACTTGTCCATTTAACTAGTTAATACTTTTCTTGCAAACTAGACTTCACTAGTATTTTGTCATAAAAAGTATAGAATTTAACTCGTTGTATAGCCTTATAATAAAAATAGTTCATTCGGATCATCATCTGTCTGTGTCCTGGAATCTGACAGAAGAATAACTATGGAATGAAAATTTCATTTCTCTCTAGATACATGTCCAAATAAGATGATTACACTTCTAACGAACTCTTGGAATGTCTAATTAATCATATCCAAATTTCAAACCCTAATTTACTCTACTCCAATCGTGCCCTAATTTACAAATTGAACATATATCAGACTCGGGACAGGATGAGTGACTTGTGAAGCTATGTTCATAACTTCCTCTATGCAACTCCATTTTAGGTGATTTCAGGGGCCATGGAAAGCTAACTTCAAATGAATTAACCATTAAAAATTTCAAAATTTATGGTTTATTAATCACGAAGTAATGATCCTATCAATAAGAAGATTAATTTCTGGATCAAAACTCATCTGGAACAGCCAATATTCCCTATTATCCCCAGGTCGTTTCGCTCAAGTTCTTCCTCTGATAATTTTTCTACGGTGAAAAAATAATGTTAAGTGGCTTATATATTTTTTTCTAAATTTTATGAGGTCGTATGGAAGTTTGAAAAAATATCTCTTTGAGCAACTCTCACCTGTCTGCTTCAGCAGCTTGGAACTTAAGTGATGGTCAATCACATTTTTTTGTCATAACTAAGCATTTTAACTCTAATTAAGCTTACTTAATCCTATTTAAACATATATATCATATTATTTAGAAATTTTATAATTTATTCCTAATAACCTTATGTAATAACTTTGTAAAGTTTATCGATAATTAAATAATCATTATGCTCTAATCGGAATATTAATTACTATATACAAATATCACTAAATGGATATCCAAACTAACTTAGTATGTTAATTAAATGCACGATTATGCACAAATAATGTTTCTAGGGCACGTCCGTGACAATTCTCCCCTCCTTAAAAAAATTTCGTCCCCGAAATTTGATTACCTGTTTCAGAGAATAAGTGCGGATACTTTTCTCTTATTTGATCATCTCGCTCCCAAGTTGCCTCTTCTCTTGAATGTTTCTCCAAAGCATCAAAACTAATGGAATCTTTTGATTCCGTAGTTCTTTTTCCTTTCTTCCAATAATTTGCACTAGATTCTCTTCATATGATAAATCCTCTCGTACTTGAATAGATTGTGGCTCCAACACATGAGAAGGATCTGATCGATATCGTCAAAGTATAGAGACATGAAAGACATCGTGAATACATGATAACTCTGGTGGTAGAGCTAACCTATATGCAACTGGTTCAATACGCTCCAAAATTTCATACGGTCCTACATATCTTGGACTTAACTTTTCTTTCTTTCCAAATCGTATAACACCTTTCCAAGGAGAAATTTTTAAGAAGACCTTACTGCCCACATCATACTTCATTTCTCGACGATGTTGATCTGCATAACTCTTTTGTTGATCATGTATTGACTTTAACTTTTATTTAATGATTTTTAGGTTGTCAACAGTCTGTTGTACTTTTTGTGGTCCCAAAAGGATTCTTGCACATTCTTCATCCCAACATATCGGTGTCTTACATTTCCTACCATATAATGCTTCAAAAGGAGCCATCTCGATAATTGAATGAAAGCTATTATTATAGGCAAACTCTGCTAATGGCAAGTGTGATGGGAAAATCCGAGAACAAGTAGAGAAGATCACAGAGAGATTGCAGAAAAATAGAGGAGACATACGAAATTTACCCAGGTTCACCCTTGAGATTAGGGCTACGTCCTGCAAAGAGGTTCCACTATATCGTTTAGATTTACAGTCGCCACACCAAAATTACATCAGAAATTAGGCTATTAATAGCCTCTCCAAACCGGGTTTAAAACCCAAACAAACAGAGAAAAAACCTAATCCGAACCACACGGGCCGGCTAAACAAAAGCCCAAAACCCGTCTATTAATAGCCCCACACGGGACCGCCGTCGGGGGGCGGGGCCCCCCGAACCCCCCATTTCATTCGTACGCCAGCAATACTGTTAATTGGGTAATACTCAGATTCCCCTAAGCTCACGTGGGCGAACCCGGTGTGAGAAACAAGGGGCCCTAGTATTCACCAACTCTAACATTCTCCCACTTGGTGGATACTTCACACCAATGAGAGCCTTGCCAGCAATATTCTTCTTCAATCCGACAGCAGTAGAGCACCACTCAAACTTTACACCTGTAACTGCTTTAGTCAGAAAATCAGAACTATTCTCTGTTGTATCAACCTTTTCAAGCTGAACCTCTTTCTTTTCCACCTTTTCCCGAATAAAGTGGTATTGGATGTCAATATGCTTTGTGCGTGAGTGAAATGCGGGATTCTTAGCTAACTGAATAGCACCTTGATTATCACATCTCACCTCTATAGCACCTTGCTCAAATCCGAGCTCCAAGCACAACCGTCGTAGCCATATGGCCTCTTTTGCAGCATGAGTAAGAGCCCTGCTTCTGTAGAAGAAAGTGCCACCACGCTTTGTCTCTTGCTCATCCAACTTAGTGCAGCCCGAAATAATGTAAAAACATATCCGCTAGTGGATCGTCTACTATCAATGTCTCCACCCCAATCAGCATCTACATGGCCCACAATATCAAGCATCTTTCCTTTTCCCGCACCTTCAAAGCACAAAGCAAAATCTGAAGTTCCACGAAGGTACCTGAAAACTCTCTTGATAGCATTCCAATGTTCCCTGCCTGGGTTAGACATATACCGACTCAAGACTCCCACTGCTTGGGCTATATCTGGACGCGTGCAAACCATGGCGTACATCAAGCTGCCCACTGCACTTGCATATGGCACACGGTCCATCTCTTCGGCTTCTTCATCCGTCTTCGGGCATTGCTCTGCAGAAAGTTTGGTTCTTAGAGACATAGGAGTACCCACTGGCTTGCAGTCCGACATGTTAAATTTCTTCAACACTTCTTTTATGTACTTCTCCTATCCTAGCCACAACTTTCTCTTCTGCCGATCCCTTCTAATCTGCATACCCAAAATAAAATTCGCTGGTCCCAAGTCTTTCATCTCAAACTTCTTGGCCAACAAACCCTTCACTGAATTCACCATCTTCATACTGTTTCCAATCAGCAACATGTCATCCACATACAGTGTAAGAATGACAAACTGATCTCCAACTCTCTTCACATAAACACAATGATCTGAACGTACAAACTTGAGTTCGAGCATGTACGTATCAAACTTCTGGTACCACATCCTTGGCGACTGCTTCAATCCATACAAAGACTTCTTCAATTTGCACACCAGCTTTTCTTTACCTTGAACTTCAAAGCCTTCTGGTTGCCTCATATATATCTCTTCCTCCAAGTCCCCATGAAGGAATGCCGTCTTCACATCCATCTGCTCTACCTCAAGATTATATGCTGCTGCCAGAGATAGAACAAATCTGATTGAAGTCATTTTCGCCACGGGAGAAAAAATCTCATCATAGTCGACTCCCTCAACCTGAGAGTACCCTTTAGCTACCAGCCTCGCCTTGTACTTCTCTACAGACCCATCCGGTTTCAGCTTTCGTTTGAACACCCATTTGCAACCAATTGCCTTTCTATCCTTAGGCAATTTACACAAACTCCATGTTTCATTCTTATCCAGTGACTGCATCTCATCTGCCATAGCAAGCTCCCACTGATTTGCATCATCCATAGACCTTGCATCTTTTACAGAACTAGGTTCTTCTCCGATAATGCTCAAAGCATGAAACGAACTCAGAGCACTAAGAGAGTATCTCAAAGGTGCTCTTCTTTCTCGTGTCGATCTCCTGAGAACTGGTATGGTAGTACCAATATCTGGGTCTTCATCTGAATCTGCATCTTCAACTTCATTATCTGAGTCCTCTTGATCCGGTTCTATAATAGACTCAACTAAAGTATCTTGTGCATCCACCTCTGAAGTTTCAGAATCAGAATCTTCTTCAAGCACTACCACTTTCTTAGGTTCATCACCTTTTTGAACTTCAACTTGGGAACGTGATTCACGGAAAACAACATCCCTGCTGTAAACAATAGTCCTTGACTTTGGATTCCACAGTTTGTAGCCCTTGATCCCTTCCTTGTATCCGACAAATATGTTCTTTTCAGATTTACTATCAAGCTTACCCCGTTTTTCCTTGGGTATATGAACATATGCGTCACATCAGAACACCCGAACATGAGACAAATTTGGCTTCTTCCCAAACATTGCCTCATAAGGTGTCTGATCCTTCACTGATGAGGTCGGTGAGCGGTTCTTCAGGTAGTTTGCTGTGGCTACAGCTTCTGCCCAGAATTCTTGCCCCAATTCAGCCCAACTCAGCATACATCTGGCCTTCTCTATGAGTGACCGATTTAACCTTTCAGCTACTCCATTCTGCTCAGGTGTATATGGAGTTGTCTTCTGCCTAGCAATACCATTGTCCACGCAGAAATGCTCAAACTTATCTGAACAAAATTCACCTCCATTATCTGTACGAAGGACCTTGATCTTGCAGCTTAATTGATTTTCCACCAAAACTTTAAATTCTCGAAACTTATCGAATACATCTGATTTATTCTTGATAAAATAAATCCAACTGTATCTCGAAAAATCATCTATAAAAGAAACATAGTACCTGGACCCTCCAATAGATGGAGTCGGAGTTGGTCCAAAGACATCACTATGAATTAGTTCGAGAATCTTCGTTGCTCTTGAACCTGTGTGTTGAAAACTGACTCGGTTCTGTTTTCCATGGAGGCAATGTTCACATAACCCGAAGCCCACAGAACAATCCGGAACTCCTTCTACCATCTGACTTGATGCTATAGTGGAAAGTCCTTTTTCACTGATATGGCCTAATCTCCGATGCCACAACATAGATTTGCTGTCTTCATCTTCTTTGGCATCTTCAGAAATAAATCCGCAGCCCACAGATATTGTCTCACCAAGCAACTTGTACAACGTGCCATAGCGAACCCCTCGTGCGATTACAATCGACCCTCTGATCATCTTGCACGAATCCTTATCGCAACTGAATATAACACCCGAGTCAGCCATTGTACCAACAGATAATAAACTCCTGCTCATAAGTGGTATATGCATCACATCTGGTAGAGTCTTCACCGTGCCATCATTCATCATCAACTTCACCCTGCCACGTCCAACAATCTGAACCGCAGTGTCATCTCCGAGCATGACATCCCCACCATTATACTCCTCATATTCACAGAACCAGTGTTTATGAGGCGTCATGTGGTACGAAGCACCAGTGTCGATAAGCTAGACATCTTTATCTGACTGTGCCGTACATGCAGAAGCCACATACATATCTCCTGTCTCAGCCTCCTTTTTGTCCGAGGTTGACTCCGCTTCTTTCTTATGAACCGGCTTGTTTTTGCAATCTCGCTTCAGATGGCCCCACTCTTGACATCTCCAGCATTGCACCTTCTTATCCTTACTCTTCGAACGCCCACGAGATTTGGATCTTCCTCTCTGATTTTGATTCCTTTCTGGTTGCCTTCCTCTGGCCGCCAGCGCCTCTTTACCAGAACTTGCTGATCCCTTTCTCCGTATTTCCTCTGATAACAAGGCAGCACATACACTTTCATACGAAAGTTCTTTATCCCCGCCACCAATCACAACAATCAGATTGTCCCATGAATCCGGCAGCGAACAGAGCAATGTTATTGCCTTATCATCATCTTGAAACTTAACACCGATTGATACAAGTTGACTTATCACCGTGTTAAAGTTATAAAGATGGGTAGAAAACGAGTCACCCTCCTGCATCCGAAGATTGTACAATTTCTTTCTCAGAAATAACTTGTTAACCAACGACTTACTTTGATATAGGGATTCCAACTTCCTCCACAGATCTTTGGCAGTAGGTTCGCCCATCACATTCGTAAGAATTGAATCCGCGAGACACAGCCGAATCAAACCCTTCGCCTTTCTATCAATCCGATCCCACTCTTCGATCGCCTTTGGATCTGCCTGACTGGAGGAGGCCTCGTCCGTGACCTTCGCCGCCTCCATGCCTGGTCTCTCCTTCTCGATTGCCGTCCAAAGATCTCGATCACAAAGGAGATCCTCCATCTTCATCTTCCAGAGATCAAATCGTGTTCCATCAAATTTTTCTATCTCGATTCGCGATCCGTCTGACATCTCAAATAAACTCTAATTCCTCGAACAACCTGTGCTCTGATACCAATTGATGGGAAAATCCGAGAACAAGTAGAGAAGATCACAGAGAGATTGCAGAAAAATAGAGGAGACACACGAAATTTACCCAGGTTCACCCTTGAGATTAGGGCTACGTCCTGCAAAGAGGTTCCACTATATCGTTTAGGTTTACAGCCGCCACACCAAAATTACATCAGAAATTAGGCTATTAATAGCCTCTCCAAACTGGGTTTAAAACCCAAACAAACAGAGAAAAAACCTAATCCGAACCACACGGGCCGGCTAAACAAAAGCCCAAAACCCGTCTATTAATAGCCCCACACGGGACCGCCGTCGGGGGGCGGGGCCCCCCGAACCCCCCCTTTCATTCGTACGCCAGCAATACTGTTAATTGGGTAATACTCAGATTCCCCTAAGCTCACGTGGGCGAACCCGGTGTGAGAAACAAGGGGCCCTGAAGTATTCACCAACTCTAACAAAGTGTTCATCCCAAGATCCCTTAAATTCTAGAATACAAGCTCTGAGCATTTCTTCAAGTGTCTGAATTGTTCGCTCCAATTGACCATCTGTTTGAGGATGAAATGAAGTACTAAACTTTAGTTTAGTGCCTAAGGCATTTTGTAAACTATGTTAGAATCGTGAGGTAAACCGAGGATCTCTATCCGAAATGATAGATGTTGGAATTTCATGTAATCTCACAATTTCATCAATGTATAACTTGGCTAAGGTATTTAAAGAGTCATCTTTTCGAACTGTTATGAAATGTGCAGACTTTGTAAGACGATCAACAATTACCCAAATAGTGTCATGATTTCTCTTAGTTCTTGACAAATCCATCAGCCATGGTGATTTCATCCCACTTGTATTCTGGTATCGGAATTGATTGAAGAGTTCCAGCTGGAGCTTTATGTTCTGCCTTTACCTGTTGACATGCTAAACATCGAGAAATATATTCTGCTATGTCTTTCTTCATACCATGCCACAAAAAATTTCTCCTTGAATCTCTATACATCTTAGTACTTCCTAGATGTATAGTGTAAGGTGAACAATGAGCTTCCTCCATTATTTTTTGCCTATGATTTCCAACATTAGGAACACATAACCTGCTGCGATGATGGTACAGAAATTAATCAAGAAGGGATGTGAAGCTTTCCTTGCTTTTGTGATTGACACTAAAGTAGAAGGACCACGATTGGAAGATATTCCAATCGTATCTGAATTTGTAGATGTTTTTCCGGAGGACCTTCCTGGATTACTACAGGAATGAGAAATTGAATTTAGTATTGACCTTATTCCCGAAATGACTCTTATATTCATTGCTCCTTATGGAATGGCACCAACAGAATTGAAAGAGTTAAAGCTACAATTACAAGAATTATGAGACAAAGTTTTTATCAGACCGAGTGTTTCTTCTTGGGATGCACCAGTATTATTTGTCAAAAAGAAAGACGGAATATTATGATTGTGCATTGATTACAGACAATTAAATAGAGTTACTATAAAGAATAATATCATTTTTCGCGGATCGATGATCTTTTTTATCAACTGCAAGGAGCAAAGGTATTTTCAAAAATAGACTTGAGATCAGGGTATCATCAATTGAGAATTAAAGATGCTGATATTGCCAAAACTGCCTTCAGAACTCGATATGGACACTATGAATTTCTGGTGATGCCATGTGGTTTAACAAATGCACCCGCAGCTTTTATGAATCTCATGAATCATGTTTTCAAACCTTATTTGGATAAGTTTGTGATTGTTTTTATTGATGATATATTGTTCTATTCTCGAAGTGAAGAAGAGCACGAAGAACATTTAAGAATTATTTTACGGATACTTTGAGAGAAACAATTATTTGCAAAGTTTAGCAAATGTGAATTTTGGCTCAACTCGGTGATATTCTTGGGACATGTAATCTCAGCAGAGGGCATTTGTGTAGACCCAGCAAAGGTTAATGCAATATTGAAGTAGGAGCCTCCAAAAAGTATTAGTTTTTCAACCAACTTAAGGTACATAGGGGGATCCCCATGGCGTCGGGTTTTTCAGACATGGACCCCTGGATTCTTCTCTATTATATAGATATTATCATAATATATTATTAGCATCGATAGGATATCGTATGATATAGATAGGATGACCGAAAAATCACATCGAAATGTGACTTCTTGACGGCGACAGAACTCGACCTGAGTTCTGCCTTGCACGGTCCGGATTTCGTGGAATCCGAACTGAGTAGGAATCGAAATCGGATCGGGTTGTAAGACCCGGTCTTAGTTTCCATTGACCCAGCCCGGGTTTTGGCTTCGGCTCGACTCGGGCGCGGTGCGATCGAATCGAAGGTGAACTGGTCGATCCGGCCCGGGTTCCACCCAACCCGGCTCGGGTTACAGAGATAGGGAAAATTGGATTGTTGGATAAGGTTTTGACATGTTCGTCCCTGACTCCGTTGATAGTAATGGATGAACGAAAAACCAATAGGACTCGAATCAAGTTTCAGATAGTTCGATCCGGGATGATCGAATTGGAATCAGTTTGCACACAGAACGAACCGACCTGAGTTTAACCTCACCCGTTTCAGATTTAGTTCAGGAAAAGGATGCTGATGAGTTATTTATTATAGTTAATTAAGATAATAGTTATATGGGTGATTGAACATAGTAGTAATGTAATTGACCATTGTTTATTGATTGTTAATTGAGTTATATATATGATAATTATTTATCATATATTGATATATAGATTGATTATAAATTAGCTATTGATAAACACCTTATCGGTAAGATTGAATTATAGACATGATGATACGTAATCACTATTGATATTGATAATTGACAATAGAGAATTGGAATCAATGGAAATCAGTTATGGATAATAGGTGTATTGATTTATTGATTGACACTTAATTGATATGACATAATTGATATGATCACATTATTTCAAATTGAAAATGCGTCTAAATTGATAAAGATAGAAGTCATAGGTAAATAAGATAAAATATGAAAATTGTGAGTATTGTGACTTTTATGGTATTGACAATTGTATTGCAAATTGATTAATTGACAATCGTATCTTGACCTTTATGGTATTGACGATTGTATTACAAATTGATTAATTGGCAATCGTATTGTGACCTTTATGATATTGACGATTGTATTGCACCCTTTGCGGTTAAGAAAAGACAATTGACTAATTGACAATCGTATGGTAACCATTATGATATGGATGATTGTATTACAACCGATATGGTTGATGGATAAATGAATTGCGCCTTAATGGCTGATGGATAGTAGCTCGCGGCCTTTGCGCCTGATCGGTAATTGTTAAATAGGGCCTTTATTGAGTTTGGCCAATTGGATAATTGATTAACGATAATCTATAATTGAAAGTAATTGATATTTATTGATTATCATTAGGTTATGGTATGGATTATCATTAGCCAATGGGGCATTTGATGGATCTTTGTTTTTTATGAACTTTCTTTTGTGCTAAAATGTGTTGTAGTTCCATTATCTATTATGTTGTACTTATATATGACCCTTTATGATTAATTTTAGAGTTACGCATTTAATGAATGCAATGGAATGGCTTCTTTGGTGGCGTCAACAATCCTCAGCATAAGAGGAGTTTGTTCTTTCTATCCATTGGTGATTTATTTTGAATGAATTTTAATGTACATCAAAAGATGTGTTGATCATTGTTTCTAAGTGAAATCAAGCACCGATCAGGATGAGACCAATAGATGAACTTATTTGAATTCACAATATTTGTTCTTAGCAACATCAATTTATCTTTACCCAATAGAGATTTACTATGCCCATTGGCGATTCATCCTAAGTTGAGAGCTTGGATGAATCTTACCAAAAAAGTATTGATTGACATTATCAAATGAGGTTGAGAAGATAAGCTTAGGGTTAATAATATTGGGTGAGGCCGAGAGGTGATTCCACCTATATAGATAGCATTTGGATTTCTTCTAATCATGAAAATAGTAGAAGTCACATCTAAATATGTGATTTCAGAGAGTGAGAGTGCCATCAATGATGATTATTATGAGAGTGGAATACCTTGTGTTGAAGTTACCAAACTATTGAAACATTGATTTTATTGATTTAAGAAATAATATCCAAAAATACTTTCCACACCATATGTTGATTACTGTTGCTAACATTCCAATTTTATTTTCTATTTTCTCTTTGTTTGTCTTTCTTAAACCAAATTGTTTTACTCATTTTTGTAAATTCTTAAATAACTTCTCATGTGAAGTAATTTTACAAGTATGATAATTCACTGCACTCACTTTTCCTATGGATCTTGTAATTTTACATTGTGCAACATCACTTTGTGTATTAAGGATTTATATATTTTAAAATTAATTTACAGATTATGTTTTGGAGTAACGTCACATCCATTTGGGATCACTTCTTATTCTGGGGTCCTCTCGCCACTTGGCTTACGCTTTTGTGCAAAAATGTTTCACACTTCTCTTAATCTATTCTATTGTAGTTATATCTAAATTTTATGATTACATTCCTGGCTCATTGTTCTCGCCAGGGACGGAGCCAGGATGAGAATTTAAGGGGGGCCAAAAGATAGTATTTGAGAAAATAATATATATATATATATATATTAAAATTTTAATCAAATTAAGAAAGAATTCTGCTTTACGAACAATATATGTGAAAAAATAACTTATAATTATAAACATTATTGTATTTAAAGTAAAGTATCTTTTTATTATTAACTGTAGATAGTTTTCTCCTTTTTGTGTTTATGATGTTAAAGAAAAATACATGTACGATAATTTTGTTATGACTTAATTAATTTGATTAGTTATAGAAAAGAGTCAAAATTATTAGTACATACATTATATTTGCATAAATTCATGTATTATTCTATATATATACATATACATACATTACAATATTTTATAAATTATATTCTCTCATTATCTCAAAATCACAAAATTAGGGTCTTACTATATGTTTTTTATATATTATTATATATATTATGTCCATAAGTTAGGGAGTTTAATTATGTCAAGTTCAAAAAATTAAGGGGGCCATATCATATATTTTAAATATCTATATAATAATATACATTACTATCTATAATATCTCAAAACATCAAGCTAGCTACGCCCCTGGTTCTCGTCGTATTTAATGGATGCAATGGAATGGTTTTTTTTTGTTGGTGTCAATCATCCTCTGCCTAAAGAGGAATTTTTTCTATCCATTGACGATTTACTCTAGGTTGAGAGACTACATGAATCTCAATCTATGTCAAGAGAGACGATGATCATGATGTCTAAGTGAGGCCGAGAAGAGATCTTAGAACTGAGTGTTGGATGAGATCGAGAGGTGAACCCATTTGGATTTATAATAATTGTTCTCATTAGCATTAATTTATTTTCATCTGAGAGGGATTTAATTGTCCATTTGTTATTGATGTTAATCCAAGGGATAAATTTCACAAAATGCATCCAACTTTAGTTTATAACAAGACTGTCCTCTAACTATTAACTTATTTCACTAAATGTCCTTTCGATCGGGTATAACCCGTTATCCACTTATTCGACTTACGTGACAGACTATCATTAATAATAATATAATATTATAATAATTTATAAAAATAAAAAATGGATGCTTCATCTTTACCTTTGGCGACCGCATATGATGCCCCTTTTGCGCATCGTCAAATCATCGGCAACGTGAAAAAAGTGGGTGACTATGTGATCAAGTACTTTCAACAGGAAAAGTATTGCACCTTGGTGAAGACGAAAAGGATGAGAGTAAATCGTTTTGTGAAGGGACTTAAGTCTGAATTGAAGGTTAGGATGATGTGTGAAGCTCCTAAGATAATGGCGAAGCTATGGAGCTAGTTGTTGAATTAGAAAAGAAACTCGAGCATGGAGTCGTGAGTGTGAATGGAAACACATCAAAGAAGATGACCAAGCAAGAAAAAGGGAAGCGTCCAAGGAAATCACCTTACCATTCTCCAAAGAAGATGGAACGAGCCGACGCATGTTGTCATTGCGGAAGACGTCACCCCGATGAATGTCGTTTCAAAGCCCGAACTTGCTTGCAATGTGGCAAGGCGGGCCATTATGTGAAGAATTGCCCGGAAAAGCTAGATGTCAACTCTCCAAAGATGTCAGGACAAGTTCACGCCATGCAAGTCAAGGAAGCTCACCAAGTTTCGGATATGATTCAAGGTAATCATCGCTTAATGTTTAATTAATCATACCAATTATAATGTGTGTGCGTGATAGACATAAAGGTCACTTGAAATGTTAAAAGGAATATTCTAATTATAAGACACATAATCATGGTTCTTAAAAATGAAGAAAGTTAAGGAAAATCAACAAGGTCATAAAAATGGTGGTAAAGGCATAAACAAAATTAGAATTGTTCTACTTAGGTCCATATGACCTAAATAATGACATGGAGGGAGTAAGGAGCGCAACGGAAGCATGGCACATGAATGATCTCCATTTCACGGAGTGGAGTAAGGAGCTAAGTTTCGCACTAGAATCTTGGAAATACAAGATATTATGATGGCATAGTTAGGGCCATCACCAGAAATCGTTAGCAAGAGACTATTAAGTGATGCTATTGAAGATGCACGAGAAAGGTCACGTTGTGCACACGAAGGGCTGAAGAGGAATGGAGTGACGAGGATGAAAGGATTTTTATTTAAGATTAAGTTAATGATTAGAGTTGCATAACAAAAACACGACTCAAGAATTATCTCAATTTATTGAGATTGATTGGAGATATGAAATTCCCACGAAAATCTTGGAATAGCAAGTAATGGTGATCGACCACTGAAGACAAAATGCAAAGACCATCAAAGTGAGACCACCAAGGAATACACATGGTATGTCTCAATTGGAAAGATCATGGCGGTGTATACGGGGAGCAAAAGATAAATGTAGCTATGTAGTTGAGGAGATCTATTGTATAAGATGAATTTTATTTTAAGGGAATATATTGTAATATTCTTAATAAAATAAAAAGAAATAAATAAATAAAAACTATAATAATTTAAGATCTATTATAAAGTCCATTAGCCTAATAAGCTTCTAAATACTCTCCTCTACCCAAAATCACTCACCAAAACTCTCATTTTCTCTCCCCCACCACCCCAGCCGGCAGTCTCCATCCTCTCTCCCTCTCTCTTTCTCTTTCACTCACTCCCACTCTCGGCCAGCACACATCAAGCAACAGTCAACACCATCTCTTGCATTCCCTCTCTCTTTCAGCCGACAACAACAAGGAAGGAAGCCATCCATTCTATCTCACTCTCACTCTCTTTTCTCTTAGCTCTCCTCTCACCCACGAACAGCACCCAAGAAGCAAACCCACCCCCACATCACTATCTTTCCATCAATTCTCGGCAGCAACACCAGGAGGGAGCCAACTTACATTCTCTCTCTCTCTCTCTCTTATGTCCATTCTCCCTCAGCCTCACTCCTCATAGCTCGGCCACAGCAGCCAGAAGACCAAGGGGAGCTTACCTAGCAATTGGAGAACAGCAGCAAGGAAGAAGAGGAAGAGAAGGGAGTTGCCACAGCAAGAAGGAGAGGGAAGAAGGAAGAGGAAAAAAGAGGAAGAAGGAAGATTAGGATTAATAGGGTTTTAACGTAAACTCTAAAGGTATATTTGAGGGGATCCAAATATTTAATTTCTTCCCTAATGATGATTGTGTGTTTGAATTAGGGCATAAAAGAACAAAACATTATTCTTAATAATGGAAGTATAGGGAATGTGCATTAGGATATAACTTTATGCCATTTTGTTTTATGATAACTATTCCATCGATAAACTTACTTAATTCGGGATTGCTTAGTTCACGATGTATTACATTTATTTATGTTTAGCTCATAATGGAATTGCTTAATGTTCATATATATGTATATATATGTGTGTGTGTGTGAATGTGATTAGCTCGTTGGATATTCTTACGCAAAAACCTCACTTGTTTCCATGATTAGTGTACCAAGAATGTTGATGAATAATTCATATGATGAATAGAGCAAAATTTGTGCTCAATGTATCAATGCATGAATGATTGGAAAGAAAGAATGTAGAAAAGAGGTTGTTTGTCATTCCAGAACGGGCGACCAAAACACTTTCGGTCGACCGTTCTGGAGGCAAAGTCGTCGGATCGATTTTGTTCAATCGTTCGACACCTCCCCAGTGGTCATTCGAAACCTATTCGGATGTTCATTTTAGAAAAGTCGTTGTTCTCTGTAATTAGTGGATGATCAAATGGCCAGTTCGATCGTCCGTAAGCCTTTAACGGTCGTCCAAAACCCTTTGATCGTTCGATTTAGAAAAGTCGCTACTATTTGTAATTAGCGAACGATCAAACGATTAGTTCGGTCGTTCGTAGCTCCTTCGGTCGTCCAATTTAGAAAAGTCATTCTACTTTGTAATTAGAAAGTCGTTCTACTTTGTAATTAGCGGTCAAACTGCCAACCAATTCGGTCATCTGAAAGTTGATAATGATCGACCGAAACAAGTTCGATCGTCCAATACTCGACTCCAACGGTCGACCGAAAGTGAATCGGTCACCCATTTTGGGTTTAATGTCTATGTGATTATTGATTGTCCATAATTAACATGATTTGAAGTCTGTATGATTTTAAATAGGATTAAAACATGCAATATGTATTGAATGATCATTTTGTATTGATGCATATAATTAAAAGACGGATTTGCGTGAATGTGTCTTGTTGTAATCGATGAGGGAAAATGGGTTCTGCAACCTAAGTGGTGGCATTTATCAGGGAAATGAGTTCCACGCCCCAAGTGGTGGCGTTTCCATAACTCGATGCGAGTTCCACCCATAAGTGTGGCGTCTCAATTGGGCCTACGCGGACCCAATCTTGGACTTACTAGCCAATTCCTACGAAGTCAACATAGTCTTTCCAATCAACAAGATAAAAAAATGATCTAAGTAAAGATGAAAGATGAAAAGATGAATGATAAATGACTTGGACATAAAGTTAAAGATGAAGATGAAGTAAACACATATGAGGATACGAATGAATGTCCACTTGTCACATCATGATATGAATGAAGATGTTAAAGTTAAGCAAGATAAATTTAGGATATGTTTTGGCATGATGATAAGTTATGATGTATAATGTTAATGATGCTATATGTTTATCTTATCTTGTTATGATATTATTGTTCACATGCAGAGTGCATATGTAACTCATAGCATGCTTATGATATATGTTTCATTATGATCCAATGCATATATCATGTCATGTAGAAAGTATGTATAGGATCATAGCATACATGGATCTCAACATATTCTAACGGGAGAAATTCTCTGCACCTAATGGATCCGTGCAGGTATGGACAAGGCTTAACCTGGCGGCGAAGGCCTCATGACAGTGACGTTGCACTTGGGTTGGTCGGGTTACGATTTAAGTTATCTTAGTTTATCTTATGCCATGATGATGAACTCTTTTAAGAGTCGAGTATGTATGGCCTATAGACCTTTTGGAGTCATGTACTTTTATTATGTATTATGGATCCTTTGTTGGATCTATGTTAGAGCCTATTTGGTGCATGGGCTAGTATTGTTATCGTGAAATTTTATTAGCTTATGAAGTCTTCCGCTATTTTACGTTATTATCGTTTATGTTTTATTATTATCTTTCAGCTATAATGTTTTATGAAATTAGGTCATATATGTGACGTTGCATAGGGTTTGGCAACTGAATTGGGACCGGATTTTGGGGATGTTACAAGTAAGGTGTATTCCTATACGTTGAAGGCGTTGGAGGAGGCGCACAAGATGAAGGCGTGCATGACGAACAAGTCGCTCATGGATCCCGATACGCGATGGTGACTGGTTTTGCCGGTGCATGTGGTGTTGGAGCCGGAGGATTACATTGAGCACTACCTTCAGACGGAGCTGGCCACCTACACCCTGCAATGGACTCTCCAACACTTCTTCCCCAAGGGATGCAACCCCTCCTTCCGCCTCGTCATCCTCCATTCCAGGACCCTGGCCACCTCCGTCATCGGCCTCTCTCTCTCCCCCCTTCCTATTTATCATTGAAAAGTGGCTGCATCCAGGATCAGCCAAAGTCTGCCATTTGTGGAGATGGATCTGAAGAAGATGGTGTCGAAGGTGATCGATCGAGCCTAGGAGCTCTGCAAGGTGAGTGCGGTACGTAATAAAAAAAACCAAAGGACCAAAGAAACGAAGGAAAAATAATTTTTTTACTATGCGACGTATAGATATATTTGCATACATATGTTCAGGTGATAGATGTGCAATATGAAGTAAAGGAAGGAGATGCGAGAACAGTCATCTATGACACGGTAGAGAGGCATCATGCAGACATGATGGTGATTGGGAGCCATGGTTATGGAGCACTCAAAAAGTGATATTATATGTCTGTACAGGTGCATTCATAATATATGTATACATGTATAATTAATTGTATGTGTTTATGTTAAATACAATGAAATTTTGAGGACAATATAATTATAAAGAAAATTAATATTCTGCATAAGTAATTTAATTTCTTTGAGATTCAAGAGAAGTGTAAAGTAAGAAGATGTTTTATAAACTTCTCACAAGGCAAAAAAATTTCTTCAATCTTTTGGCCCAATTTTTATATCAGAATGATTTTTCAATGTCTGATTACAAAAGGAATTAATATTCCAGTAATTTAATAGTATTTGAGTTAGACTTTTTTGAAGCAACTCATTTATAAATATGACATCACTTTTTTTTAACTCTAGCACTTTTTTATTATGGCAATAACTTAGTATCTTTAGATATTTCAGAACTCACATAAATATAATATATAATTATATATATGTTAACTCGGATATATATATATATTATTTTAAGTTGAGTATTTATCTTGTGATTTTCGTCAGTTTTTATTATTTTCCCTCACATCTTCCTCTCTTCTCATGGAGCGCCCTATATTTAAATTTCACACATCCAGGTTTAATGTCATAAAGTGACCTAATGAAATTGTAAGGCTACACTCATTTTAAGAGTTTTTTAGTTTATAATTTTTTTATCATAGGTGCCAAATCATTAATGAATTATTAATTATTTTTTCAACAAATTTGATTATAAATTAAAATACAAATTCTTGGTTATCAAATTGTTGCTAACTTATTTCATACTCTCCCTTAATAATAGTCTGTAGTTAATTTATATTGTCCCTTAAGCATTATATATATAAGAAAAACGGAAGCATAAGTTACTGTCTGTTTTTTAATTATAGGATGAACTATTCATAACACACATTAATTATCACTTCTTATTCAACTATAACTCATTGTATGTGCACATTACACAAAGAAACCCCTTAATCTCCACCACCACTCAATTATGACCCATTAGTTATTAACTAACCATACCACAATATATGACTCACCATTCATGGAATAGCACTGTCCACATTATGAGGAGAAGGATTCATTATGTATAACTTGCATTATATTTTCTATTTTTTAGTTTTTCATCCTCGTAATTTAATATTTGTTATATATTTTATTCCGCTCCTTGAAATTTCTCCAACATGTTTTTAGTCAATATTTGAATTATTTATTTTTTATTTCATTTAGTACTTGTGTAATTTCTCCTTTTCCTTTTTTCTACTTTTATTTTCCCCCAAAATTAGCATTCATTCTACTTTTCTTTTTATCTTTCAATTTATTTTAGCTTCACATATGCTTCTTCCTCTATGTGATCAATTTTATTTTTTTTATTCCTCTTGACTTCCCATCTTTATTCTTTACATTCGTATGACCATTTTTGCATTATGGTATTATTATGCATTGTTGATAAAGTAATGATTAACTATTATTTATATCGCGTCATTTCATAATAAAAAATTTGTCCAAACAAACTTTTGCATCCTTAAAAAAATTCAATATGTCACATTTTAGTTAAAAAAATCTCACAATTAAAGTTGGCTTCCACTAAAAATTATATATTAAATTTTTTTACAAACACACTTGTGAAAATTAAATTGAACACACATTTTTTGAAATCGGATTATAACTAACATATCACATGCAATCTATCTAATATTTGTTTAAAACTTAATATAGAAGATATAAAACTTTACATAATACAAAATTAAAATAATTATATAAAATTGATTCACATATTTCTTATAATAAAAAATAAACATGATGGCTTTTGTGGGTCGAGAGGATAAAGTGTTATTCATCATGTGATCAGTTAAAGTTTTAAAAATTTTATCCTAAGTTCTTTATTCTTTGTTTGAGCATAAGCAAAGGATTAAATTTGGAGGAGTTTGATATAGAGAAAATTCATACCTATTTTAGCCTTAGTAAATGTGCATTTTATCTTAATTTTTATACCTTTTATTATATATTTATGTACTTAATTCATGAATTTTTGTTTTATGAATTTCTCTATCTTAATTCTTAAAAATTTTATTATTTTGGAATGAATGACTACTATTTTTATATATATTATACAAATGTAGAACATGAGAAACACTTAACTTTTAAAAGTGGAAGTGTAAAAAGAAATGAACTAAAGGCAACTGAAAAGATGCCAAGTGAGGACACCCTGGCACTTCTCCTCTAACAAAATCTGTCACTAAACGATAAAACGATTGTCCTGCAACAACATATCCCTTTTTGTAACTAGAGAAAGTTTCAAGAAGTAGAGAGGACACATAAAATGACAAAGAAGCATGTGAAAAAGGTGAAAAAAACCTTAGAGAATAAATAGATGATATGGTTACTACGTTCTCTCTCTTTTTGACACTTTCTTTTTACCTCTTTTTTTTTCCTTCTTTTTCTCCTTGTTCTTCCTTCTTTCTTTAGGAGGAATTCAACTATGGTTGCAGGGAGGAGGATCTAGAAGCATGATCAAGTTGCACAATTACCTTTAATTTTATTTTTATCTTTTCTATTTTTTTATCAAATTTGTAATGAAGTTTGTAATGGTTACCAAGTTGAACATGTCTATTCTAAACCATGTATAACTAATGAGCTAGTTAAAACTGGTGAGTTGATGGATGTTTGTTTCTTAGAACTTTTTTGTGCTAAGATATTTTGCAATTCCCTTATCTATTTTGCGATAATTGTATATGACTTTTATGATTATATTCCTAGCTTACTACTCTTCGTGTATTTCATGGATGCATTGAAATATTTTCTTTATTGACATTAACCATCTTCTACCTGGAAGGCTTTCTATTCATTGGTGATTTACTTTAGGTTGAGAGGCTGGATGAATCACAATGTGTGTCAAAAGAGGTGTTGATCATCATTTTTAAGTGAAGCCGAGAGGTAATCTTAGAACCAAATGTTGGGTGGGACCGAGAGGTGAATCCATTTGGATTATAATATTTGTTCTCATTGACATCAATTTATCTCTGCCTAACTGTCTATTGGTGATTCAATATATGTAACACCTCGAATTTTACCCCAAATTATCAAGGACAATTTGATCATTCGGTTGTGTTAGCTCGTTCGCCATCACATTATCATAGTAAAAATATGATTTTCATCTATTCTAGCAGAAGCATAAAACCAATTAAATATGATAAAATACTCTTTCAATAAAAATGCGGAAATTTTCATGAAACATCAAAAGTATGATTATAGAATTGAAACATCTTTAAACATCATTACTAATAGCGATTAAAACATTCTTTAACAACATAGTCAAAAGACTCTAAAACATGACGACCCGACATCCTAAACTAGCAATCTTATTCATCATGAGCTGAGCTGTCATCCATTCAAATCACTATACACCTGCACGGATTCAGGGTGCAGAGATTTCCCTGTTAGAGTATATAAAGGTCATACATGCGATGATATGATCCTAAATCG
Source organism: Pontederia crassipes (assembly GCA_030549335.1). Classification (NCBI taxonomy): domain Eukaryota; kingdom Viridiplantae; phylum Streptophyta; class Magnoliopsida; order Commelinales; family Pontederiaceae; genus Pontederia; species Pontederia crassipes. The sequence continues at coordinate 12,946,732 of CM060183.1, forward strand.
GATACTATATGATATGCATCATCTTTATATAAAAGAAGTAACAATATGCATGCCATGTCTTATATATGATCTACATGTCAAATATTAACATTCTATTATCATGCATATAAGTAATTGCATGGAAGACATGTAATTATCATCATACTTATAGTATGGACATTCATAACAATCATTCATTCAATCTATAGGCATATAAGTGAGATACACTTACCATAATTATTGCCTCCATACTCTCTTCAGGGTTGTTTTATAACCCTTTGGACTTTCACTTTCGTGGGACATTATTCCATAACTTTTCTCATGGTTGCTTTATAACCCTTTGGACTTTCACTTCCGTAGTACATCATTCCATTCGATCGATCATTGGCCATTTTCTATTAATGTTATATCTTTCGATAGTTGTGACTTATGTCGTTGCCCTCTTAATAGGCTAGCTAGGCCTAGGAGCTAATGCTCCCCTCTCACCCGAAGGTGACATCAGAATGCACACACCATTGCCGATGCATGTAACGATCATTCTGAACTCTCACCTGAGGGTGACATCAGAATGACACACCGTTGTCGATGTGTGTAACGATCATTCTGGACAATTATCCGATAAAGGGTCATAGATGGTCGACATATAAGATCATCCACAAATGGGTTCATTATGCTTTGTAATCAACAAACAATTTACGTCGCTTAGTCTTCAAATTTTAACCTAGTTACGACTGTCCATGCATGTCGTGTATCTAGGTTCATATACAATCATCAATCAATAATACATAATAGTAATACCTTAAAAATAACATAAATATAACATACATCAGTTTTCTGGTCTGTCACTAAAATATTAATAACTTAACATATACTTGTTCTTTTCAGATGATTCAAATTTTCACAAAAAGATAACACAGATCTTTAACTTGGGAATAAATTTCAATTCCTAATTCAATATTTCCAATTTACTATATGTTTTACAATTTGGTCTCACTGTTACCTGAGACAGCATGATACCAGTTCGATATTTGGATCATAACGATTTGTCTACAACTCCAAATCATATGAAACCAATTTCTATGGAAACTAGACTTCTGGATCTTTCCATCCATATCATTTGTAATTTTTGGATAAGAAAAACCTATCCAAATAATTGTTGCAAATATCAAATTTTCGAGATAGAATGACACCAGTCCAATATTTGGATAATAACTATTTGTATACTACTCCAAACCATATGAAACTAATTTCTATGGAAACTAGACTTCTAGACCTTTCCGTCCATATATCATTTTTAACTTTTGGATAAGAAAAACCTATCCGAATAATTGTTACACGACAGTCAAGAATTTAATAGATTATGCAACATAAATCATGAAACTTTCAATCATGTAAATCCTTATTTATGAACCCTCAATCAAAATCTCTACAAGAACAGGGTGTCATTGAATCTCTCAATCCAAACAAAACATCATTGAGAGGCGAGAGAGGGGAGAGAGGGGTTTGGATCCTCTTTATATACCTTGATCTTAAATATTCCTCATCTTTCTTCCTTTTCTTCTTCCTTCTCCCTGATCTCCTCTTTCTTCTTCCTCAAGCCCTAGCCGCCAATGTGGGAAAAATGAGAGAAAGAAAGAGAGAAAAAGGCCTTATATAGGGGGAAACCTTGAGGGTTTGGGCAAAAAGCCAAAATTACCCTTTTAGAAAAAATCAGGATATTATATTATATGCTGAAAAGTTGAGTGAATTTTAATGTATGCGCAAAGAGGTATTGACTCATTATCAAGTTTCGAGAGGATAGGCTTAGGTTAATGGTGTTGGGCGAAGTTGAGAGGTAATCCTACTTAGATAAATATCATTTAGACCTTTTCTAACCTTGAGAATAATACAAATAATATTTAAGTGAGTGATTTCGATCTTGTAGCCTCTAAGGTTCTGCTATAGAAGAGTAAAAATGCATTGCATGATGATTACCAAGAGAGTGGAATCATCTTGTGTTGATTATCAAGAGAGTAGAATCATTTTGTGTCGGCATTATCAAGTTGTTGAACTTTGATTTTATTGATTTAAGAAATAATATATGAAAATATGCTCCACACCTAATGTACATTACCATTGCTAACAATCCGAACTTGTGTTTTTATTTTTATTTTTTTCATTATTTATATTTGTAAATTAAACTGATCCGCCCGCCTTAAAAGTTAGAGTAAACTTTGTTTTCTACAATTTTATATTTAAATCATTTCTATTTTTTTTGTAAATCCTTATATTTAGCTACTCGTGTGAAGTAGTTTTAAATCAAGAGTAAGTGCACTTTTCTTGTAGATTGACACTTAAGTAATAAATTGATAGTTGTGTGCTTGATTTGTAAATTGAGAATTTATAAATTTTAAAATTGATTTGAAGTTTTATTTTGGAGTGAGATTACTTATTGATATGAGGTCACTTCTTCTTCTGGGGCCATCTCGTCGCTTGGCTTACTTTGCCCCTGATTTATATGACTTTACCCATGTTTTCTACTATTTTACTCATATTTCACACTTAAATCACAAATATCAAGTCAATAATTAAGGGAAATTTGTGTTGGCATGTCATAATAGATAATACTTACTCAGACTTCTAGAGATAGAAAGGAAAAAGAAAAAGAGTTTATCAGAACTTGGATCATTTGTCATTGCAACAACATGACTATCGGAACTCGGGAAGAGAATTATTGCGACTTGTCATGACAAAACAAGGGTCATGTCATGACATAGAGTTACGACATAGACAAAGGGGTTGCAACTTGGGACGACATGGTTCATGTTCAACAAACAAGGACCGTGTCTAGACCAATACAAATCATGTTCAATCAGTACAAATTTTATCCATATCAGGATTTTTAAGAGGAGTTGAGATTTGACACAATATAGCATGTGTCCAAACAATCGTGTCCACACATAACAATATCACATGTGTTTTAGCAACTCAATCTATATTTCTACGATATGGTCTATATCCACCCAACACGACTCATGTCAAACCAAATTTCCAATTAGGTTTAATTATATGTTCGCCTATTAACTTATTATTAGTTATTAAAATTATTAATAGACTGATATAAGTTGTTTCTTGATTGATTGAGTTTCTATAATTAATTGTATTGATAGTATAATCGATTATATTTCCCAAATTGGATCTTGTTATAGCAAAATAAAAAGTTCAAAAGAAGACATTCTAGATAAACAAGATAGAGCTGAAAGATATGAGTTATCATGCTTTGTCTTTGGGGTCTATGTATAATTGATATTAAATTAAATGACACAACTAGTGTAACTAAGCGATTAATATATCATTCTTTAGCAAAAAATAATGATCCTTCACCCCCACATTATATAATCAATATATTATTAATTTTTTGTCTCATATCTAGACTTGACATTACACTAATCCTCCATGAAACTAGTATGCTCTTCTTTTAATGTTAACTCTATAATTGAATTAATAAGATTGAAAAAGCTATATGAAATCAATTTTTTGTTAAATTGATAGCTATTATTGAATCAAACTGAGTTCGAATTAATAATGGATATTGTTAATGATTAATTGATCAGGCTATTGATTATGATAATTATTGATTAACATTGATTGATCCATAGATTATTTCTTGATTAGTAATTGATAAATTGTTGCATCATTAATAATAATAATTTATTATTATTATTATTATTATTATTATTATTATTATTATTATTATTATTATTATTATTATTATTATTATTATTATTATTATTATTATTATTATTATTATTATTATTATTATTATTATTATTATTATTATTATTATTATTATTATTATTATTATTATTATTATTATTATTATTATTATTATATGCTCCATTCATGCTAGCTAATTGTTTTATAATTAAGCATTTTATTGTCTTTTTAACTTTACTCATGAATGTTTTTGTACTTGAGTTCATGTAAGTGAGAAGATACAATAGATATTATACTTCAAAAGTTGAATCAATTTTTTTATATTTTATTTTTACTAATTTTCAACATAACTTGACCCAAGATTCCTGTTGGTGTCGAGGAACATTGTAAAACTTCTGATTGTTTATAGAACTTTTCATGTGGACCATTAATTCTCTTGATTCGAACATCTGTTTTGTAAATATGACCCTAAGCAATAAAGTTGTTGTAGAAGTGAAAGTGATGAAGAAAATTTAATCTTTATCACACATATATTTCAACTTTTTGTAAATTGCATGAAAAATCTCCAACTTTGATTTTATTGTCAAATCTAGTCTGAGCTTTTATTTTTTTGCACAAAAAATCATGAACTTTGAATTTATTCTCAAATCTAACCTAAACTTCTTTTTTATGTAAAAAGTCATGAACTTTAATTTAATTCTCAAATCTAGTCAAAACATTTACTTTAACAATCTTAATTTGGTTATAAAAATAAATTATTATTATATCTTTATTAAAAATAATAATTTGGGATCGTTACATAGAAAAGTTGTACAAAAATAAAAGGATAAGATTTAAAATATGTTTTACAACTTTGATTGTAAATTAGTTTAAATTTTAACCTATTGTGTACTTAGATATAATAAGATCGTAACAATGTAAAATATTAGTTTAAATTTTAACCTATTTTATAATTAGATAAAATAAGATTGTAACAATGTATAAATATTGTTTATCTAAATAAAATAGGTTAAATTTAATCTAATTTACTATAAAAATATGTAAGACATATTTAAAAATTTATCCTTTTATTTTTCTACAAGTTGTTTATATAATACGATCGCTAGTTATTAATTTTTAATAAAAATATAATAATAAGTTATATTTATAATAAATTTAAAATTTTTAAAATAAATATTTAGATTAAATTTAAGAATTAAATTAAAGTTCAAAACTTTTTATGCAAAAATAGAAGTTTAGACTAGATTGAGAATAAACTCAAAGTTCATCATTTTTATGCAAAAAATAAAAAGTTTGTACTAGATTTAATAATAAAATCAAAAAAACAAAATATTTTATGCAGTTTATCACTTTAATTATAAACAAAATAGTTAATTTTGATGATAGAGTGTTAAAATAATATAACATTGGAACAAATGCTTTAATAATATAACATAATAATACCAAAATACAGTAGACTAGGACAATAAGAAGAATGGTATATTTTGTTTTTAGATTTCTAATACCATTTATATATTAGGTGAAAGTAAACAAAATAAAATTTATAAAGGTCTTAGTGATAAATATTAATGTAAATTCATAAGATAGTAGGGATATTCACAAGTCGGGTTGGATCCGATCCGTGAACAAATTCGACGTAATTTTTTCTTACTATTTTGATATTTTTATTTAATATAAAAATATTACTTAATATTTATTTTAAAGAATAAAATAGGTTTTCTACCTATTTAATATTATTTTTACACTTAAAATATTTTATTTCAATTTTAAAATTTTTAAATCAAATATAAGCTTAAGTTTAAATAAAAAAATAGGGTTGATCGGGTCGGATCGACTCGGTTTGAGAAAATCCAATCCATACCCCACCCATGGTCGGGTCCCCATCATTAAATTCACGAGTTCATTCGACGCGATGAACACTTCCTATAAGATAGAGTTGTTATGCTTCTTGGTGGAAATAATTATAGTTAATGCTAAATATTATAATTTTAGTAATGCTCGAGAGAAGGGAAAAAACAAATGAAGCTTGAAGTAATTTCAATTTATTTATAAACGAAATCTATTAATAATTTTGGTTTAGGGTATACATTCGCTCGAAGAAAATAAAGGAGAAAGAAAAAGTTTAAAAAAAATCGTACAAAAAGATAAGAGGTTAATGAATAGGTAGAACATCTCGTCCTACACATTAGTGTAGAGCAGTTATTTTTTATTATTTAACTAATTTAATAATACAATTCATGATTAAATAACTTATATATTTTTTGGATGAAGTAATATATATTTATTTAAATAATTTAATAATAAAAAAATATTATTTAAGGCTAAATAAATTTCAGTCATTGAATTAATCATTTTGTTAAAATAGTTCGATCATCATCATCGTCGAATAATTCGATGTCCTTAATCTTAATCATATTTATTATTTAACATATACTTTAAATTAATATATATTTATTTTATTAAATTAATAAGTAATACGAGTGTTCTACACTTCTACCGCAAATACTCTACGTATACATTTTTCTCAAAAGATAAATAGGAGGATCCCAAATGAGACATACGTCGGTTTTTGCAGAATTAAAGAGAGGAGTGAACCACGAAAACGCAGCAAAGCGAGCAAAAACACAATTAAGAGCGAAGTGCCCTCGACGATTCATTACCTCTTCGTCTGATTCCGCGCAGAGCGAGAAAGCGCGCAGCAGGATCGAATCTTCTCCGGCAACGTTACCGTCCGCGTTAGCTTCCCTCCGACGTCGTCGTCCGCTGCCGCCGCCCCGCGCCCCACGATATCGAAAACATCCTCTCTCCCTGCGCGCGTTGTCCCTCTTCGAGCCTTTCGATCCGCTCCGCCTCCATCGGGCATTGCGACGAAAGCCCTCGCGATCGTTTAGAAGATTGCTAGGGTTTTCGTTTCCTTTTTCCCTCCATCATCGTCAACTAGATTTGTTTACCGGATTTTCCATATTTCAAGGGAGAGAAAGATGCTTGTTTTCTTTTTGGGTCCTCCTTTTTCTCCTGTGCTGTGCTCCTGAAGCTTTGATTTGTGAAGATTTCTTGCGGCCCTCCATTGCCAGTGGTTGTGGCTTGGCGACTGCCCTTTCGGGTGGCGTTTCCCCTCGCTGTGTTCTCTTGTCGAGACAATTCTCGATGCGGAGGCATATGTAGGGCGATCTTGGTCCAATTCGTGGGACATGGATGCATAACGTCTGTTTCGTGCCCTCTTCTCCTTTAGGGGAAGTCGCGGCTGTAACAGTTGGAACTCTCTGCTGTGAGATATAAGCTTTGCTGTCAGGGATGCTAATGTAGGCTATACACTTTGATACCTGAATACTTCACTCGAGCTGAAAAACTATTCAATTGGAGTTCTTGGGACAATATATATTTAGTACAGGGGATAGCATTTTGATAGATACAAGTTGTATTTGAGTTAAAGCTTGCTAACTGTATATATAGATAATGTTCTATGTGCGAAATGGATCCAGGTGAGCCGGTATTGGTTCCACAATGGTATAAGCCAGCCAATGGGAAAACAACTAACCATGCCCGACTGAATTACCACAGCACATCATCCAGACATTCCGGTATGCCTGTTTCTTCTCTTTCAACTTTTGCATATATGTGATTGTACTTCTGCCTGTCTTCTGAATTTTTTTTTTATCTTTTTGCTGTTCTAGATGAAAATGGTGTAGGAGTTGTATCAAAATCAAGAAATAGTTTGATCAGTGATCGAGATAGGAAGTCAACATCCCTGAGGAGGAGCTTCAGCTCTAATGGTTCCGCATCTGGAAAATCACAGGCTTATAGTAGTTTCCGTAGTAGTAGCATCAAAAGAAATCAGGAGAAGGGCAATGTGTTGCGTGATAGAGAAAATAGGTCGGTTTTGTTAGACAATGGTTTCCATGACTCCTGCGATTATTTTGGTGGAATTAGGGGTGAAAATTCTATACCAAGGTGTACTCAGCCTATGATAGCAGAAAGGAAAATGGACATATGGCCTATGAAACTAAGAACTTCTGCCAATAATCGTTGGTCTTCTAGGACTAGTACGACCAGTGTTGTTGACAAAACCTCATTTGAGAAAGACTTCCCTTCTCTTGGAACTGAGGGAAAGCCAGGTCTCACAGATTTAGATGATACTTCATTTCGTGGTCTTAAAACTGTTGTTGAGAGCATTCCTGTTAGTTCTCCTGTCATAATTGGAACTTCTGCTCTGGCAGAAGTACCAGGAAAAATTGGAGCCAATGGATGTGGCTCTTCATCTGCCTTAAAGACTGCGCCTGTTGGTAACGTGCCAGTAACATCAACCACTATAATGGGGTTAAATATGGCAGAGGCTTTGGCTCAAGCGCCAACCCAAAATCATAATGCTCCTCAGGTAGTGAATCAAAGTTGGTATTTAGTATCATTAAAAAATATTGATTTTAGTCTGTATTTTCTTTGTTTAGGAAGTCTTTACAATGATTGATTTTTTATCATTCCCCATTGTGCAGGTATCCGTTGACATTCAAAAGATTGAGGAGTTTAATCTTCGAAAGTGCAAGCAACTAATACCCGTGACACCACCAATGCCTAAAGCCTTTGTATGATCCCTTGTTTCATGCTTTTATCTCTTTTCTTGTTTCCTTTCATGTTTATTCTTGATAAGCTATGCATTTCGTGATAATAGTTTTATGACTGTTCGTTGTCCAAATCTTACTGTAAGATAATATTCACTCAGAACATCACATGTTAGTTTCAATGGCATTTTTTAGAACCAACATGCTACATTCTTAGTGGTCGTTGGATTCAGCCTCCAAATGAGGAATTTATACTTCTTTGAAAACACACGGATGTTATGACAAATGTATAGCAGTCTAAGTTCATCAGCATAGCCTTGATCTCCTTAAGTATTCTTTTAGTTATGCTTTCCTGTAAGCGACTGTGATGCCATCTACCATCTGAATAGAGAAGCATCATTCTGCAAGAGTTTAATGTCCTGATTTCATATATCTGATTGGTAAAAATGCTTTTTATACGCATTATGTGTAATCTAGTGTCCAAGGCATTTCCTACCAGTCACAATGTAATATAGTTTCCTTTAATTTCTTACTCTATGCAGATACCTTTGGATATGAAATGGCATTAAAAGTGAGGGAACAGACTTATAGCTACTAAACTAAGAAAGCTTCATATTGTCAATCATGTTCATAAATTTTTAGGGTATTTTCCCTGAAATGAAATATTCTATGTACTTGACAATGGACAAACTATTCATGCTATAGGGAAATTAAGATTTTTTCCTCAAAAGTATCGTTTTTCCTTGTAGATGCTGAGCCAAATGTTTTTATAGATATACTTTATTTAGAGTCTATATATAATATAACGTTATGCGTCATGGCATTTTTCCAACTAGATTAGAAGCTCTCTCATTTCATCTATCTACTGATTCTTTTGAATTATTAAATATTTTCCATTTATTTTAATCTTTTGTTATTTATTCTTCATTTATTTTGTTTTAATGACATAATGAAGGCATTAAACACCGAAGAAATATTTTAGTTCTAAATCCTTACCAAATAAACATATTCCTTATGTGATAATTTATTTCATCTAATTAATTTATTTTTATATACATGAACATATATGTTAATTTAATATACAATATAAAGCCATTAGTTCAAATTTGTATTTCCTTTTGTAACTGATTTTTATTTGAAAGATTTTATTCTATTTACCTATACTTTTTTACTCAACTATTTGTTTAATTTAATAATTAATCAATTTCAAAATTGATTAAATATAAAGTCATTAAAACATTGTTAGTATTATTATTCATTTGTCACATTTCATAACAAATATATCATTTCAACTTTTCTTTTTTTTTATTTGTATCCATTTAACTCCGCCTATGTTTTATAGCCGGTCCCAAGCCTGGATAAAAGAGGAGGGTTGTGTTGGGCCCCGACAGCCAGCGTAAAACCCAGTCGAATCTCATGAACATGGATCAGGCGTCGTATGATCCATGTAGCCGACCCCACCTAGTGGGATAAGGCTTTGTTGTTGTTGTTGTTGTATCCATTTCACGATTTCATCTATTATGGCAAAAAGTTTCCAAAACCACTTCTATCAATTTAAATAACCACTACAACTCCCGTGTGTATAGTACAATGAATTTTCCCCGTCATCTACTAACAACTTAACTAATTACCGAATTAAAACCAAACCTACATAACTCCTTCACCATTGTATATTACACCATACATTTCATCTCTTCTGCTGCAACTTAATTATAACACACCATCATGTAGTAGGACTATCTTGCACATGACAATTTGTGACTTCGTGAGAAGGATGATCAAAGGAATCATCGAGTCTCAAGAGAAAACAAAACCTCGATGGAGACTGCTGGATGAGACATGTTTTTTCAATCCTTGTCGACAAGGATGAGAAAAATTGGTTGCGTTAAACTCAAAATTGTCATCCTGATTTTTTTAAAATTTTTTACCTTCCTCTTTACAGGTTTCTATATGTTTTTTTTGCACTCGTGTTCTTTTTTTGGCACCATAATACCTATTTGTGAATCCTCTCTCTCAAAGGCTCCTTGTATTTTACTACCCTATTGTTCTTTTGTACTTCATTTATCATTGTAATTGTTTATTCTTGTACTTCCATTTTTTCCTGTTCTCCACATAATTTGTTCAATCTTTTACTTTTTATTAATTTTCTTCTTTCCTTTTTGTTTTAGTTTCTTTTTCTCCAATATTCTTTTGGCCCGTCCAACTTCGTCACAAGAAATTTCATTTTATCTTACCTCCTCACCTCTATTTCCAAGTTTGATAAAATTTTCATTTATTCTTTTGTTTAATTTTCCTCGAAATATTTTGTTCATGTTGTAGATAAAAGAATAGTATTATTACTATTATTGATATATTAAGAAGACATTTATGTACTCTTCGATATTCATTCTTAAATGCCAGGGCTACACCGCCCCTCCCTTCGCTCACTCATTTCAGTATTCACCTCGTCTTCCTTCTTTATTTTTTTAAAATTTTTTATTCATCTATTTTCTCTCTCCATCCTCATGCATTATTAATTATAAGTAATTAATTACTATATGCTATGTATTAGGTGGGAATGTGAAAGGATAGCTAATTTGATACAATTAACAACATTAACTTCCTTTTCTCTCTTCCCATCCATAGCATACTTGATTAATATACACATACATAGATATATATTGTCCATGCACAAAAAATAAAATTATTATCCAACCTAAAACTTTATATATTAGATCAAGTTGTGCACTTGCCTAATTTGAAGAAACTATCTCCTTTGAGTATTTGTCCAATTTGTGTGATTTTCTTTATTTCTAAGAAAAATGTCTCACTTATTTATGATAAGGAGGTATAACTGAAATTTTCATTAATTAATTACTCAGTTAATGATATTAATTTAACAATATAGATTATCCATAATGATATTAATTTAACAATATAGATTATCCATGCATAAAAAATTAAATAGTATCCAACCCAAAAATCTATATTATATAAAGTTATCACATGTCCAATTTGCCCTATTTCTATTCTTAAAAAAACATCTCACATATCAATGATAGGGAGAAATAACTGAAACTTCTATTTATTGAACAATTAGTTAATGATATTAATTTCAGAAATTGTTTAATTATTGAAAATAACAAAAGTTAGGCTTGATCTTACTTTTACCTCAAATATATTTGTTTTATAATTTAAATAAAGATATAAGAAAATAACAAAAGGTAAATATTTTAGTTGCTACTTAATTTGTTATATCGGCCTCGTGCTAGGAAGTTTAACTGTCAATTTGGAATATGCGCACTCTTTGACCGATGTCAACTTTACACTTGTTCCACCACTAGGTAAATATATTTTTTTTCCATCCAATAAATGTACTACCTCCCTTTATCCCACATCCTCTGCCTTTTTATTTTATCAATCGGTGGTGCATCCTCTATATAACATTTATAAACAATATTTGTTCTTTTCATTCACATAAGCGGTTTACAAGTGGATTTGCAATTAAAGTTTTGACAATTTATTTTTGTCGGGAAATAAAACTTTATTGTTTAAAAAAGAAGAATTTTAATCTCAATGTATTGTTTAAAGGTTTATTGTCGTGAAATAAAAGTTTAGTACTTTTCAAAAAGGAATTTAAATTTGAATTTATGTGACAATTTACTTTAAAAAAGTGTTTTTAAAAGAATTTAAATCTGAATGTAAATTAATGTGAACTTAGAAATAAAAGCAAATTAATGAAGATAGGTAAAAAGTTAGATGTCATAACAGAATGAGTTTGAAAGCGTCACGTCATCTATGCTTTACCTTTGTATGACTCATTTCAAGGTTAACAAGATTAGAATTAAAAGAAAACATAATTTATTATTAAGTTTTACAACATTTTGTGATAATTCTTTGTTCATTCATGTTTTTTTTTTGTTTTTCCTATCGACTAATCTCATGGACTTATTATTAGAACAATAAATATGTAATGAATAATTGATTATTAACATTACGGTAAGAGTATACACAAGTGCAAGTGGATTTTATATATTGTCAAAATATATCTTTTGCATAATTCTTAATCATTATTAAGCTTTTAATATTCTACCATTTGCAAAATTATTTTGATTAATTTTCTTTTTAAGATAGACTAATGCATTTTGTTCATAAGAAAATATCTCAAAGGTTAAAGATTTTAATAAAATTGTTATATAATTGTGTGTCATGCATTTGTGAGATTCATTTGGCAGTCAATGCATATTCTAGTTACTGTGGTTAAATATAGTAGTGGGATTTCCAGACAATTTCATGAAATATCGCTATTTTCAATAGGCTGTATTTGGTACTAATAGTGAAGCTTATTGTAATCATGGATCATACTAGCCTCAATAACAGCTGAGACAATTCGAATGAGGATGTAATTTGAACACTGAATTCTGCAGTTTGCAGAAGAGACATGAGCATGAAATTCTATCCCCTAGCATCTGCTTTTGGATCTGATGAATTTGTAGTGAGGTTGTATGGATGGTTATATTCTTTGTCAGTCTTTAGCACAAGCAGCACTACTTTGTTACATGAGTTTCCATTTGTTCAATCAATAAAATGAAATGGAGGAGAATAGGCTCAGGAAGGCAGAAGCAATTAGAAGCAGGGGTGAAACCAGATAACAGGGGGAAAAGATTGAGAGCATATGCTCTTAGCAGTTTCATTAGGTGTTACCTTATGTGATGTAGATCCTGTTGAGAAGAAAAGAGGGAATTCTGCTGCTGTACAGAATTCTAGTAGTCATCAACTTAGTTTGATTCAGATTTGAAGAATCTGTTAGGAGTCCTAATGCTGATAGGATTGTTATTTCCTTTTTAGTTTATTTTTCTTAGGAGTCCTAATGCTGATAGGATTGTTATTTCCTTTTTAGTTTATTTCTCTTAGGAGTCCTAAAGCCATTAGGATTGTTATTTCCTATTAGTTTATTTCTGTTAGGTTATAAGAGTCCTAATGCTGGTGGGATTCTGTTTTCCTTTTGCTATAGGAGTCCTAGTACTAATAGTATTGCAAGTTGTGAGTCCCTATATATTGGTCTTACTTGTAAGAGTTAAAAACATCTTTATCTCTTTAATTAAAGTTCCAGTTCAGAGGTTTCTGAATTTCTGAGTTCGTCTATTCAATCAAACCATATTAATCTTTAGACCTCATGTCATTATAGGTAAGCTGGTCAATTGATAAACAAGTAAAAAACTAAATTAAATATATCTTCTGAAAGTGATTTTACAATCAAATAGTAACCTTTAGACAAATACTTTATAACTAATGAAACAACACCACAAGAGGCTAGCCAACTATCAAACAAGGCAAAAGAAGATGTGGATCAATCCTTTAGAAGGATGTGTAATCAACATGAAATTTTAGAAGAAATTATTCATGGCCCTACAACATCTATAAGATTACAACTAGATATTTCTTTCATGAGTTAATTCATTACAAAATTCATATCCAAAAGTAAACTCACTACAAGAAAAATCGCTCTTTCCGACGGTCCGAGCAGTCGAAAATTGTGAAAAATCCATCGCAAAATTCAATTTGCGGCGGATATTCCAATGGAAGAGAACCGTCGGAAAATTGCTCGTCGCAAATATTTTCCGACGGCTCTATTATAATCGTTGGAAGTTCCCATGACATAAACCGTGGGAAAACTTATCACGGCTTAGGCCGTGAGCTGAAGCCATGGAAAGTTCCCACGGCTTGGGCCGTGAGAAAAGTTTCCCACGGCCCAGACCGTGAGAAGTTCCCACGGCTTGGACCGTGGGAAACATCCCACAGCACAGACCGTGGGAGAATTTGCCACGGCTTTAGCCATGGAAACTTTTCACGGATATATGATTTTTCGACGGTGTGAACCATCTACTATGTCGTACTTAAACGATTTTGAAGTCTTTATGAATTTGAGTCCCTCTTTTTTCCGTTGGATCAAATCACGTACACTCAAATAAGGTGACCTTATTATCTCCGGTATATTCTAACTCGATGATATCTTTAAGATACCATAATACTCACGTTCATTTTCTTCATCGATCCTTTGACACATACACCACTATTAACTGTTTTCTTATCCCGCGATCAACTTTGTGTATGAAATTTGTGACCATTCACGAAATACACAAGTCAACTTGTCACATGTCAACTAGGCCCCCAAGCCAAATCAATGAGGTTCGACAAGAAGTTTGACCACTAAGAACTTATACACGTATTACAAAAAATTTAATTAAAGTTTTCAACACATTATTTTGGTGATATTGCACTAAGAAATTTGAGTGAGACTTACGTGATCCTTAAATCATTGTGTGAAATCATTCTCGATTCTTAGTTGTGTTTAATTTATGGAGATGATGGTCTTAAACAATTACAGGCCTCAAATATGAATCTTTCTTAACCTATTATACCCCCAAAATGCTGTGTTGTATTTTAAGTGCATTTGTATTCTATTGTTGTTGTTGTTGTTGTATTCTATTATATTTTTTTAAAATCGATTTAGTTGTGCACTCCCTCCCCTTGGAAGGTTGTGTGTCTAGTTATTTGTTATGCGCAAATTGCGATATCAAACTTTTGTTTTTGTTCCTTGTTTTAGTGTAAAAGATTAATAGTTTTCTGGTCATCATATTGGCTTTGGTTCTTAGTTTGTTGCTTAATATTTTCAGGTTTCTAATACAGTGGAAAGGACAAAATCTAAAGGTTCTAGAGGTGTGGAGTCGATTGTTCCTAACAAGGTTGGCCAGCAGTCAACAACCCAGCCTGTGAACTATGCTACTTCATCAGCTAGATCTGACATTGCAAAACCATCTCAACCAGGAAATCTTCAAGTTCTTAACCGAGAGAAAAATGGCATCTCCCCCACTGTCAGAGATGCAATAAACAGTGGCAAAGTATTGAATCCTTTTGGCTTTTCTTCTTCTGCAACAAGTCTAAACATGAATAATCCTACTGATCAAAGACTTCCATCTTCACCACAAAGCTCCTTTGGCGAAAGGAAACCTGTTACTCAAGCCCAGAAAAGAAATGATTTCTTCAATTTACTAAGAAAGAAAAGTTCTGTAAGTTCCAATGCTGTTCCTGAGGCAGGGTCCTGCTTTGATGAGTCAAATATGCAGATTCCAAATAGCACTTCTGTTCATGGAAAAGGCAATCTTTCACTAATATCTGGTTTAGGCTATTCGCTGGAGAATGGAAACTGTGTGAATGGAAACATTGATATATCTGGAGGACCTGAAGAGTTTTCTGATATTGGTGAAACTAATTTTGATGCTGTTGATGATCCTGAAGAAGAAGCCTTCTTGCAGTCTCTTGGATGGGATAAGAGCGTGATGGAAGAAGCTCTAACGAAGGAGGAGATTGATGATTTTCTCAGAAAGGTAATTTTGATATTATATATCTAGACTGTCTTGCTAGCTATGCTTGTTCACGCCGACCTTTATGTAATCACTTGTTCAGCTTTGCCTAATTGCTTAAACATAACTCGTGTCTTTTCAGTATGAAAAGCAAAGACCACAGCAGTTAGCACCTCAACCGGTGAAACGCCTAAATGTCGCCAATGAGATCTCCTGAATGGGTAGCGGGCCCTGAATGGCATGCGAGGTCAATGTTTTGTGTTAGATGGCTTCCTTTTTAATGTAACTAGGAGGGATCTGAAGCCTCACTTGTTCAGGTCGTGAAGGAGATGCTCGTTTTCTCACAGCACGCAGCAGATCGAATGTGAAAATGCAGAATAATGGTAGCTGCGTCAGTACGTGGGGGCGATTGCATATTATCATTAAGAACTTAACCTCTTGCATAAGTCTTATCTCCTTTTGCTGAAGGTTATTTTTCAGTTTTCTTCTCTGGTTGCACCCAAATGGACGTTGGTCTGCAGGGAATTTGCCTAGAATGCAATGTTTCATGGCGTTTAAGATGCCATCTGATTTTCTCCGTTTCTTTTTTGTTTGTTGCCAATATCAAAGTTTAGGCATGAGGGATTCGTTTCTTCCTGGCTTAGTTCGTGCCTAGAGTTGGGCTGGCAATTCTATTTATAAGGGCCAGTTGTCTCAAGATGAAAGAGTTTTGTTAGATAAAATTTATTATTTTATATGAAAGATAATTGAATAAATTTTCTGATTTTAGATATTAGATTTTACTTTGTGCATGTACTAACTAATTCGACTGAAATTGATAGTCACTTTTGATTTATTTTTGTTAATTAGGGAAACTA
The DNA here is from genome assembly GCA_030549335.1 of Pontederia crassipes. NCBI lineage: Eukaryota > Viridiplantae > Streptophyta > Magnoliopsida > Commelinales > Pontederiaceae > Pontederia > Pontederia crassipes. The sequence continues at coordinate 12,963,163 of CM060183.1, forward strand.
GATTGCAGTTAAATTTGATTATTGTTAGCATCCAAGATAATGGGGTTCTCGCTCCAACAAGAAAACTCTTTTTTTATATGGAAGATCATTTTAAATTGTAAGTTGTGATTAATCAACTTTAAGAAAAGAAGAAATAATAAATTAATACGGTATTATTCCGTATAAGTTAACATAACTTTTTATCTAACTAAATAATTGATTTTATGATAAAATGAAGGTGTTTTCAACTTTATCTTATTTTTTATTTTTCGTATAATGAAGAATAATGTGAGGTAAGGAATATCAAAATTGAATCCAATTAATTAAAGATTGAAACTAAAATCACATGTTACAGCTGTTATCATTTAAGAACGATTTAAACAATGGGATAACTATCTCACCATTTTTTTTTTTTTTGCACTATAAATATGCAAAGCACAAGCAGTTCCATTCACACAATCCACATTTTACATTGTGGAAGAATTTTAAAAATTCATTGGCACTAATCCTGCAACATAGCCATATTTTGACATGTTTGGTTTGGCTTTTTTATCTTCTCTATTTAATTTCTTCAGTATTAAAATTTACTCCTATAAATCTTGTTATATTATATCCTTTATCATGTATTTAGAGGTAAGTGCATTATATTTTTTGTCATATTTAATATTTCTGAATGATCTACATGCATGCATTTTATATTATTAGTTCAAGAGGTACAATTTAGAATATTGAGGATACATATTTTGTTTATACAAATAACCAACAAAGTATTAATAAATATCTAATATACATTATTTCTCAAGAAAAAAATTAGTTTATAAATAGAAGTTAAACAATTACTAATTTTTTAAAATTTGTTACAATAATAAAGAAGACAAAGTTTATTCATGATTAGTATATCTCATTCCAACTAATTCTAAAAATCAAATATGTTATATCAAGAAGTCATGCATTATGCAAAGGGTATAGATTTGTTTTTGGAGTGAGAAGAGAAAAACCAACAAGAATAATGAGAAATCAGACTAAAAAATTGAAATGATTGATAGAAGAACATTTAGGATTTATGAAAAATTCAAAAAGATATGTAATAAAAGATAAAGATGATGATAGATAATTTTATTTGCAATCTTAAATATTAGGGCTAAAATAGTTTAATACTAATAATTAATCTCCATCATTGATTAATTTATTTTTAATCATAATCCTTATAACTAATTAAAAAAGTCACATGAGACAATTAATAGACTAAAACACTAGCTTTAATTAAAATAGTTAATGTAAAATAAAAGTTCTTGAGTTAATATCAACTTGAAAATTTTGACTTTTTGAAAAAAAACTTGCGCAATGTCAATGTAAGCATCAATCTTCTTGAGCTCATCTTCATTAATCCAAGTGTTTTCATTAGCAAGTTTATCCAACCATTTAATCAAGAATCATTTATAATTATTATCTCTACGAGAACTGACCTCGTGGACATCCAAAACATCTTTGATGACATTAGTAGAAACTTTGGGGTAGTGTGTGTTCAAATTGAGTTGAAGCTTCAGTCATGTCCATATCGATGCCCTTAAAAGCATACAAATCAGAGACATTGAAGATATAACTAATTTAAAATTTTGATGAAAGCTCAATGAAATAAGCATTTGACCTTATTTTCTTTATTATTTTACGAGGTTCAAATTTCCTTGGCTGAGCTTGTGATAAGTGACCTTAGAAAACCTCCTTTGTCTCAAATGTACAATGACCAAGCCTTCTTCTTCAAAGTCTTTAAGATGCCCATGTTGATTGGCTGTGTTAGTATAAGGTTCATATTTAATTACAGGACAACTTTTACCTTCTCATGAACTATATTATTGTGGTCTTGAGAGACTACATCACTAGTCAAATATAAAAAAAATACTTTCAAAATATCTTGAACTTCATGTAAACGGTGAGATATTTTTTTAATGTGATTATGTACCAAAATTTTAATTTCTTGACACTCTATAATAAACTTCTTAGCACATAAAAAATCATTAGTTTTGTAGGTTTTTTATGAACTAGCAACATATTTTGCATCCTCCTCCATTAGATGCAAGGTGTACTTCTTTGTTACCCCTATGAAAAGAATAAATGTTTGGTTCATCACGATCTTCCCATAAGAATATGTTCAACATCCATAGGCACAACATTACATAAAATGTTATATTGTAGATTATCTCCCATAGTAAATTGCACCAAGCATTGAGCATCGATAGAAATTTCGTTGTCTTTGTTAAGCCAATGGATTTTGTAAGGACGTGAATGTTTTCCAATAGCCAACTCTAGCTTCTCTACTACATCCTTAGAAATGTCATTTTTCATGCTACTACCATCTATAACTAAATCACATACCTTCCCATCTTAAAGAACACATGTTCTAAAAATATTGTGTCTTCTCGATCTTCTTCTTCTTTTGTTGTAACACTTACGAGAATCGAACCATCGATGATTTTTATATGGGAGAACATTTATTTTTTTCACTTTCAACCGCATATTGATCATAAATTGGCTCGAATTCTTTTATATTCTCCATCTTAACTTTGGTAGATTAACTCTTCGCTCTGGGCAACATAAGAACCATAATCTTTATCGTTACAGGTGAAACAACGAATTTGTATATTGTTGTTTCCTTTAAAATCCATGGGGGCAAAATTTATTTGTCCATTGTGACGCATAACAACTTTCCCTTGTCATCATTTTTAAGTTATTTATTTGCATGCGTATCTTGACTAGTTCCTCGTGCAGATGAATTATTTTTTGTATTTCTAGCCGTTGCATAATGTCTCCTAAGCATCCAACTAAAAGTATGTGCTTCATATAGACAAACTTGTCAATAAAGCTTGTTGTTGGACATCTTGAAAAATACACACAAAACAATAAGTATCTTGTCACTAATAGATTGGTTAAGCCCAACGAGATAATGTGTAATTACTTGTTCGTTAGTTTCATTCAATCCGATACAAATTGATAAATTGTAAAACTCTGAAGTATACTCTTCAACATTCATATCCCATTGTTTTAAAGAATTAAACTTATTATATAAATCCATAGTGTAATCAATCTCCACTAGTTGATTAACATATTTTTAATCATGACTTTTATAACTAATTAAAATGCCACATGTCTATCACATGACAACTAATAGGCTAAAACATAAACTTTAATTAGAATAACTAATATAAAATAAAAGCTCCTATGGTATAAAATACAACTCTTAATGGTTGTCCATCACTTCGATCAAAGATTCTTAGTTTTCTTTCCTTTTTTTCCTTTTCACTATTTCCCATCTAGTATGTTTTGAGCGTGCGTTTCTCTTCTCTTCATTTTTTAAATGATCGCAACAGCTTGCCCAAATAATTTTAATTCTTAATATAAATTATCACTTCATTTTGCCTATGAAGACTCCATTTTCTTTACAGTGATGACCGTTAAGATTTTTTTCTTCTATTCCTCTTACCTCCCTTCTACTTTCTTTTTCCAATCCCCTTATGGTGTGGGTGTTCCAAAATCAAGTAAACACTAGCGATGATAACACTCAGCCTTTTGGTTTTGACAACATCAAACAACATCGACTCTATGGGGTTAGGATTTGGTGTTAAAAAACTATGGTGAAATCTGCAATCACTTGCCAAAACAAATATCCTTCTCATCAATCTCGACGTAACAATATGGCTCCCTTTATAGAACCATATGAACAAAGACTGATGCCAATGATTATTGAACGATGTGATTGTCTAAAGATGAAACACACTCTTCTTCATCTTACAAACAAAAATGAACAATACAAACCCAAATCACAAGCGAAGGCGGTGGCAGTGGCGGTGGGTGAAAGGAACAATGGAGAAAACTCTGTCCAGATGCAAGAGTGCCCTCCATACATGCAAGTTCTCTCGCTTGAATAAGTTCTCTCTGGTGGGGGTTGGCCCAAGATCTCCTCTGAGTAAGGAGATGAGGAACAAAAAGTAAGGTCGTTGAGACTTGACAGTGAACAAATACTACAGAATTCATGAAGAAGATAAAACTAAGAGACAGATATATATATATATATATATATATATATATATATATATATACACCTAAAGAATCGCTCCAACGTAGGATGTTGAAGCTGTAACACACAACTCCAAATGTGTATTGTATACATGGCACTCATAACTAAAATAAATTGTTGAAAAGATTTATGCCTTGAGCAACAAACTATAAATGACAATTACATATGTTACATGCATTTAAAAAAATGTTTTTTTTACTTTATAATCAATTATGTATTTAAAATGGAACTTCAAGTTAAAAGATATCATTATTTTTGTTTCCATGCGACGTGATGGTGATGACATAATATTATACAAAATTATAAGTAATATATTATTATATTTAAAGACATAATCCTAATTAATATAATTCCAATCTTTCGGAGGGTTACAAAAAAATTATTTGATAGTGCATATGGTATTATATTTTTCAAAGATATTATTTATACAATGTGACATTTTAATGAAAACATTATTAAAAATTTATTAGAAAATATCTCATCTCAAACTTATTGAATGCAAATATATATTTTTTCAATCAAACAAGAAACAAAAATATGATGTCAAGTGAGAAAATTAAGAAGAATTTATATACTACACTAAAATATGAATAATATATAAGAAAAAGTTGACATTTGACATTGCATTGATAGATGGTGTTAAGAATAATATTATATAAGTAAAAAATGTTTGAACCATTATGATTGTAAGGATGTTACTATAGATACTATTACAATAATTATATAATAGATTTAATGATTGTACTACCTCTTTTAAATAGTAGCACCATTATACGTTCATTAAATTATTGTTGGATTCATGATGAATGATAAATTTATTAATCAAATATTTTTTTGTCAATCATGAATCATGAATCAAATAGTGATGGGTGTACATCTTGATGATAATCCCTCAAAAGAAGACAATATTTTTTTCCCTATATAATTATACTATGTTAAAAATGTTAATGTAAATGTTGTTATATGCTTCGTAAAGTCAATTATATAAGAAGGTAAATAAAAAAAAGAGAATGGTAAATAAGGAGAAGTTGACTTATGTGTTGTCTAGTATCGTTATCAAGAATATTAATTTATAAACTGAAAAAAATATTGGACAATATTACTATAAATATGTTAGTACCTTATAATAACTTTATAATTTTACTATGTTACTGTAACTAATTAAAATGTTAATATATATTCATATACTTTGTAAAGTGACGTAAACCAAGAATAGAAATAACACAAAAACTCTTCGCGATTGGAAAACTTATCTTATTATATTAAAAGCTAAGAAGTATAGAAGGATGATTTGACATTTGGGAAAGTAGAATTCATCACAATCATAACTATTAACATCTTAATGGTATGCTAATTAGAAAGTTATTCATAATTTTAAAAAATAAAGATGCATGCATTTTATAATATATAATTAAACTTACATTTAGGTTTACTTTTTTATTAACTTGATAATAGCATGCATTACTTTTAGATTTTACTTGTTTAAATTCTTTGAGTCAGTAGTCTACTCTTTGGTGGTAATATTTTCTAGGACAATCACTGCAAAATGGAGTGATCAAGTTAGCTTTTGAATGATCAAAGGCTCAAATTACGGCCATGACGAGATTATCACGACTATTATAACCATAAATATCATGGATCGTAACACATCAATCACACCTCTCACAAAAGTCATTAATTTGCAAAACAAATATTTCATGACCCGTGGCATGCTAGTCACAATCGTGGCTAATTAATTTCACAAATCGCCCTTTAAATTTCACGGATGTCACTCAATGAATTTCACAAATCAAAGCAAGCATCACGACTCCTGCAATGACTCAGAGTTTAATGCTTAGTTTCACGCATTCAAAAAAGCCCTTGATATATGAACATGATGCTAAGAGGTTTTATGTGATTAAATGTTTAGGTCAATTAAATCCTTATACTCAAAGGTATTATTCACATTGAGCTTTATGCTTACAGAATGATTCTCTCTTTTTCGTTGATCCTCACGAGTACATTATTGTTCTGTCATGGCCGATTGAAGTGTGTGTGGAAAACATTGCTAAGGTAGATTGTGCACTTGGATAGTGTCCTTTACTATGATGTTAGCTGATGCCCTTATATTAACATTATGTTGTATTAAAGTCTTGAACTAATGAGGCTAAGTCAGGTATATATACTTAGAAAATGATGGCATGTTATTATATGAATATCAAAATTTCTCAATTATTGTACTTAATTGTTTCACCTTTCACACGTGTAAATAGAACTGTATTTTATTAATGTTGTAAGTCTTTTCCTTATGCATCATCTCCTAAATCATCTTTGGACAAAGAAAAGGTCCAGATATAAGTTCACATTGCTCTTACCAATGTTTTCAGAACTGAACCAGCGACCGAACCGGACTCCTATATTAAGTCGCGGTTGGACCTGTCCCACTGAGTTCGACCGGATTGAATCGAATTTTATTAAAATAATATTATTTATAATAATTATAAGGATATAATATAAGTTATATGATATAATTTATGAATATTGTACCTATTAAAAAAAATTAAAAACTAATATAACATAATTTTATTTATTAAAAATTTTAATAATGATAAATAATAATGATTAACATATAAACATAAATAGATTATTATTAATTTAATATCTATTATTTATTGATGATAGATGCTATATTAATAAATTTTATCCTAAAATATTCTTTTTTCTTTAACACTTTCCTTTTTATTTCCTTTATTTTATGCTCTTTAATAATTTTCCATTTTAATGTTAATCAATTTTGAATACTTACCTTTTTTATTTCAAGTCCTATTTAATTTTATACATATCATATTCCCTTCTTTTTTTACCTTTCTTATATTCCTTTCCTTTTTCCTTTTTTAACTTTTCTATTTTTATCATTTTTAAATTTTACTTTTCAAAACTTGAATTGAACCGGGTTGAACTAGTTCAACTGACCAGTTCAACTGGTTTTGGCCGGTTCATCATAAAAAATGATTTTGAAATCAAACCGAACTGGATTATCGGTCGGTTCGCGATTGAAACGATTGAATTGACCGGTCCGATCCGATCCGATTTTGATAACATTGGTTCTTACAAGATGAGACTTCATCACATGGCAAGGGCGAGTGCAGGAACTAAAAGTTTGTATTAGTATAATTAGTTCTTCAAATAATTGCATAATTGTTATCGGCTTGTTGGTAAGCGCTTTCATGCACTCTAACATTGACATAGGTTGGAATATCTTTTACTATCTTATATTACATTTATGAATTATTTGTTAAGTATTGAAGTTATTTTTTTTAATAAATCAAGAGAAATTGTACCTAACATTGTATCCATGATCTCTTTTTAAGTGTAGTGTTATAAATAATATTACAAATTATTATTTATGTTTTAATATCATAATATAAATATTTCAATTAATTTTGAATTCTAAAATTAATATCTTTATATATATGTAAAAAAATAAAATTATGAAATGAAGGAAGCGAACTCTTCCATTATATATATGTGGATATGCAGGGCTGACCGAGAGCTCAGACATAAAGGGGGCCAAGATAAGAAGGAAAAAAAGTTGATAAAAGAGGGAAAATAAAAATGGAAACTGAATTTGAACTTGTGACCTATCGAAAATTCATTATACTCTCCAATCACCTGAATTCATGTTACATTTTCACATAAAACATTAGTTAAGGTGCCAAATGTTATTTTTAATCTTAGAATTTGTATATTAACATATATATTTAATATAATTTTAAAAATTCGATGGGGGCAGGACCCACCCCTCATGATATACTAGGTCCGCCTCTGTGCATATGAATCCACTCTTCGATAATATTTGTGACAAGTGACGACTTGACGAGGGTCAAATTTTGGGATGCTATAGCTTATCACCTTTGTGCTTCCTTGTGCACTGCACATATGGGTCCTCATAATTTTGCTCTTAAAATGAAAACTATTATCATTATTTGATTTGTTACTATTTAAAGATAAGATGAGACTTCATATTATTTTGTGGTTGGTTGAAAAAAAAAATAGTACTTTATTGCAATGTTGTAATATCTACCAGACGGAATCGATCTGATCCAACAAACCAGACGATTGGGTTCAATAATATAAAATAAATAAAATTTATTAGAGGGATTGTTGAAGTGTTGTTAGTGTCCTACAAAACCTATGTAATATCATAATAAATAAATTAATAATATAATAAATTGAAATTAAAACAATTCGAATAAAGTAATATAATCAAGTAAGAATCAAATGTAATATATCAAATTTGAGATGACTGACGGGTTGTTTTATATAAAAGCATAATTATTATTATTATTATTATTATTATTATTATTATTATTATTATTATTATTATTATTATTATTATTATTATTATTATTATTATTATTATTATTATTATTATTACCGTTTAACCTAACCGCTGCTTCGAATTGGTAGAATATTAGGCGCATTAGGCGATAGGCAAGAAACGCAGCAGCAAGCGAGCAAAACAGAATTAGATTAGAGAGAGAGAGAGAGAGAGAGAGAGAGAGAGAGAGAGAGAAGTGCCCCCCATACACACAACACAGCACAAGTCATTCCCCCCCTTCCCGTTTGATTCCGCGCACGGCGAGAAAGCGTGCCACGGAGATTCAATCGCCTCCTCCCCAAGAAAATTAAGTCCTTCTCCGCCAACGTTACGGATTCCACAAACTTCCCCCAAATCTTCGCCCCCCCCGCCGCCTCCGCCGCCGCCTCCGCCGCCGCGCGCCTCGCGATAGCAAAAGCATCGTCTCCCTCCCTTCGCGCGACGGTCCCTCCGAGGGCCTTTCGATCCATTCCGCCCCCGTCGGGGCATTACCACGAACACCTGGCGATTGTTTGGAATATTTTCTAGGGTTTCAGGTCCTCTTCTTATTTTCCCTTATCATCCTCTGCTAGAACTTTTTTTGGCCGGATTTCGGTATTTCAGAAGGGAAAAGAGGTTTCTTTTTTTGGGTGGGTTCTTCTCTTTTCCTACACCCTGCTCCTAAAGCTTTGATTTGTGGAGATTTTGTGAGACGACCCCATTGCCAGTGGTTCCTGCTCGGCGACTGCCCTTTCTTGGGGAGCGCCTCTCTCTGCTGTGCCCTCCCTTCGAGGCAAACTCGTTGCGGAGGCCTTTATAGAGTGATCTTGATCGAATTCGCTGGAAATGGATGTGTAACTTCTGTTTTGTGCCCTCTTCTCCTTTCGGAGAGGTGGAGAGCTCTCTGCTGGGTTATAAGCTTTGCTGCCAGGGATGCTAGTACATTTCATCCCTGAATCCTTTGATCAGGTGTTAAAAACTAACTCTGTTGGAGTTATTTAGATAGTTTATATTTTGTACAGAGGATAGCATTTTGATAGGTATAGGTTGCGTGGGGAGAATTTGCAGTAGACTTTGGCTAACTGTATATATAGATAATGGTCTATCTGCGAAATGGATCGAGGTGAGCCTGTATTGGTTCCCCAATGGTATAAGTCAGCCAATGCAAGTACAACTAACCATGCCCGACTGAATTGCCATAGTACATCACCTAGACATTCTGGTATTCTTGTTTCTTCTCTTTCAAGCTTCAACTTAAATATGATTAATTCTGCTGACGTCGTTTTTTGTTTTTGTCTTCTTGTTGTTCTAGATGAAAATGGTGTAGGAGTTATACCAAGAACAAGAAATGGCTCATTCAATGGTCGTGATAGGAAACCATCATCACTAAGGAGGAGCTTCACTTCTAATGGTTCCACATCTGGAAAATCACAGGCTTATAGTAGTTTTCGTAGTAGTAGTAGTAGTAGCCGCAAAAGAAACCAGGAGAAGGACAGTGTGTTGCGAGATAGAGAAAATAGGTCGGTTTTGTTAGACAATGGATTTCATGACTCCAGTGATTTTTTTGGAGGAGTTAGGGGCGAGAATGATATACGAAGACGCAGCCAGCCTATGAAACTTGGAACTTCTGTCAATAATGGTGGATTTCCTGGGACTAATACAATCACTTGTATTGACAAAACCTCATTTGAGAAAGACTTCCCTTCTCTTGTAACTGAGGGAAAGCCAGGTCTCACAGATGTAGGTGATACTTCATTTCGTGGTCTTAAAACCGCTGTTCAGAGCATTCCTGTTAGTACTCCTGTTATAATTGGAACATCAGCTCTAGCAGAAGTACCAGTAAAAATCGATGCTAATGAACATGGCCTTTCATCTTCCTTGATGACTGCATCTGTCAGTCATGTATCCATAACATCAACCACTGTAATGGGCTTAAATATGGCAGAGGCATTGGCTCAAGCACCATCCCAAAATCGTAATACACCTCAGGTAGTGGATCAAATTTCATATTTCATTCTGTATTTCTTTCTTTAGGAGGTCTTCACAATGATTGAATTTTTATCATTCTCTATCTTGCAGGTATCAATTGACACTCAAAAGATCGAGGAGCTTAACATTCGAAAGTGCAAACAACTAATACCCGTGACTCCATCAATGCCGAAAACCTTCGTATGTTCCCTAGATTTCTTGCTTCTATCTCTTTTCTTGTTTTCATTCCATGTATAATATTGTTAGGCTATGCATTTCTTGATAACAATTTTATCATTTTCCCTTGTTAATAATAGAATATCCACTCAAAATATTGCATATTGGTTCCAATAACATGATACATTCTAAGATCTTACTGGACATTCAACTCAATTTCCAAAAAGGGGACACTTGCCTTGTAGGTAACATGGGTATGTAAACAATTTAATTTTATTTGTCATAAAAAAAAAACGAAAAAACGAAATGGCGTCGTATGATCCATGTAGCCGACCCCACCTAGTGGGATAAGGCTTTGTTGTTGTTGTTGTTGTCATAAAAAAAAAAACAATTTATATCTAACTAAGTTCATCAGTATAGCCTGTGTCTTGAAAGGTATTCTTTCAACTAAGCATTTGTAGAAGTGATTGTTTATAGTGATTTATTTGGTACTGTCATCTACCTTTCTGGATAAGAAAGACTATTCTTTATTTGAAGTAACAAGAAACACTATTCTGCAAGACATAAATATCCTGATTTCTAATTGGTTGAATTGCAAAATTCGTTTTATACTCCTTGTTTGCAATCTAATAGCCAAGACCTTTCCCATAGTGGGTTAAGAAATGATATTAGAAGTGCAACTGAAGTAATAAAGCTTCAACTCTCAAAAACTAATAAAGCTTCATGTCATTCATAACTTTTTGACGGTGTTTGTCCTGAAATGGAATATGATAGATATTTGACACTGGAAAGGATATTCATGTCATATGGAAGTTTCAAATAGAGCATAAGGGTTCTGCCCTTAAAAAAAAAGGACCCTAACTGTTCCTTTTCCTCAAAAGAAACAGGTTTTACTTGTGGATGCTAAACCAAATGGTTTATAGAGCTACTTCATTTGCAGAGGACTTAAGTTGTCTGGCACAGTTATTACTTTATTGGTAGCTTACTAAGTTATTTTATCTAATTAGGTGTTTCTTTCCTCTCTGTTTTCATTCATTTTATGTTTATTCTTTAGTGAATAAATAAATATTGGATACATCTAAAGCAATAACTTCTAAACGTGTCATATGTGCTCATTTCTATTTCATCCCCCTCCCATCCTACGTTCAGTAGCAAATAGATATTTACATCCTGTTTGTCTAAGCTTATAACTTATAAGCCAGATTAAAAATATCTGTGTTTAGTAATTTCATAATGTGGGTGATAAGGAGATATCAAATTTATTTATCAGTAAAAAAAATAAGCAGGGGAAGGGTTGTTTATTTTTTAAAAGAAATAAGTTGGTTTACTCCTAACTAAATAGTTATTATTAATTTCAGTCATTTTATTCAAAGGTGTAACTGCTTATTTTGAAAATAATTTTTTATCAGTTATTTTTTATCAGCATAATCAAACTGACCCTTATTTTTTTTAAAGTAGTAAGTTAGTTTACTCCTTATTTTTTGTCTCAGATATAATGTGTGGCTGTAATGTTTCCCAGGAAAATCTTGCTTCATTTTTTCATCTTCTTTTCATTTGTCCTTTTTGATGGATCTATTCCTTTTATCTTGTTAGGGTTTTTTTTTGTTATTGATATATCATCCTGTTACTGCCTATGTTGTTTAAGCTGCATTTGACGTTGTCTTCTGTATATTTTACCAATTTAGTTGTGCACTCTCTCATATGTTAATGTGATGTTTCTAATTCTTTGTTATGTACAAATCATGAAATTAAACATGTAGCTTTTGTGCCCTTCGAGGAGTGGAAGGATGAATGTGAGTTAGCTAGTCATCCATATTTAACTTTAGTTCTTACATTGTTGCTTAATATTTTCAGGTTTCTAATACAGCAGAAAAGATAAAATCTAAAGGTAGGTGTGCAGAGTTGATTATTCCTAACAAGGTTGGCCAGCAGTCGACTACCCAGCCCCCGAACTATGCTATTTCATCAGCTAGATCTGAATCTGGAAAACCATCTCAAGTGGGAAATCTTCAAGTTCTTAACCGAGAGAAAAATGGTATCTCCCCCTCTGCGAAAGATGCACCAAACTTTGGCAAAGTAATGAACTCTTTTGGCCTTGCTTCATCTGCGACAAGTATACCCTTGAAGAATTCTTCTGACCAAAAGCTTCTGATATCGTCAACTCAAACCTCCTTAGGGGAAAAGAAACCCGTTACTCAAGCCCAGAAAAGAAATGACTTTTTCAATTTGTTAAGAAAGAAAAGTTCTACAAATTCCAATGCTGTTCCTGAGGCTGCCTCCTTGGATGAGTCAAATATGCAGATTCAAGATAGCACTTCTGTTGATGGAAAGGGCAATCTTTCATCAGTATCTAGTTTAGACAATTACCCAGACGATGGAAGCCATGTGGATGGAAATTCTAATACGTCTGAAGTACTTGAAGAACTTTCTGATATTGCTGAAACTAATTTTGATGCTGTTGATGACCCTGAAGAAGAAGCCTTCTTGCAGTCTCTTGGATGGGACAAGAGTGACAGGGAGGAAGCTCTAACCAAGGAGGAGATTGATGAATTTCTCAAGAAGGTAAACTTCCTTTGAGATATCTGAACTAATCTTGATAACTTTTGCTCACCCACGTGGATCTTTCCATGAACGATTGTTCAGCTTTGCCAAATTGCTTAAATAATAAAAGTCATTTCCAATCTTTTCAGTACGAGAAGCAAAGGACACCAAAGTTATCTCATCAACACCTGAATGGTGCCAACGGATCTCCTGACATGAAGCTCGAGCCTTGAATTGCATTTGCAGCAAGTCGATGTTTTTTTGTGTTTTAGTTGTTTAGTGAATGCAACTCTGGAGGACTTTCAAGGGCCTCACTTTGGTAATTAGGTGGTGAAAGAGAGATGCCCTTTTCCTCGCATTTTGCAGCCAATTGAATGTGAAAATGCAAAATAAATATGTAGTTGCGTCGGTACATGGGGCGACGGCATGCTGTCATTTAAGATGTAGGCGGCCTTCATGTGTTTATCCCTTTTTTGTCATAATCTACTGCTTGGGGGGATCAAAGTGACTGTTTTTTCTCTCCCTCCCTCTCTCTCTCTCTCTCTATATATATATATATATATATATATATATATATATGGTAAAAATGAGTATGAGGAGCGCCTTTCGTATCGTGGGCGCTCCGTATTGTGTCATGCGCAATATTGATCGTCCATCGACGGATTAACGACTGTCGCAGGCAAGGAGCTGCAACGGCCTTCCACCAACCCTTTTTCCTCTATCTCTCTCCCCCGTGTTTCCTCCCTCTCCCGCCCTCACGATCAAACTCCATGCTGATAAGTCTTGTGGACTACCTCCTCTTTCATCTATTCATCCATTCCTACCGGTAGCAGCACCCTGCATGTAGCAACGATGCTCTTCGAGCTCCCCGCCGTAGAGCAACTCTTCCGTTCATCGCATCGTTACTACACTCGCGTTCGCCAGTTGTCGCGTGAGAGAAGTTGACAAATTCGGCGGGTGCATGGGCCTTCGGCATGTCGCGTGGCTCTCTCTCGGTGTTTCCCTGCCTTGCTCTCTCTCTCTCTCCTCTCTCTCTCTCTGTCGCTCGTCTCCTTCCTTCCCTTTGTGTCGCGCATCTCCTTCCCTCCATCTCTCCGCGCGTCTCCCTCCCTGTCTCTCTCTCTCTCTGTGAGTAATTCCCCCTCTCATACTCTCTCTCCGTGTGAAATGCCAGCATCGCGCGCCCGTCCCTTCGTCCCTCTCTCTCTCTCTCTCTCAAAATGCAGCATCGCGCACACGCATCTTCCTTCCTCTCACTCTCTCTCTTTGTGAAATGCAGCGTCAGCGTCTCCCTCCCTTCCACACTCTCTCTCTTTGTGAAATGCAACATCGCGCACGCATCTCCCTTCCTCCCTCCCTCTCTCTCATTCTCTCTCTCACTCTGAAATGCAGCATCGCACGTCTCCCTCCCTCCCACTCTCTCTCCCTCTCCATGTGTGAAATGCAGCATCACGTGTGCGTCTCCCTCCCTCACGCACGCCTCAAGCTTTATTCTAAAATTGAGAAATGAACGATAACATTTTTTATTTTGTTCTCATCATAATGATTGATTGTGAGTTCACAATTTTAGAAATGAGGTGTTTGAGTGAAAAAAGTGAATCCACTGAAACATTAATTCTCGGGCAAGGGCAAAGTTAGTGACACAAGTAACTCTTTTCAAACCACGGACGAACCAGAAAACAAATATATAATTAAAATAATAAATTAAATAAACTAAAATTTAACTAATTTTAGTTTGATCAATGAAAAGATAAATAAAAAGTGAAGAAAAAAAATATTTTTTATGCATGGAATGGATGAACCTTCCAAGGCATGAATGATGACACTCACTACCAAACAAACTTTAATTGTTTGAATTTTTAAAGGGGGGCAACTTATATATACTTTAATTTTATAACTTAAAAAGTTGTGGGACCCAATCGTCCCTGTTTCAAACAAGCTTAATTACTTCTTTCACTTAATTACTTTTTTTTCCTTCAACAGGAAATAAAAAAGATAAATTTATAAGAACATGACAAACAATAATAATGAGAGTCCTACAATCGGCACCTATAGTCCTTGAAGAGCATCCTTAAACCAGTGTTGTCAAGATCGAACTGGACCGATCGGTCGGATCGGTTCGACCGCTGACCAATCACAAATTCGGCCCACTTGGAGCTCTAAAATCAGACCTCCATTTGGATCGGATTGAATCGAATTGAATCGCATTTTTGGACCAGTCAAATTTTTTTTGTTACGAAATGATTTGATAAAATTTATTACTATAAATTTGAAAAATATTCAAAAATGAACTTTTTCCATAAACATTCATATTGACACATTAATCTCCTCCTTCATTTATAGTTGTCCATTGACTCTCACTTTGCTGCTATTAGCAATGTGGGATATCTTTGTGCACTCACTTATTCTTTCTCTCTTCATTTAATTTTGAATTTATTAAACTTTGAGCTTTAATTCATGATCTTATTTTATTTTTTAATATCATCAATGTATATTATAATATAAATTAATTATATATTTATTATATTAATATAATATTTATCATATTAGATAAATTAATTATGAATGAATAGTGCACACTTCTTTGTTATATGTATAATACACAACAATGCTATAATGTACTTAGTATAGTATAATATTATATATACACAACTTTAATTTTTTTTAATTTAGTATATAATAAGTCAAATTAAATAGTTAACTACTCATTACACCATATATTTATTTATAGAATATATAATCTTGTCTTAATATTTTGAAAAAAATATGTAATTTTTGCTTCTAACATAAAAAATAAAGATATGAAATACATAAAAAAATAGTCAATAGAAAATTTGTATATAATAATCAAATTCATAATATTTTAATTTATTAAGTATATAATTTTAAAATCAAATCTTAAAATTAATTATAAACTTATTATTTATTATTTATGATTGTTATTTTTTTCTTTTGTATAATGCATTTTGATATTATATATATACTTATATAATTGAAATATCATAGCTTAATTTACTATATCATATTAAATATGATATTTTATTACTATCCGGTCCGATCGATCGGTCCAACCGGTTCGACCTAAAACGGACACTTTTCCGGATCGTCGTCCGATTCGGTCCTAACAATATTGCCTTAAACGGTAAACCCTATGAGGTTGACTGAGATAAATTCCAAAAATATGGTATTAATAACATTTTTAAGAAAAGCAAATCATAATATTTGACGGAATATACAAGTCATAAGAACTTTGTGCAATTGTATATATCTAAACTTGTAATTCCAGAGGTGGAGTTCAAGGTCTAAGTGAACAGTATAATTGACCTCTTGAAAAAAAAACAATATTATGTATTTCAAATTTAAAATAAAAATAAACCGAAAAGACTAAATGTAAGAAAAGTTCAAACTACAGAAATAGAATATGCACACACAGAAAGTATATATATATATATATATATATATATATTACGAAATGGAATTTAATCTTCATTATAAGACGAGTATAAGTGATAATCAATAGAGATTCATGTAAGATTTATGAGACAATATTTATGTATTTATGTTTATAGTAATTCTTAGATTTTAAAATATGAAAAATGCTAAAAACATAAAAAAAATGGAAAAACAAATTGGAGTTGGAACCCCCACATCGTATCTAAATTCTCTATTAATAAGATTATTTAGCTTGTAAGTAAGTAGGATTATTCCAAAAACAGAAAAAAAAATGTGGTGTAACTTGTAAGATCTGTGGAAACTAATTAAGAAGCAGAGAGGATCTCATTACTTCTATGGATTTGGTCGTATCTGGAGTTAATAATTGTGTGTCATGATGCAACTGGCTCTGGAGTTAATAATTGTGTGTCATGATGCAACTCTCTCTCTCTCTAACTCACACACACACATGGCCCGATACGTCCTTCCAATGCGAAATTGTGCACACACATGCAGACAAAGAGCGCACTCGAGTGTTCGTACCTATTGGACAATTTTTTTCTTAGCTTTTCCAACATTATTGATTTTTTTTGGCAATTGAGGCCCTCATCTCTATCATTTAATGAGGTAATCACAGTCTTCCATGTTTTAAAATTTGAAATAATCAAATTTATACACGAAACCAAAACTTTTAGGTTGAATTTATAAATGAAATACTAATTCTTCCTAAGTTCTTAGTGAATAATTGAATTTTTAAATTAATTTAGAATGTGTTTAAAAATAAGGCATAGGATCAGACAAAATGATTTGACAGCTTAGTTTCGCGGATGTTTGGAGAATTTGGAGAATTAGATAAGATCTAATGTTTAAAATGACGAATATGCCCTTGACCCAATTGTGATGTTCGGCCCAACCCTACTTCCTAAAAATCATCTTCCCATTTTCTTCATTCAATTGTCGGTCGTGTAGAGATTTGCTCGTCGTGATCGTCGGAAGCCCTCAGGGGTGGGTCGTTATCTTTGCTCTTTCCTTCGCTCGGTAGGTCGTCATCATCGCAGTCTGAAAAGGAAAGCTTCATTCTATAGTTGCCTCACCATTTTCCCTTGACATTCTTGAGGGTTGATTTCCTTTGCATGGTGGCTAGGGATTTCAACTTCAGTAGTTTGTCAGCCATTTTTTATCCTTGTTGTTTCCCCTCCTTTTTGTTGGCACATTTTCCCCTCTTCATGTGTTATCCCTCGCCGGCTAGGGATTTCACCTTCGGTCATTTGTCAGCCATTTTCGCTTCTCATCTTTTTCCCTCCTATTTGTCGGCCATTTTCCACTCCTCGGCACTGGAATTGTGACCTGAACGACGATCAACGATGCAAAGAGTGGAAGGCTTCGACCCACGGGCAGTGGTGTGGGAAAAAAGCGACTGCTATACTCACCGCTGGAGAGGCGGCAGCCAAGTGTAAAAGAGGTGGTGGCCTAGGGCACGAGAGGGCCGGACTATGTGGACGATCTTCTCAGCACTAAAGCATAGTCAGTGACGATGAGTGTTAGAGGAGAGACAATTTTGGGTAAAGAAAGAAGAAGGTGCGGGGGAAGCGACGTGAAAAGAATACGGTTGTCTACAATATCAAGGGCAGTGGTTGGGAAAAAAAGGAATCCGCGTGCTTGAAGATTGAACCACATGGTTTCAACTTTTTTTCGGAACCGCGTCGACGTCTTGAACCAGGTCACGTGATGGTCTAGTTCTGGTTTCTAGTTCCAATATTGGAACCTGGTTTCGCGATTGTGTTTGGCAGAACCAGGCAGAAAAAAAGCATAGTTCCAGCCTTGTTCCGTTACCAAACGTAGTCTTAAAGCATAGAGTTTGGCAAAACCTCTCTTTGATCAACCTAAGCGACTTAAAAAATGAGATAAAATATCAAATAAAAGAAAGGATTTAATGGTTATCCCCCTACTTAAATGGGGGGCTGTAGGTGTGATGTCATCCGATTGAAGATGGACGCTGATGGTTCAGTGCAGTCAACGGGGGTTTGTAAGATCGTGCCTCCCATCCTCCTCTCCTTGCCTGTCCATGGTGTCGCCCAACTGCGACAACGAAGTCCTCTTCGTCAGGATTGCGGTTCTCCTCGTCCTCGTCGGCGGTCCCCTCTCTTCCTGCCTAGTCAATTGCTAGGAGATCACCGACACTGGAGAAGAGAAGGGGAGGAACGCCGCCTCCTCCTCTCTACTATGCAGAATAGCAAAAGGAGAGGGGGTGTCGCCCCCTCCTTTCCTCCTCCCCTCACCTTGGGTGCCTCTTCTATTGATAGAGGTTTCGTCCATTGAGAAGAAGGTAGAAAGGCCAACAATGTAGCCAACGCGTGAAACCGGATCCGAGCTATTGGACGTGGATGCCAATATCCAGGGGTGGACCCACATGTACTCCAAGAGAGGCCGCATGGCCCCCACTAAATTTTTTAAAAAATTTATCATATATGTATCAATATAATAATTTTATAATTAAAATTTGGTAGGATTTTACTATATATTTTATTTATGCTATAAAAATGTATTTGACTACATGTTCTAGTGGTAATCACATAAAAAATTATTGAAAATATTGGGGGTTCAAGCCTACTTATGCTCATCTTTTCTTTTACTTGGCCCCTCATCATTTTGGATGCCCCCCCCCCCCCCCCCCCCCAATAATTTGGTCTGGGGATGCCCTTGGCAGTATCGCAAGAAAGGTGAAATCAAGATTGAAATAGGTAGATCTTCTTGACGCGACGGAGACGACGAGGTGGAGGGAGGAGGAGAAGACGGAGGCATTGGAGAGAAGAAGAAGCATTTTCGGTATGGAAGTGGAACCGTCTTGCGAACGAGATCCATCGTGCATGACGACGATGAAGAAGAGTGGGAAGGGGGTGCCGCCCCTCCTCTTCTCTTCCTCTCCTCATCTTAGACGTCTCCTCTGCTATCCGACGATGAGGGTGAGTGATAGTGAGTGGGAGGGGAGTGGCTAACAGTCAAACCGACGTCGTGCTGACATTGAGCCACACTAAAGCACCCCCGAACTGGTCACATTTCATCCGGACATCTATTTATGATCAGACGGTGCAGAGAATGGGGGGCGCGCCCATCGTCTTTTAATAGGATGGACAACCATTAAATCCTAAAAGAAAGCTAGAGATTTTTTTATATTGAAAAGAGTAGGTGAGACTTGTTATCGATTGGAACTTTAATTAGTATAGGAGTATCAGAAATTTGATGAAAATTCAGATTTAAAAACCTAAAATTAATTAGAACCATATTAGTTGGTAAACCCAATATAAAAAATCGAGTTTCTTAATTTGTACTCTCTGTATGAAAATAACTTAGACCTCCGACTCTTGTACTAAGTTGTAATATATATATATATATATATATATATATATATATATATATATGTGTGTGTGTGTGTGTGTGTGTGTGTGTGTATGAGGCATATATGTGATTGCACTGTGCAATCCTATAATTCTGGAACATCATATTGGTATCATTTTAATCCAATGATCTAAATTGCTCGTGTGGACCGTGAGATCAAAATGATGTCAATCTTATTAATTAGATCAATTACAAGTAACAAGTGTTTTTATCAAGTGCAAATGATTTTTTCTTCTTTACTTGTGTATATTGTTTTTCTTGTTTAACAATTCCAAATATTATTTCTTCTTTGATACGTTGAAAAAAGATAGAAGTTATTTCGACATATTCAGTCCAAGCCACCCTCAAAAATTTGCTCAGGTTATTATGGTTATTGTCCAATAGATATGTCTCATAGGAACTCAGACAAGTCTACTTGGATCTCAGCCCACATAGAGGGTACTCAACCCAAGTTGTAGAAAATTTGATCGGGTGGTATGAAAAAATTGCCAAAAGAATTATTAGATAGGGTTCGAGTTCTGACCTAGATTGATTATGCTCAAACCGAGTTTCACTAATTTTAACCTATTATTTGATTAATGTCTAAATGACCTTTTTCCCCTATTCGATCATATAATGTTGAAAGCCTACAAATATACATAAATATGTTATCAGATAAAAGTCATAAAACACAAATTCACCATGTGCATAGTTGTTAAAAACTAGTTTTGGCACTTAAAACCTACGAATTTACGTTTCTAAGATTAAAAAAATGAGTTCACCATGGGCTAAAAACATAAAATGGATAAAATAAGAACTAAATGTGTTTTAACTCGGTAGAAACTAATGTATATGTTAAGACAGATGATTAAGTGCCACATATGTACACCCTTAGCTTGTTTGGTAGGTGTAATTTTTTCTACCCAAGTGGTTTTAAGTTTGAAACTTTCCCCCGACAAGTTTTTCCACCTGAAAATGATAGAGTAGCATCGTAAAACACTTTCAAAAAGTTTACAAACACCCGAACACGACTTCAATCTTCACTTGTGAGAATTGAAGCTTTAGCATCCTTAAAGAATGCTATGTAAGATCTTTCATGATCAAGCCATTTGAAGGCCTTTTCAAACTTTTCTGTAACTTCTAACATTAGGTAAGTAGAGTTCCATCGGGTGGATACATCAATTAGCAACTACCTTTTACAACTTATATTCACCATTTCAACACATCTCTTAAAAGCAGATAATCTATCTGGAGAAGATCTAACATACTTACATGCAATTCTCACACTTTTGATAGATTCATCTATACTAATTTTCTTATTACTTAAGTTCTAAACTTGCCTCCAACATGTTTTTCATTTATTTCTTTACACATACATACATATATATATATATATATATATATATATATATATATATATATATACCTAACCTCATGTATATAAATATATATACACACAAAACAAAATGTTCATATTTGTTGTTTTTTTCACTATTATTTTGTAATCATACTAAGTTTATTAAAACTTAATAAATTAGAGATAAGATTGAAAAAATGGATTAATATATAGTTTATTATAAATGTTTCCAATGAATTTTCTTTATTATTTTATTCCTTGGTCCATAATACTTAAATACAAATTAAATCGTAAGATGAAAATATGGTATAGTGGTTATGCTAATAATGAGAACAAAATAATATTATTTTAGACAAAAAAAGAGACTATACTAATTTTCTTATACATTTATCTGCTTTATTTGGATTTATGAATTTCATTATACGAATTTATGAGATTTTTTAGATATTGACAATTTTAAAATAGATTGCATTTGAATTTGTTGCGAGTTAATAATTTGTGAATTTTTATTCGCTAATTATTCATGGTTTTTTAAACTTTGTATGTATTTTATCAATATATTTTGATGTGGTTTAGAAATAATAATTGTTAAATTAATATTGTATCTAAACTTTACGTATTTTATGTATCAAATTATAATACAAGTTCACTCTCCTGAAACAAAACTAGATAGAAGCTCGAACTTAACAACTTTGATCATGTAGTCATTTGTTACATGTTAGGTTAATACCCATATTTTGGGGTTGGGATATAATCCTTATGTGTTACTTGTTAGGTTAACAACTCCATTTTGAGATTAACATATAACCCTTCCATGTTACCTGTTAGGTCAATGAAAATGTCGTTTTGGTATTGACACATAATCCTTATGTGTTAAAGAGTTTAAGACAACACATTGTTTGTTGCAATTTCAATTGTACTTCGAATAAACTATTAAATTTGCAACCTGGATCGGGTTTTTGGGCGATAGAGTGATTTAATTCTTGCAAAGCTCAGGTCGGGTTACCCTCACAAAAACTCCAATGTCGATCATCTACTTTTGGCCATGACTAATCTACCAAAAATATCATGCAATCGACACCAAAACTTAGAAAATCTTTGTAGGAGTCACATGGGATCATTAAGGGCCATTTGGTATGAGGTAACCCAAATGGATTATCGGATATTTTATTTAAAATTTCAAGGCCCACTATATTATCTGGCTGCGACAGATTATCGATAATTTTAATTACACTGATAATCTTAATTACCACCTTACTAGTAATCCAAATAGCAAGCAGGGGAGGTGACTTTCCAGATTACCAGTTGTTTCACATGCATTTTGACAATAATATCCAATCAATAAAAAATATTTTATTAATAAAAAATATCATCCAATCTCATCTTCTCTATTATTTAATTTCTTTATAAATAATTTTTAATTTTGTCTCATCTTATTTTACTATATTTATTTTTTCTATGTTTTTTTCTTTCTTTATTTATAACATCGTGATGAAAATTTAAAATAATTTTTAAGAATATTTTGATAAATTATTCTCTAGTTATTTTAATCATAACTTATATTATCAATATTTGCCAAATACTATAATGTGATATTACCGATAATTTAAATAGTGATAATGTATCTAAGTGGTGACCTAAATTATCGGTTAATTAAATCGGTAGTGCGCCAAATGGTTATTAAATTTTATTTAAGTCTATTAAACTATTAAATAATCCCATCTAGAGTTTAATATAAAATCTTGCATACTTTTGCCTTTTGTTATAACTTAAATGTCGGCCTCTAATGGTTTCCTCCGTATTTGAACCTAGATGCTATAACTTGATGCCTTGAAGAAGGAAATAAAAAAGATACTGAGAATTCAAAGTGTAGATAAGAGAAAAGAGAATGAGAGGAGGGAAACCCTTGTGATTTTATTTATAGGGAAGTACCCTTAGGGTTCTAATCTGACGAGGACTTTTAATTATAATTTTAATCAACTTATACATCCTAATTTAATCCTACTTTAATCTCTACTCCTAATTCTCTTCTATTTATTTTTTTGTCTCTATTCAAACGTTATTATTCATTTAATTTCTCAAATTATAGATATTAAATAATAAATTATTATTATTTAATTTTTAGATTTTAAATATAAAATATTATTATTTTATTTCATGAATATTTTGAACTTAAAACTTTTAACCCTCAGCCTTATAAAAAATCCTTTGTACCAAATTTGAATCCCTACTTATAATATTATTTTTTTATTCCAACTAATACTTATCTTTCTTTTTTCTATATCTTATTTATATTTTTTCACTTTAAAACCTCAATTATCCTTTGCAATTCTTAATTTTTAGAAGTAAATAAATCTTCATTCTTTTGAAAATGTGAGATATTACATATGTAAGCACATGATTTTTTTATGAATATATATATATAAGTTAAAAATAAGATTGAGTACGATTTTAATTAACAAAATGCTAGATGTCCAATTTCAAAACTTGAAAATTTGTTACTTTTCTTCAATATATTTGATTCAATTTACTTGCAGAAATTTTTATTCTATACATAAGATTTTTTTGGGGTCTGAAAGATATTTTAACATCAAAAGTAGGGAGATGTTTTAATAAAGAAATAGTATAACTTATATTATTTTAAATGTATATATTATATATTATTTTAAATACTCTCCATTTCAAAAGCAAAAAGAGACGAGCAAAAGCAACTCGCTCGCTCACTCTCTCTCTCACTGCTCACTTATACTCTCTCCTCTGTCACTCTCTCTCTCTCTCTTTTTTGACAGACACTCTCTCCTCTGTCACTCGCTCTTCTCTCTCTCTCTCTCTTTCCCCAACCTCAAGAAAGGAAGTGTGTTCCATCTCCTCTGTCTTTATTCCTACCTCAAGACCGTTTGCTTTCTCCCTCCTTTAACTTGTCTGTCGCCCATTCGGCACAGTGCCCCAAGCACAATGCTCGCTCCTAAATCCAATGTCTGAAGCAGAGAAGCTAAGCAGAGAAGCTGAGCAGGAAGCCCGTGAGCTCGTTGTGACCTCAGTCCAAGAAAACCCCAAGCCCCTCTCCCCCAGAGCGGCCAAATGTGCGCTGTGAGGAGCCGCCTCCGCCTCATCCTCCTACTGGCTGTCGCCGTTGCCGCCGCAGCCAAGTCCACCATCGAGCCCTGCTCCGTCTCCGACTCCTGCCCTGCCCTCCTCGGATACACCCTCTACGCCGACCTTAAGGTCTCGGAGGTCGCTGCTCTCTTTGCCGCTGATCCTTTCACTCTCCTCGCCACCAACGCCTTCGACTTCTCCGTCCCCGATGTCGCCAACCGCATCCTCCCCGCCGGACTCTTCGTGCGCGTCCCCACGCTCTGTTCATGCGCCGACGGCATCCGCAAGTCCGTCTCCGTCCGCTACCGCACCCGCCCCGCCGACACCCTCGCGTCAATAGCTGATACTGTCTACTCCGGCCTTGCCTCTGCAGACCAGATCCGCGAGGCCAACTCCATATCCGATCCCAGTGCTCTCGACGTCGGACAAAACCTTGTCATCCCCCTACCTTGCACTTGCTTCAACTCCTCCGACAATGGCCTGCCTGCTGTCTACCTCTCGTACGTCATCAGGGGAGGAGAGACCGTCCAGGCCATCGCAGCAGAGTACTCCACCACGGTGACGGACATAATGAACGCCAACGCCATGGGGAGCCCCGCCGTTCAGCCTGGAGACATCATTGCGGTGCCGTTGCCAGGTAAAAAGTTTGGATCTTTTAAGGGAATGCACACATAAAATGGCAACTTGATGCTTAATGGATCGACAAGAAATTCACTCACATCGCTAAAATGGATGCCAACAAGAAATTGCTGTTATTTTCTCTCAGAGCAATCTGCATTTTCTTGCCTAAAGAAAGGATCTTTTTCGGTGATGTGTCCCACTCCCAACCCCTTGGGTGCTTTTGGTTTGGAAACATTTCATTTCACGGAACATGCGTGTCGCTAAATGATCCCGCGGAAAGTTCTCGCCGAGATGAATGTTCGCTTCTTTTTTTTTCCAACACCGCAATCTTTGACTTTTTTTTTAATTTTATCTATTTTTTAAATTTTTTGTAATGTATGTATATATAATTTATAATATATTAATACATTATTAGGGATATTATAAAATAATTTATTAAATGTTATTAATTAAAAACTATAAAATAATTAGTTCTAATAATTAATAAATATTTTATTAATTAAACTATTCAATTATTTTTTAAAAATATATATTATATTTGGATCTTAAAATGTACGTAAATTGTAATATTAATAATATTTAAAATATTTAATCAAAATAAATGAAAATAATATTAATAATATAACAATTTACGTAAATTATAATAATAATATATTCTTATTTACTATAATTTTATACCTCATAAAATAATAAATTATATTCTTAGTTCTTACTTTTTATTCAAACACCCACTAAAACTTATCCATCACATCAATTTTTTAAATTCCCATCATTACATTTTTTCATCCAAACACCAACCCAAACTTTTATATCACATCAATTAGTTCTCGAGAACAAAAGTTTTCTCAATATTCCCGTACCAAACGCAGCCCTTAAGAAAATGCATGATGCGTAATGCGCGCCAAGAGGGATGCTTAGCTTATAATTTTTCATGTCTAAAGAAGAGATACTGTTTTTCTTCATAGTAGTGACTTGAAGAAGGAAGCATTTGACTTAGTGCTGTATGGTTAATTGGGTAAGAAGTAGTAAAGGGAAAAAATGTTATTCAATGTTGAACAGTTGTTTCAATTTCTTGTTGGCATCCATTTAGCGATGTGAGTGAATTTGCTGCACCCTTTTCTTAGTAGATGTGTGCTTAGTGTCATTTCCTGCAACTTCTTGTCGATGTTCATTGGATGCAAAATTTTTAAGTGAATCATATTGTCAGTCAAAATGAAATGTGTGTAAATCTCCAGAGTACAGTGAATATTATTATTTGCGCCGGAAGCCCAATGCTGAATGTGAAATATGAATTGTATGGCATTAGTTTTATAAAGTTAGAAAACAAGGAAATGCAGAGTGAAAATGATTCACTATTGAATCAATTATTTGGTGACTGAATTTGTGGATGTGAAAAAAGGCAAGAACACTAAATTAAATATCAGTTGCACCAGCTAATCTTGATATTTAGCTGTTTTCACTGGAGCTCTGGAAATTTTAATTCTATGGGAACAGCTAGCAGAAAATCTGAATTATTTTTTTCTGTATCATTTTCTTTTACTGCTGAGGCGATAGTTGAAACACACACATGTATGCATGTATAGATGTATAAATTCAGCACTAAACTTTTTTCGTTGTGTTTGCTAAGGAAATATCCATTTTAGATATTCAATTCCGTCACCACTCCTGACAAGTACCCAAGCAAATAAAAAATCATTCTGATGAATAATGATCATCATTGAATTTCATTTTTCTCTTTTTTTGTTTTAGAATAGTTACTTTTCCTGAAAACTCTTGTCCACACCACCATGAATTTCCTTAGAACACGAGATCTATTTGGATAAAGATCAATACTGTCCGTGATGAGGTTTTTACCTGTATGGCTGCTGATAGTCCTTAAAGCTACACAAATTAGTGTATGACTTTTGATTTATATGTTGGCACTTGGCAGTTTCATTTCTTATTTACTTTTCTAGTTTCTTCTAAGAACTAGATTTCAATTTTGAACTACATGGCCCATGGTTGATGCTTTTGAAAATCATTTTTAATTAGCATATACTCTTCAGAGTTTCAACCAAATCATAAAAGCCTTCCAAGTGAAATTTGCAGTTCAACTCATTTTTTTATCTGATATATTATTTCTTTTACTTCGGATTACAAGATTTTCACATTTAAATTTTGTCTTGAAAATATGAGTTTAATTTAAGTCATCTTTGAGCATGAAACTTAATGTTGCTAAATCAAACATGTTTCTGAAGTCTTTCCTTTGGTTGGGATTTTTCTGTTGTATTTTTTATGTACGACTTGATATTGATCTTTATTGGATTCATCGGATATATGAGATGGCTTTACTGCATGAGTGTGTACCTCTGAAATTTATGTGGACATAAGAAATATACAAATGAAAATGCTCTGTTGTGCCTTTGTATTTCTTTGTAATGTTGATCTTCTTATTTGCATGGGTTAAAAAAAGCACTTGCTTGTATTTGTGAAGTAAAAATAAAAATGTTTGAAGAAAAGAATGAGTTGAGCTCATTTGCATTTCTTTTAACTTTTCATAGAAACTCTGTTGTTACCATTGAAAGTATCTAAAAACCTTGGCAGAAGTTGGACTGGCTCAATCAATGTTGTTAAAGTCTCGAGTCAAACTCTTAAACTCGTAAGAAACTCCATTGTTACAGTTGAAGGTATCTAAAAACCTTGGAAGAAGTTGGATTGGCTCAATCAATGTTGTTAAACTCTCAAGTCAAACTCTTAAACGAGTTTAAGAGTTTAGGTAAGTAAAATGAACCAAATCGACATAAACTCTTAAATAACTTATACTATTAGATTTTGCATAAATATTAATTTTAAAAAATTCATAGTCTTATAAACTCTTACAGGCCATGTTTGGTAAGTTCTAAAACAATATGTTTCTCACTTTGTTCCTCAGATGAGAACAATGCTCTTCTAGGGTGGGGCAAGAACAAATTGTCCTCTGCTTTTTCTTTGTTCTACAATTATTAACGAAAACTAGTGTTTGGCAACAAAAATGAGAATAAGACCCTATTCTTATGGGTTGTTCTTGTACCAAACAGGGCCATAGAGTCTATACCTATACCAGTTTATACAATTTTATACAAATTACACATAATTATGTATTTTGTACAATAAAAGGTTTGTAATATCTTCAATATTTTATTAGATTAATGTATTTGTGATTGAAAGTGGGTGCCAATTAGTGGATAATAAATTTTAATACCTTGAGGTTCATAACTAGAACTGAAATAAGATTATACACAGATATATTGAATTGCTTTATTTAAAATTTTCATGTAACATATGCTTATTAGATGGAATTTTACAATCTTCTGTCAAAACTTTTGGAAACTTTAGTAGGATGTTCAATTCATCTAAGATGAAATTAAGCTTTTATAACTTGAGAACTTGCAACAATATTGCCGTCTATGGCTGATATTTGTAGAAAGATGACATTATAAGGTAGGATGAATGATAATTGGTTGTTCATCTCCTCCTTTATGCCAAATAAAAACATACGTCTTTCCTTACAAAAAGAATATTCAATTCATTGTCTCACATAATTTTAGCTCAAGGGGAGATGAAGAATGCTGTTTGTAGTTTTAGATTCATTATATTCCCTTGTGTTCTATGGGTTTAAAGAACCGGCTAGTTTATTTTTTGATACTTCATATTGTTTCCCCTTTGGCATAATTGCTAAGTTCATCTTTTTATGCATGACTGATCACTTCCAAGTTTTATTCCCACATGAAGTTATTAATGGCCCCTAATTCATTTGTCATGTCTTGCTTGTTACAGCCTGTCCATCATTGTTTCCAAGTTTTGCATCAGATTTTGGCTTGATTATTGCGAACAGCACTTATGCCATTACTGCTCGACACTGCGTCCAGTGCAGCTGTGGACCAGGAAATCTCAAGTAAATTCCATCAAAGTCTGTTTCTTGATCTCTCTCTGGCCATTCAAAAGTAACTTGTAATTTTGATAATCTTTGCAGCTTGTACTGCACCCCAGCTTCACTGTCAGTATCATGTTCAAGTATGCAATGTAGAAACAGCAATCTTATGATTGGCAATGTTACTGTTCAACAAACTAGTGCTGGTTGCAGTGTCACTTCTTGTAGTTATGGTGGCTTCGTAAACGGATCGATCGTTACAACGTAATTTTGCAAGAGTTAGCAGAGCATTGTTTGTTTTCTTAAAGCAAGCTGCTGATTATGTGATTTTTTGCAGGTTGACTACATCCCTTCAACCTCGATGTCCAGGTACTTCAATTTCCTCCTCATGTATATCATTCTCTGTCTTTAATCTGCATTCCAGTATAAACTCCACAGATGCAAAAGATAATTGATTTTTTCATATAAATATTATCTCAGGACAACGTCAATTTCCTTCCATCACACCCCCACCAACTGCAGTTATTCATGAATCGTTTCTTGCGCCTTCACCAGCGCCGGTCCTGGCGCAACCTGGGGGTATTATGTTAGCACCAAGTTCTTCTGTGCCTGGTACTTTTTCACTCCCAGGTGTTTCTCCTGCAAATGGTCCTGCCGGAAGTGTGTCTGAGGCTTCTTTAGTTAGCTCACCATATCACCTTAAACATATCCTTGTGCTTTGTCTGGTTCTCTTTCTCCTGTAAATCTTGTGCAATTTTTTTTTAATGACTAAATTCGTACTGCAATATGAATCATGTTTGTAGGGGATGGGCTTCATTGGCAAGCACGTTTCAACAACTTGCCAAATTTAATTGTTGATCGTTCCAAACTCAGCTGCACTTACCATTAGGATTCTAAGATGACTTATCATTATTTTAAGCTTATCTTCGCATTTGATAATAAAAAATCTATGGCTTATGAAAATGAATCGTCTTAAAACTTGCGTTCTATGTGGATCCAACATATGGAAAAAAAACGGAAGCTTTACACCGGATAAGCATCCCGGTTCACATGCTATTTGTCGTGGAAATTGTATGTGTGAGTACACAGGTACAGATTAAAGGTACCAAAGATGATGGCACCACAAGGCCATCTTTTTTGAACTCTTTTGCTTTGTGGTTTTATTACACGGGGAAGTCTTGTGTGGTGGCGGCATCTTATTCTCAAATTACTTAAAAACTTTTTAACAATATCACTTGCCTTGTGCTTCTTGTTGGCATCCAACTCAGAGCCTAATGGATTCTTAAACTATACTTGTTGTTACTTGTCGAGGAAAATGTGCTTAATTACATGATCGCTAGTTGAGTGGTGTTTATTACTTTTAACCAACCAAAGTTTAGCAGCCTTACTAGTAGCAGATTCACTTATAATGCTGTATCTGTATGTGTATTGTTCTTCTCCAATGCAGAGTAATGGAGTTCTCCCAAGTTGAGATAACTTGATACGATGCTCAAGAACAATGCCTTGAGTGACCGGAACAATATATGATAATCAAAGAAATGAGATTAAACGAATTTTCAAGGCAGCGGAATATCAACCTCAAGATTACAATGAACCAAGCAATCGATATTATAAATAGATGGATTTAATCACAAGATAGCCAACCTTGTAATTAACAGTGGAAGTTCTCGAAGAATGGGTTGCAGGAGTTCCCTCACAGCAAAAGCAATTAAGGCAAATTATTTATAGATTCAAAGATGTCTAACATAACAATGAGTAACAGTATTTATAGGTCCTAGAAACAGAATTTGGGCTGAAAGAAAATACCCTAACTTAGCCCACAAGTAACCTAACTAATTTAACAAAATAACAAACTCAATTTCTATTACAATCCTCATCAACATATTCCATATTTAATTAATTTCGAAAATTTCAAATAAATATGGTTAAACCATGATTTATTTGGCCCGAGTTATGCTGACTCTTCATGCGGCCCAATTTGTAACACATTGAGAAGTTGGATCTGATTTGTAGTTGCATGCCCACTTTGTAAATGATTTTCTATTGTCTTCTGAAGTTGTTTTGCTCTTGATCTTGTGAGTGGGCGTGAGGATTCTTGATCAGTTTCTTTATCTCGAAGATCCACATCATTATTCTGATCATCATCGGACTTTTCTCGATCATCCTTATTTCCATCAATTGCATTTATGGAAGCTTATCGATTCATATCATTTCCCTCCTCTTCAAAAGGATTCGTCCTCGAATCTGTATTAAAATCAAAAGGAGACAAGTCAGTAACATTGAAAGTAGAACTCACTTGATACTTACCCTGCAAGTCAACTCTATATGCATTGTCATTAATTTTCTCGATGATCTTAAAAGGACCATCTCCACGTGGATGCAACTTTGACTTTCGTTCTTGTGGAAATCTCTCTTTTCTGAAATGTATCCAAACAAAATCTCCTGGTTGAAAAGTAATCTTCTTCCTTTTGATATTCGAGCGATTAGCAACTTGTTCATTCCTTTGAAGAATATGATCCCTAGTATCCTCATGAATCTTCTTAACCAATTCAGCTTTCCTTTTGCCATCTAGATTGGCAACTTCTTTCACTGGCAGTGGAATCAAATCTAAAGGAGTTAATGGATTAAAGCCATAAACAACTTCAAAAGGAGTAAACTTGGTAGATGTATGCAATGTTCTATTATAAGCAAATTCAATTACAGGCAAGCATTCTTCCCACGATTTCAAATTTTTCTTTATCACAGCACGCAGTAAAGTACCAAGAGTTCGATTTACTACTTCGATTTGCCCATCAGTTTGCGGGTGGCAAGTAGTAGAAAATAGCAATTTTGTATCCAACTTACCCCATAGAACACGCCAAAAGTGGCTCAGAAATTTGACATCCCTATCACTTACAATAGTTTTGGGAATGCCATGTAGGCGCACAACCTCTTTAAAGAATAAATCTGCAACATGAGTAGCATCGTTAGTTTTACGACAAGGAATAAAGTGTGCCATTTTTGAAAACCTGTCAACAACAACAAATATGGAGTCTTTTCCACTTCTAGACCGGGGCAAACCTAGAACAAAATCCATGGAAACATCAGTCCAAGGATGACTAGGAACTGGCAAAGGCATATATAATCCATGGGGTCTAACTTTAGATTTAGCCTTCCTACATGCTATGCAATTAGAATAATTTCGTTGCACATCTCTCTTCATGTGAGGCCAAAAGAAATGTTCTTTCAAAATTTCTAGAGTTTTCAAAACTCCAAAATGCCCCATCAATCCTCCCGCATGTGATTCTTTAACAAGCAATTCACGCAAAGAACAATGAGGAATACATAGCTTATTCTTGTGAAACAAATACCCTTCAAATCTGTAAAAATTTTCAAAACCAGATTTTTCACAAGCTTTAAACACAACAGAGAAATCAGGATCTTTCTCATACAAATCTTTCAAATATTCAAAACCCAGGAATTTTGCATCAAGTAATAAGATAAGTGTATACTTTCGTGACAACGCATCATCAACTATATTTTCCTTTCCATGTTTATATTTGATAACAAAAGGAAACATTTCAATGAATTCAACCCAGTGACCATGTCGTCGATTTAGCTTACATTGTCCCTTCAAATGTTTTAAGGATTCATGGTCTGAATGAATGACAAATTCTTTAGACCACAAATAGTGTTGCCAAGTCTCTAAAGCTCTCACCAATGCATAAAGCTCTTTGTCATATGTGGGATAGTTAAGAGCTGCGCCACTGAGTTTCTCGCTAAAATAAGCAATTGGTCTTCCTTCCTGCATTAGAACAACACCAATACCAATTCCTGAAGCATCACATTCTATTTCAAAAGTTTTGATAAAATCAGGTAAAACAAGTAAAGGAGCTGAACTTAGCTTGTCTTTCAATGTATTGAAGGCGGTCTCCTGCTCTTCTGTCCATCGGAAGCCAACATTCTTTTTTATTACTTCAGTCAAAGGAGAATGAGTGCTAAAATTTGGTACAAAACTGCGATAGAAGCTAGCTAGACCATGAAAACTTCGCACATCCGTCACTATTTTCGGTGTAGGCCATTCTTTGATTGCCTTGACTTTTCTTCATCAATCTCTACACCTTTAGAACTAACAACAAAGCCAAGAAAAAGTACTCTATCCATGCAGAAATCACATTTTTTCATGTTAGCATGTAACTTTTCATGCCTTAAAGTCTCAAGCACAAGTCTTAAATATTCAATATGATCAGTTAAGCACTTACTATAAATCAATATGTCATCAAAATACACAACAACAAATTTGCCTATAAAAGCACGCAAGACATGATTCATCAATCTCATAAAAGTACTAGGTGCATTCATGAGACCAAACGGCATAACCAACCACTCGTATAAACCATGTTTTATTTTAAAGGCAGTCTTCCATTCATCACCTTCTCTCATCCGGATTTGATGGTATCCACTTTTTAAATCAATCTTAGAAAATATAGAAGAACCATGCAACTCATCAAGCATATCATCTAATCGAGGAATAGGGTGTCGATATTTTACCATAATCTTATTTACTGCACGACAATCAACACACATTCGCCAAGTCCCATCCTTCTTTGGCACTAGTAAAACAGGGACAGCACAAGGGCTCATGCTCTCACGAACAAGCCCTTTAGAAAGGAGTTCTTCCACCTGCTTTTGTAACTCTTTTGTTTCTTCAGGGTTGCTCCGGTAAGCTGGACGATTTGGAATTTGTGCGCCCGGAATGAAGTCAATCTGGTGTTCAATTCCTCTAATTGGAGGTAAACCTGAAGGTATTTCATCGGGCAAGACATCTTGAAATTCCTGCAATAAAGAGATAACAACACTAGGTAGAGGAGTGTCAGCATTAGACAAGTAGACCTCCTTGTATAATAACAAGATCATTGGCCTCATTAAGTTGTAAACTTCTTGATTTTCACTCACTCTAGCTACAACACTCATTTTTTTATCTTTCCTGCTCTCTTGCTTCTCATCTCATCTTACCCTGCCCACTTTTTCTTTTTCGTTGTTTGCACTCATATTTTCAATTCTTCCTTTCTCTTCTTTCACCATGCTCACTTTTACATCATTACTTTTTCCACTCTGATTTTCAACTCTACTCTCACTCTCTTTTTGTGTTGGCTGAACTTGACTAACATTCTGAAGTTCCTTGTAATAAGTGGCCATGGACTTCTTTATTTGCAATTGCTCCTCAAACACTTGGTGTGGTAATAATGGTACCAATGTGCTATGTCGCTTGTCCTTGTGGAAACAATAGCGATTTGTGTGACCATCATGTGTGGCATGTCTATCAAACTGCCAAGGTCTCCCAAGTAAGATGTGGCATGCCTGCATAGGTACAACATCGCACAACACCTCATCAGCATACTTCCCAATAGAAAATGATATCAATACCTATTTTGTAACTTTGAGCTCTCCATTTTCATTTAACCATTGGAGCCTGTAAGGTTTCGGATGCTTCAAAGTGGGTAAACAAAGCTTGTCAACCATAAACTTACTTGCCACATTAACACAACTCCCACTATCAATGATCAGCCCACAAGTACGATCTTGCACACGGCAACGAGCATAAAAGATGTTTTCTCTTTGAAGTTCTTCAGTGTTTTCTTGGACATTTATATGTAATGTTCTCAGAATCACAAAATTTTTCCCAACTTCTTCAATTTCTTCTCCACTTTCTTCTCCTGCACTCTCTTGTGATAACTCTTCTTCGGATGCAATATCACCGTTGTCCATCATGATCATAACACGTTTATTTGGGCATTGCGAAGCAATATGACCTGAACCAAGACAACGAAAACATTTAATATCTCGAGTCCTTTGTGAACTATTAGAGGCAATACCTTTGTCCTTTGAGTTGGAATGTTCAGCCTTGTTTTTCTCCTCCAATTTTTGAGTTGGCTTATCAACTAAATTGGAATTTGCATGCCATTTTGATTTCCAAGCAGAATTTGAACTTTCAGATTTGCTATTTGGACGAATATCTTTCTTCAATTGCTTCTCAACCTTTATAGCCTTATGCAGAACTTCATCCAACTCCAAATACTCTTGCAATTCCACAACTCTAGAAATCTCTCGATTCAGCCCGCATATGAATCTTGCAATTGTGTCTTCTCGATCCTCATTTATGTTGGCTCGGATGAGTGCCGTTTCCATCTCTTTATAGTACTCTTCAACAGTCTTTGATCCCTGCCTCATAGTCTGCAATTTCATACGTAAGTCACGATAATATGATGGAGGAACAAATCTTCTCCTCAATATAATTTTCATGTCATCCCAATATTCAACTGGAGGCTCTCGATTTCTGCGCCTATTAATGGTTAATTGATTCCACCAAGTAATAGCATAATCAGCAAAGGATACAATAGCAAGTTTAACCTTTTTCTCATCGGAGTAATTATGACAATCAAATATACTTTCCACCCTTTGTTCCCACTCAATATAAACATCAGGATCGCTTTTACCTTGAAAGGTAGGGAGAGAGTTTGATTGAACCTGTATTTCGATCAGTAACATCTCTATCTTGTTCCCTTTCTCGTTCATTTCTTCTACCTCCAATCTGAACACGTCTATGCCTTCTCCCATGTCTATCAGAGGCTTCATCATTTTCCTCTTCCATCTCTTCATCATCAACAACATGGTGTCTTCGATGTATAACATGTTGTAGTTGTGCAATTTGATCCTTCTGCACATCTACTTCATTGTGAAGTTCAGTAATCATGTTTTCAAGACGTTGAAAATGTTGCGTCATGACTTCCATCATCCTTGTAGGATCAATTTCTTCGTTTCTAGGATTAATCTCTTTGTCCTTTCCTGTTGACATTGTAGGAAATTTCTGCAACAAAAGTTAGTAAAAACAATCTCACTACCTCACGTGGTGACACTCGTATTTTACCTCAACTCTATTTGGTTTTTCTCTCAATTGTACTTACCACTCAGTCTTTTTCCTCTCTTGAACCCTCCAACAAGTTCTAGGAGAACTAATGCAAGTCAATACAAAGGCAATATGTGATTGAATCAACCTGATTTATCAATATGATTGCAAGATCAAAAGAATACTTGAAGTTGATTTTAGAATAGAGATCAGAAAAAAAAAGATTGTCAAATAAGGATAGATGTGTAATGAATTGATTTGGAATAGAAATCAGGAAAATGTTGTCAAATAAGGATAGGTATCAAAAAATTCAGAATTGGAATGAAATCAAATATCACCCTTCCTTGAGTCAAATTGTTCTATTCTCAATTTTCTTTGCACTTTTCTCCAGAAATAATCCTTCCTTTTTTTTCTTCTCTCCTATTTCTTTTTTTTTCGGATTTTTTTTTTTCAAATTTTTTTTCTGTTCTTCTCTTTCCTCCTTTCTTGCACTTTCCTTTTCAGTCTTTTTTTCTATTTTCGGAATTTTTTTTTTCAGAATTTTTTTCCTACCTTCCCTTCTCCTTTCTTGCACTTTCCTTCTCGATCTTTTTTTTTCAATTTTCGGATTTTTTTTGAAACAGCAACAAAACTTGAGAATAAATAAGGATGACGGCTAGGGTTTCAACAACAAATAAACAGATTTATTTTTGAATTTTTTTTCAAATCTGCACCAGATTTGACCATATTTGAAGGATAGATGACAGCTAGGGTTTGAAGAACAAAAGAAAATAATTAAGGAAGACGGTTAGGATTTGAAGAACCAAACCAGAAAAATTTTTTTTTCAAATTGCAACAGATTTTGAACAATGCCTTGAGTGATCGGAACAATATATGATAATCAAAGAAACGAGATCAAACAAATTTTCAAGGCAGCGGAATATCAACCTCAAGATTACAATGAACCAAGCAATCGATATTATAAATAGATGGATTTAACCACAAGATAGCCAACCTTGTAATTAACAGCGGAAGTTCCCGAAGAACGGGTTGCAGGAGTTCCCTCACAGCAAAAGCAATTAAGCCATAATTTTCATTGATTCAAAGATATCTAACATAACAATGAGTAACAGTATTTATAGGCCCTAGAAACAGAATTTGGGCTGAAAGAAAATACACTAACTTAGCCCACAAGTAACCTAACTAATTTAACAAAATAACAAACTCAATTTCTATTACAATCATCATCAACATATTTCATATTTAATTAATTCCGAAAATTCCAAATAAATATGATTAAACCATGATTTATTTGGCCCAAGTTATGCTGACTCTTCATGCGGCCCAATTTATAACCCGTTGAGAAGTTGGATCTGATCTAACTCGATCTTGTAATGGATCAATTGTAAATTCCAAACATTCTTGATTATCTTCAATTTCCTTATGCCTGAAATCCACATCATTATCTTGATCATCCAACTTTGCTAGAACAATCTTCTATTGCCGACTGCAATGTATGCGTTTCCTGGTTCATATCATAACTTATTTGTTTCCATTATTAATTACATATCAGGTATCTAAAGCCAATTAGCAACTCCAAAATTAAGTCCTCGACTCTTTCCAGAAGTTGAAGTACTCTGGGCTTTTTTTGGCCAAAACAAGTCCTTCTAGAACTATTATGATAAGACTCAAATGCTAACTGCAGGTTCTCATCAAATATAACTAATTTCTCCACAAAACAATAAGGGATGTAGAGAGTTGATTTTATTATTTTAACATCCGGGCGGTCGGACCAGTTCAATTGTCGAACCAGATGATTTTTCCACCGGCTGAACAAATCACCAACCTTTGGGAGTTCAAGAGGCACATTAACCAGTACTAAAATAATTTTATTTACTTTGTTTATGTAATAATCAAATTTTTATTTTGTTAGCATATCTGAAGGTTGAAATAAATAAATTATCCTCAAATGAAAATATAATATCAGAGAATTTGTTTATTTCTATTTGGCTTTTAGCATTTTTTCTTAAATAAATAGTAATATTTAAGTCCATGAATTATTATATATTCAAGACCAAAATAAAAAATATTCAAACAATTGTGTTATTCCTTTATATATTAAAATTTGTTAATAATACTATTATACCTTGATATGTATAATTATATTAATTATTAATAAATATGGTCGTAAATTTTAATTAAATATATAATTATACTATTTTATTTTCATCCCACCTTGTTGATCAGTTTGACCTTATCCAAAACCTTGTTCGGATCTGATATCCCATGTTGATACTGTCTTGTTTAAACCTAGTTGTAATTCTAGATGGATTCCTATGTAGTCAGGCGCTTTAACAATGGGACGGCGAAATCGTCCACCCCTAACGAGGGTCCTTACTAGCCTGAGGGGATCTAGGAGGAGCTCTCGAAATCTAGAAGATTTTAAGATTTCTATTTTTTATTTTGTATTAAAATTTTCTGTATAAATTCCATGACAATTAAGTTATTTTGTATCTTTATAATTATCATTATTTCATAACAAAGAGAATCACCGCCACCCAATAACATAACCCGCTTTAGGATGAATCTCGTACATCTGGTGTATTTTTTAATTGTGCGATCTCTCTCCTGTTTTGATAACATTCCAAAAGTGTATAAAGCATTAAAAAAAATCCTTTTAGCAATTAACCAGCTGGCATCGTATTGAAATTATTTTCTTCAGTAATAGGATTCAAATTATTTTGATTAGATTGCCTTTTCCGAGACTACCTAATCAAATGTAAAGTGGAAAAGTATATAAAATATTATTATTATTATTATTATTATTATTATTATTATTATTATTATTATTATTATTATTATTATTATTATTATTATTATTATTATTATTATTATTATTATTATTATTATTATTATTATTATTATTATTATTATTATTATTATATCTGTGCACTGAAATTATATATTTATATAATATGTCATGTATGTGTAATCAATATACGTTATTATTCCAATAGATCTCAAGGCATCCATATCTATAAGTGTTTGATTCGTGTTATATTTGGTCACGTCACAAAAAGCGTTTTAATAGATAATGGCATATGATGTCAATATATCTTTTAGGATAATTAACATATAAAGGGCTTAATATTTGTGTTTAATATTTGTACTTTACTTTTTAATAAGAGGTAACATCATCATACAATTATTAATCATCATAGTGGAATTTGGAGCATTCCAAAAAGTTGGGAATCCAACTACAAGGAGAACTGATACAACATTGTTATGGTGTCTTTGACCTCATAATGAAAAGGAACATATACCCATTTATATAAAGGATCATATGGTAGGTCACAAATTGGGGGAATTCGCACCTACTCTTACTTTTACGAAACATGATTGTTCAGGAATACACATTGAATGTTGCGATTACGCATTGAATTTCTGATAGTAGATTCATAATCAAAAAAGTTTTTCTGATTGTTCAAGAATAAATGAAACAAAAGATATGGTAGAACTAAGACAGTTATTGTATGGGGTAACGATTCATCCATTAACTACTTAAATAATTTTTTATTCATGATTACTTAATCGACGTAACCCTTAAAAGGAGGTAGCAATCATTTTTCTTATATATGCTCCCAAAATTAAAGATTTCATACCACTAGATAAGGGCCCCGATCGAGTATAATATATGGATTTAATGGGATGCTTGTCCACCGTCCGATTAGATCGGATGGTGGGCGCAATCGCTGGAGCGGGAGCGATCTCTGGAGCGAGAGCGATGATGCGATCGTCGGCACGGCAACGATCGTCGGAGGGGGAGCGATCTGTCGGAACGGGTGCGATCGTAGGAGGGGGAGCGATCGTCAGAGCGGGTGCGATCATAGGAGCAGGAGCGATCGTCGAAGGGGGGAAGCAACGACGATTACGGTCGGCGGCGGGGGAGGAGAGGAGATTCGTCGTCGTCTCGTCGCCTCGCCATCAATCGAAGAGAAAGGAGGAGAGAAAATCGCGTCCCTCATCTCGTAGGATCCCGATTGGGCGTCTCGCCTCGTCGAATCCCGATCGGCCGTCTCGCCTCGCCGGATCCCGATCGGCCGCCTCGCCTCGCCGGCGAACGGAGAGGAGAGCGGAGGGGGAGAGAGAAGAGAGAGGAGGTAGAAAAGAGGAGAGAGAGGCCGCGCACGAATGTCAAGCGTGCGTATGTCATGCGTATGATAAATATTAAATCCACAATATATATATATTATATATATATATATGAAAAAAGGAATGTATGATTGTAAAAGCTTTTGCACCACGTATAATATATAAGTATGACTGCACAAGCTTACATTACTTTCATGTACGTGTACGTATGATGAGAGTACTCAACGTATGCAATAACACAAGCACTTAATAACTCCTCGACGCAAAACTACGCAACCAACGTCTAATCCAGCAATTAAGGGGCTGAGGTGAAGCAATGCCATCGGACGCATGCACCCTGCTGGTCTCTCCGGCTTCTTCTGCCTCGCCGGAAACCCTGCCATGCGCACCGGAAAGTACGTAGCAGCCGCGGCGGCGACCGTGAGAGCCCCTTTCCGATTCGTGCTCGATCCGCCGCAGGAGGTGGAGGAAGTCATCCGCCGTGCCCGGCAGCTTCAGGGGCCCCGAGGAGCTGTAACCATACGCTTCTTCCGCTGACTCGAGAAGGCTCTTGAAGAGCGGATTGCTCAAGTATGCTATCGGAATGACGAACCTCTGGAACCCCCCAACTCCTCCTCCTGTTACTGCTGCTGCTGCTAGTCCTACTCTTACGACGAGATACCCCTTCTTAACCTTTGTCCTCTTGTTGTAGATACCCCTTCTTAACCTTTGTCCTCTTGTTGTCTCCTTGCATGGTTATCTCGTCCCTCAGGTTTGGAGCAGTGCACTGGAACACGTCTTGTAAAGGGTCGTGTTTGTGTCGAATGGGAGAAGAGTGCATATGGAGATTTCTGAGACATCAATTGGCCGGCTTTGGATGTGTTTATATATTGAGAAGATGATGTTGAGGGGAAGGAGCGAGGAAGATTATGATGGTGGTGATGATGATGATGAGGGCTTGCTTAATTTTGCACGTTCATCACCCACCCGAATCTTTTTACCTTTCCATCGATCGTTCCCTGTACAAAATATCAATCTTTTGCCATGCATGGGAGGATGTAATGTAACCTACTGTCAAACTGATAGACCCACGTACGCCTTCACCAACTTTTCCAACTGATAGCTAGACCCACACCGTAAGAGATTGAAACCTTAATTTTAAACACTTTAATTTGCAATTAGTTGTGTACTAGTAACTCTTTAATGTATAAATTAAGTAGAAAAAAATAAGTTTAAATATTTAACTATAAGAATATAAATAAATAATATCAATATTAGAGTAGCCCAAACACATATTAGAGATGAACTTATTTTAAGATTAAAAAAATATTGTTAATTACAACAAAGTGCTCATATTTGTAATCCATTTGTCTTGAAGTACATTAGGGTGCATGCTATGCTCCCCAATCCCATATTCTCATTAGTCCTAATAAGTTTGATTTGTTGGCTGCCAACTAAAGGCGTCTAGTTATTTTGTCGGTTCAATAGTTGCGTGTTCCGCTTCATTAGGGCAGAGAAAGTGTAAGTAAAGAAGGGAGGCTTCTCCTCTCTTAATTAATTGTGAGGCTCACATTCCTCTCTTTCTTGCTCTCATTCATTTTTTCTCTCAATGACTCGCAACGAAGAGATAGCGAATAAAGGAATCATGAGGCTAAACATGGAATTTTCCTCCCTTGAACTCATTGAAGTTACTTATTTTATAGTCGAACCAAACACGCACATAGCACTTGAACTCACCAATATGCCTCTTCACTTCATATAGTGAAGAGCAAAGGTGAATCCTAAGGCACACATTGCACAACCTATTCAAGGAACCATGTAATTGACTAGTCTAGGATGCAATGAATTTCGGAACAAGCTCTGATTGGACTTTCTCCTACACCAAAATGTATCAGGTTGCCGAATTTGTCGATCGGATGAAGCAACCATGAAAGCTATTTGCTTAGAAGTGAAGAGCTAACCCACTTTGGTTCGATGATAACAAAAGGCGAGTGAGTAGGTGCAGTAGAAAGTTAGTTCTAGTTGGCAGGATAGCTATTACCTTATGTAGCATAAGAATTGGAATGATCAAATTTCATTTCATTTTTAGTAAAATAGTGAGAAGTATTCCACTAATGATGCAACTACTTGACCTAATGCTCCCAAAACACACCCCATCACATAGCAAAACATGGTTCGAAGGCATCATAAAACACTGCTTACATGTCCATTTTTAACCAATATTAAGACTTTCATGATGTCAACAATAATTGAGATATAATTATCCTATTAAAAAGACATAATCATAAGAAAAGTGTGAAAGTTTTAACAAAATAATATGCTTGAGCCTAAAGTAGTTCGG
Organism: Pontederia crassipes; assembly: GCA_030549335.1. Taxonomy (NCBI): domain Eukaryota; kingdom Viridiplantae; phylum Streptophyta; class Magnoliopsida; order Commelinales; family Pontederiaceae; genus Pontederia; species Pontederia crassipes. The sequence continues at coordinate 13,005,346 of CM060183.1, forward strand.
ACATCAAGGAGTTTGCATAAACTAAATACAACCCAATAGGAATAGAAAGGAAAACTGTGGAAACTCGACTTCATGTTCAAAGACCACCACTAATTCGGTATGTCGTATGTGCCATCATTATTTTACTCGACAAAAATATTTCCCATGATATCGTTTACATTGAGATGAACCTTATGTGAGTTTTAAACACTCATTAACATAAAAATCATGTGGAACCAAAAGAATATATAATAGCATCATGAGGATAGCACATCATAATCAATAGACATGGAATAAAACATAATAACATGAATGATCATAATGTGATAAGTGTAGAGAGATATAATCATCATAAATCATATGGCATAATCAATCCTACGATTGAGAGTCATCATAACAATGGATCAATAATCTCATTGTACAAAATCCATCATTATAGGTAATAGTCATTACTTTATTTTCATTATGCTACACCTATTTTGGAGTGCCTTTCAACCCTCATTTTAACATGGGATCATGGTTTACAAACTTTCGAGTCAACTCATAAACTTTAAGACTATAGAGTATAAGATCGAGTGAACTTGGTTAACTCAGTAGGATCAGATGGAATCAGGTAGACTCGTTTGAGTTCACACGTAGAAACCATTTTGTTAATTAGTTATTCGATTATATTTTGAGAATAAAATTGAAAGAATAATGAATTATGGTTTACTTTATACATATTTATAATAATATTATATTATATAAATATATTAATATAATACACATGCATTATTTATATTTATTACAATATTTTTTAAACATACGGTATAAGAAATGCTCTTATTGGTAATAAATACTAAAATAAGGATTTAAAATAATTTATAAATCTATTTAAAATATTCTTGTGTTAAATTAATACAATCGGATCATCCGATTTAATCTCGATCAAGTCATGATGACTCGGTTCCAAATTAGACAAGACTGATTTTTTAGGATCAGATTCAAATCTTGAAGACCCTGCTAAAACTCATACTAAAAGTGTTTATGTTGTGAGATATTTTTATATTTTATAAAGTTATAGTAGAATTTACGAGTTGATGTTTCAAATTTATGACTAGTTTACTGATACAAAATGAATTTACGTAAACTATCAAGTTTGAAAACCTTGCATGGGATAGTAAAGTGTTTTTTTTTTTTTACTTTCTTGTAGCTAAAGAAGGGTATCTCAATGCCAAAGATGACGTATTATTCAACTCCCTAAATCAAGGACTGATAGAATATCTTTTGACTCACTTGTGGTCAAGGTTGTCATCGTCAACAAATAATAACAACTCGTTATTTAGTATTTTTCATATTTAATCTATAACTATCTTTAAGTTTTAATTATCAAAAGTCAAGACATGACCTTATCAAGAGTATTTGGATCAGAATAAAATCATAAAATGGATGAGAGTTAAAAAAATGTAAATATACCATAGATTGGGTGTTATAAGATAGTAATATATAAATCCACATAGATAAACTAAACAGGTCATTTGTACAAAAAAATGTGGGTAAAGGTGTGTATGTGCTGGTGCAAGTTGCATCGTAAAGGTGCAAAACATGCTGCAGTACATGTGGTACTATAGCAATGTATTGGATCACAAGGCACTAAGACGAGGTGAATTGATGTTTTAACAGAAAATATGATTTCACAAATAAGACATGAATGTACGAAATTGATTCATAAAACTCAACTTAATCACAATCACAATAGAACTAAAAGAAGATAGGATAGATAGAAAAAGACAAAGAGATAATGCAAACATGAAGTGGAAGAGTTTGTCGAAGAAGTTCGTCCACATCTTGAACTACATCCTCTTTTTTACTTCTCGGCCTCGGGATCATCGAAAATTCTATTAGAACCTTTGAGGGAAGGAAGAAACATTTTGCACCATCTTCTTCTTCACTTCTCAAGAGGTAAGTCACAATTTCTTATCATACATGAGGTCAACCACCTCTTACAAGTGCACTAAAATATTTCCCAATCTTTTTTATTCAAGTTTCACACAAGAGAGTAAGAGAGTAATGATACAATATTTGTAAGTTTTGGCTGTCATTGCCCTTCAAAATTAGCCATCTTTTACTTTTCAAAAAAGTTTTGGACATTAACTTTGTACCTCTTACGAGATGTTTGAACCTTTTTCAACTAGTAGTTTGAGATGTTTGAGAATTTTTAGACATATGAAAATTAAGATTAGACATTTAAACTTCATTTTTTTGTCAAAATACTTTCGATCTAGAATTTTCAGACGTTTGAACTTCAGATTTAGATGTCCAAACTTTTTCATCCAGTCGTCCGAACTTTTGTTTACAACTTGATAGACATGCATTCTAATATATATAACTTTTTATATTGTTATCTAAATAAGTTGATATTTGAGTCTATGGAAAGATAACAGAATTGTCTACAATCTTTTATTTACCTTCATCCAAAAGCTAAAGATAAGATCTTCATTACATAAAAATATAAACTTCAAATTAAACTTTTCATATTTCACTATTTTAGGCATACATTTTTTGTTGTCCAAATGAGGTGATGCTTAAGTTCCAACATGGGGTACTATGACATTATCACACTTATGATATGCACCAAGCTGGTGCTTGTCGTACCTTAGTGCCATGGTCGTACCTTTCAAGTGCACTTTTTGCTCTTTGAAGGTGCAATATTTGCTTTAAAAACTTTTTGCATGGTGTGATCTATCAAACAACTATATATATATATATATATATATATATATATATATATATGTGTGTGTGTGTGTGTATGTATGTATGTATAATAAATTGCGATAGCTTCAGGTACGCCATTGCAGGATTTACTTCTAAATCAAATCGATTTCAAAAGTTGTGACTATCCATGAAATGTGTACAAATTATTAGGATGCGACTAAATTAAAGGATACAATCATACTCATGAAATATTTTGAAGTTGCAAGATCGATCATAATCCAAAGATATACATATCTTTCGGTGCAACAAATATGCTCCTCTGCTCAATTCCCATGAACACAACGCCCTCGTACAATTGCGATGCACAAATAAGAGCAACAAAAAAAAAGGACGATATTTAGGGTTTTGGAATCATTTTAATAGGAAATTATTGGGAGTTCTGTTACTAGAGATTCGTAACAAAATTTATCATTTTTATTTCTTTGTTATTTTTTTGAATAAAATGAGGTGGTTTTTTTTAACAAATCCGGTCAGGCTTAGTATCAGAACTGCTTTTGGATTTGAACAAATAAAAAACCAGTTGACTAAGGAAAATCGCTGAACCGATTCAACTCGGTTTGAATTAAAAATTAAAAACCCATGAAAAAGGAAAAAGATAGTTGTGAAAGGAAAAGGAAAGAATGAGATGTAAAAAAATTAATAAAAAATAGAAAAAGGTAAGTATTAAAATTTGAATAATATTAAAAAGGAAACTATGAAAAATCATAAAAAATGAAAATTTTAAAAAATGAAAATAAAATATTTTAAAATAAAATATATTCATGCAATCTCTATCCTCATTGAATAATAAATGAAAAATAATAATTTATTAATTGTCAATTTATATTATCATTATTAAAACTTTAAATAACTAAACTTCTATTATATTAATATTTTATTATTAATATATTATTAGGATAATATTCATATATTGCATCATATAAATTATACCATATCTCTAAAATTATTTTAAATAATATTATTTTAAAAAACTTCAATCCAACCTAGTCAAACTCGATCGGATCGGTCCAACCACGATGCGATAGCGAGTCCAATATGACCGTCGATCTGCTTCTAAAAACATTTTGATTTAATGGAGTTCCTATGTAGTCAAATAGGTAGGAGCCTCCTACCTAACGCCCTAGTCGTCCGATTTGACCGGATGGCTGAGGCAATGAGGCATGGTTCAAAGGAAAAATTAGACAATTTGACCAATTCAACAAGAGGATGGTTTGACCAATTCTGTGCAGGGGAGGGAGGGAGCGAAGAGTGCCGGCGATCACCGGGGCGATGAGGAGTTGGAGGAGAAGTCACAGACGGCGGGGGGCTCAACCTCAGCCTCGTGCTTATGGAAGCTCTGGCAGCTGCAGGCGGTGGATATGAGGGCTGCGTTCGTGTCTTCCACCCTGGCTACGACGAGCAACGGTAGCGACAACAAGCATGGAATATTGCATCATCACATAACCGATCCTTTCCTTACGAACCGTTGCTTATCACTGTGAGAATCAAGGGTCCAACTGTGTTTTGTCCATCAATATCAATTCTACATCCGACGGTGAAACTAGGAAAGATGGACCTTACCTTCTTGTGGAGGTAGAATTAACATTATATCCAATTAGGATTGTTGTGTTGAGTCTATTTCAAATTATTTTAACATTTTTTTTATGACAAACTTATATGTGGACATCGTTGTGCTAGGGCGAGTCCAGTAGTTGAAAAGGAAGTATATATGCATCCTAATATATCTCATTCATGTTTTGTAATTTTTTCATAGATTTCTTAAATTTGCTCATATTCAGTCATGGAAAAATCTAATTAATCATGAGTGATGGTTCCCACATAATGTAACAACCCCAATTTTAAATAGAGGTATTTAAGTGATTTGGAGGAAACCATAAAAAACCTTATGCTAAACTCTATAAAAAAAACCAAACCCTCCTCCTCTTTTTCTTATTTCTCCCACATGACGGTTGAAAACTAGGAGGAAGAAAAAGGAGGAGAATGAGGAAAAAGATGAGGGCAAAGAGGAAGAGGACATGGACAAGGGAAAGATGATTAACATTGAATAACAAGATCATAGGTATATAAAGGAGATCTACCCTCTCTCCCCTCTCAATGATATTTTAGTTGGAGTGAGAGTTTCAAGAACACATTGTTCTTGATAGAGATTTTGATTCAGGGTTGTATAAATGAGGTTGCATGAAAGAAGGTTTCATGATTTAAGTTGCATAATCTCATAAATTTATAGTTGTCTTTTAATAATTATTTAGTAAGTTTTATTTATCTAAAAATTACAAATAATACATGGATGGAAAGCCCTTGAAGTATAGTTTTCATAGAAATTTATTTCATCTGATTTGAATATGTATAAAAATAGTTATAATCCAAAACTCGGACTACTATCATGCTGTCTCATGTAACAGTGAGACGAATTTGTAAAATCTATCTTAATTTAAAAATATTGAATTAGAGTTTGAAATTTATGCACAAGTTAAGAGTTTGTATTATCATTCTGTGACAATTGCAATCATATGAAAATAATAAGTATAGATTAAATTATTAATATTTTAGTCACTTTTGCCAAATTACTATGTAAAGAATAGATCTCAATAGTTGTATGAATTTCTGGGATTAAATGCCTAAAGGATAAAATCCATGAATTTTATATGTGATTCCTATGAAAGTATAGTTTTCAGGAAAATTAGAATCAATCAAACAATGTCTACTTATTGAGTTATAATTTTTTTTATTAATGATGTGTCAGAATTGTTAAATAAGGAAGGTTGACATATTATTATTTATGCCACCGATTGTTACGTTAGTATTGTACATTTTCTTTAAATGTTTATATACATCCCAAATACATTTATTTGTCGATGTATAATGTTTATGACGTTTCATATATTTTATATATGATGCTATTCATAAAACATTAATTGATGTATTTACGATCACCTAGACACGTTTACACATACTCAACCGTAATTAGGTTAAAATATGAAGAGCGATTGATTTAAATGGTTGATGTATTGCAAAGCATAAAGAACCTAAAGTTGAAGAATGTCTTTATCACTCATCAATGGTGGGAAGCAAAGTCTTGCACATATGTATGTACTTCAAGGGGACCTAAGCATGCGAAGAAAAATTCTGCATTTGTGTATGTACTTCTCAAGGAATAAAGTCCCTCATCAGAAAGTGTGTGTATTCCTTATAATAAAGTTTCTCACTATGTGCGTTTTCCTTGGAATAAAATCCATCATTGTTATGATGTGCGTGTTCTCAATGATGTTGCCTAGTTAGCCAATGTGATAATGTGATATGATTCTCCAACTATGATAAAAAAATGTTATAAAATAAAGTAAGAATGAAAGTGAAGTTAATTTTAAAATATCTTATAACAAAGAAAGAATATTAAGATGGTGATGATAAAGTAAAGATGGAAAGTAAAGTCTTACACTTATGTAGTGGAACTTAAGCCTGAGATCTTGCATTTGTGTATATACTTTTTAAGAAATAATGTCCCTCGTCATAAAGTATGTATAGTTTTGAAGATAACTAAGAATAAAATCCATCACTATTATGATGTATGCGTTCTTAAGTATGACTTATTATGTTATTATGTGATAAAGATGAAGAATGAAGATAACATAAGAAAGATGTTATTATGTGATAAAGATGAAGGATGAAGATCACATAATAAAGAAGATCCAAAGAGTTATAAAGCAATCCTGAGAAGATGTAAAGTATGAAAGAAGTCAAGAAGTAAGGATCAATGAGTTATGAAGAAACTCTTAGAATGTACATGGCGATGAAAGTAAAATAAAACGATAAATTATGTCATGGATGTTTATCAATTATATGAATGTATATTTCTATTGTATGACACTTACAGATGATGTATCTGAAGTAAACAGGTATGAATCTGAAGTAAACATGTCTGAAGTAAACATGTATGACATGATGTTTATATTTCATGAATGTTTTATGAGGAATGAATGTAAGTATGATGTAATGTCGTGTAAGGTTCATGTTATAACTCATGGCATGCATATCCATATGGTATTATTATTATGTTGTATCGCATGTAGTATCATGTGATAGGATAGTATGACATGCATAATCTTTACATACTCTAACTAAGAAACTCTACATTCTGAATTCGTGCACCAAGATTAGGTGGTGGATGGTAGCTCAAACTCATGATGAAGTATTGCACATGCTTAGGTTTAAATAAGTCATTTAGTTCTATGTAAACATTAAGGTTAATGATGTACTAAGGTTTAGGCATTTAACTGAAGTAATAGTTATGATATGATTAATATAAAATTTTTATTTCTTATGATTTTCTCTAAATTGTCAAGTTTTCCGATGTTAAATGATGTATGGTGAACAAGCTTAAATGACCAAAACTTTTACGGTAAATTTTGGATCGTTACACATAACATTCATAGTATCTATCTATTGTGATGTTTCTAATATTGATCAAATTGAAATTTAGTTTTTTCAAGTGAGAAGGCAAAATCTCCGAGGGTGTGTTTGGTTGCAGAACTTGGATAAGAACTTACTCAAGTTCTGCCAAATATCCTATATGACTAGAACTTTCAAAATTCTGATCATGTGATCATTTTTAAGAACAAAAAGTTATTGCTGGAAGCAAGAACTCCTTTTTTTTTACCTTTTACTTTTTCTCTTTTTTCCTTTCTCCTTTTTTTGTTTTTTACTTTTATTTTTTAAATGTACATGTTATTTATTTATTAATACACTATTATTAAACTTATAAATTAAATTATTCAATTTTATTGATTATAAATTATTTATTTATAATAATTTAAAAATATTTTATTAATTAGTATTTTGCTTGTATTATAGTATAATAAAATTATAAAAAATTCATATTAATTAACTGAAAAATATTATAATTATGTTTATTGTATTACAATGTGAATTAAATCAAATTAATGTAAAATCTTGTGTATAATATTATATTTAATATAATAGACTTTTATTAATTAAAATTTTCATTTATTTTTAGAAAAATTTATATTGTATTTGAATCTTAATATTTATGTAAATTATAGTATTAATAACATATAAAAATTTAATCAAAATTACTATTAATATATTACGGCAAAACTTATTTATAATAAAAATTTAAATAAATAATTGCGTATAATAATTTTTATGTGGTAGTAATTATTTTTTAAAATAAATAAATACATATAATATTTTTATTTACTATAATTATATAACTCATAAAATAATAAATTATATTCTTAGTTCTTTTTATCCAAACACACACTAAAACTTATCTATCAAATTAATTTTTTAAATTAAAATCGTTATATTTTTTATTCAAACATCAACCTAAATTTTTCTATCAAATCGATTAATTCTCATGAACTTAAAATTCTCGTGTCAAAGCCCAAGAGAAAATTTGATATATATTATATTATGTTTTCTTATTCGAAATTGAATTCCTTTCTGTTTGCCAACGGGAGTCAATTGGAACTTGGGACCAATCCTTTCTGATCTGATAAACGGCACGACGAATGATAAAAAATGAGATGAAATTAAAATATATACATATATAATTTATTAAGTCACTCTTTTTTCTCTCATTAATCTTCATAATAATTGTATTTAATTTCATACAAACACATTCAAAATACTTTGTCAATTCAAGTATTTATATAAAAAAATCTCAAAGGAATTAGGATTGAACTTGTGGAAAGTTGTGGAAGGAGTACATTTATGAACCCTTTGAAAGATTAGATGTAGGAGCCGTCAAAATTATTGCAATTTTTTTTTCTAAATTCTTGAGTAATATATATATTCTGCCTCCGCACTACCACGTAGCATCATTAAAAAGTCAACTTTTGTGTGTGTCTCTATACATAACATCTGTTTCTTGCTTAATATCCTTAAACTAATTAAATAGTTTGTTACTTTTCCTGCTTTGTTATTCCTAGTGCTGCATAATATATTATTGTCTGTGTTACAATGGAGAATAAAGCTTCATATTAACATCGATATAAATTAATCTTTGAAAGAAATCTCAGATAATTTTTTGGAGATTTCAATTTGACCACTATGGTGGTGGCAAGGCCCCCAATCATCTTATTAATAGATGGACGGCGAAGTTATCAACCTATCTATCAATTTATGATCTATGTATGGTTAATTAAGACATACATAAAGGGTTAATTAAGACGATCTAAATTAGACTCAACAACCCATCAGTAGAAAGTGGTCGTCAATTTATCTTTTAATCAAGTTTAGTTGGCAGGTGCTAAGAAAGTCGTTGAAAATTAGTAGTCTCAAGTTCGATTCTTGAAACCACCACTTAATTATAGGAATACCATTCTGCTTTTTATCTCGACTTCGAATTAGTCAAATATAACTTTAGATATGGAAGTCTCGAGTGAGTATAAAAAAATAAACTGGTCATCACCTGAAATTGGCCCACACAATTACAACTACTTGCACCATGAAATTGGAACAAAGAAAGAAGGTGCGAGTTGCACATGCCGCTGCGCACTGAATCTTTTATTGAGATGGAGAGTGGTACATATTGATTATTATTATCAAGATCTCCATCTAAAAACTCTTCAAATTCTTCACCAATCCTAATATTATTATTCTATTAATTTAGGTTATATCCCCTCATGTATGGTCTAATAAAAATAATAATTTAAGTAATGGCACCTTTTGCATTCACTCATCGAAATAGTTAATTTTCGATAATCGAATTTTTATTAGTTGACATTGTTATTTAGACTCATAAATTGGAGTAAAACACAAAACTTGGGTTTCATAAATTAATGAAAAGTATTCAATCACTTTAGATATATTTTTATCAGTAAAAAAACTAACCATTAGTCTTAGGACCCATACTAAGTTAAGGTTCCACTCTTGGTATCGATGGAATGTTTTCTTTAACATCATTTTGGCATGATCCTGAATGGAGTGATGGCACCTTAATTAATCATGTGTTCCACGCCACTTAATAGACACGAGTGGAGGTAATATTCATATATAATAATATGTTAATAACTTTTTCCTGCCATGGATTTATTTACATCTATGCACAATTTCCTCTATAAGAAATGGATGCAGGAGCAAATTTTAAGGGGTGTGAAATTAGACTCGAACCATAATATTATTTCAGTGCACTCCATCAAATATTGTGACATTTGACGAAACTACGCCAAAAACTCGAGGTGAAAATTTGGGTCACGTGTCTTTGATTTTCACTCGGAGCACTTGAGTTTCACCTTTTTTTTCAATTTTTTCGATTGACGTGACAATACCTTATTCTATTTTATATTATTTTATTTCTTATTTTCTCTCTATTATAACTTTCTCACAAAATAAATTATTTAGTAAATATAATATATGTTATTATAAAATAATTAACATAATATTATTTATTACTTATTATTTCATTAAAAAAAATTTAATATTCACTAAATATATTTCATTTAAAAATAGTTTTTATATTTAAATAACATGTTTCAACAATTTTTAAATAAAAAACTAATTAATATGATTATTTTTGTTAGTTAATAAAATTAAATTCTATATTTATAATGCCTATTTTTAAATCAAACACCTACTAAAATTAATCTATCATATCTATTTTGGTATATCACATTAATTATCTAGTTATTGGTCATTATATTTTACTCCATCCAAATACATATCGAACAATTTAATTATTCACATGAAACTCAAAAGAACTATGGTTCCACCATCTAAACGCAACCTAATAACTATCAATAGAGCATGTGACAATCAACATGGAACTTACAAAAACACTAGGATGTGAATAAGGGTATAGAGCAATGACACACATCTTTACTCAAATTGAAAGGTCAAAAGTTCGAATTTCTAAGTGAGACATATGTGATCTTTTATTTCATTCTTTATTTTTCTTGAATTAGATCCATGAACCTTCCTTTATAATAAAAAAGAAGACAAACTATTACACTCACCCCTAAATTTCATGAAGCAAAGATGCAACTTTAGTTTCTTAGTAGCAATCATGCATGTAAGCAAACCTAGAACTGGTCCTTTATTGTTCACTACTACTAACTATTATCACAAACCACACATTTAACTATGATCATTTTTAGTTTGAACACAATAAACCCATAGAGATAGTAAAAGATGATTGAACCACTAATAACCCAAATCATAGTATGAAAAAGGCATTAATGGAAATTAGAATCTTGGAACAAATATACCCTAGGAAAATTGGAGCAAAAGGCATAGGAGGTCCAAGATAGGATACACCACTTAGAGTTGAAGGATGAGCAATTAGGTCTATCTAACAAAACTTGGTCAGTTTAAGGGCAACCTATAACCAGCATCTTGAATTTCTTAGACAGATAGATTTAAAATGGTGGAGTAAATATAGGATTAGTTGATTATCCCAAGGAGATAGAAACTCTAAATTCTTTCAATTATTACAATTATCAGGTAGAAAAGGAATAGAATTTTGTCTATTGCTAACCAGGAGGGGGAGGTCTTCACAAATGATGTTTAGATTAGAAATACTTTTGTACAACACTATATGGACCTTTGGGGCCCTAATGGTTAACTAACCCGGGATACACTCTCTAAACCAAGGATGGATCACCTGCTTGCTCCCATAACCAAATTAAAAATAAATAAAAAAATGCCTATGAAATATGTGGATAGGTAAATCTCCTAGGCTAGATGAGTTTACAATGGAATTCTATAGCTGCTACCATGCCTACTGAGTAGATCAAGGCCATCCCGATTTTCATACCTAAGTCTAAGCAGCCTAAGAAAGTCATTAATTATCTACCAATCATGCAATGTTAAGTATAGACTGATCTCTAAGATCCGAGGCTAAGGCCTGCTCTGCCTCACCTTACAGACCAATCACAATCTACCTTTATGTCTAATCTTTATGTCTAATATTTATGTCTAATAGGTCCATTCAAGATAACATCATGACTACACAAGAGGTGGCTATCTAGAAAGTCAGAAATGAGGAATACTTCCAATCTCGTGGGGCAACGTGTCGGCAGTGGTGCTCCTTCCCACAATGACCGTAGGCTAGTTAAGTGGGTGCCTCCATCTTCGGACTGGATTAAAGTTAATTCAAACAGCTCCCTTACAAAGAGCAATGGAGGATCGAGGTGCAGGATTTATTATTTGCTCCTCACGTCCTTCATTTGCCCTCGCTTCTTTCATTTGTGATTGCAGGATTATGGTCGCAAGCATAGCATCCTAGAGCTCGAGGCTTGGGGACTCCTCCAAGGCATCAAGTTCTGTCAGCATTTGGGATTCCAACAAGTGCACATTGAAATAGATTCTGAGATCCTAGTCCAAATCATCTAAAATAAATACAAAATCTGTGGCGCATGAGACACATCATTTTGGACATCAATTTTTGTCTTTCATCATTCTCATTGACATGAAAAGCATTGTTTTAGAGAATCTAACCAAGTGAAACTATCTGGTGAATTTTGGTCGCTCTATAATTAGCGACACCTTTTGGGAGAATGACACCTCCAAAAATTCTTCTGGTAATTACATAAATGGATAAGCAATTTCCCTTTAAAAGAATCTTTCTGCTTCCTATACACACCACATTGTTCCACGAATAAGAAATACATTAAGACCACACGGGAAAAAAATAGATAGACTGAAATTAACTGACTTGGAAGAAACATATCAACAATGAATCTTAGCCCTCCAACACAAAGTAAGAGTTTACATATTGTAAATAACATTAAAGTTCAAATATAAGCAATACAAATATGCAATTAATTCATAACAGCACAAATCAAATAATTGCCAAATTAAGATCTAGACGATACACATTTTCTCATATTTGGTCACAAGGGAACAATTTCGATACCACTATGCTGCAGCAGCATCAAAGCTACTAGGTAGAGTGCAGGCATTACTTATATTACACAAGTTAGTGGCCCTAGTTTAGATATTCAATGTTTTGATTCTGCCAGCATCTGTAAAATTAGAAAGGATATCAACTTAAGTAATCCTAAAATTAGTTGAGCCCATGTATGGACAGATGCCAAGAATATACACGACTTTACAAAATCTGAACCTAAAGAATTCCTGTATCCCACATATACAGCTACAAGGGCCAATCTTCCCTGTCACCCTGGCGGCACATACCCAGACCTGGCAGTCTAACAGGTAATGGGCAATTTATACATATCTGGAACTCTCTCTCTCACCATTTGTACAATTGCTCTCAGATACATATACAAAGTAACAAAAAATTTAAAGCTGACACAGTGCATGCGGTTAGAATACATTGGCCGCCAGCTCATATCCCTTCATTGGCATAGCTATTTCTGTAATGTGTGCACATCAGCACCAAGCCATGCCTCAATTAATTAGGGATCATCACACTGGCTCCACCTCCTGGAAGAAAGTAATATCAGGTGGGCTCCTGTTGTCCTTACCCACCAGGCTCTTGTGGCTCATGGGAATCATTTTCATTGTTTTTTTTCATGGGAGAGTCATTTTCATTGTTCAATGGCTTGTCTATGGAAAGGTGTCCGATAGGAACATAAACTAATCCTTTAGGGAGACGTTGATTCTGCATTGATGCTTGATCAGATGTCATCACGAGCTCCTTCTGAAATGTCTCTATATGCTGCAAGAAAATAACCCTTGATGAATAAGTGCCCAGAAAAATGAATCAACATCAATTGAAGGGAATTAAAGATGAAGAAATATATATACACATACATCAGTACCTTCCTAGATTTAGCCTTCTTTTCCCCATCTTTTGGGTTCCTTGAAGCTAAAGATGATGATCGCTGTGGAAGTTGCTTACCAGCTAAAGACATTCTATCAGCTAATTTCCGTTTAGACAATAGTTGGGATGCTGTGTTATCATCATTATTCCTGTCAACATCTTTGTTATGTAAGGATAGTCTAATTGTGCGCTTTCCAGAAAGAGTACTGTCAACTGTGACGTCATCAGATCTTTGAACATTTCCACTGTACGACTTGGTATTTATAGAAGTAGTAGCAGACTCTGAACTGATCCCAGATGGAAAAGAACTCCTTACAAGAACAGAGTAGGCAGCATATTCCCTTTTTGAAGCAAGTATGCCATGTGAGCAAAGAATCAAGTCCCTCTGAAAAGTAGAAAGTGTATTCCTAAGCAAAATGTTTGACCAAAAGTACACTAATGCAAACATAATTAGAGTGATCTGGAAATCATGTGCTGGAAAGTGAAACCATAACTTGACTCATGTGAGCCTGGTTAACCAAAAAGTAGAGAATAATCTAAAAACAGAACTTATCCAGCATCAAAACTGAAATTCCCATTGGAAAGACAATAGTTCAAATACCCACATAAATTCAGCCAAACTGAGAGTGATAACCTATCACCAAAAGTGAAAAGTGATAATTAAACTAATCTACGAGAATAAATTAAGGAACTACAGATCGAACTCCTAACTGCATCCTGCACCATAAATAATAATGATGTAAACAACTTTACAACAGTGCTCTCAGAAAAAAACTTTACAACACAATAATTTTTTTACCCCATTGAACATTCAAGTTTACAACTCCGCCTATATTTTATAGCCGGTCCCAAGCCCGGATAAAGGAGGAGGGTTGTGTTAGGCTCCGACAGCCAACATAAAATCATGTCGAATCTTATGAACATGGATCAACGAATCTAATCGAGCGGAATGGCGTCGTATGATCTATGTAGCCGACCCCACCTAGTGGGATAAGGCTTTGTTGTTGTTGTTGTTGTTGTTGTTGTTGAACATTCAAGTTTACCTTCGGTATAATGTACTCGGACTATTCTGGAGTTTTTTTATAATAGATAAACTTTATTTTTCAAAAAAAAAGGAATAATATAAACAACTTTACGACACTGCTCCCAAAAAAACTTTACAACACAGAATAATGTTTTTACCCCATTGAACATTCAAGTTTACCTTTTGATCAAAAAATGTTTTTTTTTCAGACTGGAACAACGAATCCACATCACAACTTTTATGGGGGTAAAGGTGCAACTTTTTTATCAATATAAAATGAAACATAGATTTTAAAGAACTGAAAGCATATCCAATAATGAGCAACGAGCATTACGTGCAAAGAAAACTAAATAAAATTTCAAATTTAGTTCAATTGCATAATTCTAATAATGCATGCATCCATCACATCCTGTCATCAATGAGCAGCCAATAATTTACCTGGTGGATATACTAAAGAAAATGAAAGTAAGGAAAAGTCAAGATCACAAAACAATACCTTCAACTTTTCTCTTTTGATAATTCGTTCACACAGAAGACGCAATTTCTCCAATTCAACCTACAGAAGGCACCAAAAACAGTATGTCAAGGACTAAATCGAAGGAAACATGATGATAGTCAAACATGCAACACCAGACCACGATTTATGCATTCATACAACTTGAAAGATTTTTTTTTATCAATCTCTAGAATAATAAGGATAACACTGTTAATTTCATGATTATACAAATGGAATCCTCTTTTAATTGTTATTGAAGAAAGAAACTAGTACAGTGATATTCACAAAAGAACTCAAGTACAAAAATGTGATAGTCCATGCCTTGAAGGAAACACATATTACTTGCTCTGTAACATTTCTTCCTTCATCTACCATTTTACTCAGATGACAGTTGTTTTACAACTTCACAAAGGGAGGTGATTAATTAATCCACTTGTCAATTTTAACTTGTGATTCATAATACTGCTTGGTATCCATCAATACTAATTCTCAGAGAAATAATAGATTTTCCTAATTGAAATTCTGAAAAGTGGATTATGTTGTTTGGTTTATAGTTTTTCTATTTAAACTTTTATACATTTTAAGTTAATAAAAATTCTTTCTAATGTTTTTACTTTTTCCCATTTTTTATTACATATTTTTATATATTATCTATTACCAAACTTTTTCATCTCTCCTCATTAACTCTGTGGACCCCACTCACTATCTACCTGCAGTATCCTCTAATGTCACAAGAGTAGCTGCAGTCCACTCTCCTTGATGTGAAAGTCAACTTCCCATGGAGATCAAATGCAGCAGTCACCTTTACCCAAAAAGCTCGAGGCAAATTGCAATAGCAAATGTTTCTTTCCAAACTCCCTCTTTCCATTGGTGGTCCCAAATGTCACTTTCCAAACTCACCCTTAGAGTGTTACCAGTAATATGTTAAAACCAAACATGTTCACATAAAATATCATAAATTATATCAAAAGGAAGAATAAGATAATGTTGTTGTGGTATATTATCAGTGAGACAATATCTTTTTTTCCCAATATATTTTTTATTATACTAGGCGCATAGGTCGCTATTGTAAAGAAGGGAAAAATAAATCTTACTTAAAAGAGAATCCTGTGTATAACTGATCTTACCAAAAGAGGAAAAAACATGCACTAATGCATTGGATCCCATTAAAACACCAAACATGCACTAACTGGTAGCTATTGTGCTTGGGTGACCTACCACAACTCATTTT
The DNA here is from genome assembly GCA_030549335.1 of Pontederia crassipes. Classification (NCBI taxonomy): domain Eukaryota; kingdom Viridiplantae; phylum Streptophyta; class Magnoliopsida; order Commelinales; family Pontederiaceae; genus Pontederia; species Pontederia crassipes. Next base: position 13,021,577 of record CM060183.1, read on the forward strand.
ATTGAACCCTTTTTTTGAGTAAAATCTAAGGGCTTGTAAGACATTGGCCATAAGCTCCCACTGCCCAACCTAAGTTGCCACCAACAACACCCGGTGACAGCAGTGTGCTGCAGTAGATGACGAGTAGCCTCTGCTCCCTATCACATGCTGTCCTAGCTACCAATCTGGTGTAAGTGCACCTCAGGTCAGTGAGTAAGCCAGCTTTTTCCTAACGAACATCACCCCTGTGCCAACCCTGGCAACATAAGAAGGCCACTTCAACTCGAAGACCATTGGCGCGTATATTAATTGATTCGTCAGCTTTAAAACCTGAGCAAGGTCCTCTGTTTCAAGTACTGGATTTATAGCCACTTCACAAGGGGATTTCGGCACAAGAGAAATGCATATCATGCAGCTAAAATAGGCATCATCAGGGCGTCTTCTATGTCCTGGTTAACAAGTAGGTTCAAGTGCAGAGGTCAGCCAGAGGTGCCTCCTGGCCCCTATGCTCTTTGTCCCGAATGTGGATGCCCTAGCTCCTGCACATATTTCAACGTGCGACTCCAGTATCCTCTCTGGTTTCCCATTGGCCAGCAAGGCCATGCCTCCATCCCACTAGCACATTGAGGACACCATCTTCTTCATCCAATGGTTGAGGTTGGACGCCCAAATGTTGACCATCTTTATTCTTTGAGATGGATGTGAACATAGTCAGCAGGTGTGCAGATGACCTTCAGTTGCTCCCGATCACTTATTGCGGGTCGAGGTGAGGATCCAAGGATGGAGCTCCATACTCTTATCATGTTGTTGTTGTCTGCTGTTATTGAGATGTTTACTCCTATCACTCCAGATCTACCTCATGGTAGTATTCCACATGTTAGACAATGTACTATGTGACGCATTGACTAGCTCCAAAGGAGATTTATATGACAAAGCAGAGGTCATGGAAGCAGAGGCATGCACATTTTCTCCAGGAGGTCCATCAACCCACCACCTACGAAGGTGAACCACCTCCGCATCATGAATAGCACGCTACTTGCTTGTTGAGTCAGCTGCAACATGGGTCCACAGATGGACCACTATTGCTCGGTGTTCTTCACATGCTGCAAACATGACCTTCTCATTGGGATACCAGGTCCCTAGCCAACTACAACACTTCATCCTTCTGGCGCAGCATAGAGACAGTCATGCCATTGCAGCAATTTCTCCCTCACTCCGGATATCGAGGCCGCCTGCTCCTGGGACAATGGGTGGGTCCTGGATCCACATTCAGCAACTTTCACCAGACTAGCTACCCATCTCCGCACATAGAGGGGGCACCATGGCATCACACTAACCTAGAACAACGAACAACTTCAGGAGGTGTTGGACACTAGTGTTCAATTACAACGATGCTAGTACTGATGAGATTTTCTCCTTGACAAATTTCTGACTTCCAGCCTAACAAATCCAAGGAGGGATGGGCTTGTGACAAGTGGTTTTTTCGGCTCAGAGTGCAACGTATCCACCTGCTTCCGATGCCCACCCTTTCCTAACAAATTGCAAACTCCTCTAGAGGATCTGTATACAACCGAAAGCCAAAGGCCCACCAGCTTGCCGATGTTCTGGCACTGGACATACCTTTCTCGGACCACACCCCCCTTCTGTGGCGATCCGGGGACGATCTGACTCAGAGGTCACGGTTCCGTTTTGAGCAATCATGGCTTCTGGAGGATGGTTTTCGACAGCTTGTGGCAGACCAATGGCAGCGTACTCCGCCCTCCGACTCCGCGGCTAGGACCCTGGCCGCCCGCCTGGCCGGTCTCCGGTCCTTTCTCAGGGGCCACTGGAGACAGATTCGAGAGGACCGACAGTGGCAGAGGGCTGAGGCTCTAGCGACCATATCCAGACTGGACCGAGTGGAGGACTCCCGCCATCTATCTGAGCCTGAGCTCGCTAACCGTCGGAGGGCTCAGGCATCCATCTGCTCCGAGGATTTGAAGGTGGAGATCGAGTAGAGGCAGCGTTCTCGCCAGACGTGGCTCCGTGAGGGCGATGCCAACACACGCTTCTTCCACCTATACGCGAGTTCTCGCCATCGACAGAATCGGATTGACCGGTTGATGGTCCAAGGCCATGAGATCTCCGGCCAGCAGCATATTGGAGATGCCATCACCGCCTATTACAGGGAGACCTCTAGGCGGCAGCCCCCCACTCTTTGGAGGTGGTCGCCGGAGGGTATCCCCAACCTCACTGACGATCATGTTTCTATCCTTTTGCAATATCTTTCGGAGGACGAGGTCTCCCAGGCTCTTCGAGACCTCAATGGTGATGCCTCCCCAGGCCCTGACGGTTTTCCGATATTTTTTTACAGGGAATTTTGGTCTGTTGTGCAAGAGGATGTCATGGCAGTCATTCAAGAGTTCATCGGCGGAAATCGGAACTTTGAGCGCCTCAACCGGTTCCTGCTATTCATGCTCCCGAAGCGCACACCGGCGGAGCACGTGGAGGATTACACGCCGATTGCTTTATCCAATGCCATCTACCTTCTGGTGGCACGGGTACTGGCCAATCGACTACGGGAAGTTCTTCCAGATCTCATACATCCATGTCAGTCAGCTTTCATTCAGGGCCGATCCATCACTGATAGCTATGGCATGGCCGCGGAGATTACTGCGCACTGGAGGACTGCATGCCCGGCCTTCTTATGGAAGGTCGACTTTTCTAAAGCCTACGACACGATTTCATGGTCTTTCTTATGGCACTCTCTACAGGTCAGAGGCTTTCCCATGGCCTGGATTGCTTGGATGAAGCGTTGTATCACTACGTCTTCATTCTCAGTTCTAGTCAATGGGAGGGCTGCAGATGATTGGGTTCATCCGCAGAGAGGGGTTCGTCAAGACTGTCCACTTGCCCCGATGCTTTTCGTACTTGCAGTTGATGCCCTTGCGAAATGCACACAGGCCACCTGTGGGGCGGGTCTCTTCAGAGGTTTCTCTGACAGTTTAGTTCCACTGCTTCAGTATGCAGACGACACTTTATTCTTCATCGAGGGCACTACCCAGGAGGCCCGGAGATTGGCTATCATGCTGGACTTATTTGGGGCTGCTTCATGTTTGCATATCAACCATGCCAAGTCATCATTCATTCCCTTCTGCATGGTTCCCCGAGGATGCGGATGCATGCACGGCTGAGCTCCACACCCCGACTGGCTCTTTACCGATCACCTATTTGGGACTTCCTCTCTTGGACCGACACATTGGTTCTCGAGGATGGACGCCTATTGTGGAGAGACTGGAGCACAGGCTGCAGGGCTGGAGTTCGAGACTACTCTCACGTGGGGGCCGATTGGTTCTTCGTTCGGTGCTATCTGCCCTACCGATATATTACATATCAGTTCTTCGGATGCCTGGACAGATTCAGAGGCGGATTGACTCCCTACGGAGCAGGTTTTTTTGGCAGGGGAGCACCCCATATCAGCGCTTCATTCACCTCGTATCCTGGCAGACTGTTTGCCGCCCCACCTCTTGGGGTGGCCTCGGTGTTCGCGACCTTCGGTTCACCAACTGGGCCCTCTTGGCTCGGTGGGTTGGGAGGATCATGGGACCCAGGACAGCTTATGGCGGGCAGTTTTCTTTACATGTTATGGTCAGGACCTCTCCTGGGATTCTTGCGCTATTCTCCCCCGGGGGGCATCCGCGCTTTGGCGAGGGGTTGCTACTCTTCTTCCATTGATCCGCCCGCTCATGGTCCCCTCTTTAGGCTCTGGTGAGGTCTTCTCCTTTTGGCATCATGATTGGCTGCCAGGGGGACCTTTGGCGGCATCTTTCCCCCGTCTACTAGCCCTCGCAGCCCATTCGGACTCATCAGTTGCAGCGGCATGGTCGGAAGCTGGTGGTGCTGGCACCGGTTCCTGGACTCCATCCTTTAGATCAGCTCTTCCCGAGAGGCGCATATCGGAGCTCATGGCCCTCCATGGCTTGCTCCCATTCGTCCGGATCCTCACCAGGCAGACGGATGGGTATGGCTATCTGAGTCTTTCACTACTCGTAGTATCTATCTCCGCTTTTTGCCAGCCACCTCGATCTCAGACGTCCTCCGAGCAGATTTTACTCTTATATGGCGCACCCAGGTGCCGCTTAAAGTCAAGATATTTGCTTGGCTTATGTGGCACGACAGGATCCTCACCAGACAGTACAGGACGAGATGGGCACCCAATGATGACACATCCTGTGTACTATGTGGAGAGGCGGAGGAGGATATCTCACCTATTTTTTGGCTGCATCGTGTCACGCGAGGTCTGGTCACGGCTGGCCTTGGTTGGAGGCCCTTTCCACTCATCAGAGGCTTTTTGGCAGTTCCTTAGACTCCATGGCGGACGGAGTATGCGCCGGAGAGTTTTGCTAGCTACTTTCCTTGCCGGTGCATGGGCTATTTGGCTCCAGCGCAACCGGATTATTTTTTGTGGGGAGAGATGTCAGGTCGATGGTATTGTACACCACTTCGCTTTCCTTCGTCGTGAGTGGGGTGTTGGATAGTGGCTGTACTTTTGACCCTTTTTTTGGTGTCCTCGCCTCGAGGGCTTACACTTGTACATTTCCACATCATAGTTATATATATATTTACGGATGACAACCTAACTTGGTGATCATCCTTCTCAAAAAAAATTTCACCTAGCTTTTTAGGCATAATTGCATGAACACAAGAGGTATCATGTGCGGTGGGTCCCAAGTGTTGTCAACGGTTGGTGAGATTATTCAACTGCACTATCTTACAAAACGTTTGGAGGCAGATTGGGGTGGCGAATTTGGGTCATGGTATTTTGAGTCATTTTGGGAACTTACCATGCGACTGGGATACATAGCCTACGGTCATAGAATCTCAAATACACACCCCCAAGAATTATTTTGAGCCATCTGGCTCCAATAGAACAACATAATCTTCTGGGAAGAAGAATGCTATTGAGAATGTTGTACAACACATCCATTTTTTTTAGTAAAGTGAGACTTTTATGACACTTTATCCCCAAAGTATATACAATCCGAGAAGAAAACTTCATCACCATCTAAGAAAAAATATATTAAACTAAGAAAGGCTTAAATGAGTCGGTACTTCGAATACAAGTATTAATGTATAACAATATTTCAACTCATCCAAAAAGGCAGACTAACTATAACAAAAGAAAATTTCTCACTAACCCGTATTTGCTTGATGTTCTTAAGCTCCTCCGCTCCATACTGTTGATTGTCAACCTGTAAATTTTGAATAAAATGCATACATGAACATATGAATATTTTTTGTGTATGCAAATACAAATATTAGCCAACTATATTTGATGATATAATACACTGCTTCACATATAGAAAAGATGTGTGCAATGGCATGGCAGCTTAGAAGAAACTAAGTAGATCTTTTGAGGTTTCGTTACTTCTTTTGCCTCTTGTTTATTAAGCAAATCTATTATGTCAATTTCTTTTAGAGGGAAGAAAAGATGATTAGCCAAGATGCTAATCAACGGAAATCTTGTACGCCATGTCATATTATGAAACTAAATATCTGGTAATAATGAAACTTGAACGAGATCTGACACGAGCCAGTAACCAATACGGGGGCGCAAAAGTTAATCAACCACCTCCAACCTCCATCCCTCATATTTATTTTCTTTTCAATTCTGGAAATTTATTCATCTCAAAAAATTCTGGATGTTTTATTTTCAGTAGTAATCATAAAAAGAAATAACACATCTGTAAATCAACCATGTAAAATAAAAACCATGATTATAAGTTCATATGACTCCGACCTCTCTCTGCTCTAAACTGTGCTTCGCGCAGTAAGCCTTGTGTTGTAAACTGCCATCCATGGACTTAGCATTCATGTAAAAGCCAGCGCCTCTAGCACAGTAAGGGTGAAAAGCGAGCTGGCATTGTCCATTGCTGCACTGCATTTAGAAAACAGAAGCAAATAGAATAAATGTAACCATGGCCTTCACATTGTTACAAGGACTCTAAAGTTGTCATACCTTGACGCATACACCATAATCTCGATGGCAAATACAGCAAGTGTTCTTTTCCTTAGAAATGGCATCCTGATCGATTTGTAACAAAGTTATCACAAATATTCACATACAATGTTATGGTTAATAATTCTAAGATTTAGTTACACATGATCAAACAAAATTACAGGATTATATTTTTTTAAAAGGAATTACAGGATTATATTTCATAGTAGATTAACTAGCAAAAATTATTTAAGAAAAACTGCTTAGGAACAGGAAACAACATACCATTCCCTCAACTGCATGTTCTTGTCCCCTTTTGAACTTTGACCCCAACAACCACTGAAACCAACCATATTCTCATGTCAGAATATAAAAACATATACTGAAATTTATATAAGATATTTCTCTTATGGTAACTAGCCACAAAAATCTAATAAATACCTCTGCACAGAAGGCATGAACCCACTGCCCATCTGTTGATTTTCTGAAAGCACCGCTGTTACCACCACACAAAGTACATTCAGCTACATGACCAATGGAACTCTCAAGTAAGCCGGCCTCACAAAGTTCACATTTCCAAGAACCAATGGAATTCTTTGTCCTACGATAACAATCCAAGTGAACAGAAACCTGCAAGTCATGGAAAGATTAGCATACAAATGTGGAAGGATTAGACAAGAATCAAGATACAGATAGCAACCTTGCAGGTCGAACAGACAAAGATACGGTTCAACAACGTCTCAGCTCGCATGCAGATTTCACAAGACAGAGCATTGTCCTTAGAAAATTCAGGCAACTGGAACAACCCAGCATGTTTATCTAAAGACACTTTGGAAACAGATGGTCTTGAAGATTCCTTTGTCCGAGGAACCAACGGTGTCTGCTGTCCAGATCTCCCTAGATTGCTTCTTTTCGTCGTAGTCTGACATGAGGCAGTACCAAAATGAAAATGCATGCTCATTTGTGAAAATAGACATACTACAAGATAAAAACCACAAACCTCTTGAGTAGTGGAAATGATTTCATCATTAGCATCTTTCCGCAATAAGGAATTTCGTGAAGAAGCAGCCGCTACAGCTGCTGCAGCAGCAAGCACAGCCTGAGCTTCTTTATGCCTTCTTTCTTTTCGCCCTCGTTTCTTTGCTTCCCTAATTTCACGGAGAAACTGAGTAACAAGGACAAGGTCCCATTTTCGTTTTCTCGGTGCATCCAACTCTTGCGGAAGTGCTCGCACAACTTTGAAGATTAGGTCCTCTGCAAGATAAGAAATGAAGCCAAACTTGTAAAAGACGGTCAACAAGCAAAATGAAGGAAAGGAAATAATATGACTATAATCAATACTCAAAGAAGGAAACCTACATTTACATCTACTGCTTAGGTATAAACTACACTTTTAAGAAAATAATACAAAAAAAGAAGCTACAGAGTCCTAAGCATAAGATGTCTGACCATAAATGTGCTTGATTAAGGCAGATTTGTCAAGTAGCTTAGTCTGATGATAAACTAGTTCTCCTTCCACTTCATCATCAGGAGACAGCTCCGTGATCCTCATACTTTTGGCTTTATCAAGAAGATCCAGCTCTGTCATACATAGCAGCACAACATCAGTAAGCAGTAAATCTAAGCCTTGAGGATTTGAAGGAGGACCTAAAATGTCAGATTCTTCTTAGAAAATGGAAAATGCTTCTTTTCATGACAGTTAAATTAATGACTTGGAACTTTGATCCACTAGAAAAAAATACCACTATAGTAGTTGTACTTTTTTTTAGAGGGAATAGTTGTACTTGCCATTTGTGATTTCCTCCCTAATATTCTGATTGTGAAGCACAGGGAGTGTCATGCCTACCAGCTTCTCTTTGATGAATGGGTGGACATAAGAAGGATAACTAGGCTCATCAATCCTGCAAAAAATGAAGAAACAGAGAAATTGTGGAACCCATACTGTGGAAGGTAATTAAGTTCAGCATTGTAAACCTAGGTCTCCTCATGTCATGCACAAATAAATCAAAACAAACTGATATTCTGAGATATTGATGAATACTGATGCTTTTACTGAATACTGATGATTCATGAAGCACTTCATGAGAAATTCTGTGTTCAAGAGAAGTTCTTCTTACGCAATCGATCACATTTTTTTCGAAGAGGGAAAGGATGACTACAAAAATTAAACAAAAACAGACTGCTATTTCTTCTTGAAGACAATAAAGTTTGGAAAAATATTCTTTTGGCGAGGGGTTTGGAAGGATATTTCTCAACGCAAATCAGAACAATGTGCACATGCCCTTTAAAACATTAACTCTTTTACAGAATTAAACAGGCATTGAACCAGAAATCGAATTAACAATCATGAAATGTCATGCCCTTGCAGGAATTGGCAATATTATTCTGATTTGACTCTGGAGTTCTGGTTCAATTTCCAACTGTATTAAAAGACCACAAGTACTTTTTTTTGTAGTTCTGGTTTGTAAATCAGCTTTTTGGTTCTCTGTGTTTAAGACATGAGCACCTTCTTATGTACATTATTCACCAAAAAAAATATCAACGTATTTTTTTTTATTTTTCCTCTATTATGTTGGAAACCATCCCACTAAAAGAAGGTATGGTATCATTTAGAAGCTATTTTGCTCTTGCAGGAACTGGCAATATTATCTTGAATTGGCTGACTTTTCCAATTAAATGTCCAGCTGCATTAAGAGACTAAAAGAAATGCTGGTTTAAAAATCAGCTTTTTGGTTGTGTGTTTATGATATGAGCATCTTTTTTTTAGGGGAATGATATGAGCATCTTATGTATGTTCAGCACTAAAAAAGAACGTTCTTTCCCTCTATGATGTCAGAAACCATTCCACTAAAAGTATATGATGTTACTTAGAAGCTATTATAAGTTTTAACCATCCCACAAACACATCAAAAACCACCATAGGCCAAAAAACAAAAACAGAAAGGGAAAACAAAATAGCAATATTTCTTACTTGAGATGGGGTTCGTTGGAAGTATTATCAGCATGACTACAGTGATGATTATAGATGCTATCCATGGAACTTTGTTTGTTAATCGCGGCAGCTTGAACTATGCCCGATTCAAATGATGGCAGCTGCTCTGAAGAGTCATGCTTACTGAGCTGTGTTTCAGGAATTTCAATCACATCCTTTTTGGCTATGTTTCCTGCCCACACATAATTGAAAAGTTTATGACAATTAAAATCATGTTTCTTAGTCATTGGCACAAACAATTATGGACTGTAACATGAACAAATTGTAGCTATGCATGACTCATGATGAATTGATACAAGATTTATAAGCCTTCAGTCAAAAGAATGATAATTCTTTTAAATGGAAAAAAAAAGAATGATTTTTTTTCCTTGGAGAGAGTGAACTGTTATGTAAGACTACAACTGAGGGGAGAATACTCACAATGTAAACTAATATGCAAAAAGTGGGTTATTGCGCAAATTTTTGTCTTTAACGCATCTCAGAAAAGACAAACCTGAAACTAAGGCAAAACCTAGACTATATCATGTAGTAAGTACCCAGAATTAGTTTTTTGTTAGAATTAGTACCAAGAATGAGAGAGTGAACATTCAGAATTAGTTTTTTTAGGGGAACATCCAGGATTAGTTTTTATTTAGGGGAACATCCAGGATTAGTTCATGGGCTTAAGCAATATCAATCTAAATGACACGAGGAACCCACAAAATCAGCAGATGTAAATGTTCAACTACATTCTTAGATATACATATACATGACTCACTACATAAATACACAGTGAATCATAAATTCAAGAGAATATCTTAATCAACAACTATTGATACATTTCTATCCATGGCAATGAAAAAGTTCATACTTTTATCAGATGCCTAAAACAGTGAAAAAAATAGCACAAGAAAAAGCATGCTAGCATCAAATAATTATTGATCAATTAAGAATACCTTTCTCCACCAATGGTAGATCCAGTTGAGGACTTAAACCTGTAGTTTTAATTGTTTGTTTTCCAATCTGTCAAAAGAAACAGCGTTATTCCTTCTCAAAAAAAAAAACTGTGTTATTCTTAACTAAAAGAGCAGATAGCCAGGACAGAAATTGATTCAAGAGTTAAGGTAATTATTTCAAGGCATAAAGTTCAACAAATAAAAACCAGATTACAAGGAAGTTAACAAATTCAAAATCAGATAAATAAAAGGAAACAGCTTAAGCTTCAGATCAGAGGCTAATTGTCAATGTAACCAGTGAAATATGTGAATTCTATGGCAAGGAGGTATTAAATCAAATTATTAATTGGAAAAGAGAAAACTGAAACAAGCTTACAAGATAAAAGAGGCCATAGAAAAAGAAAACATTAGAAAAAGGTTGCAGACAGAATACAGTTTATTTTTAAATATCGGATAATTCACAGTTCAACTAGCTTGATTCTTTCAATGCTAAAAGATAATTTCTTATCAATCTACCAATCAAATGCATGAGTTGTAGAATATTACCATGCATTAACAAATAACTTGAAGTCTCTCAAACAAATTGGGTTACGGATTATTTACTTTTTTTAGAGAAGTTGTGGATTATTTACACAAAAATATGATCATATGTAGAAGTCATTGCAGAAAAAATGTAACTTAGGGTATCAATTGCATGGTCCCACATGGACAAAACACGGAAGTGAGTTACCCCCTTCACCTATCAAGACGCATTTTAAATTCATGTAGGTCAAGAGCCCAGAGCGAACAATATTTGATTGGGCTGATATAGAATGTGCCATGGTTATGTGGAATTCGCCAAAAGAAAAAAAAAAACATGTAGCATTGATATATCTGTTTTCAAAATGTGGCAAAAGATTAAAGACATTTCCACTTATATATCCAGCATCTGTATTTCCAATGTCAAATCTGACAAAAGTGCACACTTGTCCATAAGTCACAAGATTTATCCTAAATGAGCTCTTTAAGTTCACATATACTTCAGCATTTTGAGTGATTTCACCATCTAAGACAAATACTTCTACAAAAAAATATCTAATGACACGACTCAAAGATTACCTAGCGACACTAAACAAGAGTATCACTTTCAAAAATAAGAATGGAATGCAACACAAAAACCAAAACTCCCTAAAAAAACCTACAATCCGCATCAAAGCTATAAAAAATTCACAACAAGACCATCACATCAGTTCCAAATCAAACTTCAAATTAAGCATACCATTACAAATGAAACTTTAATATTACTTGCACTAACAAATGACATCTACATATAAGATGAGTACAATCAACACTGTTGTAACAAATTTTAATGAAGACGACCATCACCTTCATGGCCTAAAGCCATCTTCTTCTTCCTTTTTTTTTTTGAGGAGAAAAAGGATGATCACCAAAATTGGGTGTCATCCATGTATATATATTAAAGCCATCTTTGTTATAAAAACTATTTTGTTGAATAGGTATGTTGTATACAATACTTATTACATACACGCCAAGTCATCCTTCAACAAATTTGGCATGGCAGAGAAGGAGATGACCATATGTGCTGCAAATCTGCGCACATCAGTAGCCTCCCTACACATCACCTACTTGGGGCTCCCCTTATCAAATCGTCAAATTGGTTCATGAGTTGAACCCCGGCCATCATCAAGTGTATGGAACACAGACTACACGGCTTGAGTTCGTTGCTACTCTCAAGAGGAGCAGCAGATAGACTCCTTAAGAAGTCAGTTCTTGTGGCAGGGCTACAGCACCACGTGGCGGGGTGTTCATTTGGTGGTGTGATCGTTGATTTGCCACCCTACATCACTTGGAGGCCTCAGTGTGCATGAACTCCATTGTACCAATCGTGCACCACCACCACCACCACCACCCCCCCCCCCCTCTTGCACAGTGGGTGAGGCAAACTATGGGTGTTGGTGCTTGGTCTTCTTCGCATGCCATAGCAAAAAACTCTATCAGGATGCCCGCCAGATCGGTGCCCCATGGAGCCTCTCCTTTCAAGTGACACATCTCGACACAAGCCCCACTGGTGCGCCCCTTCATGACTGTCTCTCTCAACTCAAGGACAACATTTTCCTTTTGGCGACACAAGTGGCTGCCTGGAGCCATATTTTGGCCATCGCTTTTCCCAAAGTCATTGCACTATCAATTGTCTCTTAAATAAGCAGAACTGCCTCTTAAAAAGGGCCATGAATTAAAAAAAAGGCTTGAAATCTGGTGCAGACGCATTAATAAACCAATGTTGTCATCTTTTAGAGGAGAGACAAGCATTATCAGCTACACTTTTGAGTTCTAGACATACTTGTGTCATATGCAGATTGGTAGGAGAGGATGTTTTATTCTGAAAATAGCAGAGGAGCATATCGATCACCTGTTTTAAGGTTGCACAATTGCTGGTGATGCATGGTAGAAGGTGATGTGCTCACAGATTGATAATTCTACCGCTGAGAGTCTTAGGTCAACCCAGACATGTGCTTGAAAACATCCCCAACAAGGTTTGGATGCTCACCATTGTCAACCTTGTGGGCAAACTTTTTGAAGGGCAGTTTGGTTACAGAATAACCTCACCATATTTGTGAGAGGTGTCATGTGGATAACATTGTACATCGCACAACCCTTTTTTTAGAGGACATTGCACATCCTTTTTGTTAAGCAGGTGATGGCATTGCGACTTTTTTATTTTTTTGGCATCCTCATTTTTTAAGATATTTTTGGCATCATCATTTATAGTTTCTTTTTCCCTTAGCTAAAGTTTTAAAGCATTTGTAAAGTTTACTATTTCCATAGTTTTGAATACAAATCAATGGCTTCTTAATTTATGCAGTCATCTTTTACCCTTTCAGAAAAAATATCCATGTTTGTATATCCCTCCTCACTTCCATTTACTTAACTAGTTGAAATATACCCATCCTTTTCTGCGCCAAAAGAAAAAAACCAACAAAACATCAAACCTATATTTTAGTGAGCAAGAGTGAGATGTCTCTTATCAATTAACCTGGCATCAGAATGATCCATTGTACTCCTGTCTAACTTTCATAATTGGCATAAAAAGGTAAAGGACGATCTGCATCCAGAAATTTCAGACATGATATTTCACGGATATTTCAGGAACATATTTAGCAACAGTTATCCATATTTCATGCATGCCAACAAAAAACGCTGGTGTATCGCACTGAGAAGACTTGCCCAAGAGGAAAAGTTTGCATCTAGAGCATAATAACCATGACAGAAAATGATGGAATCAAAAGCAGAAAAAGGTACCCGTCTATGCATGAATCTACAAATATGTAATGGATGTTACCTTCTCAGATGGTGCTTGCTCTTTCGAGAGGGAATAAATCTTGTCATCAGCAGCTCCCTTAACGTCTTCAGAGATGAGAAATGGACTGATCTCATCGAGTTTTTTATCACTGCCAAATTCTGGAATAATGGCTAGTTCAGTTGAGCAAATTGCTTCATTATCCTTCAAAACTCTGATGTTGTTCTTTGTTCTTCTGCGTGGTGGTAAGGATCTAACATGAACACCGTCTGATATTTCAAGGTTATTAACCTGATCATCGAAATGAACATCTGAGTCAATATCCTTTGCAGAATTTGAAGCAATAATCTTTGGAACTTTAGTGTCTGCAGGATTGTTTCGTCCTTTAGATTGCACAGCAGTTACATGGGCATTGCTTTGAAGCCATTTTATAATTTTCATCCTTAATCCAGGCGAAAAGGATGTGGTCTCACCCTGCCAAAGAGATAAGACTTGAAACACAACAAAACTAGCATTATCAAATCTAAAGAAACAAAAAGGATATAGAAATACCACAATAGCTGCTTTTAAGGAATCTGATGATATGCCCACCTCCAATGCAACATCATCAGCATTAACTTTACCTCGATCAATTAGCTGCAGGATGTCAAATAAACCAATGGATCATCTGTTAATCATGGTACATATAAGTAACCTATATTAATATTTGGCAAGGAAAAAATAGATTCTGAAAAAGAAAACCTTTCTCAAAACTGCAGCAACATTGTCTACATTTAGTTTCGTGTTGTCTGTCTCATAATCATCTGTGTCTGTCTCCATGTTTATATCTGCTTCACAGCCATCATCCAGATCACAACTAACCCTACTAGCCAAAGAATTCAGCAACACATTATTTTCCTTTTTCAGTATTTTATCCGAATTAGATATTGCAGTTTCATCTTGCACCATGCTGTTACTATTTTTTCGGGTGAACCGTAACTTCAGTATCTTTTTATCAGGTAAAATCTCATGTGGAGATATAGGCTTTGGAGTTGTAGACTGATGAGATATATTTGAGGAGATCTCTTGGAAGTCACTAGGAATGCCCATATCTTGAAAGTTAGAGTGCTTTGAGCAAAAAGCCCGCAATTCAACCTACAGAATTTCATAGGCAATGCAATCAATATTAACAGGACATAGTGTACAAAACAAAGAGCAAAAGAGCAAGGAGAGACAAGGAGAGATCACATTTTCACATTCGAACTTCCCCCAGATCTCCATCTGATATTTAGATCCCCTTGCACACTGAGGGTGGAAAGATGTTCTGCATGTTCCTGCAACATCAGAAATTAATTATTGCAATTATCGGAAAAAGAGGGCAAATAATATTCATAAGTTTATAAGCATCATGGAATAACACTTCTCCAGTGCACTCGGGTAAAAAATAGAGAAAACTCTTAGAATCAAATGGATGTGATCTTTTACCACTCTATTTTTATAGGGAAGGCTGACTAATAGTTACATGGGACGTATGATGTGAAGGAGAGATCAAGAAAAACCAACGAAGTTGATATTGAGCCTTTGTGTAAAAGAACGTTAGGAAATTCTATAAGCAATTAATCTAATAACTCATTGTTGCATATATCAGCATCTTTTTTTCTTAATGCTATCTTATAGGATATGATCATTAATGATTCCACCTAAGATGATTGAAGGCTATAAAAGATGGTTAAACAAACTATTTAACAGAAGCAAAACACAAAAAGGGCTTTCTTAATGTTATCCTATAGGATATGATCGTTAATGATTCCACCTAAGATGATTGAAGGCTATAAGAAATGGTTAAACAAACTATTTAACAGAAGCAAAACACAAAAAAGGGCAAGAACATACAATTTTAGCGAATAAAAGGGCAAGAGAGTGATACGGAGATGAAGAAATAAATGCCTTCAAGTATAATAGCAGAAACCAGGACGTGATTAGAAAATATCACACATATAATTGATAGATACTCCATTTTATCAAAAAAGAGAAACATACAAATTGTCCCCAATCACAAAAGAGCAGAAGATAAAAAAAAAGAAATGCAAGACAGGAAAGCAGAAGTTTATCTGAGAATGAAAACCTAAATTTAACAATCAAGACACCAGAAATGTTCAATGCTTTCAATCAGCAAGTAATGAAATAATATTAAGACATAGAAAGCAAAGGAATACAAGAAACATTAACCCATTAAATAGTTTTCAAACTGTTACAAAGATTTTAAATTGTGATTTTTTCCTTTTTTAGGGAGAATCTACACTTGTTGTCATCATTCAATCTGCACCATGACTAAGTACTCAGGCAAATTCCCTCAATTTTTTTTTTAATTCCCTCAAAAAAAAGTACTTGAGCAAAGGTGTGATACTCCAAACCTAGCCTCTATAATTTGGGTTTGACAGCCGCAATACATTGCACCCAAGCTTAGGAAATCTGTACAGCAAGAACTTTTTTACTTCTAAAAATATTTTACAGTTTCACTTTTCAAAAAAAAAAAAAGAAACAACTCACAGTTTGAACAAATAAAAAGGAGGAAGAAGGTATACTTAAAGCAAGAATCATATCCTAAGCTAATTACACAACACTTGATTCAAACCTCACATAGTGTTTGAAGCTAAAACAAAGACAACAGAAGACCAAATCACATTCAGCTAAGTTCCCACATACGAAGGGGTTTTTAGTAAAGTTGGGACCTTGGACTTGGGTCATAAGGAAAAGTCAAAGTTTGGTGAAAAAGCTCCACTATTGGATCATACTCAAAAATTAGAGGCATGCATCTTAAAGTTGGTGGCGGCAGGTGGGACAACTTCTTCTTTCACAAGCAGATCATATTCTTCAAACTATGAGGTATACTCTCTGCAGGGGACACTAATAGGTATACCAAATCTGAAAAGCTTTTTCTAGAGAAAATCAAGAAACAAGCTTTCAAAAAAAATTTTGGTAAGCACAACTTGGTAGCCACTCTTTTTCCCCACAAAAAATTCCAAAAACAATTAACTAAAGTAATGAAGCTATTAAACAATTCCTCAGACTAATATACAAATGGGAATTGCTTCTAGAACTAGGATTCATCGATGAAAGTTCAGCTCTCCAATACATATACCCTCACAAGTTTACCTATGTCGCAGTATGATAGCAGCTTTTTTTTAGTTAATCACATAATAATGAATTCTATAGAACAAAAATCCATCCATGAATTCAAGATATCATCACAAATCCTTACCAACATACGTTGGACTAGTGTGAGATTTGAGTCTCATGCCATATAATATAACTAGAATACATTATTTTCAAATCCTGGGACTTCCTACAAACAACATATTACACTCTAAATTTTAAAAAGCATGCACAATACACTTAAATAACCTTTATATATCATATTACATGTATTCCAATTCTTGCGGGAAAAATATGTTCGATGGATTTACATGTATGTAACAGAATCTTCAAAGATCTTCTTAACCATTTTAAAAGGCCATTCATCTCAGTTAAGTTTAAAGACCCATTCAAGTTCTTCAATAATATGATGCACCTCGTGAAACAAATAAATCTTATTTCACATGGACATGCATGGACAGATATAGAGATGGACTTTCGGGCCGTTCCGGGCCAGTCAAACCGGGTTTGACCATGCCTTGGGTCCGTCATGCCGGCAGGCACATCGGCCGACCCGGCCCGGTTCGGGCTGGTTCGTGCCGGGTCGGGCCGCCCATTTTTTTTCTTTTTTTTTTGTGTGTATTTATTAATTTAGAAAAATAAAAATTAAAATTGGTTCACATCATTTTTACCCAAAATATTTAGACTAATAAAAATAAAAATAAATAATAAAAAATATTATGATATATGATTATTAGATATACAACAATAACAACAACAACAACAAAGCCTTATCCCACTAGGTGGGGTCGGCTACATGGATCATACGACGTCATTCCGCTCTATTAGTAACCAAACCTTTCGATATATTATTCACCAATAGATCTTGCTCTATTAGTTCGCCAAGTATCCGCCTTGGCCTCCCTCTCCCTCTTTTAATCGGACTCCAGATTATTTGATCTACTCTTCTTACTGGAGCATCTAATGGTCTTCTCTAAACATGATCAAACCATCTCAAACGATTCCCTACCATTTTCTCACTAATAGGAGCCACTCCGACTCGTTCACGTATATGGTCATTCCTAATCTTGTATGACCACACATCCATCTCAACATCCTCATTTCGGCTACCCCCACTTTACGTTCATGTTGTCCCTTCATAGCCCAACATTCACTACCATATAACACTGTCGGTCTTATAGCAGTACGATAGAATTTTCCTTTAACTTTATTGAGTACTTTTCTATCACAGAGAACTCCAGTGGCTTTCCTCCACTTGCACCAACCAGCTTGAATTCTATGATTAACATCGTCATCAATCTTATCATCTTGTCTTACAATTGATCCTAAATATTTAAACTTTGTCACTTGAGGAATTATATCCTCCCCTAGCCTAACTTCCAAATCGTCTCTAAGTTGTTTATTTGTGAAATTGCTATGCATATACAACAACAAAGCCTTATCCCACTAGGTGAAATTGCTATGCATATATTCTATTTTATTCCTACTTAAATGAAAACCCTTTGACTCTAACGTATTTCTCCATATTTCCAATTTTGTATTAATCTCTTCTCTTGAATCCGCTAAAAGTACTATATCATCCGCAAATAGCATGCACTTAGGTACCTCCTCTGTGATACTCTCGGTTATAGCATCGATAACTAAGTTAAATAGATACGGGCTTAAAGCTGAAAATTCATCTGTCTCACCTCCGGATGTCCTAACCCTAGTCAATGCCCCATCGTACATATCTTGTATTACCTTAATGTAAGCAACACTCACCCTCTTCTTTTGTAAGGCTTTCCAAAGTACATCCCTTGGTACCCGATCATACGCCTTCTCTAAGTTAATGAAAGCCATATGTAAGTCTCTTCTCCTACTTCGATACTTCTCCATCATCCCCCTTAGTAAATAAATCGCCTCTGTAGTGGATCTTCCTGACATGAACCCAAATTGTCTCTCAGAAATACTAGTCTCCATTCTCAATCTATGCTCAATCACTTTTTCCCATAATTTCATTGTGTGACTCATAAGTTTAATCCCTCTATAATTTGCACAATTCTAAATATCCCCTTTATTTTTGTAAATAGGAACTATTGTACTTAATCTCCAATCATCAGGCATCTTTTTCGACCGTAAATTCTCATTAAATGATTATTAGATATATAATATAATATTTTTATATATGATATAGTTATAAAATTTATCATATATGATTAAATATATGTATAATACAGTTATAAAACTTATAATACATCATTAAATATTTAACTGCATAGTTAAAAAAGAAAAAAAATTCGTGCTTGCCGGGCCAGGCCTGGGCTGGGCCGTGCCCAGCTTCATGCTGGGCAGCCCGGCATGGTCTGGCCCGAGCCTGGCCAGATGGTCGTGCCCGGGCCGGGCCGGCCTGGCGAAAAACCGTGTGGGCCGCGTGCCGGGCCAGGCGGCCCACACGGTTGTCCATCTCTAGACAGATAGCTATTATTTTTTGTTTAGAACATTATGAAGGCCCATATTGTTTTGGCATATTTTTTTCCCAGAGTAGATTAGTATATAGTTAAGCAAGACTCTGAACAGCAAAGCCATGTACTAGACTCCCTCATGATAGCAGAGTTAAGTAAGATCACAAGGGTATAATAAAGGCAACTTAAGCATGACACTAAGCCTCTTTCGAAGAACTTAAAATAAGATTTTTCTGTAATGTCCCAAGGAGGTGCCAAGTGGCATCACACCACTAATCATTTAAATCTCACAAAACTGTTCTTTACTATTCACTCTACTTCAACTAAAACACAATAACTAGAAATAGAATCGTGTACTATTACCTGAAAAGAAAACATTAATCTAACAAAAGTTGCTAACCATCAAAGGTAGGCAAGTAATTGGTTTTTCCACTTCCTTTGGGCTACGTGTCAGATTTTTCCAATAAATGTCTTACATCTCCTCTGAATGGAGGTATAGTTTGAAAAAGTTCACCCACAGAGAGAGACAGATTTTGAAAATTCAAAGATAGAAGTTGCAATTTACCTATCTAGAACTGTATTTGAAAAGAAAACATATGTCTACAGGTAAGAATATCAGAGCATAAAGAAGCTAACGAGTGAGAGGTCATACCATGACTACATCGTAAACAAGCACCATGCCTGACTTTGCAAACATTACAAACCAGCTTCTTTCGTGCATCCAATTGTCCTCCTGTATTAATAATCAGTGCCATTGTTTCCATATTTTCAACATAGACCTCTGGGATCCACAAGCTGCAAAACAAGTGTGCAAATTTCAAAGCACCAATACTCTGATTTCTATCAGAATCACTTCCGATGGGTTTCAGCGCACCACCTTCGTTCGGGCAAAGCACACAAGGCTTCAAATTCATATCATGTCCCTTCTTTGACAATTTTCCTGCTGTCTCCAAATGTTTACACCAAGAACACAACCATGTGCCATCCTGTACTTCATGCACTCCATAACATTTCAGGTGCACAACAGCTTTGCAAGAATCGCAGCATAGCAACCTATTCGAATTTATTTTACTATCGCCCAAGCAACACAGGTCACAGACTGCAGGTTTATTCTGCGGACAAGGAAGAACTATCAGCCTATCCAAGCCTGCATCTTCCCCAAGAAGCTTGCGCTTCTTGTTGGGGCGCTCTGAAGTAAGTGCACACCGCTCTCTTGATCCCAAAAGCCAATGCAGAGACGAACTATCTTCGTCTCCTTCTTGCTGAGGCAATGCATCACTACCAGATGTACCAACCTCGTCCACTTCCATTGGGTTCACTCCAACTAATTCTGTCTTCTCGAGTAACGTTTCCTCTACCTCAGTCTTTTCCACCTCGGAAACTAGTACTTCTTCTTTGTTCTCTGTCACTGGAGCTGAACTGGCTTCAAGTGAAGCAGCAACTGCACCAATGTCTTTGCTCCCACTAACAACATCATTACCAATTCTTGGAATAAAGAAGCAAGACTCCAACGGAGCGGAACCGAGCGCAAGCTCATAGGCCAACCCGTCGACATCAACGAGGTCCACCGGCCGGAAGTAATCTTCGGTCTCGTCCCAAATGCTAGGGCCACCAGCTGAGGGTCCGGAAGGCTTCGTTGGGGTCTCCCCGTGCGACTTCTTGTGCTTCCGCCGGCCGCCCAGGGGCCTCGAGAGGACCGCCGCGAGGCCGGCGGGAAGGTTCGGAACCCTAGGGCCGGCCTCGTCGGCGTCGAACGGGGATCGGTGGGAGAGGGCCTTCCTCGCCTGGACCAACAGATCCGCGACGGGAGGCAGCCGGCCGGAGCTCTCATGACCATCCATCGCGGTCCCGCGCGGTGGGCATCCAGGGTCGGCGTCGCCGGCGGCGGGGCTCATGGGCGGGGCCATCGGCGTCGGAGGGCCAGCATCGCCAGAATCGAAACCCTAATCGCGGGAATCTTGGGGCCGGAACGCTCGATTCGATCGGGGGAGGCGGTGGCGGAAACTAGGGTTAGGGTTTCGATCTCTCTCTCTTCCTTTTTTGGTTTCCTCCTTTTTTAATTTTAATTTTAATTTTCCCTTTTTTCGGTAGGGGCTATTTTTTGGCTTCGGTTTCGGATCCGGAGAGTACAAAGGGAGACTGGAAAAATAATCGCTCAATTTTTTTAGGGGAGACGTGAGGGGTTATTTTTCTCTATCGTTTCCCTTTCTTTGCATCCCAATTCCCAATTGCCAAATGGTGAGGGGATGGAGATAGAGAGAGGGAGAGGGGAGAGAGAGAGATTAGTAGGTGGGAGACGCGCACGGGGATTTAAAATGGAGGAATCTTGTGCTTGAGAGTTGAGACCCGAAATTTTTGGATTTTATACGGCCCGGTCGATGTTCTTAAATACTAACTAATATAAATTTGGACCGACCCGACCGTCCGCCTTAAAAACTTTAATATTTTTATATATAATATAAATATTTTATTTATATAAGTATATATCTTATTTTGTATGTTATACTAGTAACAAATAATTATACTATTAAATGTCTTAGGTCATTAAGTATATATTTGATGTTTTTATCACTGTTCAATTATCTTCTTTCTTTTAAGATAAATACTTTTTATATATAAATTCTAATTAGTTATTAATTTTAATTATTATTGTTTTTATTCTCATAGTAGAATTGAAATTCTGTTATAGTTTGTTACGTTTTATTTAACTATGATGTATTGTCATAATTTTAGTTGTGAATGAACAGTCAAATGACACTAATTTTAATAATTTGTAATTGTATAAATGATGCACTACAACCTACTTAAATATTTATTGCTTAAGTGAGGGTGAATTTTGTTATTTGAAGTCACCTTCTAACTCCGAACCACCAACTTTATTAATCACGTAATAATTCCAAAAATATCGATTGTCACGTGGCTTCCGGTTGGAACCGTTGTTTTGACTTTGCACGGGATTACTCCAAAATTAAAGACCAAGAATAATTCAATTGAGAGCCAACCCATCTTCACCCCTTTTGAAATAATCCAAAATAAGAAAAAAAAACTAATGACAACATAATGATCATCTCTAGATTTATAACTCTTATTATGGATAGGAACTCTAAGTTCTCGTTTACTTCTCGAGGACTAATTAATGAAAAAATTTAGCGAATGTTTGAATGAAAATTGTAATAATGAAAATTTTAAAAAAAATGATTTAATAGATAAATTTTAGTGAGTGTTTGAATAAGAATTAAGAATATAATTTATTATTTTATTAGTATAAAATTATAGTAAATAAAATTAGTATATGTATTCATTTATTTAAATTTTATGTAAATTTTAAGATCCAATTATAATATTTTTTTTTCTAAAAACACTTGAACGTTTTAATTAATAAGATTTTATTATAATAAATATGATATTATACGTAAGATTTTACATTAATTTTATTTAATTAGTATTATAATACAATAACTATAATTAATAGAATGTCACATCAATTTAGTTAATTAATATGAATTCTTTATAATTTTATTATACTATAATACTAAGCAAAATGTTTGAAGTAATTAACAAAATATTTTTTAATTATTATAACTAAACATTTTAGTTTATAAGCTGAATAAGCATTAATAAATAAATAATATATATTAAAAATAATTAGAAGTAAAAAAATATTGAAAAGTTCTTGAAGGCAGTGTTTGACACGAGAAAGAACTTGACTTAGTTCCTGTAAGAGTTCCGGTCACATGACACGGAACTAATGAAAACTTAAAAGTTCATATCCAAATACAGCCTTTGAGAGTGTTTGGATGACAGAACTTGAGCAATTTTGTCTAAGTTCTGTCAAACACCTCCTTTGATGAAAAATTCTCGTCACGTGATCAATTGGCCGAACAAAAAGTTCTCGTTCGATTGTGTTTGGCATGGAAATTTTTAATTCTCGTTAGTTCCCGAAGACTAATAGATTAGATGAAAAACTTTTGGTAGGTGTTTGATGAAATGTAATGATGATAAGTTAAAGAGTTGATTTGATAGATAAGTTTAAGTGGATGTTTGGATAAAAAATAAGAATTACGAATATAATTTATTATTAAAATATATAAAATTATAATAAACAAATATATAATAAATAATATATATATTTTTTATTAAAATAATAAATTACTAGCATATAGAATATTATATGTAATTATTAATTTAAATTTTATTAAAAATATTATAATTTAGATTAATCTTAATTTTTTTAAAAATTTTATTATACTACAATATTAAGCAAAAATATTTTAACTAATTAATAAAATATTTTTCAATTATTATAAGTAAATATTTTATATTTTTAATTAATAAAATTTAATAATTTAGTTTATAATCTAAATAAAAATATATTAGTAACTAATATGTATTAAAATAATAAAAAAGAAAAGCAAAATAAAAAAAATGAAGTTCTTGCTTTCGGTAAGAACTTTTCATTAGAACTTTTGATTGAAAAGTTATAATGAGGCTCAAGTGTCGAGAATTTGGATAAGTTTCCGCCACACAAGTCATTTGACAGAACAACCAAGAATTTAGGCAAATTCTTGACCCAAACACGACCATATGGTTGTTGTTGAGTGTGGCACACGTTTTAACATTATTTATGTTCACACGTGTGATTAATTATGATTTTTTTTATTGTTAGTCGCTGATTTTTTGAAAAGCAGTCTGGACACTAATGATTATACACATTATCCAAATTGACCCACTATCAAACCGACAAGTTCAAAGATTACTTTACTGTTAAGCTCGACTAATTTGATTGCAGACCATACCTCTTGAACTAAATATCGCCCAACCAAGATTTTATTTCCTAGAACACCCCTTATAGTATCAAAATGTTTTTTTCTTTTACTCTAAATATCTTCTATTACTTATAAGTTGTTAAATAACTATTAAATTTCATTTAATTATAACTTGTTGTCGTGATACGCCAATTTTTTTTTCAATTGTGGTTACTGTCATGTTATAGTTAATTTATTCTCAAAACAAAGGACCTGGTTTTTTTAACAGTGCATATCATAAGTTAAATCCGCACCTTATTTTAACCTCTGAAATAATAAATTATAAATTATTATATGAGTTCGGAGTATATTAGGGGCCATAGGCTTCTAACCCAAGGGACAACCCCTATTAATCACATAACTTATTAATATAAGATTGAAGTAAATAATATTCATCACTAAATTATTATTATTCAGAAAACTTTTTTATGATATATTACAAGAATAAATACATGACGTATTAGGAACACAATACAGAGACTTTTCTCCTTGTAAAGTATAATTTTTCATAAATAGATTGATAAATAACACTTGCCAGTTTTAGCTTGTTGCAATTGGTTACAATGATTTAATTGTAAATATATTATGTTTTTATTTAACATAATTTGTTGTCTTCGATTAGTTAGAGGTGTACACTTGTAATTTTTTTAGTTGAAAACTCTGTTCCTTAGTAATAGTAATAAAACAATACAATATAGATAGCAACATATATAGATATAGAATAGATAGATTACATAAGAAGATGAAATATAAATATAAGAATATGATATTTATCGAGAAAAAAAGATAACAGGATGTGATGATATTTTATCTGTGTTATTTAAATTGCAACAAAATTAAAATTTTAGAAGTATATATCATCATCACTTTTATGAATGATATTATCTGTTATTGACTTTTATTTTTGTATTTCTAAGCATCCTATGGAGTACAGCATACATTTTAGCTAATTCAACATTAAATAAAGAAAGAACACTAATGTAATTATGTTATGATCTATAGATGTGGAAAAGATAACTACTTTTTTTATTTTAAATCTATTTTCCCCTCAAACTTCTATTTCCGAACATCTAAAATTATTAGGGCACATCACATAAATATAATCATTATTCAGTTCCACATAGATTTCTTTTAAGAAAATATAGATTTTCGTTATCTTCGAGAACATAGTTTCATCTTTAGAGAACATATTAATACGCATTATCGCAATTATTATTTTTAAAACAAATTAAGCACAATGATAATGACACCGTATAAGAGTTACATGCATCACTATTTTTTTGTGATACATGCACATTTTATTTTTGATATAAAATAATTATGTATTTAGCCTAAAATGTATTATAATATCGTTGTTATAGGATCGAAAGCACAGAGAGAGGGTGAATTGGTGTATAAAAATCTTATTCATGAAATCAATTTCGGAAAGTCAATAAAATCGATCACAAACAATTAATGATAAGAAGCAAATAAGAGATAACGAGCAAACAAAAAGAACAAGATAGATTGACGAGGTTCGCCCCAACTCTTTGGCCTACATCCCCACTCCAACTTCTCATCCTGAGACCGTTAAAGATTTACTAACTTCCTTTTTTCTTTTAGGAAGAGAACAATCTTCTTTTCACCACACGCCTTCTTTTGCAAGTAAATCTTACGACAAGTATTTTCTCTAACTCTCTTCTTTTACAACTAATACTCCCTCTTACAATATAGAAGAGAAAGGGATGATTTTTATTTTTTTTTATTCAAGAAGTGTTTTGAACTTAGGCAAAGCTTTGGTGTGCTTTACCTTGCTTGAATTATTTTCCTTCATATTTTGGCACTTCTTTTGTAGGTTTATTCGAATGTTGATTACGTTCAAAAAGTCTTGCATAAATTTCTCTTTAAAAAATAGTTGTTACTGTTTACTTGAGTATGTGACCGATCGACCGATCAATATGACCGTTGTGCATTTTTGTATTGTATGTGATGACTGATCAACCGATCTTTCGACAATTTCTCCGGCCGTCATGATCGCGATATTTGTTGAATTCATTCTTTGAGTTGATCGGTCAATCGGTGTCACAACCGGTCCATCGATCGTCGTCTGCGGCGTGTTTCTACTCGACATCCATCGACCGATCGACATAGCCGATCGGTTAGTACAAAAATTTTCTTATTTAATCTTTTAACTTGGCAATTTCTTTTACAAATATAGTCATGTGATGCATGCAAATTAAGCATGAATATACTAACAAGTATACTAGATCGTATCGAGTAATAAAGAGTGAATAAAATGTCAAATTCACGATGATTAGAGATTAATAATCTTATCCTCTAAAAGTTATTATGGAAAGAATGAATATTTCGAAGCTCAGCTTATCAATTGACAAAAGAAGTGTGAAAAGCGAATTAAAATGTTAATAAAAAATGTGCTCGACAAAATAAAAATCAATAATAATGATGAGGTAGGGTCCAACCTCGTATCCCTTGTTATTTCTCAATTAATCAATAAATCACAATTTAAATTTCTAGTGGAAAAGAGTTGTTCGTATATTTTGATCTCAAAAACTTAATAATCAAACTATTCTGATAAAAGCACAATTAAAATCTTTGAAAGCTCAATCAACTATAATATCGAAACACATTACAATGCAACTAACAAATATAATTATAGCACTAAAAAAAACTTGAGAATCTAATTATCTCATATTAAAATAAGATTATATTTTGCTCAAAACTCAATCCACAATAATCCAATATTAATTAATATGCATTAAACATAAAATATGATAGTTAAACGTGAAAAATTCGAGAACCTAAATATTATAATTAAGATTAGGCCCAACCAATTGAAAACTCAAACAATTGAATATAATTATAAATAAAATGCATAAAATACAGATCCCTCAAAATCCACAATTACTAACAATTAAATTCAATTTACAATGATTAAAAACCTCCAAATAGTGCCCAGCCCGAGTTTGGAACAACTCGGCCTGGGTCTAAAAAATAGAATAGGGACAAGGAAGAAGACAAAGCTGGCCCGGCCCAGTTTCAAAGAACTCGACCCGGGTTCATACAAAAAAAAATGATTTGACATTGCGCAACTAACACGGCCCGAGCATAAGAGAAGTAACCGGGTTCCGATAAACTGGCACGGGTACCACAAATATGGTTCGAATTCAGTGGAAAAACACAGCAAAGACTCGATTCAGATCAAAGAACTCCACCCGGGTTTATGGCTACCCGGTTCGGGTGCTTAGATTGCATAATTTTGTAAAAACGTAATAGAATTTTAGAAGAAATTAAACCGTTAATCATGTAAAAACTTGCAGAATAACATAGCACGAAGAGTAAGTTATATTCTAAAATTAAGCATGCACCAATTGCAATTTAACAAGAAGTATAATATCAACGTAAATTAAGAGATAAATATGATTCAACTCAATTTTTTCCTAACAATAAAATTACTCCGTAAGGAATTATTTTGACATCAAATCAAGAATGATAAACATGAAAATCATAAAAAAGGGTTATTTTCTTTAATCACCCTTAAACTATCACAATTTTTTACGTCTAACCTCAGACTATAAACTTCATTTTTTGGGTCCCTAAATTATCATGACTTTTCCAATTCGATCATTCCGTCCAATTCCGTCAAATTTTTTGTTAACTTTGATTTTTTGCATTTGTAAAAAGTTGAAAATGCCCTTACGCGAAAAAAAGAATTATGGAGAAAGAGAAGGGGGGTGTGATGCCCGACGAAGGTCGGGGGCGCCGGATGCTGACCCTGCACTGACGTCTGCGCAGGGAGAGGAGGGGGGGGGGGTCACCCCCCTCGACCTTCGTCTCGTCGGACAAAGGTCATGGTGGGGGGGGGGATCCCCCCTCCTCTCCATGTGCCGGCGTCTGCGCAGGGACATCAGTGTGACGAAGGTCGTGGGGCGGGGGGGCACCCCCCTCGCCTGCGCAGGGAGAGGGGGGACCCCCCAACCCTTCATCTCGTCGGACGAACCCCTCGTCCCCCCTTGCCTGTGCCGACGTCTACGCAGGGACGCTGGCGCAGGGAGAGGAGGGGGGGGTACCCCGCGCTTGCGCTGGTGTTGCACAGGGATGCCGACACAGGGAAAAAGAGAGGTCTTTTTTCCTTTTTTTTAAAATATTTATATATATTATTATATATTACTTTATGGAAAAATGAACTAACTTAAGGGGAGTGATATAATGGACTTTTCACAAATGTGAAAAATAAAAAATAATGGAGAAGTCGATGGAATTGGAAGGAATGGTCAAATTGAAAAAATCGTGAAAGTTTAGGGACCCAAAAAATGAAGTTCGTAGTTTGGAAATAGATGTAAAAAATCGCGATAGTTTAGGGGTGGTTAGAGGAAATAACTTAAAAAAACTACTAAAGTTGCTTCCAAGAGTTCGGTGATGCCTCTGTCACGAGCCTCGGCTGTTTGTTCGTCTCTGGGGATCACCGGAAAGACTTCAGGTCGCTTTAGAATTCAGTACAACAACAATGCAGAAACTTTCTCTCGAGAATTGGGCGGCTAGGGCACTCAATTACCACCAACTTTGGACGCGGCCAAGGTCTTCAATCAAAAGTATTTATATGCGAGAACGTTCTCCTAGAGTTGCACGTCATTTTAAGAGATTAATTTCGTGTCTCACACGTCAAAAATGTTTGTCGTCTATAATAATTTCCATGACAAGCAAATTCGACCCGGGTTTAGGCGTCACGTACAACACAATTCGGACTCGATCTCTCGATTAGCTCGGTCCAAGTGTAATATTGATCGACCTGAGTTCAGGTACAAAATAGTGTAACATGCATTTCTTCCCCGATTCTCGCATTCTTTCAGTTCAATTGCTCCGTACCTCCTAATTGATAAGATCAAATGAATCAAAAGTGGGTAGCTTCCAACTCAAAACAATTTATAATAATAAATAAAAAATAGATGCATGCAATGATAAAAACTATAGAAAATGACCTAAATGATGCATGTAAAATATGTATAAATATGCATGCAACGTCATGTCAATCTTACATCAGCCTTGCCATCACTTAAGCATATATTAGTAACTTTTATATTCAATTCAATGGATAATTATTACATGAATCATCCCTCAACTTTAAGTTAATATCTCAACGGTTTTCCAATTTTAATTTGTAACTAAATTGTCCCTGAACTTTATTTTTCTTGCCTGCGTCGTCCTCCTGACCGTGGTTGTCATGATCGCTTTTCGAATCGTAAGATCCTACAATCCAAGACCGAGCAAGCGATCCCGATCTCACTTTGGATATCAGAAACATAATATCGTAGCAGGATCGATCGTTGGATCGTAAGATCCGACCAATCCTATGAATTTACTTTTTGAATATTTTTAAAATTATTTTTTTGTTGAGAAAACTAAAAAATAGAATATTAAATCTAAAAATTGGCAAGAAATGAGGTAAATTTCTTTGTCTATCATATCATTCTTATGATTTATTTAGTTATTTTTTATTTCTTAAAATTGGGAAAATTTTGATATACCATTGTGAATTATCACAATTAGTTTTTTTTTTCTAACTTTTAACTTTCTATATTCTTATGTATCCCATGAAAGTTATAAGTAAAGTATAATGTAGATATTGAGAGTAGAATATTAAATAGTTATTATTATTATCAATATTATTATATTATTTTTTTTTAAAAAAATATTTTTATTCATAAGGTAGGATCTTACGATCATAACTAGGATCTTACGATCATCGATCCTCCGGACCCCTCCGATCTTACCTTAGAAAGCGATCCTGACAACCTTGATCCTAACAAGTAATAGCCAATTTTTCGATTACGTTGCTGACGTGATACAATAAAAAATAATATAAAAATTAAAAATAAAAAAAGCCACAAGGGGTGCGCCCCTTGCACCAGTGAATTCACGAGGGGGCTGGCATGCGAGCTGGCAGAGGGGGGCGCTGGCCCCCTTTTCCTCCTCGCTGCACGTGACGTGAGGAAGAAAAGGGGGCTGACGCCCCGCCTTTTTTCCTCCTCTTCGCGCATGAGAAATAAAGGGGGGCCATCGTCTACGATCATCGATCCTTCGGACCCCTCCGATCCTATCTCATAAAGCGATCCTGACAACCTTGCTCTTGACAAGTAATAGTTGATTTTTTGATTACGTTGCTGACGTGATACAATAAAAAATAATATAAAAATTAAAAATTAAAAAGCCACAGAAGGCGCGACCCTTGCATCGGCGAACTCGCGAGGGGGCTGGCACCCCCTCTACCAGCTTGCACGCCGACGAGCTAGCAAAGGGGGGCGCTGGCCCCCTTTTTCCTCCTCGCTGCACGCGAGGAAGAAAAGGGGGCTGGCGCCCCGCCTTTTTCCTCCTCTTCGCGCACGAGGAAGAAAGGAGGGCCGATGTCCTCCTCTGCTAGCTCGCGCGTCAGCTTCAAGGGGGGCGCCGACCCCCTTTTCCTCTCGCCACACACAAGAAAGAAAAAGGAGGCCGATGTCGAGGGGGTGCAGCCACCCTTTTTCCTCCTCTTCGACGCCGATGATAGAGGGTGGGGGCACCAGCGATAGAGGGGTGGGAGCGCCACCCCTTTTCCTTCCGACAAGTCTCATTTTTTATTATCTTTTATTAACTTTTTATATTATATTTTGTTACGCTACATTAACAAGTAATCGAAAAATTGTCTATTACCGGTCAGGAGGACGATGCGTGCACAAATTAAAGTTTGAGAACTGAGTAATTACCTCACTTAAAATGAAGGGATGATTTGTGTATTTAATTTAATTTGGTGTCGTCAAAATAATTCGTTTTAAAAAAACAAAGAAATTATAAGGGAAGTAAAATATAAACTGATGCAATCCCCTCTAAGTTTGGGCTCCCAGTTATGGGCACATGGGCTCGTCCCAATCGTCCTATTCTACTTGGCGAAAGTTGTAACCGCTCATGCGACTGCGGTCGGAAGAGTCTTTTCTTCTTTCTTCCTCGTTGAACCGGCGATAAAAAGAAAAAAAAAATAATAAGGGAGGAAAGAAACGCGACCATGGCTTGCGGCGAGGCGATCCGGCGGCGTTGCTCGCGGCTGTTGGTTCTGTGCTGCGTTTTTGTGCTGGTGGCACAGGGGGCTGTCGGCGTGTGGATGAGCCTCCCGCCGTCGGGCACCAAGTGCGTATCCGAGGAGATACAGCCCAACGTTGTCGTCCTCGCCAACTACGGCGTGATATACGAGGATGCCTCCCAGGGTGTTCCCACAATCGCCGCCAAGGTATTTCCGATCAGACCTTCTTAACCCTCTGGGTGCATAGTTTATCTGGATCTGTTGTTTCTACGATTGGTTTGTTAGGATTGGAGATTTATTTTGGCGCGATGAAAAATCCCATTTTTACTCAGAGATGAAATTACACAAAAGAAACTATGTAGATAGAAGCATAAGATGCTTGACTTTCCCCTAAAAAATAAGATGCTTGACCACAAACGCGCTTGATTGAGGTAGCTTTGTCAAGTAGCGTAATCTGAAAACAAACTAGTTCTTTCTCCACTTTCTCATATGGAGACTGCTCCAAGATACTCATGCCTCTGGCCTTAGCAGGCAGGTGAATGCAACACCAAACACCAGTAAGATGTAAATGCAGACCTGGAGGATTTCAGAAAGGGTCTGAATTCCAGGTTCTTCTTGGAAAATGGAAAATGTGTCATATCATGAAATTAAACAACTTATGACTTAAAAGAGCTTCTACCTACTAAATAGACTATAACTAAAGTCACCATCTTCATCATGTCTACCAACTTATCTTTGATAGATTGGTCGACATAAGAATGAGAACCAGACTCATGAAGCCTGCAAAAAATGAGGCAACAAAGGAATAATGGGACCACTAGTGTACATCAATCAATATCTGGATTTGCAAATATTGTTGGGCTCATCATGTCAGCACGAACAAATCAAAACAGAATCATATAGATATATGTAGAATAATGCCTTTACCTAATACTGATGTTTCATGAATAGCAAGCCTCTCCATGAAGCATTTCATGGGAAATACTTCTTACTCAGTTAATGCAAAAAATTAAACATAAGCAAGAAATATTCAATAAGTTATCTGCTCAAAGGGATTGAAGTTTAGAACTCACCTCAATGTGAGAATACTGATGTATTCAGCACAACTCAGAGCAATGTGAGAACTTTAAAACTATAAACTTCTACAGAATTAAACAAGGAACTCTTTCTCAAAAGAGTTAGTAGGTCAATCATGAAAAGAAGATAAAGAAATGTCATGTCCTGACACATCACTTTCACGCAGGATGTTGTAATATTATTTTGCCTCAATTATGGAGGGGAAAAATGATTAAGTAGATCCAATTTTTTGTTGAAGCAAATTTGGTCCAAAATACAGGTTACAGTATTATCCTATTATGTATCTGTAACTATGTCAGTCAATATAGGTCCGTTCTTGAATCACATTGCCCGCCTGCATCATGATGTTGTCTACATATCAGCGTCCACCCTTAAAAAGCATATGATTCTTCTGAAACCAAATTGTCCACAGGATAGCAAGCACAGAAGCAAGGTCTCTCATAGATAGGTGTTTTTTTTAGAAGATAAAGGATGTGCCATTTTTTATTCATTATAAAAACTTGTATCTATTACAAAATATCTTATAGTCTCGCCCACTCACTCGCCAAGTTTCTAGCTGCCATTACAATGTTATCAACATAACACTTTTCTCCCATGAAAATGCAATCATTGCGCTGTCGCCATATTGCCCATAAAATCACAATTGATCTGATTCGTTGTCTTTTTGATACATATACATGTAATTATTGCCATGCCTGCCTTGTCTAAATGATCACCAAAACTCTATCAAAGAGCTCACATCCAACCAATCACATCCTGAATCTTGCCATGTCCTTCATGCTATTGGGCAGCTGAAGAAAAGGTGATCCATATCCTCCATGTTGAAGTTGCAGAAGACGAAAGCGGTGTTCATTCCTGCAGCCCATTTCATTCTGTAGTAGGAAGCCTGTTTCTCCTCAATAGCCATGAAAATACCCGAATGCACATAGAAACTTTAATGCACCAAAAGAGCCAACTGTCTCTTTTAAGCTCATCTGTGGCGAAGTTCTCTAGGTCTAGAGTTTTATAAATCGTTCGAACAGAGAAATGACCAGCTCTCCAAATTCAAGAGTCTTCCCTTGTGTCATTGATCCTGTGAGCTCCATTAGTGCAAGAAGATCCTCAAGCCGGTTATCTGACAGGTGGGCTGCTAACTGTGGGGTCTATACACCGTCATTGAGGAAGTTGCCCGACCAATATTGAGCGACTACTGCCTGCTTATCCTTTCCCCGGATAAAGCCTTGGAAAAGAGATCGATAGTGATTCCCCGGATGACCAAAGGATCCATCCAAAATTGAAAATCCTTTCCGTCTCCTAGTGTCACCTCAAAGAATGGTCTAACTCGTGGCATAATTGTCATAATGCTTCTCCAAAATGCAGAAGCCCCTTGGGGGATTTCCTGCCTCTGTTCCCATGAAAGATAGGTGTTATTTGTGGTAGAGGTTCTGATCCTTCTAAAGGATGTCTAGAATTTCTCCTCCAACCCCCAACAAATATGGACATTGACAGCCTCTCATCTTCCTTAGGGTGGTTTATGCAGCTAAAGAAAAGGTAGTCTGTGTCCTCTTCTGCCATGTTACAGAGGAAGCAGTCCACAGGTTCACCTGGGAGCCGTTTCACACAGTATTTTTTAGTTAGGATCCTTCCTTCGAAGAGACCAAAAAGAAGAAAAGACTCTCAGGGGTATTTTGGTTTTCAAAACGAGAGTACGATCAGTCAGCAAAGCATTTTCTCTGTTCTGGCATGTTTTTCACAACATGTCATAGGTTTGTTTGATGCTAAAATCCCATCTTTCCCAGGACCATCCATCAACCACAGGTTGCTTAGTTTGTAATGATCAATCAGCGTCAGTAAATTGATCAGGCTAAGAATTCTCTGATAAAATAGTGGAGAGATAAAATGGTAAAAGGTTGCTAAGAAGAGAACGGACGACAGCGCTCCCGTCTCCGGTAGTCCCTACCGGCGGTGCCACCAACCGTCTCCGGCAAGAATGGTCTAACTTGTGGCATAATTGTCACGGTGCCGCCTCCTCCCATCCCGCCGGTCCGCAGCGGCCGGCCGGCGCCCAGCAGGGGGTCGCCACCGGACATGGAACCTCCTCATCATCCGCAACTTCCCAGACAGGGGGCCGGGCTAACAGCGAGAACGTCCTCCTTCCCGGACGACAGGAGGTCGACGTACTAGAGGTCGCTACACAGACCGGATTCCGGCTAGTCTGCCGCCGCCCCCGGTCGAGGCCTGACCCCCCAAGACAGCCCCTTGGCATCTTCCGCCCCCACCAGCGACTCCTGATGCTCGTGCGGGGTGGCCCTAGGCGGAGGACAGCGGTGGGCAGCAGTTCGCCCACTGGTGCGACGATTTCCTTATAAAGGTTCTGACATGGAACGTTCGCGGTCTAGGTGATGAGGCGA
Organism: Pontederia crassipes; assembly: GCA_030549335.1. Classification (NCBI taxonomy): domain Eukaryota; kingdom Viridiplantae; phylum Streptophyta; class Magnoliopsida; order Commelinales; family Pontederiaceae; genus Pontederia; species Pontederia crassipes. The sequence continues at coordinate 13,055,654 of CM060183.1, forward strand.
GGCGCCGATCTCTTGGCCGCTATTTGAGGGAGTGGGAGGTCGACGTGGTCTTCCTCCAGGAAACCAAACTTGAGGTGTGTAGCACTCAGATGTGGGAGCAGATTTGTGGGTCCCGGCTATCGCAGTTCATCTCCCTTAGTTCGGTGGGGCGCTCCGGGGGCTGTATCATTGGTTGGAGGACGGAGTAGTTCACCATGGTGAACTCATGGACAGCCCGCTTCTCGATGTCGGCCCACCTGCGTCGCAGCATGGATGGTTCCTCCTACCTTCTCTCTTGTGTTTATGGCCCTTGCTCTGGGTCCCTTCGGGCGGATATGTGGGAGGAGCTCTCCGCTGCCCGTCTTCATCTTCCCGACGCCCGATGGCTGATTGGGGGCGACTTCAATGTCACACTTGACATAGATGATCGCCCCTCCAGAAGACAAGGGAGAGACCTTGGAGCGGAGGGATTCAGAGATTTCATCGACTCCCAGTCACTGTTGGATTTCCCAATAGCGAACTGTAGATTCACCTAGCGGAGCACGGCGGCTCCCTCATCCCGATCTCGGATCGATAGGTTCCTCGGCTCTATTGAGTTACCTGAGGCCCACCACCTTGCTGATGTCTGAGCCATGGATCGACTGTTTTCGGATCACACACCTCTTTTGTGGAGATCCAATGGCGGTCAATCACGGAGATCCATTTTCCGCTTTGAGCGTTCCTGGCTATTGGAGGAGGGTTTCACACAGTTGGTGGCCGAGCACTGGCTGAGTGTTGCGGCGTCAGATTCTGCTGCTAGGACCTTGGCTGCTAGGCTGCACAGCCTGAGGCGCTTCCTTCAGGACACCGGAGACAGCTACGGATTGTCCGGGAGGCACGGAGGACCGAGGCTCTGGAAACGATCGCCCGGCTGGACCGGGAGGAGGACTCCCGCCACCTCATGGAGGAGGCAGCGGCACAACGACGACGGGCCCAGGCGACCATCCAACAGGTGGAGATCCAGTGGAGGCAGCGCTCTCGGCAGACCTGGCTTCAGGAGGGAGATGCCAACACACGGTTTTTCCACCTATACGCGAGCGCTCGTCGAAGGGCGAATCAGATCGACCACCTGGAGGTGATGGGGCAGCGGATCACTGGCCACCATCACATCGGGACAGCCATCGCCTCATTCCACCGAGATTTCTCCAGGCGACGGCCTCCGCCGCCTTGGAGTTGGTTCCCCAGGGGCATTTCTAGTCTTACTGATGATCAGTCTTCCTTGTTAATGCAGACCATCACTGAGGACGAGGTCACCGACGCCCTTCGGGACCTCAATGGCGACGGGTCCCCCGGCCCCGACGGCTTCCCGATTTTCTTCTATAAGGAGTTCTGGCCCGTGGTGCGGGAGGATGTGATGGCGGTGATCACGGAGTTTGAAGGCGGGAACCGGGGCTTTGATCGCCTCAACCGGTTCCTCTTGTTCATGCTTCCGAAGCGCACGCCTTCTGAGAGAGTGGAGGACTTCCGGCCGATCGCCTTATCCAATGCCATCTACCTCCTTGTGGCACGGGTATTGGCCAATCGGCTCCAGGAGATACTCCCCGATCTCATCCATCCAGTCTAGTCGGCTTTCATCCACGGTCGCTCCATCAACGATAGCTATGCCACAGCCGCCGAGATCCTCGCGCATTGGAGACGGAACAGCAGCCGCGCTTTCCTTTGGAAAGTCGATTTCTCCAAAGCTTATGACTCTCTTTCTTGGTCCTTCCTTTGGCACTCTTTGCAGGCTCGTGGTTTTTCGGAGATGTGGATTGCATGGATGAAGCGGTGCGTCACCACCGCTTCTTTCTCGGTACTGGTCAACGGATCCACGGCGGGGGATGGGTGCAGCCCCAGCGCGGTGTCCGGCAGGGTTGCCCCCTCGCGCCCATGTTATTCACGCTAGCGGTCGACGGCTTCGCTAGATGCACTCTTGAGGCTTGCCAGACCGGCCTTTTCAGGGGCTTCGCTGATGGTCTTGTGCCGTTACTACAGTTCGCGGACGACACTGTTTTCTTCGTGGAGGGGTCGAAGCTCGAGGCCAGACGGGTGGCCATTATGGTGGAGATCTTTGGTGCGGCGTCGGGGCTCGTGATCAACCATGCCAAATCCACTTTCATCCCTTTTGGCATGGCGACAAAGGAAGCTCAGCGCTGTGCGTCCGAGCTACGCACTCCGGTTGGCGGCCTACCCATCACCTATCTAGGCCTCCCCCTCTCAGACCGGCATATTGGTTCTCGGGGGTGGACCCCGGTCGTCGAGCGGATGGAGCATCGCCTCCAGGGATGGAGCTCCAGGCTCCTTTCTCGCGGTGGACGTCTTATTCTACTCAGATCTGTTCTATCTTCACTGCCGATATATTTCATGTCTATGCTTCAGATGCCAGCCCAGGTCTTATCTCGGATTGACTCTTTGAGGAGCAAGTTCTTCTGGCAGGGATGTAGTTCGGCCCGCCGTGTTCATCTTGTAGCATGGCATAGCATCTGCAGGCCTACTTCACAGGGTGGTCTGGGTGTTCGGAATCTCCGTCGCACTAACTGGGCGCTCCTCGCTCTGTGGGTGGGACGCATTATGGGGCCCGAGGAGTGCTTGTGGAAGGTCTTCTTCTTCTGCTACGGGCGAGACCTATCTTGTGCATCCAGGCCCATCCTACCTCGTGGTGCTTCGTCCTTATGGAGAGGGGTGGCGGCTATATTACTTGGCTCCGGGGAGGTATTCTCATTTTGGCAGCATGATTGGATTCTTGGGGGCACACTTGCCGACTCTTTCCCCCAATTGTGGGCCTTAGCGGCGCAGCCGGATGCTTCGGTGGCTGAGTGCTGGACCGAGAGTGCTGGCTCGGGCACCGGGTCCTGGACCCCCACTTTCAGCTCTCCTTTATTTGACCAGCGCTATGTGGAGCTGCTGGCGCTGCACCAGAGGATTGCCCCGGATCCTGTGCGGGCGGTCGGTTGGGTTTGGGTTTCAGGCTCTTTCTCAGCGCGCAGCTTATACCTTAGGTTCCTCCCTGCACCTACAGACACGGTGGATCTGATGGCAGATTGCAAACTCATATGGCGATCCAGGATTTCGCTGAAAGTCAAGATTTTTGCTTGGCTTCTCAGGCGCGAGCGGACCCTCACTCGGGTTTACAGGGTACGATGGGCACCTCATGCGGATACCTCATGTGTGTTATGTGGGGAGATGGAGGAGGATGTCACTCACCTATTCTTCACATGCCGGGTGGCTCGGGAGGTATGGTCGCGGACGAGCATTGTGGGCGACGTTTCTCTACCACATACAGATTTTTGACAGTCCATGAGGGGACTTGGCAGACGGAGACTGAGCTGGAGGACTCCATTAGCGACCTTTTTGGCTGGTGCCTGGGCCATTTGGCTCCAGCGCAACCGGATCATTTTTGATGGAGAGAGTTGTCGGTCAGAGCGCATTGTACACCACATGTTTTGTTTTCTTCGGGAGTGGGGTATTGTGTAGCGTCTGTATTCTCCTTTTTTTGTCACTCTCCTCTGGAGAGCAATCACTTGTACATGACTTTTTTCTTATATATATATATATGTGTGTGTGTATATATACAACAAACAAACAAACAACAACAAAGCCTTATCCCACTAGGTGGGGTCGGCTACATGGATCATACGACGCCATTCCGCTCTATTAGTAACCAAACCTTTCGGTATATTATTCACCAATAGATCTTGCTCTATTAGTTCGCCAAGTGTCCGCCTTGGCCTCCCTCTCCCTCTTTTAATCGGACTCCAGATTATTTGATCTACTCTTCTTACTGGCGCATCTAATGGTCTTCTCTGAACATGACCAAACCATCTCAAACGATTCTCTACCATTTTCTCACTAATAGGAGCCACTCCGACTCGTTCACGTATATGGTCATTCCTAATCTTATCTAATCTTGTATGACCACACATCCATCTCAACATCCTCATTTCGGCTACCCCCACTTTACGTTCATGTTGTCCCTTCATAGCCCAACATTCACTACCATATAACACTGCTGGCCTTATAGCAGTACGATAGAATTTTCCTTTAACTTTATTGGGTACTTTTCTATCACAAAGAACTCCAGTGGCTTTCCTCCACTTACACCAACCAGCTTGAATTCTATGATTAACATCGTCATCAATCTCACCATCTTGTCTTACAATTGATCCTAAATATTTAAACTTTGTCACTTGAGGAATTATATCCTCCCCTAACCTAACTTTCAAATCGTCTCTAAGTTGTTTATTTGTGAAATTGCTATGCATATATTCTGTTTTATTCCTACTTAAACGAAAACCCTGTGTATATATATATATATATATGGATGACAACCAAACTGCTTGTCATCCTTTTGCCCCTCAAAAAAAAAATAGTGGAGAGATAAAATTAAGAGCTCAACATCCTCGTCCATAGCCACTTGGGTTCATCCAGACCCTCCACAGGGTAGCATTTTTTCGTCTTGGTCAATTGCTGGGGAAACAGCACCGCCAGCAGTCCTGTGGGTGCCATTCGTCATTCCAAAATGAGAACCCCCTCTGTCACCAATGGCAGGCGAGAAAAAAAGAACTTCCCTCACGGGTCAACAGATCAATTCACACTTATTTACTGGTTTCAACTGGAACCTCCGCTTGTTTGGGCAACCCAAAGACAAAGTCCATACTCACATCTCTCCAAGATGTGTGTGGAATAGGTAGAGTGTACAATCCTGTGTTGTTTTTCTTGGCCTTAGTTGATCACCATGGCATTTCCATTCCAGAGTGACATCTTTTCGAGATTGAAATCAGGTTTCCCATGATAAACTGCTCCCAAAGCTAACCCTAAAGAGCTTACAGATAATGTCTTTGCCGGGTAGAGGAGCATCCCCACTTGCAGAGCAGAGCATCGTTCATGTTTTGTGAGCACAAAACACCCCGGGGACCTTCCTCCTTAGGTCGACACATCTCATTCCATGCAGGCGGGTACCCCTGTTATCATGGTTATCTCCTCACCAGAAAATAGCGTTGTTTGATATTGTCCATCTTTACTTCCATCTGTCTAGAAAATCTGAGAGCAGACATATAGTAAGATTGGAAGCGTTGACAAGGCAGAGTTGAGCAGAACCAGTCTACCTTAGTGAGACAACATCCTGGCTTTCCAACCTTCTAGCTTCTGTTCTATTCTATTGATCACCTGCTGCCCATCTCTGGGTCTGATTTGCCAATCCGAAGGCGGCGACCCTACATAGGGGAATCATGGAGAGCAAGCCCCATGTAGTCCGCAGCTCGATCACATATTCATTGATCTCCTCCTCCAGACCAAAAGAGATGAAGGTTGACATCACATACAGCTGGAGTAAGAAGTCCCCAAGTTAGCGTATTATGGGGGACCGTCAAGCACATCTGGTCACACGGAACCGTTTAATCGAAAAGAAGGGACTTCAAGTTGGAAGGACTTGACCTTGGTGCCAATTGAGTTGAATCGCGAACCTATTAATGAAGTGAATTCAATGAAACAACAACTTGTACCAAATAGAAGTGGCCATAAACTGGAAAGTAAAAAATTGACCAATTTGAAAGATCATATGTGTTACTGCCATCCCAGAGAGATATCACCAAACACTTGTTCTAAAATAGAAGTCCTTTGTTTGGCCTCAATGAAGCCCCCCATTAAAAATATGTGTCATCTATGTACTGAGAAGAGGAATCAGTGTGTGGCTATCTTTTGAGGAAAAACCAGAAAGCATGACTGTTTCACAAAGATTAAAAAATTGCAGTTTGATTTATAAATCAGCTTATTTGGTTCTTTACTTTTGTGATGTGCTTTATTATTCACCACTACTATCTGACTTTTCATTTTTCTTCTATTATGCCATAAAAACAATAGATTGTCTATCAGTGAGAAGTTATTTTAGCCTATCGCAGAAACACACAGACAACCACCAAATGAAAAAAAAAACCTCATACTTTCTTACTCGAACTCAGGTTCACCTAAAGTATTATTAACATCATGTGTGTTAGACCAAATACGCTAACCATGCCATTTTGCTAGCCAATCGCAGCAGTTTGGAACGTGTCCTACTCAATGATGGAAACTGTTCCATGGAGTTGTGTATGCCTTGTATCAGGAATTTCATACCCATCCATTTTGGTTATATTTCCTGCCTGCACAGAATTAAATTTCTTAGAAGGACAGAAGAAATCATGTTTCTTGGCCATTGCTACAAGTAACTGTGGGCTAAAACCCTCGCAAAGAAACTGTGGGCTACAACATGAACAAGTTGCCTATATCATGAGTTGATGCAAGGCAAACCTTCTGCAAAAGAATGATTTTTTTTTTGTAACAAAACAAACCTTCAAAAGGAAAAGAAAGATTTTTCTGCCTTATAGAGAGTTCATTATCAGATAAGGTTACAGCCAAGTGGATAATATCCACATTTTAAAGGATCAATCTGTTTCGCCTCTTTAATACATCTCGAAAAAACCAGCCATTTTTTAGAGCAGAAAAAAAACCAGCCATTAAGTAAGGCCACACCTATTCTCAAGTAGCAAGCACCCTATTATATCAATATTAGGTAATGGACTTGAGCAATCTCAATTTAAAAAGCCTTGAAGGATCCACAAAATCAGCAGATCTAAATGTTCACTTAGATTTCTAGAAATATACATATCCAGCTACGTAAGCATAATTAAGAAACTGCGTACATACACAAGGAATATATATATACTTCAAGAAAAATATCACTATGAACAGCCACCTCAATCTTCGCTTTCGGGTATGGCTATCTGGCCACCTCGATCTCAGATGCCCTCTGAGCAGATTTCACTCTTATTTGCGCACCCGGGTGCTGCTTAAAGTCAAGATCTTTGCTTGGCTTATGTGGCACGACAGGATCCTTACGAGACAGTATAGGGCGAGATTGGGCACCTCATGATGACACATCCTGTGTACTATGTGGAGAGGCGGAAGAGGACATCTCATACTTATTTTTTGGTTGTATCGTGTCACGTGAGGTCTGGTCGCGGCTGGCCTTGGTTGGAGGTCCTTTTCACTCATCAAAGGCATTTTGGCAGTTCCTCATACTCCATGGCGGACGGAGTATGCACCGGAGAGTTTTGCTAGCTACTTTCCTAGCCGGTGCCTGGGCTATCTGGCTCCAGCGCAACCGAATTATTTTTTGTGGGGAGAGATGTCAGGTTGATGCTATTGTACATCATTTCTCTTTCTTTCATCGTGAGTGGGGTTTTGGATAGTGGTTGTACTTTTGACCTTTCTTGTCGCCCTCTTCTTGAGGGCTTACACTTGTACATTTCCACACCATAGTTATGTATATTTACGGATGACACCCTAACTTGGTGCTCATCCTTCTTCTCAAAAAAAAAAATCACTATGAACAAGTTTTTATACATATATGTGTTCGTGATGAAGAAAATTTTACTACTTTTATCAGTACCCAAAATAGTGAAAATAACAGCATATGAAAATGCAGGTTGGGAACAAATAGTTATTAATCAACTAAGGGTACCTTTTTCTCACCCTCTCTCTCAAAAAAGGTACCTTCCTCCACCAATGGCGTATCCAGTTGAGGGCTGAAGTCTGTAGTTGAAAATATTTGCTTTGCCAATGTTGTGTAAGCATAGTTCCACCACATTTTGTAATGAGTACTGTGTAAAAGAAAATGAGAATGTGATCTGGCATTATGCATTTTGCAAAGCATCAATGATCCTTACTTCCAGGTTGTGGCCCTGATCTGGCAAAGGAACTGAATTACTTTTATAAGTTTTTTTTTTTTACTTCATTTTGCATTGACCCTTCATAGTTTGATATTGAAAGAATGAGCTTCTTCTAGAAGGAACTGAGTTACGTATCTAAGTTTTTTTCACTTCATTTTGCTTTGTCCCTTCATAGTTTGAAATAAAAAGAATAAGTTTCTTCTAGAACAGTGGTTCATAAGTTCCATCTTCGATATCTCTTATACTGTCCAACAGTCTAATGAGTAAGAACTGGTAATTTTTGTTTTCATGTAAGAACTGATAATTTTCGTTTCCATGTCCTTGGAATTGTTTATAGTAACTTGGGGATGCAATTTTGGCTCGTGACTCAGGAGAACTTGTATTTTTTTTTTTAGCGCGGGGGAACTTGTAGTTAAGTGATTAGATTTACTCTTGGGCTTAGAGGAAGAGCAAAAGAAATTGTTGCGCATGTTGTCTGCATGGGATAGCTTGCAGTTTAACCCACAAAAAAGAAAAAATTCACGTTGTTTAAAGCAATTCAATTCAAAGGCTCTTCTTAAGTTGATTGGGTCTTGTCAGACCCCTAACATGGATGTTGATAGATAGTATAAGTCTTATGAGACAACACACACGCAAAAATAAAAAAAAAACAATTGTTAAAATTTTGGGCTGATGTTTGTGCCCATTGTCAAAGGACTTCTTAGTTAGATCTTGCCAGACCCCAGCATGGATTCTGATAGAGGGTTGGAGGAACACTAGAAACACACCAATTGATGAGTCTCCAACTTGACACCTCTACCCTTGCCTAGAAAAATTTTGAATTTTGGATGACTCATGCAGTTAACGATCCCAAAGACCTATATCTCCGAACAATTTATGGATCAATTTATGAACCCTATTTCTCTCAAGTCTCAACATCCTTAAATTTTGGAGTAAGTTTATGATTAGATCACGTCTAATTAGTAGTATTTTTTGTGGTTACATGGAATAGTTTTTTATGTTTTTGATCCAGGAGACCTTGTTTTTCATTGTTTACAGGTGACATCACCCTACGGGAATACACTCTACCACAAGGAAGGTGTTACAACAGGCGAGTTTGCTTTCACAACTACTGAAGCTGGCAACTACCTTGCATGTTTCTGGATTGACAGTGGTAACAAAGGCACTGATACAAGTATGAGCATTGACTGGAAGATAGGAATTAATGCAAAGGATTGGGATTCCGTTGCCAAAAAAGAAAAGATTGAGGTGAATTTTAAATTAGATTTTGCTTAGGGTAATTACACTTTGATAGTCAAGTTTTAATACCATTATTCGTACGTCATCTTTGTATGTTTTCTTTTAACACAGGGCGTTGAGCTTGAGCTGACAAAACTAGAAGCAGCTGTCCAGTCGATTCATGAAAACTTGTTGTATCTTAAAACCAGGTAACCAACAATCTCAGGGTATTAGTAAAATCAATGTTTTCAACTTTCTGACACCTCAGAGAAATTGTTTGCTTTTGTACTCAGGGAAGCAGACATGAGAGAAGTTAGTGAGAGGACGAACTCGAGGGTCGCATGGTTCAGTATCATGTCTCTTGGTGTTTGCATTGTGGTCTCCATTTTGCAACTGTGGCATCTGAAATCTTTCTTCCAGAAGAAAAAACTAATTTAAGTCACACCATATTATGTATTCTAGTGTGTAATCTATTTAAAATATGGTAGACAACTATTATGTCATCTAATTTTACGCAAACTATTCTTTTGAAAAAATATTGACGAAAAATTTGTTTTTTTTCATTTGATAGTAATGCCATGCATGTTTGGGCTAATCTTGTGAATCAATTTTGTTAAAAAATATATTTTCTCTTATTATTCATCAAACACTAGTGTCTCCTTATTTATAATAAAAATACACAATACAAGAAAAAAAATTATGCCAGAATATTAGAAATATTATTCTAAAATATTGAGATATTATTTCAAAATATTTGAAATACTAATCTTAAATAATATTACAAAAATATGGAAAGATGAAAATCACATGTCAACAAATTTTTTCCTTGGATTGTTGTTACGGGATGCTTTCGTCGACTGGAACGTAGTCCCACTATCAAAACTCAAAAAGTGTGTGATCTTAAACATGATCCACCTTCTTTTCTATAGGAAATAGTGGCATTATCTGTTGATATAAAAGCCGAAGCATCGAGGTACAAGATTTGCAGTAGACCCAGATGTAAGCGACCTTTCCAAAAGTCATCATCTGAGCTGAGATGACCAGATTTTGCTAGAAAATTAGTTGCCTGATTAGCCTCCCTATAACACTGATTTACAGTCCATGAGCTAAATTTCGACAATTCTACAAAAGTATCTACTAGAAAGCCTTTAATTTGAGTTGTTCCACATGGTTCTGTCAAAGCCCTAATATGATTTGAACTAGGCCACATTAGTTAGGGTGGAAGTAATGACAGCCGTTTTGACTTTTCTTTTGTTTTAAGATTTTTTTATTCGACGTTTCTTTTTTTTTTTTCATTTTCTATTTTTTCCTTTTTGTATAAAATAATTATTTATTAAATACAAAATACTTATTATAAAAGATTAATATAATATTATTATTACTTGTCACTTTATTAAAAATTTAATATTTTGATTTATTAAAAAATAAAATAATTTAGTATATTTAAATTCTATATTTTTAAAATATTTATAATAAAAAATTAATTTTATTTTTATTAATTAGTATAATTATATTTTATATTTATAATACTTACTTTTATTCAAGCATTCACTAAAATTAATTTATCACATTTATTTTTTTTATAGCATTAATGGTTCTTCATTGTTCCACTCCATCCAAACTAGGGGAGAGCAAACTTGTGTCCGGGACCGGGTCTCCGGCCAACCTGGTCCTGATTCGATTTGCTCTGGGTTTCGAAAAAGGAGACCCGGTCTCAGTCGGGTACAGGACGTCCCAGTCAAATTGGGACAAAAATTAGGAATTATCGGTTGTCTCAATTTTATCATAAAAAATAAAATAGTAAAAAATTAATGTTGTTATATAAATATGATAAATGTTAATTTAATTATATATATAATGATATAATATAATGTATATTTAAGATATATATCAAATAAAATATAAATATTTTATTTAAAATAAATATAATATTTTAAAATAATTTAATACTAATGTAATATATTTAATCGGGTTGGGACCGAGTTCGGCTTATTATAATTCAGACCCGGTCCTAACCCAGTACTGGCCAGGTCTCAAGGAAATGAAACCCGATCCCGACCCGGTTGGTACTCAGGTCGAGAAAAAACCTAGCAAATCCGGGTCGGTCCAGGCCGGGGCGACCGGGTTGTCCCGGCCCGTGTTCACCCCTAATTCAAACACACTCTGAACTAATCTGTCAATTCAACTTCATGTGAAATTCGAAAGAATTACAATTTCGATTGTCAAATGTGATCCAAAGGTAATGTTTTTTGTTTATCATCTGGGCCATCACGGGGGAGTCTATGTCAATGCGAAACCCCACGTGATGTCCTCGTTTGAATCAGGCCAACATTGCCCAAGCTTTCAGTTCTAAAACTTTCATGTCTCTCTTGATCGTCTCTGCAACATTCACTATTAGAGGATGTAAGTAGGTCGTCTTCTTGTCCCATCTCATATTGTCCAATAAAGAAAACATCCAAGTTGATCTTGATCCACTCATTTACCGAATCCAAGTTAAGTCCTAAGGGTTAAGGGCCTTAGAGATGTGGTGTTTAGTTATGCCCAGCCATGATCTTGATCTTCTCCCTGACCATTGGAATGGTTGTCCTTTTGGTACTAAAATGGCTATCATCCATCAAACTCCTTGTCTCCTATTAACAAAGATATTAGTGACAACAATTTTATTTTGATCTACAAACCAAGACTGACCCCTCACTTAGCCAAAAGCCAACCTCCCATTAATTAAAGAGTCAAAAAAATAAAATTGAAGTTAAACTGAAACAGAGACCAAAGTTGTATGGAAATTGGACATTAGAAGAATAAATGAGCATTTGTTTCTAAAGCATTATCATAAAGTAAGCACGATGGATTAATCCCTATACTAAAATGCATGATAACATCCAGAGTAGGCAAGTGATGATGTATTAATTTTTACAAAAAGAATTAGGTGGTACATCAAATTTACAAATTTGTCTTAGACCCTCTGATTTCCTATGGAAGGCAAGATTGACTATTAATGAAGTTGTAAATTACCCAAATCCACATGTCTTCATTAGCATATGCAAGCAAATAAATTAAGAGCATATGGCAAATCAAAGTGTCAACATATTAGAAGCACATCATAATTTCATATATTACCAATCATTAAATCACTAGCATTTAAAGAATCAAGAAATGCTTAGCTTTGATACTCAAATTATAAGATTGATTTTGTGCCCTTTAATATATGATGTCTTTGAGAGACTAATAGTCAATAAATTAATCTAATTAGCCATTCATTTTTATTTTGTAAAGCAAAACAATGACTTTTCTTTTCTCTACACTTGTACATTTGCTGGTTTACCTTATCGTCTTAAGATCTACCATCCTAGCTTCCTAATCGTCGTCAGCAACCCCTACTGACGGCATCATGTTTTTTTGCCTCTGTCATCCCCTGCAAGAAGCACCACACATTTTGCTTTCGGCATCCCCTACCGGACCCGACGGTGCCCCCAGCATTGAAATTGACCATTCTACCATGCATCACCCTCATTCTTTTCCCACGCTTTGTTGCTTGGCTACTATGGACCCTAGGACCTAGCAACTGCATGATGGTTGGATGACCCTTGCCCGTTCGTCGCCTCACCTTGTTGGGTGCTTTTGATGTCTGAGTGTGGGCCATTTCGATCACCTCTGCTATGCTCTTGTTAGATGCCTCCACTGTTGGGGTGACGACCTTCGTTAGGCAGCTTGTCCATAGATCTACCGGAGAGGTATATAAGTCGAACAAGCAGTGTCTCCCCCTCCTCCAAAGGTTGTAGTGATCAACAATATCACCATTGATATCCCGTGGTCGTCGAGATAGAGCGGAACACCAAATTCCTTCATGGGTGTGTTGTTGGCAAGACATCTGGATCCTCCTAGGATTTGGCTAAACTCCGAACATCACTTATTGTCATCATCGGTGCATCTCCTCTCTCCCATCTAAGATGGACTTTAGACAACACGTGGCTGCTTATCCCCTGGTCAGCCCAACGTACATGCTTTTGGTAGTGCCATCAATCCTTTCCTCAAGTAGGGCTTTGCATGCGTCGCCGACGTTCAAGTGCATGGTTGACATACAGGGCATGCCACTACATTTCATGTAGATGAAAACCATCATAATAGCATTCGTCATCTCGGAGATCCTATATCCATTTCCATCCCCATGGTTGAGTCACTGGATATGCCCACCATGACCGTTGAGTTGGAGTCAAGCTCGATCACTCACTTTCCTTCAATGGTGACCCTATGTGCAGGAGGTTGTACCTTTCTTATGTGTCGATCACCCACCATCATCCCCACGGGCATTCACTTTCAAGAACTTATTACGATTTGCATTGCCTGCCATTGTAACACGTGTCGACCCCTCATTCCCCATTTTCAAACATTTTCATACCCACATCCCATCTCCCACACCAAACGACTAGCATCAGCCAGTAGCACCCAACTCATCCACTAATTGCATCTGAACTCTATCACACCCAATCCTTCTCCAATGAGACTCAAACCTGAAACCAACCACACTTGACCAGGCCAACGACATCTATCCATCTAACCCAAGCAGGCCATGTCCGTTCTTCATGGGTCCATCGCCGACTCGTTGCGAATCCTCAAACGGTCCCCTTCGATGCTAGTCTCCTTAACTAAGCCACCTCCTCCACCTGCCTCTCCACTAGACCCACACCTCGACGCCATCCCTCCTCGGCTCAGTCTTCCCCGTTCTAGTGATGCAGCACGACACATATTGGATGCTACTCCTTGGTGATGTCCACACTTACATCAAGGATTTGCCCGCCCTCCATTTCTACAAGTGATGTCGTCTCAGCAGTGCTTCTTCACCAGCCTTGCAGCCAAGGGTGAAACTTCTAGCTAGGCGGTGTCGGAATCTCTGACCACCTTGCCGCCCACTCACCTTTGGCAGTCTGCCCTGACATTGAAATGATGACCCCTTCACTCGAAGGATGGAGGAAACAGTCAGGCTGTGGCAGAGGTCGCAAGTTTCTAGTGCATCCGTCAACAACTCAGTCTTAGTCGAACATTGGCAAATGATTGACTTTGCACGAGACGGTCCAACGTTTGTCTACCTTATGTAGTGGTGGTTCAAGGAGGAGAGTGTCCACAAAGGGATCCACTTAGCTAGGGGGTTGACTCGGTTTCATTATGAAGATCTCACATGAAATGTGCATAGCCTTGACGATTCGGGGAGACGCTAGATTCTTGGCTGCTATCTAAGAGAGTGGTATGTTGATGTGATTCTTCGGTGTGGGGTGAGATTGGGGTCACATGCATTTCATAGCATTTTTCTCCCGAATCGATGGGCCATTCTGGTGGTTGCATCATTGGGTGGAGACCTGACCATTTTATCTTGAAAGGGTTATGGATTGTTGGAATTTCAATATTAGTTCACTTGCGACACCATATTCACAAATGATCATATCTCATTTCTTGTGTGTATGGCCCGTGCACCACGTCGCTCCGAGCAACCCTTTGGGAGGAACTCTAGAGCGCTCGCTCTCATCTTTCCGAAGCACAATGGCTCATAAGGGGAGACTTTAATGTCACCTTGGACATGGAGGATCACCCTCTTAGTCAAGGAGAGAGGGATCAAGGTCTACAAACTCAAGAGTTTACGTTGACTTATTTTACATCTGGTAAACTTAAGACATAAATTCATAGAGTTTATGTATATGGATATAATAATATATGTCATAAAATATTTGTGAAAATTAGTTTCTATATGTTAGATTCAAACATAATGAGTTGATTGGTAATATTTTAATCCACTCATATATGAATTGCACAACAATTCATCACAATCTACAACTCGATGTAATACAAGTTAAAACGTAAAGAGTTCAAAGTTTATACATGAAATTACCAATGTAATCCATGACTCACGCAAGTTGAAATATAAACTATGCTTATTTGTTAATTCATGAAGGTTCAATGCTATTTTTCATTTCAATTTTGAACTCAAATCTTGGTTAAATGCATAACTTTTGCTTCTAATGATTCTACCTCAGACCGAGTTTACTCAAGTTCACCCAAGCCTATTCGAATATACTCGAGTTTAGTACCATGTCTGATTCCACTCTGAGTTAACTCGATTTCATAACTAAACTCAAGAACTCGTACAAGTTTATGATTCTAACTCATGAGTTTGTGAACCATGGGAGGGACACTACAATAGAGGAGTTCAAAGACTTCATTGATTCATAGAGGAGTTTAGAGACTTCATTGACTCATAGAGGAGTTCAGAGACTTCAATGACTCACAGTTGCTGATCAATTTTTTGGTGAATTGTAGATTCACATGACGGAGCACTATAACATCATTAGCTAGATCGAGGATTGATAGCTTGGTTTGTTGGAGCTTGCCAAGTGGATGTTCAGGCACTTGATCGCTTATTTTTAGAGCACACCCCCTTCTTGTGGAGGTCCAATAACGGTCAACATCAATGTGCACCATTTTGGTTGGAGCATTCCTGGTTCTTGAAGGAGGGATTTCGACAATTTGTGGCAGAGTATCGTGGCATCAAATTCGATGGCCAAGACCCTTGCCACCCAATTGGTTGGGATGTGGTCTTTCGTTAGGGCTCGTTGGAGATAGATTAGGGAGGACTGATAGCGGCGGAGGCTGGAGGCCTTGATAGAGTTGAGACTTTCGCCACCTTTTAGAGGCAAAGGCAGTAGAGCATCGACGATTCCAATAGGTCATTTAGTTGGAGGACAAGAAGATAAAGATCCAATGAAGACAACATCCGACGGAACTAACTCCAGGAGAGGATGCCACACTCAAATTTTTTTCTCCTATACGTGAGCTATTGGCATCTAGTGAACAATATTGATCAGCTAAAGGTGTAGGACAACGGATCACTAGCCATCCCAACATTGAGGCAGTCATTGCTTCCTATTAATGAGACACATCTAGACGATGACCCCCTGACACATGGAGGTGGGCACAATGGGACATCCCTCGACTCTTGGATACTCACATTTCTTTGTTATCGTAAGTCATTACTAAGGAGGAGAACATTGATGCCCTTCGGGATCTCAATGGCGATGCCTCCCCTGGCCCAATTACTAGTGTTCTTTTATATGGAGTTTTGGTCGGTGGTGAGAGAGGATGTTATGGAGGTTATTCAAGAGTTCACCAATGGGCACTAGGGCTTTGAGCGCATCAATTGCTTCCTCCTTTTCATATTACTGAAACACACCTCGACAGAGCACACACACACACACACATATATATATGGATTGTCGCCCTCCTTTTCTTCGAGTTCACGGTAGCACAGGAGGTGTGGATGCAGATTTGTAGCTCGTTGTTCCTTCTATTCCAGAGTCCGTCAGTTAGATCTCTTAATAGTCAGAGCCAGAGCTGGAGAGCACCTTTGACAATATTTCTAACAATTACTTCGGCCCGTCCGACTCCAACATAATCATGCCATTTTTTGTTAGGAGAAATGCCATTGTACTCCACATATCTTTTCTTATTCAAGAGTGGGGTTGTGGGTAGATGCTTCTTTTTGTTGCTCTTGTTTACTTTTGTTGATCTCCCTTGTTGTCCCTTCCATAGTGATATATATGGATGACAACTAGAAATTTGAGATGCCATCCTTCATGTCATTTAAGTAATCAAATAAGACTGTAAAATAACATCACAACTTCATATTTCATTTAGAAACTTTGTAAAATCAATGACATGCTTTTTAAAAAATGAAAGAACGTGAAAGAAGAATATGCTTGATAAGCATAATATATATTAATGAAAACATCATAACTTTTAGTTATATTTATCAAATAGTGACATTCATCTGTATTATTAAAATATATTAATTTCTTGTTATTACTAATGCTGTAAAATCCGACCCAGCCATCGACTCGGATTGATAATCGGGTTGAACCGTATATTATAAGTTAATAAAAAATAATAAAATATGTTGAATATTTTTTTTTTATATTTTCAATGCTTTGTAAGATGTCTAACAAATACAATAAATTAAAATAATACAGTTTAAAAGTCAAATAATATAATAAAGTAAGTATTAGTTAAATAGTTATTACATAAAAGATAATTTTTTTGTAATTATAAATAAAAGAATATCAATGATATATGATGAAAAATAAAAAAAAGTTGGAGCACAAATATATATATATATATATATATATATATATGCAAGTAATGTGTCCTAAAAAAATTAATTTTTTTGTCATAATTATTTTTTCTATCTTGACCCGATCGGGTCAACCAAACTCGCAGGATCGACTGATTGAACTTGAGTTTTGACTGGATTTGACCAAGTCAAAGTGGATCAACTTTAAGAGCGAATTTGAAGTGATCCATGAGCCATTTTGAAGACCAGACACCGGACCGACCGAATTTTACAACACTTGTTATTACTTTAATTAACATTAAATTATATTTTAATGAAAACATCATAACTATTAGTTATATTTATCAAACAATGCCATTCATTTGGATTATTATTATTTTTTAATTTCTTGTTATCATTTTAAGTAACATTAACTTACAAAGTGTTGAACAAGTAACACCCATAACAGGTCATCACATGTGGTTGCTTCCCTCTATATAGTGATGTAGTTATGAAAACTGCATGTATGTGTAGTTATATGAACAATACATATGGCAGGAATGCATAGTGTTGCAAAGCAAATGTTGTCTTGGTGGTCATTTGCAGGTTATTTAGGTCCATATTATATCTGGAATTTTTGTTTGAAGAATGTGGCATTTTAAATTACGAACCTATGTTGGCATTCCATTTCTCGAGTATAGTACAATGTAAAATATCTTATAATTAGTTCCACATTGATTTCTTGATTAAAATCTTCAATTAGTATCAGAGTTTTGAAAGATTCTTTTTATGTTTTTATTGTTACTTGGGAATACTACAATTTTGATTATATGATCATAACTAAAGAACAATAAAATAAACCTTTTTGTTATCCTTCAGATATTAACTTCAACAAAAAAAATTCAGTACAAAATTTCAGTGTTGTTTTTTCCATTAATTTTCAAAATAAGGACTATCGTGTGAACAGTGCATACGAGCAATATAGTGTGCGAGGCGGTGGGCTTGAGACCTCCTGAACTAGAAAGCACACAAGATGCACAGGCCTTAGGCCCATATCACCATGCTGACACATGCGGGCAGACCTCGAAGAGATTGCCGTGGACGCGGTGTTTGCATCTCAATGCATAGACGCGGTGTTGATGCATGCAGCTTGATGTTGTTGTGTAAAAACACGAACATTTGGACCCCCAACACTGCCCAAGTGAATATTGATGTTTTTTTTTTAAAAAAATTACAATATATTAAGGAAAACTCAGGAAAATCTTATTAAAATGGATAATATTTGTTTATTGCACCCGAAGTTTTAGAATTTCTTATGGAAAATTGTATCGATTTTCCATGACTTAAGGACCGCAATTTATTATTTTTCTTGCATTATTATGGTCATTAAAATATTCATGCCGTGTTATAATATGACATGTTACAATAAGTAGTTTTATTTTTTTTAAAAAAATTAAAACTAATTTTTTTGATAATTGAAAAGGAGAGTTGATAAACACTTATTTTACTTATTTATAAGTAAAAAAATATAAGCTGGGGACCCAAATTATTTTATGGAAGAAAAAAAGCTAATCAATTAATCAATAAATGGATTATTTTACCCTTATAATATATATAACTTTTCTTCACATATTTTATCTATTATAATATTAAGGATTTTTAGTCATTTATTTAAAAGGTTATTTCCTTAAATCTTCTCAAAACTATCATGATTTTTCGAATCTAACCCTAATGTATGAACTCACCGTAGTGACTCCTTAAATTATTTCACAATTTTCACTTTAGTCCATCCGTTCTGTTAACTTTTATGTTATTTTTAATTTATTAAATGACTAAAGTATCCTTAATCTCATTTCTTCTAATATTTAAAAGTTTAAAATAATATATAATACATATTAAAAAAGGAAAGGGCACTACCCCTCTCTTCATCAGTGATGTCCCCTCCCCCCCTCGTTTCACTCCGCATTGGTGAGGAAGGCAAAACTCCCTCCTTTTTAAATATTTTTATATATTATTTTAAACTTTTAAATATTAAAAGAGATGAGAGAAAAGTAGTTTAGTCATTTAATAAATAAAAAATAACGAGAAAGTTAACAGAACTAAACAGATGAACAAAATTAAAAATCAGGAAATAATTTAGGGAGGCACTATGGTAAGTTCATACAACAACAACAATAAAGCCTTATCCCACTAGGTGGGGTCGGCTACATGGATCATACGACGCCATTCCGCTCTATTAGTAACCAAACCTTTTGGTATATTATTCACCAATAGATCTTGCTCTATTAGTTCGCCAAGTGTCCGTCTTGGCCTCCCTCTCCCTCTTTTAATCGGACTTCAAATTATTTGATCTACTCTTCTTACTGACGCATCTAATGGTCTTCTCTGAATATGACCAAACCATCTCAAACGATTCTCTACCATTTTCTCACTAATAGGAGCCACTCCGACTCGTTCACGTATATGGTCATTCCTAATCTTATCTAATCTTGTATGACCAGACATCCATCTCAACATTCTCATTTCGGCTACCCCCACTTTACGTTCATGTTGTCCCTTCATAGCCCAACATTCACTACCATATAACACTGCCGGTCTTATAGCAGTACGATAAAATTTTCCTTTAATTTTATTGGGTTCTATCACAAAGAACTCCAGTGGCTTTCCTCCACTTACACCAACCAGCTTGAATTCTATGATTAACATCGTCATCAATCTCACCATTTTGTCTTACAATTGATCCTAAATATTTAAACTTTGTCACTTGAAGAATTATATCCTCCTCTAGCCTAACTTTCAAATCGTCTCTAAGTTATTTATTTGTGAAATTGCTATGCATATATTCTGTTTTATTCCTACTTAAACGAAACCCTTTGACTCCAACGTATTTCTCCATATTTCCAATTTTGTATTAATCTCTTCTCTTGAATCAGCTAAAAGTACTATATCATCCGCAAATAGCATGCACTTAGGTACCTCCTCTGTGATACTCTCGGTTATAGCATCGATAACTAAGTTAAATAGATACGGGCTTAAAGTTGATCCTTGATGTAGGCCAATTCCTATAGGAAATTCATTTGTCTCACCTCCGGGTGTCCTAACCCTAGTCAATGCCCCATCGTACATATCTTGTATTACCTTAATGTAGGCAACACTCACCCTCTTCTTTTGCAAGGCTTTCCAAAGTACATCCCTTGGTACCCGATCATACGCCTTCTCTAAATCAATGAAAGCCATATGTAAGTCTCTTCTCCTACTTCGATACTTCTCCATCATTCCCCTTAGTAAATAAATCGCCTCTGTAGTGGATCTTCCTGGCATGAACCCAAATTGTCTCTCAGAAATATTAGTCTCCATTCTCAATCTATGCTCAATCACTTTTTCCCATAATTTTATTGTGTGACTCATAAGTTTAATCCCTCTATAATTTGCACAATTCTGAATATTCCCTTTATTTTTGTAAATAGGAACTAATGTACTTAATCTCCAATCCTCATGCATCTTTTTCGACAGTAAAATCTCATTAAATAGTTTACATAACCACAACACACCTTTTTCTCCTAAACATTTCCAAACTTCAATCGGTATACCATCCGGTCCAACGGCTTTACCATTCTCCATTTTCTTAAGAGCTTCGCTAACCTCCGAGACTCTAATTCTACGATAAAATGACCTATTAAGCTCACATTCGCTAACTGTCAAGTCCTCCAAATCACAACGGGAACCTTCACATCCATCATTAAATAGCTTATAGAAATACTCTTCCCATCTGTTCTTAATATCTCCTTCAGTAACTAAAACCTTGCCAACTTCATTTTTTATGCATCTTACTTGATCCAAATCTCTCGACTCCTTCTCTTTATTTCTTGCAATCTTGTAAATTCTTTGTTCACCAGCCTTTGTCCCTAACTCCTTATAAAACCCCTCATATGCTTTAGCACGAGCATCACTAACTGCCTTCTTAGCCTCCCTTTTCGTCAAACGATACTTTTTCAAATTGTCAGAACTATTGTCCAAGTGTATCGCCTTGAAATAATTCTTCTTATTACGCACCTTTTCTTGGACCTCCTCATTCCACCATCAAGTCTCCTTATCTCGTGGTCCAAAACCTTTTGATTCTCCTAAAATGGCTTTAGCAACCATTTTAACCTTTTTTGTCACATTCTCCCACATGATACTAGCATCTCCTTCTAACTCCCACACACTTTCCTCTAATAACTTACTTCTAAAAGTCTTTCGCTTCTTCCCCTTTAACTGTCACCACTTGATCTTTCGATCAAAAACTGTTCGGGATTTTGGTTTTATACATTTCATTTGCATATCAAGAACTAACAATCTATGTTGTGTAGTCACCCCATGCCCAGGAATTACTTTGCAATTAATACAGCGTCTTTTATCAGTATTTCTTGTCAAGAAAAAATCGATTTGAGACCTATGAGTTTCACTTTTGTATGTGATTAAATGTTCCTCTCTCTTCCTAAAACAAGTGTTGATAATCTTAAGGTCGTATGCTAAAGAAAAATCAATAATAGTTTGTCCTTCCTCATTCAACTCCCCAAAATCAAAACCACCATGAACCCTTGTATGTGGTCCTGCTTCTTTACCAACATGTCCATTAAGGTCTCCCCCAATATAAACTTTTTCGATTGTTGGTATACTTTCAATCAAACCCTCCATATCTACCCAAAACTTCTCCTTGAGATGTGATTCTGCTCCTACTTGGAGTGCATATGCACTAACAATATTCATAGTCTCCTTTCCAATAATTACTTTCACGGATATGATTCGATCCTCAATCCTTTTAACTTCCACAACGTTCTTCCTCCATTTCGCATCCACGATAATACCAACACTATTCCTTCCATTTACCTTACCTGTGTACCAAAGTTTGGAACCATTTAACCTAATCTCTTTACTTCCCTCTCCTACCCATCTAGTTTCTTGCAAGCATAAGATACTAATCTTACGCTGGTCCATTACTTGTGCCACCTCGAGGCGCTTCCCATTCAACGTCCCAATGTTCCAAGAACCTAATCTGACCTTAGTCTTAGTCTCATGAACTAGCTTCTTTAACCGCCTCCGTCCATTAGAGTGCGGTAGCCCTTGCTCATTTAAAACTGCATTCAGGCGAGGATGCAGCGGCTCTTGCTCTCTTATCACTGTACCCGAGCTGTACAGCGCGTTACTTACGGGTAACGACCTAGCATTAACACAATATATTCGTTGATCCATGTTCATAAGATTCGACAGAATTTTATGCTGGCTGTCGGGGCCTAACACAACCCTCCTCCTTTATCTGGGCTTGGGACCGGTTATAAAATATAGGCGGAGTTTATGGTAAGTTCATACATTAGGGTTAAATGCGAAAAAAATCATGATAGTTTAGAGGAAGTCTAAGAAAATAATCCTTGTTTAAAATAATAACTTATAATTTTTTTTATTACCAAACACGTAACTACATATTTTTTCAAAAATAAACTTCAACTATTAAATTACTTATCAGCACTTCAACTTATCTGTTATTTTGTATCAACTAAGCCAAACGGGACCTTAGTATTTGTTGCACATAGTAATGTTATGTTAATTATAAAATTTGGAAAAAAAATTAAAATTTATATATCATTAATTCTAGACATTTTGATATGACTATTATGTGCATATTTAAATATGTACATGCCATGTAAAATTATATGGTTAATTTATGTTATGAATATAATCATGTCACATTTATGTTAAATTTTTCTTGTGAATACATATTTTATGCTCATTATTTTATTTTAAAGTTTATTATGTGATATGGAATTTTAATTAATATTTTATGTATTTAAAAGAAAATTGAAAGTGCATATAAATTTGTTACAAAATTATTTTAATGTAACAAAGGAATGTTAACATGATGTTGCATATTTACATTTTATTTTACATTATCCAATAATCATTTTGTAATACAAGTATAATATTACAACATTATTTTTTATTGCATGAATATTTTGAGTAGTACATGTATTTAATTAAGGCATGTGACAAAATAATTTAATTTTTATGTAAATGGATATTATAAATATTTAAATGACTTGCATTATGCATATATGCATCTTAAGCAATTGACTTTATTTTTACATTTATGTAAAATGTGTGGATTGATTATAGTCATGCTTATTATCATGCACAAATTTGTTAAAAGCATGTAACAATATTTTTAAACAAACAAATTATATAATCATGTAAAAAGGGGTGGGGGGTTGTGGGGGGTGTTGTCGGTCGGCGGCAGGGAGGGGGAACCAGAGGAGAAGGGGGTCAATGAGGGAGGACTGTGCAGCCGGGGAGGCCCGCGGAGAGCGGGGAGGATAGGTGAAGATCGACTGGCGCGCGCACGACGAACGAGGGCTGTGCTGCCGGGGGGTGGGTGTGCTCTCGTGCGGCGAGTCAGGGGTTGTGGGGGGTTGTCGGTCGGCGGGGAGGGGAGACTAGAGGAGAAGGGGGTCGATGGGGGAGGGGGGGCGCCTCTCGCACGGTGAGTTAGGGGTTGTGGGGGGCGTTGTCGGTCGGCAGCAGGGAGGGGGACCAGAGGAGAAGCGGGTCGACGAGGGAGAGGACTTTGCATAAAGTTCTAACACTAATTTAAATTTTTAAAATGATCTTAAACTAAATGACAACCAAACAAGAAATTGTTGAATTAAACAAAAGTGATAAGTTAAATGGGCACGATTGACATATGAAAGTGCAATGCACATTCGAAAAAGAGTAAATTATTGAATGAATAAAGAATAATTCATGAACTTGACTTTGGTGTTACACCTCCACACAAAAAATTAGATGCATATGATGCCTAAAAAAGAGACAAAAATGCTTGCATTACGATTTTTAGTTACACGACTTTTTTTAACATGTGAATATGAGATAGAGGAGATTATCAGTGTGATGTGTGTTAGATAATTAATCGAAGCCTAATTTATGACTTAAGTAATTAGTAGTGATGGTGGAAAATATTCTAAGAGATTGTAACTTTCTTGTAATCATAATTAGTGGAGAGGTTAATGAAATATCATAACTATCATATAGTGTAGACATGAGGTTACGATGATATCGAGATAAATATTAGGTTATCCTGAATTGTTTCTCAAATCTTATCTGACGATAATTAGGCACCATATATTGAGGGATAAGAGAATGATGCATGTATATATGTTTAGACATATGAAAAATAGTGAAAACTTTGTGAGATCGATTGTGAATGTATGAGACAATATTTGAATAACGTAAATTTGCCTCTATTTCCTTTGTGTGTTTCTTATTACTCTTCAACTTTTTGTTCTTCATTTTTCCAACAATTGGTATCTGTCCGACTTATTAGTGCTACATTTACTTAACAACTAGTATCATAGTCATGACATGAAGTTCATGGGTGGTGGGAGCAACGACAATAGATGATGAAAATGTCAAGATTGAGAAGTTTGATGATAAAGGTTTCAAGAACTATTTGTATCAATAAAAATCACACAAAGACTCTCTTTGAAGAAAAGTAAAAGATGATAAGCGATGAAAATTGGGAGCTCTTGAGTCAACATGCAATTGTTGTTATTAGGTTGACATTGGTGCGTAACATAGCTTTCAATGTCATGAACGACAAGACCATGGTGAATTTGATGAATGCATTATCAAACATGTATGAGAAGTCATCAACATCAAATAAGATGTATTTAATGAGAAGATTATTCAACTTGAAAATGTTTGATGGAGCTTAGATCGTGTATCACATCAATAGATTCAATATTATCATAACACAATTGGGTTTGGTGAGTATTACTTTTGACGATGAAATGAGAGCATTGATCTTATATCCTCTTTGTTAGAAAGTGGTGGTGAAAATGTGATGATGATTTGCTTCTTCTGAGTCAACAAAGCTAAAACTCAATGATATTAGAGATATGATTCTGAGCAAAGACATTCGGAAGCGATAATTAAGAGAATCCTTGGTCAAGGCATTAAGTGCCGAGAGCATAGATAGAATGCAACAATGAGGAAAAAACTAAGGTAGATCAAAGTCAAGACAATAAAGTCAATAAAGGTGAAGAAAAAATGAGTTTGCATGCTGTGAAAAGAAAGACCACTTCAAGAGAAATTGCATAACACCAAAGAAGGGATACATTAATGAAGAATGTGCAATAGAAGATGTCTTAAATGCTTTTATTTTGAGTGTTGACAACTTTGCATAATCTTGGATTTTGAACTCTTGAGCTTCCTATCACTCTACTTTACAATTGGAGTGTATGAAATATTATACTACATAAAATTTTAGAAATATTTATCATGTTAATGATAAAACATAGGATGTTGTGGAGAAGGATAAGATGTTTGGCATATAACATGATTAAAAAAATTAATTTATGTTGGATAACTTATTATGAGGGTTTATGCTATAATGTTTGTGGATAAGACAAACTTAGAAAGTCAACAAAGGAGATTTGGCTGTGGCATGAGACTATAAGATTGGACAACTTAATTATGAGGGTTTATGCTATAATGTTTGTAGATAAGACAAACTTAGAAAGTCACCATAGGAGTTATGGTTGTGGCATGAGACTGTAAGTTGGGTACCCTATATAAGTCATTGATGCGATGATTTATAACAAATAAATGCTAGCAAGTGCACTACTTGATTAAGTAATAAAGTGTGAAGTGTAATATCCCCACATTAACCACATATGATTAAATGTATTAATATTATATTATCCGATAATTTATGCCATGATATATATGTTAAAGCGAAATGTCCTCCAATTTTAGGTGCTAGAGCGCAAAAAGTGATGAAATTTGCCTAAGTCATGAAAAGATGATTTTAAAAAATGTTAGAATTAAAAAAACTCTCGATAATTGTTCCCCTATGTTAATGTATGATAGATACGATTTTTAATAATTTTAGGTTAAAGTCTTTCTTAAGTTAAATGATAGCACAAAGTCGAAAAATATGAAAAATGATCAATTTTATTCTTCGAACAAAAATTTGGATTTTGATTCATTTGGAATATAATTTTGTAAATATTTTATTTGAATCCAAATGGGGGATAGTTTCTTATTTGCATATAATGACTTAGTTAAATAAATAAATAAAATAAATAATAGACAAAATGATAAACCATTTACTTAAATGATATTAATGTAAATAAGAAAACTTGCAAGGGCAATTTGGGAATTTCAGTTACAACTGACTTAAGGTCGGTTTCCTTAATGTATCAAGCATCAATCCTTATTTTCATTTAACCTAGCCATCTACCATATACACACGAAGCCCAAGAAGGCAACAAGGGAAGCAATAAAAAACAGGAAGAGGAGGAATTTCAACAACAAATCAAGAATACATCATTAGGGTTTCATTCAAGTAAGTTAAAAGCTCCTTTCATATGAATTATCCATATGAAATTGGATTGAAACAAGTCTTCTTCGATCTCTATTAGATTTTCCTCATCTCCTCTTTCACATGATTGAGAAAGAGTGAGTTCTAAGATGAACAAACACTAACTTGGCTGAAATTTGAAGCTATCGCTTCTAAATTATGCTCTCATACCTTATATACCTCCACAAATTATGAAATTAAATCTACAAATACTTGTTGATGTCTACTGTTCATGGCCTTTGGAATTGGATTGATTGAATTCCTACACAAAAAGTTATGTATAAAATACTAGGGGGCACTCAGACTATTCTAGCTAGGATGAAATGATAATTCGACCATAAATTTCACACTCATAGTTTCATGTTGTAATTTAAAGAATAGAAATATATTTTTGTAAGAGTTCTGGAGCAATTGAAATTTCATGAAAATATTATAAATTTTCTAATGCATAGCTTATAGTCTGCTTGTTTTAGAATTATGACAGAAAACCTCTAAATTTAAAAATTTTACTAGATCAAAGTAGATGGATAAAAATTATACATCTTCAATCTCTAAAAGTCTAATTTTAGTAGAAATTTAATTCTTTGTGATAGAATGTCTAATTGAAAAGTTATGAATTTTATACTATGCTATGTAGAGTCTATTAGGATTCCAAATGAATCAAAATACAATTTATTTCTATAATTTTTTGAGGTCATTTTATAATGAGTGGAATTATGAGCTTTATGATGATTACACTTGATGAATTCTTCTGTCACTTAAAATTTATTTCAAGTGAATAAAATATACACTAATTTTTATGTATTTTACATTGTGCACTATGTAGTTTGTTAGATGCCAAACGAGAATAAAATCTGTGCTTATACGATCATATGTTATGTGAATTTAAAAATTGATTAGTGGTTTTCTTTAATTACATGATATATGATATGATATGAAATTATATGTTATATGAATAGGTGCTATGTGCATTCGTAAAGTGTATTAATTGCTATGCGTGCAATTATTAATTACAAAAGATGATATGACATGCCATGATACGATTTGACAGGACATGTAAAAATGTAATATGATATGATATGACATAATATAATTGGATCATGCATTTGCATCTTATTATCATGCATTTGCATTACCCTTGTCGGGTGATAGTTTACCTTTGTATAGTTAAAAAAACTTGCAAGGTCGACAATATACCCTTACATGATTGAAAGACCTTGTAAGGCCGACAGTTTACCCATATATGATTGAAAGATCTTAGAGGACTGACAAATATTCTAATAGGTCGACAGAATTGTGGAATCACACTCACGATTTGAATTCACAAGGGCACCTCTAGAATCCATCGGCCTCCCTGACAGGTCAACAGATATCCCGAAAGGGATGCATCTGGTCAGATGGAGATATGTCATGCACAGACATAAAAGATTCATGCATCCATACATTCATAGTTTGTGCATTGATGTCTCATTCTTATGTATAATATGATGATTATATTTTTTGACATGACCTATAGATGTATAGATGTTCTTCGTATCTTATAACATGATAAAGATTTAAATTACTTATAAATTATTGTTATATGATATATGCTGAAATAAAATAGTAATACTTTTCAAACATTAAGAAATAGTGTTTTACTCAAATGAAATACATATGTTATAAGTTTTTTACTTACTGAGCTATTGGTTGCTCATATTATTATTTTCAATATTTTTCATATCATTAGATAATACATGCATTTTATAATATATAATTAGGCTTATATTTAGGCCTATTTTGTATAATTTGCTCATAGCATGCACCTATTTTTATATTTATTTCTTTAAATTCTTTGAAATAGCCATCCACCTTTAGTTGGTGTATTTTATAAAAATTATTGATGATAAACAACAGAAAGAGGGAATAAAAGAAGTAGCACGCAAAAAAAAGACAATTCAACTTTCGAAAAATCAATTCTTTAATCTCACGGGCCGTGAAAGGTGGTTTAATGTCCCAACTGTTCGCTTTCGCGGCTCTGGCAGAATCGCTTGCTAAAGAGAAGGATTTCATGAGTCGTTAAATGTATATCACAATCGTGAAGATTGAGTTTCACGCCATAGCACTAACATTCACGGTTCTAAAAAGAACCATTCCTCGAAGAGAAAGTGTTTTCACGAGCCGTTAAAATCTCTTTCACGGTGTGAAAGATGATTTTCACACATCTTGTAGCATTTCACGGACCAAGGAGACTTTGCATTGTGAAAACTTACGGACCGTGATGAATTTTTCATAGTTGTTAAAGCAGAAGTTCATGGATCCCGCAAGTTTTAACTCCAGCATTCAAAATAAGAAATGTCATCATGGGCAGTGAAGATAATCTAACGGGCCGTAACGAAGCCTTCATGGATATCACAGAAAGGTTGGAGAAAGTTCCTATCACATGACGGGCCATTAATACTATGTTACGGACCGTGATGTCACCAGAAGTCGCGCGCATCGGCCAGAAGAGTTCGATCACAGTTGTGAAACCTGTCTCACGACTTGTGACTACTTCAGACAACTCCGACTTCCACTCTGATTGAGGATCTATTCAAGGGGCGTGATGGATGTCGAATATGACATACAACTTATTTTCAGAAGAATTCTCAACGCACAAGGACTCCAACTCTTACCATATGTTCTAGGGATCAATTGGAAACAAATTAGACCAAACAAGATAAAACTTTCAGAATCAATAGGACTTCGAATTTATCTTAATTTACAAGGAAAATATTTTCGTTTCTTCTCAAACTGCATGAAAACTTAAGCCTTTATAAAAATGGACATCTGGCAGTCAGAAATAATAATGCTAGGGCTTGCAATCGAAACTTTCAAGCCAAGAACGAAAGAGAATTTCTGAAGGACAAAGGAGAAGACTTCTGTGTGGTTGACTCGGGCGAGGATTGTACAATAGTTCATCGGTGTTTCTGAAGAAGTACTCCTTATTCTACATATTGTTGGGATGATACTCTAGATTTGTATGCTTTATCTACTATTCTGTACTCTGCATTGTTAGTTTATCTTATTTCTTTAAGTTTCAAAAGTTTTAGTGTATGGACAACTTTTGATTTCTGTTTAATCGAAATTAATTTTTATGAACATGATTATTGTGTTTAATGCTTTCTTCAGATTTGAATGACTTAGAACCGTATGGAAATTGGATTGTGTGGTCTACGTAATTGACCCAGATGGGCGATTAAGTAATTTAAGAATTACAACTTATTGCATCTGAATTTCAATATGACTGAGGGTAGATTCAGGCAGAGTAGTTTTAAATTATTATTGTCTTAAGATAGTTGATTTACCTGGTTAGAGAGATCATATCTTTAGTGTCCTTAATCCGTCTAAAGCTAAATATGAACTTCACGTTTATACTTGATTTTACAGAAATTACATATTGTTCTAATCATTATAAATCATCCTAAGGACCTACACATTGTTAGCTTTAAACTTTTATCTTTCTGTAATTTTTTTTTTTGCACACTTTTATCTCAAATTGTATGTTCATCTTCTATTAGCCTCTGGAATTTAATAGATTAGTAAAATAGTTCATCGTGGGTTCGACATTCTATTCTTACACTTTATTATTTGAGCGACTAGTGCGCTCGCTAGCATTTAATTATTATCAATTCTATCAAGTTATTGACGATGTTGTGGGGAAATTATTCTTTATTTACTACTCTTATTTTATGCTACTTTGAGATTTTACTTTTCTTTTACTTTCACTTGTTCTTTTAGTTGTGTGAGATTTTCATGTTTACATCTTTCGTACATGACTCATTTATCATGCTCATATCAATACATCCTCAATGGAAAAGAAGAAAACGTCAACTAATTAACAAATTGAGAAAGATAATGTTGTTGTCCAGCAACATAAAGTTTATAATGAAGCAACAACAAATCATAACAACATGAAGATGCCTCAACAAATTAATTATGAAGATTTTTTTTGGAACTCAGAGCTATCATCACAAGCAAGTTGAATATCCTATTGAAACAACTTTTCCAAGCAATCATATCAAATCGAAAATCTGAAGAGTCAACTTTCAAACTTACGACATCGAAGCAACGAGACCAAAGATATCATCACATCACTTCTCGAATTAAAGTCTTCAGTTGAGCCAAAAGTTGACCTCGAAGGGATGACGGGTCAACTTATCACAATAATTGAAAGGAAGCTAAAATCAACACATTCAAAATTTGGAGGCTCAACTAACACAACTTCATAAGCAAATCGAAGAAGATGATACAATTCGACTTTTTGAAACGAGACTCAAATTTGATACTTTAAAAGCAAAGCTATATGCGTTAGAAAGTCAAGTCGCGCAATTGACTTCTCTAAAATCTGGATCTCCAAAGTACATCAAAGAGAGCCAACCATAATCATGTGTTTGTGCCATCATCAACAATTATGTCAAAGAAGAGGACATAAAAAATAAAGTCTTTGGCTTACGAGTAGAGTAAAAGAAGAGGGTGTCGCCCCTACTGCAATGCGACCGACGACCTTCGTCGGCGCGCCATGGGGGGCAATCCCCCTCACACTTTTCCCTTGCTGGCGGGGAAAGAGGGGGTGGGGGTCGCCCCCTGTGCTGCGACACAACCGACAGCAAGGGGGGCGATCCTCTCTCTTTTCTCCTACGCACAAGCGTCGACATATGTAGAGGGAAGGGGGATCGCCCTCCTTGCTGCAATCGCCAATGCCGATCACGCCGCATCACGAGGGGACCCCCTCCCTTCCCTTGTGCGCAAGCGTCGATCAAAGCGGGGGACGACCTCCTCCTTTGGCTGTTATGATGCGATTTATTTTTTTTATGTTCTTGATGAAAGTCGATAGAATGATCAAATTAAAAAAATCATGATAATTTAGAGATTAAAAAAGATAAGTTCGTAATTTAAAATTAGATATAAAAATCATAATAGTTTAAGAGTGATTTATAAAAATAAATTTTTTATTCTAATAATTACTCTTTGATCAAACATCGGGAGAACTTAGAATAATTACGTTGTCATATCACTTGGAATAAGTTTGAAATCGTTCAGTCACATCTTTTCACGATAACTAATTAATGATTTGACAGTTACGATAAAAGAATATAAAAGTTGCATTCAAATTAATTATTTCATTGAAAAATGCTTTTTCTCTTCTCTCGAATATTACTATTTTTTATCTCTTTCCGTAATAAACTCCACCACATCTCCATATCATATTTTTCCACTTTTATTTTTTTTAATAGAATAACAAGCTTTCATATTGTTAACAAATAGAATGAGCATTCTTCATTTTTAATTTATCAAAATAAAATATCGTGTTTGATTCAGTATTTATGATTATTATGTTTCTATATTGTGTTTTTTAATAATATTTGGTCAACCAGTTTTATTGATGTTACCATTTAAATAAAAAACAAGTTAAATTAAGCTATTACCGTAAGGACACGGTATGATTATTTATTAACTGTAAATAATATTTTGTAGCTAGCACCACTGTGATATAATAATTTTTTTATTATTTATATCATTCTGTATATTAAATTAATCATATGTTAATAATTCTGAACATCATCGATAAATCTCAAAAAAAAAAAAAGAACATTAGTAAAGTGGCTAGATCGATTAATGCCCCAGCACAACCTGACAGGATTCAAGTTTGCAACTTTTTTTTACTTAGATTTTAGATTAATTAAATATATATTAACGTGCAATCACAAAATTTAAAATTTTAAAATAATATTATTTTAATATAGCAATAAGATCGGTCCGCACGGAAGTTTATGTTTAATTAATCATTATCATTATCATGTGGCGCTACATATAAGAGCACATTGACTCTCGTCAACAGCACGACACAAGAATCGAGGCAGTCTGGGTTAAATTTCTTTGGGCACATGTGACAACAAGTTGATATGCATTCCGCTGAGTAGTTAATTTGCTCAGAAAAATATTGTTCTATTTTTTTATCTCGATTTTAAATTAATTCTTATTTATTTTAATGTAAAGTAAATATTTTAAAATGTTAAAAAATATGATAGTTCATTCAATCATATAAAGGGTCACCTTACTTTTATCGAAATAAATATATACATTATTATTATAAATTTATAAGTATCATATAAATTATTTTTTTTTATTATCATTATAATATTTAAAGCGGTCATTATCGGTGATTTATAGTTTATATAATATATTTTAAATTAAAAATTTTTAAAGCGAGGAAAAATCAATTAACATTTGAGACGATTTATAATTTATATAGGAATTGAAGATTGTGTGAACCCAAAATGAATTCGTGTATATAAATTATAATCTATAAATTAATGATGATCTTAGTTTTATTTTAAATTTATTTTAAAATATATTTATCAAAGATCATCGTTGATTTATCAATCAGGATGAGTTCATATGCCTGAACTCATTTTAAATTCTTTTTTTTTATTCGTATAAAATATTTTAAACTTTTGAAAACGAGAAGAAATCGTTTACCATTCGACGTCAACCGTGGCGCCACATTCTGGACTCTGAATCACTGCTACTGAAAGGTGGTGGTGTAACCGAAGTTCCCTTTTTACACACCCGTCACGCCGTCTGAGAACGGTGAAGGTCCCAAAATGTCTGTCCCCAAAAATTCGTCTGTGCTGCTGGATGAGAACGAGAGTGCATTGCTGAATCATACTCCTTCCAACAGCAGCAATAACTCGGCAATAACATCTCAAAGTGAGTTCCATTGCTCACCCTGTCATCTTCATCACCCGTCGTCTTCAACAGATCGCTAGTTTCAGAGCAGATCTGAAGTATTCCTTTTTTTTTCTTTCTTGTTCTTGTTTATTTTGCAAAATCCATACTTCCTCCTGTGTGTGTGTACGCAGCAGGTCGAGCAGAATTCATTCCTTTGATTTCAGATCTTAATTCCTTGCCGGAGAGGACAATGGATGTGAACAATGTGATGCAATGTCCGTCCACTCCTCTGACTATGGAGAATAACAAGTGTGCACACGGAAGGTCGGCTCGTCCGACTTCTGATTTGGAGGATTGTCGCAGGAGCCATGGAAATACCTGCGAGCAGGTCGGAAAATGGCAGGTCCCTGCAGCAGAGCCAGCTGTAGTGCGCGTCTCGAGCACTGTATTGCGAATTCGTTTAAAGTCTGCAAATGCCATCGTTGATTCTGAGCAACGACAGGATAATGATGCTGCCGGTGCATCTGCAGGGGATATCTCCCGACACCTGACCGTCGGGGAAGAGGTCGGCGGAGAAATCAAGGGCATGGACATGAATAAGACACCAAGGCAGAAGCCCAAGAGGAAGAAACACAGACCAAAGGTTGTTCGAGAAGGTAAGCCTAAAAGAACGCCTCGATCGACGCCTCCGAAGTCTGTCACTCCCAAGACGCCCATGAACAAAGAAGAAACGCCATCTGGTAAGAGGAAATATGTGCGGAAGAAAAAGGTTGAGCATCCTTCTGAGAACCCCCTTCCTGTGCCTGAGGGAGCTGCTTATGTAAGCAGCATAAGTGAGACTAAGTCAACCAGGCGACGCTTAAACTTCGATTTAGAAACTGCAAAGGTAGGAGATGAGCCTACAGGGTCTGTGATTTCGGCTGTGCACAACGATGAACGTCAGGGTCGACAGGAGTGTTTCATGGAGATCAATAATGAGTCGGGGACAAAGCTGAGCTTGCAGCTTGCTCAGGGAGTAGAAATTGTGTCAAATAACTCGAC
This sequence comes from Pontederia crassipes, assembly GCA_030549335.1. Taxonomy (NCBI): domain Eukaryota; kingdom Viridiplantae; phylum Streptophyta; class Magnoliopsida; order Commelinales; family Pontederiaceae; genus Pontederia; species Pontederia crassipes. The sequence continues at coordinate 13,089,795 of CM060183.1, forward strand.
CCAATTTACTCCTAATGATGGTTTAACGCACAAAGAGGTTGAGCATACAAGGTTCCCAGATGAAACAGCCCCAGCATATCAAGCTTGTACGGAAGGAACAATCAGAACTACTCAAATACAGGAAGGGTTTGAAACAATGTCAGAAGACTCAAGTAGGTCTTGTCAACACTCAAAAGTGGGGTCGATGTCCCAAGAATATTATGAACTGATTAGGAACAGTGAACATCTTATGATTGCTAACCCTGACCAACTTAACAAAAATCAGATGTTGAATCTGTTACTGGAGATGACAAAAAGAAGGCATAATTTTGGCAAAGATGCTCCAATTCCGGAAGAAAAACATGACGCACAGACTTATGAAAGGGCTTCACAGTTACATGATGCAAGTCATGATGACCCATACTTTCCTCAGGGATGCAAGAAGCAGAGAACAGAGCTTGAGCAAAACAGGTTTGGCCCTAGTGTGGTCACTTCATCAGTGCAAGCATCATCAAATGGAGGGAGAAAAGGCAAGGTGGTATTAGATAATTCTGGACCTCTCAGTTTTATTAAAAGAAAGGAGTTCTTGACCCTGGAAAACAGAAGTTTTCTCACAGTGTTTTGTCTTTTGAACAGGTAAGAAACAACAAAGGGGAGCGATTGGTGTTACCACTTGAAATGCAACATTTAGTATCTACAGACCACTCCGCTATAACAGATATGAATAAGTCACCATTGTCATTTACAAACAATAAAATTCAGGAACCGACTTCTGACCCTTGGAAGTACATCCAAACCCAGGGTGGCAAGGCCAGTGCTAAACGAAAACCAAGGACAAGGAGATGCATACACAATGGACAAGCCCAGACACCCCCATTGTCAAGTACAAAAGTGGATGCATCTTCTGAAGTTGTTGGGAAGAAAGTTCTATTTGCTTCTAGTAGTTCTATTCATGAATGTCAAAGTAGTAGCAACTGTACTGAATCATTTGGTGGTATCTTAAACTCAGGAGCCCTAGAAGTAAAGGGTGATCCTCTAAATGAAATCACCGAGAAGCTGAAATGTTTATTTATAAATGGAGATTATGAATGTTATATACAGCAAACCCAAGATGCTATTGTCCCTTATAATGGAGGTGGTATAATGGTTCCATATGAGATCCCCAAGAGAAGGCGTACTCGACCTAAAGTCGATTTAGATCCAGAGAGTAATAGAGTTTGGAATCTTTTGATGGGAAAGCAAAGCAGTGATGTTGATGAGGAAATGAATATTGCAAAAGAGAAGTGGTGGGAAGAGGAAAGGCGAGTTTTCCATGGACGTGTGGATTCATTCATTGCTAGAATGCATCTTGTACAAGGTGTGTCTGTATGTACATAGTGCCTCCTTGCTTTGTTTATGGTTTTTCTTTGTTAAATTTTCTATATACATATTTATATTCATTTGAATACATAAAGAATATATACATAGAAGCATAGTTTATTTTTCTGTACCAGTTGAATACATTTTCCAATTTTAAGATGACATAATAAACTGAAGCAATAATGTCCAACTTGTTGAGCAATATTAAATTATTACTGATAAAATTATTACAGAAATGTCTACTATCGGAATCCTTGTTACGATAACTTTTCTTGAGAAGATTGCTAAAACAACGTTCTGACTACACATGCACAAAAAAACATGACATTTCTTTTGCTACTTGTGTGAAAATGCCCTATTGTTCTTTCATTGTGCTGCATTTTGGGCTCAGGGCCTCCAAGATCTCACGAAAAAAAAAGAACCATTCAAGATGTTAGTATTTCTCTGTGTTTGCTTACTATGGTTCTTATACTAAGATCAGATGCTCTTAAGATTATTTAGCTGTTCCAGAGTCTGTTGATATGCAGTCCTTGATAGAAGAGTGTCGTCTATCAATTATTAAGTGAAATACTGAAAAATATCAGAAGAGTTTGCTGACATTTCTGCTTAATTGTCTTTTGCAGAGTTGTGACAAAAAAAGATAGGACATTTACTTGATTAAATTGTTTTCCATTCAACACTGAGCATGAAGAAATATAATTTTGAAGTATACCACGAAATTTGAGATACTGAGCATGATGCTACCCAGTTACAAGCTTGTTTTTTTTCATGTGCAGGAGATAGACGTTTTTCCAAATGGAAGGGATCAGTAGTTGACTCGGTGGTTGGCGTCTTTCTTACACAGAATGTTTCCGACCATCTTTCAAGGTAAAGTCTAAAATTCTGTTTGTGGTTACATAAAGATGAAGAAACTGGTATCAAGCACCCTGCTCTTTGTTTAGAATACAGACCCAAACAAGATAGCTGCAAGTATACAAATGTCAGTTTGTTTTCTGAGTTTAGTATGTCTTTTGTTTAGCCATTCAAATAAATCTACCTTATTTTGACAGTTCTGCCTTCATGGCACTTGCTGCAAAATTTCCTGCAAGGGTCAACAATAAAGACACTAGTGCAGAAAGGGAGGATTTAACTGTGCAGCAAGATAGTTGTGGTGTACTCCTTGATGACACCAACAAATTGCAGAAGCAGGTGTCAGTCAGAGAGTCGTATAACCATGATTCTTTGGTGATAGTGGAGGAAAATGAAACTGCCAATATCAATGAATCATATGGAAGCAATACTGGAGGTTGTGAAGATAACCAAAAGGTCCAAAGCTCACGTACAAATGAAACCATTTTGGAAGCTGATCGGGAGTCACCTAATAGTGTATCAGGCATTCAAGTTACACTAACAAGAAGTACATGTGCTACAGATGCAGTGGATATGTGGTCGGTGGAGGATATGGCTTCAACACAAGAGTCAGTCATTTCATCTCAAAATTCTTCTGTAAACTCAGATCAGCAGGCCAATGAAAAGATTGTCTTATGCTCAGTGTCAACTGAAGAACCAGAAAGTTTTCCACTTAGAAGCTTGTGCAGTAACAGTTCAACTTCGTTCACAGAACTCCTGCATATAGCAAACATGATACCATTGAGGAAATATGATGACAAAACTAGTTGGTTTTCTGAGGTAGATAGAAGAAATTCTATGTTAGATCAACAAGGCGAGGTTAATGGCAGGAATTTGGCCATGTTTACATCAAACCTATCTTTAGGTGGGTCAGTTTCTTCCTCAATGCCTAATCATACTGAGGGGCCCTCAAATTCCAGACTAATGGGAACCAAGACTGTCAATATTACATGTCATAACAGATTCTCTGAACCTTTAATTCATGACTTCGAACTAATGAATGCACGGAGTGGTCTCTCAGAAAATGTCACTACCAAAATCAACCAGCAGAAGTTAACATTGGTTGCTGAATCTACGTCATATGGACAAACAATCAGTTGTTGTGAACAACTAAACAGCTCACATAAAGAAACCTGGAACAGGGAAAAAAATTGTTTGCATGATGACGATCAGATCCATAAAGTTGAGCCCTCAATAACCAAATCTAATAAATTCTCTCATGTACAAAATCAGTGTGGTCCCAGGCCTATGCATAATCTGCAGATTGAGGTTGAAAGCATTCAAGAGGGAGTTAGTTTTCAACAAACAAGCTTCAATAACCAGCAGAGCATTGAGAGCTTGCATACACATATAAATGATGATACTTTTAGTTCTAAGATGATTCTAACTGAAACTCCAAAGGGTAAGGCAAAAGAGAAGAAGATAAAATCCGACAAAGAAATCAACTATGAATGGGATAACTTGCGCAAAACGTTACTTCAGAATGGCACTAAAAAAGAGAGAAGCCATGATACAATGGACTCGGTTGATTGGGAAGCAGTGAGACAAGCTGATGTTAGCCAGATATCAGAAACCATCAGAGAGCGTGGAATGAACAACAAGCTGGCAGAGAGGATCAAGGTGTGGCTGGTTCAAGTACCCGAATATGATAAGTTGTTTATCTCTAAAATCACAAACAGACTCGTACCAAAAAACCAGTCTCATGTCAAACTTTGATGATTGTATTCATAAGCCTACTTCAATGAGTTATTTATATTGGCACTCAAACATTTAGCTTGTAGGAAGATTGATCTTGACATAGGTAAATCTTGCTGATTGCTCAAATGCTTGTGATAACAAGTTACCATTTATTGGAATTAAGACAAGTTACCACTATAATGAATGATCTGTCGACATGCTAAGTTATTAGCTAGAGTTCCAGTACTGAATTTATGGTTGTAGAAGAAAATTTTGAAACAATGAATGCTTGACACCTAACTCTCCATGCAAATCCATCTGAGTATCTGACCTTTTGTTAGATGAGTTTCTTGTATGAAAAAATTCATTATCTTCACCCTCACACATTTGATTTCAAGGTTTCTGATTTTTTTAATAATAGGAAATTATTTGAGGGCATGTATGGTATTGTATTATTTTTTGTAACATCTTTAAGATATCTACATGTACATGAGGGTTCGGATAAACAAAAATAATAATGAAGCTTTGCTTCCTCATCTTCTAGAAATACTTAGGAAGAAGGGATACTTTTTTTCTTTAATGCATCCCATAAAACTATCCAAGCATTGTAGTCATTCTATCTTCAGTAAGAAAAAAAGATTTCTCTTTCCCTCTTATTTGACTTGTTCACTATGCACTGAATTGGATTGTTTCTATATCAATTTCGGATGTGGTTTTAATACTTTGGGTTTTAATTTATTTTATAGCCAGTCCCAAGCCCGGATAAAGGAGGAGGGTTGTGTTAGGCCCCGACAGCCAGCATAAAATCCTGTCGAATCTTATGAACATGGATCAACGAATATATTGTGTTATCGTATGATCCATGTAGCCGACCCCACCTAGTGGGATAAGGCTTTGTTGTTGTTGTTGTTGATTTTGAACTGCACATCTGGTTATTTATGTATTCCAATAAGGAAGGAGGATTTGAAATGCAAGACTTAAAAACATCTCAACATGGCACCACTGCTAAGTACTCTATGGTTGGGAACTTTAAATTAATCGTTTATTCCAGATGCCTTACAAGTATATTAAATATTATGTCATCATGTAAATTATTAAATAGAGGATCAACTAACCTTATGAATTATAGCTGGTGTGGAAAGTTTCATAGATAAACCTTTATTTTTATTCAGATGAATCAAAAGTTAAAACATACTTAATCATGACTTGCTTTTTTATACTATAGAAAAAAATAATGTATTAGATTCTAAAATCATCCAAAGAATTATTTCTGAATTGTAATAGTCAAAGGGACTCCATGGATCAACCAAACAATTGGGGATGCTAATTAGGAATAATGAAGTATGTGCTCCTTTGGACAAACTTAAAGAACTTCTCATCTCATACCTAATGTGACATGCCTTGACATTTTCTGAAACAAAATAAATAAAATTTGAAAGTAATAAAATAAGATCCATTATCCGAGCTGAATCACATTGTTGAATAGTGGATCCATAGATGTCGAGCAAAAGGATTCTCCACACCTTCCTTATCCCCTTAGTCAATTCCTGTTTCCACATTTTAGACACCAAGTACGAGAATGATTTCTTCTTTCTTTTTGTATTATTGAATTTTAATATGGTGCTACATACTGCTGAATTTTCTCTGCAGGAGTTTCTCAATAGACTTGTTAGAGATCATGGAAGTGTAGATCTCGAATGGTTGAGGGACATTGAACCAGACAAATCAAAGTAAGATCAATGTCATATAAAACATCTGCTTGTATATTCGGCGTCACAAATCACAGGATGAAATTCACAGATGCACCCAGTTCTGAGTCCAATCATATGCTTCACACTGTAAAAGTTTTGATTAACTGCACACCTAGATCCAGATACTTTTATAGTTATCCTCCGAGGAGTTACAACATGTCACCACACCTTGTATGCTGCTATCTTCTTTTTTGGAAAGGGCAGTTATCTATTGTAGAAAATTGACATAGGAGTGTGCACATGCAATTGATGGTTCACATATTTTTAGAAGGAATTTGATACTTAAGTTAACTTAGGTACAAATATTGGGAAATTTAAAACAAAATCAAATGGGGAGTTTAGAAAATAAGATAATAATGTAAATATTGCATAAGGTGTTCGGGAGAAAATTCTTTGTTTATTATGAAGAGATTCTTTTAAAATCTGTGACAAACAATAATTGGCGGTGCTTCAAGGGATTACCTCCTCAGCATACGAGGATTGGGACTCAAAAGTGTTGAATGTTTGCGCCTGTTGACACTTCATCATCTGGCATTCCCTGTAAGCATTGCCTTAAATCTCAATAAACTATTTTGCATGTTCAAAGATCTGCAGCTTACCACTGAATTCCTATTCCTTTGATTACTAAGGTTGACACAAATGTTGGCCGAATATGTGTTAGACTGGGTTGGGTACCTCTTCAGCCACTACCTGAGTCTCTTCAGTTACATCTACTTGAGCTGTGAGTAGCTTCATGTTTATTGTACTGAATAAAAACAGAAACAATTATATTAAATCTGATCCTTATTATTCTTGAAAGCTATCCTATGCTGGAAACCATACAGAAGTACCTTTGGCCTCGACTTTGCAAGCTTGATCAACGAACTTTGTGAGTTGTTGTAATTAATCCTAAAAATTCAGATAACTCAAATCACATCTACATCACTAAATTTGCCTTAGTATTGTCTCATTAATTTGTTGCATACTTTTGCTGGTAGGTACGAACTACATTATCAAATGATAACTTTTGGAAAGGTAATGAATGCACGTGTATCTGGTTAACACTCAGTTTTGCCGACATTGAAACCCAGTATATAATGTCAGTTCAATGGTTTAATAATGAGTTCCATGCAGGTCTTCTGTACAAAAAGTAAACCAAATTGCAATGCATGCCCCATGAGAGGAGAGTGCAAACACTTTGCAAGTGCATTTGCTAGGTTGGTCACCCATTTGCCTATTTCAGTTACTTGGCACATTTTCCTTGCATTTGAACAACTTCACATGGGCTTAACTTGTAAATAAGGCAGAATAAGTGTGATAATAGCTACAAGAGCTATCACTTTGTATGGTGCATGCAACTCCAACTAGTATTATTCTTTATTTTTCTTTTTCAAGCTAGTGATCAATATGACTAAGCATACGTAGATTCATTTTTTTGGTCCCATGAACAGTGCCCGGTTAGCTCTTCCTGGTCCAGAGGTCAAAGATATTGTGACCTCAACAGGGTTGCTTGTGCCTGAAAATAATTGTACACCTACCTTTAATTCAAGACCACAACCTCAGATTGAAGAGGATGAAGAAACTCAGGGAAGATCTCTTTTAAATACTTGTGAGCCTATCATTGAAGAACCAGCAACACCAGAACCAGAATGCGTTTATACTGAAGAGAGTGCAATTGAGGATGCATTTTATGAAGATCCTGATGATATTCCTACAATTAAACTCAATTTTGAAGAGTTCACACTCAACTTGAAAAGTTATATTCAAGAAAATAACAAGGAGATTCAAGATGGTGACATGTCAAAGGCTTTAGTTGCTATTACATCACAAGCTGCCTCTATCCCCATGCCCAAGCTGAAGAATATTAGACAGCTACGGACAGAGCATCATGTGTACGTGCACATCCACTCCTTTTATTTTACAATAAGTTTTCCCTAACTTTTGGGAATGAGAACAATAAGTTAATTTGGCAACTTCTTAAAATCAGTTTTACGTGGTTTTTAAGTGTCTAAATAGGTACTAATGTATTCTAATTTGTCTATTTCTTCAGCTATCAACTTCCAGATTCACATCCTCTCTTGGAAAGGGTGAGTTAAATCATCAGATGGCAATTAAGTTTTCAAATGATAGGATTCCCTCATGGATTTCCACCATTAACATCCCATTTCAGTTTGACAAAAGAGAACCAGATGATCCTTCACCATATCTTTTGGCTATATGGACACCAGGCAAGGATTCCTTTCAACGGATTATTATGGTTTCGCACTAAGATTTATCTTTCTGATAATTTAGAAATCTAAAATAGGTGAAACAGCACAATCAACTGAACCACCCGAGGCATTTTGCGAGTCTCATGAAACAGGCAACTTATGCAACAAGGTGACATGCTTTGCTTGCAACAGTACTAAAGAAGCACAAGCTCAGACAGTCAGAGGAACAGTACTGGTAAGCTATCGTATTATTGATTAATCGCAGTGTACAGTTGATATTAGCTGCATAGAAAATGAAGCAATTTATTATGGATGAAATCATGGAACTCCAGTTTTTCTTTGATATTATAATCATTATCGACTTTCCCTTAACATGTCCGACAGATACCATGCCGAACAGCAATGAGAGGAAGTTTTCCACTTAATGGGACCTACTTCCAAGTTAATGAGGTAAGTTTTGGGGGGAAGGAGTCAATGAGGTAAGTTGGGCATGACACACAATTAGAGGTTGCAGAAAAAAAAAACAACCCGAAATATAAGTACTCTTGGTATTTCTGTTTTTTAGAGATTCTGTTCTAGAATGTTGATAATATATATGTCAATGCAGCTTTTTGCGGATCATGATACTAGTCGTAACCCAGTTGACGTTCCTAGAAACTGGATATGGAACCTTCCCAGGAGAACAGTTTACTTTGGAACCTCCGTGCCAACAATTTTTAAAGGTACGGACCACATTGCTACGTTAGTGTGTTTGAATCATGATTTGAACAAATCACCTGTTGAGGTCTTTCCTCCTAACTTTTGTACTTCTTAGGCCTAACAACAGAGGAGATACAACAATGCTTTTGGAGAGGTATGTCTGATAGTTGCCATGTTCTGTTTCTGATGCTTTCCTATATAAAAACAGAAACAATCAGAGTCCTAATTCCATTGATCACAGATACAGATCATATGCAAGAACTAAGAAAGTAAAAGGAAAATATACCACCTTTCAAACAGTTCATTGTCAAATAATATACCACCTTTCATGAATGTCTGCACCCTTGACAATCCCATGGATGTTCTGTGCAGCACTGATTTCACTTGGTAGCTTCATGGAAAAACTTTTATACATGACGTGTGACTTCAATTTAACTTTATTGCATATGTGTTTCTAGAGGCTAAATTAAAATTAGATAAGATTATGTGTGCTGTGCGTTTTGCATTATTTAGGGCCACGATGCCTTGTTATTAGATGCAACCTTGTTTCCAATGTCTACCTTGTCTTTAATCCACTTTTACTGGGTTGTATATCAAAATACAGACTCAGATATTGAAAATAATCAGTTTTAAAATGCACATGGACTCACGTTTGCATAATTTCATATTTGTCCTGAATCCCTCAGATGGAAAGGGAATGAAGTCAATATTCAAGAGACCTACAACTCTATACCTTTCAAGTTGCTAAATACCAACAAAGTCATTGATGAAGTTTTTTTTTGTACTGCTAATGCACCCAATGACTTCATTACATTCTATTTTTTTTTGTAAACAATTTAAATTTCTTCCTGTAGAGAAGCAGGAGATATTGATTCCTGGAGCCTAGAATTCCTAATTGGGATTGGCTTATGTGACTTTTTATCCTATTTGTTCCCACTGTAACCATATAAATCAGAGGCTTAAGCAATCATCCTCCAGTCTGATGTTACAAATCAAAATGGGCAAAAGGCAGCTTGATTGTTTGTTAACAAAATTTGATGTGCTCAACAGGGTTCGTCTGCGTGAGGGGATTCGATCGGACGACAAGGGCGCCGAGGCCTCTCTATGCAAGATTGCACTTCCCAGCAAGCAAGTCGAGAAACAAAAAGGAGGCTGCTGCAAAGACCGCCAACGAAGATGCCCAGCAGGACCCAATCAGAAGGATTCATCCACTGGGTTGAGAATTCTCCCAGTTGACATGGGAAAAGGTCAATATGGTCATGAATCATGCGTAGTTCCTGTACTGATACTGCATAAAGATTTATGCATCATGTTTCAGTTATCCCTTCGTAAGAATCCAAGCATCCATAAGAAACACGCGAATACTTTGGTTTAGTAGTCTTCATAAGCAATTTATATGCATGAAAAGAAGGGAAAAAAGTATCATACAAAGAAAATAAAATCCATAATCATGGCGTCCGATTAGAAGTAGCATGGGCGGATTTACTTCTAATGGTAATAATAATATGACCATGCAATAAAAATATAATTCATGTAGCAACAAACTGATGAAAAGATTTGCATGTTGTCTATAAATAATTTTGACAACAAAAGGAGAACAAGTACAAGAGAAGAGAAGAGAAGAGAACTATTTACAGAGATTGCAAGTTCTTGGCACTTCTTTTATTTCTACAACTCTCTTCCCCACAGGCCACAGCAGCGGCAGGATCCATGGGACATCAACCGACCTGAGCGGGGGGTCAAATAAAATGCCGACATAGGAATTTGGCAATAAAATCTCATTTAGGGTTTAGAATTTTTACAAGTAAAGTCCCTTCACACTTGAACTTTACTGCTTGGCCTTTTGCATTAATATGAAAAAAAATGCTACTCGGGTCGAAGAAAATTTTGTTGAAGATTAACATGTATATATTATCTGTATTGGCACGAATATCTTTTAAGATAATTATATTTATATGTTAATAAAGCATATATATATATATATATATATTCAAGGTATAATAATTGGTTATATATTCGTGAAAAGAAGGCAAAATAAGAAAAATCGGTTCCATGCAACCTTTCCGCCAAAAAAATCAAAACAAACTAAGAACAAAATAAACATGACAATAGCTAGGTTCAAGAAAATATATAACGTAAAAAATATAGAAAAAAATCAGGAGAGAAGGACCTACACGAAAGAAGTTGCCCCTCAATTAAGATATGTCACTAAAGTCATGTCTAATTCAATTTAAGTTGAAAACATAAAGATAGATAAAGACGATAATCCAAATATCTTCATATTTTAATATTATATATTGTGTGATATATAGTACCCTTACAAATATATCAGCCAAGAATCCATTCATTGGGCGATTAGTGCAATATTATTTTATTGGAAAATGCTGAGATGAGAATTATAATCGGGGTAGGGTTTTTCGTTCTCTCCACGTGCTTCAAATGAGCAGCGAGATTGCCTCTAATATTATTCGTTTTGGAATTTAAAACGTCTTATAAAATAAATAAAAGAATATTTATATTTAAGCTCATAATCACTTTTCTATTACAAGAAAAATAAAGATCGAAAATAAAAAATCACATACGCTTCATCGGTCGAATTCGAACTCGTTATCTTATGATATCTGAGTGATGGAGCACGTCACTGCGCTTAGGGGTGAAAGTAGTCTGGGGCAAATTTTTGATCAAAAAAATCATTCTCTATTTTTTGGATCAATTTTTAAATTAAAAAAAGTATCCTAAAATCATTTAGAAAGTAAAAAACACCTTCTAACGAGTAAATTTTTTAATGATTTTTGTGGGACTACTTTTTTATAATTATATTTTAAATATACATAATAAATTAAAATTAAAATATTTAGTTTTATATAAATATAAAGTATACTTCTAAAATTTTAAAGACCTAATTCGAGTCGATAATATAATAGAAAAATATGAAATTATACGAAAAATTATTATATCTATCATGAAAAATTGATACTTATCGATTAATTATATAAATAAAAAATGGGCTCCTACGTTTTTTTTTCAAATGGGACCCTACTTTTAGCGGGTGAATTTTAATCTATTAAAAAAACACTCTAAATCATATTTGGACTCCTAATTTTTAGTTTTTCCGATTCGACTTTTTTCGAATTGGGTAGATTTTTGGTCGGATTTTTCTTACATCCCTACCTGTGCTACACCCTTGTTCATATGGAATTACATCTTGGACCTTATAAAATGAAGTGTCCGCGTATCAATGTGTGGATATATACATGTTTTAATTTCACAGCCAAAATAGGGATTAATGAAGTGTAACACCCCTTGGTGAAACACTGTCTAACATGGCTATTGGATTCAAGGGATGGCTCAAATCACACCTCTCACATTAGGGTATTAGAGACCTCTCCTTTGCCTCTTCCCTTGATTGGTGGCGGTCCACGGGCAAGCGGCGGCGCAGATCGGGGCGGCGTATGGAGGACAGGGCTGCACAGATCGGGGACACGGCACGACGCTGATTGGGGACGCAGATCGATTGATTAGAGATGGCGCCGTAGATCGGGGACGCGTTGGATCGATGATGATGGTACAGATCGAGGACGGGGACGATGATCGAAGGATAGGGGCAAGAGAGGGGAGGATGAGAGAGAGAGGAGGCATGATCGAGAGCTCGCAGGTGGGTGGGTTGCTGACGCTCGCAAGTGGTCAGAAACAGGGCGCGTTGGCAGTGCTTGAAGGAGAGGAGGAGGGTGGAGTTCCAAGCTCGATGGCGGCGATCGGAGAAGAGGAGGACGCGATCGATCAGTGGCGGGTGAGAACTCTAAAGAGAAGAGAGGTAACACGTGGGAGAAAAGAGAGTGCGAAAATGCCAAATAATTTAAGCTGCAGAGGTAAAATGTGTTGAGCTTAGTTATATTGATATGTGATTAGGAAGAAGTGTACTCTGTATGTAGATGTATAGTATTCTCGCAAGTATTCAGAAGTCGTTTTGTTAGTTATTACTGTAGCCGCGAGACATGTTACACTGTACAACATATAAATACAAAGTCGTGACTCATATTCTTTGGATGAGTCATTTTATGGCCAATCTTTCTTCTTCTATCTGGTTATCAACATGGTATCAGAGCGTTAAGATCTACAATCGGCGGAAGCCTTGATGGAGTTCTGTGATTGATCAAGAGACATCAACGTGATTCTGTATTCCTGCAATCTTTTGGATCATGCAGTATAATCAAGTTCTTCTTGTAATCTGTTTCATAGATCCAGAGTTATTGTACTTCAGATTGCAGTTTCTTGTGTATTGATCTTGTGTTTTTTATCATTTCTTGATTCGATCTTATGATTTCTCTATCGGATTCATGGCAAGTTCATCAGAATTTGCACATTCTTCACCTGTTTTGGCTTTGGATCATACTCATCTGTTGTATTTACATCCATCTGATATTCCGGGACTTGTCTTGGTACCTGTTCATTTAAATGGTTCAGCGAATTATTCCATGTGGAGTCGGGCGTTTGCTAATGCTCTTTTGGCAAAGAATAAATTGGGTTTTATAGATGGTTCTTGTCGGTTGGAACAATTCAATCAAGATTTACAGTATCAGTGAAAAAGGTGCAATGCCTTAGTTCTTTCCTGGATCATCTCGACAGTTTCAGATGGACTTCTAGGTAGTATAGCCTACGCTTCTAAAGCCTCAGTTGTCTGAAAAGATTTATGGGAACATTTTGATTCAATCAGTGCATCTCGAGTGTATCATTTGCACAGAGAACTAGCAGGATTATCCCAAAGGTCTTTGGGAGTAATTGAGTATCACACTAGACTCAAATTATGTTGGAAAGAACTGTTTGCAGTAATTCCTTCGCTTGGCATATCTGATCCAGAAAATGTTGCTTATTTTCAACAATTGAAAGTATTTATGTTTCCAATGGGACTGAATGAGTCTTATGCTGCTGTTAGATCTCAGATCATATTGATGAGGCCCTTTCCTTTGGAAAATCAGGTTTATGCTATGATTTTAGAAGAACAACAAAGAAGAACCAGTTTATATTTGATAGATTAGAGTATGCTGAATTCTTTTGTGACTGTACTAGATGCTAATACGGTATATCATAATTCAGCTCCAACACAACTGCAAAGAGGAAAGAAAAATAAAAACATAGTATGTGATCATTGTCATAAAGTGGATCATATTAAGGCAAATTGCTATCGTATTGTGGGCTTTCCACCAGGTTTTAAATTCAGTAGGAACAAGAGTCAAGTAAATGCAAATATAGTTCATACTGAGATTCAGAGTTCCCCTGTGGATATTTCAAGTGTTCAGGATATTAATACAGTCACACCTAATGCAATGAGTGCAAGTTTAACAAAAAATACTCAAGTGCCAAAAATCATTGCAGATCAGTATCAACAAATATTGAAAATTCTTAACCAGCATTCAGCTGTTGGAGATGCCTTGGCTAATATGGCAGGTAATGGAATGTTTCAGTTCCACTCTTCCACAGCAAGTTGGATAATTGACTTAGGAGCCTCTAACCATATGATTTCAGATCCAAAATGTTTTTCATAAATCATTGAGTTAAAATAGGCAAAACAAGTTAAATTACCTAATGGGAATGCATCACAGATCACTCATGTTGGAATATGTCCAGTAAATTCACAACAGCATTTGAGTGATGTGTTATATGTACCTGAGTTTCAATATAATCTGCTATCTGTGTTCAAGCTCTGCAGTGAGTTATCTTGCACAGTGACTTTCTATTCTGATATTTGCCTTTTTCATGACCTTTACAATGGGTCACTCAAGGGGATTGGTAGACAAATCAATGGACTTTATTTTCTGCTGATCGGTGATGCTGACAAAAGAAAATTTCATGGAACTAATGCTGCTACAACCAAACTAGATGATACTACTGTTCTTTGGCATTGTAGATTGGGGCATGTCCCAATTGAAAAACTAAAATCTATTGCTTCTCTAAATATCAGTAGCACAATAGTACAAAGGCCACATTGTTCTGTATGTCACATGTCTAGACAAACACGATTACCCTTTCAGTCTAAGTCATTCTGTTTCTAAGTCTTGTTTTGACTTGGTTCACATGGACCTGTGGGGTCCATATCGACAATCAATATATGATGGTTATCGTTTCTTTCTCACAATTGTCGATGATTTTAGTCGAATGACATGGGTGTTTCTTCTCAAATTTAAAAATGATGTTGGCTTATACTTGCAAAGCATTGTTAACTTGATTGAAATTCAATTTCAGTCCCAAATCAAAGTTATCAGGACGGATAATGGGTCTGAATTTGTTAATAACACTTGCAAACAATTCCTATCTGATAAAGGCATCATCCATCAGTCTTCTTGTATTTACACACCTCAGCAAAATGGGGTTGTCGAGCACAAACACCGCCACATTCTTGAAGTAGCTCGTGCACTCAGGTTTCAAAGCAGTTTGCCAATTCAGTTTTGGGGGGATTGCATACTTACATCAGTTACCATCATTAATAGGTTGCCTTTATTAGTGCTTCATGGCAAGAGTCCTTTTCAAGTTCTGTTTGGAATTGAACTTCCTATAGCCCACTTTCGTGTATTTGGCTGCTTATGCTATGTCTCCACCCTGAATTACACTGATAAGTTTTTTCCTCGTACTTCACTTGTTGTTTTTTTTGGTTATTCCACAACTCAAAAAGGATATAAGGTTATAGATCTTCAGACTGGTAAATTTACTATCAGCAGGGATGTTCATTTCTATGAGGATGTTTTTCCATATTCTGATCTAACTCGGTTTCTCGCTACTGATAACTTTTATGTTCTTCATAATACTACTCCTCCTTCCATTGATGACCATTTTGTCTCTCCTCCATCTTCTTTCACACCTGCTCCTCTTATTTCTCCAGTTCCTTGTTCTCCTACTTCTATTCCTCTTTCCACTTCTGATATTTCTCCTCAGCCTTCTGAATTGTCTCCTTCTATTCCAGCTCCAATCCATGACCTCGCAGGCAGATTAAACCTCCCAATTGGCTTCACGATTA
Source organism: Pontederia crassipes (assembly GCA_030549335.1). Classification (NCBI taxonomy): domain Eukaryota; kingdom Viridiplantae; phylum Streptophyta; class Magnoliopsida; order Commelinales; family Pontederiaceae; genus Pontederia; species Pontederia crassipes. The sequence continues at coordinate 13,105,346 of CM060183.1, forward strand.
TGTTACTAATGCCTTTGTTATCCCAATTTCTCATCCTATTTCTAATCAACTTTTGTATTGTCATTTGCCTCCTTACTATCAAGCCTTTTTAGTTTGTCTAAATGCCATTCATGAACCTACCTCTTTTATGGATGCTGCGATAGATCCACACTGGGTGACTGCAATGAAAGATGAGATGGATGCTTTACAATCCAATAACACTTGGGACATTGTGAATCTATCGGCTGGTAAAACAGTCATTGGCTGTAAATGGGTCTACAAAATTAAACTTAATTCTTCCGGACAAATTGAACACTATAAGGCACGACTCGTGGCCAAGGGATTCACACAGCTAGAAGGAATTGATTTCAAAGAGACTTTTTCTCTTATTGTCAAAATGACCACAATCAGATATCTCTTCTCTGTTGTAGCTCAACGTTCTTGGCCCCTTTTTCACCTCGACATTAACAATGAATTTCTCAATGGCGACCTTTTTTAGGAAGTATACATGCAGCTTCCTCCTGGTTTTTGCAGTCCAAGGGAGTTTTTAGCCACCAAAGTTTGTCGATTGCAAAAATCACTTTACAGATTGAAGCAAGCATCTCGTCAATGGAACCTCAAGTTAACTGAAGTGTTGGTTGCAGCTGGATATATGCAAAGCCGTTTAGACTATTCCATGTTCACTAAACAATCGCAGCATGACATAGTTATTCTCCTAATATATGTGGATGGTATTGTTGTCACAGGAAGCAGTATTGATCTCATACAACAAGCCAAGGACGTTCTAATGACAAGTTTTAAGCTCAAAGATCTTGGACAGTTAAAATTCTTTTTGGGACTGGAGGTTCTAAGAAACAAACAGGGAATCACATTAAATCAGAGAAAGTATACTCTTGATCTTATTGCAGATGTGGGTGTTTCAGCAGCTAAGGTTGTAGAAGTTCCTTTGGATCAGTGTTCAAAGCTCACTTCAATGGAGTTTGATAATGTCGTGAGACAAAGTTCTGCAAGTACAGATAAAGTGTTGCCAGATGCAACCACATATCAGAGACTCATTGAACGTCTCATATACCTTATGATTACTCGGCCAAATATAGCCTTCTCTGTACAGCACCTTAGTCAATTTATGCACCGTCCAAAAACTTCTCATATGGAGGCAGCCCTGCGAGTGGTGAGATACCTGAAAAATGAACCAGGAAAAGGGATCTTTTTCTCTGCAACTTCTAGTAATGAATTGCAGGGATTTTGTGATGCAGACTGGGCGGCGTGCATCCATACGAGACGTTCAGTGTCAGGATACTGTGTAAAGCTGGGTGATTCTCTTGTTTCCTGGAAATCGAAGAAGCAGTCGACGGTGTCTAGATCGTCTACTGAATTAGAGTATCGAGGTATGGCAAGTTTAGTAGCTGAAATAGTTGGCTGGAGAGCAGAATTGGGAGTTCATGTTCAGCGGCCGATTAAGATTGAATGTGACAAGAAAGCTACAATACACATTGCAAATAATCCTATTTTTCATGAGAGAACGAAACACATCGAGGTAGACTACCATTTTGTTAGAGACAAAGTTGTCGAGAAGGTGATTATGCCTTGTTATGTTTCAACGACAAACAGCTTGCAGATGTTTTCACAAAAGCTTTGAGCATCAAGCAACATCATTATCTAGTGTCCAAACTAGGCATGAAGAATGTGTATCATAACTAATTTGCGGGGGAGTGTTGAGCTTAGTTATACTGATATGTGATTAGGAAGAAGTGTATTTTGTATGTAGATATATAGTATTCTCACAAGTATTCAGAAGTCGTTTTGTTAGTTATTATTGTAGCCGTGAGACATGTTACACTTTACAGCATATAAATACAAAGCCGTGACTCATATTCTTTGGATGAGTCATTTTATGTCCAATCTTTCTTCTTCTATCTGGTTATCAACAAAATGAACGATTCAAATCTACACGTTAGACAGTGTTGGCACAGCCCATTGATCCCATATATTAAGGGAAGTCGATCCAATGTCTGACGAAGTCGGCAGAGTTTCTTTTTTTCTTTTCTTATTTTATTTCTTCTTCCAATATACGCACATACAAAATAAAATAAAAATAAAATGGAATCCAGCTGCAAATGAAGGATTGGTTCATGATGTTACGTAGCAAGCAGTTTGATTGCATTTCCAAATGATGCCCTCATCACTTTATTTCCTTCACGGCTCCAAGTCGGGTATAATGCACCTTATTATGAAAATTATGCATAATCAACGTACGTCGACCTAATTAAATTAAGACAATTTATTTTAATTAGGCTTAATTTATATATTAATTCCTCAACAATCTAAATCTGTGATATATACAATACTAATTATTATTCTTTAAATTAGTCGTAAGCCCATGTGATATTTTCGTTTTCTGAGGGAAAATCATTGTTTTTTAGATTTGGTGTCTATATAAACTTTCTAGAATTGTTTTTAGATTTGGTGCCTAACCTCCATTACCATAAAAAAATCTAATTAAAATTATAATGCATCAATAGTTCAAGAAAATTGATCTTAAAATTTATAAATTTGAGAGAATATTAATCTTCTGCGACAATTTGAGAACAAAATTGATCTGGGTTTTAAAGACTTGGGACCTTTTGAACATGAAAAAATAGACACTTGTCATTAGTATACGCTTACTCTTTCTTTTTGGGTCCATAAAATTTATTATTATTTCCCATCCAGAAGCATCTACAATCTACATATTATATATATATATATATATATTTATATATATATATATATATAACATTTCACATGCATAGATGCGTTGCATTTGACTGTTTATTGAGCTCGATTTGTCAAACACCAATGTGGCCACATTTGCTTAACAATTCATAGATAATATAATATATTTATATAATGGAAAAAAAAGTAAAGGTCATATTTATCGGACAGGATCTATTCACCCCAAATACAGAATGGAAAGTACATAATTAAGATGAGGACGGACAGCATGACGAACGCGTACGGCAACTTATCGCTAGTACGTTGCATCTTGTCCAATCAAGTTATCAAAGCTTGCAGTACGGAAAAATTATATAATTTAATTCTAACTAAAGTTTAGCATAATATAATATAATATAATATAATATAATATAATAGATTGATACAAGAGGCCAAAATGGGCGAACCCACGTGGAAGCTTCCCGTTGATTATTATTTTGCTTTTTAAAATAAAAAGCATTAACTATTAATTAAGGGGATAGTCATGATACAAAATTCTAAGGAGACCCATAGGAAAGTCATCCTCTCAAAAAAAGATTTGAGACAAGAGATCTGTTCAGATGAGGCAAAAAATCAGTAGCCTGATTACAATTTTGATATATGTGCTTACATTTGAATTCAGTCAGTGATGACGTGTGATGCCAAATGCACCATATAATATTTTGTATCCGCCATGGACATGGAGAATCTTTGTTAATAATATGCACAAAGAGCTGAGAATCGATGTCGCAGTCCACCATTTGGTAGCCCAATCGTACACAGTGCTTGATCCCATCCAAGAGCGTGAGTGCTTCCATCGCCAGAACAGAGTGTCCTGATGCTCCATAACCCCTACAAAAAGAAGCCTGCCATTAGTAGAGCAGATGATGAATCCCACACCCCATAGTGTGCAGATCCAACGTAGAATCCGTCCGAGTTAAGGCTAACCCAACCCGGCGCAGGGGGCTCCCACAGGACCCGGGGCGGGTCACATGGGGAGGTGTTTCGTGCCATGTGTGCCTAAGACCAATTGGTATTAGCATATTCATTATGACTTACAAGGGTCCTCTTCCACACAACCGAAGTTGTAACAATCTTGAACTGAAAGTGTGCCTCGTTCCGCGAAATCCAGATATGCCAAAGAGTGAAGGCCAGAAGCGATCTCAGGAAGGATCGTGAGTGAGGCTCAAGATCACTCCCCTCCTCGATCCAACTCCCATCAGCCCAAGAATCGCGCATAGAGAAATGATATGGAATGTTATGAGAAAATAGCTGCCAAATATTAGAAGCAAAGGAGCATTCAAAAAACAAGTGGGTTGTAGTCTCAGCAGAAGTTCCGCACAAGGCGCAAACCGGGTTGATCGCAGAGTTAAAACGAGTAAGAAGGTCAAGAGTATGAAGGCGCTTATGTAAAAATTTCCAGACAAAAAGCTTAATTTCATGTAGTAGTCTAAGGCTGCTCTCCAGGCTGGGTTGCAGAGTTGCCTTGCCGCATAAGAATTTATAAGTACTTGAGGTGGAGGCATGACCAAAGGGGTTCATGCACCAGATCCATTGGTCATCATCAGTAGAGAGGGGCAGACATAATTCAGTAATGTGCGAAACTAGGGCGGGGCCAAATAAATCAGTTATAAGTGGTGTATTCCATGCATGATTAAGAATGAGTGCAAAAACCATTAAGTCTTGCGTGATCGCGTTAACATTGACATAAGTGGACATGAAATTGAGTGGTACAGTGATGATCCAGGGATAGAGGTAGTACATCCATTTCCAATGTGTTTTTGTATTCCTAGCCGAATATCATTTAAACAATTGAGCATAGTTTTCTAGCATCTGGCTAGAGTGCGACGATAATCAGGTGGTCTCCACGGGTGAATATTACCATATTTGTTGATGATAAGTTTTGACCATAAAGAGTCCGAGCCATTTAAGATTTCAAACACTTTTTTAGCCATAAGAGAAGTTTTAATTATTTTCATGTTTCTAATACCCAGGCCACCACTCGCGATGGGGAGCTGGACGGTCTGCCAATTAATTAGATGAAGTCCATTACCATTTTGCAATGAGGACCAAAGAAATTTGCGAGATAATTTTTCAAGTGACTCCAAAGTGGAGCCGAAGATATATGAAGAACCAAACACATGCACAGGTAAAGTATTAAGCACTGAGTTGATCGAGTTACCCTGTCTGCTTGATTTAGAAGTTTACCTTTCCATCCCAAAAGCTTATTTGTTACCTTCTCGATGAGCACATGTTGATTTCTAGGAACCTGTTTAAGAGAAATAGGCACACCCAGGTAAGTAAATGGAAAAGAACTAACACTAATACCAAGAGCATTTTTTATGAATTGGCGCTGACAAAGACACATCTTGGAGGGGAGGAAGACTTGCGACTTATCAAGGTTTATGAGCTGGTTAGTTAGAGAGTAATAGTGCATGAGAATGTTTATAATGTTCTTGCAATTTCTAGTATTTGCAACAGCCATGATAATGAGGTCATCAGCATAAAGAAGGTGATTGTATGAGAAGTTGTTTAATTTAAAAGGTTGAATTTTTCTTAGGAGGGATTGATGGCTCATCAAGAAGGATAATATCTGAGTAACAATGACAAATAAATATGGGGAGAGGGGATCTCCTTGCCGGACTCTCATATGGCTCTTGAAGGTCTGGGACTTGGTTCCGTTTATAACACAATGAAAAATGGAGGAGGTAACGCATGTCATGATAAGGTTGACGAATGTGGTGGGGAAGTTCATGTTAATAAGTGCTTGGTGGATTGCATCCCACGACATCCGGTCAAAGGCCTTGGCCATGTCCACCTTGATGATCATATGCTTCTGCCTACCCGAGTTGAGGGAGTGGGCAACCTCCTGGATCGTGAGGACATTGTCGTGAATGGATCTACTCGATATAAAAGCACTATGTGAGGAATCAATGAGAAACGGAAGAGCAGGTCTCAGCCGTGAGGCCAGGATCTTAGCTACAACCCGGTAGAGGACATTACAAAGGGAGATAGGTCTATAATCAGTAATCTTTAGTGCAGGTTTGATTTTGGGAATGAAGATCAGGGCAGTGTTGCACCAGTCATGAGGGAGGAGGGTGGTGGCAAAAAATTTAAGGATCTCAGTAGTGATGGATTCTCCGACGATATCCCATTACTTGTGATAGAATTCGATGATGTAATCATCAGGTCCAGAAGCCTTGCCGCAAAGGCATACTCCACACCACGTCCCGAACCTCCGCAGGGGTGACAGGGGACATAAGGAGAGCATGCGAGTGAGCCAGGAGCCTGGGGAAGCGTGGGCCAGGTAGTAGTGGAGTGGCTGAATTGCTAGGTGGTTTCCAGAATTCGGTATAATGAGTGACGAAAGCTTGTCGGATTAGATCCTCATTAGTAATGTTAGAGTTTGGATGGTCTTGGTGTCTGATTTTATCAATCCTATTGTATCTATTCCTAGTGATAGTTGTCATGTGAAAAAATTTCGTATTTTTATCTCCATGTTGTAGCCAGGCGATACGCGATTTGCTCCACCACTTCAATGTGATTTGGTGAAGCAGTGTCGCGTGAAGATTATAAAGATATCGAAGTTTTGCAATGAGGATATTATTAAGGCCCTGAGACTCATCTAAGTTTTCTAGCATGGTGATCTCTTGCTTGACACAGGTGAGCCAGACATCTAAATTAGAGATGATGTGCTTGTTCCACTTGAGAATTTTGTATTTAACCTTGTTTAAAGATGTTTCAATGCTCTAGTTGTTGTTTCGATTGTTCCAAATTTGTTTAATGATTTTGCGAGGTTCCTCGTACTCTAGCCATCACAGACCTCATAAATCTAATAATATAACAGATTTACAAAAAGGTTTAGTCTAACATTTTAAACCCCCCCCCCCCCCCCCCCCCAAAAAAAAAAAAAAAAAAGCTGCCAACTCCTTAAAGAAAATTACGTCACCGATGACTCACACCAATTGCGATAGTGATGCATGCAGAATTTAAATGTTGATAAGGAGATAAAATTTTAAAATAATATAGTTGTAAATACAGCAAAGGAGTGAATTTTAAGAGTTTTAACTTAATAACAATAATAAAATTTTTTTCATAACAAGGCTATAAATTTAGAATTTCGAATTTAGCTTAATTTGCATAACGTGAAACTTTGTGTCCATGCATGAATGCATGTGAATCCACACTAAAAGGCTTTTAAATGTAAACAATTTAACACTCCTTACTGTTGTGAATTGCAATCAAAATATGTCATACAAAGTGTTATGAAAGTTAATTTTCACGAATAAAATGATGTGCATCTTTTTTTTATTTAATTTCAGCTTGTTTTTTTTACGAGTGTTGTGTTAAACATGAACCTTCTTGCAAATGCGAAAAAGGACATATGAGACATGGCCAAAGCATCTATCAAATTACTAAGATGAATATAACTTACAATTCACTGTGGCCGCAAACGTAGCAATTTGATGGTGCCCAATCAAAAGGATGCAGTACGTGCCAAATGTCATGACAACTCAAGAACATGTCATGTGCACTCACTTGTTACTTTGTAATTTTTTTTACTCGTATTATTATTATTATTATTATTATTATTATTATTATTATTATTATTATTATTATTATTATTATTATTATTATTATTATTAGAAGAAGAAGAAGAAGAAGAAGAAGAAGAAGAAGAAGAAGAAGAAGAAGAAGAAGAAGAAGAAGAAGAAGAAGAAGAAGAAAGTTGCCTGAAATTAACCGTGCACCAAAAGAAGTTATTTGCAGAGAATGATCTCCTTAGAGTAAAAACATATCTGGCGTTTCATTCAGATGATTCTTTTATTATTTAGAGAAATCTTCCCAGTTTGATGAATAATTCATTTGGAGTCCTATATTATCTTCACTTATTTTAAATTTAGTATTGTATCATGTAAGTTGACAAGAAGAGCATATTTCATATTTTAAAATCTTCAATCATCATCTATCATTTAGCTCTTATATATAATACCTTAGAACACGCCGTTAAAATATTGTGCGCTCTTATATATAATACCTTAGAACACGCCGTTAAAATATTTTGCACTTCGATTCTTTTTATAATACAGGAAATGGAATGGATAGATATATATATATAACTTTCTTACTCCTCTCTCTCTCTCTCTCATGAGATATATCGTTTTTTTTTCTTCTTTTAATATTGTGTGTGGTGTCTGTCTACACACCTCCTTCCACGCATGTACTGATGTACGGTACGTGCTCTTTGCAGGTAGCCATGAACATAAAATAATATATATATGTATGATTTTTTTTGTCAACTAGAAGTATGAACATTAATGAACATGACACGGTACGGGTGAAGGGAATTGGAATTGGAGAGAGAGAGAGAGGTATGAACATTAATGAACATGACACGGTACGGGTGAAGGGAATTGGAATTGGAGAGAGAGAGAGGGGGGTCAAACTCAAAGCCAAAGGGGGCTTCGGTGGGTCAACCAAGATCAGCCAGTCAAACGCTTCGCTGGGCCCCACCCCACATTAATCTTTGTTTAAATCTTTCTAACGTTTCTCCGCCACATCACATCGATCTCATGTCATGTGAGAGCTGCCTGCTGCTGCCCGTTCCACTTGAACAGATCACGCTGTTTCTTTCTTCTTTTTTTGTGCCAATGGTGAAATTTTTGGAACTCGCCCTTCAAATGTGTGTCATGTCATGTGAACCCTGTAACAACTCGAAACAATCGAGGGATAAAAATGTTTTCGTGAAACTAACAACGGCTGGGATCAAAGGATAAAAAAAGGATGATGCTCTTCTCTCTTTTTTTTTTTTTTTGTCAAAATGGTGATCATCTTAAAATAATTTTGGACGTGGTAGAAGAAAAAAAAATACACAACATTGATTACTTAAAGATAGCATGCTTCAACCAGAAACAAGTCCGTTAAACCCAAAAAAGATGATTTATCATTAGCGTCATATTAATTTATGTTACAATATAAACTGAGATTAGTATTAATTAATTAATTAATTGCCTAAAGCCCTGATATGTAACGTGATTAAGAGTTGTCCAACATTTTAATTAACCTACTATTATTACGTGCCGCCTGACCAATAACCCCACGACTCCTCTATAAATTATACGAGCGTGCCGTCCTCACCACAACACACAACGCACAGCCATGGCGAAGACGACCGGCGTTGACAGCATTAACGTCCGTGCAAGCAGCAGGAGCAGGAGCAATGGCAGGAGGCAGTACAAGGGGGTGAGGATGAGGAGCTGGGGCGCGTGGGTGTCGGAGATCAGAGCGCCGAACAAGAAGGCCAGGATCTGGCTGGGCTCCTACTCCACGCCGGAGGCCGCCGCGCGCGCCTACGACGCCGCCCTCGTCTGCCTCAAGGGAAGCTCCGTGGCCGCCGCCGAGAAAGGCCTGAACTTTCCGGCCTCCGTCGCCGGCCTCCGTCTCCCCGAGCCCATCACGTCGCCGAAGTCCATCCAGATGGTGGCCGCCGCTGCGGCCGCGGCGGACGGCGAGACAGCGATCGTCTCCAGCTGCCTCTCGTCGGAGCCTTCATCCCGCGGAAGTCCCGATCAGACGCCGTCGCCGCCTCCGTCGTCGTCGTGGTCGGAGTGCACCAGCGTCGACGATGAGAACGTGGCCTGCACAGGCCAATGGCCGGCGCCATCGATGGAGGACCTCGCCGACGTGATCGACTTGGAAGACGTGCTCCAGTCGCCCAGGTGCATGGATTACACGCTGAACGATCCGTATTCCTCCTTGTTCGTTCCCTCACAATACGATGATCGGGAGTACTACTGCGCTGACGAAGACGACGAGATCAGACTTTGGAGCTTCTGCTGAACAATTCTTTTTTTTTTTTTGTTTCCTTCTCCTTTTGGTTGAGTTAATGTTATAAGTACTTGTTAATTCTTCTTCTTTAGTTGTTGGTACTTGTGCTATTTTGATCGATATATTGACCAGATTCCTCACACTTTTGATTTAGCTTTGATTCTTAGTTCTTACACACCTGGAAAAAGAAACACAGCACGCGTCCATCTTCTTAGCATGATCTAAGAATGTCCTTGGCTTGACATCATCGTATTTCCTTAAGGCCGTGTCTAGAGCGGAATTTTGAGGAAAAGTTAATTCTCATGAATTAATTGATCATATTGAGAAGTTTGGATGAAAAGATATAATGACGAAGATTTAAAAAATTAATTCAATAGATAATTTTTAGTAAATGTTTGGATAAAAAGTAATAATTAAGAAAATAATTTATTATTTTATGAGGTATAGAATTATAGTAAATAAAAATATGTTATTAATATTATAATTTATGTAAATATTTTATATTATTAATATTATATTTATTTATTTTGATTAAATATTTTAAATGTTATTAATATTATAATTTACGTAAATATTAAGATTCAAATATAATATATTTTTTAATAAAAATAATTACATTTTAATTAATAAATTTTTTTCTAATTATTAGAACTAAATATTTTATATTTTTAATTAATAAAAATTAATAATTTATTTTATAAGCTGCCTAATAATATATACTTATATTACAAAATAAATAAAAAGGAAGAAGTTAGAGAGTTAAAAAAAAGAAAAAAAGGTTAAAATGTGACGACTGAAAAGACAAAAAAAAAGCAAAAAAAAAGTTCCAAAAGATTTCAACCGTACATTAAGTGACGGAAAAGTTCCCGTCGTATATGGTATTTGCCAAAAAGTTATGAAATTTAGACCCAAGTTTCAAAGCCAAACACAGACTAAAGAGCATTAGATATTCAAGTAATTATTATGGTTAATTTTGAAAATTGTTTCATAATGTTAAAACTGTTCCCTTTTTATTCACGAATGAATTCAAATATGTAGCATTTAAGCATAACCCATTAACCAACTTAGGTTGGCTCAAACTAATACCATAGCTGAATATAGACGTGTGTTAATGATCCTGAATTTTGAAATCATCACACTAAATGTTTACCACTATAACTGAGTCTCCACAAGGCACAAAAGCATTTTGTCTGTCCTAGATTGACTTATTTCCACTATATAAAAATTTCAGGTTTACTACTGCCAAATTTTCTTAGATTTTTTTTTCTTTTTGACTTATTCAATTACACTTGTTATATATCCTTTTCTGTCACTTGAAAATAAATTAAAACATACGAATATCTCGAAAGTAAAATAATTCTTTACAAAGACTGAGAGTGAGAACAATTACATTAATTTTATGACCTCAAATTAAAAATCACTTTATCGTAGTTCAACAAGCAAAACAATTGAGAGCGAAAACAAGTTAAAATAGATAAACGAAAATAACTCGCGTACATATTATGAATTAACTTACGATGTCAACAGATTGGTTGGGATGATATCATGGTGGTAACGGGTAAGTTTTTATGCCCAATTATATTAATTTTTTTTTCAACTTGTTCACCAAATTTTGATTTGTAATTGAAACTTTTGCAAATGTCGTCATTCTATTATGGTTACCTTATTAGGGTGCCTGATTATTAAGGATGACAATAATCCTTTGCCTTGCCGCATCCCATTCAATATATATGATCAAATCATTTGATCATATATAAAAATCATAATCATTAGATCTACTATATGAAAAAAAATGAACATTTATTTTTTCAAAACATTTGATGTTGTGATTTATAATCTATGACATAATTATATTGTATAACTTTTTTATGAAAAATGTTGAATTTCTTATGTAGATAAGTTTTAATATATATATATATATCACAATATTTAAATACATGTATTTTTTTACAAATATTGTCTTTTATTATTCATTTTACTCAAAACAGTTTATGTTAAACTTCGGAGAATTAGTATTTTTTTCCAAAAAGATTAGGAATTTGTGTGGATAAGAGCCAGAATAGAAGTTTTCACATTTATAGGAGTCGTTTGGTATAAAAGGTAAAATCAGATCTGTGTTCTTGCTCTCGCACCCAAACAACTCAGAACAAGGATAAAAGACCCGGCCATCTATTTTTTGCATGGAGTTTTGAAAAGATAAGAACATTATGGAGCCGTTTGATTACAAAATATGGGTTAGGAAAATAGATTATTATATTCTTATGAATATGCTATTCCTTATTGATATTCTTATTTTGTGTTTGGTTGATAAAATCGTATTCCAAATTATTATTCTAGACATTGTTTGAATAAAAATGAGTAAACTAAAGAATAAGTTTGATATTAGTAATATATAATAATTTTATGTTTAATAAAATAAAAATATTTATATTTTAAATAGAAAACATTATTTCCCACTTTTAAACTTAATTTATTAATAATATTTTATAATTTAATAATACATATTAAGAATCAATTTTGACATAAATTATTAGTAACGTTAACTCTTGAAAGACAATAATTATAATAATAATAATAGATGTCTTGTAATTAATTAATTTGTTTCATCATTTTTAGGCACATTTTCGTCTCATATTCCATATTTTTTGAAGAATTTGCTAACCCAGCCGACAAGCTTTCGACACGAGTAAACAGAAACTATGCAACAAAAAAAAATAATGTTAAACCTGTTCCATTATTTTTTGGACATTTTTACCAAAATAAGTAGATGTTCATCTAATTATTCTACATCCAATTCCATTGTTCTTACAAGGAGTTGGAACAAGGTGGAGCATAGAAGAACAATGTTTTTTCTTTTCTTTTTAAAATTTAAAATTATGAAATTTTATCAAAAAAATGTTCTCTCACATATTTGTCCCTATTCTAATGATAATGATGACAACTCTATTTTCAATAATCATTCGTCGTCTATTCGAGTTTGTGAATATCTTTTATTCTGCAAAAAAAATGAAGAATATCATAACCCCACAAAACATCGCCCCGACAAGATTAAATATCCATAGTGACTCATGCAATGTTGGACATTATTTCGATGAATAATCACATATCCTATCATATATTTTGCAATCAAATGATGCCTATGTTCTTGCAATGAATAGGAATAGCGCTAAAGAGAGAAGAACAATCTTTTTATTTTTTTAATTTTTTTAATTATGAAAATTTGCTTACAACAAAAATGTTCTCCCATAAATTTGTCCTGATTCCAATGACAAGATAGCCATGTGTCAAACAGTTTAGAGTCAAGTTGGATGGGCAGGGGGCATATCCACTTGGAATATGATTGAATAACAATCATGACTTTTGAATTAAGAGTAAGTGGAAGAATAAGGTCTTACTCCATTTTTTCTAATCAAACATTTTTTTTCAAAGAATGGGTGTGTTCTTGCTCCGTTGGAGTTTACACATCATCGTCGTCACAACTCATGGATGGATTCAACTCTGGTCGGTCTTCGTCTAACTTGCGGAGTTGCAGAACGAGTAGTTGGTGTATGTCGTGTAACATTATTATGTTAGTTCTGATATCGGCTTAATCTCTGTATGTCAATCTTGCTTTAGTATAAATAGCTTCGTGTGCGAGTTGTAATCACTTGGGATGTCTGTAGTTCAAACTTTTCCAAATATACTTTTACATCTCTCCTTCATCTCTTTGATTTCTTCCTCTTTCCTCCGCTATGCTTTCTCCTATTTATTTTCCTTCTTCGGCAACTTCCACTCCGGCGAGTATACAAGGAGCTCTATCACGATTTCCTCCAAGAAAGAATTTACTGCTCCGAATTAGCATGATAGGACTGGATTAATGTCTCTTAACCCAGGAACAAGAAAACTAAAGCCAAACAGGGTTAGTGATTATCACTATATTAGCTCTCTTTTTCTCTGGATACAAAAGGATTTGGGAAAAATATTTTAGTATTAGAACAAGGGAAATTAAAAGAAAAAAAGAAAAAAAATGATCATTACGTTATGGACATATAAGAAAGAGAGAGAAAGAGATAATTTATTTTAATATCAGTAAATGACATGGTGAAGAGAGAAATGAAAATCACATAGACACACTCTGACGTCTAATCGAAACTTGCCAAAATATCGTATTTGTAACAATTTTATAACTTATCATTTATGTTATAAAATAAAGTTGAGAAAACGAGTTCATGGTTAATTTTAATGCTGGCTCCACTTTTTAAGAGGTGCGTTGTGTTTAGAGGGCCCAATAATTTTCCGGGCCTCGAGCGGTTTATAGTATCTGGGCTTTATGTGGTGGGCTCTCAGTGTGGGTTGTTGTCGCGTTTGTGCTATTTCTTATAAATTCTTTTTCGGGTCTAATGTTTCTTGTAATCTCCTCGGAGGAAATTGCTTTTTTTTTATTCAATTCGCACGACATTATAAAACACAATGTCCACAAGTTAGAGGTCAGTCCACCGTAAAATTTCAATCTACCTGACTAAAAAAAATTAATCCAAATAAAACTAAAAAAATTAGAAGTTCTTAGATTTTAAGATATTTTGTTAATAAATCAAAATTTCCACACACGAACAAGTCGTAGCGTCTGGTTCATTCTGCATTTACAAATATTTTATTTATACTATGAATTTATGAGTGCTTTAATATTCTTCTATTTTATTTGCTATATTTCAAAAGTCTAACGTCAAGTTCAATATTTTATTACAGTATTCAGATATATCTCCTTTAGATTTTATTTTATTATTTGAATTTGAAAATATCATATTATTACTATTATAGTATTAAAGTAAAGAGTTCAAAACTTCAGAATTGTCAATCCATTTTTAGAAAAAAAAATCGGAAAACTAATTCGACCATAATCATTTTCATCCTTACATGATATACTCTATTATTTTGTATTATCAAATTTAATATAATGATTATAAAAAACATTCATACAAAAATAATAATAATAATTGCAATGGTCGTCATCGTCGTATTAATTCGGCTATCTGGTACCATTTTTTTCCCTTCATGTGTTATCGTTATCTGAAATAATCGATGGCCATTTATATCAATCCTATAATCCTATTGTGTGATTGTGAAATTAATTTTTGTTGCATAAGATCGATAGATCGTGAGTATACTATTTATAGTACACTAAACTCTAATTACCAAATCACAAGGTAAATTTTATTAAATATTTTCCAACTTTATTTATTTTTTCATTGCTATCTGTCAAATTTCCTTTGTAATTAAACTATATTTCATCTTTTATCTTATTTCACTAAATGTCATTTAGACCAGAAATAACCAATTTTCATATAATTTCGTTGATATGACATCTTATTTTAAAATAAAATATTAAACTAATATTAAAATAACATAAAAATAAAAAACTCTCCCTCCAACTGATGCTCAAGAGGTCGGAGAGAGTGGCCGCCCCTTTCCCTCTCCTCTCCAATGTCGAAGAGGAGGGGGCGCGACACTCCTGCACAAGGGGGGAGGTACCCCTCCTTTACGCAGAGGAAAGAGAGGAGCGCTGCCCCCCCCCCCCCCCTCTCCTCTCCGTTGTTCATGCCACCACCTTCTATCGCCTGCATGGCCCCCTATGAGCTTCATTGCCATCGTCGGCTCTCCAAGATTCCATCGACCAACTCGTTCTTATCTTTTGGAGTCTCGCCAGCTTCTTCTTCGGTCCCTGCCACCCGACCCACCTAGAAGGAAATACCATAGGTTCGACGTTCTGCGCAGCCTCAGCAAGTCCTCAATGACCTCACAAAAGTGCACTTGCTCTTGCGCACCACCCTTCTCGCCTAGCGTCATTTTCCTATCAATTGGTTACTATTTGTTATCATGCTATATTATGATATGTTTTCATGTTTTTATTGATATGAATGTCATGCTAGTGATTGACTTACTTAGAATTCGAAATGCATGCTAAGTCGTAGGATTAAAATGAATCATTATATTGGAATGACACATTGATAACTTACTTGGCCCTTGCTGGACTAAGACGTATCATTGTGTGAACACGTGTAAAAAGGGTAATGGGATTGACACGACTTCGGGGTGTCATGCACAAGGATCACCAAGTACCTCAATGCATGGACTACTTGGTCCTTGATGAATGGAGATGTATTAATGGAAATGACACGATTTCGGAGTGTTAAGTCTTAGTCAGCCTATGCGCAAGGACTACCAAATACCTCAATGTTTTAATAAAGGCTCACTAAAGATTATTTGATAATTAATCAAGGTAATTGATTAAATGGCAAGAACGTATGGACAATGTTATAAATTGGGGGTAAATTATACCAAATACCTTCCAACTTTAAGGTTTGCTCCGCGATACCCCCAACTTCACTTTGTAACACAAATGCCCTTCATCTTTTAATGCGTTTCACCCGATGTTCTCTTTAGCTGGGATAGCCGATTTTCCGATTTTTCATCGACGTGGCGTCCACATGGCCATCTCCTCTCTCCTCCACGCAAATAGTCATCCGACGTGGCATGCTCCGATGTGACATATAAAATTACACCAATGCCCTCCAACTTTAAGGTTTGCTCAGCAATACCCTCCAACTTCACTTTGTAACACAAATGCCCTTCATTTTTTAATATATTTCACCCGATGCCCTCTTTACTTGGCACAGTCGGGTTTCTGATTTTTCGTCGACGTGGTCTCAACGTGGCCATCTCCTCTCTCCTTTATGTAAATAGTCGTCCGACATGGCATGCTCCTATATAGCACATAAAATTATATCAAATGTCCTTCAACTTTAAAGTTTGCTCACCAAATGCATATAAAATTACACTAATTTGGACAAAAATGGCAGCCGACGAACGCGAAAGGTTAACGATGAAGGAGGCAAATGACGAAGGAGAGCGATCGATGAAAGAGTGCGAATGGTGAAGGAGGTTTCACGCGAACAATGACAAAGAGAAAAATAAGAAAATAATTTAATAGTGAGTGAGTCAACTTACGGTAAGTAAGATGGTTTAATATGTGGTGTCACATCGGAGCATGCCACGTTGGACGACTATTTGCATGGAGGAGAGAGGAGATGGCCACGTGGACACCACATCGACAAAAAATCGAAAAACTGACTGTACCAGGTAAAGAGGGCATCGGGCGAAATGTATTAAAAGATGAAAGGTATTTATTTTACAAAGTGAAGTTGGAGGGTATTGCTGAACAAACCTTAAATTTGAAGGGCATTGGTCTAATTTTATACGCCACGTCGGAGCATACCACGTCAGACGACTATTTGTGTAAAGGAGAGAGGAGATGACCACGTGGATGCCACGCCGATAAAAAACTGAAAAACCGGCTATCCCAGGTAAAGAGGGCATCGGGTGAAACACGTTAAAAGATGAAGGACATTTGTGTTACAAAGTGAAGCTGGAGGATACCGCTGAGCAAACCTTAAAGTTGGAGGACATTTGGTGTTATTTACCCTATAAATTGGGCATTTTAAAAAGTTGCTATGGAATGTTCGTAGCCACTATGGATATGGATAATTGGACATTAAATAATATTAATGCAATGGGGTATATAGAATTGAAATATGAAATGGCTAATTGACTTTCATGATGTATTTTGAGATCATTATTGTTTATTTATTATCGATTTAATCGAGATGTTTTATGGATTATTGAATTGTTTATTTGAATGGTCCTTACATACAACTAATGGGAGGTGAGCCTCCCATGCATTCGGATTCGTGCAAGTATGGACGAATAGATTGAAATTAGTGGCGAGCTTATGACGACTGTTAGCACATGGTGTCGGCCTTTATATTGGGCCGTGGTATTTCATATCATTTTATGGGTTATGTATGAGTCGGTCTATTGGTCTTTGTTATGGATTCTGTTGGAGTTAAACTTATTTATAGACTTCGAGTCGCTTACGTATTTGGGCTATCCACCATAGTATATTTTGATGTTATTGGGCTTAGTGTCATATGACCCATTATGTCTTATCGCTTCCGCTATGTTTTTAAGTAGAATAGTTATAAATGTTATCGATTTTTGTTGTTTTTCTTGTCATGTGTTACGTTGACTTTGGGTCAACTATCGCATTGTCCATCATGTAACGTGCTCCAGAACCCGCTCCCGACACGTATCATGGGGCCTATTTCAGAGTCATTACATGATTAGCGAAGACGACATCATTGACTGTGAAGCACTCTTCTATTGCGGAAGGAGGGGAGACGACGAGGACGAAACGAGAGCTAAAGCGGAGGAGGACGATCGGGCCCTAGGCGGCAGAGACGACGTCGCGGACTATTAAAAGAGAGGGGGAGAGGATGAGGAGAGGGGGAGAGGGCGACACACCTTCCCTTCCTCTACGGGTAGAGGGGCCGGGGTATCTCCCCGCTCCCCCCTGAGAAGAGAGGGGGTGACGTCCTCCCCCTCCCCCTGAGAAGGATGGGGCGACGTCCTCCCCCTCCTCTACGCCCGGATTTGTCACGTCTCTCTTCTTTGACGCCGAAGAGGAGAGGGGAATGAGCAGTCGCCCCCTCTCGGTCGTTTGAGCGTCGACGGACATGGCGATAGGGAGAGGGGTCCACCCCTCTTTTCTTTTCTAATTTTTATGTTATTTTTATATTTTATATATTTTTTAATTAAAAATAATATATCACATCAGTGAAATGATTGAAAAAATAGTTTTTTTTAATAAAAAGATATTTAGTAAAATAAATTAAAAGATGGAGAGTCTCGTTAAAAGGGAAGACGTAAGATAATGATAAAAAATATTAAAATGGAAGGATATTTAATAAAATTTATTTCAATTCACACTTTAGATTTTTTTTCTAATTAGGTAAGCAAATGTTCTGCAGGAACATAAAACTTCTTAATTCTTCAATAACAATTTTCTTTTCCTTACCAATGCAATTATTATGGCCTTAGAGACGCAAAGTCAATCTCTTCCTCCTCCATGCAATAACATTAAACCACGCGCACCACCAACCATATGAATCACGCACGCCTCTCTCTCTCTCTCTCTCTCCGTGGAAGCATAAATTTATATTGGTGGTCGAACCAAATAAATGAATAATTCTTATGTAGAGACTTTAATTTCCACTGCATGTATAATATATTATTGTATTTAGTAATATTCTCTAAAAAGTAAATTATACGACTGGATCATTTTAAATTGGAATAAGAAGTTTGGAAACCAAAATTCCATTAAAAGAAAGGAGCGGACCCCACGACGTGGGTTGTTGGTTGCGCGCATCGAGGCAGACAACGACGGCCAATTTGGAACCCCCTCGAATATTCGTTCCAAGTATCAAATCGCTTTCCCGAAAATGCCCCCCGTCATTTTCTTTACTTTGCGACTCTATTTTTATTTTTCCGCCCGTTTTCTTTCTTTTTCATATCCATTTTAAATGATCGATATATACATATTTGATTAAATGAAAAAAATAAACACAATAGTATTTGCTTAATTATAATGAGGATTGCTAAAGAAATAGTACTCACGACGTTATTAAGATCGAAAATTTAAAGATTATAAAATTAAAAATCGCATGATGAAATAAAAAATCGTAACATGCTATTAATTACTAAAAATATATTTTAAAAGATTATAATTTTTTTATAATTTTGTCGAAAGCATAATAAAAAAACAAAATAGATTATATATGTCGAAAAAATATTATTGCTTTTCTTTTCCTTCCTACATTATCATTTGTCTAATCATAAAATTAAATTGTGGCTTGCGATAAATTATTTTGATAGTTATGAAATAATGTGTTTTTTCTCTAATGTTTACACAATTATGATCTTGAGCATCTTCCGTTCCGGATTAGGGAAAACAAAAAATGGTTTGGCCGAAATAGAATAGGGAAACAAAAAACAAGTAATATTGTTCGCTAGATAATTTATTAAATGGAAATTATATATTTATTAGATGACTACTTTTGCTAAGTAAGAAAATAATCATCTTACTGCAATGCTAAATCTTGAGTTCAAAAAACTAAAAGAAATTAAAACATTATTAATGCTAAAACAATGTTAATTTATACAAATAAACATGGTTCTGATCACATATATTTTATAACTAGTCAACTTTATGCTATTTATAATAAAAATAGTAACTTTTAGATAATTATGATATTACAATATTTAACTGATACTTGCAATCACTAGTTGGCATGTCTTCTAATTTTAATTAATAATATATTGCTACCGAATAATTACGTTACTATAATAATCAATAATACTTAAACTTTTAAATATATAGAAAATTGTAATATTGTTTTTAATCATTTGCATAGAGGCGCACCTTGATCAAAACCTAATTAATTACGGTCGATCATGTATTTATTGATATAAAATAATTAAAAAGGATATGAAAGAGATAGAAATTGATATAATAAATAAGAATACACGATATTACTCTTATGTATTTTTAACGCCATTTGAATGCAAAAGTGAGCGTGGTCCTTGATCCCGTGATAATTACGATTCGAAGCTTTACAAAATAAAAAAAACAAATTAGTTCAATTTGGTTTGGCAATCCGTCACCGCGCACGCAAATACCAATTTCGTAATTTTGTCACGGACATGAGGACATAACCGTCCTCGAGGACACGTAGAGCGATATAAAAGAGTGCAAGCCATAAAGAATGGGGGGACGTCACCGCCACTCTACGCGCTCCACTGCTCGCTCTCCTCTTTCGTACCTCTCACGCGAGTAAGCGCGCAGAGAGAGAGAGAGAGAGAGAGAGAGAGAGAGAGTGAGAGAGACCAAACGAGAGCCGTCGCTTTTTTTGGGGCTTCCCTCTCCTCTTCTCCGCCTTCCCCCACTTCTCCAATTCGCACCATTCCCATTTGCTCCCAAACCCTAATCGAGGACCATGGATCTCTCCGAGAGCAGCCGCCAATCCCTCGCCCCGAGCTTCCTCTACGCGCCGTCCAGGAGGACCCTGGGCATTGACCAGATCCTGGGACGGAGCTCGGGATCTCCGGCGCCAGCCGCGGCGCCGAGCGGTGGGGCTCCTGGGGCCGCGAGGTCCTTCATGATCCAGGCGCCCAAGGAGGCCGGAAGGATCGAGATGCACTCGCCGATGTTCTACGCCGCCTGCACCGCCGGCGGCATCGCCAGCTGCGGTCTCACTCACATGGCCGTCACTCCTCTCGATCTTGTCAAGTGCAACATGCAGGTGAGGCATTCGATCTGGTTTCCTATAGCTCATGCGGTCTCAGATCCGGGAGCAGTTACCGGAAATAGATTGCGATCCGTGTTGTGCTCTACGTTTTGAGTCCATAATTTGTGGTGATTTCGCGCTTTAATGTCTTAGGCATATGAAATGTTCTCTTGTATTTCAATGATCATATCAAATTTCTTTTAGCTGATTCGGCTGTACTGAACCCCTCTAGTTTTTTTCTTCCGGTTATTGACATTTATTTTTCTGTCTTCACTGATGCATTCTGACCGTTTATTTTTATCTTGGAAATTTTTAGATCGACCCAGCTAAGTACAAGAGCATCTCGTCAGGATTTGGTGTCCTTCTGAAGGAACAAGGGGCCAGAGGGTTCTTTAGGGGCTGGGTGCCTACGCTGCTCGGATACAGTGCTCAGGGGGCTTGCAAATTTGGCTTCTATGAGTTCTTCAAGAAGTATTACTCTGACCTTGCTGGACCTGAGAACGCTGCCAAGTACAAGACCTTAATCTACCTCGCTGGGTCTGCTTCTGCTGAAGTGATTGCTGACGTTGCCCTTTGCCCCATGGAGGCAGTAAAGGTGCGCGTCCAGACGCAGCCAGGATTTGCCAGGGGTTTGAGTGATGGATTGCCCAAATTCGTCCGATCAGAAGGTGTTGCTGGGTATGATTATTATCTCGCCTCTTTCTTTTATATGTGTTTACATAATTCAAGTTTTCTTAAATTTTTATTCTTAACGTAATTTATTTCCTTGTAGATTGTACAAGGGAATTGTTCCACTTTGGGGGCGTCAGATTCCATGTGAGTAAAAATACTGTTTGATTTTGGTTCTTATGCCTTTCATTAACATATCTTCATTTGATGTAGCAGAAAGTGAAAACAGTAAATATGATATATGAAACGATACATGGTATGTTAATATAAAAGTGAAGATAAATTTATAAAAAAATGTATGCAGTACATTTCCCTTGATTTGTGATACATATAATATTTTTGCTTCCAACACCAAATTCATATGATACCATATATGTGGTTGAAGTTTTTGTCCAATTGATCTCACTATTCCTCTCATGGGCTGTTTATCCTTTTGTCAGTATAGTACAAACTTTCTGATTGGTGGGGTCTTTCTTATGTTTCCACTATTGATGATGTATTCACCGTTTACTACATTCCATTCCATTTTGAAAGTTATGCATGGAATATTTGCTCGTCACTTTGTTATGATGCTCTAATTTCATTTTGAATGTTGTGCATGGAACATTTGCTCTTGTCACTTCTTTTATGATGCTTTTAACTTTTTTTATCCGCCCTCAGGCAGTCTCCATGGTCATTTTTACCCTTTACAGTTCGAACTATGAGATATCTATCTTTTCTTATAGGAAACTTCTGAATGTTTGTAGTTCTTCCTGTGCTCAAAAGTATCATTCTGAATTCTCATGTATGTATAATGGCAAGTGAAATAGAAGTTTTTTTTTTGTATTAAATCTCTTTTAAAGGTGTGGTAGCATAATCTGACTGCAAAAAAAAATGCTGTTTTCTTTTATGAGAAAGCCCCTGGTTTCTTCTTTTTCATCTACTCCAAGAGCTCAATTGTGGGGAAAAATGTAGGATTTTTAAGCAAAAGTTCTGATGGTTGTATTTTATTTATGTCCCGGTAACAAACAAAATGTTTTTCTTCATCTAAGCTTAATAACATGAAACATCTTCTAAAAAAACATGAAACTTTTTTCTTTCTGTTCTAAGTTGATCAAAACTAACTGGGACTTTTATAATATTGATGTTTTGTTAACTTTTTTCTGCATGATGTACTTTAATCTGAAGTATTTGTTGTGGGTCTAGTTTACTACAATCTATGAAGGTTTCTAGTTGAATTCTTATGTAGATTTTGAATTGCTGTTGGCATGTGATACTGTCTGCTTGACAGTTCTTATTCTATTGGTTCAATTATGGATTCAGTTAAATGCCTGCTCCAAACTCTTTTGGATGGTTTTCAATTTCTTTATCGTTACATGCAATTTGATGAAATTCTTGCTTTGCCTCTGCATAAACAACTTTTAACGTAAACTTAAATGCTATTGTGCTTTCAGTTGTGATAGTAATCAGTTTCTTTCTTGAAACTTGAACTATGCTTTCACTCTACATATGCTTTGTCTATCTTTGCACATTAGTTCTTCTTGTGATATTTTATTGTTATGATGGCAAGATTTTAAATGTGCATATGATAAAAACCTCACTGCTTGGGTGTTCTTCCGTCTATAAGTTAGGACTTGCACTCCAATGATGTGGTTGACAAGTTCATTTTTTTTATATACAATGATCTTTTCCTGTAAAAAGCCCGGATAAAGGAGGAGGATTGTGTTAGGCCCCGACAGTCAGCGTAAAACCTTGTCGAATCTCATGAACATATATCAATGAATGGCATCGTATGATCCATGTAGCCGACCCCACCTAGTGGGATAAGGCTTTGTTGTTGTTGTTTGTTGTTGATCTTTTCCTGTAAAATAAAGCATGCTGAATCTTTGCTGTAATAGTAGTAGGACGACTAGCAAAATGGTAGTCATCCAAAAGTTCCATTAATAGTAGTAGATATTACAAAAAGTTTGATAGAAAGGTCAATAGACTTCCAGGCCATGAACAAAAAGACAGCAAAACACCACTCTGAAACACCACTCTATATGAAAGATGGCCTCTGTATTCCATGCATTGTTGTTGATAAGCTAACCTGTGAAAAAATCCTGATATTTTTCATTGCAACTAAGTCAAAGGACCTTAGCTTTTATCAAAAGGAGTGTTCTCTTAGATGTTACCAAAAGATGAAGTTGTACGGAAGTTCGAATATAACGTTAATATGCTTGAGTTATCCAACATTGAAGAAATTATGAATTTCATTCACTTCATTGTCAAATGGCATACAAAAGATAGTTTTGCTTGGCACACTATATTTACTAATTTCAGTTGGCATTGTCGTAGGTCTGCGAAATAGTGTTTGATATTTTCACATTCCTATGTTTTATAAACTCCGCCTATGTTTTATAGCCGGTCTCAAGTCCGGATAAAGGAGGAGGGTTGTGTTAGGCCCCGACAGCCAGCGTAAAACTCTGTCGAATCTCATGAACATGGATCAACGAATATGAGCGGAATGGCGTCGTATGATCCATGTAGCCGACCCCACCTAGTGGGATAAGGCTTTGTTGTTGTTGTTGTTGCTGAATCTTTGCTGTATCCTTGTACTCTTTGTCTATCTTTGCACATTAGTTCTTGTGATCTTTTATATTGTGATCTCAAGATTTTAAATGAGCATATATAAAAAACCTCACTGCTTAGGTGTTCTTCCATCTGTAATTTGGAGTTGCACTCCAATGATGCGGTTGACAAGTCCTTTTATTATATGTATTTTATATATATTATATAGTGCATTGTACCTGTAAAATAATCATGATGAATCTTTTCTGTATCTCTGTATGCTTTGTCTCTCTTTGCACATTAGTTCTTCTTGTGATCTTTTTTATTGTGATCTCAAGATTTTAAATAGGCATATATAAAAAAACCTCACTGCTTGGGTGGTCTCCTGTCTGTAATCTGGAGTTACACTCCAATGATGTGGTTGACAAGTCCGTTTCTTCTAAATATATAATGCATTATACCTGTAAAATAAGCATTCTGAATCTTTTTCTATATCTTATGCTTTGTCTATCTTTGTACATTAGTTCTTGTGCTCTCAAGATTTTTAATGTGCATATGATGAATAAACCTCACTGCTTGGTTGTTCTGCATTTGTCTTTGTGGAGTTACACTCCAATGATGTGGCTGACACCTGACTAGTCTGTTTTTTGTTCTCTTAGAAAAGTTTTTTTTGTATTTTATTAATTTCTGTTAAATAAGTATTCTGAATCTTCTCTGTTGATTGTGCTCAATCCTTTGCACATCATTCTTTGTGATATTTCTTATGTGACGTCAGGATTTTATGCGTATAATGAGCAAACCACTCTGCTTGAGCCTTCTTGAATTGATCTAAAATGGATATGCACTCCAATGATGTGGTTGACATGTTTGCATCAAATGGGAAATAGTTGTGAAAAGGAAGTGAGCTGATAGTATTCTGAGAGTAGTTTTTGGTTACCTTGACACGCTGTATCTTAGTTCTGTTGTGAATCATAAACTATTGGGTGATTTCTTCTACTATAGACAGAAGATATCTTAACTGCTATTGTTTCGTCAACCTTGAAATTTTGCTGGTCATCTGTTCTTTTTTCTCACTTTGCAATTATATGCAGATACCATGATGAAGTTTGCCTCTTTCGAGACTGTTGTAGAAATGCTATATAAGTACGCTATCCCAACACCAAAGGACCAGTGCACCAAATCACTCCAGCTAGGAGTTAGTTTCGCTGGTGGCTACATTGCTGGTATATTCTGTGCTGTTGTTTCTCACCCTGCGGATAACCTTGTTTCCTTCCTCAACAATGCCAAGGGCGCCACAGTTGGTGATGTATGTTTTAGTTAATAATTTTCCTATTTCATTCACGTTCTTTTGATTTGTGCTTGATGATGATGGTTTGTAATTAACCTAATCATACTATTTGCATCATTAGGCTGTTAAGAAGATGGGATTGTGGGGTCTGTTCACTCGTGGTCTTCCTTTGCGTATTGTTATGATTGGTACTTTGACTGGCGCTCAGTGGGGCATTTATGATGCTTTCAAAGTCATGGTTGGCCTGTAAGTACCCTCTTCCTTTATTTTGGATATGGATTAATGCTTCAGAATCCTGGATGATAATCTGACATTTATGACTGATCCTTTTCAGTCCGACAACTGGTGGAGTTGCCCCCGCCGCCGCTCCTGCATCTGAGCTTGCAGCAAAGGCGAAGGCTGTTGCATGATCTCCTGTAGGCATTTGCAAGAGATCGCATGCTTCTATCTCCATTTTGGATGATTTCCAATATTCTTTGGCAGCAAGTTCATTGCTGGTTCTCGTCATTTTTTCTTGGGATGGTTTTGGTCTCATCCCTTAATCCTGAGAAACTTCCTAAAACAGGTCAAGGTAGTTTAAAGCGAATATGGTTATAGAATTATGGATTGAGAAATAATTGGAAGACAACTCTGTAACCTCTACTGTTCAGTGCGCAGTTTCAAAATTAAATTTATCATGTGTTCTCCCTGTTACATTTTTCTTAAAAAAATATCTTTCATTTGCCTTGGCTACCTTTTTCAATCTTTTAACATTTTTACTTGCAAGTCGGCGGGTTGAGCAGCGATGTTCGACATTTATAGGGTTTGTCAAAGCTATTTTTTTTATTTCGGTTTTGGAATATCGACAAAGTAGATTAGGCAATGGTTTCACTCACTTCCTGCCTGTAGTGCAAGGGTTTAACCGTAAGAAGCCGCTAGCACTGCACGTTTATTAGAAAAAAAGAGTGGGATCCTATCCCATCCTATTAACTTGGATTTATAATTAGTATTTTGGTCCCTACGTTTATTTTGCAGGGAATCATTTTTTTCAATTTATAATTTGCAACTAAACGGGCACACAAATTTACACATTTCTAACTTTTGACTTGTCAAAAATCCCTCGGTGGTAAATTTTTCGTCAAACGTGATCTAATTTTTTGAACATATATATGAAAGAAATAGGAGGAAATTGCTTCCCCCCTCCCCAGGGGATGGCGGCTCTTCGTTGAATGTGGAGGGGATGGCGGCTCAACCCTAGGCTTGAGCAAATTTGGGATCGAATTCGAATTTCGATATAGGTGTCGGGTCGAAATTTTTTCGACTCGGTACCGGACTCGACGGGGTTCGGGATCGGGTCAGACTCGATAGTCCGAGAATTTGATCAGGTTCACGTTCGAAAATTCGGAATCATTATTTCAAAGAAATTATACAACCCAATCAGCAAGATTTAGGATTGACTCATGAACATAAGATTTGATGCCGCAAAAATGAGTCTACATGCTTGAGTAAGAATATCTTTTGAACTACATAAGAGATATTCAACGACTACATCACAATCTTCTTCTTCATCATTTTCAGAAGAGATATAGTTAGTCTCATTAATTTGAGTAAGATGAATTGAGACTCGTTGCGGACATTCATTGGAAGATGACAAAGTTGGTGACAGCGATAACAAATCACTTAAAACCCAGAAGGTCTCTTGTGGTTGCTGCTCCACTTGGCTTGTTGATGATGGCCGAAGAACTGATTGAACTTTGACGAGGAGTTATCTTGTATTTGTATAAGTTGTCGAATAAGTTTTGAAGCAACAATATAGGTAGATTCAGATTCATAACCTTGATAGTTTGATCTAGAACCCCTATCAAGTTCACGTTCCACTTTCTCAGCAAGGGTGGTAGTATCAAACATGGATTATAAGACATGCACAATCCACCAATGAAACACACAACACAAAAAATTATTTTTGAAGAGAAGCTTGCAATACTCAGTGGTATAGACGCTCACCGAGCGATTACCTTGCTTGCATTCTTGTAGTTAATGGAATAGAACTTGTTCATAGTTAGGAGGAAAATATCAAACTTATAGCAACTTCTTCATTTTGGCCAGAACTGCACAAGTTATTTGTGTTGCCTCATGCGTGTGAGTTGACTTCGTCCCCACCATGCTAGAACAACTCTCTTCGAATGATACAAAACAAGCTTCACTTGTTTGTGTTCGGGGAACTTCATGTACTCAAAGAATCTCTTAATAGAAACCATCCAATCGAGGAAGTCGTCCAAGTGAAAGTGGCCATTGAAGAATGGAATGTTCATCCTCATTTTGAAATCTAGTTGGCGTGTTGTATGATGTTGAATTGATGGGTCCTCTCACTATTAGTTGGACGTCCAAGGGCTTGGGCACGATGAGTTTGGAACTTCGCTTTTCATTGTCATGCAAGAATAGCTCGAGAGATTCATGAAGATGTTGTATAGTCTCCTTCATCTCATTAAACTCAACACAAGTAGGGTTGTCTTCCATGGTTCTTTAATACTAGTTGATGCAGCATTAGTCTCAATTGAGAATAAAGAAGACAAAAGATATGAGATTAGACCAAAGTACTATAACATTTTGGTGCTTGAAAACTAGTGATGCTATAAATAAGTGTAAATTTTCTAAACAAATATTATTTTTCTGTTTCTCTTCATTGAATCTTTTTATTGACGAATTGCATCAATATCTAATTTAGGAAATCAAACAAGAAAACAAAACAAAAAATACTAGAAATAACTAATAAGTCAACAAATTAGCTCTAATTAATCACTATTATGATATGGTTTCTTAATGATCAGCATCAGCCAAAGTTGTGCTAAGATTTCTGGAACATTCAACATCACCCACACAAACACAAACTAATTACCCAATCACAAAACTTCATATCTTTATTGTTCTAATATTTATTTTATGTCATGCTTACTATTGATTTTTGTCTTCACCCATGCTTTTATGCTAGTTAATATTAATCTAAACGTCAACCATCATGATTTTACATATTCACCTATGTTTGGATTTGGTGTGGCCATGATTTGTGTTGAATATACTATATTGATTTATATGCATACTTATGCATATGAGACTAACACAATCATTTATGAATTTTTTTTGTTCTACATCTTTTATCTCATTGACTCGAACTAATCAATTGACACAAATTGTTCATTGTTCATAGCGGAAAACTAGGGGTGCGAAGACCCAATTTTTTTTTATTTTTTTAGTTTTCAACTTATATTTTGTATAAAAAATAAAGAATATATTAAAATCAAATATTTTAAATGTGTAAAATAATATTTAAATGTTAAAAAAATTATTTTATGGTTTTTAAATAATATTTTTATATTAAATAATAGAAAAGGTAAGAAAAAAATTAAAAAAAGAAAAACTAGTGATCAACTAACCCAACCATCCGACCTGACCCGAACTAGCTCGGATCGTATCCAACCCTCCAAAGAGGATTAACCCGACTCGATCAAAATCGAACGGATCGAGTCAAGTCCAAGATCGGGTCTCAACCTGTGAACATGAACAACTGAGTTACCCAAAGGATTGGCAAGACATTATGGGTGTCCAATTGACACATACGATGAAATTTTATCAAAATACGTCCTGCCAATTTTCCCGTGGATACCTATATTACTTTTGCATGTATACTAGCCCAAGAATTGACACACGAGATACCACAAACACAGCTCCATCATTGATGAAGGAGAGAGGAAAAAAACATTTGAGAACTACAAAAATAAAACACGTTGCTTCCGCGTAGTGTTTAATCTCAAACTTTTTTTGTTTAAAATGTATTAATTTTTTTGGGGTCCGACCAATTTTGACTCACGGGTTAAACTAGTTTTATCCAATTTTGACTAGCTCAATCCAACTCAAAAGCTCATCCAATTTGGCCCCATCTATGACCCGCATTGTCACTTGATCGACAATTTGACCGGACAATTCAGTTTGGTGTTAACAATACGGACATCAACATTAGTCAAATTAACCAATTAATTGAAGTCAAATCAAGATCAAATTTTATATTCAAATATTGGTTAGAGGTTGAAAGATATTAAGGCATACAATAAGAAACTTAATGCAAAATGTAGAAGAAACACAATTACAATTTTTCTACATTTGTGAAGTTTGAAATGTTTTGACAATGATATTTCATCATAGGTCTAAAAGCACACCATCATCATAATAATGACATGGAAGAGAAAATTGGGCTTCATGAAACATGAAAAAGAATGTTTATGTCGAATTGGAAATGTTACTGTTAGAATTTCTGGAGAGAAAAAATATGCACCGCGAGAAAATTCAAAAAATTTAAGATGACGCTGAATTTTATTACATGGAAGAAACAAAAGAGAATTACAACATTAAATTACTTTCACTTTGGACCCCTAGAGAGTTTATATAGACACTTTCTTTTATAGATGATAGGAATTACAAACTAACTGAGTCTCTATATTAATATAAAAAAGGACACCTATCTCGTGATAAGAAAATAAATCAATTATTTAACAATCTAATGATAAAAAAAAATACAGAATATGTCAGACAGATTTTCTTTTATTTCAGAGTTTGGGTTCAAATGGTTTCCAATTGGAGTAGGATTCAAGGCATTATTAACCGTCTCCACCTTGAATTGAATCCTCCAATCATATATCTAACACTCTCTGCCACTATCGGTCCCTATTCTGATTCTGCACATGCGATAGCATCCTTGTAGCTTGATCTGACGACTCCACCTTCAGCTCCTCAAAGCCATAACGCTTAGGAGGACCTACTTGCCTGCGAACATGTCCAACAGTTAGACTTGTCATTACTTTTTCTGTTTGCTCCTCAAGTTCAGGTTGTTCAGCTTGACGAGATTCTTCTGCCTCATTCCTGAATTGGAATTAATCCAAACTCCACATGTTTGTTGACACCCTCCTCTGTTGAGTCAACATCTGTTTTATGCTTGAGGATAGACATCTCATCAAAAGATATCTTTCTACTGTGAATAACATTGTGCTCTAAAAGAGACCAAATTCTACAGCCTTTTACACCTGCACCATATCCCACAAAAATTTCTTCTTTGACCTTTGGTTCCAACTTCCCTTCGCTGACACGATAATATACTAGACATCAAAAAATTTTAGATTAGTATAATCAGTAGGATTTTCTGACCATACCTTAATAGGAGTTTTAAAAAACAATCGCGATTGCAGGATTCCGATTGACAAGGTAGCATGTTGTGCTAACAGTTTGAGCCAGAACGACTTATTCATACTAGAATTAGAGAGCATGCACTGTGTCCTCTCCAAAAGAATTTTGTTCATACGTTTGTTACATCATTTTGTTGCAATATATCTCTGATGGTGCGATATTTCGCAATGCCTTCATCCTTGCAGAACTGATTAAATTCAAACGAACAGAACTCCAAACTATTATTGATATGAAAGTGTTTCATCTTTTTCAATGTCTGATTCTCCACTCTTATATTGTTTGAAAGTTTTGAATGTCACCCTTGAGTAATCATCTATCACAGATAAGAAGTATCTAAGACTTCCTAGAGATGGAATACGAGAGGAGTCCCAACAGTCATCGTGGATGTAATTGAGTGTTGCCTTCTTCTTGTGCACAACTTTACTGAATTGATGTCATTTTTGTTTGCCGAAAATGCAGTGCTTGCATAATCCGTTTTCAAATATTTTCTGACAATCCAGAAGATTGCGCTTACTAAGGATGTCCATCCCTTTCTGACTCATATGTCCAAATCGCATGTATCACAACTTAAATGCTTTGATTTGGATGAACTACCTACTATAGTCATGCCAAAAATTACCGTGCCTTGTAGTATGTACAAGAACTTTTGTTTGACTCATCTCGTGACTTCAACATTACCTTTGGTGACCGTGAGCACATATCCTGTTGGAGTCCAGAACTCCTAACGATATCAAATGTTTTTCAGTTGCGGAACATGACGAATCTCTGTCAATATCCTTATTCGATTGTCATGAGTTCTGATATGAATTGAGCTGATTTCAACTATTTTACATGCTGCATCAATTTCCATGATGACGTTTTCGTCATCAATATTCTGATAAGTTGAGAATAACTCTCTGTGCGAAGTCAGAATCCAACTCTCCTCCAAACATCTTTGATCAGACACCAAATTGTCAACAGATTCGCTATCATGGTGTGCTACTATAGAAACCTGGCCCTTCTTCTTCTTGGAGTAGTCCTTCTAGTGACCAGATTCTTTATAGTAGTTGCAGATGTCTTTTGGATTGACGTTCTTCTTCTTAGACTTACCCTTCTTAGGGTTTGGATGATGTCTCTTCTCTGCGGTTGTTACCAACCCTGCGGCCTGAGTCTCCACGACCTTTTCAGATGCCTTATGATGAAGTTCACAAGTACGTAGACTCGACCTTACTTATTCCAAAGTAATTGTGTCTCTTCTGATGATAACATACTGAATGAAATTTTCGTATGACCATCAACAGAGTACCTTCTTGCATGCGGAGGACGAACATACATTGCTTCAATAGTAACTTATTGGTCGAAGACTTGATCATGTAAAGACTCTCAAGCTTCGACCACAAATCAGTCGTCGTTTCTTAATCGACTTCGATAATCATCTCATCCGTCAAACATAACAATATCATAAAATGTGCTTTCTCCTCTTGTGCCGCCAAATTAGCGAGGTCGGACTCTTTTTCTTTGTCCTTCGAGTCTTCCTCCTTTGATTTGTTCTTCAGCACGTTCGCGAGCGACGCCCAGACTTCTTACTATTTCAGAAGTGCCCTCATCTTGATCTGTTAAAGACTGAAATTATTTCGTCCAATGAATTTCTCGATGTGCACGTTGTGCGATGTCATCTCTATGTCTGACGAAGGATCGACGATGAAGTCTCACTATGATACCAATTTGTTAGAAATTTCTACACGAGAGAAATTATGCATCACGAAAAAAATCGAGAAATTTAAGGCAACACAAAGTTTTATTAGATGAAAGAAACAGAAGAAAATTATAAAATCATATTATTTTATCTTTGAACCCCTACGGAGTTTATATATACACTCACTTTTATAGATGATAGAAATTACAGACTAACCGAGATTATATTAATTTAAAAAATAGGACACTTATCTCGTGATAAGAAAATAAATTAATTCCTTAACAATCTCATGATAAAAAGAGTTTGATCCAAATGGGTTTCAGTTGGAGTAGGATTCAATGCATTATTAACAGTTACAATTATGTAGTTCACAGAGCAGAACATGGCATTCTGCAGTTCAGATATGTTACCAGAATTGTGATGATATAATTCTGCAGTTCACAGAATTGAGCTCTAAGCCTTATCCTCGATTAAACTCTATTCCGATATGTTAGCTAAACTGAGATGATTCAAATCTGCAGAACTGAGCTCTAAGTTTTGTGCTTGATTATAAAACTTGTTCAGCAAGATATGTTGTCTGGAGCATTCATTCTAAAGGAAACTAATTCAAATCTACCTGAACAAAGATCCTTTTGCTTGTCCACAGTGATCTCAAATTGGAAAGGACTATTTACACCTTGCTTTAGCAACACTTTTACCATGACTAACCAAATTTGATAAAAATTAAGACCTGCACTCTGCTTGAAACAATCACGCCGACTGTTCGAATCATCACCATTTTCTTCTCTGTAGCATCTATGAACATGATGTGCCGTTATGTTCCCAAATAAGATTTCTGCAGCTTTATTTCTAACTCGGATGAGAATCTGTCCAGTTTCATCCCGCAAGTTTAGCTGATCAGTATAAGTATTGAAGTTAGAAAGTAAGGATAACAACAAAAACTGGAGAAACATTTGGCCCCCCAAAGGCGAAAGCCTTTTGTGTGTGTGTGTGACAGAGAGCACTAATTTCATTTTGACATAAAACATGGTCATGATCTGAAGTAAAAAACTAGCGGCAGAATGCTTTCTATAAGAAAATGAAATGGAATACTTCTTCAAAAAATGAAAAATGTGATGCTAAACAAGAATTTCACAAAATTTCACGTTGCTGCCTGTTTCAATATTTTCTGAACGCAGATATTACAGCTAAAAGATAATTTCACAAAGAAAGATCCTCACCAGGAATGGTCTGTATATTAGGCACACATTGTGAATATAATCCAAACTGCCTGGGCAATAAAGAGGCATATTATACTCAGTTGGATTTCTGTTA
Organism: Pontederia crassipes; assembly: GCA_030549335.1. Classification (NCBI taxonomy): domain Eukaryota; kingdom Viridiplantae; phylum Streptophyta; class Magnoliopsida; order Commelinales; family Pontederiaceae; genus Pontederia; species Pontederia crassipes. Next base: position 13,138,731 of record CM060183.1, read on the forward strand.
AGAATACAGCAGATCAGTCAAGTCATGGTATTGTCCTTAGCATGAGTGTCAGAAAAATTCCACTATAAGGGATGCGAAGTAAAGTCCTGCCAAAACAAACCTGGAATCCGGGCAAGAACCACAAAGCTTACACCCTCTACCAATAAGATTTTCACGAAGCTCATCATTAGTCATCTTAACTGGTCTCTCCGTGAAGATCAATTTTTCTTTTCCAGCTTCTACATATCTTCCAGTAAAAGGAAAAATATCTCCATCAATTGAGGCATAAAAGATTGCATTACAAGAATTGGAGATTTCTAATATTTCTGTGATTGATGAACATTTTCCAGGCTGCTCTTTGACATCTGGTTTCCAATTTTTTGTTTTCTTCTGCGGTAACATAATTTGCTAGGAGTCAGAAAGTTTTATAGGATTTAACAGTTTCAGGCTCAACTGAAAAATGTGAGTATGAAAACCAAAGTCCTGAATGGGAAATATCAGAGATAGACAAAGGAAGAAAATTAATGCATTTATCATGGATACTTGATCATAGATATTTAATCAAAATTGTCTCATTGTGAGTTCATAGAAGTGTCTATTTTTTCTACAAGGCAAATGGTCCACCATTTTAAGATGGGTCGATCATCTTCCTTGAAAACCTAAGCTTATAAGACCTTTTTTTGACAGACCTTTTTTTGACAGAACCTAAGCTTATAAGACTGAGTTCACCTTTGATATTTATATGCTAACGAATAAAAACATGCAATAAAAGCAGCATTAGTTGGTGTTTTTTTTCCACCTTTCTATTTTGCTTGCATTTGCACGTTCTCATCATGCATCATCTACCTAATGATAAATGACATTTTAATGATGAAATAAGAATTTCAATGTTATCAGTTTGAATAATGAAGGTTGTTGATCCCTTAATGTTCTGAATATGCTTGAGAAGATTGTTCTGAATACAACAACAACAACAATAACAACAAAGCCTTATCCCACTAGGTGGGGTCGGCTACATGGATCATACGACGCTTCGTTGATCCATGTTCATGAGATTCGACAGGGTTTTTATGTTGGCTGTCGGGGCCTAACACAACCCTCCTTCTTTATCCGGGCTTGGGACCAAGATTGTTCTGAATACATTGCATTAATTTCACAAAGCTATTTGAGTATGCCAATTGTAATTTAATCAACATATATTATGACATTAAGTAGGGTACATCCGATAAAAGAACAGTAAGTACCACAAGAGATGGATTTGAAGGATTACAATAATTCTATCATAAAGATATAAACACAAATGATGTGACCAATATTTTAAGTAAGATCGTTAAAGCTATTAGTAAAATATATTTATAATTCATGTGTATCTTCTCAACAATAAATTTACAGAACTGATTCAGTATCGAAGTAATATATGAGATCACAATAATAAAAAATCAGAAAGTTCCACGTCAGTGACAATCAAGAACAACTATGCTGTAGATGCAATATGCATTTAAATGTGAGCAAGGCCTGTGGGAAAATACTCGAACATGATCCAGATGTCGGATATTCTGATAGGCTGATTCTGTGTGGTACACCCATTCTATAACCCGCGTTAACTTTCTTCGTGTTATTTCCCCAATTTGAGCATTTGCGAAAAGCCCATCAATTCCTGCAAAGGTTACAATCATATGGAGAAGCTTTCAAAGTGAAAATTGCCAATCCTGAGACTTCCCATACAAAAATAAAATTGGACAAGACATAACTCAACAACAAGAAACAACCGCTAAAGTACACCATTCGATCAAGAACCATCAAATTCTTGACACTTCCAATCAGGACAACTTGAAAGAAGGTAAAAAAAATATGGATACATCAAATGTTTCTTGAAGCTATAGTTGTTAACTAAATATTTAAATAAATAATATACATACCTTTCATGGGCGAAAATCTAAAGAGTTAATAACTTCTTATCAGAATTGTATTTTTTAGATAAATTGAGGATATATTGATTCATTAGCACTTTACGCTACTTATTGATTTTCCTCAATATTTTTTTGGTCCAACCTTAATTCACTAATAGATCTTATATGCACGAGCTCAACCTGAGGATATAAGGTTTTTATTTAAAATGAAATATCTCAACAGCATATAAGATTCACACAATCAGACCTGGACCACTATTGAGATCTGACCATGAAATGAGATCAGCCCACAGTAACCTTAGGAACATAAAGCTTTACAAAGTTCAGTATTATCAGTTAAAGGGGATGCAGCATTTAAGCCTATTATTGCTTAAGATTAATTAATATGCAAAATATACAAGAAATTCATGGATTCTAGGGTGACAAGGGGAAAAAAGGTAAATATGGTAACTTCACTGATGAATTCTATGCTGAAGAAATGAGATGTGAGATAAATTTAAGTAGATCAAACAACTTACGGAAATATCCATGAACGAACCTTTAGAAGCAACTAATTCATAGGAATGTATCAGGATAAATAGGGCAGAAACTTGAAGACTTGCAGCCTCCAGCACATTCCGAAAATTTACAATCTTCACATCTGGAGCCAAGAGAAGAACTGTCACAACTGGTATCTCGTCTAGGTGATATATTAGTAAATTCATGAAGCCACTTGTACATGGAATGACTATCAGAGCTATAAAAGGATTAGTAGATGTCATAAGTTGAGAGCTGTTGTACAATGCCGTAAACAGTTTCATAGATAAACTTTATAAAACTCAGAACCCATTGAGATATTCTCTGAACCAAAGGGTTTAAAAACAGAGTGTGGCCCTACAGGAATGTGCGGTCCGCAAATAGAGAACGGTACAGTTAGTAAATCCATTTGTGTAATAACGAAATATGAAATTAGAGTAAAAAATAATTAAACATGAAATTCTGTATTGAAAATAGTTTCTGGATGTTATTTTGTTTGGTTCTATTATTTCACTCAAACTCTCAAGTTAAATTATTATGCTTATGTTTCTGCTAACTTTAGTGGTTTGGGATGTTACAAGGAAATTCATGCATGATCCTGCACATAAACTTGCGGAAAAAATTAGAATAGAACAATTGACTAAATCGACAACCAATTCCTCCTATGTGAATATATGCTAAGTTGCTAACAGCTCACCCATAGATAACCATGTCTAATAACAGAGTGCAAAATATTGTTATAACAAATTTTCACAGCTCATAATCAGCGCTGCAAAATGTTTATTTTGCTCAAGAATAGAAATGTCAAAAGAAGCGAAACTATATTCACCTTTTAACTAACTAAACAAATTTTCAGCTGATACAAAGATAGACGATCCCTCTTTCTTTTTAGGGTTATTTCCTTAGACCTCCCCTAATCTATCGCAATTTTCCGCATCTAACCCCAAAGTATGGACTTAATTTTCCGTATCCCTAAATTATTGCAAATTTTTCACTTTAATCCTTCTTTCTACTTCTGTTAAGTTTTTTGTTATCTTTGATTTTTCCCATTTGTGAAAAAGTTACCCCACCCTTCAAGACTAAGTTTCCCATTGATGTGTTATGAAGGGAGGGGTAATTTGGTCTTTTCATAAAAGAAAAAAGTAAATATAACAAAAAACTTAACAGAAGTAGACAGAAGGATTAAAGTGGAAAATTCGCGAATGTTTAGAAATACGAGAAATTCACTTTGGAGTTAGATACGGAAAATCGTGATAGTTTAGGGGAGGTCTAATGAAATAACCCTTCTTTTTATATTATTGTTGGGTTTGTGCCCTTTTGATCAAGTGGGCCATGCACATTCGGCCCATCAGCACCCATTACACAAGGTGTGCTTCATGCGCATCACAGGCTGCATGCCAGCGTGCATTTGGGAATGTGCGCTCATGACGCATGCAACACTTGCAGGCGACAGCCAAAATGGCTGCTCGCAGTCATTTTTGGCCCCACTCCCTTGCCCTATGTTTTTCCAATAAAAGGGGACCAATACCAAGTCTAGGGTATGTTTTTTCGTAATTTGCCCAAGGTACTTGTGTTGTGGCAACATGTGTCCGATCGTGAGGCATATGAGCGCCCGCAAGGTGTTTGTAGAAAAGGCTCAAAGATCAATCCACCGCTTTAAAAGATATTCTGAAACCTCTAGATTTATATATGTTATAAATACGTTAATGATTTAAGAGTCAAATTTTATTATTTGTTATTATTTTTGGGTTCTGCACATCTCAATTGTATGATACTATGGATGAACCTACACCACAATATATTTTTCTTACTTTTAGATATTTTTTGGCAATTTTTACCATATATCTTTTGAATGCATATGTTGCAGCAAAAAAAAAAAAAGACATTGTTCCCACAAGCACAAGGCCCCACAAGGAAGGCTTAAACTTGGGTGCAGGTAAGCTGCACCCAAATGAACTAGCGCTAGGGCACTAGAAGTAGCCCAGTGAACATTTTTTTTCCTTTTCCGATTTTCTCCAAAATATTAAACAATTAAAAACTAGGAAATGGCTATTTTAAAATTTTAGAAAAATAGGGAAAACTGTATTTACCTTAGAAATTATTTTGCCAATTTTAAAATATCATATGCAACAACAACAACAACAACAAAGCCTTATCCCACTAGGTGGGGTCGGCTACATGGATCATACGACGCCATTCGTAGATCCATGTTCATGCGATTCGACAAAGTTTTACGCTGGCTGTCGGGGCCTAACACAACCCTCCTCCTTTATCCGGGCTTGGGACCGGCTATAAAACATAGGCGGAGTTGTTAACTTGACCCAAACAACCAATGACTTTGAAATTGTAGTGAAAAGAATAAGCACAATTTGAAATTATATTAAATAAAACATAGTGTCTTAAATGAATGATGATTGTCAATTATTTTCAAATATTTATGATTCATTTATGTTCTGGTTTGACAGCCATCAACGCAAGTACATGGAGAAAAAGCAAAGGGGATTCATATCAAGTATTATTTTTTAAGGGTCAATGAGGGAGAACGTTCAAAGAGATGCAACTTTCCAAATGTGGAGAGACAGACAAAGAGATGTGGGGAATACCGTGGAGGGGATTCATATCAAGTATTATTTTTTAAGGGTCAATGAGGGAGAACGTTCAAAGAGATGCAACTTTCCAAATGTGGAGAGACAGACAAAGAGATGTGGGGAATACCGTGGATTTAATGTTGATTTAATGTAATAGTTAGGGAATTTAAAAATGCATGAAAGTATTATCAAATAAATATGTTATAATGCAAAAAAATAAATATTACCATTTATGTATGTCATCCACTACATGGCAGCAAATAGGTAGGACAGTGTTAACTAGTTTCAGCACCGTGAATAAAGAGGGGAGATCAGGCAAGTGCTTGATTGGCTGGAGGGACGAGAGGTTTGAATTGAAAGAACATATTGGAACAACAACAATTTCGATGGTTCTATCAAGGACTGGAAAGAGCTTCCTTGTGTCTTGCATCTATTGCCCACGAGGGGACAGAGATAGAGGCTCCGAGGGTTTAGAGACTTTATGAATGAACAGGGACAAGCCGACTACCCGACTCCTAATTGCAAATTCACCTAGAGAAGCTCAGCCTTATCCCCTACACCAAATGCAAGATCTAAATTGATAGGTTCCTTGGGTCTATAGAAATGCTGGAGGACTTTCTTTTGAGGAATGCCAGGGCAATGGAAAGGCGTCACAAGCCTTTCTCATGTCACACACCAATCTTATGGCAATCCAATGGAGGAGTTTCGGTTCTTATTTTAAGTTTGAGAGGGCTTGGCTTATGCAGGAAGGTTCTAGAGAATTGGTCATTGCCTAGTGAACAATGTCCCGGCTTCTAGCTCGGCAACCAGGATTCGTGAGTTTAAGAAACAGCTGAAAGAAAAAAAAAAAGAGAACAGGAACAGACTGCGTCACTTAAAGAAATCTCAAAACTGGATCTGATTGAGGATAACAGGCCATGGAGATTGCACAACAAAGAATTCTCCAGGAAGAGGTAGCAGTAGAAGACCGCAAAACAGAAGTGGAATGGAGACAGGTCAAGGAAGAATTGAATGGGGGAAGGAGACTCAAACACATGGTTCTTTCCACATGTATGCAAGTGGCCATCGAATATGTAACTATATAGATCGACCCATAGTGGGAGAAGGGAGTTGCAGGGAGAGACAATGTTGGTGCTGCCATGGCAGATTACTTCAAAGAGCTCACATGTAGGAGGGCCCTGGGGGAGTGGCTGTGGGATGGCTGGCTCTTGCCTTGAGTTTCAGCTGAGCAAGCAACTGCCTTGGAGCAGGATTTCAATGAGGCAGAAGTCACTCACGCGTTGAAAGACCTTAAAAGTGATGGGGCGCCTGGTCCAGATGGATTCCCAATTTTTTTCTTCAAAGAATTCTAAAATGTAGTTGGCTCAAATGTCATGGAAACGATGCAGGAATTCGAAGCAGCAAACATGGGTTTTGAGAGAATCAATAATAATTTTCCTCTTTCTCATCCCCAAGAAATCAGAGGGCGGCGGATTTCAGATCTATCACACTATCAAATGCTATTTACTTGCTCGTGGAAAGGGTCCAAGCGAACCGACTTCGAATGGTGCTGGTTTCTCTTGTGCTTCCGATACAAACTCATTCTTAGCAGGACGATCAATTATGGATGCCTTCAAGGCGTATGACAGTACAAACTGCATTCTTAGCAGGACGATCAATTATGGATGGCTTCAAGGTGTATGACGTCTGAAATTATATCACATTGGAGACTTGGTGTCTCCAAGGCGTATGACTCATTGGACTGGTCTTTTTTGTGGAGTTCCCTCCACTTTCAAGGTGTCCCACCTACATGGATAGCTTGATTGAAAGGATGTGTTTGCACAGTTTCGTTCTTAGTTCTGATCAACAGCGGTCCGAGGATGCACTAGCAAGATGCACATTTTCGGCATGCGAAGCTAACATCTTCAAAGGCTTTTCTCCGAATCCAGAACAAGGTACAATCATACCTATATTATAGGATGCTGACGTTACATTATTTTTTATAGAAGGTCCGATCACCACGGCAAGGAGGCTCGCAATGCTCATTAACATCTTTGGTATTTCTTCAGGCTCCAAATCAACCACTCTAAATCATCTTTCATCCCTTTCGGCACGACGGATGGAGAGGCCCGAAAGTGCTCAGTGGAATTCAGCACAGCAAAACGCTCACTTCCCATCACATATTTGGGCCCACCTCTCACTCACCTCTCACTGATGGTCGGCTACTCTCCCAAAATTGGGATCCAGTGGTTGACAAAGTAGAAAGAAGACTTGAAGGATGGTGCTCACGACTATTATCACATGGAGGAAGGCCGACTCTGCTGCGGTCAGTCCTATCGTCCATCCTCATCTATTATATGTTAGAAAAAGTTTTCTTGATGCCTCAATGTGTCATCTAATGGATTGATTCACTTTGCCCAAGCTTCTATTGTAAAAACAGAAGTACTGCTGGCAGAGGGGTGCATTTGGTGGCTTGGTCAAAAATATGTCGTCAGAAGGAGGGTTAGGGTTGAGTACCCGGTTAGACCTATGTTTTACCATGGGTCTATCGATATCAAGCAAATCCAAATAAAGAAGATAAAAAGATATCTCAGTTGAGTATATATCAACGCACAAAATGGTTATTGATCCATTTACAAAACCCTTGCCTAGGGGGGCATTTTTTAAACATGTAAATGTTGTAGGGCTATGTATAATATAAATATAATAATGTACTTAAAATTTCTAATGAATAAAAGCTTCCTTTTATAATTCATTGTTCATGTTATAAAGTTTGGTTATGTATGTGATAGTATGTCGATTAGGCCTGAGTTTGTTTACTCACACGAACAAATGCTTTCGTCACTTAAAGGCAGCGAGAGAGAACAAGCAATTCGACTTAAGTTTGTATGATTTATAATTTGGATAGAGTTTACTTCAGTGGAAGTCACCACCACAGTACTAATGTTTAGTATGCTAAGATGGCCAAGAGAACTAATAAATTGAGTGTTTTAGTTTTCATCATGGTAATGAGTCCCTGCCATATGTTTTTTCATCTACACGCATCCCCTTAGACTCTTGGTTATAGCTAGTTCACAATTCAAAGACATGAATGTGAGAGAAATAACTATCATGAGCTGCATAAAAAATCTCACATATAGCCGGCCGACTATTTTTCTAATGTTGAAAAATATAGTGTACATGAAAGTTAATCATCACAGAGCAAGACGTAAGTCGCCCTGCTATGTTACAAACAGGCCTGCGACATAATGACTTACATGATTGTTTGAGCATTGGCTCATACATTTATGACTGATTCCCTAACGGACATGACATAAACTCTAAAGATAGTTGAGCAATTGTAAATCCTACGTTATATTCCTACTCTTATAAAACAATGCACTCGTAAGCCGCAAAAGTGTGCTTGCACTCGTAGGCCACACAACCCATTTACTATTTTTTTTCTAATTGAAAGGGCAATCATGCCCAATGTGGACAAGTGGAAGATTATTGGGTTTTGTGCCTTTTTGAGCAAGTGGGTCATGCGAGTGCGTGACCATCTACACCCAACGCGCAAGGTGCATCTTGTGCATGCGGGGCCTTGTGTTGCGCACTGATGTGCATGTACGCTCATGATGCACAGAACACGGGTGCACATCAGCCAAAATGGCCACTCATGATCATTTTTGGCCGTGTTCCCTTGCCCTACCTTTTTTCTATAAAAGGAAATAGGTATGCTTTTTCGTTGAAGATTCCTCCTTGTGCTATGACTATGTGCTTCTCTCGAGGTTTTGTAACACCCTTGCACTTGCGTAGGATATTATCCGCTTTGGGCTTCGGCCCGCACGGTTTTTTCAAAATGTGTTCTACCAAACCAAGGCCATGTTCCCATATATACCCAGCATCTCTCCCGTGACTTATGCATGTGGGACTAATTCAAGGTATGCCTCATGCATAAGAACAAGAGCGCTCACAAGGTGTTCGCAGAAAAGCCAAAAAAAATACACTTCCACCCCAAAAGGTACGAAACCTCAAGATTTATACATGTCATAAATCTTTCAATTTTAGTTTCTACTAAATTTGAAAATGAAAGATCGAAATTTAGATTTCTTTGTTAATCTTAGACTGACAAGCGTGTAGATTATATGTTTAAACTTGAACCCTAGTGTAAGCAAAAAAAGAGGCCAAAAAAATTACGCTTAATAATGGGAAAAAAACAAAAGGAAACCAGACTTCTACAGATAAGAGGTGCTCACTTTGTAACAGTACGACATCGCCGGAAGCAATCGCAGTGCCAATGTGATTCGGCCAAATCGTCACAGGAAAATACGACCTTGTGCCATCGCCAACGTGAATAAGAGTCTTCGAAGATATCCCTCTTCCGTTCTTAGAAGCATTGTATTTCTGAGCCTAACGTGTTAAAACCGGGGGGAGAGCACCAAACATTGTAAGATTTCTGCAATATGCTCTTGGCGGCATTTTGTCGAACATAAGCTAAGGAGACAAAGAACAAAAGAAAGAAAGATAGTGAGCGCGGAGGAACCTGGAGGATTTGCGACTGGTGAACGAAGACGAGCAGCTGGACGAAGTCGCCGACGTGAGACGCGGCCTGCGAGAGATCGACCAGGGGGCCGTACCACCCGATCGCGGCCATTGCCAGGGATAGGGAAGGCAAATGGACGAGTGGGGGTAAATTTTATTTTAAAAAAAGTTTTAAATTAATTATAATTCTAATCTTTATTAAGTTAGATCAAGATATTCCCACTGAGATAATATTTTTTGAGATGTTATATCTACATATGATTTTATTATGCATTTATATAATTCCTTGGCTTTATGTAATGTCAAAACATAACATTAAATGATAAAATATTATTTATAAATATTTTTTTAGTTTAAAGGTTTATGATATGTCCTTCCCTTATCAGTAATTATTGAAATAGTTCTTATTTTTTCCAAATAAAAATATAATAATATGTTACATCTGTAATTAACTTAAATTTTATTATTTATTAATAAAAAATAACATGTTATAGATATCAAATAATTCTGAAAGTAATTTGCTTTTTCAAAACTACTAATTTTTCGAGCAATTAATTTTATGGGCCGATAAAATGGGCTCCTAGTCCCTACTTCCTTGAATACAATTGAAAAATATATAAATTTTTAACAATAGAAACATAGACTAACAAAATTAATAATCATATTACGGAATTAAAAATAGCACTTATTTAGACCCAAATCGGATAAATTAGTTTGATTAATTGGATAGTCAATCGACTCAGTTAAATAATTAACCACGCTCATCACTAATTTGTGGATACGGAAATATTATTTTAACAATGTCTGACACAAGCTATGGTGGGTAGAACTCAAGGAGAATATATCATATGTAAAGTAGAAATATTACTTAAGAAAGTTCATCTATAATTTGATTTGTGATATCCAAAAAATTTAACTCATGTCATGTACTATCTTAAGCATATTTGAATCCACGATTTTAAAATGTGGGGTGGAATGTGGAGTGTGAATGTTATTTGGGTACTTATTTTATATTAGTTAGGATGGATGAGTGGAGTAGTTAATTCTTCATAATAGTGTAATTTTCGTTTCACCAAAATTATAAAATGAGGAAGAATTAATAATTTTAGATCAAATTAATCCTTTCTTTCTATTCCTCTCTTTTTACTTATTTCTCTCATAAACCTCTCATATCTCTTTCATATTTGTAAACAAATATTATGATAAAATATATTTTATTTATATTAAATCTTAATTTGAATTAAACTTTTATTTTAAAGTTTTTAAAATAGATGAAAAAATAATTATAGAAAATTAAATAATATAATTAAGAAATAGAAAAAATATGTCAAACAAAAAATAGTAGAAAAAATAAAGTAAGTGATAAAGAACTATATAATCAATACTTGTTAGTCATTATATATTATAAATAGTTTTACATAAAAATAACTTTTACACAAATAAAGCTTTCATTATTCCACCTCACATTTTTTATAATTTATTATCTAAATATAAACTTTCAAACGACACATTATACTTCACCATCTCATCACTCACTCTACCACATTCACATACATAATTAAATCAACAATAGCTAGCACAATAATTATCAGAGTTGTGTCATAGGGTTGACGAGAATTAGTAGCATTAGATTCAATTTTTTAAATCACCAGGTTGATCAAATTTTATCATTTCTCTCACATTGAACATTAGATTAATAAGATACTAATGATAAAAAAAATTACATAATTAGACCTAAAAATAATTAAAAAAATTAATTTAAAAAGTAATTATGTTTCATCATAAATCCTCAAATAGTGGACTAAATGTTATTACTTGTCATGTAAATTCTCTAGCATTAAAAAACTTATTGTATCTAATACAACTATTTTGCTCGATAGCTCCTAAGGGGCCGTTTGGTATGAAGTAATTTAGATAGATTATCAGTTATTTTATTTAAAATTCTCAGGGCCCACTACATTACTAATAATCTTAATTGCATTAGTAATCTTAATTATCACCTCACTAGTAATGCATATACAGTTAGGGGAGGTGACTTTCCAAATTATCAGTTGCTTTACATGCATTTTTGACAAAAATGACCATTTAATCAAAACTTTTAATTTTAAAAGTTTTATTAATGAATAAATATCATTCAATCTCAACTTCTCTATTACTTATTTTTTTTACAAATAACTCTTAGTTTTGCCTCATCTTATTTTACTATATTCATTTTTCTATTTTTCGCTTTGTTTATTCATAATACCATGTGATGAAAATCTAAAATAATTTTAAGGATATTTTGATAATTTGTTCTCTAGCTATTTTAAATTATCGATTAATTAAATCAGTAATGCGTCAAATGACCCCTAAGCATATGCATGCCTATTTCATCAACTAAGCCATCACCTGACATCTACTACTAGGTACATAGATATTCTTTACATGTCATGATATCTAACATGAAACTATCACATATATGTGCACCATCATAATCTAATCTGCATAAACATAAATTATGCATATCATACCTATGCCATAAAATAGATATGGCATCATAGCAATTCATATATGCATAACATATTTGAAACATCATACATATCATAACATTAACATCATATTCACATTTTTTCCTTATATAATCATACAATTCTTAGGGTGCTTCATAACATCTTAAACATAATTTATTATATGACATTTTTTTTACTAAATTACATTATTTTGGATCACAAGTACCAAGAGGAATGGGAGAGACTAGAGTGAATTCATGCTTAAAATCGATAAAAAAAAGAGTTTCATCAAATCAAGCGAGAAGCATAGAATCAGCTCGTAAAAGATAAGACACTGATGTAATGAAAATAAGAGTAAAATAGAAAGTAATATGAATTCAAAATTTGTTGATGATGTTTGGCTCAACTTCTTGGCATATGTCCCCACTTTCAACCTCAACAATTGCGGAGTTTCACTATCAAATCAAATTCATCTTTGTCCACTTGAAGAGGTAGGCAACCTTCTTCTATAAAGAAAGCTTACAAATCACACCTTTTTTCTAGGTCAAGACGTAAGGTGACAACCTTCTTATGAAGGACTTCACAGCCTCACACCAAGAATTTTTTTTATTTCTCTCTAATACAATTTAAGTTCACACACAAAGGAAAAGAAAAAAGAAAAAAGTTCAACAATTTGTCCCAAATTCTTTAAGAATTGTTATCTCTTTATGCTTAATGTTTTCCTAGAAATCTTGTTTCATTCTATCCCTTTGAAAGCTCCTTTATAGATTTCAAAATTTAATATGGTCGTTTCTAGCCGTGTTGACAAAATCTAACTATTATAACTTTTTTCAATTCTTGATTCTTTGAAAATAACAAAATTATCTACGTTTATCTACTCATAGTTTCTCTTCTAAAATTCATTACCTCTCTACCTTGAAACTTAAGTTGTGGAAGATATCACACTTTTGAACTAAGACACAATGGACGAATCAATCAATGAAAACACATTCGGCAATACAAGACAACGTAATAAAATTGAAGTAAGCAATAGAACAGTAAACACACAAAATAAGATAAACAAATGTTGCTTAAACATAAACTTAGAAAGAATAAATTCAGAAACATTGTATCCATCACGATCCCCCTAACCATTAGCTTACTAGTTTAATTACACATCAATAGCGAGGATGACGGAGCATCCATGTCCAAGAAAAGTAAACAAGAAAAGATAAAAAATAAAGAAGAAAAAAGAAGAAGAAAGGATGCCACGGCAATAGCCTCTCCTTCTCTCTACATAATGGAATGGGTTGAGATTGGGGTGGGGGTGGGTTCAGACCCCTTTCTGTGACAGCCTCCATGCTCTTTTATAATCTTGTGATCTTGTTTAAAATAATTTAATATAAATTTTATAAAACAACTAAACTTAGAACTTATTGAATAAAGCGTTGTCATGTGACAATTACATAAAATTTTGGAAAACATGTGTAATCCCTCTAGATAATATAAGAGAATAATCATACACATAAACAAATTATCTATTTTATATTCGAACATCCACAGAGTTTACCATATCCTAAGATATACATCACATAACAAATATATATTTTTTACAAGATGTAGAATTTTTTTTGCACGTAGCACATATAAACTCTCTCGATATTCTAATAGAAGGTATGAAAGGTACAAGTATTTTACCTACACGTACCTTAACACCAAAAGATACACACACACTATTAATGTTATCAACTAACACCCCAAAAGTCTTACTAATATCTCAAAAGAAATGTGAAACAATAATATAAGTAAATAATAGCTCGATAATTCACATTCGATGTATTATCAATTTGTATAATTTATAGGTGGATTTTAGAGGTGGCTCTACAAATTTTAAAAGTGATTTTTATCATGATTTCTCACTGTACAACACTTAACTCCATTGTACCTCATTTTTATCGAAAGGCAAATATATAGATTCTAGATGTGGTACCTATGAATTCTATTTATAGCTCATATCATCACTTCTCATAATGTAGTAGTTAGTTTTGCATGACATTTAACTCCATTTTATCTTGTCTCATTTTGTTAACTAAATTTTACATATGGCTCCCATCGCAATCAACAATGGAGCACTTTGCTGCAATTGCGATATATGCATATTTGGGTTTAATGGGCGTGTAACACCTATTTTGATGGAACACTCGTGTATATCATGTCCGTTCACTAAAAATCAACGGTGGAGATCAAAACCATTTTGTCTTCCCCCTCCGGCACTCTCTCTTCTCTGCCCTCTATCTTTTATCTCTCTCTCTTCTCTCCTCTCTAGCGCTTTCTCTCCCATCCGACCATCGATGTTGCCACCTCCCCTCCGCTCTCTCTCTTCTCTCCTCCTATAACCACCCTCTGTCCCCCGATCTGCGCCGCCGCCACCTCCCCTCTGCACTCCTCTCTTCTCTCCTTCGATCTCTGCACGTCATTGCGCCGCTGCCTCCTCCTCTCGGCTCTCTCTATTCCCTCCTCCAATCGCTGCCCCTTGTCCCTGATCTGCACCGCCATCGTCGATCCAAATCCGCGCCACCGATCTCTTGCTTGGTGCCATTGCCGATCTCTCACTTGTCATCGCTGAACTGTCACGTGTTGCCGCCGCCGCCTGATTGTCTCCCCCTTTAGCAACAGCTGGATCAAGGCAGCCTTGTCGGGGACGAGACAATGGTGTGGACCGACGATGAGTCTCGTGACGCTGGGAGATGATGATGCCGCAGGTTCCCGCAGCTGCCAGCTGGTGCGGACAAGTCCAAATCTTCACGATGCCAGAAATGAGGATGCCGCAACCGCGCTGACCGGGAAGTTCGCAAGGAGCTAGCGTCGGCAGCCAAGGTCAATGATGACGACATTTGTCGGCGATTTTCAATGTTCGATGATGGTGGGGTGAGGTGGTTTCGAAAAAAAGATAGAGTGGTTTCAAGGGAGGGAGAATGGTTTCGAGGAAGAGAGGTGGTTTTTTTGCACTGATTTTATGCAGATCTGAAATGGACAAACTATGCATGTTTATCTTACTTCAAAAACTTCAAAAGTGTTTTAGATTTTAGTTTTATATCTCTATTGAATTAAGGCACTGAGACAGGGAGGGGGAGGGAGACAACACACCCTTTTAAAAAATATTCTATTCATTATTAAATTATTTTATTATTATTTTGTATTATTTATTTTTTAATGATGTATCACATAGGCAAGATTATGAAAATCAACGATATCTGGTGAAAATGATAGTTGATGAAACCAGTTAAAAGTCGGAAGACGATCTCGTTACAAAGTTAAGGACTGAATCGAAAAAGAGGATATAGTTCGATGACAATTATGAAAATTTACTCTAGTTGTATTAGATTCTTTTATATAGCTGCAATATCTTACTTTATTATAACGACCTGAAGTTTAAGAACTAAGATGATTTGATTGAATAGTCCAACATGGGCAAACACAAAAGTGGTCATATAGCTACCCTCCTCATCTATCAAGACGTATTTTAAATTCGTGCGGACCGAAAGACCAAACCAAATAATATCTTAATTGGACCGAGGGTGTTACGGAATGGTATCAGAATCAACCTCACGTGTCAACACAGACCTCGTTTAATTGAATAGTCCTATGGGCAAAATACGGAGGTAACCATGGACTAATATGTAACTACCCTCTTCACCTATCAAAACACGTTTTAAATTCGTACGGATCGAAAGTTCATAGCGAACAATATCTCGATTGAACGTTACATTTATGATACTTAGTTTTAATTTAATGATTACTTTTTCTATATGTAGATAAGACATCCTTCAATAATTAATTACGAATGTTTTCGACAATTAGCTAGGTGCACCACCACTAGAAGAGAAAAAGAAATTAAGACCATTAATATATTTTCGACGAAGATATCGTCCACCGCTAGTTCTCACGGTTTTCTTTTATCATCTTAAAATCTTTAACAAATTAACAAGGATAAATGACCGCCACATATATCCCATGGTGAGTTCCTCATTTTCTTGTAGTAGAGTTTAAATTTTTTTACTCTTGTATATATGGAAAAAAATATACTTTTGTGTTAATTAGATTTATGTTTAGTTCATATTAATTAACTTCATAATATCTTATAAAAAAATAATTTGAATTTTATAAAGACTCCTTGGTCTCTAAAGATAAAATTGTCCTTATAAAAAATGGAAATAATGACATCATTTGAACAATTCTTCTGTTAATTAATTGGTTATTTAACTATATATGTATATATAAATAAATAAATAACGAGTCATTAATGTTCCAAACAGAGCAACGCAACGCATAATTCCATGCAAGAGACGTGCGACCGTTTCGCGTGTAGGGCAGACACTGCCGTTGGATTCCCTTCTAATGTCGCGGGACCACGTCCTTCCCTATTTAAAGCGCGGGCGGCTACGCTGACTCCCGTCTTTTCCTACCACTTTGACCACTTCACTACTATTTATATATATGTAATTTTGTTTGGTTCTGAACTGCTGATCGATCCCATTCCCATTCCCATTTTGTTCTTTCTTCATTCATGAAAACAAATTGCAAATATATATATCCTCCCAAGATAACTTATGCGATATCGTCAGACGAAACCAGTGGGGGAAAAAGAATAATAGCTTGCAAACTGTTTGGATCGTTTCTAGCTTTATGATGTCTTCATCTTTAATTTTTCATGATGTTTGATGCCATGCATTCCTTCTGGGAAGTTCATTGAATACTAGTTAGAACATGTTTTTGTGACTATAAATAACTGCAATGGTTGGATGCATAAATGCGTTACTGTGCTGCCAAAAAAAAAAACTACGTGATACGCATATGGTCGGTGTGACAAGGTATGGATCATGGATGGTGCTGCTGCAGACCCAGGACCAGCACGCAGACTTGCATCTCAAAACAGTACTGCATGCCCACTTGGTCGTGTAATTTAATAAGTTGCCATGCGCATCCGATGAGTGAATCTGTTGATCTTTACCGTCTTTAATTCTAAAGCCTCGTCATATATTTGGGTAGATATATCTACCTTTGGTCATTAAAGGCATGTATGTGATCATGAGACATATATACATACATACGTTAAACAACTCGACAAGCCACATGCACTTCAACAGATTCCACGACTAGTAAGGGGACGTCGATTTTAATGCGATCCTAAATCTTACCGTTTCGCTTTTACGCATCGTTGTCCTATTTCTCTCTCTCCCTCTCTCTCTCTCTCTCTCGCTCATCGGCCATAACCTGACAAGCAGATCGTCGTAGTTATAATCCGACAAGAAAAGCTTACAACCATATGGAAGTAAGAAGTTTTTGCCATTTATTGTTTTACTTTCCGAAACCAAACAAGATTCTTATATATACCTATCATAATGGCTTGTTCCAGTTATGTGCATCCCATCGAGAACTAGCTCTGTAGCTACTACTCCTATTTCAGCTCCGCACCTCAATCCTAACTACTCTTCTCCCCTCCTCTCTCTCTCACTCGCTCGTATTCTCGTTTTCTTTCTCTTTCTCTCTCATACATACACACAAGAAACACACACTAAGCTAGACACCCTTTTATGGAATCAATGGATATTGACTATTGGAATGATTCTTCTGATAGTCAAATGAAGTTGATGAACATGATGCTGCAGCTGGAACAACTTGCCGATTTATCTGAACTATCGCCGCCGTCGGATGGTTTCTCGACCCCTTCCCCGCCGGCGTACTGTAGCAATCCAATGAGCCCGGCGTCACCTGCATTATTAGCCGGTCCCCAGCATCCCTTATCTTTCAATAATGGGACCGCAACCCAGGAAACAGGCCTCATGTTCGGCGCCCAACCCACAGCATTTAATACCACCAACCCCCCGCCGTCCCTGTGCGGTGGCTCTTCCCTGCTGGGCCACGACGCCGACCCGACGACGGCGATGAGGGAGGTCATGTACCGCATCGCCGCGATGCAGCCCGTCCAGATCGACCCCGACTCGGCGAAGCCGCCGAAGCGTAAGAACGTGAGGATATCGACGGACCCGCAGAGCGTCGCGGCGAGGCACCGGAGGGAGCGCATCAGCGAGAGGATGCGGATACTGCAGCAGATGGTTCCGGGCGGCACCAAGATGGACACGGCGTCGATGCTCGACGAGGCCATACATTACGTCAAGTTCCTCAAGAGCCAAATCCAGACCCTGGAGCTGGCGGCCGCCGGCGTGCCCCAGCTGGCCTCTGGTTTCATGTCCGCCGCCGGCGATCAATACTACACTGGTTACGGGCAGGCGCATCAGATGCAAGATCAAGTTCCGTTCATGAACTCTGCTTACATCTGGAACAATTGATCCTTAGCATCACGCATGGACTATGCAGTAGCTTGGTGTGTGTAGTTCTCAATAATTTCGGCAAGATGAGAGGTGGTGATGCTTTCAGAAGAGTTCCGTGACTTATTATTTACGTGAACTCTTCCACCCTTCCTACTTGTTCCTAGTTTTTTTTTCCATCCTTTTTTTTATCCATCCATCTACTTGTTCAGTTGTTCTTACCTTGTTCCCCAGCATGTTGTTTCTAGATGCGTGATGATGGGCTTGTGAACACTGTGTATGTATATGTACGCATGATTTGTTGCCGTCGTGTATAAATGATAAAGGTTTGTTTCATGTCGTTGATAAACTTTTTTCTTCAAATATTTGCATATGACTTATTTATTTGTCTAATAATATAGAATGTATTAAGATAACATCTCTTGATTCTCTTCCAACACTTATACATATACAAATATTCACTTAATCTACTTATCATATATATTCTGCAATTTTCGTTAGCTACCGTTGGTTACTGCACAGTTTCTGGTAAATATGCACGGATCCTTTTTACATATATAGGTTATTTGATTTTTAATTATCAGCATGTGATAATTGGACAAAGAGTCCTAGCGTAAGTTTTACTTACTCTCTCTCTCTCTCTCTCCCCCCTCCCCGTACCCACCTAGCTAGTAGCTTCTAGCCACCTCTGGCCTTTCTGAGCTACGAAAATTAATGCGATACGAATGGGAACAAGTTACTGCATGTGTCTGGTGGTACGTAAAATTGCATGCATTCAAGAGTTGCATGTACGTACATGTGAGAGGGCCTCTGCTGCAACAGTGACGAGATTGGTTGGGGGAGGAAGGTAACGAGTAACGACCTTAACGTCCTTGGACTGGTCCATGCACTGGGTGGTTAACGGTTGCCCCGTGACCATATAATTATGGTAGTAGGTAGATGGAGAAGGATTGGCACGTGCATGGTACGTTCCCCGGGAATTTATTGGCGTAAAAGACGGCATATTGGTTAGCATTGAAAGCAAACATCAACCAACTTGCTGCATAGACGCTGTAACGGAACCAAACACATATTATAAAATGAAATTATTTAATTAAAAATTAATAAATTTAAAATTATTATTTTTTAACTTAATTTAAGTGTGATATTAATATCACTTCGAAATATATTATTATAACTTTTTTTATTAAATAAAGATATAAAATAGTTAGCACTAATAAGATATATATGATATAAGTATCCCAATTTTTTTTTTGCAAAAGAGATTATCTATTGATGGTTAAAGCAGGATGATCCTGATACAAAAAAGGAAGTAGTTCGCGTGGAGGTGTTTCCTCCAAAAAATGCCTGAGCCCTGAGATCGGCCGAGGCGAGACAAAAAATCAACCGTCCGGTTACATTCACGGTAGATATATTTACATTTGAAATTCTATAAAAGAGAAATGTAACGCCAGACGTTCCTCATGATATTCTATATGCGCCAAGGACAAGGGGAGGTCCTGGAGACGATCTTGACCAATAGTTCGAAGTCCAGTCCGCAATCGACTTTAATATATCCTCTCTGCGCACAATGCTTGACTCCCTCCAGAAGAGCTTTCGCATCCATCTCCAGCGCCAAATGACCTTGGAACCTTTGCGCGCCTGCATAAAATAGAGATCCATAAAAAGAGCGGATAATGAAATCGGTACCCCAAAAAGTGTGATCCGTCTGAGTTGAGGCCAATCCAAC
This sequence comes from Pontederia crassipes, assembly GCA_030549335.1. Lineage (NCBI taxonomy): Eukaryota > Viridiplantae > Streptophyta > Magnoliopsida > Commelinales > Pontederiaceae > Pontederia > Pontederia crassipes. The sequence goes on from CM060183.1 coordinate 13,158,750, forward strand.
TCGGCGCAGAGGGCTCCGACTGGACCTGAGGTGGGTCGCGGCGGGGTGTAATGGTGCATGCCTCATATCGTGAATTGTCAACATATTCATTATATCCGGCAAGGGTCCTCTCCCACACAACCGAAGCGGTAACAAGCTTGTACTGGAAATGCGCTTCATTCCGAGAAAACCAAATATTTCAAAAAGTAAAAGCAAACAACGATCTCAGGTTCGACCTCGAGTGGAGCTCAAGGTCAGTGCCTTCCTCGATCCAACTCCCAGCATTCTAGGAGTCAATTAATGTAAAATTATATGAAGTGTTGTGCAAAAACAAAGATGGCAAATATTTCTTGCGAAAGGACACTCGAAAAATAGATGCACCATAGACTCGGCACAGACACCACACAAAGCACAATTCAGACTAATAGCCATGTTAAAGCGAGTTAAGAGATCAAGAGTAGGCAAACGTTGGTGCAAAAATTTTCACATAAAAAATTTTAACTTCTGCGTATTAAAACTGCAAAGATCTTAGTTAACCTTTAAAAATATGCATAATATATATATTTGTCAAGGTAAGAAAAATGCTAACATTGTCTAAGAGTGCGATTTATATTTTTCATTGGGTGCGTGAAAATTAAATATGATAACAGAAAATCAAAATAAAATACATACTAATTAAGAAAACATAAAACATCCTAAGACTAAAAATATATATATTTAAAAAAAAACAGGAAAAATGTGATAGTGTTACTTGTTAAATGAGATAAATAATTTTAATAATTTAATCTATAGCAAAAGATTTAGAAAGAGGTACATCTCATCATATATTAAATTTTATAATAACTATTGCCACAACTAGAATAGAAAAAAATTATGAAAGAAGTGAATACATGTTTAGCAATAAAAATGAAACAATATATACAATGCATATGAATATTAAAATTAGAAATCAATACATATATATATATATATATATATACATATATATGTACACACACACACACATATATATAGTGAATGACATGATAAATTAAAAAGATAGTTAACATTAAGTTTATTGGTGTTAAAATTGAAGTAAAATTTTTCTTCCTAAATAAATAACAATAAATGAACAAACCACTAAAAATAATAATAATAATAATAATAATAATAATAATAATAATAATAATAATAATAATAATAATAATAATAATAATAAAATTTAAAAGACAACATTGAAAAGTATAAAAGTATTAAGAGGTAGAACCAAACGCTAAACCTTTAAATTTGAAATTATCACATTCTTCACACACAATATATCACTTTTAGATGAGGATAAATTCGAAGAGACTTTAATAACTAACTAATTGAATTTTATGTTGAAAAATGGAAATGTAAAGGACACGGTATTCCCTATTTTTTATTCATTTAATTGTTAATCTGTAGATCATATTTAATTTCTTTCCATTTAAACAACTTTAACTTTTATTCACAAATTTTTTTAGTCTGATAAGTAAGAAGAGGAGAGATATATCTCTCTCTTTTTTCTTTGTTACCACCTTAGTATTCAAGAAGTGACGTCGATTATAGGTTAGAGTCTTGGTTCATCATTGTGTCGTCTCAGACAACACGTCTGATTATGATAGGTGAAACTTTCAATGAAAATTTTTTACATCCGTAAAATTTCAAACTCTAAGATCTTTCTTAAGCGGTGAAAAGCTTTTATTCACTCCACCCATCACGTTGATTTATGTCCCTCTTTTAAATTAAAGATGCACATATCCATTAAACTATCTATCATTAATTGCACTTAATTAGCGTCTAGTACCATGGGGGGAATGCGTCCTAACCCAAATTTCACGGTGAAGCTTGATCCTTCAATATTTGTAATAGTCGAAACCATGGCCTATTATTAAAAAAAATAAAGGTTACGATAATTGAATTCAAAATCCCAATCCACAAATGAAAAAAAAAAGAGTGTATCTATTGCACCATCAAATGTTAAATTTCTCTTATCAAACTAGTTATGAACTTCGACCAGAGTTTTGCAAGTAAAGTTGTGATTGACTTCGTTTCGGCATTTGTATCGTAAGAATTTGGCATATATATATATATATATATATATATATATATATATATATATATATATATATATATATATATATATAGGGACACAGGGACGGAGCTACAGTGTAGCTAGGGGGGCCTTGGCCCCTCCCAACCTTTTATAATCATTAATTATTAGTATATAAATTATATAAAGTTTGTTAATTAATGCATAGTTTGGCCCCTCCTAAACTTCTGCACATAACACATATTAATGAATATTATAATTTTTTTAAACATATAAAATATTTTCTCAATTTTATTGCTTTTTATTCTTAATTTTTTGTGTTTATTAGCCTATCTTTTCTTATTTATAAATAAAAATTACAAAGTTATGGTGTATGGCCCCTAACCTCGGAAGCTGGCTCCGTCCATATATATATATATATATACATATATATATATTAATATGTAATCAATGCGTGACAGTGACATGAATGAACTAAACTTTAAAATGACAACCTTTCTACGGCTACGTTGTGCAGAGGAAATGTAATGCATGCATGCAACAAAATTCGTGCGTAAGAAAATAATTCCATATATAATTTATTGGTAAAGAGTGTGATATTTAAGTAGCGATCTGGTCTCTGAGAGAGATTGGCGAATTCTCCCTTTCACTTGATAGATAAGGGACATCCGAGAGGAGGAATAAAGCAAGCACCACCAATAGGGACAATTCGAAGATGAGATAATTACAAGCAACGATGTGAACCAATCATCCATCTAAACTTTATTGTAATCTTATATGCCAATGATTCGAACTCAAAATGGCATCTAAAAACATTAAATTATTCTTATATTACACTTACACCCCCCCCCCCCCCCCCCCCCCCCCCCCCCCCCCCCCCCCCCCCCGTTACTGCTGTGGAAGATAAATAAATAAATAAACAAAATAAAACCTTTGAGTGCTTTTTAGTCTCCCAATCCTTCACTGTACTTTTCTTAGAGTCAATACAGACATTCAGATCAGGTTAAGAATAGAACTAAGTTAACCTGATCCTCTTTTTTTTTTTTAATTTAGAATCGCTGATTTAGAAGCTCTCCCTCTTGAGATCTCTACAATTCCCTAATTAATGTAAATAAGATTAGTTAAAAATGTGAGTGAACTTTGAAGAAAACAAAAACATAACGACCATGTTCATATTCATTTTGGATAGTTGGAAAATTTAAAGAAAAAAAAAACGAAGAGCAATATCCTGATGAATGTGGTGCCGATTGGATCGACTTTTATTTTTTAAAAAAATCATTCACTATTTTTCAAATCAATTTTCTGGATTGAAAAATTATCATAAAATCAATTTTTGTTTTAAAAAAATCACTATCTAGCGATTTTCGAGTATTCTTTTTGGAAATTCTATTTTAGCATAATAATATGTTTAAAAAATATAAGAAATTAAAATTAATATAAAACTAACTAAATATAAGGATATGGTGTTAAAATTATCAAATTAGAATTTCATAATATGATAAAAAAACATTAAATTATATGAAAAAATATTATGCTAATAATAAAAAAATTAATGACTTATAAATTAATTATATAAAAAAATATTTGTAAACAAAAAATGAGTTCCATGGGTTCTTTTCGGATTAGATCGATTTCGTTGTATTAAAAACTGTTTTAAATTGTGTTTAGACACATACTTTTCAACTTTTTTTATTTAATATTTTCGGATCGGATGGTCCAATGTTCCTTACACCCTCCTAATATCAGTTAATCCATTCCCCCCCTGGGCATCAACAAATTTACCGAGAGGTCCATCCAAAGTGCTTTTGGGGGGGTGGGGGGGGTGGGGGGGGGGGGGGGGGGGGCAGATACGGGTCATATTGTCTTGTCTGTGGAGGTCAGCCCACACCGATCCATCTCCCTCGTGGGCCCGGCTCAATGTTGGATGTCGCGGCAGCCTGGCCCGCGGTCGGGGTTGGGGGGAGGGGGACCACCACATGTCACAGCGCGTGTGGCTCACAAGCTAGGGATAGGGGAGGGGCCCTAGGAACCTGCCTGGGGGCATGCCCCACGGATTTGACCGACGGTCACGATTCGCATCCCGGACCGGGTACGATTTGTGCGCGTAGTCGATTTAATTAGTATGAACGACACAACCAAAGAGAGTTAGGTAGAATGATACGCGGTCGGTTGTTTAGTTTAAGTAAGATTTTGAATTAGAAATTTTTAAATGTAAAGTATTTCTGTAGAGAGTTTATCAGGGACGTGATTCGGATTAGTTAAACTCGATGAAAGACCGATCTTTAATTTATGGAGGAAAATTATGCAAAATGTTCAACTTTTAAGTTTGCTCAGCTATGTCCTCCAACTTTACTTTGTAATAGCGATGACTTCCATCTTCAAACTTGTTGCATGGAATGCTCTCTCGACCGAGAATACCTAATTTTCCGATCGGTTTGCTGACGTGGCGATGCAATTTATTCGCCACGTAGGAGAGCATTTGACGTGGCACTGCTACGTCAGTAAATTAATAAAAAATAATATTAAAATATTAAAAAAGTCACTTCCTGGCGTCCTCGCCTCCGTCGAGCCCGCGCCGACGAATAGACAAGAGGGGGGGGGGGGGGGGGCTCGCCCCCCATCTATGACCTCGTCGAAGGTCTTTTATTATTTTTTAATATTGTTATGATATTGTAACCTGAACGTGGAGAGAAGAAAGACGTGATGTCAGCGCCACGTCAACATTGTGATCGAAAAATCGTCGATTATAGATAAGGAGGGCATCGGGTGAAATAAGTTAAAAGATGAAGGACATTCGTGTTACAAAGTAAAGTTGGAGGACATGACTAAACAAAAGTCAAAATTGGAAGACATTTGACGTAATTTTTTAAAATTTATGGATAATGCGCTTTTTAATATCGTACAAATTAAATAATTGGCGTGACTTCTCATACACCGAAAATTGATAAAAAAAAATGATTGACATAATTGACCGAACGTCAAATTAGCCTTGCTACAAAAAAAGGTCTCATTGGTTGGTCCGTTTTATTTTATTTTTTTGCTCGACGAAAAAAGAATAGGAATCACGGAGGTCGGGAAACCGTGTTGATTTGGCCGGGAGCAGGGGCGGTTGGACATTTAAGTCGCGTGGGACCCCATCGTGGCATGACGAAATGGAATTTTTATTTATTTATTTTTTATTTCGGGGTATGTGAGGCGTAGCTTTCAATTTTATTAGTTGTTAGTAAATGATTCTTGCTGCTCAAATTAGATTAATTAAATATTATTTGCCATTTTGCCTTATGCGGGGCACTAGGATTTATAATGTTGTTTCGCATGATTAATTAAGTATTATTATTTGCCTCTTTGTGGGTATGATTTAGCTGGACTTTATTTAGTTATACCTCAATTATGAGCTCCCAGTGCTATATCAATTAAACATTAGACTTTGTTTACACTAATTAAACCTTTTAAGAGGTTGGTTGGCTATATCTTGGATAAAGAAAGAACAAGGAATATCGTGGAAAAAGACGAAACTTGGTGATAGAGTATCATAATAAATTTTGCTTAACTAGGAGACAAATATCTTTTACAAGATTTAACTTTGTCGAGAATGAATTAAAGCACTTCATAATAATTTGCCTTGAAGAATTCTGTTGTTTATCCCATATATATATATATATATATATATATATATATATATATATATATATATATATCCTCCGAGAGTTTGAAAGTCTCCACACAACAAAGTTTGACTAATTAATAAACTTCGATCTAGAGATGCTAAAAAACCATCAAACTTTTTTAATTAGTCTGAGTACAATCATGTCGGCATACTTGTCTCTCCTTCACGTCGATATTCATTGATGAAATAATTTACCTCGACATCATCGTATCAATTGATATAAGCATGGTAAAAATTAAAAAAAAAGGTTGAAAATGAATATCTTGGTATATAACTAGCTTTTCTAAGAACATAGATAGTTAAAAAGGAACTTAATCAATAAATTTGATTATAATCTTAACATAGTCTTTTGCAACACTTATGTTTTTTTTTAAAAAAAAATTACCTCGCATCCGCCATGCATGGATTTTAATTAACTTAGAGGCAGAATGAATCCTTAATTTCACCAACTTCATCCCAGGTGTCGACCCGGATCCAAAGACGCATATTTCCACTCTTCATTAATTACTCAACCCCCCCCCCCCCCCCTCACCAATTAATTCTTTTCTACGTGCTACACGAAGCAGTCCATCACCTTTATTGGACCAACCTTACCAACATCAATATAAATTGTTGGCCGGATGAGAGAGAGAGAGAGAGATGCCCTGTCCATATATAGTACATGATATGATGGCGTAAAAATGTGTATAATGTGTGTATTGCATGGATAAGATGGTGTAGAAATCAGATACATATATAGCATTATAAGGTGGGGGACGCTGGGGGCATCGACTGCACCCCGTCGGGGTTGCAGGGTCACATGGGTCGGTTGGGGGGTTATATTGGCAGTTGACCGTTGCTTTCCTTGAATTCCCCTCTCTCTGGTTTTCTTTGTGGGCGCCCCCAAAGAACTTGGCCTCTAGCGAGCAGAGGGCATGTTACCGTCGCCGGCTACCTCCGACACCCAACAACACGGCTGTCGTCCTTCGCCATCTTCTTCTTCTTCTTCTTCTTCTTCTTCTTCTTCTTCTTCTTCTTCTTCTTCTTCTTCTTCTTCTTCTTCTTCTTCTTCTTCTTCTTCTTCTTCTTCTTCTTCTTCTTCTTCTTCTTCTTCTTCTTCTTCTTCTTCTTCTTCTTCTTATGGGCTCCATGTATCCTGCTGCTGCTACGTCTTGCCAGCTTCTTCAGTTCTTCCCATGGAGGAAAAAAAATGCCATAACTGGTTTAGTCAATCTATCTATCTATCAATCTATCTATCTATCTATCTATTAGTAAGTAACTTTAAAGGTATGAAATTATTTTTGTTCACTTCTTATCTCAATCTATATCCAAATACAGGAAATAAAATATATCAATCAACTATTTATATTGCCGGCTCTCTCCTTATCGTTTTTTTGAAATTTTATAATATATGTGGATATGTCAATTTTAAAATTAAAATATCGTCTGATTTATAATATATTTGTGAGATAATATTAAAAATACATATGATAATTTATCATCACATACAAAGTTGTGAATTCAAAACATTCAATATTGTATGAGAGACTTTTGGATTATTTCCATAAAACTCTCATAAACTATCGTGATTTTTCGTATCTAATATCAAATTACAAACTTTTTTTTGTATTCCTAACCTATCATGATTTTTTCACTTTAATCCTTCCGTCTATTTTTTGTTATGGTTTTTATTTTTTTCATTTATAAAAAGACTAAATTACCCCTCTCTCCATAGCACATCAAATAATAAATATAAAAAGGAAAAAAAGGAAATCATGAAGAGGGTAATTTAGTCTTTTTTATAAATGGTAATATTTTTGTTTACTACTTTGATCCTTCCAATGATTTTTTTATTTGTTATTTCATATTTTTTTGGAGGGAGGAGTAATTTAGTCTTTTTATAAATAAAAAAAGTAAAAATAACGGAAAACATAATAGAAGTAGACGGGAAAAGTCGCGGTAGTTTAGAAATAAAAAAATAAGTTTATAGTTTGAAATTAGATGTGAAAAATCGTAATAATTTAAAAGATGTTTATGCAAATAATCAAGACTTTTCATTCGCACGGGGTAAGAAAAAAAATACATATGTTGGGCTTCTTTATGGGAAATGCTCCGGGCTCCAAAGCCCAAACGTTAGCCTAAACCTGACCTATCAGTGTCTGAGCCAACCTCATATCAGCGCTCAAGAAAATAATGACACCCAATACGATTTAATGATTCATTTCCTTCAACGACTAAAAAATTAATAAAGAAAAAGATGCTTTCTTTCAAAAGGTAACATATACGGCAAGTAAGTTTTCTCATGAAAGAGGAAATTAAGTATCAAATAAACATTGTAAAAAATTTAAAAGATATATGTTATATTTTTAACTCAACTTTTATTCTGATATAAAAATTTGATATACAAAATATTATCAATCTCTAAAATACGTTTTCTCATTTTAAGAGTAAATTATGTGCTCAAATAAACATTGTAAAACATTAAAAATATGTTATATTTTTAACTCAACTTTTATGTTGATATAACAATTTGATATACAAAATATTATCAATCCCTAACTAATTTCTAAAAATTATCTAGACTTTAAGAGTGCGTTCACTACATTGTCATTCAACATTATCTAACAATGTAGATTGTCACTCAGAAAGATTGACACTTATTAAATTGTCAGCAATGTACATTGACTTGTTTAGTATGCATAAGTAATATATTTGACAATTCATATTAGTTATTTATAAGAAAATACATATTTATGAGTTAATATATTATTTTTACTAATATATCCCTAATCAAAAGAATTATGTCTAGATATATAAATTATTTTTAACTTCATAAACTTAAATCACAAATATATATTTTCACTCATAAAATTAAAATTTATAAAATAATTAATATATATTTAAAATATGATAATAATATTGTCATAATAATTATAATATTTATTTGATTAATTTTATAATTTATTTAATTAAATTTAATGTGTTTTAAAATTTATTTAAATAAAACTGTAAAGAATAAATGTGGGAAATAAAATTTAAAAGATTGTAACCCATGTGGTAATGTGAATTGCCTACACTCTCATAAGTAATCTGCATTGTTAAGACAATGTGGATTGTCTGAGTAATGTAGATTACTCATTATCTGCACAAGTAAACAGAGCAATGTGGTGGGCCTAAATAATTTAATACAATATTACCTGATAATCTACAAAGATTACTTATAAAAAAAACGCCCCATGCAAATAATTCCTAAGAATTTCCAAACGAAGGAACTCATTTGAACAAATGTCTCCAATATAAAGTGCAAACCTAAAGATTTTCTCGATTCACCAATTTTTTTCAGAAAAAAAGTTTAGATATTTCCGTTAAGGATTAAAGATTGTGTTGAATGTTTTTTTACTTCATAATTCCTTTTATCTCATTGGAGATAAATTATTTTAATTTAATTAAGACGAGACCTTTTACTTATTTATTTTTATTAAATGTGGGGAAAAATGTTCATCGGATGTGGCCGCGGCAACTGTTCGACCGTTTGCCTGCGTCGTGTCTCCCTCCTTCCGCGCTCGGTGGTCGGCCGCCGCTACCGCATCCGCGCGAAGGACCAAGACAATGCCAACTCTCTTCTCCGTCTTCCCCTCGTCTCCTCCGTTTCGTCTGCATGATTCCATACTGCTTTCATCTTATTAGCTCGGAAATCTTAGAAGCTCCTCGTTTTCTTCTTGTTGGTGGCGGCGAAGGTTCTCGTAACAGTAAGCATGGCACGGAGGAGATGGACGCAGTCATCTTGATCGTCGTCCTCCGACGAGCCAGAGCCGACTTCCTCGTTGCCTTGCCGAACTGGAACAACAGGTGTTAGCTAGCGTCCGCGGGAACTAGGCTGGTTGCGGACGTCGGATGTGAGCATCCAAGAGTACGCTCACCATGTGTTCGGTCTAGTGGACCTACCGGTAGGTAATTGGTCATCTTGATCCTAAGTTTAGACATTGGAGCAATTTTGAACAGTCTCCGACCGGATTTAACTCTTAATTTTTTCCCCAAAAGAAGAAAGATGGCACTGATGGTCTATTGTACATGTTACTATTCATCAAAATCGCCTTTATATTTTTACTGCAGTATAAAAGCATGCTGTCATTTTACCCAAGAAGAAAAGGGTGAGTCAATGCATTTGCTTGATGTTTAGATTATTGTTTTTGAAGTTGATAGCATTCTTTTATGATATATCATAGTCCGGTCTAGGCTGGTGAATAAAACCTTTATAGAATCTTATTCACCTGAATATGGTCATGTAACATTCTAAATGAAATAAAAAATAATAATAAAAGAAAAAAAAGGAAAAGCCCATGCGCCTGCAGCCCAGAGCCACCCACCAAAAGAGATAAACTAATGCCCTAAACGCATCTTTTCCAACTAATCGCATTACCCTCTCTCCCTCCTTTGCACCATTCGGTCGAAATTTTTCTCAAACCTCACTCTAGCTACAGTGGAGCTACAGCGACCTCTCTCTCTCCATTGAGCTACAGTAAGTTATCTTCTTACTCTCTCTCCTCTGCTATAGTAGCTGGTTTATCTCTCTCACACTCTTCCTCTCTCCGTTAGAATCCTTGGAAAGCTAGAAGAAAGAAGGGAAGGAGAGGAAGAAGATAGGAATTAGGATTTGCTATTAAGGTATAGTGAGAGAATTCAAACACTCTAATCACCCTCTAATGATGCTTGTGTGAATGAATCAGGGAATGAAGAACCTAACATATGTTCTTGAAATGAATGATTAAGGGATGTTCATATTAGCATTAGTATGTTTCTTATTTTATTAAGATTGTTGCTCTATAGCTAGTCATGTTTAGAACTATGATACAAATTGTTACTTATGTTAGTCCATAATGAAATGATTTAATGCTCATGTACATTTATGATTATGAATAGCATGTTTGATGTTCTCATGTGAATACATTATTTACTTCATTGTTAGAATGCTAAAATGTTTGGAATCCCTTATGTGCTCAGAATGTAAAAGTATGCAAGATTGTAGTGAAAATGATGTATAAATCGCGTGTCTATCGGTCCAGAACGGGCGACCGATAATGTATTGGTTGACCGTTCTGGAGACCATTGTAGTTTCGAACTATGTCCAACAGTCGACCGATTCACCAACGGTTGTCCGTTTTGAAAGGGTAGTTTTAGAGAGTGATATTCCAGCGTCGTCCGTTTTGAATGATTATTACATACTGTGATTAGCGGTCGAACCGAAGCTCAATTTCGATCGTCCGAAAGATCTGTAATGGTCGACCGATAGCCCAGCGATCGTCCAATTTAGAGAGTCATCATTTACTCGACCAAACGCCCTATTTCAGTCATCCGAAAGGACCATAACGGTCGACCGAAAATCCGATCGGTCGATTGATACTAGTCCAGCGGTCGACCTTCACCCAAAATAGTCGTCCGTTCTGGAAGCTGACTGGTTATGATTGAATGTCCACACCTAGTATAATTTGAAGTATGTAAGACCTTAATAGGGCTAAAACATGCAACATGAAATGAATGATTGTATGTAATGATGAACGTATGTAAAAGATGTATTGACATGAATGTGTCTTGTTGTAATCGTGAAGGGGAATAAAGTCTTCACATGCTAGCTGATGTGTCGTATTCCCGGGGAAGAATACTTCCAAAAAAGGGGCAATCGTCCCGGCTTAGCTAGTCAAGGTCCCGTGAATCAACATGATTTTCTCAATCATCAAGATAATAAGCTATCTTAATCAAGATAGAAAGCGAAAAGATGATGCAAAGTGAAAAGTAAAGTCTTGCACTTATATAAAGTCTTACATGTGTGTATGTACTTTTCAAAGATGACTTGGGACATAAAGATGAAGATAATGATGAAAGCAACAATAGGCTGCTAATTCATGTCCCCTTGTCATAAGATGTTATGTAAGAAGATGTTAAAGTAAAGCAAGATAAATGAAGATATGTCTTAGCATAAAGATAAGTCATGATATGCTTTGACATAATGTTATGAAGTTATATGCTTATCTTATATTGCCATGATGATATGTTCATATGCCATATAGTATGCATAAGTAGCTTATAGCATGCATATAATTTATGTTCCATGATGATGATATGCTATGACATGTAAAGATTATGTCATAAGATCATAGCATGCATGTGCCTCAACATACTCTAACGGGAGAAATTTCCTGCACCCCATGGAACCATGCAGGTATAGACGAGGATTAGGTACGACGGCGAAAGCTACATAAAGTTGTCCAAGTATAAATACATTTTTCTTTATTAATAATCTCACATGAGATAATGATTTACCTTCACTTCTATTAATTATCATTGCAATAGATATTGTGATTGGATATTGTCTTAGTTGAAAATATTAAAAAGTACCATTGTATCATATGGAGTTAAATGTCATTCTTTAGAAACATTTTGTCTATTTCATTATATCTTGATAATATGTTGGCTTCAATAACCACATTTCCAAGTTTTGTTCTGATCAATTGTGTGCCATTACATATGATCTATATTTATTAGTAACATCATAGGTACATCGACATTCAAAGCGGAATGATATGAAACTCTTGATGACTTAATACTTTTCTTTATTATTTACACACATGCTGCAAAGGTCCAAAAGAATGATCAGATGTAAAAAGTGTATCAGAACTCAACTAGGTTTTTTTGGACAATAATTTAGTTATATCACTTGCTAGCAAGTGAACTAGTCATGTAAAGTAATAAAGTGTATAAGTAAGTTTATCGATTACACGAGGAAGAATTTAAATATAGTCTATCATGCTAGTCTACTAGGAGTAAGGGTATCTCGATGATCAAAATAGATAATAACAATGCAGAAAATAAGATAAATTAATGTTGAGTTTTGGGATTAAAGATAAGATGAATGTTAACTTGCATGGATAATTATGATAGTTGAGTTTTAAATGATAAGAAGAAATTTTGAATCTTAAGATGAATTAGTACAATTAGTCTTTCATTGTCCGGTAAAACTTAATAGACCGCGTGAATTTCAGTACAAACGTTAAATTACTGAACTCATGTCATGAATGCTTCAACTTGTAAATTAAGAATGAATTTTTAGAACAATAATAAATTCTAGAACTAATCACCTAGTACCATGTTTATAATATAATTCCAGAAGTTAATAAGCTTGGTAAAAGGCATTAAACACAAAACAATTTATATTAACTCACACTAATCAAATAGGTTCATACAATTTTTTTCCGAAATAGTAAATATCTATATTACATAGAAGATTAATTATGAAAAGTATGAGTAGAGAGCATCCCAATCATAGATGGAAGACAACTCATCACCTTCAGGATCTGTTGACAGCTACGCGGCACAAACGTCACAACGCAGACTTTTCGAACAATCATCATTAAGCTCCCAACTTTATATTCAGCAATGTATCACGACTCCCAAGCTTCCAACACAATTTTTCTTTTCCCCCAATGTCCTTTATTTTGTAGGTTTCAAGGGTTTTTATCAAGTTCATTGAGTTGGGAGTCTTTACACATTAATATAAGAAAATATCAGATTAAATTCATAATAGATTTTGAAACCAACCCAAACTCCTTAAATTATGATCAAGTTTTCAATTGGTCCCTAGAAATATGGTAAGGTTAGGAATCCATGCGTGATTGAAATTTCTCTAAAAGGTCGACAATCATTTAAAACCAACAGGGTGTCATGGCCTTAGCAAGGAATTCAAGGCCAAACTGACTTAAACTAAAATTAGGATTTTTGTCACCACGTCCAATCCATTATGTGCTGGACATGACATGTGAATTGGACAATTTTGAGTTGAAACTAGCTATTTCACGCCCGTGACTCCTTATAATGGCTCATGATTTTCTAGTCTTCAACATTGAACAAACTATCGGTGTCATTACCCATTGCAGAAGGCGTGTGAGCTTAAATATCACATTTATTGCATGACCATCATGACCAGTTAATGTTCCGGACTCTTTTGTTCAACTTTTTTTATCTTGTCGTAACACAAAATAATAACTCGTGAGAGATGATGTCATGATCGTGATAAGCTCCTTAAGAGCCTTAACCAACTTAAATTGGTGACTTTATGATAGGGTAGTGACAAGTTGATACTGACCTGTGAAGTTGATTTGAGTTTAACGTGTCTCTACCAGGGTCATTACTAACGTGTAATGACCTATAAAAATCAGTTATAATAGCCATGAACTTTCTTTCACTTGTGAAATCTACAATGTTGATATTTCTTTGTAAATTTGGACTCCTTTCATCATGCCATTTCTTCCAATCATTTTTCAGTCTATTGCAAGTGGTTTTCCTACAAAATTTGTACATTTGACTAGTTTGATGACTCAAAGAAATAATAGCAAATAAATAATAAAAATTATACATGTTATGTCAAAATTAATCAAAATAAAATAAAATGAAAGTTTAATTGTATGTTAAAATGTGCATACATCAATATTTAGAAAATAACATCAAATGCCCTCCAACTTTAACTTTTGTTCAGCGATACTCTCAAACTTCACTTTGTAATACGAATGCCCTCCATCTTTTAACTCGTTTCACCCGGTGCTCTCTTTACCTGCTATCGTCCGTCTCCCGGTCACGGAGCTAACATGGCGCAGATGTGGTGTCTCTCCTCTCCACGTAAACATTCATTGGCGTGACAATATTAAAAAATAAAAATAATTAAAAAATAAAAATGCCACGAGGGAGCGCCCCTCTTTGTGACCTCGCTCACTGGCACGCGAGGGGGGGGGGGGGCGTGCGTCTCTGCCGGCACCGCAGAGAAGGAGGGTCCTCCGACGAGTGCCGGTGGTCGTAGAGGGAGGGGCACTCCTTCGTGGCATTTTTTATTTTTTAATTATTATTATTTTTTTAATAGTGAATGTTTACGTGGAGAAAAGAGAAGATGTCGTGTCAGTGCCACATTAGCTCTGCGATCGGGAGACATGCGAGTTACAAAGTGAAGTTGGAGGGTATCACTGAGCAAACGTTAAAGTTGAAGGCCATTTGGTGTAATTTTTTCATTAATATTCATACAAAACTTGGATCCTGTATTTGAACAACATTCATTCTTGCTTGTTTATTTTTTTATTTGAAAAAGATGATAATAAGTTTTCCAATCATTGCATGAATTGGATCTTCCTTTGAAATTCAATCTCTTGTAGGAAAGAATACATGTGATTTTAGAAAAAAATATATATGCATCATTAGATTTTTAGACAATCCATGATGCAAAGTTTTGTGTCCTAGTTTCTATACAAAAAAATAGAATGTAAATAAATATAACTGCAAAATCATGATTACACAAAATTTATGTACCACAAAAAGTATAATTTTAAATTACCTTTATATCTTGCAGCACCATATCAAGAGTGAGCATAGTGTTTGAACTTTTCGTTTAGGAACTTGAAACAATCACACCACACATACTTTTAAACTCCATTACATCTTAGTTTGATTTACATCAACAATGAAATCAACCTTTGAAGCCTTAACAATAATCAATCATGTTTTATATTTTCACATGAAGGTTTAAAAGTTTCCTCATAGTGGCAACTATGAATTTTGAACATTCCATAGTTCTCATGTCATTATGCTGCTCAAAGAAGGGTTTAAATATAGTCATTTCTATCATTTTTTTTTACTTTTGCATATTGTTTATAAAACATGCATTCCCACATGCATCTATTTGGATTAAAGTTTTTTGCATCAACGTTTCAGCTCACCTTTCAAGAAAACCTAATGAACCTATAAGAATTATATACACACATTATTAAGATTTTTAGAATTATATACACACACCTATAAGAAGCTATGATGTAGAGTTCTGTGTCCTAGTTTCTATATATAAAAAATAGAATGTAAATAAATATAACTGCAAAATCATGATTACAATCATAATTTACATACCACAAAGACTATAATTTTAAATTACCTTTTTATCTTGTAGCATGATACCAGGACCATAGTGTTTGAATTTTTCATTTAGGAACTTGGCACAATCACACCACACATACTTTTAAACTCCATTACATCTTTAGTTTGATTTACATCAACAATAAAATCAATCCTTGAAGCCTTAACAAAAAATAATCATGTTGTATTATTTCATATGAATGTTTCTTCATAGTGGCAACGTAGTTTTCATGTCATTATGTTGCTCAAAGAGGGGATTAAATATAGTCATTTCTATCCATTTTTTATAATTTTTTGCTTATTGTTTTTAAAACATGTATTCAATACATGGATCAACGAATTGGCGTCGTATGATCCATGTAGCCGACCCCACCTAGTGGGATAAGACGTTGTTGTTGTTGTTGTTATTCAATACATGATTCTATTTGGATTAAAGTTTTTCATCACCGTTCTCGCTAACCTTTCAAGAAACCTGACGAACCTATAAGACCTAAAACCTTACTTGAGATCATATGTCTATCATCTTAAGTATTCTGTTTCTGAAGCATATGTCTAAGACATAAGCTAACACTCTGTAAAATAGACAACAGTAATTCTGGGAATCTTGAGGTAGTCCATATGATGTGTTGATTGCAATGGAAATCAGTGGTTAAACGGTTAGTTTTTGTTATATTAGTCATCTATGTTTCGCCCTAATAAAAACAGTGACATCAAGGAATGTACTAGAGTTTGAAATTGATTTTATGACTGTTTGTTATGACTTTACCTAGAATGAAATTGATAAGGATTATGTGAATCTGCAAGTGACTAAGTTCCATAGATTGTGAATAATTGGACTGAAAGCATTGTTTTTGGATGTCTTCCAAGAATATAGTTTCCCCTTTAATAAAGTAGCCCAAAAATGTCTCTCGCGGATTCCTTTAAGATGCTGAACTTGGAATGGTGCATATTTGCTTAGGAATAAGTTCAGGCTGCAATATATACTATACTTTTTGCTAAAATACCTACTCACATATTGGGGAACTACCCTTCAAGAAAAGTAGTGTGGAGATATGATTTAAGATTAATGTTATAGAATATGTCTATAAATTTCAGAGTATATTGTATGGCATTATATTATGTTGGAAATAGTGAAACACATATATCTCCAGCATAACAGTAAATAATTAAATGAAGCACATCCTGCAGAAACCATATGATATGTAGTTGAAACTTGTAATGAACTTTCCCTAAAAATGTAATTCACCTAAGGGTACACTTTGTTTTTATTTATATCAGAAAACACAAGTTGGACAAAGAATTCTTGAGGGGTTATTTTTCTCGGTTTGACTATGGATGTGAATAAGAAGAGAATTTTCTGTCCCACATTGTCATTACTAGTTGGGCTTTTCTTGGGTTTATATTCTCAATTGATGATCAAATCAATGAAATTCCTCTCGTTGATACATTTCATTTTTGGTGATTTATGAATCTCGTGTAGGATATTCAAATGTTTTAGAATTGAAATGTCAGGCAATCAATATTCTCATGTTGGTAAACTGACAAATTGTGTGCTGATCTCATATTTATTTTTCATAGCAACACTTAAATAGCAGTCCTTTATGGTGGCTGATGAAACATAAAATAATTACTGGTCAATTAGAACAATTCAATCTATAAGATTTTTGCTTTCAAGATTATCTTATTTGTGCAATTGATATCACTAATATATTTCCGTAGTGATGAGTTCCTTTCAGTGTAACAATTGTTTGGTTCCCTTCCTAGAATGTTGTACACTGTCAAAATTTGTCACTAGCTCTTGACAGGCCCTTGGCCTTGGGTCGATTGATTGCCAATTGATCCGAGAATGAAAGTGCTGATATTGGCGGATATCTTAAAGAGAGCTAACATGAATGTTTTGGCTGCCTCACTTGAAAAGTCTAGACAGAAAATAACGCCTCAAACTACCAATAGTAGTTGACAAATCTACTGCAATGCTTCTACATCAGCTTATGATCTCATTATTCTTCCTGTAAGTTAAATATTATGACGAGCAGCATGAGAATTCATACTTTGTGATGCACCATGCTCCAAAAAGTTATTAGTCTGTAATCCATAAATTCATTTTCTTATGGTGTTGAGTAATGTGTTGTACTGTATGCATTAATGATTCTGCATGTTGCTACTACGTCCATTTAAACACACTTTGAAATTTGTAATGAAAATTTCTGCGATGTTTTCATAGCCAATGTTATTATAACCGGACTGCCACCCGATCGGCGTCTCAATTGGGTCGTGGTTAGACCGGTTCAATCGGGTTCAACAGTAAAAAATCAGATTTTTATTAAAATAATAATATTTATATTAATCTTGAATAAATATAATAATTAATATATTATATTTTATTATAATAAACTACTATAATCATAAATTAACATAAAATTATTTTTGACATATTGTATAAAGTTAAACTATCCAAATCTAATAGATTATTATTAAATTTCTAGTATTAATATAATATCAGTGATTTTATATTACTTTAGTTAAAGTTCATTCACTTTTTATTTTTCATCTCTTTTTTATTTCCAATTATTCTTCTAATTGTATATCCTTCCACATTTATTTTCTTGTTTATTTTTCATTTTTCCCATTATTTCTTATTTCCCTTCTTTTCATGTTTATAGTTGAATTAGGCTTCTTTTCCAAATTATTTATTATATTGAAAAACATAACAATTAATCAATTATTTTACTATTATTTATTTTTTTATTTTATATTTTCACTTTCAAATTTATTTTTTCTACCTATTAATTATCTTCCTATATTTACATTTGCGTCATTCCCTAATTTACGCCTTATTTATTTCTCTACTTTCTAATTTATTTTCTACCTATTAATTATTTCCCTAAATATATTTTTGTATTTCCATTTAAATTTTGATCCAGCTAGCCCGATTCGTTCATTAATACCTTCTTTATTTATTTTTCTTTTCATTTCATTCAACTTACTTTCCATCTTAACTTGATTTTTTTTTCAAAATTCAATTAAACCGATTTTTTTACCGGCTCACCGGTTTGCTGGT
Organism: Pontederia crassipes; assembly: GCA_030549335.1. Classification (NCBI taxonomy): domain Eukaryota; kingdom Viridiplantae; phylum Streptophyta; class Magnoliopsida; order Commelinales; family Pontederiaceae; genus Pontederia; species Pontederia crassipes. The sequence goes on from CM060183.1 coordinate 13,177,431, forward strand.
TTCTTCCGGTTCAACTGGATGTTTTCCGATTTAACACTCATAGGAGTCAATCCGGACCGGACCAAGTCCTGGTTCATGGTTGAATCGGTCCGGTCCGGTTTTAATAACATTGTTCATGGCACGTGCTGTAGATATGGATATCCTAAGTTATCGTATGGGTTGTATGATAACTATAATCACTTGATAGGCATTCCTTTCAATCTGAGAAAATTGGGAAAAAAAAACTTGTCCCATGGGTTCATCTCTGGATTAGAATATATATCCAGTGACCCTTTCAGAAAACAAAAAGGAAAAATAAAAATAAAAGAATCGGAAGCCAATGAAAATGAGTCTAGCCTGCCAAGTAGTACTGGAAATTGCATCCAGGTCAAAATTGGTGTCTTCGACATTCAATTTTTTTGTACATTTCTTTATCTTGAATTTTACTATGTGCGTTAAAAAGAAGAAAGTATAAAAGTATAATTGAAGTTTGGTGGATAAGTTATATCCTTTAGATGAACTCTGGCTTGCTTAAGGACATGAAATTAGTGCTACTTGGTTTCCTTTCCAACTTTAAAAACCATCCCACATACCTCTCGTTTTTTGTTGATCGAATTCATGAATCAACTATCAGGCGTAATACTGATGTTTATATTTATGTTTGTATATATTCTACATGTATCTTTCTTCTATATACAATTACTATCTTGACGAAGTGAATGCCAATATGGGTGATAGAAGGTTTCCAGTGAAGTGGGAAGACATGGGTGATAGGACTAAACTGATGGGATAAACCATAGTAGTAACTGAGAAACAAGATAAGCAGGATAAAAAGTTGGAATGGATAAGTATTGAAGATACAAAGAAAATGCTGGAAGAAAACTGGCAAATGCTTGTACAGTTTCCTGCCCTGGGAAACTAATATTGTTCTACGGTTAAAAGGGTTAGAAAATTTAACTCATTTTTTATGTTTCCTCAAAAAAAAAATGCTTAACGTTCATGACGTTTATCGATAGTTCAATTGCCTATAACACTTGTAGTGTAAATGATCTCTGTTACCATCTGGACTACACTTAAGCAATGTTTGCTGGCCGGAGAATGATTATTTTTTTTAACACCCCCTCAATTATATATTTTTTCGCATCTAATCATAAACTATAAATTTATAAAATTTAGTTATTAAACTTATCTAAATTTGACACTTAAGTCTTTTAGTTAAATTTAGTCTAAAGTTTGTTAAGTTTTTTTACTAACTGTGAAATGCCATTTTTACCCCTTATTTTAACATGAAAAAATATTGAAAAAATAAAAAATATCGACATAAATATATATTGTATAAAAAATCTTATTATCAATTAGTAGTTTTACTTGTATTGATTTTTTATTTTTAATTTTTTTATTGTAATATGAACGTAAAGTAAAAAGGACATTTCACAATTAAATTTAATAAAATTTAGTTTAACATAACTAAGTGTCAAATTTGGGTAAGTTTGGGAACTAAAATTTGTAAGTTTATAATTTAGGGTTAGATGTGAAAGAAAGTTATAGTTAAGGGGTGTTAAAGGAAATAACCCTTATTTTTAACATATGCATTTGAGGCTTATAAATAACAAGTCAATAATATCCTTGCACTTGCGCAGGATATTCGCACGATTTTACCAAAACACATCATATCAGGCCAAGGTCATGTTCCGATATATACTTAGCATATCTTCAGATTAATTCAAGGTATACATCATGCACCCTTCCTTCCTTAGGGGACTCAAACATCCTCGTTGAGTGTTCGCATTCCCACCATGAAACTCACGCCGTTGCACTTGCATAGGATATTGTCCGCTTTGAACCTCGACCCACACAGTTTTACCAAAATGTGTCATATCAAGCCAAAGTCTTAATATTATATATACCCAACATCTCTTGTAAGTTACATATGTAAAACTAATTTAAGACATGCTTCGTCCATCAAAAGGTATTGAACTCTAAGCTCTACATGTCCAAGTCTTAACAATTTGATGCTTTTGATAACTCTATCCAGAAAAGATGCTTGAATCAATGTCAATACCCCAAACACGTTTCTTGCTTTGGGGATACCAGAACTTGCGTTCCATTTATTCTCTTGCGTGCTATAGATAATACCATGTTTGCCCTCCGAACCTCTCATTTATCCTGATATTTGGAAACTACAAGGTGATATTGCGGGAGTTGTACAGTATCAAAACTCTAGGGCTGCGTTTGGATGCAATATAGGATGAGAACTTTAGTTCCAAGAACTTTTCTGATTTGACACAGAAGTTCTAGAGGAATGTTTGGACAAATTCCACAACCGACAGGAACTTTACCACGTAACATGACAGCAAAGTTCAAAGTTGTTCTCCTGCCCGTTTGGAAAAGTTCCATCCTCTGGCGCCAAAACAAAAAACGTCCTGCACTGTCGTATATCAATATTGAACACAATGATGATTAACGACATGTATGAAAATAACAGTAATTGATTTCACGCACGAAACTTGAACGAATTCATCTCAATGAATAAAACAATAGTATTTAGAAAAACAACTGAAGCTCACAATATAGACAATTCAAGAGAAACAAGTACGGACTGCAATGATGTATTAAGCAAAACGGAAATTATAAACACAGCCATATTTAGCTTGCAAGCACCAAAAAAATGCGGCAAGATGAGAGCCTGTAACACATCTCAGTTTACATCCTTTTCATTTGCATACACACTGACAGGGGCAAAGTACATCCATCCATTTGAGGGAAATTTACAACACTTAAACTCATTCAACAAGCACAACCAATCGATAACGGAGTGATAATTGCAGCCACATTTTAAGCACAACCAGTGATAATTGATCGAGAAGAAGAGATGGGGGCTTGGACTGTGAAGACTCTGGTGGGGCTGCGGTCCTGGATTGTTGTTTCGCTGAGAGCGGCCGACCTCCAAAAGGGCGGTCTACATTGGCAGAACCTAAGCTTTTCGCTGTCTTCTTTCGCGGCTAGGGTTTTTCTTAGAGGGGGAGAGAGGGGGGACATGCGGACAGAAAGGGAGAAAGATATGTAAGTCCGGCAGCTGTAGACGACGAAACCAGTGCAAGGATCAATGCTTCATACAATTTCGAAGCCCTAGATGCTGCTGTTTTCGTAGGACACAAAAAAGGACACGATGTGGTAATAAAAAATGACGATCCTCGGCGACCATCGAACGACGAAACACATCGGAGCAAAACCATGAACTCCGGCATAGATAATCGGCTCTCGAACGGCGCCGGTGGAAAACTTGACGGAACGAGAGAGTGAAGCAGGCGTGGAAAGCTCGCGGAAACTACAACCGAAAGAGGAAAGAGAGCTAACCTGCGGATTTTGTTCCGCGTTCTTGCCGTCGTGTGTCTGCCGAATGCCGTCGGAGAGTGGGGCGAGCGAGCATTTTGTTCAGACAAAAGTGAAGCAGCGGACATTACGACGAGTTGAAAGTACAACGATTTTCTTCGCAAATGCGGCGTGGGATTCGAGGGATGTTCGGGCAATGTCGGAACATTTGCAAGTTCTCGCGTAAGGCGAGAACTTTTTCGCGAGAACATTTTCGAACAATGCCGTTTGACCGGAATAAATGTTTCCGCGGGCCCCATCGGAACATTTGATTGTGTTTGACAGAACAATCAAATGTTCCGGATTGTTCTCGCGAGCCAAACTCAGCCTAGGATTCTGAAAAAAATACACCACGAGGAAAGCAGGAAGAATATATGGAAGCATAAGCAGAAGTGCCATGGGAGATTTTCTCGAGGGTATGATGACAAATCTACATTTGGCACGGCCCTCTGTTAAATCTGAACTTGGTATCCGCCAGCATCACCAGAATGCATCACTAGTCGTGTTCCATGACCAGATTGCCTTCTGATGCTTCTGAAAGTGATACAAGACGCTAACTTTTTGTGAAAGCCCTCTGTTGTTGCTCAGTGACTTGTATAGGCTGCAGACTGTCAGTGCAAATGCATTTGTGCAACTCGTCCAGTCAAATTTGTGAAGTCCTCTTCCTTGGGCAGATGAATCATTGTATCTTTGAATATTCATAAAGATGCTGCAATCCGACACAAACATTTTGGTTGAAGCAGACAATGACGAACACTAAGATTCCTCCTTTTACTAGGGGCACTGTGGATATTGCAGTCTTCACATAATCTCTATACGATTACAAATGTAACTTGTATATGCATATATCATTACTTGTTTTCGTATACGAACTACATGTATCATTTTCTGTACGTATTTATTACTTGTTTTAGCATATATCTATGTACTATTACTTAAGTGGAAAATAACCGAGCTAGATATAATTAACCAAGACCGCAAACTAGTTGCAGAAAGTTTGCATTTCGAAGTACTATCATTAAAAAGTTAAGAAGATACAAGAAGAGGAATAAATTGACAAACCTGTGAATTAGTACATTGCACTAGAAATGCATCCACGATACAGATAAGGGGGAAAATCAAATACAGCAACAAACTAGAATGATTCCAAATGTAATCAAAATTTTCAATCAAATAAAGCAGGAATCAAGTATAGAATCCAAATTGAACCAAAATTTTCAGAAGGGTTTGGCAAACTCGTGGGTCTTGCGTAATTGTGGAATTAACAATTCATTGGAAGCGGCCATAGTCCTCGTTTTGGAGTTTCATTACACAAAATAAGCTTCCAAAGTCTCATTCATTTGGTGAAGTGTCAGTTCTTTGCAGTTCCAAAGAGGAAGTGCCTTTCCATATGCAACCAAGTTGAACAATTTACAATGATGTAACTGTACCGTTGAGAGGGTTGCTTTGAAGTCAAAAACTCTTCCGTCATGCTTGCAGGTCGCATAACTTTGCCCACCAAAGAAGACCAGTTACTCGTTAGTGGGACTGGTGAACAAGAAAAATACAGTATCACAAAAATTTGCATTAATATACAATAAAATGTTGATACTAGGAATTGTACACTGACATTAGTTCATTTTCATCCCACATATGCACACTCAAAAAGGAGAGATCAAGTTCCTATCCAAATAAGCATAAGTTCCACAGAAAGAGTAGATCACTGCAGGCCTGACATCATTTTATATGAACGACCCGTAGTAACTCATTCTATTTGATTGGTGATATTAATGTTATCAACGTGTCCAGACAGTGTCCAATATGTGTCTAGTGGATGTTGGGGAACAAATCCAAACATAACTGGCAATCTGGTGCACAGAGCTTAAAATCCAATGCATGAAAAAGAGAAAAAAAAAAACTTACTGCAAGCTCCAAGTTTGCAAAAGAAAGTTCCTACAGGTAACTGTCTGTGACTAACAGGCATGGCATGTGAAGCACCCGCTCAAGGAACTGATCTGACCAGTCTTAGGGAAGTATGAGATCCTCTTTGGTGTCTTCACCAATTGATTGGCTTGCCTGGCATTCACAGCATTTCGCATATCTTGTGCTATTTTCTGAGCTGATCTAAGTTTGTTCAATATTTTATCCATTGAAGAAGATCTTTTCTTCTCTAGCTTCATCTGGAATTGACATTAAAATAGGCACCATGTAATAAAAGTACAACTATTTTTTGTCTCTTTGTCTGAAGTAAATAGGCAGTTGCAGAATACATCAATTTTTAAATCATACTAAGTTAGTGAATCACCTCTAATTTTCTGATTTCTGCCTCTGCTTTTGCTTTCTGCAAGTTCTCCCAAGCTGTAATCTTGGCTTCTTCCCTCTTATACCTTGTGACATATAACAGGGTGCAGAAACAAGGAACATAAGAAACTGGAAGATGGAAGTTGAATAACTTAACCTCAGTTTTGTATGTTAACCATGGGAAAAACAAAACTCTTCAGGAAACTTCAAAATTGAATGGAATCAAATATATTCCTCGAGTTTGATAAGAAATTAACTCCTAAACTGTTCAACCGTCAGCATCATAATTACCAACTTGAAATGAGGTAATGTTGTAAATGATCAATTCTAGGCATAGTTAACATCAATTCTAGGTTAGTTAATGGACCCACGCTCTATCTCTCTCAAAAAAAAAAAAGTTTATCAAAAAGCCCATAACTCATTCTGTGGTCTCTTCCGTACACCCTTTTCTAAATGTTGTGGTCTGCCAAGTTTCCTACTCTCACATCTCTTTTTTGCATGCATCATCTCCACCCTAACCAAATTCATTCCACTTCCCAAGCATGGAATGGCGTGGATGTAATATGCAGAAAAAGATTGACGATGATATGTTATAATCTTGGATTAACATAGGCCATATTGTAAAACTCAAACTCATTTTTGGAAGTAGAAAACATATTTGACTTTTGGTAAGAGCAGAGCCCATTGTTAGCGGTCAGTCTATCAAAAGTAGAGTTGCAATGATCTACCGTAAATGACATGTTGAGAGAAGGATGATCATACTTGGATATGACTCTATCAGTCTCGGCAGCTCCCCAAGAGGAATTCTCTGCCTCAACTGTCCGCTTCTTCCAGTCCATGATGCTCATCGCACGCCCACTGGATCCTCTTGTTATATGCTTCTTGGACCACCTTGTCATGGTAACCTGATCATCCATCTGCACATCCCTAACCTCAAGTTTTGAAAAATGATTGTCTAGCTGTTCCATGCATTTGGCTAATTGTGAACGAGAGTAAGAGGGATCCTGATTGGGTGACGTGGGGGTACTTCCTTCAGGACTCATTTGTGTTGCTGCATCCCTCTTCGTATCTAATGGAGACACCACAGTAGCAGCTTCTTTGGTGCCCTCTGATTTGTCATCTAATTATCACATGTAAATATAATACGTTGAATTCAAAGTATGCTCAACAGTATGGAAAAAATAAAGATATCTTTGAAAAATTAAAAGAATGTCTCAGGGGCATACACATTCTGCACAAAATCATATAAGCTAACTCTGGTAAGTTCCTTGATGAAAAGAAATGCTCTTTCAGAAAGTAAGGCAATGAGGATGCATATTGATGTAACATCCTGAAGTTAAGAAAAGCAGGCATGGAAGAAGATATTTCAAACAGATTTTTACCTTTTTCTCAAAAAGAAAAGGAGAAAAAGAAGAAATCTTCAAGCATCTAACATAATGAGCAACCAAGTAATTGAACCCTTTTAATTTGATTGACATAAACAACGATTTCATGGAATAATTTTCCATATTTCTTTTGTCCTGTGTTGTTATGGCATGTGAAGGAAACAAATATTTAACTAGTAGAGCATTTGGCAAAGACAACAATGAAGGACATCTCAGAAAGAGAAAATTTTAGATACTAATTCAAGTTGATTTTATGTCACTTGCAATATGGCCACCAGGTTTCATTGAACTAGGATACATGTAAGGGAATTGAAGCTATTATACTGAACTCAATACTAAAATGGCCAATGACACATGGCGGCTGGTGCAATTGATACATCCATTGTTTCTGAACAAACAAGTCTAAAGGAGTTCACATCCATCAGCACTCATGTGAAGAATAAGGATAGATTAGTTAAGAAATGAATGAAAGAGGCAATGCAACAACCATATATGATAGAAAAAAACACACCTCCAATTTGTTCACGAAATGTCAATTGACAGGCACATGTCAAATTGTAGTGTTGAGAAAAATCTAGATGCATATCTGCTCCGGCAATCTAACTAATATATAGGCGAGTTAAAATCATATATGCAGGAATAAACCAATAAAATCAGCGGTCTCATTCCACATTTTGTCGATTGAGAATGTAGGAAGAGAAGTGTTGATCTATAAATGTACCATAAAAAGGGAAGCAACTAAAAGTTTATTAAAGAGCAGCAAACACATCCTAAGTGAAAAACAAACAGAGGTGCTAAAGATCAGTGAACAGGTATTCCTTTTTTTTAATTTTCTCTTTATTCATATTTGTCTTAGACTTATAAATCTCCGTTGGTACTCCGGGTGAACAAGATAAAAAAGCTTAAGACGAGAGCAGAAGTACCCCCTGGGCTGGGCAGAGATGATGAGGACTCGATTAAGGCATCAGACCATCCATGGGCGCTGGAAGATCTCGCCATATATGGTTCTCCATTGCCGGAGTATGATCTCATTGCCCCACCATCAGTAGCTCCACCAGCTCCTTTTCCAGTGTCACCACTTTTTCCACCTTTACGATTGACACCGTATCCCTGTTCAGCCATCAATACGCCTGCCAGAAATGGTGAGTTTGCGGTGAAACTACCCATAAGCCCACTGTCAAAGCATGGTACAAGTGGGGAGGCTGATGAGTAGGCCTTGGTAATGCCAGCAGGCGTTCCAAGAGGCCCGCTCTTCGATTTTGGCCGCCTAAGATGAGATGGTGGAACAGATGACCTCCTCGTTCCGTCGCCGGATACGGGACTTAAGATCCATTTCTCTGCATCCTCCCATTTGGATGGCAGTGCCCTCCCGTTGCTGAACGGCAGGAACACACCGCCACCTCCATAGCTCCTGTTGCTATGAGCCGGCAGAGGCACTCGCTCAGAGCACCATCCTTTCTGATATGCAGCTGCCCCAGCACCGTACCGGTAGTTTGGGGTTCCGGGGCTTGGGAATGTACCAGATCTGCTCTGTGACGAGGTGGCTGAGCTCTTCGGCATTCCTGCCGCACCTCCGATAAAGAGACGTGGTGATAAGTTGAAATCAACGGAGAAAGGCCGTAACCAATGAGACTTGTCACCAGCAGACCCGGAGGCCTTGGATCTGTTATTTTGGTTCTTGAATTCTTTTGCAAATACGAAACAAAGTTAGCAACTTTACAAGCAACTGAGTGACGCAAGATTAAAATGCAGTCCAATACCTTTGAGGACCGTAGACGAAAAATTATTCTTTTGGTCCAACGATTTTTCTCCTTCCTCCTCCACAACCAGCTGGTCTTCTTGTATCTGTACCAAGTCCTCGGCTCCTGCCAAGGTCTGAAAAAGCTTAAAAAGGTTTGCCCCCTTTTAAACTTTTCTAAAAGCTTATTCAGTACCCAATAGCCGTTAGCAGTGGGGTTGCCTGGTAACAGCAGATGAAAGGTGAGAGGTACGAACCTTTGGAGGGATCAGTTGGTCGCTGGCAGTAACATTGGTCGTGGAGAGGGAAAGCACAGTAGGATGGCCCTTGTGCTGGTGAAGCGGAGCCTGTGACAGGGGAGCTACCACCGGAGAGCTCGCGACCCGCCAAGGGCTGCAATCACAAGAATTTGGAAGCGTCTCAGGCTCACAGGAAGAAAGTCACGGCCAGGTACAGGCGACAGCAGAGAGGCAAAGCCACAACTCGCCAGATTTGAGAACAATGACGCGGATCAAGCTCACATTTCCTCCACCAAGACTCGTTCCTTATCTTATGCTTGCCACCGCTCTAACGAATCTTCTCTCTTTTTCTCCTTCTTCCCGTTCCTTTCTTTGTTTTTGCTCTTTTTCTCTCGTCCGTTTCTCTTATTCGTGCAGCGCTCACAGATTTGTTACCTTCTCACCCATAAGAATGAAAACAAAAAGACAACACGCTCAATGACGACGAGACAACTCTCAAATTTCAGGAAGAAAGCATTTTTTTCACTCCCGCCGAAACTTTTGTTTTTTTTTCTTTTCTCTTTTCATCAATCCGTTTCCTCTCTCTCTCTCTCACTCTCACTGTGCTTTTTTTTCAGCACAGTGATCATTAAATCTTCCGGAGTTGCTTTTATTACCTACCCTCGACCAAGTGCTGCCGCTTTTTATCATAAATTAACATCGAAAGAAGCGATCTTGTCAGATCCATTGACTTCCTTCCTTGCGTTCACAATGGAAGCAAAAGAAAATAGAGAGAGAGAAAAAAAAATTAACATTTTAACAAACGAATCTGCTACAGCTCCAATATTTAAAGGTCTGGCACATTATAGGATGCTTCAAGGATAAGGAAAAATAAAAATGAAGTGAGAACACTCAGAAAAAAAGACGTAACCACGAAGAGGGCGTCTCGATCGGATCCGAAGTTGCAGTTGTCGCCGGCGAGGTTGGCAGCGGAGGAAGAGACAAGACTGCCGTCTCTGTCGCCGGAATGGTTATCCGAGGAGCAGGAATAGTAGAACATTCGCTCGGGCTACCGTCTCCATCTTCATCGACGCCGTAATCGGAGGTTCTGCGGCGACGCCTCCGGCCGCCGGATCTCGGATGGTGCCGCATTTTGTCGCTCCCGTGTTGCCGCGACTCTGACGGTGGCTTCACTTCGCCTCCTCCAGATTCTGGCATTGCTCTTCTAGGTGTACCAACTTCTCGTACCCCCGAGACCTCTCCGAATCCCGCACGAAGAATGGCAGCGAGGTGAAGAGAGCGCGGCGCGGTGGGAGCTCGAGATGGAGGCCAATGGCGCGAGTTGGCGTCGAAGCGAGGACAAGTTTAGTTTATTTAATCGCGTTTTTTTTTTTGTGCTCGAAGGAATAAAAGTAATAACTCGGTGCCCAAAAAATTAAATTAAAGTGAAACATAACAACAAAAAGAGGGGCATAAGGACCCGTATTTTTGTGGGTTTTTACAAATTCGAAGAGTGGATTTTTGGCTGAGTAATAAAAGAGGGCGTTTTCGTCCTAATAGATTTTGTCGATATTTGGGTCCCACGACGCAAAGCAATTTGCACGTGCGAGTTGTCTGGTGGAAGAGTAATGTAATTTACTAATTAGATCTTGGCATTCAATTGCTCATGTCGTTTGGGTGAAATTAGCTTTTGATTATTTCAATTAATAATAATATAGTGAAGTCACTCTAAATATTCTTCCAGGTGTATTTGACTAAATTTAAACCTGTTTTATTGGTTTCGGCATAATATTTATGACAATTTGAACTTATATATATATGCTGCCTCACAACTCCAAAACATAATAATGTTGTCAAAACTTATTTTTTATTTATTTCATCCTTTAAAATAAAATATTAATTTCATTCATTAAAAATACTTTTGAACGATTCCATCCTTTCTTCTTTTCTTCCCTTTCCGCATGCCACCTTTCTTCTTTCAGTTAAAATTTTTAATTATCATGTCTTCTAAGCAATTATCTCCTAAAATTATTATATTTTTTAATATAAAATTATCTCCGAAATTTTTTAATATAAATTGCAATGAACCTTTGACAGTAAAAAAATTGTTGTTTTTCATTCCTAATAATGCTACAAACAATAAGCTGATTCAATCAGGAAAATCATATATATATATATATATATATATAAGTTCAAAAATCGGATGATAATTAAAGATAATATACCAATAAATTTTTAAAGGTATTATATGACCAATATTTTACTTTAAACTTATTACTGTATATATAACGCCCCTAAATCGACCCATGCCACGTGGCGAAAATCAATCTGGAGATGCTACAAATGCTAAAACTTTGATCATTTTATTGATCATATCAAACAGTAAAAAATTAAGACACGTCAGCGAAAGAAAGAATAAAAATGAAGAAGAATGATATTAACTGCGGAAGTCTAGAAAAATGGCTATATAATCTATAAGGAATACAATAGTGTTCTACATCATGAATTCATAAAGTTTACATCATAGGTTCATAAATGCGAAAGAAAAATAAACAACTAAATGGGTCTTGTAGTTCATGTGCTTTCTAGTCGTCTGATCATCAATTCAACATCAACACTAACCTGAGCATGTGGAAATCAAACACAGGGGAGGAGATCCTCCCGTAAGCTTTACAGTCTAGTGGAGAACCAATAAGGTATACAATGCATAACTTAAATAAAATAAATTAGAAATGAAACTATGTACTTATCTTGAGTAGAAAATGGAGCATGAGATCATAAATCATGATATAAGATCACATGAGAAGCGATATGCTTAGAATTCATAGCAGACTTGATAATTATGACATAAATTATAAACATACTTAACTTGATATTCATGCTTGCTTTACTTGTACATACTTCTTAATTTTGAATCATGATTGCTTTGCTTATCCATACTTGAAACATGCTTGCTTTACTTATCCATGCTTCTTAATCTTAAAACATGCTTAGAACAATCAGGGTGACTTTAGATGCCTTTAGATTCTTGGGGTACGCCGAGCAAATGATATCTTGTGCGGGTCAATGGATGATCAAAACCATGACCAAGGGAGCGACCCTTATCTTGAGGCACTGACTTAGACTAACAATCCATTATTCATCTTCCATCTTAACTTATTAATCACTTTAGAAACTTGTTATTCTTTATTCCTTATACAATGGAGGCAATAAGATCAATATGAAATAAATTAGTAAAAGAATTCATGTTGTAATCAGAGATGGATTTCAGTGAGAACTTGTCATTAGAATCAGTCATAATCATGTCTAACCATAAGGCAAACCGACAACATTCAAATTAGGATCAAGGGAAATGTATGGATTAAATCTGGGGTTGTTCTGTAGCTTGACACGACAGTGATAGCACAATGGCACGATCGTGCCGATGTGAATGACACGGTCGGAGTGACGCAATGGATGACATGGGTGTGCCATAAGAGGGCACGACCGTGACGTAGTATGAGGGTGGTCGACCGATTCTATGGGTTGAGAAGTAGATTGTGGCATGGGCGTGCCAATAAGATGAAAACGGTCGTGACGGGTTGGGCGCTCGATCGATCGGTACCGATCGATCTTTTCCTTAGCATTGTCGAGCGATGGTACGGCCGTGACAGTGGTGACACGGGCGTGCCAATAGTGTGGCACGATTGTGACGGCAAGAGTTTTCCAGTCGATTTCAGTGGGATCATTTAATCTTTAACAAAGTTTCCTTACAATCTAAATTCTACATCCTAACAATCAATAAGGTAGAACCATAACAATAAGAATCAAAATCTGCAAGCAATTCATCAAGCAATCATACAATCGAGAAATAAAAAAGAAAGCAGAGCATGCATCGTTTCTTGGATCATAACTTTAATGTATTAACATGATCAAATCGTGACAGGGAGAGGACTTGTTCTATTCTAAGTCGTGCAAGGTGATTTCAATTCACCCACCTTATTTCGCATTTGATTCTTGCTTTGATTCATCGGAAACTATCGACCGCGCTCTTCGTGTTCTCTCGTCGCCCCTGCCTCCGACAGTTCACCACATGTAAGTCGTCAGACAAAAAGGGGATATGAGACTGTGTAGAAAAGTGCGATATGAAGGAACGAGAGATCTACTACCCTTGCTGTTGAAGACGACATGGCTAAAGTTCCCTTCACAGATGCGCATAGAAGGCAGGCCGTAAGGAGAAAGGGAGAGAGAATATAGGAGAGAAAAATTCATCCTTATCCCCTTTGATTCTCTACATCCGAATATCACTACCCATCATCCCCTACTTTTTTTTCTCCTAACTGCCTCCATAATATCTGAGATTTATGGATTTTGACTCATCCACACGGTCGTTTCACTTGATGCATTTATCTTTTTTTAGTAGCTACAGTATCAATCTTTGTTTCTAGTATCAAGCTTTCCGAATTGTATTTAATGAGGGTGTTCCCAATTATTTGATCCGTCAAAGTTGGCAATGTATCTCTATCACCGCCAAGGACGACCCCCCCACGAACCGTCTACACTCGCTCCACCGTTGTCCATCTCCGGATCTGCTCCGTCAAAGTCCCTTTCTTGGTGGTTTGGCGACGCGATGACGAGGTGCTTGTCGAGAGAGCGCAGAGAGTGAGAGAGAGAGGGCAGAGAGATCTAGGGATCTAGAGAACGAGAGAGGGAGGAGAGAGAGCTAGGGGGACTTGCTAATGCTGTCTTCCCTGGTTCCGCACATCGTTGCCGTCGCCTGAGCAAGATCTCACCGCCGCATTCCACACCTCGCCATCGCCTTCTCTGCGAGCCGTCCTTGCCGCTGCCATGTTCTCCTCGAGCCACCCTCGCTGCTGCTGCGTTCTCCATGAGTCACTGCCGACTTCACCGGTCACCTCTCTCTATCTCTCTCTCCATTTGTCCTTAACGGGGTCGTCCAATAGATCAATGGATGGAAAATTGGGGCTGAGAAATTAGGAGCACCTGAGTTGTCTAACGGATCAATGGATGGGGCTGGCAATTAGGAGCAGGTGCTCCCAACTTAAACACTTCTGAATTCTACTATGCCTTTGATAGATTTGCAATTAATCATAATAAATTATTTTCCTAGAATTTGATTAAAGTATTCAGGTGGGTCAATAAAATTAAGTTAAAAGATTTCCCAAAATAGATGAAACCTATTGCGAATATAACTTGGCTTTTGTATGTCACTATCACATTATCAAACTTAATCAATACCGCGAAATGTAGAATTCACATCAAGTTGGAATTATGATCCCTTCAACTTGATGGTTGCTAGCATTGATTAAGAATATTGAAACATACTGAGGCCCGCCAAACATCTTTTTCAAATGGGCGGAAGGATTAAGATTAAGATATCATATATATATATATATATATATATATATATATATATATATATATCTCCCCGTTTGTGTGTGTGTGCGCTGATGAGTTATTAGTAGTACAGTGCCTCGAAATAATTATCTTCTGATGCCTTGGTATATGTTTTGGGAGTGTCAATGACAAGATGCTGTGCATATAGGCGTGGCATGTGATTTACTAGTTTTAAGCTGACAGTACTCGCACTTAAAAAGGCTGGAATGCATTACTAAGTATCCAATGCCAAGTAAATTATCAAAATATATTTACAATCAGTCTCCTCTTTGGGGGTCATTGTACTACTACTACTAGTGGAGGTGGAGATTTGTTCTTATTGTATTTATTGGTTATTCAACCACCCACCAGCATGATACAGAATGAATAATATGAGTTACCATTTTCCTACTAATGCAAAAGCAGAAGAAAGCTTAAGGTCAGTGCAGAACATGCTTGTAATTTCTAGATCGGTTTGCTTTGGCACTTACCTCATACATAAGTGATCTAAATTCTACTCATGGTAAAAAAAAAAACACCAAAAGAAAATTTGACAAACAAATAAAATGACGAAATGTGGTAAATAATTTGTCCTAAGAAGTAATTTTTATGGGCAACTCAAATCATTTTAGGCTACTTGTGGGATGACTTGGAGTGACAACAAATTTTGATGCTATTCATAGCAGCAGTTTTTTTTTCATGTCTTTTTTTTTACCAATTTTTGATGTCGAAACCGGTGTCTTGATGATAATAATTATGTGCATTATCCACAATTACAAACCGATTCATCATCGAGTCTAATTAATTTGATAAGTTCGTATCGTGTCGCGTACATGTGAGTTGTTGTAGAAAAAAGTCATTTTTTCCTTTCAACTGATATAAGATATTGATAAGTTGAGTGCTAATAAGCAGTTTAACGGTTGAGGATGATTTCAAAAATAAGCAGTTACATGTTTGATAATAAAAAAAAGTTATAAATTATTATTTTACTCAAATGATAAAAAAATCTTTAATATTATAATATAAAAAACATGTAAAGAAAATTTATGTATATTCTAAAAATAAAATAGTACATTTGTTAATCAAACTGATCAATTTTTTTCTTACACAAAATAAGTTGGATACTCAAAGTATGATATAAAATTGTCTATAAGATTAGTCAAACAATCCAAGTATGATATAAAATGGCATCTATTAATAGAAATGATAGTAATTTGTATTTTTATTTATCGCGAAAAGACAAAAAAAAGTGGGAAATTAATCATATGAAAATAGTTTCAATAGATATAATGATTGTGTTCTAGTCATATAAAATAAGAAAGTGATATTGAATTTTTATGTAACCTTTCATCTTAATTATCGATGCACTATATAAAATTCTTCGAGTCAAATTTTAAAATGAATAATGATTTATATGTGACTTCTTCGGTTAATGCCATGCAAGTTATGAATCCAAAATAAATAATATTTCCTGGATGGAGATATTATCACATTATGTCTTGGCAACAACAAAATTAACGTAGCATTTACTGATTCAAACGTTAAATTTTATTTGATAAATGATAAAAATAAGTGATATGTTAGTATTTCGTATGAAAATATTAAAAAACTATTTCTACTAGATAGTGTTTGGATACATGAACATTAGCTCTATTAAGTTCTAAGAATTTTGTTATGTGACTTATTTGTTTGGATGACAATTCCAATCGAGTAGGAATTTATTATTTGATTAGATGTGTGTGAAAGATAGAACTTGCAAGTTTTGGCCTTGGGTTAAAACTTTTTTGCGGAACTTGTTGGAAAAAATGGGTTTTGACCAGAACTAAAATTCCAACGAACCCATCAAAATTTTGCATACTATTTGGCAGAATTTAATTAAGTTCAAACTTTTTGTTCCTAACTAAAACACAATCGTTTATCTATTAGAGGTCAATGGTTTATAATTTTTTTCAATTATATCCTTAATTCAAATACATTATCTATTTCTCAACTTATCTTGTTATTTTCTTATTTATATATTATCATCATTTAACTATATTTCTTTTTATATTCATGTTTAATTAATTACAAATTATTTATATGTTAACAATGAATAAAAAATTAATTTATTAATTAATATTTTTATAAATATAATTTTCTATATATTTTAACAAAAAAATAATTGTGATATTTTATTTTATTAAGATATAAATAACTTATTTTTTGCATTATAATAAAATTTGTATAGTGCTTGAATTAAATAATTTATCATATGTTTAATTATGTCATTTATATTTATCAACTAATTTTATCATTAAATTTATTAGGTACTTATTTGTTAGAACTTCTAACTACTAATTATCATTCGCTATTCATTATCAAATCATTATTCACTATCACGCTATCAAATCGCTATTCACTTATCTCTAATTCCAACAGTTTTTGTAATATTTTTTTCTCGTTATCTTTTAAATTTTAAATTTATGATACAATTTAAATCAACAGAAATTGAGAGTACAAAAAAAGAACACATGCAATGAGCAAAGAGCACGGAGAGGAAGCATTCATATCAGTAGATTAAATAACCTTGCTGTCGCCGAAAGAATAAAAGTTAATGAGCAATGATCCGTGGACCATGGCCTCCACAAAAGAAAAAAAATAATGTAATTATGTCCAACTAGAAATTTGTCCTTGAGAACAAATAAACAGAACAAGAATAGGAAAAAATAAATAAAAATAAATTTGGTCTACCACGTAACAACCCAAAAAAATTAAAATGTTAAAACATAAGAATAATATTTATTTAGTTATTCCAAAATTGAAGAAAATAGAATAGGGTTAAGAATAGAAATAATGTAAGATTTAAGATAAAAATCTTAAGTCGATTAAGTCTGTAATTTAGTATTCTAGTTAGATTATAAAGTCAAGACTTGTGTCCCTGTAAATAGGACCCAAAATTTTTCCTCTCTCTTATATTTTCCCCACTCATATGATCGTTACATGTCAACTGAAGGGACAAAAAGGGGAACAGGAGAATAATAGAAAAAGATGAAGAAAGAAAATGAGAATAAGGATAAGAGTTTTAAATCTAAAATTTTAAAAATATGTAAAGGGATTCAATTCATCTCTTTTATCAATAGATTTTCTTATTGGATTGGGAAGCATAAGGTCAATAAGTTCTTATCATGGACTGCGATGAGTGCTGCACTTAATTTTGTTTGCTCTAAATCTATAGGTTCATGTCAAGTTTGAGAGAAAATCCCAATCGATGTTAAGTTCTTAATTTTGTTTACTCTAAATAATGTTAAGATCGTTCCTTTTAATTATTACTCCATGTTTAGATCCCTGACAATGATATATAATTAAATAGTTCTCCAAATATTTATACGAAGAAAAGCTAGAAATAATGTAGAAACCTTTGATAGAAGAATCGAGCCATTCAGTGACCAATTATTGTCATGGGATTGTGAAACTCAGTTGGTAATCCAAAATCTTCTTGAGATCATGATCGTAAAGTTATTATACCATTTTATAAGTCCTAACCAATATATAAAAACAGACCGGACTGGCTGGTTCAATTACGAACTGATGGCTGGTCCAGTCCGGATTGATTACAAAATTGAAATTGAAGTTGAATTGGACAAAAATCAGTTCAACCGTTGAATCAGAAAAACTTGGGTAAAAAAATAGAAAATAAAAGTTAAAATAGAAAATAAGAAGGTAGAAAGGAGTTAGAGAATCTTGCTCATATTTTTTTAGAATGATCACATGATAGTTGCATGCTTTTAATAAGTATAGTAAGTTTGCACACATATTTAATATTTAGTGAAAATATCAAATATTTTGACGAAGTTAACTTTTATTTAAATATGATGTGTCATCTTCACATGTGACATTTGTTGTCCACACCAAATAAGAGTGTTGCTACAAGTCTTTATAAGAGGTCATAGTTCAATATATAAATACTAAGGCTAACACTACCCGCAGAGAAGCGTGACAACAAAGTTAATAAAAGCATATCAATGTACTACACATGTGACAAATACGATATTTTTCACTCGTATTTGCATTGAGTAAAAAAATGTTGATACGATATTTTTTTAGTTTTGCTTTATGATATTGTTATTTTGCTACTGAAACTCGCCCTTGATGGATTTTAGAGTGTTGAAACAACTTATCATGCGGTTAAAGAATAATGAATTATTTACATGACTTAGCCTTGAAAAAATAAAGGACATAATTGAAAACAATACAAAAGTGAGAGTTAAAGAGATTATGACTTACAAAATTATCTTTTGCAATAGATGAATTTTATTGTACCACTGTTTTTAAAGTGGATATGTATAGTATCTAAATTTTATATGTTGGATAAACGTAGTTGTGTATTCACATTTATCATTAAATTATGTATTTAATGAATGTCCTTTATGACAATTTTCTGAATAATGATTTTTTATGTCTTGATTACTATAAGTTTTCAAGTTGATTATTTATGCCATATGTGACATGAATAAGAACGCAAAAAACATTGATTAATCAATTTGTGACATTTTTAGGCGATATAAATATAGACTAGCTCAAAAAATATATTTTCTGGCTAAAGTTATTTTTGTCTATTTTTATGACAATGTCTAATTGACAATAAAATAAGAAAATAATTTACGAATAAAAAATATGCAATAATCCATTTGTGATTTATTGAATATCTAAGGTTTTATATGCCTTCTTTCATCACATTTTCATATTATAAAAACATACATATGATTTATTTAAGTTGGTAACATGAATTATTGTATACAATTATGTTCATGAACTTAGATGGTGACGCAATTATGATCACAAGATTAATATCGTGCTGGTTAAATTGCTATTGTGAAATGATCAAGACTTATTCGAATAGTTTAGTTATGAAAATAATATAGTTATTTGGGTAACTATATTTCGCAATGATAAGTGTTGCGGATACGATGAAATCATAATCTACTTAAATGTATAGAGCAAATAAATTTTCAATGTTATCTTTTTGAATGTTATTATTAATGCCACCTAAATAAGTAAGAGTTACTGAAACAAGTAGATGACATTCATACTGAACGAGATTAAGTAACATCTTCACTTTGAAAGTTGAAGCTTTAAAGTTGATAATATATGTGGATTGATTTGTGGCTAGTTTGTATTATGTTCCCACACCTCAATCCGAGTAGGAGTTCACAGTTAATTCATGGTTAATGTTCATTTATTAAAACATATAAGTTGGTTCAATGTCGAATGACTATATAAAATGAACATGAGTCTAAAACAAGTGATGGAGGCTCTCTCAGCCTAGATAAAAATTGGATTAATGCAAAGAATTAGATTGTAGAGAAGAAAATCAAGTCAGTGACTTGTTAAATCATTCGTATTGTCAAAAAGTAATACTAAAAAGAAGTGTTCAAAATAATTTGACGTGGATGATAAGAGATTTAAAAGTGACGAAAAATAATAGTTGTAAGAGAAGCACTGACTATAGAGAAATTATTATTTTCTCTTGTTCATCAAAAGTCTATCTATTATTTTCACATATGTATTAGATGGAAATTATATAAAGCTATTTGAATGCTTTAATGTAAAGTATTGAGTGCAATATATAGTTTGCGACAATCCATTTATAGATTCAATATTCATCTGATTTAAGTATCATTATGTGTGTATATATTTGTTATGGATAAAGATGTCATCATGACATTACACATGCGAAACAATATTATGTACAGGTAGAAGTAATAAGGGATTTTTTCTATTAATGAAGAATTTAATATCTTTCTATAAAAATGACATGGGTAAAAAAATTATTCACACCGGATGTGAAATTTAAATAAAAATTGTTCAAGTAAATTTAGCTTTGTAATAGGAGTTGTTTGTCATAAAGACGAATTAAACATTCTACGAAAAATTGTAAACCCACCGATACCCTTATTACAAGATGTAATTTTGAATCTTGTGATATTTTTAAGACTCTAATTAGTAAAAGGAAATGTCCTTTTGTAAGCATGGATAGTAATTAGAAATGTTCAATAAGTTGAATAGTTTGATGTTTGTTTTTATCATTGGTCAAATGAGAAATTTACATATTTATACAGAGCATCTATATTGAATGATGATAAAGAGAATAATGAAACATCTTATGAGTATTGTTAACTCTTATTTTGTGTTATGATGGAGATCGATTCAGAGATTTTCTTAATACATGGACGCTTTTTAGGATGACGATATTAAGCAGCAAAATGTTATCTTCAATTATGTCTTCATATTGTAGAATGACATTCATTGCAAATATTATTTAAAGCAAAAGAAGTTGTTAGTTATGAAAATTGAGTCTTTTGTTATACTCAATAATGATATAAAGGCCATGTGGTTAAGTAAATTCTTTTACTCTTGTATTTACAATGTTCAAGTATGTCATTTGTTGTAATAAGTATATCAATATTGTTTGATTAAAGGATGGATCATTATAAGGGAAACACATTGATATCTAGTGTGACTTACAATGTGAAGAAGATAATATTGATGAATACATATGTAAGTATGAGATACTTACTAAGTCATGTTCCACTAACGCATTAACATGCACAAGGATTATGCGATGATGTATTCTAAATATTCTTACGATGAATAAAAATATGTTAGTTTTATTCTATAGTTGGTTAATGTTTTTTTTATCATGCATGTAGAGTATGTCAATTAGGCATGAGATCATCAATCACACAGATAATCGCCTCGACGTTTAGTGTATAGCGAGCGGAGATGAAATAATTTAGATCTAGATATATGATTTAAGATCGCCCTGATGTGTTCATGATGAATAAACACAAGTTTATACATAACTCTGTGTAGCCTGATAAGAAAAGAGAGGCCTCGTGACGCTAATTTTTGGATGACTAGTGGGAGGAGTAAGGTCAGTCATAATTAGCATATGTCTGGGCTCCAATCTATGTGGTCTTATGAGTTTATGATATACACTCTTTTAGTGGGAGTCTCTACCGCAGTACTTAGTTATGTACATTGTATACTAAGTCGACCCTAAGACTTGACGAATAATTTATAATATTCGTTAGAGTGAGAGTCTATAAGGACTTAAGTCTGAAAATTGTCTTTAAACTCTTGACTATATTTCAAGGTAATGGATTAGTATGCTACTTTAGTGAGGTACTCAAAAGTTAAAATTGTATACGGCTCCTCGAGCCACGACTAGAAAAGTATCTGACTTAGAACTGAGAAATATGAGTACAAGAAAAAGATTCATTGGTGTTACATAGTATTTGTAACACGATTGGTATCAAATACATAAGTGTACAAATATGAAAAAATCAAAATCGTGCACGAGAAGATGTGTGTTGTGTGGAGCATGCATGCAAGGTGTTTCTAGCGCAAAGTGAGTTACATGTATGTTTGAGCAACTATGCATTAGATAAATGATAGTATTGACTCACATGATAGTTAAGCAGATATACAACGTTGACAAGTTATAGCATGAGCTCGTACGTTGATTGAACAGTTATGTGATCATAACTCTTGACTCTCAAATTGATCGAACAACCTAATAAGACATAGTATACGCTCTAAAGTGGTTGAGTGACTATGTATCCCTAATGGGTCATAGTTCTTCCATAGTTGTGAATGTACTCGTGGGTCAATTTATCATAACAAATATTTACTGGAATCAAATATGGGTAAGAGCCCATTATGTGCGAGTGAGAGATTGTTGGAAACGTATGCCCATATGAGCTTTATACACCTAGTGGCCCATTGACCATGCAATTGCATAAACTATTGTGTGTGCAATTGTGTTAACAACACTTGAGTGCAATTATCGGGCATGTACAAGTTCTATTGGTGACGCCGTCAGGCTGCCACACTTTGTCCTGCAATCACCACACTACTATTCCTAAGTTGTTCAAAGTAAATTGGATTGTGGAATTAGTGTTCTCATTCCTCATGATTGAGTTCTCGATCGTCAATACATAAACAGAAAAGTCTACGACGATTCTTCTTTCACTGCGAGGTATTTCGTAATGCTTCTATTTTATTTGTACCAATTCCTTCATATCCTATGATCAAGAAGTTGTGAAAGTCTCAATTCATCATAATTGCATGAAATAGTCATTGTAATTCTCCATCGAGAATAAAACATTTATTGGTTCTTTGGCATGCAACGTTTTCAATTAATTGTGCTTTGACATATAAAACTAGACAGGAATACTAGAAGGTACAAACTAAGGAATAGTTTAGTTCGCAATTATGCAACTGAGCAGCTATGAGTTGAACCTTCTGTGCAAAATGTTGATATATGGCACTGAAAACGAACTGATTTCCTTGTATTAACCTAAATAATTTTAAAAATAGATTTGTAGATGAAAATAGATTACTCTTCGGCTTTCTAAAGTACGCCTCTAAGAAATGATATGTAGAACTATACTAAAGGTAGAGTAATTATTAGTCGCAATGTGTGGTTGTTAACTTCAGTTATTCTCTGTATCGGCTTGTATATCATAGAGATAGTTATAGTTTAGTTATTTCTGTTTCAACTTTGTTGTATGGCAACTAAAGTTGTTTCTTACTTTTGAATATAACAGCAAAGCCGTGCCTTAACGATTGGTTTGGGTCATCTTTTTGCCCAAAACATTTCTCTTCTTCGAGATTCAACATGGTATCAGAGCAAAACTGATTTAGATTTGGGGGATGATTTTCTTCTCCTCTTGCGAAAAAGTTTGCGATTGATCCTATCAAATAGTGGTTTCTCATTCAGTGATTCAGATGACTTCGCTCAAGTCTGAATTGCTCTTCATTCTGGACTTTTGTTCCTTCTCGATCTGCTTGTTTTTTTTTGGGCACACGATCAGGGTGTTTTTATTGTCTCTTTATGGCAAATTCATCTGAATTTGGAACTTCTTCTACTGTTCCTATTCATTCCTTGGATCATACTCATCCTCTTTATCTACATCCTTCTGACATACCTAGACTTGTTTTGATTCCTGTGCGTTTAACTAGATCTGAGGACTACTCATTGTGGAGTAGAGCCTTATCAAATGCTCTTTTAGCCAAACACAAGATAGGATTCATCGATGGTTCTTGTCGTCTTGAGCAGTATGATCAGTCATTGCATTTTCAATGGAAAAGGTGTGACACTCTTGTACTTTGGATAATTACTACAGTTGCAATGGTCTTCTAATAGTATTGCCTATGTTTCAGATGCCTCAGTTGTTTGGAATGATCTCAAAGAGAGGTTTGATTCCATTAAGGCATCAAGGGTTTATCATCTACATCGAAAGATTGCTATTTTGGTTCAAGGTGATTTTAGTATCACGGAATATCACACTAGACTCAAGATATATTGAGAGGAGCTTTACAACATTATGCATTCGTTAGGAATCTTGAATCCAGAAAACATAGTCTATTTTCAGCCGTATAAAAGTATTTCAATTTTTAATGGGATTACACGAATCTTATTCAGCTGTACATTCACAGATCATCTTGCTGAGGCCGTTTCCATATGAGAATCAAATATATGCAATGCTTTTAGAAGAAGAACAGCAGCGCAAGAGCAGCTTACATCCTGCCACTCATAGTTTTGCCAGTTCAGTGGTAGGCAGTCAAGAAACTAATCAGTTCTTTAGAGTTCAGCACAAAAGAGTAAAAAGGAATAAAAATTTGATACGTGATCACTGTCATAAGGTGGGTCATATCAAATCTCAATGTTGTAGACTAATTGGCATTCCTCCAGGATTTAAGTTCAATAAAGGCAAGAACTAAGCAGGCAGTGTTACCGATGTTCAGTTGGAAGATTTTAGTAGAACAACTTCTATTGTACAAGAATCCATACCGGACTCACAAAGTGATAAGTCTCCACCCTTCACAATTGAACAATATCGTCAGCTATTGAAGTTGCTCAATAAAGATAGTTCCTCTATCGATGCATTTGCTAATATGGCAGGTAAAAAATTGTTTAACTTTGCTCACTCTAACTCAGATTGGATAGTTGACACAGGGGCATTAATCACATGGTTTCAGATATCAATTGTCTGAAAAATGTCAAGAAATTGGATACTGTGAAGCAAGTTAAACTTCCCAATGGAAATATGTCTTGCATTATACATGTTGGGACATATTCTGTAAATGTAGAACAAAGTTTGCAGAACGTTCTTTATCTGCCGGATTTTCGATATAATCTTTTATCTGTTTCTAAATTCACCAGAGAGCTATCTTGCACAATAACATTATATCCTGATTTTTGCATCTTTCAGGATCAGACTGGACTAGTCATGGAGGTTGGTAAGAGACATGGAGGTCTTTATCTCATGGTTGCTCCAACTGTACGTGTCGAAAAGGATACTGCGTCCAGAAAGAATTTTTCCTGTAATTCAACTCGGAAAGATTTTTCACTTCAACCGAGTGATAATGCATTGCTCTGGCATTATCATTTGGGTCATCTGCCCTTTCCTAAACTTACACTATTTAGGGACCTTGTTAAGGGTCATGTCGATAATAAAATTCCTTGTAATGTTTGCCATCAGGCTAGGCAAACTCGTCCTTCTTTTAATGACAGTTTATCTCATACACATTCTTCCTTTGAGCTAGTTCACATGGATGTATGGGATTCTTATCAACATTCTACATATGATGGCCATCATTTTTTTTCTAACTATTGTGGATGATTACACTCGCATGTCCTGGGTTTTTTTTGCTGAAGTTTAAGAGTGATGCTGCAGCATATTTGGGAAATTTTGTGCTTATGATTGAAAATCCGTTTGATAAAAGGATTAAAACTATACTTACTGACAATGGAACCGAGTTTGTAAATTCCAATTGTCAATTATTCTTCTCTTCAAGGGGCATCAAACAACTTGTGTTTATACCCCCAACAGAATGGGATTGTCGAGCGGAAACACCGCCATCTACTTGAGGTTGCTCGATCATTGAGATTTCAAAGTTCTTTACCTATTGAATTTTGGAGAGATTGTGTTCCTAGTGTTGTTCACATAATTAACAGATTAACAGATTACCTCTGTCTGTGCTTGGCAACAAGAGCTCCTTTGAGTCACTCTTTGGTGTTGTGCCTCAGTTGCAGCATTTACGTATTCTGGGATGTTTATGTTATGTTAGTCATTTGCACCTGACAGATAAGTTTCAAGTACGCGCTTCTGCCTCCGTTTTCCTAGGACACTCAGCTACTCAAAAAGGATATAAAGTTATTAATTTGAATACTCGGCAAGTCACAGTTAGTCGGCATGTTCGATTTTATGAACATGTCTTTCCTTTTTCAAATTCTGGGAAGTCTTTTCTTAATCCTCTTCATACTGGTCATGAGGATTTATGCCCCTCGCTTTTATGCAATGATTGCTTTAGTCCTACAGGAAATTTGGATTCTATTCCCTCTGTTATTTCAGATCCTTCTTCTGGTTCAAGCGTGCCTAATGCTCCTGAGGATGTTCCATGTCAGTCGAGTTCTTCACCTGTTACCGATGTTCTAGTCCAACCAGCTCAAATTATTGACTCTTCTATATAATGTAGGCCTCGTCGTGCTATCAAGCCTACTCAGTGGTTACATGACTACATTGTTAATTCCTCTTCATTGGTTTCTTCTTCTACTCCTCATCCTATTTCCAATTATATTTCTTATTTGCATGATCTGTTGCAGCATCATGCTTTTACAACTTCTCTCAATGCTATTCCGCCAACGACCACAATTGGGTCTCGGCCATGCAAGAGGAGATGGCTGCACTAGAATTCAACAATACTTGGGATATTGTTGATCTGCCACTTGGTAAAAGGGTCATCGGTTCTAAATGGGTCTATAAAGTGAAGCCGACTTCTTCTGGTGACATTGAGCATTACAAGAGAGCTCATTGAACATGCCAAGTCAGTTCTTTCATCCAAGTTCAAAATTAAGGACCTTGGAGAACTCAAATTTTTCCTGGGATTAGAAGTTCTCAGATCAAACAAGGGAATCCTTCTTAACCAACGCAAGTATGCCTTGGATCACATTGCTAATACAGGAGTTGCTGGGGCTAAAGTTGCTATCGTCCCTTAGTTCAGTGCATGAAGTTAACCTCATTTGAATATTATAGGCATTTTGGACAGAATGATGCAGATTCCTTGCTTTCGAATTCTGTCGCTTATCAACGCCTTCTTGGAAGATTAATCTACTTAACCATAACACACCCTCATATTTTTTTTGCTGTCCATCACTTGAGCCAATTCATGCACCAACCTAAGGTCTCTCACATGAATGTTGCTATGAAAATTATCCGGTATCTTAAAGGTGATCCTAGTGCAGGTCTTTTCTTTCCCGCAGACAATGACTATAGGCTAAGTGGATTCTGTGACGCGGATCGGGCGGCTTGTAATCTGACCAGAAGATCAGTGACTAGTTTTTGCATCACTATAGGTGGTGCACTGGTATCTTGGAAGTCGAAGAAAAAAGAAACCGTGTCTCGTTCTTCTGCAGAATCAAAATATTGTAGTATGGCTAGTTTAGTTGCAAATTTAATCTGGCTTGTTCGTCTTTTCGATGAACTAGGCGTTACAGTTCTGAAGCCTATCCCTATTGCCTATGATAACAAGGCTGCCATACACATCGCAAATAATCCGATTTTCCATGAAAGGACGAAGCATATTGAGGTTGATTGCCATTTCGTTCGTGAGAGAGTTGTTTTTGGATTTGTCAAGCCATTTCATACTTCTACCAGAGAACAATTGGCCGATATCTTCACTAAAGGATTAAGCGTCAAGCAGCATGCTTATCTATTCTCCAAACTTGGCCTGCGTAGCTCACACCCTGCCAAGTTTTCGGGGGAGTGTTAACTTCAGGCTTGTATATCGTAGAGATCGCACTACAAGAAAATAGCCTATTACATCAGAACCGTCTGTAATTTGTTTAGAACCGTCGTAAATGATGTTTTTTGACGGATGGCGTCCATGCGAAAATGACGCATTACAAACGATTTGCGACAGTTATTTCTGAACCATCGACGTCTTCGACGGTCCAAATGGCTGGCGCGGCCGTCGAACGTTGAAGACTTAAGATGGTTTGAGTCGTCGGTATGTATCGATGGTTTGAATTGTCGATACTATCGATGGTTCAAATCGTCGAAAACTTTTATTGATGGTTTAAGCCATCGATTTAACAGTTGAGTTTCAATGACTCAAACCGTCATTAACTTTCGACGGTTAAAACCGTCAATGATTAGCGACGGTTAAGATCGTTTATAATTTTGTACGGACGGTTAGAACCGTCGATATGTATCAAAACAATTAATTGTCAATAATTAATTTTTTAAACAATAAAAAAATAAAAAATGATAGAAATTGGCTATCCAAACATTTAATACAACAAAGATCCATTTGGATCATAATATGTCCATCACATAAGAATTGCAAACATTTGTCCATCACATAAGTCAACACACAACACTTGAATTATCCAAACATAAGAAATGCAACACAACACATCACAACACATAATATCTGAACATAACAATTGTCCAACACAAATGCATAATGTTGTGGAAACATGAAGAAGATGGTAAGCAAAGCAAAACATAATGTCTTGGTCACGAAAAAGATGGACACATGGGCCAAGCAAAGAGATGTTGTATCGCCTTCCCCGTCGGATCTCAAGAACTTGATGACTTGGCAATTCGATCCACACTTTTGCAAGGCACCTCAATCATCATTTCACAACAAAAAAAGTCGGGAGAGAGTGAGTTTTGTAGAACAAATATGCAGAATGTTATCAACTAGGGGAAGAAAGTTAAGTTGTCAATTAGCAACACAACACATAAAAAACTATAGAGTTAAATCGTCCTCATCATCGTGGTCGTCGAGTTCGCCACACATCATGTCACGCATCATTTTCTTCATTTCTTTCTTCGTACGACGTTCGCATTCTTCGAACTCCTTTTTGATTTCCTACGTAACCTCTTGCCTGATCTCTTTGCTGATCTCCTGCCTCATCTGATCAAGCATTTGTTGCATACCTTGACCAAAGGAACCTGAACCTGAAAATGATTTACGACCATATCCAATATCTGCAGTGCTGACAGAAGATCCGAGGTTGTAAATGCGACCCTTCTTCACCCCGACGTGGTCCGTCCAAAGTTGTCTTGGGGTCAACGGTGTGGTCCCCTTCTGCATGGCTTGCGTAATGTGCTCGACTTCTCTTATTTTGTAAGACTCCTAAAATTAGAAAAAACATAAATCAATGATATTAAAAAATAAGATAAATGAATGACGATTTTACTATCTTATAGATTTAGTTGAAATTTTAAAAAAATAATAGGCACTTAGATTTACATACATATGTCTCTCGAGCAAATGATGAAACCCATTCTTTGTTCTTCTTCTGATGAGTTTGAAGAAATACTTCGTCCTGAGTAGGTGGTCTACCCGTCTCTTTCTCCTACAGTTAAAAATGTTAAATAAAGTATAATATTTTGTCGATAAGATATTGAAAGACTTTACCATTTTCTTGACAATCATGCTCGTGGATTCACATCCACCCAAATGCAAGCATGCTCCCTGGTCGGATTCTCGACTTGTTTTTACTTTTTCACACTTTGATTTGTAATCATCGGTGGACCACTTTCGTATCAATTCGATCCAAACAATCTCGGGGATCCAATTGGGCCGTTCTCCAGCACCTCGAGCTTCCGAAAGCATCGTGGACAATCTCTTTGAGCACAGAGAATTACAAGCCTTCCACATTTGTTCCATATTCTCGGGATCCCACTACACATCAGCCTGCATGTATATAAAAATAATTAAATTAGTACGAAGATAAATTTTAATGAACAAGTTGGCTTCTAAGGATACCTGAAATTATTTAAATAGCATCTGTCTCGTGGCATAAGGAACTTCCCTCCATGTAAGCCACGCATCACTATACTTATGTCGCAACACCTTAGTAACTACGACAGCCGCGGGTTTTGACGGTACAAACCTTTCAGAATATGAAATTATAAAATACGATGGGTGAATCACAAAATGAATAAGAATTCGAAATACATAAAATAACACTTACCCTAAATTACCATATGGCTCTAAGTATGCTTTGTGCACACGATTTGACGAAGCTTGATCTGCGGGTTCCAAGGAATGAGCAGCTCTAACGGGTTCTTCCGACAATTGCGTCTCTAGGTCTGCAATATCAGCGTGAGAGGAAGGAGCCGGCAGAGGGGATTGCCGTTCTATTATGCGAATGCCCGTGACTGATCTAAGCCGGCGGATTAGAATATCTCTAGGGACGACCTTCTCCTTTTTCTTATTTTTTCTTTTACCAAAATGAAACATCTACATGATAAATAATTTAATGCAAGTCAAATTTAAAATTGATACAAAACTCTAATTTGACAACGTTTCGACCTGACTATGTTCAGCTACGTCTTGTGTCTCATCTTCTTGAACGGAATTATACGTATAACTCGAGAACCAATTTCTAATATCCGGAGGTGCTTATAAAAAATAAACAAATTATGTCGGTTAAGTTTATGTGTAAAATTGTGATCATTATTTCAAACACTCACGAGATGAAAGCGAATATGAAAATGCACCGTCCTCATCAGGCATCCGTCGATCCGAATGATCGTCAACATGCATCGCTAACATTGTGTACAATATGGCGAAAAATGATAATTTGAATAAACCATTAGGATACAACATCAATATTAGGAGTAAGCGGATGATTCGTAAGATAAGAACAGTCGTAATACAAGATCCCGATAGTCGTAAGATAAAAATATAACATGAGCGTGACATTATTTAATAATAACATTACTCATGATATGAGTTACCACATGACTGATATTCATCATCATCATCTTCTGAAGATGATGAAATTTCAATTTCTTCTTCGTCTGAAGCATTCTCATCATTTTGCATGTCGGCATTATCAAAGTCTTCAAATACTTGTTCTGAATTTTGTAGATTGTCAACTAATTCGGTATCTACAATAAGTGCCACAGAAGTATGTGAGTCATCTTGGTATGCACATTGCAACGCATCATCAATTTCTATCCTGCTTCTTTCCTTCGTCTTTATTACAACCCACCATTGTGCTTTGTCTCTAGTCTTCTCTGGATATGGCACATAATATATCTGCGTTCATAACACCTATTGTGACGTACTTCAACTATTTTGAAAATTTTTATGAACTCTCGTCCCTCTCCTTTCCTTTCCTTTGGATGAACTTGCATCTTTATGAAATCTAGATAGTTACATATTACTTATTTCTGTTTCAACTCCGTTGTATGGCAACTAAGGTTGTTTCTTACTTTTGAATATAACAACAAAGTCGTGCCTCAACGATTGGTTTGAGTCATTTTTTGGCCAAAAACATTTCTCTTCTTCGAGATTCAACAGTGGTTACATGATGCATGCAAAATACAACGTATAATTAGCCATGCATTTAATCATATTTTGAATAATTTTCATATAACAAGCATCATTTTCTAACCTTACTTGATTTAATTTTATAAAAATAAAAATCTACACAAGTTTTGTATTTTATTGCAGAAATATCAAGAGTATAAAGTAATGAAACCACCGAAGAAAATGACACTCGAGTTAAAATGGAGCAAAAAATCGTAAATTAGTGGAGCTGCCGAGACTGAAAATTAAATATAACGAGTTGTGATGAAGCTGTAAACGTCGTAACAACAAGGGCGTTACAGGCCTGTAACTGTAACATTCTAAAGTTAGTCAAAAAAAAAAAGAAAAAAAAGAAAGCAAGGCCCAGCCGCCCATGGCCCAAAAGCCCACCACACCAAATAACCTAAGTGCTACAGTGCCCTCCCTCATTTGCTTCATGCTGCTGAAAGCACCCCACTCCCCCAAACCACTATTGAAGCTACAGTAAAATAAGCTCACACTCATCTCACGCACAGCTACAGCAACCCCATTACAAGCTACAGTAGGTCTCCCACCTCTCTCTCTCACTCTCCTCTGCTACAGTAACTGGTTCCTCTCTCACATTCTCTCACTGTAGCAGTTTCCATAGAGTTCGTGGACAGCAACCTTCAAGAAGGAGGCAATTTGGAGTTAGAAGAAGGAAGAAAACTAGGAGAGGAAAAAGATTAGGGTTTAGGCTTACTAATCAAGGTATGTTTGAGGGGATCTTAAACCCTAATCACTCTCTAATGATGTGTCCATGGTTGGATTAGGACATGAACTAACTTGTGTTCTTAGAATGAATGATTAAGGGTTATGCACATTAGTGTTTATATGTTTCATGTTCTATTAAGATTCTTATTCTATTGTTATCCATGATTAGAATGCCATATGTTTCATAGTTTAACATTCTATTGTGCATCATGTTTATTGTGTCATGGTAGCTCATTATGAAATTGTCTAATGCTTATGTACATTTATAAGTGTGATTAGCATGTTGGATGCCATATGTGAAAACCTCACCATGTTTCATGATTAGTGTGCTATGAATGTTGCTAAATGTTCCAAGTGATGTGTAGAGTAAGATTTGTATCCATATGTATAGTATGCATGATTAGAAAGAAGATTATGTAAACATTTTAAGT
The DNA here is from genome assembly GCA_030549335.1 of Pontederia crassipes. Classification (NCBI taxonomy): domain Eukaryota; kingdom Viridiplantae; phylum Streptophyta; class Magnoliopsida; order Commelinales; family Pontederiaceae; genus Pontederia; species Pontederia crassipes. Next base: position 13,209,325 of record CM060183.1, read on the forward strand.
TCTGTCGACCCAGAACGGGCGACCGATTATCTTAACGGTCGATCATTCTGGGAAAAAAAGTAGTCGCGACATTGTCCAGCGGACGTCCGAAAGGATCGGACGCCCGTTTTGAGTAGTCGTTACATTTTGTGATTAACGGTCGACCAATACCCCCAACCGGTCATCCGATTTGGATGAGTCGATGCTTCTGTGATTAGCGATCGATCGAACGCCCTATTTCGGTCGTCCACAAGCCAAGTATCGGTCGATCGATATTCCAATTGTCATCCGATTTAGAGGAGTGTTACATTCTGTGATTAGCGATCGAACCGAAGCTCAGTTTCGGTCGTCCGAAAAGACCTTATCGGTCGATCGATAACCTCATCAATCGCCCAATGTCCAATCCAGCTGACGTCCGCTAGAGAACGGTCATCCGTTATGGAAGTTGATTGGCTATGATTGAATGACCACACTTAACATGATTTGAAGTATGTATGACCTTAAATATGGCTAAAACATGCAACATGAAATGAATGATTGTATGTGATGATCAATGTATGTAAAAGATGGATTGGCATGAAGGTGTCTTGTTGTAATCGTGGAGGGGAATAAAGTCTTCACATGCTAGCATATGTGTTGTATTCCTGGGGAAGAATACTTCCAAATGGGGACAATCGTTCCGGCCTAGCTAGCCAAAGTCCCGCGAATCAACATGGTCTTACCAATCACAAAATAATAAGCTATCTTAATCAAGATAAAAGATGAAAAGATGATGCAAAATGAAAAGTAAAGTCTTACACTTATGTAAAGTCTTGGATGTGTGTATGTACTTTCCAAAAAATGACTTGGGACATAAAGATGAAGATGATGATGAAAGCTCCAATCGGATGCTAATGTATGTCTTCTTGTCATAAAATGTTATGTAAAAGATGTTAAAGTAAAACAAGATAAATGATGATATGCCTTAGCATAATGATAAGTGATGATGTGCATTGACATAATGCTATAAAGTTATATTCTTATCTTATCTTGTCATGATGATATGTTCATATGCCATGTAGTATGCACAAGTAGCTCATAGCATGCATGCAATTTATGTTCCATGATGAGGATATGCATGTGCGATGACATGTAGAGATTATGTTATAAGATCATATCATGTGCCTCAATATACTCTAACGGAAGAAATCCCCTGCACCCATGGATCCGTGCAGGTATGGACGAGGCTTAGGTTCGGCGGCAAGGGCCTCATGACTTAGACATTGCACATGAGTTGGTCGGGCTACGACCCAAGTTATCTTATTTACATTTTCATGATGGACTCTTATAAGAGTCAAGTATGTATGGCCTATGGGCCTTTGAGTCATTTACTTTTGTATGAACTCATTTATGTATGATGAACCCTATGTTGGGTACTATGTTAGAGCCAATGTGGTCCATGGGCTAGATATGTATCTTGGGATTTATTTGATTATGAAGTCTTCCGCTATTTTACGATATTAATTGCTTTTATTATTATTATGATGTTTCCGCTACAAAGTTTTTATGAAATTAGGTCATGTCAAAGTCAAAATAACGTCGCCTAGGGTTAGGTAAAATTATAAATTAGGATCGAATTTAGGGGCCATTATAGTAACGACCCAGTAAACACTCAAAATTGTGTATAAAATTTGCCCGAGTTATGGGCCGTGACCAGAATGTTACCGACTGTGAAGTGATAATTTTTACTTCAATTTGGACACTGTAAGAATCATGAAATTAGATTATGGGTCATGGGAAGCCATATTAAAGTCATTACGAAGCTCTTATGAGGTTTTACGAGGGCTGATTTCGAAATTTCTTTAACTTTTCTCAGGAATTTCAATTGCAGATCAATTCCAAACTTTATCATAAATCTCATGTAGGAGTGTTAATGGGTCGGGTCTAACCCAACCTGTGAACAAACCTGACCCAACCAGACTTACTCAATCGGGTCGGGTTGGGTCGGGTTTTAATTTTTTTTACATAGAACCCGATCCGGGCCGGGTTGGGTCGGGTCGGGTTACCCGACCACCATTTTCTTTTTTAAAAAAATTTCTCTTTAATTTTTAATATAAAAATGCATTTAATGTATTCTTTTTTATATAAAAAACTATTGTTTTAAGAATCTAGTTTTTTTTCACGTAGAATATTTTATTTCATATTATTTAATTTTAAATGATATTATTTACTTATATTAACTAAAAATTATTAAAAAATCTCGAGTCAAATTCCAACTGGGACCCAACTCGACAATGATTCGACCTAATCCAAATGGGTCGGTCGGGTCAGATTCTCGGACGGTGAATACCCCTAGTCTCAAGGATCATTAAGAAATATATTTTCATAGATTCGAAGAAATTTTGGATGGTTTTAAAACCCAATCAAAATCCATTCCGAATTTTAATGTTTTGACGTAAAAATCTCTCAATCAAATGGAAAATTTACCAAAATTATTGGAACATCTGAAGACTATAAATAGAGGCCTTAGGAGACAAAAATATGGTGCTTGAGTCCACGGATATGTACCATATGTCTAAGATGAACTTTCAAGGCTTAAATGTCAACCGAAGGAGAAAGTTGCATAGTAACTCGTCATTTGTGTTATGTAACCGTCCAAAGGTCTCGAATGTTACGAGTTCTTTTTCTATCTTTACTTGGATGCTCTTTTACTTAGTTTTTCATTGTTAATCTTTGCTGTAATATAGATTTTATATTTTATTTTAAAGGAAAATTGTTTGAACCTTGTTATTAGTTAAGTTAATTAAATTTTTTGGTTTCTTTTGATTACGCATGCCGAGTTCATTATTTTTTCATGAGTGATTTGATTTATGTGATTATATTACAAATATGTAAGAGAAGTTAGTTTCAGGAATTATTATTACTTTGATAATTGATTTTACTTTTAAATTGAAGTTCGGTAACTCATCGTTTGTGCCGAATTTTGTGCGGTCTATTATTCTATTCAGATTTGTGGATGAATAATAGTGTAGAGATACATATTAATGTAACTTAACTCTATGAAAAATTAGTAATTGACTCGTCATTTGCGATTGTTAGTTTTATTAGAAGTTAAAATAAGTTGATTTACTTGTCTTGGAGAGGTATAATTCGTCTTAAGAATCGAATCTATTATTATTATTTTTTATATCTCAACTAATACATAAGATCACATATATTTACCTTCACATTAATCATTCATTATCCTAAGGATCAACACCAATATATTTTATTTTGCTTATCATTTATTTTCTGCACCTTTAATTTCTTGTTTTCATATCCTTAAACCCTTATCTTCTCTTAGTATATTATTAAGATATATTAGATTTAACTAGTTTCCCGTGGAATCGACCACTCTACTCTACATTTATTACTTGATAGGATTAGTTCACTTGTTAGTAAATTTATTTTGTTACAAAATTAACGCATCATTACACTATGACCGAAAAATGCTTCAGATACTAATTTAGTTATATTGTAAACTCAAACATCGTCCTACTACTCTGTCCAATTCTATGAATACAAACACCTTCACTTGTATCTTTCGTCACATAAACTTTGTGATGACATATATATAACCACAACTCAAATGCATGCCAATGGAAAGTTTATAATACTTGCCATATAGACTGCATTTATTAAACATTTTTATGAATGATAAATATAACAAACCAGTTGATAAAAGTAGAATAGTAAAACATGCCATCCACGACAACAATAACTCATCATTGAGTTAGTTTTCTTATTTATCATCTCAGAAGCAACTGATTAGATCCCAAGCTCCTACTTAATTAGGATGGAAGAAGATTTCATCTGAGGTCCTCTTGGACCTAAACTTCTGTTCCAAGTCGGATGTGATATCGAAGGAAGCCTGCAGCACCTCGGGGGACATGGCCTTCCATACTGAAGTCCTTCCAGCCAAATGAGTGAACACAGGGCTACATTGTCACAAACACAACATGCAATTTAGGTACATTACTATTTCGTATTATAAATTGAATCTTGGAAGATTTCTAGTCCAAGTTTCAAACTTACTTGGGGATTGTGATGATAGAGAACCAATCCATGCCCTCAGCATCAGCAATCTTGGACACAACAAAGAACCTAGGAACAATGAATAGATATCCACACTGAAGTCCTTCCAGCCAAATGGGTAAACACAGGGCTACATTGTCACAAACACAACATGCAATTTAGGTACATTACTATTGCGTATTAGAAATTGAATCTTGGAAGATTTCTAGGAACAATGAATAGATATCCAGCTGTGACATGGGTTTCATGGACCTCTTGCCATCAATCCCCACAAATTGCACATGACCGCTCCCTCTGACAATGTAGGTCACCTGGAAGGCCGAGTCGCAAGAGAAGCCGGGAAAGCACATTGCGTGGCTATTCACCCTCACAAGGTCCGCGCCAAGCCCTACCTCGCCAACTAAAGGCAAGTTCTTGGTGTTTAACACTACAACGCAACCACCATTCTTAATGTCAACATCTAGGGGTGCCTCCTCACAGTTCAATGCCATGCCATCCCTATCGTCGTCCGATGGTTGCGGCATGGCATGATCATCCTTCACCTCCTCCTCGGTGAGGACCCAAGCACGACCCACAATTTCAAAGCTGAAACCAGTGAAGATGCCATTGGCACTAGTGATTTGGAAATTGTTGAATTGTCCGACCTTGTGACCCTTTGAGGTCTCTCCTAAGAAGAGCACCATGAGCTCAGTGTCACTAGAGTTGAACCACCAACTCACGACACCAAAGGGGAGAGCCATGGCATCCCCCTTCTTGATGGCAATCACCTTTTCTTTGATGGCTTCCGGAAGCACAATTCCACATGTTTCGCTACCTGCAAACAAAAACCATTAATAGAATGTCAATTATATCCTAAATCTCCTGCCATGCATGTCATGTTTGAAACTAATTTGATAAGTATTATGCGTTCAAAATGACATGATCTAATGAACAGAAGAAAAAATCTAAGACGATTCCACTACAACAAAATGTAATAGAAAAGTTTACATAACTTGGATGATGGTGCTTTAATATTTCTTTCATTAATCACACATGAAATATTTCTTTCCAAGTAAAATAGTCAAAGTATTTCAATTATTGTTGATTACCTTGAAGGATGTAAGCCACCTTGACAGAGTCGGAGTAGCTGGGAAGGGCGAGGCCATGCTTTTCTAGTGCGAGCTTCGCTGCACCGATGTTGGCAACACGAAGCATGGGGAGCTCCTCACTGCACCACGTGTAGTACGACCCTCCATCTCCTCCATACACCTTCTTTGAGAGTTGTGGCATCAGGTTGAGATCCATAGGAGTAAGAGAACAAAGAATAACAAAAGAACTAGGAGGGTTTCGATAGAGAGATAATTAAATTAGTGAAAGAGAGCTCTGGTGAGATATTTGATAAGAAAAAAATAGATTATTTATAGAGTAGTAAAATGCTAAATTTAGACTTGTTGGTTAAGCCAAAGAAGGCAAAATTCAAATACGGTTGTCATAACCCTAAATAAGGTAGAATTTAATTTCAATATTTATCATGTTTGCCTGACTTAGCTTTAATGGTTTAAAAGTTTCTACATTGACAGTCTCCAACTATGTGAAAATCCCAGCAACCATTGTGCAACAACACTAAATTCAATTCGCAGCGGTGTTTACAAAAGTTGAGCTACAATTCCAATTCAGCAGCAATTGTCAATCATTCGTTACTGTTTGATCATAGAGCAACATGTGAAAAAAAATATTAATTCTTACAAAAAAAAACACCAAACGACATGAAGTGTTTAGTGTCATCGCAAGAAAACCTCTTAGAACTCGGCCATGTGGGTCTGATCAAAGTAGCAACCTAATGGACCTCCATTAGGAAACAAAGCTACTAGACCTTTGGCACCCTCCTCAGTGGTGAGAAAACTAGTGTGCAAGTTTAAGTCAGTGTTCACATAGCTCGGGTGCACACAATTGATTTACATGTTTGGGTGCCTCTTCGTAATAATTCTTGTGTAGGCATTGAGCACAATCTTCGACACGTTCTATGATGGCAGCATCAATAGCCACCCGCCAACTTCTAGCCTCCCGTTCTTAAGGTCCTCCAAGAATTTGTCCCTCTCTATTTTCTAGTCATTCAAGTTCTCTATGTCGTTCAACTCATCTTTAATCTTCTCATTTGGCCTTCTACTCATCAACACAACAAGATCATAAAATGCTTTCCTAAGCTGCTCTCATGAATTATCCAACCTCACCCTATTTTCGCCATTAGACATAACAGATATTTGCTTACTACAGAAAGTGCGGAATATGAAAAGTCCCATTATATGTAGTGTTGGTATGCCATATGACTATTTTAGTATGTTGATGCAGGTCTTCCAAGCATAACATGATTGTTTGCAACATGAATTGAGTCATACATAATCTTTTAGCTTAATTGTGCCATCAATCATATCTATACTTTCAAACACACAAAAAAAAACATGTTGCAAATTATAAGAAATGATATGATTTGATGTGCTAGATGTTGCAAAAAGTAATGGAGTTAGGAATTTGGTCATGCAATGTTTACAATACTGGAATTCTCATTGTTACCTTGAGCTCTGATCTAAGGCGGAGTTTCCCTACAAGTAATCTTTCTATATTACTGATAATATAAAGTTAAATTATTTGGCCCATCATATTATCTTATTTACTTTATTTTAATTTGTAGGTAATCTGAATTGACTAGCAATGTAAATTACCTATGAAGTGACAATCCAAATTCACTAAGAACGGGTGTCCATTTAGATTACCACCCAAATGATAATATATTTTTATTTTCTTTCCATTATTGCCCTTTCCAATATTAGACAAATAAAATAGAAAAATAATATAAAAATTCATATAACAACAACAAATAATATTATTACCATCATAACTAATAATATTAATTTATTTAAAAATTATTTTATTATTATTATTCACATGAATTGCATATTATTATTTACTTATTATTTTAAATATTATATACATTACCATTATTTTCATTTAAAAATATATGAAATATTTATAATATTATTTATTTAATTTATTAATTTTATTTGAGTTTTTAGTTGGATTATATAATATTTAACTTAATATTAGCGATAAAGGGTATTTTTAATAAAAGTCGTATAGTGTCATTTAAATTGCTGAAAAGATTACTTGTACATAGTAAACAAGATAATACAAATTGCTGGTAATTTAATATGTGACAATCTTTCTGTTAGGCAATGTAGATTACTAGGTAATGTGAAAAGGTGATGCACGAAAAATTAAGCATTAGTTTAGATCATTTGATTAGTATTTTAGAATATTTTTATGTTTAGAAAGTGAGAGTTTTGAATTGTTTTTATATAATTTTCTTTAGATTTGATTTCTACCTAAGTCTGGAAATTATTCATGACAGAATATGAGAAAATGTCGAAATCAAGGCAATAAAAGGCCATAAAACAGCTTAGAAGATTGTCACATCCGTGACAATTCTTTTCATGACTATGATAGAAAGATGTTGCAATTAGAAATTTCTGTTACTGTCACGGTCGTGACAATTTTTGTCACAGTCGTGATAGAAAAATTTTCCAGTAGAAAAATTTCTAAGTACTTTTCAGCCTTAGTAGCTTTTTGTAACAGTCGCGACAAAGCCTTTTACAGCCATAACCGCGGACGGTTAGACAGTTTTAAAGTAGTTTTTATCCATTTTTTTGGATAGATTTTTAGTTTTTTCCTCTAGGAGACAAAAAAAACCTATAAAAGGAGATAGAAGAGGTCCTGAAAAAACATCCCTGGAGCATATATTTGAAGTCTACAAAAAGGAGAAGATCAAGAACAATAGCGAAGCTTTGCCGAAAACTCGCGAGAGCACATGCACAATGATTTCCATATTTCTTCATTTTATTTTACCAATCTTTTATATTAGATTTGGTGTTGTTATTATCAGATTTATTCCTTTATTAGGGTCATCTTAGTTGAATCCTATTTATATTTTAAAGTCTTTCTTAATATTAGTTTAGTTTGAATCTTTAATAGCATTGCAATTTCATGTTTAATGCTTTTCTTTGATTTCATGATTTATGATTTGATTGATAGTTAAGAAGAAATGATTATTTTCATAATAGTTTATAGGATTGATTTTATTTATTGCATGCCACAATTAAGAAAATCGAACGAGATCTAATTTGTGTAGTTATTAAGGTGACTTGAGAAAGTCCCTAATATTAATTCTATTTTAATGCATCTTATGATTTAATTAAGTAAATTAAAAATCAAAATGATTGATTTATTCTAATTATTCATAAGATAGTAGTTAAAGTCTGAAACATTGGTTAACTAATTTTGGGAATTCATTTTATTATTGATTCAATTAATTATAAGTTGAGAAAATTCATTACATTCTAGTGGTGATAATTAAGTGCATTAATCATCAAATCATTATTTCTCTAGGTGATCATTTCCTTTATTTTTATTGTTTTCTTTTTATTCACATCTGAAATCAATTATTTTCTTAATTTCTCAATTAACAAGGTTAAAATAAAATCTAAACTATTAACCGTCCTCGTGTGAACGATAACTCTACTTATCCACTTTATTACTTGAGCGACTAGTGCACTTGCTAGCGTCTGTTATCAATCTTACACGCATCAAAAGGTAATGCAGTAAACGCTCCCTAAGTGAGGAGACATTGACGATCCTTGCGTCACGCTAAAGTAGAAAGCATCAGGAGAGGGAGAAGTGCCTTGGTCACTCTCTTATAGCCGTAATAATTGGTATCAAAGTATGTCACAACATTTGGCTGGCTGATGACTTCTTGAACTTGGTTAGTTGGTCTGCCTGAAAGCTAATATAGAAGGAGGAAAAAATGATGAAGGCATTATTCAAGCTTTTTTCAATGTAAACCACATCATAAAATTAAGTCACGAGTCATAAATTGTTGAGAATTGACATCAAGCTACTGATGCTTAAAAAAGTTGTAGAAAAATAAATCCGCTAGAAAGTGCACTAATCGTACCAAGTAATATAATGAATCGAGTGCGAGTGTCGAACTCACGAGGAACTATCTAAATTAATTCTATTCTAAAACTCTACTAAGAGAAGAAAAAGGATTTTGTAGTTAAGACAGAAATATAAATGTTGCAATTAATTAATCAAAGTAAATGGTGAAGAGCCCGTAAGAATATGGATGATAAAAATAAGGTTAACTCCTGAAACAGCAAGGGTTAAATAAATTCAGATGCTTATTATCACGACGGATTAGGATTACATGAAGCAACGATCTATGCGCTGATTAGATCGAACTATCCTTGTTTTTAAATTTAAGAGATCTCTAACGATGAGTAGAACTCTAATCAATAGAAGACGAAAATGCATTATTTTGTAAATCCTATACTAACAATCATTCTCGCTAGACATAATTTATTAGACCGCACAAATCGATGTATTACGCTGATTACACTATTTATGTTATGATTGAATAAACTGAAGAATATGATGTTCTAAATTAAATCACTCCAAAACTAGTTTGTGACATTAATTCACAACAAGATATTCTCAGAAGACAAGAAGGGAATAACATCAATCATAATCTAACATAACTAACAATTGAATTAATTCAATCACTAACTGGTTCAAGCAGTTTTCCATAAATAAATATAAATCTCTATCTCAACTAAAACAATAAGTAAACAAAAATAATAAGAAATAGAGCATCCATGATAAGACTAATTCAGAAATCCTTGCTTTGGATGATTTCTGGAACGAATCAGGAGCCCTGACGCTGAGTTGCTCCTCCTTCTCCACAATCTCCCTCTACTTGAATCGAATTCTTTTGCAATATGCATGGCTCCCAGGGTCTCAAGCATGAATTCTCACATCTTCAGAGGTCTTCTATTTATAGTATCAGGATTCCTGATAAATTCTGAGAAGTTGAGAGTCCAAATTCTATCCAAATAAGGGTTTGCAGTTTAAACTCCTTTTAAATTCAAAAATCTCATGATTTTATCTTCAATTCTAAGCTTTTATCATCAAACAAATCTTCTAGAAGGTTGGGCATCGCTCTGACTTCGTTATTTGATCAAAATCCGTTCGAAAAGTCGATGATCAGGAGAAATCAGCACGATTAACGGCCCGTGATGATCCATTCACGGCCTATTTCGATTTCGATTCAAAGTTTCTTACATGCATAACGCCCCGTAACACAAATATCAGGGCCCATAACTCGGGCGATTCTATGTTTGGCTTCTGTATGAGCCGTGACTATCATGTGACAATTCGTAAGTTGGATACGTGATTGCCATGTTACGACCGGTGATGAATTTGACTTGTCCTCTTTTTGACCGAAGTTTGCGATAGCTGATATAACGGGTCGTTATATATTCATTACGACCCATAATATTTTTGGAAAAATTTTACACCTTTCTGTATGTGTCGTAACTGATTCCTTACGCCTCGTAACATATGTGCGCTTAATTTTCATCCGATTATGTATGAGCCGTTAAACAGGTGTTACGCCCGGTGACCACTAAGTCAAGTTTTGCTGCGTTGTAAGTCCATATGACGACCCATTATGAATCTTCTTTGATTTAATTCTTCAATCTGTGAGACCCGTGAAGAATGTCTTACGGTCTGTTATGAGATATGTGAAGATTCCATGACGACCCGTAATGTTTCCATAAGAGATGAATATCTCTCTATAAGTCCCGTGAAGTGCCCCTTACGATCCGTGTCTTCAATCTGGATGGTGTTATACACTGCTTATGGCCGGTGGTCGAAAGTTGTCCCTTCTGTGCGGATCGTGAGACACAACTTGTAGGCCGTGAAAAATCACCGAAGGGTCGTTATAGGAGTTTCATGGCCCGTAAGTTAGTCTTTTTTCTGCCCTTAAAAGTGATTTCTTCCTTCATTGATCTTTGGATAATTTTCTTTAATAATTTCTACCAAAATCAGAGATATTCCTGTAAAATTACGCACACTTAGGTAGCTGAAGAGTTCGAAGAAAAAATTATAATAAAAGAAATAAAATTGATGTATGCCATGGGAAAATTGCGAAAATAAATCTAAATGCAACATAAATTAAGTGTTATAAAATGCATGCATGAGCTACTAACCCAGAATTCTAGATCAATGTTGAGAACTTTACCTTCTACATCAACTGAAACCCTAAAGTTCTTGCATTGTTCACCTGTGTGTATATCTCAAATTAATGAGCTCAATTATCAAAACGAAACCACTGTTTCATTTATAACGTAAGAATATGTCTAAGCAGAGAAACAATAGCATCCTTCCAAAATGTTGAATTGGCATGAAAGAGGAGTAACATTTTTACACCTTTTCTCCAACCAAACAAACATTAAATCGAATGCTTGGAAACAAGATGATAAGAAGAGCGTGAAGCACCAAATAGCCTGATAAGTGATACATAATGTGTTCTTAGGATGAATTCACTAACTCGAGCACTAGTGACCAAAATAAGATAACCCGGGGAAACAACCCTTTTGCTTGTTACACCTATTCTCATAGGCTAAATCTAATGACCCCAATTATTGAAATGAGATGCCACATGGAATGTAGAATGCTCTTCAACTCTATAATGTCTCAGCAAAAAAAAAGTTCATACTTTGATTCCTTTTATGATATTTTTGTTGTGTTTTATTTGCATTATCCCTATGCAAAATATCATTTTTTTGTATTATCTATGTAACGTCTCAAAATTTGACCCAACCACGTGACGAAATCTCATCTTGTACGCTACATTCTTTGATACTTCTTTACTCTTTCATTGACCAGATGGTTAAAAAGAGTGACATATAAGCAAAAAAAAATTAAATAAAATATTACAATAATTAAAGATGAAAATGTTAAATTAAATAAATAAGAAATAACATCGTCTTATATCAATTTTAGACATAAAAATTCATACCATAATACATATCCAAAAGCAACTCCATAGGTCTCCTATGACATCAAATCTAAAAGACTAAACATAACCCTACGATAGCTATGTTCATATGCCACCCAAGCTGAAGTCGTCGCACACAAATCAACTTGGCACACAAATAACTCATGTATCTAGAAAGTTCAACCATTAGCAAAAAGATAAATGTGAATTCATAATAGGTCATGAGATGATCCATCAAAATAAGCATGAAACAATAAATCAAGAGGTCATCTTGGTTCCATTTCTTGTACTTGTTCATATTTATGTTCATGTTCATAAGGAAATAGTCCTTCCATTCTGCATTAGTCATTTGTTTTCTTTCATCTTGTTCATGAAATTAGAAGGGTTCTCAACTTTTAGAGAATGCCATCGTAAACACACAAATGTGTAGCTACTTAAACTATAGTGGGTCAGTGGGGGATTAGTGTCACGACAAGTACCCCGTAAGGGGAAGATGACCTTGCACAAGGCTCATAATTTCCATAGGGAGTGCCTAACACAAGACTGATAATCTCTATCTAGGTAGAGGTAACCCTTATCTTTTATTTCTATTAATGATGAAATTATCTTTTAGCCACTCGAGCCAATCAAAACCTCAAGGAGCAAAAGTGACTCTAGAACTTCATGTATTTCATAAGGATTTTTCCATCTAACTATGAAGTTTTTTCGCGTCCACTCACGACTTAATTTCGAATTTTTCGCAGAGCTCCCTGAACTATGCCACATTTTTCACTTAGGTCGATCCATCAAATTTAATAACTTTCCCATTACTCTATTTTTCTTTAAATTATTGAATGACCAAATTACCCTTCTTTCTTGGTGCCGGTGGTCCGTAGAGGGAGTGGGGGGGGGGGGCTTCTTGCGCCAACAGATCGCAAAGAGGGGGGGCTCCAAGAAGGGGGATGATGCCCCCCTCTACGGTCCTCTAGTGCTAAGACGTTGCCCACCTAGCCAATACACCCTCTCCTCCGATGGCAAGACCTCTGCCCCTTTCTCATCGTGACCCCCCACCCTTCCCCCCAAATGCTCATCGTGGGCTTCTTCGTGTTGCTCTCTTCTGCTTACACGGAGTTCGCTTTTGAGATTCAACATCTCAAGATTTTTCTTCCTGCCCAGAAGGCTATTTCGACAATGACATTCAATCCTATACATTGATTTTTTTTACCTTGACCAATCAATATACTGATTTACAACAGCGAAAGACTAAAAATACAATGATCTTTAGAATGATGAAAGCATTCTTACAATATCTGTGGACTTGTAGGTTATGGATCTACAACTATCCAATATGAGACTCTATCAATGTCCATATTCAATGTGTATATAACCTGTCAGTGGAGCCACCAATCTACTCATCATCGTCATCATCATTATCTGTATGGATCCAAGTAAAGGGGCAAAGCCTAGTGACATAAACTCAATACATATGGTCACCCATAACAATAAATAATATGAACAATAATAAGTAATATCAATATTATCATATCAATGCAGTATCAATTATCAATATGCATTATCCATCAGCAATAAGAATCAATTGATTGAAATCAACAATTCACCTTTATCATCAACCATAAAGGTTGGCAATAAAAATTCCATTAACTATAGCATCAACATATAGACTGCAATCAATCATCTTTAAAATAATCAATCTTTACTTTACTTTACTTCAACTATAGAGGTTGCAATTCAATACTCTTTTATCATACTTCATTCACGAAGACTGCAATTCAATTATTCATTTCAATCAATTATCTATGTATACTTCAACATATCTTTTTATCTTTAACTTCAACCACAAAGGCTGCATTATTCTTCAACCATAACTACTACTTCAACCACGAGGGCTACTTATTAATTATTCTTATCTTTTGAGTTATCCTTCAACCACAAGAACTGTTTCAACCATATAGGCTGCTTTGAGAGCTCTCCCAATTTTAAGTACTTTGCATCTTTTATCTTGATTAACTTATGACATATATCTTTGTTTTTATTTAAACTTTCTTTCCAATCTTAGATGCACAAGACATCAATCAATATGTCATAATTGTAGGATCAATAACATCAAAACAAGATCAATATCATAATAATATGATCAGATATAAATAATAACATAATTATCATAATTAAACATACTTTAATAACTTAAAAATCCTTTTTTTGAACTTCAGAACTCGGGCAAGGCGGGCTAGAACTCGGGCCGGTTCCTACACCGAATCATACCCATCTTCTTATAGGACCCAGGCCGAGTGGGGTGAACTCGGACTGGTTCGTTCGATTTCCATACTAATTCCAATTCGATCATTAGAACTCGGACTGTGTGAGACGAAACCTGGGCCGGATTGTCTTAGTTCATCTCGCAACTTTCATGTTCAGTAGAACTTGAGTCAGGTCCTCTAAAATTCGAACCGAGCCGGTTCTATCAAATCCGATTACATCTTCATGAAACTCGGGTCGGCCCCTCCAAAATCTAGACCGGATACTATTGGCTTTTCATTCATCTATTAACATCACCGAAACCCGGGCCGAGCAAGTCGAAACCTGGTCTGAATTCTTACTAATCATTTTGTGTCGCGCTTAGGTTACAAAACCTGGGCTATGTACCTTGAAAACTCGGGCCAAGTTCATGTGAACTCGGTCCGGATCAATCCGATTTCCACCCGGATTCTAAGGAACCCGAGCCGAGCAGTTTGGAACTCGGACCAGGTTTTGCCGTCATCGGGAAAGTCGCATTTTCAGTGCAACTTTCGATCCTATTTTCTACGTGGTTAACGATGTAATTCAAGTTACAATTCATCCATATAATAGTTAATACTTAGGACAAGGGTCCTGAGGGTCTATACAAATGAAAATCGTCGATGTAGGGATCCCCTACATACCTTAAGTTAGTTGAAAAACCAACTATGTTCCTATTATTTGTGGACTGTACGAACGTCGCATCTTTGGTCGATGATTCTTCCCTATTGACGTCTAAAAACCTTCGACTACAACTTGGATCTTGTTCTCCTTTGTCGGTACTTCGAAATGGTATATCGTCAACGCTCTCAAGTGCCTCAGTTTGTGAAAAAACAAAGGAGAAAGATGGGGCTCTCATGCAAAAATTTTGTGGAGGTAAATAATACTTTCTAACCACTACCCTATTTATAATTCTTAACTAGGGTTTTTGACTCTCATTGGGCCTTGGGCTATTTCTTCATCAATCATGATCATCCATTATTAATTATCATCTCTTAAATATTCAGATTTAGTTAAATTTAAATTTCACTAATTATTCCATAATCATACTTATAAAAAATCCATCTATACTCAAATTCCTTTCTCTGCTTTCAGCTTTTCCTTTTATTTATTTATTTTATCTAATTTTCAAAATTATTTAATTCCATAATATTTTATCATCTAATTTTTGAATTAAATAATAATAAATATTATTTTAATGTCTGAAATATTTTTAAGTCATAAGACTCTCAATTCTATCCTATTTGGGAGTCCTATATCCATTAAACATTCTTTTGAACCTCAAATCAAATTAAGGGCCCGTTTGGCTTAGCTAATATAAAATAGCTGATAAGTTAAAGTGTTGATAAGTATTTTATTGGCTAAAACTTATTTTTAAAAATAAGCAGTTGCACTTTTGGATAAAACTACTTATATTAACAACAACTAGTTAGTTATGATACAACACTGACTTATTTTTTAGAAAGAAAATAAGCACCCCTCCCCCTGCTTATTTTTTTTTTTGACTTATAAGTAGATTTGATATCTCCTTATCAGTCGTATTTTTAAGTTACCAAACGCTGAGATTTTTTTAAACTAACTTATAAGTGACTTATAAGCTTAGCCAAACAACCCCTTAAAATCTTAATCCAAATCTAATTATAATTCCTACTCTCAATAGGATTTAATCTTTCTTTCTTTTCCTTTTTCTTTTTCCTTTCTAACCATACTTTTAATACTACTTTAATTCTAATTCCTTCTCCAAGTAGGATTAACATTTCTTTCTATTCATATTCCTTTTCTATTATATTCCTATTCCTTCTCAAATTCCCCTTTTATCCATAACTTGGGCTAAAATACTTTATTACCCTTATTAAAATCTTGGGGTGTTACATCCCTTTCGCTGACGACTTCTTCTCGTACGTCCAAGTGGAGCTCAGCGACACAGTGGCATTCCTTGTGGCCACCAACATCCTACTGGAGGCCCTCGTCGGCGCCGTCAGGATCGCACGCTCTTGGACGTCCTAGTTTGCCACTCTCCGTGGACGCGATCCAGACTCCCTTTGCATCCATGCACCCGCACTCGCCAAAGTGCTTCGACCTGCTCGATCTGATCATGGTCGTTGTACTCTTCTCTTGTTCAACTATCGCCATCTTCAACACTCGTCACACCTCGATCTTGAACCGGATGACTGCCATCTTGGGTGTCGCTGTTATATGACTCACTCGCGGGCGCGGCTCCCATCCTTGTCAGTGATAGACGCGTGGAAGGGGGCGATGAGCTTCACGATCCTTGCGCAGAGGCCGTCGATGAGGTCCTCGTGCTCGGAGTTGAGGAGGACATCATTGTTGCCGACCAATGCGCATGTGGCATAGGGTTGCCCCGTGTTCGAGTACCGGTAGTGGGCATCGGTCGGCCGCTTGATGCGCTCTAGGAGCTCCGCCATGACCTCCGGCTGGAACGATTGATGATGCTTGCTGGATCAGCGCGCTCCAGGAGCGCTCGAACTTCGAGAACATGCGGCGGTGATCGGGCGCGTCGGGGCAGAGAATGTGTTCTTTATTTTTTTTATCAAATGATGCGTTCTTTATTATTTTTATTTATATATATTTTAAACTTTTAAATGTTAAGATATATAAGAGAAGGGTAATTTGGTAATTCAATAAATAAAATAATAGAAAATAATGAAAAATGCGGCATAGTTTAGGGGAGCTATGAAAAAAATTGGAAAGTCATAGATAGACGCAAAAAAACTTCATAGTTCAAGAGAAATTAGAGGAAAAAACTCTTTTCATAATAAAAAAGGATAATTCAAACAAGTTTCGGACTTCCGAAACTAGTCTAGATCGATATCCAATTTTGGTTGTCCCATCTAGTAGTCGTTATACTCGACCGAGGTGATCCGGACCTCCAAAAGGAGATTGACCGTCCATTTCATAGTCAAGTATTTATTATTTTTTATTACGTTCAAATCTGATTTTTATTCTTCATTTGAACAATTATTCTTTTATTTTTTGTTTAAAATATTTTAATCTTTATCTTTTTGTTTTTTTATATATTTTTATATTTTGGATAAATCGTTTAATTCATCGAACTGAGCTAGAAATTTTGACAAACTAAACGAATTAACAAAAAAAATCCAAAACCAAATAATGAATATTTTTTTGTATATTTTTTTATTAATTATTGACATCTTCCGTCAATTAATTAATCGAGCCGATCAGCCCTAAAAGAGCTCTCTCATGGAATATTGAGATTTGGATTCAGTTTATTTATATGAATAGAAAAAAAATAAATAAAACGGAGGTGCCCATTTACTCTATCTTTTTAATTATTGAATTAAAAATTTATGTATAAAGAAGAAGACACGGCATCTAATATATAGGTTAAAGAAATGTTAGACGGTTGGACCCGACCGTTAATTTGATAAAATCTGATCAATTTAAGTAAATAATGATGTTTCTTTTTTTAAAAAAAAAATAAATTTAATATTTAATAGTTAAATTAAATAATAAAAAACATCATTTTATTTGTTTATTTTTTCTGTATCTTAAGGACTTTATTTTCATATTTTTAAACAACAACAACAACAACAACAACAACAAAGCCTTATCCCACTAGGTAGGGTCGGCTACATGAATCATACGACGCCATTCCGCTCTATTAGTAACCAAACCTTTCGGTATATTATTCACCAATAGATCTTGCTCTATTAGTTCGCCAAGTGTCCGCCTTGGCCTCCCTCTCCCTCTTTTAATCGGACTCCAAATTATTTGATCTATTTTCAATTTGATCATACGAATTTTTTATTTAAATTAATTTAGTTTTTATTTTCATATTTTTAAAAACTAAATAAAAACTAAATTAATTTAAATAAAAAAATCGTATGATCAAATTGAAATCGGATGGGATCGGCGTCAAATCGAACCGGATTAAATTTTCTAACAGTATCCGACCTGATCCGGATGGGTTCGTCCGACTCGGTGACACTCGCCAAGCGTTTGAGTTTGCATCTCGCTTCACCTGTTTACCACGACGGACGGCTACGCCGTCGCAGACGCCTCTTCCTCTATTGGCCCCCGCCTTCTCTCATCGCGGAAAAGGTCGCCGGAGCCCCTGGCCGAAGCCGACTGAAGAAATGGAGGTGGACGATGTCGAATCCGTCCCCGAGCCCGTCGCCCCAAAGCGGACACCGCACGAGCTATTGGATGACGTGCGGACTGCCATGGAGGAGGTCGCCACGAGGATGCTCTTCGTCAAAAAAGAGGGCCGTCCCAAATCCGAGCTTCGGGAGCTCATCACCAAGATGTCGCTCCTTCTCATTACTCTCCGCGGGGTTAGACGAAAAGGCTAGGATTTCTTGAATAAATCCTACCAAAAAATCTCGATTTTTTTTTGTTTCTTTTATAGGGTTAGGTTTATTCCGCTTCTAGTCTGGCTAACATTTCTTCTGGATGTAAAATTACCAGGTAAATCGATCGATAATGGTGGAGGAGGATGCCGTGAAAACGGACACCGAGCGCGCAAAGTCGCCTGTGGACTCTACGACGCTTCAACTTCATAATCTGATGTACGAGAAGAATCACTATCTTAAGGCCATCAAAGCTTGCAAAGATTTCAAGTCTAAGTACCCAGACATTGAGCTTGTGCCCGGCGACGAGTTCTTCAGCAGCGCACCGGAGGAAATCAAGGGGAAGGTGATGGCAAAGGATGGAGCGCATGATTTGATGCTGAAAAGGCTTAGCTTTGAGCTGCACCAGGTATCGAGATGTTATCAGTTACCACTACAGTGGACCGTTGTAGCATTTGGAGTGTAAACTTGCAGACTTTTGAGTTTTAGATTATCTCAGTGTGATAATCATCCAATATTCAAATAACTAATTCTGCAAAATTTAGCGGTGAAATGCTGAATTCTCGAGTTTGATATTGTTGATATTCTACAATGCATTGAGACCTCCAATGAGTTAAGTTTGATTTGGTAAAAAAATTGTATTCACTTAGGCTTCCCTTGCATCTAACTGCTTATTGTCTTAAGCATATAATTATTATTCATTTGACATATATTTATTATGTTCAACATATAATTATTCAATATGGGTTTTTGAGATTTCTTATGGCTTCCCTTGCATGTAACTGCTTATTGCCTTTGGCGATATTTTTCAGCTGGAAATGTTTTATCTTTCTGAATCGGCAGTGTTGTTTGTTCTTTTACATGCCCTGGATGTTTGTTCAATAAAAAAATGTTAATAGAAAGAAGTTTCTGTTCTTTCACATCATCTTTTTTCCGTCCAGTTATTTTGAAATTTTCGCAGAAGGCTACATCATTGTGATTAACATATTGCATATTTAAAAGTATGTTTTACTTCTGAGATATAATATTTCTTTCTTTTGAAGAACGTTTATGTAGTTTACTGGACAATTTTCTTTCTCCAACCTTTGAATTAGAGTATTAACTTGCTGAACAGACGGTACTTGCTTTCAGTCTGCATGTTAACTCTATTTTTCAAGCTCTTGGAGGACTCTAAATTTTAAGTTTGTTGTTTTCATTGCTTTTTTTGTCATAATTTTCTAGCAGTTTTTTCAATGTCTATCTCCTCCTCAAAAAAAAAAAAAAAGTCTATCTGCATATTGTTATGTATACGAGGCAACTCGCAAATGTATGCTTCTTCTGTGTCATGGAGATGTTTAACTATCTTAATATACATAGTTTCGTATCATGATTTTCTTCATAAATGTGTTGTAAATCTTGGGTTATTTTTTGTTACATTAGAAGGTCAGTACCGTCATGTTTATGTCTTCTCTGTCAAATAAGACAGAATGCCTGTGGCGTATTTTGTACTGTTATAATTTGAAGATTCCCTCCTAAGAAATATTTGTACAAGTTATACGTTTCGTAACCACTTTGTGGAAAATCGTTAGGTATGAATATGTCAAATACCGGTGACTCGATTGGTGAAATAGTCTCTCTCTCCAAAAGAATATATTTTTTTTTTCCGACGCACAAAGAAAATATTTTGTGCTATATTTCGCTATGAAATTGTATTTCATTGCGGCTTTTATGTGAAATCTATAGAATAAGTAAGCAAAGACATCACAAGTTTCGAAGTTTGGAGTTGCATCATCATTAGTATTCTAATTTGACTTTTGATTTCTGTTGCACAAGAGGAAAGAACTTTGCAAGCTTCATGAGAAGTTGGAACAACATAGAGCAAGTCTTATTGATAACATTATGAGCAAAAAAAAGTTTCTCTCTACCCTCCCATCACACTTGAAATCACTGAAGAAAGCATCCCTACCAGTCCAACAGCAACTAGGGATTTTGCAGATCAAGAAAATCAAGCAGCAGAATTCAGCAGAGCTACTTCCATCTCCCCTTTATATTATATACTCACAATTGTTGGCACAGAAGGAGGCTTTTGGAGAGAGGATCGAAATTGAGATAACAGGGAGTATAAAGGATGCTCAAACCTTTGCGCTACTTCAAATGCATGTGGAAAATGGTAATTAACATTATCTGTGCATACCTTTTAAAACGAAATAAATTATGAACATGATTGTTCTTTTTTTTTTCTACGTTACAAAAGGAAGGCTCAGAGTCCTTTACAAGGAAAATTAAGTTGAATATGACTCTTCTATTAACATTTGGCTCCAAATGGACAATATTTCCTTGGTTATTTAAACAGTATGATTGTGTGCCATCTTAAGGTTTTACCATTTTCTCCTTTGTTTTATTTCAAAATAAATTCTTGCAATTGAAGTTGAGACTAGACAGAATTAGGGGTCAGTAAAAAATACTTATCACGTTAATGTATCCATGTTTTGCTGAAGATCATAGAAAGACAAATTGTTTTTGACTTGCAGAAGACAATCATGTATCAAAGTTTTTCAATGTTCTTCCACTAACATGAATTGTGCTATATGACAAAATGCTGCAACTTTTTAAATATCGCTTCATTCACCTTCAGAAAACAAGGTTTAATGAAAAAGAAATGTTGTATGTTCTTTGGTGCATTGTCAGTCTTGTATTATGGGTAATTGTCATGATACTTTCAGCTAAACTGTTCTTTGTCAGCTGTATCACCAAATTCTGATGAGAAAAGATTGGAGGATGATGCAGTTGATGAGGAGGATGCACAAAGAAGAAGAAAGAGACCCAAGAAGAGTGTTGTCTATGACCAAGCAGGGCTCCTCCAACTTCATCCACTCAAAGTCATTCTTCATATTTATGACAATCAGCATTCTGAGGAAAAACTACTTCGACTGATCACTCTCAAATTCGAATACTTTCTGAAGTTAAATGTTGTTTGTGCTGGACTTGAAGATGCAGAAGATGGATCTGATACTAATATATTATGCAATCTATTTCCAGATGACACTGGGTCAGAGCTTCCCCACCAGGTAAGTTAAACGTGGAAGTTCTAACAAAAGAAATATTGACTGTGGAATCTTCCTTTTGATGGAATAGCACATTTTTTAGGTTCTTCACATGGTTCTAGAGACATTACAATGCATGATGGATTTGATTTTTCTAAGTATTTTCTTACAAAGACAGGCAAGATATTCAAATCACACGTTTGTCCTTTCTTTGAGAGAAGAAATTATGACAAGTTAATGTGGCTAGTCATCTATGAAGTTATGAAAATGGGGATAAATCAAAGACACTAGTATTGCTGTTGAGTATGGCATGTCTAGTATAGCCGATTATTGTTTGGAGAACATACATGCATCTCGTGTTAACAATGGTTGGTCTATGTTATGGTTAGAAGTTTTGCTATTGCATAAATATGGCAATTGTATTACATGTGAACTCCTTTCAGATTTCTATAAGAGAGATAGGTGATGTATAGAACTCAAGAAGCTCCGGAGTATATGTCTTTCAATAGGTTTTTGTAGCAATTAGATAGACTTGAATCTATCCTTAAAGATCTTTATCTATTGTGTCCTTGTTGTAGATGGCTAAGATTTATTCTGGAGATTCATTGCACTTTGGCGAAAGGGCTTCAAGACCGTACAAGTGGGCTCAACATTTAGCTGGGATTGACTTTTTACCTGAGTTGCCTCCACAGCATCCATTCAGTGATACTTTGAACAGTGAAGTTCCAAAAGGGTCAGATATTACCTCCGGGCTCGCACTTCACCGTCGTCAGAGCCATGTGCAGACAATTTTGCAGAGGATCCGGTCTGGGAAAAAGTCCCAGATGACTCTCTTGTGAGGGAATGATCTTTGAATATTTGGGTGTTGGGATGAATATTAATATCGTAGGAAATCAGGATTTTGGAAAGGTGCAGCACTTTGGAGTATGCTTTCTTTTTCAGTTCATGGGCATTGTTACCTTCTGCACTGTGTGCTGAAACAAAAGACTTCATGCATTTAACTGTTTTGGATGCAAAGTTCTACTGCAATATTACTTTTTTTTGCCTGATTCCTCATATATTTATTTCAATGGAGTTGTCTTTAGATTTGTTATCCATAATTGAATTACAAGGAGCCGACCCCACCTAGTGGGATAAGGCTTTGTTGTTGTTGTAATTGGATTACAAGGAGCAACTTGATTCCTTGATGAAACTCAACTGACCACCTCTCTAGTCTTTTGATAATGTTCCATGGGCCTTGCATGCTCCTTCGTGTGAACTTGCAAAGTTGGTTTCCAGTAGTTTTAATTCCTGAATCTTCATCTTTATCTACTAGAATGGTGGGGCAATCTGCACTTTCTCTTCGGTGCGATCTTCCACCTTTGTGTACCTTGCAAAGTTGGTTTCCAATAGGTTTAGTTCCTGAATCTTCAACTTTATCTACTGGATTGTTGGGGCGATCTGCACTCTCTTCAGTGTGATCTTGAGAGAAGATCTGTAACTTCATGGGAAATTCAAAGTGCTAGAGGAGACGGGGGACTTCCAACAACAGTTCCTGATGCAAAGTTGTTTGACTCTGCGGCCATGTTGAGTGGGCAGTTTGAGCATGCTGCACATTCAAAAAGTTTGGCCATGGTTTCAAAAAATGTCACACCTTGCTCTGGCTAGTGGCCTGCAGAAAAGTGATGATTTAGGTCTTTTACTGGAAAGTGCGAATGAAAAGGAGGAACAAACACTCCTTGATCCAGAAAATGGTGTTAGTTGTGTCACTCATGAAATCTGGAAAGAATTCTCAGGAAGAGAGTTTGATTTGGTTCTTTGTAAAACATGTGGAAGCAGTAATAACATAAGACTGAACACCCAGGTGAGTCCTCTTCCATGTGCTACTTTTCTTTCAGTAACATTAGACCTCTTTCTAAGCAAACTTGTAAATTTTGCAGGTTATTATTAACATAGAATATCCATTTAGGCCTCCTCTTTTTAGCTTGAGCATTAGCGGGCTTGAACATTCTGACTAGTATGACGAAATCATGCGATTGAAGCAGAGGTAAGGAACTTAAGTAATCATTGATCTAACTTCATTCATTTGTTTTATGATTTGTAGTGCTGGGATGGGATTTGTTATCAGACATTATTCATTTTTCTGGTTAATCTTCATAGCCTTGAGACATTCCCCCTGGAATATGAAAATTACACATCGGGACACCAAATAGATTGTCTTGCCATGCTTCTTGATTTCCACTTTGGTATGGTTCATGGTAAAACCAAGGCCACTTTGGTGATGGATGTAAATATTTTTATTTTTCATGTTGTGCTATTACAACTTAAATATTTTTACTATCCATGTAGTATATATCATATATATTATCCCGAAGTTCATTATCTATGAAACTTCCTTTCTAACTCAAATATTAATGTGTATTAAATCAAATTGTTTAATGAATGTTCATGTTGATTTTTTTATAGGATAATCAACTAACATGTCACTTTTAAGTATTTAGGTTACCGACACTTCTTTCTTATTCACTATGTCATGTACATATAGGATATTTAATTTCTGTGTGTTTTTCTTTAAAATGATTGACTCTACCATCTATCAAACTTATTACAACTTATTCATCACAATACATTCGTAATACCCCAAACTAGTTAACGGTACCATACTTGCCAGATCTGTTAGGGGTAGAGACTGCAGAAAGATGATTTTTTGGAAAGGCGATGACTGCTGTCCCAGCTATCCTTCATAGTTCATATAGTGCTTGTGTGGAATGCAAGATTTCGAGAAAGCCTGCGTGCCGGGCTCTTGCATTGAACTCTTTCTGCAAAAAGCGTCTGCCAATGCATCAATCGTTTTCCTGTGGGAACTTGTTAACCTGACGTACGTCCAGATGTTATTTTACGTATAAATTTCAGCCGTTTCTTGTCTGAGGTACCTTCTAACTTCAGTGTTAATGGCTTTATTCGATGGACTTTCCTAGAAGTTGTCCATGACTTGTACCGCACCCGACAGAAATTTGTTCCAAAATTATACATAATCCAGTAGTTTGGTGCCTTCTGGTTCCCATAATGAGGCCTGTGTCTGGCATTTAAAAAAACAACAATGTTGCACGCAAAAAGGACCCAGAGCTCTTTTTTGGCTCGTGTCCATCCGAAGCAATCATCGTCAGATTATGGGAAATTTGCAATGAATATTGTGACTCCTTAATATAGATAACCCTTTTTTGTATGTGAGAAAAAGTGTAGTGGGTTATACCATATAAATATTAGATTTAATAAATATCAACAACAATTGTATTCATCATTTTTATCAATGTATGCACATTATTCTTCATAATAGATATAATAATTTTTTATAATTTATTATGCTATACAATTAATTTTTATTAAAGTATGTGTTAACATTTGACACACGTTAAAATCATAAATATAAGTGGATTGTTAAGCTCTTGATAAGATCTTACTATCTTATGAGATAATATGACGATTGCAGTTTCAATTTATTCATGATAATAATGATTATTAGAGTTGATACTTTATTCAATTTTTTAGCTTGTGAAACATAATATTGAACCATCCATTCGAAATTGAGAGCGATAAATTTGTAAACAGATATTCATTTACAGTTTTAAAATACATTTTATCATTGTAACCATAAATTATTGTAATAATTTTCGTGACAATTTTTTCCCCTCATGTTTTTTCATGGGAGCCCATTCCTTCCGTACTTTTTAATTTTTTTATTTAATTAAAATACTTTAGAATATAAAGTAAAGTGTAACATTATAATGTTTTTACTACATATTTTTAATAAATTAAAATATTTTTGTGTTTACATATTTTAATGGCATCTTGATATTTTAATTATAAAAAATAAAAATTATTTTATTAGCAAACCATATATAACTTATTACTTTTATCAATAGATTAATTCAAACATATAACTATTTATTTTTTAAAGTCAACTTATTAGCACTATAAATTATCATGACCGTCAATTTTTGCTGCCTACCACTCGTAGCAGGGTTTGTTTCAGTGGGCCTATTCCTTTGAGCTCCCATTTGTCTCAATCTTTTATTCTGAATTCTTATGAAATTATGATATAATAATCCCCAAAATGATAGAATAATATACATGCAAATCCATCACTACATCAAGAGTTATTAGTCGATTTTTGATCTAAATACTTTGACTAATTATCGTTACATCATGCATCTACCAATTCAGTAAAGACAATGATAAAATACACTTATTTGGCCATAAACCAAATGATTTTGAATGTAATTCTTATTGTTCGCTTTGGGTCATTGGCCCACATGAATTTAAAACGTGTCTTGATAGGTGAAGGGATAGCTACATATAAGTCCATGATCACCTCTGTGTTTTGCCCATGTGAGACTATTTATCAAATCATTTTGGTCCTCAGACCTCAAGTCGTTACAATCTTTCTGCATAAAAGGCTTAACGTCCTTGTTGAACGGGTCCGCGTTGGCCTATGACCCGTGTTTCTCACATGGCCCAAGTGAGCACGCAATATCGGCTATGATACTATTATGTAACACCCCCGGTCCAATCAAGAAATTGTTCGCTTTGGACTTTTGGTCCGTACGAATTTAAAATATGTCTTGATCGGTGAAGGGGATAGCTACATATAAGCCCATGACCACCTCCGTGTTTTGTCCATGTCAGACTATTCAATGAGCCCATTTTGGTCCTTATACCTCATGTCGTTAAAATTTCCTCCCATAAAGGGCTCAACGTCCTCGTTGAGCGAAGTTTGTGTTGGTTCATGGCCCGTGTTTACCACATGGCTCAAGTAAGCATGCAAGTTGATTAAATATAACACTCCCAAATCGACCAACGCCACGTGACGAATACCAACATGAAGACGCTACAAACGCTATGGCACTGATCATTATATTGACCAAAACTCGGTCAAAAATCATGACATGTCAGCATATGAAAGATAGAACAATGAAGAAAAGCGAAATGTGATAAGTAATGTGGAAATCCAAGAGTCACTACATAGTCTTGACATAATAATAATGAATACATCAGTTCAAAATGCGGAAGGAACAGAAAAATAAATAACTAAGCTCTTTGGTTCATGTGCTTTATCATCGCCCGAGCTCTATCGCATCAAACTAACTCACCACCATCTCGCGAAAATCAAATATAAGGGAGGATGTCCTTCCGTAAGCTTTATAGCCTAGTGGGGAACCAATAAAGATATACAATGCATAACTCTAAATAGCATAAATAAGAAATAATGACAAATACTTATCTTGATTAGGAAACTGCGCATAGAGTCTTCATAGATCATGTATAAAGAAAGTCAATAAATATCAATAATCAGTATAATCACATGATACATGATAGGCTTGATATCAATGATATACTTGATAATCATGACCATAAGTAATAATGATAACTTGACTTGATGTTCATACTTGCTTTACTTATTCATACTTCTTAATCTTGAATCATGCTTAGAAATCATGTGACTTTAAGTGCCTTTAAATTCTTCATGAAGTATGCCGAGCGAAATAATACAGTCTTGTGTGGGTGGGTGATCAAAGCATGATCAAGGAAGCGACCCTTATCATAAGACACTTAGTATAAGCTGACAACCCATTATTCATCTTCCATCTTAACTTATTAATCACTTTAGAATCTTGTTATTCGTTATTCTTTATAATGTGGGAACAATTGGATCAATAATAAAGTGAATCAGCATAAGGGTCCATATCTTAAATCAGGAATGGATTATAGTGGGATCACATGTCATTAATCCAGTCATAATAGTGATCGATCAAAATAGGAACAAATAACATTTAGGTCAGAATAAAAAAATTAATAGAAAATGTGATAAATGGCAACAGATTGCTATAACCCGAGCTTGACATAGGGTGACTCGGACCGGGTTCATAGCTTGGACCCGAACAGTGTAAATGACACTCAAGTCGGGTTCATGAATAGGATTGCACATCGTCGGGTCCTACAGAGGATAAACCCGGGCTAGGTTAAGTGAAACTCGGGTCGGGTAGTGGAGCGGTCGACTGATCCTGTCGAACAGTCGACCGATCTATTGCTCGCTAACTCAGCCGAGTTTAAGGTAACCCGAGCTGAGTTCCATGAGCACGATCGTGAAATTAACCTATACGGTCGTTTTATGTGTGAACCGGGCCGGGTTCATCGAAATTCGGGCTGGGTTCCTATATGATCTAGAATGTCGAGAGGTTTTTCAATTAGGCCATCATATAAATCTATAAATGCATATTCGAAGCAATCATAACAGAGGGTAAAAACATAGAATCAAAGTATGATGCATACAACCGTTATCATGGCAGATCAAGCACAATAATAAGGTTTCATACATTTAATAACTCCTAATGAAAACAATAATCACATAATGCAAACATGAATCAGATCAGACAACATATCCATCTTCATATCATTTTCTTCATGTTATTCATGCTTTAGTCGTGATCAGATCTTGAGAGAGTAATGATTAGATCTATTTAAAATCATGCAAGGTGCTTTCGGGAATCACCGTGCGTAGATCCCTTGTTAATCCGTCCAGTCTTGAGGGTGTTGCGTCCCTCTGTGACGTCCTTGCTACTGTGGTTCTCTCGGATGATCTCACCTGCAAATCCGACTAACAACATGGAAGACTATAAGAAAGGGGGCTGGATAGAGACAACTGCGTGAGAAAAGATGAACTCTGCTGCCCCCTCACCAGAGATGATGCTTAGTATGTGAATTTCGGCCAAGGTGGAAGTCAGGTGAGCAATCACCAGGAGGAGAGAATATGAGAGGTTAAGGAAAGATATGATATTTGATTTCCCCTTTTACTTTCCATTACTCATATTTCCTTTTTATTCTCCCATAACTCCTTCCGCTATTCTCTCTACAACTCAACAATTCATGCCATTAATATCCTATCAGGCTGTTTCATGTTTATTTCTTTTATTTTTTTACTATTGTTACAAATTCGCCGACCCCACCTAGTAGGATAAGGCTTTGTTGTTGTTGTTGTTGTTGTTGTTATTATTGTTGTTGTTGTTGTTACAAATTCATTGAAGTCTTCCTCAATTCACTATTCAAGTACCTCACTTTTATCTTAATCTAAGATGCCTTTTAGGATAACATCCATCATTGTATAATTATTCTTATAGTATGTGAAGATAACATCCTTAGGGCTTTGATTATTCTATCTTAGAATAACCCCCTTAGAATTTTGATGATTTATTTAGAAATAACCTCCTTAGGCATTGCCTTATACCATCAATGACTCTATTTTATTTCCATCAATTAATATTTATGTCATAAACTTTCTCCATAACCTTTATCCATAACTTTGAAAGGCCTTATTTTTATATTTCATTTAGCTAATCATGATTCAGAAAACTTATTTGACTCTTTCTTGATGGCACGATTCTAAGAATAGAATAATTATACATTGATGGATGTTGACTGGAATAGTATATATATATATATATATATATATGAATTAACGTATCTCCAGAGTACTTTTCGCTCTAACGGAATGTTGAGCGCATCTCAATCGTTGAATCACTGATAATTGATATTTTTAAATAATGTTGAGATAATGGATATTTTAAATAATGATGTTTAATCACTTCTTATCAAATTCATTGAGATGCACACAACATGGGGGGCATCCGATCAGGCAACCATGGTAACCGTTCAAATGTAAATGGAAGGCTCAGATTGAATGAGAAAGGGAACAAATTAAAATGCCCGCCGCACATGATTTCATGTTTCCCAAAACTTGGTGTTCTCTGTCACGTTGTTGCTTTCTCCTCCTCCTCCGATCATTGCTGACGTATTGTCGCTGCTCCCTCGTCCAATCGTGCTGCATTTCATTGTTTCTCCCCAACGATTGTGCGATGAAAGACTGTTGTAGGTAAACTCTCGATCCACTCTAAGATCTATTTTTCCATTATCTTTTGTTTTGATTTCTTTTTCTTTTTGGTGTTCTATCTTTCCTTTTTACTATTGGAGCAAAGTTTTAATGAAATACAAATTATATTTTAATGATACAAACCTTTAAAGATTAAAGTTAAATGCTAAAAAAGTTTAAAGAAAAGATACAACTTTATACACTACACTTTGATTAAATAATTGACTATGATTTTATTAGTTTATAATGAATCATAAATATCAAATTATAGAGAATCCTTTTAGCTATCCATAGAATTCAATATTATCTAATTTAGATAACTGTGCAAAAAGTTATGCTCAAAATAGTGCAGGTCGGTCAGCCGATCGACAGAATGAAAGCCGGTCGAGATAATATCGGTCGCCAGTATACCGGTCGACCGATCAATGCATGCACTATCCAGGTTCAATGACGAGATTATATTGGTCGATACCGATATGATACCGGTCGACCGACCAAATGCGGTCAGTGAAGAAAATAAGCGCAACCATCATATAGACCGGTCGACCGGTCCCCTGGTCAAATGAATTTGAAGAAGAAATTTGTGGAACAATTTCTGGACGAATTTTTCACATTCTAAAGCCTATAAAAGGAGTGCTAAAACCAGAAGTAAAACATCCATTCATGCCTTGAAGAAAAACTTCAAGTTATAAGATCTTTCTTTGAAGTTTTCATTTGGAGTTTTTTTTTCTTTTTTCTCTCTTCTCCTCTTATGAGGTTAGCATTGTAAAAGTGAGAAATATTTTATTTAGAAAAATATTGAGAGAGTTCCTGTGTAAAAGAGGTTTCAAATCTTACATCTTGAACGAGAGAAAAAATTAATTTTATTGGAGGAAATGTGAGCCTTACCTCTCGAAACGGAAAAAAGGTGGTGTAAAGGACTTGTCTTCCTTATCCTATTTGGAATAAAGAAAGAGTTCTAATGAAATCTCCGATGGTCTCGATGTCGAGAAGTCAGAGGGGAGACGTAGGCTAAGACGTGACTGAATTTTGTCAACAACCACTGCGTGCATTGTGATTGAATTCTTTATGTCTCCCTCTCATATTGTGTAATGTGATTTGATTTGTGATGATTTAAATATTATTGAATTGATTCTAAACTTCCGTAACATATTCCGTGACATTTTCGATTTTAAACACCAATTCACCTCATCTTTGTGCCCTTTGCTCTATTTTCTATATCCACTGCTGCCACGCTGCTGATTGTTTCTTTTGTTGTTGCGCCACTAGTCCTCCGATGAACTACTGCTACTGATTTGCTTTACGATGTATTTTTTTCCATTATTTTCTGTTCTGATTTCTTTTTATTTTTGGTGGTCTCCTCAGCTCTCGCTGCCCCGATCTGCTCTACAAAATGATTTTTTTTCCATTTTTTTCTGATTTTTTGCCTTTTTTATGTTCATGGCTTCATTTTTCAATCCCCTCTCGCTGCCTTAACTTGCTCTATATGTTTTTATTTTCATTTTTTCTGTTCTGATTTCTTTTCTTTTTGGTGTTCGTGCTCACGTTGTTGTACACACTCTCCGTTCGCTCCACACTGCTGCTTGTTGCTTGTATTGTCGTGTTGCTGCTTCGCCACATGAAGAACGCTCTCTGCAATTCTTTTTTTTTTTGTGCATATTTCCTTCCAAAACTGTGGAATATTTCTTAATGCATTTGAAGAAAATAAATTCTAGATCTTAGCTGATTATTTTTTTAAAAAAAAATTATAGAATGCACGTGAAGTCAACTCAGCCTATAATATTTTTCACACGATAACAATTTTACAAACATTGATTCATGAACACACAAGTATGGCTTATCTGCATCAAGACCACTTTTTTTTATGATTATCTTCTTTGAGATTATAATTTAGTAGCCCTTATAATCTTGGTTTTTATAATCCTCTTATCAATTCATGAGCACACAAATATGTCTTACAATCTTTTTTCCAGATAATAACTTGATGATAACCGCAAACTAGTGTATTAACTAACAAATGGAAGGACACTATATCAAGTTTGGCAGATGCTCTTTAACTGTGTGCTTGCTATGTTGACTCATGAATGGAATTTTTGTTTAATTTTGCTAGTCAATGCCTAACCTTGCAAGACTCATTCTATTCCTAATCTTAATGATTGCATTCAACTAGTCAATTCCTGCAAACTGGTTAAGAGCAGCTGAAACATTATTAATTTTATCCAAATATTATCCATTTTGTATTAGACAAGTTTTCCTTGTATATTTTGGGAGGGAGTATTACCGGAGTTATATATGTTGCAGAAGAATTTAATATCACGCCAGAAGTTGATGGCCCATCAAGTCTACTATTGGATTTGTTTTCAGACAATCCCACAACATTTCTTAAGTTCTAATTATTTGTTCTTTAAACTCTCATATGTCACATAAGATCAATTCTTAATTTCTTGTTGCAAATATAATAGTCTGATTCAAGGTACATGCACCCTTTGAAGTTCTGTGCTTTCCTCGTCTAGTGAATGCATCGGAGATTTTAATGCGAACATAAACTTTGGCTTAAGTATTGTTGCTTCATTATCTGTAGTCCCTTGTGAGATCATGTTAGTGAATAATAATCATGTTTGGTGAATTCATCCAAAGAAAATAGTTGCATACTCCAATCCCCTAAAAAATAGAAGTCAAAATTAAGTTAGCAATTCTCTAAAAAAAAGTTAGCAATAAATTAAAAATTGTGGTTTCTTGTGGATCCGATGGAGGTGGGAGAGAACCTATATTAGTATAGGCACAAAAAAATGATCCAAAAAGGTACGAAACAAAGAAACGCAAACATTTGAAAAATAATGTAGACAAGAACAAAGCAGGACCAAAACAAAGAAATAGCACATTATTCATACTTGAGCTAAAAAAGTATGCAAATGAGCAAGAAGGGAAATATGCACAAAAGAAAGATGAGTGAACTCCCTGGGAGTGAAGTAGAGGTCGGAGGACGAGCAGCGGAACCATTGGCACATACAACAAAAGAGTGGGAAAAATACAACAAAAGTGTGGGAAAAAAATTTAAAGGACGAACACCAAAAAGAAAAAGAAATCAGAACAAAGAAAATATGGAAAAAGCATATCATAGAGATAATGTGTTATCTATAGTTGGGGGAGAAGCGACAAAATGCAGCATGATCGTTGGGAGAGAAGTGGAGATAGGAGGAGCACCAGCGGCGCAACAGCATGAGAAACAAGCATCAGCATGGCAGCAGTAGAGGGAGAGTGCATACAACAAAACATTGTGAAAAATGAAAGGTTGGACATAAAAAAGAAACATAAAACATAACAGATCCTAGAGCACATCGAGAGTTTATCTACAACAATCCTTCATCGCACAATCTTCGTAGAGAAGGATGAAATGTAGCAGGATTGGACGAGGGAGCAACAACAACACGACAACAATGATCAAAGGAGGAGAAGAAAGCAGCAATGCAGGGGAGGAGAACACCAGGGTTTGGGAAACATGAAATCACATGTGGCTTCCTAGGGCGTTTTAATTTGTTCCCTTTCTCATACTTCCCTTATTTCTCACGATCCCTCACCCTCCAATCAAGATCGGACGGTAGAGAGGCTCCTCTAAGTGCGGTCACTCTGCATATGCTTCGGTGCTCCCCCCCCCCCACCCAACTCTCTCTCTCTATATATATTTATCTTTCAATAATTTAACATTAAATTCAATAGTGGTTGAATCTCAACCATACAATCATGATCTAATGATCTTAATTTGTTGGTTGCATATTAGTTGTACAAAAGTTGGTTGCATGCTACCTAACCTCATATATAATATAGGGTTTAAGTAATATGCAATCAAAACTTGTATAACCAATAGGCATCCAATGAATCTGAACCGTTTGATGATGATTACATGGTTGAGATTAAATTTAATAACTTAACATTAAATTCAATAGAGGTTGAATGTCAATCATACAATCATGATCTAACGATCTTAATTTGTTAGTTGCATATTGGTTGTGCAAAAGTTGGTTGCATGCTACCTAACATCATATATATATATATATATATATATATATATATATATATATACGTCCTATTCCAACAAATTAAATAATATATTTTTTGTTTTTTTATTTTTCTTCTTTATCTAGTTCATTCAAAACCAACACCCAAATCATATAAAATGTGCTCCCAAGGATGTGCCCTTGCACCCTTATCGACTTTGACAGACTAAAGTTGCGTGATCACTTGAACTGTGTGGGAACTCGACCCTTGAGCTTTACTTTTTAATACGTATTTTAAATTCCTAAGGTCCGAATATCAAAGCGAAACTAATGTCATTTGCTTTCTCCCTCATTTCTCTCCCATTTCTATGTTAACATTCAATTTCTCTTTTTAATAAAGTGGAGTTTCTCTTACACTACATTTGGATAAAAGTTTTTTAAAAAAAGAATGATAAGGAAGGGAAAGTGAGATAATGGAGGAAAAAAAAATGTTTAATCTTGTTTGAAAATGAAATAGTAAAGAGAAAAAAGGGAAAATAAGGGTAGTAAAGATTCTAGATAGACAATAATGTTCTTATAATGTAATAAGAAACTAATAAAAGTACGAGTAAAATTGTAAACTCATGTTAAAATTTTCCTTCCCAAAAAATTCCTCAAATGGAGGAAAGTTAAGATAAATATTTCCTCCATTTTCCTCCTATTCCCATTGCTAAAATTCATCCAAGTGAGGGGAATTTTTTTCCTTGCTTTCCTTCCCTTTAACCTATTTTACCCTCAATCCCAAAGACAATGTCAAAGTTGATTTTTTTTGTTGTTTTTTGTTCTTATGAACTTATCACATAAGAATATGCTTATATGGGTGTAATGTATTACTTTTACTGAGTACTGATTTGCTGCTCTCGCATTTAGAACCTCACACCCCTTGCAACTGCGACACTCAAATATCTCCTCCATTTTTCATTTCTTGATCGCATTATGAAGCAAAAGAATTCCATGTTAACAAGGTTGTGCGATCACTTGAATTATGTGGGAACTCGGGCTAGGGATTTTACTTTTCAATATGTATTTTAAATTCGTAAGGTTCGAATGCCAAAGCGAAACTAATGTCATTTTCTTTCTCCCTCATTTCTCCCCCACTTTCATTTCTTATTTATTATTGCATTATGAAGCAATTTTTATCTCCCATTTTCATTTCTTGATTCAAGGGAGAAAGTTGTGTGTTAACATTCAATTTCTATTTTTGATCAAGTGGAGTTCCTCTTACACTATATTTGGATAAGGATTTAATGGGGGGTCCTCCCCCATGTAAGGGGGAGGAACCCCCTCCCCCCCATCCGCGCCCGTCAGATGGAGATCCGACGGGCGCATTTTTTTTGGTTCGGCGGGCCGGTTTACTTTCGCGATGAAAAAAATGCGGTTCGGCGTGGAAAAAATCGAAGAGGACCAGCAACGGCGGGCGAGCGAGCAGAGGTAGCAAGAGAAAAAAATTTCACGGCAACAAACAGAGGCAGCTGCGTCGGCGGCAGCGTCGGCGTCGGCAGCAACAATGGCGTCGTCGGCGAGCAGCGGTGTCTACGGCGAGCAGTGGCAGCAGCAGCGGGCAGGCGACGAGCAACGACGGCAGCAAGCAGCGGCAGTGATGACGGTGATGGCAACGACAGCGAGCAACAACGGTAAGGGGTTCCTCTCTTGCCGCCAATCGGACTCCCACGTCGCCGCGCATCCTCCCTCTCCTCCGATCGGCCTCCCACGCCGCTGATCAGCCTCCCACGCCACCGATCGGCCTCCTTCGCCATCGCCTCCCATGATCGCCCGCACCGCCGCCACGCATCACGATCGACCCCACCGCCGCCACGCGTCACAATCGATCCACACCGCCAACCGCCACCGCGTGTCCTCCCTCGCCGCCAATAGGCCTCCCACATCGCCGATCGGCCTCCTTCGCCGATGCCTCCCACGATCGACCTGCACAGCCGCCACGCATCATCTCTCGCGACGATCGGCCCACACCGCTGCCACGATCGACGATCATCCTCCCTCGCGACGATCGTCAACGCGAGATGCAAGATCGCTACTGCCCGTTGGGAGCTAGGTTGTGCGGGTCTTCGTTCTCAAGGCGTCAAGGTCACCCATCGCCGCGAGCTAGGCCGCCGCTCGCGTGCTAGGACGCCGCCGCCGTTAGGTCGTCGCCGCGAGGTCGTCGCCACCGCCACTAGGAGGCTGCCGGTGCTTGCCGACCAATGTGAGGGAGGACGTCCGGCGGCGAGGGAGGGAGAGCACACGCAGCGGACCGAACAATCATCGTCGAGAAAAAAAAAATCAGAAAAAAACCGAAAAATGAATATGAACCGCGGAAAGAAAATCGCGCCCGTCGGATCTCCATCCGACGGGCGCGGATGGGGGGAGCGGGGTCCTCCCTCCTTACAGGGGGCAGGACCCCCATTAAATCCTTTGGATAAAGGCTTTTTAAAGGAAAGGAAAGAGAAATGATAAGGAAGTGAAAGTGAGGTAATGGAGGAAAAATGTTTAATCATGTTTGGAAATGAAATAGTAAAGAGAAAGGAGGGAAAATTAGGATAGTAAAGATTCTTGATAGACAATAATGTCCTTTTAATGCATTAACAAACTAATAAAAGTAAGAGAAAATGGAAAATTTTCACTAAACACCCTCCAACTTTGACGCTTTCTCAACTCTACATTCAACTTTATTTTGTAATTAGACTACCCTCCAACTATTAACTTTTTTCATAAATATAGAAGGTTTACTAGTTGCATAGCCTATGTGGCATCCAAGTGTAATATTTCTCTCTCCGCCACATGTGCAAGGGTTCGATGTGGAAAGTCATTAAAAAATAAAAAAATAAAATAATATTAAAAAATAATATAATAATTTTAAGAAAGAGAGAGAAGGGGTGCCACCCCCTCCCCTCCACCTCCGGCGAGGCCACTGGCACAGGGGGGAGTGGCGGTGCCCACACCCTATGACACCACCTTTTTTGCTTGCACACGCCGGTGATGCAAGACGCGGGGGCGAGGGGTGGGGGTGGGGAGGGGGAC
This sequence comes from Pontederia crassipes, assembly GCA_030549335.1. NCBI lineage: Eukaryota > Viridiplantae > Streptophyta > Magnoliopsida > Commelinales > Pontederiaceae > Pontederia > Pontederia crassipes. Next base: position 13,245,810 of record CM060183.1, read on the forward strand.
ACCCCCCTCTTTGCGTGTGCGCCGGAGAGCTCGCAAGGCGGGGGGATCCCCCCTCCCGCCACCAAGCTTGTTGGAGAAGTCCTTGGCTTCCGCCTCAATAGGCACTTCTAGGTGACAATGGAACCTAGAGGTGTACTTATGTCGAGTGAAATGTCATAACTTATGGCTTCATGCCCAATAGTGGAGTGAATTGCTCTAAGATGAATGAATATGTTGCACCTTAATCAAATAGTATAGTCGTATGAACGACATCAACTTTAAGTGTACCTTAAATGATGTCATTTGACCTTTGTTCTTCAGAAGGCCTCATGTTGCACATGTGGCCTTGCACCATCTTCGGTGGTCTGTCATTTCGGTGTAGAGGACTAGGGCTAAACATAGGACAATTATAACTTCTTTAAAGATTAATGTTATGTTCTTCTAAGTACACTATCTGCTCCAAACAATATGATGACATTAAGTCTTGACTTGAAGGCAATAAGTAAGCATGAAAGACCCATTAGCTTTGAACTTTTATCTTGTTTATGTAAGGCGTCTATCTTTATCAATTTCAATTAGATTAACCAAGACCCAATCAGAAATATTACTAGGTCAATAATATAATGAATAATATGATCATATATGATAATAATATGATTAAGAACAATCAATGATAATAATTAAGTTAACCATAATTTAATGTAAAAAGATAGGTCTTCAACTCTCGGAACCCATCATGCGTCAATGAGAACTCGCGGTGTGTTTTTGCCATCCATTTTTTTCCTCTACCAAGTGGAGATCTAGGTCGGGTGTGCTGTGAACCCAGGCCGAGTTGGCCCAGTTCACGTCCATCTATTCCAACATCAAAACTTGAGTTAGGTCTGCTGTGAACTAGGCCAGGTTGGCCCGGTACACTCCTTCATTTCTCGGTCACTAGAGCCCAAGTGGGGCGTAAGAAGAACTTGGGCTAGGTCAGTGTTCTTCTTTCCCTACTTGGTCTTGGGCCGCAAAGCTCGAATCAGGTGGTTTGGAATTCAATCCGAATTCAACCGAAGATGAGAGCGCTGCACTCGGGTTGCAAAACTCAAGCCATGCTCTCCTACGATCCGGGCTAGGTTTACAAGAACTCAACTCGGTCTAGTCCGAATTGCATCGGGTTCCATTGAACTTGGGCTGGATAGAACAATAATCGGGTCGAGTTCTATCGATGTTGGGAAATCATGTTCCAACACGATTTTTCAGCCATCTTATCGATGCCATAAAATTCCAATATACACAAAAATATACCAAACTAATATCCATATAATGGACAAGAGTCTAGGTTTAATATCGACGGAAATCGTCGATATATAGATCCTCCTACATACCTTAAATTGACTAAAAAATCAATTGGAATTCTTGTTGTCTGCTGGTTGCACAAATATTGAACTTTGGCCGGCGTTTTCTTTTTTATGTCATCTCGAAACTTGCGTCGATCACTTGTATGATGACATCTTATGTGGTGACTTCGAAACATATTGTTAGTTGCTCTATGAAACGTCTTGGTTCGCGTGCAAATGAGAAGAGAACTAGAGGCTCGTGAGCATAAATTTAATTTGGTCGCTAAGGATTTTGTTACATAACATGAGATGACAAAGAAAATAACAGATGAACCATGCATAATGCAAGCCTTTATATCTTAAAGATTTTGTAATGGCTCCATCTAAATAATTGCAGCAATTACAATTTAGAAATGACACATGTAACAACTTTAGTATATAGTAATAATAAGGCATGTAACCGTTTTTGCACATAACAACCATTAGGCATAATATTTTAGTTGGTTACTTTATAACAAGAAAACTATAAATAGAAGAAGGCTGGGATGAGAGGGGATTAAGGCACTATTTGGCACGTAAAAAAGTAGAGTATTTAGTAGCGCATAGCGTTTTGTAAAGTAAAAACGCTACTACAAGCGTTTGGTAAAAGTTTTTTCTCAATAGCGTTTAGATGTTTGAACACAAAACGCTATAAGCTACTCCTACTACCTTATAAAGTATAGAGGTAATATTTTCATATTTTTCTTCCTATTATACCCTCATTTTTAAAGTAAAAAATTATTTACTTATTAAACATCATATATTATTTTTATTTTATATATCACATCTTTAATTTTACTTACAACCCAAATAAGTTTTTTTTTTTATTTTGAATTAATCAATATTTTATATTAAATAAGATTTTTAAAAGTATTAATATTCAAAATAATTATTTTAAATTAAATTATATGAATATGATGTATATAAAAATGATCACAAGTTATATGTTATGTCTATTTTCGTCATTTTATATATACGCTAATTTAACCGCTATGTTTACCAAACAGATTTTATTGGATTTATAAATAAATCACTATCCGCTATCCTCTAATAGCTAAACGTTATACTCTAGTTAAATCGCTATCCTCTAGTCGAACCACTATTCTCTAATCAAACCGCTAGCTTTGCCAAACAGAGCCTAAGCCAATTTATAGTTCAACTTTCTTGTTTTCTTGGAGTTGATGGGTGCCAGAAACCCCTTCCTTCCTATGTTTGATTCTCCCTTTCTTGGAGTTGATGGGTGCTCGAAACCCCTGCTTGTTAACAGGACATTGCTTGCACTTCCAACAGTCAAATCAACAACACTTGGAGAAGCAAAAATAGGAAATACTTGAGTTGGAGAAGGAGCTATCACTCAAAAGAGAACAGGAAGGGAGAGGAACAGACCTATTGGAGAAGACTCTAGATGCTCAGCTGCCGACAGGAGTGGAAAGAGAAATAAAAGGGTTAAGATCCTTTGCTATCTCCTTTTATATCTCAAAGTACGAATTTTCTAAGTGAGAAAATTAGAGAGAGATTGATAGAAGAATTTTCTCCCTACAACATCTCATGGATCCTCTTCTATTATATATGAAAGGGTGATCATACATACCATATATGTCAATAGGAAAGTGCTCTGGCATATAACTATCATTACAAGGAAATATCCCTAATAGAATCTTTCTTTATATGGAAAGATATATTCCTAATACTCCCCCTCAAGTTGGAGCATATATATCATACATGCCCAACTTTCCACAAATATAAAGAACCCGAGGACCTCGAAGAGCTTTAGTAAATATGTCAGCCAACTGATCATTTGATGAAACAAAAAATGTCACAATATCCCTCGATATTACTTTTTCTCGAACAAAGTGACAATCTACTTCAATATGTTTGGTCCTCTCATGGAAAATAGGATTTGATGCAATGTGAATAGCTGCCTGATTATCACAAAACAATTTCATAGGCTGCAATTGCAGAATATTTAATTATGTAAGCAATTGTTTCAACCATATCAATTCACATGTAGTTGAAGTCATTGCTCTATATTCAGCCTCTGCACTAGAAAAAGCAACTACATTTTGCTTCTTACTCTTCCAAAAAATCAAATTGCCTCCAAAAAACACACAATAACCAGTCATTGATCGTCTATCAAATGGAAAACCAACCCAGTCAGCATCTATATATCCAACCACTTGCATATGACCTCTATCTTGATATAGTAAGCCTTTACCAGGAGCACCTTTAATGTATTTAATGGTTCTGATCACTGCATCCAATGTTTCTTTGTTGGTGAATCCAAAAATTGACTCACAACACTCACAGCAAATGAGATGTCTGGACGAGTCACTGTGACATAGTTCAATTTGCCAACTAATCTACGATACCTTCCAATATTTGAAAATGGCTCCCCCTCATCTGGTACTAATTTCACATTTGGATCCATTGGAGTGCTTGCTGGTCGGCAATTAAGTAAGCATGTCTCCTCTAGAATATCCAACACATACTTTCTTTGAGAAATATATATACCATGCGAAGATTGAGCAACTTCAATACCGAGAAAATATTTTAGAAGTCCCAAATCTTTAGTTTGAAATTGTGAATGCAAATGAGATTTAAGCTGAGAAATACCAATTGTATCATCTCCAGTTATAACAATATCATCAACATACACAACAAGAAGTATTAATCGTCCTTTTGAATGTCTGTAAAATGCAGAATGATATGATTTACAACGATTTAATCCAAAGTCCATAACAGCTGAACTAAAACGACAAAACCATGCTCGAGGAGACTGTTTGAGGCCATATAAAGATTTTTTTAATTTGCATATCATACCAGAATACTCCCCCTGAGCACGAAAATCGAGAGTTTGATCCATATAAACTTCCTCTTCAAGGTTACCATGCAAGAACGCATTCTTAATGTCAAGTTGGTGCAAAGACCAATGATTAATAGCAGCCAAAGAAAGAAGGAGGCGGATAGAAGTGATTTTAGCAACTGGTGAAAAAGTATCACCATAATCTAAGCCAGGAATTTGAGTATAACCCTTCGCAACGAAACGAGCCTTTAAACGATCAACTTGACCATCAGGTGATACTTTCACATTGAATACCCAGTGACAACCTACTGTAGTTTTACCGCGAGGCAGAGGTACAGGTTCCCAAGTACCACTAGCATGCAAAGCAGACATCTCTTCCATCATAGCTGTGCGCCAACTAGGATGGTTCATGGCCTCTACAACAGTTTTAGGAACTAAAACAGATTCCAACGAGGAAATAAAAGCAGCATATGAAGGAGATAAGTGACTATAGCACAAAAATGAATAAATAGGATGTGGATTGACAGTACTGCGTGAACCTTTTCTTTGAGCAATAGGCAAATTTGATTATGTTGTAGGTGATGGATTCGAGGATGGAGGAATAGATGGCACGGAAGTAATTACATGTCCTTCTTGAGAAATTGTCTCATGTGTCCCTTCTTCAACGGTCAGTGGTCTTTTCTTTTATCGTTGATACGTAATAATATTCTTATGACCAACATTCTCAAGGTCAGATGTACTTAAAGGAGGAGAAACATACGAGGGTAGAATAGGGAGAGGTAGTGACTCCGATATGGACTCAGAAGAAGTAGGATCAGAGAAAAATGGAGTAGACTCAAAAAATGTGACATCCGCACAAACAAAGTAACGATGAAGGTTAGGAGAGTAACACCTGTACCCTTTTTTAGCACGAGAGTATCCAAGAAATACACAACGAATTGAACGAGGAGACAATTTAGACGTGTCCGTTGATAAATTATGAACAAAACATACACATCCAAAAATTCGCGAAGACAATGAATAGATGGCATCTCGAGGAAACAAAATTGAGAATGGGATTTGATCATGCAGAACACCAGATGGCATCCTGTTAATTAAATAACAAGTTGTAAGAACTGCATCATCCCAAAATTGGAGTGGAACATTCATATGGAACAAAAGTGTACGTGCAGTTTCAACCAGGTGCCTATTTTTTCTTTCTGCTACTCTATTTTGTTGAGGAGTATATGCACAAGAAGATTGATGTATCATGCCATGAGATGACATAAAGGACTTAAAATCTGTAGAAAAATACTCTCTAGCATTGTCACTACGAAGAGTACGAATAGCTACACCAAACTGAGTTTGAACTTCAGCACAAAAAGATACAAAGATAGAGAATAATTCAGTACGATTCTTCATTAAATAAATTCATGTCATCCTGGAATGATCATCAATAAAAGTAACAAAATAACGATAACCTTGTTTTGAGTTGACATGACAAGGACCCCATACATCTGAGTGAACAAGTGAAAAAGGAGCACTAGCTTATTTGTTGACCCTACTTGGAAATGAAATTCTGGAACATTTTCCAAGTTGACAAGACTGACACTCTAACTCATTAACATGAGACAAGTTAGAAACCATTTTCTTTAAACTAGACAATGATGGATGACCAAGTCGACTATGGATCTAAACTGGAGATGCAGCAACCATGCAAGAAGTTGGTAACTTGGGTGGAAACGAAGCAACAGACAAGTAATAAAGACCACCAGACTCATATCCCTTGCCCATCATTCCTCCTATCCTCGAATCCTGGATAACAACAAAATCAGAAGAAAATGTCACACTACAATTAAGTTTCCTAGTAAGCTGGCTAATAGAGATCAAGTTAAATGGGAATTTGGGAAGATACAAAACTGAGGACAAAGATAAAGATGTGGTAGGTAATGCTGTTCCAACGCCTTGTACATGAGCAGAGGACCCGTTGGCTAAAGTGACAGATGGTAGGATATGAGTCTTAGTAAGCTGAGAAAACAAAGTAGGGTTACCGGACATATGATCTGAAGCACCCGAGTCAAGAACCCAAGGTCCCAATGAGGATGATTGAGTAAGGCACGCTATGGATTGACTTGATTGCGCAAGAGACGTCACGGGAAGAGATGTCTGCTGAGTCGCTTGGTGTTGGAGAAAACGAGTATACTCCTCTGCAGAAATAACCACAGCAGACTGTCCACTAGATAATGATGTGCCATCAACAACATGAGACCCATCTGGTTGTGTTTGAGCTGCGTTGGCTACTCTGGGGTTTGAAGGAAAACCATGTAGAGAGTAACAAGTATCATGTGTGTGCCCTTGCTTGTTACAATAACCACATCTAGAAACATTTCCACGTCCTCCTCTGCCATTGCCTTTACCACCTCGTCCACCATTATTGTTTCCACGACCACCAGGAAGAAAGCTAGGAGAGTCGGCATGGGTTGCAAGAGCAGACCTCTCTCCTAAATGTCCATGGTCTGAGATAATAGATGTGGACGATACACGTATTAGTCTTGAGAAAATATCTGTGAGAGGAGGAACAGAAGCGCTGCCCAAAATTTGAGTTCGAACTGGCTCATATTCTGGGCGAACACTTTGTAAACAAATGACTGCAAACATCTTATCACGTTGTTCTTGTTGCTTCTTCAAATCTTCGGTGAAGGGCATCAATTCATTAAATTCAGTGAATAAAGCTTGTAAGTGGCCCAAATGTTTCTGCATATCTGTGTCAGTTTGCTTCAATTGAAATAAACGAGATAAAATATCATATATTTTGGTAACATCATTCGTATACAACTCATGAGCATGAACCCATACCTCTCTACAAGAGCGATAGAGACGAAACATTACCATTAAAGAGGGTTCAATTGCTTGCCACAAGAGACTAAGCAACTGAGCATCAGTCTTCCTTCAACTGGCTTGTTCAGAATCTTTGATCTCTGAGATAGTCTTGATAAGATGTTCTTCTTGTCCTACTCCCATAAACCAAACTTCAACAGCGGCACTCCAATTAGAAAAATTCTTTCCATTCAGTTTGACTGTTGTAATAACTTGGTTTCCAGAACTATATGATACGTTGGCAAAGTAGAAGGAAGATGATCTATGCAAGGGTTCCTTGCACAAGAATATCAAACAATAAGAAAGGTCTGCACAGAAGATCTGCGCTAAGATGCCATGAAACAAGAGCGACTGATCTTAGGGTTCCTTGCACAAAAAAAAAAATTCAGACAAGCCTGTACAGAATATCTGCACTTCAAAATGCACAGATCTGCATTAGAATCCCTTGTAAGAACTGCTGGTGCACTGAAGAGGGGACTTCAGAATTGCTGATAGAACTGCTGGTGCACTGAAGAGGAGGCTGCAGAATTGCTACAGAAAAACTAGGGTTTTTTTTTTGTGTGTGTGGTTCTGATACCATGAGAAAATTAGAGAGAGATTGATAGAAGAATTTTCTCCCTACAGCATCTCAGGGATCCTTTTCTATTATATATGAAAGGGTGATCATACATACCATATATGTCAATAGGAAAGTGCTCTGGCATATAACTATCATTACAAGGAATATCCTTAATAGAATCTTTCTTTATATGGAAAGATATATTCCTAATACTAAGAAAGTCGTGTTTTAACTTTAGATATGAGCTATGGAATCTATGGGCCAATGGGCTGGCTACATCAGGGCTCTAATAGATTTCTAGTCACCTTTTAGGTTATATTTATAATTTTTTATTAGGGTTTTGATTTATATTGAGCCTTGAATTAATTATCAATTAATCACAATTATTTATCATTAATTAATCCTTTAATAATTATTTTGATTTAATTAAATTGGACTTTAACTAATAACCAATTGGGTCCTTACCCATATTGTTCAGGGAATTGCTGAAAATGAACAACATGCAATGTATGACATGGCATTTGAGTTGGGCCATTTGTTTATGGAATTTTTTGGCGGGGAAAGTGTTTGTGTCATATTTTTAGCCAATGTTGGCTGCCTTATGTGTAGTAGAGCTTCCTGTTAATGTAAATTAAGAACCAATCTTCTGTTGTATATTACTCTTTTCCTCCCATTACTCATTTTTGTCAACATTCTCACATTTGGAACTGTCAGGTCCAGTGGCGGAGCCAGCCAACTTGTTAAGTGAGTTTACAAATAATAAGAGTTAAAATATTTATCAATATAAAATATAAAAATTTACTAATTTATTTTCAATTTTAGCATTTGTCACACAAAGTACTTATTTTAAAACATTCATTTTTTAGAATAAACAAGAAGACTAAAATTATTTTAATTTTAGTTTTATACACACATATATAATTAGAAATATTCACAAACATTTTACGTACGAATTGATATTAAAAAGTATATGCTCAAGTGCAAGAGAAATGTATTCTTCCCATGATATAGAAAATAGGACTAAATAGTATTTTTAATGTAAAATTATACAATGAGCTCATTAAGAAATATTTATAAATATATTTTCCTAACGCAAATTGCTTTTTCAAGATATTATTTCACATTGTTGTTAATTATATTAAAATTATTTATTTGTAAAGATATTTATGAATATGAAATAAAATAATTATTAAATGTATATATAACATATAAATATTTGATTATGATGATATAAAATTGAACACTTTGTAAAGAGAAATCAAAATATTATATATTCACATAATCTTGAATAATTTTGACCTCAAGCACAAATGCACAATTATATATTTTTGGAGAAACTCAAAATATTAGGTTGAGAAAATTAAACTTTAGAAAAATAGTTTAGATATTAAATAAAATAAGAAATGAACATTTACAATTTGGCATGTATATATTTTTTTGTGGAAAAAAATAAAGTAGAAGGTGATACGATGATAGCACAAACTGATAGGAAGCTATACAAATAGCTAAAAGTAAATGCAATAATGTTGACAGAAGTAAGGTTCGATCGCTGAACAAAATCGGCCGCGCAAGTGAAGATTTATCATATTACTACTCGTATAGTACTTATCCGGTGGGTGCACGTGTCCACCGGCACTGCGCTCTGGATCTTAGCAATCACCCACCTTTCCTTGCAGTCTTTGATGACACTAACTTCACAATGTATTTGTCAGCAACTATTTTGCTGGAGGCGAGCATGTGAACTACATGTACTACCAGTGTGGAAGAGCAACATGCATTGGCATATACCCAGAACCAGTACACGGAGGATGAGAGCTTTGACATATTAATTTGAATTCCGACGTTCTTGTTCTTCTCATACATCGTCCTCTCTTCAGGATCCTTCGGTTTTGTTGGTTTGTGGTCTTCCAGAGACAAGCAGTGCTCTGTTTTTTTTTTGTGTGTGGACTTCGATGCTTTAGCTGTGTAAAATTCTGTTGGTTCCCCTGCTTGTTTCGTGTCACCTGTTGTAGACCAGTGTATTTTTTGTTCTTGTGGGTGTAGCTTTAATTGAAGTTGTGAGCTTGAAGTGTGAACATCGTATGAAAGCGAACCTTATTTCATCGCCTGAGCTAGTTGCGTTACCTTCTTTGTTCATGTTTTGTTATGAAGTGTTAGGATTTTTATACGAGAGAAATTACGCATCGACGACCGCATCGAGAATTTAAGACCATATAGAATTTTATGAAATGAAAATAAAAGAAGATTACAAGTAAGATTATTTTCTATTCGAACTTCTAAAGAGTTTACACAAACACTCTCTTTAGACATGAAAAGAATTAGAAATCGACTATGACTCTATATTAATTTTTCAAAATAAGACAATTATTACGTGATGTGAAAATAAATTAATTCTAAATCATAAACAATTAAGTTAGAGTCAAAAAGCATAATCTTGGATGATAGGATATCTTTTAGGCTTTGTTTGGATAAAATTTCATAAGGGAAGGAAGGGAAACCGGTGGGAAGGAAAAAAGAGGGAAATGATTAATCTTGTTTGGATAGAGAGGATGGAAGAGGAAAATTTTAAGTATTAATGTTATATGACAATTATACCCTTTTCTTATTATAATAAAGTTTATATGTTTAAGGGTAACTAAGTCATTTCATCTATTAAATTGTTTTAACTGCCGTTCACCTCCTTTAAATTGTTTAGTCAAATATATGTAAAGATGGCAGTGCAATAGTGATTGTTCTTTTGATTCAAAAGGAGGTCTATTTGATTCGAATTGGTGATTAAAAAAAAAAGTGATGTCCTTGTTCCTATTGTTCTACTACTTTTAAGCATGCCATTTTGCTACTTCACACTTGTTACACTAAGTAACAGTGCAGCAAGCCAAGGCATCTTAAGAAGGGTTCTAGACAAAGTTAAATTAATAGGAAGTTGGATTTTTTTTTTATCTACACCAAATATTATATATCAAATACTACGTATAGTTTAAAAGTTTCACCTTCCGTGTGAATTTAAAAGATTTTTCACTCCCCCCTCAATCTCTTAACAATATCAAATTTTCATGTATTTTTATTTTTGTATTTATTAAATTAATTTTGTGTCTTTAAATGATAAATATAGAACAATAAGAAAAAATTTAAAAAAAATAGAAAAAGTTCATTGGGCCTGATTTATTTTATTGATCAATAGTGAAAAGTAAGGTCAACTCGCCTTCTTTTACCTTCTTATATATTTTATTTTTCAATGATTTATTATTCAAGAGTAAAAAGGTAATATAACCGAAAAAAGTTCAGTTAAAATAATTTGGATAATGTATTTATTTTTATTTAGTTGATCAAGAATACTAAAAATGTAGAAAATTTAACACTGAGATTGATCAGAAATAAATTTATACTTAACAGAAAATATTTATAATTAATATTACAATTTTAATATTTTTTATTCTAGGAGGAAGGTGGTTCGGATGAAATGATTTTCTCACCGAAAAAAAAATGAATTTTAAATTGTGCGGTTTCTAAAACATAAAAACTCAAATGAAAGAAAAAAAAGTCAATCTGGAGGGTCTTAGTTTTTCTAGGTGGAATTCTAACTTAAATTAGTAAAATTCTAAAAATTAAATATTAAATTAAATATTTAAAAATAAAATTAAACTCTAATTTCATCTTTTCAATCTAACTGTATGAAAATTACACGTTATCACATTATAATTGAAGATATTCTAATTAATTTCATATCTACTTCATTAAATATGTTAATAATTTGATATTATTCAATCTCAACTATATAACAAATTAACAATAACTTAAGTCAATAATATAGTTATTCTAACGAATATGTTAAGAGGAAAGTAAAATTGTGAAATATTATTTGTAATGAAATATATGTGGATTTATCGTTTATTCATAAATGATAGTTCTTGATAAATATTTTTTTAAAAAAATTATGATTGTGTAGATAGTGGTGGAGCTACATGGCAAGTGCAACCACTGAAAACACAAATAATTATCTGTTAGTCTTGCTCTTTATCCTAGTGGTTTCAAAAGGTGTCTCTCCATGTCAGCGTTTTTTTAACTATTATTCATTTCCTTATCAAGCAAGTATTTAATATAAAAATTGTCTTATTATCATAAGCAAGTATTCAATATAAAAAAATAATTATATTTGTAGTATTTAGCTATACAAATTTTATATTGTATATTTTTCTACTTAATTTTGTAGTATTTTAATATTGCTATAACTTTTAGCAACAAAAGGTTAATATTTTTTTATTATTTGAATTATAATTTACTAGTAATCTTGGATCACTAATACTCAATTATTCTCTTATTTAAATATATTAATAGTCATAGAAATCATTTGATATATTCATTCTGTTATTTAATTTGTGATTTATCAAAATTTCTGTAGAGATACGAAATTATGAGTGAAAATATCAGTTATATTTATATTATTTAATTATGTGATAGTCTAGAACATGTATACTTTTTATTCGAACTTTTTTTCCTTTTAACGATGCTATAACTTTTGGCAACCAAAGGTTATTAAATTTTACTTTTTGAATTATAATTTACTATTCACTAACATTTAATTATTCTCCTATTTCAAGTATATTAATTTTCAATTAAATTATTATCCTCTTATTCAATTATGTCATTTTATAAATTTTTTGTCTACACATGTTAGTTATGAAATCTTAAATTTATTAGTGCAAAAAACTATAAAAAGATATGAGATTCATCATAGAATTTATGAAAACATTTATTTAATAATAAGTAAAAATATAATGTTATATGTTTAATCATTATTCAAATCTTTTAAACAATTACAAAGTATATATATATATATATATATATATATATATATATATATATATATGAGGAATATTAGGGTGGCACCACATTGTGGGCGCATCATGGACCGACAATTGGAGCCGTCCAATCTCATCAGGTGCACATCAAACGACAACACGCCTGTGGAAAAAACCAATCCGGTTTAGGGGTGGTTTAGAGTATTATGAGTGGACTACAAGTAGTCTAGGGGGGATGATTTCAAACGACGATATCGAATTGCGGCGTCTCTCCTACGACCTCTCGATCGCCAACAAAACAATTATCATCGCGAATCAGCCGACGGGTGCAGAGTCACCCCTTTTCGCTCTGGCCAGCGTGCGCAAAGAAAAGGGGTGTTGGCCCCCTCCATGATGCGCACGCTGGCATGGCAAACACTATAAGAAAATTGGCAATTAGCGACTCAAGTTTGGAGACGCTGGCGTTATTACGTCTTTATTGTGAAGAGCGTCTCCTTAGCGTCTAACTAGCGCCGCAAAAATGAGACGCTGATAATTGGTGGCTAGTGGCATCGCACTAGAGTCAAAGATAATGAGACGCAACTAGCACCACATGTTGACGCTATATCGACGTTATTAAGATGCGATATTTGCGGCTGCGCGAAGCAGGACCGCGTCGCTAAGTCGACGCGCAAGGGGCGGTAGACGTGAGACGCTATTCCGACGCCCACGTGTGGCTAATGTAGGCGCTAGTAAGGCGCTATATTGACGCAAATATGATCGTGCATTTATCGACAATGAGACGCTAAGATAGTGCTAAGTGCGTTATATTTAAATTAGTGTCGACATGTCTTGAAACGCTAATGAGACGTTATGGTGTCGCTACTTGCACAATTTTTTACCTGCCCCAGCCTCTTTTTTTCTCTTCCCACACCATTTAATTTATAATGCATATCAAAATGCATTGATATTCATCACAGACAATATAAAAGCATCACAGGCAATATAAAATCATCACAGACAATATAAAACTATGACAGGCATAATATATAACATAAGAATACGAAAATTACTAAACTGAACTAACAAATTATATGTATGTTTAAGTCTATAAGTAACAAATGCATAGTTTGTTTTCTATCCTAGGTTTGGGAGTTATTGTTATCATTCCGGACATTCGACCCAGACGTGCTCGATCCATGGCCTCGCGGGGATGGATTCTACGTCGGGATCAATTCCTGAATCGCCTGCAATAGAGGACCCAACTGCTGCGACACCAGCTGTGACAACTGCTGCGACACCTACTGCGACACCTGCTCCGATAATTGCTGTGATAGCTGTTGTGATAACTGCGTCAGATCAGGTGTAGCGGATGAGCTCGGAGCAGATGCACCTCCTGCATATCCTCCGATCCTCCTAGGTATCTGAGCGGCTGTGCCGAGACCACGCAAGTATCCCCTCGTGTCGTGCCGGCCACCTCCTCCCAAACAGTAGGGTCCTCTATGAAATAAAAAAAATTATAAAATCATATAATATATAAATTATATATCAATTAAAAACATGACTAAACCAACGAATAAATATTACCTGGATCATCTCCATACTTTGCAGCCATTTTCGCATTATACTCATCCTAAAAAATTTAAACGTTGTGTATTTCAAAAATAGTGCACTAACGACAACAACCAAATAATCATATCATGAGACTTACCAGAAGCCTACGAGCAATGGGCGTGACTAAGTTGTTTATCTTCCGGCTCTTATGCGTGGCCTTATAGACCATAAGAAAGTCTACGGGACCGCCTTCTTTCTCCTCCTACAATAAAGTTTCAAATTTGATAACATAAGTATAACTCAAAAGTTTGATTAATTGAATTTATATGTAAATTACCATACGCCGTCGATGTTTGTCAAATCGCATCGATCCCCCTGTGTGGATGTGGGCCTCGAACTTCGAAAGATGATTAACTCTTGTCTTTTCCGACTTTCTTTGTCATCGTTCATCCGTCCTTTGTGAACATCAAATACTTACACTTTAAAAAAACTATAATTTTCATAAAAATAATGTAAAAGTATACATACTTACCACTTCCTACAGAGGGACTCCCAAACCGAGCGTTTAATATGTCTTGGGCATCTTTGTATGCCTTGCTCCAAAGTGAGACTAACGGACGTGACGACCTTGCGAAACTTGTATAATCGATTTCGGAGGCGTTTCACAGTGACCTCCTCAAAAGCTCTCCTGATCGTCCATAAATTAAGATCCGGATGAAACTGATTTGCCTCCTACAAATAGAATGTTAAAACTTAGTAAATTTAAAATAAATATAAATCGAATTATGTAACCCAAATAGAAGATCGTACCATAAAGGCTCGAAAGATGTCATCTCGCACTTGAATTGGGACATCTTTCCAGGATCCTGCCCCTTCCGGCAAGTGGGAAAGAACGAGAGCACTGACATCCCGCACGGTATTAGCGGGTAAGAAAGTTGTCCTGCCAATTACAAAGAAGAATTAATTTTCAATGATAACCAAAACTATAATAAAATTTGTACAACTTATTTAACTTACGGTCGAGCAATATTATTCACAGTGACCACCCCATTATTGTGTAACCCCTCTTTATCACTCGAAGAAGAATCATCATCCGGTACAGCTGGGGTAGGCTGTGAAGGTCCGACATCAGTTATGGGCCCTAATACATAATAAACCATTAGTGTCATACCAAATTAAAATTGTGATAATTGATAGATGTACAGTAATGTTCTCACCTCGATTGATGTGTACCGCATGATCAGTAGCAGTCCGCTCGTCCGAATGAATTGAGTCAGGTGCTGGTGCTATCGGCGGCGTAGCAACTGACATTATTAAAAAATAATTAATATAATTAATTGAGAAATGTCAATAACAATAAACATATCATCTGACATAAGATGTCGCTCGCCAATGCTAGATTGTGGTGAAGCGTCTGGTATTCTCGACGGTGGCGGTGGGGTAGCAACCGCCATCACAAAAAAATACATAAAATTTGGCTCCTACATAAAATTAAGTAATATATAAAAAATAACTTGGTGTGACATGACGATCGTGGTCGTTTGATCGAGGCGTACCGACTATGTTCTCCGTCGACGATGGAGCAACTGTCACAAAAGCAAAATATTTAAAAAACTCTATCTCCTACTATCTATTGTCGACAATGTGGTACCTGGAGTGATACGCTCAGCAGACCCACCAATGGATCGCCTATTATGTGACGATCCGGCTACGTGCCCCGTCGGCGGCTGAGGAACTGATATTATTAAAAAAGGAATTTAACTATTATAATTAACTATAAATAAGCAGCTCATAATAAATATATTACCTGGTGGTTGTGATGGCTGACTCATTTGGAGTGAACGCCTGAAAGAGAGATGACCCAGATGCTCGACCCCTAGTAACCATGACTGAAAAAAAAGAAAGAAACTTCTCTTATTATCGGTAACCATATATAACTTTTAAAAAAAGTAAAAAGCTTGTGTCATTAGAATAATTACGGGATTCATTCGTTTGTTTCGTATTCTGATTCATTTTCATCATCTTCGTCATCGTCGCTATAATCTTGGTTTGAGTCATTATCAATGAAATTATCAAAGTTCACATCCAAGAGGTCATTTGAATTGAACTCTTCCATTGACTCAGCGTCATCGACCAATTGAGAATTCTCAACTCCATCAGCCACATCAATCGTCTCATTTACTCTATCTTCTTGATAGTAAACATCCATGGGCACATCGTTGTGTACGGATGATGTTTCATTCTCATCTACCATTGTTTCTGCTAAGAATAATTTACTCCTCACCTTGCATGACGCCCACCATTCATCCTTGGTTATTTTCGATGGATACTTAGTGTAGTACACTTGTTGTGCTTGTTCCACCAATACGAATGGATTGTATGACTGAAGTCTCGATCAAGGGTTAATATCCATCAATTTAAACTTTTGATCGATCCGAACTCTTTTCTCTGCATCGAACCAACGACATTTTAGCACCACGACTTTGTTAGATTTTTCCAAATAAGATAATTCTATGATGTCTTCTATAACACCGTAGTAATCAAAGTCGTCGTCCCCGTACATGCTTCCTAGAACACATATGCCGCTATTAATAGTTGAACGTTGTCGGCTATATTCTTTTGTATGAAACCAATATCCATTGACTATGACGCCGTAGTAGCTAAGAACTTGTTTCTTCGGGCCATGATCGAGATCTCATATTTTGTTCTCTATGACTGAGCCATTAATAACCTACAAACAAAAACTAAAAATTTTATTAAAAATTACGAACTTATAACAATTAAGAACAAGCGGAAAGATTTCTCACTTCACATCTCAACCAATCGACAAAATGTTCGTCTCGTAGTTTGAATAACTCATCGTTTGAAACTAACGGATTGATTTCTCGCAGTAATTCTTCGAATTTTCTGAATTCATAGTTTTCAATTAATATAATCATATAGCAACAATTAACTTTAAATTATATAACAATTTAGAACAAATTGTCTTACTTGAGATACGGTGTCACTTCGCTACAATTTGCAAGAACATAATTCTCAACGGCGGCGAGATCTCTGTCATTCAAAATAACTTTGCGTCCTGCACCAAGAAGTCGACATGGGTACTTGAAGATGGATAGAATATTCATGTCAACTTCTCCTTCACCACCATCATCGTTTCTTGGAACTTGGGTGTGTCATGATTGTATGTGCGACTCAAAGTATTTTGAAGTGAAGTTTGACACCTCCTCAATGAAATATGCTTCGCATATGGAGCCTTCAATTTTTGCCTTATTCTTCGCCTTCCTTTTCAAATATAACATGCACCTTTCGAAAGGATACATCCATCGATACTGAACCGGCCAGCAATTTTTGTTTTATATGAAAAATGTACAATCAAATGTTCCATCACATCAAATAAAGAAGGTGAAAATATATTCTCAGCCTTTCACATGGTAATCACAATAGAAGCCTCTAATTGAGATATGTCTTCTTTCCGAACGATGGATGCACAAAGCTCTTTAAAGAACATAGACAATTCTGTTAAAACCTCTCAGATGGCCTTTGGCAAAAGTTCTTTAAAGGCAATTGGAAGCGAAGGTGAAGAGCGGCGGAGGCGAACTGCGGCGGAGGCGAAGAGCGAAGGGCGGCCGAGACTGCGGTGGAGGCGAACCGCGGCGGCGGCACCGCAGAGGCGAACCGTCGGGGAGGGCGGAGAAGGAGGAGGAGGCGGCGAAGGGTGGCGATCGAATGCGGAGGGCGGAAATCTAATGCAGAGGGCGGCGGAGGCGAAGGGCGGCGGCGGCAGTGGAGGGCGTCGGAGGTCGGGCGACGGGCATCGGAGGTCGGGCGACGAGGCACGTCGGGTGGGACGAAGGGAGATGGTAAACAGTAAAAGTGAAAATGAATAAGAGGGGTTAGAAATTTAAGTAACTTTTTACCATTGCAAGGAAATGAGACGCTACGTAGATGCCATATAGGCGTCGACACTGTCACAATTCGGTTAGAGCGGCGCTATAGAGAAGCTAATGTGTGGCTAAGACAACGTAGCGTCGTCGGGGCATCTCCATTGTGTAGCGTCTCAACATCGAGACGCCATTGAGATGCTGATTAAAAGTTTTTTTCAAATTTTTTTAGTATGTATGAAATTTTATTTATCAATGTAACGTCTCATCGCATTATGCCCCGTTCCAATTGTTTTATTTTCTTCCGATAATCTATCATGTATGTATACAAAATTATAAATATGTATGTATATGTGTATATAACACAATTGTGTGTATATATATACATATGTAATATATGCGTACGTATACATATGTCTACGAGTGAGAGATTACGTTACAACAATGTGTTTCGTCTATATGTATTATAAATATATATGTGTATGTATATGTCTATACATGTGCGAGTCATATATATATATATATATATAGATAACATGTATATGTATACGTATTCGAAGTGAATATATATATGTGTATTTGTTTATATGTGTCAGATTAGGTTATAATAATATGTATATGTGCACTTATTATATATAGGTATCAGCATATACGCGTATTTATATGTCTATATGTGCCCGATTGAGCGAGGGATAAAAAGTCAGCTTAGAAGGTGCAATACAGACATTTAGCAACACCGTAGCGTCGAACTAGCATCTAAAATAATATGACGTCTCGAGCATGCGACGCTAGAGAGACGCCCATAGTGTCATCATAGCGTCGACAACAGCTGCGGCGCTCGTTAAACGCTAGGTGGACCCTATTGTGTGTCTACTGTGACGCTAACATATCACTCATTTAATCAACCATCGTAATCTCATGATTAAGTATATAATAATAATATATGCATAATTAAGATATTATATATATTATATGTATATATAACATAAATAATATAGGTAAAAAATTGTATATTTAGGAACACTCTTATCATGTATGTATATATATATATATATATATATATATAATCGTGTAATTAATACATATATATGTTGATATTATGCTATTGATAATATGCTTATAATCGTGCACTTAATACTAATATAATATTTAATGAATTTATTGATTGACATATAGTATATATAATATAGTGTTTAAATATATACAGTAGCGTCTATTTAGCGTCTCCTTTGTTTGAGACGTCATATAGCGTCGCTTTAGAGTTTTCAGACATGAGACGCTAGTGTCGCGTCTAAAGTGGACGACGACAAAACGGTGCTAGGTGCTGCCGCGCATTTTCGGTTCGTGGCACGAAATAATAGCGTCTACGTAGCGTCTCGATTGCGCTAGAGAGTTAAAGTCAACCCGCTGAATAGCTAAGAAGATGCATAATTAAGATATATGCATAATTAAGATATTATATATATTATATGTATAAATAACATAGATAATATAGGTAAAAATTTATATATTTAGGAACACTTATCATGTAAAAATACATATATATATATAATCGTGTAATTAATACATATATATGTTGATATTATGCTATTGATAATATGTTGATAATCGTGTAATTAATACTAATATAATATTTAATAAATTTATTGATTGACATATAGTATATATAATATAGTGTTTAAATATATACAGTAGCGTCTCCTTTGATTGAGACGCCATGTAGCGTCGCTTTAGAGTCTTCAGACATGAGACACTAGTTTCGCGTCTAAAGTTGTCGACGCCAGAACGGCGCTAGGTGCTGCCAAGCATTTGCGATTCCTGTCGCGAAATAATAACGTCTACATAGCGTCTCCATTGCGCTACTTTTAACGTCAACGCTAATGAGACGCTATTGAGAGGCAAGTGGCGTCTGATTCTACTGACGCTAAGTAGGCGCAATGGAGGCGCTAATGGCGTCTTTATAGCGTCACAGATTTTTGAGGCGCTACATGATGGCGCTAATCGCTAATTTTCTTGTAGTGAAAGAAAAAAGAATAAAATCGTAACAAATCACCATCGCCGATGAACAAGAACTAAGTCACTGTGAAATTACCACACAATTGTGACAAAAACAATATAAAAACAAAGGGCAGAGGGTGCATTGCATCGAACGACGATGAAAGGTGACAATCTCGAACGACCATCGTGAAGACAAATAGCAATCTCAAACGGCAATCGTCTTTCCTTCCACTCAAATAAGTACGGCAAGGCACATATCAGCATTTGTCAATCTCGAACGGCAATCGTCTTTCCTTCTGCTCAAATCAGTACGGCGAGGCATAGATCAGCACGACAAGGCACAAATCAACATGATGAGGGCTTCGACAGCGAGGACTTCAGACTTCGCAATGCTACCGCTCTTCCGTTCGACGAGATTGGCTCTTCCGTTCGCCTTTGTCGTTCGCCTTCGCCGCGCGACCACTCGGAGGAGGAAGAGTGATGTGGTCCTCCGCATTTCGCCTCGCTGCATGACCAGCAAAATGGCTTTTCCCTACAGCTAAACTGCTCCACTGCTGTTAAACCACCCCTAAACCAGATCGATTTTTTCTAGTAAATTGTTGTTTGTTTGGTGCGCGCCAAATGAGGTCGAATGTCTCCAATCGCTAGGTTGCATGGTGCACCACTACTTGTGGTGCCACCTTAATATTATATTATATATATATATATGCTGAGATAATACGATACTTAGTGGAATTAGTGAAACAAGTGAAATTAATCTCTGGCTCTATCACTGAATGTAGATCAATGGTAGTTCACATGTGTGGATATGCTTTGAATCCACACAATTCTAACTCAAACTGTAGTCCCTATTTTTATTAGACGTTCTAAATTAAGTAATTCAAAAAAAAATCTAATTTTAATCGGAGTCCAATTCTTAATCTTTTTATCTTTCCGGATTGATTTTTTAGAGTTAGATTTTTTAGGTGTATAGGTTTAGATTTTTTAGGTGTATAGGTTTCGTACTTACGTTACGCCCTTAATTTTAATCGGGTTCTAATGTTATCTTTCCATATCGATATTTTATGTTTAAATATATCTTTTAG
Organism: Pontederia crassipes; assembly: GCA_030549335.1. NCBI lineage: Eukaryota > Viridiplantae > Streptophyta > Magnoliopsida > Commelinales > Pontederiaceae > Pontederia > Pontederia crassipes. The sequence continues at coordinate 13,266,664 of CM060183.1, forward strand.
GTGAATAGGTGATAGATTTCTACTTAGGCCCTCATTTTGTTCTATTTCCTTGTATTTTTCTCATGAAGAAGTGTGGGAAATTGAAAATTCGCGCATTCTTAATTATGTCATTTTTTTCCCTACCCATTAGGAGTTCTCGGTGTCTAGACTGTTAAACTAATTCCAAGTCGGGTAAAAGAAATTAAAATGATGACTCTAACTATCGATTTCGGGATTATTAATGCCAACCAACTTTGGCTATTCTTAATAACTCCTAATTGTCTCACATAAAGCAATACTACTCACCCAACCTTTTTGGGAGTGATATATACTTTCTAAAAAAAATCCAACATATCTGGGGAACTTATGACCTGGATATACTTGCTGAAAGAAGAGGACATGCATGCACATGCCAACCAATTGAGACACCAATATGGAAGAAGGTTGGCAGCGCCAAGTGCCATGCCCAATATTGCTCAAACGTCAGCTGTTTTGTTCAACTTCAAATATCTTCTGTGTCTTTGCATTGAAGACATTGGAGGAAAGATAGCAAGCAATGGAGCAAAGAAGATATGAGGAAGCTTCAGCTTCAACCTCGATCAGTTCCTGCGGAGCGCACAGTGATCGAAAGTTGACAGCTTTGCAGAAGTTAATGTTCGCGAACTAACAGTTCGTCATCCAAAAAGTGTGCCGGCCGGCTGTAGAGGAGCACATTAATGGAAGGACCATGCCGAGAGGGAGGGATGGGTGGGGGGACGAAGGGCTCCACTTCACTCCCGTGCTCTCACGATGGTGGAGGTGTCTCCACAGGCACAGTGAGCCCACAAGGAGGAGGAGGATGCACCACTTTCCATGCCGTGATGCATCTCAGCTGTATGCTGTCTGCTACCGGGACACTTGTTCATTGATTTCTATGCCCAAAGGACAAAGTCCAGTACGATATGGTGGATAGATGGAAAGTTTGATGGTGTTCCAGTAAGATATGCATGGAAAATCTTGCATCTTTTCTCTCCATTTATCGACTGCTTTTTATTCCTCCTCTTATAATGACAGAACAGAAAGATTTCATACAGTGAAGATCTCCTCCATCTGAGATTCAATCTGAATCAAATGGAAGTACTGTCTCCAGTTTGGTTTGAAGGATCTGTCTAACTCTATATCTTGGATGTCCATTATATATTGGATAAATAGAAATAGAAAATTTAGGTGCCATTGTCCAGTTCGATCATATTTTGCTTTTCTTCAACAATAAGGGAAATATAGTGGAATGAGTAATTAGTAATTCCTTCTTTAGTGGAATGAGAAATATGCAATAATTACTACTCCATCACATTCCTCCTAATTAATATGCAATAATTATCCAGACAAAATTTGCAACCCCATATTCCATCCCACCTCTTCAAAATTAAAGGAAATAAAAAAATAATTTACTTTATTTGTATGACATAAGTAATAGAAAGAGAAAGAAGGAATATTTTGATTTTATTTAAATAATTTTATGTATTTATATGTTAAATTTATAAGACTAAATGTGAAAAATACATTTTTATTATACCTTTTCCATTTTTTAGTCTCGACTTGGGGTTGAAAGAAGAAAAAAAAAATAAGATATTGAAAAAGTATGGATGGCACTTTACCCTCCTTTTTTATTATAAATTTAATTAAATGGAGTAATATATTTGTAGCACAATTACAGATGAATTTTCATGTGTTCCTTTTTATGGATAATCTTTCCCTATCAAAAGGTACTTGATATTCACCATTAATTGTCATTGTCTTTCCTTTTGGCGCAAGGTATATGCTATATATCTATGTATTTATTTTGTTCACCAAACTTATTGAATCTTACAACTCGTAGTGACCCACAACTTATAACCAGTATCACGTCTGAAGGGAGTAAATTTCGACACTCAACTTATAATGTGTTCCAGTAAAATTATCCAACTTTGTTTTGTAAATAAAAAGCGAGGGATCAGCGGCAGCTGCACGAGGTCGGCGAGGGAGTCATCGTTGCGCGAGATTGATGACCCTCTCACCTTTCAATTATAAAATAAAGTTGGATGAGCTTACTAAAAACATCCTATAAGATGGATGACCATCCTTAAAATTTACTCCAATTGAAGGGAAAAGAAACGTCGATTCATAGTGGAAAATCAAAATAACTCTCCACATGTTCACCGGCGATGGTGCTGATGCATCAGATCAGAGCTTCACACAATAATGGCGTATATGTCAATGAGTTTTTTCCTTCACATGAGATTTCACTTGGGACTATTAATTAAGATTATCAATTAAAAGAAGAAACAACTATTGGTTCCAGTCCAGACCGAGTTTTAAAAGAAATGAGAAATAGGAAACTTTTCGAAAATGTTTTTGACCGTACGGATGAACAATTTATTCATGTACAATTGCACATGATCAGATCTTAGATTAGATTAAAGGCCAAGATCCTGATGTGTCTTTTAATGGCAAGAGTTGCTGCTGTTCGTGGCCTTTTTGGCTTTTTCTAACGTATTCATGTTTCCGTGGCCAGCCCCCACCCCACCCCCCCACAGCACACCCTCCAAAACAACGACACCGACAATCAAGAAACACCAGATGCCGCATGGCCGTTGTTTCCACTGTCCTTGTGAACCAAGACTTTTTTTTTTCTACTCTCTGAATCTGTGTTATATCTAACATGAATGTTTTCAAAATCGGAGATCGGATCCGTAAGTCAACCGAGTCAAGATTCGATCAGTTCAATCGAAATTTAAATGGTTGAACTAGATTTTCATATAATAATATTTATAATTATTTATGAATAATTTAATATATAAATTATTACAAAAATGATTAAACCAATTAAATTTTTTATCGAATGTTAGTTTAAATAATAGGTTTCTTTTTATTATTACTAATATTATAGTATAAATTTAATTTCAATATAAATTTATTGACTAATATATTATTACCTAATTTTATTCTCTTTTCATATATAACTCTCTTTTATTTTATTTGATTAATAATATCTTTCTATTTTAGTAATTTTCTTTTTATTATTACTAATATATCTCTCCTTTCACTTTCACGTGCAAAACTTTCCAATTTTTAAAATCATTTAAACATTCATATCCCTTAATAAAAGCTTTCCATATTTTAATTTTTTTTTTCAACCCTAGTTAAGTTCGAAAATCAGAAAATGAAAGTTCGCCAATAGTCAAAGCTTAAATGTTTAAATTATTTTATAATAAAATATAAAATTGGATTGATAATATTATTTATTATTTTATAGTAAAATAATATATAAATTACTAAAAATGATTAAATCAATTTAATAATTGTTATTATCACTAGATATTAGTTTAAATAGTAATTTTATTTTATTTGAATATATAATTACTAATATAATGGTCTAAACTTATTTTCAATCTAAAATCATAACTATATTTTATTTTCTTTCCATCTATAATTCTCTTTTATTTTGTTATTCCCTTAATAATATATTTCAATTTTTATTCATTCTCTCCAACTAACGTTTCTTATTTTAAATTCTTTCCTTGTTTTCTCCCTCAATCTTCATAACCTTCCAATTCCATTTAAAATAATTTGATAACTTTAAACTTTAATATCCCCTAATAAATTATTTCCATATATCATATCTTTTGAAAAAAGAAATAAAAAACCGAGTTCAACCGAATTCATCGGTTCAACCCGGCCTTTAGATTTTTTTCGAGTCAACCCGATTTTTTATCATTTTCGATTTTATTAATGAATTGGATCATTTTCTTACCGGTTCGCAATCGGACCGGTTGAATCGGCCAGTCCGAACCAGATTTTAAAACATTGCTAAAAACTCTTGCTATCAAATTAATCTGAATATGAGGCCAGGTCAAAATAAATCCATCGCCTAAGAATGAGTGTTTGGTTACGGGATAAAATCAAAAAAATTAATTTGAAGAGAATAAATTTTAAAAATATAATATTTTATATTTAAAATATTTTATTATGCATACTTGATGATCAATATTATAAGAAGAAAAAATATTTATATTATAATATACGTTTGAATTTTAAAAAAAATGAAATACGGTTGTAGAACTTTTAAAAATAGAGAATAACTATATTCTTAAGTTAAACTTCTTAATCGGACAATATATTTTCTGCTTTCTTATCATCATGTGGCATAGCAGATTATACCTCTAGCCATTTAGTACCTAGCAAGATATCTTTTTAGTTGTCTTGGGAGAGTGACTCATTTAATTCGTGCATCGTTAACGGGCTAGAGGCCGAGCCCAAACGATAAGATCATTTCACGTCGTGTGAGACTCTTAATAAAAATTCTTTGTATTTAATAAAAAACTAAATTCGAAATATCACTTAAGAAAAGAGGAACCACTTATCACTCCACCCCCAACCCTCTAGTGGCAGTACCTAGCAAGATATTAGTGGCTACAAATTTTAGATGCAATTCCTGTGAATTTTAAATATGACCCACCTCGTAGATTAGTGATGGAGCAATTAGATGCATAGGATTATCATTCCATAAAAGGGATGCCAAGTGGATATAATGTGCATCCTCCTTCTAAGTTCTCCCCTCAATCCACGGTCGTCGGAAGCGGATCCGACGATCACATTTAGTGCGCACGGTTCAAAGGTTTAGTGTGCATGGTTCAGGCAAATGAATGCATGGTTCGCGGTGAATCCTATGATAAAGTAAATTATATAAGTTAATCATCATTCTAGAAAAAATAAATTACTAAAAGAAATTATATTCTTAAGAAATTTCACACCCAATCAACGATTTCTCCCTTCAATAGAAGCAAATCCTATGATAATTATTAACATGCTATTTTAATTAGTTGCGATGTTTTTACTTCCAAGTTCCAACACTTTATTATTTTATTGAACATAATTGAAATATACGCTTACCTCATAATAATTAGAAGGATATAATGCGCGTACGACGCCTGACGCCCTTAGGGGCATCCCAGCGTGAGACGGCGCCCTTGGAGCGTCAAATCGTCTCTTCCTCTTCTTCCTCTTCTTTTTTTAATTCGTTCCGTTTTTTTGTCAAATCGGTCCACGACTTCGCCCCAACTTCCTCTTTTTCCCCTCCTTTGACCCTAACATCCGCTGGAGCCATGTCTAAATTTGCCATCGGCAACGACGTCCAAGTAGCGCTGCTTCTTCCACCGCCACCTCGAGCGGCCGCCAACATTGTTGTCTTTGAAGAACCTCTATCGCCGGCCACCTAATCATCCTTGGAACAAATATTATTATGTCTTCTCATAATCATTGATTGAATCATAATCTTCGAAGAACCATTGATTGAATCCTGTCTCCTCATAATCATCCTTGGAACAAATATTATTATGTCACCTAAACCCATCCGAATTTATAACTTTGCATTGAACTCACCTCGTCGTGAGCAGCGAATCTGTTAACAACCAGAACCTATCGTCATAATATTCATCGTACAAATGAGAGCATTTTAAAAAAATATATATAATTCATCAAACACCAAAGAGCCGATCAAATGTCAAGCTGTTATTTTTCTATTAACCTTATATATGTGAAATTAATATGACATGCAAATTGCTGACATTAATGCTTGCTCCTCCTCTTACGCCCTTTACAGTTTACATGATATTAAACAAATAAGTTAAATTAAAACGTTAGAATTTGTTTGTAACGCCGAAAGGCAAAAATAGCAGTTTTGGATCCAGTCACCGCTGGTCAGGATCGGGCCACCGCCTTTGCGAGCTTCTCGAACTTGAGTGCGACGTTTGATGGTAACTCCACAGGCGTCCTCCGCTCCCTTCGCCGCCGGCGAACGAGATCAACGAGCAGAGTGTCGGATACCTCCTCGGAGCTCCAGCCGGCCCGGCGAAGCGAATCGGAGCACCAATCCGCCGTGATCAGCAGTGAGTCGACCGCCGCCTCGGCGTCGATGAAAACAGTCGGAAGGGTTCCGGGACCGGCTCCGGCGCGCGTCTCGTCGTCCCCAAAGTCGAAGACATCGGAGGCGGAGAATCGGACCATCTCGTCGACTTCCGATGCAGCCCATCCACCCTGCTTAAGAACAGAACCGATTCGATCCAGGTAGAGCTCCAGCCACTCTGGCTGCCTCGGCGCCGTCCGGGACTTCGAGAACTGCGTCGGGTCCAGCGCCGGCGAAGGTGGTGACGACGCCGTTTCCGAGGACGCACACGAGGACGAGGAGGAGGAGGATGACGAGTTCCGGCGGCGGCGATCTGAGGCCGCGTCGCTCCACAACTCGATCCAGCGAGGAATGCGACTGGAAACAGCGGCGTCGACGCTCTGCCAGATGCAGGAAGTTGACGGAGGGAGCGGCTTCTCCTGGTGGTGATGCAGCGAAACAGGCGTAGGAGGTCGGAAGGCGGGGTGACGGAGGAAAAAGTCGGCGAGGTCGATGCCGCAGCAGACGATCTGGTCTTCGTCGACGAAGAACACGGGGTTCCCGGCGAGTGAGGGGGAGGACGGGATGTAGCAGCGGCCGAAGATGGGGACGAGGACGGGGGCGCGCCGGAGGGCAGCGCGGGCCTGACGGAGGGCGCGTTGGGGGTCGGCCGGTCGGGAGCCCCATGACCGCGGCCAGAGGACGCGGCGGGCCACCTGGAGGGACGCAGCAGCGATCGGGAGGTCGAAGGAGAGGGGGAGGAGATCGTGTTGTCGGATGTCGTCGCCAGAGCGGCGGCCGTCGAGGTGGCTCCTCCAGTCAGGGAAACCGGGAGAGGAGGGGAGTGCGAGGGCGAGGAGGGCGCGGAGGTCGGGGGGGAAGGAGAATGCGAAGTCCGCCTCGAGTCCGGCGAGCTCGGCGTCGGAGAGGCCCGGCAGAAGGGGCACGGAGGCGGCGCGGAGGTGTGCAGCGATGGACTCTGCCACACGCCGGTAGGATAGGAGGCCGCCACGGTGGGAGTTCCAGGCGGAGGCGAAGGTGGTGTTACCCGCGCCCGCTCGAGCGGAGAGGCGGCGGAGAGCGGCGGCGTGAGCAACAGGAGAAGGGGAGAGGCTCGCCATCCGGCGGTCTACGTCCACCATTTGCCGGAGGATTGTGAGGAGACGTCGCTATCTCCGACGTTACAATGCGGAGCTATTTATTAGGATTTAGGGGAGATGAGGGAAGATAGAGATAGTACGGAGAAATGTTACAGAATATGGAGATTGAGAGAAAGGGGAGGTGGAGAGAGGAGGATGGTGCAGGTTTATATAGGAACAACTACCAGCAGTAGGAGAGAGAAATACGTATAATATTTCTTCAGTACGAAGAAATACATATATAATAAATACATACATCTTAGTATTTTTTTCCATAGGAGAGAGAAATGTAATTGTGTATTGTACTGAAAAAAATACTAATTTTGATCTTTTTTACGTCCTTATCATAACTCCTAAAATTTCGAAAAATAAAATAAAAATCTAATTTAATGTTTTAGTAAATACTACTTAAAAAGTCAGGTAAGAATGCAAAATTTATACGATACTTAGTAACTGTGTCTGTGATGTGTTCTGTGAGCATTCAGAGAAGATTTTTTTTACTTTTTAATGGTAATAATTTATAACTGTTTATGGAGAAATTGAGGACGGCGAGAAAAAAAAAGAGAAATATTTTAATTTTAAATACGTAGTAACTTTGATTTGTTATGTGAGCATTTAGAGTTTTTTTATCTACCTTTGAATGGTAATAATTTAGGATAAATTACGTCAAATGTCTTCCAACTTTTATGCTTGCTAGTTATATCTTTCAACTTCACTTTGTAACACAAATATTTCACATCTTATAATTTGTTTCACGGAATGTCCTTTCGATCGGAAATATTCAATTTTTCGGTTACTCCGCTGACATGGCGATCCTCTCTCTCCACCATGCAGGAGAGTATTCGACGTGGCACCGTCACGCAAACTCCACGTTAATAAATTAATATGAAATACGAAATAATAAAATGAGGGGGGGGGGGGGGGGGGGGGAAGCCACACAGAGAAGGGGGGAGGGGCGCTCGCCCTCCTCTGCGTCCTCCAACTAGCGTCGAAGGTTGTAGAAGGGGGCACGAGGCCCCCCATCTCTGTGTACGCCGACAATCGCGCAGACCCTCTCTTCCCCGTCACCGATGAGGAGAGGGGTTGGGGCGGCTGCCCCATCCTCTTCTCCTCCGGCGCTCCATTGTTGTGAGGAGAGGAGAAAGCTTTTTTAATTTTTTTTATTATATTCTTATTTTATTATTTTATTTTTTTATTAATTTGCTGATGTAGAGTCTACGTAGCAATGTCACATCGGATGCTCTCCTGTGTGAGAGAGAGAGCATCGCCACGTCACTAGAGTAATTGGAAAACCAAGTATTCTCAATCGGAAGAATATTCTGTGAAATAAATTATAAGATGAATGACATTTTTATTACAAAATGAAGTTGGAGAGTAACACTGAAAAATAATTAAAGATGAAGGGTATTTGACATAATTTATCTTAATAATTTATATATATCTAATGGAGAAATTGAGAAAGGAGAGAACAGGAAAAGTGAGGACAATTTCACTTGACTTGGAAAATGGGTGATATCATGGATAAAAATCTAAAAAAAAAAGAGTTACGTTTCTTTATGAAAAACATATTCCATTTTCTATTGCCCCCGTGATTAAATAAATAATAATATATTAATATATTTTCTATCTTCTTCGACAAATCACAATGTCAAGTAGAACTGTAGAATAATAACGAAAATGAGACTTCAACAAGGGAGCTACGCATCTGACGATTAAGAAATTGGGCTTATTGTTCACACGAATAATTTCCGTGACCAACTCTAATAAAAAAACGTCACATAATATTAAATTAAAATTTGAGATAATTACTAATTGAAAAGATTCAATTTCTTTCTTTTATTTCGGACCCATTGAGATGTCAAGAGAATATCAAAAGAATATATGTAATAAATTAATATAGTAAAAGATAGAGAACTATGAACCTAAGAAAAAAAATTAATGGATCGGACTGACCGGTTCAACTACTAATATGAGCTTAGTTTGGTCCGATTCAACTTTAAACATGATATTGCTTACAGGCCAGATGAAAATCGGCGAACTGAGAAACTGGGAACAACCCGGTTCAAACCAAAAATTGAAGAAAATAAAAACCAAGATAAAATGAAATAAAAAGAAAATTGAAAAAAGGAAAGAAAATAAGGACAGATTCAAAACTAAAAAGGAAAAAACAACAGTAAGATCCGGTTGACGCCAAAATTGGAAAAACGAAAAAGAAGAGAAAAAGGAAAGAAATTAAGTAATGTAATTGAATGAGGAAAAAATAAGACCCGAATGAAGTCAAAATAAAAAAAATAAAAAAAATCAAGAGAAAAGAAAAGGAAATAAAATAAAAAGGCATTCAAATTATATTAAAATTAAATAGGAAAAAAAAATAATTGTAATACTAGAAAGAAAGTTGACTAAACAAAGAAATTAACTATTAATGAAGAGGTGAAAAAATCGAAAACAAAATTAGAAAAGTGTGAAAAAGTAAGCAAATAAAAAATAAAAAGAAATAATAGCTATTTATGATAAAATAAATTAACAATGAATGATAACTAAAAAAATTAATATTAATTAATCAATACTAACAAGTTGGGAATAATCTTTTACCAACGATAATATTTTAAAATAGAATGAATGTTATATTTACATTAATATTTGAATTACTAGCTTTTAAAATTATTATAAATAATATTGTCTTAATAAAATTCTATTTGAGCTTTATCAAATTCGATCGAATAGGTTAAATCAGGATTTTTCGTCCGAGTCGATCGCCGATATAATTACGAAAATATTAAAATAATGTTTTTTTTTTTGTAGGTAATTGCCGGCCGTAGCTTCCATGAAATGGTATGAAACTTGGGAAGCTTAACGGTGTCTGGACTGGCTCTCTCAATGGAGAGACCGAGACAGCCAAAGGTGATGATGTGGTCGGTTGGGGGCAGTCACTCGGTCAGGTAGATGTACCAAAAAAATAAGTCAAAGACATCGTGTGACCGTTTCTTTGATGGTTGTTTCATCTTCTTTGATTGAGAGAGAGAGAGAGAGAGAGAGGCTTGGAGCAATGATATTGTCTAGGGGGACAAGAATATTATATGACATTATTGACCAGACATGCAAATGGACTTTATATCTTGTAATTAATGTGCATGTATACGTAATGTATGTTAGGTCATCATTATTTCCATTTTTTTTTATTATGGGGTTGGAAGCAGACCAACCAGCCATGCTGCTCCCGCTGCCCAACGGATTCCTGATTTCCATCTTCCATCCTGTTGGCACCAAAAATCTAAAATATATGTTTTCTGAAATCTAAAATATATTGCAAATTAGGATGGATCGGTAAACAGGTCCTACTCTTTTAAGTAAATTTTTAAATTCCAATTTTATGAATACAAAGGAATTTTGTTACGAGTCTGACATGTCATCGTCAAACATACAAGAACATTAATTTAATTAGACTTAATGGATTGACTTTTCAACCTGTTGCTTTGTAGCACCGAATGCATTGGACGATCGACATCGTTTTTCAAATACTGAGATTGACAATAAAAAAAATCTATAATATATCCTTCCAAATTTTAAAAAATATATGTTTAATGTGGCTTGTTATATATAATAAATTCTGAGGTTCAATGTGCACTCTCAATCCTCTATTCTTTCTATACATTTTCTTAATTTTCTTTTTTCATTACATTCAATATTTTCTCCCATGTTTCATGGGCGTGAAAAATAATGTTGCTCCATTTATAAGTTTTAATGCATATTTAAGGAATTTACATTTTTCATTCCTTCATTTGTGGTCATTATAAAATTTGAAATATTAAAGATAATTTATCATTCAACATATTAAAAAAAACATTAAATATATCTTTATTTTCCTACACACACACACACACATATATATACTATTTTCAAAGTTATTTAAAACTGATTTATTTTAAGCATTAGAAATTTTCTTTCATTTATGAACTAAAATTAAAATGAAAAGGTGAAAAAAATAAAGAAATGGTGTAGTAAGGAGTTTAAGGAGTTCAGTTAAGATTATTAGATTTATAATTCCAAAATATCTGCTCATTCAAGAACGGAAGGATTCTATGTATAGCTATCAATTTCATTAGATATAATTTTCTTATGTGTTTAGAAAAAAAAACTCTTGTTGTAAGGATAGCTAGAGATTTTTTTAAGTATTCAATTTTAGTTATATAGATTATTCTCATTAGGGTCCGATTGGTACGAGATAATCATGTTATATTATTGATTATTTATGTAAAATTTTTAAGGTCCACCATATTATTTTTACTGATTACTGATAATTTTATTAGTAATCTTAATTACCACATATAATCCATATAACAGGAAGGGGAGGTGACTTTTTAGGTTACAAAATATATATTGACAAAAATATCAATTCAATAAAATTTTTAAATATTAAATATTTTATTAATAAATAAATATCATTCAACTTTGTCCGCTTTATTATTTGGTTTTAAAAAAAAAATAACTCTTAATTTTGTCTCATCTTAGTTTATTTATATTTTTTTTTCTATTTTCTTTGCTTTGTTTATTTATAATAATATGTGATGAAAATCTAAATAATATTTAGGGGTGTTATGGTAACTTATTCTTTAATTATTTTAATAATTATTTATATTACCAATACTTGTTAAACACTATAATGTAACATTACTAATAATTTAAATAACGAAGATCAAAATTATTGATTAATTAAATTAATAATGCACCAAACGACCTTTAGTATTATGCATGTACTTTGTTTATTTATAATACTATGATTGTTATGGATTGGTACTAAGGTCAAATACTTGATAATATTAAGTTATATGGATGTTAACATTATATACAATATAATTATGGATGTCGTTCAATGATTTTTAAGGAAATTAAAGATGAGAAAAATGGAACTTTTATGGTATTAAGTTAAGGATTATTTTCCTTAATGTGCAATTTGAATGAATAGAAATAAATTAGAAAAAAAATTAAGCATAGCTATGCATCACTTTCATAATTATAATGTTATATATTTCATTCAAACTTAACAGCAATTATTTTGTCATTTTTAGATGTCTTTCTTCTCTTTCGTAATAACACAAGTATATAGTTAACTTGAGATCATTCTTGGAGTTGTGATTCTCTTTCTTTATTTACCTTTCCAACCCCTTAACAAAGTACTAATTAGGTGTTTGGATCCTTTTTTGTTACAATTAGTCATATAAAACATTGAATCATGTAATGTATGAATCACGTATTATAAGAGGAGGAGAGGAGATAAAAAAAGCATTCCATATCTTTTCTATCACTATTAGAAAATCACAAATTTCCGACGGACTAAATTTTTTTTCAATTTTTGACGAATTTTACGATGGAAATGAAAATCCTTTCGAAATATTGAAGGCAAAATGTTCATCGCTAGTACGAACTGAAATGTCGATCGAAACTAGTAATTTCGATAGACCGAATTATCGATAATTAAATAAATAATAAAATCATATGTAATATAATACATAATATGTGTAATATTTTATTATTAATATTACTGACATCTCTGTCCATCGGAAATAATGATGGACTAGGTCATCGGTAATTAAATAAATATAATAATAATATATAATATAATATTTTATTTATTTAATTACTGGCGATCTAGTCCATTAGTATTTTTGATGAATTTCTATCCGTTGGTATTTTTGACGAATCATACCATTGGTAATTCTAATTTTCATTCCCGCCTACCCTTCCCGTCACTTTTTCTCTCATATCCCTATATATCTTTCTCCCCTCTCTCCATCTCTCTCCTCTCTCTCACTCTCACCGACCGAAGAAGTCCCTCTCCCTCCTCTGGACATCTCTCCCTCCGGCGGTGCTAATACAAAGTTTTCTTTAAATCTCAAAGTTTTCTTTTGTACATCTTGATAATCTCTTTAAACGAGTCACACAAGTTTTCTTTTTTTTCATGCATTGAAAAGGTCATTATTCCGAAAAATAATATACGGATTAAAGAGATTAATTCATTAAAAGGATTAGCTACATATTGTCAATAAGAGTTTATTATTCAAATTATAATAGTATATTATTTCATATTGTTAAATACACTTAATATTCGTTCTATGATTTTATATTCCTTTTCCTCTTTTCTTTCATTAAATCAATGTGTAACTGTATAAGTACATAAATATGATATCAGTGACATATTAAAATAATTTCTGTGCTAATACAAAACGATGAAAAGACTAAAAAAGCCAATTAAAGAACAATAATATCAACTCTAAACAATTAAATTATTTCAACCATAAAACTTATCGATCAACATCAATTATTGGTTAAAGAAACATTAATATAGCAGGATTTTTTATATGATGATTGAAACATCTTACTTGTAAAATTGATTTCATGTTGTTCTGTAACTATTCAAATAATTGCTTATATTAGCTAACATTTGTGTCTGATAGATTAAAGTTCTCGGATCGACCATTGTCAATATTCACCAATAATTGCATTACTTAGGATAACTTTTTTATTTCATCAATTTGATATTAATCGTCCACAAAAAAAAAAAAAGAACAAGAAAAAGGAAGATAAAAACAAGAAGGGGATTGTTTCCCATCTAAATGTCTTCTATTCTTTTATCTTCTTTTAGAGCTTTATTTGATTGTTTAAGTTTGATAATAATAATTTATATTATAAAATAATTATATATGTTAAAAATAATTATAAATAATAAAATTTATATTGGACAAAACACGAATATGTTTCCTAATTTATTGAAAAGATGGTATTCCAAAAAATATCCATGATATAATTGCCCACTCTTTTTAGTCGGATTGAAAATCAACTCACGTTTGACTCCCTCTCATTAGTCATATTTCCTTGATCTTATCAGGGCTTCACAAAAAAGGTATCTCTCTCTCTCCTTTGTCAACAGCTAATGCTACCTACTACTACTACTATAAATATTATGCATCTTGAAGATAGGCACATAATTTAATAAGGGAAATACTCGTATCTCAATCGTGTATATATTGTTTTGATCTAGGCACTATTTAATCAAGTCGTTGGTGTTTGATAAAAAAAGTAATATACTAATAATCAATCACATTATTGTTATAATGACACATCCCAAAATATGATGACGTTAAGTAGAAGCCAATAGCGTCTCTATAGTGACGAGATTGCATCAAAGAATTGCTACGCGCTAACTGCTTCACTATAGCATCACATTAACATTGTAGAAAGTTGACGATACATACAACGTCATGGAGACGCTACTTTGCCACTATTATTATGTGCCAGAACGAGGAAATGCATGGTAGATCGTAGCGTTGTATTGACGTCGACTGAAGCCAACGCTAATATAGCGTCACCACATGTGCGACGCTATGTCGACGCGACAGACAGAGTCTGATATAGGCGTCGGCCGCTTGCGCTGTGTTGGCATCGACGCTCTATGACGCTACTTAGCACCACCATCATTGCGACACTATGTAGACGCTTTACGAATTAAATATTCCTAATTAAATATATATGTTACCTACATATGTATTCCTATATTATATGTTACCTATATTATATGTGTTACCTACGTATATATTCATATATTATATGTTAGCTATATTATATATATTACCTACATATATATTCCTATACCATATGTTACATATATGTATTACAGATAAATTATTTTTATATTCTTAATCATGGAATTACAAGGGTTGAACTAAGTGGTATGATTTAGCGCCACAACGTATATATTCATATACTATATGTTAGCTACATTATATGTATTACCTACATATGTATTCATATACCATATGTTACATATATGTATTATAGATTAATTATTTTTATATTCTTAATCATGGAATTATGAGGGATGAACTAAGTGACATGATTTAGCGCCACAGTATAGACGCAATGGCATTGATATAGTGTTCCCATAGCGCATGTCGTCGCTAGGTTAGAGCCACTATGTCGATTTAACGCTGCAAGCATTTGGCGCCTCAAATTCGCGACGCCGTGTTGACGCAAATGGGTCGCTACCCTTTTTAGCCACGACATAGTGCCAAAATAGCAACGCAACCTTGCGTCACTAATTTAGTTGGTAGACTTCCTTTTATTGTTCCCACTTAATCAGACACATTTACATACATACATACATACATACACACATACATACATACATATATACATATATACATATACATATACATATACATATGCATATACTTAAATACATTCAATATATATATGTATATGTATAAACTACATATGAATATACATTTATAATTTATATATATAAACCTAACATACATACATACATACATACATACATACATACATACATTATATAGGTATATTAGGGTGCATACAGAGTTAGGTGTTTACATGTGCATATAGATCTTAATAGCCGTCGGATCTTGAAAAGATGGCCGAGATCGAAGCGCGTCAAACCGACGATTATCCTACCGACTCACGATCAGTGATCGCGGTTTAGAGGGAACTGGTTCAGGGCAGAAAGGGGTCTATGTGTATCACACTCCATCTAGGGCATGAAGGAATGTCCCAAAATTGCATCTCTCAGCATGGACGATCGCGAAGAAGGCACAAACGTTCAACGCCCTGGACGCCAACGACCTCTCCCTATCTGCTCGAAGCGAGCTCGGACTGGATGAATGATCTGCTTTCAGAGAGCTCGGCTTGAAAGAAGGATCATGAATAAGGCACGAATGATCAGAGCCTTGGACGCCAACGACCTCTAACTCTTAGGTTCGATGCCCTAAACCGATCTCTCTCTCTCTCTCGATCCCTCTCTCCCTCCCTCTTGAATCGCTTTCTCCCTCTCACCTTCGCTTGGCGTTCTCCTAGGGCACGATCTGCGATTGGAAGGGGGACGAAGGATCCAGCATTGGAAGCTAGAAGTGGACGGTTTTAATCCTGAAGTATGCCTTCTTTCTATTTTTTCAATTTCGATGTCTACATTTTGCTATTTTAGAACATTTAGAGAATGAGATAGGACAACAAAGAGAAGTTATATTAATGAAGTTAGATGTTTAATCATAGCAAAGAGTCTCCATGTTTTCCAAAACAATATCCCATCAAAGCAACTGAAGTTGCAAGATTCAGCATTATTTATTATACAACTCATTTCAAAATATATATTATTACTATTAGCAAGCATAATGTTAAATTTCTAAAAATTCTACATTTTCTTCTTTCATCCTCCATATTAAGTTGAAAGTTTCTCCTTTGATCTTCAATAATAATCCAAACTCTTCTCCTTTCTTTTTCGTCGTCGCAATCTAATTGTTTAGTCTTCCTCAGCAAACCGTTAAGAAGAGCCTGATATCGAGCTTCGATTTCTGGATCCCCCATTGACAATAACGACAACCTCAATTTTTCTAAGAAAAAAAAAATTAGAAAACCTATATGATACCAAAATTAAGAAGAAAATTGTTATTCACATTGCATTCACAAAAGCGTGCACATACTTCATAATATTTGCAGCCAAAAAATTTACGACTAGGATTTGTTTCCGTTCATGAGGTCTTAAGGACAGCTTCGTCATGGCAACGACAAATTGGTGTAGTGATTTTTTCCTTCGACATTATAAGTACTATTTACCAAAAATTTTCCAGCCAAAAAATCATTTTGTAAGTAGACAGTTTGTGAGAACTAGCACTCGTACTTATATGATAAACTTAATTAAGACACATCGACATATGGTAAACCAAGATCAATATACTCATTATGTAACAAGGCATGATACCTATACCTCCATTATACAATTACTCATTTGTTGCATTGGATAGATTAACTCAAGGAATAAACATATGTAGTAGTAAAAGAAGAAATCTTATGAAACAAAATACATGTGACTTTACGAGGAACAAAATACAAGTGATTTAAATCACAGTGATCTTTTGACTACATCGCACCCTCTGATTCATAAACAATTGGAGATAATCAAAGATTAAGAGAATAAACAAACACAAAAAGAGGGGAGATTTAGAAAGGGAATGAACCTTGATATATTGCTGCTGTCTAGTATGCCCTTGAAGGGGGTTGAAGGTGTTCGACTCTTCCCCTTCCAATGGTGGATCATGCCCTAGGAGATCACCTGAGTGGGAAAAAAAGATTCGAGAGGAGGGAGAGAGCGATAGAGAGAGAGGGAGGTTTAGGGCAAGAAAAGAACTTGAGGAGGAGAACGTCCTGGCAACGAGATCACAGTAGAATCGAGGTTTCGACATGGATTGCTCATTCTTCTCCACGAAAGAGATTTTCTCTTCCAGGAGAAACGAAAGCGCAAGATGGTAGGATGCCCTAGGCGAAATGTTGTATTGCACGGCAAATGGAGAGGAGTAAGATCGCTGAACCAGTTCCCTCTGAATCGCGATCGCTGATCGCAAGTCGGTAGGATAATTGCCGGTTCGACGCGCTTCGATCTCGACCATCTATTCAAGCTCCGACGGCTATTAAGATATGTATGCACTTGTACATACCTAACTCTCTATGCACCCTAATGTACCTCATACACACACACATATATACATATACATACATATAATAGAAACTTGTAATATAAAAAACCTATTTGAATATAAACTTATAATATAAATCTATTTGAATATAAGTTTATAAAAAATAAGGCATAGTCGATCGCGTCACTTTAGCATCTACTTAGCATTGACCGATGTCGACGACGCTAATGTGGAGCCACTTGAGTGCCAACTTAGAATCGCCACTAAAATAGTCGGCTCCGAGGTAGCATGGAATTAGTGTCGCATTGCTTTGCGGCGCTAAAAAGTTACCTTAATCCCTAAGTTCTTCCCTATTTGTTTACTATTTATTGTGACCGTGCGATCGACGATCGTGCGACCGACGATGATGATCGACTACGATCGACGTCGCCCTCCTCCGATGCCCTGTTCTAACGCCACCGTCGGACGCCGCCCTCTTGCGCCTCCTCTGCTTCCCTCTTGTGACCCCGCTGGCCTCCTCCAATCCCATCGCCCTCCTCTGCTGCCATCATCTGGCCCCACTGGCCTCCTCCGACCCCGTCGCCCTCCTTCGAGTCCGTCGCCCTCCTCTGTTGCCCTCATCCGAGCTCACCGGCCTCCTCTAACCCCATCGTCTTCCTTCGCTGCTCTCATCCAACCCTGTCGCCCTCCTTCGACCCTGTCGGCTTCCTCCTTCGCTGCCCTCCTCCGTCGCCCTGCTCCGACGCCCTCCTCCGACACCCTCTTCTGATGCCCTGATCTGCCCTCCTCTGCCCTGTCAGACATCGCCTTCCTTTGCTACCCTCCTTCGACCTAGCCGCCCTGCTTCGAAGCCCTCCTCCACCCTATTGGACGCCTTCGCCCGCCCTGCTCCGCCCTTCTCCACCCTCGTCCGCCTTGCCGGACGCCGCCCTCTTCGTCCTCCTCCGAGAAATCAATCGGATGTCCTCCTCCTCCTCCACTATCCTCTGCCGCCCTCCTCTGACGCCACCGTCCTCCGCTACCCTATGCCGCCCTATGCCACTACCGAAGGTCGCTGCCGCTAGACATCGTCCATTGCCCTGTGTCACTCTCTTGATCCTCTCAACGTACAGTAAGTCTCTTTTTGTTAATTGAATGAAATTGACTTGAAAAATGGATGAACAAATGTTCTTAATTATACTTACAACTATATTATTCTTAATTATGCTTCCAACTATACTGTTCTTAATTATGCTTCCAACTAGATTAGCATGAATAAACAAATTCTATTGTTCTTAATTATGTTTTTAACTAGATGAACATCGTGACTTTAAAAATAGATAAACAAAAAATATTATATTGTTTCTTATGCATGCCTCCAACTAGATGAACATCGTGATTTAAAAATAAATGAACAAATTAACTATATTGTTCTAAATTATGCCTCAAATCTATATTCGATGAGATTTAATTTGAAATCAAATACTGATCAATTATTATCAAATTTTTATCATTTAATTAGGTCATGTTGTCATTTTAATTAACAAGAATGTGGATGAACATTCTTGGTAAATAAAATAAGAATATTGAAAAAAAGAGATCATAATATGATAATTGATCAGTAAGAATGTTTTGACATATGTCTTAATGTTGTCCCTTACAAACTTAGTTGGATTTGTCGTTGGAAGGATAAACGAGACGTTATAACAGAAGAATATATGAATTGTGTTGATGAATTTATTAAGGTGGCATATGGAAATGAAGGTGTTGCTTCTTCATGTGTCGAAATCTTATGCCTATGTCGGAAATGCAAATATTATAAGTGGAAACTAAAATATGATGTGGAGAAGAATTTATATTACAATGGTTTCATACTAAAATACACAAATTGGTTCTTACATGGTGAAGAAATATGGAATAAAGAGACAACAGTTGATGGTAAATGTCAATGTGGACGAGTTGAGCAATCCGTATAGGGACATGATAAAAGATGCAATGGAAGCAGAAAATGTTGGCGAAACATTTATTGAAGATACAAATCCTTTGGCTTTTAAGTTTTATAACATTCTCAAAGAAGTCAACGAATCTTTATGGGAATGATGCGTGAAGCAAAGTACACTTTCTGTAGTGACACAAGTAATGAATTTGAAATCAAAATTTAATATGCGCGAAAGTTGTTTTGACTGAATGATTGTCATTATCAAGAGTATGCTTCCGGCATCAGAGAGATTATCAAAAAAATTTACAAGTGCAAAATATTGATGAGAAATTTAGATTTAGAATATTGAAAGATTGATGAATGTTATGTTGTATTATAAGGAAAATAACTCACTTTTCAGTTGTCCTATTTGTGGCGAGCCTAGATACAAACCGAGAAAGAATTATCAAATTATGAACAAGAATGTGACAAATGCAATGTTCAAATACTTTCTCATAGTTTCAATATTGCAACGAGCATTTTTTCTAAGAAAACTACATCTTTCATGAGATCGCACAAAGAGGGGGACATGTGATGATCCGAATTCCATTACACATCATTCAGATGCTGAAGCATGGAAACTATTTGATGCACTTCATTTGACTTTTGCAGCAGAATCACACAATGTTAGATTGGAACTTTGTACTGATGGATTCAACCCATTTGTCTCATTAGGCACTGCTTATTCATGTTGGCCAATCGTCACATCTTATAATTTGCCTCCAAGCATGTGTATAAGATGAGATAATATATTGCTTACATGTATGATCCCAGGTCTTCGATCGTCCAGAAAAAATTTAGATGTTTACTTAAGACCTTTGATTGATGAACTCAACATGTTGTGGGAGGATGACGTGCTTACTTATGACAAATCTAAGAAGCAAATTTCGTTATGAGAGCCGCATTAATATGGAACATAAGTGATTTTTCTGCATATGGAATGCTGAGTGATTGGATACATATGGTAAACTTGTTTGTCCCATATGCGAAAAGAATATGAAATCATTTTACTTGAAAAATATTAGAAATGTATGTTGGTTTGATCATCACACGATATTTTTGTTAATGGAGAATTCGACGCATCATGATCAAAACTTATTTAAAAAGAATGCAATCGAGTACACATTGCCTCCTCCTCATTTCACCGGTCAAGAAGTGCTAGAGCAGGCAATCGAGTACACACTGCCTCCTCATTTCAACAAACTTAATCAAGCCTTGTTCAGTTTGAAGGGTAGTTCTTACAAGCAAATTAGGTTTGGAAGTGAACATAATTAAGAGTACAGAAGTATTTTCTGAGAATTTCCTTATTGGTCTTCAAAATTAGTATGACATAACTTGGACGTCATGCATGTCAAGAAGAACATATTTGACAACATTTTCAACACTGTTATGAATAGGAAGAACAAAAGATAGCATACAAGCCCGCGAAGACATGAAAGATATATATAGAAAATCAGAACTAGATATTATTTATCTTCAAAATGGAAAATGCAAGAAGTCAAAAGCTACATACATCCTGGAGAATGACCAATGCAAAGTGATTTTCGAATGAGTCAAAGATATTGAAATTTCCATATGGATATGCATCAAACATATGTTGTTGTTTCAACATGAAAAATGAGAAGATACATGGTATGAAGAGCGATTGCCATATTTTCATGCAAAGGTTGCTTCCAATTTCCTTTAAAGAACTTTTGTCAAAGGTCATTAACAGAGTTATCTATGTTCTTTAAAGAGATTTGTGCATCCATCATTCGTGAAAAAGACGTCTCGGTTAGAGTATTATATTGTGATTACCGTGTCCAAAATTGAGAAAATATTTCCACCTTCGTTCTTTTATGTAATGAAGCACTTGATTGTACATCTTTCATAAAACAAAATTTCCTGGCTAGTTCAATATTGATGGATGTATCCTTTCGGAAGATACATGTTATATTTCAAAAGGAAGGTGAAGAATAAACCGAAAACCGAAGGTTCCATATGTGAAGCATATTTGATTGAGGAAGTATCCAACTTCACTTCAATGTACTTTGAGTGGCACATAGAAGTGTGACATACACAAATTCCAAGAAACGATGACGGTGGTGATGGGGGAGTCAATAGAAATATTTTACCAATATTTAAATATCCATATCGTCTTCTTGGTAAAGAATGCAAAGTTATGTTGAGCGATAGATATCTCACTTTAGTTGATAATTATATCCTTGTAAATTGTAGCGAGATGACATCGTATCTCGAGTAAGAATATTTATTTAATATGTTATAAAGTTTGGATCTAATTATTGCTATGTCATTTCACTAATTGACAATCTTCGAATTCAGATAATTCAAAGAGAAATCAATCCTTTAGTTTCCAACGATGATTTGTTGAAACTAAGAGATGAATATTTTTCCTCTTGGTTGACAAGTGAAGTGAGAACATTTTCCTCTTAGTTTCAAACAATGAATTATTATTTTTATAAATTCTAATTTTTCTTTTCTTTCAAACATAGGTTGTCAATGGCTTAGTGACCAATTTGAGAAATTGAGAAGTTAGTTACGGACCGGAGAAACAAGTTTGTAGCTACTATGGCGTGATAGTTAATGGATACAGATTTCATACGGAAGAATATAGTCAACAACGTTCTACTATTAATGGTGACATATGTGTTCTAAGAAGCATGTACAGGGGCAATGAGTTAAATTACTACGACATTATAGAAGAAATCATAGAATTTTCATATTTGGATAAATTTAACAAAGTCATAGTAGTAAAATGTCATTGGTTTGATCCAAAGTTAGAGTTGATCAAAAGTTTAAATTTGTGAATATTAAGCCTCGATCAAGATTACAATCATACGATCCATTCATATTGGTTGAACAAATGCAACAAGTGTGCTACACTAAGTATCCATTGAAAAGAACTAAGGATGAATAGTGAGCATCATGCAAAGTGAGAAATATACTATTCTTAGCTGAAATAATGATAGATGATCGTGAAACATCATCCATTTACAATGATGTGCCCATAGATGATTACAATCAAGAAGATCACACAAATGAGATAATCGATATAGTTAATAAAGTTGAGAATATTCAATTAGCTGATGACGCTGAGATAATGGAAGAGTTCACTTCAAATGACTTTTTAGAAGCGAATGTTGACAATTTTATTGAAGATGGCTCGATTCAAGATTATAGCGATGACGATGAAGATGATAAATCATAATACGAGACATGTTTTAACGTTATAACACTTTGTATGTTTACGAGTTTTTTGATATTATACAATTTATATGATTTATAATGTTATATATAATTTGTCTATTTTGTAAAGTACGTTGTTGTTTGGGAGAAGGTGGTCGGTACGTCACGAGGAGGATACCTGCGTGGCTTAGGCATAGTCGCTTAAGTTCCTAGGAGGAGTGAAGGATATGCAGATGGCTCATCTGCTCTGAGTTCATCCACTATGCTAGAGCTATAGCATCAGGGAACTAATCTCGGAGCAGCTAGCTCAGTAGCTTCCTCAACATTTGGCTCTCATTTTGCAGGCGACCCAGACTGTGCTCCAGCCATAGACTCAGTCCTCACGAGGCCAAAGATCGAGTATGTCGGCATCGAATGCCAGAAATGACAACGATTTAGGATAGAAACTTTGGTGTCATGTATCTTTGATACATTTTGTTATAATGTATGATATCATTTTGCTATCTTATTAACTTTTTTGTGATGGTTATTATACTTTTCTTTAATATTGTTGTTATTAATGTGAAGAATGCATTATATATGCATTCTATAATTTTTATGGTGTGAGAAGGGAACAAAACAGTTGGAATGAGGCCAAATTATTGGTATTTAGCGTCTCCATAACGTCGCATTAGCGACGCACCGTGACTAGACGCTATTTCAAATATGTCACACCTAGCATCCCTTCAGTGCCTCTATAACGTCGCATTTCTTGGCGTCTAATTAGAGTCGCAATATTGGCGAAACACCACATAACGTTTGTGTCACATTAGTGTCTAAGTAGCGTCACATTAAGTAGAAATTTGGTGCCACGTTAGCATCTTAAGTAGCGTCGTATTGTTCAGTGCCAACTTAGCGTCCGATTAGCGACGCCATCAAACTTTTCGCAAGGATACTTTTCATGTTATGATAACGTCGCAATAGCGTCAATGATGCATGCAAAATATAACATATTTTACTTTATTATTTTAATTAATTTTTCTATAATTTGATCATGACATGCATCATTTTAGGTTATTTTTAGTCATAATTCTAGATTTATCAATTTTGATTATTAATCTTTTGAATATTTTAAATAAGGAGGGATTTACTTAATTTTTATAATTATTTTGCAGACAAGCCAAATTAACGGATGGATCGACCGTAAACCACATTATTTTGGGCAAAATACATATGAAATTATCACATGTTGGCCGAGATGATCACAACCAGCCAGGGCATAAAATTAATACGTCTGACTTCTTTTGGGGGTAAAATAAATGGCGTATAGATAAGAAGACTTATCACTTTGGGCGTAATCCATACATGTTGGGCGTAATGACTTATCGTTTTGGCCGAGATTAGAAAATATGACTTATCGTTTTGGCCGAGATTTGAAGAAAGGGGAAAAGATAAGAAGAGTTTATCATTTTGGGCGTAATGACAAGAAGAATTTATCGTTTTGGCCAAGATTTGAGGAAAGGAGTAAAGATAAGAAGAGTTTATTGTTTTGGGAGTAATGAAGTTATATTTTGGCCAAAATCCGAAGAGACCGTGATCAACTTTTATCCAGCGAATTTAATTCTAGCTGTACGATATTCATGACCGTGATCAACTTGAAGTCCGTCCGCACCTATAAATAGAGAAGGAAGCCATCGTCCCAATTCGTGCTTTGAAGTGTGGTTTTCTTCTACGGCGAGTCATGAGCTCTGCAGGCTACGATCAAGAAGAGAGAGGTACGACGACTGGAGGTTGATCGCGACTCTGATCAAGTCCGAGAGGCTATGGATTGTCTGCCCAGATTCGAGATCTCTGCTTTTACTTTGGGTGTAATTCTTTTGATTCTTATCATTTGTATTTTATTATCTCTCTAGAATTTCTAGGATAAACTCCATATTTTTATATCTTTTATTTTAGAAGATTATTAATTGAAGGGAAATGTTTGGACTCTATTTTATTTGATTTAATCTTTTCTCATCAATTATTAATTGTGCTTAATGCTTTTATGTTAGTTAATTGAATTTCTAAATTAGGCTATACTAATTTTAATTGATTTATATAAAATTAATAATTGACATAAATTTGATAACTAGTGTGTGGAGAATCAAGTTTATGTGGTCTGTTAATCTATACCAGTTTGTAAAGTGATTAATAGTCTAAAGAATCTAATTTAATGCATCTTAATTTTAATATGATTTGATGGGATGCCAGTCGTGGAGACTTCAATTCTTATTAAATTAAGATAGTTCTGCATGCTTAGGTTGAGGAATGCCACTTGTGGAGACTTCAATTTAATCATATTAGATTACTTTAGGAAGACTCTAATCCATCTTTAAAAATTAAATTTATCTTCAAAAACTTGATGTGTAAAATGATGTAGCAAAATAAAATCTCTAGCAAGTGCACTAGTCGCTCAAGTAATATAGAAAATAGAGTAAGGGTGTCGAACCCATGAGGAATATTATTAATTTAATATCTGAATTTATAAATTAACAAGAGAGGAAAAACATGGATTTTGAAAATGGGTTTTGTAATTATAAAATAAAGAAAATAAAATAAGATAATGGTGTTGAAGTTAGGCCTTAGGATGAAAATAGATCAGGATAAATATTTGAACAATAAAAGATAAATTTAATTTTTAAAAATGGATTAGAGTCTCTCTAAAGTAATCTAATATGATTAAATTGAAGTCTACACAATTTGCATCCCTCAACTTAAGCATGCAGAACTATCTTAATTTAATAAGAATTGAAGTCTTCACAACTGGCATCCCATCAAATCATATTAAAATTAAGATGCATTAAATTGGATTCTCTAGACTATTAATCACTCCACAAACTGATATAGGTTAACAGACCACACAAACTTAATTCTCCACACACTAGTTATCAAATTTATGTCAATTATTAATTTCATATAAAATCAATTAAAATTAGTATTATGAACTCTGAAATTAAACACTCCACAAACTAATATAGCCTAATTCAGAAATTTAATTAACTAACATAACAGCATTAAGCACAATTAATAATTAATCAGAAAAGATTAAAATAAATAAAATAGGGTCCAAACATTTCCCTTCAATTAATAATCTCTTAAAATAAAAGATATAAAAACATGGAGTTCATCCTAGAAATTCTGGAGAGATAATAAAATACAAATGATAAGAATCGAAAGAATTACACCCAAAGTAAAATTAGAGATCTCGAATCTGGGCAGACAATCGGTAGCCTCTCGGACTTGATCAGAGTCGCGATTAACCTCTAACCGTCGTACCTCTCTCCTCTCGGTCTTAGCCTACAGAGCTCACGACTCGTCGTAGAAGAAAACCACACTTCAAAGCACGAATTGGGATGATGGCTTCCTTCTCTATTTATAGGTGCGGATGGACTTCAAATTTATCATGGTCGTGAATATCGTACGGTTGGAATTAAATTCGCCGGATAAAAGTTGATCACAGTCTCTTCGGATTTTGGCCAAAATATAACTTCATTACTCTCAAAATGATAAACTCTTCTTATCTTTTCTCCCTTTCTTCAAATCTCGGCCAAAACAATAAGTCATTTCTTCAAAGCTCGGCCAAAACGATAAGTCATTACGCCCAACATGTATGGATTACGCCCAAAGTGATAAGTCTTCTTATCTTTACATCATTTCTTTTACCCCCAAAAGAAATCAGACGTATTAATTTTACGCCCTGGCTGGCTGTGATCATCTCGGCCAACATGTGATAACTTCATATGTATTTTGCCCAAAATAATGTGGTTTACGGCCGATCCATCCGTTAATTCTGCTTGCCTGCAAAATAATTATAAAAATTATGTAAATCTATCCTTATTTAAAATATTTAAAACATTAATAATCAAAATTGATAAATCCAGAATTATGACTAAAAATAATCTAAAATGATGCATGCCACGATCAAATTATAGAAAAATTAATTAAAATAATAAAGTAAAATATGTCATATTTTGCATGCATCAAACTCTCCCAAACTTAAAGTCTTGCTTGTCCTCAAGCAAAAATTCCAAAGCAAGGCTCAAAAGAGTTCTATCATAACCGTCATATTATCAGCTGACTAATTTTCTTATACAATTCTTCTGCACACCTACTACTCAGTGTCTTACCACTTTCCATGCACTTAGCTTCGTAGAGGTTCTGAATGCTACATAAATTTAAACAATCTCAAATTCAATCTTGTAGAGAAATAAATAGTCTGTCAAATAATAGCATTAATATTGAACACATAAGTACTCATTGAGCTTAAAACTTTTCTTTTTTTTCTTTTCTTTCTCTCTTTTTTCACTTTTATTTTCAATCATTTTAAAAGTTCTAATCTTCAAGCAGGATTGCACAAGGAAGTTCATGTAGCGGGCTTTAGACTGATGACTCCTAGACCAAATGGCCTTAGGGCAACAGGTGATAAGACATCCCTCGAGTTTACTTGCCCGAACAACCAAGATTCTGAATGAAGAGTTCAAACTTAGCCATGATTCAGTACTCCTGTGCTTCTTCATATTCCACAAGATGGTCCTTGTAGCAGGTTTTCAATCGACGGATCACAGAGCAGTTGCCCTTAGGTCGCTAGGCATGAACCCCTACGGATCTAATTATCCG
The DNA here is from genome assembly GCA_030549335.1 of Pontederia crassipes. Classification (NCBI taxonomy): domain Eukaryota; kingdom Viridiplantae; phylum Streptophyta; class Magnoliopsida; order Commelinales; family Pontederiaceae; genus Pontederia; species Pontederia crassipes. Next base: position 13,293,940 of record CM060183.1, read on the forward strand.
AACACACCTTGGTTTCAGATAACACTTTTATACCTACACATAACTTTTTTCAATTTTTTTTTGTTGGGGTTCAACTAACCCTTCTTTTTTTTATAAGCTCAAAATTTACTTAATATAGTGAATAAGAAGGCTACTACTATCAAGACTTAAAATAAATAAATAAAAAGGCATGAATATGATTTTGCCGTCTGGACATTCATAATTCTAATTAGCATAGGCACATAGTCCATAAGTTTGATACTAAAATAGAAGTGATAAGAAAGAAAAACATTCAAATTTCATCAATTAACGACATGTCTTTGAACTTTTACTAAAAGATAATTAAAACAATAAGACGAGAGGTAGTGATGGTAGCAAAAATAAATGCATGCAATGGTATTTTTGGAAAAATTTAAATTTTCATTTTTTTTGGATTTTTAGATATATATACAAACATAAGCAAATAAAAAAGAAAAAATAAGGGAAAATGCAATGCATGAAATGCAAACTCCCCCAAGCTTGAACTAGACACTGTTCTCAGTGTTAGGCTCTTGTAAGGGAAAGGAATACATACTCAATAAAAAAGAAAAATAAAGAAATAAAAAATAAAGAAAAGGAAAAAGACACAATCGGATTTACTGTCTGTTTAGCGACGAATGTGGGTGGTAGCCGAGATGTCCGTGGCACATATGATAGTCGTGGATGCGCCTCGTCATGCGAACATGCTGATTCTGAAGGGATTCAAAGCAGCTCTGACGCTCCTGCATATCTGTGAAGTCTGCTCGAATGGTGGTCAACTCTTGGGCCTGTCGGTGTTGCTCTTCTATGATATCGTGTATCTCCCATGCTTGGCGAAGCTGCTCATCATACATAGATTTACATAGATTTTGCATGGAAGCATAGTTAGGCTGAGGTGGTGGAGGTGGGTAGTAAGGCTGCTCCGGGGGTGAAGTAAAAGTGGGCTCTGATGCTAGAAAGTGATTCAGCACTGGTTGGGGCGGTTGGGGCTGCGGAGGAGATGTGTAATATGTATGCTCATGTGGAGACAAATAAGTGTGCTCAGGTTCCTATAGAGGGGCAGGCACTTCCATTGGATCTCGTTCCTCATAAGGAGTGGCTGATATGAACGAGGAATCAGAAGAGCTCTCTTGTGCTGGAGATGGAATCGGAGAAGGCACCGACATATAAGGTGAAAGGGCAGATGCCTCATGTCGGGAAGCTTCCCGGTGATGCAACCTAGAAGACTTGTGGAGAATCAAATTTGTGTGGTCTGTTAATCTATACCAGTTTGTGAAGTAATTAATAGTCTAGAGAATCTAATTTAATGCGTCTTAATTTTAATATGATTTGACGAGATTCCAGTTGTGGAGACTTCAATTCTTATTAAATTAATATAGTTATGCATGCTTAGGTTGAGGGATGCCAGTTGTGGAGACTTCAATTTAATCATGTTAGATTATTTTAGGGAGACTCTAATCCATCTTTAAAGATTAAATTTATCTTTTATGCTTCAAATATTTATCATGATCTATTTTCATCCTAAGGCCTAATTTCAACACCATTATCTTATTTTCTTTATTTTACAATTACAAAACCTATTTCCAAAAATTCATGTTTTTCCTCTCTTATTAATTTATAAGATTAGATATTTTATTAATAATATTCCTCGTGGGTTCGACACTCTTACTCCTATTTACTATATTACTTGAGCGACTAATGTACTTGCTAGCAATTTTATTTTGCTACATCATTTTATGCATCAGTCAACTTGTGACACTAATAGCGTCACATTTGACGTTGACGCCATGGAGACACTAATAGCTATAGAATGCCGACGTCTCCATCGTGCGACGCTAATGCATGGTTATTTCTTTTAGCCACTCTTTAGTGTCGTGTTACAGCCGACATATGTGTGTCCCCCAATCGATAGATTTCTTGTAGTTAACGTTATGATACTTTGTATGTTTATATATTTTTTATATTATATAATTTATATGATTTATAATGTTATATATAATCTGTCTATTTTGTAGAGGACGTTGTTGTTTGGGAGGAGGTGGCCGGTACGACATGAGGAGGATACCTACATGGCCTAGGCATAACCTCTCAGATTCCTAGGAGGAGCAGAGGATATGCATGTGGTTCATATGCTCCGAGTTCATCCATCACACCTCGGCTCACATTGGACAGCATCAGTGGACTCATCTCATAGTAGCTAGTTCAGCAGCTTTCTCAACATTTGGCTCCCATTTTGCAGGCAATCCAGACTATGCTCCAGCCACAGACAGTCCTCACGAGGTCAAGGATCGAGTACGTCAATGTCGAATGTCAGGAATGACAACGATGACGATAATGATTTAGGGTAGAAATTTTAGTATTAGTATCTTTGATATGTTTTATTATGATGTGTGATATCATTTGGCTATCTTATTAATTCTTTTATGATGGTTATTATTGCTTTTCTTTAATATTATTGTTATCAATGTGAAAAATGCATTATATATGCACTCTATAATTTGTATAGTGTCAGAAGGGAACAAAACGCCTGGAATGGGGCCAAATTATTGGTATTTAGCGTCTCCATAGTGTCGCATTGGTGGTTAGACGCTATTTCAAATATATCGCACCTGACATCCCTTTAGCGCCTTTGTAGCGTCACATTTCTTGGCATCTAATTAGCGTCTCAATAGAGACAAAATATGACATCATGTTTGTGTCACATTAGCGTCATATTAAGCACAAATTTAGCATCACGTTAGCATTTAAATAGCATCGCTTTGTTCAGCGTCAACTTAGCATCGGGTTAGTGACGCCATCAAACTACTCGCACGGACAGTTTTCGTGTCATGATAATGTCGCAATAGCGTCAGCTTGTGGCGCTAGTAGTGTCGCGTTTGACGTCGATGCCATGGCGATGCTAATAGCTACCAAACGTTGGCGTCTCCGTCGTGCAACGTCATGTCGACGCTAATGTGTGACTATTTCTTTTAGCCACTCTTTAGCGTTGCATTAGCGTCGATATTCGTGCGTCGTCAATTGATAGATTTTTTGTAGTGAAAATACTAGTGTATTTGACACATTAAAAAGTAAGTATTAAGTGAAAATATTAATATTAGTGTTTGAGATACATACATATATATATATATAGGGAATAATGCGCCTATGTCGCGCCTTTGTTTTCGCATCCATGCGTCACAGTATAAACGGCCACGATTTATTGTTGTTTATTTCTATGACTGTGATGCTCTCACGTCCTCTCTTCCTCGTAGACGAAACTGAGATCTTGCATCGGGCAAAATCTACTTCCTTCCACTTCTTTCGCCCATGATTGAAGCTATGATCGAGTTCGCGAGATCCTACGTGCTTTATCCTGAGACCTAGCAACAACAAATGGCCATGTGGAGGAACCTTTACATCTATTTCCTCCCACTTCATCATGGCAGAGCTATCGGTGATCAGATGGCTAGGTTCGCCGATGATCGAAGCCTGATTGAGTCCTTCGAGCTCCTATGTGCTGAGGAAGTTCCTCCTGGGCTCAGACATGGAGGAGGATTTGCACAGGCTCAAGAACACGCTGATCGTGATCCTCGCAGTGGTAACAGCTGCGGAGGAGCGCAGGTGGCGCGCCAAGGATGCCATGCAAGCCCTCTTGCGCCAAATGAAGGACACTGTATATGAGGCAGAGGACCTGCTGGACGAGTTCGACTACCTTCTCCTCTGAGCACGAGTGCGTGCAGGAAGTAAGGCGAGTGGTCGTCTCATGGCCGCTCCTCCTTTGAGGCACCTCAAGCACGCTGCGAACGATAGAGAGACCAACACAAGACGGAGGAAGAGGACCTGAGAGGATCACAGCCGTAAAAAATAGACAACGATAAATCGTGACCGTTTATACTGTGACGCATGGATGCGAAAACAAAGGCGCGACGTAGGCGCATTAATACCTATATATATATTATATATATCTCAAACACTAATATTAATATTTTCACTTAATACTTACATTTTAATGTGTCAAATACACTAGTATTTTCACTACAAAAAATCTATCGATTAGCGACGCACGAATATCGACGCTAATGCAACGCTAAAGAGTGGCTAAAAAAATAGCCACACATTAGCGTCGACATGACATTGCACGACGGAGACATCAACGTTTGGTAGCTATTAGCATTGCCATGGCATCGACGTCAAATGCGACACTACTTCGCTACAAGCTGACGCTATTGCGATATTATCATGACACGAAAACTGTCTGTGCGAGTAGTTTGATGGTGTCGCTAACCCAATGCTAAGTTGATGCTGAACAAACCGGTGCTATTTAAATGCTAACGTTTAGAATAACATTTAGATGTTTGAGTACATAAGTATAGCAATTTCACATTTTATTCATAATATACACTCATTTTTTTAATTAAAAACTTTTGCTTTTAAATATTATATTGTTTATTTTAATGTTTCGGATCTTTAGTTTAACTCATAACATGAATAAAAATGTATTTTATATTTTATTTTAAAATAATTAACATTTATTATTTATAGAAAATATTAGCAACCAAGACATAATATTGTAAATTAAATATTATGATTATAATGCATACAGTGCACATTAGTTATATTTATCAAAAACCTATATTTAATAGTTATATTTATTAAAAAGTTTGTATCAAATTTATATAAAGATCTTAGCAGCTAATGTTAACCATTTTTTTTTCTAACCTAACCATTATCTTTTACTCGAATTGTTATCCTCCAACTGAATCATTAATTTTGTCAAATATGACTTAGAATTGAAAAAAAATAATTTATATTATATTAAATATAATTCATGTCCTTTTAGTTATTTTATATTTATCAAATTAATTCAAATACTTCGTTTGTCAGTCACTTTTCTTCCTTTCAATTATTTTAAACGCTATAATTTACTCCTTTGTCATTAGTCGTTGTTTGCTAAAATTTAATCGCTATTATTCAGTCATTAGTTACTTTTATTCAAACATATTTTAAAATAAATTTATTAATTTAACTATTTATCGAGAATTTGCAGGAATCACATTGTCATATGCTGGCTAAGAGAATATCGATGATATATATCAAATATAAAATTTAACTATTTTATGTTATGCACGTGTCAAATTATCTTATGTATAATTTTAAAAGTGATAAATTATGTTATGCACGTGTCAAATTATTGTGAAAAAATATAATTACTGCTTACGATTTGAATCACAGTTTTATTATCATAGTGATTCTCTAAACTATAACTAAATAAAAAAATATTTATAACTGTTGATATTTAAAAATAAATATATCCATGTATGTTTCTCCTAAACATATAATCAAATTTTTTTATAATAAACTTATCCTTTGACTTTCGTATGCAGCATTTTAGTGGCGTATAAAATATTATATAACATAAGATCAAATCACAAAAAGTCATGGCTGTCTGCAACCCTTCCACATTGCCCTTCATGTCAATTTTCTTGGTGTGCAAGGATGGAAGATTTCAAATTGTGTAGCCCACTCAGTGGTCATCTGAACTAGAACAATAGTTACAGATCCTATTTCTGTACTAAGTAAACAAGTACAAAAGTCAGAGAGGATGGGGACTAAGTGGAGTGTGTCTTCACAACTACAGATCTAGCAGACAACAAAAGAGCTGAAAAGACAACATCAGATAAAATAAAAAAAATATGATCAAAGAGAAAAAAAAAAGATATTGAGCTGCTTGTGTGGTGCTTCAAAAGTTCTCTTGACTAAAATATGAGAGCAGGTCCTTTTTGTTTTGTTCTTTTTTTTTATCTTTTCCCCCTTAATAAGGCACTCCCCTAGAAGATAGAGATGTTCTCCCTTTGCAAAGAAATAAAGGACTAAAATGATGCCCAGAGATGAAACTTATCTGTGTTTATTTAATAAATGAGTCTTGATTATGCCAAAAGAACCTGCAAGCAACAGTTCAGTCAACAGAGGAAGAAGGTAATTTTGTTCAAAAAAGCCATGCAGCAGAACTTTAGCTTGTGTCACTTCAGTTCATAGCCAAGATGATCAATTTTGATGTGCAACTTGAGAATTTCAAGCAACTGAACATTGATAGGACTATCCCCGCATCTATATGCTCTCCAGTAGATCTCCAACCTCTGTAAATACACCTTTGAAGTACCTCCAGTGTGTTCGCACTAAAGCCGTTGTACGGCCATTTTGATGTCAATTGGTAAATTAGAGAAAAGCTCATCTACATTATTGTTGGTTAATGTACCAAGATACACTCTTACTTACAGTCACAAAAATAGCCACATAAATCTCAACGTGTGCAAAGGATAAACTTTTAACAATTCATTCATTTCAATCAGTATATCTCTTCCTCTGAAAATGTCTGAGAATAAAAGTATCTGCATATAAAGGATACTTCTTCCTTATGAGACATTTTATACACTTCCAATATGAGAAATCAACCAACTCCCCATCCTTACGAACTATGAACAAGCAACGTGACGTTTCAAATTCTGGATGAAATCCTATCTGCAAGAGAAAGCAAAAAATTAGAATACCAGTTAATTGCTTAAGAATATAGAAGTTCTTACAAGGTATCTGCCGTCCTAATGTAAAGGCTCTGGTCAATCATTTGGGTGGTATGAGGGGAATGTCATCTATTCTATATTGCATTTAGTTTAGGACATGCAGTGATTGTTGTGCTAGAATACCAGCACTATCATAGGTATGCATTATTAACAACTGTAAACCCCCTTCAATGCATTATTAACAAATGTAAAACCCATCAGATAAAAACAAAACTTGTGAAAACATTAATCAAGAAACTAAAAAAAACTTCATGCTATTTATATGTTTTCCCCATTATAATGATTTAAAATGTGTGCCAACACCATGAACCCTGAATTTCATAAATTTGAATACAACGACAGACAACTCCTAAGAGGAAAGCCAAGCTGACAAATGAAGAATGATTTATTTATAATCAGAGCAATTAAACATCTTGACACAGAATATCATGAGTGACAAGGATCATTAGTAATAATAAAAAAAAATTAAAGCATCCAAAAATAGAAACCAAGTCAGATAATTATGTAATTCTGCATGAAAGTATATATGACATCCTGCAAGAAGGCAAGTCGATGGTTAAAAAAATTGACAATTTGTTTTGTTTCCTCAAACAGAAATCCTTGACATTTCTGGTTAGAACTGTTCTTTTGTAAAATATATCATTCGCATGACATAGCATCAGATCTACATAACTTCTAACAGAGAAATGATTTTACATGGAGATGTTCTGTATAAACAGGCCACTTCCGCTGCGTAAGTACCAAAATTAACAAACTTTCTGCCAATATATCATTCGTGTCTCTTGCGAGAGAAAGAATAATTGGAGAAGCATAATTTCTTTAAAAGAAATAGAGAAGCAAGGTCCTTTTTTTTAGAGGGTAAAAGATGAATGCCTTTTGCATTCATCCAATTTTATTTAAAGGTCACGTTATACATAAACAATTTACAAGGATAGAAAAAAATTAAATATTTGTCTAATCCTTCATCAACTTAGCCTCTGTAGATAAGATATTTTCAGTGTATATTTGACTAACCATTCCTAAACATGTGGGCAGAACTCACTATGCACTTTAATTCCGGTCATGTTATTAATTGTGCTTCTTTGATCTGCTTATAGTGTGAGATTGCATTGGCCGAAAGCAAGACACAATGCACACCATCATAATCAACTTGAATATGCAATAGATAGAAATGCTTGGTGCAAGAGATGGCAAAATGAACATTTCATATGGAGTGATCCTAAGCTGTTCATAATTTTCAGTTAAAGGTTTGGCTATTTAAGATTTAATACTTATGATCTATTAGAGATAATTATTAATGATCCACATATCTTTGAATGTTAACTAGCACTTTAGGTGGGAGCATAATTCAAGGTTCTAAAGTTCAAATTACGAGTAGATCCTTATAACAACCTTTTTTGGGTGTCAAAGATGGAAAACCCTTAGATTCATCAAGCAAGTCACACTTAGAACTTCGTCATTTTAAAGTCTACTATCACTGAAACCTTCGAACTTAATTTAGGTATTTAGGAAAACGATAGGAAAAGTTGTCTAAGAATATAAAAAATTCATCTTTGCATCACCACATACTGTGATAAAGTCTATTCCACATCCTATCTTCTTTTCGAATTCTGGGTGGTAAGGAAGCACTCTCTCCATGATTGCCTTCTCATGTTCTGCACTCAATTTGTCTCCACATTGATACCTGCAGAAATAACCTGAATATAAACATCTGATAAAAGTACCAGAATTTGCAATCTATAAACAGCATAGAACAAGAAAAAGAAATTAAATTTAACAAATGCTCGATTGCTCCTCCAAATCTAAGTTCCTGGTTTGGCTTTTTGTTGTTCTTGCTTTAGATTAATCTCGTCGAGCAAAGATGCCGAGTTTTTTTTTTCTAAGAAAAAAAAAAAGAGAAGAGCAGCACGTACATTCCGGAGAAGAGGAGCATGCGGACGAAGCCGACGAGGGGGACGGTGTCCTCCAGAATGATGTCCTCCCACTCCGCGTACTCCTCGCTCTTGCGACGCCCGCTCCTCCCTCGCCCTCTTCCTCGGACCGCCACCGCGGCAACTCCCCCATCGCCGTCCTCGTCTCCATTGTCGTCGACTGAAAGGGAAGAGACCAACGAAGGCCTCCGCAGCAGCGCGGGGTCGCGAGCGCCGTGGCACTCGACTTTGCGGCTGGCGATCGGGACGGGGAGAAGTACTGAGGAGGAGGAGGAGGAGGAGGAGGGGCGAAGGAAGGTGGAGTTGCTGAAGCGGGGCAGCAGGAGGGGAGACGCTGCGGGGACGGAGGCCATGGAATGGTGCGCTTATATGAGTTCTGGAGGATGGAAGGAGCAGCGCATAGTGGCACTCTGCTCCTCCCCTTGGGGCGTCTGCTTTCTTTTTCTCTTTGTTTTGGGTACAATTTTTTTTTTTGTGTTGTTGTGATGATATGAAGCGTGGGATGGATAGAACGATGATGTGGATTTCTCTTTTCCCGACTTCTCATTGGCTTCGACTTGCACTTTTTGATGCCTCGCTAGACGACACGGCATATCCAAGTCGCCACGTGAGTTGTCGTTCGCGGATTGGAGACGTATTTTATCATGAATATAAAATATATGCGTCGTCGAATTAGTTAAATTTATGAACAATGTGCTTAATTAAAGTGCAAATTAAATTGTGGACTATACTTCTAAAAAATTGGCAAAAAATAAAAACACAGGTATTTCATTTTCTAAATTTAATGTATGTTATCCGCTTACTTCTTTATTAAAACAAACTCATAAACTTAACATAAAAAGATCAAATTGGAAATGGAAAATATTATGAATTTTACTCAAAATATTTTAAGTAAATATACACTATCACTTACTTTAAAGCACAAAATTATTATGCCTCGTCCCTTCACCTTATTCTACAGTCTTATTCTCTCTCCACCTACTCCTCTTAACTTGAAGTTTAAAGAGTGCTCGATAGTCATCTTTTAACGCTCAAAACAATAATACTCGGTATAATTACACTAAGGTCATGTCTGAGAAAGCTAATAGTAAATAATGATTAGATTAGAGGATAGTAATTTGATTAGAGTATATTGATTAACTATTAACGGATAACGGATAATAATTTATTTATAAATTCAATAAAAACTATTTTATAAATATAACGATTAAATTAGTGTATTATATAAAACAACAAAAATAGCCGGACATAATATATAATTTATTATTATTTTTATACACATCATATTCATAAAAAATAATTTATAATATTTTATTCTGAATAGTAATATTATTTAAAATATTATTTTAATATAAAAATATTGATTACTTCAAAATAAAAATCTTATTTGGGTTGTAGGTAAAATTAAAGATGTGATGCATTAAAATAAAAGATAATATATGATGTTTAATAATTAAATACATTTTTATTTAAAATGAAGATATAACAGGAGTAAAATATAAAATCGACATCCTCTTTTTACCTGCCAAACAGTGCCTAAGTGAGGAAAGAATTTTTCAAGTGGTTATTTTCAAAACTATTATAATGATCACATAAAATTTGTCAAGGGCTATTATTTCCCAATTGATTCTAATTTCTTTACTATTATTTTTTTTTCATTTCCTTCTCTTCTTTCCTTAGGATTCACCTCTCAAAATTTAGCATCAAATATGAAGTCAAACTGTAGCTTATTTTCATTTACATTCCACTTTAACATTTCACATCCAAATTATATATATAATGTGCAAAGAAAACATAATATAAAAGGCAATTATTATAACAAAACACAATGGGAGACATAATTTAAACATAATTAAGGACATAATAACTTAGTTTGTTGTCCCACACAAGCTCTCTTGTATAACGCAATAACGAGTTCAACATAATACATGAACATAAAAGAATCCATGGAGGACTCTAAAGCTCATAGGACATGTATAACTCGGATTACAAGCGTCAAGCTTAAGTCTCCTCCTCATTTACATGAATTGATGGGGTACAAGAGATTTCTCTCATTAAAACATGCTAAAGGTCATACATGCTATGATTGCACATAATGAATTTCGCATATCATGGCACATGCAATTTGCATCATAAGATAATTTAAAATAACATCATGTACATGTACCCGCACCCTATATGGCATGTTATACAATATATCATGGAAATATCAAAATTAAATAAAAAAGAAAACATTACTTTATTATTACATTATGAGCTAATCTCGTTTATCTTTGATATTTTGAGTATATTTAGCAAATACATTTTATGATAGTAGACATATCTTCAGAATCGTATTTAATTATGCATAACATTTCAAAATCGTATTTATGTCCAAGCCATTTCATTTTAGTCATATCAAGTTGTTTCATTCATTTTCTATATCTTTTATTTTTATTTAAGATGACTTATTATCTTGGTGATTGAGAAGATCATAACTAATAATCCTTTTGTTGGAACAAAGTTTTTCATTCCCTATATAATTATATTTTGATGATACAAACCTAAAAAGATTTAGAGTTATATTTAAGATGTCGAAAAAGTATAAATAAGAATGAGTTGCTTCATGCACTAAACTTCCGATTAATATTTGTCTATATTCCCACATGATTTACATTAAGACGTGAATATAAAATTTATAGATAATTTTATTATCTTTGTAGAGAATAAAAAATCAGCTCATTTGAACAACCACATAAAAGTTATGTTTAAACAAGTGAAGTTCGAAAAGTTTAATTTGAAGTTGATATTTTCATGTGCTAAACTTTCACTTATATTTGAATATTCTATCACGAGTTTTTGATCAAGAGATTAATATAAAATTATAGATAATATTGTTATCTTTTCATAGAATCCAATATCATCTCATTTTGATACTAGTATGAAAAGTTATGTATACAAGAGTAAATGTCTATAATATTTTTATTTGAAATAGACAATCTTATGTACTAAATGTTGAATTAATATTTGACTATGATCTTATTAGATTTTGGATGAATGATGAATATTATAGTTGTAGGCAATTCTATTAGCTTTCTATAGAATAAAAAAATCATCTCATTTGAATAATTATGTAAAAAGTTATGCTCAAAATAGTGCATGGTGGTCAATCTGACAATCGAAGCACCAGTCGACTGGTCAGGTACACTGGTCGTCCGATCAGTGCAAAAATTGTAAAAATCACTAGCAGAATGTCAAGACCATGTCGGTCGAGGTATCGATCGATCGGTACACCAATCGACTAATCAGTCGCCCGGTAGGGCCCAATGGTCTATTGGTCAATGTGAAAAATGCACTATAACATTGAAAAATAAGTCTCAATGAATAAATAGAGTTAAGAAGGCTATAAAAGGAGACTAGTATAGGAATCATCAAGACTTACAGGGAAAAATGGGAAAAACATATTTGATAAGTCCATTTGAGCTCCAAGTTACAAACCTTTTAATTTTTTCTCTCTTACTCTTGTGTGAGTTCCAAATTGTAAAAGAGAGATTGTGGGATGTTCTTATGATATTGTAATAATTGTTTAGCTCATGAGCGAAAAGATGTTGTATCTTATCTCTTGAGCGAAGAAAAGTCCGGTGAAAGCTTATAAGTGAAAGAGGTGTGTCTTACCTCTTGAAACGAAGAAAAGGCAAGAGTTGTATAGGGTTTCTTCCTTGCCCCTTGAACGAAAGAAGGGGGGTAGTGAAATTTTCGACGATCTCGAGATCTAGAAGTCGAAGTGGGGATGTAAGTCAAAGTGTAGTCGAATTTCATCAATAAACCACCGTACATTTTGTGTTTATCTTTCTCTCTCCCTCTCCTTCCTACTATATTATGCATGTGATTTGATTGCTATTGTGTTGGTTTAAATATTAATGAATCGATTTTAAGCTTTCGCGATGATTTTTGTAAAATCAGTATTTTCAGTTTAACACCAATACCCCCTCCCTCTTGGTACCTTGTGATCCTACAATTGATATCAGAGCAAGGTTGCTCTTATTTTAAATATTTAATAATCTTTTAGAGCATGACATTATTTTTAGAAGAAGGCCATTCTATTTTTTGACCAATTTTAAAGACCATTCTTTTTCTTCTTGAAAACTTAGAATGAAAGTTTATATATGTTCTATAAATTTTTTATAGTGGGAAGTTTTAGAAAAAGGTTTTGAAAAGCCAAAGAAAAATATAAATGGATCTTTCCATTTTTTGAATATGACGATTTTTAAATGTCGATTGAAAAACTTGGCTACAATGTTAAAAATATCTTTTATTCCTCTTTAAATTCTTATGTCATGAATCTTATTTCTAAATGCTCCAATTTTTATTAAATTCGAAAAGTTTTGTTAAATAGCTATGAAAGGAGCGACTTTGATAAAATGACACATTAAATGTGAACAATGAAAACAATGATAGTTCTACATTCACGCCATTAAAAAATGAAGTGCTATGCTTAATGACAAAAAATGAGGATGATGAGGTAACATCAATTTCATCTTATTCTTCTACTAGTGATAGTGATGATAATATTATTGCTTTTGATGTTCATAAAGAATTTGCTTCACTTATTCAAAAGCATATTTTTCTTAAGAAGAAAGATGGATTATTAAGACATAAATTGATAATTTGAAAAATGAAATTGAGATTTTGAAAAAGGAGAAATATACTTTCCTAACTCAAAATGAAACTCTAATGAATGATCTTCATATTATGAAAAATAATTTTAAATTTTTTATAAAATGAAAAGAATGCATGCTTAGTTCAAAATGAAATTTTAGGAAAAGAAAATAATACATGTGAAATTAAAAATGAACTTTTGATAAAGGAAATTGATTCACCCTCCTTGACAAATTAAAAATTATGAAATTTGACAGTAGAGAACTCAAAGTTGATTAGATTGCAAAATACTTCTCATGATAAAATTGTTATGCCTTTGAAACATACTAGTAATATTCAAAAGCCTAATGGAATGTTTGAAAAGTCTAATGATTATAAAAAGAAAATGAACATGAGGAAAAATGTCAAAAACATAAAATAATATTATTTGAATATTCTTATTTTTCAAAGTCAAAGCATGCTAATTGAATAATAAACTTATGATCACATCAAACATCATTATGATTATTCAAAGTTGAAATATGTTCACAACCAACTCTATTGGATCATCTACTATTTATCATTATTGTAATGTTCATGGTCATTATTCATTTGAATGCCAAATTAGAAAATCTATTCATATCGGCATGAAATTGATGTGGGTTCCTAGAAGAACCAAATTAAATCAAAACGCAAGGATATATGAAGGTGTAAATCCAAAAAGGATTTACATATGTAGATTCATGGTTGGATCAATATTTAATGGTAGATGTTCATTTAAATTATTTGATGATGTCATCATATATCAAACGGCTAAAGTTATCTTAACTTTCTACATTAAGATCCACCATCAGATTTCAATCCAACGGTTGGACTACACGTGTAAATCCTTTATGGGTTTACACATGCATTTTTCTCATTTTTGTTTAAATAGATGTTTTATTGTCTTTACACATACCACACAAGTGGCATTATCACAAACACTTAATATCATGCATTCTGCTTTAAATGCCTTGAAATCTCATTGCATAGGAATTAAATTTTGCTCTTAAATCTTAATCCAATCAATAGGGTTGGGCCCCCTCGAACATACTTTTAGCATTTAAGTTAAAATTCTAATACTATATCTTTCTTCTTGCTTATTCTTCCTCTTTCTCCTCCTAGTTTCTCCTCCAATCTCCTACTTGTGTGCAGCCCTAATTGATGAGATGATGCATCTTGCTCAATTTTTGGCCAATTGGGTGGATTTGGAGGCTAAGAGAGTGAGAAATGAGGGAGAATGGGGGTTTAGTGCAGCATTTCGGGTTTATATACGTGGGGTTTGGTTGAGTTTTGGACTATTGGGTCTAGTTGGACACTATTTTAGGTCAAAGGGCAATGAGTTAATATCATTTTATTTTTATTTTTTCATCTATATCTTTATTTTTATTTTAGGGATATTTAGTGAAAATTGTTGGACTATTGGGTATCTAGTTGGAGAATAGAGTTGAAAAAGTGAGTAATGTTGGAGGGTATTTAATGAAATTTTATCTTACGGATGAATTAAAGTGAAAATTATGATATAATTTAGGAACGTACTACGATAAGTTTATATATTAGAGTTAGAGTTGAAAAAATTGCTATAGTTCAAGAGGTGGAATTAACGTTTCTTCTTTTGTACTTTATGTTGGGACTCTTCGTATCCCAAGTCTAAGGGGGGACCTAGGAAAGTTTGACTCCAAATTCTAAAAAATTTAATTATATATATAATATTATTTCATAATTAAAAATTGATTTGTTTTTCTAAAATATTTGTCTTATGATATTAAAATATAAATAATAGTTCGTAAAACAAGAAAATGTCATGCCCGTCGATGTTTTCGATGGGAGGGCTCCCGTCGGAACTATCGATGGGAGTACCCATTGAAATCCGTCGAAACTTGCGAAGGGCCGACGCTCCCTCATCCGATTTCGGCAATGCGATTAGGAGCTTCCGATGGCAAAATTCGTTGGAAGTTTCGAAAGACGATATTTCCTTCGGACTTTCGACGGATACTATCCGTAAAAAATTTTGAAAGCAATTTATCCATCACAGACATCCGCCAAAACTTCCGAAGGGACGTTTGAGGACCGTCGATAATTATTTCCAATAGCAAAATTTCCAACAAAGTATTATCCGTCGAAAAATCCCATCGCAAAGACATATTTGTGACGGATATATCCGTCGCAAAATCGCAATATTATTGTAGTGGTAGAGGGGAGGTCTCCTTTTTTAAGAAAAATAATTAGTGTTACAATTTATGACATAATCTCATTCCCTTAGTATATATATTACTAAATAAATTAAAATATAAGTGTGAATTACACCTTTTCATAATTTATAAGAACATAAGTTTTTTTGTGTGTATTTTGGCGGAATCATGGCATTATTAATCAACATTCATTCATTAATATTGGATCCTGGTTTAATTATGAATCCATATATGTAAACCTATTTGTATAAATTCATACATTCCATAATCCATATTCTAATAAATAGTGATAATTGATTTATGGATACCTCTTGCATGACAAAACTATTATTTATTGGTATTTCAATGGGTTTAATGCTCATTAAATGACAACAGATTTGGCAAGTAGAATATCCATTATTGTTCAAACAATAACGAGAGAATTATTACGAATATTTAATGACTTAAGTTGCACGATCTAATGTCAATGATCAATGTTATGATTAATGCGCCATTGTCCATGAAACCCTTGACCAGGGGAAGATTTATTACAATAATGAAATTATTAATGCATGATTCCTATATATGTATATTTTATTGCGTTTAATGCAAATTTCGTGTTTTTTTATCATTTTGGAAATAGCAGAAGCAATTGGAAAACCACAAATTCATCAAGACTAGCATATATAAATGAATTATTATTTTTTTAAAAGTGAACATTTTAAGCATTTAAAATTATTTTGCCTTCTTTGTCCGAGGATTTTTCATATATAAAAAATCATTTGAAAATTAGATGGTAATATAAAAATTAAACTCCAAACTTTTGTAGTTGAAAAATAATTGATCAAATTTAATAGAATCGTTATGTAATATAATACAAAACTCTTTCAGAAGAAGTGGCATTAAGAATTTAAAAGAGATCAAATTTGATATCATCTAAATTTAATAGAAATTATATTTAATAATTAATTCATGAATTTATATTTGATACAAAGTGTTCTAATAATATAAATTCCATTGTCAGCAATTTATTGTTCGTTTGTCATTCATTTCAAGATTACAAAATGAAATCCATGACAATATTATTATTATTATTATTATTATTATTATTATTATTATTATTATTATTATTATTATTATTATTATTATTATTATTATTATTATTATTATTATTATTATTATTATTATTATTAGCTTAGACATAAATTTGCCTTGACTTTGGATGGAGAAAATTTGTTACAGTCATTATGTCATATGTTTACTAAGTACAGCACCTGTTGTACCATTAGAACTTTGAAGTCTAGAACACGAAACTTAGAGCTTAGAGGCGATTCGACACCACCGGCCCAACGTTTCTTCACTCCTCTTCTCCTCCCCGCCGGCGAGAGCGATCGCCCGTCGGGAGCCATGGCCAACCTTCCAACTCCGCCGTCGCGCCTCATCAAGCAGCGAACATGGTCGCCGTGCTCCGAGCGCGAGGAGGCGTGGCTCCGCCGCAAGGACCTCCATGAATGCCGCCGCGGGAGCCCCCGCCTGAGAAGAAGCATCACTGACGAGGACGTCAACGAGATCCGCGCCTGCATCGACCTCGGCTTCGGCTTCGACCTCGACAACGACGGCACCGACGACGCCGCCGGGGTCAGGAGGAGCAGGAGGCTGTCGGAGACGTTCCCGGCGCTGGACCTCTACCACGCCGTCAACCGGAGCTACCGCGAGGTCGTCTCGGAGTCTTCATCCTCCTCCTCCTCCTCCGGCGGCGGCGGCGCCTTCTCCGCTCCGGCCGATAGTCCCATCTCCTACTTCTCTCTGGGTACGAACT
This sequence comes from Pontederia crassipes, assembly GCA_030549335.1. NCBI lineage: Eukaryota > Viridiplantae > Streptophyta > Magnoliopsida > Commelinales > Pontederiaceae > Pontederia > Pontederia crassipes. The sequence continues at coordinate 13,311,071 of CM060183.1, forward strand.
TGACGTGGACCGGATGCCTTAAAAGTTCGCGGCGGCCGCAGCTGGTGGTTGCGCAAAGGCCGTACAGTTCGTTGCTGACTTGTTGTTTCTGTTCTGTGCAGACGAGAGCACGGAGGAGACGAAGGCGAGGCTGAGGCAATGGGCTCAACTGGTTGCTTGCTCTGTGCGTCAACACCGCTGAGGTAAATGGCATGCAAACTGATGGATATTTTTAGTTTTTATTTCTACAGTCTCATGTTTGGATTTGAACATTTATCTCGCAGTGAGATGATCTAAAACTGGTGATTTGGAGAGGCAATGGAGGCATTGAAGCAAAAGAGAAAGTTTTCGAAATCCTTGCTCATGATCTTGCCAGAGGAGCGTATTTATTTGTTCTGTTATGTAAAGATTTGTAAATAGATTGTTAGATTTCTTTTTTGAATAATCATCCCAGCTTTTCGGGGATTCAGTCAGAGAGAGAGAGAGAGAGAGAGAGAGAGATGTAGTGGAAATCTCATTCGTTTGTTGGATCCTTCTGCACTAAAAACTGCAAAAATAAAACTCAAAATGTTTACCTCGATGACACATGTCAAGTTTGTTTCTCAGTTTAAAGGAGGCATTAGCTTTGTTAATTAATCATCATCTGATTAGAAGAAATTGTAAACAGTTATAACCAAAATTGTAAAATCTGAATATTACTCAAGATCCAAATTGCCCCGGAAATTATAAGTTCGGATTAAGAATCGTAATTATATATTAAACATAAGTTAGAAAAAAACTTTGAGTAATATTAATTCAGAGGCTGCTCTATTAAAATTTAGAACATATATATAACCCATAGTTATATTAGTTATTTACTTGATTTAAACTGAACCAACAAGAAAATAAACAACAAATTGACATACAGAATTACTATAACATCAATATTCTACAGACATTTTATATTTACCTTTATGTGAAAAACTAGTATTAAGAACTTAATCACAAACAATCATCTTAATTTTCGTATTTCAAACTTCATGTGGCACTTGGTGAAATAAAAAATGGGAAAAATGTAAAAAAATAAATAGAACAAATCTTATTATCCTAATGATATTTCGATCTCGTTGTGAAAATTGGAATAGAAAAAATAAATCGGATCATAATGAATCATTAGAAAATTTAATAAACTTAATATGGAAACTTACAGTTATTCATTACTCTATTTAGATTAGGAACAAGTTGTTCGACTCCTTGCGTTAATGAACACTTGATGGAATGGAATTTTAAAATGACACTATAAAAATCTATTCTTCTTCGCACGGATGGAAATGTAAAGAAAACTTTTCACTAAATAGATTTCATCCAAATTGTTATGTGTTTTAGAGACCATGATCATCTAATTATAGTAGGTACAAGGGTTCGTATATTCACTCATAAAAAAAGAATTCAAATGCACTCTTTGATTTCCATATATGTTTTTTAACAAGTAGGAACAAGTGGTTTTTACTATCTCTTTTTTCTTTAGGAACATCGAGCTCTTTGTCCTCCGATGGGCATTTCAAATAAAGATGACAAAATGAGATCACAAATATAATTATATGTTTTCCAGCTCTTTGTCCTCCCTTTGTTTTCTATAAGGATGATTCTGAGGTAGAAATTGTCCATGACAATAAAAAAAGAAATCTTCCTTCCACTATCAAGGTGAAATGACTTTGTGCGCTCCATGTAATATGGGCATGCTAATCTACCATGAGTACAACTAGACAACATGACATAAGCTGGAAAGTCACTAATTGTCCATATGAGTGCTACTTTCATTTGAAAGTTTTGTTTCTTACATGCATCATAAGTGTTGACCCCAACAGTCCACAATTCCTTTAACTCATCAACTAGTGGCCTTAAGAACACATCTATATGTTTTCCAGGACTTTGAGGGCTGGGATGACCAAAGTCAAAAACATGTATGGACTTTTGTTGCACATGCCTGGAGGAAAATTATACACAGGAATAATTACTGACCAACAAGGATAAGGAGTACCAAATTGTCCAAAAGGATTAAACCATCCAATTCACACATTTCATGGATTTGAAGAGAAGGAAGGATGAGTTCGATCAAAATGCTTCCAAGCTTCACCATCAGCAGGATGCGGCATAAATCCTTCTTGACATTTATTAGAAGCATACCACGTCATATGCTTTGATGTTTTCTCAAACATAAATAACTTTTGAAGTCCAGGTGATAATGATAAGTATTGCAACACCTTATGAGGCACAACCTTCTGTCTATTATGGCGCATTGTTCTCGGTTTATATCGAGAATGCCCACAAACATGACAAAATAATTTATCTGCATTCTCCTTGTAATATAAGATGCAATTGTTAATACAAACATCTATTTTCTAATAGCCTAGGCCAAGTTTTGCCATCTTCTTCTTCAACTTATAGAAATTAGGTGCAAGCTTCTCACCCTCTGGCGGCATTTCTTTTATCAAGGAAACAATGCGATCATAACACTTCTCACTCGTGTTGAGCTCTGACTTAATGCTTAATAATCGTGACAATGCAAATAATTTTGTATGCTTTTCACAAACCTTCCCAAAGTTGCTCATCAGCATCATTTAGTAATGAATAAAACTTTGAAGCTTCTAAATTTGGGGGTTCATTTATCATTTCACCTCCATCAGTAAATTGATTGAAATTAGGACCTGCAACATCCATTACCATGCTTCTAAAAAAATTAAAATGCTCAACATCACCCATATTAGATGGTGCAGATTCAACTTGTTCTCCATGAGCATCCCAAATTAAAAAGTCCTTTTTGAATACTTTCATGCAAAGGTGAATGGATATTGTATCCCTATCATGAAATAAAAAATTTTTGCACTTTAAACAAGGTCATCTAATTTTTCCTCCATAAAAAATTCTAGGTTAAGAAAATGCAAAGTTTACGCCCGCTTTGAATTCATCACTTATATATCCATTTCTATCTAATCGATTACCGATTCAATTACGATCACTTGACATGGTCTGTGATAAAAATTTCATATAATTGGTATACATTTCAATATTAGTAATCCAAATTAGTAACAAAAAATGTGTAAAGTAACATCAAACAAAAATTAAATATAATAAACATGATATAAATTCACACAATATTGTAGTTTATAATCTGTGATAAAAACTCAAAAAATAAATTATACTACACAAATATTCTTAATCTACATGTACAACTAAAAATATTGATGTTCCATAACAATGCATCATTAATCCAATTCAAATAATTTATTTTATATATATTGTCACAATTGTCCAAAATGAATACAAAAATGCATAATTACATATGTTAGCATGTAATTTTTAAACAATGATATAAACATGAAATATGTGCTAGCAGCACCACAACATTGTTACTTAAAAATATAAAGTAATATAACATGCAAAAAATTATTAAACAAATAAAACATGTATAATAACAAATTATTATTATCGCATTTCCCATTCACACCATAAATACATTTCAACAATATTGTACAATTTTCAGATAATATTTAAAAAATAATAATTAAGAGATGATTTATCATTCAAATAAAACTTTTCTATAATTAAATAAGAAAGAAGAAGTAACACGTACTTATGTCGGAATAACACGAAGCTTGAACTCTTTTCCTGAAAAATATACATTCAAATGAATTATTTTATTATTCTTTTCTATTAAAAATTTTTAAAAAATAAAATATATGTGCCCTAGGACTACAACACAATCGTGTATACACAAACTGCTGGATTCAACAACCGTGCGCCAACATGGGGGCGAAGGCTGCGTTGCAGCAGCCTGCGCCGCACTCTTTTGACAGCCGTTGACGCAGGGCTGCAAAAGTCCTATGTCAGGCAGCCTATCGCATGACGTCAGGGCTGCAAAAGGCATGAAGCAGCTTTTACAGCCCTGACGCCGGGCTTGAAAAGCCCTACATCAGGCGCTGCCTGACGCCCGCCTCATGCAGACGCAGGGTGCCTGACACAAGGCAGCGCCTGACATTGACGCAGGGCTTTTCAAGCCCTACGTCAGGCAGTGTCTGACGGCTGCAAGGCAGCCCCTGCGTCTGCCTGATGAGGACTGCCCTACGTCCGGTGCTGCAAAAGCCCTACGTCAGGCGCGACAAGGCTGCCATGCGTTTGCCTGACGCAGGGACGCAGGGCTGCAATATATGCGGCTGCATCTGCAGTAGTGCGCCTTGGCGTCGGCCCTTTGCAGCGACCTTGGAGATGAAAGGAGAAGAAAAAAATACCTAAGAGATGAAAACTTCATTTTTCGTAGGTAGAATTAGGTAGTTCTTTATTTCTTTTATATAGCAATAAAAATATTTTGTGGATTAAAAAAATTGTGATAATATTGTGACCAAAGATAAGATAAATAAATAAATGTGACCACAATATGACAAATATATTGTGACGATTTTATATTTATCACTTTTGAGTTACTAAATATTTTAATTGAAACAGTGGTCACAAAAATGTCACAAAAATTTGAAAAATTTCTGATGAATGATCTTGTGACAAATATTATCGTCGTATATCGGTCACCAAAATATCAAATTCGTATCGGTCACAAATTTCTCACAAATCTATTAAATATTGTGATAGAATTATTTCGTCATAAAAAATTCGTCATAGAAGATATGTTTTCTTGTAGTGTAACATTCCATAGAAGAATGATGAACCATGTGAGAAATCTTGAAAGAGGATGACGAAGTGGTCTAGAAAAGGGATTTTCTTGTCCGCTCTCCTCTTGTTTATATAATTGTTTGGTGTTTTTCTTGGTGTGATCTGATGACTACTATTCATGGCTGCAATTTACACCAAACACGAAGCTGTACATTCCTTTTACCCAACTTTATATACCTTTTGATATATATATACATCTATTAAATTTTATACATCTTTTAATATATATATATATACCCTTTAACCTTTTGGTATATATACTTTTTTATCTCTACACATATAATTTCATATCATCTCATATTAATAAATATGCCCCATAAATATTTTGATCATTTTATTTGGACCTTAATATATTTTGACAGTCCTTAATATTATAATTATTTTCACATTAAACCCAATGTTAGAATTATATTCCAACAATCTCCCACTTGGGTTACATGTCAAATTTTATAATTATACATACCAAAATGAGCTCAACTTTGTTGTCAAAATCATAAAGCCTTAAAACAGTCTCATTCATCAATTATACTAAGTAGTCTTTATCGTATTCGTTGTAATTTGACTCAACAATGGTCACATATATCAATATAATTAATAACAAGATATTTATATGGATGCGTAGCATGAAAGTTACATGCAATGTGATCATAACATGCCTACTTTCAACTGGTTCACTTTGTCGAGATCAATCTTAATAAAGAGTGAAACTGAACTGTAGATCTGCAGATCTTAACCTTAATGCATAAACTGAATCATAAGATAAATGTCAATAATATGAGCATTTATAATTACAAACTCCCACTAAAACTGAATATCATGAACTGAAATGAGACCCATATTTTTGATGTACTTGAGAAACACCTTGAGTGATAATTCCTTTATATGTGAATCCGTTATAATAGAGTTTGTCTCAATATGCTCAATAGACATTAATTTTTTCTTCACTCTTTCTTTTAGCAACAAATAACTTGACTTTATTGTGACTCAATTTTATCGTGCTCCTGTATTGGAATATATAACTACCACCTCATTGTCACAAAAAAGTTTTAATGGCCTTTTAATACCATCAACTATCCGAAGTCTCGTGACAAAATTTTATAGCCAAATTTCATAATTAGATGCCTGATAGCACGCAATGAATTCTACTTTCACCATTGAAGAGTGCAATAATTAACTATTTGACATTCCTCCATAATATAACACATACTACAAATAAATGTAGTCTAATGTAAATTTCATGCTATCTTGAGCATCTGACAAATCGGAGTCTAAATAACCAACGATCTCAACATGATATATCCTCTAATATGTCAACATATTATCCTTTGTCCTCAGTAAAACATCGTAGAACCTTTTTGACTGATTTCCATTAATCCATCCTTGGATAACTTAAATATTTGCTTAATATCTCAATATTATACGCAATATACGAATGTATATAAACTTGAGCATAAATAAGACTTTTTATTGCTAATGCATAAAAAAATCTTCTACATTTTCATTCTCTCAAAATCAACACTGGTTGAGACTAAACTTGTCTCCTTTAGATATAGGAGTACTTTCTTATATGTAAGCACAATTTTAATATATCTAAATTTACAATACAAAAAAATGTATTTGATTTCTTGAATGTGCCTACTCCCACCGAACTTATGACATGCACAATCATGTGTTGAGTTCATCTCAAAATCAAATGAGATAATAACTTCATGAAACTTGTGATATCAACATCTATCTAATGTGGCGTAAAATCAAAATGTCCTATCAAATACCATGATAATATTGAAGAAGTGATTACATGACATAGGAAAGAAGGTCACTAAAAATTAATGCCTTCTTTCTTTATAAAGCCCAATAAATTTCTTTGAACAATGAAACAAAATTGTAAACATTATTGTCATCCATCCACTTTTGAGAATTAAAATTTTTCATAACTTGATGGAGATTGATTGGATCATCCTCCATTATATTAATATCAACTTGATCGAGATTGATGTTCTTAATGAAAAATGTTCTTGAGGTTGTAGGGTTTATTCTTTTAGAGGGATCTTCAACATTATCTTAATCATAATTGACATTCTTAATATCAAAAATAAATTTCTAATCAATGCCAATTGTATCTATTGAATCTTAATTGATTCCTCCTTAAAGATAATGTTCATAATATTATCTCCTCCCCCAAACTCAACATCCTTAAAGAATTGAGCACTCTTATCAGTCATATATCAAAATTTCAATAAAATCTTGATTGTAGCCACAATCTTTAAGTATTATATATCTAAATATTTTTTAAATGACACTCTTAATTATTTATGTTATTGTATTACTCCCACTTTTCTATCTGCCTCATTTCATTAGAAGTACTCTTATTAGTAAGTTAGTATGTTTGGTAATCATCAAAGTATAGTCCAAAACTATGACTTTGAGAGTGATATTAATACTCGCTTTCCATGTCTTAATATTTGTGTCATTATACATGAGAATGGACTTGATGCTCATGTTAATATTACTAACAAACACAGAAACTGAATAGAGAACAAATCATAAATACCAAATTAAGCAATAATAAAATTTATGTGTGGACAAATTCCATTACAAGACATCGACACAACATTAGTATTTAGTCTTCGGAAGAAAATACTAACTTGTAACTGATTTCTTCTCATGATAATAATTTGATGATAAAATAAGCTGATTTATTCTCATGATAATAATTTGAAGATAAAATAACATATCGAATAATAAATTTTTCTTTGGGTCAATTTATTATTTACATGTACACTAAATAATTATGTAACAACCCGGATTTTCAGAAAGTAAATAAATGATATTTATTTTTGTTTAATGGATCTAAAAATCCCAATGTTAATATTTTGGAATTAATTAATTCCTAAATTGATGGAAATTATGAGATAAGATGGAGAAAGAGGATAGAATTTGAATAAAGATAAAATTGTTATGGAGATAAGCATGGATTTATGAAGTAAATTCGGATTTAAATAAATCTGAATAATTAAGAAGTGGTTAATCATTGATGGATGGCCAAGATTGATTCTAAAAGAGTACAAGGCCTAATAGAATTAATAACTTAAATTTGCACCTATAAATATACATTAAAGGGTGGCTGGAAACCCCTTTATCTGCCAACCAGAATTCTGCCCACAAGCCTCTTTTTTCCTCTCGTTTGCATGCGAACCGAAGCACCTCCGAGGACGTGTGGTGGCTGATTTCGAAGTCGGCACATAGAAGAAGAAGTTCCAGGTGGTGGCCGCGAGTTTCGGAGCGAGGACAGAGAGCAATCACCGGCCAAAGTTTGGCGTTCGTGCAGATTGTCAGAGAAGGGACTCTAGTTAGTTTCTCAGCCAACTTTAGGTATGTAGGGGGAATCCCTATGTCATCGTTTTTCCACGACATGGAACTCTATTCTCTTCTCATTCATACTGAGAATTCATTGATGTATCGTATGCATAGTTTGAATATCGTTGGGCATGATTATGATGATCGGAAAGTCGCGTCGGAACACACTTCTCCGTCGGCGGCAGAACCCGGCGGGTTCTGCTGTACCCGGCCTGGATTCTACGTAATCCGGACCGAATTGGACTCGGAACCGGATCGGATTGTCTAACCCGGCCCGAGTTTTTATTGACCCGACCCGGGTTTTTGGTTCGGCTCGACTCGGCTCGCGGCGCGATTGAATTGGAAATGAATCGGCCAACTCGGCCCGAGTTCACTATACACGCGGCTCGGATTTACCCTGGCCGATGTGATATTGATCGATTCTGAACACGACTCGGGTTCCACCCGACGCGGGCCGAGTTCTGGAGACAAAACATAAATTGTGATGTTTTAATATAGATAATTGAATAGTAGCTATAATTGCTCCTGAATTGTATTGTTAGCAGATCTGACCTCATCAAATTTTTATTAGATTTGATTTGAGATTATTTTTATTGTAACCCTATCAAAGTTTTGTTTTCAATCATGATATTGATCCAGTAGTTCTGTCCTAATTGAGTCCTTGTTTAACCTAAAGTAAATTATTAAAGATAGATCTTTAGGATAAATAAGATAAAAAATGAAAACTGTTGGGTCTCCATGTTCTCCGGTTGTACCTAAACCCCCTGAGCCATTATTGTTATCGTATTATATGGGGCAGATAGTGTACCTAAAGGTTTGAGACGTCATCATTTAAGGAAGCTATGGCTGTCCTGTGATGGCCATGGTCCTTCGCCATCACGAAGCTATTGCTAGCGCTATTATTGGAGAGCGACTTGCTGTGATTTGATCTCTCACTGGCCTATATGAAAGAGACATGGTGTTTTCCTTAATTGACTGAGCGCTCCCTATTGAATTGAATAACTCCAAAGATTGAATTGAATTGAATTAAATTGGAATTGAATTAAATAGAATGGAAATTGAATTGAACTAAATCGAATCATGGTCATTCGGATTTTGGTGTTGACCAACTTTGCCTCTGCCCATTAAATTGAATAAAAATTATTATTGGTCGTTGACCATCGATATTGATAATTGAATTGAATTATTAAATTGGACAGTGCCATAGTGATCTGGCATAATTGATTATTGTTAATTGTTAATTGATATCGATTGGTCATTTGACCTCTTACCTGATTTTCTTTATTGATTTATGTCCTTATTGATTTATTGATATTGATTATTGAGCTCTATCTTGCCATATTGATTCCCCTAGTGCTCTATTATTTATTGTTTCATATTGTTGAGTACTTTTGATTTATTGTTCATTGTTATGGTTAGACCCTACGTACTGAGTATTTTTATACTCATGGGTTTTTCCCTGCATCTGGATTCATGCAGGTGAGATGATAGAAGATGGTGATGCAGGTGGTCAGGCTCAGTGACAGAGATGTTGCACATGGTGTAGGATTTAGTCCTACTAGATTATTGGTTTAGCTTTTATGTTCCGCATATTTAGCATGATGGAGTCATGAACATTTCTAGCTCCTTGATATTATATTGTTAGATGATCTTCTTTTCACATTTATAGAGTTTATTTTTCGCACAATTTATTTACATAGAATTGCGTAACGCCTTTGGGACGACTCTGAGCACGTGATAGTCACGTGGGTCTCGGGGCGTTACAAAAGACCTAAGGAGGGACACACTTCTTAGCTGTCTCTAATAGAAAGAATTGAGTCCATGTGCAACCACTGCACCCATCAAGTAGGGTCAAGTAAGTATTGTATTGTTATATGGATTATGGAGCTCACACTAATAGAATTGTTATTGCTATTGTTCACTTTTTTAGTCATATTCCACGAGCTCCCAAAGGTGAATTGTAGCGGGTCATTCAGCAGACCCTACGCTCATAGGCAAATGAGCAGCAGGCTTAGAGCCCAATAGGGAATAGGCAGCAGATCGAGATCCACAATTGAACGAGGTTGAGGCGAGGATCTTTCTGGATCCCACTTAGCTCACACTGAGTACACCCACCTATGAGTCGTGTATGGTAGTTGGGTATGATCGTAGAGACACCATAGAGATTTCCGAAGTTGCAGTCCCTCAGTTCGACGAGAAGGGAGACTTCGAGGACGCAAAAAGATGAATTAAGGAAGTTGAGTAGATCTCCCTAGAGACGGATTGCGATGAGGACCGCAAGTTGATCTATGTGAATCAGAAACCGGTTGGTGAAGTCATGGATAAAGTGAAAGATAACATAAAATCCTTAAATAATAAAAATAGAATTGATGGTATAAGACAACGCTTAAGGAGGTTATTCCGAAAGGTATAACCAAAGTTCTAAGGAGGTTATTCTAAGGTTGAATAACCAAAGCTCTAAGAATGGTATCTCCACATTATCCTTAAGGCATCATAAATGAAGAAAAAAAAGTGAGGTCAACACAACAAGTAAAGCATGACATCTATTACCGAATAGTGAATTAAAGAAGACCTCAATGGATTCCTAATCATAGGGTTAGGGAAGATTATGGATTCAGATTGAAAAGTTGATCTCTAGGTCAGTTGAGAATGCTACCTAAAGAATAGAAAGGATGCGTGATGTTATGCCTTAATGATGATGATAGAGAGATAGTCCAAAAGTCATGTTGTACCTATAACTTATAAGGAATTATTTAGAACTTCATTGAATTAGAAAAATTGTCGTCAGACTTGAACGTTGTTCCGATCAGAGAGTGCGACGTAGCGTTGGGTATGGACTGATTGTCCTATCACGATGCCTACCTACATTGCGGAGCAAAGAAAGATAGTGATCGGAATATCAGGAGGACCTCAAATCATCGTCAGAGGCACGTCACTAGAGCTGGGCAAGGTCTTGGTGTCAGCTATCAAAGCCCAAAAGTTATTAAAGAAAAGATGCCGATGATTCTTGGCAAGTGTGATTAAGATGGACCGGGCTGAGATAGATCGAGATAGTATTGAAGTGGTGAAGGAATTTCTGGACATTTTTCCGGATGATGTCTCAGGTTTACCACCATGATAGGAGATCGACTTCCGCATCGACTTGGTGTCAGGTACTGCACCCATCTCGAAGGCACCATATAGGATGGCTCCAGCGGAGATGTTGGAATTGAAGACCCAAATCCAAAAGCTGTTGGATAAGGGATTTATTCGATCGAGCGTCTCTCCATAGGGCGCTCCGGTGTTATTCGTGAAGAAGAAGGATGGGTCTATATGACTGTGCATAGACTATCGGATGTTGAATAAGGACACGATAAAGAATTAGTACCCTCTACCAAGAATCGACGACCTATTCGACCAATTGTCTTCGGCAAAGGTATTTTCAAAAATTGATTTAAGGAGTGGATAGCATCAGCTTCAGATAGCTAATGACGACGTGCCGAAAATAACTTTCAAGACAAGATATGGCCACTATGAGTTTCTAGTGATGTCATCTGGGCTGACCAATGCTCCGACAGCTTTTATGGACTTGATGAATCTAGTATTCAGGCCATATATGGACAAATTCATAATTGTTTTCGTCGACAACATTCTGATTTATTCGTCGAGCCCGAAGGAACATGAGGACCATCTATGAGTTGTGCTACAGACCCTCCGAGAGCACAAGTTGTATGCCAAATTTTCAAATTGTGAATTTTGGCTGGAAGAGATAATGTTCCTCAAACATATTATTAGCAAGGATGAAATATCAGTGGATCCTGCCAAAGTGGAAGCAATTGTCAATTGGGAGCAACCAAAGAATGTATCAAAAATCAGAAGCTTCCTCGGGCTGGCAGGATACTACCAGAGATTTATACAAGACTTCTCCAAGATTGCGTCGCCACTGACAAATCTCACAAAGAAAGGTGTCAAATACGAGTGGTCACGGAAGTGTGAAGACAGTTTCCAAGAGTTAAAAAAAAGATTGACGACGGCGTCTATTCTGACCATACCTTTAGGCCAAGGAGGTTATATGATATACAGCGAGGCATGTGGCACCGTCTTGGGGTGCGTCTTGATGCAGCATGGGAAAGTCATTGCCTACGCATTAAGGCAATTGAAGAAACATGAGAAGAACTACCCGACGCATGATCTCGAATTAGCAGCGGTGGTCTTCGCCCTCAAGATTTGGAGGCACTACCTCTATGATGAAGAGTTCAAGATTTTCACAGATCACAAGAGTTTGAAGTATATCTTATCTCAACGTGATCTGAACATGCGTCAGAGGAGATAGATAGAATTTTTAAAGGATTACGAGTTTGCCATCAGCTACCACCCGAGAAAGGCAAACTCGGTCGTTGAAGCACTCAACAGAAAGTAGGTAGGATCACTCGCATGCCTGAGAGTGAGTCGCTGGAATATGATCGACTGCATTATACATGTTAGTCCAGTGACCAGTAGTGATGGAGTACGAATTATGGCACACCTCGGCATGCAACCCGAATTGATGTTAAAGATTGGAAAGGCACAATTGAATGACAATTAGTATGACCACATACTCAAGTTGTGCGAAAAGATTCCTGTCGACTTTTCAGTCTCAGATGGAGTCGTCAGATAACGGGAACGTTTGTGGGTCCCTGATCATTAAGGACTAAGAAGACATGTGCTTGATGAATGTCACAAATCAAAATTTGTCATTCATCTCGAAAGCACAAAAATGTATAGGGATTTGCAACGGACCTTCTGGTGGAACAATATGAAGAAGGATATGACAGAGTACGTTACAAAATGCATAGTATGCAGCAAGCGAAGGTTGAATATCAAAGGCCATATGGAGTACTGCAAGAGTTTGGAATCCCACAATAGAAATGGGAAAAGATAACGATCCATTTTGTTAAGGGCTTCCAAGAACACAGCAGGGCCACGATACGATATGGGTAGTGGTGGACTGATTTAGCAAAGCGGCCCTCTTCATTCTCATCAAATGGAAGCAGTCCATCGAAAGCCTGATGGATATTTATATTAAGGAGGTTATCCGACTACATGGAGTGCCAGTCTCCATTGTATCGGATAGAGATCCATGATTTACGAAGAAATTTTGGCGGAGCATCCAGAGTGCCTTTGGAATGAAATTGAATTTCAGCACAGTGTTCCATCCTCAGACAGACGGGCAGTCTAGCGCACCATACAGACATTGGAAGATATGCTCCGAGCATGTGCTTTGAACTGGAGTGGCAGTTGGGACACTCACCTCCCACTGATTGAATTCGCATATAATAACAGCCACCACTCTAGTATTGGCATGGCACCCTTTGCTGCCATGTATGGAAGACCATGCCGCTCCCCTATCTGTTGGAGTGAGGTAGGAGGGCGACAAATCTTGTAAGAGAAAATGCTAAAGCAAACCATGGAGGATGTTGAAAAGGTCCGTCTCATTAGAGAAAGATTGAAAGCAACATTCACTAAACAAAGACTTATGTTGACAAGAAACGAAGAGAACAGATCTTCAAGGTTGGAGATCGAGTAATGTTGAAAGTCTCCCCAATGAAGGGAGTAATGAGGTTCAGTAAGAAGGGAAAGCTGAGTCCTAGATATGTTGGTCCATTCGAGATACTTGCATTGATTGGAGATGCAACATGCAGGTTGGCGCTACTGCCATCATATGGACACGTACATAATGTATTGCATGTGTCAATGTTGCGCAAGTATCAGTATGATGATGCTAATATAATGAATATGGAAGAATCAAACTTGAATGTGGACCTGACATACGCAGAACAACCTATAGAGATATTGGAGTACCAGACTAAGCATTTGAAGAATAATATGGTACCTATGGTATAAGTGGCATGGACACATCATAGAGATGAAGATGCCATATGAGAATTGAAAGATGAAATGAGGAAGGATTTTTCAGACATATTGATGTAATTTCCCTTAAGCAAATTCGAGGATGAATTTTCCTTAAGCAAATTTGAGGATGAATTTATTTTTAAAGAGGTTATGATGTAACAACCCGAATTTTCAGAAAGTAAATAAAGGATATTTATTTTTATTTAATGGATCTGAAAATCCTAATGTTAATATTCTAGAATTAATTAATTTTGAAATTGATGGAAATTATGAGATAAGATGGAGAAAGATGATAGAATTTGAATAAAGATAGAATTGTTATGGAGATAAGCATGGATTTATGAAGTAAATTCGGATTTAAATAAATCTGAATAATTAAAAGTGGTTAATCATTGATGGATGGTCAAGATTGATTCTCAAAGAGTACAAGGCTTAATAGAATTGATATCTTAAATTTGCACTTATAAATAGGCATTAAAGGGTGGCTGGAAACCCCTTTATTCGATGTAATCCGGACCGAATTGGACTCGGAACCGGATCGGGTTGTCCAATCCGACTCGAGTTTCTATTGATCGACCCGAGTTTTGGCTTTGGCTCGACTCGGGTCGTGGCGCGATTGAATTGGAGATGAACCGGCCAACTCGGCACGGTTTCATCATACACCCGGCCCGAGTTTACCCTGGCCGAGGTGATATTGATCGTTTCCGAACACAGCCCGAGTTTCACCAGACGCGGGCCGGGTTCTGAGAACAGAAAACATAAATTGTGATGTTTTAATATAGATAATTGAATAGTTTATATAATTGCTCCTGAATTGTATCGTTAGCAAATCTAACCTCATCAAATTTTTATTAGATTTGATTTGAGATTATTTTTATTGTCCCTATCAGATTCTGTTATCAATCATGATATTGATCTAGAAGTTTTCTCCTAATTGGGTCCTTGTTTAACCTAAAGTAAATTGTTAAAGATAGGTCTTTAGGATAAACAAAATAAAAGATAAAAACTGTTGGGTCTCCATGTTCTCCGATTGTTCCTAAGCCCCCTGGGCCATTATTGTTATCGTATTGTATGGGGCAGATAGTGTACCTAGAGGTTTGAGACGTCATCCTTTAGGGAAGCTACGGTTGTCCTATGATGACCATGGTCCTTCGCCATCACGAAGCTATTGTTAGCGCTACTATTGGAGGGCGGCTTGTCGTAGTTTGATCTCCCAATGGCCTACATGAAAGAGACATGGTGTTTCCCTTAATTGACTGAGCGCTCCCTATTGAATTGAATATCTCCAAAGATTGAATTGAATTGGATTGAAATTGAATTGAATAGAATGAAAATTGAATTGAACTGAATCGAATCATGGTCATTCGAATTTTGGCATTGACCGGCTTTGCCTCCATCCATTGAATTGAATAGAAATTATTATTGGCCTTTGACCATCGATATTGATAATTGAATTAAATTATTAAATTGGACAGTGCCATAGTGATCAGACATAATTGATTATTATTAATTATTAATTGATATCGATTGGTCCTTTGATCTCTTACCTGATCTTCTTTATTGATTTATGTCCTTATTGATTTATTGATATTGATTATTGAGCTCAATCTTATCATATTAATTCCCCTAGTGCTCTATTATTTATTGTTTCATATTGTTGAGCACTTTTGATTTTTTCATTGTTATGGTTAGACCCTACGTACTGAGTATTTTTATACTCATGGGTTTTCCCCTGCATCTGCATTCATGCAGGTGAGATGATAGAATAGTGATGCAGGCGGTCAGGCTCAGTGACAGAGATGTTGCACATGGTGTAGGATTTAGTCCTACTAGATTATTGGTTTATCTTTTATGTTCCGCATATTTAGCATGATGGAGTCATGAACATTTCCAGCTCCTTGATATTATATTGTTAGACGATCTTCTTTCCGCATTTATAGAGTTTAGGTTCAGCATAATTTATTTACATAGAATTGCGTAGCATTTTTGGGACGACTCTGAGCACGTGATAGTCATGTGGGTCTCGGGGCGTTACAAATTATCACTAATTGTTGTCATGATACAATAGCAAAATATAAGTATGGACAAACCCCATTAGACATCGACACAACATTAGTATTTAGTCTTTGGACAAAAATACTAACATGTAAGTGATATCTTGTCATGATAACAAATTGATAATAAAATAACACATCGAATAATAAATTTTTCTTTGGGCCAATTTATTACTCACATATAATACACCAAATAATTATAAAAAATTGTTGCCATGATACTATATGTTACCAATCCAAATATTAAGTCTCCTTTGGGCTGTCCAATATTTAATTAATAATATGTAGACCACTGCTTATATTTTCAACTAAATTAAATTACACAAAAAAGACTATTTTGGTAACATATTGTGTAATAATAATTTTTTTTTCAAAATATATATAATTGTTCAATACTTATTCTTTACTTTTATGACAATAAGATAGTTATAAATCACAAATATATTTTAAACTAATAATTATCCATACTTGGACAATTATTATATTCATGCATGCTATCCAAGATGATGTTAAGAGAAATAATATTCATCTATATCAACCAATAGATAATATAAGCATTCACCAAATACATCTTAAAGAAAGAAAAGAATGAGCATTCTAATCTTGTATATGAAAGTGACTTAACGATAATTTAGATCTATTTAACATTATCCGTTCATTTAATATTAAAAGTGTTATACTTTTAATATAAAATTAAATTATCCAAAATGCATGAATCAACTTGGATTGGGTGAATGAATTTCTTGCATGAACATATGCAATACCATCCAAAAAAAATCATGGATCGCATATGAAAGAACGGAAGAAAACAAAAAATATATGTTCGTACCAAAAATGAAACTTTCCTAATGGTTCAATCATGTAGGCTCTGATACCAATTGAAAGAACTATAATAGTAAAACTAAATCGGATCATGATGAATCATTAAAAAATTTAATAAACTTAATGCAGATCGCTTTCTTTCGATCATGAACAAGTTGTTCGACTCATTGTGTTAACAAACACTTGATGGAATGGATTTCCAAAATGACACCATAGAAATCTATTTTTTTCGCACGGATGGGGAATGCAAAGAAGAACTTTTCACCAAATAGATTTCATCTAAATTGTTATGTGTTTTGAGACCATGACCATTTATTTATAATAGGTATAAGGGGTTTGAATCTTCACACATAAAAAAAGAATTCAAATGCATTCTTTGATCTCCATGTATATCTTTTGACATTGATGCACCTTTTATTCATTATGTATACAACAACAACAACAACAATAAAGCCTTATCCCACTAGGTGGGGTCGGCTTCATGGATCATACGACGCTATTCGTTGATCCATGTTCATGCGATTCGACAGAGTTTTACGCTGGTTGTCGGGGCCTAACACAATCCTCCTCCTTTATCCGGACTTAGGACCGACTATAAAATATAGGCGGAGTTTTATTCATTATGTATATATTCTTTTATCCTCATGCACCTTTTAGTATATGAAAACACATATACCTTTAAACTTTATATACCTTTTGGTATATATATATATATATATATATATATATATATATATGCATCTATTAAACTTTATACATCTTTTAGTATATATACATCATTTGACTTTTTGGTATATACACTTTTTAAACACATATAATTTCATATAATTTCATATTAATGAATATGCCTCATAAATACTTTGATCACTTTATTTGGGCATTAATATATTTTGACAATCCTTAATTGTATAATTATTTTCATATTAAACCCAATATTAGAATTATATTCCAACACAATGTTCATACGATCTTGCGACACCGATCTTACATTTAAGCTACAGATAGTAGGATCATATGATTAAGAACATTGACAATCTTAATTATAACTTATATATTCCATTAGTCCATATTCTTGTTGTACCATAGATTTTTTATCTTTCAGGTTGTAAATACACATGGAACTTTATTTCTAGCCAATGAAAATTTGTTTCTATAATTGGAATTTGGAGATTTATCCTTTGGAATGGACAAATCATTAGATGCAATTGTGTTTAGGATCTTATATTTTTTTAATATTAATAATATCTTCATAATCATATTTTCAGCTTTTGTCACATACAACATAAGGAAAATAAAAAAATGCATTTCATATTTGCAAAGTTTATTAAAAAGATCCAGGCTAGCTACAATTGTTAATTGAACTATTACATCAGAAACAAATAAAGCTGGAGATATTGAAGTAGGAAAAATCAAATGTCAATGTTTGTCCTTCGTTCTGGGATCGGGACAAGTGATTATGCCCCATGCCTTGCGCACATCCTCCAAATTCTCGTGGAAATGCTTCTCATAATACAGGCACATCAGATCGGTGCATGCCAGACCAGCTCTTGTGGCCCAAGGGAAATAGTGCCTGAAGAAAAGTGACCTTTGCTTCTCACTGAACCTGGCCGAACCTCCGATGACCGACATCAGACACATGGGAAGAAACATTTGCTCGAATTCTATCACTTTCAGAGCAGACTCCCCTATTAAGTTGGTCGGAAGGCCAAACAGCACATGCCAGAAGTCGTGCACCTCGCGAGCGCATGTAGCCACATATGCTAGTTCATCAGTGTCCATGAATCGGACGGGCGGGCGGTCATCTGGTGAGAAGTTCCTCGTCCCCATGAACTTTGCATAGGCTGAACCAAATGTACCTTCAGGCAAGTCCCATGCATGTGAAACTTGAGCAGATATAACACGAGGACGATCTAAAAGAACTTCCTGAGCAACGAAAGAAGTTATATAAAACATCAATGGGACTACTGCAACTAGTATATATTAAAAACAGTTCTATTGTTTAATGCATCCAATTGAATGCTCTTGCACATTACAGGTTGGTTTCCTGCTCTATGGAAAAATCATGTATACAAGTGCAGCAAATTAAAGTGTTGCTTGGATTTGCTACAATCAATCCAATCAGCTAATGGTTGAATGATAGTTCTGGGACTTTCAATGAGATAAGTTTATTACGATTCTAGTCCAGTAGGAATTAATTAGTCTTCATGTTTAATTATAACTCATTTTGTAATAAATATATAAACCAAGGCATATAAGGTTTATTTGGGTTTTGGTCATCTAGGAGTGTCCTGGTACTTCCCAGAGGACTTGTGACTGTTGAATGGAGAGTGAAAATAGAGAGAGAGAACGAGTTCCAAAATAGAGAAAAAATTACACTTCTATCTCTTTCATTTTTCTTGCAAGTTTTCTTTTCCTATTATACTATTGTTTTATAAAATGCTACACCCTGGATCATTTGTCAGAAGCTGAAAATATGGATATCATTAGCAGTAAAATATAATCACTAGTAATAACTTAATCGTTCTCAAGAATAAATCTCCATATGTATATGTATAACATGAAGAGTTATTTGTGACACATGTATGACAAATAATAATGGAGAACATGAATACGTCAGTTGTAACTATCAACTGTTTTCTTAATCAATTCACTATCTTTTAAACTAAAAAAAAATGATGCCTTAACATATTCCACATCAGTTGACATCAACGATTCTAATTTAATACTATTGGAACTACTAGTTAGCTATTGAATACTTTATGGCTCCACCAAGACTTGAATGCCAATTAACAGAAACTCGTGTATTTCACTATCTTGTTCCTGTATTGCAGCCTTTTCTATCCTACGTTGCTGCACTTGCATTGCATCTTTCAAATGAAGAAATTGCATTGAGGCCACTTAGTGAGTCATCTATCATATTGCTCATTGATCCATTGTCTCATATCATATGTATTCGTCCCAACCATAGGACCATCACATTTATAATAAACCTGTCTAAGAATAGTGATGCACTAGACTCTCATTCTCTTTCCTCTCCTCACTCCATGAGATCCATGAGACATATAAATTGACAATTTCACAGTATTTTCACAAACAGTGTTCTTTTCTGGGAGATCACAAGCAACCCTTCCTTTATTTCCTGGAGATGTAATTATGTCCACCATAACAGCTGATGTTATGATCATCTATTGCATACTTCCAGCCATCCAACATATCCTTATCATCGTAGTCTAAAACTTATGATATTTAGATTTACAACTACATATAAGGTAGATCTAATGTGATCAGATTTCCGTCACTTGCTGGAAAGAGCTAACTTAGTTTCAAAGGGGATTCTGGGATCTATCCGAGGAATTAAATAAAAAAAGGCATATACCCAATTCATTGAATTTAATTTCAGACAAGTTCCAGAGTGAATTTCAACCCCACAGACCGCATTGGGCAATTTCTTCACCAAGCTTAGCAATGGAATTTCAGGATCACATGTTCGGCAAATTGTAAATTCAAGCTCAAAATGCTCATTTATGACCTCCAAGATTTGATATCCTACGACAAGTCAATGTTTTGCAAATTGCTAAAGAAATATGGTTCCTGGAAAGCATCCTAATAAGAATGCAATTGGATGATTTGATTACTAATAGAAGGTAAGCTGAAAAAGAACTCACTCTGCCTTCATGGCTATTTTTCATCCTCTCCAGCACACGGTGGAAAGCAGGCTTCCCGGTGGTCTCGCCAAGTGCAGCTATCAAATCTGCCCTTCTGGGATCCATGAGCGCACCAAGCGCCGAGCCGACAGCAACTGCTGCCTGCCGCCATCCCTTCAGAGGCACTCGTGCTCCTTTCATCATCCTTAGACGAAGGATTCACGAGATTCCAACAGTTATCACAATGAAATCATGGTATGAACGGTGTTCCAGAAAAAAAGAATCTAGCTTGCCTGGATAAAGTCTACTAACGGTCGGAATCGTGGTGTTGGTGAACGAGAAGACGAGGGAGGTCCCTGAGGACGTCGCAGCGGAGGATGGATAGGGCAGGCGCAAGGACGGTGGCAGCGGATCGAGAAGCCGGCGGCGAGGTTGGGTCTCCGGCGAGAGAGGATACGGATCACAGAAGGATCGAAATCCTTGTAATTATTGCACAAGCCAATAAAAGTGTCCGTGTTATAACAAGCCGAAAGCCCGGTCCATTACGTGACTAAAGTGGCCTTTTCTCGGACACCCCAAACTTCTAGTTCTCGCAGAAGAAAAAACCCCGAGTACGCTCCCGGCGACTCGCGGAGAAGGCCGCCCCCCCTGCCGCCGTCGCCCCCGCTGCCCGCCGGAGAGTGGTTCCTATCCCTCTATGGAGGAAACACCGCAGAGCCAACGGCAGCAGCAGAAGAGGTGGTCCCATTCCAGCCTGCTCCCCTTCGTTGTGGCCATGGTGGTCGTGGGCGAGATCGGCTTCCTCAACCGCGTCGATCTGAAGGACAAGGCGGCCGCCGTGGAGCAATGGACTTCCTCCTACTTGGCGGCCTCGGGGAAAGGCGTCGCCTCCTCGTCTTCGTCTCCGACGGTGGAGAATGTTGGTTTCGAAGACGAAGGGGACGAGGAGAGGAAGGACGTGAAGCGGTGCATGGAGTGGTTGGAGAGGGAGGACACGGTGCCATACAACCGGGACTTCGGGAAAGATCCAATCTTGGTTGCCGGCATGGAAAAGGTTTCTCGTTTCTTCTCCTTTTTTTTGTGTACATTAAAAATGATTGTTCCAAGTCGCTTTAGCTCCACAACGGGATTTTGTCACTGTTCTTAATAGATTTTTGTGATCATGAAGCTCGATTTTGTGAGAGTTGCACTCTCGGAACCCAGGAGTGTAGCTCGTCATGCAACTGCAGTCGCACATCTTAATATGTGCCGTTCATTATTCACTTTGTAGGTGCTGCATTATCAACTGTACATGTTGTATAGCTGTACTTCAGGACGTTCCTGGATCTTTCATTGATGGATAATTTCATCTTTGTCCAAAAACAAGATGTATGGCTGCACTGAACATCAAGAATATCTGGAATTGTTGCACTCCTGGAATCCGTGGATAAATATAGGACAAGAATATCTGGAATTGTTGCATGCCTGGAATCCGTTGATAAATATAGGACGGTTGTATGATCTTTGATTAAGAATCCTCAGCTGAATGTGGTATTAGAGATTTTTTTTAATGCATCACAGTTTTAGTCATTGAATCAGAATTTAACGTGATGGGCTGGTGATAGAATGCTGGCTGATCTAGGTGCTCTGACCGGGAAGGAACAATTTGGAAGAATTCAATCATTTCATAAGTTCTGAAAGACGGTTGATGCTTTTGGTAGTCTGTTTAAGTGTGGTTTAGAACTGGATGTCTGGAGCATGAAATCATTAGTTGGTTGCAAGTTGTATCTTCCCATGTAGCTATATCATTCCTGTGGTGAATGCAGCAAATGTCATGAGTTGCTCTTTCAAATGTTGTCTGTACATTAAAATAGAATTCCATGCATTTCCTTCACAATTGTCAAAAAACAAGTTTTTTCTTGCTTTATAGATGTGATCCTGCATACTTCTAGCTTGTTTTATACCTTGTTCAATAATTTTTTCAGGAGTGGAGTAACTGTGCTGTTGGGTGTAAGTTTGGATCCCCTGATCAGGTACCTGATGCTATGTTTGGCTTATCTGTTGATCCATCGGTGGCAAGTGTCCTGCGGTCAATGGAATCATCACACTATTATGAAGAAAATAACATTGATATAGCACGGCGGTGGGTAAGCACATGTGTTTTAGATATCAAATCAGTGTTCTCATGATATACATTTTTTAATTCTCTGGGCTTTTTTTGGGCGACCTCTTGTGCATATTTGTTTTTGTATTAAAAAAAATTACTCATCCAAACTCATGTTGACCATTAAGGACTTTAAATATGTTTTTTGACCCTAAAATGTCTAGAAAGAGTGGCCTCGGAAAATTAGCATTTTAATTCTATAATTGATGTTTTAAATTCTATGGTTGGGCGACAAAGAAAAGACACAGGGAAAAATCAAGTTTTTTTATAAAAGAAGCCTTTTTCTTGTTTATGTATTTTTTTATAATGCCAAATAAGTATAATCAGTACCCTCAAGGAGACCCCAACTGTGAACTTATTCTCGCAACAACTGAGTTTAGTGAGTGCATAACTCAAAGAACACCTGTAATAAGAATACTGATTGCAATGCACATAAAAATGTTATGCCCATTAAAGCAATGAGAAATTGTGAAGTTTTTGCAGTCAAATTATATTTGTTGTCCATTTCTGTCTTCTATGTTTCGTATCCAAAAAGTACCTTATGGAATATTGAGGCTAAAAACTCTTAAATTGAGTTGAGCTATGGTTGTGTGGTTCATCCTAGCTGATTTCCTATGAGCTGGTTTAAAAATATTTTCTTCTTCTAATTATCATCATTATATGTTATATGTATGTATATATTTTAGATAAATTTATAACATTAATAATAAATAGTTCATGTTTATTTATTATTGTGTGATATGCATATATATATATATATATATATATATATATATACATACTAGGGGATAATTTTTGTGCTATTAATTATCTATCGGATCCACGCATAGAATGTCCATCCTCAGGAGCTTAAGGGTATGTTTGGTTGGGGGTGAAAGGAGTGTAAAGAGGGGGAAGAGAAAGGAGAGAACATGTTCCCCTCATTTGTTTGAGTTTAAGTTGGAGGGGAAAGGAGGGGATTTTCCTCCCATTCCCCTCCAATATCTCATTTTTCTTTCCCCTTCAAATCGGGGTGGAAAGGAGGGGAAATATATAATTAAAACAAATTTCCATATTTAGTCTTATAAAGTTAACATATAAATACACATACGAGTGATCCATGGGTAGCAAGCAATGGTGATGAGTACCATGTTTAGATTTTGTCCAAATAAATAACGATTATACTGCGCACAAAGCATACTACCACACTGTCCAAACAAAGATATTAGATCTACACCATTCACATCAATGGTTTACAGTGTGCACAGTAGCCCTCTTAGTTTAATCATGTGGATCCAGTATCCATATTGCATTGACATTTGTCCTAGTAAAACATTCGACAGGAGTCTCTAGTAAAACATTAAGTGAGATTTCTTATCCATATCTGTAATTGCAAGACATTTTATTTGATTGTGCTTCATTATGATATACCATTGGATACCAAGTTACCAATGAACAATTTTGCTGAAGCATGACCTTTGATTAAGCTTCTTCACGAAATTATTTCTTTTACCTTGAGAAATTGTATAGATTTGGAGACAAATGGATCTGAGTCCTATCTTTATCTAGGCTTCAATTTTATTCACAATTAAATATGTATGCTTACACAGTTACACTCCATTCATGTCTTTTGTTTCCAGACTGAAATCATTGACGAATGCAGAATGTAATTTTGGTGTTTCCTTTTTTCATTTTTGGCTGAAGAAATGCAACCTTTCAATTGTTATTATGATTTTAGAACTACATGACATGAACTCTGCATTATTGTCTAGAACACCACATTTGGTTAAACTGTTCCTTGAAACTGTTTTCTAAACCAAACTTGGAAGTGCTCCTTAGAAAAACATTTAAATATTGGTTTTGCATAGCTCCCATCATGTCTAGTGATAGCTGGGGTTTGCTATACTGAATTTTCCTCTCTTGTATGCTTTCCTCATATTCTATATCTTCATTCAATTCTTCTTTTTCTGTAATCAATACACAGTTTTTTTATCTACACTCATGGTTTTATAAATGAACTACACTCATGGTTCTTTGCAAGAATAATGCTAATGATATCTTAAAAAAATGTATAATGTTTTTTTCTCTCAATGCTTCCTAATTGAACATTCTGCCTTTGGTGACAGGAGGGGCTACAAAATCATTATGACCACCAGCCTGTCATCTGATATACCAGTTGGTTATTTCTCTTGGACTGAATATGATATTATGGCACCTCCACTCACAAAAACTGAAAACGCCCTTGCTGCTGCTTTCATTTCAAATTGTGGAGGTCACAATTTCCGTTTGCAGGCCCTTGAGATGCTTGAACATTTGAATATCAAAATTGATTCTTATGGCTCTTGCCATAGAAATCGTGATGGTGATGGTTAGTACAGCATTTTGTCATTTCAGTCTGATCATGCCTGTTGTAGAAGTTCCTCTTTGTCCACATGATATATGGCATCCTTTCTTCCCTCAAAAAAAGAATAAGATCTCATGCAATTGACAGTAACACAAATTTTGGTTCACTTCCTTTTTTAAATTATCTTAAACATTTTCTTCTGACTTTTATGTCCAATTATTCTCAGTTGATAATCTGAATTCTTGCAATAGCTTGATCAGGTCTTTGTTCAGAAGTTCTTGGAAATATCTTTTCTTCCTTTTTTATTCTATTGTCTAGTAGTTTGCTGCAATCTGTTTACTATGCCTTACACATTGGTTCTTGAACTGCAGTTAATAAAGTCGAAACCTTGAAGCGGTATAAATTTAGCTTAGCTTTTGAAAACTCCAATGAGGAGGATTATGTTACAGAGAAGTTCTTCCAATCCCTTGTCGCAGGTAATCATTACTTTCATGCACCAAGTTCCTAATGAAGTTAAAGTATTAATAAGGGTGTCATTCTGGTTAGATTTCTGTCTTTTTCCATTTTGTGCATTGTTCCATTCAAGTAGGTGTTTTATACTAGCAATGCCACATTTCATACTAGCTGAATTCATGATGTATTTGGTTTGTTACTTTTCTCAGTAAAATTTGAGATATGTTCCACGAACTAATACATATTCGGTCAGGTTAACATCTGTGAACTTAATTGCACCTTTTCTAAAAACTCTTTACAGGAGCTGTTCCAGTTGTTATTGGTGCTCCAAACATCCAAGATTTTGCACCTTCTATGGGCTCAGTTTTGCACATTAAAGAACTTGCAGATGTTTCTTCTGTTGCCAAAATCATGAAACACCTTGCAGTGGATCCTGGTGCTTATAATCAAACTGTAATGTGAGTTCTTCAGTCTTCTTTCACAAAAACTAATCATATTAATACTCTTTGCTGATTTCTTTTCCATCCAATCTTGTATTTCACAGCTATTTGCAACTCTTGATAAGATTATTTGTTTCCATATCTGAATACATATCTCATTTCATTTAGAGTTCCCTGAAAGGACATATGTTGCGTACTCTTTCATATGATGGTTTAGTTAATGACATGTTACAACACCTGCTATCGAGTTAATTGAAGATCTTATTTACCTTTTGCCTTAATTTCTTGTGTGATTAGTTTTGGCACTTGTACATTCTAGAAACTTGTTACAGCAACTCAAATGTAATTATCATTATTACATTTCTTGCCATTTTTCCTATTTTCCTTGCCCTAACTGTGGTATCTAATCTCATTGGCTAGGTGGAAATACAAGGGTCCGTCTGATTCTTTCAAGGCCCTTGTGGACATGGCAGCTGTACACTCATCTTGTCGCCTTTGCATCCATCTTGCAACCAAGATCCATGAATTGGAGGAGCAAAATGTTAAATTTCGACGACGTCCTTGTCATTGCAAGAGCAGCGCTGGAAATGTTTACCACCTGTTTGTTAGAGAAAGAGGTCGCTTCCGATTTGAGAGCATCTATCTGAGGTACATTTATGCTGTCTTAAATATATTTGCTTTATTCATCTTTTGTACTCCAAGTCATAATTTCATTAGAAATGGATGTTGTGCTGCACCTCATTCATTTTCTTGAATTGATTATGGAACAAATGTGATGTTCAAGCCCACAAAAGATGCATGTATTGGGTGTTGTAAGATGAGACAAGCCAACTCTTAACTCTTTTCTGGGTGCGAGTCGGCTGAATACTGAATTCTATGATCTGACTTTTTGAATTGGAGAAAAAGTTCTAACTTCTATTAAGCAGATATATGCCTGAATTATCGATGTAGATTTATTTGACATATGCTCATTGTAGTACATTTAAATTATATGTTGCAGTTTTTCTCTCATCTAGATTATATGGATCTTATTGCAGTGCTTCCAACATATTTATTCATCGTTTTAAATAGTTTTCAGTTCAGAAATAATATGAGATGACACTTCAATTTTTTCCACTTTAGAAGTTCCACTAGTTTGATGATTCTCACACTCGTTCTACTTTACATTTATGTTTTTTTTAGAACTTTACATTTATGTTGCAGCTCTGACAAATTAACGTTGAAGATCTTACATTCTGTGGTCCGAGAGAGGTTCATGTCGCTGAATCATGTACCAGTATGGAAGAATGAAAGGCCAGAGAGCATAAGAGGAAGAGGAGATGATTTGAAAATTTATCGGATATACCCGGTTGGCCTTACACAAAGGCAAGCATTGTACACCTTTCAATTTAAAGACGATGCAGAACTCAGGAGTTATGTTCAGAGCACACCATGCGCGAAGCTCGAAGTTGTATTTGTCTAACCATATACCCCAATGGATGGCAATACCACTTTCCAAAGTTCTTGTGCTCTTCATATTCTTAGGCTTAATGATCTCTCTCTCTCTCTCTCTCTCTCTCTCTCTCTCTCTCTCTCTCTCTCTCTCTCTCTCAAATACAAGACGCACACGCACACCCCCGACACACAGGAAGATACATAACTGTCAATTTGCTACTGAATGTGTTCTAATGCCAAATCTATGAGAAATCAATACACAATGCACCAACTATTCAAAAGCATGATGGGCTCTGATGCCAAATCTATGAGAAATCAAGCCAGCACCGCCAGATATAACATAGGATTAAATTTTTGTTTCCTGAGCAACATTCTGTAACTTGTAAAGGTGGATCAAGTCTTAAAAATCATTTGCTTGAGCCACAAGAGGATATTTGATTGGGTTCTGGAGAGAGGTTGCCAGGCTTTATTTGATGATAAAATCAGCATAACCCATTGTGCAATAAATTTCTATCATCATCTTGTAAGCTCAACGTTTGATGTAAAAACAGAACTCTTTGGACTAGAGATTGCATAATCACCTATTTAGGAATGGCACCCGACCCTGTTCGGAGCGGAGAACATCACTTCCGTCCCGACCCCCACGATCCATCCCCGCCCCGAATTCCCGGTCCGGGGGTAAATTTTATCCGCGGGCCTCGAATCCCCGCGGGGACCCCGAACCTCGTGACCCGATCCTAGTTTGGACCGGATTAAACCGAATTGAAGCAATAAAAAATCGGTCAAAATCGGAAAAAATCGGAAAAAATCGGGTTGAACCATATTTTTTGGTTCAGTCAAAATTTTTTATTAATTTTTTTTACTAAGATATAATTTGATAAAATATTATTATTATAAATTTAAAAAATATCCAAGGTGGACTTTCTCCGTAAACATTCAATATTAATCCATTAGTCTCCTCATTCATTTATACTTATCTATTTACCCTCATTTTCCTACTATATTGATACTATTGTTGTACACTCACTTTTTCTTTAGGGTGTGGGGATTCGGAACCCCGCGGGACGGCGGATGGAGAGAGTTGTCCTCGCCTCGATCCCCGAAAAAGGGTTCGGAGACAATTTTTTCCCATCTTCGACCCTGCGAAAAAAAAATTTCCCGAGTTCGATATCCCGATCGGGGATTCCCCACTGCCATCCCTACACCTATTCATATGGCAAACGCCATCTAGAGTCGACTTGGAATAGAAGCTAAACAGTGGATCCCGTGGATAGGAAGAAAACTTGGGTAAATATTTTTGCCAACTCTCCAACAAAATATGGAAGCTGCCAGGCCTTTTATTTTTTAAAATGAAAATAGTGGAACTATGTCATACATAGATATCTTTGCAATAGCCTTTGCAGTTTGTTGTTGTTTGACAAAATGCACAGCGTGCTGCAATATCGATTGACTAAAAACAGGATCACTAGTAGTACCCAGAACTCTGCAGAAACTCTGATCCCAACGTCATTAGAGCCCCATTATATACTAAAAAAAAAAAGTCTAAAGTACCTAGAAAAAAAAGATATGAAATGTAAAGAACAAAGATACGAAATGATGAGAAACCAGCTGGAATCAGTGTTCGAATATTGATTCGTCGTTAGAAACGCGACACGAGACTTATCGGATTAGTTGGGCTGTGGTGCACTCAATAATACTGTACGAATTGAAAATACTGGAGAACTTAATAACCCCCCCCCCCCCCCCTCCCAAAAAAAAAAGACTCAGATTACAAGAGAAATTAAAATATTAACTCAAGGTTGAAGGAGAAACCAAAATTTGATATTCTCAGACCTTCCACCCAATCATTTTCCGACACCTTTGTGATTCACTACTTAAAAAGGTGATAATTGACTGCAAAACAGGGGATGGCGAAGTGACATGACCGACTTGTGCAGGCAAATAATTCCATGATACGTGCAGCCCGTTTCAGTTCTACTAAGCGCCGTTTGGTTGGAGATTAAGTAATATTCTCATAATATAGTCAAGCATCCAGAAGATTATGAATAAAATAATTAAACTTTGATTTTTTAAAAATCATCTTAAAACCGATAAAATCACTACTTTTAATTAAAAATTAAGAATATCGCTATTCTTTTAAAACAGATGAATATCACTATTCTTCTTTTTTCAACCGTAATTTTTTTATTTATTCATGTATTATTATTTATTATTTTCAAAAATAATAATAAATATTAACTACTAATAATAAAATATTTTAATTATAAAATATTATATTTAAAAATTTGTATTCCGATTGAATCAAACATAGAATAGAATAAGAATATGAAAAGAATATTTTATTCTTTTGAATAAAATTTTTTATTCTCTAAAACATATTCATCTTTCAAACAGGCCTAAAAGCTGTTGGAATTTGAAGTTGATGGAAGGGGAGCCATGGCGTTAGGTGCTGTGTTGTTCACACTTTACAGTGACCTTGATCTGTTGTGGATTGTGAATTGTGATCCCTGCCCAAAACTAAAAGTGGTTTACTGTTTCCATCGTAATGAGACAACCTGGTTGGCATGAAATGAAATGGGGATGATAAGTGACCTGGTTCTGTTTCCTCTCTCTCTCTCTCTCCCCCTCCTGCCTTCTGGTACTGATTACAGCTATGCCGTCCCCGCAGAGTGGCCCGGTGTCCACACATCTGGGAGGAGGTGAGGAGGTGCCCAGTTTCCTCTTCCTCATGGCACGCGCACAAGACCATTTTTTTTCTTCTTTGCTTTGAAATTTGAACTTAGATCTTCCATGGCGAATAAAATAAGCGCAGGCCAATAGCGTCGAAGCACTTGGCCCTGTCGGGGGGCCCTGCCCAGTGCCCATCGGAGTGCTACCGTCGGGGACACGTCCGCCCGACAAACGCAGGGACAGGTGTCGCCCCGGAATATGACGAATCGTCACGGCATGAGGGCCACGGCGACCTGGCCGGTACGATGACCTCACCATGCACGTACGGATGATGCTGATTAAGATTGCCGACTTCTGTTGGCAGACGGCCTGATGGATCTTGTTTTCTTTTTCGAGAATCAAGAGATGAGTGGATATAAATTCTCTTCTACGTTTAAGTAAAAGTTTTAACTTCGAATTTTGTAAGTAAATATTTTTGTTAAGCATTTTATAACAAGTATGCTAATCGAACTCGATTATAAATACGCATATCCTTTTTATTTTGTTAATTAAATTCATGTTAGTTAACTGATGAAAAAAAAAACTTGCGAAGTATATTTTGTCCGATTATTGGGAAGTGGTTCTGAGGATGCTCGAAAGTATGAAAATAATCAATTATAGGAAATAAGTATATATAATAAATTACATAAAATAAAATAGTAAACAAGTTTTTTTTATAAACAGTAGCCAATAATATGATTGGTGAAAAATGTTGAAAAAGTGAAGACTCGATGATTTAAATTATTAAATACTGATTAACGATTAAATTATTAAATCTTATTATTTAAATATATTAATCAGTGAATCCTTCATCTAGATGCGCTAGACATCTCTGTGTAAATTATTTTTTTTCAGTAAATAAGTTGAAATACTTGCTAAAATGAAAAGAATAGTAATCGTTCACGAAAGGGAGCAAAATTATTCTCTCTTTCCATTTAATTGATTCCTAATTATTAAAAATACAATCTGCCAATATGGATACAGAGAGGATCTCCCTCCTTCGAGGGGTCAATGAGCTCGAATTTTACCAGCAATGAAAAGACCATGGTAAACAGTAAACTCCAGTGTTTTTTTTTTTCTCTTTTTTCCCTTTGGTTCTTCAGCAAATTGAGATGGTGCAAAGAATTAATAATGGGTCGGTGGCAGAAATGGCGCCGTCATCATCAAGCTGCCGGATGCCGCTGGCCACCTTCGCCGCCGCCGGAAACTCTTCGGAACTTCGCCGGAAAGCCGCTCTTAGGAATAGGGAATGGACCGTACTCCACCTCATTCCGGAGCTCGCAGGCTTCCCATCTGCAAAACACAAAAAGTTCATAACTTAATTTAACCCTCAGGTCTCTCCACTTTTCTTGCCAAATATATCTGTGTCATATTATTCTTCCCAAAAGAAAGAAAGTATATAAACTGTGTAGTGTAAAAGCTTTTTCTATGATGTGAATGCCCATCATAAAGTAGCAGGTCCAATTCCCACAACATATATGTGGGGTTTCTTCTTTCTGTACTATGGAATCTTGTGTGGACAAGTGACCAAGGGCAAGATGACGCCAACTTGTGAGTATATCATACTGAAACGTCTCGTTGTTAGACACGTATTTTTCTGAAACTTATATATTTTTAGCTTAGATATATGTCTGTCTGCTTGATTTGTACTGACCTGTACTTGGTCACCAGGTGATGGATCAGTATGAATATTTCAAGCTTGGCAAGCTCGTTGCCAGGACAAGCGTGAACTCCATTCCCAAACGGCAAGAAGGTGTTAGGCTTCGGTGCAGCCTGCAGTCACCAAGGAAAAAAAAAATATTAACGTTCAAGTTCTTGGAGCGGAAAACAGAAAGAAACTTTGTAATATTAACTTGTTTGACAAAAAAAAGGCGTTCAACGCTTAATACTCATTTAGTTTAACTATTTTAGTTTGAATTATTGAAGCCTTGAGATTTTTATTTCAATGCCAGAAATGATAGTTCTGAACTGCTGAGCTCCAGAAAGACGATTGATGTGATTAACTTTTCCAGATATCAGGTACATGATCCAGTTATGGCTCAAATATTAGGCTTCTATCATATTTCAAGGAACCGAAGGGTGACCTAAAAGTAGGAACAAGAGAATACCACATGACGTGCAAGGAAGAGCACATCATCTATCATTCGAAGACACCATCAAACTGTGCATGCCCATACCTCAAATCTTGAAGGGTCGAAATCCGTCGGATCACGGAAGAACTCCGGGCTCTGGTGGATGTTCCTGAAAAGAGGCATCACCTTCCACCCCTTTGGGATGATGTAGCCTGCATATTTCAGCAGCAAAGAAGAAAAACTATACATTAAGAATCAAATGCATGAGTTAGTGCTATTCATGACTTGATTGCATAAAGCCTTTACTGGAATAACGTTATTGCCTCGTAATAACAGGAAGGCCACATATTAAAGGGTCATCATGGCGACATATATTGTATGTGCATGTCCTAATAATTATTCAGGTAAGCTGGCAGTCATCAATATTTTGCTTACCTTGGTATTCCACATCAGCCACTGCTTCTCTGAAGGTGAAGGAAATTATGCTCGCCATCCTCAAAGTTTCCAATATCACCTGCATCACTTCCCCTGGTTAAGTACTTTTTTATCACGTCTATAAGTTTAGAGGAAAATGTATATAGCTTATTTTCTAAGATGCAAGTTGTATGTAATGTGCTGCACCTGTGATCTCATAAGTAAAATAAAATATTCACAAGAAACCTCGGAATAAATTCACGCACCCTATGAGTAAGGACCATGTTTCTTGTTTGCGCCCATGTCAGGGGTCTTGCACCGTATTCGTTAGTCTCCAATATCTTGCTCTGTTCAGCCTGCATATATCATACAAGATTGTGATAAGCATAGCTTGTTCTAGTTCCAGAACAGTAAAATGAATCATAAAAAGACGAATTATATCACTTGGGTCATGGTGGTTCATAAATATATCT
Source organism: Pontederia crassipes (assembly GCA_030549335.1). NCBI lineage: Eukaryota > Viridiplantae > Streptophyta > Magnoliopsida > Commelinales > Pontederiaceae > Pontederia > Pontederia crassipes. The sequence goes on from CM060183.1 coordinate 13,343,963, forward strand.
GTAACATGGTCAGATTGAATCCAATTACCCTGACAGCCTCGAGGAGCTTCGGGTTGTCATGAAGGTACTTGACGATCCAAGTGAGGACGCTCGCGGTGGTGTCCTGGGCCGCGAAGAGGACGCCGATGACGTTGTCGGCGATCTGGTCGTCGCTCAGGCGCTCTCCCTTGTCGTCCTTGGACTCCATGAGGCATCCCAGCAGGTCACTCTCGACGACGCCCGTGTGCCTCCTCCTCTGGCTCATGATCTCGCTCAGTATGCGACGCAGCTGCTTCCTTGCCTGCATGAACAGAATGGATGTTTCACAAACTCTCGATCGGTAGGGGCGACCGGACGGGTAAATGGAGCAGGTGCTCGATGGTTTAAACAAGAAGCATGAGTTCTTACTTGGACTGCTTTCTGGTGTAGAGTGCCCGGGATGATGTTAGGGAAAGAATTGTAACCCTTGTCGAGTATGAAGTAGTTCTTCTTCAACTCACTTTTGTACCTCTCCTCCAACCGGCCGCCAAATATGATGAGGATCCCCACGTCGAAAGAGAACTGCAGTCACATAGCAGGAAGAGCAAACGATGAATAGATACATTGAACCGATCGCAGGCAGCAGTGCAGGAATTAATTATCAAAAGACGCTCCTGAATGTATCCAACCTTTTTCATCTCATGGAACGTCTTCACCTCCCGGCCATCCCAGGACTCCAACATGGCGGCGGCGGCGGCTTCGATGCCGGCGACGTGGCGGCGGAGGGCCTCGGGCGTGAGCGAGGCCTGGACAAGCCGCCGGAGGCGCATGTGGTAGTCGCCCTGGTGGAAGAACAAGGCCCAGGGGCCGATCATGAGCTCCTTGCTCCGCGGGTACGTCGGCTTGAAGAGGTGCGCCTGCGTCACCAGCACGAACCGCGCCGCCTCGGGGCTCGCCAGCATCACGCAGGGGCAGCCCAGCAGGTGCGTCTTGAACACCTCGCCGTACCTAATCAAAACCACACACCCCCGTCAGCATGCATGGCGATATGAGATCCAAGTCACAGCAGCGAAGCTTAGTTGCAATTTGTATTGGTTAAATCGCCATGACGTAAAGAACGAAGAGGAGGATGAAACAAAGAACGAAAAAGGAAAACAGTGGTGCAATACGCATATTAAATTGAAAACAAAAGAAAAATTTGAAATCTGAAACAATAAAGAAGAAAGAAGAATACGGAAGCACCTTTTCTGCTTGGTGGCGAAGAAGATGCTGGGGTCCTGGGAGTAGAGTTGAGGGGTCTCTCCAATGTAAGGCCAACCCATGGACCCAGGAGGCAGTTTCAGCAGCTTCTTCTCCTCCTCTTCCTCCTCTTGCTGCTGCGGCTGCCTCCTCCTGCGCTTGTTAAGATTCCTCATGGCGAAGAGGTAGGTGGATATGGCCAGGAAGAGGAAGGTGTAGAAAAGTAGGCTATCAGACATCTCCATCTGTTTTTTTTTTCTTGTGTGTGTGCGTGTTTTGCTTTGATGAGTCTTCTCTGCTTAATGTCTTCTCTCCTCCTCCTCCTGCTGTTCTTATTGTTCTTGTTGATTGATAGACGATAGAGTCGGAACGAAGAGGGAGGAGGAGAGAGAGAGAGGGAGAGAGAGAGAGAGAGAGAGAGATGTGTTGAGAGATTTCGGAGTCCCAAGGGCAGGGGGTGCTATTGTGGTTCAAGCGTATGCAGATGGGGGATTGGTGGGGAGTATATGGACAAGGCATTAATGGGGGGGCTTTATATAGGATAAATTTTGCACTGCATGCTGCGGTTGGATGGCGACGGGTTCCAGAACACTTGGGGATAAGCACTAATTTAATTCCGAACCTTACTTTGTTAATGCTTTTTAAAAAAAATCTCTAGGATACATTTTATATATCACTGTGATATATAAAAACATCAGAATCTTACATTTTATTCACTTTCTAATATGATTATTTAATTACAAAATGATTCTGCCTAATACAATCATCAAAGTCATAAATCGAAGTTTTAAGATTTGATGACTATAATTAACTTTGGCATTATATTTCACATGCAGAGTGGATGCATGGAACCAAATATTGAATTTAATTCTCCTGCAGGTCCACTGGTTGGAGTGTCGTTCTGCCACATCATGCATATTCTTGTTCCCCAACCTATTACTACGTCATAAATCCATAAGGTTATAAAATGTAATAAATACTATTTTCTGGACCTCCAAGAATAATGGATTTTATGTGAATATATATATTTTATAGTCAACATGCTGCTCATATATATGTATAGGCAACGTAACGTATGCAATAATGAATGAGTCCGTGTGTAACAAGATTCGTATTTTTTCCTTTTCTACGGTGTTTTCTTTTTTGGGTACTTGTAATTCGAAGTATTTTTGTATTGTAACGAGTTAAAATCAGATATTAGATAAACATGAAATAAATTAGCAAATGATACTTAATTTTAAATTACAAGAAAATTACTAATAATGTCTTGCATCTTATCCTAATTAAAAATTCTTATGAATTTTAAGATATTTCAAAATAAAAGACGTCTTTACACTAACAGGTGTCTTAATTAATTTTGATAAATTAATTTAGAGTCTCAATCAATATAAAATTTTTATCATAAAGAAATTATCTATATAAATTTTCTAAAGATCTAAATAGAAAATAAAATTCTCATCTCGTCACCTTCAATTTCTCGATTTTTTTTCGTACTTAATATCTCATATGCAGAAATCTGAACAAAAACTTTATGGTAAAATTCAATTCTTTTTTTTTTTTGTTAATTACATGCGCATACAATTTTTTTATACTAAACTTGAGATATTAATAAGAAAAAAATAGATTGATTCAATAAATAAATAAAAAAAATTCAAGAACAGGAGCCTCACGTCCACAATGCATCCAATGTGTTGGGGCGTTCCTCGTGTACAGTGTACACGTGGACTTCTTATCTCGTCATGTATATGATATTTATCTATTTTATGGATACATGGGTGGACTTCATCTCAATAGTAGTGGAGTGGAGTAAGACTTCAATTATTAAAAGATTAAAAAAAAAGTAGTAATTAATACCAAAGTCGAATTTCCATGCAGAAGAAATTGACTTTGGATTGTTGTTCCCGTCGGTGGGTCCAAATGGAGCGTCACATCATGGAGATTGCACCTTAGATTCGGGTCCTAAGGTGTCACATTGGGTTCGAGCCATCATGAAACTTACACACCTGCTTGCATCTCGGCCAAGCCATTGCTGCTTCGACTATTGCAAACGGCAAAAGACGTCAAAAACATAAAATTATATATTTGATTAAAAATTTTTTATAGCCAGAACAATCCAAATTGTGTTCCCAATCGAGCATGCATCTTAGGAAACAAAGCTTTAATTTAAGTCCGCTAAAGTAGAACATGCGTATTATTAGATAGGCGCTGCATTTAATCGATGAATAAATTTCGCTAAATATTCTTTAACTTTGATGATATTTTTTAACTTTATTTTATAAGTAGATTGTCCTTTATCTTTTGACTTGTTTTATTAAATGTCTTTTCGATCGAAAATAATTAACTTTTTAATTTATTTCTCTGACGTGCACATGCAGAGCTCTCCGAAGTCGAAGAGGAGTCCTCTACGTTGAGGAGGAGAGAGAGGGTGGTGCCGCCCCTTCTCTATGCGTGAGGGGGAGGGCGGCTGCCCCCCCCCCCCCCCCCCCCCTCCTCCTCTTCGGTGTCGGCTGGCAATGACTGGAGGGAGAGGGAGAGGGGGTGCGTCGTCTCTTTTTTAATTATTTTATATTATTATAATATTTTATTTAAAGTAATGTGTCACATTAGCGAAAAGGATCTAAAAATTAATTATTCTCGGTCGAAAGGATATTTAGTGAAATAAGTTAAAAAATGGAGGACAATTTAGTTACAAAGTGAAGTTGAAGAATAATGTTAAAAATGTGTAAAGTTGAAGAGTATTTAGTAAAATTTTCTCTCTTATTTTCTCATGAGTATATTGCACTTTTATATATTGCTATATGTGTATCATTCAGTGCCCTTTTTATATATACATAATTTTTTTTACAAGTATAAATAATAAATAGTTAAAGAACGAAATAATTTAACTAGTAGTTCCTAAGTTCAATCTTTGTAGTTGTCACTTAAATAGGAGAATGACCTCATTTTCAATTAATCAGATGTCAATAACTCTGAATACCAAAAGTTCTAAACTCATGTTCAGAAAATAATTATTTGTTTAGTATCAGAAAAGTATTAAAAGCAATAGCAATATAATGAAACAACACTTTTACAAAATTTATCAAGTAAATTATATTAAATGCTCTCAAACTTTATCATTTTGTTTCACTCTATCCTTCAACTTTATTTTGTAATTAGATTGTCCTCCAACTATTAACTATTTCACCCAATGCCCTTTTGAATGGGTATAGCTTGTTACCTTATTATTAGGCTTAGGTGGCAAACTATTTACAAATAAAATAAATATAAGAGAATAAAATAATAATATAATATCTTTTTTTTTAAAAAAAAGAGGGGATTCAACCCCCTCTCCCTCTCCCTCCGATCGCTTGACCATCAGCGTCGACGCTCAGATTGTTGGAGGGGGAGGGGCCGTCCCCCTCCCATCTCTCCTCCAACGTCAGAGAGGAGAGGGGAACGTCAGAGAGGAGAGGGGGGCGAACCCCTCCCTTTTTGTTATGCAACAACAGATGTTGCTGCCGCACATACAGGGGGTGAGGGTGCCACCCCCTTCTTCTTTTCGATGTCAAAAAAGAACGAAAAAAGGGATGGTGCACCACTCCCCTCTATTGTGCGTGATAGTAGAGGGGAGGGGGTCACTACAACTTGAGCGTTGACTTCGACACTCAATATTTGGTGAAAGAAGTTAATAGTTGGAAGGTAGTGAAATTACTACGATTATTTCCTCAAGCCTCTCATGAACTATAATAATTTTTTGCGTCCGCCTCTGACTTTTGAACTCACTGTAGCACCTCCTTGAACTATGTCACATTTTTCACTTTGCTCCATCCATCAAGTTCCGTTAATTGTTTTTGTTATTTTTCATTTTTTTTTACTTATGGAATGATATACTATCCTTCTCTCTTATCTTCTAATATTTTAAAATATAAAAATAATATATTATAATAAAAAATATGCCCCGACGAATGATGACTCCTCGCGCGCGACGTGTGATGCCGACACATCTTTTTTTATTTTATAATATTAGAAGGTATAAGAGAAGTGTCGTTTAGTCATTTCATAAATCGAAAAAATAAAAAATAACGAAAAAGTTAATAAAACTTGACGAATGGACCAAAATGAAAAATATGATATAGTTCAAAGGGGCACTATGGTGAGTTCAAAAGTCCGGAGCAGACGTAAAAAAATCATCATAGTTCAAAGGAGATTCGAGGAAATAATGCAAGTTATTATAAACCAAAGGTATTTAATAAAATTTATTCAAAAAGTAGGAAGACTTATTTTGAAAGGAGAGGGAGGGGGAAAATAAAATAAAAAAAGAACGTGATGTCCTGATGTTGGACACGTGTCAAACTCTGGTTTGGTCAGAGCAAAGGATGGTTCTAGCGAGTGGCCCGAAAATTTCTGGTTCAGACAATTCGGCCAACCCACGACAAATCCGGCCGAACCTTTTGGGCGGCTTTGTCGGTGTAACGGTGCTACCAAACGATGGTGTCGGCTCGACTGTCACCTGCCCATCTGTTTTGGGAGCTTGAGCTGCCGACGTTGCTGAGATCAAGTCAAGTTATAAACATGTTTTACTCACTGAAAATAAAAAGTTATTAAAAATAAAACTTAGAGGTGAATTTCTGATATATTAAACCTATGTAAAAAGCTATAAACAAGTTATAAACTCTAGATAAAAATCACATTCGATAATGTCAATGGTTATTTAACAATGATTTGAATGTAGATTATCGAGCAACCATAGATAATCTATAAATTAAATATTTTGCTATTGTAAGTTTATCGAGCAACCAATTTATAATAATTTTTTTATAAAATCAAAACTATTATTTATCATTATTGTCAAATTTGAGAATTTTCTACGATTGTTTTTTTAAAAAAATTATTCCTGAAGAACAATCGAACAACTAACCACAGATCGAAATTTTGAATATTATTTAACGATTTTATTTGGTATTTGATTTAGTTAACTTCGTAGCTCTATTTTGATGTAAATACTTATCATTTATTAAGAGGGTGCTTATATTTACGGGATATATGATTTTGTCCAAAATAAAATTCATCTAATAATATTTCGAAAAATGGGGACACCATATACTTTTCTTTCTTCAAAAATAAAAATCTTTTTCCGAGTCCAACGGGCCATCAATGTTTGATTTCGATGTTTATGGCAATTAATTGTGCATATATTATCTCCTAATATGTTTCGACATTTGTAATTGGAAAAATGTAAAATTAACTAATTTGGTTCAATGACCGGATTGAAATCTGTAATGTAGCTTAAGAGTCGAACTGTTCAGAAGCACAATACACAAAAGTTTTTAATCTTTTTTATTACAATGAAATTTTATAGAAAATAATATTATAATACTAATTCTATAGAAATTTATACAAAAAATAAAAGTTCATAAAATCTCCTCTTTGGTATCATCGATTTATAATCCGATATATATATGTCCCAATCAATTTATCATTCTACTTTTAATTTTTTTATTAATATTTAAAATTCCAAAATTACCTGTTTTTACTCATTTATAATTAAAATGAGTTGTTTTCATTTTGGTCATCTTAACTATTCCTTGTTTTGTTTTGTTTTTAAAATTTTTCATATATGCTTTGTGGTTTTCAAAATTTCTCTTTCCTAAAGAAAATGATCATAGTTGACCTTGGGGCATGAGGGTGATCTATGGCAGGCTCCCTAATGAGTAATGCACATGAGGTGATCAATGGCACCTATGGAGGAAATCACTTGTGACCAAGGCAGCAAGGATGTCGATGGTTGGAAGAGTATAACTTTTGGAATATTATTTTTCTCAAAATGCCACTTCTTATGTAGTAAAAAAAATCAAAACATATTTTCAAATTTTGAGTCTGACTTTGTTTTATACATAACCAAACACAATATTTTTAAAAATCAAACTGGACATATCGGTTCAATCGATCAATTGCGAACAAATCACAAGTCCGATTCAGTTTAATAAAAAAATCATAGGTCAACTTGGTCAAAATGGGATTGAACAGAAAAATTATAAAGTATATTAAAAAATAAGGTCAATGAGTATGCAGATCATCCCGCTCTACACTTTCATATAGAGTGCTTATTTTTTTATTATTTAATTAATTTAATTATCGTAATTTATGATTAAATTAATTATATACTTCTTAGATGAAATAATATATATTTACTTGGGTATTCAGATATAAAAAATATAGCTAAAAAAATTATAACAGTTCAATAGTCATATTTATTACCATAACTTGATAATTTGATGATCTTGATTTTAATCACCTTTATTATTTAACATATACTTATAATTGATCTATAATTATTTTATTAATTTAATAAGTAAAATTAATGCTTCTACATTAAATGTTCTACATATACATTTTCCTCTTACAAATTTGAAGAAAGTAAGGAAAGTAAATATTTGATAAATTGCAAGAATAGAAGGGAGAACTAAATAAGTAACAAAATAGATTTTATGGAATGAAAAAAGTAAATTAATAATAAAATAGTAAATTTGAATTTGAAACTAAGATATGGAAACAAAATAAAGTAAATTTAAAAATAGAAAGTATTCCTAAAATTCTTCAATGCAGAATGTAAAAATTAAAGTTATTATAATATTTTAGTAAAGAAGATGGAAGAATAGGAAGGAGAGAAAACAATAACAAAGTATATTTATGGGATGAAATAAGAAAAAGAAACTAATAGTAAAGAAATTGATTTGAATTTAAAAAAAAATAAAATGTGAGAATTAATAAAAAAAATCAAAGAAAAATATAAAATCATTCACATCATTATTAAATAAGAAGATGGGAAAATTTAGAATTATTATAAATGATATATGTTACAAATATAAAAAAATAAAGATAAAATGAAAGTGTTCCCTACCTCACCTTGCTCCCTATCTTCTTCATCATCAGATTTTCATTCAATTTTGATAAACTATTTGAGGAGTAAAATTCAGTCATGGTTAATTAGGGATTGTTTCCAAGTTATCCAACTTCATTTTGTAACATTTATCGAACTTTAGAAATATTTCACTCGCAGTCATCACGACCGATTATAGTCAGTAAACATGTTAACTACTAATGTGGGTGCTTACGTGACACCACGTCAGCATTTTCTCTCTACTCTACATCAGATTAAAAAAATAAAAATACCATGTTAACATTTTTTTTCTCTGCCCTGTCCAAACTTAATATTATATCTACGTGGTCATCCAACTTTTCAAAACATTCAGACAAGATCATTCAACTTTCCAATTTTAAACGTGGTCATCATTAGAAGCTTAAAATAAAAAATAATATATAATATAAATAAATAAAAATAAATAAATAATTGAAGGCACTTAACTAACTCGGTATATTTTTTGGCACGACTCACTCGGATCTAGATGACCAAATTTTTAATGTGTATTAAATATATAATATTATGATAATTAATAAATTTTAATTAAGGAAATAAAAATTAAAATAATAACATATCGATTATATTTTTTGCTCTAAAATTTGAAATAATAAAAATATTATAATTAGAAAAATAAAAAATATTTTTTCGCACGAGATTCCAACTAGGGCTGAAACAAATCATACTGGATCATCCGTTGGATGTCAAATCATCCAGCGGGGTGCTGCGCAAGGCCCAACATCCAACGGGTTGTTGAGCCATATACAATTTTTTATAAAATATTATGATAATTAATAATTTTAATTTTTAATATTATGATAATTAATAATTTAGCTCAACAATCCGTTGGATGTCAGATCATGCCCAACACTCCGCTAGACGATCCTATATGATTTGACTCGACCTCGATAAAATCTCACGCGAAAAATTATTTTTATTTTCTAATTATAATATTTTTATTATTTTAAGTTTTAGGGCAAAAAATATAATGGCATGTTATTATTTTATATTATTTTCTTAATTAAAAATTATTAAATATCATAATATTATATATTTAAAATTTAGTCGTCTCGATCCGAGTGGATCGTGTCAAAAAATGTACCGAGTTAGTGTAAGTGCCTTCAATTTATTTATTTATTTATATATTATTTTTTTAATCTTTTAATGATGATTGCGATTGAAAATTTGAAAAGTTGAATGATCTTGTCTAAAAGTTTTGAAAAGTTGGATGATCATGTAAATACAAAATTAAGTTTGGTCAGAACATAGAAAAAAATTACTGATGTGACATTTTTATTTTTTTAATCTGACATGGAGAAGAGAGAAAATGTTGGTGTGATGTCACGTAAGCATCCACGTCAGAAGTTAACCGATTTACTAGCTATAACCGATCGTAATGATCAAGGATGAAATATTTCTAAAGTTAGATGACCTTCATATTTTAAATGAAGTTGGATGACCTTACTGAGAATACCCCATAAGTTGGATGACAATTTAGATTCAATCGTGAACCGACTGTTGAACGAAGATGTAATGGTGTAAAAGATAGGAACAATGTGAGGTAGGGAACATAATCCAAAAAATAATGTTTGGTTATTGTGAAATGATGTAATGTGCTTCCATTTTATTATTTATTTTTTCAATTATAGTATAAAATAATAAAAAACAATATTATTTTAATATCGACAGTCCAATTTTAAAAATATATTCAAATACTATAATAATAATAATAATAATAATAATAATAATAATAATAATAATAATAATAATAATAATAATAATAATAATAATAATAATAATAATAATAATAATATGAAAAAGGGAAGAAAATGAGTTTCTATGTCAGACTAAAATTCTTATTTTCGCGCAGGCGTGTTTGAGCTCTGTAGGAAAAAATATGTTTTTGCGAAAATATTTTTGCAGCTCTAGTGCCCAAATGTGGAGATTAGTTACTAGTTTGAATCAAGAGACATAATGATTAAACTGGTTGAGTCACTGCCCTGCAATGCACCGTTGGCAACATGCATTGACAGGAGAAAGGTGCAGCTTTCCACATCATTTATCTATATATCCTATGATCGAAGTTTGACAACTCCAAGGATGTTTTGCAAGCATTTGTGACCACAGGAAGAGAAAGTACTGCTCCTGTTAAGAGATTCTTGACATGAATACATGAGAAGTAACTGTGATCTTTATACTAAGGCAAATTCTGCAAGTAAGCATTTTGCACTACATGCATGGTGAAAAAGTGGATGCTGAAACTTTTGGTGTGTGACCTGGGCATGCAGCAAGTGCTTAATCCAATAATAAATACATCGAAATCGAGATGACAGACTACAGAGACAATGAACCCACAATTCTTCCGTCTTTCGGCGGAACTTGGTTGCTGAAAGAAGGGAATATACTTCAACCTTGGTGAATTATTACAGCCAGCCTATCGAGGAATGAGATTGGAGGAACACAGATGGAGCAGCAGCAACGAGTCTCGGAAACGGATCACATCTGAAGGACATAATCAGAAACAAGGACAGCGTTAGGCAGGTTCCCCTGTTCAATCGAGTGGGGATCGTAATCAGATGCTGCACACTAAGTGTCTGCTGGTGGTGGGTGGTGGTGAGGCAAAGATCTGCTGGTGCTGGGTGGGACCATGTGGCCACAGAACAGAAGGCAATTTCCATGGCCAAATCAGAATGTGGAGGTACTGAATCTTAAGAAGCCTGCTCGCTAATAAGAGGGCCTAAGAATTGCCTTTGTGCCAATACTGCAGCTTTTGTGGTGAATGATTGATTAGCTGAACTGAAATGGCAACCAGATATGTTACATTCAGTTCGCAGCCGAAGGCCTTCCCACTTTCTGAAGCTAATGATAGTGGAATACACTTCTGCAAGGTAGGCTGTCTTGGCATGTTCATTATGATTCACTAGTGCTTTCATGTGGGCTTGATGCAAACATCTGGACCAATCACTAGCATATGACAAAAAGGACTAAACGCTATCTGTATGCTATCAAAAATTCAGATTAACAATTCATCATTAGAGTTATGCTGGACGCAATTGCATGTCTGAATGATTGTGTGTAGAACTGTTATCTTCAATCCAATGATCAATGGTATCTCTGTGCGGATGTACTGAATAAATCTTGATGCTAAAGTCTCAAGTATTTGCATCACGTCATCTTGATAGTTTCCTGACGCTGAATTTGTCATGAAGCATGGCCCCAAGTGATCTGTCAACTAGAAAACAGAAAAACAGGAATAGCCAACAGTAGTTGTATGTGGGATCTTTTTTACTAAAGTACATGAATAATTGACGATATTAGTGCTGCTTGGATGGACAGCATTCATGTATCGGCGAAACTCAAATGAGTGACGATAAAAATTCACTATTTGTGGTCGAAGTTAGGACTTCTTCGAATTACAGAGTTGTCATGATCGTTCCTTTACTGACAGAATCCTATCCAATAATGCAGATTGGAAGATAATCATGTTGTGCAAGGTAGACAATGTGGAAAACAATAATTTTGAGAATCAATTGTTTAATGTTTAAGCTTCTACTTCAAAGCAGCAGTAGGAAGCTGGGATACGATTGTTATCCATCTCTTTTGCCGATCGGCTATTGATCATGTCAAGTCAAGGGATCCAAAAAACTTAGCTAATTGAAGCAACCACCAATTTTCATATCAATCTGCAATGTGACTAATTAAGTCGACTAAGAAAGTCACAACATGATGAAAACGTTCTCCAAATTAAGGGAAAAAGGTACTGGAGATAACTACAGAAATGTTTGTTTCTTATCTTCAGCATTCTATACAGTTATTATTGGATAAAAAACAAAGGTTTTGCCTTTCTGATGGAAGGACCATTCTAGTTCTGATTGCTGATTATGAGACATCAAAAGGTCATAGGAACTAAACTCTCTGAATTCGGACGAACATAATGGATAGAGGTTCCTTCTTATCTTTCTGAAAATGTCAAATTTTGTTGTGCCGTTTTTAGATGGTTGGAGTGATTCATGAACCACTCGCATAAATAATAGCAACAGATTAGGCAATTATAGTTCTTAATTCTTAATGCATGGGTAACAATGATAGTTAGGATCTTACTACCAAGAAAACCTGCTGCAACATGGTTGTTTTTCATCCTAGCTTGCAATGCACTCATCATTTCAAACTTCAACGCCGAACAAGATTACAGCATTCAGAATTCTGAATGTAGAGAGCATTTCTATTACCTGCTGATTCAGAATATGTCCTAAATGATCAAGAGTGATTAGAACAAGTTAATCACTTGAAAGGTCGCTTCAAATATCCATCATGTATAGACTTCTAGGATGTATGTGGCCTTATCCTCTTTAACCATTGGCTTGAGTTCAAGACAATTTTTCAGATCAGTCACACAGACTAACATCAGCTTTTACCCTTTTTTTCTTTTGGCATTAACAATAAGATGTCTGTTTCAACTTTTTAATAATAATTAAAGCACTTACTGATGGATAAAAGGAACAAAAATCAGCAGAATTCTCAGGAGTCACATTCAAGAAAATTTTCCACTACTGAAGAGCGAACGCAGATTCAGTCTTTATCTGAAACCACATAATATGAACAACAAAAGTGCCAAGATGTTACCAAATATATGTAAGAGGACATGCACTCTTGCTCTCCATGATAAAAGCAATTAACATGACGCGAAAAACAGGAAAACATGTGGAAGTTTCCAAACCACAAAGTTGTAGTCGAACTTGCCGAATGCTTGCACAATCGAGGCCATAGATTTTTTTTTTGTCATCTCGTTTCTGTCAACTCTCTTAGCTCATTTATCCTTAATTAATTACTTCAATTCTCCTATTAGGATACTGATATTGATAATGAGAAAACAGAAAAAAAATCCAGTTCCATTTGAAGAGCAGGATATATTTAAAAGCAGCTGGTGGTGAGACCGGAAGTTGGCTCACATGCCTTGGGACCAAATCCTCTTTAATGGATTCAGTTTCCGTGAACAAGGACGCCATGAGTTGATGGCTTGTTCAAGGTGATCATTATATTCTGAATTATTTCTCCCCTCCTGAAACTACCATCCAATGATCAGCTTCCAAGTGCACCCTTCAGACAACTCAGACCAAGCTCACAAGCAGGCATGCAGCTGGTATCACGAACATTGACCCTGTGCACTGCCTCTGCTTTGACGCACGCATACGGCGGATCAAGCACCGCAATCTTTCGAGCACCACTTTGCCTCATGCATTTTGAGCAGCCTTGCAGCATGCCCACGTTGTAGACTTTTCACTCTCGATTTCGTTTGGATAGGAGGGCATCTTTGGATGGTGACTCGTCCTTCGATTTTGTAGGGGTAGTGACTGTGCATTACTGAGTGGGTGAATTATTTCAGTTGCGATTCAGATCTCGTGCATGGAAAAAGGGAAGAAGCCTAAAGGGGGGATCGGGACAAACATGTCACCTCACCTACTGATGGTTCTCAAACAAGGCAAAAAAGGCTACGTGATTCGTCATCCATGCTTTTATCTCTGTTGCATATGTAGTAGGGTCATAAGTCTCGTGCAACATATATATAATTCTCGCCAGCTGTGCATTGCCGAGTCAAGCTTGTCCTCATCTCTCTAGCTCGGACAGCTTCTGCTTGATCCAGAATCGTGCACAGTTCTTCCGCGTCGTCATGATGCATAAGGTTGACTATTTACTTGATCAGGCAGTAGAAATGTCAAAACAAAAACTTCACATCTCATCTCACACCCCAGTGACTTCATTTTGTGATCAGATCCGTGATCTGAGAATTCTTACGATTCATCGAGTTGTAAACTCCCTGGCGGTCCAAATGCAGCAGAAGTACGTAGATGCTTTTGTAGAGATTAGAGCGGGATAAAAAAGGAACAAGAACTGTGTTGAACTGGCTCAAGGTTGGGTAGTCTTCATGTTGTACTCGGCCTTGCCAACATCTTGCACAGTCTTGCCAACTTCTTTGAAAATATATAACATGCAGTCAGTCAATGAACGGACTATTATTTCTTCTCATGCAGTTTTATATTCTTGTTTATAATCAATGTTTGTTTTTCTCTTCTTCCATCAGTACAGAATCTAAAATGGTTAGCAAAAGAAGTTGCATCAAATGTCAACTATCGTTTAATTGCAGAAAAGGGACAAGCACCCAAAATTTCTGAAAAGGCACCTTCAGAATCTTTCACCGCCTACTGATGGATGCTACATTCAAAATCAAGTTCATGTAAAAAAGATTGATGAGTAGTATACATTACATCATACCCTTTGGATGTTCTCTCCAATGTTGTAAGACCCGGACCGGACGTTGACCCGGGTAAGTCTCCGGGTCAGGTTGGACCGGTCGAACCGGTTAACTCGGACGGTCGGACCGGATATTAATAAAATAATATAAAAAAATAAATTGTAATACTTATATATTCTTATCAATAATTAATATATTTCTACAACAAAGTACATATGATTAAATCATTTTAATTAAAATTAAAAAATCAAATGTGACATATTTAACTATTGATATGAGTTTTATGTGATTTTAATATATTCAATTACAATTTACAAATTCATTTTTTCAAATTTAACTTTACTTAAACTAGAAAGATTATTGTAGTTTCTATTTTTTAATTTAATTAGGTAACTAATCTTTTCATATTTAATTTTTGACATTTAAAATATTATAAAATTTCTTATCAAACAAAATAATTATATAAATGACTGATGATAACCATTGTATAATATAAAATAACTTGGCATTCAGATAAATGAATATAGCACAGTGGTATATACACATAAGTTGGTTTCAGGAGGTCTTGAGTTCAAAACTCAGTGTCCACATTATTTCAAGATATTTTCAATTTTTGGACTGGCCGGTTCTTGCAAAACCGCCGGTTCAACGGTTCAACCCGGTTTTAGACGGGTTTTGACCGGTCTTGACCGGTTCGAAACGGTCTGAATCCTAATCCGGTTTTGGGGTCGAACCAAACCCGCCCAGAGTGGCGGTCGACGGTTGGACCGGTCGGACCGGCCGGTCCGGTCCGGTCCAAACAACCATGGTTCTCTCTAATTTATTGGTTACAACCAAAAAAGTTATCTATAGTTCAAAACATAGAAAGAACATATGATAAAATTGTTGGTCCAAAGACTATCCTCAAAGTATTTTAATGATAACAAACAAAAATGTTAAGAATATAAAATGATGTTGTTATTCTTAACCGCTTAAGCTTTTAGAAAAATTGATCAGCATATCAAATTTAACGAAAAATGATAATGTAATAATGTTGATTGAAATATTAAGCTTAACGATTAATAGGTTAACGAAATTTTGAAAGACAAAATCATTTTAAAAATTCTGTAAAAGAAGTGAACGCCTAGTGAAAATAGTTCGATGACTACTATCATAACTTCAGGATTGTAATCGATTTGGCGAACGCACGGCACAAATGATGGACGGCCACAATGATGATCAATTTCTATCGAGACGACATACTCCATGGAGAGGTCGACTGCTAGAAGAGACCATATCGCAAAGATGGATAGAACGCATGCAAATATGGAGATTTTGGAGGATGATAGCTTGTGCGAGCGGACACCAACTTTGGAGAAGAGTAGATGTAAGCCACCTTTTTTTAGAGAGAACACTTGCTTCGTTGAATAGTACTTGTAAACAGCTTCTAGCAGATGACCGAAGCAAGTAGAGGAGGATGATAGTAATGACTACTAGGGGTGTTTAACGGATGGGGCCGATCCGCAAATCCAAAGTGATCGGATCGGACTCGACCTGACCTTGGATCGGATCAGGTATGGGTCGGAACCCGAAGACTCAAAATTTTTTATTATTTTTTATTGTTTTTTTAGTTTTCAGCTTATATTATGTATAAAAAATAAATAAAATATTTTAAATGTGTAAAATAATGTTTAAATTTTGAATAAGTTATTTTATGATTTTAAAATAAATATTATATAATATTTTTATATTAAATAATAGAGAAAGTAAAAAA
This sequence comes from Pontederia crassipes, assembly GCA_030549335.1. Taxonomy (NCBI): domain Eukaryota; kingdom Viridiplantae; phylum Streptophyta; class Magnoliopsida; order Commelinales; family Pontederiaceae; genus Pontederia; species Pontederia crassipes. Next base: position 13,360,061 of record CM060183.1, read on the forward strand.
ATAAAAAAATTTGGTGGTCGAGTAACACGACCACCCAACCTGATCCAACATCCCAAAATGCAATGACTTGACCCGAACCGATCCGACCAAAATTGGGCGGGTCGGGTCCGGGGTCGACCCGACCTGTGAACAACCCTGGGCTAAATTGTTAGAGCAGACTACCGTTTCAGAAAAAACAATTAACAGTGACAAAATTATACTAAATGCCCTCAATTTTAACGTTTGCTCAACGATATCCTCAAACTTCACTTTGTAACACGAATGTCCTCCATCCTTTGACTCAGTTTACCCTGCGTCCTCTTTATCTACTATGATTTGTCTCTCGGTCACGAAGCTGATGTGGCGATGACACATCTTCTCTTCTCTCCACGTAAATATTCACTAACGTGACAATATTAAAAAATAAAAATAATAATTATAAAAAAATAAAAAATGTCACGAGGGAGCCGAAGGCGACCAAGGTCCACCTGTATCCAATTCATTTTAGCTCAATACCAAAAGAATATATTGCATATAGTATCAATTTTATTATTCTGAAATATAGCCAAAGAGCTTTTGAAGTGGTCTCAACCCTTCCAAATTTTTTATACAATAAGCTAATTTATCTAATTTGAGTCTAGCCAGCGTCGCCATCATCAAAATAAAAACTACTAAACAAAAAAGAACAAAACATTCATAATAATAACAGTAGCAAGATTTCTATAATAAACATATTGAAAATAGCTCCAAAGTTTTATTAAATAAATAGTGTTTGAAAACTAGTATTTGAAAGGAAAAGGTTGTATATACTCTTAAAAAAATTTGAACTTGAATGACAATTAAAGAGAGAAGGAGATAATTAAAGAGAGAAGACTAGAAAGAAAAGAAAGAGAGATAGAAATAAACAAACGAAATAGATAGAAGAGAGAATAATGCACATGAGAAAATGAAAAAAATTGTGGGTAAAATTAGGCAAATAGAAAAAAAAATTCTAAAAAATATGGATTTAATTGGGTGCTCCCAACTTAAGGTGGGTGGGAGGTTACCAACTTTTTCAGCCATTGAATTGAGGCGCAACAGTGGATTGAGGAGCGCACGGTTAAGCAACGAACCATCCCTACCCGATCTCCATTGCCGGTTTATCCCTATTCGATCGGCCATAAAAGTTTCCTCTAGCCCACATCTTCGCGATACCTTGCGCTGCCATCTTCTCTCTTTGACCAACACATCTTCGCGAGTAGTTGGCGCCGCTCTCTTCGATCGACCTCGGTGTCTTTTCTCTTCGTTCGACACACCGACGACGACGACAGATAAATAATTCATGGGCATCATCGACGACGAATAGGTCATGAGCACCGAAAACAATGAATAGTACTGTTCCAGCTCAAATCCTTCTCCGATGAATTAGGGGCCGTTTGGTATGAGGTAATCCGGACAGATTATCGGTTATTTTATTTCAGAGCCTACCACATTATCTCGTTTGGCTGTCACAAATTATCAAAATTTTAATTACTCTGATAATCTTAATTACCACATCATTAGTAATCTAGATAGCAGGAGGAGGTGGTTTTTCATATTACCAGTTGCTTGACATACATTTTGATAAAAATATCCATTCCATGAAATTTTTTAATTTCAATATTAGATTATTAAATAAATATCATTTAATTGCATCCCTTTTATTATTTGAATCTTTTATAAATAACTCTTATTTTTTTACTCATCTTATTTTATCTATATTCACTTTTCTATTTTTTGTTTTATTTATTTAGGATATTATATGATGAACGTGTAAAATAATTTTTAAGGGTATTTTAGTAATTTTCTCTCTAACCATTTTAGCCATTATTTATATTACCAATACTTTCCAAACACTATAATGTGATTACCGGTAATTTAAATAGTAGTAATTTGATATCGATTAATTAAATCGGTAATGCACCAATGTGATATATTGTTGAAAATGTCTTTCTTTGTGATAGAAACAGCATGCTACCAATGAAAGAATTGGGATGACTGTGGCTACAAAACAAATGAAGAGAACCAGAATAGTTCTAGTAGAAATGTGCTTCTTTGTATCTTGAGCTATACCAAGAGAATCTGGAAATTAAAAAAAAAAAAGAAGAAAAGCTTTAGTGGGAATAATAATAAAAAGTTATGTTATGTTTTGACAAATAAAGTTACCATAACTGTGGTTGCAGGTGGCGAGCAGAAGTGGCGACGTCATCGCTGTGAATCACGTGTTAGGGAAAATGCAAGCTGTGCATGGGCACTGGACTATGGAGAGCAAATTGCCTCGTCGAAATGGCTGAACCGCGAGCGAAGAGCATTGAACCGGCAAACAATAGTCTTGCTGAACTGCGCGTGAGCATCCACCGTTGCGCCTCAATCCGACGGCCGAAAAAGTTGGTAGCACGGTGCTCCCAACTTAAGATATGTCCATTAAATTCAAAAAATATTGTTATTCTTCAAGTGGCAATTAAGATATATATATATATATATATATATATATATATATAGGGATAAATGTACCTCCAGAACGTCCATTCTCTATAAGAGCATATTACAACCATACATTTATCATCCAATGGCCCATGTTCATCTTCACGGAAAGGTGACTCACGAGCCACTTTCTTCCCCCTATGCTTCCTCACCCTCGACTTCTGGCCAAGGTCGAATGAAGAAGCCGTGAATGAAACATGGGAAGATCTACGGACAGACCTTCGTTGGTGACATCATTTTCACCGGACAGAACTCCATCTTGTGGGGTTGCCATTCTCCCCCTTCCTCTCCCTTGGCATCCGACAAAGGTCGAACAAAGTAACCACAGAGGAGGTCGATGCCCCTTTTTCTCTGTGCCTGTCGGCGAGTGCGAAAAGGGATGTCGGCGAGGGTGAAGTGGGGCTTGTACTGGAACGTCGGCAACGAGTCCGCGGAGGGCACCAATGGAAGAGTTTTGTCGTCGTGCAGAGAGCGCTGTCGCATAGGAGCTTCATCATCGCTCACCGCCTCATCACGCAAAGGTCCATCATCGCGTGGATGGAGGAGGTCCGTCATCGTATAGGTCCCCTTGCTTGTCGGAGCTTCGTAGTCGCCCTTCGCATAGATTATCTCCGCAGTCTCACCCCTTTCATCTTGCACTGAACCGTCTGATTTTTCATGAACCCCTCGCGTGAACCGTCACTATCTTCCTTGAACCAGGGCGCCTCAATCTCATCTGTCCATCTCAGATTGAACGATTTTGAAGATGTGGGCGTGTCACGGGGCGTTTTCCATGACACGAAGCGTGAAGCCTCGCGACACCAGTGCCGCTCAACTTATAGCCCTCGGCCGCTTAGCGCCGAAAACATGGAACATATGCAGCCGCCCCGCACTGCGTAATATTGCGGAGTACCAAGTTATCCGCCCTTAGGGCATTTATCTTGTAAGGCCGTCCTTATGAATGGCCAAGTAGGTGACGTTCTCGTAGGGTACGTCTTTTGCATCTTCAATATGTAATAAGACTCCTATACCTACGGTACACTGGGAGGAGTTCACTAGTGCCTTTCGAGGCCCAATTGTATGTTACGTTTCATCATATTTAATACAAGTAAGCTTTCCTTTAATTCTAGTGTCATGGCCTTGAGCGTGGGGTGGCAACCAATATCGGTGTCCTTTCGTGGCGTCCCGTGGTCCCTTCGTCGCCCCTTCGGACTTTAAGCGCCCAAGTGCCTACATTAGTGCCGCAACGCGCTAATGTCACGATCTCGTGACGAGTAGTCCAATACTTTAGTCATGTCCGTGATTGAATGCTATAAGAGCGACTCTCGGCATAGTCGTCTCGACCATAAAACTTCCGCTGCAAACTCAAAACAGGCTTGGCTAGGTGCCTATCCGCCTAGTCGTCGCACGTGGTCTAGTGTCCGAGAATGACCCCGCGACAAGTGGTATCAGAGCAGTTCTTCCTGCTCGGATTATCCAGCGACGATGACTCGCTTGTGTCGTCGCAACGTGCCCTGGCGTAGGAAATGTACTTCCGCTCAAATACTCCATCATACCCAGGCGCACTGGTACCATGGTCTTTGATCGTGGACGCCAACGAGGAATGCATGGCAAGCCTCCTCGCCGCACGCCCAGTCGTGCCCCGCAGCATGTTCCTCATACACCCGTGTCGTGTCAAGGAACGTCCGTCATGCATCATGATGACGGATTGATCGCCCCGCCTAACCGGGACGATCATGCGTCGCTCACTCGAGCAGATCAACCACCTCAGGTATACAGTCGGGAATCTTGAAGTGTCGCGTTGCGTCAAAGAGTGGCCATATGCTCCGCATGATGGTCTTGCGCTGCTCATATCATGAGATCGCTTACACGAGCGTCGTGTAACTCGGAGGACCCGTGTCACATTCAGGGACTGTCGGTCATGCACTATCATGGCGACCTGGCACTGCTCGGTATTTCGTGACGTCGCATCGCATGCCTAGTCATGCAATGTGAAGTGCACAATCGCTTCACGGGAGAAGTTGGCTTAAAGACAAACATCAAGGTTCATTGTCCCTTTTCGGCCAAAGAATATCATCCTTTCGGCCAAGGAGCATCAATCACAAGCATCTTGTCGTGTCGCAGCATCGCTTGCCACGCCACGATGACTTTCGGGAATGGACCAAAGCATTGATTACTTGCAAACACTCGCGGACGAGCTGTCAGCCTTGCCTGCCTCGTCAAGTGTCGCTCCGCAAGCGGCGCGATGTCATCCATCGAGGAGTGGGACGAACCTGATACATGCCAACGCAAATCGACGCCTCAACTCAGCGACCAATTTGGCAAATGGTCTGAGCGTCGAGCATCGGCGAATCTTGGCATGCTGCTGTCAAGCGTTCTGCCGCCAACCGAAGAAAGGAGTGCCCTTTCCTTTCGGACATCTCCTCGAGTAATCGAAGCGGCCTCCAAGAATCACAAGGCGAAGGTTTTGAAGGACACATTGGCGATGTCGTCCCTTCGAATGGAGATGGAGGTAATGTTGGGAGCTCATGCCACGAGTTCACCAACCGCAGTCCACTTATCTAAGCAGAGCGTCTTCACAAGCATCCACACAGATCAGTGAAGGCCCGGAACGGCTACTCTTTCGCAAGGGTCAAGCCGCCCGATGGACGAGTATGTCAAAGGTGTATGATCTAAGATGACAGGCACAGTGGCATTACTTTGTCCAAGGTGCGGACGGACGAGCATCTAAGGTGCATCCTCTTCGTGAACGAGCACAACGATCTCGCCCCGTCCATACCCCAAAGGGATTGTCAAAGCTTCAAAGGATGTCCCAGGATCGGAAGAAGGCATATCCCAAGAACTCTGCAAGATGTGGTAAACTCAGGATGACGCTGCTATCGCTACAATGTAGAATGTGGCAAACATACATCCCAGACATGGGACAGAAGAAGTGGCAGTTCATCAATTATGCAGACCATGACAAGTTGGGACTGGAGGTCAAGATCACATTGTTCAGTATCGGTCAGATGGGCATGTTGAAGGAGAAGGTGAAAGGAATCACCGAGCTCCGCTTACAGTGTTCCCAGGAGGATGAAGACCCAGTGTTGGTGCTCTTCAAGCAGAGGGGTTATAAGCTTTGGACTATGAAGGAGTTGGAACGACCGGATCGTCCAATCTCCGCTCACTAGTCGATGCTGCCAAGTCAATCAGGACAAGTGCCATACCACCAAAGCCCTTGGGCAAGGGCAATGGTGGGGGAGAGAAGCTCAAGTCGTAAGGAGGAAGCTACTTATGCCGAAGATAAAGATCGCTCATCAAAGTAGGAGAAGAGAGTCGAACCACAGGCACATGTGGGGAGACCCTCATCGTCGCTCACTATAGCGACTGGGAGTGGACAAGGTGTGGAATGTTATACCAAAGAACCTTGCTCCACCTCAAACCGTCGAGATATCTCTTGTCCACCAAGGGGAAGGTGGAGCTGTTCTCAAGGCTCGGCGGATGAAGGACTCAACGTTGCAGCCATCTGCAACTTGGAGATAGCGAGTTGAACTACAAGGGAACGTGGGGAGACTCTTGTCGCCCACTATGGCGACTTGGATGGACAAGGCATGAATTGTCAGATCAAAGAACCTTGTCCCGCCTCAAGACTGCCGAAACATCAGGTGATCACCAAGGAGGAGGTGGTTCTGCGCTTTTCGTTCGGCAGAGGTATGGAAGACTCTACGTTGCAATCATTTGCAACATAGAGACGTTGAGTCAAGCCCACAAAGAGACCTGAAGCATCCCAGAATATCCGTGGAAAAACTCTCGTCGCTCATCATAGCGAACCCAGGCACTCGAAGCAGACAAAGCTACAAGCATCGACATCGGAGAGCTTGTGCTGTTTCAAGCCGTCGAAATTCAAGAATGATCATCGAGGGTGAGATGGTCCCGTACTTCGCATTCGACGAAAGGGAGACCTTATGCTGCGGCCATCCGCAACATGAAGGCATCGAGTCAAGTCATGCAGGTCGAATGGCGAGACTCTTCATCGTGTTCTACACGACCCTGAGACAACTCTTCTCCGCGCTATTCCTGAAGGAATACAAGAGTTGTTTCACCCCCAAAGAAGTCAAACCACACAAGTTGACGCTGCGCAAGTCGAAGTGAAGTGAAGCCAACAGAGACTTAATGGACGGATAGTTGCTTGATGAAGTCAGACCGCACATGGCGGACTCCACTGGCGCTGCACAAGTGATGACCCCGGATTGGACGAAGGATCAGCGAGCGAAGCAGGCTTGAGGGAGGAGTCCTCAGCGAGACCCTAAGGAGCGGACATTCCTGGCGTTGCGTGATGCTGGTGAAGTTGAAGTCAAGGCAAAGAAGGCAGAATTAAACGAGACAAGCGAAGTCAAGACTCAAGACGAAGGCCTCGAGGAAGCCCGGACAGCGGCGTCGGGGGCGTCGCCGACTTTGGTGGGGGAGAATGTCACGGGGCATTTTCCGTGACACGAAGCGTGAAGCTTCGCGGCACCAGTGCCGCTCAACTTATAGCCCTCGGCCGCTTAGCGCCGAAAACATGAAACACATGCAGCCGCCCCACACTGCGTAATATTGCGGAGTACCAAGTTATCCGCCCTTAGGGCATTTATCTTGTAAGGTCGTCCTTATGAATGGCCAAGTAGGTGACGTTCTCGTAGGGTACGTCTTTTGCATCTTCAATATGTAACAAGACTCCTATACCTACGGTACACTGGGAGGAGTTCACTAGTGCCTTCCGAGGCTCAATTGTATGTTATGTTTCATCATATTTAATACAAGTAAGCTTTCCTTTAATTCTAGTATCATGACATTGAGCGTGGGGTAGCAACCCACATCGGTGTCTCTTCGTGGAATCCCGTGGTCCCTTCGTCGCCCCTTCGGACTTTAAGCGCTCAAGTGCCTACATTAGTGCCGCAACGCGCTAATGTCACGGTCTCGTGACGAGTAGTCCAACACTCTAGTCATGTCCGTGATTGAATGCCTATAAGAGCGACTCTCGGCATAGTCGTCTCGATCATAAAACTTCCGCTGCAAACTCAAAACAGGCTTGGCTAGGTGCATATCCGCCTAGTCGTCGCACGTGGTCTAGTGTCCGAGAATGACCCCGTGACAGGCGCAGGGTGCTACCACAAATGTGTGTGAAGACCCTAATATTCCTTGTGTATATATATATGTATATATATATATATATATATATGTATATATATATATATATATATATATACCTGAGAATGGACTTGGGCCACTTTAAGCATGAGTTGGGCTCAAGCCGATTAAAGTTTGTACAACATGGAATTGAGGTCAAACTGATAATTTAAAACTATGCGTATCACCAATGGGACATAAAATTAGTGGAGATGAAATGGTCTGAATGGAAATCCAATAATTGTGGTTAAATCATTCCAACGAACCCCCAATTTCATTCCATTCCAACCCTGATTGAATCCCCCAGAAGACCAAGATGCTGGATGACGTGGGTAGGGAATTTGGATATCGAGATGAAACGACTGGACTGAAATTTAATTTCCTTTCCCCCCAATATATTCTGATTCTTTTTTCCAAAGTATATATACATTAAAGATGTATTAAGAAGATATGCCAGGATTGTCTCGTCCAATGATTCTCTTCCAAACCACGAGACACAAATCTCACGAGATATAATTTAATTTGCAATTAATCAAGAGATTTTCAAATTAGGCGATGGACCTTTTATCATCTATTTGCATTTATCTGTCAGTCTAATTTCGTAAATCCAGCTGAGAGGGTTTGTGTCATCTGGACATATCATCGTTGTCTTTTTTTTTTTCCTACGTTAATTCGGTATTTATAAATTTATGCTAATCTATCGAAGATAAATCTATATTGGTTGTATGAAGTTCCATAAGCATCAGTCCACTTGTTTCTTCCTTATTTCATCTCTGATACCAGCGAAATAATAATAATCAGTGACTAGTATGAGGAAATATACCTGCAACCTCTCTTTGCAGCATTTAATTGACAACTTATCGCATTATTATTATTATTATTATTATTATTATTATTATTATTATTATTATTATTATTATTATTATTATTATTATTATTATTATTATTATTATTATTATTATTATTATTATTATTATTATTATTATTATTATGGGGAAACAAGGTAAAATCAAATCTGATTTCATCTAATTTTTCAAACACTCTCCTGTGACTTAGTTTTCGAAGTGGATCAAGATGGCAATTAATGAAATGGAATGTGACTTTAGTTCCACCATTTTGATAAAATTAGACCATGGTTCTATTTTTTCAAGGGACTATTCTTTTTTATTTTACAATTTTTTTTCTTTTACCATTTTCTTTGTTTACCTTTCTTATATAAAATAATTTATTTATTATATATAATATTTATAATAAAAAATTAATATATTATTTTTTATTTCATTAAAATTTTAATATTTTATTAAATATAATTTATTAAGAAATTGGTTTTATATTTAAATAATAATTTTTTTAATAAAAATTTTTATTTTTGTTTTTTTAATTATATTTTATATTAGAATACCTATTTTTTTATTCAAATCGCCTATAAAAATTTAATCTATTACATTTATTTTTTCCAAACTATAAGATTAATTAGTTCTATGTCGTACAATTGTAATGGATAATGTGGCTTTTCTCTCCACCTTATTCTTGCGCTCGTGCTCCAAGGCTCTGGAAACGGATTGCGATAAGATAGAACAGAGATCAACGTCCATGACACCATGGACTCAATGATCAGCTATATATGTGCATGGGATAAGATGTGTTGCTCTCATCCTCGCCCTCCTCTTCGTCAGAGCATAAATTACAAAAGTACAAACACTATGCCACCATGGATTGAATGATCTTTGGCGTTCTTTCCTTATCTGGGACAACTTAACCTTATGTCCAATAAAAGATGAGATCATTAATTCCTTGGTAGATGAGGAATGAACTCCTTTTTTTTTTATCCGTCTTTGTTTCTTAGTTCTTATCCTGTCAGGAGTTCTTACTCCTTGCTGGTCCAACTTTGCTTCTACTGTCCTCATGACTGGCTGAAACTTGATAAGATATCTCCGGTCTGCAGATGACAAAAGCAGGACGACATCTCCGGCAACGGCGCCAGGAAGAACACCCAGACTCGGAAGCCAAGTGTCTCCACCAGCAAAGGGAGCATGGTCACGTTAAGCTACCCCATACTTCTAAGAGTAGTCTGTGGTTGTCAATTCAAAATTGACGGGCATTTGGCGATTGGCTTTGCATTCAGCAATTGCAACTTATATGAATAAGGAACGAAAAAGAGGTTGGGCAACAAAGTTGTATACATATGAAGTCGCGACATTAAATCGGCACCTTCTTCAGGGATGTGGAATTCAATATTTGATTTGAATGCACTCCCTCACTGTTCTCCGTGTACCAGTCATCAAATCATTCTCACCAGTACCAAAACAAAATATACGTGACTGAAACAGGAAGAAATAATAAAAAAATGCACCTTTCTGTTGGATCATATCAAACTTGAGTTGTATTCGAGCTTGGCCGAGATATATAAAGAAGAAAGCAAGTTTAGTTTGAGTTCGAGGATATGCGGCAAAGTACTCATATATTTTCCTTCTGATAAGAGATCATGGTATATAATGCTAATTGTAACAACGGTAATAAAAACCAATGAAGAATCAAACATGGAAAGTAATTCAAATAAACAAGGAAAGAAATTCGAATTCAAATTAAAATTCGAATTGGGAACAAGAAATCAAAAACCTAGAAAGATCAGAAAGGAAAGAGATTTGAAATAAAAAAAGGAGAACATAGAAATCGGGGGAGAGATTTCCTCCCCCTATTCGTCCTCCGATTGCTCCTCTAACACAGTCAGATGAGGCTATAAAAGGAGCATGAGGAGAAGCCCTCGTGCCCCTTCGACCTCCTCCGATCAACCGCCGCCACCGCCTATTTTCCCTCCGTTCTTCCTCCTCTGCTCCGGCGGACTGCGCGTGCACTTAGGGACAATCCGCTGACGTCCAACGCTCGGCAACCCTCCTTCAACATGTCAGTGAAGGCAAGTCACGTTCCCCCGCCGGCCAGGAACGACTGGTGTCGGAGAAGACAACTCCAGCGCCGCCGACTAACCACCGAAATCGATCGAAAAAGGTACTTTAGATGTTTAATCCCCGTATGGCGATAAATCTTCAATCATATAATGTGTGTGATGATTCCATATTGATCTAGAGACCATGAACTACATTTTTTGTATTGTGATCATTATGATCCGACAGTCGGAGGATGGCCGGAAATGAGGAAGAAGATGGGCGCAGTTTCGCGCCCTGTTCTAGCCGCGATGACACGGCCATGGCATGTGTGTGGCACAAGCATGCCTGATTATGAACGGTGATGGATCCCGATGGCACGGGCGTACAATGAGGGTGGCATGAGTGTGCCTTATCATGGGATCGGTCGATGGACATCGATGGAACGGTTTGACCGATTTGACGGTCGCTCTGACAGTTGTCTGGATACGGGCGTGCCAGATGTAGGCACGGTCCGGCACGCCCGTGTCGTCGGCACGGACGTGCCAGAGAACACAGCTGAACCACTCTGGCACGGACACGCAAGAGGATGGCACGGTCGTGACAAAGAGGTTCTAGATCGATTTCAGTGCGCAAGCATTGATTCGGCTCGAGTCGAACTCTGACTCCCGAGTCATGTGCACGGATCCTCGACAGAAGATCCGACCCAAGTTTCCCCTACCCGGCCCGGGTTCTATTATAAAAGACATAATTACCCTTTTTATTTAGACCCAACCCTTCATAGTTGGGCCCCACTCTCGATAGACCTACCCACTTGAGGTCATGTCCAATATTGTAAAGACCTTAATGGACCCTTTCCACTTTGAAAGATGGGTCGGGACTTGACATAAAGAACAAAGCAATATGGCATAATATTATTACCTCAGAGAAAAGGGATCCGACTTTAACTTTTCTCTGATATATGATTTCTAAACTCCACATATGGTAAATAAAATAAGAAAAAAAAGATAAAACCACGGGATTGTTATGTGACGCCAAAAGTAAATATTAAAGAAGGCCAATACGTGGGTATTAATATCCCCACAACGGCAACGTCATGAGGTGGGTATTGATAACCCCGTTGTGACAGTTTCAAAGAGTCATATGAAGGGCATGTAGCTGAGTTGAGGAGACAGTGAACCTACAGGTCCATAACGATCACTGTTCTTGGGATACAAGCCCTTTCTTACCTGTATTTCGAAAAGGGTTATGCATTGGTATTTCTCTTTTCTCAAAGAGGGAATCATATTGATTACAGATTTATAGAGCCAGAGGGACAAGTAGCTTAACTAAGGAGATAGTTAACCTACGAGTCTTTAATGATCACTCTTCCTGGGGTACAAGTCCTCTCCCACCTGTACTTCGAAAAGGGTATGCATTGGCAGTACACCTTCCCCAAAGTGGACATCTTTGACTTTACAGATGTTATAGAGGTACATCTGGCTTTCCAACATAATAAAGTCGAACTCGCATAGGACAACAAATTTCAATGACTATACAGTTAATGTAAAAGATGTAGTACAACTCATGGTAAAGTATATTACAGTATAGTAAAGCAAAGTATAATACTGTATGGTAAAGTAAAGCATAGTAAAGTATGGTAAAATAAAGTATAATACAGCATATTAAAGCAAAGTATAGTACAGTATGGTAGAGTAAAGTATAGTAACTCATGGTACAGTAAAGTCTAGTACAACATAGTAAAGCAAAATATAGTACAATATGGTAAAGTAAAGTATAATAAAATATGATAAAGTGAAGTAGGACATATCAAAGTACAGATCATGGCATAGCAAAGTCAGAGTAGTGTTACATAAGAGAAGAGAACATGAACATGATAAATAATGAAGTGCACACACGATGATTCATTGCCTTTATGCAACCAAAGTATTGATTATGACAAGAAAAGAAGAGATCACATGTTCATAGTAAAGCATGTTATCTTATTGTTTATTCGTTATTGATTTAAGTATGTTTTGATTATTAATTTATAGCCTATGATTTTATTGTACTATATATTTTCGCTCACGGGTATTTGATGCCTCTGCATTTGAGATTTTGTAGGTGAGAACCCTGCTATAGAAGAGTAATGGAGAACGCAAAGCTTAGCGATTACTGCACATGACTTATTGAACACTATAGTGTCTTTTTTCTTTCATATGCATTAGTGGAAGGATTTATCTCTATGGATAATTTGGTCTTTTCTGTTGAACTAGATATGTGGTCATTTGTTCACATCATTGGATATTGTCATTTTCTTTCCCATTATGAATTGCATTAGATGTGATGTCTTTTGACATTCTAGTGTTCTTTCTTCCGTAATAAAGTTCTTATTTGGTTTATTATTACTTTATTCATTATCACGTGTACTATTTGTTGAATGATCAAAATAGTCGTATGGTTAAAAGTATAGTAGATAGTGTAGCATTTCGAGATCAACCCGATTACATATGTGACGGGAGGACTAATTTTGAGGACGTTATACTAATACTCCACATAACAAAGTTACTTTCACGGAGTAAAATTTTCCATGTTACCAAGTTGACACCATGCGGTGGAATTTATTGCTCAATCAATTATCAATCAGTGACGCCCCTTCTTGGAAGAACAGTAGGCTGACATGAAACCTCCATGCATGCACCACCCTCTATCATCTCGCTAAAACCCTAAACGTTGGGTTCCTGAACCTATCGCCTATTAGCTTCTCTCGAGTCTATCCATTTTCTTACCCACAAATCTTTTTCCCTCTAAAATTTCAGATTATTATCATTCCTGCATGCACCCCTCAATATAATGGATGAGATTTCTCATATACTGCACATTAAAAGAAATATGAAAACAAGTACGGATGGATTCACGATAAGAATGGAGTGTGCATGAGTGGTCAAATCCCATGCAAATGCGTAAGAATTTTTATTTTTATCCACTCCATCGTGTCAAATGGGCGTGGCAACGACGACGAATAGGGTGGTGGATATATGTGATCACCTAATTAATTGATCTGCCCTTATCCCCCTCGCCGATCGACCGCCGCTGCTGGCGGCCAAAACCTTGTTAGAAAGTGCACCAGAGGAAGCTGCGCGCTTGCACGCTCTGCTGCTTCACCGCTTCCATCATTAATGACTACGTATGTCGGTTAACAGTTAAGTGGTGTCTCCTCTGTCGTCTGCCCATGCTGCCTAATTATCGATCATATTGCTAACTCTATTATATATATTAGATATGTTTGCATATTATCCACCTTGGACGATATTAATTAATGCCGTCTCTCTGTACCACGAGATGGTGTGTAGCCAAAGGCCCAAAACCATGAATCGAACCAGCATACCAAGATAAAGGGTAATGCATAATTATAACTTATCAGTCTAGCTAGTAAACAAGATTTATAACCTAAAATGTTTTGCGTTAACATCTTAATCACTTAGTCAACATCTCTCTCTCTCTCTCTCTCTCTCTCTCTCTCTCTCTCTCTCTCTACTCTCTCCTCTCTCTCTCTCTCTCTCTCTCTCTCTCTCTCTCTCGTACGATTTGATTCGAGAAAGATAAGGTTTCTTTTGCCGGATACTTATTAGCTCTAAATCTCGACTAAAACCCAAACCACTACGTACCAAATGGGCAGATGCACTTTTTTAATTCTAAGATTTTCTGTGATCGTGCAATTAGCCAATTATACTATATAGCCCCTGTACCGCTGTACGTGGTTTTGAAAACTTGGGCGGCTAAACGCTTTTGCATCCAAAGCATATTGCATGCATGCATGCACAGCCAAAGTTCATCATCTCCTTTAACTCCGCCGAAAAGGAAAAGCTCTCTCTCTCTCTCTCTCTCTCTCTCTCTCTCTCTCTCTCTCTCTCTCTCTCTCTCTCTCTCTCTCTCTCTCTCTCTCTCTCTCTCTCTCTCTCTCTCTCTCTCTCTCTCTCTCTCTCTCGATCGCGCGCGAGGAACAGATTTAATAGTCTCCCTTTCAGTTGCCAAAACATTAACGGCTTTCCCTTATCCTCTTGGCCACATGGCTCGATTTGTGGGGCGAACCAAGCAATTGACTACTTGACCCAAAACCCTCTCCTCCGAGGTTTCAACACTATATAAAGGGCACGCAGGGTTCGCCATTCCCATCATCAAATACATTTCTCACCATTCTTCACATGACGCTTCATCTGCAGCAAAAGATGAGCAGCCATTCAGTTTTAGCTTTGTTTTCCTTTGTTGTCCTTCTTTCACTCGCTCCGGCCTTGGCACAAACGCAAATTCTCTTTCAGGTATATGACCAATCCTTGTGCATCAATATACAAGTTTTACATTCGGATATATATGTTTCTCTTTTTTTTCTTTCCGATAGAGCTGTAATTATAAAGAAAATTTGAGGTTGTAACTTTTAATTATTTCCAGGGATTCAATTGGGAGTCATGGAAGAAGCAAGGGGGATGGTACAACAATTTGAAGGCACTGGTGCCAGATATCGCCAACGCAGGAGTTACTCATGTGTGGCTGCCGCCACCCTCGCACTCCATTGCTGAACAAGGTTCGAAACTTGACGTGCATGCGTCGCCCAAAGTGATGCATGCTCTTTCGTTTTCTACCATCATTGGAGTTCGACGACGTAGCTCAATTTGACACTATAGATATAACTTATTATGCTATAGATAAGTAGACTTTTAAAAAAAAATAGTAATCAATAAAGATTGCCGTATATGGGTAAAGAAAAGTTCAGAAAAACACGCACAAACAATTTTTATTGATCGTGAGAATGAAGATAAAAGAAATTAGTGTACCAAGATTCATAATGATTGGTTATATAACTTATCATACCTCTGCTTCTGGGGGTGGAAACAGACTTGAAGATGTAAATACAAAGCTGACAGATTTTTTTTTCTCGGTGAACAGCTGATAAACTATTTTGTTGCAGCAGAAACACAGTGATAAACATATATAATTATATATAAAACTTTATTTTTGTTTTTATACGTACCTGAAGCTGATAATTTCTGTTGTGTTTGTGACATGATCACTCGTGTTCTGAAACCTGTTCAACTTTGACAGGGTACATGCCGGGCAGGCTGTACGACTTGGACGCCTCCAAGTACGGTACCCAGGCGGAACTCAAGTCGCTGATCAGCGCATTCCACGCCAAGGGCATCAAGTGCGTGGCCGACATCGTCATCAACCACCGCTGCGCCGAGAGGAAGGACAGCAGGGGGATCTACTGCCTCTTCGAGGGGGGCACCCCCGACAGCCGCCTCGACTGGGGCCCGCACATGATCTGCAGCGACGACACCCAGTACTCCGACGGCACCGGCAACCCCGACACCGGCGGCGGCTTCGCGGCCGCGCCCGACATCGACCACCTCAACACCCAGGTGCAGGCGGAGCTCACCGACTGGATGAACTGGCTCAAGACCGAGATCGGCTTCGACGGCTGGCGGTTCGACTTCGCCAAGGGCTACGCCCCGAGCATAGCCAAGATCTACGTGGCCAACACCAAGCCCGACTTCGTCGTCGCGGAGCTCTGGGACGCGCTGAGCTACGGCAACGACGGGAAGCCCAACTACAACCAGGACGGCAACCGGCAGGAGCTCGTCAACTGGGTGAACGCCGTGGGCGGCCCGTCTACGGCGTTCGACTTCACCACCAAGGGAGTGCTGCAGGCGGCCGTCGAGGGGGAGCTCTGGAGGCTGCGGGACCCATCGGGCAAGGCCACCGGGATGCTCGGATGGTGGCCGGAGAAGGCGGTCACCTTCGTCGACAACCACGACACCGGCTCCACGCAGCGGCTGTGGCCGTTCCCCTCCGACAAGGTCATGCAGGGCTACGCCTACATTCTAACGCACCCAGGGATCCCAGTCATTGTAAGTACACATATTACTTCATCAAATCTCCCAGAAGTGTTGCAAAGTCGGAGTTCTCCTCCATGACTGCATGTCTGCATGATGCTAATCTGGTTCTGCATGCAGTTCTACGACCATCTCTTCGACTGGGGAATCAAGTCGGAGATCACGGCGCTGGCGGCGATAAGGGCGCGGAACGGGATCCACGCCGGCAGCACGCTTCGCATCGTGTCTGCAGACGCTGATCTGTACATGGCGGTGATCGACGAAAAGATTATGGTGAAGTTGGGGCCGCGGTTCGACACTCACAACCTTGTGGAGTCCAACTTCCACGTTGCGGTCTCCGGCACCGAGTACTGCGTGTGGGAGAAGCGGTGAAATAACAGACGCGCACGCGGATGATTGGGAACGAATTAATGCACGAAGAGTTACTGCTTAATTACTATTAATTACGTTTAATTGTTAGCGATTAAATTAGTTAAGATAATGTATGTTTCAACGGGATGCATAAGAATGCATAACGTTTAGTCGATAATATTATTTGTCAGAGTTCGAGTTGGAGGGTGGTCACTCATAATTTGCCTACTACACTGATACGGCAATCAATATGTTGCATGTAACAGCTTTTAGGAACAGCCGCGCCGCGTGTAGTAATACAAGCATCTGAATAAAATATTACTTGAAATTCGGTCAAATATTTGTTGTTCATGTATTTTGATACTTGGTATTTTGAAATCTGTTTTTATTAATTACAACTGTAGTAAAGAACTAGAAGAGCAATTTAGAATTTTAAGTTATAAATAAAAGATTTTTGGTTTGAAATGTAGGGGCTTTACCCTTTGTTAGAGGGAGCCCTTCCAGAAATTCTCGATGGCACCGGATCAAGCCCAGGCCAAAGAGGGGGTTTGGAAATAGTTTTCAACCAGCAATTGTCGCGCCTCGGTTATTACCTCACTAGCTGCGACATTGCCCCAAGCGCAAAGATGCCCCTCAACGCCCCGCCTCCCTTCCTCTCTTATACGCGCTCCTCTCCTGCGCTACTCCCCACGAATCGCATGTGGGACTAAATCTTGCCTGCTGTATCCGACCAATAAATCCAACCAAGTAAACTGTCACGTTACAGTTTACAATATATTTTAATAAAAGAACTATAAAAGGAGGCAATTTTATAATTAAGAACAACTATGAAAGTTACTCCATTAGTGCTAGAAATGTGTTACCGGTGCCATCTGGTTGGCTACTTGATAAATTAATTTTTATTCGACAATTTTTTTTCATGATCAAGGAAACCAGTAATTGACATCCATCTGAACTGTTCTGCGGAAACATCATAAGAAAAAAAAAAAGGGATCCGACATTAACATCTTTTATATACTCGTTCGTTCTTTTTTTTCATGAAAAAAGAAGCTCTCAATCTTAGGAATCAATAAATCCAACCAAGTTAACAGTCACATTACACTACAGTTGCTATATATTAATAAAAGAACTATAAAAAGGAGGCAATTTTATAACAAAGAGCAATTATTTGACTTTTGGCATGATTACTCCGTGTAACACCTGAGAAAAAAAAAAGAAATATAAATTATTATTATTAAGTCATGACCTCACAATTCACGAATAAATCTCACAATCAGATTAGTACCCAATAGGACACATTTAAGCATTAAAAAATCAAACAACCAATGACCTTCCTCTTTGGTGAATCCGTCCCCTTAAATTATAGAAGGGATGAGAAACCATTTTTCTAAGGTTTTATGCTCATTTAGGCTCCAGAAAAAAAAAAGGTTTTGAAGCTAGTCATGGGGAAGAAATGAGAGACAGCAGCCATGGGGAAGGATTTTGGAACAAAAGAAGAAGACGACAAAGGAAAGAATGAAGCTAGGGCAAAAAGTAGGTAAGAGGATATCAATTCCTCCCATCTTGATTTTTATTTGATCAGATGATGGATTGATAATTATGTTATTATTTTACATGTAAGAAATCATGAGCTTATGGTGATAATCATAAGTTTCAAATTATAGAAATGAAAATAAGAATATGTCCAGATTTTGTAGCTTTTGTTCCAATCAATTTTTGAACTAGTTACATATACCCAAAAATAATATATAATATATGAATAGAAATGTATTGAAGTCTAGTTTTTATAGAAATAAGAATCATGTTAATCGAAATTGTATAGACAAAGTTATGACCTAACAAGTAGCTCCCTGTCATGTTGATTCGAGATTTTAGATTGATACGTCCACCTAAATAAGCACATAGAACAGTTTATCTTAGTCTAAAAATTATATGAAAATGTAGCTATTGAAGTCTACTTTTGATAGGAACTGAAATCGTCTCAATTAAATATGAATTAGTGGAGTTATGGTTCAAAGATTGAACTATTGTCCAACTCATTCAAAATGTATTTCAGTCATTTTTATTAATTGTGCATAAAATTATAAACATCATCTTATATATTGAATTTTAATATGGATGTAGATGGTTATGATAGCTTTGAAACGAACCTAGATTCACCCTATTTGAATCAGTGTGGAGAAAGATATGTTCTTTCTTCACTCGACTATCAAACTATTAAAATAGAACAAAATTGATACTAATATAGGATTTTTTGATAAATTTATCTCTAAGACATGTTAATGTCTATTTTCAAATAAAATTGAAATGAATAGAATATCACTTATGTAAATAAAGATATAATTTGGGAACTACCAGCACGTAGAATTTGTTCAAAGTTATTATCTTGTGCTTTGGATAATGTTATTCATGTTATTGATGGTTAATGTTATAAATTATAACTGAGTTCTCAAAGGAGGGATTATTACTATGTTTTCTTCAAATATTCATGATGCATAAATGCATGCTTTGTTATTGTTTTAAAATTAATATTGTGTTCCATTGAAGCCTAGAATCTTTGCATGCTATAAAATGATTATTGAACCATGTTTTGGTCTTGATTGAGAGTCCGTCATAATTTTGTAATGTATGGCACCTTGGTTAATGTATTGAATAAAAAACATAGTGAAAAACACCTTAGTATCACACTGCCAGTATCGATCGGTGCATATGTCGTAATAGTGTCGGTCGATCTTTGACATAAGATCGGTCGACCGATGTTTAAGTCGAGACTGTGTCAGTTGAGTTTTGACATTGAATCAAATCGACCGTCGAGTGGGTCCGGTTGACCGAAAGTCCCAATCGGTCTACCACTTGTGTACAATAATAGATTGTTTATCATTTTATATTGACATGATTGATAACTTAGATGCTTTGGGAATGCATAATAAGTCGTAAATAGAAATTATTAATGTATTGATGTATTGATTGATTGAATGAATCCGTCGGAGTGATAGAAATTGAGGAGTTTGTCATATTGGGAGTAGATGCCTCCATATTAGATTGGATTGGCCCACTCGTGGGCACTTATTGATGGGAACAAATAGTTTCCCATTGTCTACCTAGCCACTATTAAGACTAAGACAAATCAATCCTCCTACCTATTGTTAAAAGTTCACATATTGATTGCTAATTGATTGATAGAAATTGAAGTTGTCACTTGATGAGAAATAAGAGTGGCAATATGGGATCGAATTATGGAAGTTTTGATGCAAATTTTCACTCATCGAGTGATAACATATAAGATAATAATCTAAATTGATTAAACATAAACACTATTGGACCATGGATCATATTGGCCATATTATTGTCATATTGATAATATCATTCATACTTAATATTGGTGAGCCTAAAAATTGAATAATTGAAATGAATCTAGGTTAAAGAAATACTTAATTATTGAATTAGATTGGATTGTATAGTTATTGAATCATGTTTATTGATGTCATTGTATTGTTTAATATAATGCTAGAGTAATGACTCATGTAGCAACATATTGAATTGTTATTGAAATTAATTAATCATATCTCTTTATTGTTATTATTACATATACATATTACTATTGCATTCATATGTTTATAGTTAATAAGTGCATTAAGTACATTTATGGATAATATGTGTCATCTGAATTGTCACGACTTACATACCAAACGTAAACTCATGGGATGAATTTTCCTTACACGTATCTTGCATGTGAACATGATTGAAGATGTTAATAAAAGTAATGACCACGAATGATGCTCATGACAAATTGTATTTGCACATGTCCACGGTTAAAAAGTCATAAAACTTTTTGAATAATTGTTTAAATTATTAATCTTCCACTCTGTTATATCGTGTGTTCTAATCATTGTTGTCTATTTATGATTATAGATAAATCTCAAATAATATAGTTTTATCGTGTGACTCCGAAATAAACCATGAGTGCATAGATGTGCACTACAAGAAAATCATCGATTAGCGACGCAGCAATATAGACTCCAATGCGTCACTAACTCGGCGCTAAATACAATAGCGACGCATTAGTGTCGACTTCTCGCCATAGGCTTCGCGACGCCATTTCTTTGACGCTAATAACGTCGACTTCGCGCCTATGGGTATGTCAACGAAATTACCGCCGAACGGTGGCGCTAATGTGACACTATAATGACGCGAAAAGTGTCATCGTGAAGAGCCAACATGTGTCGCTACTCCGACTCTAAAGAGGCGCTAAAATTATCGACGCTCATCCGACGCCGAGTTGGCGTTACATTGCGACGCTAATCGGACGTTAATGTGGCGCTATAATTCATTTTTTCTGCATCGCTACTACGACGCTTATGTGACGCTAAGAACAATATGTCCACTCACAAATGATTACATTACAATGGCGCTCCATTCAAATTATATTACATTCAAATCCACAGATGATTGCTATTTTTTTACATTACAATTGAAGCACCATCAAATTACATTACATGTACATATACATTTTCATTATATCAAATTACATTACATCACATATACATTTCTATTACATCAAATTACATATATCACAATTAGATGATCTAAGTCCTATAATGTCGAAATCCGTGACAGAGAAGATGGGCCACCGGTGCGATGGAGGAGGAGGAGGCGGCGGCGACGGCGGAGCAGAGGTGGAGGAGGAGGAGGAGGAGGCGATGGAGAAGAGGTGGAGGAGGAGGCGGCGATGGAGAAGAGGTGGAGGAGGAGGCGGCGGTGATGATGGAGAAGAGGTGGAGGTGGAGGAGGAGGAGGTGGAGGAGGAGGAGGCGGCGACGATGGAGAAGAGGTGGAGGAGAAGGAGGAGGAGGTGTCGGAGCAGAGGTGGAGGAGGAGGAGGCGGCGGCAACGGAGAAGAGGTGGAGGAGGAGGAGGCGGCGGCGTCAGAGAAGAGGTGGTGGAGGAGGAGGAGGCGGCGTCAGAGAAGAGGTGGAGGAGGAGGAGGAGGAGGCATCGGCGATGGAGAAGAGGTGGAGGAGGAGGAGGCGGCGGCATCGGAGCAGAGGTGGAGGAGGAGGCGGCGGCATCGTCAGAGCAGAGGTGGAGGAGGAGGAGGAGGCGGCGACGGAGAAGAGGTGGAGGAGGAGGAGGCGGCGTTGGAGCAGAGGTGGAGGAGGAGGCGGCAGCGTCGGAGCAGAGGTGGGGGAAGAGGAGGCAGCGTCGAAGCAGAGGTGGAGGAGGAGGAGGAGGCGGAGCCGTCGGGAGGCATCAACGGAGGAGGATGAGGAGATGAGGATGAGTGATTAAAAGGGGAAAAATGTGGCGTTCGGGCAAGCAGAATCGTCCGATTAAATGAAAGGATGGTTCGGATTCGTTCTTCGACGAGCACACGGATCACCAATTTGCGTCGCAAATTGGGCGACGCTATTGCGTCTCCAATGTGGCACCACATTAATTCAATTCTGATAAATAATTAATTTTAAAATATGTGAAATAGCGTCACAGATTAGCGACTCTGAAATTGCGACGCTAAGTTGGAATATAGTCACATTGACATCGACAGTTTGAGGCGCTAAACTAGCGTCACAAAATAGTGATGCTATTCTGACACTAAAATGGAGTAGCGACGAAACAGTCGACGCCATTGGGAAGCCATTGTGTCGCTATAGGTATGCGACGCTAATGCGCCGCAAAGGTGGCGCTAAAGTACTATAAAGTTATTAACTATGTATATATGTATGTATATATGTAATATATATATATATATGTAATATATATATATGTGTGTGTATGTGTATATGTATATATGTATGTATATGCATATATGTATGTATATGTATATATGTATATATAATATATGTATGTGTATGTGTATGTGTATGTGTATGTGTATGTGTATGTGTATGTGTATGTGTATGTGTATGTGTATGTGTATATGTATATGTATATATGTATGTATATGCATATATGTATGTATATGTATATATGGATATGTATATGTATATTGTATATATGGATATGTATATATGAAAAATAGATGAATACTCTTTTCAAATTTGGATACAAAAAAAAGTTTAATAAAATTAGCATTTCTCAAAAAAAATTTGAAAATTCTATGTCAACTAAATGGGACCGTTCTGAGTACTCCCGAAAGGTTCGATTTTTTAGAACGTACATTTTTAAATTTCTTAGGTGAGACGGAAGTTTTGAGAAATTTTTATAATTACAAAAAATAGATATTTTGAGAATCGGAGGAAACGGAAAAGACGTGAAACATGAAATGTTTGTGTCGCCCAACTTTTCGAGCCTTCGAAATGCCTATTTTTTCGTAGCAATCCGATCTAGGACCGCGGAGAACTGATCGTTTCTATTTCAAAATTTTGCCCATTTTATTGAATTTATTCCGACCTCCGATCGCCGTGATTCTTGTATGCGGGTGGACAGCTCGTGTCAATCTCTACGAGTCCATAATTTTCGTTTCGACTAATTCCTGCTGGACTCATGTCAAAGACCGTCAGAAGACTTTTTTTCCTAGGTTCTTAACTCTACCATGACATCCTAAAATCACCAAAAAATATTGAAAATTTTGTGTTGTTGTGCTCTATGGGAGGTACAAATTTTGTGATGATCCAACGGTCGGATTTCTGGCAATTGTCATTTGAATTTCTTAAAAAATGAAGAAGCACTATTCCTCCGATTTTGAAATTTGGGAATTAGAGTATAATGCATGTATAACATGGCATATTAACTTTTGTATATTATATAATAGAATAATATAGTATAGCATGGTATATAATATAGTTTAGTAAAGTATAGTATAGTATAGTATAATGTAGTTAGTATTATATAGACTATATTAAAAATAGCATAAAAGACTTAGCGTCGACTATACTATATATACATGATATGATATTAGCGTTCACTTAGCATCACGGTCACAGTGACGCTACGTAGCGTCTCACGCTTCTGACGCCAATGCAATGCAAGAAGCCAACTTTAATATCGGCTCTTACATTCCGTCTATTTAGCGTCACTTTGCTTGTGATGCTAATTTAGCGTCGCAGCCTTGCGACGCCAATATAGCGCTATTATCTGCCGCGTGTTTATTAGTTTTCGCGCGTGATAATAGAGAGGCACTTAGCGTCTCCTCTTGTCGACCCAATGACGGCGCTATTGTGACGCTATTAACGTCAATTTAGAGTCGCGTAATATGACGACACTAATTTACGTCACTATTTGATAATTTTCTTGTAGTGGTGTGCTTCCGAGGCATTACACCATGAGTGCGTGGCCGGTGCCATCTGGTTGACCACTTGATAAATAAATTTTAAATCGACAAATTTTTGTCGTGATCAAGGAAAACATTTTCCTTTTCAGAAGATTTTTTTATTTTGCGATGACACAATTTTTTGTTTTTTAATAGGTACTTTTTTACTTCTATTTTTGGATAAGAAAGCACCAAAAAAGTACATTGACGAAAACTATTTCCTATAACTTATTCATTTGGTTTCATATTTCAACGAGAGAAATAGCACTACAATTAGTTGTCCTTCAAGATCCTATATATAATAGCACTACATATTCATTTTCTCTATATAATATACTAAAAGTAACAAAAATTTTGAAAAGAAAATAAAAATAAAAACACCTATCCTCTGTGCAGTGCAAGGAAACGAAGGGCTCCTTTAATTTGTTCCTTAGGGCAACACGAAGGTAAAGAATGGCATATGATCACACTACTTTTCTAACAAAAATCAACATAAGTTTGAAACGAGTAAAAAAATATCACTCATTAATATGTAGCAAGAGCAAATATGAGACAAATATATGGACGATTAGATATTGTGACAGAATACTTTAGGTATACATATGTATCCCTCGATACACAAGCTTTAGAAACAAATAATTATATACAAAAAGAGAAAGCACGACCAGCATCATGTACATTCGATACAGTAGAGCTATTACATTATATAACTACTTGATGACAGTTTCCAAATTAATGTCGGATTGTCAAGTTTCTGAAATACCAAAAGTTGAGTGGAGCAGCACTTAGCACTCGACATAAACAACAAAAGCATCGTCAGCCATTATAAGACATTGTGATTAGAAACTCAAGCAAGCTTGGAGCCGATAGAGAACACTACAAGAAAATTGGTGTTTTTCGATGGACACAATCGTCGGAAAATCGTAAGAATCCGTTGGAAATAGAAGTTTTTGATGGATATATCGACGGAATTGATCGGTTGAAAAAAGTGGCATCGCAAACGATTTCGAACGGTTAAAAAAACACTCGTCGAAACTTTTAACGGTTGTGACCGTCGAAACGTTCCGGCGGTTACGACCGTCGAAACGTTCTGGCAACCGCGACCGTCGATAAGTTCCGGCGGTTGCTGACCGTTGATACGTTTCGACGGTTGCGATCGTTGCAAATAATTTTTAAAATATAAAAAAAATTTGCCCGTCGATAGCAGCCTGATCAGGCCGTCTCATGGCCGATCGAGCCGTCTGGCGGCCGATCGAGCGCCTACGGACTGACCGTCTGGCGGCCGATCTTTGATTAAAGAAGATGGAGAAATCGAAAGAAAATAAAAAGAAAACGAGAGAGCACAAAAAAAATGTCACCAGCATAGCACGCGCTTGTGCGACAACTGAACAAAATGATGAACCAAAGATCTTCCTCATGGTCCTGTACAGAAGCACTACAATGTACCACATAAATGGCTTGGAACTCTACACCAATTATGTCCGGTCAAACTTTTTAACTTCCCGTATAGTTTTGATATCAAAAATTTGAAGTTTAATCAAGCGAGGATGACTTAGTTGATTAGTAGGACTGAATCCCAAGCGTTCGCTGGGAGCTAGTAGTTCTAAGTTCGAATTTTTGAATTGCTCCTTGATCAGGGAATTAACCTTCACTGCTCTGTCTTCTCAGCTTCGAATTTGTCAAGTGCTAATAGTCTTAAACACCGGAGACCCCCGTAGACCCGGGCCGGCACCAAAAAAAATTTGAAGCTGACAAAGTTAAATCGTTTCACTTTAAGATCAAACGACACCAGCTCCACGCAGCGGCTGTGGCTGTTCCCCTCCGACAAGGTCATGCAGGGGTACGCCTACATTCTAACGGACCCAGGGATCCCAGCCATTGTAAGTATACATATTACCTCATCAAATCTCCAAGAGGTGTCGCAAAGTCGGAGTTCTCCGCGACTGGGCGCATGATGCTAATCTGGTTCTGCGTGCAGTTCTACGATCATCTCTTTGACTGGGGAATCAAGTCGGAGATCACGGCGCTGGCGGCGATAAGGGCGCGGAATGGAATCCATGCCGGCAGCACGCTGCGCATCGTGTCTGCAGACGCTGATCTGTACATGGCGATGATCGACGAGAAGATTATGGTGAAGTTGGGGCCGCGGTTCGATGCCCAGAACCTGGTGGAGTCCAACTTCCACGTCGCGGTCTCCGGCGCCGAATACTGCGTGTGGGAGAAGCGGTGAAATAAGACGGCGCATGCGCAGATGATTGGAACGAATTAATGAACGAAGAGTTACTGCTTAATTATTATTATTACGTTTAATTGTTAGGGATTAAATTATAGTTTTCAGGTTTAAATTAGTTAAGATAATGTTTCAACGTTGTGCATAAGAATGCATAACGTTTATTTAGTCGATAATATTGGTCACTCATAATTTGCCTACATTAATCATAATTTCTTACACTGATGTGGCAATCAATGTGTTGTAACACCTTGTAGGAACACAGCCGCGTGTATCTGAACAAAATATTGCTTGAAATTTAGTTAAATATTTTTTGGTCGTATTTTGATATTCTAATTCCGAGAACACATTTCTTGATTCTTTTTCCCTCAATTGCAACTATTAATACAACTAAACAACAATTTAGAATTTTCTACGGAGGAAAAAATTATAAAAGATTTTTGGTTTGAAATGTAGGGGGGCTTTACCCTTTGTTAGAGGGAGCCCTTCCAGAAATTCTCGATGGCACCGGGTCAAGCCCAGGCCAAAGAGGGGGTTTGGAAATAGTTTTCAACCAGCAATTGTCGCGCCTCGGTTATTACCTCACTAGCTGCGACATTGCCCCAAGCGCAAAGATGCCCCTCAACGCCCCGCCTCCCTTCGTCTCTTATACGCGCTCCTCTCCTGCGCTACTCGCACGAATCGCATGTGGGACTAAATGAGAACTATAAAAAGCAGGCAATTTTTATAATAAAGAATAGCTAGAAAGTTACTCCGTTATTGCAAGAACACAGATTGTGTTACCGGTGCAATCTGGTTGGCTACTTGATAAATTAATTTTTATTCGACAATTTTTTCTTCGTGATCAAGGAATTTTCTTCTTCAGAGGATTTTTTTATTTTTTGTGTTTTTAGATAGGTAATTTTTTTACTTATATTGTTGGATAAGAAAGCACCAAAAAAGTACTTTGACGAAAACTATTTCCTATAATTTATTTATTTGGCTTTATGTTCAACGAGAGAAAGAGCACTACAATTAATTGTTCTTCTTCGAGATCGTATATATAATATACGTAAAATTAACAAAAAATTGAAAACAAAAAAAAAATAAAATCACCTATCCTCTGTGCAGTGCAAGGAACCGAAGGGCTCCTTTAAGTTGTCTGTGTGGCAATAGAATGAACACCAGTGCTTATTGTGTCATATTCATTCGAACATCATGAAATAATCTTAAATAATGATGAGGAATAAAACTGAAATTAAAATTTAAAAAAAAAATCATTCTCTGCAAACAGTGATTCTGAGAGAAAAAAAATTGTTTTTAGCAAAAAATATCTTATTCCAAGTTTTCGTTCCAAAAAATTTAATAATCCATCATAGTAAATTTATTTTATTTCCATCCAAACAGTGAAGAAACCAAACAGAGGGCTACAAACAGCTGCGCTACTATCAGGTATGAGTGCTTGAAGATTGGCAAGTCAATCAATCTTCTTGCAAGAATGAACATGCCCTGGAGGAGATCTCTGTTTGTTTATGGATTACCAGCTCTATACCTATTCAGACAGAAAGAGAGAGAGAGAGAGAGAGAGAGAGAGAGAGAGAGAGAGAGAGAGAGGAACCTCCTTTCTTCTATACACAGAATTTCAAAATTGAGATGAGCTTGTGCATGCATGGTTGAAGGTGCGAGTGCAGAGAGAGGAAGAGCACTAGTCTAAATATTGGAGTGGAAGTGTTATGCTACAAGGAAAGGGCGACTACAGCTACTCAAAATAGGCAAGAGAGAGGCCATCAACACGAAGGCAAGGAATATGTAATAATAATCACATTACTTTTCTAACAAAAAACAGCACAAGTTTGAAACGAGAAAAAAGAAAGATCACTGATTAATACGTAGCAAGCAAATATGTGACAAATATATGGACGATAGATATTGTGACAGAATACTTTAGGTATACATATGTATCCCTCGATACACATGTTTTAGAAACAAATAATTATATACAAAAAGAGAAAGCACCACCAGCATCATATACATTCGATACAGTAGAACTATTACATTATATAACTACTTGATGACAGTTTCCAAATTAATGTCAGATTGTCAAGTTTCTGAAATACCAAAAGTTGAATGGAGACTTAGCACTCAACATAAACAACATAAGCATCAGCCATTATAAGGCATTGTGATTAGAAACTCGAGCAAAAGCTTGGAGCTGATAGAGAATTCCGATCTTTGATTAAAGGTGGAGAAATCGAAAGAAAATAAAAAAACGAGAGAAAGCACAAAAAAAATGTCACCTGCATAGCACACACTTGTAGGACAACTGAATAAAATGAACCAAAGATCTTCTTCAGCAGATCTGTGATATTTGTGATCCTGTACAGAAGCACTACAATGTACCACATAAATGGTTTGGAACTCTATACCAACTATGTCCAATCAAACCTTTTGAACTTTCCAAATAGTTTTGATATCAAAAATTTGAAGCTGACAAAGCTAAATCATTTCACTTTAAGATGAAATCTTCCTGACAACGGGACAGCATTCAACCCTTCAGGTAAACCTGATAGCTCGCCTGATTTAATAGGAACCATGTATTCTCCATTTATCCCACTAAAAGGCCTTCAGTAAATGGCGCATAATGCAATTTATGCTTGAACCTCCTTGATATGTTCGGTGTAAGTTTTCCCTGGGGGAATGAAGATCAAATCATCCCAACCAGAATTCTTGTCATTCATCTGCAATCATTTTAAACTCAAGTTGGATCCTCTTAAATTCTTTATAAAAAATGAACAGTTTGGAGATGAATTAGTAGTTATGGTTATGCACCTCCATCTTTTTCAGAACATCTTCCAAACTCCCCACCTGCAAAAGAACCATATGCAACTTGCTGTTTGTAGTTTATTATATACGGATAGAAATCATTTAATACTAAAATATCATTCGATACCATTATGTTTTGAGAATATCCTGATCCTCTTGATGGCTTAGAAATCTTGTGAAGCTCTCGTTCTATATCTTCCTATGTCATTTAAGAGGCAAAATTCACAAGAGAATCCATGAAATTATTGTCTAGCGATGCTCTTTGGCACAAAGCAAGATAACAGGCAAACCTTTTGGAAATATATGGGACAGTACCGCTTGTTTTTCTTCTTAATGACCAAAAGATCCGACTGCACAGAAAACACTACCTTGTCAATTATTCACAGAGAATTATGAGAACATATCTTTCTTCTAGAATGGGTACATTGGTATGGCCTTTTTTGTCACATTTTCCCCCATCTCTACTAAAGTGTGGGCAGCTGTTGTTCCAATTTCTTACTGAAATTGGTCATGCTTCAGGTGGTACACTTTGACATCATATCCTTGGTAAGATGATGAACAACATCAAACAGATTGATATTGTATTCATATTAATTTCAAACATCTAGTTGGGCTCTAATAAAATAATTTGATAGGAAAAGGTAAATATTTGCGTGATGCAATTAATAGAAGGGCAATGCAAACTCACATTCTGTATTCAACAAATTTTGAGTCTTTTAACTAATGTCAAGTTATGTAATGCAAGTTGTATAACATGAAATATGCCACCTTTCATAGGCAATGAAAATCAAATAGCATCTTGCAGATGCATGCATTATGCCAGACCCTTACAAATTTAAATCTGAACGATTATTAGAAATTGGGGAAGAGAAACAGAACCCATATTCATTTCTTCTGTAAAAAAGGAAAGAGAACTCATAAGTTGTACAAAGATTTCTGCCACATCAATATGTATAAATGAAGATGAGTATAGCTAACCCTCTCCACAAAAAATTTCATACTGTGAAACTCTCAATCTCTGGCATATACAGAGTAATACTACATCATTCATCATCATTTATAAAGACAACCCGTGTTTTTTATATTTCTCAGGTATCAGCATAGATCATAAAAGTCATTAGGATCCCGATTCATTAAAGATCATACCATATTCCAACTCAGACTTTCATCAAACAAAATTCCAATTCAGAAAAAAATGGTTCAATAATATACCTATACTAACTAAAAGAGCCATAAACATCAATGTATGAAACAACTTGTTTAGTCAGGCCAATGAACCATATACATTTTTCAAAATATAATGGTGATAGAACAGAATCGTACCTGGAAAACAGGAACTCCATCAAAGCCTCTTGAGGCATCTCCAGATTTCAACTGAGGGAAAACATTTCAAAAAAAGGAAAACTCTAAATTTGACTCCATTGTCGTTATTTAATTCAGAAAAATAGGCATTATAGGCCTACCATATCCTTAGAAGAAATTTTAGTTTGTCGGCAAATAAAATAACTCTTAGTTCTAATCATCAGCAATAAGAGAGTAGACTAAATGAAATAACACAAACTATTTTTTGTTAGAAATCTACCGACAAAATTAGATTTCTTGAATATGAATTAATTATGGTTAGAAATCCTTTTATAGAATAAATAATTAATCTTCTTAACCATAATTAATATCAATAACTATACATAAATAAATGCGGAATAAAACATATACCTCCGGCCATTGATATTCGTAGAATGAATTTATTTTGGATATTAACTCACAAAGAAACGATAAAGGAGATCTTCCTTGCTTTTGCCAAATCCGTAGATGGTATATGAATTTGATTTGGGAAGCATGGGGACTCCTTTTGCCATTTGTTGGCTTAAATACATATGAATCATCCGTTTTCACCATCAAAAAACGTAATTCATGTTCATAACTTCATGTCTTCATTAATGAAAACAAATAAATGAGGTTTGAGTTAAAATAATCAAAGAATAACAGTAAAAGTAAACGGATTAATTGTAAGGTAAGAAGTCTTTCTTAACGTTTTATAATTAATGTTAAGAAAGTTATCCATATTTCTTACATTTTTTTTATGGGGAATATAAAATATTATACTCGAAATAAATCTTCTTTTTTCTGATACAAATAAAGCATGTAGTCATTAGGAACAGACTAAGCTGTACAAAGAATAACTCCTAATTTGAAATGTGTGTGTGACTTTGACCCAAAAAAAATGTGTATGATTTTGTTCCAAATTTGTAATGTGTTGTTGGTTTAATTGTAATGGTGAATGTTCAAATGTTTCATAGCCTCTTCTCTTGAGTATTTGCATCTTCTTTTTTGGGCAATTTATCTCCTGTAACAGCACCCCGAAAGGGGATTGATGTCATTTCAGCCATGTAGGAACTTGAAAGGATAGCTAGGCTGTTTGAAATGATTTGCCCCTATTTTTTGAGTTTAGGTACCGAGAAGTCAGTGCTGAACTGGTTTTCATGTTTATGAACAGACCAAGTTCAAAAAGTTCTTAGTGTTTTGAGAGAACTTTGGATCCTCAGCTGAGTTTTGATTTGAATCTCAAGTCCTTCATACGAGAATGGATAGGGTTCGAAAGGATAGGAGTTACGAGAGTAGTCCTGTCTACATTTAGTTTTTCTTTTATTAGAACCTCAAGTCCCCAGTCACGAAAGTGAGAAGGATTTGATGGGGATTTCGCCACGAAAGTGAGTAACCCGCATTTTAGTTTTGCAGTTTTCTTTGAATCCTAAGTCTTGATACTAAAGTGAAAGATTTGGAGAAATTTTCTCCATGAGAATGGGTTTACCTACATTCTGATTTTCTTAATTGTCATTGCATCTTGTGAATTTAATTCCCCATTGACAGTAGTTCCTTCCAAAAGAAACTCCTCGGTCCTAATGTTCTTCTCTATTGGATTGTCTTTATTTTCTTGCATTAGTTATTTCTGTATTTTCTATTTTTTAGATCAAGAGAAAATCTCAAAAACATTTACTTCTGTTTTCTGAAAGTTAGCTTATTGTTGACACTTGAATCACATTTTTCACAAATCGGGTTTTGCTCATTTCTAGTTCATTAAGTCTAACAATCTCTTGGTGGTTCGACCTGAAATATACTACAATGTTGGTCGTATATTTGCGGCTAGACTTGTATAGTTTGGGAGTATAAATTTTAAAATTTGTCCGGAAAAAGGTTCGAGTGGGGATAGTACCCACCTACATGCCCCTTCTGACAAAAGTATACTTCAAGTACCCCAACGAGAACTCGTTTTATGAAATTTAGTGAATTGGCTTAGATTTGATATTTTTCTATCATATTTCACAACTCTTTAACCCATACAATCTCATCCATCAGCATGACTTAGGAAAATAGGTAATCTGCTATATTAGACCACCTCTAAATGCTGATCAAGTACATAGGTTTTTACTTTCTAGGAAAAGAAAAGAAAGAGTTCCATTAGTTTTCTTCTAGTGCAGTTTAAGGACTTGAGATTGTACATGTCAAAATTGTGTAATGGATACAAGACATTAGGAAAATTGAATTAGGGTTATGTTTATACTTTACTTTGTTAGAACATCACAGAAATACTTCAAAAAATATCACAGAAATATGTTTGAAAATGTAGTAGAAATAAGATTTATTTTAGGTGCAATATGAGTTTTATTTAATAGATGGTATTGAGGTAATGGAAACAAGAAAATGCAAAGATTGAATCATGTTCTATTTTTCTTTGTAAGAATACTATAGAAATAAGATTGAATATAGTAGTAGAAACAAGATTCTATTTAGTTGCTACATGATTTCTGTTTAATAGAAGATAATGGGCAAGTTTGGGGGACTGAAAGGTCTTGTCCAGTTCAATGCAATGCCTTTCACTTGGCTTTGGTGTCCTCACTAAGGTCTATTAGTTAGTCAATCCAAGCTAATATCCAAACTCCTAAAACCGATTCCTCTATCACCCTGGTTTCCAAACACCATAAAAAAACAATACGAAGAATAACGGAAACAACGTCCATGAAAGGGAAAAGGGTAAAAAAAACAAAAAACTGGTTTTAAAACTTATCACAACGTCATGATAGATATAAAAGACATCTGTACTTTCGCAAGCATTATGTACAACTAGAATGAATCAAAACAAAAGCCACACTTTGTTTTTGAGGCAAAATAGTAACCAAGTTGACACATTAACAAGAAGTAGTTCTTTTCGATAAAACTAATTAATAAGCTGATAATTCATAATAGAGAAAGCTGGAACTCACTGCAAGAGCATTCTTTATCTGAAGTGGATCTGGTAAAAACCTAAACGCAATCCCTTCAACCTTCAGCATATAGACCTGGAAGAATAAAGAAAGTAAATGTTAAGTAAAGGCATTAAGCAACATGGAGGATATTAGGACCTTTTTGGACAACTACTTTCTTGTTTATGAGAAGGAAAAGGATGGTTACCGAGCTTGGATAGCCATCCATTTTGCACTAAAAATAGAACCTTTGAAATTTACAAGTGTGAAAACAAAACAAAACAAAAAGTGCAACCAAAAGCTCAAGTGATTGTGGATTCTACATGTACTATCTAACACCCGGTCACTCAACAAAAATGAAATATCATGCATCATGTTCTCTACATAGCACTGTTCTCCCTCAAGAATGTTAGAGCTGTGTTGCACCAAATTGAACCACATGACTGCCTAATAAACCAGAAAATTATGGCTCAAGCTGTGCCTTCCATGTGCTTTGAGTACTTTCAAACTTCTATCCAACGAGAAAAAGAAATGTAACTGGTTAGTTCTTAACATTGTTTCTGCCAAAATCAACAATTACTGCATGAGCAAATACTATGAATTATGATATCATCTGAATCATATGAGCCAACTAACAAAAGTTGGCAAAGTGAAGTGATAGATTCCACAATATTTGGATGGATCGTTATAATAAAAATATCTGCTGGAGTTGGTGTATGCCTTGAATCCTAAACTATATATTAGGATCCCGAGGTAATTACATCTCCATCTTTGGGCCACAAAGCTGCTCATCCTTACAGGGTGTTTCATTGCCCGACCAGTGAGGCTTGGGATGACTTATGAATGTTGAGCATGAAAATGAACAAAGAACACAGAGATTTACAAATTTCATCAATAACCAGGTCATGTCATTGGGCAGGGACACAATTATCAAACTACAGAAGCTCTCCATGTTCAACATGTGAAATTGTGAACACTATTTGAATAGACAGTTCTGTAACTTTATAAACGTAGAGAATGATCATAACCATGAGCACAATGCTAGGTCTAGTGACTAGAGATTGGGTTATATAAGAGCTGCCACCAAGTTATCATAATGCAAGAGAAAGAAGGGATACACTAAGGGGAAATCCATAAACATCCAGCTGTAGCAAAAGGGAAACAATGTTCTAACAAACTCCTTTTGCCATCCTAAAGAACCTCGAAGTAGAACCAGCCAAACACTTGGATGGCATGAAATGAAAAGAACACGGAACACTTCCTAAATTTGCTACCAAAAACTTGCAGACAGATGCTCATACCATGACATTCAACCTCCAATAAGTGAATTCAAACGTAAGTCATATATCTCAATTTTCAAGCTATCTTCCCCTTTGTCTTTTACAGAATTTTCTCGAATGCAATCCTAGTAAAATAAACACATCTCTTTGAGAGTAAAGAAACACCCTGTGGATAGAAAACATCCAACCATACTGCATTAATTATCACAAATTCTTTATGTATTCAAAGGAAAGCAATTTGAGGAGAAAGGAAGTACTTGATCAAGTGTAATGGGAACCACTCTTGCTCCCTTCCCTAAAGTTGGCTGCCGTAGCTGAACCTGAAGACAAAATGAGAGTAAAAAAAAATTCGGAAAAAAAAACTATAGAAGCTCAAAATGGAGTAATCGAGGAGCAAACAGATGGAAGGCAAAAGTAAGCGGGACCTGGGCGAGGAGGCTCTGAGCGTCCTCTCGACGAAAGCAGAGTATCCCGAGCGACCGGAGTCCGTCGTTGGGGTCGGAAACGAGGACAAACTCGTTGTTGGAGTTGCTCACCGTGTAGACGGCCGTTCCCGTTAGCGTCTTGGCCACGTACTCCGGACTGAGCGCGAGGTCGAAGGCGTGCCTCCCCGCCTGCCGCGTGTCGGCGGCAAGCGCCTCGGCCCTCGCCGGCGCGGCGGCGGCGAAGGGTACGAGAGCCGGGAAGGGCGGGGCGGCGGCGGCGGCGATGCGATGGAGGTGTCGTCCGACGTCGGCGAAGGGATTGGGAGCGGCGGAGAGGCGGGAGAGGTGATGGTGGATGAAGGAGGTGACGGCGGCGAAGGGATTGGGGGCGGCGGAGTGGTCCATGGGCGCGGCGGGCAGGGGGAGCGCGGAATGAGCTCCGCTTGACGGCATAGTAATTATCGCTCTCGGTGCCTCCGTTCGTAATCTCCTCATTTATCTATTTTTTTAATCAATCAATTGATAAAGTCGTCATTTTTTTCTCTCGATAATAAAACCTAATATCGTCTATTATTTTATGATTAGGCTGGGAAGTTTCCCAACATTTTGGAAACGTATATAATCCCATAATAGCGGGATGATTTGATTATGATGATTACCAATTTATCCAACTATTTTTAATTATTATTCGGTAATAATAATCAATGCTTCTAATTTATTTGCTTTAAAAAAAAAAAGAAGAGGTATCTTTTTCTTTTAGACCTTCTGCTTTATTTCACTTTTTTATTTGTATACGTACGGCGGTTTCTAGAATTCTGACTCTCGGATTCAGATCTCCACCCTTTTTTAGAGTGCTAAAATTTTAAGGGTAATATTATATCCTCCTAAATTTGGAGGATATATCCTCCTAATTATCTCACAATAGCATACATAGTAAATTAATTAACTTTTAGGAGTATTTTAAAAATGTGAATGTTAGAAGGATTATTAGGCCAAAATTTTAGGAGGATGTATCAATTTTCAAATTTTTATTATATTACGCTAGGAATATTTGACGCCCAAGTGGATGCATGAAAAATTTTGATTAAAAGGTCATGTTATTTATATAATTTATTTAGTAATAAATTACCTCAAGTAGTACAACAATAATGATGAAATCATAAATTTGAATAATGATCATTTAACTTATGAATTATTTGTAATATTATCACCCACGATCGTCGAATTCTTACGATCGACTAAAAAATATCTCAATCACGATCAAAACTAAAAAATATAAAATTAATTAATTAATTAAAAACTAATAAAAAGTGGGATGGTAGTCTTGTAAAGAGGATACATCTCCTCAACCACTCTCTAATGTAGGCGACACTTTCTTTAAAGGGTTGTGGCCCTATTTATTTATCATTTTAAATTTTAAATAAAGAGAGAGAAAATACTAATATAATATTTCTTCTTAAAAAGAATTAAATTGTACAAAAGTTGAATGGACTTTAAACACTTCTATTTTCATTCATTTATTTTTTTAATGTATTTTTTCTATTTTAATGATGATGGTGATTGAATTTTTTATAAAGTTAAATAAGACGTCACAGCCCCGTAAAAGAACTACTGCCTTTCGTTGGTAATTAGATTTATGATATTTTTATTATTTTATTTTGTCTTCTATCATGATTTTATTTTTTAACGATGATAGTGACTGAAATGTTTAAAAAATTGAATGATCGTGTTAAAAAGTTTTAAAAGGTTAAATGGTCATATAAATAGTTTAAGTGGAGAAGAGGAAAAATTCTGACATGGAATTTAACTTTTTAAAATCTAACATGAAAAGGAGAAAAAAATACTAACGAAGTGCTAGTAAAATTTGATGTTAGTAAGGTTATAAAGTAAAATTGGGTGACAATTATGAATATCTCTTTAAGTTATATTATCGTTATTATAATTTACTCCCCTTTTTTATGTCTTTAATGTTTCTCACTTGTCTTCATGACCGTACTTCCTCTGTAGCAAGCTCTAAAAAATAATGTGAAATATTTTTTTCAAAGAAAATGCAAATTTATTATTTAAGTATTCCTCTCTCTCTCCTTATATATATAATAAGTGTCTTACACATTCTCTATTGTCAAACGTATATCAAACAATTTTATGCATATTTTCTTCTTTTTTATATATTTTATTAGTAATTTAGAAAATGATTGATGATACAAAAAAAATTAAAATTATCAATAATTATTATATTTATTATTTTAAAAAATTTTATAGAATTTAAATATTATTAACATTCATAATAATATTATAATTTATCATGTTGTAAAATTACTTATTAGCATCATTAGTGACCTTCTAAATTTCAAGTATGGAAAAATGTAAAAAAAATCAAGAAAATATATGTAAATATGAAATATTTATTAAACCTTATATGTATAGAGGCGAGGGAGGGGTTGGGATGGAGGACGGCTTGCCCAATCACCCCAAAATTTGCATTTTCTATAGATTTTTTAAAGAAAAATATATATTATATTACATATATGTATGTATATGTCACGATCCCGATTTAAATCGGAGTAAATGACTCATTACAGACGATCACATAAAATCGAGAAGGATTGCGAAAACGTGATGTAATTATATATTTTTTATAAAAGCATAAGAAATAAAAATATATCATTCAATAATTTAGACAATATGCAATGATCATTTGAGAACAAACCAACTTCCTTAAGTTTTACATTTTTCAAAACGATTTTGCCTTCTTACAAGTTACAATATATTACACATAACAAACTCTCTCGACATCCTAACACAAGGATACGAGAATAACAAACTCCCGCCGTTACCTTTACATCAAAAGAGTTAAACCCTACTATGATTATTAACTTCCATGATTCAAGAAACTATAATGATCTGAAAAATATTAGAAACAACATTATGAGCAAAAATAACTCAGTAAGTTTGATAACTCATAATTTATGTGTTACCATCTAATTAATTCAAAGAGACAAGCAAATATATAAAATAATCATAATATTGTAATTAGTTATTTCATATATTTAAAAATAGTATATACAATTTCCTAATTAAAATCATCACACTCCTATTGCAATCGATAAGACTCAAATCATATCAAGTATATATATGCAAATGCAACACTCTCATATTGATGCACAGATCATCAATTGAACAATGGTCGATAGGTGAATTTTAGAGGTGGCTCCCATCGTGATCAATGATGTAGCACTTAACTACATTCTACTTCGTCCTTTTCGGGAAACATATCATATAGCGATAGGTGGATTCTAAAGGTGGCTCTCATCGTGATCAGCGATGTAGCATTTATCTCCATTCTATCTCATCCATTTCGAAGAACATATAGAGATAGGTGGATTCTAGAAGTGGCACCTACAGATTCTCATTGCGACTACTCAAGATGTAGCACTTAACTTCGCGGGGCACTTAGCTCTAGTTTATCTCATCCCATTTCTAGAGAACAGAATATGATGGATTGGATTATAAAAGTGGCTCTCATCATGATCAACGATGTAGCACTTAGCTCCAACCACCATATGCAGCTATAGACGGATGCAAATGCATGATTCATCATATAATAATTATGCCTCAAATATCAAAAGATGAATCATAGCAAATACTCATTCAAACGAAATAGGATTACATTTTATAAAATCAATCCATATCATTTAACATATGCATTTCAAATGTACCGTCAATCGATCAATCATTTCGACATACTTTTCATAAGATTATATCCAAAACATATTTAATATATATGACAATTAATGTCACGCCAAATTCATAAGAGGTGAATACATAGAGTAGAAGAAACCAACTTACTTTTTTAATGTAAGGTAGATAATACTTTGTTTGTTATCTTATTCTTCTTCTCCTTACTTTTGTTTCCCTTTACTTTGATATTTTTCTTGATCCCTTACCCCAAGCATCCCCAATGGATGTGTCAGCTCCTTCCGCACTTCTCCTTGCTTTTGTTTCCCTTTACTTTGATATTTTTCTTGATCCCTTACCCAAGCATCCCCAATGGATGTGTCAGCTCCTTCCGCATTTGAAACGTAAATTTTTGCCATTTAAATTCATTTTCATGAGGCATATCATCATAGGAGTAATGTCTTTCGTGTTTCCTTTTTGAGTC
Source organism: Pontederia crassipes (assembly GCA_030549335.1). Classification (NCBI taxonomy): domain Eukaryota; kingdom Viridiplantae; phylum Streptophyta; class Magnoliopsida; order Commelinales; family Pontederiaceae; genus Pontederia; species Pontederia crassipes. The sequence goes on from CM060183.1 coordinate 13,399,158, forward strand.
TTTAGTTTTCAACTTTGCTTCATTTTTAAAACTTTCTTCTATATAGATTGCCCACCCTATGGCCTTATTGTCTTAGGATTATGCTCTTTAACCGCATTTCTAATTTTGGGTGTCAATCCATTAATAAATCGGCATACTCCTTCTATTCTCTCAATTACATCTACTCGTTCGAACTGATAGAAGATGGTAAAGTACTCGGACATCGTCATCTCTTCTTGTGCTACGTCTTTATATAGCTCATCTTCCCTAATTAAGGTTATGGGGTGTTTCTTTTGGAATTCCCTTACAAAATCCCTCCATGGAATAATCTCAATGCCCACAAATTTATTTACCTTAGTAATCATCCACCACCATCTTGCTTTTTCGTTAGGGCGAAGGATCGCTATTAACTCTCAAAGCAATACATTTGTTCAAATATTTCCTCCATGTTGTTTACCCATGTTCTTGCTGGAATTTCATCGTTATTACCTTTAAATATTGGAGGGTCCTTATATATGAACATCTCCACCTCATCCTCTAACGAGACTTGCCGATATCGCTCTTCCCTATTCTCACATTTTCTCGCAACTCACATCATAGGACTAGTAACATCGTTGCTACCACTTGAGCTTTCTTCATTTTTTAATTCCATCTGGCAATCCACATAAAATAATATATTATCATATAGCATTATTACCTAAATATGTTTCTTGTATAACCCGAATAGTATTTCACTTAGATGAAGCAACCATACCCCTTCCACCATTTTATTCCCTTACAAAATCCCTCCATGGAATAATCTCAATGCCCACAAATTTATTTAATCATATAGCTCAGTTAATCTAGTAACCTTCCATCATTTTATTCTATTTATTCCATGGATCATATTTAATCATATAGCTCAGTTAATCTATCAATCACAAAAGTTCCTTGATAGGTTGTATATTCGGTAAAATAAAAATCATATACATAACTCGGTCCTATTATGCTATTTTATTTATTTATTCAATTTTCCAACGGCTAAGAAGTATAAATAGTCCTCTTTAGAATTTCTCTGTGCATGCCGTTTTGAAATTATTTTACATACTTAGCAATCATGCTAAAGTCAAGCACCAATCTAGTAAATTTCATGTCTTGTTGTTAAGAATATAATTTACAGCACAATAACTAACTATATGCACTTATTATCCTCGGAAATTGATATACTTATATTTGCTAATTAACATGTAACTTCTAAATGTATTCCCTATTGAACTTATTATTTCATCTACATAAAAGGATTTCTGTAAGATCATCCTAAACAAGTTTCATTCTTTTCAAATTATTATGTGAAATTTTGTTTTTCTGACAAGATAACCATTAGCCGCTAAACTTGGAACGAGAAACTAATTTTGCCGAATTTAATTTGATAACTCTAACGATGGGTCTTCTTCTCTTATTACTTCAATCAATATAGTAAACAAATTATTAAACTAAAATTTTCATAAGGTTAAAATATGAAGAGACTAACAAAACTAATTATTTGATTCCATCTCACGTACCTTCTTCTTTTCTAATTTTTGCTTTCCTCCTTTCATTTCGTTACTGCCAACAACATCCATCTCATTTTTTTTCACTCTCCTAGCTCGCCCAACATGCTATATATAATGTAATATAATATAATAAGATCAATGAATACCCATTTGAGTGATATTATAATGAAGGCCAAGATAATTTGATTAGTAAAAAGAGAATAAAACAAATAATGAATAAGTTATTTGTGATAACTTATTTACTTGACCCCAATTTCTTCTTAAATACAATTAACTAAATTTTAATCCTTGATTAAACTAATTGCTTGAGGAGCATCATAATATCACAATTCCATTAAAAATATAACAAAATAATAATTAACTTAATTAATTCACATTCAAACTAATTAAGTCATTTATGATTATTCGGATATTATAGTATGTATGTATAATATGTAAATAAGTGGATGATTCTCCACCATTCAAGAGTTGATTAATGATTCTTAGTATTGTTACACCAACTTTCAACCAACGCCTTGCTTTTTCCTCCTCATCCTTGTATGATCATCAGTTAGGACTAACAACAATGTTGAACTCCTCAAAAAGGCTACCACAAGCTTCTGCTAGCCTCTCGCACCCTATTGTTGCAACTTGCGTTGGGCAATGAGGTTGATAATCACGAATAAGTCTCAACCGAAAAAAAAATCACGAATAAGTCATATGTCTTGTCTCTAGCCTTAACCATGATAACATGGCTCATCGCTCATCGCTCATCGTCAAGCTTCCCTTCTTTCTTTTTACCTTGTCAATGCATCGCCTTCTCCTTCTCCTTGTCATGTTTCAAATGATTCATATTGTCAAGTGTACCCATTCCAAATATCATTACATTCAAATGATCCATATAGTACATATCAAAATATATAACTATCATCACTTGTGACCATGATGAACCCCATAGAAGAAGCCGACATAGCCTTCCATTGGCCTTTTGCACCTCCTCACTGGTGTTCGCTACAATGGGGTGGGCAGCTTGTTGCTCATTGTCCGGATCGATTCTCCCATCTTCTCGCCAACATCATTGTCAAGAATCATGACAACCAAGCTATCTTGTTGGAAAAAGTGCTCAACGAACCTCAACACTTCCACTAATGATGATGTTATTGGCATTGCTAATGTTGGACTTTGCCCCTTCTCCTTCTCCTTGAGACAACGGTCGTCATTAGTGTAGTGCTCTAATAGTCTCTAGGACTAGTGCCCTTCAAGATCCATGGGCTCGATTAGTTTACAAACTAACATTATGGTCAACTCATTAACCACAGAGAATCGATCCACATGTCTACCTTATGTAACTTTTTCAGCAATGTAGGTTCATTTTGCACGTAATGTATTAGTGATGATCATAATCTCTCAAACTGATGTAGTAAACTAAGAAAATTTAAAAAAAGGCCTTAGCATTGTTAAAATGGTAAAGTGTGGTTCTAAACTAGAACATAAACAATGGATAAGCACAAATCAAAACACATACTAGAGTTGATTGTTCATTACTCTTCCTCAAGATGGAGAACAAGGATTATGAATATCTAACTTGAAAAGAAGAAAATAAAATTGGTCATGACCCAAACACCTTAGTAAATAGATATGCAAGTTGAAACTTATAAGGTACATAAGAAAAAGAAACCCTTCATAGACAACCGTTCTAAATGTGCTCATATTCTCATGAAACACACTATATTTTTAATGATATGCAGGGCAACTTGATTGTCACAAAATATATGCATATCAGAAATGTGACCAATGTCAATAGCAAATTGTGAAGCCATAAAAAGTTTACTTGTTGTTACAACATGTGTGTGGTACTTTACTTTAATAGAAGAGAGAGAAACAAGACTTGCTCAATCAAAATCGGGATATGTTAAGAGTTCGAAGGAAGTAGGATACAAAATATTCATTGACACAATGAAGATATCTAGGAAACCAAAGAGTTGTACATTCCAATTACTCATTATGCAATCATAAATTGAGAGATCCTACAATAACTATGAGGGTTTGATAGCAAGTCCCTAATGATTAGATAACTTGTGATATTGCTCCATTGGAAAAAGGTAGGACGAGTGTCCAACAAACCATAGTCTTTAAGTATGCCAAAAGTGTATTTTCATTGATAAAGAAAAAAAATCAAACTGAATATGAACTAACTCAATACCTAAGAAATAAGTCAAGATGCTTTATCTGAAACTTCGAATCAGGGAAAGGTTTAAACATGTTGGTGTATGAAGGAATATTACTACTTTAACATTAGCGATTTAGGGTTGTAGAATTTAATCTAATGGCTAAAAAAATTATACAAAGATCCAACGGTTCAAATTATCATACTAATATATTAAATATAAATAATCATATTAATATATCGGGGATTGGGAACCCACGGGATGAAAATATTAATCCCCGTCCCGATCCCCGAAATGCCTTCGGAGGCATTTTCCCTCCCTCCCCATCCCCAAAGGGAGGAAATTCCTCGCGAACGGGGACTCGAGCGAGTAATCCCCACGGGGATTCCCAACCTCCGGGGATTTTTGCCACCTCTACAAATATAGTAGATTTGCTCTTAGATATTCACGAGCTGTGTCGTGATGCAAATGGCAATGCTAAAGATATATATGGACATAATATAATCAAGGGCGGACCTAGGACCCCAAACTTAATGGGTGCAAAATAACATAATTTATTTTTTTATAGAATAATGTCAAAATAAAATATTTTATGAAATTATTTCCATATATGAAAATAGTTAAAATATTATTTATTCAAATACACAACAATGTTCTCTTTCTAATTTTATATTGGGAAAGTTGTGTATAATATTGTGTAATTAATTCATTTTCAATCATATTCATAAATTGTTTAGAAGAATAAAGATCACTCAGAGATTGTAACAAATTAATCAAAATAAAGGGTTGTTGGTTATTTAAGCTATAATAATTAGAAATGAATTAATATATGACTACAATGTTGCCCACTAATCACATATCACAGAAAATAAAGTTAATAGTATTTAATCAACATTTTTCCTTAGACCGAGAATTAACCATTTGTCAAAGAATTAATTTGACAAAGAATAATATTATTTGATATACTTATACACATAAGTATTTTTAAAATTTAATGGGTTCAATTTATGGCATTAGTTAGTATGTAGGTCCGTCCATGAATATAATGTATCATTAATAAATAAGAGCTTTCAAGTGCAACTTATATGATTGATGCATAACTCATGATTAATCGAATAATTAATTTATTAATAAATGATGAATTCTCTGCAACATTTATGATTGATGAATAAATGCTAATTGATTGATAATTACAGTCAATTAATAATTATGAATAATAGATAATTAAAGTATTAATTAATTTGTAGTAATCAATTAATTATTAATTCATAATTATTAAATGGGTTGAAATTTGAATATGGATAATCGCATTGACAATTAATATTGGCATCGAATTGATAATTGAAGTAGACATCATTAATAATGTCGGGAATGGAGCCACCTCTGCATGCTTGGTACGCCAATGCCCATCAAGATAAGAAAAATAAAATAGAAAATTTTCAGAACCCAGAAAATAAAAAGGTGTGGAAAAATATCTGCCACACACCAAATCTACCCAAAAAAAATCACAAAAAAGAGTTGAAAATAGAACCGATTTCTGTTTTTTTAAATAGTTGATTGACTTAAAATTTCGCACGGTGTTTTAGATTCATAATAATGCTTTGTCGCTTACATGAAACAAAAAATTACTATTGAATTTATTGTAATTGATGAAATAAAAAGTTCATATTTATAAATGGAACTTTTCATTCTCGCTATTATCTCGTGTGATACCCAGAAAAAACATACTCAACAACACTTGTATTAATATATATTATTTAAGACTTTTATATTATTTTTTCCTATTACAGTAATCTAAGAATTGAATTTAAGACTTTTCGTCCGGAAGAACACAAGCAGTTCATCACATATATGCTGTGAAACCTCTAAATTTTCATTAGAGCAATGAGAATTTGTTCAAATTTTTTTGTAATAATCATTAATTAACAAGGATTTCTCGATTTCTACCAAATTTTATGTAATCTAATTTGTCATAAAAATAAGAAGAAAAGTCACACGCCTTTCCTCCAAAGCTTCAGATGATTATAATTTTTTCTGAATCAAAATTCGATATTCATTCAGACGATGATAGTAATTAAGAAATACACAACTTTATATGTGATTAGCATCTGAACTCCACGTTAATTTTAAGATTTTTTCTACTCAGATTTTATTGGAGAAAAATATTATTGTCGTTCTTGAATTCAATTTCTAAAGTTGTCGATTCGAGGTAATCAAAACTTGTATCCGGAATAATTTGTTAATGAGCTCGATTAGTCGAGGAAATTAAATTTTTCTCTAATGGTGTCAGAATTAGTGTCAACTACACAACTACTTACTCTAAAAATGTACTGTTCATAGGATGAAAATTCACTTACCATCGAACTTAATTAATTCAATTAAATTCATCGATAATAGAATATTTTATATTTATAAAAATTCAAATTTAAAATATTATTTAATCGAGAATGACTCACTTATCACTCAATCCAACTCCTGTCGATATTCAGGATTTTAAAGTTTGAATAAATTAATTTTGGTCGGAGGTCTGCTTTTAATTTATTTTGTGCATCTTAAAACAAATATGAAACACATTAAAAACATAGAAATCAAAATCAAAATAGTACACTTCCTCTGCGGCTCCGCCCATCTCTCTCGTCTCCTCGTTTCCCACCGATTCCATTTTAAGATTCCCATTCGCATCTCCATACGCCGGAGGGAGAACGCAGAGAGAGAGAGAGAGAGAGAGAGAGAGAGAGAGAGGTGATGACCTCCCTTCTCTCCTCCTCCACACCCTAACCTCCCCTGGTCCATGGCACTCCCCAATCCTAATCCGCTTCTCCCCCGCCGCCCGCCCGCTTCCCCCTCCCTGCTCAGCCTCCCCCGTCTTCTTAGGGGCCGAGCCGCCGCCGGCACCACCGACGCCGGGGCCCCCTCTCCCGACTGGTTCCGTCCCCGGAGAGACCCTCCGGACGGCGGCCGCGTCTCCGCCCGCGACCCCGGCATCCGAGTGAACGCTAAGGAGGACGAAGCCGGTGGCAGCAAGGACGGCAGGGAGAAGAAGCGCCGGAGGTGGTGGTGGTGGTCGGGGGACCGTGAGAGCTATCTCTCTAACGACTACGAGCCGCTGCCGCTTCCCATGACCTATCCGGATACCTCGCCAGTGTCGCAGGAGGAGATCGACCGGCGCCTGCAGTGCGATCCCCAAGTCGAGGTCGGCCTCCTCATTCTACTTTGCTTACTATTTCGTTGTTGTTTGTCCTTAGTGGTGTTTTTTATTTTGTCTCGTGACATTAAAAGTGTTTCGATTATTTTCGTATTTAAAGGATTGCAAAGAGGTCGTCTATGAGTGGACCGGGAAGTGCAGGAGCTGCCAGGGGACGGGGTTCGTGAGTTATTACAGCAAGAAGGGTCGCGAGACCATCTGCAAATGCGTTCCTTGCCAAGGGATTGGTAGGTTCTCGCACTCTTTCCTATGAATAATCTGCTTGCTAGTAATGAGCTTCCACTGTGCTGCAAGTGCCTGAAGTCGATCTTTGTAGATGCACTTGACAACCTTGAAGTGTTACAAGCATACTTGATCACTCACTCCATTCCGATTGACCTGTGATTCCAAATGCTTTGGTGACTAAGATTCCATATTTTTCTCCTTGTTGATAAGCTTATCCGAAGCTATTACCAAAGTGTGAAGTTAATTCTTGCCTTGAATTTTGTCTATTATCCCAATGATATGGATTTCATTTTTCAGATATTTATTTATTATAATTTTCCTTCTTGAAACTAAGTAATAGTTTTCATGAAACTATCGCGGTAAAAAAAGAACAATCTCGAAGTGAGAGGCAGCGCCTCCAATGGGAGTCCATAGTACCATTAAATTGAAACATGCAGCCAGGTACAATGGATGATTCAATCAATGCGGATGATAATTTACCCTTGTAGATAAGTCTTTATAATTTATATCTTGATATTAATTAATCTATCATACGCTTGGAATCATATTCATACTTTATGACTGTTTTGAGAAGATGGAACCTCTAGAATAAATCACAATCTTTCTTGTGATCGTGTCTATATAAATGTGATATATGGGCTAATGTGCATTGACTGAATATTTGTGCAGCCTGCAAGTGAAGGGAACATTGTGCTTCCCATTGTTATTGTTGTCCACACATACTTGGCAGACATGATTGCTTTATCTTTTCAAAATATAGTTGATTTCTATGTAATTAACGTAGCAAAAATAATTAAGGGATGTTTTTTAGAGGTAATCTTTGTAAATTACTAAGTAATATTGTATTAAATTAGTTGGGCCACCACATTACTCTATTCACTTGTGATAAATAATAAATAATCTGAATTGTCTAGACAATCCACGTTGCCTATGAAATTACAATATAGATTGTCTATAAGAGGGGTAACAATCTAGATTGTCACTTGATTGACAATCTTTTTAATTTTAGTTTTCACATTTGCCATTGAAACTTTATTTAAGTACATTATAAAACTAATTGACTAAATTATAAAGTTAATCAAATAACTCTTATTATATTATTAATCACAATAATCTTATTATTTCTAAATAGATATTTCAATTCTATTGGTCATATTATTACTATGATTAATTTATTTAGTAATAAATAATAATATTTTATTATTTCTATAAAATATACTAATTATTTTATAAATTTTAATTTTTTGGGTCTAGAATATGTGTTTGTGATTTATGGAATAAAGTATATAAATATTTAAATGTAATTGTTTTAATTAAGAGTATATTGGTAAGAAACCATATATTAATTAGTAAATTTTTTTATATTATAAATAACTAATATGGATTGCCAAATATATTACTTATGCATAAAACAAACAATTGTGCATTGTTGACAATTTATAAGTGACAATTTTTCTAAGAGACAATCAATGTTACCAAATAATTTTCAATGGCAATGTAGTGAACGCCAAGGCAAAGTACTACCAAAACTGGGTGAGATGAGATGGAAAAAGATGTTCTTCTAAGATTATGTGATTTGTTTGAAAAGTAGAACACTAAAGATGGAAGTAGTATGTTTTACTACAGTTTTTCTATCATAGTTAGGGACTGACCTTTAATGTTAGAACATAAGAATAGAGTTATTTTCTTTTTCTTGTTTTGAAATGGATGATTCGGTTCAATAAAGGTTGAAGCAGGTGATGGTTTGTAAACTTTTTCACTGAACAATAACAAGAAGGAATACTTTGGAATAGGGTCTGAAATCATTGTCTTGGAGAAAATGTTTTCCCCATCTTTAAATTCGCAACTCTTTAGAATGATATGATTGTTAGTCAGTGTGATGGATATAAGGACATAAAGTGGTTCTATAACTATCTGTTTGTTTAAACAAGCCATTGCACCATTGCTTTTCTTGACAGCTGTGTCGACTGCAGAATCAAATCCTTCGTTGGGTGAGAAGCACAAAAATACTCCTATCCTGATCTTCAACTTTTTGTTCTCTTTTTATTCATGCTACTAGTATCTTTCACCCTGCCTAAAATATGGGTACAGCTGAAGATTTATTAAGCTGATGGTTGGCATCTTAAGGAATAACCTTTTTTTAGGGGTCTCAAGAAACAACTGACTGGAAGGAAAACTACCATCCTTTATTTTAAGATGGAAGAGGATATCTACCACTTATATAGACATTCTGTTTATTAAAGTAAAAGGAGATATTTACATACACAAGACCAAGAGTGCAAACTCTACTTCGCTGCTGACAGTTTTTACCAGATTTACAGCATGCAAATTCATGCGATCCATATAACACCTCTCTCCTCTAAATACGCAAGTGTTCCATCGAAATCATATCACCTATAGTAACCACTACAGGAAGCATTCTCTTGCATCTTCCATATGTCCGCCATGATCGTTAATTCCCTGCCTCCAAAACAGAAAGATCTCCAGAATTTGCCAGACGAGGACACATCTAGCCATTGGCTTTGCATTGCTGTGCACCAATGAAAAAAGATGATCTGTATTTTCTTCAAACACACCATAAAATGCACATGATACATCATGATTAGGTGACTGTATTCTTCTGAATCCTCGTTAGTGGCTGCCCACATCGAAAAGGCTATGTAAAGATCTTTACCATCTTTGGCGCATGATCTTTACCATCTTTAGCGCATTCATCTTCCATACGAGCCTAACCTTAGCTAAAATACTGTATATTCGTCTGCATATTTTGCTTTTTTGGTCAGTCATATCGAAGAAGGGTTCCTGTCTTTTTCCCTAAGTTGGAAAAAGAAGCACACTTGTGAAGACATGAAATTTGTGAACTCAGAATCTTAGTTATTTTTGTCCCCTGTTATTAGTCACCAACTCAAATTTTCCCAAGCGCCATATCTAAGTAACAAAAAAATGTTAAGAATATAAAGATAGTAAATAGTTCTTACTTAATTCTTTGGTTAAGATGGTAGTTCGTATAATTTAATATGGTGTCAAAGTAGGTTAAGAGATCCTCAGTTCAAGCTCCAATATGTTCATATTAAATAAACATTTCCTCACATGATGGGTTGAGCTAAAACAAAATTGTCAGCAACTCTTTTTTGGAATAGTTGGCAGTTCATTTATTTAACATGTTGCCAGAACAGATCGAAAGGTACTAAATAAACCCTGAAAAAAAACTCATTAAAAATTAATAACTCCTTTAAAGATCCACATGATGAGTTGGACTTGGATAAAAAGCATCAACATTCACAGATAAGATGGTAGATCAATTAAATTAACAACGATTTCTTATTATCAATGAGAACTGCAAATATCTGCAGAGATAGAATGAGAATAAGCTATTTGAAACCCAGGGAGATTTAACGTAGTCCTTCATTAGGTCTTTGCATCTGGAATATTCTTACTATTGTAACTATTGTTTTCCATCAAACTCGTTTCTTGCACAGTTTTTGCATGGGGAGAATTGCTTGCATGCTTTTTAGCCATATACTTGCTAACTTCTTTGTTTCTCTGCTTATAATTTATCCAATAGTTCTTAAAAGAAATTATTTCGAAAACAAAAAGGGGGCCTAGTTCTTGGAGAATATCACCTACCTTCCTTGCATTTTTTGTTTGGAGACAGTAGATTCACATAACTTCTTTGGGTAAATCCAATTCATCGTTTCTTTTTCTTTTTCCAAATTCCATAGTCAATCTCTCCAATATTAAATTAGTCTATTAGCACTACACTTTTTCTTTCGATTTGTAGTTCATAATGCATTATGACAGGAATCAAGTTGGCATTACTGTAAATAATCTGGAGGGCGAGTGATGATTTGACATTTCATTAACTTTTGTAAATAACTTTTTGTTGTATTAGGATTGTGGCCTTAGGGGGCAATTTATTGAATAAAAGCACTTAGAATACTATTTGCCGAATACTTCTCAATGTGTTTTAGAGGTAATCATATGTGGAAATGCATTCTCGACTCGCTCTAATTCTAAAATGCTAATGGAACTATCAATGTAATAAGGAATCGGATCTTCATGGTAAACTGACCAAGATACTGTGTTCTGGATTTGCCTTTTTTAATTTGTATGACAAGGTTAGCTACTTGTTGGAGTCAGGGGAAGAAGGTTAAAATCCATGCTTATGTAAATTCATAATCAATTCAAGCTATAATTTCATAAAAAAAATTCAAGCTATAATTGCTAAATTGAAAAAAAAAACATATTGACTCCTGATTTTTTCATCAGCTGCACAAGTGTTATGGTAATGTAAGGATTAAGATTATTCTTTTGACACCACAGCCCTCTTACAACTGCTAGATGGTTGTTGAAACAACATGAGTTACATGACCCATGACCCATCTCTGGTAAAATTTTGTAATCTACAATTTTTTATGCGAACTTGGATAAGTGGATCCTAAAGTATGCTTAAAATCAATGGTCGAGTAATTGCTTGTTTCCTCTCTATCCATTGTATTTGCCCAGGTCAAGTTTCCTGTTGGAGGAAATAGAACCTGGGACAAATTCTTAATTCAACTGATGGGGTTCTGAGCCAGGATTTTTTTGGGGATTTTCCAAGATAGAGTTGCAACATTGACATTGTCATTCAGGTATTTAAGAGAGCTAGGAGCTACAATGTTTAAGATGCCAGGCATGCTTAAGAGTGTTATCTGGGAATTGAAATGTTTGCCAAATGGTGGCATCTTATTATTTTTGTATATCAATTGTGGACAGGAATCATGATGGATAGATCTTGAACAATTCAAATAATATGCATATAAACACTTTCTAGTACTTATAATATGTTTTTTTTCTTATGTTTTGCTTTTTTAGGTTATGTTCAGAAGATAACAGCACGCAAAGACATTGATGTGATGGAAGATTTGGATAATGGGAAACCACCTTGATGACTGTTTCCTGCATGCAGCAGTTTCATTTCCTAGAGTAAATTTTGCTCCAGAGTTGGTATGTCTACAGGAAAAAAAGATATATTATTTTTTGTTACATTTTTTTTCCTCAAAGTATCGTGTAACATACTATCCTTGATGAATTTCAGTAATACTCTTACTGAATCCTTGATACTATCAACACTAAACCAATTGTTCATCTTTACTGCTCCTGGCAGACGGGTAACCTATCAATAAGATCATCTATGCGGTTCCTTTACTAGGTGCCGCTTCAACAATTTGTACGTTTTGATCTAATTATGAGCATATCAGATTCCCTGGACTATGTGGATGCATCTTATCCTCGGTCTATTTATTATCGTTTGTCGCATTTATGCTTAACAAGGAAGAGTCTCATGCCTGCTTATGCAGTAGCACGTTTTTATTCTGTTTCATCACCTGACGTCAAAAGAGGATGTCAAGTTTGTGGATTCTCAACTTGTAGAGGAAGCTTTAACCTGAAGCCCTTTAAGTGGCCACCAGTCTAAAGACAGGATGCTCTGGATTGTGCCAGTTTGTTAGGATTGTGCCAGTTTGTAGGAGATGAAGAAGCAGATGTTCCAACTGCTGCTGGAGGAGTTCATCGCCTTGGTAAGTGCAAGATCTCAAAATATTAATATTAAGATCGAGCCAGTTTGTAAGAGATGAAGAAGCATGACTTTTCCGCGCTTGCTAACCTATGTGTGTGTGAGAGAGAGAGATGTAGAAGCATGCTTTTTTTTTCAATGGATGAGAGAGAATAGAACTTTAGAGGGATGTATGGTTTTCCTTCTTCAAAGTTGATGAATGCAAATTAAAATCGTTCGCAGTTGATTAGCAGGGTTACTTTTTAGATGGTTGGATGGATGTTAGTAATTTTAGAAACGTTGGTCCGGGCAGCTGATTAACAGGGTTACTTTTTAAATGGCTCGATGGATGTCATTAATTTCCGAAACATTGGTCCAAAGAATATTGATCTACTCTTTCACTCTCTAGATTAGACATGTGCTCCTACTAGTCTTAAACACCATGGATCCATAGGGGTAGAAAAGTAAAAAAACAGATGGATGCAACATCTTGTGTTCGCACTCGTAGTGCTTCGCCAATAACGCGAAGAGCATAAAGTGCCTTCTGAGAAATGTACAATTGAGAGAGAGAGAGAGAAAGTATGATATTATGCCTTGCACTTGCACCCTTCTCTTTCCGAGTCAATATTCAATAATGCTGGCTGCGCAAATATATTAAATAATTAGCGAATAAAGCGGCAAAGAATCAAAACACCGACGCCATCCCACTTCGAGAGTCTATCGTGCCAAACACCCGGAACCCGGAAGCGTCAAGAAAACCTTCAGCATGCAGTTTAAATTTAGCCGTGTTTCGTTCAGGTAGAAGTCTGAAAAAAATTACTAGCAGCCAGCTCTGTAGCCCAAAGAAGCCCGGAGATCGCCTGAGATATATTGGCCATGGCTTTCATGCGCAGCGTGGCGCTGCCGCAGACGGAGATGACCGCCGCAGAGTTCAAGGCGTGGCTCCGGCAGTTCGACGAGGACCGGGACGGCAGCCTGAGCAGAGAGGAGCTGCAGAACGCCCTGCGCAGCCTGCACGCGTGGTTCGCGTGGTGGAAGGCCCGGCGGGGGCTGAAGGAGGCCGACGTGAACAGGAACCGCAAGGTGGACCCGGAGGAGATGAACAGGCTCATCAGCTACGCCCAGCAGCACCTTCATATGAAGATCTACGACTACGACTCCTCTTGACCCCCCCATATATCATATATGCATCATCGTCTGCGCTGCGTGCCCCTGCGCTATATTATTCATTTACTTGCACTAGTTATTCTGTACATGTGTGTCCTTTCAGGATTCGAAATCTTGTTTGGTGTAATTTCTATGTTCTTGTTCTTTTAATTTTTGCTTTTCAACTTTCTTTGTGTGCGTGTGTGGTGTGTGGATAAAGTTTCAGCGATCGAAGATTATGCAGATCAGCTGAATTCCAACTCTCTAATATTTTCTTCTTCTTCTTCTTATTTATCAATAGCGTGACATGTTTCATCTTATCATCTATATGCCATGATCTTCTTTTACCTCAAAAGCATTGTGATTTTTTTTCTTTCCGGATCATAGATATGGTGATTTTCTTTGACGAGATTCGAAGTGACCGAGTGTGAATGACATGTATTAAATTTTTTTTTGAGACGGGTTTGTTTGATTCAAAATTTATTAAAGATAGGGAAATGTAAAAAAATGAGAAAAAAAAGAGAATAAGAGAATGTAAAAAAAGGAAGGTGAATAATTATTTCATTTGGTTGACACGGAATGGAATGAATGTTAAGTGATTATTTTATTTAGACTATTTTATTTTTAACATTACATATTTAATTTATTTGATCAAAGATGAAAATATATATTTAGTTTCCACAATTTGAGGGTGAAAAAGATAGAACATTAAAAAAATGAAAGAGAAATATAGAAAATTTTCCTTTCGTCTCCTTCAATTTAAATTCCACTAAACAAAAAGAACAAATTATCCTTCTTTCCTTTTTTCCTTCTTTCCCTTTCTTTATCCTTCTTTTACTATCAACTAAACATATGGACTATTAGCAATTAGCACCTCAGTAAATCTTGATTAAATTAATAATTTCAATAATTAAACTCTAGACGAGCCTGTAATACATTTGTAAAGTAAGCTTTAGCAAAATATCCAAATTTTCACCTTGGTATATTAATATTTTACTTATTTGGGAAATATCAATAAGCTTTAACTACAAGAAAAATTTTTACTACGTAAAACGGAGATAATGAGTTCACACACGCAAATAAGCTTAATGCATAATAACAAGAAATTGAACAAATTAATGATTTTATTTGGTTGACAGCGGAATGACATTTGATATAAGAGATTCCAAGGTCGCTTGTGGGAGGGACGATTTAATCATTACTCTACACACGAATCATGAAAATAGTTAGTTGTTGAAAACCATATCATTCTTAACAATGAAGGTTGATACGAAAAAGACATTTGACATGGTATCTTGGGAGGCAATCATAAAAGTTTTAACTACTATGAATTTTCCAGATAAATTCATCTTTTGGATTAAGAGTTGCATTCAATCTCCTACCTTTACATGTTGTATAAACGGATGTCTCTCTCCATATTTCAAAGGTTACAAAGGTATTAGGCAAGGGACCCTCTCTCATCTTATCTTTTTATTCTAGTTACTCAGGTGTTCTCCTCCCTCCTTTCACATGAGGTTAATCAGGGTAAAATTAAGCCGTTTAGATTACATAACTTCTCACTTAACCATTTATTATATGTCGATGATCTCCTAGTATGTATGGAGGCAACAATCCCAAATTGTAAAAGATTAAAGAAGATTTTCACACAACATAAAATATTAACAAATCAAAAGGTCAATCTTGAGAAGTTAGTAATATATCTTCCACCAAAATTTAATGCTAGAAGAAAAATGAAACTCAGAAGTATCCTTGAAATCAACTGTGGGTCATTTCCTTTCATATATCTTGAAGTCCCTATCACATATAAAGCACTAAACAGCTCAAATGTCACATACATAAAAGATAAGATCTCAAACAAGTTAGCAGGGTGGAAAATGAAAACATTATCACAGCTAGAAAGACTACTCTCATAAAATCAATCATAGGCACTATTCCAAATTACTCTTTGAGTTCTGTTTATATTTCTTCTGGTTTCATTGATTCGCTTGAAAATCTCTCAAGAGACTTTCTCTGGGGAGAAAAAAGGGCTCCACTTGATAATTGGCATAATGTGCAACTTGCTAAACAAGATGAAGGCTTGGGAATTAAAAAGCTTCAACAAATTAGGATCACTCTGTTAGCAAAGAGGGTATTATCTATATATCCTGAATCATCAACCTATTCCTACGGTGGAAATTGTACTAAGAAAATATGGATCCCCTCATCCTTGGAACACTATTGTTGTAAATCAAAATAGTCCTTATGCGTGGAGCCGGAAACTTATGTTGCAGGTGATGGATGGTATTAAATTGGGACTAAGAAAATTAATTGGTAATGGTTGTAGCACAAATGTTTTAACTAATCCTTGGCTCTTTAATATTCCTTTATTGTACATGCCTACTTATGTTAACATGGATAATATCTCAATATCTTTAAAAGTAGCGGATTTATTTCAAATGATGCCTGGGATGTATCTGCATTATCTAACCTCTTTGATTCATGTCTGATGGCTAAAATTCTTGATATTTCTTTGCCTGCTTGCCCCTATGATGATTCTTGGATATGGGCTCCTAATCCCTCAGGGTTGCCAATGGCTAAGTCAGTCTATAACTTTATTAGTGGGCCCCCTTGCCCTGGACTAGCTGCTGGATGGCCTGGCTGGAAACTTATATGGAACATAAAGGCTCCCCCAAAGATACACATTTTCCTTTGGATGTTGTCCCATGGTAGATTGCCTACATGTGCTATGCTTGCTAGACTCCATTCTAATTTTACCTCTTCATGTACCCTCTGTTGTTCAGCACGTGAAACCACAAATCATTTATTTTTTGAATGCCCTTTCTCTCCTCAGTTGTGGAACATCTTCCAATCCAAAACAAGATATAACTTTACACACATGCAGACTTGGACAGTGGGTGATTGGATTATGGAGGCTGCTACTTTGGACGCTACTTCAAAGAAAAATGTTTTAACCCTCTTCGCCTTGTGTCTTTGGGGTATTTGAAAAGCCAGAAATGACTCTCATTTTGGATCCGGTCAGGCAACCGCAATGGTCATCTAGGAAAGGATTCAGGCTAGCTATTATGAGTTACATCATACCCACATATCTGAGGGGACTCCCCATCGTGTTCAGTCTCTGAATCAATGGGAGCCCCCATGTAGCCCCTGGTTCAAATCGAACTCAAATGGCTCCTTTGTGAGCCAGGGCAACATGGGGGATGCAGGCTTCATTCTTAAGTCTGCTAATTCTAACTTTGTGTTTGCAGGATCTATTAGTCGGCATTTTCACTCGGTGTTGGAGGTTGAAGCGCGAGGCATGCTGGAGGGACTTCGTAGTTGTGCTTCAAAGGGCTTTTTGAATGTCCATGCGGAGACTGATTTGACAATTCTCGTCAAGATCATTAACAAACAGACGCAACCCAGTTGGCAAATCAAAGCTGTCATACACGACATCTGGAGGATCGCATCAACTTTTGAAAATTTTGTTGTACACACGTTAATGGCCAAACAAACAATGTTGCCCATTTTTTGGTTGGCAATGCCAGATTATCGCTATGCGATAACTTTTGGGAAGAAGGCCCTCCTCTTGTCCTTCAACTTTTGTATACAGACTCTAGCATTTCTAATACATAAGCTCTAAGTCTTTCCTGAAAAAAAAAGAAAACCATATCACTCTGAGTTTTCGTTTTAGAAAGTTGAACAAATAAACCAGCCAGGTTGGCGTGGTGATAACAAGTTGCGTTCTAAGTGGTTCGACGACTGCTAGAGTTATTGTGTTAGTCAAGAGTATTAAAATTTTTTTTTGTTCCCACCTCGACATGGATATTAGTAGCTTTGAACCGGTGGATAGTTACGAAAAAATGAACAAATAATGCAACATATGAAATTTCACAAGATTTTTGCCAATTACCAACGAGCTTAACCTTTGAAATTATCGACAACAGACGAATTTAAATCTCTCGATTAATTTCGAAGGCTATACCCGTTGGTAACTTACCGACGGGAATTGTCCATCCGTAGTAGGGAAGGATTTATTGACCTTCAGTAGTTGAGAAGATTTTTTCTATCCGTCGTAAATGCCGTCGGAAAATGTGAAAGATTCTTTTTCGTCGAAAACTTTCCGGCGCAAAATGCCTATTTTCTTGTAATGGAAGAAAAAAATTGTAAGATTGAATCTGAATCAAGGTCCTTTCTAAGTTAAATATTGATAAACAATGAGTTGGCTTAAATAAATCAATCAAAACCCTTTGAACTAGATTGGTGTAAGTAAATATTTTAATTTCACACATTATTCATTCATTGCTTAATTATTTTTTTCAACAAAAAAATTTAAAAGTTACATCGTAAACACAAAGCTCTTCAGTTCGCCTTCCATTTAATTTATATCTTCTTAATTAACCAGATCGGATGCATCATGAACTTTAAATCAGATACTTATCAACATGAAAGAAGGAAAAAAAAATGTTCCACACTTTCTTTATCCGTAGAAAGGCCCTGTTAAGTCATATTGTACGTAGTAGCCGGAAATTATGTTGCCACAAGTAAATGTTTTGAATCTTGTTGATTATTTTTTTCCCACAAGAACAAGTTTCAAAATCATCAAAGTTATACAAAAGTTAATCAGCTCTGATTGGCTCAATTAGTAATATAATTGAGTCTAAGCGCTCGTCGGATGCTATTAGCCTTAGGTTCAAGTTTTAGAGTCAATATTTTGATCAAAAAATAAATCATTATTATTTTATTTTCTCGACTTCGAATTAATCGAATACTAGTAGTCTCGAATATAGAAAGCCTTCCATAAACTGGAGTTGGCATAAAAAAAAAGTTATACAAAAGTTCAAGCTTTACCGACCGTTTCAAAGTAGATTAATTAGCATAATAATAGCTCTACGAAATAATAAAAAAGATCAAAATTGACATTTCTTGAGTCATAGTACTCTTCTACATCTAACATCACCTTTTTATTTTATGAGACAAAAATAATAAAATGACCAAAATGGATTAACAATGCTACGCCGACGTCCTAAACTTCATTCATATGCGACTGCCTCCGGTAATCTTTTCAAAATTTCCTTTCATGGGCAAAAAGTTAATGTCCTCCAGAATCCTTTTTGGACCAATAGGATCGGATCAAATGGATTTTGATCGAACTTTAGCTCTTGGTCGACGTGACCTGCCAATATTGACATGATGGCTGTCATTTGTCAAAAGATAAGATGGAATCCTATTCGATCCCTCTCACATGGATTTGACAAGAACCATAAGCTTAAGACCATAGTTAGTTAAACAACGCTAATTGTAATATACTGCAAAAACTTGAGTTAAGTTAGTCTTGCACAACCGCGCAAACACACGATAGCACACAATCTATTATGAAATATTGACGATGATAAGGATATGAAATAAAATGACCACAACGAAATTTATATAAAAATTTTTAATATAAAATAATAAACATAAATTTTACAATTATTTAAGTTTCGGGAACACCACCACCAAGTCTCCATTGTCTGAGCAACCAGACCTCCTAAACGATCGACAACTTTGTCATCCTCGTTACTCAAGCGTATGATTAACATAAAAACTCACGTAGAATTACAATTGAGTTCATATTGACATTATCAATTACGCGCATAGTATATGTGAACACGAGTTCACATATTGGATAAATATAAACACCCCTTATTCCCTTAATTTATGTCGACTACTTATCCATGCATGCATGGAGACATGAAATTAAACACGGGAAGTAATTACAACTGGCAGATTGATCAACAAATTTAATACTTAATTACTTACGTGCTCATGCGAATTAAATATTCTGAACCACTGTCATCTAATTAAATGCTCGTCATTCTGAGAGTTCATTAGTTAAGTTCTTGTAAAAAATCTACCAGATTTTTTATGATGACAGTATATGCATATTATGTATAGTTAAATAATAGATGATCAAAGAAAATTAAGATTCTAAAAAACGATGGGGTATTATACAACTCATTATTTTCACTAGTGTACCACTCGTGTTTTTAATTAGAATATAGTGTGTCTTTTGATAATTCAAATATTTTAAACCGAAAAAATGTAAACGTCCACAATGTGAAATATATTAATGCACTATTCAGTGAATTGTTGAATCTCTAATTATTCCGGTTGTTCCGATCCATTCTAGCTAATTCTTTCTCCTCCATGACCACATAACTCCCAGCACGTAAGCGACTTGTTCTTGGATTCCCATATTTATCCCCCTGGTCACACCTTTGAAGTTTGACCCTTCATAACCTTTAAGAACCCTAGAAAACAAACTCATACTTCTAGAGTAACTTGAAGAATAAAGTTGATTACCTATAGCACCCTTTGGCATACTTTTTTAGACTCCAACATCTGATGCATACACACATATATAAATAAGATGATAAGAAACCAAACTAATTCGTGAACCTGCAACAACATCTAATAGCTGCAGAAAGAACGACAAGACACAGTTAGTCGAGAACCGCGTATGGCGATCAGGAACACTGCAATGGCCACTGCGAGGTCCCTGGAGGGGGAGATGACGGTGGAAGAGTTCAAGGAGTGGCTCAAGAGGTTCGACACGGACAAGGACGGACGTATCAGCCGGGAGGAGCTGCGCAGGGCCATTCGCAGCATCCGCCGGCGCCGGTTCACAGGGTGGACGAGCGGCCGGGCGATCAGGTACGCGGACGCCGACGGCGACGGGTTCATCGAGGACTACGAGATCGACAACCTCGTGGAGTTTGCTCAGAAGAAGCTGGGTCTCAACATCGTGTCCTACTGTTAGCTCTCTCTCATGCCTGCATCTCAGCATCTGCATGCAGAGGTAATATGTAATGCGTGCATGCAGTCTCTAAAATCTCTACTCTCTAGTTATATAATCAAAAGATTGCATTGGTGTGTAATGGTAAAAGAAATAGATTGAGGTTGATGTAAAGTCTTTGTTTGTGTGTGTGTGTGTTTTGCAATTAATTATCTTTCTATCTGCAGCTCGCTTGTGTGCGTAGGAGGAAATTAACTTTGACTACTTTGTAAAATTTTACATTTTATTGGAGTTTGGACAAATAAACGCCATGTGCATATAACCTAAGTGCACATATGTATAATTATTAGCTGAAGTTGTGTACCTGTATGCATGTAAGAAAATGCACCTATTCTTTTTACAGCCACAATTTCTTTTCTTATTTACTTTTTTCCAACCACACAATTTATGTGCGGTCTATATTGACAATTGCAAGGCAACAAGACGCATTGGAGCACATATGCCAGCTATGGCTGGTTCCATGGGATGTGATCAAAAGCACTAAACAAATTGGAAATGCTTCTGTTGCTACCCCATTAGAGAACGACATTAGTTTCCGATCAAATCGGATTTGATCGAGTCGTGTCAGGCTCGAACCTGTCAAACCGAATTTGATCAGGCCGCGGTCCAAATTGTCTCAGCACGGTCCAACATAAAATCATGTCGTGTCATGCCAACACATTTGATCAGCCCGGCACAGCTTGAGCTCGGTCGGGCCAGGCATCTGCTTTTTTTTCTTTTTGCCATTTTAGGCCCAACCCACTTGGGCAAAATCAGGCCTGACTAGGGGTGTTCACGGGTCGGGTCTCCAATTTTTTTTTTTAATTTTTCTTGCTAATTTCCAATTTTCTTAATATTAAATATAGAAATATTATTTAATATTATTTTAAATTCATAAAATAAGTTTTATAATTGTTTAATGTTATTTTGCAATTTAAATATTTTATTTAAATTTTTAAATATTTTTTAAATCAAATATAAGCATAAATTTGAATTAAAAAAGAAAAAAAATAAAAAAAAATAAAAAAATCGCCTGGCCCTTACTTTTTTTTCCTTTTTTTTTGTCCTTTTTGCCCTTATAATTTAGAGGAGTATAGATTAGAGTTTATGAACTTATGAGGCCTACCATATTAATAATTTATATATAACAAGTAACAACAACACTATTATTATATAATAATTATATATTTAAACATGATATTAAATAAATAAGTTAAAATAATGTAATATTAAAAGTTTGGTTATTTGTAAAACGAGTAATTATATTATACTTGATATTTGATTAGTTGATACATAACATTAAACTGTTGATGATATTATGCAAGTTTCTATAAGTTATTAATAAATATAGTAAATAGTATATACATATATAATTTATTGTATAATTCATGATAGTATATACTATATAAGTATATTAGTATAATTATAATATCTTATTAATACAACATTATGCTATTAAGTACTATAAAATAACAATGGACTCCGATATTTACGTGGTTTGGCTAATATAGCCTAGATCCACAAGATTTTTATTATTATGAAATTAAAAAATTAACTTTACAAAAAAATAAAAATTACATGTCTATGACAATTATTTTATGAAGAATAGGAGGTATCTGTGTCATCATCATGTATGGTAATATGAATTTTTGACCTTGTGTTCAATTATCTGCATGAAATCAATCTTTTAATAATATACAAACATCCATGGATCTAGAGTTCTATTTCTTCTCTCATTCAATATCCTAGAACCTATAAAAAAATATTGTTCAAGTGCCATTGTAGACATCTGAATAGCTAAAAGATCTCTAGAGAATTGAATACGTATGACCATTTAATCTCCACTAGCTCAAGACATTGTCACATTCATTTGGGCATGAAAAATAATCTTGTAGTTCGTTATATGAAGGGGTAAAACTAGATGAATCTTCATTTGAGCTTCGATTTTTTTCGCTAACCCCCTTGAACTATGAATTTTTTTACGTCTACCAACAACTTTAGAATATTTCGCTGACCCCCTGAATTATACTGTCTTTTTCCACTTAAGTCCATCTGTAAACATCTGTCAACTTTCCCGTTAATTTTTATTTTTTATTTAAGAAATGATCAATCTACCATCGCACAGTTCTAATAAAGTCAGATCCCCTTTCATTTGTTAAAATGTAAAATAATATATTATAAAAATAAAAAAGTGTTTCGTTGACACACGAGTGGGGCGTTGGCCCCCTCTCCGACGATGGGATGGAGGGCGCCCCCTCCTATCGACGACGAGATGGGGGGAGAGGGGGGCCTCCGACCCCGCGATCTCGTCATCCACTACAAGAAAATTGCCATTTTCCGACGGACAATTTCCGACGGATAGAAATCCGTCGCAATTTGCGACGGAAATATTTCCGACGGTTACAATCGTCAGAAATGGAAATAATAAATTATATAATTTATTATATTATTATTTTATTTTTTGACGATTAGAAACGTCGATATTTTTGACGGATATCCATCCGTCATAATTTCCGACGGTTGTGACCATCGGAAATGAAAATAATAAATTATGTAATTTGTTATATTATAATTTTATTTTTTGAATATTGGGACGTCGATATTTCTGAATTTTCGACGGTTACAACCGTCAGAAACAAAAATAATAAATTATGTAATTTGTTATATTATTATTATTTCATTTTTTGACGATTAGGAACGTCGATATTTTCGACGATCGTAATCGTCGGTAAATGTATAATAATATAATATGATGAGTATTTTATTAATATAATTAGCGACAAATCAGACCATCGCAATTTCTGACGGTCCCGACCGTCGGTAAGTATTAGCGACAGTTCAAATCGTCGGTAAAATAAAAAATAAATATTATATATAACTAAATATAGTATTTTTTTATAATTAAATAATTTGCGATGGTCACAACCATTGGTAAATTTAAAAATAACTAATATTTGTGTTTCCGACGATCAGAGTCATCGGTAATTAAAATTTCATTATCCCGCTTCTTTTTCCATTTTTCCACTTTCTCATATTTCCACCGATATATATATATATATTTCATTATCCTATTTTTCTACCCTTTATTTATTTTCCCCTTTCTTCTCTCTCTCTCTCCCTCTCCCTCTCCCTCCCTCTCTCCCTCTCCCTCCCTCTCCCTATCTACAAGCTTCCCGACTGGACGTCGACCGTCGGCGACCCTCTCCCGCTGGCGTCCCTCTCCCCTTCTCTCTCTCTCTCCGTCTCGAACCGCCAGGCGGTCGAATCCAAGCCGCTAGCAGCCGGATCCAGTCGCTGGCGACCGGATTGGCCGCCTGGCGGGCGACTAGATCCGACCGCTCAGCCGACTAGCGGCCGGATTCAAGCCACTGGCGACTGGCCGGATCCGGCCACTCGGTCGGCTGGTGGCTGGATCCGGCCGCTCGGCCGGCTGGCGGCTGGATCCAACCGCTCGACCGCTTGCAAGATTCGGCCGAATCTGGTCGCTGGCCGCCGATCGCTGGCCGGCTAATTTTTTTTATATTATAAAAATTTTTTGCGACGGTTTTGACCGCCGAAAGTTTCAACGGTCGCGACCGCCGAAGTTTCGACTATTTCGTCGACTGCCGCAAATATCGACGGTCACGACCGTCGAAGTTTTGACGATTTTGTTGACCGCCGCAAATATTAGCGGTCGTGACCGTCGAAATTTCGTCAAAATTTCTGGTGTTTTTTTCTCGACTGTCGATAATTGATTTGCGACGACTATTTTTCGGACGAATTGATTTCGTCGAAAAAACCATCGAAAGACATTTTTGATGGTTTTCGAGAAAATTACAGACGGTTTCGACCGTCTGTAATCCCCATATTTCTTGTAGTGATCGACGACAAGATCGCAGAGTGGGGGCGTCCCCCTCCCCCTCAATCTCATTGCCGATGATGAGATCGCAAGTCACGGGGAAGTTGGGATGCTCCCCTCTACGATCTCATCGTCGATGTCCCCCCTCCCTCGCAATCTCATTGTCCAGCCCAATCCGAAGAACCTGGCCGATGTCGGAATGCGACAGGAAGGAGACAAAACAACGAACATCGTTAACTTCATTGGCTTCTTCTTGTCACGACCCTGATTTAAATAGTGGTTTAAACCAAAATTTGCGATTCATTACGGACAATCAAACAAAATTATGAAGGAATGCAGAAACGTGATGTAATTTTTTTAAAACATAAGGACAAAAATATCACTAAAAAAATTATACAACTTATGCGATGACTTGTATAAAATTTGACTTTATCTTCGATACAACTTATTTTGACAAAAATAATAAACTAAATCAAATCTCGACATCTAACAAAAGGACAGGAGAGTAACAATTCTCCTCAATACCTTTACCCTGCTAGCATTATGAGGTCGCACGATCCCAGAAGCTATACTGATATGAAAAATATTAGAAGTAATATTATGAACAAAAATAGCTTAGTAAGTTGATAACTCATAATCTATGTGTTACCATCTAATCAGTTCGGAGAAACATGTCAAGATATACATTAATTATAATATCACAAATAGTATTTTCATATATCTGAAAATAATATATACAATTTCTAATCAAAATCTTCACACTCCAATCTCAATCATTATAATTCAAATCATACAAAACGTATGTATGCAAATTCAACACTCTCATATGAATGCACGGATCACCATCTGCCCAGTTTGTATAGTCGATGACTTTCAGAGGTGGCTCATACATATTCTAAAGGTGGCTCCCACTCTCACGGTGTAGCACTTAGGTCCGCATGGCACTTAGATCCATATTATCTCATCACATTTTTGAGGAACAAAATGATAGATTAGATTCTAGAGGTGGCTCTCATCGTGATTAGCACTTAGCTCCAACCATCATACTGATCAAAAAGCGATAGATGGATTTCATAGGTGACCCATATGGATTCTAAAGGTGGCTCCCACCCTCATGGTGTAGCACTTAGGTCCGCACGGCACTTAGCTCCATCTTATCTCATCCCATTTCTGAGGAACAGAATTATGTATTAAATTCTAAAGGTAGCTCCCATCATGATCAACGATGTATCACTTAGCTCCAATCATTATATATGCAAATGCAGACAGATGTCGATGCATGATTCATCACATAACAATCATATCTTGAGTATCAAAAGACAAATCATACTCATTCAAACGGAATAGGATTGCATCCTATAAACTCGATCCATAACATTTCACATATGATTTTTCAATGAACCATCAATTGATCAATCATTCAAAACATAATTTTCATATAAACTTGTTGATATATGAATTTAATATATATAACAATCAATGTCGCACCTAATTCAAAAGAGGTGAATACATAGAGTAGGAAAAACCAACTTAGCTGACATAAGTGATCACACAAGGTGTTTCCTCATTTCTTTTTCTCATCATTCATTTAACCCTATAACAATATTATAAATCCATATTACTATTATAACCATGCCAACATGGAGCTTTTATATCAATTAGTACATGACTCATATTATGATAATTCCTTTTCTATCTAAAATTAGACTTCATAGGGTTTTCAAGATATAATTCTTAGAATTTATATCATTTCGCGCTAGCCACAATAAATTTATCAAGTACTAGTATGATCTGCACTATGTATCGTTCTGACGGATTGAGTGAGATTTGGTAAAACATTTATAACTTCCAACACACGTATGATTTTATGATGATTCCAACTCTATTCGAAACCTAACATCCACATTCCTTATACTAAATTATCAAATAATTCTATGACATATTGAATTTAATACATAATTTATAAAATCGGATATCAGTTTCGTTGGGCAGAATGATAGCACCTTAAAGATGAACATATAACTTTCTATACAGATATCTAATTGACTTGATTCTAAGGCTTCGTGAAATTAGAAATCAAATGGAGTAGACACACTTAATTTCATAATTTATACTACTTTATATAAGTTTTAGAAAATCTAGTGGTGACATATACTTAGATTGTATTTGAAAACATAATACACATAGATGTAGCTATTGTTAACATTTATATCTTTTTATATACAACTATGTTTTTAATGGTTCCAATTGAGTCAGAATCTTAGTTGAATAGAAATTTCATATTCTAATTATAAGTATATAATTTATAACATAATTTCTAATCCCTTGTACTAATTTTGTCAGGCCAGCAAGGCATATGTTAACTAACTAACTCCTAACTTTTAAAATACATATGCTTCCAAAACAATTCCTTCCCTTCTAGAAATTAGGCATGTAAAGGATAATTTTTTGTTGATGTGCCTTGAATTATGTACCCTGTACACAAAATTATGAAAGAAAAAAAAATGAAAAATGAGAAAAAATGAGAATCTGTGGCGGAAGCGGAGGGCTTGGGTCCAAGCCCGTAGCCCGCCACTAATTCTCGTGGGGGTGCGGGGGGCGAAGCCCCCCGCGGTATGGACTTTTATATATAAGGGCTAGGGTTTTATATGATGTACATTCTCTTTTGGCTCATAGTAAAAATTTCTGGCGGCGGCCTCCTTTGCCCGTGGATGTTTCTCTCTTGTTCACATTGATCAAGAGAGTTTTACCACGTTAAATCTCTGTGTTCATCTTCTCTTTCTTTCGTTGTTTTGATTATTCATCGATCCTCGGTGTTTTATTCGCAACAAATTGGTATCAGAGTCGAGTGTCTTTCCGCGAAGATGACTACAACGAATTTTGACATCGAGAAGTTCGACGGGAACATAAATTTTAGTTTGTGGCAGGTTCGGATGCATGCCATCCTGGTTCAGAATGGGTTGAAGAAGGCGCTGTCGGGTCAAAAGCCTGACGCCATGGAGGCGTCCGCCTGGGAGGATCTCGACGAGAAGGCCATGTCTGTGATTCAGTTGTGTCTGACGAACGATGTTCTTTAGGAAGTTCTCGCAGAGAAGACGACGGCCGGTCTTTGGACGAAGTTGGAAACTCTGTATCTGACGAAAACCCTAGCGAATCGACTTGTGTTGAAGCAGCGGTTGTACACCTTTCGTATGGCCGAAGGTACGTCGATCAAATCACATATCAGTGAGTTCATTGCCCTAGTAAATGATTTGAAGAACGTAGATGCAAAGGTTAATGATGAAGATCAGTCCCTATTACTTCTTTATTCTCTGCCATCTTCATATAAAACCTTTAAGGAGACGATGATCTACGGTAGGAATAAACTCACGTTTGAAGATGTTAAGGGCAGACTGCTGAGCAAAGAAAAGTTGGATAATGAATTGTGATCAAGCAACAAATCTGATGATCAAGCCTCAGGTCTGATCGCAAGAGACAGACATCAGACGAGAAATCAAAATCAAGATAGATTTAGATCCAAGTAGAAGAACAGAGATAAAGTCTGCAATTATTGCAAGAAGAAGGATCATATCAACACAGAGTGTTACAAATTACAGAATAAGAATAAAATGATTAACGATGACAACGAGAAGGGAAATCAGAAGGCTGAAGTTGCAGATGCCGGCGTAGTAGAAAGTGATAATGAAGATGTTCTGTTGGTAACGACATCAAACAAATCCAGATCATCAAGTGAATGGATTCTCGATTCTGGATGCTCATACCATATGTGTCTCAATCGAGATTGGTTCTCCACATACAAATCTGTTGAAGGTGGAGTCATTCTTATGGGCAACAATGCTGCCTGTAAGACTATTGGTATTGGGTCCATCCAGATTAAGATACATGATGGGATTATTAAGACATTATCAGAAGTCAGACATGTTCCTGATCTGAAGAAGAATCTTATCTCTCTCGGTGTCTTAGACTAAAATAGTTGCAAAGTTGTTATTGAGTCTAATGGAATGAAAATTTCCCGTGGTGCTCTTGTGTTCATGAAAGGCCCCAAAATCGGTAGTCTGTATGTTCTCCAAGGTTCGACGGTGATAGGTTCAGCAGCAGTCTCATCTACCTCAGAGGAAGATTGCACAAAGTTATGGCACATGCGTTTGGACCATATGAGTGAGAAGGGCATGCAAGTTCTCAGTAACAGAGGTCTTATTCCTGGTGCAAAAGTTGGAAAGTTAGAGCTGTGTGAGTATTGTATCTTTGAAAACAGAAGAGAGTTAGTTTCGGCTCAGCCATTAATAAGACGAAGGGAACCCTTGATTACATTCATTCAGATTTATGGGGTCCTTCTCAGGTTCCTTCGAAAGGAGGAAATATGTATTTGCTGACATTTATTGATGATTTCTCTAGAAAAGTTTGAGTCTATTTTCTAAAGCATAAAGATGATGTATTCGAAACATTCAAGTCATGGAAGACTTTGCTAGAGAAGCAATCTGAAAAAGTTGTGAAAAGACTGAGGACTGATAATGGACTAGAATTCTGTAATTCTAAGTTCAATGAATTCTGTGACAAAGAAGGTATTGCAAGGCATCACACAATTGTGAGAACTCCACAGCAGAATGGAGTCGCAGAAAGAATGAACAGAACTCTACTAGAAAGAGCACGATGTATGCTGTCAAATGCAGGACTTGGCAATGAGTTCTGGACAGAGGCTGTTAACCTGGCATGTCACTTAGTAAATCGGTCTCCTCACCGATTCTTAGACTTAAAAATTACTGAAGAAGTGTGGTCAGGTAATTCTCCTAATTACTCACATTTAAGAGTTTTCGGTTGTCCTGCATATGCACATGTTAATGATGGAAAGCTTGAATCTAGAGCTAGAAAGTGCATATTTCTTGGTTATAAATCTGGTGTTAAAGGTTATAGATTATGGTGTCCTGAAATCAAGAAATTTATTATCAGTAGAGATGTTACTTTTGATGAATCTGTGATGCTTCACTCGAGAAAAGATTTATCTATTATTGGTGATAAAAAAAGCAGAAAACTTTGGAGAAGGTGGAGTTAGAACTGTCAAATTCTTCTGATAAAAAGAATGATACTCCTGATGCTCCTGAAGTTCATACATCACCTCAAGTTCAGCAGCAATACATGTTAGCTCGTGATAGACCGAGGAGAGAAATAAAAGTACCTCAAAGGCTTGGATTTTAAGAACTGGTCGCTTATGCATTAAGTGTTGCTGAAGATATTGAGTTACATGATCCTTCCTCCTATTTTGAAGCTATTCGAAGTCCTAATTGTAATAAGTAGTTAATAGCAATGTAGGAGGAGATGGAATCTCTACAGAAGAATGGCACTTGGGATCTTGTAAAATAACCCGTGAATAAGAAGATTGTTGGCTGCAAATGGGTGTTCAAGAAGAAAGAATGAAGAGACAAAGTACAAAGCAAGATTGATGGCAAAAGGGTACAGTTAAGTGGAGGGTGTTGATTTTTATGATGTGTTCTCTCCAGTTGTGAAACATACTTCTATTCGTATTTGATTGCTATTGTTGTTTTGCAGAATCTTGAACTTGAGCAACTAGATGTTAAGACTGCATTCTTACATGGCGATGTAGAAGAAGATATATATGGAGCAGCCAGAGGGTTTTCATGTTGAAAGTAGAGAAGATCAAGTTTGTCATCTGAAGAAGTCCTTGTATGGACTTAAACAATCCCCTCGACAGTGGTATAAAATGTTTGAATCATTCATATTGAGTATTGGTTTTGCTAGAAGCAAATATGATAGTTGTGTTTATTTGAATCAACTTGCCGATGGTTCATTCATTTATTTGTTGCTCTATATTGATGATATGTTAATTGCAGTGAAAGATATATCTGAAATTAATATTTTGAAAAATAAGTTAAGTTCTGAATTTGAGATGAAGGATCTTGGAGCAGCAAAGAAGATTTTGGGAATGGAAATTTCTAGAGATAGAAGTTCAGGAAGACTATTTCTGTCTCAGCAGAAATATATTAAAAAAGTCTTGGAGCGTTTTGAAATGCAGAATGCTAAGGCTGTCAGTACACCGATTGCAGCACACTTTAAACTCTCAGCTTCATGTTCACCTCAATCTGATGAAGACAAAAGGTATATGTCAAAAGTTCCTTACTGTAGTGCAGTTGGTAGCATTATGTATGCAATGATTTGCACTCATCTAGATATATCTCATGCTGTCAGTATTGTTAGTAGATATATGTCTAATCCAGAAAAGAAGCACTGAGAAACTGTTAAGTGGATACTGAGATATTTAAGAGGTACTTCTGATGTATGCTTGTAATTTGGTAGAAATTCAACTAGATTGGTTGGCTATGTTGATTCAGATTTTACAGGAGATCTTGATAGAAGAAGATTCCTAACTGATTATGTCTTTACTATTACTGATTGTGCTGTGAGTTGAAAAGCTATTTTGCAGGATACAATAACATTATCCACTACTGAAGCTGTGAAAGAAGCTATATGGTTGAGAGGATTAGTTGGAGAGCTCACTATGAAAGAGTGCAATACATCTTATAAAAGATCAAATGCATCATGAAAGAACAAAACATATAGATGTGAGATATCATTTTGTTCGAGATATTATGAAAAAGCAAAATGTTCAAGTTCAGAAGATTAGCACACATGACAATCCAACAGATATGATGACAAAGAGCTTACCTGTTGTCAAGTTCGACTATTGTTCAGACTTGGCGGACATTACACAAAGATCAAGCTAGGCCTCCATGGGCCATTCGGTAAAGGAGAGCATGTTGAGCATTTTATTTTTTGAGAGTTTTGTGAAATTAAAGTCAAGGTGGAGATTTATTGATGTGCTTTGAATTATGTACCCTGTACCCAAAATTATGAAAGAAAAAAAATGAAAAAGAAGGAAAAATGAGAATCTGTGGCGAAAGCGGAGGGCTTGAGCCCAAGCTCGTAGCCCGCCACTGATTCTTGTGGGGGTGCGGGGGGCGAAGCCCCTCGCGGTATGGACCTTTATATATAAGGGTTAGGGTTTTATATGATGTACATTCCCTTTTGACTCATAGTAAAAATTTCTGGCGGCGGCCTCCTTTGCCCGTGGATGTTTCTCTTTTGTTCACATTGATCAAGAGAGTTTTACCACGTTAAATCTCTGTGTTCATCTTCTCTTTCTTTCGTTATTTTGATTATTCATCGATGCTCGATGTTTTATTCGCAACATTTTTTAATTAGAGGTTTCATAATTTTAGTATAATTTATACAGTAGTTTAAGAATAAGCTAAATATTTTGCTATTAAATTTAGAACAAGAAAGTTATTTTTTTTAATTGATTTTCATAACTCTCGACCACTAACATAGTTTCCTTGTTAATCCAATCACTAGCCTTGTTAATCCAATCACTAGCATAGTTTCCTTATTAATTCAATCAATATAACAACCATGACTTTAATTATAATTTTTTGAAGTTCAAAATAACATATCATACTACTTTTCCCTTTCTCTTTTCATCCTTCCATGATTTCAGCAGCATCCACCTAAGCAGCATCCACCTAAGCTTAACCCCTTCCATTACTCCTTATTTTCTCTTATGAGCTAACTTTCCTTTCATTTTTTTTCTTGCACTATTTTTTCCTTTGGTTCGGCCAGCATAAAATGAGCCAACATGTTTTTCTTTCCTTTCCTTCTCCCCTTTATCTTCGCCAGCAACAATCATCTTCTTTCTTTCTTTATTTATTTTCTCCTTCGGCCATGCATGGTACGTCATTATCCTCTTCTATTTGTTTCTTTTTTTTCTAACTCTCCCCATTCGACCAGCAATAATGTAGATAAGTTTCTTATCTCTCTTTTTTTATTATTCCATTGCTCTCCTATGTCCTAACTGCCAAGGGTGGGTGCAGGTGGCTAAAATGTCTAACTTCAAGAGCATGAGGTGTCACCAGGTGAAGGAGATAAAAGATGAGGTGGAGGGATGGAGTGGTGGATTTGAGTTGGTAAGATCTTGAGTGTGAGCACACAGCCGTAAAAGGTTAAGAAAAAAAATATTTGTAAATTATTGTATTGAAGAGTGGAAACACACATGACCACTAATTAAATTAATCATTTATTGAATTACATTCAAATTGGTTTATTTGGCTATTTCGATCTTATTCTTTAGCTATTAGTTACCTGAAAAATTAGCACTTATGATATTTCAATTACATTAGCAATTGATCAAAGAAATATAACAATTAGGTTATTTAACTATTATTTACATTAATTAACCTCTATTAAGTTAGTTTTTTCATAATTATGCCTAGTGTAATTGGCACCTTCTTATAATTCTAATTGGTAGAGCAGTTATCTCACAAAAATATAATAATTACCATAATTGATATTTAGGATTTTTTCCGCTGACCCCTTGAACTATTGAACTTTTTTCTTCATTTACCCACGTCTTTCGAATATTTCGCTGATCCCCCTTGAACTATATCGCCTTTTCCACTTAAGTCAATCCGTCAACCTCTGTCAATTTTTTCGTTAATTTTTATTTTTTTTATTTATGAAATGACCAAAATACCCTTCTCTTGTGCCATCTAATATAAAAAATATATTATAAAAATAAAAATTAGATGTCTCGGTTTAAATGTGCCTTTATCCTTTTTATTTTTATAATATATTATTTTATATTTTTCAATATTAGATGATAAAAGGGAAGGGCAACTTGGTCATTTCTTAAATAAAAAATAAAAATTAACGGAAAAGTTGACAGAGGTTGACGGATGGACTTAAATGGAAAATTCGATGTAGTTCAAGGGGGTCAGCGAAATATTTGAAAGACGTGGGTAGACGCGAAAAAAGTTCATAGTTCAGAGGAGTCAGCGAAAAAAAAAACCCTAATATTTAATTAAATTAATTAATTTAAGATGAAATTATTGGCCATTACACTTCTTGCTTGCGCCTCTTCGGACAAGCGGAGAAGCCGCCGGAGGGGCAAAATGAAGCCTTTAGGCGATTGCGCAGAGCTCCATTGAGCTTCGCTCGCCGCCTTCGCCCTCATGATCGTCGTCGTCTTCCTCCTTGGTTTCCACTGGTCTTCCTCCACCGGTTCCTACCGCCTCCCTTTCCCTTCCTCACCCGTCTCCTCCTCTCCCCTCGCCGTCGTCGTCTCTCCTAACGCGAACCGCTCCTTTGATCCATCCTCCCTCCTTGCTCCTCCTCTAGCTTCTCCTCCACTGCCAACCCTCTCCTCTTCTCTCCTCTCCTCTCCTCCCCCTCTCCCTCCGCCTCCTCGTCCTGTCCTCCTCCTCCGCCGCCGCCAATGCGGTTGGAGGTTTGGTATCGTGGACGAGACTAGGGTGATGGCAGATGATTTAGATGTCGGAGACATCAACGGGAGCTGGAATGAGATCTCAAACCAAGCACACTTTTTTTATAATATATTATTTTATATTTTATAATATTAGATTATAGGAAGGAAGGGTAGTTTGGTCATTTCATAAATAATAAAAATAAAAATTAACGAGAAAGTTAACAGAGGTTGATGGATGGACTTAAGTGAAAAAGACGATATAGTTCTGGGGTTAGCGGAATATTCGAAAGTCATGGTAGACGCGGAAAAAGTTCATATTTCGGGAGGGGGGGGGGGGGGGGGGGTCAGCGGAAAATAGTTCTTAATTTATCTTGTATACCATTTAGGATCAGATTCCTTGAATGTATGATCTATCATCATGGCTAAAATACCCATGATGGGTAAATTATTCCAATATTCTAAAAATTTTGATTCCATCAAATAAATTATTTCAAAAAATTCATTTGATAATTTACATTTTACACTAAATGAACTTGTCATTTCTTGAATCTAATTAATTATTAAATGTGAAGTAGGAGAGTAAATGACAGATACGTAGCATTTAAAAAAAACTTGCAGCAATTCCATAATTGCATTAGCAACATCCCATTTCGAATTAGTAATTCGAATCGCTGGACATTGCATCATAGTCAAAATATAATTATCAATCTAAATGGAAGACATAATTTAGGCATGTCATAAGTACTATTCCATCTTGCATATAAATTCGTATTTAATTGTATATAAGGAATATTGTAACGATGACAAATTTCTTTAAATTGTTGTCTCCTACGTCTAGAATGACGTAAATTTATAATTACTGCTCTAAGATTTTCAAGTACTCTAACAAATACTTTTAATCCTTTTTCAACACATAAATTAATAATATGACATATATATTTTGATGGAAAAGAATTCCATTTAAAGGAAGATCTAATCTTTGAATTGAAAATTGTGCAGCGGAATTATTAGCACTTGCATTATGAAGAGTAAGGCATAGAATTTTATCTTTAAGACCATATTCATTAATTACTTTTTCTATTACATTTGCAATTTACAAACCGTTATGAGAATGTTCAATTTCTTTAAATGCAATAATTCTTTTTTGCACTACCCAATTTCTATCAATTTAATGTAGAGTAACACATAAAAAGCCATCACCATTTTAAGAAATCCATATGTCACTAGTCAAATTAAACATGAATTTAGAATCCAAAAATAATTAATTAATTGGTTTTTACAATATAATTTAATTGAATATTATTTAATAGTTTTCTACTAACATTTTTAAAAGCACCTTGCACGTAATTTTGTTGATAATATAAAAATGTTTCATCTTCAACAAAATGTATATGACATTTTTGCATGTCTAACATATCTAACCAAAACTTCACGCATATTTTCTTGATTATAAACAAATAAAGAGCTCCCGACAGTATCACGACCGAGTGCAACTTTTGAGTTTGTTACGATAGTCAACCCGTCAAAAATTATTCTCTAATCGTTATAGGATGTGATTTTAAATGTCATTTTAAACTATCCATGATCGAAGAAGATGCGACATCATAGCTAACTTTGCAAATTTTACAATTAGCTCTATCTTTTTTGGATAATTTTCATCTATATTTTTTAAAAAAATAATTCAAAACTTCACTAGTTAACTTTGTTGTCCTTCTTTTTTTTACCTATTATCTCACCTTGTGCATGAGCATATGAACCTGATGGGCCATCTCCTTTAGGACCTGCAAAACTTGAAGGAACATTAGGATTAAATATTATGTGATAATTCGTATAAGTATTTGGAATAAATGGACAGTATGTTGATTGCATCATAGCTTTCACATATTGATTCACTAGTATGTGCTATTAGAGAATTAGAATCACCACCACTACTATTAACATATGGTCCATAAGGTGCATTAGCAGAATAATCACCATATAAACGAGACGTTCTAAATTCAAATACGATTAGAAGTTAAAATATATGTTAAACAAAAAAAAATAAATATTTGCCAATATTAGAAAATTTATGAGAGGGAGAAAGTTAAAATATGTATAAATAATATTATCAAACTTTAGATGAGTAAGAAATAAAGAAAGATCAAAGAGTTTAGAAAATTGTCAAGAGGGAGAAAGACATAAAGTTAGAGAGTGAGAGAGAAGAGTTGTCGACTTGTCGAATGTCGAGTGTGAAATTGCCAAATTTCAACTACCGAACTACGGATGATTGAAGACAAAGTGTCGAACAGTCAAAGTTCAAAA
This sequence comes from Pontederia crassipes, assembly GCA_030549335.1. Classification (NCBI taxonomy): domain Eukaryota; kingdom Viridiplantae; phylum Streptophyta; class Magnoliopsida; order Commelinales; family Pontederiaceae; genus Pontederia; species Pontederia crassipes. The sequence continues at coordinate 13,435,128 of CM060183.1, forward strand.
TTTTGAATGGAGAGAGAGAGAGACGTGTGAGTGTGCGTCGTGCGAGAGAGAGTTTGAGGGAATGGGTGAGAAAAAGAAGAAACAACTTCTGCACTTCTTATAGAGAGAAAAATAAAATAAATTCGATGACACACAATATCGGACTCATGGATGTTCACACTGCAAAATGCACACTAAGCAAGACTTGACTTTTTTTAAAAAAAAAAATCTCATTTCTTTCCACTCTCTCCGTCAACTCTCAAACGTCAAGTGTCAAGCACAATTTTTTTTCCGAATGCAAGTGCAAGCACGATTTGTCTAACACTGGCCTATCAAGTCATCAAGAATTTAAGTAAGAACAGTGAACTATGTATATAGACTATATTACAAACTATAGGTATCAGATGCTTCTAATCAATATAATTAGCACTTGCATTTTGTTTTTTTTAAAAAGAGTATATATATCATATACTATATAAACTGTACTTGTGATCTCGCATGACTCTCATCTAGTCAATTCAATTTCAATATCACTGAACAGTCTGAAGTTACTATCTACTGAAGCTAGAAGCTGTGAAGTTGAAGTGTTGACAATTGACATATATGATAAATTAGGATTAATCTTCCTAATTCTCTCACATTGTCATGAAGTGTAATTTTATCAACTTTTTTAGGCAAATGAATAATGTGAGTATTAGGAGGATTTTTAGGTTAATCTTTTAGGAGGATGTAACATTTTTCTTATTATATATGTAGTCTCAAGTTTGGAGTTTCGAACTCTCGTGAATCTCTCTTTCTAAAGGCGTGATATGTCTTCGAAGTAAGGAGACTTCACACAAAAATTAAATAATAAAGAAAAGCGTGCTAAATCATGCTAGGTTGGGCCGAGTTTGGATTCACCGTGTTCGGATCAGGTCATGCCCATAGTAAACAATAAATATGGATAGCTCGACACAGTTTGGCCCGAACCCAACTCGACAGTTGTGCTCGGGCTAGCCGACGGCATGTCGGGCCGTACAACCTGCACGTTTCTCCACCTCTAGCATGTTCGACAGCTCCGACAATTTTTGCCATTGTTTTACCGATGCATTCACATATGATGAAGGTGGATGACATTCTGTTCTTGTAGGTTCATTTGATTATATTTCGATCATTCCTCTGACAATATTTCTAATGATCATCGTGATTAGTAAATGGACTATGATAGACAATGAAATTAATTTTAGTTTTGTGAGCCTTTTCTTGGAGTTCATGTTCTATTGATAGAGTAGCTAGGTGTCTGACCATATTAGATGTTCTTTGGCGAGTTCGACCTCGACCTCGATTGTTATAGTTGTTGCTTCTTTGGTGAGATTGATAAGACTGCTAAAAACAATTTTGAGTCTTTTGGTGACCAAACTAGAATTTGTTTTAAGATCCAACTAGAAATTTTTTATGGGATGTTGTTAATCTATTTTGATATTTCATCATTCCATTGAGGGGTTTGATTTGACCATTGATCGTGAACATACTTGCTACATTCCTACGATAGTGTTTTGAACATATAATAGTTCATAATCTAACCAAAGTGATTTCTTCATATTGAGCTTGATGTGTCATATTATTATTACTTATTATTCAGGCTAGTTCGATGGCTTTACATGAAGTAGAATTTTTTATCCCTCTGTCTCACCCAACATTGTCATAGGTCTTTCATTTTCATTACATCAATGTGGATTATCTCAAGAACTTTTCCAAACATTTATAAACATCTATCATTGGCATGATTTTTAAAAGCTCAAATCAACTCCTAAACTATTACGAGCTTAAGACTCTAGAGTATAAAATTGAATGAACTCGGTTCAAGCTCAAATTTGGTAATAGACTCAGGTAGACTCGCTAGAATCAAATGAAATCAGATAGCCTCATCGAGCTCACATGTAAACTCGATGATTTTGTTAATTAGTTATTTGATTAGATTTTTTAGGGTTCAATTGGAAGAAGAATGAATTATGCCTTACTTTCTACGTGTATGTTAATATTATACTATATAAATATATAATAGTATATTAAGTATGTATTATTTATACACTATATTATAGTTTTTGAATTATGGGATTTATGAAATGATCTTATTTTTAATAATAATGAAATAAGGGTTTCAAATTATTTATAAATTTTATTAACTTATTTAAAATATTTTTAAGTTAAATCATGACAATTGAGTCATCCCAATTTAGTTTCAATCAATTTAGAATGGCTTGATTTCGAACTACATGGAGATTGATTTTAGGATCATATTCAAAATTTGAAGATTCAACTAAAATTAAGTCGTATCTAAGACAAGGGTGATTCGGTCCCAAACTTAGTTTTACTCACTCATATTAAAAATTATTATATTGTATAATATTTTTATAAAGTTATATGTAGAATTTACTAATTTACATAGAAAGTTTGAAAAGCTTCAATGGATGTTCTCTTAGATTCATAGTTAGTCTAACCAGTGAAGATGTTATTTACTCTTAAACCACAATATACTCTTCACACTATGTTTCCAACGGTTTGGTCCATAAAAATACGCTTCCCTCGCCAAGAGTACCATTGTGAATGATTGTCACACCAAACACTAAGCAGTTTGGCAATGGATTAAACATCATAATAATCACTTATTCTACTATATTCATTCAAATACCATCTATTATTTCAAATAATGTCAAGTAATAATGAGGAGTAAAAATGGAATTAAAAGAAAACTTTATTCTTTGCAAACAGTGATATGGAGAGAGAAGAAATTTTTACTTTTCTAGGAAATAATTATATTCTAGGCTCTCGTTCAAAAAAAAATTAATAACCCTTGGCTGTGTTTGGTTAAGAGAACGAATGTTCTGAAAAGTTCTCGGAACATGATGATGAGACGACTCTATTCAAGCTTCACGTTTGGCCGGACGTGTGAAGAACACGAACTTGGATTCTTGACGTGACTAGCATCAAGTCAAACAACAACGAGAACTTTCGAAGTTCCAGCATCGAGTCAGAACTTTTATGCAGGAATTTTATGGAACAAAGTGCTTTGACCAGAACTTTTGTTCTGGTGGACTCCACCATTGATGTCGCGCGCATTTGGCTGAACATGTTGAAGTTATGCCTTTTATTCGCCTAACAAACCCTGCCCTTGAGAATATATTAATTTTGTTCTAGCCAAATATCAATACGAGGACAGGGAGAAGCAAAGTTGAATAAAAAAATATTCCTGTGAACAAAGAAAAGTGCAGAGATAAATGTTGGAACAAAGTTTTAACGCTATATAAAATTATATTTTGATAATACAAATTTCGAAAGATTAAAGTTAAATGCTAAAAAAGTTCAAGTAAAAATTGATAACTTTGTACACTAACCTTGATTAAGTAATTTGCTATGATTTTATTAGATTCTGGATGAATGATAAAATTGTAGAGAATCATGCCAGTTATTCATAGAATTCAAAATTATCTAATTTGGATAACTGTGCAAATTTATGCTCAAAATAGTGCAGGTCGGTCAACTTACCGGTCGAAGCAAAGAAGGTCGATTGAGACAATACCGGTCGACTAAATGAAGATGTTAGTTGACCGATCAAAACTGAGTTGTCCCGATTGACGTCTAGACAATACCGATCGACTGACCGGTTGATGGTCCGATCGATCGATCAAGCGTAGAAACTAAAGAAATCGCGCAACTATCACATAGACCGGTCGACCGGTCTAAATGTGTGGTCGACCGACCTCCGGGTCAAACGAATAGTAAAGAATAATTTTGAAGGAAAAAAATTGTGAAATAAATTCTGGACGAATTTTTCACATGCTAGACCTTATAAAAGGAGTGCCAAAGCTAGAAGCAAAGACATCTATCTACTCATTGAAGAAAACTTCAAGTTATCAAAAGAAGACCTTTTTCTTGAAGTTTTCATTTAAAGTTCTCTTCTTTCTCTTCTCTTTTTGTGAGCATTGTAAAAGAGAAAAACATTTTGTTCAGAAAAATTAAGAGAACTCTTGTGTAAAAGAGTTTCGAGATCTTACCTCTTGAGCGAGAGAAAAGATTAGTTTCATTGGAGGAGAGGTATGCCTTACCTCTCGAAGTGGAGAAAAGACGGTGATGTAAATGGTTTTCTTCCTTGCCCCATTTGGAACAAAGGAATAGTTCTAGTGGAATCTCCGTCGATCTCGAGGTTGAGAAGTCGGAGCGGGGACATAGGCTAAAGTGTAGCCGAACTTCATCAACAACCATCATGTTCATTTGTGTTTGATTTTTCTCTCCCTCTCCTTCTCATATTATGATGCATGTGATGTGATTTAATTTGTGTTGATTTAAAGATTGTTGAATCAATTTTAATTTTTCATGAGGATTTACGTGAAATCGATATTTTTGTTTTAAACACTAATCCACCCCTCCTCTTGGTGCCCTTTAGGACCCTACAATAAATAAGTATTGCATTTAAAAAAGGTTTTGCTTAATTCCTAGCTCTAACATCGAAATAATTTTTTGAAATTGAAATAATTATTCTATGAATAGTAGGAGCTTCATATGATTAGACATATTTTTTTTTGGATGGCCAGCCCCCGATATCTATGAAGCGGTGTCGACGTTTCAAATCGCGTGGCGCTAAAGTGCACACTGTCCACAAGTTGGTAGCCGGCTCACTATCGAGCCTAACTAATCCGGTAAGGTCATCCCGAATCGCGTACCTGCCAGTGGCAGGTGAGACTCCCAACAAGAATTTTCTGCGTTCACAACTTAGACATATTTTAAAAAGAAATAAGAGGACACAATTCGAACAATGTGATTTATTTATTTATATGGTTATTTCCATAAATCACTCCTAAAATATTATGATTTTTTACATCTAACCTCAAATTACGAACTTATATAGTTCATTTTGCATTATTTCTCCACATTTTTAATTTATCAAAATGTCGAATTAAATGGTACATCACTTCCAGTTATGACGTATGAAGTTCACATTTTAAAACATTGACCACACTTTTATGAATTTATCCATCTTGATCAAAACATGTGTCAAAATGAGATTACATATATGTCCAATGAGAAAACTTATACAAATAAAATATGGCATCATAAAAAATCTCAAATTGTAACGGGAAAAATGGGCGTCCCCCAACATAAATGGGGGGGACTGTCCCCCACATTTGCGCATCCATCGAATCGCGTGGTTCACAGGGAAAAATGTGAAGAAGCGAGGCGGTTCGGTTCACACGTTGCGATTCGACGAGGGGTGGTTCAACGGGGGTTACAAAAGGGACGAACGCTGAAATTTTGCCTATTTCGCCATACTCTCTCTCTCTCTCCTCACCAATCACCATTTTCCCTCACCTTCTCTCCTCTCATCACTGGATCCCTCTCCTCTTGCCTCTTCTCGCCGGATCTATGCCTCCTCTCGCCAATCTGCGCCCGCCTCCTCTCACACTCTCACCGACCTCAAGCACGATGCCGAGAGCATCCGAGCACGATGGCGATGAATAGTTTCTCGGATTTCCGCATCCTCTCATCGGCGCATCGCCAACTAGGTCCATCCATCGCCGATGAGATCCACGCATCGCCGACCAGATCTGCCCGCAACGGCGACCCTAGCACACCGTCGAGCTCGAGCACCCCTGCTGCGACCTGCCGACCCCCTCACGCTGCGACTCCCGCCGAGCTCTGATTGTTGCCCCATGCGCCTCCGAGCTATGTCACCAAGAGCCGTCTCCGAGCTCCGCCGCCGACCCCCGCTGGTCTCCGGGTGTCGCCGCGCTCGTCTCTGAGCTACGCCACCCCCGATCTCCTCCGCTGACCCCCGCCGAGCTCAGGTGTCGCCGAGCTCAGGTGTCGCCGAGCCCGCCTCCGAGCTCCGCCGTCGATCCCCTATGCCGTGCCCACCTCCGAGCTAAGCCGCTGTCGAGATCAGGTGCCGACCCCCCTCACGCCGCAACCCCGCCGATTAACAAAAGTTCGCTGCTCTTTGTTCCTTAGATTCTTGTCTTCCGTAGGAAAAGCGTAGGAAAAGTGTAGGAGGTGATATAGAAGAGATACAAAAGTGGGACGAAGAAGAAGGAAAAAGATCGATGTCCATTGAGCTTGTTCATTTTTTGTTTTAGATGTATCTAGAATTTGTAATTGAGAATTTGAAAAGTCGAACAACAAATTAAATCCATAAGTTTGGAAATTCCAATGAGCTGTAATTGAGAATTGGATGAGCTTATTCATTCTTCTTTCAACTGAAAGAAAAAAGTCAAAGTTTGCATTTGTATCCGTAAAAAATGACCCTACTACAATTCTTTATACATAGTAGATGCTCAATCTACATTGGCTCTTGGATAAGGTGCAAGATGAGGCATTGAAGTACTTAACTCAAATTGTAATTAACTCAATTTGTTTAATCTTTAACTTGCTCTTATGTGGCCAACTTGAGATTAGGAATCATTTGGTCCATGAGATTCTCTGCTTCTTTAAGCAAACCTGCACGGGCAAGATGAACCATGCAACGACCACCATCTATCAAACCAGCATGCGTTATAATTCCACATCTTGCCGTTTCAAAAAATTTCTCAAGTGACTCACTGAAAAGCCCATTCATTGCCAACATAAAAAGAACAATGTTTAACATCGCAGACCAACAGGTTTTAGCTAACATTTGAATAACATATATGAAAGAGAAAAACAAGTCGTCAAACACACAAATCGGTCACTATATCATTGCCACAAGATGGCGGCAGAGCTAGGTGGTGCTCGGGGGGTCGGTGGGGTCACGGCGTGAGGAGAGTCACGAGTTCGCGACATGAAGGTGTCAGTGGCGGAGCTCAAAGGCAGCGCTCGCCGGCGTAGCTCGGAGGCGGGCGTGATGACACTCGGAGCTTGGCGATGGTCGTGGCGTGAGGGGGGTCGGTGGTGGAGCTCGGAGACGGCGCTCGGCAGGGGTCGCGACGTGAGGGGGGTCACGGGATGAGGGGGTCGGCGACATAGCTTGGAGGCGGCGTAGCTTGGAGGTGGGCATGGCGACACCCGGAGCTCGGCGGGGGTTGCGGCGTGAGGGGGGTGGGTAGGGTCGCAGCGGGGGTGATTGAGGTCGTCGACGTGCTTGGGGTCATCGCCACGTGTAAATCTGGTCGGTGATGTGCGGATCTGGTCAATGACGCGCGGATCTAAGCGCAAGGGATGCTGCCAGTGAGAGGACGCGCAGATCCGAGAAAATGGTCAGTGAGAGGAGGCGATCGCCGCAACGTGAGTGAGATCTGGCGAGAGGAGACGATGTCGCGAGAGGAGAGGCGGTGAGAGGAGGCAAGAGGAGCGGCGATGAGAGGAGGCGGGAGCCACACGGAGAGGGGAGAGGGAGAAGAGGGCGAATGAGGCAATATTTTGACCTTTCGTACCCTACGCTAAACCGCTCCTCGCCCAATCGTGTCGCGCTGAACCTCTCTCACACAAGCGATTTTCCTTGCGAACCGCGCAATTTGACGGCATCCCTTCGATGCGCACATGTGGGGAGACGGTCCCCCCACTTGTGACGGGGGAGGGGGAGGGGGGCGCCCATTTTTTCCAATTGTAACACTTAATTTTTAAGGCCGGATTGGAGTAGACGAGTGATGAACGGAATATTTTTTCTTTTTTATATTTATTATTTAATCTATTATGAAGGAAAGGAGTATTTTAATCTTTTCATAAATGAAAAAAAATCAAAACTAATAAAAAATATAATAGAAGTGGACGAGAGGATTAAAATGAAAAAATCACGATAATTTAGGGATAAAAATAAATTTATAATTTAAAATTAGATGTAGAAAATTATAATAGTTTAGAGGTGATTTATAAAAATAACTCTTATTTATAATATCATGGATTTGTTAAAAAAAAACTCCATCTAACTCGCACATATAATAAGTCCAGCACCCGGATCCACTTCGCGAGCGCTACAAAGTCCGTTCCCAAAGGCATCAGTCAGATAATCTGGATGCGGATCCTGATCTGCGGAGATCGCCACGTTGGAGTCGACCCGATAAGCAGCAACTAACTTGTCGGTGCGCTGGGAAACGTGGGTCCGACCCGACGCGGATCAGCCGTTCCCCAACGTTCCATAACGGCCGCTCTGTCCAACTCCAAAGTACCACCGCTTCAGGGGGCCGGGCGCACGCCGAACACGCCATTTAACAAACATTTGACATGTCTCGCTCCCCACTTTGACTGCTTCCCTTCTGCTATCGTATTTTCACAGTTCTCTTACCCCCATAAGAGACGTCTTATCTCCTCCTCCTCCTCTTCATCTTCTGCTTCCTCTTCTTCTTCTTCTTCTTCCCTCATCGGTTTCGCCTTCGAGAGATCGGCCAACGCCGTCGGGACCGGTCTTGGTGCTCCGGGGAGAGGAGGAGATGGAACTGAAGCCCGGGCTGTCCGCCCTCGTCACCGGCGCCGCCTCTGGGATTGGTAAGCCCTTCTCTCATCATCTTCCTTGTCTGTCTTTTTCGAATTGTGAGGCGTTACCTTTCGAGTTCTGATTGCCCTGGCGAAGGAAATTTACGTGAAATATGGCATTTCTTGGTCAATATCCCTGAAAGTTAGGTAAATAAAAGAGTGGTTGATTCTTGTTTCTATTTCTCCGATCAAACGGATGGCTTCGTTTGAAGATGGGGTGCAAAATGGAATGACAAAGATTGGGTAGTCAGCGACCTTGGTGTTTCTTTTGTGTTACACTTTTACTTTTTGAACTGATTCCACAGTGGTACTAGGGTGCTTGTGCGTCTTTTTCATATTTGAAAACCAAATATTTCTTCTTCCTGCTGTCTTATTAGCATGTGAACAGTTCTTCAGGTAGGCAGCATTTCTTTTTTAGCTAAAGAGTCACTGATGTATATGGAGAATGATGTCAAAATAGTGATAAATAATTAAATATCCTTTTTTTTGTTGTATTTAAGTTTTGAGTCGTTATGTAAAGTTATTATGATGTTTCATGCTCTTTTTTCTTTTTTTTAGAGGATTCTATCGCTTTCCTGTTTGAAAACTATGTACATTATTGAGTTTGTCCTTCCTTTAGAAGAGACTGAAATCATGTGTTTGGAAGAAGGTTGTCGGAAAATTGAAGATTTTAAGATTATGTTGTTTCTCAAATTGTTCTGAAGGGTAAAAAGTTCCTGGAAAGTTGATATGAACCATCTTTTGAAATTTACATTTCAGAAGCAAACAAGAAACTTAGAAGCTTTCGTGTGTCATTGTGTTGTTTACACAGAAATGTTTCTTTTTGAGTGCATGGTTGCACATACCTGAAGTGATTTCTGTCTTTGAAGCAAGATGACATTGAAAATTTACAAAAGGATATATGTATGTAACTGAAAAAAGGCAGATGCAGCATATACAATGGTACCTGCTGATACTACCTTTCCAGTTCACCTAATTGTGGACAATGACTTTTTAGGAGAAATGTATTTAGGCAACTCTTTACTAATAATACTCCAAATGTCACCTTCTTGAAGTGTTCTTAGAGCATTAGGGACTCCCAGATGCAATACATTTGCTTTCAAGACTTCAGGCTGAAAACGCATGCTATTTTTGTTGATCTTCGCAATTATTTAGTTTGTTTTTTGCAGATTAAATGGGACTCATGAAAGTTTTTTGTAACTTAATTCAAATTTCCTTGTAGGTAGGGCACTTAGTTTGGCTCTTGCACAGAGAGGAATTTTTGTGACAATTGTTGACTTCAATGAAGAGAAGGGGAAGGAAGTTGCTTCCATGGTAGAGAAAGAGAATTCAAGATTCCATCCAAAACTAAGTTTTCCTTCAGCGACATTTGTCAATTGTGATGTTACGAATTCTAGTGAGTATTCTTTATCCTTTACTTTCATGTCTTATTATGAGAGGACAAGATTCTTACATCCTGCGGCAAATAACTTGATTAATTGGTGTCTGGTTTGTTTTTCCTTTCCTATGTTTATATTCTCAAGACATTTCGTGCTTGTTTGAGTCCGGATAACTCGTGAGAACCTCTGCTCTTCTCCCTCATAAGATGAGCTAGCTACTAGGATATATTGTGTTACATTGCGTTTTTTAGCTACATATCTGGTTTCAGATACTGATTTTTGTGCCTAAATTGAGAAGCCCTAACCCTTCCATGAGAAAAACCCTAGTCACCATCTCCTTCACGCTACAGCAGGTGCTTCGGATCCACTCCCTTCACGTCATTGCTCCCCTTCTCACTGTCAACTCTGACGAGGTGGCTATTCCATCTCTTTCTGGGCATGTTGCTGTTGCGGAATGACCCTCTTGGCTGCCTACTATCCTCTCATAGGCTCGTTTCCTCCATCTGATATGGCAGATCAAATTGATGACTATTCAGGGGGAGATCAAATACCAATGGATCCAATCTCGAGTTGTGGTCCATGCAGTTCATGAGTGCTATGAGCAATATTCTGATGGAGTCTGAGCCGGCAATGAAAATATGGAAATATGCTTCCCAGAAAAGGACAAGGCCCTTGCTAAAGTCTGGCTAACAGGGACACTATCTTTGGAGATAGCAAATGATGTCATACATTAATCCACAGCCAAGGCTTTGTGGAATTCTTTTGTTGTCACATACTCTCAAGCAAAGAATGAGACGAAGATTATTCAATTGCATTATGATATCCATCAGACCCTCTCCACGTTTATTATATCTCATATGCAATGTTTGAGAAGCTTCATAATTATTTTTCAGCCCGTGATTGTGAAGATCAAAAGGCATATAGGGACATGCTAATGGTAGGGGTCTTTCTCGTTGGATTTGATCCAGTCTACAAGTTTGTGAGAAATCAATTGTTAACTAGTGCAAAAACTCCATCTATTGACGAGTGTTTTAGTCATCTCGATTGGGTAGTTGTTCTTGCAACACATACACTTCGTTTGGATTGGGGTTAGCACTGGAATTAGAAGTCTTATCCATGAATGTTTTCAAAACAGCCAATTTTTACAAATGTGGACCCACGTTCATGATGATAGGATTAATTTTTACAAAGGTTTTTTTTGTGTATTCTTGGTCTGACCTGGATTTTGATGTTCCTGCAGTGAGAACATCCATGAGATTAACTTTTTTTAACCCCATGTGCTATCAATTAGGGCCATAGTTCTGAGACTCCCTCATTCCTTGTTGCCACTCGTGGTCATGGATGGTGGATCTAATGTTGGTTTGGCTCATGGCACTGGTAGAGGTCATGGAGGTGGACATGCAAGCCGATAACAATGCAACTATTGAAATAGGTTGGGATAGGAAATTTGTTGGCAGAAGTATGGATGTCCTTCCTCTTCCAGTAATGTGGCTGAAGATTCCATTCGACCAACTACCTTATCATCGGAAGACATCAAATACACAGACTTTCTCTCACGATGGAAGCATATTGCATCAGCTGGTTCTTCATCCCCAGTTCCTAGTGCTGAAATTGACATAATTGTTGCTGGTACCTTGTACGTCTTTTGCTTATACCATCAAATCATTTGATGCATCCATAGGGTGAATTGTTTATTCAAGCGCCTCCGGGCACCTTTGTGGAGATAGCAATCAGTTTGCTTCCTTTGGTCAATGTAGCTCTAGGGAGATCTGGCAGAAGGGAGTCACTTTCCGGTTACAGGACTTGGAGAGGTTCAAGTCACTGAAGGATGTGCTACTTGGTCCTGCCTATCCTCTTAGTTTATTCTCTGCCAGTCAAATTTGCAAACAACTCAATTGTCCTGTTATTTTTTATGCTCTCTTTTGTGTTTCAAGATATACTGACAGGCAGAATGATTCATTGTGATCATGAGCAGGATCACCTCTATAAACTTAAGCAGTGTCCATACGCTAGTAGTACATCAATGCATACCTTCTTATGGAATCTCCGTTTTGGTCACTTGCCACTTCAAAAACTTCGTAAAGTCATGCCAACTATCCCTTTGCAGTCTTCTTTCTAGTAGGATATTTGCCAACTTGGAAGAACACCATCGTAGTTTATTCCCAAGTGGACAAGACCATCGTAATGCAAATTTTGAGATTCTTCACCTAGATGTTTGGGGTCAGAGTTGTGTTCTTGATCTACAAGGACATCATTTTTATCTTATTATTGTTGATGACTTTAGTCACCCATCTTGGTTATTTTTGTTGAAAAATAAATTTGATGTTGGCAATGTGATTAAATCTTTTGTTCGTGAAATAAAAGCTCAGTTTTCAGGAAATGTCAAAATTGTGCATTCGGATAATGCATTGGAATTTTGCACTAGTATTTTGTCTTCTTTCTTTGCTGAAATTGACATTATCCACTAGACATCATGCATATATACCTCTTAACAAAACGGAGTTGCAGAAAAGAAACATCGTCATATTCTTGATGTTGCCTGAACTCTTCTTATTCACAACCAGACTCCTCATGCCTATTGGGTGACGCGGTCCTTACTACGGATTACCTTGTTAATCGAATGTCAGTCCTTGGAGAACAGGTCCCTTATTGTATCCTCTTTCCCGCTAAAGGCCTATTTCTATTTCTCCAAAAGTTTCTGGGTGCACAGCCTTTGTCCATTTCTTGACCCCTGGTCGAGATAAGTTGTCTCCCAAGGCTGTGAAGTGTGTCTTTGTGGGGTATTCTCTTACACAAAAGGGCTATATGTGCAATCATCCATCCAGTAGGAGGTATTACGTCAGTGCTAACGTCACTTTCTTCGAGTCAGTAGGTTACTTTACTCCATTTGGATCTTATCTCAAGTCTTTTGAAAGAGACACTAAGGTGTATCTTCAAGTACCTCCTTATATTCCTACTATGTATGTGCCTATTCAGAGATTTCAGCAAACCTATAGCCGTCGCCCTAAGATTGTCTTTTCTACTAACCCTGCCCCTGTGCTTGTGCCAGCACTTGTCACTCCTGAGGTAAATCATGAACACAACATTATTATTAATAGTACTACAGTTGATGTGTCTACAAGTCATGAACTAAAAAAGAAATTTATATAGATTGATGACTCTACTTTCAACATATTACAATGCAGACTATGGAGCATAACATAATTTTGCAATTAGTGGATGTAGATAGGTACTCTGGCCTACTTTTTTTAACTAGCTTGAAACAAGGAGCATATGCCCTTGATATTCTGTCAAAATATGAAGATTTTTATAAGTCAGATATATCAAGTTCATGAAGTATCCTTAACCATTTTGCATTTTTATTTCATATTTCTGGAAATTTCTCATTTCTCAACGTTCTGAAAAGGAGGTTCCGTGTTAAAAGGCTCATATCCATTCTTGCCCCATTAATATTACAAAGCCACTTTTCTTTTCAAGTGTTTGATCTTGTGACTTGCTAATAGAGCTTAAAACATTTGTTAGATCATAAGGTTGATTTATCTTCCCATAAACACTTGTATCATTGCCCAACACTAGGAAAAGGCATTTTATTTAGAAGGAAATTCAAAGGAAATTCATTTGCAAGCAGCTTATAGAGTGTTACATTATCTTAAGGGAACACTAGGAAAAGGCATTTTATTTAGAAGGAATGAAAACTTAATACTTGAAGCATACACTGATGCAGATTTTGCTAGATCAATTGTTGATAGAAGGTCAACTTCAGGATATTGCACATTTCTTGGTGGAAACCTTGTGATATGGAGAAGTAAAAAACAAAATGTGGTAGCTCTCGTTCAAATGCAGAGGCTGAATCTAGAGCCATGGCTCAAGGTATGTGTGAACTACTTTGGTTGAAGATCATTCTTCAAGATTTGAAGATTAAGTGGGAAGGTCCCATGAGATTCTATTGTGACAACAAGTCTGCAATCAGTATTGCTCACAATCCAGTACAACATGATCGGACGAAGCACATTGAAGTTGATAGGCACTTTATCAAAGAGAAATTGGATAGCGGATTGATATGCACACCTTATGTGCCTACGCATAGTCAACTTGTTGATGTCCTTACCAAAAGTTTATGTAATTCTAATTTTCAGGTTATTTTATCCAAGCTGGGAATGGACGATACCTATTCACCAGCTTGAGAGGGAGTGTGAGAAATCATATGCAGGATCATGCAAGATCTTTTTATTTTAGGAAGTTTTCCTTTTGAGAATATATTGTATTTATTAGAAATAGGAACACATAGATAGCTTTCCTATTCCTAGCAGGCTGCCCATAATTATGGGATTTGATTCCAGCCTTCCAGATTTCATTTTTCCTAATATGTTTGAAGATTCTATATATTAGTGGTTGAATAGACAGAAACTAAGAGAGCTTTTTGCCACAATTCTCTACATCTACACATATGTATGTGCATGTATTCTTTTGGTTCATTTATCATTTATGTTCCCCGATGTCATGGCTTAATAATTAGAATATACATTGTTTTGGAGAATTCTTCTTGCAATTGATATATCACTGTTATTTAAACCTTTAGAAGAACTGTGTATTTTCTAGAACATACTTTAACTTATCAATTTTAGATTGTAGAAAGTCCTTGTTTGGAAATTCTTGAAATTCTTCACAACTATTATACTGTATGTTTAACATTTCACTTCACCAGGTGCATTCAGACTTATTAGCGATGACAGCAGAGCTGGTGCTTGTTTATGGATCACTAAACGGAGAGGAATGCAATATTGGCCTACACCAGAGGAGGAGAGAAAGTATTTAGCAAGACCATTCAAATCTCAGAAACAGTTCAACTATATGACAATTCCTAACATCAATGTGCCCCCTAGTTATGAGAAAATGTAAGCTGTTGTATACATTTTATTATGTTGTTTCCTTATCGAGGATAGTTTTAATCAAATTTGTTCATGTTATAGATTATGTCAATTTGCCTTTGGGAATGACATGTAGTATTCTTCATTAAATGTAAATGGGGAACTAGATGATTTGGTTTAGAGGCTTGTTTGGATTTGTATCCATTTGGAAGGTGTCCTTTTCTGTAGTTCACAAAGGAGCATATAACCTAGTACAAAGAAGTATAATTGAAAAATAAAAGTCTCACTTAGGATTTGAAAGATTGGTCTCTATGAGAAGAATCAATGTCCCAAACAGTCCATTTTTTGATGCACTAGTATCATTTTGTGTTGTGTTTAGTAGTAAAACCAAAAAAATTAGCTGAGTAGAAAACTAGATATCTAACTAAGAAAAAAACTGTAACGTTCCACTACTTCAATTTCTTTTTGAGGAAGAAAAGTTTGATTACTGAGATTGTGAAATCAACCAATTTCCATTAAAACTTGGAAAATCGTGAAATGTACAATTTTGTATGAAAATCCAAAAGACCAAACACACCACCAGTGTGTGTAGATACCTACAAAAATATGCTAGCCGATGATATGATGTACAATGTTCATGGCCTTCCTTATTTTTAACTGCGCTTATTTGGTAAGGAGATGAAAGAATGAGTATTTCAATGGAAGGCATCTACCTTTTAATTATTTTTAACTGCGTTTTGGTTTATTTAGAAAGTATTACCTAAGAAGATGGTTGTGGATATACGTTTATATAATCTAATGGAGGAGCGAATCAACTTAGGTATAAATTAAACATCCAATCATTTAAATTAGATCTATTTTTTTCAAAACAAAATATACTGATTGACAAGTGTAACCTGAAAAAAAATAGGCACACATTCCATGAAGCTATGATAACATCTCTTGAACCCAAATATAGTAGTCACATTGAAACAAGTGACCTCCTAGGTGACTGCCGAACACGATCAACGTTTGTATCCTTCCTCCATTTTTTATGTACTATTATTTTTTTTCCTGTTCAACTTTGTTAAGTTGACTTCCAAGACTTTGTTAATTTAATCATGCAAACTTATCTATGGAGTAATATTTGAAATGTAGAGTTGTACATACTCTTGATCACAACTTCCGCGCGGCTACTAGAATTGTTCGGACACAGTTAAATACGCCAATAAAACCGCAACATGCTCTTATCAAAATTATCTACGCGGGGGTAAATGCTAGTGACGTAAGTTCTTGATCGTTTCAATCTTGTAGTTTCTGGAATTGGAATCCCCTTCTGATATAGATTTTGTCATATAACAGGTGAACTTTAGCTCTGGTAGTTACTTTCGTGGCCAAAAGACTGACATTTCTTCTCGCCTTCCATTTGATGCTGGTTTTGAGGTGCTCAAGTCTCTTGCGCTTTTAGCATATCTGAAACTTTGAAATGGACATTGACACATCAATAGTAATTTATTTTGTTTCAATTGTTAGATTAATGGTCCTCATGAAGTGAAATAATGTGTTCATCATAGTTGTTATTTTTCTATGTATGGCCCAATATTGAACTTGTTTAATCAGTTGGATTTTTTTATTATAGAAGTCAAATTCAATTTTGAAATACCACATCTTCTCCTTGCTTGGAGGATTTATCAACTTGGATCAGTTCTTCTGAATGCAATTGTTTGTACCTACGAAATTGTAGTTTGTTGGGGGCTAAAAATGTAGGCTTTAATTAGGATTGTGTGATTACTTAATGGTATGAACTCTGATTTTATTATCCCCTCACATTGAGGTGCACATAGCAATTTCCAATCAACACGTGTGTTGCTTCTCTTTGTCATTGATTCAACACTGAATACTAACAAGTTATCTATTTATGTTATGTATGGATAATGAATTTTGTTCATGCACAAACATGGCGTATATTTGAAGTACATTACTGGTTTCTTACCATTTTTTAACTTAGTTTTTATATAGACTTGTCCAAACTTGTGTGATCGTGACAAAATTCGTTTATCTGAGTATTTGTTCATGCACAAACATGGCGTATATTTGAAGTACATTACTCGTTGATTACTATTTTTTTAACTATTCTGGTTTGAGTTAATCTTTATATTGAATTGTCCAAATTGCCATTATTGTGACAAAATTCATTTCTCTGAGCACTTAGGCCAAATTTACTCTTGCTCGAAACTATTTATATATCTTATTTTGCTGTACAGGCTGTAGGCATTATTGCTGCTGTAGGAGATTCAGTTCCACTGGAAGTGGGCACCCCCGTGGCAGTTATGGCTTTTGGATGTTATGCCGAGTTTGCGCTGGTGCTTATCCTTCTACATCTTTAGTTTAAGGTTTCAGAGTTTTGATCATAATAGTTGTTAAAAGAGTCCATTGCTTATGGCTCATGATGGATTGATAATCATGTGCAGGTACCTGCAAAGCATCTTCTTCCTGTTCCAAGACCAGATGCTGAGGTTGTGGCAATGCTAACATCAGGTTTGACAGCTTCAATTGCTCTTGAAAAGGTATTCTCAGTTTCCATTTTGTATTTGCTTATATGTTTTTTCTAGGGCATTTCTTTATATGTGCTCTGTTTTCTTATTTGTTCTATTTATGGAATACATGGAATACATATCATATTAGAATCATGGAAGTAGTGTTCTTCTGCAATTCTGTAACACCCTATTTCCTTTGCTCTATGTGAATCCACTGAGGATTGTTGGTGCTGACATTATAGAAATGATCTTTTATATTTTAGGCTGGCCAAATGGCATCGGGACAAGTAGTTATGGTCACTGCAGCAGCTGGAGGTACTGGGCAATTTGCTGTTCAGGTCAGTTCATATTGTTCTCTTTAGGCCATTGTGCCATCATTTTTGTTTCTCACCAAATTGATAGCTTTGATTCCAGAAATTTTCTTCTTAAGAAACATAATCCTTCACATTAATCTGGCCTTTAAAAAAATTGCTAACAGCTTCAAGTGCAACTTTTCATCCTTTTGCATATATATGTACATATTATGAAAGTATTTGTTACTTTACAAGTTAGTTGCAAAAACAGAAATTATGTCAGTAATATTTATACCTTTGCATATATTTGTACATGTTATGAAAGTACATGTTACTTTACAAGTTACAAAAACAGAAATTGACAACTATGGTATATAATCCGAGTAATCCAGAATGATTAGTGGTGAAGTGGAAGTGACAACTTTTATGGTACATTGTCAGTTGCACTTGAATAAAGGTTCTTTTGCTTCAAAATATGGACACTTCTATATCTATATTAACCTGAAATCAAACAGTAGTGGCTGTTGACATAAATGTAATGGTGTTTCTCTTCAGAAGGTTACTAGTTCAATATTGCTAATTGTTATCAGTTAGCGTGTTTTCACCTCGAGTATTTTATGGCATTATAGTTAAGATTAAGTTCAATCTAAGTAATCCAGAATGATTAATTCTTGGTGAGGTGGAAGTAACAACTTTTATGATATATTGTCAGTTGCTTGCAGTTCAACAATGGTTCTCTTGCTACGACGTACAGTTACTTCTATATCTATAATAACATGGCATCAAACAATAGTGGCTTTTGCATGAGCATCTGAACTCTATTATAACACAAAATGCTGAATCATTCATCACAACTTTTTGTGGCTGGAATTTTGAAGGCACTGGATTTGCCAAAGAAGAAACCAATGTGTTGCTAGATTATATCACAGTGAAAGGGTAGCTGCTTGACAAAATGCAACAGGAATACTTGGTTAATGTGCTAAATGAATATGCTCTTGACCAGTACATAGTATAACCATTGATCTGAAAGAGTAAAGAATTTCTGCTTGACAAAACGCAACAGGAGTACTTGGTTAATGTGCTAAACGAATATGTTGTTGACCAGTACCTAGTGAAACCATTGATTAAAAATGATGTGACATGTATACTTATGCATGGATTCAAAATGTTCCCCATTGTAGATGTGGTTTGGGTAACCAGTGAATCTTTTGGAGGATTCAACTCTTCAAAATATTTCTATTACCACCATCTTGCTAGTCATCCTTTCCCGTTTCAATAAAATATTTCTATTACCAAATTTGTTTGCTCCCTGTTAGCTTGTAACTTAATGCATAACTTCTAAATGGCATTGCACTCTTCTTGTTAGCTAGCAAAATTGGCCGGAAATAAGGTGGTTGCAACATGTGGAGGCGAAAAGAAAGCTTCTTTGTTGAGGTCTTTGGGAGTTGACCGTGTTATCGATTACAAGATGGAAAATATAAAGGCTGTATGTTCTATAGCATTCCTCGAGTACCTTTTGGTCTTTCTGATTTTGCTTTCTGTGATCTGGCAATTGCTGTAATTTGTTACTCATCAGGGTATTTGACATCCTTGTTTTGGAAGTTTTACTTCATTACAAGGAGCAGCTTCTTACCATAGTTTCGTTTTCACAGTACAATGAGTAATGTTGAATGATATATCTAAGAGTATTTTTTGGAATTTTGTTCGGCAATAATTCATTTGTACACAATTCCTTATAGCCTGCAGCGTCATTTCTTCTTGAATGCAAAACCAAGTAGTTTAATAGTTCTGCAACTTGAATAAATAATTTCCTAATTATCTTATCATTTTTTGCCTGATGAAACTTGTATGTAATTGGTCATTATATTCAATAAAACAGGATGGCTACATCATTGCTAGTAATCCCCTTTCCCCTGAAAAAAATGTACAACCAAGCTTCCTGTGCAATGACCGAAACTAATTGCACAATTTTTATTTATCATGCTCTGGGTCATGATACAGATATTAGCATGTTACAGTATTAAATATCAGATCTTATCTTTCTGTAGGTTTGAAAAACAAAATTAGTCTGCTTGTGATTAAATAGTAATAATTGTGTCGTATCTACAGGAAGGGTATCAGTTTGCACCCAAAACATAGAAGACTGACAAATTAATAATACAAAAAACTCAAACAAAAGGCAGATCAAATTGTTTGTTGATGTATCACTTTTTTTCTGCTTGAAGTTTATTGTTGATCTTGCAAAATTAAAGGATCTTTTGATTACAACTATCTACATATGGAAATCCTCAGTTACAATGTTAACGATTTGACATATCATAATTAATGGTTCATTTAATTTTTCATTTCTTTTTTGCTAAGAAAATGTATTGTATTGAGCATTGCAATATTTCTGAAAAGACATCTTTTTTTTATCTTCGATAGTGGTGGTTGTGAGGAAAAAATATGAAGTCTGCAGAAACTTGCTTTGAGCAACCAGGGGGAGCTCCATCAATTCTGAATGTATCTTCACATGATAGATTGAAATCATAGGAAAAATACTATTCTGAAATTTTCCATTTGATGAGAAAACAAATAGAAAGTAGGGGAAAAGAGAACAACTAATAAGAAGTATATGAAAGCATTTCACATCCTCTGTCAGCTTGCTGTTAGTTTAGTATTCAATTTTGTATATGATTAAAGCCAGTTAAAGTAGAAAACAAAATGATTCTAAAGGAGGTGTATTATTATTATTAACTTTGGAGAAGGCTAAAGGAGGTGTTATTCCAATGGAAGTTTCCATTTGTTCAAGAGATGAATGTCTTTACCTTGATCAATCACTTAGTCAAGGATCCTCTATTAGTACAGCATTGATGCTTGTCGCTTTTTCTTTCCAGGTGCTGAAGAAAGAATTCCCTAATGGTGTGGATATTATATATGAATCCGTAGGCGGAGAAATGTTTGATCTATGCCTCAATGCTTTAGCAGTTCATGGACATCTTATTGTAATAGGAATGATATCCCAGGTACAAATAGACCATTGCAAATGCAAAATTTTCCCAACATATTTGTTTTCAGGCTAGTTTCAACTATGTTGATTTTATTATTAAAGATAGATAATGATGTGGCATTTTTTCATTTTCCATGTTCAAGAAATCAACATCTATATAGTTGTGTTTCCTATCTATTTCTACACTGATTGGATAATGGAAAGAGTTAGACAATGACAATTGATCTCAAGGATTTTGTTTCATCATCCAGATCAGTTTCTCAAATTTTGATGCTTTGACTCTTGTTGTATTCAGATAACCCAAAATGGTCATTCATGATAATTTTCCTCCATTTACAGAATTATAACCTTATGCCGGTGGTTGGTTCATTTGAAACACTCCCCAATTTTCACGATTTCTCTCTGTATTCACTAAGAGGAATAGTCAAACAAATAAGATAAGAGAATATCCCATTGTCCATTTGTATTTTGCCCTTTTATTTAGCTACAACTAAACCATGTTTCACAATATTTTTGCCATTAACAATTGAAATTATGTGAAATATTATATTGCCATGTGAGCACATAATGCATTGGCCTTTTGAGGCAGTTCAAGACATTTCAGTTGTGTAATGTGATGTTGAAAATATGACGGATAAATTACACCAAATACCTTCCAACTTTCAAGTTTGCTCAGAGATGCCCTCCAACTTCACTTTGTAACAACGATGTCATTCATCTTCAAATTTATTGCATGGGATGCCCTCCCGATTATTCCCGGTCGGTCTGTTGACGTGGCAATGCACTCTCCGCCACGCAGGAGAGGCACCACGTCAGCAAATTAATAAAAAAAATAATAATAAATATTAAAATAATAAAAAAATTTTAAAAAAACTACTTCCTCTCTCTCCGGCGAGCCCGCGCCGGCGAAGAGCAAGGGGGGGCCTCCCCCCCCCCTTGCACCCTTGCAACCTCCGGCGAAGAGCAAGGGGGGGGGGGGCAAACAGTAAAGGGGGGGCCTCGTGATGTAGATCTTGTTCACAAGAATTCTGTACAGAATTCTGATGGCCAAGGATATACTTTGATCTAGTTTTAGATTTGAAGAATATGTTGGGAGTCCTGCTGTTAGGATTTTATTTTTAGTTTATTTATGTTAGGAGTCCTAATGCTGTTAGGAGTGTTATTTCCTTTTAGTTTACTTCTGTTAGGTTATAAGAGTCTTAATGCTGATGGGATTGTGTTTTCCTTTTGCTATAGGAGTCTTAGTGCTAATAGTATTGCAAGTTGTGAGTCCCTATATATTGGTCTGACTTGTAAGAGTTAAAAACATCTTGATCTCTTTAATTAAAATTTTAGTTCAGAATTTTTCTGAATTTCTGAGTTCGTGTGCGCATGATCTTGACCTTGGATTTCTTTTAAGGTGCTGGTAGATTCCTGCTAGTTTATTTGTCGATTATCATCCGCTTGAACCAGCGACGTCGACACCTAATTTCTGCAGTTCTTTCAAGCATAACGGAGGCTTACTTGCATGGTGTAATAGAATACCGTTCATTGTGCCTAGGGTTAGCTTTTATCTTATTTAAAATTCTATACTGCCGTTGCGTCAAGTGGTATCATAGCGAGGAAGAGATCATGGCTAATATTCCAACTAGAAAAGAGTTTGAAGGATTGGAAGCGAAGGTAGATCTCCTTACTGCTGCCATCGAAAAATTGCTTACGAATCAAGGTCCTATTCAGACACGTGTCCAACCATAAGCAACCCAAGAAAATCGACGACAACGAACAACCACTTCTTCGGTGGACAGCGATAGTGAAGAAGAGTTAGTTGTTGAACCAAGAAGAAATTTTGCACACCGACAACCTGATTTTAGG
Organism: Pontederia crassipes; assembly: GCA_030549335.1. Taxonomy (NCBI): domain Eukaryota; kingdom Viridiplantae; phylum Streptophyta; class Magnoliopsida; order Commelinales; family Pontederiaceae; genus Pontederia; species Pontederia crassipes. The sequence continues at coordinate 13,457,421 of CM060183.1, forward strand.
ATGAAGATGGAATTGCCCCACTTCAATGGTCATCTACCCATTGAAGACTTTTTGGATTGGATTTCGGAGTTCGAACGATTCTTTGAGTACATGGAAATCCCAGAATATAAGCAAGAAAAATTGGTGGCATATATCTGCATGGTGGGAGCAAATTCAGTCTTTGCGAGTGCAGAAAAATAAACAACCAATACGGAGTTGGAGGAAAATGAAACAAATGTTGTGGGATCGATATCTTCTAACAAACTATCAACAGATTCTATACCAACAGTTATAGAATTGCAGACAAGGCGGAAGGCTAGTGCGGAACTATTCAGCGGAATTCGATCGTCTAACATCTCGCAACAACTTGGTTGAACTAGAACCATAACAGGTGGCTCGATACTTAAATGGTTTGAGGTCTAACATCAGAGACAAAGTAGAGATGCAGACTCCTAGCACCATGACCACTGCAATCACTTTGGCATAAACTGCTGAACGTCAACTAGAACAAGGAGCCAAGGCACAATTTCATTCTGCTGAGACTATGGCAAGTGCACGCAATTCATCAAAACTTCCTACAATTGAAGAGGTTGGAAATGCTGACAAAAGCTTAGCCAGCTCTAAATCAAAACTTGCGGGTGCTGATAATGCTAAGAGGACTTCTAACTCATATGAGAAGTCCAATTCTATTGTTTGCTATCGTTGTAGACAATTAGGCCATCGTTGCAACGAGTGCCCACAACGTCCCGCACTCCATTCAGCACGAATAATAGAGGATGAAGAAGAAACTGATGATCAAGAGGCTAATGATGAATATGATATTGAAGAAGAAATCTGTGCTGATGAAGATGGAGAACACCTCTCGAGTATTGTGCAACGCCTATTATTAATGCCTAGGAAAGAAGAGGACCCTCAGCGACATGAAATATTCCGCACCCGTTGCACAGTGATTGTAAAGTCATTATTGACAGTGGGAGCTCTGAAAACATAGTTTCAAAAAAAATGGACATATTAGAATTGAAAACAGAACCTCATCCTTCACCATATAGAGTTAGTTGGATTAGTAAAGGCACTAACAAAGAAGTTACACAATTGTGTAAGGTATCTTTATCAATTGGCAAGAGTTATAAGGATGTGGTCACATGTGATGTATTGGATATGGATGCAAGCCACATCATCTTGGGTCGTCCTTGACAATTTGATGGTAATGCAACCCAGCTAGGGCGAGACAACATCTACAAGTTTTCTAAAGACGGAAAACGCATCTCTTTATTACTATTACAACATGATTCAGTAATTAAAGAAAATATCTTGAAGAATGGCTACTTGATTGAACGGGCAGATGAGTTCATTTTTGAAGTAAAAGACCGTGGAAAGGCTTATGCACTTATGTGCATAGGGGAGGTTCCTCCAGATCAAGAATACACCACAGAGGGAATCCAAAATTTAATTTCAGAATTCAAAGACATCACTCCTGAAGAATTACCTGATGGATTACCTCCCATGCGACACATTCGACATCATATTGATCTAATACTAGGTTCAAGTCTTCCAAACCTTCCCCACTCCGATTAAGTACAAAAGAAAATCAGATTTTACAAGATCAAGTAGATGAATTAATAAAGAAAGGATTTGTTCGAGAAAGCATGAGTCCATGCGGAGTACCAGCACTCCTTGTACCAAAAAAGGATGACACATGAAGAATGTGTGTTGATAGTAGAACTAGTAGAGCTATAAACATACTAATGAACCACATACTCAAATCTCTCATTGGGAAATCAGTAGTTTACTGCTTTTCAAAAATGGCACACTTCATCCCATGCAAAAAAACTACTGACGCGAGTCACGTAGCAAGTCTTTTCTTCAAGGAGGTCGTTAGACTTCATGGGGTACCTAAATCAATCACATTTGATAGAGATTCAAAGTTTATATCTTATTTTTGGAAGTGATTATGGAAACGATTTGATACAACCTTGAATTTAGTAGTACATGCCACCCTCAAACTGATGGCCAAACAGAAGTCGATAATCGGACACTTGACAACTTGATTCGGACTTTATCAGGTGACAAACCAAAACAATGGGATACACCACATTCACAAGCAGAATTTGCATTTAATAGTATGGTGAACAGAAGTATTGGGAAGGCACTGTTTGAAATTGTTTATGGTAGAATGTCTCGCCAGGTCGTAGACCTCATCAATTTACTTGAAACTTCACGCAAAAGTATTGTTGTTGACAATATGGCTGAGCATATCCAACATATCCATGAAGTAACCAAGAAGTTGGAAGAATCTAATGCTAAGTATAAGGAGCACGCCTTTCAAAGAAGGTGATTTAGTTATGGTGTTCTTACAAAAGGAAAGATTTCCTGCTAGTTCTTATCATAAATTAACGAACAAGAAGTTTGGTCCTTGCCAAGTTTTGAAGTGTATCAATGATAATGCTTATATCATCGACTTGCCAGCACACTTGGGAATTTCATCTACCTTCAATGTATCATATCTCTTTATGTACCATCCGCCAGGTTCACTATTACCAAGCTTGGGGTCGAGCTCTTTTCAAGAAGTTGAGCCTAATGTAGATCTTGTTCACAAGAATTCTGTCATTCTGTACAGAATTCTGATGGCCAAGGATCTACATTGATCTAGTTTCAGATTTGAAGAATATGTTGGGAGTCCTACTGCTGTTAGGATTTTATTTTCTTTTTAGTTTATTTCTGTTAGGAGTCCTAATGTTGTTAGGAGTGTTATTTCCTTTTAGTTTACTTTTGTTAGGTTATAAGAGTCTTAATGCTGATGGGATTGTGTTTTCCTTTTGCTATAGGAGTCCTAGTGCTAATAGTATTGCAAATTGTGAGTCCCTATATATTGGTCTGACTTGTAAGAGTTAAAAACATCTTGATCTCTTTAATAAAAATTCCAGTTCAGAGTTTTTCTAAATTTCTGAGTTCGTGCGCGCACGATCTTGACCTTGGATTTCTTCTGAGGTGTTGGTGGATTCTTGCTAGTTTATTTGTCGATTATCGTCTGGATGAACTGGCGACGTCGACACATGATATCTGCAGTTCTTTCAAGCGTAACAGAGGCTTACTTGCATGGTGTAATAGAACACCGTTCATTGTGCCTAGGGTTAGCTTTTATCTTATTTAAAATTTTGTACTGCCGCCGCGTCACCTCGCCCCCCCTTTGCCCGTGCCGGCGAACAGCAAAGGGGGGGGGGCCTCGCCCCCCGCCCCCCCCCCCCCCTTGCCCGCGCCGGCGAACAGCAAGGGGGGGGGGCGCCGACGCGGGCTCACCGGAGGTCGCAAGGGGCTCTTCGCCGTCCTCCTCTTCTCCCTCCGACGAGGACGCCGGAGAGAGAGGAAGTAGTTTTTTTAATATTTATTATTATTATTTTAATATTTATTATTATTATTATTATTATTTATTAATTTGCTGACGTGGCGGTGCCACGTCGAATGCCTCTCCTGCGTGGCGGAGAGAGTGCATCGCCACGTCAGCAGACCGACCGGGAAACCGGGTATTCCCGGTCGGGAGGGCATTTCATGCAATAAGTTTGAAGATGGAGGGCATCGCCGAGCAAACTTAAAAGTTGGAGGGCATTTGGTGTAATTTATCCAAAATATGACTATCAAAATGAAAATAAGATAGATATTATTACTAATAACAGTGTTAGAATCTTAATAAATTACTACTATACCTTGTATGTTTGAGGATAAAATTCTATCAAATAGACCTTATAGAGTGGACCAAACTCCAATTACAAGGTTGATAAAGACACTTTTTAAAGGCTGCCATAAATCTAAAATCCATCCATTTATCTATAAAACTATTCACAGAATTAAGAGGTAGTTGCGACAACTATAACAAAATTACTAATCCATTATTTTATTACCAACACATTATTTTCTTAAATAATACAAATTAGTGTTATATTACATTGCCAATGCATGATTAACATTAACATTACCCCTAAAAAATACGTGATTAACATTGATGTGTTAGATGATACAAATCATCTGAATGTGTAATAGTTAATGATACAAAGTAATTATTTGTAGTTGATACACTTAATGGAGAGAGGTTATTCAGACGCAGAAAGTGAAGAACAATAAATGAAATTTGAATAGTTTATGAAGAAAATTGTGTTTGACACTTGAAAGACTGAACTGAACAAGGCCCAGATTTCTGAAAAGGCAAGACAATTGGTTAAGTGTCAGCCCAAACCTAACTTGTCAATGTCACAATATAACACCCTTGAAAAACACATCATCTCGGAATAGGATTGCATTTGAAGCTTAACTTGGGTTGATTAGTGTACCGATTCGTTAAATTCAATGGAATAGTTCAATCACGATTGTAAACGTGCAAGTGCTCTTTGGTAAAAGGTCCTGAACCTTTTACCAAAGAGCACTTGACAACTACTGAACCAATCTCCTCATGATTTTTGATAAAAGGTCTCACTCAAAATCCTTAGTTCAACTCCACTTGTATTTTAAGTGCTCTTTGGTGGTCCTGTGACTCCATTAAAGCGCCGACAACAGTCTAGCAGTCTGGTGCAGTTGATCAGGTGGCATTCTCGTTGTCTCTAGTTGTCCGGTGGTCCACAATCCAGCATATATAGTTCAAAGGTAGCATGCAGAAAAACCTAGGATTCCACCTAGCCTAGCATGCATTTCTATCTCAACGTTAGTAGCCAGTTTCATGTGTTTCCTATTTCTAATCCATATAATATTTAGATTGCTACCTGCGTGTTGCGATATTTCTATTGCTATGGGACAGGCGGAAACAAGTGTTTGAGATCTCCCACCTCAAAACTGCACAATGCACATGACGAATCTGAGCTAGGCGCCCATCTTGCCCTGTAGGCACAGGTGAGAAGCCTACCCTACCTGGAAACCATGCGAAGATCTGGACTTTGATAGGGATGTGGATGTTCCATAACCACCTAAAACGTGTCCTTAGTGAGCCCGATCAGTTGTCTCATGAAGAAGCACAAATATACATTCCTTGTAGATAGCTGCCAAAAGATTCATATCCGTAAATCCACCTTAGAGGCAACAACAACAACAACAAAGCCTTATCCCACTAGGTGGGATCGGCTACATGGATCATACGACGCTTGATCCATGTTCATGAGATTCGACAGGGTTTTACGCTGGCTGTCTGGGCCTAACACAACCCTCCTCCTTTATCCGGGCTTGGGACCGGCTATAAAACATAGGTGGAGTTCATGAAGTGTCAGGAACATTACAATATGCTGATTTGAGGCTAGATCTGAATTGAGGGTCCATGATCCCTCCTCTGCACTGCTACCTGCGGTAAAAAACTCTAGCAATCACGACATGGGATCTGATGTGAGCGCCAGTCTCGGGAAGCATTGCGAGCTCCACCTGGTGTCCATTTGTCTCCAAGCACACCTGATCCGAGGGATGCTACGAAAGAGGCTGCAGAAGTGGGATGATTCTCGAGATGTCTTGCCAAAGCAAAAAGACCCACAGACCAGTTTTGTGAGAGATCCAGGAGAGGTCTCTGTTATAACATGGGAAAAAACTATCGTTAACTCTTATATGTGTGTATAGGGATTTAACAATTCTAGTTTTGACCCTACAATCAGTCGAGCTATCTCAAACTTGGCAAGCTTTGTTTGGACTTGATAGGTCTGTTGGATTGATTCTACACTAGAAGATCATAGAGAACTAGGATACACACATGTTAAATTTAGGGTCCTTATCTGATGGTGTAAGCTTTTTGGGTAGATCATTATTTTTAACTTATTTGTTGATTCTTGTGGGTCCTTGTTCTTGTGCTTAGGATCTCATGACATTTAGAGATCTCGACAGGGGAGGAAGCCCAAGTAAACAACCTAACCCCTGTTTTCACAAAGTTATTCCTATGGCTTGATTTCTCATTCACCAAGGATCAGTTTTATTCACCAATGCTGACCTTGTGTTCCCTGGAATTTTAAGGTTCAAACTAATTTTATTAAGAGTTTCTGTTTTGTTAAAGTGCTGAATCATTTGCCCTTAAAAGAACAGTTTATTTATTTTCATTATCTTGCATGTATATGTTCCCATTTTATTCTTATATCCTTTTATTTCAAAAGCTATTTCTATATTGTAGCCCCAAAAAACTATTGCAATAGAGGAATAAAGAATTTTCCATACTGTGGAAAATGTTGAGTCCTGCACCTGATAGGAAAATGTTTTCTTCTCGGATTTGAAAATGTTGACTCCACTTCAGTTAAAATTGAAGCACAGATCCCTTTGTTTGTAATTTCTTCCATTTTGTGTTGTTCAGTATCAAGGAGAGCATGGATGGAGGCCCTTGTCATATACTGGATTGTGTGAGAAGATCCTTGCAAAAAGTCAAACAGTGGTATGTATTCATCTGCAAATCAATCGTTAACATAATTACTGATCTCTTTTGTTGCTTTGAAAATATGATAACCTAATCTTTTATATACTCTTTTACTAGAGTTGCAATATTTTTTGTTTACAGGAGAGTCTAATGTGATTCTTGATTCATCATTTAAACTTAGCTTAGGGCCTTATTTATTTGTTACACGTGTAGCTGATGTTAAAGTATGATATGCATTTACTTAAAGATAAACTATTATGAACATTAGAGAGAAAATAAATCATTTAATCTGGACAGTAAATGAGGAAATACCTTGGATCCATTGTGGTATTATGTCGAAAAAGGATTTGTGATTAAGGTGTCCAGGGGAGTGATTAACTGTGGCCAGATGCAGATTGAAAGAAAGGAAGGGACTCAATGGTGGTGGGAAGCAGGATGTTAATAGAGGGAGAGGATGATGCAATTGAAGGAAACTATGGTAACGAAAAAAAAGAAAGAGGCATTGATGAGGGGAGAGTGTGATGTGATTGGAGAGTAGTAGTGAGGTTGAATGGTAACAAGTGCCGGATTCAAAAGGGTAATTTTACAAAAATAGTCCAAACATTTTCTTTTATAACTTTTATTTCTGTCCAAAAAATCAGCTTTTAAATTGCTTGCAATTCTAACCTGTATCACAATTTAATGCCTTTTAAACTTACAAGTTTGTGGTAGCCCATCCAGTTATCAACTTGACAATCGCTGAATTAATATTTAACATTTTCCCCAACAAAAATATAGTTGTAGGCATTTTGATACTGTTTGAGAATTTTAAACATATGCTGATGTTAATGCCCAATGTAACAACATTCTACCTAGTTGTTGGTTATAAGGAATGCATATGTTTCTTCTGGACCTACTATCGCCTCAGTAATCCAAGGTTACAGCGTTGAATGTAAATTTCTCCCAATAGTAATGCGTCTGAAGTTCAATGTTGTGATGTCTCCTTATATTTATATTTAATCCATTAACAAGTTAAACCAAGTTAATGAATAAAACTCCGCCTATGTTTTATAGCCGGTCCCAAGCCCGGATAAAGGAGGAGGGTTGTGTTAGGCCCCGACAGCCAGCGTAAAACCCTGTCGAATCTCATGAACATGGATCAACGAATATGACGTCGTATGATCCATGTAGCCGACCCCACCTAGTGGGATAATGCTTTGTTGTTGTTGTTGTTGGTTAATGAATGCATATGTAGCAGTATTCACAATGTCCTATTGCAGTATGTTAATATGTAAGTTCGTGCTGGAATTTCTTTTGACAAAGAATAGAACTTTTATCATGTTCTTTAAATTGTCATTATAGCAAGTGATTTAGAGTTATATTCCTTCATTGTTTGCCGACAGGTAATGTGTGGAACCTATGCATGTTGTCTTTCTGTTCATTTAGGCTGCGTTCGGGATATTTAAAAAATTTAGGAAAAAGCACACTGGCATTGTTGAAAGGCCTTTGTCACCTAGGATCAAGGGCTAGCTTTGAAGAAATCAGGAAAATGAACTGTGGTTAAAAGAAATGTGAGTCAAAGCAATCTAAACAAAGTTACCAAATATATAATTAATAAAAAAATAAGGTAGTTAAAGCAGAGTTGGAAAAGCAGTGCCAAATGCAGCCTAATATACTTTATGTTACATATCAACTCATATAAGAACTTGCTTATTTGAAATAAGTTCTCTTTATGAAGTTTCGTATTTACACAACTTCACATTTGCTTTATGGTTTTAGTTCTCTAGTTCAAGAAGGAAAGCATTATACTGAGGGCATATCCTCAGTTCCTGAACTATCTTCAGTGCAATCATGAGGATGATTGACAAGTCATTTAAACTTTTTTGTTTATAGTTGAGGCCTTTGTTTTGCTCACAGTCACCTTTGTTTGGAGACTTGTATGCTTCATGCCTTCACAATTTTGTTGTTGTAGATCATTGGTCGTCTGAAGCAAATGTGAACTAGAGAATTTATATTTACTACTAAAGAACCATCCATTGCAAATCGATGCACAGATTACTACTGATCTTATTGTTATTGAGCTGAAAATCAAAATTTATATTTATTAGGTTTTTTTTGTGATCTTATGGTATATTTTTTTGGAAGTTCTATTTTTCTGAATTTTTTTCTCAATCAATTGTTCCAAAAGATAAGCCCAGCAAATGCAGAATTTGCCATGGTGGATATATCTGAATATTAGGTTTTCTAGGGATCGTTTTGTAAAATCTTCATTCTTATCCATCTTAATCCCAGGCTGGTTTCTTTCTGATTCAACATGCTCGTTTGTATCAAACACACTTGGATAGACTCTTCGATCTATATTCCACAGGAAAGCTCAAGGTAATTACTCTCTTGTAACTTCATTCTCTGTTGTATGCCACCTAATGATGAGCTGCTGAATTTCTCGGAAGTTTAAGAAGCTGTCTACATGAATGATTGGAAAGCATGCTACTACTATTGTGTAAAAAACCTAGTCAGACATTCTAATGTCAAGCAACTTTGCACTTGCACTGGGCATAACTTTTATATATACTTTGAGATGATACTTTAAGTAACGTGTGGCTCTATTTATTCATTAGACGTGTCACGTGTGTGTAATCAAGTTTTGTTAGTGTTTTGTGATTGTAAGCCCATAGTCATTCATAGACATACCTGGGGAGTTGAGTAACAAATATCATTGGACGTCTCACTCTACACAGTCAAATATTAGAACCATGAACAATCCATTTTACTCACTCCCCAGTCAAAACACCTACGATAAACCACTGATCCTGAAATGGCATTTAGCAAGCGTCAGTTGCTAGTTTCTTGTAGCTCATAATTTCGTGTTCCAATTTTTTTCCGGTATAACAGGTTGCTGTTGATCCCAAAAGGTTCCTTGGCCTTGGTTCTGTAGCCGATGCAGTTGAATATCTTCATTCCGGTCAAAGCCTTGGCAAGGTATTACACCTCTTCAAAAGCAAAGCAAAAACCGAACTCGCTGATTCTTAAGCTTGAATTTGGAGAAACCCTGTTATAAGCTATAAGTCGAAGTATTCAACTGAGAGAAAAACATAAAAAGATGAATTAATTCTGATGTCATGTTGATGTTTTGCAGGTCGTAATCTGTGTTGATCCTGCGTATGGTCAAACAGCGGCGAAACTATGATGGAACTGTACATGTCAATTTATTGGATTTTCTAGCTGACATTGGAATGACGATGCAGCAGTATTACCACAATAATAGCTGAAAGTTTTGATGTAGAAATATTTACCAATAAATATATCTTTTTTCTCCTAATAAGGTATTTCTGAGAAAGTTAACCTGCAGATTAACCCTTCCTGTCCCTGCCCTACCTACGGCAGACACCCTCTTTCATTGTTTCACTTCTTTATTCATTTAATGGCTCTTCACACGATTAAAGGCCTGAAATTATAGTTTCCTAGTGCACAGTTGAAGTTCCACGAGCATGTTTATGGTATGAGATTTGTGATCATGCGGCTGAAAAATGGGTACGGTTTTGCAGTTCTTTTATTTGTATTGAACTGATTCGGTAGTGTGGTTCGCTCGGTTCACCTGTGACCTCCCCAGTTGTCGTTTGAAATTTTCTCGCTGCTAGGAGTCGAAAGCTAGGGCGTTTGAAATTTTTTCGCTGCTAGGAGTTTTATCCTCGGGATTCAAACCAATCAAATCAAAATCCTCAGACATCAGGGTCTACTAGAAGAGAGGCCTTTCAAACCTGTGCCTCCATTGAGAAGCTGTTGCCCTGAACATCCCCTCAGGCATCCAAAGGACTCGACTTTTCATTGGTATTGAACTCTAAGAGTCAACACTTTTTGCAGCTGTTGCTAACAGAGTTTAATGAGCGATTTATTTTCAAAGTTTCGAGGATCTTTCCGATTTGTTCCTTTTTCTCATTTTTTTTACAACTCTAAAGCTTATATTTGTTTCGAGTTTCAATAGATGTTTTTGTTGCTAGTGGCATAAAACGCCGTGGGAAAAAAAAAACATCCTTTCTGCAACTTCTTCAATCTCTCAATACCATTATCAAGATAGTATCTTTCTTTTATGAGAATCATTATTTAATTTACTTTGAACCTTTCTGATGATTTCATGCAAGATTCTTTGCGCTCTTGAATCCTAGATTGATATACTAATTTATATTTTCAATTATATGGTCCTAAGCCTTTCCCATCAATCTTCCGATACAAAATACACCTTCTCAAGCCTTTCCTAAACCCTTGCAAGGCAATAGTTCTTGGGACTTATTTGTGTTGTATTCGATGGCATTCTTGAACCTTAAACGCAGAACTTCACTAGGTGTAACTGTGCAGTGGAGACGTGGTTCAATGGCGGTGAGGACTGTTAAATGTAATGTGCTGATTAATTTTCTTAAAAGATTAAGTATTTAAGAAGAATAATATAAATTATTTTATATTTCTACTATTCTTCTTTACGTGTGGATTGCAGATAATTTTAATTTAATTCAGTCCATCACGTGAACAATAAAAAATACATCATGTGGACAACAAAGAGTAGAACATGTGACTATGCCATGTTTAATTTAACGTGCTTACTAGTTTCTCTAAAAGCTTAAGTCGTTAAGAAGAATTAATTTTATGTTTTTAACAAGGAGGGTGGAGTGGTAAGCACTTCAAGCAAAGTTTCAAGTTTGAGTATACGTGAACGCATAAAATTTGTGTGGAGAGTTCTAATCGAATTAGTTGGATTCGATCGAACTTCAACTTATGATATGACTTCCAGCCACCATAGGCTAGCTACCAAAAAAAATAGGCGTTAAATTGTGCAGCCATTTTTCAAAACATAATAAAATAGTCAAGCTGATTGATGGTAAAAAAATGGTAAACTATTTAGCTATAGTTTAAAGGATCATTCATGATAATTAAAAATAATTAAAATCATCAAATATATTTTGTTATTTTTAAACTAAATATTAATATTTAGAATTGATAGAATTATTTTTTATAATATAAAATTATTCTTAACATAATTAATGATATTCTAAATTGGTAATAGAGGAAGTTATAAAAAAATGAAGAAAAATATACTTAATTAACGTTGAACTCCATATAATGTACGAACATTGTAAAAATTAATCATTATATGATTATGATATTTATAATTTTAAAAGCTTCTGAAATAATTCTTTTAATGGATAAAAGTGTTAAATGAGCCATGCTACTCTAAAATAATAATAATAAAATACATATTTGGAGCACTTGATGTAAAGTGGGTGCAGAACACTAATTTTATTCATTAAATTAATAAAATAATTATATATTAATTTATATTGTTACTTAAATAGTGAATTTGATCAAAATTAAGTTAATCTGATTATTTGATGGCAGTGATCATTAGACTCCCAACAGTTGTGATTTACCAAAACTTTACCTTTAAATTTAACTATTAGAAACAAGTAACATTAAGAAAATTCGACGATAATTCTGAAGGATACATTCGTCGATAATTCGAAGAAGAGAGAAGGAGGCGGGAGAAAGAGAGAGTGAGAGAGGAAAAGAAATAGGTGGGAAAATCAAGTGACAAAAAGTTTAATATTATTATTTTCGACGGATCTACCTTTATTCATCATAATACAGAAGGCTGAACCTACCGGTAATCATATTTATATTATAATATCTCCAGCTATCTGTCTTCCTCCTTCCTCGCTCTCTCCTCTCCGACTCCCCTCTCACTCTCTCCTCGCCCGCTCTCCCTCTCCTCCCTCTCTCTTGGCTCAAGCGACAATGACTCCAGCTAGCCCGTGACTTCAACAACGCCGACCTCCCTCTCCCCCACCCCATCTCTCTTTGCTGCGGCCGATTGGCAGCCCATTGGCTGCATAGGGCATCCTGGCAGCCCATCCTATCACATGCGGCCAAATCGGGCCTTGGCAGCTGAGCCGACCATCTACCGCCTGATTGGGTGCCTGATCGGACCACACTAGCGTCCTATCCGGCGGCTTGTCGACCAAATTTGGTGGTAAACGACTAGATCGACCGCAGGCAGCCCGATCCGATCGTCTGACGGCCCATCCGACTCCGGTGACCAATGACTATCGACGGGCCCCTCCTTCGACCGACCGTAGGTGTCTAATTTTTTTATATTTTAGAAAAGCTTTTTGATAGACTCCCATTGGAATGTTTGACGAATAAGTCTTGCCGGATGTTTTGAAAAGAGTGCCCTTTGAAACTTCCGACAGGAACCCTTCGAAACCTTCGAGGGGTGTTTTTCATCGGAAGTTCTAAAGGGAGCGTGCCCTTCAAAACTTCCAAGGGAAAACACATGTAGGAAATTCCCAAGGGTGTTATCCCTTCGGAACTTTCGACGACTTTACCCGTCGAAAATATGATGTCGATAACCCGTTTCCAACGAGCAATTTTCCAACGATCATGTTTTTAGTCAGAAAAAATCGATCATAAATTATAATTTTCGACATATAACATGAGATTTTTATAGATTTATCAATCGGTAATTCACAAAATTATTGTAGTGGATGGTCTCCTAGAATTTCAAGTTAATTTCAGGGCTGAAATCCATGTGAAAGTTGATTGATAAATCACAATCATTGATGTAGTCTTGCTCGAGAAGAAACCTGGTTAAAGTTTAGTTTCCACCCAGCCCGGGTTTTGTATGTCACGCTGACTCGAACTATGTGGGCATTGTTTTGGCTTCAATTTTCATGTTCTTTCGGTCCAATTGTTTTGCACTTTTGAAATGTTGATCGCGAGATCAAAATAAATCAAAAGTAGGTAGCTTCTAACTAAAAAAATTATGAAAATAAATAAGAAAATAAATGCATGTAATGATAAAAAACTATACAAAATAAATTAAATGACACATGTAAAATATGTATAATGATGCATATATCAGTCACCATAGATTGCCTACCCTTGATATGACATCCCATTTTGATAGTAATATTAATCTCCCATTTTTGTGGATTGCATATTGAAACCAAATCTCATTTATTCTTTGAATGCTCTATCACTTGCGAGCTATGTCAACTTTTTTAGGCCTTGACTAGTTACCAATTTGTTTAGTTTGCTTCTTTGTTCGATGGTCTTGGGGTACGCGAGGAGGATAACCTATCCATTGTCTCATGTCGATCTTTTTAGGGTATTTGGTTGATGTGTAATGATGCTCATTTTAGTTCCAAGTAGATTCATTCCTATTCGCTCAAAGTTGGGGTGTTCTTGGGGTTTTATATCATGCTCGCGCATTGAACCTCACTCATGTACCATTGGAATCTGATTCCCCGAACCTGGTGCCACATGCTCAAACTCCGTGACGACTATGGAATGTTATCTAGGAAATCTGTATTCGATCTAATTCTTTTGAAACTTTTAAGTGCACCCATTGCTATATCGAAGCAAATTTTGCTACAGATTCTTTGACCAATCTTGCTCGGAGCTCCACTTTTGATGTTTTTTTGGGGTCGACCCCTCTTTGGAGTTTCCAATTTTTGGATGTTGGCCTATCAAGTGCTTTCATGAATAGATAATTCCACATTTTTCCAAAAAAATAAAGATGGTTACATCTCACTTTGAAACAAAAAGTGATCTATTTCACATATTATCTTTTATGAAGGTCATCTTAGACAATGCTTGTTTTCTGCAATGGTAACATCACATTTGGTTCTAATGTAAGAAATTGTTACTCAACATATTTTTGGCCTCTTTTTACAATGTTTTAAGTACTCATGAGGGAGGCGAGATTGGGTTGATGTTCCCGTGAGAAGATTTTATTGTTGTAGGTCCACGCACGCAAGTGATTTCTCAAGCTCCCTTTTTTTTTTTACAAACATTTCCTTGTGACTTTTTAATTCCTTTAAGCCCATTTGGTACAAAACAATTTGTTCTATAACAAAATTTTCTTAACACCTATATTTCTCGTTGCTTAATCTCGATGGAGCAAGATGTTCTTACTAGAGCAAATGTTCCTACTACAAGAACACAGAAAATAACTTTTTGAATGTCCATGTAATAAATGCTGGTGGAATGGACTTGTCCCACATAATTATTTCAAGAATAAATTTCCAAACTATTAACATCTATCATTTGGATTATTATTATTATTATTATTATTGAATTAATTGAGAAGTCATTGTTAAAACTGCAATCAAATTCATTCATATGATTATTATGATATTTCTTTCCTTTTTTATTGTTTTACGTTATTCAATTATTTTGATTATTATTATGATATTTCTTATTTTTTTATTATTTTACATTAATGAATTATTTTGATGATTATGTATTCGTTCATGCTAGAATTTTGATTGCAATATATGATTTTAAATTAAATTTGATAATAAAAATGATAATTGTTCACATTTCCATCTTTCTTGGATTTCTTAGATGTAATCGGATGATCCAAATTCCATCTCTATATTCTTTAAATCTGTTTTCAATTATAACGATTTTCTGTGTTAAAAAATTTAAATGAAAATCATAATAAAATTTAGAGAAGTTCATAATTTGGGATGAAATAAAAATTATAATAAAATTTAACGACCTTTCTAGTTTAGAATTAGACGTTAAATATCGTCATAATTTTGAGATATTTTTTTAAAAAATAATTCTTTTCTTATCAACTAAAATCCCTGTAGTCATTCTGGTGTTTTGATCCGACGGTTGAGCATCTTTCACTGGTTGATATTCTGTTCTGGGACGTTGGATCTCATCTTGTAAGATTAACTAGAGGAGGAAAAATACAACACTGGTAATAATATGACAATTATAATAATAGCCAAAGAGAGAGAGAGAAATATTGGTGCCCTCCGACTCCGACTCCGCGGCCGCCGCCAGTTCTCGCCGGATTCCATCGTCGTCGTCCTCTCCGACGTTAGCAACTCCAAGTAGCCTCTTTTTTTCCGTTCTCTAATTACACACTCGTTCCCTCGGCCGCGTCGTCACGCCCATCAAGCGTGCCGCCACATCGAACGACCGCCCACGCCGGGGTGATCGATCTATCCGCGATTTTGGCTTCACCTCACGACGGGAACGACCAAGTGAGCGCGGAGCACTCTATTTACCATATAATTTCTAGGTCCCTTCAAAATTGTAATGTTCAGGAACCTTATTTAGGAGATTTGAAAGTTTCCTTCCCGGTGGAATATATGGTAAAACCAGGATTTTCTCCTTATGAAAACGTTTCGTTAGAGATTTTTTTTCGATTTTCTATTCTGTCGACTGATTCAAGATCCATGTTACTTGAACTTTAATTGCAAATAGAAAATTTGACTGATCGGATGTAGCATTCCTCGACTTGACGCAACATGAAAGCCCAGAATGCGTACTAACATGGCGAATCGTATGCAAAGAGTGTGCATACTGCGCAACTCCTTGAATGATCCAAGCAGAAGTTGTGCAAGCAGAGATGGGAGTATGTCATGTTCTTAGCTGTCTTGGCTGAAGTCATATTAGAATTTTCTTTGTAGTAGCAACAGAAAAGTAATTCGTTACATGAACTGTTGTACACTTCTATGATGTCTACCAAGAGAAAAAACGAGGACATTGAGTCAGTTCTTCATTTTCTGGTTCATTTCTATGCTATTAATGAGCATCACAATCCGCACATTGACCCCATTCTTAGTTCTTATGCACTTCAATGTTGTTAGTCAACAATAGAACTGGAAGATGAACCCAATTCTTTGTTTTCCATCTATTTCTATGACGTTAACCACGAGTAAAGTCAGCAGTTAATTGTTGATAGGCGTTGGAATCATTTATGTTTTGTTTTATCTCTGGCATAGTCATTAGTTTTACTTGGTATGCACTCAGTTGGAACTGGAAATGTATTGGATGTTGATTGCAGTATTAGTAGATCCCTAAAGCCTTTATTTTTTTCTCTTTCTCTGTTTGCAGCAAAAGTATAATTAAATTAGTCTTGGACCATGCGTCTTATTGGCAAGACTGGAAAGGCATACTACCAAATCTTGTCAGTTGCTGAAGATGCAAGCTACGATGAGATGCGAGCAAGTTATAAGGCTGCTTTGTTGAATTCTCATCCCGACAAAGCTCTGAGCAGAAGACAGGATTCTAAGGCTCAACATGATCTACCACAAGATTTTCTTGATGTACAGAGGGCATGGGAAGTTCTTTCTGATTCCAAGTCTAGAGAAGACTATCATAAGGAGTTGCGGAAATTCAGAGAAGCATTTGAAGTTGTGGCCTATGAAATCAAACTATCAGATATGACAATGGAATCCTTGGATGGCATCCAAGAGCTCTGCTACCAGTGCAGATGTGGTGATTTCTTTTCAATATCTTCCTTGGAGCTTAGGGAGTTGGGAGTTTCAGTGGATGAAAATGAAGAAGTTGTAGTGGATGCATTCTCAAATTCAGCTATTTCGGTCATTCTTCCTTGTGGCTCTTGTTCACTTAAATTACGCTTGGTTATAGATTGAATTTTCAGATTCTTTGTCACATTACTTGAGAGCTTTCTTGAATTGAGACGATACTTCTTTCTCGATCATCTTCTTACTACGTTGTTCACATACTCGATCTGAGAAGAAAGTGCAAAATAAACTCGGGATGTGATTATAGAGCATGGATGAAAGCTTCTCCTAATTATTGTTATCTTATTGAACTCTCAACAAGTTTGCAACATCCAGTGTTCCTGTTTATTTTATGTTGCACTCAATTGCAATGTATACTTAAATATCGTCCCTGCCAGGGTGATATCATCAAAATCCTAGAAAGTTTTAACCTATTTTAAGGATATGAGTATTATGAACTTTTTATGAAAGATTGAGGATTGTAAAATCATAAATAAGATATATAGTAAGTTTCTTAATATTCACCGTAATAAAATTATAAGATCTGATAACTTTGGTTTTATGAAAGAAGGCGCTCGCATCAGATCTTCTTGTGAAAATAATATATAAATTCCACTTAAACTAATCAAACTGGACCTTTGATTATCATCTTTTTTTTTTAACATTTCGAGTAATCATTCAATATTTGATGTCTTTTCCTTCCGTTTAAAACTTGTATCCTATATATATCACTCTTTATGATCACGACAATAATGTTGATTATGGTCATCATTGAGTTAATATGATGATTTGGTTAATAACGTTTATCTACTTTATGAGTTCATGTGCGTTTTAATAAAGTGCAGTGGACAAATAAAACAATGCTTTGGTCTATAATAATAATAATAATAATAATAATAATAATAATAATAATAATAATAATAATAATAATAATAATAATAATAATAATAATAATAATAATAATAATAATAATAATAATAATAATAATAATAATAATAATAATAATAATAATAATAATAATAACAACTCCAGACTGCATTTGATTTCAAATGGTAATAAAAACGCTCTTCTATCATGGTGACAAAAATTTGAATTGTGAAATCTCATCATTTTAAAATCTCAATTAGTTAATAGTTTTTAATTATAAAAAAATAAATTGAAGAAAACATTTTCAAATTATCAATTTGTAATACGTTAACAAAGTCAATATTTGGAAATAAGGAATAATAATTAGTTACATAAGCAATACAAAAGAATAAACAAATTCGCAAAGCCAAAGGAAACCGTTTGGTAAAACCAGAAGATGTAAATGCAACCGGGTGGATGCTGAGTCCATCAATCGCAGCAACAAAATGGGTTCGAAGACCGGGGCGCGCGGGTGGAGCGTCTTCGACGGCGTGAAGCCCGTCCGCTTCCCTCCGCCGAGCCCCGAGGCGCTCATGGCCGAGATCGACGCTGCCATCGCCGCCTCTGAGTACGCCCGCTCCACCGCGGCCCTCTCCGGCTCCTCCTCCGCCGCGGACGGAAACGAAACGTCCTCGTCCTCGTCGGCACCCGAAGAGTTAGATATTGAGCTGCCGGAAATCGACGCCTCCGCCGGCGTCTACGACAAGCGGATAGCCGATGAGGCCTACAAGGCGGCGTGCGGCGCCCTCGCCGCGGGGCGGCCGGACTCCGCCATCCGGTCTCTCCATGTCGCGATCGCTAGCTGCCCTCCGGATAAGACGTCCGCCCTCACCAAGCTTCGATCTCTCTTCGCCATCGCCTCCTCTCAGCACCTAAAGCAGCAGCAACAGCAGCAGCAGCAACTCTGATTAATCTTTACACGACTCTTTGAACCTTCTTTAGAGGTTCTTTCCCTTTGTCAGTAATTCTTTCGAACTCTCGAATGATTTAGTGTCTGGGCCCTTTTTCATGCTGTGTGCTAATAATTAATCGAGCTTGGTTTAAACCTGTAATTTGTAGTACCTTGTTGAATTATCTTAGGCATTTCGAGTAAATGATTAATGCAATTGTTTAGTCTTCTATCACATGCTGATAGTTAATGGATTAATTCAAAGTTCGCATTTGTGATTGCTGAAAACTGAATTATATGTGAGGTTAATACAAATATGCACAATTTGAACCATTGAAAACCGATAAAATTTCCTGGAATGTGATTTTGTTATTGGGGTAGTGATTTGGTTTGTTTTAGAAGTTAAGAATCTCAGAAGTGAACCCCACAAGGAGAGGGGAGAGTAGGGAGGAAGGGAGCAGAATGTCGGAATTGACTGATGAGATTTGAGTAAGTGAATCAATCTTTGTTTTCATTTCTGTAGTTGAATCTAGGAAGTGATAATGAGGATATGTTGGAAAGGCAACCTAAATGCAAACTTCATCTTTTTTTTCTTTCATATCACTCCCTTGGATGCACATTCCAAGGGTAATTTTTTTTGAGAAGGTTTAAAGGATGAGAGCCGGCTGCACATCCATATTTATGAATAATTGATAGATTACATCAACAGGTTACATTCAGCGTGGTGTAAACCTAGCCAAATTTCTCACCAATGATCTGGCAGCTGAAACAATATTTTCAATATAAGGTCTCTCCCTTTTAGAAATACAACCATTGCGTAGAATCCATATTGGCCACATAAAAGCAACATATGGGTTTGAATGACTTCATCTCGTCCTCCCAGACTGAATGATTGCCAAAGATCTGCTGCCACGCCCACATCAACCCAGTTACAACCTGATTCTTGCCAGACTCTTGGTGCAATTGTTCCAATTTTATCGGATGTCTCCGAAGAGACTCTTGGTGCAATTGGGCACCCAAAAAATATATGATCAATGTCCTCCTGCATGTTTTCGCAGAAAATACAATATTTATATGCCCCCTGAACCCATCTCAGTCTATAGCACTATGTGGGTAGGAGGCTTCTTCTTAATAGCCATGCAAAGACTTTGATTATCAGTGGAACTTTTATTTTCCATAGAAGCCTACATTCCATGCGTAGGTCAGCATCATTTACCCCATTCTCTCCTCCAAAAGCTTATATGTACCTTGCACAAAGAATGAACCAGCTGTGCATACCCAAGAATCTGTTTGGGAGTTATCAAGGCAGTTTCCCTCAAGGCGCTCCAACAAAGAAAGTCCTCAAATCTGGTGCCTGAAAGTGGAGCCAGAAATTTTGGAGTCGCCATTGACCAGCAAACTACCAGACCAGTATTTAGTGATCACAGCCTGACGATCTTCAGCAATAGCATATAATCTGGGGATAGAAGCAGCCAACAATTCACCAGCTGACCATGGATCCTCCCAGATGCAAAAATCTCTTCCAGTCACAAATTTAGGAACAAAATATCCGCTCAATCTTGGCGTAACAGATAACACGCCTCTCCAAATAGATGACACCCCCTTCTGAAGTAGTTGTGTTCGTTCCCATGAAAGAATGCAACCGTAACATGCATGTATTACTGAAAGCCATACATAATTTATGGTTTCCCCATATCTGAACAATCCATTTCGTGAGCAGCCTGCATATTTCTGTCCAAGCAACTAGATATGACCCTTGATCAACGCACACCCACTGAACCCCCCACCCCCACCCCCACCCCACACCCAAAACAACATTTCAAAGGTAATTTCCTCTTGGTTTATTATTTCTAATGTTTAGAGCATGGAACTGGGTTTTATATAATGAATGATACAATACATAGCTATGTAATGTTAAAGCTACAAGTGTCAAGTGCGCCTCAATTTATGATTGCTTTTTGAGAGAGCAAAGGATGATTACCATTTGTAATCATCCATTTTATTAAAGATTGTTATATTACAAAAATGTACAGACAAACTTAGTCCTTCATCCACTCACTATCTTCTCAGCCATTGCTACAAAGTTCTCAACATATAACCTCTCACCCCTAAAAATAAAACCGTTGGATCCAAATAGCCCATATGAAAGCAAAAGGGGCCACTCGACGCCTCCTTGTACTGTACACTTGGACTCCATTTTGGCTCCCACATCTTGTTCGGAAGGAGTTCCAAAGCTGGGTTAATGTTTGAGGGGTAGACCTTGAGGATCCAAATCTTTGCCACACCTCTCTAATGTTTAGAGCATGGAATTGGGTTTTATATAATGAATGATACAATACATAGCTATGTAATGTTAAAGTTACAAGTGTCAAGTGTCACCTCAATTTATGATTGTGTTTTGAGAGAGCAAAGGATGATTACCATTTGTAATCATCCATTTTATTAACGGTTGTTATATTACAAAAATGTATAGACAAACTTAGTCCTTCATCCACTCATTCATTCACTATCTTCTCAGCCATTGCTACAATGTTCTCAACATATAACCTCTCACCCCTAAAAATACAACCGCTGCGTTGGATCCAAATAGCCCATAAGAAAGCAAAAGGGGCCGCCCAATGCCTCCTTGTACTGTACACTTGGACTCCATTTTGGCTCCCACATCTTGTTCGGAAGGAGTTCAAAAGTTAGGTTAATGTTTGAGGGGTAGACCTTGAGGATCCAAATCTTTGCCACACCTCTCTTGCCGTCACGCATTGAAAGATAAGGTGATCAATGTCCTCATCTGCTGCACCACAAAATACACAGGTTGTATTCACCTCGGGAACCCATCTTTGCCTGTAGCATTGTGTTGGAATTCTTCCACGTCGGAGCAGCCATGCAAAAATTCATATTCGTTGAGGAATCTGTAGCCTCCAAATCTTGGTGCAGTCTGTCCGCAAGTCGGTGTCCTCTAGTTGAATGTCTTTAGTGAGAAGTGTGTATACTTTAGTGACAGAAAAATGACCAGATGTCCAAATCCACAAGTCCTTCCGAGAGCTACTAGGCGATATGCCATCCAACTGTCCCATGAGAGTGAGAAGTACCTTCACCCTCTGGTCCGAAAGAATAGCATTGAATTGCGGAGTCCACACACCATTAGATAGCAGATTTCCTGACCAGTAGCTGGCAACCCTAGCGTTTTTATCCTGGCTGATAGCATATAGTCTTGGATACAACACAGAGGAGCACGGGTTGCCTAGGAATCTTTCCAGAATGTCCCAATGAAGCTTTAAAGAATGGTAATCTTGGCATCACTGACACAACACTCCTCCAAAACGCAGAAGAACCATGTTGAGCTAACCCTCTTTCCTCCCAATTTAGTGTGTGACCATAACAAGCAGTTATTAAAGAAAACCAACGGTCATCACCATGACCCACGACCCGGGTCACCCATTTTTCAAGTAATGCCTCGATCATTTCTTTCATTGATCTGATCCCCCTCAATTTATGATTGTACCACATACCACAGGTGATATGTGATGCCTGGTACATTTATAAATGTTTATATGTATTTACTAGTAACAGAAAGTTTTAGCCAGCAATCCTTGTGTTCAGTAATGTCCAAGCACTTAGGTTCCATCATCATTTGCTTTGGATTCTGGTTATAAATTTATTGTTAAACATGGTGAATGAAGCATGCTACGATGGTTTTATATATTGGAATCAACTCTTTACATTTAGTTGCATGTATCAGTGGCGCTTCAACCACAAAAGCATCTCGATGCATAATGCTGGTAATCTGTTGGTTTAGGGTGCATAACTTGTCTCCAAACATGTTTTAAATAGGAACTTCTAGTCATGGGTTGAGGCCTATAAGAGTTCACAAGATCAAAAAATTTGAAATTTGGGACTTGCGATTAACATACAATTAACAAACCTAAAAGTAATTAGGTTCTGTTGTATCTAGTTACTTCTCTTGTATTTAATCCATGCTTCTCAATTTCTCATTGTTTTCCCTACACATAGGAAACTAATTTATTTCTCATGGATTATACTTGTGATATCAAGTTTGGTGTTTCTCATATTTCACAGAACTCTTTGTAAGTAGTGCGAATAGCTCCACATTTTTCTTCTTTCTCCCTCATGATAGTTTTTGTTTCTCATAATTTCTGGTTGGACACAGTACACTAGACCCATCTTCCCTTTTAGTTATATAAAATGTCCTCCTGTAACTATGAACACCTTGTAAAGTTTTAACACATCAACAGAGCCCAGATGACTACAACTATGGTAATCCTCTCCAGTCTAAAAATATGCCCTCCTTCAGAAAGAAATTCTAATTATTTAACCATTGATTCACTTCTCATGTTTTATATCCCACTTATAGGTCCAATATTCGTAACTGCATTGAATTTATTATGTTCTCCTCTGGAAGCTTGGACGTGGTATGAATAAGTTGTTCTTTATGTACCCTGGAAACATTTTGTGAAGGTTATCAGCACAGATGTCCAGGTATAAGTGATATCTTCAGCGAACGCAAGCCAATCGCCAACCGTCCCCGGCAGACCCTGCCGGAGGCGCCACCCCCGCCCTCAGCGATCCCCGCCGACGGCGCCACCCCCGCCTTCGGCGACCCCCGCCGACGGCGCCACCTCCGCCTCCGACGAACCCCGCTGACGGCACCAATCAACGAACACCAGTACCGCCATCACGCTCACATGCGCCGCGCCGATGGTTGGACCACCCTAACCCGCACTCCAGTTGCCCGCAGTCATCTCCGGCCGGCGACGCGATGCTACAGATGCCTAGAGGATGGACACTTCGCGCGTTCTTGCCCGGGCCCTCTCATATGTCTTCGATGTAGGGGGGATGGGCATCGGAGGTCGTTGTGCCCACGGGCTCTGGGCGCACGGCCAACCGCGGTGCCGCCAGCACGACAACGGCGGACGGTGAGCACCCCCCTCACACCAGTGGCTCCAGCAGTCTCCCTCTTCGTTCCGTGGTCGCCGGAAATTCAGCAGGGGGTCGACACGCTTCGCAAATGTGTTGTCAGCGAGGTGAACGGTGGACCTGTGGAACCATCGTGTCTTCGTGCTGCGGTCATCACCATCGTGGGCGCCTCATCGCCGTTCAACCTAGGTCACATATCACCTTCTCTGTGGCTGCTGGTCCCGGGGTCAGCGCAGCAGAGAGAGAGGCTCCTCGCGGCGCCGACCATCATACCGCCACACACCTTTGTTTCGTGGCGAGAGTGGAGACCAGAGGACGGCACACAACCAGCTCCACCAGGACAACGCTGCGCAGTGGATATCCACGGCCTTCCGCTCCATCTGCAGCAGCTCGAGGTCGGCATGGCGATGGCAAGGCTACTCGGGACCCTGATTTCCGTCGTCCTCCTGACCCTCGGCTCGCCGGAGCTGCCCACCACCACCGTTGTCGTCGAACTCCATCCGAAAGGCACCCGCCCCACAGCACTGACTCTCTGTGCCGGCGACAGCAACTTCATCGTCCGCCTGTCGTATTCCAACGGCGGAGCTTCTTGGGCAGACACGGTCGCCGGACGTGCTCCAACGCCACCTCCGTCAGCAGTCTGGTCGCAGCCTGCAGGCCAGACTGGCCTGACACTGCGCGCACAGGGTGAGGGTACGAGCCGTACCCAATTTCAAATACACAATACCCATGCCCTAAACCAGCCTGGCCTGAACCTAATCGCCCACACCCTAACCCATAGTCTGAACCCAAATCGCCCACATTCCCGAACCCGACGCCCACTCTCGTGCCGACTCAGCCCTCCCCAATGAACCCAACTCCCCGAACCACAACTTAACTCAACCCCCCAAACCCCACCTGCCCCGAGTCCAACCCCGAGCCCGCACCCAGTCCGCACCCAACCGCCTGCGACAGTGAGCCCAACCACGGCCCAAGGCGCACTCGTGCCTTGACCCATCCACCTCTCTCACCTCCCCCCTCGAGCCAGCGAAGCCTTGTAGCCTCACCGTCCTCCGGCGACCATCCGCCAATGCCACCAACACATCCCCGCCCCCACCCCCGCCGGAGCAATCCCGCCAGAGTGTTCAGACCCCCACACCACCGTCCTCGGTCCTCGCTGATGGCCACCCCCCCACCCCCACCCCCCTTGGAGAACCTGGCGGTGACGACGACGCCAGGAAGAACGCCCCCTTCCCGCCAGTACCGTCGATGCCGAGATGGGTCCACAACGCCGCCGCCACAACAACCAAACCCGCCTGAGGTGCAGCAGCCGGCGGAGATGCCGCCACCTGCGGAGGGCCCTCAACCGGCTGCCGAGGAGGTTCCACTAGCGGGGAGTGCTGAGGAAGAGGTACAGCAAGTTGCGGACGCCGCCGGCTTCCGGCATACTCATCGGCGGTCCCGCCCTCGGATGGAGATGTCTAGGAGGATGGGCTTGCACCGCCCTCTGCACCTCTTCCACAGCAGTCATAGGCGCCGCCCGACACGGAGCTTTGGACGGGCAGATCAGGGGAGTGACACGGTGTCTAGATGAGAATCCTCACTTGGAATGTGCGGGGCCTTAGTGACCCCGGGAGGCGGCGTATCCGTGGCCGTTAGGGAGTGGGAGGTGGACGTGGCTCTCTTCCAGGAGACCAAGTTGACGGACTGTGGTTCCGGAATCTGGGCTCAAATCGGGGGCACACTTTTGACGGAGCACCTCTCTCTTCATGCAGTGGGGCAGTCCGGTGGATGTATCATTGGGTGGAGGGCGGATTCTTTCTCCTTGGTCGATTCGTGGCCGGCGAGATTCTCTCTGACTGCACACCTGCATGGGCGGGGAGACGGAGGTGACTATCTTATTTCATGCGTATATGGCCCTTGCTCTGCATCATTACGAGACACCATGTGGGAGGAGCTCGGAGGTGTGCGCACTCATCTTCCGGACAGCAGGTGGTTGATCGGGGGCAATTTCAATGTCATGCTGGACATTGACGATCGTCCCATCAGACGATGGGAGAGAGATGTTGGGGCAGATGAGTTCAGAGATTTCATTGATTCACAGTCGTTGGTCGAGTTTCCTGCCTCCAACTATCGATTCACATGGAGAAGCACAACGGCGCCGTCTGCCAGATTGAAGTTTGACAGATTTCTGGGTTCATTGGAGTTGGCAGAGGCCCACTAGATGGCTGATGTGCAGGCTCTCGATCGACCATTCTCGGACCACATCCCCTTCTGTGGCGGGCCAATGACGGTCGGGTGCAGCGCTCGCTATTCCGCTTTGAGCGGTCCTGGCTACCTAAGGAGGGTTTCCGTCAGCCGGTGACGGAGCAGTGACGGAAAGTTCCGGCTTCTGATTCGGCGGCTAGGACGCTCGTGAGTCGCTTTGACAATTTACGGTCTTTTTTGTGTCAGCACAGGCGGCAGATTCGGGAGGATCGGTCACGACGGAGGACGGAGGCTCTTGGGGGTGATTACACATATGGATCGGCTCGAGGATTCCCGTTCTCTCTCGAATCCTGAGGCGGCTGAGCGTCGACGGGCACAAGCGACGATCCAGTTGGAGGACCAGATTGTGGAAACCCAGTGGAGGCAGCGCTCCCGGCAGACTTGGCTCCGGGTGGGAGATGCCAACACTCGGTTTTTCCACTTATACGCGAGCTTTCGTCGGAGGGCGAACAGGATTGAGCAGATTGAGGTGCAGGGCCAGAAAGTCGCCGGACACCGCGGTGTCGGGCGGCCATCACCTCCTACTTCCAGACCTCTTCTCGTCGCCAGCCCTCGGGGCAATGGCAGTGGGACCCAGGGGACATTCTCCGACTTACTGATGCACAATCTTCTTTATTAGTGCAGGATATCACTAAGGACGAGGTCACGGAGGCCCTTTGGGACCTCAATAGCGACGGCGCTCCGGGCCCGGACGACTTCCCGGTCTTCTTCTACAGGGAGTTCTGGCCATTGGTTCGGGAGGATGTTCTGGCGGTCATCCGAGAGTTTACGAGTGGGAACCGGGGCTTTGAGCGCCTTAACCGGTTCCTGCTTTTCCTGCTTCCGAATCGCGTCCCGGCGGAGCGAGTGGAGGACTTCAGGCCGATTGCCTTATCCAATGCCATCTACCTCCTGGTGGCTCGGGTATTGGCAAATCGGCTTCGGGAGGTGCTTCTTGAGTTGATCCGCCCGTCACAATCAGCTTTCATCCAGGGACGGAGCATCACTGCCAGTTACACTATTGCCTCGGAGATCGTTGCTCAGTGGAGGACCAGCCGTCGGGCCTTCTTATGGAAGGTCGATTTCTCCAAAGCTTATGACACGGTCTCATGGTCCTTTTTATGGCATTCATTGCAGGCTAAAGGCTTCCCGGAGATCTGGATCGCTTAGATGAAGCGGTGCATTACCACCACCTCTTTCTCGGTCTTCGTTAACGGGGCTAGATCCGACGGGTGGGTGCAGCCACAGAGGGAGGTTTGTCAGGGCTGCCCCCTCGCCCCTATGTTGTTCGTCTTGGCAGTTGATGCCCTCGCCAGATGCACGCAGTCCTCCTGCGAGGCGGGCCTTTTCAGCGCTTTCGCCGGGGGCCTCGTGCCACTTCTCCAGTATGCGGACGATCCAGTATTCTTCATCGAGGGCTCTGAGCTGGAGGCTCGACGAGTGGCCATCCTTGTTGACCTATTTGGTGCGACGACCGGCCTCCGGATCAACCATGCCAAGTCCTCCTTCATTCATTTTGGCATGGTTCCCGACGAGGTAGCTCGCTGTGCAGCCCAGCTTCACACCCCGATTAGCTCCTTTCCGATCACATACTTGGGTCTGCCGTTGTCAGATCGTCATATTGGTTCCAGTGGGTGGACTCCGATCATTGAGCGCATGGAGCGCCGTCTTTAGGGCTGGAGTTCACGATTATTATCACGTGGAGGACGACTCATCCTGTCCCGCTCAGTCCTTTCGGCACTCCCGATATACTACATGACAGTTCTACTACCAGCTCAGGTTCTCAGACGGTTAGACTCATTGAGGAGCAGATTTTTCTGGCAAGGATGCAGATCTAATCACCGGAGGGTCCATCTAGTTGCTTGGAGCAGTATTTGTCAGTCCACCTCTCAGGGCGGTTTGGAAGTCCGAGACCTCCGCTGCACAAACTGGGCTCTCCTGGCTCGGTGGGTGAGGCAGATCATGGGGTCAGAGGAAAGTCTATGGCGTAGAGTCTTCTACATATGTTATGGGCGTGATCACTCTTGGGATTCCAGGACCATTCTGCCACGCGGGGCCTCATCCTTTTGGCGTGGAGTGGCGGCTCAGATCCCTCGGGTCTGCCCTCTGATGGTTCCTTCCCTTGGCTCGGGGGAAGGTTTCTCCTTTTGGCGGCACGACTGGGCCCTCGGAGGCTCCCTTGCTGAGGTGTTCCCCCGTTTATGGGCCCTCGCGGCGGACCCTGATGCGACGGTAGCGGAGGCATGGGCCGAGGCTGGTGGCCCAGGCTCGGGCTCTTGGGCTCCACTCTTCAGATCACACCTCTCTGATCAGCGTTTTGCGGAGCTCTTGACACTCCATCAGCGGATCGCCCCATTCCGCCCGGATCAGTCCAGATTCGATGGATGAGTCTGGTTATCCGAGTCTTTCTCAGCGTGCGGCCTTTACATTCGATTCCAACCGCCCATCACTCTGCTAGAGAATTTCAGTTTTGATTGCAGACTTATATGGAGGTTGCGTGTGCCATTGAAAGTCTGGCTTCTACGGCGTGGACGGCTTCTCACTAGGCGGTACAGGGCGAGATGGACGCCTCACAGTGACACATCTTGCGTACTTTGTGACGAGGCGGAGGAGGACATCACCCATCTATTCTATGATTGCCCGACTTCTCGTGACATATGGTAGCAGACCAGCATTACAGGCCTCTTCTCATCGGGTTTGGAGACTGTGGCACTCCCTTCGTGGTTTAGCCCGTCAGAGACAAGGATGGAGAGCGTCTTTCGCGACCTTTTTGACCGGTGCCTGGGCCATCTGGCTCCAGCGCAATCGGACTATTTTTTTGTGGGGAGAGATATCGTATTGTACACCACATCCTTTTTCTTATCCAAGAGTGGGGCTTTGTTTAGCTGGGATACTTCCTATTTTTTGTCGTTGCTCTCCCTTTGAGAGCTCGCCTTTGTACATGACTTTCAGTTCATAATTATATATATAGATGGATGACAACCACAACTCTGGTGGTCATTCTTTTTCTCCTCAAAAGAAAAAAAAAGTACCCTAAAATAACTTGTTTCTTATGTGGCTCAGAAAAAATAGGAAATAGAACATTTCAGCCCATGGTAGTATATCTGTAATACTTGTGCCTTGAAATTGCCTGTTGCCTATTGGATGCCTAATATGGAAACATAACCTGGAAAGTAAAAAGCTATTCATACAAAACAAATCGGACTGCTTTTCTCTCTGCCTGCTCTCTCGGTTTCATTGCGTTTGAGGTATGTGGTTTTGAGAAGACCTTACATCATCAAAGGCTGACCACATGTATTCCTTTTCCGGGTAGATCATACATCTGTGTTATATCAGATTATTATGAATTAGTGTTTCTCATGCACTACGTGATGCATTGTCCTCTTTATAGTTTGGTTAAACTTATTGATCCATATTTTGTTAAAACCTTAAGTTATCATCTACCATTTTCATCAGTATAAGCTAATGACCAAATAATATATTTCTATCCATATGTAATTCTTTTTGTTAAATCCTTAAGTTATCATCTACCTTTTTCATCAGTATAAACTAATGACCAAATAATATATTTCTTGCTTGCAGGAAGAGTTATTCTTTTTATCCTCTTTCAGACTGCCTATGTTGTTGAATATGGCTATTGGATACTTCAGGTCACCTTTCTTCAACATTAGAGAGCCTGCATATGGTGCATTTTGATTCTTCAGGTCTTTCCTTCTATAGTTGGGCTTGTTAGCGTCCTATTCATCAATATCGTGAGTGTGCAAATGTATAGATTTGTGGATGGTGGATTTCATTTCATTTTATTCTTTCTCTCCACTGATAATCTTTTAGCTCCAAGGGGGCGTCACTTAATGTATTCCTGGTAAAATTGGGATTGCAACTTGGTAGTTGGTATACAGATCATGTTGTGGCATGGTTTCAGGTTGCACACCCACTTCTTTCTTGTTCCTTCTCTTGGTTTGTCGGTGTGAGAACTTTGAACTGATGCTTCTTTATGCTATATTAACCTTATCAGATATCGTTCCGAAACTTCAGTTGCATCCGTCACTTTGAGATGCAACTTCACTAACCAGCTGCACCATCGTTGGTTATCGTTCTTTTTCTTTCTTTCGGTTTTGTCTGTTAAATGCTACAAGTGGTTTTGTGATCTTTACTTCAAGTGACCAAATTTTATAGGCTTCATTTTCTTTGTAGCCGTGGTGATCCACCGTCCGCTCATTTTGATGAGAGAAGCAAAACTGGAAAGGTCCACTTTGGGACTCTTCAAATTAGGTATGGCGTCCGCGTTTACGTTTGCTTGAAGTGACAAATTTTACTGTTACATTACAACACGTTGCATTAAGCGGTGGGAAGCTAAAAAATAGAGTTTTCTTCCATCAACTATAAACTTTTTTTTTCTAATTTACTATTATCTCTCTTAAACTATTCAAATATTTTCATTTTAGCCCAAACTAAACGTTTTAGTTAACTTTAATGTTAAATGTAACATCTTTGACTTTTGTTATGATTTAGAAAAATAAAAAAAATAAAATGAAATAAAAATAAATTTATTGGTAAACTATATACTTTTTTAGTTATTTTACTTATTCTTATCTCAAATGTATTTTCTATTTCTTCATAAATTAATAAAGGGTGCAGGGTAGTTAGATTAATTAAAAATAATAATAGAAAAAGTGATGGTGGGTGAAATGAAAAGGTTGGAATAATTCGGGGATCTCGAGATAAGTTGGTATTTTTATAATTCACGGAGGAAAAATCAAATTGCACATAATTTATGAGAGCAAAATGGAAAAAAGTACTATTCACGAATTTATTTCTTTTTTGGTAACATATATTCCTGTATTTTTCCCTGTTGGCTACATGACATGGGTGTATTCCAGAACTCAAATAAGCTCCAACTCCTTTTTTATTTTAATTAAAAAGAAAAAAGAAAAAGAGACCTAGAATTTCACCATGAGAATTGACTATGAGGAGGCTTCATTGTCCTTTCAACTCCTTTTAATCAATATACAGAAAATAGATTTTCAAAGTTCATTGAACTTGTTTTTGAAGATATCTAATTTATTGGTTGCAGGGACATTTTGTCCTTCCCGAATCAATCGATGGGTGGGTTTACAAAATTCAGAATGGTAGTCACTGTCATGAAAACTTACTCCAACTTCAATCCGGATACGTTATCCTCCAACCTCAGTTGATAGTAATTTCTGCACTTATAAAATTCGCCTCTAAGTATGTGACGGATCCTCCTAATCAAGTAAATGGCCACCAATTAGTGGAGCTGTCTGACCTGTTGCCTTAATCTTTACCCTAAAAAAGAGTTTTACTTTTATAAAGTTGGCTATTTCTTTCTTTCTTTCTGCTAAGGAAATTTGAACCTTCTAAATATACTTTGAAGGTGGGATGTCCTTGTCAAATTCTAATGCACGTCCACTACCCTTTATGAAACGGCATTAAGTCCAAGATCACCCTCTTCTCTCTCTAGCATTATGAATGCAGAATCAAGGAACTCGGAAATGCCTCTCTTTGTTCATGAGCACAACAAACCAAAGCCACCCTCATCCAACCATTGCATGCATCTCCTACAGCTCCTCAGAGACACTCGCACGCAATGCCGTGGGTCTTGCCTCAGCAGAGCTCCGTCATCTCTGAGCTCTGTGGACGACGATGGCGGTTCCTATATCAGCATCGATCTCCATAATAAATATGTCAATTTGCTGCACAACTCTGTGTTTCCGAAAAGATGTCCTTGCTCTCTTTGTTCTTCCTGTATGATCTAATTTATATGATAGTTCTCTTCCTCAGGCTATAATAATGAAGATCAGAAGCCGAGCCATGAAGGCCAAGCTTAATCCCGAAGAAGTACTGCTCCCTAGGGAACACATGATCACGAATAAAGAGGAAAAGAAAGACCAAGAATGTGATGTTGCCAATGAGGACGACGATGACTCTAACGAAGGGAGTGGCGCATTTTTCTCTGTCAAGAGTTGCTTCTCTCACTGCTCCAGCTATCGGTACGATGAGTTCGGCAAGAGATCGGTACTGGACGACTTTCGCGACTGCGACGGGTGGCCGTTCGGACTGTGCCGCCGGGCGGTAGTACTTCCGCCACTGCCCAGCTCACCTTCCGACTCCTGGCAATGGCACAAGAGGAAGCTGGCGAGCAGGACTCCTTGAGGAGTTTGTGGTTAATCTACTAATTAACATATGAGATTACAACAATTTCAAAGATTTTTTCCCAAGTTTTTTTTTGTTTCTCCTTTTAACGTTACTGGCTTAATTGGAAATCATGCATCTCGTCTCAGTGGAGATTACTTTGTATTTTCTTTGTTGCGAGCTTACAAGAATTTACTAGTTATTGATAGCTTGAATAATTATATTGTTGATGGTTGTTTATTGTGGGAAGCAAGCAACAAAATGATACAACAACAACAACAACAAAGCCTTATCCCACTAGGTGGGGTCGGCTACATGGATCATACGACGCCATTCCGCTTGCAACAAAATGATAATATTTCAATTATTTTTGCAACTTGGCAACAACATTTATGCTATGAGAAAAGGGCGAGAGAAAACTTATACAGACACAAGAGGTTTACGATGTTCATTTTAACCACTTGGGCAGAGTTTTTTCTTTGATGTAGAAGAAAAGAATAAATAATTAAATGATACAAAATCATCACATTGCCTTTCAATAGTACTAGGCAATTCATTTGGCAGATGTTAAATTATCACCAATCTTACTTTGACTTGTTTAGTATGCATAAATAATATAACATGTAATCCACGCACAAGTCACTACAAGAAAATTGACAAATAGTGACACAGGACACGCGACCCTAATGTGGCACTACTGCGCGGTTGGAATAAATAGCTTCTCTTTGGCGTCATTCTAGCGTCGACAATATGAGACGTCTGGAATCGGTAACTAATAGCGTCGCGATAGCACCAAAGTATAAGACGACGCAAGTAGCGTCAACTATAAAATGAAAGTTGTCGATGCGAGCAATAGAGTTGAGACGCTAGTGAGTCACGGACGTGGCGCAGAAACCTTCGACGCGATTCCGTCGCAGAAGTGACGCTAATGTTCTACTTATGTTGACGCTAGTCTGGCGCTATAGTGATGCCAACGTAATGTTTTAATGGGTCTCCAAGGAGATGTTAGGTTGATGCTAAAAGCGTCAACACTAATGTGTCTCTATATGGACGCTAAAGACAATATATTTAAAGTCGCGTCGAACATATTTGCGATGCCCTTGAGATGTTATGGAGGTGCTAATTTTGGATATTTTTGCCCCATTACAGCCATATTTTCTTTCCTTCCCACACCATACAAATATATAATGCATATAAAGGCATTCATCATTGATCACAAGCATCACAGGCATCATATCAAATATAACATTATGACAAGTAATAAACTGAACTAACAAAAGTATAACTAATATAATGCAAACGTATAAGTAGAACTAACATGTATATCTAATAACATGCGTATACATATAAGTTGTTGTCATTCCGGACGTTCGGTCCCGACATGCTCGGTCCTTGGCCTCGTAGAAATTGATTCTGCGATGGGATCAATCCCTGAATCGTCTGCAATAAAAAGAAGCCAATTGTTGCGATATCTACTGCGACACATGTTGCGATATTTGCTACGATATCTGTTGCAATCTCAGGTGCTGCGGATGAGCTCGGAGCAGATGGGTCACCTGCATATCCTTCGCTCCTCCTGGGTATCTAAGCGGCTGTGCCAGGCCACGCAGGTATCCTCCTCGTGTCATGTCAGCCACTTCCTTCCAAATAGCAGGATCCTCTACGAAATAAAAAAATTATACAATCATATAAACATTTTAGATTATATAAATTATACAACATAAAAAATACAAATTAAAAACGTGAATCACTTACGAGAAATGTTACCTGGTGGAACTCGGATCATTTCCGTACTTTTCAGTCATCCTCGCATTATACTCATCTTAAAGAAATTAAACATTACGCATTTAAAAAATTATTTACACTAACGTCACCAACCAAGTGAACATGTGATGATACTTACCGGAAGCCTATGAGCAGTGGGCGTGATCAAGTCGTTGGTCTTTTGACTCTTATGTGTGACCTCGTAGACCGCGTGAAAGTTTATAGTACCACTTATTTTCTTCCTGCAATAAAGTTTCATATTTTATAAAATAAGTATAAGATAAAAAATTGATTATTCGATTTTGTATGTAAATTCCCATGCGTCGTCAATGCTCATCAAATCACATCAACCCGCCTGCGTGGATGTGGGCCTTGGGCTTCGAAATCGATTAACTCTTGCCTTTTCTGATTTTCTTTGCCATTGTTCATCCGTCCTATATGAACATCAAATACTTAGATTTTGAAAAATTATAAATTTAATAAAAATAATTTAGAAGTAAACATACTTATTACTTCCTACATAAGGACTCCCAAACCGAGTGCCTAATATTCCTTGGGCATCTTTGTATGCCCTACTCCAAAGCGAGGCCAGCGGACGTGACAGCCTTGCGACACTTATATAATCGATTTCGGAGGCATTTCGCAGCCACCTCCTCAAAAGCTCTCCGGATCGTCCACAAACTAAGATCCGGATGAAACTTATTTGCCTCCTAAATAATAATATAAAACTTAGTAATTTAAAAATGATATAAAACAAATTATGTGACCCAAAAAAAGATCGTACCGTAAAGGCTCGAAAGATGTCATCCCGCACTTAAATTGGGACATCTTTCCACAATCCTGCCCCTCCCGGCAAGTGGGAAAGAGCAAGAGAACTGACATCCCGCGCGGTACTAGCGGGTATGAAAGTGGTCCTGTAAATTAGAAAGAAGAAATAATTTTCAATAATAAGCAAAACTATAATAAATTTTTTACAACATATTTAACTTATGGCCGAGCAATATTATTTACGGTGATCACCCCATTATCGTGTAATCCCTCTTCATCTGTCGACGAGGAATCATCACCCGATACAGCTGGAGTAGGCTAAGAAGGTCTGATAATTAAATAATTAGTGTCGTACCAAATTAACTAATGATAATTAATATATGTACAGTAAAATTCTCACCTCAAGTGATGTCTATCGCTGCATGATCCATGGCAGTCCGCTCGTCAGAATGTGACAAGCCGGGTGCTTGTGATATTGACGGCGTAGCAACTAACATTATTAAAGAAATGATTAATGTAATTAAATGAGAAATATAATTTTAATAATAATAAATATATCACCTGGGGTAAGATGCCGCTCGTCGACGCTAGAATGTGTTGAAGCATTCGGTAATCTTGACAATGGCGTAGCAACTGTCATCATAAAAAAATACATAAATTTTGTCTCATATTTAAATTTATGGAATATGCAGAAAATAACCTAGTTTGACATGTCGTTCATCGTCGTGCGATCGAGATGTTCCGACTATGTGCCCCGTCGACGGTGAAGCAATTGTCACAACAACAAAATAATTAGAAAATTGCATCGCCTACTATGCATCGCCTACTATGTATCGCCTACTATGTGACACGCACCTGAAGTGATACGTGGAGATGACCTACCAATGGATCGCCTATTATGTAACGATCCAGCTATGTGCCCCATCGGCGGTGGATCAACTGACATTATTAAAAAATGAATGTAATTATTATAATCAACTATAAATAAGCAACTGACAATAAATATAATACTTGGTGGTCGTGATAGCTCACTCATTTGGAGTGAATGCCTAGAAGAACGAGATGACCCAGAAGCTCGACCTCTATTAATCATAACTGAAAAAAGAGTAAGAAACTTGTGTTATTATTAGTAATCATATATAACTAAAAAAATGTAACAAGCTTGTGTCATTAGAAGAATTACGGGATTCATTCGTTTATTTTGTATTCTGATTCAATTTCATCATCTTCGTCATTGTCGCTATAATCTTGATTCGAATCATCGTCAATGAAATTATCAAAGTTCACTTCTAAGAGGTCATTGGAATTTCACTCTTCCATTGGCTTAGCGTCATCGACTAATTGAACATTCTCAACTCCATCGGCTACATCAATCATTTCATTCACTCGATCTTCTTGATAATAATCATCTACGGGCACATCGTTGTATACAGATGATGTTTCATTATCATCTTCTATTGTTTCTACTAAGAATAGTCTACTTATCACTTTGCATGACCCCAAAATTCATCCTTGGTTCTTTTTGATGGATACCTAATGTAGTACACTTGTTGTGCTTGTTCCGCCAATACGAATGGATCATATGACTGAAGTCTTGATCGAGGGTTAATATCCATCAATTTAAATTTTTTATCGATTCAAACTCATTTCTCTAGATCGAACCAATGACATTTTAGCATCACGACTTTGTTTGATTTTCCCAAATAATACAATTCTATGATGTCTTCTATAGCGTTGTAGTAATCGAAGTAATTGTTCCTGTACATTCTTCATAGAACACATATTCCACATTAGTAGTTGAATGTTGTCAGCTATATTCTTTTATATGGAATCTATATCCATTAATTATGATGCCACAATAACTAAGAACTTGTTTCTTCGGTTCATGACCAAAATCTCAAAATTTTAAATATGTGACTGAGCCATTAATAATCTACAAAAAAAACTAAAACTTTATTAAAAGTTACAAATGGCAATAATAATTACGAATTTTCGAAAAGAATTCTCACTTCACATCTCAACCAATCGGCAAAATGTTCATCTCATAGTTTCAATAGTTCATGATCTGAAACTAACGGATTAATTTCTCGTTGTAATTCTTCAAAGCTTCTGAATTCATAGTTGTCAATTAATGAAATCACATAGCAATGATTAATTTTAAATTATATAACATATTAAAATAAAATTATCTTACTCGAGATATGATGTCACCTCGTTACAATTTGCAAAGACATAATTCTCAACAGCGTTTAGATGTCTATCACTCAAGACAACTTTGTGTCATGTACCAAAAATCCTGCATGGGTACTTGAAGATGAATAAAGTATTCATGTTAACTTCTCTTTCATCATCGTCATCGTTTCTTGGAACTTGAGTGTGTCGTGATTGTATATATGGCTCAAAGTACTTTAAAGTGAAGTTTGACACATCCACAATGAAATATGCTTCACATATAGAGCCTTCAATCTTTGCATTCCTTTTCAAATATAACATGCACCTTTCGAAAGGATACATCCATCGATACTGAACCGGACCTACAACTTTTGTTTCACATGGAAGATATACAATCAAGTGCTCCATCACATCAAAGAAAGAAGGTGAAAATATCTTCTCAACCTTGCACACAGTAATCACAATAGAAGTCTCTAACCGAGAGATGTTTTCTTCCCGAATGATGGATATACAAAGCTCTTTAAAAAAATATAGATAACTCTGTTAAAACTTCTCAAATAGCCTTTGGCAAAGGTTCTTTATAGGCAACTAGAAACAATCTTTGCATAAAAATATGACAATTATGGCTCTTCATTTCATGTATCTTCCCATTTTCCAAGTTAAAGCAACGGTATATGTTTCATACATATCCATCGGGAAATTTCAATTGCTTGACTCATTCGAAAACAACTTTTCTTTTATCATTGCTCAGGACATAATTAGCTTCTGGTTTTTTGCATTTACCATTTTAAAGATGAATGATATCTAACTCTAGTCTTCTGCATATAACTTTCATGTCTTCGCGCACATGTATGCTATCTTTTGTTCTTCCTTTAACATCCATAATAGTGTTGAAGATGTTGTCAAATCATGAAGAGTATCATTAGGCGATCAAGTTTTATCCTTAACTAATACTTAGTAAGAATCATCGGGCATAACCAATCATTGGGTGCAAAAGACAATGATTAACCAAGGTGTACATTTGGTGATTGAGAATAAAAGCAGAGTTTATCACCAGGCGCGAAACGGATAAAGTTTTATCATTAACAAAAGTATCAGATTTGAAGGACGTAAAGTTTATCTCCACGAAGTTATGGACCGTGATGTACATAACCTCGTTTGCACCTATAAATAGAGGATGAAACCATAAATCCAATTCGTGCTTTGAAGTGTGGTTTTCTTCTACGGTGAGTCGTGAGTTCTGCACGCTTTGACCAAGAGAAAGAGAGTTGATCAGACGGCTGATCCAGACGCTCCGACAACATTCGAGGATCCTGTTTTATTCTTAGTGTAATTCTTCCCATTATTATTGTTATTATCTCTCTACAACTATAGGATGAACTCCATGTTTTTATTTATTTTATTTTAAGAGATTATTATTGAAGGGAAATTCTATGAACCCTTATTTTATTATTGAATTTCTTTTGACCAATTTTTAATTGTGTTTAATGCTTTTGATTTAATTATTTAAATTTCCGAGTTAAGTAATTACGAGTTTGTGGACTACTTGATTTTAGATTTTATTTAATTAAATTAAATGATTTATTGTGTAATTAAAAATTGACATAAGTCTAATAACTAGTATGTGGAGAATTAGATCTGTGTGGTCTGTTAATCTATATCATTCTGTGGAGTGATTAATAGTCTAGAATTTTCATATTAATGCATCTTAAATTTAATCTCATATGCATGAATATCAGTTTGTGGGACTTCAGTTTTGATTAAATTTAAGATAGTTTGATTTGCTTGTTTAAATAGTAGAATTACCAGTTTATGAATTTTGTGATTTTAATTTTGTAAATTAATAACTTAGGAAAATTCCTATCCATCTTAAGAAGTTTAATTTATCCTTTCTGATTCACATATTTATCCTTAATTTATTATCATCCTAAGACCTAACTTCAATACCATTATCTTATCTTATTATTTATCTTATTTTTAATATCTATTTTATAATTAGAAAACTTATTTTCAAAATCCATATTTTTCCTCTCTTATTAATTTATAAGATTAGACATTGAATTAATAATATTCCTCGTGTGTTCGGCACTCTTTACTCTTATTTACTATATTACTTGAACGACTAGTGCACTTACTATATTATTTGTCTTAATTATTTTTATTTGTGTAAATAATCTAACATCTTTCCCTTTGCAGATAAGGGTCACGGGATTATCAATTGATTCTAGATTAAAATTTGTTGACTTTCTATTCTATTTTAAAATTTTGACACTGAATGATTTTCTGATTAATTGGATAAAGATTTTCTTTTACTTATGTGTTGACTTATGAATTTATGATCGTGATTAATTTTTGTCGGCTTTATATGATTTGCGCCTCGTTATGCAAGATAATCATTTTTATTTGGTGCTCTAAATCTTTTGAAATCTAAACTTTCTATTTTGCGACCATCATGTTTTAATTTTCTAAACTTTTGTTCTGCGCCTTGGTTTAATATGTTATCATGTTATTAAATTTCAAATATGTTGATTTAATTGTGTGTCAGTCGTGATGTTATTAGGTTTTAGCTTTTGTGCCCAACTATGTTGGTGAAGTTGGTTAATCTCTCTCTGAAGTTCTCTTTATTATTTGGCGCAATAGGTTTCTGATTAAGTTAATGACTCGAAAATTTTCTTCCTTTGCGCCCACCAAAGATTCTGTTAATTATCAGACCAACTTTTATCCTTTTATTTGGCAACTGACATTTAGAAAAAAATATTATCTAAGTTTTACGGCCGTGATTATCCAAGTTTCGGTGTCCAACTTCTTTTAGATTATTTTTCTATGTCGGAGTTTGATTATTATATTGATAAATGTGTTTATCACATTTGGGCCAATCACTGATTGAATTATCTTTATCGGTATACCCTACTGCTTTAACGTCGACATTTGAATATTATTTTCTGATTATGAACTTCACTTATATTTTCTAAAGTGCAATTATGGACTTTTGACGAAGAAATCATTTTAGCCACA
Organism: Pontederia crassipes; assembly: GCA_030549335.1. Taxonomy (NCBI): domain Eukaryota; kingdom Viridiplantae; phylum Streptophyta; class Magnoliopsida; order Commelinales; family Pontederiaceae; genus Pontederia; species Pontederia crassipes. The sequence goes on from CM060183.1 coordinate 13,496,884, forward strand.
ATCAACAAAATATGTTTAACCCATTTACATCATTTAACTGTGACTCATTATTTGTGTATTTATTTTGTATATTCTTTTTCTTCTCTCTTATCTTTTTGATTTAGTTGTTGTAGGACTTGAGTGAAAATCTAATCACAACTAATTTTAAATTCTTTGGATAAATTTATATCTCACGCATTTTGATCAGACATTTAATTCTTCCTTTTTATCTAATACTTGGTTGTTACAGAAATTATTTGAAAATTATATCACAACCAATCCTTTATTCTGCTTGTTTTTTAGATTAAGTTAATTAGTTTTTTAATGTCATTTAGTTAAATAGTTAACTGTCACTTTAATTATTTTAGTATTTTATTTTATTTTTATGGAGTCGTCTGATTAATATTTTTTCTGTGCAAGGAGAGAAATTCAGATAATTACCTTTTCGGCCAGACGTTTTGCGAGTAATTGCATGAAATTTACGTCGGAACCATGTACGTTAGTAGTACATCTTGCCACCCGATAATCTATACATCGGGATTATTAATTAGCTCCATGGTGCGTACAGACAACGTCATACGAGTGCCACTGGAAGACGACAAAATCCTACGCATTGAATCAAGTGGCAGACTTCAGGCAAGACGTTTCATGGGCGTAAAATCCAATCCACACCACCTGACACCGAGATGACCTTACGGGCGCAATTGATTGATCAAAACGAGCCGTATTATACATTGCATGCACGAACTATTGAGTTTTGCGCTCGGATTCCAGTCGACATGACCGATCGTCATAGCAGTTCAGGTAAGTTGGCGCCCATTGTTATCTGTATATACTTACCCTTAATTTGCCTTGCAGATGAACAAGAAGCCAATCTCCAACCTCTCTTTGCACCCCTCTTCTTTCTTCCTTTGCCCCGGAGCTGATCAGACTCCATATAGACTGCCAACTTTCCATTTCTCTGTAGTGTCAATTGCGGCCGAGCTTCTCCCTGATTACGGTCGAGACCCTTCATCGAATACGGCAAAGGATCGTCACCGACAATTGTTGCAGCCAAAACCACTTTCTTATTCAACATCACCGACGATCAACCTCTATGTCACGGTCGAGATGCCATCCTAAAGCACCAATTTCATCAGCATCCTTTTCACGGCGGAGAGTCCACCGAACTATGGCCGAAGTTTTTCATCGACATTTCTTCGTACCGACAGAATCTCCCTCTCCACCGACATATATCGCCGAGACTTCACTTCCTTTGGAGCAGTGCACCCAACCAAGCCACCACCTTTCTTACTCGTACACAGGGGCAAATTTTATTTTAATAATAAGGCTATTTGCTAATATTTAGAGGGGCCATCGCAATCGACAACATCCGGACGCCTAGTCCTCACCACAATCTTTACAGTTAATTTCATATCCGGGCGATTATTATCGGACCAAGCCTGCCTACCAAAATCATTTTGAAAGAATGTCTACTATACGAGTCCACGCCACTAGATTTCCAGACACAGAAATACTCAGGGAGTACAATTTATTTGCTGATATTCATTTATTATTTTCCCAAATCGGCCTTTCTGATTTTGTTCAACAGTGGTGGCCGACTTATGAAGTTCTTACTATGGAATTTTTGTCATCTCTCGAGGTCTTCAATTTAGATGGTCGATTGTGTGATCAGCCCCGCATTTCTTTTTAGCTATACGGGTGACCTTTTACACTGACTTTAGAAGATTTTAACAATATTTATGGATTTCCCAATTATGGAGCTCGTTCTGTTCCTACTTTTTGATGTTGAAGATTTTTGGATACAGATAACCGAAGAAGATCGATTGGTCCGGAGCACATCTAAGGAAAGCACAATTCAAAATCCTGTCCTACGCTTTGTCCATCACGTGCTCAACAATGCCCTTAGCAGACAAAGTGACAGTGATGGAACTTTCTCAGAGGGAGAGTTATTCTTGATCCACAGTATGCTCCACAGGACACATGTCAATGTCGGCGCCTTCCTCATCCGTCGTCTTCAATGGCGTACTACTCATCGGAGTGGAAGCATCAATATGGGTGCCCTTATCATGACAATTGCTCAACAATTCAAACTAGACCTAGATGATTTTCAAGCTGTCCCAGGAATTGCCCACCTCAACTGACGAACTATTTTGGCCATGGGTCTCGCCAAGACTAACAATGTAGGAGTTAAAAGTTTTTATTTTTAAAGAGAGTGAGCTGGAGGTGCCCTGTGGTGACCAAAATTCATTTACACCAACTAAACTTGATAATTGGCTACGTTTTAAGCAGGTCACAGCTCCACTAATCCCACTTGCAGGACCATATACCTATGTCGGTCAGCCACACTAGGTTGAAACTTTCTCTTGGTTTGATTCTATTGATTATGCGGTAGCCCAACAGTACTTACAGCAGCCACAAGTCTTCCAAGCCACATCACAACATCTTCCCGACATGAGGCATTTGCCCTTTCACCACACATGCCGGTGCCTTCTCCGATTCCATCTCCAGCACATGAGAGCTTTTCTAATTCCTCGTTCATACCAGCCACTCCTTATGAGGAACAAGATCCGATGGAAGTATCTGCCCCTCTACAGGAACCTGAGTCCACTTATTTGTCTCCACATGAGTCGACATATTACACACCCCTTCCGCAGCCTCAACTGCCACAACCTGTGCGAAATCACTTTCTAGCACTAGAGCCCATTTTTACTTCACCCCTGGAGCAGTCTTACTATCCACCTCTGCCACCTTAGCCTGACTGTGCTTCAATGCAAAACCTATGGGAGTCTATGTATGATGAGCAGCTTCGCCAAGCAAGTGACTTACACGCTATTCGAGAAGAGCAACACCGACAGGCCCAAGAGTTAACCACCGTTCGAGCAGACTTCACGGATATGCAGGAACGCCAGGGCCACTTTGAGTCCCTCCAGGATCAGTAGATTCGCATAACGAGGCACATCCACGACTATCATATGCGCCATGGACATTTTGACTACCATCCACCTTCGCCGCCAAGTAGACAGTAAATCCGGTTGTGTCTTTTTCCTTTTCTTTATTTTGCCTATTCTATTGAGTCTGTATCTCTTTCCCTTGTTGGGCCTAACACTGAGGATATTATTTAGTTCAAACTTCGGGGAGTTTGCATTCCATGCATTGCACTTTTTTTTTCTTTATTTATCTTTATTTATCTATATATGCATTTTTATCAAAAATCTAAAAATTAAAAAATTTGAAAAAATTCCCAAAAATATCATTGCATGCATTTATTTTTGCTATCATCTTACTAACTCGTGTCTTATTGTTTTAATTATCTTTAAGTAAAATTCAAAGACATGTTATTAGTTGATAAAATTTGAATGTTTTTTTCTCTCTTATCACTTGCTATTTCAGTATTAAACTTATGGACTATGTATCTGTGCTAAGTAGATTTATGAATGTCTAGACGACAAAATCATGTTCATGCTTTTTTTAATGGGGATGCTACGCTTTCAAGGCGTCACACCATCCGACGCCTCACGTCCCACCATCCGACACCTCGCGTCCCACCATCTGATCGCGCATCTATGCCTCAGGGAGAAAAGCACATGTCAGCGACATGAACCGTTAGTTGTTGTGTCGAACCAGAGATTTAACATGCCGGTTCAAGTTCTACAAACCTTTTCTCGCCGACTGACGCCCAAAATCTTAGGGATTTTTTCCCTCCCCTCGACAACGAGATGCAGAGATCCTTCGGCCACTCACCGGGCGAAAATGCTTGAATTTTCTGTCGGAAACATTGCTCCTTTTCTTTGTTGTTGTAATTTTAGTGGATCCCTAAGCTGATAGCAAACTCTATAATTTATCTGATTTGCTCTCAAAAATTCAGATATCAGTTATCCCCTCAAGATTGAGACACTTGTACTCTTTAATTTTTTGCTATATGCTGCTAACAACTAACTTAATCATGTGTATCTGCCTACTTTATGCTGCCTACTGCGGTTTATTTTTTAGATTGTGCCTTCTTCCCTTTAATTCATGCTTTTTGTTCCCATCTGCTAATTTGTTGCACAATACATCATTATTTCTTATTATTACTGAGCAGCGTAGACAATTACTTCGAATATGAAATTGAGCCAATTGTTTTAATTTCCGATTGTGCCTTCTTCCCTTTAGTTCTTGTTGAATTGTCTCCAATTATTCCCAAAGGGTCTCGAATAATCATCATTCAAAGAGAAAGATTCATGCTTCAAAATAAGAAATCTGGGTATATATCAGCATCATTTTCCTTGTGTTCGCTAGTGACCAGCTCCGTGGCTTGGTCCGATTGGCAACAGCGTCATCGATGTCGTGGCACTACTGCAACCTCAGGAGGGGTCATGGCTATTAACGCAGTTGGGCACAGGCCGTGCTATGTTTTGCATGGCCGCCGAAGTGGAGTTCAACTAGTTAGATATGTCTTCATGTTAGAAATGAGGAAAATATGGGTTGCATGCCATGAAGAATATGTATTCATGTCGATGTGCGATTGAAATGAGTGGCCGAAGGATCTCCGCATCGCGTCGTCGGGAGAGAGAAAAGCCCTGAAAGTTTGGGCATCAGTCGGCGAGAAAAGGTTAGCAAATCGGTTCGTAGAACTTGAACCGGCATGTTAAATATCCGGTTCGACACAACAACTAACGGTTCATGTCGTTGGTATGCGCTTTTCTCCCTGAGGCGTAGATGCGTGATCGGATGGTGGGATGCAAGGCGTCGGATGGTGCGATAACTTAAAGGCGTATCATCCCCATTAAACCCTATATATTTATGTTGTCTTGATAGTAGTAGCCTTTTTATTGACCATATTAAGTACTCCTTGAGCTTAAAAAATGTGTGTTGAAAAAAAATTAAAAAAAATGTTTGAATAAAGTTATGTGTAGGTACAAAAGTGTTATCTGGAACGTTCGGGTAATTAGATCCATAGGGGTTCATGCCTGACAACCTAAGGATAACTGCTCTGAAATCCGTCGATCGAAAATCTGCTACAAGGACCATCTTGTGGGGCCAAGTTCGAACTCTTCATTCAGAACCTTGTTCGGACAAGTAAACTCGAGTGGTGCCTTATCATCTGTTGCCCTAAGACCATCTGGTCTGGGAATCATCGGTCCAAAGTCCGTTACATGGACTTTCTTGTGCAATCCTACTTGAATATTAGAACTTTTAAAATGATTAAAAATAAAAGTGAAAAAAAGGAAAAGAAATTTTTAATATTAATGCTATTATTTGATAGATTATTTATTTTTTTCTACAAGGCTGAATTTGAAATTGATTAAATATGTGTAGCATTCAGAACTTCTATGAAGCTAAGTGCATGGAAAATGATGAGACGTTGAGTAGTAAGTGTGCAGAAGAATTGTGTGACAAAATTAGTCAACTGATAATATGGAGGCTACGATGGAACTTTCTTGAGCCTTGCTTTCGAAATTTTTGCTCAAGGAAAAGCAAGACTTTAAGCTTGGAAGAATTTAATGCATGCAAAATATAACATATTTTGGTTTATTATTTTTGTAATATATTGTAGATTAATTCTAGTCATTATTCCGGATTTATCGATTTTGATTATTAATTTTTTGAATACTGTGGGCGAATTAATTAAATTTTGATAACTGTTTTGCAGGAAAAGCTGAGTATACGATTATCTAGGGGATTATCACCTACATCATGAACTGATTTTATCAAGTCGAATGAATTACCGGATGTATCGGCCGCAATTCAGATGCAAAGTGATTATCGGGCCTGTATGATGATCTATCTTTGGGCGCAAAACTCATAATCTATCCATCATTAGGCGATAATAATCCTCATGGATTTTGCAGCCGTGATCCTATCAAGAAGAGTTTTACGGGCACAGAGCGATAAAAGTTTTTATCATAACCAAGGTGATTATCGGTCGTAAAATCCAACCATGAAGAGTATCATTGGGCGATGAAGTTTTATCCTTAACTAATACTTAGTAAGAATCATCGGTCATAACCAATCATTGGGCGCAAAAGACAATTATTAACCAAGGTGTACATTTGGTGACCGAGAATAAAAGCAGAGTTTATCACCAGGCGTAAAACGGATAAAGTTTTATCATTAACCAAAGTATCAGATTTGAAGGACGTAAAGTTTATCTCCGCGAAGTTATGGACCGTGATGTACATGACCTCGTTCGCATCTATAAATAGAGCACCAAACCATCAATGCAATTCGTGCTTTGAAGTGTGATTTTCTTCTACGATGAGTCGTGAGCTCTGCACACTTCGACCAAGAGAGAGAGAGTTTATCGAACGGCTGACTGAGACGCTCTGACAACATTCGAGGATCCTGTTTTATTCTTGGTGTAATTCTTTCCATTATTATTGTTATTTTGTTATTATCTCTCTACAATTATAGGATGAACTCCATGTTTTTATTTATTTTATTTTAGGAGATCATTATTGAAGGGAAATTGTGTGAACCCTTATTTTATTATTGAATTTCTTTTGATCAATTTTTAATTGTGTTTAATGCTTTTGATTTATTTATTTGAATTTATGAGTTAAGTAATTATGAGTTTGTGGACTACTTGATTTCAGATTTTATTTAATTAAATTAAATGATTTATTGTGAAATTAAAAATTTTTCATAGGTCTAATAACTAGTGTGTGGAGAATTAGATCTGTGTGATCTGCTAATCTATACTAGTTTGTGAATTGATTAATAGTTTAGTATTTTCATATTAATGCATCTTAAATATAATCTCATCTGCATGAATACCAATTTGTGGGACTTCAGTTTTAATTAAATTTAAGATAATTTGATTTATTTGATTAAATAGTAAAATTATGAGTTTGTGGACTCTCTGATTTTAATCTTATAAATTAATAACTTAGGAAAATTCTTAATCCATCTTAAGAACTTTAATTTATCCTTTATGGTTCACATATTTATACTTAATTTATTATCATCTTAAGACCTGACTTCAACACCATTATTTCATTTTATTATTATCTTATTTTTATATCTATTTTATAATTAGAAAACTTATTTTCAAAATCCGTGTTTTTCCTCTCTTATTAATTTATAAAATTAGACATTAAATTAATAATATTCCTCTTGAGTTTGACACTCTTTACTCTTATTTATTATATTACTTGAGGGACTAGTGAACTTGCTAGTAGATTTATTTTGCTACATCATTTTACGCATCACAATCAAACTAGCAAACTTTCCTACAATGTTTCAAATAAAATGATTTTGTATTCTTTCTACATATGTGACAAGTAAGTTTACCTTTTGTGCTCCAACCACTCAACATTTCATATGATGGAAAATCACTTATGGTCCACATTAATGTGACTCTCATAGTGAAATTTTGCTTCTTAGCTTTGTCATAGGTAACCACGCCATCCTCCCACAACATGTTGAGTTCATCGTTCAAAGATCTTAAGTAAACATCTAAACTTTTATTAGGAGATCGAGGACCTGGGATCATACAGGTAAGCAATATTTTCTCTCGTCTCATACACATGCTTGGAGATAAATTATAAGGTGTCATAAAAATCGGACAACATGAATAAGCAGTACTTGATGAGTGAAATGGGTTGAAGCCATCGGTGCAAAGTCATAATCTAACATTGTGTGATTCTATTGAAAAAGCCGAATGAAGTGCATCAAATCGTTTCCATGCCTCAGCATTTGAAGGATGTGTAATGAAATTTTGATCATCACGTGCCCCTTCTCTGTACCACCTCATAAATGATCCATTTGCCACAATTTTCGAACTTCGAGAATTCTTTCTCGACTTGTATCCGGACTTGCCACAAATAAAACAATTCATAAGTGAGTTGTTTTCCTTGTAATACAACATACAATGATTGCGACATGCATCAATTTTCTGATATTCCAACCCTAAATCTCTGATCAATCTTTCGTATAAAAATTTTCGATAATTTCTCTGAAGTTGGACGCATACTCTTAATAATGGCAATCATCCGATCAAAACAACTTTCGCTCATATTAAATTCTGATTTCAAATTCATTAGTTGTGCCTCTACAGAAAGTGTAGTTTGCTTCACGCATCCATCCCATAAATGTTCGTCTGCTTCTTCAAGAAAATTATAAAATTTAGAAGCCTAAGGATTCGGTTCTTCTTCAATCAATGTTTCGCCAATATTTTCTCCTAACATTGCATCTCGTATGTCCTTGTACGGATTGCTCAACTCGTCCATATTGGTATGTACATTAGTTGTCTCTTTACCCCATCTTTCTTCGCCCTGAAAGATCCAATTTGTGTATGTCAGTAAGAAACCGTTATAATATAAATCCTTCTACACATCATATCTTACTTTCCACTGATAACATTTGCACTTCCAGCATGGATATAAGATTTCATCATATGAAGAAGCAACACTTTCATTTTGATATGCCATATTAATAAATTCATCAACACCATCCTTGTATTCTTTTGTTATAACGTCACGTTTATCCTTCTAACGACGAATCCAACTACTATATAACTTTGTCATTTCTGTAACGGACAACATTAAGCCACATGTCAATAAATTTTTGTACTTGAAATATGTGATTTTGAAGTTATGAAGTCTGAAATCATATGTTTCAAGTACTTGATCGTCGTTACTGATCAATGAATTATCATACTCTAGTCTCCTTTTTCAATGTTCTCATTTTAATTAATAATAATATTCATCCACATTCTTGTTAACTAAAATGAGAAAATGATAAAAAAATATAAAAATATGATATTTCAAGTTGTCATCGAATACAGATTTGATGCATAATTCGAAATAATATAGTTAATTTGTTCATTTATTTTTCAAGTTTCATCTAATTGGAGGCATAAATTTAAAAAATAATTTAGTTTGTTCATCTATTTTTCAAGTCACGATATTCATATATTTGAAAGCAGAGTTTCAAGTTAACATAACTAAGAACATATATTCATCTAAATTAAGGCATAATTAAGTAATAATTTAGTTTGTTCATACATTCATCTAAATTAAGGCAATTAAGAACATGACCATCTTCAATTTCAAGTTGACAAAAATCAATTAACAAAAAGGACTTACTGTCCGACAGTGGAGCGGCGTCCGATTGTGGCAGTGGAGGAGCGACCGAAGAGGGCAGCCTCCAATGGTGGAGTAGTCGAGGAGGCTAGCGGACGAGGGCAGTGTCTAACCACGTAGCAATTTGGGCGGCGACGGAGCAATTCAGACGGCGGCGGAGGAAGTCGGGCGACAGTTGGGCAGAGGAGGGCGGTGGAGGCGGAGAAGGAAGGCAGCGGGTGACGAAGGAGGGCGGCACCGGGAGGAGGAGGGCAGAAGAGGTTGCCGGTAGAGAGTGGTGGAGGTGGAAGAGGCTGAGGGCAGCGGAGGGCGGTGGAGGTGGAAGAGGGCGGAGGAGGAAGGAGGCGGGCATAGGAGGTGGAAGAGGGCGGCACCGGGCGGAGGAGGGCAGCGGAGTGTGGAGGAAGGTGGCTGTAACGCCCCGAGACCCACGTGACTTTCACGTGCTCAGAGTCGTCCCAAAGGCGCTACTCAATTTTCTATAAAACATTTTTGCGGAATATAAACAATAAATGCGGAAGACTTTTTCAATAATAACAGCTAATAATCCATTATATTCAAAATAATTAAAATATTAATAAGTTCACAATTCTAATAAATGCGGAAATAATAAAAACTAGACAACTCAATCTAGAACATGTGCAACATCTATCTATCACCGAGCATAGCCACCTGCAGGATCATCCTCTATCAAAGTACTCTCACCTGCACGGATCCAGGTACAGAAAAATATCCATGAGTATAAAAATACTCAGTACGTAGGGTCTACTAAATAATCAATATGCTCAATCGAAAATAAGATATAATCAATGATGAGTCAATTGAGCAATCAATACAATAATCAATTCACAATATAACGATTTATCAATATGAGCAACTATATCAAGTTATGGTCAAAAGACCAATCAATAGAGATAGCAATTAATAATTGCTTAATCAATTGGATCGATGATTTAATATAACAATAGGACAATAAAGTCATAAATCAATAGGAAGGATCATAAAAAGATCAGATGATCGATCAATATTGATTTAGCAATTAAATGTCTGATCACTATGACACTATTCAATTTAATAATTTCAATTCAATATCAATGGTCATTGGTCAATTACAATTCAATTCGATTCAATGGGCGGAGGCAATGCCAATCAACGCCGGTATTCCAAATGACCATGATCTATTCAATTCAATTTGGTTTCAATCCAATTCAGTTTAATTCGATTCTATTTCAATTCAATTCAATTTATAATGTTCAGAGTTATCCAATTCAATGAGAGCGCTCAGTCAATTAAGGGACACCATGTCACTTTCATGCAGGCCAGTGGGGGATCAGTGTCACGGCAAGCCTGATACAATTCAATGGGTTCGTGTATGGTGGGGGACGAGTGACCATACACAGGACAGTCATAGCTTTTACACTATCTGCCACATTCAATTCAATTCAATTCAATTGGTCCCGGCTTAGTGGCAATCAGTGAACATGGGCCCAGTAGCTTTCGACTTTTATCTTATTTACCTAAGATGTCTATCTTTTAATAATTTAATTTAGGTAAAACAAGACTCAATCAGAAAGATTACTGGATCAATATCATAATCAGTGATAAGATTGGATATGATAATAAAATATGATCGAATATGATGATGATATGATCTGATATGATGATTATATATGATAAGAATATAATCAAGAATGATAACAATATGATCACCACAATCAATAATAATATAATCAACACATCATATTCCTATAATAACAACAATAAGCCAATTATTACAAAATTAGTAATTAAAAGAATTAACTAATAAAATAACTCCCAATTCTTTTTCCTTATTTTTTTTCTATTTCTTTTCTCGTTGACCGAGAAATCTAATTAGTTAATTCTTGTCAAAAAAATTATAAACGAAGAAAAATTATATTTTCTTCTTTCTCTCTCGGATGGCACTAATCCCTCTTTTTTCACATTTCTCTCTCCTATTATCATACGGCTGCAATATCAACATGAGACCAAATGATGTTTTTGTTTTTCGCACAGTCGAAAGGATTAAAGAGATTAAATCCTTAGAAATCCATTATTGTTGTTGATTTAAAATAATTGCACAATGTAATAAACCTACGGATCCCCCTACGTACCTCGTAGCCGTTCGACGTTGAATCATACCTTGCCATGCCTTTGTCGTCGGACACCAAGAACCAAAGAAAATGAAATTCCTTTGACGGCTGACCCTCAAGGTTTATTTATAGGGCTCTTAAATCTTTATCTCCAATTCATCTATAACTTACAATCCTAATCAAATTTAATCTTTTAATTAATCCCTTTTAACAATTTTGATTTGTTTTAATAATTAAATAATTCCGAATTTAAATAAATATCCCATAATACATTTTTATCCTTAATTAAACTCCTCCCCTATTTTCCTTTATTTTCGGAATTATTTATTATAATAATATTAATGGTCATTTTTCTCAAAATAAATAATAAAATATTATTTTTCTAACTCTAAAAAATTGGGGTCGTTACATCATAACCTCCTTAAAAATAAATTCGTTCTCGAATTTGCGTAAACAAAACTACATCATCTACTTAACAAATTTGGAAAAAAAATATTTTCTGACTTCAACTTTTCGTTTTAAATGTCATCTTCATCTTCATGATGTGTCCTACGTATGTTAGATCTTCATTTTGATTCAATTCTTGTAATCTCACTATGTCAGCCTACTATTTTTGTCTCATGTGGACTACCTTCAACATTTCTTGATGAAGCAAATTTTGTCAACATCCTTTTGAATGTGCGTCAGTTAATCTCATGACGAGAATTGTCATCAACGAACTGTCCATCAACCTCGCTCCAGTTGATAGGTGAGCAATAATGCCTTCCATACATGACTATGAAGTGGCATGCCTATGTCAGAGTGGCGACTGTTGCCACATATTAACTTCGCTAGTGGGAGCTGATTGTTTCAACTATCACTCCGGTCTAATGTAAGTTCAGAACATATTTTTTTTAAGGTCTAAATTGTCCATTCAGACTACTCATTCATCTGTGAATGGAAGGTGATCTAGAAGTTCAACCACATCCCAATTGCTCTATAGATGTTCCATCAGAATTGATCTATGCATTGTAGATTCTTATCCGACGCGATGGATATCAACACTCCATGTAGTCGGATAACCTCCTTAAAAAAAATGAATGTCCATGAGGCTTTTGATGGACTAACATTTCTCTAATGGGCATGGCATCGACTATCTTAACACGTCAATCCTCTATTGTCTATATCATATTGTGTCTATGCTGAGCCCTCTAATAACATCCATCGTTATTTTTCTTTTCAATGCTATTGAGGATTTTCAAGCTCTTGTAGTACACCATGTGACCTCTGATGCTCCACTTTTATTTTTTGATCTTTCATAGTAATTTCGATTGCATGTAAGATGTGTTGCTATCATTGCACCATCATTACTGGTTACTAGACTGACTTGGATGATACAATTGCTCATTGTTCATATTCTATCGGCTCACCCACAAATGAGCAAGTGACCTTTCTGCTTAAGATATTCTCAACTGAGTTTGCTTTGTAGTTGATGGCAAACTCGTAACCTTTGAGCAATTTGATCCATCTCTTTCTTTTCGACACATGTTCGAAAGTGTACCTCAACTTTGGTGGTCCGTGGAGAATTCAATCTCTTCACCCTACACGTTGTGTCACCAACTCTTGGGGTGAAGACCACAATTACTAATTCGATATCTAATTGTCTTGATGTGTTGGCAACTATCTTCTTCCTATGTAGTATCAAGACGCATGCCATGTGGGAGTTGTATGCATCGTTGTGGGCGACATAACCTCGGCCTGAAGGTCTTTTCAAAAGAAGGACATCGTTGTCAATTTCTTCTCTAATTCTTAAAACCTATTTTTTAGCCTTTCCTGAGTCATTCAAATTTTTTTGTATATCTTTTTGTCCTTCTTGGTGAGGTTCGTCCATGGCAATACTATCGTGTAGTAATCTGGTGCGACTCTCCGCTAATATTCTGCAAATCTAATGCGACTGTTCAAAAATGTCTTGCAAGTCTAAGGAAGTTTTTTTTCCTCTTTAACACGTCCATTGGTTGAATCCATTTGATTATAGCATTCATCTTTTGATATTCCATCTATGCGATATTTCTAGAGAACATTATCTCATTTTGCCAAAATTTGTATTTCGATACTTTGGCGCATACTTATTTCTCTTAATGTTTGCAGTGCAATCTGCAAGTGTTCTGCATGTTCCTCTAGGCTTGACGAATATATTGGAATATCATCGATCTTGGGTTAACCAATGTAATAATAACTATACTATAATTTTTCAACATACTTGGATGTTGTCCTTCTTCCATACCATTATGTGTGCACTTCATCACTTTTTCTATTGAGTTCAAGTGCTCGACTTTTTACGATAAATTATGAGCACCAACTAATCGATAACCTCCTTAGAAATATTGTCATATGAGTGCTTCCATTAAACACTCTACTTTTCAATGGTCAATTATTATTACTTTTTTAATGAAAAGTAAACTATAAACTATATTCATTCTATATAACACATGCTATTTGGATATGCAAAATATCTAAAGACTAGTTGGAGTGGAGATTACAATTTCAACTTGATTAAGCTTCAAGTCATATGTCATAATATATCAATTTATTTGGGTGATTTCAGCACCATTCTTGGAGGCCTATTGTTGTCGTAGAGGTTCGACCCATTTTGATTCATCGCAATCTCTTGCGAAGTGACCCATCTTGCCACAATTTAGGCATGCTCCCATCGCCCAATAACATTCACCGAGATGCATTTTGTCGCAGTAGTTACATGATTCTCTATGTGGTGGAGGATCATTCCATGTTGGATATGGCATTCCTCGGTTGTAGTTTTCTTGATGTCGCTTCTCTCTTCTTTGATGTCTTCTATCTTTACTCCAAATATGATTCTGATCATTATCTATATCCTCTTGATTCGGTTGAGTTGCGTTTGTTATGTTGTCATTTTCAAGCATGGTAGCAAACTCTTTCGCAACTTGAAGGGTCTGATAGTTACAATATTTTACCCGTCCTCGAAGGCTTGTCTTGAGACCTTCCACCCATTGCTTAACGCGATTTCTCTCTGATTGACGTCGAGTACCATACTTTTCCAACTTTAAGAATTCAATCGTGTAGTCCTCGACTGTCATGGTATCCTGTTGTAGGTCTCGATATTCCTTTCGTTTTCTCGCTCTTCAGAAAATAGGTAAATAGCGATCCTTGAATATCTTTTTAAACTTTTCTCCAATGAATCAGGTCCTTTCCGGAGAATGTGCCAGCCTTTGTTGCGTTCCACCAATGCCCAGCGTCACCTGTTAAACACCTCGTAGCACATATAGTCTTGCAGTTCTCACCGCAGTCCATCTTCACTAGAGTTTGGTCAATTTCTTTCAGCCACCTATAGGCTTTCTCGAAGTTGTCCTTCCCATCAAATTGGGGAGGCTGTATGTTGAGAAAACGCTTAACAATTTCTTTTCGATTATCGTGAAGGGGAACATCATGACTCTTAGTATTACTATAGTCTCTGTACATTGAACGAGATTCATATGATGATGATCCATGGTTCGAACGTTCCTATTGATGTTCATTGATCCATTCATTATTTACTCATGGGCCTTGGGCCGCTTGGCCATCCTCCTGTGTATCTTGAGAATTGGATCATCGATATCTACTTCTCGGTCCACGATAAAATTGATAAGAGGTCATCAACTTGGGAGACATCTGTGCTCATCCAACAATAAACAATACGATACAATTCAATAAGTAAGAATTCAATATCGATATCGCAATGAAAAACTTACTTGACCCTACTGGATGGCTGCAGTGGTTGCTCGTGACAGTTGCACATAGACTCAATTCTATCTATTAGAGACAGCTAAGAAGTGTCTCTCCTTAGGCTCTGATACCTTTTATAACGCCCCGAGACCCACGTGACTTTCACGTGCTCAGAGTCGTCCCAAAGGCGCTACTCAATTTTCTATAAAACATTTTTGCGGAATATAAACAATAAATGCGAAAGACTTTTTCAATAATAACAACTAATAATCCATTATATTTAAAATAATTAAAATATTAATAAGTTCACAATTCTAATAAATGCGAAAATAATAAAAACTAGACAACTCAATCTAGAACATGTGCAACATCTGTCTATCACCGAGCATAGTCACCTGCAGGATCATCCTCTATCAAAGTACTCTCACCTGCACGGATCCAGGTACAGAAAAATATCCATAAGTATAAAAATACTCAGTACGTAGGGTCTACTAAATAATCAATATGCTCAATCGAAAATAAGATATAATCAATGATGAGTCAATTGAGCAATCAATACAATAATCAATTCACAATATAACGATTTATCAATATGAGCAACTATATCAAGTTATGGTCAAAAGACCAATCAATAGAGATAGCAATTAATAATTGCTTAATCAATTGGATCGATGATTTAATATAACAATGGGATAATAAAGTCATAAATCAATAGGAAGGATCATAAAAAGATCAGATGATCGATCAATATTGATTTAGCAATTAAATGTCTGATCACTATGACACTATTCAATTTAACAATTTTCAATTCAATATCAATGGTCATTGGTCAATTACAATTCAATTCGATTCAATGGGCGGAGGCAATGCCAATCAACGCCGGTATTCCAAATGACCATGATCTATTCAATTCAATTTGGTTTCAATTCAATTCAGTTTAATTCGATTCTATTTCAATTCAATTCAATTTATAATGTTCAGAGTTATCCAATTCAATGAGAGCGCTCAGTCAATTAAGGGACACCATGCCACTTTCATGCAGGCCAATAGGGGATCAGTGCCAGGGCAAGCCCGATACAATTCAATGGGTTCGTGTATGATGGGGGACGAGTGACCATACACAGGACAGTCATAGCTTTTACACTATCTGCTACATTCAATTCAATTCAATTCAATTGGTCCCGGCTTAGTGGCAATCAGTGAACATGAGCCCAGTAGCTTTCGACTTTTATCTTATTTACCTAAGATGTCTATCTTTTAATAATTTAATTTAGGTAAAATAAGACTCAATCAGAAAGATTACTGGATTAATATCATAATCAGTGATAAGATTGTATATGATAATAAAATATGATCGAATACGATGATGATATGATCTGATATGATGATTATATATGATAAGAATATAATCAAGAATGATAACAATATGATCACCACAATCAATAATAATATAATCAACACATCATATTCCTATAATAACAACAATAAGCCAATTATTACAAAATTAGTAATTAAAAGAATTAACTAATAAAATAACTCCCAATTCTTTTTCCTTATTTTTTTTCTATTTCTTTTCTCGTTGACCGAGAAATCTAATTAGTTAATTCTTGTCAAAAAAATTATAAACGAAGAAAAATTATATTTTCTTCTTTCTCTCTCGGATGGCACTAATCCCTCTTTTTTCACATTTCTCTCTCCTATTATCATACGGCTGCAATATCAATATGAGACCAAATGATGTTTTTGCCTCTCCTCCTCTCTACCCTTTTCTCTCTCTGACTTCTATCCACCCGTAATGGCGCCATCAATTTCTTTTTTTTTTCTTTTTGCTTTTACCCCTTCTCTCTCACGTTCTCCCCATTACTGTCCACCAATAGAAAACCTATTTTTATTTATTTTTATTTCTTTCCTTGGGCAAAACGTTTTATCACTTTTTCTCCGCTCACCCTCTCGGTATTGACAGCTCTTTCATTTTTTTTATCTTTTTCTTTTTTTTTGACACCGAACGCTGCATAATGAGTCATATGCTCGATTCTCTCTCTTTCTTAAAATTCACACCAATTCATTTTTTTTCGCACAGTCGAAAGGATTAAAGAGATTAAATTCTTAGAAATCCATTATTGCTGTTGATTTAAAATAATTGCACAATGTAATAAACCTATGGATCCCCCTACGTACCTCGTAGCCGTTCGACGTTGAATCATGCCTTGTCATGCCTCTGCCGTCGGACACCAAGAACCAAAGAAAATGAAATAACTTTGACGGCTGACCTTCAAGGTTTATTTATAGGGCTCTTAAATCTTTATCTCCAATTCATCTATAACTTACAATCCTAATCAAATTTAATCTTTTGATTAATCCCTTTTAACAATTTTGATTTGTTTTAATAATTAAATAATTTCGAATTTAAATAAATATCCCATAATACATTTTTATCCTTAATTAAACTCCTCCCCTATTTTCCTTTATTTTCGGAATTATTTATTATAATAATATTAATGGTCATTTTTCTCAAAATAAATAATAAAATATTATTTTTCTAACTTTCAAAAATTGGGGCCGTTACAGTGGCAGGCAGTGGGTGGAGCAGGGCAGCGGAGAAGTTTTCGGGGTCATCGGTCTGGGTCAGAGGAGGTGTCAGGGAAGTTGCCAACGTCGTCAGAGCCATTGACATCGTCAGTCGAAGGAGGACAATGAAGGAGGTGGAGTCCGGCGGGGTCATAGTCGTCGCAGCGGAGGAGGTCAGCACCCCGCGGTGGCGCCGGAGCAAGGCACCAGAGGAGGGCAATTGAGGACGAGGCCGGGTCAGCACAGTCAAAGAATAGTAAATAGTAAAAAATGGGGAAGAACCTAAGGATTTAAGGACATTTTTAGCATCTCCAAGTAATGCGGCGCAAGTTAGACGCTGATGTGACTTGACCTTGGCGTCTCAAAAATGTTGACGCGATATCGATTTTTTTTAACTTTATGTTATATCTATGTATATCTATATAAATATATAATGTATGTATGCATGTATGTTAGGTGTATATATATATAAACTATTTCAAATAATTTTCCTAATTTAATTCTTTTCCTAATTGGAGTTAGGGATTTAACTTTAGATTACATTATAAGTTTATATTATATACAAGTTTATGCATTATAAGTTTATATATTATAAGTTTACACATTATGACTTTATATTATATTAAGATTATATTGAAATAGCTTTTTATGACAAAATTGTGTATGTATATATATATATATATATATATATATATGTGTGTGTGTGTGTGTGTGTGTGTATGTGTATATGTGTATATGTGTATGTGTATGTGTTGTATATAAGTATAAGTATACATGCATATTTAGATGTGTATGTGTTTATGCATATTTATATAAGTATAAATTGCGAGATTAAGTGATAATAATATGGATATGTGTATGTGTTGTATATAAGTATAAGTATACATGCGTATTTATATGTCAATATGTGTCCAATTAAGTAAGAGTAATAAAAAGTTTGTTAAGGCGGAGCTATAGTCGCTAAATCTATTTAGCGACACACTGGCGTCGCATTAGCGTCTCAATCATCAAAGCGTCTCAACGTTGTGATGCCAGAGAGACGCCAATAGTGCCTCGATCAACATTGAGACTCTATTGTGGCGTTACATAGATGCTATTGAGTCTCCATGGTGACGCTAAAATGGACTATTTTGTAACAAATCGTCACTAAATTCAACCATCATAGTTCATGATTAAGAATATATTGTATGCATAACTAACATATATAATGTTACTTAAGTAATGTAGGAATACATATAATATATGTTGAAGGTACACATATAATATTTAATTAATTTATTCATTAAAGTATAGTATAGATAATATATATTAACATATATGGGTTCCGTCAAAATAGATAACATATAGTTATATAAATATAGATAGCATATAGTTAATTTATTTCTTAGTTAAAATATGTATAATATAAAAATAATATAAGAATATATATAGTGTTAATTAAGCATTGTATGTGTTACATGTGTAGGCAACTAGATATGATATATATTGTATGTATATATAAGTTTCATATATAATATAGGTACGTAACATATATTTATTTAGGAACACACATATGATAAGCATATATAAGTAATTATATAGGTATACATATACATGACGAAGGTACACATATAATATATATTAAAGTATATGGGGTTGTGTCAAAATAGATATAACATACATAGATAACATATATGATTTAATCTATTTCTTAACTAAAGTAGTGTTAAAATAGTACCAAGGCATGGGCTTTATAGGTAGCATATGTCGTCGTCGATTTGACCAGTTTTCAGGTAAGATCTCTAATTACACATTTGTTATATGATGTAAAAAAAGTTATGTAATCTATGTTTTGTATTTCTACTGTTAATAATAACTTTTATCTGTAAAGAGACTTCACAATCTCTCCCATATATTTTTAAGAAAAAAACTTTGATTTGTATTACATATATTACATGATACACACACACACATATATATATATATATATATATATATATATATATCATGTTAAATGGCATATTAACTTATGGTCAGAGGTGTAAGAAAACCTCGACCGATCCAAAAAATTTACCCAATTCGAAAAAAATGAATAAAAAATAAAAAAATAGGGAATATGTTTTAGGGTAATTTTATAATAAAGTAAAATCACTCCGCTTAAATTAGGCCCCACCCGAAAAATCTAGGGACCCATGAAATCTTTTCTAATTTAATAATTATAATGCTATATCCTATATTTAATTACAAAACTAAATATGTTGATATTAATTTTTATTTATGATATATTTTTTGAAAATACTATTTATTAAAGTAGGGTTCCGAAAAAAATCATCCGAAAAAATCGACCCATTAGAAGGTGGATTTTTTCTAAATGATTTTAGGATGGTTTTTATAATTTAGAAAATCGACCAAAAATATAACGGATGATTTTTTTGGATGGATGACTTTCACCCCTACTTATGGTTATATATATTGTAATTTATGTTTATCACTGGAAAATATATAGAAAAGAATAATAAATTTAAGTGATAAATAAATAAATAATGTAATTACAATTCTAAGTGTTATATGAAGGGTAAAAGTAACTTCTGAATAAATAAAATGGTTAATTCCTCCCTCAACTATCATGATATTTCATGTCTAATTTTAATATATGAACTTATGTAGGTCGTCCCTAGATTATATCGCGATTTTCACTTTAATTTTTCATATGATTTTGTTAACTTTTCTAATTTTTTCGATCTTTCCTATTTATGAAAGAATAACTACCTTTCCATGAATTGTCTTCATTTTTTTAATATTTTAAACAATAAAATAATAATAAATAAGAAAAATGACTAAGCAAGTCCCTATTATTTTAATATTTTCTATATTATATATTATTTTATTCTTTTTTAAACATTAAAAAAGAAGACAACTCATGAAAGGATAGTTTAGTACTTTTATAAATAAAAAATAAAAAAATAAAATGAAAAGTTAATAGAATCATATGGATGAATTAAAGTGAAAATCATAGTATAATTTAGGAATATCCTACGGTGCGAAAAATCACTATACTTTAGGAGACGTTAAGAAATTAGTCATAAATAAAATTTTCATACTCTAGTCATCATCTTTCATAATTTATTATATAAATATTATTTTTTATTTAAATATGAACTTACAAATAGCAACACACTATATTTACTCCCTCTATTCTTCCATTAGTTGATTACAAAGGAGTATTTGATTTGCAACATTCATTGTATTGTTTCTAAGTAAAAAAAAGGTTACCCAACAAAATTTAAATAAATCTAGTTAAAATGGAAATTTATAGAATAAAAAAACAATTATATAATAGAAATGTGGACAATCGACTAGGTTAATTGTTGAATATAAAGACTGACAAGTTTGAACTAATTCTTTATTTCTTTTAAAACGTGCAGTATCAGCTTAAGGTTTGATAAAAAAAATAGAATATTTAGTAGTAAATAATGTTTTCTTAGAATCAAAACACTATCTTAAACGTTTGATAAATATTTTTTTCTAGTAGGATTTGAATATTTCAACACAAAATACTATAAGATACTTATATTAACTTATAGAGTATAGATGTAACGATTTTACATTTTATTCCTATTATATCCTTATTTTTTAAATAAAAAATTTATTTAATTATTAAACATCACATCTTATTTTTATTTTAATAAATTACACCTTTGATTTTACTTACAATCCAAATAATTTTTTTAAAAAAATAATCAATATTTTATATTTAAATAATATTTTAAAAATTTTACTATTTAAAAATATTATAAATTAATTTTTATGAATATGATGTACATAAAAATGATCATAAATTATATTCTATTTTGTCATTTTATACAATACACTAATTTAATCATATGTTTACCAAATATTTTTTATTAAATTTATAATAGGTAATCATTATATTTTAATCAAATTAATATTCTTTAATTAAATTGCTACTTTCTAATCATATCGGCAGCTTCCTTAAATAGAACTTAAAAGAGGAAACTAGAATTCTCCATGTCGCCCGTGTTCCGCTAGGGACAACAATAGACAAAGGACACATCGCACGAGACTGTGTGTCGGTCCGTGACATGTTTGTGGAATTATCCATTAGAGCGAATCACACCGCACCGAATTTATGAAAACAAAATATTTATGAGACCATCAAAAAATTAATTACTAAAATCGAAAACTAAAACTAAGGGGATATTAAGATTCCTGATAAATGAAAAAAAACAATAATCACCGAAGTTAATGCTTGTTTAATGATTAAATCAGTCGATTCCAAGGAATTAGAATATTAAGCCCAGAAATGTTGATGACATCAAACTTTTAATCGTTACGGTGACAAATATCAGAAACGTCAAAATAGTATTTGGATGTGGAAAAATAATAATTTCTCCGTTGGAATTGGAAACCACAAATTTGAGACCATCAAATCAAATCACCTTCATCCCCCTCCCCACGGACATGCAATGCAAGAAGGAAGACCAGCAATGCCATCGCACTCCGTCACTGCATACGTTTTGCCGAGCACCATTTTCCACATATTATATAAGATTATTTATTATAAATAAATAAATATAACATGTGATCGGTCGGTACCAGTTTATACATCTTAAGATTATTATAAATATAAAATTCGTGAAATTTTAAAATAATTTATAATTGGTTACCGATAAGAAAATTTCAAGTATTTATTAAAAAAAAACAATAATTTTCTTTTACATTAATTTTACGAGTTTCTCTTGAAATAAAAGAAGAAAAAACAGTGCACAAATCCTTTAAACTATGTCAGAAAAGTTTTGTACGTAAGAAATGATAATTAATGCCTCAATTTATGGTAATAAAAAATTCCTTTTTTTCGATTGCCAGGATTCTTCTGTAGCGTCAATTATTATTCCCACCGCCGACAAATTTAATTTTGATCCACTATTAAATTGTGGAAGGATTAGACCAAAAACTCCAGACCCTACCACCGAAATTTTACGCATTAACACGCTGCTGAGGGCTGTCTCTCTACCCTGCACTCAACAATGGACCCTGACACAGAAGTCCTTCATGAGTTCCTTCCCCTCGTCCGCGTCTACAAGAGCGGCCGCGTCGAACGCTTCCTCGGCGCCGACGTCGTCCCCGCCGGCCTAGATCCGGACACCGGCGTCGCCTCCAAGGATGTCTCCATCAACCCGAGCACCGGCCTCTCCGCGCGCCTCTACCTCCCGGCCGATCCCGCCGACGGCAAGCTGCCGGTCCTCGTCTATTACCACGGCGGCGGCTTCGTCATCGAGACCGCCTTCTCCCCCACGTACCACAACCATCTCAACGCCCTCGCGGCCAGGGCGGGGATCCTCGTCGTCTCGGTCGACTACCGCCGGGCGCCGGAGCACCCGCTCCCCGCGGCCTATGACGACTCGTGGGAGGCGCTCCTGTGGGCGGCCTCGCACGCAGCCGGCTCCACCGGCGGCGAGGCCTGGCTGGCCGAGCGCGGGGACTTCGGGCGCGTGTTCCTGGCCGGGGACAGCGCCGGCGCCAACATCGCGCACGACGTGGCCGTGCGCGCGGCGGCGGCCCCGCTGGGGCCGGGCGTCAGCATCGAAGGGCTGATGCTGGTGCACCCGTTCTTCTGGGCGTCAACGGAGGTCGGGATCGCGGAGACCATTTGGAAGCTGTGGAGCTTCGTGAATCCGGGGGCGAAGAGCTTCGACGAGCCGCGGATGAACCCGATGACGGAGGAGGCGGCGCCGCGCCTGAGGGCTCTGCCGTGCCGGCGCGCGCTGGTGGCGGTGGCGGAGAAGGATGTGCTGAGGGGTAGGGGGCGGGCGTACTACGAGGCGCTCAAGGGGTGCGGATGGGAAGGGGAGGTGGAGCTCCTGGAGACGGAGGGCGAGGAGCACGTCTTCCATCTCAAGAAACCCGCCGGCGACAAGGCCCTCGCCATGATGGAGGTGTTGGCCGCTTTCTTCCGTTCGAATCATTAATCAATGCCGCGTGAATACTTCAAGATCTGAAGAATCGTTGCTGAATATTTTGTTTTTTAGTTAATGTTGAACACTAAGAAAGAAGAAAAGATAAATAAACAGATCTGAACAATTTTCAATTTGAATGCACGTCCTTCGAACTACTTTCCCGGAGAAATTGATTTATGTCTATTTTTTTTTTTCGTTAGGGTTGCCAGCCAACGGAGCTATGCACGTTCATCACAAATTAAATTTTCGAGTCGGACTAATTTAATATCATTTCGATGCGTCTTAACAATTACGAATGAAGTTCTAAATAAAAAAAAATTGCATTTATAAAAAATCAAATTCGAGATCTTCCGTCACATCTCAACACATTATTTTAATCTTCGGAGTGGATCATAGTTTTCTTACCCAACATCGGATAATTTTAGTATCTTTTGACAAAGTGACATAGTAGCTACTCTAAGTTAATCCTAGTTATTCTATTCTTTATGAATAATTAAATTACTAAATTAATTTTAAGTGCTTTTAAGTAAAACTAAATATAATAATAATAATGAGAAGGAAAACAATAAATTGATAGATTAATTTAATTTAATTTAATTTAGTTCAACTCGTTTCTTTGCTAGTTATCACGTGTTAATTAAAATCAGGTGTTAGTTTCGACCATTTTTTATTGTCAAAGATTAATCGGTGTAATAATGAATAAAAATACATTTTCAAAAGTATTTTCCCGAGCTAAATCAGTCATCACTCAATATACAGTGCAATAGTGCATGCTTGCTTTTCCTTAAGATTGGAGAATTGTGCCAATACTTGCATCTATAGGAAGATATTAACAAGATGATTTATAAAGATTTCTAATAAAATGACTAGGAACTAAATTAAAGAATTAAAAGCTATTTATAGGAATTTTCAATTGAAAATATTATTCAACGTTGTAATTAAAATATTATTCAATGTTATAATTATCTTTAAACTTTTCAATTATTTTAATTATTAGTTCTTAATTTGCTCGTATTTTATGTTATCCTAAACTATATTGTGATGCTAATTTTATTTCATCTTTTTATTTATTAATTTTTTATATAGAAATCATAATATATTAAGTATACAAACATTTTATATTTAATATATTGAATAATCTCTATAAAATAGTAAATTCTTTTTTATTTTTCTTAATTGTTTTTATTTTCCACTATTATATTTTTCATCCAAATATTAAGTATAAATTTGTCTATCTTTAACCAATTAGTTCTCATAAATCAATGAAAACGGAGTTTCATACATTTGCTTGAATGAACCTTCTCAATCTTAGTCGTTCTCCAAATAAATTTTCACATCTTCGTATTATACTTTGTTTTTTCTTGTAGATGTTGAAATAACAATAATAATAATGGTATAAATATAGTGAAGGGAAAAAATATTTACTAATAGTTTTTTCATCTTTCACGGCAAAAAAAAATCGAAATCGTTTGTTATCCATCCATCAAGACAAAAAAAATTGATAAGAAATTGTTATAATATTTTTTTGTTAGAAATACTTTTGGCTCGTTGGGAATTTGGAATGTCCTAATAATCAAAGAGACAAAACCATTGAATTCTTGTGAGAAATGCCGTCAATATTAAAATACCTATTAAGTGTATCCTCATTTTAAAATTACAAAAAGAAAATGACAAAAAGGAAAAGTTCAAGGCGAAATATGACAAAAAGGAGGAATGTAAAAAAAAGTACAAGTATAAATTTAATGGTGAAAAAAGGGAAACAATGTAAAGGATAGGGGAAGAAAGTTATTTGCAAATATGTTGTTGTCCGGCTACTCAAGTGTGAATGGACGGCAGTAAATTTAGATCTAAATATCATACCAGGGTGACAATTGAAAAAAATAAGCGTATTTATATTGGGGTGCGTTTGGTACGTTCTTTATTCGGATATATTTTTAAAAATTTCTAAGGACATGTTAGATGTCAACGTTTGAAAGTGTGTATATTAGAAAATATTTAATAATATTAAATTTTGGAGGTAATTAAATTCTGCCAAATGAACCTTATCTCATTTTTTGAAAATGGTGAGTAATCTCACATTTCAAATTTCATTTCACATTCCAATGACTATTTCCCTAGTATAGATTCCGAATTCAAATCAAAATCAAACATAGTTATGTTTTATGTCTTGAAATGTGATTCCAAATTATCATATTTATTAGAATACTAAGATTCCAACAACCAATCAAACACACCAATAATGAAGACTTACCTTATCGTCTTCACCTTATGGTCTTCATTCAAGATGCATGAGTGCGGAGAGCATGGCGACAATAATGAAGACACCAAGTAATGTTGCATGATAAGTTAGTTGTTGCCCACGCTAAATAACATTAATACATCCTCTCTCTCTCTCTCTCTCTCTAGATAGATATATATTTTTTATTTTTCATCAGTTTAGTCTTCTGAACTTTATTTGTATTATATTTTGATCGAGTGTTATAAATGTCATTGATTCATTTCTTTTATCAAATTATAATTTTTTAACGATAAATTATAAGTTATAATATTCAATCGATGATACTGATCTAATAAAAGTTTAAGTTAAAAATTAATCGTCGAATAAAAATTTGAATCACTGTTGCCTCAAAATTATATGTATTACCTCCATAACGAAAAATGAGTATCTTATAACATTTGGGTATTATTTTGAAATTTAGACTTCTTTTCTAAGCTTAATTTGATACATGTGCCAAGAAAAAGATCACAGGTTCACTGCCTCATTTAAAGAATGATTGATTTTGAACCCATTTGAGCTCAAATACCTTAATTGATAAGTTAATGTGCTAGGTTCTTACCTAAGATCGGAGTGACCTAATAAAATCAAAAATTATAAAATTGAATCGAGAATCATAATATGCTACTTGTTAATAATATATAAAAAATTATAAATATTTTTTAGTAAATTTGTGGCACTTAAATCTTAAATCATATCTCACTAAGTTTTATTAGTTTCTAAGATAAATTTCATCAAAACATATTTAAAATGTAGAAAATATATTAAACTTCATCTAAATTATTTTTTATTTTCATAAAAATATTTTTGATTAATATTTAGATAACTGTACTAATCATATGACAAAGACATTTGATCAAAATTAAGATCTAATTAAAATCTTACACATAAGATTCTTAAAATAAGATCAAAATCGATATAGGATGGTAAGCTCAAAAAATCGTAAGATTTTAAAATTTAGACTGAGATATTGACAACTTTAATGATAAGTAATTTTATTAGTTGAATTTGATTTAAAAATAAGCAATTACGTATTTGAATAGATTTATTAAAAATAATTATAAGTGTTTTGATTGTTTGATACTAAAAGAGATTCTATTTTGTTAAAAAAAAATTAAACAATATACTTAAAATTAATTCATAAAGGAAGTAAAGTTTCCATTCCAAATACTACAATAAAGTTATGTTCATAATACATGAAATGCTTGACATAATGATACAATTAACATATTACATTGAAAGTCTCCATAGCAATCATATCACGCAAAGTCATCAAATAATTATCACTTTCATTTTCTCCATTTTTTGCTGAAGTATTGTCTTCTTGTGATGATGATCGAGCCCACATCATGGTTCACATATGGAATATAACTTTTGTTTTCAGCTTTTCCGAATGCATCATCTATGTTAGAATTTTTTTCTTATATAATTGTGAATAGTCGTTGTTTTTCATATGAGTACTTATAACAAAAAGGTGTTGAGTGATAACATAAGAAAATTACTTTCACATGAGTGCTTATAACAAAAAACCAACAAAGACCATCTAGCTTCATCACTAGGTTGCCTTAGAAATAAAATATGTACCACAAGTTTTTCCCCAAAAAGATTGATGCAAAGTTCCACAAGTCACCCATAGGTGTAATGCCAAGAAATCTATTCAATAATATCCATACACTTCTCAAGAGAAGGGGCAACACCCTTTCTAAGTCCGATATATATGATGATGTAATTAAGCTTTTAGTAGTCATCACTTCAAGTAATTTTTCTATGTTTTTAGTCATTGCAGCAACACCAAAAATTTTTTTGGATGTTTTTTTTTACTTTTTATTGTTGGCTCAAGTGATCTAATATGAGTTACAACTTGTATATCATCAACTTCATCACAACAATAGATTTTAGGGTTATTTCTTTTAACACCCCCTCAACCATAACTTTTTTTCACATCTATCCCTAAAGTATAAACTTACAAATTTTAGTTCCCAAACTTACCCAAATTTGACACTTAGGTCCTTCTATTAAATATTAACTAAAATTTATTAAATTTAATTGTGAAATGTCCTTTTTTACCTTTATGTTCATATTACAATAAAATATTTTAAAAATAAAAAAGAAATACAAGTAAAAGTACTAATTGATAATAATATTTGTATACAATATTTAATGTTATATTTATGTAGATATTTTTTTATTTTTTAATATATTTCATGTTAAAAATAAGGGATAAAAATGATATTTCATAGTTATTAGAAAAATAAATTTAACAAACTTTAGATTAAATTTAATAGAAGGACTTAAGTGTCAAATTTAGATAAGTTCGTGAACTAACTTTTGTAAATTTATAGTTTAGGATTAGATGTGAAAAAAGTTATAATTAAGAGGGTGTTAAAGGAAATAACCTTAGATTTTATTCATTATCATCGATATTTCTTTCTTCACCTTCTAATTCATGATTTCTCCTTGAGATTTGACTTGGTGCAAATGCTCTTTTTCGCGTAAGGACATTTTTAACTTTCACAAATGCGAAAAATCAAAGTTAACGAAAAATTTGACGAAATTGGACGAAAGGATCGAATTGAAAAAATCGTGATAATTTAGGGACCCAAAAAATGAAGTTCGTAGTTTGAGATTAGATCTGGAAAATTGTAATAGTTTAGGGGCGGTTAGAGGAAATAACCCTAGAAAATAAATCATTGTATCAGAACAAAATCAATGATAAGTTCTTGTTCTTGAACTTTTTAAAATTTTCATTCTCCTAAAATGAAAGTCAAAATTAATTTAATATGATAACTAATAAGAATACTTATAAGATGGAAAAGGAAACTATCAAGTACTTTGATTTTTCGATCCCACCACTCTTGATCAACAATAATTGTCTTTTGAGTGTCATCCCATCCGAACCCAAACTCTCCTTTCATCAATTTCCTAAATAAAGTTAAGTCAGTTTTTATTTGATCCCAATGATTCTTCAATTATTTTCTGTCATATTGTTTGTCCATCTTCTTATTGAATTTAGTCATAATGTTTTTCCATCCATCTCTTGATATGCAACTATTTGGTCTATTTCCTTTTCAAATTTCTTCTTCACATAACTCTATGAACAACATATGAACATTTCTTCTTCACATAACTCTATGAACAACAGATGAACATCATCACTCTATTTAGGACAACCTTTTCCAAGGCCATTATTGTTTTGGGTGCCTTGTTCTATAACTCATTGAATGGAAATGTCATCATCCATGAAAAGCTATAGCAAGCAATAGTTGACATAAGTTCACACAAAGCAATAGTTGACATAAGTTCACACAACTGGTAATACATATCTAATGCATAAGAAAACAAAAAATAAATACTAGACATGATATGAGAAAGGAGAAAAAAATAGAACATGTGTCTTGATCCAAATACTTATAAAATGTCCAATAAAAAAATATCAGCTTGTGTTCAAAGAAAGTCCAAATTATTTTTTATATAACAACTATTTGAGCATAACTTGAGTTTTCATTACATGATGAATGATAGATTTCTCCCTAAAAAACTTATCAAATCATCTAAGTAAAATTTAAAACTCAAAATATCTCAAAAATTCTAAAACTTTTGTAAAATTAGAGACCCCAAAATTAGCACACATAAAAGAGATATATTTTGACAAATTTAAGATAATGGAAAAAAACCATTTGTGTAAAACGGTATGTGTAGAGCTTAAAGAAGAGATAATAGAGTACTGATTACCAAGAGAATACATAGGAAGAGAATGAGAGGCAACCATAAGGCTACGAATTGGAGATAAATGGGGAAAGTTGTGGCTAGGGTTAACAGTAAAAAAGAACGGGAAAAGGTAAAAGAATAGTTATATATAATCTATGTAATCATTTAGAAGTGTGAAGGTAAAAGTAGTACGATCACCAATTTGATTAGCTTTTTCTCTTCCAAAAAGAGCTTGCTCCCCACAACTTTTTTTTTTGGGGGGAGGTGGGAGAAGGATGGGAGCTTTTTGTGAGTTGTTATGTTTAGTTACGAAACATTGAAAAATATTTCAAAATGATTATAAGTCATTTTTCTTAACTTATAATTTTAGCCAAATGGTCAAATAGAATTATATTGATAAACAACTTTAAATATTTATCATAATTATAGTAATAATAATTTTTATTATAATAAATTTTCCATCTTTTATTTATCATATACACACACATATATATAACTTTATTTCACGATTTATTTTTTATGTTATATATTTTATGCCATCGTAATTTGTTTTTTCATATTAATTGTTGACATCCTTTTAACTAACCCATAATAATATTAGATTATATTATATTGAAATATTCAATGAAGTTATTAATTGATGTTAACTTTTCTCATTTATTTTAGTTTCTATTTTTTTTTGTTTCCAGGTTGCCTTCGTTTTTTAACTTTATTTTTGTTGTTATGTTTTATGTTATCTTAGATTGTTATGTGATGTTTCTTTTTAACTAATATATCCTTTAACTTAACTTTGTGACTTTTTCTTAATAAATGTCATGATAACTTTTATTAAGGTAAAAGAAGTATGAATTTATGGCACCACAATTTGCTTTGATACAATATTAAATTAGATATGTTATCAAACGTCCAAAAAAATTAAGTTTTTTTAAACATAAGATCGTTAGATTTGTAATTTTGGAAAAAGGAATACGCAGCTATATATCTCTTGAGATCTAATCTATAGCTCTTCATCCGAGCCATCCAAATATTGATCGATTATATTTCTTGATGAACAAATATAGTACATTTCTCGATGTGCAAGAACAATTCCTCGTCATCCTCATCATTGTTGGTGAAACTTCCAAAATCAGCATCCATGAGTTGGCCTCCACTCTCTCCTCATCCTTTTGAAGAATGGGAAAGGAGAGGCAAGAGCGCAGTTGCTGAGTGAATTGTTGTAGATGATCACTTGGAGGAGCACATAGATGTAAAGCTATGGACGGTAGCTATGACAGAGGCTTGTGAGTAGGAGGAATGACAGTCATGGCGGAGGATTGTGAGTAGGAGGAATAACTACTCTTACATGGAGGAAGAAGATGAGACCAGTGCTTTCTGGCAACCTGAACCCATTTCCACGTTCATTTTGATTTCAGATCAGGCACCTAAACTTTCCAGATCAGGTACCTAAACTTTAGAGAAACAAAGCAACAAAAAGCATATCACAAAGCTTCCCTAGTTCAAAAGAAGAACTAAATTGTTTGTTTTCACCAATTTAAACTCTTTTTACTCACAGATTTAACATGATCTCAATAGATAAAAGGTTGTGGATATGAGAGGATTTGAAAATATATTTTTTTAAAAAAAAAACAAAGTTGAAGAGTGATATAGAAGGAAGAACATCAAATGAGATTGCTCCTCCTTTCTCTCCTATGTGTTCCTTCTTGTTGTCAATTATATCTTAATGAATTTGTAATTATCAACACCAATACCACACACATCTTGATTTGTGCTTGGAAAAATCTTGAAGTAATTCCTCGATGAACAATCGGTCCTCACATCTATAGATCCTTTCTCATCATGACAAACTTGGGTGACATGTAAATCTATTTAATTTCCTCTCTCTAATTTCAATCATTTCTAATATTTTCTCCATCTCACTCGTCATGTAAATATATTTCTTTTCTTTCTCTCTTTTTGGTTATTTCTCTTTGCTACTCTACTTTGAAGCTATAAATTGAAGTCACTAATTGTTGTCATCCATATGTTAGATCAAGAAGGAAAAAAGATGAAACTGCTGCAGTTGTCATCGACAACCATCTTCACTCTACAATTGTTTGGTATCCATCGTGAGATTCATTGTCTACAGTTGTCATCGACAACCATCTTCACTCTACAATTGATTGGTATCCATCGTGAGATCCATTGTCAATCTTTTGTCAACTTTGCCAATTTTGTACAATCTCCTCCTTAACTTCAACACTAGGAGACTGATCCAAAATGTTCTTTCTCCTCATGTTTCATCATAGTTCCCATTACTAGAATCACTCTTGACATCCATAGTTGTGATCCCTCCATCATTATGTAGGGTGTAAAAGAGAATCAGTATACTCAATTCAAAATAGATATGTAATAGGATATAAAACTAACATTTCTTAAATTGAACTTCAAAACATATGAAAGAACATAATCATCTATAAATAATCAATTAGGAAATAATAGCATTACATGGCCCATTACTCAGTATTTCTTATGAGTCATGACATACTGATCACAATCCTATCAATGAGTTCAAATTTTCAACCCTTAATTGTTATGGTTAGTAACTCAGTTTTCATGATTCTGATTGCGTCCTCAAAACTTTCTATTAACCCTTTGGTCATGAAATGATCTGTGATTGCCATTTTTCATTTGTCAATTCATGGATCGTAATCTCCAGGACATAGGGCGGTTTGAATTTACGTTCTCCATTTTCATGATCACAACTCATGATAGGATTGTCATGGTCCACCAAATGACCTTATAACAAATTGATCGCGAATATGGCAGAATCGTTCACATTGCTAGTTGAGTTTCAGAGCTTGTATTATTGTGTCACGACCCATGAAAAAATCTTGTAAAAAAATAGTTACAAAGTCTAGTAGAATTGTTTCACATTATTAGTTATTTTTCACAAGCCGTGACATTGTATCATAGCTCATGAAATGATCTCTTTGACCCAAACTCATCTATTCTCTCTTGAATTCATCATTCACACTATTCCTCTCATCCCTCATCCTATATAACTAATATAGAGGTCATATGACTCAATTCTAAAACATTCAAACACCTTTCATAAAAATAATGAATTTAACAACTCTAATTCTTATGCCAATTTCACGGCTTATGAATCAATCTCATAAGGAAGCACAAGAATCTTATTCTTGTAACAAAATAAAAGGAGCATTAATCTTAACATCAATCTAACATTCAATCAAGCAACTTTAATCCATACAAATCATTGAGCAATAAAAAAAGATGAGAAATTTCAAATTTTCATTCAAAGTTTGAGTTGGAATGAAACTGGCTTCACCCTAATTATATACACAAATAATTTAGTTGAAGTCTTATCAATATGTCTAATACTTATTAAAAAAAATGCACAATGATATGAAACATACGTATTTTTCTATTAGACATATTTTGATACTCTATCAATATAAAATTCATAACTAACTCGAGGAACATCCAAATTTAGTGATTTTAATTTTATTCAAAGTAAATCCTTATGATAATAAATATAATTTTTTTATTATATTTACCATTGATCAATTTAAATTCGTACAATAATCCTACCCTACTCAAGTTTAATAATATAATAGTTGAATGTTGAAACATTTATAACATCCTTTAAGCACTTCTTTTTCTAGGAAGACAATCATCTAACTATTTTCATAAATTTCATATCCGAATTTGATAAGCTCAAAGTCTTGTGTTTGACAAATTATTAGACAACAATATGTCAATTCTTTATCTATAAAGTGTCAACTCAAATGAATTCAGGTCCTATAAAAATTAGTGTTGAAGGCTTATCTAATAATACGTTATTCATAATTTATGGAAAATTAAAATTTGCTAAAAAATAAAGGTATGAATTTGGATAAATCAACAATTAATATGTTTTCAATTTTGAAACACATACATATTATAAGAAATTAATTAATATTAAAATGCAAGTGCACAAACAGTAGTTATGACAAATTAATAATATAAAATTATCAATTTTATCACAATTAAAATAATAGAATAATTAAGAAAGATTAAAACTCTCATTTTTAACACCTAACTACATGGCTACTATGTCTTAGCAAAAAAAAAACCATCAATAATTGT
The DNA here is from genome assembly GCA_030549335.1 of Pontederia crassipes. Taxonomy (NCBI): domain Eukaryota; kingdom Viridiplantae; phylum Streptophyta; class Magnoliopsida; order Commelinales; family Pontederiaceae; genus Pontederia; species Pontederia crassipes. The sequence goes on from CM060183.1 coordinate 13,530,395, forward strand.
TTTTCTTTCTCATTCAAATGTCTTTATAATTTTTTCCCTTGCCTTAATAACTTTTGCCCTTTTGTTGAATTTTCTTTTTGGCTTACATCATGGAGAATGATTGAAGTTTGAAAGATACTTTTTATATCTTTACGGGATGTCCAAAATTATTAACTATCACATTAATTTAAAATGAATATGAAAGGACAAAACAATATTCTTTTAACCAATATTTTTTTTAGAGAGTGTTTGGACGGTGGAATTGGTTCGGTCAAACATAATGCTATGATCAGTTTTTTATTTTCAGCTTTTTTTAATTTTTTTGAAGTGACATTTTTTTCAACCTATTTTTTCTTTTATATTTCTCTCTCTCTCTCACCTTTCTAATAAAAATAGTATATTTATTAAATATAATATATTTATAGTTAGTAGGATTAATTTAATATTATTTATCACTTATCATTTTATTAAATTTTATTCAATATAATTTATTAAAAAATATTCTTAATATTAAATAATATATTTATTAACACATTTTAATAAAAAATTACAAATTTATATTTACAATACTTATTTTTATTGAAACACTCATTAACATTAATATATCGTATTTATTTTTTATATCACATTAATTATATGGTTCTTTGTGTTCTACGTTATCTAAATTAGAGATGAATATTTGTGCAGGCCGCATGATCCAATCGGCCGCGTGAAATTTTGCTAGGCCAACTTGGCCTGACCACATCCATTGGGTGTTGGGCCAAATCATGTCGAGCTGTCCATCCCACATGGGCTTGATGAGCCTGGGCCCGTCCCGACGCAACATGATTTTTTATTTTTATTTATCTATATTACATATTTTCTTTGGTCCACCCTTAAAAAATGTAAAAAATTAACAAAAAAAGGAAATTTTCAACATAGGCCGAGCTTTGGATGGGCTCGGACTAGGTTCTGACCCAAAGTGCAAAGTAGTTAGATGCTTGACCCAATCCGACCCAATTGGTTTATTCAGGTCGAGCTCAAACCGTGCCGAGTTGGCTCGCACGGCATGGCTCCGAGCTCAATCAAATTCAATTTAATTGTCTGAACTCGGCCAGAGCCGACATTGTTGTCCATCTCTAATCTAAATACATAGGGCCTATTTGACAATTAAAATTAGGTGGAATTAAACCTAGTTTCACATCGTTCTGCCAAAAAGGTTACCCTGTTTTCTCTTTTAAGTGAAATCAGACCACCAAAATTTGAAATCACGTGATCCCAATTCTGATGACCTAGTCTTTCCATCGCCAAGCCTACAACTTTTGTCTTCAATTTTTTTATTTGACAACACTTTGCTTTTTCTATATTGCAGTTTTCTCATAAAATAAAATATTGATTAAATATAATATATTTGTTATAAAAAGAATTAAATATAGTATTATTTATTACTTATTATTTCATTAAAAAATTAAATATTTCATTAAATATAATATCTTAATTTTTTATATTTAAATAATATATTTTTTAAATAATTTTAAGAATTATTTTTTATTTTTAAATAAAATTATATTTTATATCTGTAATACGTATTTTTAATTGAAACACCAATTAAAATTAATGCAACACCTCTATTTTTTATCACATCAATAATTTTATTCATCATCATTAATTTTGACTCTGTCGAGATATATTTTTAAATTAATATGTCAATTTAATTATTCATACAAATTCAAAAAAATGATGTATCCAAACGGCCCAATACGATACTCTATTCAAACGCCACCTCAAAATGTCATATTTCTCCTTTTTCATTACAAAGACTATGTCGTCATCTTTTGCGTGGTTCCAACTCAAATTTACAATAGTGGTTAACAGCTGAAGAGCCTACAGATGTACTAAACTGGTGGCCCCAATCCTTAATCACCGATATGAAAAAAAAACTCAAACTACCAACTTCTCGGGATGTAAATATTATTATTATTAGGGTTATTTTCATACAATACCCTTAAATTATTATAATTTTTCACATCTAATTTTAAACAACGAATTTATTTTTTATCCTTAAACTATTACGATTTTTTCAATTCAATCATTCTGTTCACTTTTACGTTAATTTCATTTTTTTCCATTTATGAAAAGTCAAAACTACCCCTCATCCTATCAATTCTAATATCTAAAAATATAAAATAAAACATAAAAAGAAAAAATGCACAGGCGTCGGGGGCGCCCCCGCGATCTCATCTCTACCTATCAATTCTAATATCTAAAAATATAAAATAAAACATAAAAAGAAAAAATGCACAGGCGTCGGGGGCGCCCCCGCGATCTCATCTCTACCTATCAATTCTAATATCTAAAAATATAAAATAAAACATAAAAAGAAAAAATGCACAGGCGTCGGGGGCGCCCCCGCGATCTCATCTCTGTGCGCGAGATCGCCGGGTGGCGTTCGCGCATGAGGAGGGGCGACCCCCCACTAGCCGCTAACGATCGCAGGGGGCGGCAACAACGAGGGCGCGGCGCACTCATAGGAGGGAGGAGATCGTGATGGAGGTCAGGTGATATAGAAGCATATGATAGGGGCTATCGAAGAGGTTGACGCGGAGTTGGCGGAGGGTCCGGAGGTCGTCCTCAGTGATATGTGACAACCCCTTCTCTTTCCCTACGCACGTCAGCGCAGGGCAAGAGGCGCCGACCTCTTGTCTGCATTGGCATGCGTAGGGAAGGAGGCATCGGCCTCTTGTCCAGCGCCAGCGTGCGCAGGGAAAGAGAGGAGGTGGGGGTGCCGACGACCCTCCTCCAACTTTTCGTCGCCTCTTGCCCTACGTCGGCATGCGCAGGGAAAGAGAGGGGGTGGGGTTGCCGATGAACCTTCCTCCGACTTTCTACCAACATCCTTGCTAGCACCATCGTAGCATCGCGAAATCACGGCTCTAGCTCACAAACCCGGTGGCAGAGAGCAGAAAAATGCGGCAAGGAGCGAGAGGGGTCCGTCCTGATGTCATCGCGGTAGGGGTGCCGATCTCGACTGTCGAGCTCATTCGGATCGAGCTACGACAGGTTCTCATCGTCAAAACCTAGGTCCACGATAGCCACCACCCGCAGGTGCAACTGAGTCCTATCCGGATCGCGCCGACGTCTCCGCTGCGACGCAGCCGTCAAATTGTCCCCCGCGTCACGCGCTGCCATTGCCGCCTCCGAATGACGATGCCATCAAAGTCGGCACCCTCTCCGCCGTCCGTGCTGTGTACGTTCCTCAACTCCCTCTTCGCATCCGTCCGCGGTAACCCATGGAAGTCAAAGGGCTCCCCCGCCGTGATCCCCTCCGCCGTCCTCCATGGCGCATCGATTACCACCATGGACGAGTCGGTGTAACGCTCCCAAATCGACCAATGCCACGTGACGAGGATCTCTCCGAAGGCGCTACGAAAACACAATAACTATGATCAACAATTGACTAAAACTCCATAAAAGCGATGACAAATCAGCAATAAGGATAAAAGGGAAAACATATGATATCAAATAGCGGAAGTCTCAAAATATTACAAAATCTCCATAATATGAATGATATATGAATTACATCAAAGTTCATAAATACGGAAAATAAGGAAAATGATAATTAGGCCCTCTGTCAGTTCATGTGCTTTATTATCGCTCGAGCTGGTCGCGACACGCGATCTCAACACCATCACTGACCTAGCCCTATGGAAATCAAACACAGGGGATGAGGTCCTCCCGTAAGCTATACAACCTAATGGAAATCCATAAAGTACTCAATGCATAACAATAAATAGCAATAGTCAGAATCAGTAATCATTGATAACAAGATCAAGTAGTGAGCATAAGATCATTTGATTAGAGATACCAATGGATAAAAGATGATAGAGATAATGAATCATATAATCATGATGAGTTGCAGTAATCATGCTGGATTAATAATCATGCCCCACTTATCATCATCATACTCATGTCATTTCTACAATACTCTTTATGCTTGTACTTCTTTCTTAGCATTACATGACTTTGGGTGCCTTTAGGTGTCTTTGGGTGCCTTTAACTTGTGGGGGTTTTACGCCGAGCAAACAATAAAGTCTTGTGCAGCCTATGGGTGATCAAGCCATGGCTAAGGGAGCGACTCTTCACTTATAAGCACTTAGCATGAGTTGACCACCCTCCCTTTCTTCTTTAATCTTTCTTACTTTAATCTCTTTATCATTTCATCATTATTGTATACTATAAGAGGATTGGATCACTGAGCAGATCAATACAAAATCAAGGATTCAGTCACATAACATTTCAATCAGTAGGGAGTAGCACATCACTCTCATGGAAAGAATCTAGATCAAATCAGCAAATAATATACATTCTGGTCAGAGTTCGGTCGACCGGTCCTCACTGGTCGATTGATCGACTTCTGGGCACCGGTCGACCGGTTGGTCTTAAGGCAATACAATGGTTCTCAGTCTACTAAGTCCTGAGCACCGGTCGACCGATATCTCTAGATCGATCGACCGAGGGTGCTCGATTTGTACTGAGCACTTCGGTCGGCCGGTCGGTCGACCTCAGAAGCGGCTGAAGGAATGATCGGTCGACCGGTCTCTACTGATCGGTTGATCGACCCCCATATCACCGGATCGGTCGACCGGCCATCGTGAAAATAGAACTGGACAGAAACAGTTTTTCAACGATTTTTCAATCCAAAATGCAATCCAAGCTTACAAACAATCATCTAAACATAAAGTAACAATACCAACACATACCTAATCACAGAGGAGTACAAATCATGAATCAAACATCAAGAAAGCAATCAAACACTTCATTTCATTCAATCCTTCCATTTGGTCATAAGCACATGATTCTAAACTAATCCTATTTAAGTTATGCAGGAGATTTCAGGTTCACCCACCTCTTCCTTGGATTGCTCCTTGCATGAACCCTTCTTGATCAACAGTAATCACCCTCCCTTTGTAGTTCTCCTCCTATGAAGCATTCCAATGGGGAGGAGAAGTGAGGGATTGATATAGGAATCAAGGGATGTAGAAATGAAGATGAACCTTGAAGACAACCTTACTGGAGCGCCCTTTCTCTTGCTGGATTAGAGTGTGCTTGGGGAGGAAGAGAGAGAAGTGAGGGAGAGGAAATGAAAGGATAAAAGAGAGCTTTAGGGTGTTAATGCTTTTATATGTTAGAATTAGGGCATAATATGTTAATGGGCTCAATTATGGGCTAGGGTAATTGGCTTTACAATTTGATTTCATTTTTATTTTATTATATATATATATATTAAAAAAATCGGGTATTACAGTCGGCCTGCTCGATGGCCTCGTCATACTACAAATCTTGCAGCCGGCGTCGAGGGGCGCACGACATGCCTCGACCACGTTAGAACCTTCGCTGAAAGTCCTGTGTGTGTCAACAGGTCGTCGCCGGTCGTAACAGGGGGTCAACCGATGAAGTTTGTCGCCTGTGAGGCGCACGCCGGAGGGGGTGCCCCCCTCCCGCACGTCGGAAGTCATCGCCTGTAAGGCCCGCGCCGACGGGGGTTCCCCCTCCCCCATCGTCGTCGTAGTTGATCTATTCTTTTTTATTTTTTTATTTGATGTGTTATTGGAAGGATAACTTTGACTTTTCACAATGAATTTAACAGAAAATTTGACAAATGATCAAATTGAAAAAATTATGGTAGTTTAGAAATTCAAAAAATAAGTTTGTAATTTAGAGTTAGGTTTGGAAATTCTGGATGGTTTAAGAGTGGTTTAAAAAAAATTATTATTAAATTATTTTCATCTAAAAATCTAATAAACTCGGAAGTGTCAATTCCAAACCCAACAACCGACCGCTGTAGATCTCTTTAGACTTGGAGTCTGCCAATGTCAAGATCCAACCCTTCAAATCTAATCAAACTCCTGGTTCTGCCTACCGTAAGTAAACGTAGTGTGCGTTCGTGTCTCGCATTTCTGCAGCCGGGCGCCTTCCACCTCGATCTCCCTTCCACGAGCACCAGTCGCGCCATGAACCCGGACGAGGACCTCCAGTTCGACTTCCCGCCCTTCCTCTGCCTCTATAAGAGCGGTCGCGTCGAGCGCCTCATCGGCACGGAGCGCGTCCCCGCTTCCGTCGACCCTGAGACCGGCGTCGCCTCCAAGGACGTGGTCATCGACTCCGGGACCGGGATCGCCGCGCGCCTCTACATCCCCGGCGCCTCTTCTGCTGAAGATGGCCACGGGGCCAAGCTGCCCATCCTCGTCTACTTCCACGGCGGCGGCTTCGCCGCCGAGTCCGCCTTCTCCCCGACGTACCACAAGTTCCTCAACACCCTCGTCGACGGGGCCAACCTCGTCGCGGTGTCCGTCGAGTATCGGCTGGCGCCCGAGCACCCGTTGCCCGCGGCCTACGACGACGCCCTCGCGGCGCTGAAGTGGGTCTCGGCCCACGCGCGCGGCGGGGACGCGGCGACTGACGCTTGGCTGCGCGACCGCGGAGACTTCCGCCGCGTCTTCCTGGCGGGCGACAGCGCCGGCGGCAACATCGCCCACAACCTCCTTCTGCGGACGCGCGCGGAGGCGCCAGAGGTGGAGGTCGAGGTCAGCGGGCTGGCGCTGATACATCCGTACTTCTGGGGCAAAGACCCGTTGGGGAGGGAACCCAGAGACCCGGCATTAAGGGCCGGGATGGAGGAAACGTGGGGGTTCGTGTGCGCCGGAAGCATGGGGATCGAGGACGCGGCGGTGGATCCTCTAGGGGACGGGGTGGCGGCGGCGGCGGCCATGAGGGGGCTGCCGTGCGCGCGGGTTCTGGTGTGCGTGACGGGGAAGGATCTGTTCAGGGAGCGTGGCAGGGCGTACTACGAGAGGCTGAAGGCGAGCGGGTGGGGAGGGGAGGCGGAGTTCTTCGAGTCCGAGGACGAGCAGCACGTCTTCTTTCTGTCGAAGCCCAAGGGCGAGAAGGAATGCGTGGAGATATTGGGGCGTTTGACCGACTTCTTCAATCGCACTTGATGTCTTCCAAGTTTCATCTCCATTGCACAACATGGTCCATGCGTTCCTGTTTGCAGGAAACAAAGGGATCTGTGATCCATTATGATGCGTTTGTAGTACCTGAGTGATGATGATGGAGAGAGATTTTCTTGTTCTTTACCTACTTGATTAATTAAATAATTAATAATATGAATCATTCTTTTTTCCCCCTTGTGTTCTCTGATCAGTCGCTCTCTTTTCTTCTTGAGCATATCTGATAGATTCATCTTCTATGGGTTCCTTCAGATTTCGTCGGTCAGTGTTGTTTCAGAATAATAATGATCATAACCGTCTACTAGCAGGTTGAATTCTAAATTCTCCACGAGTTAGTAGCTAATAGCTTATTGAACATCAAGTTGGATATGATATATATAAGTACATCTGTAGCAGGTAAGTTTGGAAACTCACTCCAATTTGAGATATATAAAACTGCAAATCTTTCATTTCCCCCTGCCATTGGGGAGATGCTATATCCTCCTAAATTAGGAGGATTAATCCTCCTAACTCTCTCTTTGTGGCATGACATAATTTTATCAACTTTTTGGGGCAAATAAAAAATGTGAGTGTTGGGAGGATTTTTAGACTAATTTTTAGGAGGATGTAGCATTTTTCCCATCATAATTCTATAAAACTATTCGACATGACTAAACTTGGACTGCATGACCCTGATTAAGATTGACATATGTGCAGCCCTGATAGCAGGCATGCTTCATCGAGCTCCAAACATCATCATCTCTGATTAATCAACCGAAGATTATATATAAAAGTGAGGCCAAAAAGGAATTCGAAACCCTTGTTTGAAATGTGTCTGAAAGAAAAGAAAACTCATGTAGCAGCAGAAAATATCTTTGCAGATGAGTTTATGGTTTGTCCATTTTTTGTGATTTGTCAGAGCATGAAATGACTGCAGTGCACTCATTTCATTGTCGGACCATAATAAGACATCTCCCTTTCTCATGTACCTTATGTTTAAATTTTTGAAGTGTGTCATGATGCTATGCAGTATGCACTAACAGTCGGAATATCACTCAACAAGATCTGTTCTCTCGTATAACATGCTGCAAACCTGTGCAACATCATTCCACTTTGTTGTTAACATATGAGCGCCTAGATGTTATGTTTATATCTGCAAATCCTGTGGCTAGAATTATGATGTAATTTACATTTAAGTGAACTGCCATTGTCCTAACTTTTTTTTAAAAAAAATTTGAAGCAGAGGATTCTTAGTATCAGATAATTTTGCTTTCAGAAACCAAATGCTGAAGCTTTGACGTGATTCTCTGTAGTATGTATAAGAATTTCCTTCCAACTAAGCATGCATAATCATATCGCAGAAAACATCCAAATCAATGAATATATTTTTAATCTAATTAGATAAACAGTGGATAGTAGGTAATTAGTTATTTGATGCATATTACTGTTCTCATCTAACTCCCATAAGAACAAGCAAATTCGAGTTCAGTGGTACAAGCTCTGTAGATAGTCTTGATGTGGGCAACATAATGGTGCATGGTAAAACCCAAAGATTGCATAGCCAAGGCGCAAGGCAGGAGGATGTTTGCATCAGCAGCAACCAACTGCCTGATGTCGGAAATGATGATAAGTCATGAATTCTACATGAGCATCACTTATTATAGATCAGGGGTCCCTTCACTATCAGTGCGGCACTCGATATGTTCTAAAAGATTAGACACAAACTGTGCTTTCCAGATGAACAAAAGTCTGACGACATGCTCATGCAAACTGGTAAATGGCCTACAAAGAAGTGTGATGGAGATCGAGGGGTGGTGAAAAGGAGGACGAAGTGGATGCTACATAGCAAAAAGTGTATGCGACAAACATGAAAGCATTGATAGACCATCTAAAGGATCGTGTTCTTTAGTAATCACTTGTTGGTTATGTTTGCAGCATCACTTTAATCTGTGTGCACAGTGGCAAGCACTTTCCCTACTCATAAATAGCCTTTCCATGGTGAATCACCTAATGGACCTTCCAAAGTTCTGATTTAGCATACACAGCAAACAAAGCTCAGCCATAGCACAACTTGGGGGTAGAGTCAAGATGAAGCACTGCATTTACGTTCTCGTTGCACTCCTCATGGCCAGTGGAGCGCTCTGGTCAGAGGGGAGGCATTTGGTTGCAGATGAAAACAGCAAGGGCTCGCTCAAGGAGCACCATGCAGAATTAGAAGGTAGCAACAGTGCCACCAGAAAAGCGAGCAGTGGAGGAGAAGAAGCCACGCTTGATCCGAGCATTAGAACACGAGTTCACAAGCGTGTACTAATTGCCACTAGGCCCACTACTCTTGGCGTCCGTCCCACTTCACCTGGGCACAGCCCCGGCGTGGGAAACAAGCACACCGAAGGAGTCCCGGACAAGGTTGAAGCATAATTGTTCAGAACTCATTAGATTCATGCAGTGATGCAGCACAGCAGCAGGTTTATAATAATAGTTCAGAACTCATTTTTTGTCTGCTCCTGTACTCGGTTGTTTTCTTCCTTCTTATTTACATTTATTTCAATATATATTATAACAGGAAAAAACTTGTTACCAATTCCAACGCTTATATATATCGAGTTGTAGCCGGTGCGAATGAGGGGAATAACGTCGATTAATATAAGATCACATGCTTCCCAAGGCCCATATGTTCTTTTCATAAAAGGGTTGAAGTGTGACGTACGCTTCAATTAATCTTCCACTGTTCCACAAGGATAACTAAATGTTATATACGGCTTATCTAATATTTACGTCATCTGACTTGTTTCATCAAGGCCTCAAAAGTTCTACTTACAAAAGGATCTTGCATAAATAAATAGTCTAATATCATAATGTTTTAAATGAAGAAAAAAATACCATTGTTATATATAATAAGTTGGATGGCATGGCATATTATGCCTCATTCCACATTCTTAACTTTGATTAATGATTCGCCCCAATCATTTCCCTTATGGCCAAAAGATCTTTTAAAGTTTGCTCCCGGCAACGTCTTTCACTGTCCAAATGAGCTACGATTGTGTCGGCCTACAATTCCTAATGCTGTCACACATAGTAACTACTGAGGCAATATGTTTATTTTGATTTTTAAAGGAACATTATCTGTTAATGAAAGTAGTTTGGGATCGATGTAGTACTTGGAGAAGCGGATTGATATCCTATTTGTCATATACGCGGACTCCACGTTAATAATTATAGCATAAGAATGAATGCAGAGATGCATGCATGTGAACAATAGTAATTGACTCCGCTCTCGTCCCCGCACCCTGCCACCAGCCTCCGGTGATGGCGTGAAGCGCACTCTCCCAGCGACGATGGAGATGTGTAAGAAGTAGAAGAAATGTTTAGACCAGGAAGAACAGAAGTGATACCGATGGCGACGGGAGACCCCCCTCCCCAAGCCCCTCTTCTTCCTCAAGCTCCCCCCCCCAGACCTTAGCAAAGCTTCTTTCCTTGCTATTCCACCACCCTTGCCCCCTTCCACACTTCCGCCGCTCCTTCCTATGCCATCAAATGAGCCTCACACTCTTCCCCAATCCCTATCTAGGGTTCCTGCGTCCCGACAAATTGGTCTTGGTCGTAGGGGCTCCACCTGATCGGATATCATGCGCCAACAGCCTAGTCGACGGATCGCCCTTATTTCCACAAATCAGAGGCGTACCCTCTGGAGGAGACGATGCAGCGATCGGAAGCGCTTCATTGCTGCCTTCTGGGTCGCCTGCTGGGCCCAGGAGTTGCTGTCGCCGAGATCATGGAAACCCTTGCTCTGCTCTGGCATCTTCATGGTCCCCTGCATATCCAGGACATGGGTAACAGTTTTCTCATGTTTCACTTCTCTGACCAGCACGATAAATTGCAGGTACTCACCCAAAGCCCTTGGAAGGTCAAGAACACTCTTCTACATGTTTCTCAAGCCAAGCCATTTTTCAAACCTTTCGAAGACCGGGATGCCTCGATGCCGGTATGGATTCAACTGCCAGGACTTCCTTGGGAGCTCTGTAACTCACAATCCATCTGGAGGTTGGCGTCTTCAGTGGGAAATTTTCTTTGTTTGGATGAGAGCTCGGCGGTCACTCGCTGCTGTGTGGAGATTGACTTGTCTAAGCCTCTGAAGCAGGGGATGTGGGTCAGGTTACCAGATAACTCTCGCTTCCTTCAGCATATACTTTACGAAAATTTGCCTTTGTTATGCTTCAAGTGCGGGGTTGTCGGTCACCGCTTCGAAGCCTGCCCAGCAATCGGACGGGAGGATGTTTCAACGGCTGCACCTCAGAATCCGAGGGTACTCCTCTATGACCACTGGATGCAGGCGTTTAGCGGGGGTCGTCGGCCCTCACCCGCCAGCAACCGGTATAGAGTCGAGGCACCCTCACCTCCGATTACCGACGGGACTTCCTCCGGCCGCGCTAGTTCCGGGGAGCCAGCTGGTGCGCACATGCCCGTTGAGACCGTTGGATGCTGCCTGCTACCCTCACCTGCAGACACCTATCCTTAACACTGTTACAGGTCTGAATTCTCTGAGCCATCCGATCAACCCTACCCATGCTCATCTCTCTCCACGTGCCCCCTCACCCCCACATGCTCTCTCACCCCCACGTGCCTCTTCTCCCTCACGTGCCCTCTCACTCCCTTTATCCCCCAAACCCTAATCCAGGCTCCGATGATGCAGATGGACCCTATCCTTCACCATACCTCTCCTCCTAACTCTCCAGTGATTCGGGTGTCTGCTTCGCCATCTATTCCTGTCTTGCCTACTCAGCGTTCGGCGCGAAAGAACTTCTTGCCCGGACCCTACTCCCTCCCTGAACCATCCTCTGCCCCGACACCTCGTCTTCCTTCTTCTGTTGCCGGTCATGGTCAGTCTCATGCCGACATGGTGGACTGGGCGAAATTCAAGCTTTTTCTTCCCTTTAACCATTCTGTTCAGGTGGATTGGTCGGATTCTGGATCGGAGGTAGAGCTGGAGGACATTGAGCTTCTGCCACCGCCCATGCCACGGTCCGAGCGCTCTCAAAGGATGGCCAAGGTTGCTATCAACCCTATCATTCATACTTCAAAAAAGAAAACTAAAAGAAATCGGGCAAAACTGTTAGGTAAGTTGGCTAACGCTGATGTGGATAATGAGGAAAACTGTGATGTAGTTATAATGCCTCACCACCCTCTGGATCTTAATAGATGAAACTTCTTTCTTGGAATTGTAGGGATGCTTTTTGTAGCAAAGTTCGCGACTATCTCTTTAACTTAATTCATAATAAGCATCCGGATATTATTCTATTACTCGAGTCTCATGCTAATGATTCCCATTCTGTTGCTATTGTGCGTCGATTTGACCCGGCTTGGTGCGGTTGCTAGTCTCCCGGCAACGGCGCCGCCGACGGTCTCATCCTGGTGTGGCGTCAGCAAAATGTGGAAGTTACACCTATTGTTATAAACTCTCATTTCATTCATGCTGTAGTTTCTATTGAAAATTTTACTTTTCTGCTCACATGTATCTATGCTAGCACTAACTCTCATATTAGAAAGATTATGTGGAGGGATCTTAAACATATCAATGTTGAAAATTATCCTTGGATGTTAGCAAGGGACTTAAATAATATTTTAGTTCAAACTGATAAGTGAGGTGGGAACCCTTATCATAGATCCCCCTCCTCACTAGCCCTTCATGATCTCATCCAAACTCAAGGTTTTTTTATCTTCCCTTGCCTGGGTCTGGTTATACTTGGTGTAATAATAGAACGGGGCTAGCCAAAATACTTTGTAAATTGGGCAGACTCCTCGTTCATCCTAGTTGGCTTCTGCACTTTCCTAATGCTTTTGCAACCTCCCTTCCTAAGTGTGTCTCTGATCACTATCCCTTACTCCTTCACACAACCCAAGCAAACAAAAGGAAACATACTTTTAAATATGAGCATTTTTGGTTTGAGTACCCCCAAGCTAGGAACATTATTGAGCAGGTTTGGACTAATAGGCACCCTAGGGATTCCCTGACATCTATTTTGCACCAGATTAAGAGAAAAACTATTAAGTGGAACTCCCAGGATCTTGGGAAGTTGGAAGTTAGAGCACATGTTACTCTCTCCCAAATTTAATCTCTTGAACATAAGGACGACTTTAGGGGACTTAATAACAATGAATCTCTTCAATTAAGGGCCTTATATCATAATCATGCTGCTATCATAAGACAAATTAGTATCAAATGTTGGAGCAAATCTTGAGTTAATTGGATAAACAATAGAGATAAGAACACCAAATTCTACCATATGAGTACCACAATTAGGCACAAGCAAAACATGATAACAATTATTGCTAATGACTCCGGCCACACTCTCCAAAATACTAGAGATATCCTCACTCATTTCATGACTTATTATCAAACCCTCTGGCCCTGATCACAGCAGTCCTGATCCCTCTGCTTGGCCCTCTCTCCCCTCACTAGATAATGTTGGGCACCATTCACTTATGGCCCCTGTGACCCCTAAGGAAAATTAAGGATGTCTTCTGGTCCATGCTCCCTGACAAGGCTCCAGGGCCTGATGGGTTTACTCTGGAATTCTATAAGCAGTACTGGGACATATTAGGCAATGAAATCACAATCTCCATTCAAAATTTCTTCAACCTTAATATCTTTCCCCATGATTATGGGAATCTTGCCCTTGTCTTCATACCTAAGAAGCCCTCACCCCTAAGGATTAATGACTATAGGCCAATTAGTCTCTGTAACGTTATTTATAGAGCAGTATCCAAGATCCTTGCTAACCGGCTCAAACCATTATTGCCAACACTAATTGACACTAGCCAATCAGCCTTCATCTCTGGTCGTTCAATACAAGATAATATCTTGGTCGCTCAGGAGGTAGCTCGCTCTCTCTCACAAGGTAGGGAAAAATACCTAATGTTCAAAGTAAATATCTCTAAAGCTTTTGATAAAGTCTCTTGGAATGCAATTCAAATGGTAATGCATCGAATGAATTTTCTTGACAAGTTTATTTTTTGGGTTATGACATGCATTAAATCTGCTAGGTTCACTTGCTATATTAATGGGGAGCAATCTCCTTATTTTTCTTCATTCATGGGTATACGCCAGGGAGACCCCCTCTCCCCTTACATATTTACTCTCATCCCTCAAGTTCTTTCTTCTCTTATTCAGGAAGATGTTTGAGCCTCCAAGCTCAGTCCTTTTAGTATTGGCAATTTTAGACTTAGTCATCTTTTATTTGCTGAAGATTTGCTTATTTGCCTTAGGGTCATTGCTCGCAATGCCAGGACTATTTTTAGCATTCTAAATACTTATAGTTGTCTTACTAATCAAGTTGTTAATGCTGATAAGTCTGAGCTATTTTTTCCCCATAAGTTCTCTGCTACTAGAAAGCACAAGATTTCGCAAATTCTAGGTATCAAGCAGGGTAAGTTTCCTTTTACTTATCTGAGTGCACCAATTTCATATAAATATATCTCCCATAGGTAGCAGCAGCCTCTTTTGCTCAAGGTCTCTTGGAGGCTTGCTGGTTGGCAAGGTAGGTTGCTGAACACTGCAGGTAAAAATGTCCTTATAAAATCTGTTTTGAATTCTATACCTATTCACAATTTGTCATCAGTTTATATTTCTAAAGGGCTTATTTCGTTTCTTGAGAAGTACTCTAGATCTTTTCTTTGGTCTGCTTCTGGGAATAAAACTGATTTGCATCTTATTGGGTGGAAAACTGTCCAAGCTCATCAATCTCGGGGGGGGGGTTAGGTATTCGTAATCTTCATTTCATTAGATGCTCTTTGCTTGCTAAGAGGGTCCTCGGTATATTAAATGGTGCCCAGGACATCTGGACCCAATTGGTAAGAAATAAGTATATTTCTCTGCTGCCCTGGAATGAAATTAATTATGTTAATGCTTCATGGCCCTGGAAAATGATCTGCCATGTTATGAAGGAAATTAGGTGTGGTCTTTATAAACATATTACGAATGGAATGTCTACTTTTGTCTTTAGTGATCCATGGATTTTTAATCTACCTCTTTCCCACATGCCAACTTTTATTAACATGAATGTACCTCTTGATACTCTTACTGTGAATTATTTTATCCTGAGAGTGACTGGAACTTACTTATGTTAAATGAGTACTTTGGCCCATCTCTTGTTGAGGTTATTACTGCTATTCAATTACCGCAAGTTATGTCTTTCGCCAGTGATGACCGGTGGGTCTGGGCTGCTGATCCACATGGTGAAGCTAAAGCCTCCTCGGTCTATTATTCGCTGAGTTACCAGCCTAATCCCTCGCCGACCTCTGGAAGACCTATTTGGAAGCATATTTGGTCAATCAGTCCCCCCCCCCCCCCCCAAATTAGAAGTTTTCTTCGGAAATTGTCTCACTCCAAATTGCCTACTCTTGATATGCTTTCATGTTTCAATCCAAATATCAATACCTCTTGCCCTCTGTGTGGTAATGCTGTAGAGACTAATAAACATCTATTTTTTTATTGCTCTACTGCCCTTGCTCTTTGGTCATTAATGCAGAATGCTACTCATTATCCTTTCTCCCATCTGGACTGCTGGCATTTGGGGGAATGGTTTCTGGAGGGTCGTGACTTGGATGGCCCTTCCGCATCTCGTCTTCAGACTCTTATTGCGTTTTGTTTGTGGGGAATCTGGCTTGCTCGTAATGATCTCCATTTTGCTTCCAAATCAGTGACCATCTCGGCTATGTGGAGACAGGCTCTGGCTGGCTCGGCTGAATTTTCCAGGCCCACCTCTTTTGAAGCAACCAACCCCCACAACCCAATTCGGGTCCGATGGGAGACTCCGTTTCCCACTTGGGTGAAAGTGAACTCGGATGGTTCTTTCACCAAACCTGGAATCCAGGGGGAGCGGGTTTTATAATTCGGAATTCTGATGGACAGTGTTTTTTGGCAGGTGCTATTGGATGTAGGGCGTCTTCTGTTCTTGAGACCGAGATGCCTGGCGCACTGTACGGACTTCGGGGCTGTCGCGATCAAGGACATAGGCATGTTTGGCTGGAGGTCGACTCGGCAATCTTAGAGGCCATTATCAGCAGAAGATCTAAATGCCCTTGGCGTTTATGGTGCCTCTACTCTGAAATCAGCTTTTTAATTTCCTCTTTTGAAAGTTTTAAATGTACACATTTCTATAGAGAATGTAATTCCACCGCCAATTTCCTCGCAACGGGGACGATCGGTTTTTTTGGAAACTTTTTGGACGAGGTCCCCTCCTCCGGAGGTCCTCAATATTATGTATTCAGACATTGCTCAAGCTTATAATAGATAATCAAAGCTTATAATAATCAGTTTTCTTTAGAAAAAAATTATAGCATAAGAAAAAAAATAGAGAAAAAAATTATTCTTGCCCCCCACCTAAAAATATCATTGTTCTCGTCATATGTATAAAATGAGAATAAATATATACTATTCTATAACTCATTAACCTTTTACGAAACATGTCACTTTCATAGTAAAGATCATGGTGCAAGAATAATTTTGTTTTGTATAGTTATGATGTTCCTCAACTTCTTGATATAATTAGTAGGAACACTCAAATCTTACTTTTTTTAATTTCCAAAACCTCGACAGTTAACAAGATGCAAATTATTAGATTCCTATTCTTGTGATATTAGGGGCCGTTTGGTGTGTGACAGATAGATTATCCATAATTTTATTTAAAATTATTAAGTCCCATCATATTACCTCGCTTGGTTATAACGGATTATGATAATTTTATTTTGTCTGCTAATTTGAATTACGACACATATGATAATCTATATAGCACTATGAGAAGATGTCTATCTACATTCTTATCAAAGTAAAATTTATGAATTTTATATTTAGACTAAAATATCATTTTAACTTAAACCTCGTAACTTATCATATATATATATATATATATATATATATATGAAGGAGATTAATGAATGTGCAACTCATCTTAGGTGAAATTTGGTGTAATACCCTTAATCTAGAATCCTAGATCCTTTGATGCACTCAACGATTCAGATGGAATATATGCCAAATGCCCTAATGCACCCCTCCTCCCCTTCTCCCCACCGAGCATCGGCGCCGCCCTAGCTTCACCGCCACTGCCCCCGAGTTCGCCGTCGTCGCCGCTCCCTAGCTTCGACACCGCTGCCGCACCCCAGCTTCGACTCTCTTGTCTTCCTCTATTCGTTGTTGCAACCAGCTCTCTCTTCTCTCTCTCGCGTTGCCATCTATCGGCTCTTCCTTTTCTCCAATCACCGCCGTCCTCAACCAAATTGAGCGCCGGCCGACAGCCCTCGACTCTACCTACGAGCGCCGGCACCCCTGCTTGTAGCCGTCTTCCTTACGAACTATATCGCCACCTCGATGAACCAGATCACTGTCCCAACGAGTGGTGCCCCCTACTTGTCGTCACCACTGCCGATCTCTCGCTGATTTCCGCCGATAGCTTCATCCTCCACCTCGATCGCCGTCATCGCACCCTTCCCCGGCCCCCACGTCCTCTCTCTCTCTCTCTCCTGTCCTCCCCTCTTTCTCCTACTCTCCGCTTGAGTGTCATCACTGCAAATCCGCCGAGAGCCATCCTCCGCCATCCCACCACTGACCCTCCATCGCTGACCGCCATTCCTGCCTGAGAGTGAGTGAGTGAGAGAGAGAGAGAGAGAGAGAGAGAGAGAGAGAGAGAGAGAGAGGAAACACATTATGAAATAATCTAAACCATTGATCTAAAAGGACGACGTGGATTCGAAAGTTACACAACATTTCACCATTTGGCTGTTGCACGCCCATTAATCTCTCTCTCTCTATATACACACACACACACACACACACACATATATATATATATATATTAGGTAAAATGGATATGCTGAGCGCCTCCTGCTTAGCACCATATGAAGTAGTATTTGAACCGTCAAGATCATATAGGATGGCTAAGATCAAATTTAATCGGATGTCCGGCGGCTGGGCATCTTCTCAGGAGATGATATCTCCCTCCCTCCTCCTCCCCTCTCTCTCTCCGGACCCGTGCCGGCCATCGCCGGTCACCTTGGCCCTCGCCTGTCACCTTCGCCGATCAACCTCGCTGCCTCGTCGGTCGTTGAACTGTCATTTCGACATGCAAAACCATTAATTTTGCACAGGGACCTTAAGCAATCATCTTATTATTGTTTTAACTCATTGCTGGTCAAATTTCATCACATTTGGATAACCACAACTCAAGTTATCATTTTTAAATCATATAAGTTATCGTTTTTGGGCACCCAAGTTATCACTCCTTAGAAATCTCATTCATATTTGATTTCTGACTTCATTCACTTGCCACTCTAATTCATTTGATGCCTGAAATGCTTTGAACCACCCATATTTGGGCATTTTCCAGGATTTACTTAAAGTTATCTTTCCGGGCCCCTTAATTCATTAATTTTGATACAAGTTTTCATTCCTGCACACCACCTAATACCATTTGATATCTGAGCTAGCAATTATCATCATCCTAATCTTTATTTGTCAAAACACCATTCAAGGGCTTTGATGCTTGCTATTTTGGGATTTGTAGCAGGGAGAAAAGATGGACAAAAAGTAGAAAAAGGTGGGGCCACTGATTTTTAGCACCAAAAGCTGTCTGCAGCAGCTGGAAAATTCAAAGCTGGGACAGGTGGCTTAATCAGGGTTTGGAAGAACATTCTGATGCTGATCCAAAAGTGGACATGAGTGATATAAAAGAGGGAATTTCTGGAGGAGAGAGGGGAGCCTCCATTTTGGAGGGCTGCTGGACCAGGAGCTAGGTTTTGGAGATGGACTGCTGGAAGGTTGCTGGAATCCTGTGGAGAAGCTTCAAAATCAGGATGATTTGTACCTGTTCTTCATTCCATTTGATGTCAACCTTTGTAAATATGAGGAGCTAAACTTCATTTCTTCTAAGATAGGGTAGTAGTTTAGGTTAATTTTGGATGGATGTGGACTGATATTAATCCTACACTGCAAACAATTCTGGTTTTCAGATTTCAGAACTATTCTGCATTGATTCATGTTATCATTAGATCCTTGTGTAATCTAAACTGAGAAGTTATCTTTTGATCTAACTTTTGTTCAGAAATGAATAGGAATCAATGGCATGTTATTGAACTTCATTTTGATTGAAAAGTTTGATTTCTGATTTCCTGATTTTTCTAAATCTGAATTCCTGAACTTTTGAATCTGTTTGTCATTGTGGACCTGATTAATAGAGCAGCTGAGAGGTTGATATTGTCCCCAATCATGATCAGAAATGAATCAAGATGTTTGGCATTCTTCATGATTCAAATATGTTCACTGCTCTTAATCTGATTTTGAAAACCTGAATTCTGATTCGCTGATTCCTGAATTTTCTAATTTCTGTGGCTATTAGAATTTGTTCTTCAATTTTAACCTGATTAATTGAGTCATTGGAATGTTGTTATTGCTCCTATCTTATTTAGGAACGAATCAAGATGTTAGGCATATTAATTTTGACCCAAATCAGATTGTTCTCCTGATTTCTGAACTGAATTCCTGAATTCATGTTTTTTCTGATTTCCTGTTGGAATCTGTTTTACCAATTGAATCCCCTGATTTCTTCCAATCACTGAGAGGTGAACTTTAGGGATGTCTTGCAGTCCAGAGATGGGTCAAGAATCACTGAGCTGGCATAATTCTTGTGGATACGACAACCTGAGTCTACTACAACTTACCTGTGCACTTGCAGCTAGTGAGTTGGGAGACCAAAAAAATAAAAAATTGACCCTTTCTTTAATTTCAGCAAGTTATCACTCAAATACCCAAATATCACTATCAGTCGTTCATATCAATCTCGCGAGATTTCCTTCCCCCTCTCTCTCTCTCGCTCTCCACCCAGAGCCATGCGTCGATGACCCTCGCCCTCGAGCGGCCAATTCCCTTGATCGCCGGCCGCTTTCCCCCCTACCTCGATCGTCGGCCGCCCTCAATCGCCCTCGAGTGGCCAACGTCTTCGATCGCTGGCCGCTTCCCCCCCCCCCCCCACCTCGATCGCTGGCCACTTTCCCCCTGCCTCGATCGCCGGCCGCTTTTCCCCTGCCTCGATCCCTGGCCGCCCTCAATCGCCCTCCATCGCCCTCGATGCTGCGAACACGACCTGGGCATTATGATATCCTCTCTCCCTCTCTCTTTTTCACAATCTCGATGCCGGGATCTCCTCTCTCTCATGATCTAGCGACCTGGAGACCTCGACGATGGAGGACGGGGCGGAGGGAGGGGGCACGGTGACAACGAGTCATCGACAACTTGAATGGATGAGGCACGATGACTGGATCATCGGCATGCCCGCGAGAGAAATCGGCGATGACGAGTTGTCGACAACTTGAATGCAAGGGGCACGCCTACGAGAGTGATCGGCGATGGTGAGTCGTCGATGGCTTGAATGCAGGGGCACACCCGCGGCAGAAATCGGGAGAGAGACGGCCATGAGAGAGAGAGAAAGGGAAAGAGAGGATGCGCGAGATTTTGGAAACTTCTCATGAGATTTAGGAAAATTTCGTATGCTTGGTATATATCAAAGTGTATCAACTATATCAACTCCAATCTACCTTATCTAAGATGCTTTAAATTGCAAGCTTCCGTTTAATGACACAATTGTTAGCAATTAAAATTAATTTACTAACGATAATATCAAATCAACAAAACTCGGCCTTGGTCAAATGGAACTCGGCTCAAGTCTTATACAAAAATTCATTTCAGTTGAAATAAAAGAGGACCGCGGTCAGAGTTGTACCAACTTGGTTCAGATTTCACACGTAGGCAATTTTGAACGATTTTCTCTTGCATAAATTATGGAAAATTATATGAAAATAATGAAAGAAACTAATAAACTCAGATAAAGCATGAAACATAGATCATAACCATGTTCTCAGAAATCTAAATAATAAAATATATTAAGAGAAAATCGAGGTTCAACGTAGTCTTCTTCTAACAACTAAACTAGTCTATAATCGGAAGAATTAACATCAAATTTGAGGGATAAAATATAAAATAAAGATTAGAAATTATAAATAAAACTCCCATGTGTTGGTGGATGTCTCTAGAACAAGTCTTGGTTGAAACTATGCTCCAAACGAACGCCCAAAATCTCGAAATCTCTAATTCTTCGATTGATTTGTAGTGGCGCCTAGTAGAACTTCATCTCTCGTTTCTAGTGCGGCTAGGGCTTCAAGCTCCGAGATTGCATGCTCCTTAGTTTCATGGTACATCCATATTTATAAGGGTAACAACCTTTTAAGGTTCTGAGTTGAAATCGTGACTCAAATCCAAGTTAAAATCGACCGAAAAATCACGCAATCTGCCATTTTGGCTGATTGTACTAACCCCGGTTGAGTTTTCTCCAACTCGGGTCAAGTTTTGTACAAATTTCAGTTTCGAATAGAAATCGACTCAGAATCATATTTTAACGTCAACCCAGTCCGGGTATTATGCTAGCTCGGCTCGGGTTTCTCTTAAGCTTAATCAAACATGCTCTTTGTGCTTCCTTTTGCGTGCTTTTTTGATCGGATCACTTGTCACCTCCAAAATAATGATTATGAGAATAAAATAGAACACAAGTGGGTAGCTTTGGATTCAAAAGAATTTAAGAAAATAAATAAGAAAATAGATGCATACAATGATAAAAACTACGAAAAATTGCCTAAATGATGCATATAAATATGTATAAAAATGCATGCATAAGTACTTCTTATACTAGATGTCATTTTCCTTTTGGAACAACGTTGACTTAACTTATGTGAACAAGATGCTAACCTAATATGTTATATGAAAGCTTGTAATTTCAATGTCACATGGTTTCCTGAATGCAAAATGTTGTCAACGCTTTTTTTTATATCCACCGTCGAATGTTGTGCATACTTTTCTTCCAATCTAATGTTGAGTGTTGTGAATACTTCTTTTAACTTTATGTGCCATTTTCTATCCTTGTATGATAGATGATAGTTCTAAGTACTTTTCATGCGTAGATGAATAGACGTATGCTTATAAAACTATTGGTTGACATGAGAATCATAATGGCTAGTGGTATAAATGAAATAGGGTCGAGGGAACCCATTCCGAGGGTTCCATGCAGAACATGCCCTTTGACGGGCCATCAACTCATTTTGGACATATTAAAAGGCCACCCACAACAATGTTATGACCTATTTAGGATGTCGCCTACAATGTTTATGAAATTGAAGGAGTTACTGCCATCTAGGGCAGAACCATAGTTGAGAAATTTCAACATTCCGGTAAAACTATTTCTCATCATTTTAATAATGTGCTTTGAACCATATGTTCTCTTACTCAAGAGTTCATAGCTCTACATAGTGGGCAAATAGACGTGCACCCACGCATTCAAGACAATGAAAAATTCTTCCCGTATTTTGTGGTAAGTACAATTGTCAATCAACTTTCATGTTTGGAGCTGCTTAGAATTATTTTAATACCCCTATGAATTTGCCTCTTTTTTTTAGAATGCACTTAGAGTAGTTGATGGAATTCATATTCTCGCCTTGGTGAGAAAGGTTGATCAACCTCGCTATAGGAATCACGAGGGATGGGGGGGGGGGGGGGAATTTCTCAGAATATCACGACAGTGACATCATTCGACAACTATTTCCTATATGTCTGCACTAGATGGAAGGGATCCGCACTAGATGGAAGTGATCCGCTGCGGACACGAGGGTTCTACATTGGTGCATTGAGAATGTTGGTTTCGTGGTTCTGGAAGGTATGTGCTTTATTTGTGGCAATATAACTGTTATAGTGTAGATGTTATTCTTATATTTCTGACATATTGCATTTCTTAAAAAAATCTGTTTCTTTGTTGGACAATAGGTAAATTTTATCTCATTAATTTTGGTTATACTAGTAGTGAAAAATTTCTTGCCTCACATCATGGTATTAAGTATCACTTGTGGGAATTCAACAATAGTCAAAGGCGATATGAAAGTCCTAAAGAGCTGTATAATCATAGGCATACTCAACTTCATAATTGTGTCGAAAAGTGGTAGTTTGAAGTCACGTTTCAAAATTCTTCGCTCGACAATGCATTATCCTATAGGAACCCAAGAACGTATTATACAAGCATGTTGTGTGATGCATAATTTTATTAAGCATTATCAAGGAAGCGATGTGTACTTCAACGGGCCGAGACTCCAACCCGATGACAACAACGTGAATCAAACAATCAGAAATGCCAATATTCGGACCAAGGAAAATCGAAGGGGAGATATGCTTCATAGTAACATTACGGTTAAACTATGGAACACTCTTCATAACTGTCGAGTTGAGGTATAGTATATGTTCTAACATCGATTTTGTAGTCTAATGATTTTATCTCAACTAAGCGATTCTTTTGTAGGAAATATGGAAATGGTTGAAGAAGTGAAAGAATGAAATGTGATTAAGTTCCAGGTTCATTTCTGTTTCTTTTCAACCAAAAAAAAAACATAGCTCCAACTTCCTTAATGCTTCTTTTGTGCAGTTGGCTCCAATAGAAGTTTAAAATTTGCCCCCTCCCATAGAAATCGAGTAAATTATGTCAAATGCCCTCCAACTTTAAAGTTTGCTCAGCAATCCCCTCCAACTTTAGTTTATAACATGAATTTCCTCCATCTTTTAACATGTTGCATCCAATGCCCTTTTCACCGTTGATCGCTTGTTCCCCAATCGTCCAGCTGACGCGGTGACGTTCTCTCTCCTCTACGTAGACACTTGTTTGACATGGCACTGCCACACAATCTGTCCTCCATGTCAACAAATTATTAAAAATAAAATAAATATAAAATAATATTAAATTAAAAAAAGTAATAAAAAAATAAAGAAGGAGGGGGTGGCTGCGCCCTTCTCTCTCTTCACCGGTCGAAGGGAGAAGAGGAGGGGGCGCCCCCCTCTTTGCCTGTGCCGGTGAAGAACAAAGGAGGGGGGCCCCCCCTTCCCCCATCTCTTCTCCGTCGTCGAAGAGGAAAGGGGGAAGTGCCGGCACCCCCTCCTCTTCTCCCTCTTGCTCAAGCAACCGACGGAGAGAGAGGAGGGGGTGGCGGCCCCCTCCTTTTATTTATTTATTTATTTATATTATATTTTTTAATTTAATATTATTTTATTTTTTAATAATTTTTTGATGTGGAGGACAGTTTGCGTGGCAGTGCCACGTCCTGCGTGGATGAGAGGGAACATCGTCACATCAGTTGAACGACCGAAGAATGGATGATCAACGGTGAAAAGGGCATTGGATTCAAAGTGTTATAAGATGGGGGGCATTCTTGTTACAAACTAAAGGTGGAGGATATCGCTGAGCAAGTGTGAAGGGCACTTGACGTAATTTACTTAATAGAAACCCAAGTACAACTCCCAATGAGAAGCAACATCTAAAGCTTTTTCTCTTTCGTGCACTTATTTAATATTCTCTTTAGCTAACATTCTTTCATCAAACTTCAGGAATCATACTAAAGCATTCTTCCTTTTTTAGGGAATGTACAACTGACTGAAGTTGTAGAAGCATGAAAAATAGCCATCAACACATTTACTTTAATTTAGTTTAAATTTACTTTGGCTAGTGTTTCTTTAATTTACATTTCAGTTGTATGACCTATTATCAACACATAAGCTTTCATCCTACTATTTTGTACTCAGTTGTGGTGTGTGATGATGACTATATTTGGTTTTATTTCAGCTTTGTTCATTGTGAATTGTGTAGTAGTATATTATGGCCCGGTGTGAATTGGTGCTCTAAAATAAAAGTATTGATTTCATAAAGCACATCATGAAAGATAAAAATAGTTTCTTTAAATCTTTTAAATTAATACAATTCAGATAACATCAAGCACAATGTGAGAAGGAGAGAGAATTCAAACACAAGAACGCATGGGATTGTTGACGAGATTTGGCCACGCCTACGTCCTCGCTCTGACTTTTCGACTTCGAGACCGCCAAAGATTCCACTAGAATATCTTCCTTTGTTCCAAATTGGGCAAGAAAGCCCTTTACATCAACCACCTTTTTCTCCGCTTCGAGAGGCAAGGTAACCGTTTCCTCCTAGGAAGCCAATCTTTTTTCTCTCTCAAGAGGTAAGATATGGAACATCTTTCACATATGAGCTCTCTCAATCTTTCTGAAGATGATTTCTCTCTTTTACAGTATAGAATGCTCACAACAAGAGAAGAGAGAAAGAAAAGAAAAACTAAAATGATAACTTCAAGGAAAGTGTTTTCTTTTGATAACTTGAAATTTTTCTTCAATGCTTGGATGGATGCACTACAAGAAAATCGAAAAATAGCGACCCACTACTTGCGATGCTATGGAGGCGCTATTACATCTAGGTGATGAAGAGCGTTTCATTGGCATCTAACTAGCGCTGCATAAGTGCGGCGCTGAAAATCAGTGTCTACTGGCGTCGCAATAAAGTCAACAAAAGTGAGACGCGACTAGCGCCACGTGTTGACGATATCTCGACTTTATTAAGACGCGTGGTGTCCGGCTGGGCGCAGAAGAATGCGTCGCTACTTCGACGCGCAGATGGCGCTACGTCTAAGGCGCCCATGAGTCGCTAATGTAGGCGCTATTTAGGCACTATAGGGATGCAAATATGATGGTATACGCGTCGCCAATGGGACGCAAATATGGCGCTAAGAATGATATATTTAACTCAGCATCGATAGCATATGCGACGCTACTGTGATGCTATGGCGGCGCTACTTGCAGATTTTTTTTACCCATACCAGCTTCATTTTTTTCCCTTCCCGCACCATACAATTTATAATGCATATAAAAATGCATTGATATTCATCACATGCAATATAAAAGCATCACATGCATAATATTTAACATAAGAATACGAAAAGTAATAAATCGAACTAACAAACTATATGTATATCTAAGTCTATAAGTAACAAAAGCATAGTTTGTATTCATGGTTTGTTTCTATCCTAGGTTTGGGAGTTATTGTTATCATTCCGGACGTTCAACCCAAACGTGCTCGGTCCATGGCCTCACGGGGATGGATTATGCGTCGGGATCAATCCCTGAATCGTCTACAATAGCAGAGCCAACTACTGCGATAACTACTGCGACACGTGTTGCGATATTTGCGCCGATAACTACTGCGATAGCTGCTGTGATAGTTGCATCATATTAGGTGCAGCGGATGAGCTCGGAGCAAATGCGATGCATATCCTCTGATCCTCCTAAGTATCTGAGCGGCTATGCCAAGGCCATGCAAGTATCCCCTCGTGTCGTGCCGGCCAGCTCCTCCCAAACAGTAGAGTCCTCTACGAAATAGAAAAATTATACAATCATATAATATATAAATTATATATCAAGAAACACATACATTAAAAACATGACAAAACCAACGAAGAAACATTACCTGGTGGCTGAGTACTCGGATCATCTCCATACTTTTCAGTCATTTTCGCATTATACTCATCCTAAAAAATTTAAACATTGTGTATTTCAAAAATAGTGCACTAACGTTAACAACCAAATGACAATGTCATGAGACTTATCAGAAGCCTACGAGCAATGGGCGTGACTAAGTCGTTTGTCTTTCGGCTCTTATGTGTGGCCTCATAGACCACACGAAAGTCTACGAGACCGCCTTCTTTCTCCGGCATGGACATAAGATTTTGCCATATGAAGAAGCAACATCTTCATTTTGATATGCCACCCTAATGAATTCATCAACACCATCCTTATATTCTTCAGTTATATCGCTATGTTTATCCTTCCAACGACGAATTCAACTACGATCTAGCTTAATCATTTTTGTAACGGACAACATTAAGCCATATGTCAATAAATTCATGTACTTGAAATGTGTGATTTTGAACTTACGAAGTCCAAAATCACATGTTTCAAGTACTTCATCGTCGAATCATAATCTCATTTTATCACCAAGAGGTTCTAGTAATTAAGTAGTATTTTATCACCAAGATGTTCTATGTCAATAGTAACTAACTTAACAGCAATAGTTTCTCGTAATTAAGTAGTATTTAACTTAACATGCATTAGTAACTAACTTAACAACAACAATTTCAAGTAATTAAGTGGTATTTAACTGAACATGCATTAGTAATTAACTTAACAATAATAGTTCCAAGTAATTAAGTAGTATTTAACTTCCATGCATTAATAATTAACTTAACATGGTGGCAGGCTAGTACCTTCTTAATCGGAGAGGGATGGCGGCAGGCGGCGGGCACCAGTGGAGGAAGGCGACGGGCGACGACCGACGGTTGATAGAGGAGCGCGGTGGAGGCGGAGGGCGACGGAGGCGGAGGTCGGCGCGGTGGAGGAGGGCGGTGTAGGGGGCGGCGGAGGCGGAGGGCGGCGGAGGCGGAGGTCAGCGCGATGGAGGAGGGCGGTGGAGGCAGAGGGCGGCGGAGGCGAAGGTCGGTGCGGTGGAGGAGGGCGGTGGAGGTGGCAGTTGAGGAGGGCGGTGGAGGCGGAGGGCGGCGGTGGAGGAGGGCGGAGGGCAGTGGAGGCGGAGGGCGGCGGTGGAGGAGGGTGGTTGAGGCGGGCATTGGAGGCAGAGGGCGGCGAAGGCGGAGGGCGGTGGAGGTGGAGATCGGCGCAGTGGAGGAGGCCGGACGAGGTAGCGGTGGAGGCGGCGGTCTGCGCGGAGGGCGATGGAGGAGGCGGAGGCAACATTGGAGCGCGGCGGAGGCGCGCGGAAGAGGAGGGCAGAGGAGGAGGAGGCGGTGGAAGGTCGGCGGAGGAGGAGGAGGCGTCGGGCGTCGGAGGGGTAAATAGTAAACAGTGAAAACGAAGAAGAGGGGTTAGGGATTTAAGTAAATTCTTTAGTGTCTCATTCTTCCGCGATGCTACGTAGATGCTATATAGGCGCCCTATTATGTCGCTAAGGCTATAGTGACATAATAGCGTCGCATTGGTGTCTACTAAGACTTAGTGTCTCAACATTGTGACGCCAGAGAGATGATAATTTTTTTATCTATTTCTAATTTTTTATTATGTATATAATTTTATTTATCAATATAGCGTCTCATCGCATTGTACCCTGTTCCAATTATTTTATTCCCTTCCGACAATCTATCATGTATGTATATAAAATTATAAGTCTATATATATATGTGTCTATAATAAAATTGTGTGTGTGCATATATATATATATATATATATATATATGTAATACATGCGTATGTATATGTCTACGTGTGGGAGATTAAGTCACAATAATGTATTTATCTATATGTATTATAAATATATACGTGTATGTACATGTCTATACATGTGTGAGATATATATAGATAACGTGTATATGTATACGTATTCCAAGTGTATATATGTATGTATATGTTTATATGTGTGAGATTAAGTGATAATAATATGTATATGTCTACTTATTATATATAAGTATAAGTATATACGCGTATACGTGCCCGAGTAAGCGAGTGTTTAAAAGTCAGCTACGGCGGTGCAATACAGACGCTATTGAGTCGCTAGAGGAAATTAGCGACCCCATAGCGTCAAATTAGCGTCTAAACTTATTCGTCTCTTAAGAAGGCGACGCTACAGAGACGCCAATAGTGTCACCATAGCTTGAATAATGTCGGCAGCTCTAGTTGGACGTGAAGTTGATGCTATTGAGTCTCCAATGTGACACTAAAATGAGATAATTTGTAGCAAATCACTCTCTTAATTTGATGCATGCAAAATACAACATATTTTAGTTAATTATTTTAATTAAATTTTCTGTAATTTGATCATGGCATGCATCATTTTTAGTCACTTTCAATCATAATTCCGGATTTATCAATTTTAATTATTAAATTCTTTGAATATTTTAATTGTGGATGGATTAACTAAATTTTGATAATTATTTTCCAGGAAAAATCAAGATTTAAATGGATTGTGCTGTATCGGCCAAAATTTCGAAGAATTTATCATTACGGCCGAGATTAGGATGAAGAATTCATCATTACGGCCGAGATTTCTAGGGCGTAACAAGATTTAATTCTTTGTTACGGCTAAAATTTGAAGGAGTAAAGATAAATGATTTTATCTTTTGGGCGTAACAGGAGAAGTCTTTCCTTACGGCCGAAATTTAGAGGGCGTAATGGCATGAAGATGAAGGGTGTAACAATCAATTGATTTTATCTTTTGGGCGTAACAAGATAAGTTCCTTCCTTATGGCCGAGATTTGGAGGGGGTAATGGCAATGAAATCATCCGTTTGGCCGATATATGAAGGTGTAAAGATAAAATTGTTTGGGCGTAAAGATAAAAGGATTTTTATCTTTTGGGAGTAATGAAAAGGAGTAAAGATAAAATAATTTCCTTACGGCCGAGACTCTAAGGGAGTAAAGATAAAAATGATTTATCTTTTGGTGTAATGATAAAAAGATTTATCTTTGGCCGAGTTTATCTTATAATTTTAAAGTCAACCGTACGATGTTACGGCCGAGATCAAATTGAAGGCCGTCCGCACCCTATAAATACGTGAAGAATCCGTCGTTTCAATGTGTGCTCTGAAGTTCAGGTTTCTTCCATGGCGAGTCGTGAGCTCAGCAGGCTATGACCAAGAGGAGAGAGGTGCGACAGCTGGAGGTTGATCGCGACCCTGATCAAGTCCGAGAGGCTACCCGACTGTCTGCCCAATTCGAGAGCTCTACTTCTATTTTGGGTGTAATTCTTTCGATTATTATTGTTATTTTGTTATTATCTCTCCAGAATTTCTATGATGAACTCCATGTTTTTTAGGATTATTATTTTAGAAGATTATTAATTGAAGGGAAATGTTTGGACCCCATTTTATTTGTTTTAATCTTTTCTGATCAATTATTAATTGTGCTTAATGCTTTTATGTTAGTTAATTAAATTTCTGAATTAGGCTATACCAGTTTGTGGAGTGTTTAATTTCAGAATTTATTATACTAATTATAATTGATTTTATTTAGAATTAATAATTGACATAAATTTGATAACTAGTGTGTGGAGAATCAAGTTTGTGTGGTCTATTAATCTATACCAGTTTGTGGAGTGATTAATAGTCTAGAGTATTCAATTTAATGCATCTTAATTTTAATATGATTTTGGGGGTACCAGTCGTGGAGACTTTAATTCTTATTAAATTAAGGTAGTTCTATATGATTAGATTGAGGGATGCCAGTCGTGGAGACCACAAGTTAATCATGTTAGATTACTTTAGGGAGACTCTAATCCATCTTTAAAGATTAAATTTATCTTTCATGGTTCAAACATTTATCCTGATCTATTTTCATCCTAAGGCCTAACTTCAACACCATTATCTTATCTTTATCTTATTTTCTTTATTTTATTTCATAAAACATCTTTCCAAAAATCCATGTTTTTCCTCTCTTATTAATTTATAAATTCAGATATTGAATTAATAATATTCCTCGTGGGTTCGACACTCTTACTCCTATTACTATATTACTTGAGCGACTAGTGCACTTGCTAGCAAATTTTATTGTTACAAATACAACGCATCAAGTTTTTGGCGCCGTTGCCGGGGAATATTTTATTAATTAATTTCTGATATTTATGAATTATTAGGAGATGTAAATAAATTGTAAATAATTCTTTATAAATATGTATTAATTATTTTAATTATTTTTGTGAATAAACTAACATTTTTTTCTTTTGCAGACAAAGGTCACGATAATTTTTTAATTTGTCTACTTTCGGTTTAAAATCCGACGCCCATTGAATTTTCCGAATTACACTATCGACTTATGATTTTACGACCGAGATTTAATGTGTCGGCTTTATTAATTTTACGGCCTCGCAATGAATGATTTCTGAGTTCTACTCAATTTTTACGGCCGTAATGTTTTTATCCGAACATTGTTTTACGTCATGGAATTGATTTCGTTGTTTTACGACCGTAGAGAATCTTCTTAATTCACTTTCGGCTGTAATGATTCAATTTTTTTTCGGCCGAAACCCTATTTTTCTTTACGGCCTCGTGTTAACATCATCTCGGCCGATGTGATCTCGTCTTAATTGACGATTTAATCTTTTTACGGCCGAGAATGATCTCATGTTTTCTTTTTACGGCCGAGAATTGATCTCATGGTTTTACGGCCGTAAAATTTCTGAACATTTGTTTTTACGCCATCTTACGACCTTTTAGACCAATTTATTTGTGATTTTTTCATTCTCGGCCGTAACATTATAATAGTTTGAACTTTTGATTTGACTT
Source organism: Pontederia crassipes (assembly GCA_030549335.1). Lineage (NCBI taxonomy): Eukaryota > Viridiplantae > Streptophyta > Magnoliopsida > Commelinales > Pontederiaceae > Pontederia > Pontederia crassipes. Next base: position 13,561,541 of record CM060183.1, read on the forward strand.
CGTTTTGGCCAAAGCGATTTAGTCTGTCTCGGTAGTAATGGATCATCCGACATGAATTTTACTTCAACTCGGCCGTAATATATTTCTGAACGAATAAGTTTGATTTAATCTCATTTCGGCCGATTTATATGTGTTGATGTTTTACCTCACATTCGACTTAATTTTCATCGATTTACGACCAATATGAATCTTACTCGTCTTCGGCCGTAAAAAAATCGTCTTTTTTCTGTCTTACGGCTGAAATTCCACGATAACTAGTTTGTTACGGCTGTAATTTAATTGGTTTACGCCTTCGACACTGTTTCAATATTTTTACGGTCAAACGAGTGCTTGATTTTTACGACCATCTACGTGATTTACTTTCGGTCGATATTAATGTTTGGCATTTGAATTGGTTTTCAAATTTTGAATTTTCGCCATATTTGATAATTTTTCGGTGAATTTTGGTGACAGTAATTAGGTTAATTTCTTTCGGACATTAATTTTTACGACCTAATGAATACTCGATAATGCCGAAAGACTTTTAAAATCTTATTTCTTGGTGACCTAGTATCTGAATTTCTTTCTTCTTGTATATATTTTTCTTTTATTCTTTTATCTACTGAAAATTGGTTGTTGCAGGTACTAATTGAAAATTAAATCACAACCAATCCTGGAATCTTCTGATAAGCGCACTAGGAGTTCAAATCCACTGTTGGAATTTGATCCTGAAATTGAAAGAACCTATCGTCGATTACGAAGAAATATAAGAAAAATGGCGGAACAAGCACGCGACAATCAGAGACTGGAGCAACAAAATGAACTGGTTCCACCACATAATAATCGGCGAGAAGATGAAGCAGAACTTTCTATGAGAGAATATGTCTCGGCCAGATACAATGACTGAGAATCATGCATCGTGCTGCTTGATATTAACGCAAATAATTTTGAGATAAATCCCGCAATCGTGAGGATGATACAAGCATCCCAATTTGGAGGAGGATTTCATGAAGACCCTCACGATCACCTTGATAAATTTCTTGCTACTCTGAGCACCTTTAGAAATAATAATGTTTCTTCTGAAGTTATTCGTTTATTATTATTTCCTCAATCTTTACGTGACAAAGCTTCCACTTGGTTTAAAACTTTGCCTACAAGATCGATTCATTCTTGGTTGGAGCTTGTAGAAAAATTTGTTGGAAAATATTGCCCACCACAAAAAGCAGGCAAATATCGAAGAGAGCTGAGGGCATTTGTTCAAGACGATAACGAGACGTTATATGAAGCCTGGGAACGATATAAGGAACTGTTGGCCAGAGTTCCTGACAATAGAATTCCAAAGTGGCAAGTGATGGAAGATTTCTACCATGGATTACGACCTGCAGATCAAGACAAACTCGACCAATCAGCAGGAGGGACAGTGCTAGGATCTAAACGTCCTAGTGAGATACAAGATATAATTGAAGCTGTAGCCCTCAAGTCGAGCCAAGAAAGGAGACCATCTCGCCGAACTCATGATGTGCATGCTACAGAAAGTAGAAATTCTTCTGAAGTAGTGACTCAGCTGGAGTCACTTAATCAAAAATTTGAGCAGATGATGTCATTAATGGTGTGCAACAACTGTGGAGGAGGACATGCGAGCAATTATTGTCCTCAAGGTAACATTTCTAATCCTGATCATATTGAAAATGCTAACTTTGTCTCCAATCCATTTTTCAGGAATAATGACTATGGTTGGAGGAACAATCAGAAGTTTCCTTACAGGTCAAATCAAGGGCAAGTTTTTGAGAAATTTTAGAATCAAGCTCATCCACAATATTTTACACTTTTGAGAAAGCAACAAGAAGCTCCTGTCCAACAATCGTCTAATCCTATGGAAGAGATGATGGCAAGAGTTATTGACACTATGCAAACCATGCAGAAGACAATGGAAACAAGGGCAAACAATCAAGATGTTACAATCAGGAATTTAGAAATGCAAATAGGGCAGATGGCAAATATGATGGCAGGACGTGCACCAGGGACTCTTCCAAGCAATACAGAGAAAAATTCTAAAGAAGAGACCAAAGCTGTGACTCTTAGAAGTGGGAAACAATTGAGAAGTCTGAGATCAGATTCCCCGCCAAGAGTAATTGATCATAAAGAAGAAACTGAAGCATCAAAGATACAAGATCAGACTACTGTAGATATCAATCTGAAGAAAAGAGAAACTGACAATTCAAAAAATACCAACATAAAGGATCTGCCCTATCCACAGAAATTTCGCAAAGAACAACTAGATAAGCAATTTTCTCGCTTTCTTGATATTCTGAAGCAATTATCTATTAATATTCCTTTTCATGAAGCTTTACAGATGATGCCGAGCTATGCTAAATTCATGAAGGATATATTATCTTCAAAAAGAAGGTCTGAAAACACTGGGAGAGTAATGTTGACATCAGAATGTAGTGCCATTTACGATCGAGATATACCTAGAAAAATGAAAGATCCTGGAACCTTCACCATACCTTGCACTATAGGAAAATTCTTTTGTGCACAAGCTTTATGTGATCTTGGTGCTAGTATTAGTTTAATGCCATATTCTATATTTTTGCAGCTAGGTTACGGAGAACTTGAAGAAACAAGCATGACTCTTCAATTCGCAGATTCTTCATGCAAGAGACCCCAAGGAATATTAAGAGATGTTTTGGTAAAAGTTGATAAATTTATTTTTCCTGCAGATTTTATTGTTCTGGATATGAAGGCAGATGAAAAAACCCCTATCATCCTCGGGAGACCATTTCTAGCCACAGAAAATGCACTTATAGATGTTCAACAAGGGATCCTCACACTTCGCGTCAACAACGAAGTCATCACTTTCAATATAAAAAATTCTCTCAAACAACCTTTTGATCACTCATCCTGTTATGCTATTGATTCTATAGAAGATGACACGACTGATGCTTTTGATGATATTGTTGCAGATTTTGTTTCAGATCCATATGCTAAGGAAGCTTTGGAAATGATGGAGGATTCTAGAGAAATTGTGGGAGAGGATAATGTGCCAATAACAACAGAGACATTCGAGGACGAAATTGAAAAATTGGATTGTCCTCCAAAATTCGAACTTAAAGAACTTCCATCTCATTTAAGATATGCTTTTCTTGAAAATAACACTTACCCAGTTATCATATCTGTTGACTTGACAGATGTCATGGAGAATAAACTTCTGGAAGTATTAAGGCAACACAAGAAAGCAATTGCTTGGTCTATTTCAGATATCAGGGGAATCTCTCCTACAATTTGCATGCACAAGATTTTGATGGAGGACAAAGCCAAACCAATTGCTCAATATCAAAGAAGGCTCAATCCAACTTTAAAGGAAGTTGTAAGAAAGGAGGTCACAAACTCCTTGATGCAGGTATTATATATGCCATTTCTGATAGTTCATGGATAAGTCCTGTGCAGGTAGTTCCTAAGAAAGGAGGAATCACTGTGGTAAGTAACAAAAATAATGAATTAGTGCCTCAAAGAACAATTACAGGTTGGAGAGTCTGTATAGACTATAGGAAGCTTAATGATGCTACCCGCAAAGATCATTTTCCATTACCTTTTATTGACCAAATGTTGGAGCGTGTTGCAGGTCATAGCTTTTATTGTTTTCTAGATGGCTATTCTGGATACAATCAAATAGCAGCAGCACCTGAGGATCAAGAAAAGACAACGTTCACATGTCCATATGGAATGTTTGCCTATAGAAGGATGCCATTTGGTCTACGCAACGCTCCAGCAACATTCCAAAGATGCATGATGTCAATCTTTGCAGATATGAATGAGAAGATACTCGAAGTTTTCATGGATGATTTTACACTTTTTGATAGCTCTTTTAATAACTGTTTGGATAACTTATCTCTAGTTCTGCAGAGATGTGAAGAAACGAATTTGGTCCTTAACTGGGAGAAATGTCACTTCATGGTTAAGGAGGGTATAGTTCTTGGCCACAAAATTTCAGAAAAAGGAATTGAAGTGGATAAGGCCAAGATAGATGTTATTGCAAATCTGCCTCCTCCAACCAATGTGAAGGGCATTCGAAGCTTCCTTGGGCACGCAGGATTTTATCGCCGTTTTATCAAAGATTTTTCAAAAATGGCTAAACCCTTAACTAATCTTCTTGCTAAGGACACAAAATTTGATTTTAATTCAGATTGTCTTGCTGCCTTTAATTTATTAAAGGAAATGCTAATTTCTGCACCTGTTGTTGTTGCACCAGACTGGTCTCGACCATTCGAGCTGATGTGTGACGCGAGTGATGGTGATATTGGAGCTGTGTTGGGACAAAGAAAGGATAAAACATTTCATGTCATATATTATGCAAGCCAAACATTGAATGCTGCCCAACTAAATTATGCAACAACAGAGAAGGAGTTTCTTGCTATTATTTTTGCTTTTGACAAGTTTAGATCATATCTAATTTGTTCAAAAGTCATTGTATACACAGATCATGCAGCCATCAAGCACTTGATGAGCAAACAAGATGCCAAACCTAGACTAATCCGATGGATACTACTTTTGTAGGAGTTCGATGTGGAAGTAAAAGACAAAAAAGGGACTGAGAACTTATTAGCTGATCACCTACCTCGTTTGGAGCCATCTCCAAGAGAAGTCACAGACATACTTGAAGAATTCTCAGACGAGAAACTTTTTTCTATCTCTACAATTTTTCAAATTTCTGACACTACACCATGGTTCGCTGATTTTGCTAAATTACCTTGCAGGACATTACATTCCGAAGGGCATGACCACTCATCAAAAAAGAAAATTCTTATCTGATGTCAAGAATTATCACTGGGAAGATCCTTACCTTTTTCGATTATGTGCAGATCAAATAGTTCGAAGATGTGTTCACGAAGATGAGATTGATAACATCCTAAGTCATTGCCACGATGGACAAGCTGGAGGACACTTTGGACCCAATCGAACAACGACTAAGGTACTTGAATGTGGATTATATTGGCCAACCATTTACAGAGATGCAAGAAACTACTGTAAATATTGTGACAAATGTCAAAGGACAGGTAATATTTCTCGTCGAGATGAAATGCCTCTCACAAATATTTTACAGTGCGATATTTTTGATGTTTGGGGCATTGACTTTATGGGACCATTCCCTAAATCCTTTAACAACCAATACATCTTAGTGGCGGTTGATTATGTTTCCAAATGGGTAGAAGCTGTAGCCACACCAACAAATGAGGCCAAGGTAATTGCCAACTTTCTAAGAAGAAATATTTTTACTCGATTTGGAACACCTAGGACTATCATAAGTGACAATGGAACACATTTCTGTAATAAAATAATGTCAACTCTTCTTAATAGATTTGGAGTCAAACATTTTTTAAGTACACCATATCATGTCCAATCTTGTGGACAAGTGGAAATTTCAAATAGAGAGATAAAAATGATTCTAGAGAAAACTGTAAATTCATCTAGGAAGGACTGGTCTTTGAAATTAGATGATGCACTCTGGGCATATAGGACTACTTTTAAAACACCCATAGGTACTTCTCCTTATAAATTAGTTTTTGGAAAAGCATGTCACCTTCCTGTAGAACTAGAACACAGAGCTTATTGGGCAACAAAATTTTTAAATATGAATCTAAAATCATCACAATCTGAAAGGTTATTACAATTAAATGAGCTTGATGAATTTAGACAATATGCATACGAAAACAACAAGCTATATAAAGAACGCACAAAAATTTACATGACCTGCATATTAAACATAAAGAATTTTTACCTGGTCAACAAGTACTTCTTTATAATAGCAAACTCATATTATTTCCTGGAAAACTTAAATCAAGATGGACCGGACCTTATGTTATAATTAATTGTTCACCCTATGGAACTTTTGAGATTGAATCATTAGACAAAAAACAAAGACTCAAAGTGAATGGACATAGATTGAAACTTTATCACGGTGGCACTTATTATCATAACCTTTCTATGATCACTCTTTATGATGTGTGAAATTTTCATCAGAACTAAGTCAAGCTGACGACTATAAATCAGAACTATTTTTAATCCTTTTTATTATTTCTTTAGATTTTGTGGTAATAGTTTTATTTTGTTGAGTCATCTGCGGAAGGAGAGACCTCGGACAATCGGCCAAGCTCTTACGACATGACCCTTCACGTTGGAAAGGTAAGTTTACGCCCGAAGTTTCATCCATAAATTTTGACCCCTTCCACATCCTTGCAGATCAAACTCCAATCTTCGGCCGAGCTTTACTTCTTACGGCCGAGGTTCTTCATCGACCTACGGACGAACGAAAAGCCATTACGGCCGAGCCTCTGTTCCTTACGGCCGAAGTTCCAGCGTTTTCCCGGCATTTTCTACGGCCGACACTTATTACGGCCGAGTTTCCACCGCGCTCCTACCATCTGCGCTACGACCGAAGTCTCAACGCCAACCGCCGATCCTTACGCCCAAAGTTCCACGCCTCCTATTTTTTACGGCCAAGCTTCCACGCCGACTTCGTTTTACGGCCGAGCTTCTACGGCCGAACACCAGCGCCACCACCTATTCGTTACGGCCGAACCAACTCCTTACGGCCGAAGTTTCACCATTACGGCCAGTTTCTTACGGCCGAGATTGCACGGCTGAGATCTTCATCAACAAAATTATCGGCCGAGATCCATCAATTATCGGCCGAGATCTCCTCTCACCGACACCATTTGCGGTCGACACCTTCATCAATATATATATTGAGGCCGAGCATCTCTCCACCGACAATAAATCCGGTTGTATATTTTTCCTTTCCTTTATTTTCAATTCTTTAGCTTTTCTATATTATCTTTTAACTTTCCCTTGATGGCTTAACACTGAGGACAGTGATGCATTCAAAATACAACATATTTTAGTTAATTATTTTAATTAAATTTTCTGTAATTTGATCATGGCATGCATCATTTTTAGTCACTTTTAATCGTAATTCTGGATTTATCAATTTTAATTATTAAATTCTCTGAATATTTTAATTGTGGATGGATTAAGTAAATTTTGATAATTATTTTGCAGAAAAATCGAGATTAAAATGGATTGTGCTGTATCGGCCAAAATTTCGAAGAATTTATCATTACGGCCGAAGAATTCATCATTACGGCCGAAATTTCTAGAGCGTAACAAGATTTAATTCTTTGTTACGGCTAAGATTTGAAGGAGTAAAGATAAATGATTTTATCTTTTGGGCGTAGCAGGAGAAGTCTTTCCTTACGGCCGAAATTTAGAGGGCGTAATGGCATGAAGATGAAGGGTGTAACAATCAATTGATTTTATCTTTTGGGCGTAACAAGATAAGTTCCTTCCTTACGGCCGAGATTTGGAGGGGGTAATGGCAATTGAAATCATCCGTTTTGGCCGATATATGAAGGCGTAAAGATAAAAGGATTTTTATCTTTTGGGAGTAATGAAAAGGAGTAAATAATTTCCTTATGGCCGAGACTCTAAGGGAGTAAAGATAAAAAGGATTTATCTTTGGGCGTAATGATAAAAGGATTTATCTTTGGCCGAGTTTATCTTATAATTTTAAAGTCAACCGTACGATGTTACGGCCGAGATCAAATTGAAGGCCGTCCGCACCCTATAAATACGTGAAGAATCCATCGTTTCAAGGTGTGCTCTGAAGTTCAGGTTTCTTCCACGGCGAGTCGTGAGCTCTGCAGGCTACGACCAAGAGGAGAGAGGTGCGACGGCTGGAGGTTGATCGCGACCCTGATCAAGTCCGAGAGGCTGCCCGACTGTCTGCCCAATTCGAGAGCTCTACTTCTATTTTGGGTGTAATTCTTTCGATTATTATTGTTATTTTATTATTATCTCTCCAGAATTTCTAGGATGAACTCCATGTTTTTAGGATTATTATTTTAGGAGATTATTAATTGAAGGGAAATGTTTGGATCCCATTTTATTTGTTTTAATCTTTTCTGATCAATTATTAATTGTGCTCAATGCTTTTATGTTAGTTAATTGAATTTCTAAATTAGGCTATACCAGTTTGTGGAGTGTTTAATTTTAGAATTCATTATACTAATTATAATTAATTTTATTTGGAATTAATAATTGACATAAATTTGATAACTAGTGTGTGGAGAATCAAGTTTGTGTGGTCTATTAATCTATACCAGTTTGTGGAGTGATTAATAGTTTAGAGAATTCAATTTAATGCATCTTAATTTTAATATGATTTTGGGGGTACCAGTCGTGGAGACTTCAATTCTTATTAAATTAAGATAGTTCTATATGATTAAATTGAGGGATGCCAGTCGTGGAGACCACAAGTTAATAATGTTAGATTACTTTAGGGAGACTCTAATCCATCTTTAAAGATTAAATTTATCTTTCATGGTTCAAACATTTATCCTGATCTATTTTCATCCTAAGGCCTAACTTCAACACCACTATCTTATCTTTATCTTATTTTCTTTATTTTATTTCATAAAACATCTTTCCAAAAATCCATGTTTTTCCTCTCTTATTAATTTATAAATTCAGATATTGAATTAATAATATTCCTCGTGGGTTCGACACTCTTACTCCTATTACTATATTACTTGAGCGACTAGTGCACTTGCTAGCAAATTTTATTGTTACAAATACAACGCATCATAATTCAACCACCATAATTTCGTGATTAAGAATATAAAAGTAATATATGCATAATTAAGATATGATATATATTGTATGTATAAATAACATATATAATATAGGTAACAAATTATATATTTAGGAACACTCCTATGATGTAAAAATACATATATATGTAATCATGTAGTACATATATATAATATAGGTAATAATGTAGGAATACATATATATGTTGATAATACTAATATAATATTTAATTTATTTATTGATTAACATATAGTATATATAATATATAGGGTTTAGGGTTTAAATATAAAGCAAATAGCAATATAAATATAGATAACCTATATATAGTTGCCAAGTAATCACATTGGCATCTACATAGCGTCGCTTAAATGTGTGGCGCCAAATAGCGTCTCTTTGGAGCTGCATGGTGTGCGACGTGAAGTTAGCGTCGAGAAATGTCGACGCGAGAATGGCGCTAGGTTCTCCCGCGCATTTTTGCTCCGTGGCGCGCAAGAATAACGTCTACGTAGCGTCTCCAAAGTGCCTTCGTTAGCGTCTATTTCATTAATAGCTAAGAATATGCTAATGAGACATTATTGAGAGGCAAATAGCGTCTGATTATTAATCGGCCTTCTTTGCTTCGACCGGCAAGTTGACCGACCTGCACTATTGTAATCATAACATTTTGCACAATTATCCAAATGAGATAATCTTGAATTCTATGGATAACTAACGATTCTCTATAACTTTAATATTCATCATTTATCCAGAATGTAATAAGATCATAGTAAATTATCAAATTAATGGTTAGTGCATAAAGTTGTTCATTTTTATTTAAACTTTTTCAGCATTTAACCTTAATCTTTCGAAGTTTGTATCATTAAAATATAATTTTATATAGCATTAAAACTTTGCTCCAAAAATATCACCCTTTTTATGAAGACAAATCGATAAATATGAAAAATATATTAGTTGCAAAAAAATTATAAAATTATGTACTAATTGTAAGGTACTCTTCAGCATTTAACTAGACTTTTCTTACAATGATAGATATTCACATAAGTACTAATTGTAAGGTACTCTTCATATAAAGTTATATTCATATCATATTTCTCCTATATTCCTCCCCCTTTTATTTCATTAAAAAAATAGTTTGCACATGAAGGATATAAGAAGCCATATGTAATTTCCCCTTTAATCATGTTATCTTTAAAAAAATTATTCTCCCCTTTTGTCATAAAATATATAAAGTGTTACATCATAAAGAGTTATAAAATATGCAAAAAAAAAAGAAATAAACTCCTCCTAAATTTATGACTATTTTATAATGGTAAAATGAAATCAAATTGTAAGGTACAAGTCTTAAAATGTATTAAGAATCAAAATATTGCATAAAACTTTGATATAACAATGATATTAAATCCTATGAATATAACTAATTTTCTTTTTCTATTTTATATGTTTCTCTTTTCTTTCAAAGAAATTATTATTTTAAAATTTTGAGTGAAATCAAAACATAAATTAAATGATACTTTTATCATGACCTTCATGCCTTTGCATTTTGAATTCCATTTGTCCTTTGATTTACATGTGAGGCACACCTAAAAAACATATTTAATCTTAGGTACCCAAAATTCTTTGGGTGCTATTTTGTCAGACAACTTTTCTTTTGGAACTCAAATAATGTCATATTGTGATGATTATGTTATTTTGCATTGATATACGTAATGACCATAAAATTCACATGTAAAACATTTGAAATGTAATTTTCTATCATAGGAGTGATTTAATTTTCAATAAGAGTTTTCATGTCTTAAGTATTTCCTAAGAATATTATTTTTACATGAAAAATAGTCTTATTATTATTTTGTGTACTTTTCAAAAAAGTATTTTCCTGCATTACTTTTTCTAAAGAACATGGTAGTTTTATAATTCCACAAGCATGTGTAATTTTTAAAATATTAATTTCATTTTTCAATTTTTCATTTTCCTTAAAACATGTATCCTTTTCCTCTTATAATTTTTCAAGATAATGTAATAATTTTTCATTTTCCTCCTTAATTGAAAAATATCTTTTTATAAGAGAGGAAAGTTCTTTATTCACATCTAAAGAAATATTTTCTTCGGAAGAGCTCGATGAATCATTATTTGAAATTGAAGGACTAGAAATTACCTCATTGAGTCATTAAGCATAGGTTCACTAAAAGAGCTTAATGAGCCACTTGTTTCATTAGACTCTTCATATTTTTTCTTTTTACCTTTATGAAATTTCTCTTCGTTGTGGTGTTTGTATGATCTTCTCACTCTTTTATTTGGATTTTACCAACTTGAGATATTTGTCAAGCTTTCTTATATAACATGCGAGTATCTTTTCGTCTACCTCTTCTTCATTTGAATCTTCTTCAATTTCGTTTGCTTTCAATGCCAATGTTTTCTTGTTAGGAGCTTTTTCTTCTTGATCTTGTTGTATTGAGATCTCATAGGTTAGAAGTGAACCAATAAGATAATCAAAATCCTATTTGTTCCAATTTTTTTCAATCACGGTTATCTTTGTATGCCATTTTGAGGAGAGAAACTTGGGAAATTTTTTCACTTTTTGGGGTTAATTCTTAGCTCACCCAAGGAGACTAAGATATTCAAAATATCGTTAAATCGTGCAACCATATCACTTAAGGATTGATTATCATGAATTTTGAAAGAATCATATTGATGATTTAAAATATTTAATCTACATTCCTTAACTTTATCCATTCCGTCATAAATAATAATGAGCTTCTCTCAAATCTCATTTGCACTTTCACAACTAGAAATCCGATTAAACTCCGTTGAATCCAAAGCACAATAAAAAATATTTTTGACTTTCCAATCAAGTTTTGTAAAATTTTGTTCTCTTTCGCTAGAATCTGTAGGTAATTTTTCATGTAAGTAATAACCTTTTTCGACAATGTCCCACACGTCAATGTCCATGGAACATATGTATGCTTGAATCCTAATTTTCCAATAAGTAAAATTTGATGCATTAAAAAGCGGGGGATGACTAATTGATTGTCCTTCGGAAAAACTAAATCCACTTGATGTCATGGCTATAAAGATGGTTAAATCTTTAAACAAGATGATTAAAAATTGAAACAAGATGATTAAAAGTCAAAACAAGAGCAACCCACTCTGACACCAATTGTTGGATCCCAAAGGGCACCAGGAGGTGAATTGGTATTTTAAAATAAAAGTATCGATTTCACAAAACATGTCACTGAAGCTAAAAATTGGTTCTTTAAACTTTTTAAATTAATGCAATTCAGATCCACATCAAACACAATATGAGAAGGAGAGAGAGAATTCAAACAAAAGAACACAGGTGGTTGTTGACGAGGTTCGTCCATACTTTGGCTTACGTCCCCGCTCCGACTTCTCGACATCGAGAACGCCGGAGATTTCACTAGAATCTCTTCCTTTGTTTCAAATGGGGCAAGAAAGAAAACACTTTGCATCAATCATCTTTTCTCTGCTTCGAGAGATAAGACAACTTCTCCATCTAGAAAGCTAATCTTTTAGCTCGCTCAAAAGGTAAGATATGAAACATCTTTCACATAGGAGCTCTCTCAATCATTCTGAAAATGGTTTTTCTCTTTTACAATAGAATACTCACAAGAAGAGAAGAGAGAAAGAAAAGAAAAACTAAAATGATAACTTCAAGGAAAGTATTTTCTTTTGATAACTTGAAGTTTTTCTTCAATACTTGGATGTGTGCCTTTCTTCTAACTTTGGCACTCCTTTTATAGGCTTCAGCATGCGAAAAAATCGTCCAAAATTTATTCCATAATTTTCTTATTCAAAAATAGCTGTTACTATTCATTTGACCCGAAGGTTGATCGATCGCACATGTGGATCGGTCAACCGGTCTATGTGATCGTTGATTGATTTCTTCAGCTTCTACACTTGATCGGTCGATGTGACCGACATTGTCTCGACATTTTTTTATTTCACCCATTGAGCTGATCGGTCGGCCGATGTATCAATCGGTATCATCTCAACGTAGAACTAGGCAAGCTCAGCATTGATTGGTCGACCGACATCTCCAATCGGTCGATTGGTATTCTCTCGACCGTTGAGAGAAATCTTCTACTTCAGGCAATAGTTCATACTCTTAACAATAGTTCATATTGAAGTTGTTGCGATATTATGAGATTCAACCTATGAAGTATATCTTCTATTTTCCAATGTACTACTTCCCGGCGTAGCTTACTAATATGGTGCCAAAATGTACTTACAACTTCTTTCGTTAAGTAATCCATCATCTCATAAAATCAAGATGGACACCCCTTTGTGTTATTACCAAGACATATGTACACTAAAGACGTCATAGATGACCATTAATCCTAGGAGGCGATTCTGGAGCTACCCACATTTTGACGTCGTTCATGTCACGGTTCTTCTGTTGATTTATCTAAACTTCTTTCTAATCTTATCATTGTATGCTTTCTTCATGTAGAAAAAAGTCTCAAAGGGCGCTTATGGATTCTTCCGTTGGTGTAATCCTCTAATGAAAAGTCATGGAGCGATGGTTATAGCTAGACTACTACAAAAGTTGGAAGGAGCAAAAAAATATATCAAGTGTCTGAAGTGAGAGAAATTGATATATGTCCTCATAGGACTGACTTTGGGTTGTATTTTACCTAAGTTGATGTAGCGTGATAGGAAGTACTATAGTTCAAATATCTTTCAGTTGTCTTTAAGCTAAGTTGTGTCGGTTGTCTTCAAGCTAAGTTAATGTAGTGTGATCACCTTCACGCAAATTTACGATAGTCATTCAACTTTGGAATGTATACAAGAGAAACTCACCATTCAACGTTGGTTCACTTATGAAGGACGACCTGACATTCTGAGAGGGGAGAAGGTCAAAACCTTTCAGTGAAGACAGCCAAAATGTGTCAGCGACAGGGGGATGTGTGTCAGTAAACTAGGATAGAAGCACGAGAAAGAGGCGACTCGATTTTAATCCTATGAGGTGAGGTGAAATAGTCATTTTGAACTGATATTATACCTTTCCATCCAAACAATAGGAGGATTAAGACTAGTGAAATATAGCAGCCTCCATCTGGGATAACCTTCTATCTTCATATTAAAATCATGTACCCACTTGTCCTTATCCAGCAACCAAACAATGCCTTAGGGATTGTTTGGCATTAGGTTATTGGGATTAAAGTGGATAATATGACAATTCTAGCTGGGAGTAAGAATACAATATCTCTAGAATTTTACAGCTTACAAGAATAAATATTTTTTTAAACCCAAATTTACCCCTCATGATTGTTTAAGATTAAACTTGCTTTATGCTTGTGCCAAATAGTCCCTAGTGAGTATCCTTCAATGACGAGCTTAATTTTGTGTGGACAACATACCAACAAAATTCAAAAGTGTAGATCATGCTTGTTTTCAAGGGGGGGGGGGGGGGGGGGGGGGGGGGGGGGGGGGGGGCATGGAAAATACATAATGACTCCATTTTTAAGTTCAAACCATAATAAATTCTTAATAGTATCCAATTCAATTGTTTCACAATTAATTTTAATCATCCATTTAAATCACAACACATTTTCAAATGAGTTGGGATTAGAATAAATTCTTAAAAAAATAAGTCAATATGTGGGTAGAAAACTATAACTAGTGACTTGATAAACTCCAATCAGTGGCCCTCTTTCTAATAAATTAATAGATATTTGTTGTTCTTAAAATATTCGATTATAAAAGTAGTACTAATACAATTCCAACGACTTTGTAGCATGCCAATTTATTTGTTATTCTTAAAATATTCGATTATAAAAGTAGTGCTATTACTGCAGGATCTTCCTCAATTCCAATTCTGTGGGTAGAAAACTATAACTAGTGACTTGATAAACTGCAATCACTGGCCCTCTTTCTAATAAATTAATAGATATTTGTTATTCTTAAAATATTCGATTATAAAAGTAGTGCTACTACTGCAAGATCTTCCACAATTCGAATGACTTTGTAGCATGCCAATTTATTTGTTATTCTTAAAATATTTGATTATAAAAGTAGTGCTACTACTGCAAAATCTTAGTAGTAGTAGCAGCAGTACTAGCAGCAAGTAGTTAGTAGTTGAGGGAAAAACATAGACCACCGCAACACCGAGGTAACGACTAGGAGAGTCCCACCCAACCCCCAGGTGCTATGATGATCTTTGCCAAAGCTAAGGCAGGATCTTCTCCCACACATCCCCCTCTCCCCATTCCACTTCCCCTCGTGTAGCTGAGGGTAAGTGATGCATGCAAAATACAACATATTTTATATTATTATTTTAGTTAATTTTTTTGTAATTTGATCATGGCATGTATAATTTTTAGTCGCAATTCCGGATTTATCGATTTTTATTGTTACTTCTTTGAATATCTTAATTGTGAATGAATTAATTAAAATTTGATAATTATTTTGCAGGAGAGGCCGAATACACAATTATCCGAGGGATTATATTAAATGAATTATTAATGTATCAGCCGCAATTTAGTTGCAAGGTGATTTATCGGCCGCAATTCGAATACAAAGATCTTACGGCCGAGAATCACATGAAGGCGTAACCAGTTTATCATTTCATTAGATAAATTTTACGTAACTTCCTTGGGGGTAAAAACTTTGCGGGCGTGATATCATTTTATCGGCCGAGAACTCCAACCTCAAGGATCGGTCATAATCATCAACCAATCGTAGGGTGCAAACAAAGTTTTGTGACCGAGATTCAGAAAGGAATCAAGTTTATCGGCCGATAACTCAAATCCTTGGGTGAAGTCATCGTTTTGGCCGATAACTCAAGAAGGAAGATAAAAGAGTTTATCTTTTTGGGCGTAAACATAAAAGAATCTTCGTTTTGGTCGAGATTCCATGAAGGGGGTAAAGAGAAGAAGAATCCATACATTTTGGGCGTAATGACCTATGTTTTGGCCGAGAAAGAAGAGAATTTTATCATTTTGTGGCCGGGAACGAAGAGGTGCAAAACGGATAAGTTTTATCGACACCGTAAAGTTTATCTCACGAATTTAAAGTTGGCCGTACGATGTTATGATCGTGATCAAATTGAAGGCCGTCTGCACCTATAAATACGTGAAGAAGTAGTCGTCCCAATGTGTAATCTGAAGTACAGGTTTCTTCCACAGTTGAGTCGAAAGCTCTGTAGGCTTCGACCGAAAGAGCGACGGCTGGAGGTTGATCGTGACTCTGATCAAGTCCGAGAGGCTGCCCAACTGTCTGCTCGTGATCCGAAACTTCGACTTTTATCTATTTGGATATAATTCTTTCAATTTTTATAATTTGTATTTTATTTTATCTCTCCAATATTTCTAGGATGAACTCCATATTTTTAGGATTATTATTTTAGGAGATTATTAATTGAAGGGAAATGTTTAGACCCTATTTTATTTGTTTTAATCTTTTCTGATCAGTTATTAATTGTTCTTAATGCTTTTATATTAGTTAATTAGATTTCTGAATTAGGCTATACCAGTTTGTAGAGTGTTTAATTTCAGAAATCATTATACTAATTTTAATTGATTTTATTTGAAATTAATAATTGACATGAATTTGATAACTAGTGTGTGGAAAATCAAGTTTGTGTGGTCTATTAATCTATACCAGTTTGTGGAGTGATTAATAGTCTAGGGAATCCAATTTAATGCATCTTAATTTTAATATGATTTGATGGGATGCTAGTTTGTGGAGACTTCAATTTTTATTAAATTAAGATAGTTTAATTTGCATACTTAGATTAAGGGGATGCTAGTTTGTGAAAACCACAATTTAATCATGTCAAGTTAATAATTTAGGAGGACTCTAATTCATCATTAAAGATTAAATTTATCTTTTATAGTTCAAATATTTATCCTGATCTATTTTCAGCCTAAGGCCTAACTTCAACACCATTACATTATCTTTATCTTATTTTCTTTACTTTATTTTATTTTACAAAACCTTTTTTCCAAAATTCCATGTTTTTCTTCTCTCTTATTAATTTATATATTCAGATATTAATTAATAATATTTCTCATGGGTTCGACACTCTTTACTCCTATTACTATATTACTTGAGCGACTAGTGCACTTGCTAGCGATTTTATTTTGCTACATCATTTTACGCATCAGTAAGGCTGCCTCCCCCTCCCCCTTCTACTCCTCCTCCTTTCCTTTGATTCCCCACCACACCATGACACTACCCATATCCTCCTATCACTTCCCCCCACCCCTCTCGCAGCCAAGGGCCTCTGCTAGGCAGCCACACCGGGATAGAGTTGAGATGTCAGGCAACCCCTCGGACAATTCCACCTCCATTATGTCGGATCAAGCAGCCCCTCCGCTCTCTGATGGTCCCTCGCGATGATTTTGGGCAAAGGTGGCTCAGTCAAGGCCAAGAAATGAAGGTTGCCCAACTCTGGCGATCTCTATTTCACCACGGTAGCTCAGGGAACTTAAGGAGCGCATAATCGACGAGGTGGCCATCCCAGCGGAGGCGGTGGTTGAATGCTCCGCCAAGCTCAAGCTCTCGCTGGTTGGAAGATACGTGGGCGACCTCCATTCGCTGGTTGAGGGCATCCTCTCACTCAGAGCCCTGCAAGGTCACACCGATGGGTAATGCTTTTGTGCTATTCTCCTTTGCTAATGAAGTGGACAAGATGCAGGTACTCACCATCGGTCCTTGGGATCTCCAAGGTGATTGGCTTCAAGTCTCCCAACTCATGCCATTTTTCAGACCGACCGACGATAGGCAGATGCCACTCCCATATGGATATGTCTACCAAGACTCCCTTTAGAGCTTAGGAACGCGGTCTCCCTCCAGCGGATCGCCACCTCCTTCGGTAACCCACTACGGGTGGACTTTATAGGTAACACATCACATATATGTGTTGAGTTTGATCTAACTTCTCCGATCAAGAGGAGGTCTAGATTGCACTTGATGCGTGTAGAATTGATAGCAAACGCTAGCAAGTGCACTAGTCGCTCAAGTAATAAAGTGAATGAGTAGAGTTATCGTTTCCACGAGGACGGTTAATAATTTAGATTTTATTTTAACCTTGTTAATTGAGAAATTAAGAAAATATATGATTTGAGAGGTGAATAAAAAGAAAATAATAAAAGTAAAGAAAATGATCACCTGGAGAAATAATGATTTGATGATTAAGGCATCTAATTATCACCACTAAAATGTAATGAATTTTCTCAACTTAGAATTAGTTGAATCAATAACAAAGTGAATTCCCAAAATCAGTTAACCAATGTTTCAGGCTTTAACTACTATCTTATGAATAATTAAAATAAATCAATCCTTTCAGTTTTTAATTTACTTAATTAAATAATAAGATGCATTCAATCGGAATTAATATTAAGGGCTTTCTCAAGTCACCTTAATAACTTCACATATTAGGTCTCTTTCGATTTCCCTAATTGTGGCATGCAATAATTAAGATCAATCCTAGAAACTATTATGAAAATAATCACTTCTTCTCAGATAGCAATCAAATCATAAATCATGGAATCAAAGAAAAGCATTAAACATGAAATTGCAATGCTATTAAAGATTCAAACTAAACTAATATCAAGAAAAACTTCAAAACATAAATATGGTTCAACTAGAATGACCCTAATAAAGGAGTAAATATGAGAATAACAACATTAAATCTGGAATAAAAATGTAGGGAAAAGAAAATAAAAACTCTAGCGTAGGCTAAGCGCGTCCTCTTTTGAGTTTCCGGTAGAGCTTCGCTATTGTCCTCGATCTTCTCCTCTTTGTAGGATTCAAAAGTATGCTCCAAGGATGCTTTTCCAAGCCCTCCTCTACCTCCTTTTATAGGTTTTTTCATCCCCCAAGGAAAGAAATAAAAAATATACAAAAAGTGAATAAAAATGGCTTTAAAATGGTGTAACAGACCGCCGTCACGGCCATGAAAGGCTCCGGCACGGTCGTGACAGAAGGTTGAAAAGGCTGAATAATACTTAGCCAAATTTTTGCTGGAATTTTCTCTATCACGGCCATGACAGAAGCTGTCACGGCCGTGACAGTGCCTTAATCAAATTTTTGCCTGCAGAATCTTCTGTCACGGCCATGAAAATAACTGTCACGGCCGTGACAGTCTTTTGAGCTATTTTAAACCTTTTCTTCAATGTTTTCTCATATCCTGCCATGAATAATTTTCAAATTTAGGTAAAAATCAAATCTAAATAAAATTATATGAAAACAAATCAAAACTCTTCTTTTCTAAACATAAAAACATTCTAAAGTGTTAATCAAATGACCCAAAATAATGCATGATTTTTCGTGCATCAGCACTTCCAAATGGGGAACGTTATCTACAATAAGTTTTGTACGAGGATCTTCCTACATTCTATTATAGGTGCGGCATGGTGGGTCACCGACTGGAAACCTATTCGGCTGCCGCCTCTGGTAAGGTTTCGACTATTCTCCTTTTTGGTCCGTGGCTTCGGGCCCCAAGCAGCCGCTGTCCTCATAGGATTCCTGATTGGAATCCCACATTGGTTGTGGTCAATGGGGCGATTGGCCAAGAGACA
This sequence comes from Pontederia crassipes, assembly GCA_030549335.1. Taxonomy (NCBI): domain Eukaryota; kingdom Viridiplantae; phylum Streptophyta; class Magnoliopsida; order Commelinales; family Pontederiaceae; genus Pontederia; species Pontederia crassipes. The sequence goes on from CM060183.1 coordinate 13,580,710, forward strand.
CTCTCTCCAGCAGCGACACCTCAGATGGAGGTTCCTGATATGAAATCGGCTGCTATCGCCGACCGGGGAAGTAAACCGAGTCCAGCTCCCTTCTGTTTCCCTCTCCCAGCCACCCCTTTCTAGAGATGGAGACCTGATGACCGATGGATCGCCCCCCTCGATGCATCGTGCTGCCACGTCACCGAGCACAGGGATCGCGATCCATCAGCGGGCTTCCAACGCTGTGGATCGCGCCACGGGTCTGGCAACTGCTGCTAATGTGACCGTGGGAAACACCTTTTGTGTGCTTAATGCATGGGCAGGCATGGAAGGTACGTGCGCCATTGGATTAGAGTCCTTCGTTTAGGATGACGCCACGTCTGCTGGCACACGGATTGAAGGTCCCTCTAATGTGGATGCCGTTGATCACTCCACGCACTTATGGAAACACCCTCCCACGCATCAGCACCGTTTGTCCCACACACTCATAACCAAAAGTCATCTTCCATAACCAACCATGATACCTTGGTCACCAGTGTTCAGATGGGTCCTGCTCAAGCCACTGTGCCCCGGGCCTCATTTGAGTATCTACAGAGGATGAGGATAGGATCTACAAAGGATGAGGCTGACCAAGTGGAAGAAGATCTACTACTGGCAACGCGTCTGGACAAGAAAAAGACCCGTGCCCAGTGCCCAAAGGCCCCTCTCCCCGTGCTGAAGAAGAAGACCCATGGTAAGGCCCCACTTCTAAGTAACACAAAAAAACTCACAAGTGCTCTCTCCCTTTTTGCAGGAATAGGCGGGCCCTGCCTCACCACCCTTATGAAGATGCTTGCATGGAACTACCGCGGGCCTTACCGATCAAAAGTCTGCGATAGGCTATCTGATTTAGTTAGGTCACTTAGGACAAATTTTGTAATTTTATTAGAATCCCATTATCAATCTGTAAAAGCTAAATAGGTGATCTTCCGTCTTGGATCCTCTTGGAACGACATCTTCTGTGAGGGTTCCGATGCTTCAGGAGGTATTATCCTCACCTGGGGATACTCAGGTGACACCAATCCTTCTCTCCGATCAAGTGCCTCATGCCGCTATTACTTTTGATGGCTTTCATTTCCTACTGTCGTGTGTGTATGCTAATCCTTTACCTACGATCCGAAATGCTCTATTTAATGATTTATGCCAATTTAAATCCTCGGACTTCCCTTGGGCAGTAATTGGGGGTTTCAACTATTTACGTTCTTCGAAAGAAAAATTGGGAGGCACTCCTTTTCGAGCCACTAATTCGGTCAGGCTCTTTAATCACATTCTAGAACACCATGAGCTCTTGGATGTGCTACCCTTCGGCGTGCGTTACACCTGGTTTAACAATCGAAGAGATGCAACTCGGATCCACTGTTGTCTAGATAGGCTCCTCCTGAACCCTTACTGGGTTTGTCAAACATTGATTTGTCAACGCTTTCGCATTGCGCTTCTGAGCATGCCCCTCTTTTTTTGCACTGATTTTAACCTTCCCAAATCCAAAACTTTTAAATTTGAGCACTTCTGGCTCCTCCATGAGGAGCCGGAGAACATTGTTCGCAAGCACCGGATATTTGACTCCCCGCACAAATCTATCCCTAAGGCCCTTGATTCCATTGTAAGAGAGACATACATAAATGGAATAAAAACGTCCTTGGTAATATGGAGTGTCAGGTTAGTGAAGCATTAGCTAAGATTCAATACCTGGAGTCAATTGATGCAACCCGCTCCTTGTCTAATTATGAGCTTGGGCTTCTTAGATCTCCTTACAACTAGCATGCTGCTTACTTGCGGCAAATTGATATTAAGTGGTGGAATAAGTCTAGGAACAACTGGCTCCAAAACAATGACAACAACACACTTTTTTCATCTCTCAACAATGACTCAGCATCGTCAAAACCTTATCCGATCTATCCATCTTCCAAATGGTCAGGAGACCAAGGAGGAGAATGTGATTAAAAACTTTTTTGTTGATCACTATCGCACGCTTTGGCGATCTATCCCGTCCACCTAGTCCCCTCCTACGGACTGGCCCCCTCTCCCCACCTTGTCGCCATCCTGGCATGATTCCCTTCTCACTCCAATCTCGGAGAATGAGATACGCACCACTCTATGGAGTATGTCTGCGGGAAAGGCCCCGGGATCCGATGGTTTCATAGTGGAGTTTTATCGTACATATTGGCATATATTGGGCCCCAAAATCATCAACCTTATCAAAACCTTTTTTTGAGATTCAACCATCCCCCCTGATTGGGCTTTAACTTCTTTAATTTTCATCCCTAAAAAAATTCACCAAACTCTATTAAAGACTATCGGCCAATGTCCCTGTGTAATGTCCTCTACCAGCTTCTTCCGAAGATTCTAGCAAATAGGCTCAAACCCACCCTAACGGATCACATTGCCGTTGAACAATCAGCCTTTGTCCAAGGGAGAAACATTCATGACAACATCCTTATAGCGCAAGAGTACGCACACTCGCTTAATATGGGCAGAAAGAAACACATGCTTATTAAAACCGACATGAAAAAGGCCTTTGACTTGGTTTCTTGGTAGGCAGTTTCTATTCATCATTATCTCTCAAGTCTTCCTCCCCCTTAATGAAGCAGCATGAGGAATCTAGCCATATTACACCTTTTAGAATAAACAATTTCTCCTTAAGCCATCTCCTCTTTGCAGACGATCTCTTAATTTGTACTGGTGCAACTAGGAAAAACTGTTTGGGAACTAAAAAGGTTTCTGAAAGGTATCAAAAACTCACTAACAGAAGGTAAACCCCTTGAAGTCAGCCCTGTACCTTCCCTAGAATATGATCCAAAGTAGAAAAAACCTTCTGCGGTCCACTCTTGGATTCTCGCTAGGGACTTTTTCCTTTTGCTATCTGGGTACTCCTATATCCTTTAAGCACATTCCAATGAGGGAAGAGCAGTGGTTATCAGATAAGATCTCTTATCTCTTACTGGCTGGAAGCGCAGTCTATTAAGTTTTGCTGGGAGCACAACACTCATAAAATCCATCTTATCCTCCCTTTCAGTCTACACTTTGGAATCGTTGCATCTGTCAGTTGGTATTATCGAATCTCTTGAAAGACAATCACGAAAGTTTCTATGGAATCCAGGGCATGATCAGAAAGGCTCACACTTGATTAATTGGGCCACAATACAGTTACCATCTGAACTCAGAGGGCTGGGCATCCATAACCTCCAAATTATCCGAAGCTCCCTTATCGCTCGTAGAATTTATGATCTCTTAAACAAACACAATTCTATTTGGGTGAATCTTCAACAAACAAATATGGACCTCTCTCCCTCTGGAATCCTATGTTAACCTCTTCGCCAGCTTTCTTGGCGCCTCATCACTGGGCCAATTAATGATCTTCGGTTGGGATTTTCTAAAAAAATTGGTAGTGGTTCTTATACTTCTCTCATTCACGACCCTAGGTTTTCACAATCCCGCTATACTGAATGCCCGCCTTCATAAATGTCAATATTGATTTATCAGAAACAAAAGTCTCCACCCTTATCCGGAAGGGGGTCTGGGATGTGGATCGACTTTATGATCTTTTAGCCCCATCATTTTGCGAGTTTATTTTGTGAATATATGTATCTCTTAATGTCAATGACGACGCATGGGTCTGGGTGACGGATACCCATGGACTGCCAAAAGAAAAATCCGTGCACAATTTTGTTAGCTGATGCGTCTTGCCAACTGCTCGGCCTGGAGGGCCGCCTAAGAAGTTAATCTGGCGTATTACTATCCCCCCCCCAAAAAAATTCACCAATTTTTGTGAAAACTTCTCCACTCTCGTTTACCAACTTTAAATTTGATTACTTGTTGATCACTATATATTTCTAACCCATTTTAGATGCAATTCAGACATATTGAGTCCCACTTTTGCCTATTTTTGGGCCAATTATACTTGGAATGCATACATTGTGATAACTGGTTGATATTCCTCATTCCATACTTAATTTCATATGCATAGAGGTTCTGAAATGCCAAAATCCATTAATATTTAAATTCTATGCCAAGTTATCATTTTGAGGACAAGTTATTATTCCTATATGTCAAGTTATCATTATTTTGAATGAACTGATTTTCAATGGTTTTCTTGCCCTAAATCTATCATTATCATGTATAAATCATATTTGGATAGTCACATCTCAACTTGTGCAAAGTTTTAAACCCATTTGAACAAGTTATCGTTTTTCAAGTGCCAAGTTATCGTAAAAGGGCAATTCTGTCATTTCGACATGCAAAACCATTATTTCTGCACAGGAACCTTAAGCAATCATATTTTTATTGTTCTAACTCATTGCTGGTCAAATTTCATCACATTTGAATAACCACAACTCAAGTTATCACAAGTTATCATTTTTAAGTCATATAAGTTATCATTTTTGGGCACCCAAGTTATCACTTCTTAGAAATATCATTCATATTTGATTTCTGAATGCACTCACTTGTTACTCTAGTCCATTTGATGCTTCTAATTCTTTGAATCACTTGCATTTGGATAGTTTCCATGATTTGTGACAAGTTATCATTCCGGGCCCCTTAATTCATTAATTTTGATACAAGTTTTCATTCCTGCACAACACCTAATACCATTTGATATCTGAGCTAGCAATTATCATCATCTTAATTTTTATTTGTCAAAACAACATTCAAGGGCTTTGATGCTTGCTGTTTGGGGATTTGTAGCAGGGAGAAAGGTGGCCAAAAAGTGGAAAAAGTAGGGGGACCATCTACTTTTTCCTGCACAAAAAGGAATCTGCAACTGGAATTTCTGCAGGTGGATAGGTGGCTGCAATCAAAGGATAAGGAACATTATGATGCTGATCCAAGGGTGGATAGGAGTCATATAAATGGGGAATTTTTGGAGGAGAGAAATGGGGGGCTGATCAGTGCAGGGTTTGGGGAAGGAAGCAAGGGTTTTGGAGTTGGAGTGGAAGTGCTGCTGGAAAACCTCTCGACAAGCTTCAATCCAAGATGATTTCCTTCTGTTCTTCACTTTATTTTGTATCAAACTCTATAATTATGAGGAGCTAAACTCCATGTCTCCTAGGATAGGGTAGTAGTCTAGGTTAATTGTGGATGGATGTGGACATTTCTGATTTCATGCACTGATTTCATAATTTCTGGTTTTTTTATTCTTGATTCTGCATTCAGAACTCATCTATTTCTGCCCTATTCTTGACATTGTATGATCTTGCTTATATCTACAATTGAGAGGTTGTTTATGATCTGTTCTTGATTCAGAAATGAAATAAGAATCAATGACAAGTTCTAGGTCCAAATCTGATTTAGGAATCTGATTTTCATCAAATTTAGTTTCTGAACTGCAATTCTGATTCCTGATTTGAGAAATCTGATGTCATTGTAAACCCCTTATTTCATTGGCTCCTGAGAAGTAGATTAAGTGGGTTCTTCTTATTCAGAAATGTAATAAGAGGCAATGACAACTCCCCTGAATTAATTCTGTAAAAACATGCTGTGGTCAAATCTGATTTGCATTTTGAGTTCTGATTTTTATAGAATTTTCTTGTCATTGTGGAGTCCCAATCTTATATTCAACTGATAGGTTAATTCCTGACTTCCACCTTGTTCAGAAATGGACCAAGGAGCAAAGGCAAATCTGAATTTCAATAAGTAACATGTGCTGAAATGTTTTCAATGTGTTGCTGATTTCTGATTTTTTCTGAATTCTGAACCATTTGATTTCTGATTTTCTGATTTGCCTGAATCTGATTGTCATTGGAGATTGAATTAATTGAACAATTGAGATGTTAGCATCTATCCCAATCTTGTTCAGAAATGGATTGAGAAGCTATGACAATCCTATGATTCAATTCTGCACTTGCAATTAGTTTTCTGATTTTTATCCATTGCTGATTGCTGATTTCCCTGAATTCAGGAAATCTGATTGTCCATTGTTAAGCCCCACTTCAATCCACCATTGAGAGATGGTTTTAAGGCCTTCATTGAGATTCAGAGATGAGCCAAGGAGCAATGACAATTTCTGATTTCCCAAGTTGTGAAATTATGCATGTTGGTTCCAACTAATTAGTGTTAAGTGTGGACTTCATTTTTAATTGCAGCTGAGAAGTTGAATCAAGGTCCTCTTGTAGTTTAGATATAAACCAAAGAACACTAACACTATTATTGGATAAGTTTCATTCCTGCCAACCAAATTGAAGTGATTTCATTATTTTGTAATCATACCTTGAAGTTATCATTTCAGATTTTAGTGAAATTTCCAAAAAATCAGCAAGTGCCTTGATTTGTACCTAATGATAACTTAGTTTTAAGTGAGGATCCATTTTTAACTCATCTTGGCTAACAATCATATGACAATATAATGTTTAGTTCTGGTCTAATTGAGCTGTGAAAACAGCCATTTTACAAGTTGAATTAGATTTGACTAAAAAGTGATAACTTGTCCATTTTCATCCATAATTAAATTAGATGAACCCCAACTCCTAGGAGGACCTTCCTCATTGATAGATAAACTCTTTTAGACTCTAGATTAGCATCTACAACAAGTTATCATTCTGCATTCCTAAAAGAAAAAAAAATTGTTTTCACTTTCTTTAAAAAATCTATTTTTGCCACTTTAAATAGGATTAGTCTAAATTATTTTTAGGTAGTCTAGGACTTCAAATCACTGTGGATACGACATTTAGGGTTACTACAATTGACTTGTGCACTGCAGTAGAGAGTGAGTTAGGGAGTTGAAAAAAAAATTGGAAAAATTTACTTTTGACCCTTTTACTTAAAATTAGCAAGTTATCACTACTCAATCCCAAATATCACTATCAAGTTTTTGGTGCCGTTGCCGGGGATTTGATGTCAATTAGGCTAACTTAGATAGTCTAGATTAGTTTTAGATTAGTTTTTAGTTTATTTGTTAGGCTAATTTTTAGTTTTTGCAAGTTATCATTTTTAATTTTTCACTTTTGTCTAGTTTTCATTTCTTTCTTGAATTTGATACTTCTGAATCTCTTTATTCAGGACTTGGACCATCAAGAGGAACATTACCAATCAGATCCTGAGCCTGAAAGAAGATTTCTATGAAGAAGGAGATTGCAAAGGCTTGAGGCAAGGAGAAGGATATTTGAAGAAGAAGAGGAAGAGGCACACAACCTTGAATTTGAAGAAGTTGTAAATCAGAATATGGCAGCTCCTAGAACTCTTAGGGACTGTTATTCATCAAGCAATGTAAGGAATCAACCAGGAGGAGGAGCCTTAGCACCTGTGGCAAACTTTGAGGTTAATCCAGCCTTGATTTCTATGATTAGGCAAAGTCAGTTTTCTGGACTTGGGATTGAAGATCCAGCTTGTCATTTGGATAATTTCAAGGAGATATGCAGCACTGTGAACTTCAATAATATCCCCATGAATGTAGTATATATGAGATTGTTTCCCTTCTCACTCAAGGACAAGGCCAAGACATGGTATAAAGGATTGAATCCTGAAGAGGTAGCCACTTGGGAATCAATTATTCAATTGTTCCTTTCAGAATTCTTTCCTCCTTCAAAAACTGATAACTTCAGGGATCAAATAGTGAGGTTCTATCAGTTGGACCAAGAAAATATTTGTTAGGCATGACAAAGGCTTCAAGGGTTGTTAAGGGCATGTCCCCACCATGGATTTGAAAAGTGGCAATTAGTCAACTATTTTCATAAGGGATTGAACTATCCTAGCAAGGTGGCCTTGGACACTGCAGCAGGAGGTATCTTTGCATCCAAGAATATAGATGAGGCCTACCAACTGATAGAGAACATTGCAAAGAACCATCACTTCCTCACACATGATAGGACCAGGAGGCCTCCTATGGATAATTCAGTGAACCAATTATCATCCCAATTTGAAGATGTGTTGTACAAGACTTTGGAGAGATTGAACTTAACTCCCAATGGCAATAGGGCTTCAAATTTTGAAACCAGGTGCTGTGTATGTGGGAATCAAGGTCATGTGATAGAAAATTGCAATTTGATTATGCAACAAGTGGAGCAAACAATGGATCAAATCAATGCTGTAGAAAATTATGGAATTAAACCTCCTGCTGAATTCTACACTCCAGAAAACAGGAATCATCCATACTTTTCTTACAAGGGCAACAACTATCAAGGAGCTCCCATGCAGAATCCTAGTTGGCAACCAAGGATTTTGCCCAAAAACCAACAATTTCCATATCCAAATCAGTCCCAATGTGTTCAAGTGCAAAGACCTCCTTTTGAGCAACCACCACCAACTCAACCTTCTCAATTTTCAAAAATAGAGGAGATGCTGCAACAAATTCTGAAGAAGCAAGGCAATCAGGAGGAGGCAATTCTGAAAATGAATTCTAGACTTGATACCATTGAGAACCAAGTTGCTCAACAACCTAGCACCTCAGCTAGACCTCCTTTATTCTTTCATGGACAGCCAGAGATGAATCCAAAGGAGCAAGCAAAGGCCATCCAGCTCAGGAGTGGAAAGATGGTGGAGGAACCAATGAAGAAAGTGGATGATAATCAAGCCAATTCAGACTCAAGAGTTGCTGAAAAACCAAGTGAGGAAATCAGGAATTCAGGCCCTCAAATTGAAGCAAATACAAGAGTTTTTGACAAAGTACCCTTCCCTCAAAGGCTAATCAAGGCAAGACAAGACCAGCAATATGGAAAATTTTTGGAAATCCTGAAGAAGCTATACATAAATGTTCCTTTTGTTGAAGCCATCCAGGAGATACCATCATATGCCAAGTTCCTAAAGGAAATTCTAACCAAGAAGAGAAGGGTATTGGAGCATGAGACTATAGCATTGACTGAAGAGGCTTCTGTAATTATCCAAAACAAGTTGCCTCCTAAGCTCAAGGATCCAGGAAGCTTCTCAATTCCATGTGAGATAGGCAATAGGAAAATTCAAAGAGCCATGTGTGACTTGGGAGCTTCTGTGAGTGTCATACCCTTATCATTGTGCAGGAAACTTGAAGTTGGAGATTTGAAGCCAACAAATATGTCCCTTCAGCTGGCAGACAGATCCATCAAATATTCACATGGGATTATTGAGGACATACCCCTCAAAGTTGGTAAATTCTATATCCCAATTGATTTTGTTGTATTGGATATGGATAAAGATGTGAACACCCCCATTCTCCTTGGGAGGCCCTTTCTAGCCACTGTAGGGGCTGTAATTAATGTTAAGGAAGAGAGATTGACCTTCCAAATTGGAGAGGAGAAGATTGAATTCAATTTGGCACAAGTTATTAGTAGGTCAAGTTTTCTAGAAAATGATTTTGAAGATGGGCAATTGGATCAAGTGGTGGAGCAAGTTTCAGCTATAATTCCTATTGAAGATCCATTGCAAAGGTGTCTAATGTTTGACCATTTGAAGGAATTGGAAGATCCAGAGGCTATGGCATACAAATCAGTGCTGAAATCTTCAAAATCAGTAGAAAATCCAGCAATTCAGAGTGATGTACAATAGGTTATCATTGCTGAATGCCAAGGCAATCCAGCTCAAGCCAATTCCAAGTTGGAACTCAAGCCTCTTCCTAGCAATCTGAAGTATGAATTCTTGGGGGAGAATTCAACTTTTCCTGTTATCATTAATGCTAATTTACCCCAGGACCAGGTTGAAGAGCTGCTGAAGAGGTTGAAACGGTATAGGGAGGTGATAGGCTACTCAATTGAAGACATCAAGGGTATTAATCCCTCCATTTGCATGCATAGGATCCCTATGGAGGACAGCTACAAGCCCTCCATTGAATGTCAAAGGAGATTCAACCCAACCATGAAGGAAGTGGTAAAGAAAGAAATATTGAAGTTGCTGAATGCAGGAATCATATACTCCATTTCAGATAGTGAGTGGGTTAGTCCAATGCAGGTTGTGCCAAAGAAGGGAGGAATCACAGTGGTGAAGTCAGATTCAGATGAATTGATATCCACAAGGACCATTACAGGTTGGAGGATGTGCATTGACTTCAGGAAGTTAAACAAGGCCACAAGAAAGGACCATTTTCCTTTGCCATTCATTGATCAGATGTTGGAGAGGTTGGCTAGGCATTCACATTTCTGTTTTTTGATGGGTACTCAGGTTTCTTGCAAATTCCAATTCACCCTCAAGATCAACACAAGACTACATTCACTTGTCCATATAGGATTTTTGCCTATAGGAGAATGTCCTTTGGCTTATGCAATGCTCCTACCACCTTCCAAAGGTGTATGATGTCTATATTTTCAGACTTTATTGAAGAAATTATGGAGGTCTTCATGGATGACTTATCAGTATATGGAGACTCATTTGATGCTTGCCTAGAAAACTTGACCAAGGTGCTACAAAAATGTAGAGAGTCCAACTTGATTCTAAATTGGGAGAACTGCCATTTTATGGTCCAAGAAGGGGTTGTCTTAGGACATGTGGTCTCAAGCAAAGGCATTGAAGTGGACAAGGCAAAAATTGAGGTGATTGAAAGGCTACCACCAGCCACAAATGTCAAGGCAATTAGGAGCTGATGCATGCAAAATATAACATATTTTAGATTATTATTTTAATTAATTTTTCTGTAATTTGATCATGGCATGCATCATTTTTAGTCACTTTTAATCGTAATTCTGGATTTATCAATTTTAATTATTAATTCTTTGAATATTTTAATTGTGAATGAATTAACTAAAATTTGATAATTATTTTTGCAGGAAAAATCGAGATTTAGATGGATTGTGCCGTATCGGCCGAAATTTCGAAGAATTTATCATTACGGCCGAGATTAGGATGAAGAATTTATCATTACGGCCGAAATTCAAAGAAAATAGTTCCTTACGGCCGAGATTTCCAGGGGGTAATGATATGGAATCTTCGTTGTTACGGCTAAAATTTGAAGGGGTAAAGATAAAAGAATTTTATCTTTTGGGCGTAATGGCATGAAGATGAAGATTTTTTGGCCGAGATTCAAAAGGAGTAATAATTAAATGATTTTATCTTTTGGGCGTAACAAGATAAATTCCTTCCTTACGGCCGAGATTTGAAGGGAGTAAAAGGAATTTTATCTCTTTGGGAGTAAAGATTTAGTTCTTTCCTTACGGCCGAGATTCAAAGGGAGTAAAGATAAGAAAAGATTTATCTTTGGGCGTAATGATAAAAGGATTTATCTTTGGCCGAGATTATCTTATAATTTTAAAGTCAACCGTACGATGTTACGACCGAGATCAAATTGAAGGCCGTCCGCACCCTATAAATACGTGAAGAATCCATCGTTTCAAGGGGTGCTCTGAAGTTCAGATTTCTTCCACGGCGAGTCGTGAGCTCTACAGTCTACGACCAAGAGGAGAGAGGTGCGACGGCTGGAAGTTGATCACGACCCTGATCAAGTCCGAGAGGCTGCCCGACTGTCTGCCCGTGATCCGAAGCTTCGACTTTTATCTATTTGGGTGTAATTCTTCCAATTATTATTATTTTGTTATTATCTCTCCAGAATTTTTAGGATGAACTCCATATTTTTATTTATTTCATGTTAGGAGATTATTATTGAAGGGAAACTATTTGGACCCTATATTATTTGTTTTAATCTTTTCTGATCAGTTAGTTAATTGTGCTTAATACTTTTAATTTAATTACTTAGATTTCAGAATTGAGTACTTACTAGTTTGTGGATTAATTGATTTTAGAATTCATTAATTAAATTAATTGATTTTATATGAAATTAATAATTTACATAAATTTGATAACTAGTGTGTGGAGAATCAAGTTTATGTGATCTGTTAATCTAACCAGTTTGTGGAGTGATTAATAGTCTAGGATTTTCATATTAATGCATCTTAATTTCAATCTTATCTGACGAATATCAGTTTGTGGGACTTTAAATTTGATTAAATTTAAGATAGTTTGATTTACCGGATTAAATAGCAGAATTACCAGTTTGTGGACTCTGTGATGTTAATCTTGTAAATTAATAACTTGAGAAAATTCCTAATCCATCTTTAAAGATTAAATTTATCTTTTACGGTTCAAATATTTATCCTGATCTATTTTCATCCTAAGGCCTAACTTCAACACTATTATCTTATCTTTATCTTATTTTCTTTATTTTATTTCATAAAAAATCTTTCCAAAAATCCATGCTTTTCCTCTCTTATTAATTTAAAGATTCAGATATTGAATTAATAATATTTCTTGTGGGTTCGACACTCTTACTCCTTTTTACTATATTACTTGAGCGACTAGTGCACTTGCTAGCAAATTTTATTGTTACAAATTTAACGCATCAAGTTTTTGGCGCCGTTGCCGGGGAGTATTTTATTAATTAATTTCTGATTTTTATGAATTATTAGGAGATGTAAATAAAGTGTAAATAATTCTCTGTAAATATGTACTATTTGTTTTAATTATTTTTATTTTTGTGAATAATCTAATTTGTTTTATTTTGCAGATAAAGGTCACAACATTTTTAAATTTTGTTGACTTTCGGCTTAAAATTTTGTCGCCGTCTTATGGTTTTACGACCGAGATTTATTTCGGCTTTACTGGTTTTACGGCCTTACAATATCGATTGAGTTCTAATCTTCTATTTTACGGCCGTAATGTTTTAATAGTTTGAACTTTTGATTTGACTTTGTTTTGGCCAAAGCGATTTAGTCTGTCTCGGCCGTAATGGATCATCCGACATGGATTTTACTCCTTCTTGGCCGTAACGATTCTTCGATTGACGTAAGAATAAGTTTAATTCTATTTTTGTTTCGGCCGAAACCCTATTTTGCTTTACGGCCAATCATGTTAACTTCATCTCGGCCAATGGGACCTCATCTTAATTGACAATTTTTATCTTTTTACGGTTGATATTCACTTCATCCGGATCAAATTGAATTCTCTCTCTTATGATATGATTGATTAAGCTTGCAGACGAGAATTTAATCTCATGTTTTCTTTTTACGGCCGAGAATTGATCTCATGGTTTTGTGGCCGTAAAATTCCTTTTATTATTGATTTGACCTCTTTCGGCTTTAATAATTTCGAAAAATCTTTTACACCGCAAAAGTCTTTGTTTATATTTTGCGGCTGGCAAATTTCATCTGAGTTTTACGGCTGAAACTTCACGATCGAATTGTTTTGCGGCCGACAAATTTCTGAACATTTGTTTTTACGCCATATTACGACCTTTTCGGCCAGTTTATTTGTGAATTTTTCTTTCTCGTCCATCAAGGATCACGTTCGACTTAATTTTCATTGATTTACGGCCGATATGAATTGTCCTCTTCCTCGGCCGTAATGATTCATTTGTCGACATTTTATTCGATTTTTATTTCGGCCAAAGGTTGTTGACTTCGATTCTTTACACCTAGAGTTTTATATGCGAGGAGTTGATTAATTCTTTACGCGACAGAAGTCAATTTAATTCTCTTTCGACCGAGATGATTCATCGCGGTGTTAATGTTTACGCCATCTTATGATTTTGTTTCGACCGTAATTTAACGAGTTTTACGCCTTCAAGTTGATTAATCCTTTCGACATTGTTTCATGGTTTTTACGGCCGAGCGAGTGCATGATTTTTACGATTATCTATTTAATTTACTTTCAGTCGAGTTATTTGGCATTTGTATTGGTTTGAAGAACCTCCGTTTGCGGCCGTAATTAGGTTTCTGAAAAGTTCCTCTCGAAAATTAATTTTAATGACGAATTTTCAATTCTATCAGGCCGAAAGACTTTATTTGTTAAAATCTCATTTTTTTGTGACCTATTATTTGTATTTCTTTTTTTTTTGTATATATTTGTATTTTATTTTTTTATCTCTCTTACTGAAAATTAGTTGTTGCAGGACTTGAGTGAAAATCTAATCACAACTAAGTTAATCCTTTGGATAAATTTATATGTCACACATTCTGATCAGATATTAATTTTTTTATTTTATTTAATTTTTTTCTGACACTTGGTTGTTGCAGTGATGAATTGAATATTTAATCACAACCAATTCTCTCTATTTTTTTTATTAAGTTAATTTTTTTATTTTTATTTAATTAGTTAGTTGTTTGGCATTTTAATTAATAGTTTAAGGAGTCATCTAATCGATATTTCTTTTTGTGCACGGAGAGGAACTCGACTAATCATTTCTTCGGATACGTAGATCGAGCGATGCATGAATTAACACGTCGGGTTCATCTCGGACATGACAAGGCGAGAGGAAAAATCACCTTGGAATCGGCCGATCTCTGTGCCCCTTGAATTTGATGTGACCCTTCACTGCGCGCATCACGTGGGAAAGGTAAGTTTACGCCCGAAGTTTCATCCATAAATTTTTACCCCTTCCACATCCTTGCAGATCAAGCACCACACCCTTACGGCCGAAGTTCCAAAGCTCTTCGTTACGGCCAAGCCTTCTTCCTTACGGCCGAAGTTTCAATCCTCTCGCCCAAAAACTCCTTACGGCCGAAGTCTCATCGCCGGTTCCACCTGTTCCTTACGGCGGAGCTTCCACCGGAGCTGTCTCCTTACGCCCGGACGAGCGCCGAACACCAGCAATACCGCCTTTCCTCCTTACGGCCGAAGTGGCTCTTACGGCCGAAGTTTTGAGTCTCACCGTCGATCCTTACGCCCCCTGTGCATTACGGCCGAACCTCTGTTCCATTCTGTTCCTTACGGCCGAAGTCTCCACAACTAAAAGCCCTTACGGCCGAAGTTCCAAAGCTCTTACTCTTACGGCCGATCTTCATCAACTACGGCCGAGGTTCTTCATCAACCAGCTCTTACGGCCGAGATTGCATGGCTGACATCTTCATCAACAAAATTTTGCGGCCAAGCTTTTACGGTTGAGACTCTCGATTATCGGCCGAGATCCATCAATTATCGGCCGAGATCTCCTTTCACCGACACCATTTGCGGCCATGAAGTTCATAACACTGACACCACAAGAATCTCGGCCGAGTCTCTTCAGCTGTTGCGGCCGACACCTTCATCGATATATATATTGTGGCCGAGCATCTCTCCACCGACAATAAATCCGGTTGTATCTTTTCCCTTTTCTTTATTTTCATTTCTTTAGCTTTTCCATATTATCTTTAATCTTTCCCTTGTTGGCCTAACACTAAGGACAGTGTCTAGTTCAAGCTTGAGGGAGTTTGCATTTTATGCATTGCATGTTTCTTTCTTTTTATTTGCTTATGTTTGCATCTATTTGTAAAAAAATTCCAAAAAAATTGAAAATTTTGAAAATTTTCTAAAAAAATACCATTGCATGCATTTATTTTTGCTACCATCTTACAAACTCTTGTCTTACTGTTTTAATTATCTTTTAGTAAAGTTCAAAGACATATTGTTAATTGATGAAATTTGAATGCTTTTCTTTCTTATCACTTGTTATTTTAGTATCAAACTTATGGACTGTGTGCCTATGCTAAGTAGAATTATGAATGACTAGACGACAAATCATATTCATGCCTTTTTATTTATTTTAAGTCTTGATAATAGTAGCCTTCTTATTGACCATATCAAGTACTTTTTGAGCTTATAAAAATTGAAAGTGAATAAAAAGAAGGGTTAGTTAAACCCCAACAAATAAAAAAATGATGAATAAAGTTATGTGTAGGTACAAAAGTGTTATCCGGAACTAAGATGTGTTCGGGTAATTAGATCCGTAGGGGTTCATGCCTGGCGACCTAAGGGCAGCTGCTCTAGGATCCGTCGATCGAAAGCCTGCTACATGGACTATCTTGTGAAATATGGAGAAGCACAGGAGTACTGAATCATGGCTAAGTTCGAACTCTTCATTCAGAACCTTGGTTGTTCGGGCAAGTAAACTCAAGGGGTGCCTTATCACCTGTTGCCCTAAGGCCATCTGGTCTGGGAGTCATCAGTCCAAAGCCCGCTACATGGACTTCCTTGTGCAATCCTGCTTGAAGATTAGAACTTTTAAAATGATTAAAAATAAAGTTAAAAAATGAAAAGAAAAAGAAAAAGTTTTAAGCTCAATTAGTACTTATGTGTTCAATATTAATGCTATTATTTGACAGACAATTTATTTTTCTGCAAGGCTGAATTTGAGATTGTTTAAATTTGTGTAGCATTCAGAACCTCTATGAAGCTAAGTGCATGGAAAATGGTGAGATACTGAGTAATAGGTGTGCAGAAGAACTGTGTGAGAAAATTAGTCAGTTGACAATGTGGAGGCTACGATGGAACTTTCTTGAGCCTTGCTTTGAATTTTTGCTTGAGGACAAGCAAGACTTTAAACTTGGGGGAGTTTGATGCATGCAAAATATAACATATTTTAGATTATTATTTTAATTAATTTTTCTGTAATTTGATCATGGCATGCATCATTTTTAGTCACTTTTAATCGTAATTTTGGATTTATCAATTTTAATTATTAATTCTTTGAATATTTTAATTGTGAATGGATTAACTAAATTTTGATAATTATTTTTGCAGAAAAAATCGAGATTTAGATGGATTGTGCCGTATCGGCCGAAATTTCGAAGAATTTATCATTACGGTCGAGATTAGGATGAAGAATTTATCATTACGGCCAAAATTCAAAGAAAATAGTTCCTTACGGCCGAGATTTCCAGGGGGTAATGATATGGAATCTTCGTTGTTACGGCTAAGATTTGAAGGGGTAAAGATAAAAGAATTTTATCTTTTGGGCGTAATAGCATGAAGATGAAGATTTTTTGGCCGAGATTCAAAAGGAGTAATAATTAAATGATTTTATCTTTTGGGCGTAACAAGATAAATTCCTTCCTTACGGCCGAGATTTGAAGGGAGTAAAAGGAATTTTATCTCTTTGGGAGTAAAGATTTAGTTCTTTCCTTACGGCCGAGATTCAAAGGGAGTAAAGATAAGAAAAGATTTATCTTTGGGCGTAATGATAAAATGATTTATCTTTGGCCGAGTTTATCTTATAATTTTAAAGTCAACCGTACGATGTTACGGCCGAGATCAAATTGAAGGCCGTCCGCACCCTATAAATACGTGAAGAATCCATCGTTTCAAGGGGTGCTCTGAAGTTCAGGTTTCTTCCACGGCGAGTCGTGAGCTCTATAGGCTACGACCAAGAGGAGAGAGGTGCGACGGCTGGAAGTTGATCGCGACCCTGATCAAGTCCGAGAGGCTGCCCGACTGTCTGCCCGAGATCCGAAGCTTCGACTTTTATCTATTTGGGTGTAATTCTTCCAATTATTATTATTTTGTTATTATCTCTCCAGAATTTCTAGGATGAACTCCATATTTTTATTTATTTCATGTTAGGAGATTATTATTGAAGAAAAACTATTTGGACCTTATATTATTTGTTTTAATCTTTTCTGATCAGTTAGTTAATTGTGCTTAATGCTTTTAATTTAATTACTTAGATTTCTGAATTGAGTACTTACCAGTTTGTGGATTATTTGATTTCAGAATTCATTAATTAAATTAATTGATTTTATGTGAAATTAATAATTGACATAAATTTGATAACTAGTGTGTGGAGAATCAAGTTTATGTGGTCTGTTAATCTAACTAGTTTGTGGAGTGATTAATAGTCTAGGATTTTCATATTAATGCATCTTAATTTCAATCTTATCTGACGAATATCAGTTTGTGGGACTTTAGATTTGATTAAATTTAAGATAGTTTGATTTACCGGATTAAATAGCAGAATTACCAGTTTGTGGACTCTGTGATGTTAATCTTGTAAATTAATAACTTGAGAAAATTCCTAATCCATCTTTAAAGATTAAATTTATCTTTTACGGTTCAAATATTTATCCTGATCTATTTTCATCCTAAGGCCTAACTTCAACACCATTATCTTATCTTTATCTTATTTTCTTTATTTTATTTCATAAAACATCTTTCCAAAAATCCATGCTTTTCCTCTCTTATTAATTTAAAGATTCAGATATTGAATTAATAATATTTCTTGTGGGTTCGACACTCTTACACCTTTTTACTATATTACTTGAGCGACTAGTGCACTTGCTAGCAAATTTTATTGTTACAAATTTAACGCATCAAATTTTTACGGCCGTAATGTTTTTATCTGAACGTTGTTTTACGCCATGGATTTGATTTCGTTTTGGCCAAAGTGGTTGGTTCTATTTGATTTGATTTCGTTGTTTTACGGCCGTAAAGAATCGACTTAATTCAGTTTCGGCCGTAATGATTATTTGTCGCCTTCGTATTTTAATTGCTGTTACGACCGAGACCTAAATAGCTTTTGGTTTTACGGCCGTAGAAATTGAAATATTCTGAATGTGCACGTTTGATCAATTACGTTTTGACTTTAATGAACCCGTAAGAAATCTTTACACCAGTAAGCTTTTATCTGACAAACTCTTATCCAAATTTTACGGCCGGTATTTCATTTCATCCAGATCGAATTAAATCTCTCTCATGCGCTATGATTGATTAAGCTTGCGACCGATAATTTAATCTCTGATAATCCATTAGCGCATGATTTTGCAGCCGATAATTTTCTAAAATTTTCTTTGCGAACGTTGGTTAAATCTCTTTCGTATTATTCTTCCTTTTACGGCTTGAATTTTCATCTCGGCCGAGAATTGATCTCTTAATTCTGTTTTTCGGCCGTAATGATTCATTTGGCGACGTTTCGTTCAATTTTTGGCCGAAAACATGTTCTGTTTTACGGCCAAAATGCTGTTGACTTCGGTTCTTTACGCCCAGAGTCAATTTAATCCTCTTTCGGCCGACATAATTCAGTTAATTTTTACGCCATCTTATGATTTTGTTTCGACCGTAATTTAACGAGTTTTACGCCTTCACGTTGATTAATCCCTTTCGACACTGTTTTATGATTTTTACGGCCGAACGAGCCTCGGATTACTAATCTAATTTTGGCCGTAAATCTATTTCTGTATTACGGCCGATTAATCTTATTTCCTCTCTGAAAATATTTTTTGCTAATGTCTGATTATTAACTTTACGGCCGCAAATTAGTTCTGATTCGTTTTGTGCCGTTTGTTACATCATCGTTAATTCTTCCAAGTTTTACGGCCGAACGAGTGCTTGATTTTTATGATCATCTATTCGATTTACTTCCTGTCAAGATGTTATTTTTGGCATTTCAATTGGTTTGAAGAGCGTTTGGCGGTAGTAATTCGATTTCGGATAATTATTCTCTGACCTAATGAAATTTTTTTTAATTCGATAATGGTCGAAAGATTTTTATCCTTATCAATTTAAATCTTATTTCTTCGTGACCTATTATCTGTATTTCTTTTTTCTTGTATATATTTGTATTTTATTCTTTTATCTCTGTTACTGAAAATTAGTTGTTGCAGGACTTGAGTGAAAATCTAATCACAACTAAGTTAATCCTTTGTATAAATTTATATGTCACACGTTCTGATCAGATATTAATTTTTTTTTATTTTATTTATTTTTTTTTTGACACTTGGTTGTTGCAGTGACGAATTGAATATTTAATCACAACCAATTCTCTCTATTTTTTTTAAGTTAATTTTTTTTCTATTTTTATTTAATTAGTTAGTTGTTTGGCATTTTAATTAATAGTTTAAGGAGACATCTAATCGATATTTCTTTTCGTGCACGGAGAGGAACTCGACTAATCATTTCTTCGGATACGTAGACCGAGCGATGCATGAATTAACACGTCGGGTTCATCTCGGACATGACAAGACGAGAGGAAAAATCACCTTGGAATCAGCCGATCTCTGCGCTCCTTGAATTTGATGTGACCCTTCACCGCGCGCATCACGTGGGAAAGGTAAGTTTACGCCCGAAGTTTCATCCATAAATTTTTACCCCTTCCACATCCTTGCAGATCAAGCACCACTGCCTTACGGCCGAAGTTCCAAAGCTTCATCAATTACGGCCGAACTTTTCTTCCATACGGCTGAAGTCTCCACGACTAAAAACCCTTACGACCGAAGTTTCAATGCCTCTCGCCCAAAAGCCCTTACGGCCGAAGTCTCACGCCGTCTCCGCTGCTCTCTTACGCCCGGACAAGAACTGACGCCGTCACTACCGCTCCCTCACGTCCTTTCTTCCTTACGGCCAAAGCTCCAGCGATCACCCTATTCCTTACGGCCGGTCTTCCACACCGTGGATCGAAGACGACCCTATTACGCCCCGGATGCGTTACGGCCGAGCCACCGCACATCGAGATACCATCCTCTTTACGGCCGAAGCCTCACCGACCTAACATCAGCTCTCTTACGACCAAACTCCGGCCGAGCTTTTCTCCTTACGGCCGAGACGTCAACTGCCATCACCACGGTCGTCACCTTACGGGCACAATCTACACAAATTCCTTCCTTACGGCCGAGATTTGGAGGGAGTAAAAGGAATTTTATCTCTTTGGGAGTAAAGATTTAGTTCTTTCCTTACGGCCAAGATTCAAAGGGAGTAAAGATAAGAAAAGATTTATCTTTGGGCGTAATGATAAAAGGATTTATCTTTGGCCGAGTTTATCTTATAATTTTAAAGTCAACCGTACGATGTTACGGCCGAGATCAAATTGAAGGCCGTCCGCACCCTATAAATACGTGAAGAATCCATCGTTTCAAGGGGTGCTCTGAAGTTCAGGTTTCTTCCACGGCGAGTCGTGAGCTCTACAGGCTACGACCAAGAGGAGAGAGGTGCGACGGCTGGAAGTTGATCGCGACCCTGATCAAGTCCGAGAGGCTGCCCGACTGTCTGCCCGAGATCCGAAGCTTCGACTTTTATCTATTTCGGTGTAATTCTTCCAATTATTATTATTTTGTTATTATCTCTCCAGAATTTCTAGGATGAACTCCATATTTTTATTTATTTCATGTTAGGAGATTATTATTGAAGAAAAACTATTTGGACCTTATATTATTTGTTTTAATCTTTTCTGATCAGTTAGTTAATTGTGCTTAATGCTTTTAATTTAATTACTTAGATTTCTGAATTGAGTACTTACCAGTTTGTGGATTATTTGATTTCAGAATTCATTAATTAAATTAATTGATTTTATGTGAAATTAATAATTGACATAAATTTGATAACTAGTGTGTGGAGAATCAAGTTTATGTGGTCTGTTAATCTAACTAGTTTGTGGAGTGATTAATAGTCTAGGATTTTCATATTAATGCATCTTAATTCAATCTTATCTGACGAATATCAGTTTGTGGGACTTTAGATTTGATTAAATTTAAGATAGTTTGATTTACCGGATTAAATAGCAGAATTACCAGTTTGTGGACTCTGTGATGTTAATCTTGTAAATTAATAACTTGAGAAAATTCCTAATCCATCTTTAAAGATTAAATTTATCTTTTACGGTTCAAATATTTATCCTGATCTATTTTCATCCTAAGGCCTAACTTCAACACCATTATCTTATCTTTATCTTATTTTCTTTATTTTATTTCATAAAACATCTTTCCAAAAATCCATGCTTTTCCTCTCTTATTAATTTAAAGATTCAGATATTGAATTAATAATATTCCTCGTGGGTTCGACACTCTTACTCCTTTTTACTATATTACTTGAACGACTAGTGCACTTGCTAGCAAATTTTATTGTTACAAATTTAACGCATCAGGAGCTTTTTGGGGCATGCAGGCTTCTACAGAAGGTTTATTAAAGATTTCTCCATGATAACTAAGCCCCTCACCAAGTTGCTGGCCAAGGATGTTGAGTTTTATTTTGATGAGGAGTGTATGAAGGCATTCAAGAAGTTGAAGAAAGCCCTCACCTCAGCCCCTATAGTACAGCCACCTGATTGGACCCTTCCTTTTAAAATCATGTGTGATGCTTCAAACTAGGCTGTAGGGGCAGTCTTGGGACAGACCAAGGACAGAAGGCACCATGTCATATGCTATGCAAGCAAGACTCTAGATGAAGTCCAAATCAATTATGCAACT
This sequence comes from Pontederia crassipes, assembly GCA_030549335.1. Lineage (NCBI taxonomy): Eukaryota > Viridiplantae > Streptophyta > Magnoliopsida > Commelinales > Pontederiaceae > Pontederia > Pontederia crassipes. The sequence goes on from CM060183.1 coordinate 13,602,537, forward strand.
ACTGAGAAAGAACTTCTTGTTGTGGTGTATGCATTTGACAAATTCAGGCCCTACTTGGTGGGATCCAAAGTCATTGTATTCACATACCACCAAGCTGTGAGGCACTTGATCAACAAGAAGGAATCTAAGCCAAGGCTAATCAGGTGGATCTTATTGCTTCAAGAATTTGATGTTGAAATCAAAGACAAAAGGGGTAGTGAAAATCTTGTAGCTGACCACCTATCAAGAATGGAAGGAGTACAGGAATCATCTACACTTCCTATCAATGATGCATTTCCTGATGATAGTTTGATGGCTGTGACAATTAATCAAGTTCCCTGGTATGCTGACTTGGTCAATTATCTTGTATGTGGAATTATCCCTCCTGACTACACATATCAGCAAAGAAAGAAATTCTTTCATGACTTGAAAGATTATTATTGGGATGACCTCTTTCTATTCAGAAAATCTCCTGATGGCATATATAGAAGATGTGTACCCCAATCTGAATTTCAGGAAATCTTGGAGGCATGCCATTCATCCCCTTATGGAGGCCATGGAGCCACACACAAGACTACTGCCAAAGTCCTCCAATCTGAATTTTATTGGCCAAGTTTATTCAAGGATGCACATATCTTTGTGAAGGGCTGTGATCAATGCCAAAGAGTTGGTTCCATCTCAAGAAGGAATGAAATGCCACAACAAGGAATTTTAGAAGTGGAAATATTTGATGTATGGGGCATTGACTACATGGGGCCTTTCCCTAGTTCATGTGGTTACAAGTTTATTCTTCTAGCTGTGGACTATGTGTCCAAATGGATTGAGGCCATTTCCACCATTACAGCTGATTCCATGGCAGTAATCAAGTTGTTCAAGGAAGTTATCTTTTCAAGGTTTGAAATTCCTAGAGTGGTCATAAGTGATGGGGGTAGCCACTTTATTGAAAGGTGTTTTGAGAACCTCCTAATTAATTATGGAGTGAGGCACAAAGTTTCCACTTCATATCACCCTCAAACAAATGGCCAAGCAGAAGTATCAAATAGGGAGGTAAATGTCATATTGGAGAAAACAGTTTCATTGACAAGAAAAGATTAGAGTTTGAAGTTGAATGAAGCTCTTTGGGCATATAGGACAGCATACAAGACTCCAATTGGTACTTCTTTCTACAAGCTTGTTTATGGAAAAACTTGCCATTTGCCAATTGAGTTGAAGCATAAGGCATATTGGGCAATCAAGGCACTCAATTATGATATGCATGCATGTGGGCAAAAGAGACTCTTGCAAATTGATGAACTTGATGAAATTAGGCTAAATTGACCTTGTATTACTCTTCAACTCAAGATTAAAGATTTTTCTAGGAAATTTGAAGTCAAGGTGGAGTGGACCATTCAAAATTCACAAAGTATATCCATTTGGTGCTGTGGACCTTCTGAATGACAAGGATGATGTATTCAAGGTGAATGGACAGAGGTTGAAGCTTTACAATCCCACAGCCAAGGATTCTGAAAAGGAGGAGTTGATTCTAGCTGATTTGCCACTATCACCTAGTTGATTTCTCATTGTAACAATGTCTTGCCAAAGACATTAAAGAAAGGCACTTCTTGGGAGGTAACCCAAGCCATTATCAACCTAATCTTTCTGTTTTTGCAGGAATAAGTGGTGAGGAACAGGTTCATTTCACAAGTCTCAAATTCAGGGAGTACCCATTTTAGATGTAATTCATACATATCGAGTCTCACTTTTGCCTATTTTTGGGCCAATTATACTTGGAATGCATACATTGTGATAACTAGTTGATATTCCTCATTTCATACTTAATTTCATATGCATAGAGGTTCTGAAATGCTAAAATCTATTAATATTTAAATTCTACGTCAAGTTATCATTTTGAGGACAAGTAATCATTCCTATATGTCAAGTTATCATTATTTTGAATGAACTGATTTTCAATGGTTTTCTTGTCCTAAATCTATCATTATCATGTATAAATCATATTTGGATAGTCACATCTCAACTTGTGCAAAGTTTTAAACCCATTTGAACAAGTTATTATTTTTCAAGTGCCAAGTTATCGTAAAAGGGCAATTCTATCATTTCGACATGCAAAACCATTAATTCTGCACAGGAACCTTAAGCAATCATATTGTTATTGTTCTAACTCATTGCTGGTCAAATTTCATCACATTTGAATAACCACAACTCAAGTTATCACAAGTTATTATTTTTAAGTCATATAAGTTATCATTTTTTAGCACCCAAGTTATCACTTCTTAGAAATCTCATTCATATTTGATTTCTGAATGCACTCACTTGTTACTCTAATCCATTTGATGCTTCTAATGCTTTGAATCACTTGCATTTGGATAGTTTCCATGATTTGTGACAAGTTATCATTCTGGGCCCCTTAATTCATTAATTTTGATACAAGTTTTCATTCCTGCAACTATCATCATCTTAATCTTTATTTGTCAAAACAACATTTGATATCTGAGCTACCATTTGTCAAAACAACATTCAAGAGCTACCATTTGATATCTGAGCTACCATTTGTCAAAACAACATTCCATGATTTGTGACAAGTTACCATTTGATATCTGAGCTAGCAACTATCATCATCTTAATCTTTATTTGTCAAAACAACATTCAAGGGCTTTTATGCTTGCTGTTTGGGGATTTGTAGCAGGGAGAAAGGTGGCCAAAAAGTGAAAAAAGTAGGGGGGACCATCTACTTTTTCCTGCACAAAAAGGAATCTGCAGCTGGAATTTCTACAGGTAGACAAGTGGCTGCAATCAAAGGATAAGGAACATTATGATGCTGATCCAAGGGTGGATAGGAGTCATATAAATGGGGAATTTTTGGAGGAGAGAAATGGGGGGCTGATCAGTGCAGGGTTTGGGGAAGGAAGCAAGGGTTTTGGAGTTGGAGTGGAAGTGCTGCTGGAAAACCTCTCGACAAGCTTCAATCCAAGATGATTTCCTTCTGTTCTTCACTTTATTTTGTATCAAACTCTGTAATTATGAGGAGCTAAACTCCATGTCTCCTAGGATAGGGTAGTAGTCTAGGTTAATTGTGGATGGATGTGGACATTTTTTATTTCATGCACTGATTTCATAATTTCTGGTTTTCTGATTCTTGATTCTGCATTCAGAACTCATCTATTTCTGCCCTATTCTTGACATTGTATGATCTTGCTTATATCTACAACTGAGAGTTTGTTTATGATCTGTTCTTGATTCAGAAATGAAACAAGAATCAATGACAAGTTCTAGGTCCAAATATGATTTAGGAATCTGATTTTCATCTAATTTAGTTTCTGAACTACAATTTTGATTCCTGATTTGAGAAATCTGATGTCATTGTAAACCCCTCATTTCATTGGCTCCTGAGAAGTAGATTAAGTGGGTTCTTCTTATTCAGAAATGTAATAAGAGGCAATGACAACTCCCCTGAATCAATTCTGTAAAAACATGCTATGGTCAAATCTGATTTGCATTTTGAGTTCTGATTTTTATAGAATTTTCTTGTCATTGTGGAGTCCCAATCTTATATTCAACTGATAGGTTAATTCCTGACTTCCACCTTGTTCAGAAATGGACCAAGGAGCAAAGGCAAATCTAAATTTCAATAAGTAACATGTGCTGAAATGTTTTCAATGTGTTGCTGATTTCTGATTTTTTCTGAATTCTGAACCATTTGATTTCTGATTTTCTGATTTGCCTGAAGCTGATTGTCATTGGGGATTGAATTAATTGAATAACTGAGAGGTTAGCATCTATCCCAATCTTGTTCAGAAATGGATTGAGAAGCTATGACAATCCTATGATTCAATTCTGCACTTGCAATTAGTTTTCTGATTTTTATCCATTGCTGATTGCTGATTTCCCTGAATTCAGGAAATCTGATTGTCCATTGTTAAGCCCCACTTCAATCCACCATTGAGAGATGGTTTTAAGGCCTTCCTTGAGATTCAGAGATGAGCCAAGGAGCAATGACAATTTCTGATTTCCCAAGTTGTGAAACTATGCATGTTGATTCCAACTAATTAGTGTTAAGTGTGGACTTCATTTTTAATTGCAGCTGAGAAGTTGAATCAAGGTCCTCTTGTAGTTTAGATATAAACCAAGGAACACTAACACTATTATTGGATAAGTTTCATTCCTGCCAACCAAATTGAAGTGATTTCATTATTTTGTAATCATACCTTGAAGTTATCATTTCAGATTTTAGTGAAATTTCCAAAAAATCAGCAAGTGCCTTGATTTGTACGTAATGATAACTTGGTTTTCAGTGAGGATCCATTTCTAACTCATCTTGGCTAACAATCATATGACAATATAATGTTTAGTTCTGGTCTAATTGAGCTATGAAAACAGCCATTTTACAAGTTGAATTAGATTTGACTAAAAAGTGATAACTTGTCCATTTCCATCCATAATTAAATTAGATGAATCCCAACTCCTAGGAGGACCTTCCTCATTGATAGATAAACTCTTTTAGACTCTAGATTAGCATTTACAATTCAGTTTAGTTAACTTTTTAGCAATCTACAACAAGTTATCATTCTGCATTCCTAAAAGAAAAAAAATATGTTTTCACTTTCTTTAAAAAATCTGTTTTTGTCACTTTAAATAGGATTAGTCTAAATTATTTTTAGGTAGTCTAGGACTTCAAATCACTGTGGATGCGACATTAGGGTTACTACAATTGACCTGTGCACTGCAGTAGAGAGTGAGTTAGGGAGTTGAAAAAAAAATTGGAAAATTTTACTTTTGACCATTTTACTTAAAATTAGCAAGTTATCACTACTCAATCCCAAATATTTCGTTACTAAATTTAACAATGTTAATGCTCTAGATCCTACCTTCTCCCTTTGTGGCCACGCTGTCGAAATCAATCAACATTTATTTTTTCAATGTACTTTTGCACTCCAGGTCTGGCATATTCTCTAGACTGAGCTCCACCTCTCCTTCAAATTTTCCCATTCTTGGACCTCGGGATCGTGGATCCACAAGGGAGCTAATATGGATCAGAAGTCAAAAAGTGTTGGAAAAATGACTGAACTGATATTTGTGGAATTATCTTCTTTTTCCCTTTTAAGCGCACAATAATAATGGGATGATGGCAATAATATAAAGGAATTAAATCAGATCAAAGATGCAAAGAATCAACGTGGAAAACCTCCCAACGTGAGAGGAAAAAACCACAGGAGCAAGCAGCAAATCTTCCACTATGAAATAATAGTAGGTTACAAAATCTTTTCTCTGAACTGTGCAGAGGAATACAATAATAATTTCGAGAATTAATCTTGGATGTCACATAATAAATGTCTCTCGAAAGTGAGGAAAGAAGTCAAAACGATCTCACCAGAATATGAGAAATAGCTGAGAAGGCTGTTGAGAAGTAATGCCTGAAGTTTCGTTGAGAACGGATAAGAACTCATTCCCGAATTGAAACCCGAAGTTTCTCTCCTTTCTCTTTCTCTCTCTCGGTGGAAGTTCACGACTGTAGAAAAGAATATTTTCTCTCTCGTGAAGCTTCGTTCAACGCACCATGCATCAATGCATCTGCATGCTTTTATAGTGAGATGACAACTTCATCTCGATCTTGCACTTTGTCTCCGATTGCTTTTTTCAAACCAATCCATTTTTTCCTTTTTCTACTCGGATTCACATAGCAAGAATCCAACAAACTCCCCCTTCTTGTTTATGTAAAGGAATCCACCAAGCCTGCATGCTCCCTGCAGGTCTTCTCTCTCGGTAGAGGCTTCGTCATCATATCTGATGTATTCTTGTCAATATGAATTTTGTGAAGAAAGAATTTCTTCTTTGTTTCATCGTGAATCAAATGATATCGGACATCAATGTGCTTGGACTTAGATTGGAAACTAGAATGCTTACTCAGATGTATCACAATATGATTATCGCAATGGATAATATACTTCTCCTGCGTCAAACCTAAGTCAAAATTGTCTCATCCACATAATTTTCTTGCCTGCTTTAGTAGCTACGATGTATTCTTCTTCAGTTGTTGATAATGCCACATACTTTCTGTAACTTGGATTGCCACGAGACCGTTGCTCCTACGAATGTCATCAAGTAACCAGAAGTTGACTTTCGATTATCAATGTCTCCTGCCATGTCAGCGTCAGTAAATCCTTTTAACACTGGCTCAGCATTCCTGAAGCATAGACATATCTTAGACGTGCCTCGAAGATACTTGAGAATCCACTTGATTGCATCCCAATGCTCTCTACCAGGATTTGATAAGAATCGACTCACCATACCAACTGCATATATTATGTCTGGCCTTGTGTAAACTATTGCATAGATCATACTACCAATTGCAGATGCGTATGGGACATTCTTCATTTTTTGCTTCTCAGTTGTGCTCCTCGAACACTGTCTAGAACTCAACTTGAAGTGACCTGCAAGTGGCGATGTAACTGCCTTTGCGTTCTTCATGTTGTACCTCTCCAAGACTTTATCGATGTACATTTCTTGGGATAACCATAGTTTGCGCTGCTCTCAGTCAGTGGTGATCCTCATGCCAAGGATATTATTTGTTGCGCATAGGTCTTTCATGGAAAATCATTGACTAAGCTCTTGTTTTAACTTGTCAATCTTGCTTTTATCCTGACCTACAATAAGCATGTCATCAACATATAACAAAAGTATAATAAAATCATCATGTGAAAAATATTTCACGAAGACACAATTATATAATATGGTCTTATTATATCATTGTCGCGTCATGAATGACTCAAACTTCTTGTACCATTGACGAGGTGCCTGTTTGAGTCCATATAAGCTTTTCTGTAATTTACACACTGGGCTTTCTTTCCCTTTCTTTCGAAAACCTTTTGGATGTTCCATGTATTTCTTCTTCCAAGTTGCCATGGAGAAAAGCTGTCTTGACATCTTAACTATTGAATTTTTAGGTCCTTGGTAGCAGCTAATCCAAGAACCACTCGAATCGATGACATTTTGACCATTGGTAAGAATATCTCATCAAAGTCAATTCCTTTCTTCTGATTGAACTCCTTGACAACTAACCTTGCCTTGTATCTTGGGTGTGGATTATTCGCTTCACTCTTCAGTCAAAACACCCACTTGTTCTTGAGTGCCCTCTTTCTTTTAGGAAGCTTCATCAGTTTTTAAGTGTTGTTCTCATGCAAAGATTGCATATCGTCTTGTATGACTTTAATCTACTCTGCTCATGTGATAAGACTTCTTGATAACACACTGGCTCTCCCCCTTCAGTAAATAACACGTACTCTATCGGGAAGTACCACTTTGACTCTTATCTTTGTTTATTCGATCTTCTCAACTGAGGCTCTTGCACTGGTGCATCATGCTTGACATGTGGCTCATCACCACTATCTTGATTATCCGAAGGTATATCTGAATTATATGAAGGTATATTTGAATTATATCTGAATGTATATCTTTGCATGAGAAGTCTGAATTATGGTGAAGGTATATTTGAATTATATATATATCATGGTGAAGGTATATCTGAATTATATGAGTTGCTATCACTGCTACTATCATCTTGATCAGCTTCTGGAACAATGTCATTTTCTATCGGTGTGTTAACTGAACTCGGTTCAGCTAGATAATCAGTGAAGATAGTTGACTAGTTGTCCTTCGACAAATCTTCAATTGTTTGGTGTTCCATGAACACAACATCTCTACTTCTGATAACCTTCTTGTTAATAGGATCCTAGAATCTGTAGCCAAATTCATCACCTCCATATCCAAGGAATATACATTCTCTTTCAATTTGTTGTCAAGTTTTGAACGCTCATTACTAGAAATGTAAACAAAAGCTCTATAGCCGAACACTCTGAGATGCTTGTACGAAACATCCTTCCCTGATCAAACTTTTAAAGGTATGTCACCATCCAGAGGTACTGATAGTGAGTGGTTGATCAGTTCAGCTGCAGTCATCATTGCTTCACTCCAAAATCTCTTCGATAGCTTGGCATGTAGAAGCATACATCTGACACGTTCCTCGATTGTTCTATTCATCCTCTTAGCAACACTATTTTATTGAGGAGTCTTGGGAACTATCTTCTCAAGCTTGATGCCATAGGTGTTGCAGTATTCTTCAAACGGTCCTCTGTATTCGCCACCATTGTCTGCCCGAATACACTTGAGCTTCTTGCCAGTTTCTCTTTCGACTTTGGCATGAAACTTATTAAACTCTGCCAACACCTGATTTTTGTGTGCTATAAGAAAAGTCCAAACTCTTCTAGAATGGTCATCAATAAATGTAACAAAATAAAGAGCACCACCTAGAGTTTTATCCTTCATATAGCAGACATCAATATGCACCAAATCAAGTACGTGTGAACTTCTAAACGGAGAAGTTCTATTAAATGTAACTCTAGTTTACCAGCAAAATAGTAAACAGATACGTCAAGTGAAGTTTTTTTCATACCTGGTAGCAGATTTCGTTGAGTTAATATCTGAAGTCCTTTCTCACCTATGTGACCAAGCTGCTTGTGCCATAACTCAGAGGATGACATCCCTTGAGTCACGTTTGTACTGTAGTACCATCTTTGTGTCTTTTCGCAAGTAGAAGTGAACCTCTCTTGAGTTTCCACACTCCCCCTTTGAAGTTGCTCTCATAGCCATCGTCGTCTAATTTTCCAACTGAAATTAGGTTGAGACGGATTTCTGGTACATGCCTCACGTCTTTGAGCACAATCTTGCATCGTGTATTGGTCTTCAACTGAATGTCTCCAACACTAGCAATTTGGGACTCTGACTTCTTCCCCATCTTTACTGACCCGATTGCTCCTTCTCTATATGTTGAGAATACATCTCTGCAAGGGGTAACATGAAATGAAGCTTTACTATCTAAGATCCAAACTGAATCTTGACTCACAACATTGATACCATCTTCTTCCTCTTCTTGAGTAAGAAAGTATACATCATCTGATGTAGCCACCGCAACGTTGTTTTCACCACTATCATTCTTCGTCTTTTTAGCATCTTCAGACCCTTCATGTGATTTGATCACGCTTTAACGTTCTACACTCCTTCTTGAAGTGTCCTGACTTACTACAATGATAACATGTGACATCTTTTCTGGACTTCGACTTGCCTCTTGACCTTGATCTATAGTTTCTGTGAGAGTTTCTCTGTTTGTTTCTCCCACGATCTTTCACGATGAATGCCTCTGATTTATTATTGAGATTATGCTCTTGCCTTCTCATTTCTTCATTGAACAAGCTATCATTGATAGTTTCGAAAGATAGTTGTCCATCTGGAGCAGAGTTGTTCAGAAAGATAACGAGCATTTCCCAACTATCAGGTAATGAACTCAGCAGTAGTAATACTTAGATCTCATCTTCAAACACGATCTTTACTGAGGACAACTTGTTAATCAATTCCTGAAAGCTATCAAGATGTTCTGCAATAGAATGGCCATCCTTGTACTTCAGGTTCATAAGTTTCTTCATCAATGGTTATTTTGCGGCGATTTGCGCTCATACATTTCTTAAAAAATTTTCCACACTTTGACGGGTTCATTAATATTGGCAATATGATGAAACACCTTGTCGTTGACCCATTGTCGAATTTGTGCGACTGTCTTGATCTTAATCCTCCCTCACTTTTTAACATACATGACATCGGGCTTTGCGACATCACCTTCGATTAGATCATAAAGGTCCCTGCAATTTAGGTATTCCTTCATCCGAGGCTTTCAGATAGAATAATTTGTTCCTATGAACATAGACATCCGACTGGGAGCATTATTGTCCTCCATTATAATGTGTGCTTTCCTAACTAGGCTCTGATACCATTGTTGGAAAAAATGCTGAACTTATATTTGCAGAATTATATTCCTTTTTCCTTTTAATGCGCACAATAATAATGGGATAATAGCAATAATATAAAGAAATTAAATCATATCAAAGACGCAAAAAATCAACGTGGAAAACCTCTCAGTGTGAGAGGAAAAAATCACAGGAGCAAACAACAGATCTTCCACTACGAAATAATAGTATATTATAAAATTTCTTCTCTGAACTACGCAGAGAAATATAATAATAATCTCAAAAATTAATCTTGCATGCCACAGAATAAATGTCTCTCGAAATTAAGGATAAAAGTTAAAATGATCTCACCGAAATATGAGGAATAACTGAGAAGTAATGCCTGAAGTTTCGTTGAGAAATGATAAGAACTCGTTCTCGAATCGAACCCCGAAGTTTCTCTCCTTTTGTCTTTCTCTCTCTCGGTGGAAGTTCACGACTGTAGAAAAGAATATTTTCTCTCTCGTGAAGCTTCATTCAGCGCACCATGCATCAATGCATCAGCATGCTTTTATAGCATCATGAGATGACAACTTCATCTCGGTCTTGCACTTCGTCTCCGATTGGTTTTTCAAAACCAATCCATTTTTTTTTCTTTTTTTACTCGGATTCGCATAGCAAGAATCCAACAAAAAGAAACCTTGCTCTCCATTTTCTCTTTTTGCCTTTGGGGAATATGGAAATCGCGCAATGATGTTCATTTTAATATGAGGCGTGCAACCGTCGTGTCAATTTGAGAGTGGGCGTTGGCCGGCTATCACGAGTACACGATGACCCATGATCCTGCACGGATAAGGTGGGAACCCCTGCTACCAATTGGGTTATGTCCAATATGGATGGCTCTTTTATTAAGGCCAATGGGGGAGGGGAATTGGAGCTCCTTTCTTTTCCCAAGAACTAGGAGGTGGAGGGGTGGTTTCGCCATTGAGCTAAAGCCTGGAGTATGCTGATAGGGCTACAAAATTGCGTGCGCAGAGGACACACACATATCAAGGTATGCTCTCACTCTAAATGCTTGGTGGACTCCATTTTGGCTCGTGTGCGCTGCCCTTGATAGCTTGCAAATCTCATTAGTGATATTAGGAGCCTTTTGGAGCAAATCTCTCCTTGGCTAATAGAATTTCAACCACCATGTACTAATCAGATAGCACATTTTTTGGCATACTGGGGTCGTTCGAACAGTGACCTCTTTTGAGAGGGCAGCCCATCTTTGGGTCTTGTCCTTTTTTTTACTCCCACAACTACAATCCACGTTAATGAAAGTTTCTATTTTTTACATATAAAAAAGTAGTTAGTAGTTAGTAGTTGGTAGTTAGTAGTTGATGATCTCAGGAGGAGAAAATGCACTAGTTAAATATTATACTAATTTTCAGCATGTGCCTCCGCGCTGGCACCCATGTGACCCCCAGCATACAACCGTGGTTTCCACGAGTACACTGGAAATACACAACAAAATGGAGTGGAACAACGATTCGGTGGCAGGCTTGGGCTCCGGCTCCGGTTCCGACGTCGTCATCGTCAGCCCTATCTACTGCGCTCCGCACACCGTCCATCTCATCTTCTCGAAGAAGGCCCCAGGCGTTAAGAGCGGCCACCTCGCCGTCGTAGATGCTTACGGCAGGGTCATGTACAGGGTCGAAGGCCATCACTGGTGGACCGTAAGGGACAGGATGCTGCTCTTGGATGCCAACGACCAGCCAGTGCTGCTGGTGCAATCCCAGGTTTCGAGTACACATATTAAGATTTCTGGATATATTCATCTGATCTGCAAATTATGTTTGTTTCCAAACTTGCTTCGTTTTGATCGATTCGTATTTTATTTTTAATCTCATGCAGCGTAAAAGCTCGCACGCAGCCTACGATGTGTACAGGGGAGACAGCAGGGACGCAAAGGACTTGCTGTTCAGCATCAGCAGGGCTGCCAAGGATGAAGTGCATGTCTGCTTATCTTCCAATCGCGAGAAGCATTCTGTTGATTTTAAGATCAGTGGGAACGTTGAGAAGAGAACGATTAGGGTGTACAAGGGAGAATCCGCACAGATGGCAGCAGAGGTACTCTTTAATAATTATCCATGAAAAAGTTTGCAGCTTTCCTTACAATTTCATGCGTCTGGATCGTTGCAATTGAATTCTCCTTCCGCTTACTCCTCCGTTGGCATGGTCAGGGTACATTAATTAATTAATGATAAGTCAATTATTAGAAACTTGTTTACCAAGTCCATTAAGGATAAGAAGATTAGTACATGTCAACGCATGTCCAGAGTTAAGAGCTCCAATGAACCTCTATGTCAAATTCTTTTTGCCTCATTAAATTGATTGCTTGGGAAATTTAATTTTATCCTCTGTCATGCAAAAGTTGATCGAAGAAAGTTAATTGATTCACAATAATGCAGATGAGCCAGGAGCAAATATCCACAAGCGTGCCCGCAGATAAGATGACGTTTGTTGTTGCAGTGAGCCCCAACGTGGACTCCTGCTTCATAGCAGCTCTATTTGCAGTTCTTCCCCAAATATATGGTTCTTCGGCGAAGTCAGCATCTGAAGCTTCAAAAGAGTCAGGATCCCAAGAAGATTCAGAAAATTCAGGACCTGAAAAAGATTCAGAACAGAAAGCATCTAAAGATTCAGAGGCATCTGTAACTTCAAGATCACTGCTAGCGGCGGGCGTAATGGGCAATGGCTATATCGTTCCTAGCAGCACTTAGAAGTTAATCAAGCTAGTAATACTGATGACGGTGTAATCGGCTTTCTCATTGTGTTGTCATCTTTGCTTCTTTTTTTTTCCTCCATTGTTGTGATGTTGGTACTTCATATGATGCCCATTTGTTTAGAGTTTAGATGTGTGTTTTATTAAGCTACGAAAGTTGAGATATGTATAGTCTAGAGTTTGATAAGAAATAGCTACATGTATTATATATTCAATATGTTTTATGATATTTTTCTAAAGTTATTATATCATTCTACAACTTAAATTTCATTTTATTTTGTAAAAGTATTTACTACTATGCTTCAGGTTGCCCTTGCAGCTACAACCAATGTGTTAGCCCAATATTACGACTTTCAATTGAACATAAAGTAAATGAAATTAATTGGATAAAAAAAATGGGTAAATTATACACAATGCCCTCCAACTTTGACGTTTGCTCAGTGGTGCCCTCCAACTTCACTTTATAACACGAATGCCCTCCATCTTTTAACTTGTTTCACCCGATGCCCTCCTTATTTATAATCGATGGTTTTCTGGTCACAACGCAGACGTGTCGCTGACGTCGCGTCTCTGCCTCTCCACGTTCACGTTATGGTGCTATTAAAAAGATAAAAAAAATCCCACGTGCCCCGATCTCCGGCGAAGCCTCAGCCCCTGCGTTCGCCGGCGCGGCGCAGGGGCGTGGGGGGTCGTCCCCTTCCCTGCGACCTCTGGTGAGGTCGCAGGGAAGGGGGCGCCCCCCCCCCCCTCCACCCTCTCCCATCCCACCCCCCACCCCCACATTCCTCCACGCTCGCCGCCAAGGAGGGGGGCGACCCCCCTGCGCTCGCCGCCAAGGAGGGGGGCGACCCCCCTGCGCTCGCCGCCAAGGAGGGGGGCGACCCCCCTGCGCTCGCCGCCAAGGAGGGGGGCGACCCCCCTGCGCGCGCCGGCGAGGTCGCAGGGAAGGGGGGCAACCCCCCCCCCCCCCACCTCCCCCATGCTCGTCGCACCGGCGAGGTCACAGGGAAGGGGGAGCGCAGGAGAGGTGCGGGGGTCGCCCCCCCTTCCTTGCGATTTGCCGGAGGTCGTAGGGAAGAGGGGCGACCCCCCCCCCCCCCCTCCCCACCTTCCCCTGCGCTCGTCGGCGCGGTGCAGGGGGGTGGGGGGGTCGCCCCCCTCCCTGCGACCTCGCCGGAGGTCGCAAGGAAGGGGGGCGACCCCCCCCCCCCCCCCCGCCCCCCTATGCCGCGCCTGCGAACGTAGGGGCTGAGGCCTCGCCGGAGGTTGGGGCACATGGCATTTATTTATTTTTTTTAATAGCGCCAGTAACATGAACGTGGAGAGGCAGAGATGCGACGTCAGCGACACGTGACCGGAAAACCATCTATTATATGTAAGGAGAGCATCGGATGAAATAAGTTAAAAGATGGAGGGCATTTGTGTTACAAAGTGAAGTTGGAGTACATCGCTGAGCAAACGTCAAAGTTGAAGGGCATTGTGTGTAATTTACCCATAAAAAAATATCAGGTAAAAAGGAATATACAATGTAATTAACAGGTAAATTTTAGCAATTGTACTCTAGTTTTATTCTATTATCCAACTCAATCTTTCAATTTAGTTTGTAACTAGAACATTCTTCAACTACTAACTTATTTCAACTATGGTTCTTTTGACCAGTGACAGCAAGTTCATCAGTTTGTCAACATGGCAATGATTTTTGTAATGAAATTTATAAGATAACAGAGACCGTCGATTGACTGATCAAGAAGATCAACTTAGATTTGTAGCCAAGATAGGAGTTGAACTTCCAATGTGTTGATAAGCTGAGCTAAACCCAGAATAGTGCTACCGACCAAAGGGTTGAATTATTAGGGTCATGTATGGTAGCAAGTTTTGATAGCCAGATCAACTAGGAAAGATCGAATGATAAAGCACTACAAGGAAACTATTGAATAGCGACACACCTTAGCATCGCAAAACCAAGAGACCCTACGTCGGTGCCAATAACGTCTCCATAGCAATGATATTGGGTCGATAAAATGAGACACTAACTCCTCACCGTAGCTTCAATTTAGCATCGTATTAGAGTTATGTCATGTCGACGCTAAACACGATGCCATTGATATGCTACTTAGTCGCTATTATCACACGCGAAAATGAAAAAATGTGCGATATATTGTAGCACTATATTGGCGTCGACATGTTGCGACGGTAGCTTAGCGTCACAAAGAATGCAATGCTAAATTGACGCTATGGACACAGGCACCAGCTTCTTGTGTTGTATTAGTATCTCTATCTTATGATGCTAATTAGCGTCACGAAATATGCGACGCTAAATAGACACTAGATTAAGAGGCGACATCAACGTTAGAGCCTTGCGCTCTTTTGACGTCGACACGTGCGACGCTAAGTTAGCGCCACGGCTATTGCGGCGAATAGAGGCGAAAGTGACGTTAAGTATATTCATTTGTATTTAAGTAAGTAATGTTAATTTTGTATAACTATATATGTTACCTATAGTATAGTTTAATGAATAAAGATTAAATATTCCTAATTAAATATGTATGTTACCTACATAGGTATTCCTATACTATATATTACCTATATTATATCTGTTACCTACATATATATTCATATGCTACGTGTTATTTACATTATATGTATTACCTACATATGTATTCTTAACTATATATGTTACTTAAATATGTATTCCTAAATATAGATGTTTGATGTATTTAAGAGGCGCCAATTGGCATCTCTTTAGCGACGGAGAACATGTTGACCTTAATGTAGTGCCCCAACCGCGTCAATTTAGCGTCACAACCATTTGTTGTGGTGTCTCATCATTGTGACGTGGTACTGACACTAAGTTGGCGATATTGTTGTTAGCAACTCTTTTGCGTCCCACTAGCGACGACATTTTGTGCTGCTATATGTTTTAGCTCACTTTCTTTCATTATACATATATACATATAGACTTATAGTTTATATACATATACATATACGTACACATATATACTTATACACACACACACACATATATATATATATATATATATACTTATAATACGTATATATGTATGTATAATTACATATGAATATAGACTTAACATACATACAAGACATGCATTTTATAAATATACATATATACATATACATACACATATACATTTTTTAGGATGTGTATAATCATATATAAAATGATGGATAAGTACGGAGTTAATCCTAGTACTCAGCCACCAGGTAACGTACCTCGAAAATGATTCATGATTTTAATATTACAACACTTTGTATGTTTATATGTCTTTTGATGTTATATAATTTATGTGATTTATAATGTTATATGTAATTTCTCTAGTTTGCAGAGGATGTTACTGTGTAGGAGGTGGTGGTTCGCACGACACGAGAAGGATACCTGCGTGGCCTAGGCATAGCCGCTCAAGTTTCTAAGAGGAGTGGAGGATATGCAGACGGTTCATCTGCTCCGAGTTCATCCATCGCACCTTAGCTCACATCAGGCGACTCATCTCAGAGCTGCTAGCTCAACAGCTTTCTCAGCATTTGGCTCCCATTTTGCAGGCGATCCAGATCATGCTCCAACCGCAGGCTTAGTCCCCACAAGGCCAAGGATCGAGTTCATCAGCGTCAAATGTCAAAAATGACAACGATGATGATAACGATTTAGGATAAAAACTTTTGTATCATATATCTTTCATATAATTTTGTTATGATGTGTGATATCATTTTGTTATTTTATTAACACTTTTGTGATGCTTATTAGTACCTTTTTTTATTATTATTGTCATCAATGTGAAGAATGCATTGTATAATTTGTATGGTGTGAGAAGAGAACAATACGGCTGGAATGGGGCAATTTTATTAGGAATTAGCATCACTTTAACGTTGCATTAAGCGCTATTTAAAATGTATCATAACATTAACGTCACCTTAGCGCTGCATCTTTGGATATCACATTAGCATCACAATAGAGACGCACCATGACATCACTTCAACGTCTCCTTAGCATCCAAGTAGCGTCACAGGGAGAACAAGCTTAGCGACACCTTATCATCATAATAGCGTCGCGTGATTCAATGCCAACTTAGTGTTGGATTAGTGACGCAAATAAACTCCTCGCAAGGACACTTTTCGCGTTATGATAACGTCGTAATAGCATCAACCTATGACGCTAGTAGCGTTGGCGCCATTACGACGCTAATAACTACTAAATGTTGGTGTCTCCTCTCTGCGATGCCATGACGACACTAATGTGTGTCTATTTGTTTTAGTCATGCTTTAGCGTCGAGTTAGTGATGACTTGCCTACGTTGCAAATAGGCAAATTTCTTGTAGAGAATCCTTGAAGCATTGATTGAAATATTTCGAAATGGTTCGATAGGTTCAAGCATCAATTATCATATTTCTCGAATGATCATATCAATCAATTAAACGATTCAATGTTCCGCAAAACAAGAATATCATCTATTTGTAACTTCAACAGAACATTTAAAGAAGTTCCATCAGATCTGATCAATTCAAATAGAAAAGTTGTATTAGTTGTGTTAACTTGTCACAAAATTAATAATTAGGATAATTAGACATATATGTAGAAAATTATGATCAAAATAGCTCAAGTCTATCAAACTTAGTTGACCAATCAATCAATCCATGAAGATTAGTTGAGATTTGAGTGACAAATAAACCCAAACGTTGTATCCATAGAGATTTGAATATAAAAATTTACTTAACACATTTAGTCTAAAGAATTAGGTTAATATGATGAAATTGAACAAACTCAAAAATATGTTCCTTTTAAGATTTTTCTATAATTGAACGAAAAGGGAATCAATCTCATTAGAAAAAAAGTTGAAGTAGGGTTCAAATAATTAATGATGATTTTTCTTAGGTAGAGATTTCATAAAAAATTATCAATATGGATTAACTCAGGTCAATTCGAATATAATTGCCGAGTTGAATGATGTGTACATTTTTATACATATTTTATAGATGTCATTATTTATTATAGTTTTAATGATTTCATGCATCTATTTTTTGTTATTCTTTAAATTCTTTTGAGTTAGAAACTATTCAATTTTAATTTATTTTATTCTTAAGATCATTCTTTCGTATAGAGAGATTGGATTGATAAGGAGCAACAATCGAGGCACAAAGAGCATGAACACCATGTTTATACAAGAACCCATTGATCGGGCTGGCTTCGAAGAGTAATTTCAGCTCTGTCTCTACTCGATGATCAAACTCATGGTGGGTGAAAATCAAAGGTCTGAACTCTAATTTTATCTCTCAACAATAACAATAATAGATATTTTATCTCTTTCTAATAAAATAATAGATATTTGTTATTCTTAAATTAATATTCGATTATAAAATTAGTGCAATGACTGCAGGTAACGTTCAGAAAACAAAAGAAGAAAAATGAAAAAAACGCCTGGTTGCCACTTAAGATACCAATGCGTACTCTCACTTTATCCTCTCAAATTTTGTCAACTTGAATGCAGATGATGTAGTTTAGTGACTGCACCAATGAAGTGCTGGGAGTGGCGTAGTGAGGAATTATTGTGCACACAAAAAATAAATATGATAAATAAATATTTTTCCATATAAAAATTTTATATAATTTTAATATGGATTAATGAGTATTGGTATAATTATGTTATCTTGTATATTGATTCTACTCTTTTATCTGTGATCTCTTTTCATAATATATTTTAATTATTAGTTACGTAACATGTAAGAAAAATATTATAAAATATTTGGTACATGAAGTGAAAAATTAGAACAAAAAGGATCATATTAAATGTTATAAACTAAATAACAATACTAAGTAAAAAAATGTATTACAATATTAACATAAGTAATAAAAAAACATATAAATGCAACATGTTAAAATTAAAAATGCATTAGAATTAAACTTTGTGTGCGAGTTTATTGTATGCAACTATTATATTTAAACATGTGATGACAAAACATAACAAAGTAAAAAAATGATTACTATTTAATTAAAATGATGAATTATTAGAGGACACAAACTAAAAAATAAATATGATTTTTAAGTTTATGATAGTAGAAAAATTAAATAATATTAAGCATAAAAGATGTTAATGAATCGCTTTGAAAAATCATTGAAATCTCAGGCACCAGTTAAATATTATACTAATTTTGAGCATGTGCCTCCGCCCTGGAACCAATGTGACCCCGCCCAGTATAGAACCGTGGTTTCCACGAGCACATTGAAAATACAACAAAATGGAGTGGACCAGCGATTCGGTCGCAGGCTGCGGCTCCGGCTCCGGCTCTGGCTCCGGTTCCGACGTCGTCATCGTCAGCCCTATCTACTGCGCTCCGCACGCCGTCCATCTCACCTTCTCGAAGAAGGCCCCTGGCGTTAAGAGCGGCCACCTCGCCGTCGTAGATGCTTACGGCAGGGTCATGTACAGGATCGAAGGCCATCACTGGTGGACCGTAAGGGACAGGATGCTGCTCTTGGATGCCTACGACCAGCCAGTGTTGCTGGTGCAATCCCAGGTTTCGTGTACAGATATTAAGATTTCTGGATCTATTCATCTGATCTGCAAATTATGTTTGTTTCAAACTTGCTGCGTTTTGATCGATTCGTGTTTTTTTTTTCTTTAATCTCATGCAGCGTAAAAGCTCGCACGCAGCATACGATGCGTACAGGGGAGACAGCAGGGACGCAAAGGACTTGCTGTTCAGCATCAGCAGGGCTTCCAAGGATGAAGTGCATGTCTGCTTATCTTCCAATCGCGAGAAGAATTCTGTTGATTTTAAGATCAGTGGGAACGTTAAGAAGAGAACGATTGGGGTGTACAAGGGAGAATCCACACAGATGTTAGCAGAGGTACTCTTCAATAATTATCCATGAAAAAGTTTGCAGCTTTGATTACAATTTAATGTGCCTGGATCGGTGCAATTGAATTCTTCTTCCGCTTACTCCTTTGTTGACATGGACAGGGCAAAATAATTAATTAAGTCAATTATTAGAAGCTTGTTTACCAGGTCCATTAAGGATAAGAAGAGTAGTAATCCTTTTGCCTCATTAAATTTATTGCTTGAGAAATTTAATTTTATCCTCTGCCAAAAGTTGATCGAAGAGAGTTAAATTGATTCGCAATAATGCAGATGAGCCAGGAGCAAATATCTTCAAGCATGCCCGCAGATAAGAAGGCGTTTGGAGTTGCAGTGAGCCCCAACGTTGACTCCTGCTTCATAGCAGCTCTATTTGCAGTTCTTCCCCAAATATATGGTTCTTCGGTAAAGTCAGCATCTGAAGCTTCAAAAGAACCGGGATCTGAGAAAGCTTCAGAAAATTCGGCATCTAAAAAGGCTTCAAAACAGTCAGGATCCGAAGAAGGTTCAGAAAAGCCAGGATCTGAAAAAGATTCAGAAAAGAACGCATCTAAAGATTCAGAGGATGGAAACGCAGAAGTACTGCTAGCGGTTTCGGGCATGGAAATAGCTTCGCTGCTGTTACAAATACTCGTAGCAGCACTTGGAAGTTAATCAAGCTAGTAATGCTGACGACGGTGTAATCGGCAATGGCTTTCTCGTTGTGTTATCATCTTTGCTTTCTTTTTTCCTTGATTGTTGTGGTGTTGGCATTTCATATGATGTCCATTTGTTTGAGTTTGTTTATGGGGATGAATAGTTGAATTGATAGATTATTTTCAGGAGCGTTTGAATGAAATGAAATTTATAAAAAAAATATATGTGATTGATTAATTTTTATTGAGTGTTTGAATTAAAAATTATTATTATTATTATTATTATTATTATTATTATTATTATTATTATTATTATTATTATTATTATTATTATTATTATTATTATTATTATTATTATTATTATACAGAATGTTTTAAATAATTAAAATAAAAAATTTTATGAAAACTTTTTTATTAAAAATACATAATTAAAATATAAAAAAATCATTTTAATGAATTATATTTAAATATAATATTAATTTTTTAATGAAATAATAAGTAATGAATAATAGTATATTAAACCTTTATTATAAATATTTTATATTTATTAAATATTTTTTTATATATAAAAAGGAAAAAAAGAGAAAATGGAAAAAAAAAGATTGAAAAGAAAAGTCAAAAAAAATGTGAAAACAAAAAAAAAAGCACCACCTAGATCTAGGGTTGACCATAGTTCCATCCCAAAAAAAGTGGATAACCAAGACATCCTTTGATGTTTGAGAACCAGACTCCACCCTGTTCCCAAAAAACGCCCCCTATAGATGTGTGTTTTATTAGGTAAAGAAAGTTGAGATATGTATAGTCTACAGTTGGATAAGTAATAGCTACATGTATTAGATATTCAATAATTTTTATGATATTTTTCTAAAGTTATTAAATCATACTATAACTTAAAATACATTTTGTTTTGTATAAGTATTTGCTATCATGCTTCATGTTGCCCTTGCAGCTACAACTAATGTGTTACCTCAATAAGGCATCTTTCCATTGGACAGAAAAATAATGAAACTAATTGGATAAAAAAAATATCAAGTAAAAAAGAACATACAATGTGGTTAACAGATAAATTTTAGCAATTGTATTCTAGTTTTATCCTATACTCCAACTCAATCCTTCAATTTAGTTTGTAACTAGAACATTCTTCAACTACTAACTTATTTCAACTATGATTCTTTTGACCAGTGATAGCAAGTTCATTGGCTCATCGACACGGCAATGATTTTTGTAATAAAAAATATAAAATAACAAAGACCATCGATTGACGATCAAGAAGATCCAAGTTGAAGATAGGCTGAGCTGAACCCTGAAATAGTGCGACCAACCAAAGGGTTGAATTATTAGGGTCATGTACGGTAGCAAGTTTTGATAGTAAGATCAACTAAGAAAGGTCGAATGATAAATCATTGAAGCATTGGTTGAGGCATATTTCTAAATGGCAAGCATCAATGATCGGATTTCTCCAACGATCATATCAATCAATTAAGAGATTCAATGTTTCACAAAAGAAGAAGATCATCTATCTGTAACTTCAACAGAATATTTAAAGAAGTTCCATCAGATCTGATCAATTCTAATACAAAAAAGTTGTATTAGTTGTGTTAACTTGTCACAAAATTATGATCAAAATAGTTCAAGTCTATCAAACTCAATCGACTGATCAATCAACCCATCAATATTAGTTGAGATTAGAGTAATATAAAACCCAAACGTTGAATCCATAGCAATTTGAATCTAAAAAATTATTTAACACATTTATGCTAAAGAAATAGGTTGCTGACTAATAGGATGAAATTGATCAAACTAAAAAATCAGTTCCTTTTAAGATTTTGCTCTAGTAGAACAAAACTGGGAATCGATTTCATTAGAAAATGAGTTGAAGTAGGGCTCAAACAATTAATGATAATTTTTCTTAGGCAGGGATTTCATAAAAAAAATATCAATATGGATTAACTCAGGTCAATTCGAATATAATTCCCGAGTTGAATGATGTGTACATTTTTATACTTATTTTACAGATGTCATTAAGATTTACTTTTCATAGCTTTAATCATTTCATTCGTCTATTTTATTTATCTTTTAAAATTCTTTTGAATTAAAAACTACCCAATTTTAATTTATTTTTATTCTCAAAATCATTGTTTCAAAAGTATAGAGCAACTGGATTGATAAGGAGAAAAAATCAAAGCACAAAGAGCATGAACACCATGTTTATACAAGAACCCAAGCTTGATTGATCAGGCGGGTTTCGAAGAGTAGTTTCAGCTCAATCTCTACTCAATGATCAAACCCATTGTGGGTGAAAATCAAAGGTCTGAACTCTAACTTTATCTCTTACTAATAAAAGACTCGAATTTTAAAGATTGCTAACATCTTTATTTTATTTTATTTCGAAATATATATATATATTAAGAATATAAAATAAATTATGTTGCTCTTTCTAACTGCTTAACCTTTTAAGAAAATTGGTTAACACATCAAATTTAATATAGTATCAGAGCCAAAGTCAAGAATTCGAACCTCGTTAAGCTCTTATTAAAAAGTAATTTTCTCCCTTTCTTGTCCACGTGTTAGACTTCGGCTAGACCAAAAAGTTGTAGACAACACTTGAGGGGAGACTATATATATATATATATATATTTCTTTCAATTAATTAAGAAGGGTTGGAAGATAATTAAGTCACTAGTCCTCGAGTGATTGACAATTGCAAGAATAATTGCGTTGATAATTTTCACATCACTGAATCAAGCTTTATAACTAACTATTTCCAGAGTGCATTAGACTAAAACAAAAAAAAAACTACATTCTCCCTATTTGGTAAAGGATTAATAAATTTTAGAACATCTTCATTTGTTCTCTTAATGGGAATAAGGATGTTCCTGCATGGGGCAAGAATAAATTTGCCTTTTTTTGTTCTACAGTTATTAACGAGGACCTACATGCTTCTAAAATTGGTGTTTGACAAAAAATAAGAAAAAAAAAGGTCTGTTCTTTGGGGTTGTTCTTGCACTAAACACTCTAAAAGGTAATTAGCTAGAGTGATATCCAACAAAGAATGTATACAAGAAAATTTATTAATTCAGAATGTTGTTGATATTTTCTCACATATAAGGAAATTAGAGATTTTAACTTTTCATCAATTACTAGGAAAGAATAACTTGCAAGTTAACTAGGCATATGCACTACAAGAAAATGGCTAATTTGTGATGGACATTTATGAAGGACACGAATCCTTCGCATTTTTCGACGGCCGTTGCGATGGATGAAAAAATCCTTCCGAATTACCGAAGGTCAAAAGGTCCTTCATTACTAGGATGGCAAATCTCCATCGATAGATTATCGACGGGTATAGCCTTCGGAATTACCGAATGATTTAAATCCGTCAGTAATTTTGAAGGCTAGACCCGTCGGTAATTATATTTGTAATAATATATATATATAATATAATATAAGTATATATTCACTATTTTATTATTAAATTATTATTTAATTTAGCAAAGAATAATGCCTTCGAAATTATCGAAGGATTTTACATCCGTCGATAATTTCAAAGGAAATACCCATTGATAATTAAAATAATATAATTTATTATCTCTATTTATACATATATATATATATATAATTGATGCATGCAAAATACAACATATAATTAGCCATGCATTTAATCACATTTCGATTTCTTTTCATATAACATGCATCATTTTCTAACCTTATTTACTTTAATTTTATAAAAATGTAAATCTACCCAAATTATATATTTTATTGCAGAAAAAGCAAAAGAATTGAGTAAGGAATTCACAGAAATAAACGACACTCAAATTATAGTTAAAATGGTGTCAAAAAGTGTAAATTAGTGGAGGCTGTCGAGGCTAAATTGAATATAACGAGTCGTTATATGACCATAATGGTTGTAACAGCAGAGGCGTGAACAGCTCGTTAAAATGCCCAATTTTGAGTCAAAATCTAATTTGGACACTGTAAGGGCCGTTAAATCCATGTTATGGGTCGTTACGAATGCTGTTTTCTAAATTTCTTCGACTTTTCTTGAAATTTTTAAGTTCAGATCGAACTCAAACTTTATCCTAAGCCTCGGGAATGATTAAGAAACATATTTACTCAGATTTATAGGAGTTTTGGATGATTTTAAAGGCCCGTTAAATTCTATTCTGAATTTATTTGTTTTAACATGAAAAGGCTTTGAATCAAATCGAAACTCTACGAAATCCCTTGGGATCCTGGAAGCTATAAATAGAGGCCCTAAGAGGCAAAACAATTCATGCTTGGGTGTTTGTGATGCTTGTGGTGCTTGGAGGTACTTGAGACCCAGTAGTCATGCTACATTGCAGAGGAAGAATTTTAAAATTTTTCGATGTTTGTTCGGGAGAAACTGCGGAGCAACTTAGCGCGTACTTTGCGGCAATCCAGAGATCATCGAAGATGAAGAATTCTTTCTTTTAATCATTGTTTGGATGATCTTTACCCATATTTTTTATGCCTAATTAATTCTGTAATAGAGATTATTAATCTTTTTTTAGAAAACTGCATGAACTATTTGTTAGATTTGGATTAATATAGTTATTTCAGTTTCTTTTGATTATGATTGTTGTGCTTAATGCTTTTTACTGAGATTATTATATTCTAAGATAAGACTACAAATTAGATTTGGGGTGGTTAGGTTTAGGATTTAATAATTTTTAGCTAATCGTTTCTTAACTTAAAGTTGAAGCAATCATAACACGAGTAACTCATCGTTTGTGTTAGATTTTGTACGGTCTATCAGTTTTTACCCAGCGAGGATAACTATTAGTTTAAAACTTAAAACTTAATGCATTTTAATATCTTTCTTAACTGAAGATTAACTCATCGTTTGTGGTCTTAAGTTTTGCGAGAATTAAGATAGTTTGCTTTACTCAGTGTAGAGATCATTAATTTAGGTAATCCTAATCCGTCTTAAGAACTGAATCTATTCATTATCGTTATAATTCAATCTTCATAGTTGTTCATATCAGTTAATCATCATCGTTAATCATCCATAATCCTTAGGCTCAACACCTTTATTTTATTTTCTATTATTTAATTTTTTGTACATTTATTTTCTATCTTCATATCACAACATCATTTTCTTCTCTTAATAAATTATTAGGATAGATTAGATTTAACTAGTTCTTCGTGAGTTCGACACTCTACTCTCTACTTTATTACTTGATACGACTAGTATACTTGCTAGCAAAATTATTTGTTACACATTCTACACATCAAGTTTTTGTCGTCGTTACCGAGGAACTATATTCATAATTCTTAATCTATCTTGTATAAACTACTTTGATAATTTTTATTTTTTTGTTTTACTTCACTTGTTCTTTAGTGTTGTGTAAGCCTTTCAGGTAATATCTCTTGTATACAACCAGATCATCACGAGCACATCTTAGACACCTCAACAAAGACGAACAAAATGACAACAAATCAACAAGTTGAGAGAAACAACCTTGCTGTTCAGCAAGATAGAATTCAATTTGAGGCATCATCATCAAGACAAAACATAAAAAAGAAGTCTCAACAAACAAAAACTGAAGATATATTTCGAGATCCATCCGCTACACTCACAGAATTATTAGATTCTTTGCTGAAAAAGCTCTCCACTCAAAATTATCAAATCGAAAATTTGGAGAAACAAATTCACAACATGAGACAACACAACAAGAAGTCAGATGAAAATGTGGCATCAATTTTTGAATTTAAATCATCAACTTCTAACTTCGTAGAGATGATTGGTCAATTTGCCACAACAATTGAAAGAAGGTTGACAATGCAAGACCAACACATCCAGAATTTGGAATCTCAATTATCCAAACTTCAGAAGCAAATTGAAGTTGATGATTCACTTCGACTATTTGACAATGAACTCAAGTTCGAGGCTTTGAATCAAAGTTTCATGCATTGGAGAATGAAGTTGCAAAATTGAGTTCTCTAATTTCATAATTGTCCAAGGCACCTCGAAGAGAATCCGAAGGTCATCTTATGCTCGTGCCATTATTAATATTCATGACATCCAGAAACAAATTTTTCAATAAGGATAGCGACAATTCAATGACATGTCAAGGAGACGAGCAAATATATCATTAAAGATGGAAAGGTTCAAAGGAGAGGCCCGCCTTTGGAAGTTTCTATTCCTATATTGTTTCCAATTCAGCCACCGTCGAATGAGAAGAACAAATCACCGACACCAACATGATCTTCTCTAGCTACAATAGTCCAGTGGCAACCGAAGAACCATTCGACGATCCAAGTTCAGCATCAACACACTCTCAACTTCAACTTCGAAGAGTTGCTGTACATGAAGAACCGCCACCACCGAATGACAACATCAAATCAAAAATATAGGCATCATCCAACATAGCATGTGTTGAGCCTCACCACTACGAGTATTCACGATCAATTAAACCCGGTGTAATCGTTCCTTAATTTCATATCTACTTATATTTATCTTATTAATAATTTTTAATTAGTCTCAGCATATGCCATATCAAAGTCGAGCTAAGAACTTTAAACTTAGAACTATTTTTTTAACCCTTAAACTTATAGTTCAGATCTTTTGTGTAATTTAGTTTAGATTAATTTAGTTCATGCTAGACTAGTTCGTTTGATTATCTTAGTTATTTAGCCTCCTCAGTTTCCTTTTCATTATTGTTTATTTTTCAAGTTTTTAATAAGTCTCTACATGTCACAAGTCAAATTTCACATTTATTTTAAATTTCACGTTTATTTTACACATTTATTTGACACATTTATTTTCACTATTGAACAATATATAGTGTTTTGTGCTATGATCTTTGTAGTTATGTATAACTAATCAATCATCAAGGCTGGGGATATTTTTTATGGGATCAAACTCTTTAGTTATGTCACTTATGAATTGGATGCATATTTTCTCGAACTACAATGCTTATTTTACTTTTGGATTTCATCTACTTTGACCGATAGTTGATTATTCCTCATTCAACAAACTATCGAGAGAGGGTATGTGTTGTAAATAGTCTAGCGATGAGCTAAAAGGCTAGCAGGTCATAGTGGAGTAATCAGCAGGGAAGTCACTCCAACTTGAGATAAACCGAGAGGTGAAGCTCATGGACGATGACTCAATCATAATATGAATGCTTAAATTCATAATTTCGAAGTGAGAGCAGAGAAACTAGAACTTCCTAACACGAGTTTTCATGATTTGTTTGTAATCTCCCTTCTTCATATCTGATTTCTCTCACTTCCGCAATGAGACCCTGAGAAAGGTATTTGTTTGAGACAGTTTATGTCACGATCCCGATTTAACCCGTGAGTTAAACTAGAGTTCGCGACTCATTACGGACGATAAAAAAAATTACAAAGAAATATGGAAACGTGATGTAATTTACTCTTCCTTTTACAACATAAGCGTAAAAGTATATATATCATTAAATAAATTACACAATATGTGATCATTTCAGAGCAAACTGATACTCCTTAAATCGTACATTTTACAAAATAAATTTATTTTGACAAAAATAATAAACTCGACCAACTCTCTCGACATCCTAACAAAAGGACACGAGAATAACAACTCCCCTCAATACCTTTATATCGAAAGAGTTATCCCTGCTAAGATTATGAGCTCGTTCAATCCAATAAGCTATACTGATCTGAAAAATATTAGAAACAATATTATGAGCAAAAATAGCCCAGTAAGTTGATAACTCATAGCCTATGCGTTACCAACTAATCAATTTAGAGGGACATAGAAAAGCATGCAATAATCATAATAGCAAAATAGGTATTTTCTTATATTTGATAATTACATATAAACATACTAATCAGAAACATCACACTCAACTTGCAATTAATATCATATAAATCATATCAAACATATGTATGCAAATGCAACACTCTCATATGAATGCACGGATCACCAACTGGCCAGTGGTCGGTAGATGGATTCTAGAGGTGGCTCCCATCGTGATCGGCGATGTAGCACTTAGCTCCATTCTATCTCATCCCTTTCGGAGAATATATCATATAGCGATAGGTGGATTCTAGATGTGGCTCACATCGTGATTAGCGATGTAGCACTTAGCTCCATTCTATCTCATCCCTTTCAGGGAACACATAGCGATAGATGGATTCTAGAGGTGGCCCCTACATATTCTAGAGGTGGCCCCCATCACGATTATTCATGATGTGGCACTTAGCTCCGCATGGCACTTAGCTCCAGTCTATCTCATCCCATTATTGAGGAACAAAATGATGGTTTGGACTCTAGAGGTGACTCCCATCGTGATCAGCGATGTAGCACTTAGCTCCAACCATCATACATGCAGATGCAGGCAAATGCAGATGCATGATTCATCATATAACAACTTCATATCAAAAATCAAAAGATTAACCATATCTTGTAATTCAAATATCAGAAGATGAATCATGTCGAACATCGATTCAAACATAATAGGATTGCATTTTATTAAATCAATCCTTAACATATCACATATGCTTTTCAATTGTACCATCACTCGATCAATTATTTCAAACGGAACAAGATTGCACTTCTCGTAATCTATTCATATCATATCACGTATGCTTTTCAAATGTGCAATCATATATACTTTACATAGTTGCATTTCTTGAAATCAATTCATAACCTATCCAAAATATATTTAATACATATAACAATCGATGTCACACCAAATTCAAAAGAGATGAAAACATAGAGTAGGAGAAATCAACTTACCTATAAAAGCTAACAAAATGTTTTCCTTTTCCTTTTCACTACTTTACTCTTCTACTCCTATAACAATAATAGGAAGAAACACATTACCACTATGATATGAGCACAAGTCTTTCACACATGAAACATAATTAATTTCAATGGTATATGAACCCCAAATATTTACTCTTATAACTTAACTATTAAACATAAGGATTGACCTAATAATATAACAGATTGCACACATAGTAAAGAAAAATCCATATCTTCTTATATACATACCCAAATGACATCATTCAAATTTTCTTTACTTTCATATTACAGAGAAATTATTCTGTAAAAGTCTCATTTCCTACTTCATTATGGTTTGCTCTCATGAAAATTAACATTCAGTCTAACTTTTATGTTGTTTCTAGGTCCTGACAGATTGAGTAACTTTACTTTTATGATTTATATAAAATAGTAAACATTCCCTGTTCTGATTCTTTTAATTTTCTCAAATAGTATACATCCTAAGATGCAACTCATAAAATTACTTGAATTTATATCTAATTGTACTGAGCACAATAAATTTAACCAATACTAGTATAATTTGCCCTAAGCTCCATTCTGACAGACTGAGTAAGGCTCGGTAAAATATTTATAACTTTCGCTAAACATATCATTTCTAGTTATTCCAACGGTCAATGAAACCTAACATAATTGTATATAACACCATAAATTATCAAATAATTTCACGACATATTGGATTTAATAAGTAATTTACAAATTCGGGTAGCAATTTCGGCGGACAGAATGATAGTACCTTGAAGATAAGAGCATAACTTCATCTACAGAAATCCTATTAACTTGATTCCAAAGCTCAATGAACGTAGACTTATATAGGATCAATCAGAAGAAGTTTCATAATTTTGGGACCACCTGAAGGTATGTAATTATGTAGTTAGAAATTCGGGAATCAATTGAGCATGGCTAGGGTTAATTTTGCTCATGAAGAACATGAATTTTGCCCCATGATTAGCTAAAATCCGAGAGTGAATGAGATGGATGAGGTTCAGACAAACCCTAGTTAGAAATTTATGTAGTTGAAATCAAAATAAAGTGAAGTATGAACTCACCATATGGCAAAATCCTAATTCCCCTTCAAATGGCTTCACTAGTAGAACATGGTCCCCTCTTTCACTTGGATTTTCATATGGGGCAAGTGAGGAAGTTAGAAAATGTGGTAGAACATGTAGAGGAAGAAAGATAAGGCAGGGTTCAATCGACCTTAAGTCGGCCAAAGATAATAAGAGAAATGACCTTGGTATTAAGAGTATTTACACGTAATACCATTTAAGTAAATAGTTTTGCCTTTTTCATTTATTTATTTATTTATTCATTTACTTAAGACATTACATGTAAATAAAGAACTACCCCCCATTTGGATTCAAATAAAATATTTATAAAAATAAATAATCAAGGAATCAAAATCTAAATTTTTGTCCGAAGAGCAAAAATCGTGATTTCACAAATTTTTCGATTTTGCATATATGTTTTACCTAAGTACAACACCTCCTAAAAATTGTTAAAAATTACATCTATAATACTTTGATATATAGGAACAATTATCGGGACTTTAATTTTCTTAATTTTAATATTTTCAAAGATCATATTTTCATGCCTTGGACAAATTTTCGTCATATTTCAGCGATCAAACACTATGAGCTATAACTCATGCATGAACACATATATCAATTTTATTATCAATAATATGATATAATATTAATTCATGTGATTACATGTGAATTAAATTTGAGTTATTACAGTTTAGCAGTGAGCCGAGAGATTAGCTAGTTGTATTAAGGAAATCAGCCTATGAGATAGGGGAAACTAAGCTTAAGTCGAGAGAGGAGAGCTCAAGGGAGTAATCTTATACGTGCTTGAATCTACGATCTCAAAGCGAGAGTGGAGAGACTAAAGTGATCCTCAATGCGAGAGTATTAGGATCCATTTTCATGACTCGCTGATTTGTTTGCATCCAATTGAATTGAATTTCTTAGGCATAGCTAATTATTGTTTATCTCTAAAGAAATTTCCTAGTCTTGATAGTTAACATCATTTGTAACTTAGTTTTGGATTCCTAGTTCTCTTTTTATCATTTAACCAAAAAGCTAAAAAAATATACAAAACAAAAATCACAAAATTGTTACATTCCTGCAATATTGATTTAAGTAATTTTAGTTTACTTTTCTTACTATCAAAATCATATTCTCTTCTCTCATCATTACATAAGTCTAAAAACAAATGCAACTTCTCTCTCTGTGGTTCGACCACAATGTGTACATCGAAGACGGTTGTATGCTTACAACCTGAGAAGTGTAGTTGGGATTATAAATTCAAAACTTTTTACATTTCTGCAAAAAGCGTATCCGATCTTCACATACCCGCATCTAGCATGCGAATGCTATTTCTCATACTTGCACGAATTTCTCACAACACAATTCCACCCATCAACGATGTAACTTAATAGGCAATCAATTCAAAATTGTACTTTCTATACGACATATGTATGATTAGAAAAAGAGATGTAGCTCTAAATATGAAATAAAAATAATATAATATGAATTCAATAGAAATTAGATCATAAAGATGGTCATATAATAAATAGTACCTTTGGAGCTATGACATATGATAGAATAGAAACAAGAATATTGAACAAGGTCATTTTTTTTACTTTGCTCTCTTTATATCGATATAACCATTTGACAAATATTTTTTTCTAACACATAAACTATAAAGTCAAAGAAATATTATCCAATAAGAAAATTGGTATTTTTTTAGGGAAGTATGGGAGAACTATGTCAAATATGATGTCTCATTTGACTATTTTTTCTAATATAAACACGTCTCCATGTTTCCTTTAAGAAACATAGTGGATTTATACTCACCATAAATTAATAGTTTGAAAGTTTGCCTCTATTAGTTTCTCATTAGAAACAATTCCCTTAATTTACTTTGTCTTCTCAATGTAGAGCTTTCATTCAGCCTTGCATGAAGCAATTTTTTTTCTTGCAATTCCACAAATAAATGATGTGATAAATAAATAGGCAATCAATTCAAAGTTATACTTTAATACTTCATTAGGAAAAGAGATTTAGCTCTAAATATGAAAAAGAAAGACTATAATAGAAATTAGCTTCTAAACATGGTCATATGACAAATAGTATCTTGGAGCTATGACATATGGTGGAATAGTGACAAGAAGTAATGAACATGGTCATTTTGTTTACTTTTTCTCTCCTCCATATGATCACTTGACAAATCATTTTTCTTACACATAAACTATGGAGTTAAAGAAATTACTATTCAACATAACTAACTATGATGGTGATGTAGAGGAAACATGTGCTTCAAGAGACTATTTGGGTTCAAACTGACCATTCTTTAACATCGATAACGTCTTGAAAAATATTTTATCGATGTTGATAATTAAATCGTTGCTAACACATCTAAAGTCTTAATGATTGACTTGAATTATATAGTAAAAGGTGCATGTCTCCTCTTTCACTTACATATTATGAACTCTTTATGGTGAAAGGAATTTACACGTAGAACCTTCATTTTTTACAATAATTTTCAACAATGATAATAATTTTAATAGCATTTGAAAACATATATTTAACGTTTTCGTTCAGGTAATATATGTTAAAAAGTTCTATTCCTATCTACTGGCGAGAGCGTATTGCAATAGATAACCAATGAGTTGAAGAAGAAAACTTGGGACTTTGATGTGGATCCATGTAATGGAAAGTGTGACCAAAACTATGTGCAATCACCCTAGTTTATGGAGTGGATAGAGTGAACAGTTTTTCCTCCTTATTCTCATCTTCAGGGAAGAATGTGAGAACATATGATTTCCCATTTGACTAGTCTTTTTACTAATATAAAAAAATTTCCTTGTTTCCTTTAAGAAACATAGTGGATTTATATTCACTATAAATTAATAGTATCAAAATTTATCTCTATTAGTTGCTCATTAAAAGCAATTCTCTTAATTACTTCATCTTCTCAATGTAAGCTTCCATTTAACCATGCATAAAGCATAATTTTTATTGCAATTCCACAAAGAAATTACTATTCAACGTAGCTACTATGATGGTGACACAAAGGAAAAAGTGATGCAACATACTATTTGGGTTCAAACTGGGCATTCTTTAGCATCAGTAACATCTTAGAAAATATTTTATTGATATTGATTATTAAACTGTTGCTAACACAATTCAACATTAGTAATTAACAACCTCATAACACAAAAAAATTTGCATTATCCCTATTTCCATTATACCATTTCACTACTATAAACTTTTAATATCTTGACATTTTTCCGTTAAAACTTTTCATGATAGGTACTCAACATTTCCAATATTTCGTGAAATACATTTGTCGCCCGTTTAAAAGCAACAAAAATACAAAAGCATATTCTTTTCATACAAAAAAAACTTACTTCTTGTGTATATAATTCAAAGAAAGATAAAATAGACTTAGGTTGCTTTTAGTAATGGAACCATAGTATAAACAAATGTTAGTTCCACTTAGTTTTACAAAATGATGAGAAGATGGCTTAGTTCTAACTCAAGATCAGAATCACATGACCTTCCAACATCCTCATTACACCTTTTTTGTGGAGGCATGTTGTTTTATCTTTTTTTTCAGTTTTTTTATTTGTCATTTCTTTTTTTCTTTTACTATTTTCTCCTTATATAAATCATTAAATATTACATATAATATTACCTATTACTTATTATTTCATTAAAAATTTTAATATTTCATTAAATATAATTTATTAAAGTTACTTTTATATTTAAATCGTATGTTTTTTTTAATTTTTTTAAAATTTATACTTTTTATATTTAAAAATTTTATTTTTTATATTTACAATATATTTTTATACAAACAACTATTAAAATTGATCTATCACATTTACTTTTTCTCATCACATAAACTACTCCATCATTATGTTCTACTCCCTCAAAAAATATTCGTCAATTCAATTATTCATTTAGAACTCGAGAAGAACCATGGTTTTATTTTCAAAGGGAACTTTAAAGAACACTCTGGCGATTAAAGTGGTTGACCTCTAAACATTTTTTTAAAAAAAAAGATAAAAGATAATTAACTAAAGAGTGGATTAATTGGTTAGTCAGGTGCATGATAAAGTGCAAATTGATGCCCGTTAGTTGCACCAAGTGTAGAAAGAAATTATCAACAGGTATCTATTTGGTCATAAATGCCTATATTTATAAACTGTCGTTAAAATAAAAGAATATATTTCTTTTACCAATTTTATTATTATGGAGAAAACAAGTTGTATACACCAATCGAGAATTAAATAAACAAAAAATAGGAAGAACGGATTTGGTAAGAGGTTGAATTTATTACCATCATAATCCCTGAGCTAAAATTTATTCCACTGAGCCCCCCCCCCCCCCCCCCCCTCTTTTCGCCTCCACGCCGGTAATTGGAGAGGGAGGAGGGGTCCGTCCATTGGCCGATCCGATATAATAACAAGTAAGATCGTCCGTGTCTAGTTCGAATCCGTCCAATAAGTTATCAGGCTTGGACAGATAATAGGTCAAACATTATATTTCAACAGTTTGTCCGATATCCGATAGTCTGATATCCGTTCATTAACTAACAAACTATCCGATATGCTGATCGTTAATCCGTTAATAATATTAGCTAATAAACTTGTATGATAATACTTACCTGATGATAGAATATAAGTAGTTTATCTATTATTAATTTGAGTAAAAGGACAAAAAAAATAAAGAAAATTATGAGAAAAGTGAAGCAAAAAATTAATGATACCTTATTTATTATATTATATTATTAATGTATCAATAAGAGAATATAAGAAAATATTGAAAAAGAAATGCCAATTTTAAAATAAATTAAAATAATAAATTAGGTTTTTTAAAAAAGTAATGGGTTTGTCTGGTTCATTGGCAAGCCGACCTGTCCCTTAAGGCTTATTACACCTTAACGGGCCGGACAAGTTTGAAAGTCTATTAGGTGGTCCTATAATAACCTATTAAATTAATAGGTTTGTCGGACCCGTCCGATGTCCGGTCGAAACCAGATTGTCCGAAACTATTAGGAGCCCATCCGATCCGTTAAAAACCACTAGCACACCCTCTTCGTCTTTTTTAATTTTTTATTATTATGTGTTTTTATTTTATTTTTTGTTTGTTTTTGTTTTTGTTTTTTTATTAATTTGATGGCTTGAAGTTTGTGTGGCGGTATCACGCTCTCCTACGTGGTGGAGAGTGAACATTTCCACGTCAGCGATAGACTGGAAACTAGATATTCCCGGTCGGAAGGGCATCTTATAAAAGAAGGACATCCGTATTACAAACTGAAGTTGGAGAGTATTGCTAAGCAAATGTTAAAAATATTCCTATAATTTTTACCCTTTTTGGTAGAGGCATGTTGTTTCATCTTTTTTTCTTTTTTATGATATGCTATAACATTGTTATTTGTTATTAGTAAATAAACTTAATAGAATATCCATAAGAATGAAAATATGTTAAATGCTTAACAAAATTATTATGTCAGAAGGTGTGATGGGTAGATATAATGTTGTAATGAGTTGCTAAGTAATGATTAGATTTTATGGGATTCACTAAGGAAGTTTGTGATATTAAATGCAGGATGACGCTCGCGACCCGACAAAGAGGTCGTGTTGGAGTGGACGGCTCAAGAGGATTTGGGACCGGAGTTGGCTCTCGTGCGAGAGGAACTCGCGATGAGGTCCGAGTCGAGCCACCAACACAGCTTAGAGGATCTATGTCACTTGGTCCTGATGTTGATGCTTTGCCTAACCGCATTGACTTACTTGTGCGCCAAATTAAGATGAATGGTGTGGCTTAATTTGAAGGAGTACAAGATCCTGCTAAAGCTGAGACATGACTGAAATAATTGGAACGTGTGTTCAAGATGATAGGCTTGGATAATGATAAGAAGATATTGAATTCTTTGATAGAGGGTGCTTTGTCCTGGTGGGAGAACAAATATGAAGAATATGGACCCACCTAGAACTAAGAAGATCAGAGACTTTATAAATTTGAGACAGGGGATGATTCAGTGGCAACATATACTATCAAATTTGAACAGTTGTGTAAGTTTTGCTCAAGATTGATGTTCACGAGGAGTATTTGGCATTTCCTTTTTTCTTTTACTGTTTTCTCTCCTTTATCTTTCTTATATAAAATAATTTATTCATTAATAATTAAATATTTATTTTGAAGGATTAATATAATATTATTTATAACTTGTGATTTCATTAAAAAATTCTTAAGCAAAAAATTCTTGTTGGGAGCCTCACTTGTCATTGTCAGGTGCGCGACGCGGTGCACACCGCACAACCGCACCACTTTCCAGATACCGAGGACTGACAACCAAAAAAAATATTCAAACTAATTTATCAATTTAATTATTCATATATAATTTGTAAAAAAACCATGATTCTATTTTCAAACGAAAGTTTATAGAAAACTCACAAGTCATTAAAGTGTTTGACCTCTGAACAATTTTTTTTCAAAAAAAGATAAAAAGATAATTAATTAAAACGTGGATTAATTGATTAGTTGGACAAATTATAAAGTATAAATTGATGTTTGTTAGTTGCTCCAAGTGTAGAGAGAAATTATTAACAGACATTTTTTTTATTTTATCATAAATGCCTATATTTATTAAACGATAAAAGTAAGTAAAAATTGTCATTATAAAAAAATCAATCAAGTAAATAACGCTTGAATTGGGGATTTATACCTTTTCCATATTTTACTTTTTATTCTCCATCATAAAGTGGTATTTTGTGATGGCACTTAAATACTTGGTCAGTCTCACAGTAATAAATTTTAGCTCAGGAATTATGTTGGCAATAAATTCAACCTCTTATCAAATCCCTATCTTCTTAGATTTTTGTTTATGTAATTGTCGGTCGTTGTATACAACTCTGTTTTCTCCACAATAATAAAATTGGTAAAAAAATATATTCTGATGTCTATTAAAATATGTTGCAGCATACAATTAAATCTTGCAAGTCCACAAATATGACATAAATATTTTTTAATAATGCAAATAAAGATAATTAAAGAAAAAAGAAGGAAATGGTGAGATCAAAGGAACAACGCACGGTCAGGAGGAAGTGATCAGATGATGATGAGATGATGGGGCCCAAAAACCGAAGCCCGACATCAACAACGTGGATCCGGTCAACCTCATCATTTCCCTCTCCATCAACGGCCATTATTAGCCGTCCTTCTCCATCGCACGGCCATTATTCCACCTTCCCTCCTAATAAATCTCCCGAACTCTCACCACCTTCCCACATCTCTCTCTGTCTCTCTCTCTCTCGCCGCCTCTCCACCGCCTCCGGCGAAGACCCGCATTCCGTCCGAGTCCAACGACGATGCAGCAAGCGGCGTCCTGCGACCCCCACTACAGTCACCAGCCCCAGCAGCAGTGGGTGCCGGCGATGCAGTACGCGCCAGCCGCGGCGATGGTCATGCCGCACCAGATGATGGCCGCGGCCGTGGCACCGCCGCCTCCCCCGCCGCAGTTCGCGCCCCATTTCGTGCCGTATCACCAGCCTCTACCTCCTCCCCCGCCTCTGCAGCAGCAGCAGCAGCAACACCACCTCCACCACCAGGGGGCGGCCCCGCCTGCCGCTGGAGGGGAGGATAACAAGACGATCTGGGTCGGGGATCTCCATTACTGGATGGAGGAGAACTACCTCCAGCACTGTTTCTCCCAGACAAACGAGGTTAGGGTTTTCTGGATTATCCCAGACCATTTGGATGCTCTGTTATTGTAAAGATCCTTGTTTGCGTGCGTGAAAAGTTAATTTCTTTCAAAGTTAAATACCAAGGAGACGATTTTTGAGCTTTGGTTCCGGGGCGATTAGCTTTGGTTAGTATTCTGACATCTCGTATGAACAATAACTTAACGTTGGCAAATGGCTAAGAAGTATTTGCGGTTATATCAGGATTCGAGGTGTAGATATCATCTTTTCTGCCATTTTGGAGTGAACGTCTTTTTAGTGCTTCTATTTTTGTAAAATCGAGAATATTTCAACATATTTTGTGATTAACAGTATAATGAGAGATTCTGGGCATGTAGTTGGCTATAATAATAATGAGAGGCGGTTGATATGCGTTGGTTGCCAGGAGGACCCGTGCCACATGATGTTTCTGGTACAATGCAGATTTTAATGGCATTCTCTGTAGTTTTTCTTCCGAAACCAGACATTTTCTCTAGTCTTGGTGTCATTTTCCTTGTTCGAGTTTATGGACATCAGGACTTAAGTATTCTCTTCTGTCCATCCAACTGCTGGAAGAAGTTTATGGATTTCTGGACTTAAGTATCCTCATCTGTATAACTAATGTGCAAAAGAATGTATCAGCTGGTAATTATCCATAACAGGTTCTATGTTTTCATCGATTTCCTTGGTAATGGCTCTTCTATTGTGGTAAGACCTGGCTCTTCTTTTTGTCAAGAAGAGCTACTATAGGTGTGGTTTGCATGATGGAATTTCTTTCTACTGTTCTTTGTTCTTCCGTTCAAGTATGACTGATGCTCAGCTTTAATTTGGTCACCTGACTCATTGTCTCCGATGCTTTCCTGCAATATAAATGAGTATGAGACCTATTTTGATTTCATTTCTGCAATTTTTGTTGACATCTGTTTTACCAAAACTTCAAATTTCCTTTGTTTCAGTGTCATTGGTTTTTTCTTGTTACTTATAATATAGGTGAGTTTAATCTTAGTAAATACACATTTTTTTGAGAAAGAAGTAAATACACATTTTTGCACCATAATATGTTGTATCCACTATGTTTGGTACATTCTATAATAGATCTTCCTCATGATTCTGGGCATGCAATTTTAGGCTGGACTTATTTAAAATGAAACATTTAAAGAAGAATATTGAATGTCAACTGCTTCTTTCTTGTCATTTAATGTTATTTCTGCAACAAGCTGATTTTGTCGTCTTCAGTATTAATTGTCAGTAATGCTATATCTTAGCATAAACTTAACCATGAATTGGCATTACATCCTTTATAAAGGGGAACCAAGTTTGGTATGAGTGGTCCTGTTATGTTTATATTGGTAGTTTGAAATTTTGCATGCAAATAATTGAGGTTTCTTTTTATCAGTTACAAAATATGCATTTATACTGCAACCAAATCTCAAACGACTGTGTTGTTTCTTTTCAAGCTAACTAATCAATGTACTCTTGTAGAAATGCTGAAATCAAGTTTATCAAAATATTAACACTTAAACAAATGGAATTAATGCTTTCATTAAGTTTACATTAATCTCACTCAAAAACAAGTTGACATAAATTGAGTACAATATGAATTACAAAAGAGATTAACACCAATTTTCCCTTTACTAAATCTTTTATGAATTTAATGAGTCAATTACTAGAAAAGTTTAACCTTTAAACAGCACATTTTATTCTCTGTTATACTTCAGCATGTCTGTTTGTATCATGAAGAAAACTTTGCCTTGCAATTCTCCTACATTTTTCATCTGTCTGACTCAGGCTTCTTCTGTTTTCCTAATGTACTTTCACATGTTTTTTTCTGTTTTTCTTCTTATTCTCCCTGATTCATCTTTGTTATGATCTTATTCTCCTCTATGCATATGAGTAAAGAGAAGTCATAAAGATTGGCAACTGTGGTGGACACTGAAGACGTCTTCGATGGGCTGCCCAAAGTTCCTTTTGTGTCTCTTCCTCCTCTCTTTGCCAACAAATACACGAGGAAGACAATGTTTAAGGGTTTAAAATCATGATGGGCTACAATGGCACAGTTTATTTTAGAAAATATAAAAGTATCCATGTAACTAGGATAAATACAAATGACCATCTGCTGTATGAAGAAGTATCTAACACATACTAAAATTTGACTCGGATTTGAAGCGTATTAAGATCAGATTGACATTGTAAGGAAAATAAAAAATTAGTTTGCACTTGTAATTATTGAAATCACATAATTCATACCCTCCCAAAAACTGCACATGGATCTGGTCTCGCCAAAGCTGCATGAAAATGCACAGAAAACTATTGGTTCATTCACATTTGACCCACGATCTCAACTGGAAGCTGCCTTTTCAGTACATCATAATTTTGTAAACCATCTTGATTAAATAAACATGTGCCATGGTAAATAAACTTTTGGCTGAGTTCAGCTCACAGTCTGATCCTCGGCCTTAGTCAAATTGATGTGCAATTTTGGAAAGCTTTCTTTATGGTGACATACATGCGCATATTTTTTTATATGCGTTATTTCTCCCCATAGATGCCCAACAAAGCATTTATATGCACTGTCTAAATTAGAGCATTTAATTTGAGGTGATTTTATTGTTTGAAATTGTATAATATAAATCCTCAGGAGATTTTGTAATTTATATTGTACAAATAAGAAGGATAATCTAAGACCATAGTTTGCATTAATTATGATTTGAGATATGTAAATACAGAACATATAGGCTACCCAAAGAATGTTGAAAACCATGAGCTAGTGGTTACATCCTGATTATGAACTGCTAAAGGCTTCTTTAATGAGTGAATATTGTGTCTCGTTGTTTCCATTTCTTGTTTCTACTTTTGTATTATCTTTGTATGCATGTCCAAAAATTTTGAAACCTTAAAATTGTGCCATTGAGTAGATGTAGACATTTTGCTAAGAGAATTAGCTAAATGTTCTCTTTGTAATTTGTTTTTGAATGTGCAGGTGCATTCCATCAAAATTATCCGTAATAAACATACTGGGCAGTCAGAGGGTTATGGTTTCGTTGAGTTTAACACCCATGCTGCTGCTGAGAAAGTACTTCAAAATTTTAGTGGTCTCATAATGCCAAATACTGATCAACCATTTAGGTTAAATTGGGCATCATTTAGCATGGGCGATAGGCGCTCAGATGCTTCTTCTGACTTTTCTATATTTGTTGGAGATCTAGCTTCTGATGTTACTGATGCTACACTCCAAGAACTTTTTGTTAGTAAATATCCGTCTGTCAAAGGTGCAAAAGTTGTTATTGATGCAAATACTGGTCGTTCAAAGGGATATGGATTTGTGAGGTTTGGAAATGATAATGAGAAGACTCAAGCTATGACAGAAATGAATGGTGTATTTTGCTCTAGTCGGCCAATGCGCATTGGCCCTGCAACTCCAAGAAAGTCGTCTGGTATGTTTGCAGTCTGCTATGTTATCCACTTTGATCTTTATGTTTTCTTATTTGATTTAATCCATTCAAGTACATGTCATTTGTTTGTCCTAAAAAATTGTTTGGTAGTTCCAAGGAGTGTTACTGATTAACACAATAGACAATTAATCATGCTTTTATTGCAGACACATTATAAAATGCTAAGTTGGTGATAGACACATTAAATGTTTTTTATCGGCGTTGAGCAACATTTGGATCATTGGATCTAGATCCTAGGTGAAAAAAGAAAAACCAAATGTGGAACACTTCTTTGTTCATTTGTGATATTGGACTAAATAGTGTTTGAAACTGTTTTAGTGCATTAATCAATTTAATTTTTTAAAATACCAATATCATATTGTGTCTCAAATACATTTTGGTGCTTACCCTGTGAATACATTGTGATTTTATGATTTGAAAGTCACTTTTGCATCTAATGAAATTTCATGATGGTATTTTATTTTCTACATGCCTTTTTATGTAATCTGTTAATACAACAACAACAACAACAACAAAGCCTTATCCCACTAGGTGGGGTCGACTACATGGATCATACGACGCCATTCCGCTCTATTAGTAACCAAACCTTTCGGTATATTATTCACCAATAGATCTTGCTCTATTAGTTCGCCAAGTGTCCGCCTTGGCCTCCCTCTCCCTCTTTTAATCGGACTCCAGATTATTTGATCTACTCTTCTTACTGGCGCATCTAATGGTCTTCTATATATGCTTATTTAATTCAGTTGTTGCATGTGTCCATTGGAATTGCAGCATATTGTGCTGCTACTTATGTCGGGACATGTAAAAGTATCATCAATGATTGAACATAGGTATTCCTGCAGATGCATGGCTGATTGTGGTTATGTGCACATGTCTCATAAAGCACTTACTACTTTACCAAGTAGACTCGTTGGGATCATGTGCACTTCTCTCATGCGACAGCTTAGAGAAACTGTGATTTGTACAATTATTTATGTGAATGGGCCCACGCGCTAGCAGAGAAGCATTCTTAAAGGAAAATTAGCATGCTACTATATATATTGATCTTCTAATGGTCCTTATTAGGTTGTGAATCTCTAATGCTATGCCAAGTTAATGTCTTGAGAGCAGATAAGCTTATATTTTCATGAATTCAAGAGTGTAGCAGTTAGATGATGATAGGTATTATCTCCAAAGATGTACCATATTGAAGATGGTATGCAAAATATGTGGGAAGGACAAGCATGTTAGCCTTCTTATTAGAAGATGAAGACTACTTCTGTCTTGAAATAGATGAACATAGTATTTGCAACTCTTGAATTCATGCATAATAAAGAATCATGATTCATGAACAAAGGAAATTGACAATATTGCAAACAACAATAGTAGGGTTTTAATCTTTTGCTTAATTCATAATCAGAGAAGATTTATTTGATCATTTATTTGAGGGGGTAAAGATAAGCAGAGAAAAATTATCTTCGGTGACTTCTTATTCTCATGCTTATTAATGAAGTGTATTGCTCTCGACATCAGTAATGAATTACTCGTAGATGATTTTTTCAGTTCTGTTTACACTTCTGTGATAGGAAATTCTGGGTCGAACGGTTCATCAGCACAGTCGGATGGAGATTTGACTAACACCACAGTAAGTACAGTGCTATGGTATATGTTAATACGTTCCTTGTGTCTTTTTTTTTTTTTTGGTCAAGCAATGTATTACTTAATCTGCCATTTTTGTAGGTATTTGTTGGAGGACTTGATCCCACTGTTAGTGAAGATGATCTTAAGCAGAAGTTTGCTCAGTATGGTGAGATTGCCTCAGTGAAGATTCCAACTGGGAAACAATGCGGTTTTGTGCAATTTATCCAAAGGTATATCTTGCCAAATGTTCTCAAATGATGTCTAAGCAACAAAAATGACCTTCACAGTTTTGTGATTGCTAATCAAATACTTGACCCTTTTGAATGACTGCACCAAGAATGATTGACTGTATTCTGTTTACTTTAATAGAAACGATGCGGAAGAAGCATTGCAGGGATTGAATGGAGCAGTGATTGGAACTCAAACTGTACGTCTTTCATGGGGTCGTAATCCTGCAAACAAACAGGTATGTCTTCTGGACTTGGACTAATGAAAAGTTTGTGAAACTGGAGACACAAAATTCTCTTTCTAGTTGAAAGCAAAATGGGAATGAAATCTGATCAAGCATAGAGGCTTGTGTAATATTTGATTCAAAGTGATAAAATTCTAGCCATCTTATTCTTAAGAGATTATAATCTAATCGCAATCCTTTAAAAGGACAAGGAGCATATTATCATGCTACATGTGGGTTAAATAACTCACATCTTCACCATATTGTCAATGATCTTCCTATTATCCATGTATCACTTATCCTCGTAGAAGGAAAGGAAAAAAGCTGACAAATATAACTCTTAATGAATGGGCATGGCCGTCAGTTTTGCCATAACATTCCAGTATACTTGCTTCTTATTGCATATTTTGAAGTAATTTTGCCTCCCCTTTTGACAGTCACGGGTTGACTCTGGAAATCAATGGAATGGTGTCTTTTATGGGGCACAATATTACAATGGCTATGGATACGCTGCACCGATTCCAGACCCCAGCATGTACGCAGCTGCTTATGGAGCTTATCCCTTCTACGCAAACCAGCAGCAAGTAAACTGAACTGTGAATCCGACAACTGGAATAAGCTCATTGTTAGATTTAGCGAGTGATAAGAGGTAGCTGATCTTAGGCGAGTTAGATAAGTGGCGTGGAATGTGAAACACTTCCTTATGAAGGCAAGAACTTACATAAGGTCCTTCAACTTCTCCTAAGATTTTGCTGTTGATTGTTTATTTATTCATAAATTTTGACTGGTCGGTCGAAGTAGAAATGACTGTTTCCAACATATATAAACTCTTAGTGGAACTAATTCATGCTTTAAATCTGCGATCACATTCATTCAAAGTGGTAGATTAGAGCTAGAAATGGTTGTGGTATTTTGTTGTGCAAAGAAATGGATGGTACTCGGTTGCGATGGAGTTGTAGATTGTTACACCTACCCAGCTATAAAGCAGGCCCTCAGACTGGCAGTACATCTTTTACCATTCTTTGGGGGACAAGAGCGAAAATTATGAGATTGACAGATTCCATTGAGATGGACTGCTAGTCAGATTTATGACCTGAGTCAGAGAATTAGGGTGTTGATTTAAACCTATCATCATATATTACTGAATTTGTGTGAATCTTGACCTATGGATGACATCTCTGAAGGATCAAATGCTGAAATATAAACTTTTTTTCCGATAAGACTAAGTTGAGTTTGATTGTTAAATGCCCTGCACGCCATTTGTGTTGCACATCTGGCGTTGATTAGCTTTCTTGTACTCCTCCAGTCATCGACAGTAAAATTCAACAGTGGCCTGAAAAGGTTAAAGGCTTTAGCAGCAGCTTTAATGGCAGCCAGAAAAGCTTTTGGTAGATCTTAATGGATGATGCAGCCACAGGTTTCCTTCATGCTCCGCCATTGGCGTGCATTCGACCACCTCTGATTCCACGTTTCTTTTGCCTTATTGCCGACTCACAGAACAATGAGGCTGATTTGCTGGCCATATCTCTGAGTTGATAAGCCTACTTTTCCCCCCCTCTTGAATTGGTCTCTGAGATCAATAATAATTGTGCCAAAATATATGTACAATGGGGG
The DNA here is from genome assembly GCA_030549335.1 of Pontederia crassipes. Lineage (NCBI taxonomy): Eukaryota > Viridiplantae > Streptophyta > Magnoliopsida > Commelinales > Pontederiaceae > Pontederia > Pontederia crassipes. The sequence continues at coordinate 13,647,222 of CM060183.1, forward strand.
CTCTCCGTGATTGGGAATGGACATTTTTAGCAGCAAAAGCTCACATCAAATCCCTTTTTGACAGCGAAAGGACGCCCCATGGATAGCTGCAGTAGGTCCTAATTTCTCTGAAGCCTTACCAACTCAGGGTTGAGAATTAGGACTACTGCTCAGATCTTCTGCATTTCATTTGTAGAAATTAAAATTTTTCTGCTGTCACATGTTTGAACCTTAGATATTCGATCTTTGAAAATATTAGGATTCACTCACAATATGCAAGTCAATGTACAAGCCGTCGAGGATAAAATAAGCTCTCTTTTTGGTGCACGTGCAGATCTCTTCACTCACTCTGCAATTGCTAATTAGGGAGGAGGAACACGTCCAGTGTCACGTCTCAAGCTTTAATGTTGTGGAAAAAAGAAAGGCTAAAATGTGTGTAGTTCACAACAAAATAAAAAAAAGACGGTGCATTTAGGTCTGTTTGATTAAGCTTATAGGTCACTTAAAATAATTTATAAATAATTTTAAAGAAATTTTCATATTTGATAACTGATAAAAAAAATTGATAAGCACTTATTTTAACTATGAAAAAATAAGTTGAGAGACCCAACTTGTTTCAGTTTATTTTATATGAGAAAAAAAATTGATCAGTTTGAATAAATGTACTATTTTGCTCTTATAATATACATAACTTTCTTCATATATTTCATTTATCATAATATTAAGGATTTTTTAATTATTTTACTAAACTAATAACTTATAAGTTTTTTTTATTATTAAACACGTAACTACTTATTTTTTAGAGAAAAATGTATATGTAGAACATTTGATGTAGAACGGGTGTAGAACGTTAATTTTATTTATTAAATTAATAAAATAATTATATATTAATTTTAAATATATATTAAATAGTAAAGATACTTAAAATTAAGATCATCGGATTATCTGATCATCGTGATCAAGCCATGTTAACAAATATGACTAATTCAACGGTTCTAATTTATTTAGCTTTAGATAATATATTTTTATTATCAAATTACCCAAATAAATATATATTATTTCATCTAAGAAGTATATAATCAATTTGATGATGAATTAGAATTATTAAATTAATTAAATAATAAAAAAAGCACTCTACATAGAGGTGTAGAGCGGGGTGCTGTACATACTCATTAAACCCTATTTTTTAAAATCAGCTCCAGTCATTAAACTACTTATTAACATTTAAACTTATAAACTATTTTATATCAGCTAAGCTAAACGGCCCTTAAACCGTTGAATTCTGTAGATCAGGCACAATTTGTAGAATCGAACGGCTCATATCGGTCCTGTTTTTTATCTAAAAGAAAACGGGATAGAAACCAACCTTTGATGGCAGACCGCATTGATAAAAATGTTTGGAAAAGGGGAGACCAGGCAGAGATGGGGGAGAGAGAGAGAGACAGAGAGAGCAAAAGGCTTCGTTGGGTCACCTTCTTCTCTTTCTTTCTCCTTTCCATCTGTATCTGAGATCGGGGAGAAGCCATCGACATGTTGCAAGGACTTGGGACTGTAAGGAAATTGGGACCTCACGTCGGTGGTGATACTGCATGCATTGCATTGAGCTTTCCTTGGACCCCTTCCTTCCAAAAGCATGCGTTACCACAACACTTTCACAGTTCCTCTCTCAAGTGCTCCTGCAGAACTCTGCTCACTTCCAACACCAAAACAGCCACGAAAGAAGAAAAAAACACGCAAAGTTACAGGGCTTAAGATTCGCATGCTGATCGACGAATTACAGTTCCTTCTTTTCCTACTTTGAAGAGCTTAATTATTACACAAAATAAATTAAAGTCTGATTCAGATGGTAAAATAAAGAGAATGGTAAAACATGACGAACATTTGAGGACAAATGATGCCACCCTGTCCAATATGCACCAAGAATGTGGAGGAAAAAAAGAACTAAAGATCGATTTTGGAAGCAACACAAAACACTCACATGGTTGGATTCCACCTTGTCGTTTTTTTTTTTTAATTTTTTTCTTTCTTTTGGCCTCATTTGTGTCTCTGGTGATACTACTCCATATTCGCAGAGAGAGAGAGAGAGAGAAATGAGAGTGCTGCATTCGTAATTACTTGTGAGATAATCATATGATCTAACACTTTTGTCACATTAACATGAAGTAGCTGTATATATACGCTACGCTCCACAGATACACGTGATATTTAGTAGTATAATTAAGTGTACGTATGGCATACAAAAGAAGGAAAAGGTGGCGGCATAATGCACTCGATTCTCACGTGGATTCAGGCAATGAGTTCGTTCTCTCCCCCGGAAAAAGGTTCATCTAAACGGCCACATGCTTCCTCTGGCTCTCTTCACTAGTACAAAATTGCCTAATTAATTGAATGTTTCCCATATCAACATGGACGCATCATTGCCCACGTCCATCCATCTTCGTCCAAAGAACCTTCTCTTGATTACCTCTCCCTCGCTTTTATCCCTATGCGTGCAATGGCGCCTCTCTCTCTCTCTCTCTCTCTCTCTCTCTCTCTCTCTCTCTGAGAGAGTGTGAGTGCACACTTGCATAAAAAAACATGGGCCTAGAATTGCAAGCTGCACAAAGTTGCTGAAAAAGTGTGGTGTAGCTTTATAAGTTCTGTTGATCGGAAAATTTTGTCAGAATTGCAGCTTTATGAATAGCTCAAACTGGGTTTTTTTTTTCTTTTTTTACAACGACAGATCAAGCATGTGAATGCCGACGCTTGATCACTATACAGTAAGTTGCATCTCGATTGGAATTTTTTTTTTTTGTTTTCTGAGAATTACATGCCATAATTTAAGGTAGGAAAAATCATCACGGTGCATCCTAATTTATGAATACACAGTTCAACGATGTCCATCAACTTGTTACTTTCAGACAGAAAACTTTAAGCAGAACAAAAAAGTGTACGTTGATGTTTACAGGCCTTATGCCTTAAGATTGAAGCTTCATATGGCAGAGATATATATGCCAAGAAATTGACAGTTTAAATCCAGCAAGGAGATTTTTTATCACTGCTGATTAGTGATAACATTATTAATGCTATCGTTCTGGATACATTGGAGGATTTTTTGGCAAATATTTTATTTATTAAGTAATCCATCTATCTTCACCTGCACTATGAAGCTTAACATGTCTAGCTTCTTCTAGATTCAAGGAATGTTATATATGGAGCTAAATCCCCATCTCAATAATCTCCATTATTGATGAGCCCAAACATATAATATTTACTTTTGCTTAGTGATTCTCTTCAGAAGTACTCGATTGATTGATGGCCTTTTTAATATCTTTCACCTTGAGCAGGTAAATAACTTGTTTTAAAATGAAACTAATATATATATAATCGTCAAGAATAATCAAATGTCAATCTGCCAAAAGGCCTTGGAAATGAAAGATCAGGTCATATCATATTGACTTGCATCTTAAGATAACACCCAACTCATTAACTGTGCACCTGTGCTTCCCTTTTCATCAATGCCTATCACAAATATTAATCGCTATACAGAATAGTGTCCAGTTTCCATCTTTTGTGCAGGTTCCCTAAACCTTAGAATAGATCCCAAGGTTTCATCAGCTCAACAAACTGTGTTGGTAGTCATTGCTGCAGGCCCTATCAAGTTATCATATCGATGCATTTTGGTGCTTGCTTTTCAGCAGGCATCATTGGCCAGGGTGTATCCAATGCGTGGCTTAATTATTTGGTCTACATATGAGTTGCTTTGCTAATGGAGGAATAATTACTGCATGCTATCCAATAATTAAGAAGATAGGACATGAAGCATCTGCAGAACACGGGCGTTTTGTCTAAACTAATTGTGTTCATAATACTGCAATCACATGCCCAAGCTTTAAAATAATGCAACATATTTTAAATATTCCGCATCAAGATGATACATGAATGTGTTGGTAGCCTCAAGAAATTATACAATAAGTTTATTATAAAAAATTCATGGAACATTTCAATTGCGTACGGTGTCCACTGATGCGTTTCCAAAAATTAATTAAACTATCGACTAGTTGTCTTGTGGAAACTTTGCGTTCAAATGCATGGAGTATGTAGTACGATGAATGAATTAATGCATGGCTCCTTGTTTCTTGCAGTGCATAATTTATTTTCTTCTTATTCTTCTTCTGTGCCATTCCAGAATAAGTAGAGGACATGATGTATATATAATGCTATTCCAGAACAAAACTGAAAACTATATAATATACACATTAAGATATGTGCAATGGAGATCCATGCAAGAAGGGAATCAAGAATCGTAGACAAGTGTTTAATGAACTTTGTCTTCTATAAGAGATGAGGCCACCGTGTGTTTGCAGGGTTTAGATAGTGAAGATTCACACAAAGCAACGTCGTCTTTTGGCTTGTCCATTTATCAGTTCATGACGCAGACAAGATCAGGCATTTAATAGACAATCTCGCATTTAACCATATTTTGTCCCCATTTGTTACTGTACGTGCAAGTAGATCACAGGCTGCAATTAAACCCCAATGCATATATATATATAAGACTTAATAGATCAATAGCAAGCTCCATTTCTAGGAAGATATATAAATGTGCATGAACAGTAAACTATTCCCACTAGTATTAGGATAATTAGATGATTAAATTGCTAGTTAATTTAGCTATCCAAGGGATTGAAGTAGGATGTTAGCCTATGGGAAACAAAACTACGTAGAGTGGCACAAAGCTTCATTTGTGAACTATGATTGCTAGCAAATTTCATTTTCTTTTTTGGCTCTTCTATTGGAGTATCAAACTTCTAAACTTCATTTAGAATACAAAAGCATGGGGATTTACAGAGAGAGATAGAGAGAGAGAGAGAGGAAAAGTATATAGTACTGATTGAGCTGGTGGTCCAGTGTGCAAGGAAGCATCTTGGTGTGTGCTTGTCCTGTGATCATTTTGGTCCCAGTCGGGGCAAAATAATGCCATATGAGTTCAACTTTCGAGCAAACTTAGTTATATTTTTTTTCCCCAAACATGAAAAGAACATAAATCACAAGCTGTGACCTGAGCTGGTAAATTAGTAGGTTGCATGGTTGGTCTCAACTTGATTCGTATCCACTTCACACTGCTACTACTACTACCACCACCACAGTGTCCACACAGTTTAAAGTAATGGATGCTGATCAGGTGGGCCCTTATATGCATTAATCCAATTAAAGCATGAGAAGGATCCACTGCCTCTGTTGCATGATTCCTGTATATGCAGCATACTTCAACTAATCTCTTTTTTGTTTTGACTTCATCAGGTGGACCCTATTGTACAAATGAGCCAAGTTGCCCAAGAATGCCAAAGAAGAAGTAGCCTTGCTTGCTAGTAGTAGGCGCGCATCATTGCATAGTAATTCTTGGAATTGATAGAGAGAGAGAGAGAGAGTGAGGTAGAGAGAGAGGTTTCGAAGTGCAAGCAGCAGTGTTCTCATGGAGCTTGAAAAATATGATTTATTAATTTGTTGGATGTACAATAGAGTGCAAAGTTTTCTTTCTTCTTTTCTTGAGAGGGTGTATATAAGAAAATGAAGATGAAGGTACACATATGATTGGAAGGATTAACATGTTTTTGTTTTCAGATTTACGAATTATGAGATGGCACTCCCCTTTGGGAACACAAAACAAAAGCATCGACAGGCTTATCTTGTCTGTTCCAAATAGATTAATCAGCCAGTGTGGATATTTATACACATATATATATATATATATATATATATATATATATGAGCCAAAAGGTAAAGTTTCCAATATTCATAGCATGTGAATTCTTTCTTCTTCTTTTTTTTTGTCTAATTTGCTTGCTCTTTCTATTCTGGAAACAGCATGCCCACAAAATCTAGCGGCAAAAGAAATGTAAATAATATTATTCCATTCATGTCACATGAACAGGGGTAGGATCTCAATTGCTTCTTTGTTTCTTTTATAAAAAATTAATTAAATTATTTAGTTTTGGAGTTAGCAAAAGGGATGGATACAGACAGAAATATATTGGAAACTGCATGAAAGGGAGACGTGATGGCGGGTACAGCGGGGCATGCACATGCGCATGCAAAGCTTCTCACACTCTGTGTCCACCTTTTGGACGCAAACCCTAAACTCCAAAACTTAAGAATTTGGAGAAAAAATGTATATATATATATATATATATATATATATATATATAATGCTACATTTACTCGTGGACAAAAGAGAAGGTACACGATGGGTGGAAGAATCATCTATACATCTTTACTGTGCTCTCACATTTAACATTTCGTTTTAATATAGCAAATCACATGCATGTTGCAAAAGACGTATCCGGTCAATATATAGTCTTTATATGTTATAAAAAATTAAAATTCATCTAAGAATTCATGTGTTGGTTATATGTATTTTTTTTTCTCTATCCAAGAACTATTGATAGGAGGTCCATTTATGGGGTCGAACTTAGCATGATGCGAGCCGTCGTACAGTAGTATTATTAGCGATTTAATAAACAAATAATGGATTAATAGCAAATAGTGATTTAACTAGATTAGTGATTAAAAGTTTTAATAAATAAGTATTTGGTAAACTTAGTGATAGAATTAGATATAAAATAATATTTCATAACTAATTTTTTAAAAAATATATATATGAAATTTATATTGACAATAAATTTTATATTGTGCACCGATGATACAAAAATATTAATTATGAAATTATTTATTCATTGTTAACATATAAATACTTTTTAATTGATTAAGCATGAATATAAAAATAAATATGAATTGAATGATTATAAAATAAAATGAGAAGATAGTAAGATAATTAAGTTACAAAGCAATAATATATTTAAAATAAGGGTAAAATTAGAAAAATTTGTAAAACACTAACCTCTAATCGTTAAAGACTAGTAGAAATAGATTTTCAATATTTTCATACAAAACGCTAAATGTTACTTATTTTTATCATTTATCAAATAAAAAAATTAACGATCGTTAAATATTATTTGAAATGCTAATTTTGATGTTGTCAATCAGAGCCTAAGCCAATCCGACCTAATTGGATTATCATTTTTTTGTGAATTTTATTATAATATATTTTATGTTGACTTTCTGTTATATGCATTTTATTAAAAGATCAAATAACAAGTTTGATATGCACCACATGATTTTGGATAAGATTTTGCTCTTTTTTCACATACTATTGTGATGATTTTATGTTAATGTATGTGTCTGCAACTCTTCTGTTTGCTAGCCGCCGATTGTCCACTCGCCGGAGAGACGACGACATCTCCAACATTGTGATGATTAATGAGATATGGGTAGGAATACAGCTTAATTTTTCACATCAAAGAAAAGGTTCAGGAAAACGTTTTTCACATGGATTTCTCACCAATATTTATTTACTTGGTGTACTTTTCATAGTTAATTATTCAATTACGATCATGATTTAATTTCATCGACCTAGTCCCCATTTTTTACTTATTTTGATCTTCATTTTTTTGTTTTTTTAATAAAATAATCCTTCACTTAGATGCATGTCGATCAGGACGACTATAGTGAGTCAATTTAGTTAGAATGTATTAATATTAATATTAATAAATCTAGAGAAATAATAATAAATTAATATTTTAATATTAATATATGTGGATAGAAATGATCGATCTAAAATATTTTATTGATCCGCCGGTCAAGGACCTAATGTTCTGTTATGAATAAAAGATGATGACTAATCCAAAGTGGGATCAAAGACACAATTGGCAGGCTCTTAAAAGAAAACAACTGTAAACAATTTACTCATTTTACTCGTCATTAATTTGCTTCCCCTCACACGACACGTGATAACCTTATCAGTGTCTTTTATTTTCTTTTCCTTTTTCTTCTTTTCTTTTTCTTCCTTTGGGCTACGTTTGGCACGGAAACATTGAGAGAATTTTTGTTCTCAACAACTAATTGATGTGATAGAAAAGTTTGGATTGGTGTTTGGATGAAAAAGTATAATAATGGGGATTTAAAAAGTTGATGTGATGGATAAGTTATAATAGGTGTTTGAATAAAAAATAAGAACTAAGAATATAATTTATTATTTTATGAGGTATAAAATTACAGTAAATAAGAATACATTATTAATATTATAATTTACGTAAATCGTTATATTATTAATATTATTTTATTTATTTTGATTAAATATTTTAAATATTATTAATATTACAATTTACGTATATTTTAAGATTCAAATATAATATATTTTTTAAAAAATAATTGAATAGTTTAATTAATAAAATATTTATTAATTATTAGAACTAATTATTTTATAGTTTTAAATTAATAACATTTAATAAATTATTTTATAATATCTCTAATAATGTATTAATATATTATAAATTATATATACATACATTGTAAAACAATTAAAAAAATAGATGAAAAAAATTGCGGCGGAACAGTTAAAAAAAATTGCGGCGGGACAATTGAAAAAAAAATGTTCTTGCCTTCGTCAAAGTTCTTGCCCAAGGCAAGAACATTTGACGAGAACATTTATAAAAATATTCTCGTCAAACTCACGTTTTATGTTTCCGTCACGTAAGTGTGTCGTAAACACACCCTTGGTAAAAAGAATTTATAAAGAAGAAAAATATATACGATAAATAATTTATAAGAATAAAATTGCGGAAAGAAAAAGGCATTCTTCCCCCTTTACTTCACGTGCCCACTCAATAACAGATTTCCACATCGTTTGGTCCCTTTCTTCATGCATTCCCTTCCAAAACAGCTAATCATACATATATATATATATATATTAGTATATTAGTGCTGTAATATTTAATCTAATATATATATATATTAGTATATTAGTCATGTAATATTTCCACGTAATATATTTGTGCATCATTAACTTTGTAAAAAAAAGTTTAGCAAATGCATCGCGATTTTTTTTAAAAAAAAGAAGTATTAGGAAGAATTAACAGCCGATTTTTCTCTTGCTACCGACAAAGTTTAAGGTTTTATTGGTGTTACATCGATTCTTAACGTAGAACATAGCTAAACAGTCATGTCACAAATAGTTAGAGTTGTCGGATTTTTTTTTAACCAAAGAAAAATTATCCTATATTTTTCGATTTTTTAATGTTTTAAAATAATTTTTTTGCGACTTTTTTTGGAGTCATACTTTTTTTTTATTATTAATTTTATATGTATGATAATATTAAGAAATAATTTATTCTATAAATTGGCATTAACCCTTGATATCACTATTTACTTTATATATAATTTTGTTAATATTATATATGCATGCCTTAGATGTATTACAGTATGTTTTATATAATTTTATTTGCATATCTAAATATATTAAAATTTCAGTAATTAATTATTGTACTGCCTCTTATACCCTTAATTAGCCATATCTTAGTTTCCTTGTATTATCACGTTTTAATGCATCATTTATGACGACCATCTAAATTTATTTTATTAAGTAAATAATAATAAATGGATCGAAATAATTAATGACACTGCAAATCTACAATCATCCAAACACCACTAGTTATGACTAATTTGTTTACATATCACCACTATTAATAAAAAAACAAATTGTCTGAAATAAAAAAAAATCAGAAAATGATAGCAAAAAGCACAATTAATTGGTAGGATTATGCAGTGAGTAGTCGAAAGTTAGTATTAGAAAAATATCGTTCTATTCTTTATCTCGATTTCGGATTAGTACTTAGATAGATCGGCTATAAAAAAAATTATCCACTTTCACATATTCAATCCATCATCATCAGACTATTTTGTTGTATTATTATTTATTTATTTATAAGAAAATGAAAGATTATCTGTAAAGAAAAAAAAAATGGAAGACAAAAAAAAAAATAGATCATAAGGCGGAGGTCATTATGACACCATGAGCGCCCCACCTTAACGTGCGCCGGCCCCGGCCATCACACGCGCGCCCTCGCTGCCCGCTACGGTGCGCCGGAGAGTGGTGGTGACACCTCCGCAGTCCCCAGAGGTCCAAGCACTGCTGGCCCTAATGCTTCTTCGCGGTGAACCTTAGACGACGGTCACCGCGCTCAGCGCAGCAGCGCGATCTCGTTCTCGTGCGGTCGCCTTCGAGTCCCCTCCCCGTGCTTTTATATTTAGAACCCAGCAACGCTGCGCTCTTTTGCGTCCAGCGTACAAAATCGGTAGCACTGCGGCACCAGTCATAAAGCTCGCGTCTCGAAGCCTTCTTCAGCCTTCGTCTTCTAGTTCTCCTTCGTGCTCAATTGCGTCCCTTCCTTCCTTGCTTCCGCTAATGGCGTCCTGAGGTGGCGCCTGCCGTGGCCGCTTCGTCCTGCGTTCGAGCTTCCCTCTGCTGCAGGTGTCTGAGGCCTTTCCCCGGATTAAATAGAGTATTTTTATCTGTTCGCAATGCCCGTCGTTGTTTTTTAATGTATGCGCCTCTGATGGCATTGGCCACCGGGAGTGGCGTTGGATTTGTCAAGGTTTTGCGGCACTTTTTGGCCTCATGGAGTCCGTCTCTTTTTTTTTTATTTTTTTCAGGGAGTACTGGGCCTTTGCTCTCGCGGTCTTGCTTCGGTGCGAGCGTTTTGGTGACGAGGATTCGAGGACTGGGGAGGAGACGAGGTGGCGGAGGGCCTGGAGACGATGAATACAAGGGTGCGGACGGCGGTACAGGCGATGAAAGCTGCACCAAAGCACGATAAAGTAGGCTCCTTTGACGCGAAACCGAGACGGGGGCACTGCGTTTTATTGCGCCCCGCCTCGGAAAGTTGTCTTCTTTATTGAATTGGAGGAGGGGCCTCTGCGTTCTCTTCCTTGGTCATTGGGTCGATTTCTGTCTACAAAATTAGATCTTTTTGCTCCTTTGATTGCGATTTCGAGGTCCGCTTTTCGGTTCTTTCCGCAAGCACGGGATTTCTGAGAAGAATATCATGCGGAGAACGATCGTAGTGGAGTGTGGTTCCCATAGGTGTTTGAACGAGAAGAAATGGCGGTTATTTGAATTAAAAGTCTTGTTTTTTTTTTATGGGGTCTCTGGTTTCCGCTCCGTTGGAGGATGCGATGTCCTCGGACATGATTCCCAGATGGGTATCTTTTCGATTTCCCAAATGAGTGGTTATTCTTACTATCTCGGATTCCATCTGGAAATCTAAGCTGCTATAGTGACTGTCTTTTGCAGTTTTCTTGGGTTGGTTTCGTCATGTCCTCTGTTCTGTGGATCTCATAAACCTTTGTTGTTGAAGGAAATGGGGAAAGGGAAGAATGCAAACGCACAGGGGAATCATAACCGATCAATGGCAGCGGACAGAGGAGTTGGGAAACACCAGTCCAGAAGAGAGAGGAAGATTGCATTGCAACAAGACGTAATAATTCTGACATGTAGTTCTATTGGGAAAGCATACTTTGTTCAGTTTGCTTTGAATTGGTATTCTAATTTTCTCTCCCTTTTGTTCTCTCACTTGTTTTGATTTTGCATCTTGTTTGAAGGTTGATAAGCTAAGGAAGAAACTTAGACATGAAGAGAATGTGCACAGAGCTCTGGAGAGGGCTTTCACCAGGCCGTTGGGTGCTCTTCCTCGCCTGCCCCCGTACCTCCCATCACATGTAAGGATGAGGTTCTTATCAATAGTCCAATCACATTTTGATCAGTCTATCAAGTTTTTTTTTTATCCTGTGTTTTGGTAATTCTGAACGGAAAGGTTTATATTTCGATATACTACATTCTTGATTCCAATTCGTATGCATTTCTGTTCAGACACAAGAGCTTCTAGCGGAAGTAGCTGTTTTAGAAGAAGAAGTGATTCGTCTTGAAGAACAGGTGGTCAATTTCCGACAAGGACTGTACCAAGAATCCATCTACTTGAACTCCACCAAGAAAACCAAGGAAAATGGACCAGAACAACTGCAGCCTTCGCATAATTTGGCATTTCATGAAGCTTCAGGCATTGCTAAGCCTTCAATGTCAACGAGAAGGTGGTCCTTGGAGTCGGACCAAAGTGACATATCTACTATTAATTTCTCTCCCGCTGGCAAGCAGTCAGGGAAGAAGCTGAATTCATCTTTATCCTTTCCAGAAGATAGGAGGGGAAAAGAGAATCAACTGAATGCTAATTTTTCCGGGAACCTTAAGCCATCAGCCATTAAGAAGGTATCAAGGACACAAATGTCTGCACAAGAGGTCAAGAAAGGCCATGCACAGGTAAATACCATTGTCCAATTTCAGTTATTATTACTTAGTTGAATATGATGAAGATATCACTAGTGTTCAAATATTACACCTTGCAATTGATCCAGAAGGAATGTGCGACAGTGGATAAAGAAGCTGAAACAGGTGCTTCAAATGAAGCAGCATTAAAGGAATCAAGCGTTCCCAACAAGTTGTCTGAGGATATCTTGAGGTGTCTTATCAACATTTTCTTGCGGATAAATTCTTTGAAGAACTCGGAGGAGGATCCAGGGACATCTCCATCAGTATCAGGTTCTAGTGAGAACTCTGAAGAGACAGATATTCGAGACCCATATGGTATCTGTGCAGAATTTGGAAAACGAAACATTGGCCCGTACAAATACTTTCGACCAGTTGAAGTGAGCTCATCTAGCAGAAACCTTCTTCTGTCATCCTCATTCCTTAATCGTAGGCTAAAGTGAGTTTCTCGTTTGACAATTCATAGTTGCATTGCTTCATGATATCTGACTACTCTATTTTATTATAAAATCCTTCTTTTGCCCACCAATGTTTTATTTGTTCAATTTCAGGATGTTACTCAGAAAACTAGAATCGGTGGACTTAGCACGGCTAACACATCAACAGAAGCTTGCTTTCTGGATCAATATTTATAATTCCTGCATGATGAATGTAAGTTGTCACTTACAATCTGAGAGTCCTTGGTAAAACTAACATTGTTTCTCCTTAGAGCACTGACGCTAAAATTGCTGAGGTGTGCATATGATTTCTTACATTTTGTAACATTGTACAAAGCTAGCAGAAATTGTAAATTCCGTATGCTTGTCCGGTCATTCTAACAGGGTCATATATTTCCTCAAAGAAAGTCCTGTATAGGAAATTTATTAAAAGGATTTGCTTGTCTTCTTGTTACTCACATCCTAGTTCTGTACTGAAAGACCTTTCAGTCCTGAAATCTTTTGATGATGAATTACAGGGAGGATTTTCCATATATTTGAAAGAATGATTGATTGATCTTTTTCCATCTGTTTTTGTTCTCTTATTTCAGGCTTTTCTAGAGCAAGGTGTGCCTGGTAGTCCTGAGATGATTGTTGCGCTGATGCCCAAGGTACTATCTCCATTACATCCTCTCACATTTTCTAATGAAAACAGTTTGATTAAGAAACAAGAGACTTCTACACCAGGCTATGATAAATGTCGGAGGTCACTTGCTCAGTGCAATGACAATTGAACACTTCATACTACGATTGCCTTATCATGCAAAACATGTAAGTTATCTTTAAGCCTTCATAAATATCAGCAATGTCCCCTCAAATGTGTATATATATATATATATATGCAACGCAATGGGCTGATGAAAAATCCAATTTCATGTACAACAGGCCCCACCTAGAGGAATGAAAAGCGATGAAATGACAATGAGAGGCATATATGGATTGGAGTTTCCTGAACCGCTAGTTACGTTTGCCCTATCATGCGGGAGTTGGTCCTCACCTGCGGTGAGTTGTTACGAATATAAGTGTTCCTTTTTGCAAGCTGTACATGTTGTTTAGATGTATCTTCCACATAGGATGCCATTATTATGATAGTAGGATTTTACATTAAAAGACATTAATATTATTTCTGGCATAAGTACATTGGCACTGTAATCCAATGCCAATTTGTTCTGGAATACCTTTCTGGTGGTGCACTCAGCATTGAGTATAAGTTTAATGGTTTTAGGGTCAGAAGCCAAATCCAACAAGCAAAAAAACAATAAGATTTAGATAAAAGTTAATCACACCAAATAATTTCTTGACATCCTGATTATTCGAAGTCTTTTACATTTCTGTCATGGAGATTCTGCTGACATGCTATTGCCTTTCTGAAGGTGAGAGTATACACTGCGCCGCTAGTTGAGAAGGAGTTGGAGGTAGCTAAACGAGATTACCTGCAAGCAGCAGTTGGTGTATTAATGCCGAACAAGTTGGCTATTCCTAAGCTTCTTGATTGGTACCTACTCGATTTTGCAAAGGACATAGAGTCACTAATGGACTGGGTCTGCTTGCAGCTACCAAGTGATTTGAGGACTGAAGCAGTTAAATGCCTTGAGATGGGCAGAAGCAGTCTGATCCCACAGCCAATACAAGTTCTGCCCTATGAGTTCAGATTCAGGTACCTGTTAGCTCTATAGGCTATAGCCATGTCTCTCTCTTTCTATTTCTCTCTTTCATCATAATACAATGTGGTCCGGGAAATTGCCGGGACCAAAAGTTTGTACACATCTCTACAATAAAACAGATTATAGTTGTGGAATAAGCATTTTTTTTTCTTGTTTTGTTCTGTTCTTCTGCTGTTTTTTCTCTTTGGTTTTTCCTCACTGCTTGCATGTCCGTCAACAAATTATTAGACGTGCCAGTGTTTCAACTCTGAAAGTGTACAATCTGTAGTGAGCAATAATTACACTATTTTTGTCACAAAGTAACCTAATTTGGTTAAAACAACAGTGCTACTTTTTGTTTTCGGAGGAGTTAACTATGTATTGTACAGTGCAAGTAGAGGTTGATCTCTAAACATATCGTGCATAGTATGTGCTCTGTGGGATTGGTCCTGTCAGATTTGTTAAATGGTTTAAAGCTGGAGATAACTCTGGATCACTGTTGTTGAACTAGTCTTGTTCATGACTGCACTGTTTGTTCTTCGTTATGTACATGCTCTTGTCTTATCGCTGAACCAGCAAATAGGAAGGTGCCAAGGACGTATCATTTCAGCTGTGCAATATTCTGTGAGGTGTGCCAAGATTGCATTCTGCGGGTGGCATGCAATCCATGACAACAGTCCAGCCTGGCTGGATGTAATCGCCATATTTGAGTAGGCATTGGCCTCTGATTGCATGCACCAAATTGTCCCTTGTTGACCTTTAGTTAAGTTGGTCTTCCTCCAATAATTGCTTTCTCTCAGTCCCTTCTCTCTCTCTCCATCCACCCCCACCCTTTATGTCCTTAAGCCACCAGATTTAGGACATCTGCTGCAGAGCAACACGGTCCATCAAAGCAGGAGGAGTTTCCTGTCTTTTATATGCACCAAGATGCAAAATGTCCCCAGGAGTAGCACTATTGGATTAGAAAACAAGTTGGCTTCAAACTTGTAAGATTTGTAGGCCAATTTCTTCTCCTGACAAATCCTGATCATGCAGAGCTCCAGTTGTGCACTAGGGGGTTGGAACCAGCTAACAGGCCCCTCTTTTGGTTAGGCATAGGGCCCTGTGGAGCAGCCATTCAGGCGTTTGCAGGAAACCCCATTTCAAAGGCCATCTCACAAGGCAGAGCTTGGACTCATCATCCTGTGCTACTTTCTTTAGAACCCACCACCATCAAAGAATCTTTTCATGGACCTACTGTATTTAAGGGTGACATGAAAGCCATCCATCAACAAACGCTGAGCCTCCTTCCCCCTCCTTTGCAGCAGTAATGATCAAAGTGCATAGGAAACACTGGCAAGGAAATTAAATTACATGCCTGAATGCTCATCCTGGGGACCAAAGATGTACTGCAATACTTCTTTGCAGGAACTAGTCTGAGAACACATGGGGTCATTCATCAGGAGCAGCAATCTACAAGAATGGTTTTAGAGGGATCAGTTCGCAGCCTTAGGACCTGAAAGATGGGCATTTACGATGTGTCCTTCCATAACATGACAGATAGGGGATGGTGGAGGGTAATTGCTAAACTGCAATAAATCAAGCTCCGGAGCTCGCTGCAAAAGGCTGCTGAGCACATGAACGGACCCTGCGAGTTTGTGCCACTTCAATTCCATCTGCTTATTAAATATCTTGCGGATGGTTCGTTTCCAGTTCCTCGCATGTGGAATGGGTTCACGTTGAAGAGCAGAGAAAACTTTTTGATCAACTGGAAGAACTGTGGATGGCCATGCACAGCACACTGATAAATGTTTTTAAAAAATGGCATGATGTTATGATTGGATGAACGGATAGCAGTCCATTTAACAAATTGATAACGATTAAATATTAGTAAATAGTCGATAGGGACCTTATAATCAAGTTTAATAAAAAAATGTCTGGTAAATATGAATTACATTCTTATATGTACACAAGATTTTTTTTTAATATTATAACATACTAAGTATATTTACTTATTATATTCTAAATAATTTTGATTTATTTAATATTTAAGTATTAACATACTAATATTTAATAATTTTAATTTTCTCAATTTTAACATACTAATATTTAAGTATTAACTGTTTTTTTTTCATTTAGAAAGAAAAAAGATAATTTAAAGACAAAACTCCCTATTTTAAACTTATGTATGCCGAACAACAAAATAGCGTTTGAAATTTTTTTATTCATTATTCAAAATTTTAAATTTTAGACATATCAAATAGAGCCGGATTGCATTTTAAGTATTTTTTAAATTTGAAGAAAAAATATGAACTAATGCCTGAATGTTAAGATTTAAAATATTCATTACATAATTTATTCAGCGCTAAGTTTGATATTAGTATCAGTATTTGGCATATTTTAACTGTCTATATATCATTTTTTCTCCACAATTCTATTTTAAATTTATTTTTTGTATTCATATAAATATTATCATTTTAAATTTTCCATCTATTTACTTCATTTCCTCCTTTCTATATTATAATTTTTTCCCTACTATTTTAACTTCAATCTTGAGAACTTCCTCTCCTGTGTTAATCTGACATAAAAGTGATTCAAAGGATATCTTAGTGAGTTAATCATTTCTTTGGAAATATTAATCTAACAAACTCAAATTTTGAGATTAAAATGTGATATTCGATCCATTTTTCTTTTTCTTTTTTTTTTTTGTATCCTCATTTTTATCTCCCCTGGCTTCATCTCGTAGGATGAAAAGGGTCTTTTGGGCTGGAGGCCCAACAAACGTTTGATTGGTCGGTTGGATGTGTCTTGGTTATATACAAATACACAAATATTACATATAATTAATAAATGGGCCGCTTTTTTCCCTGAAAAGTGCATATAACTTAATCCAACACCTCCATGTCAATCACATTGATAACGTGACTTGTGATCCCTTTTTTTCCCTCTATTTGTTTCACGTGATTTTGCAATAAAGCTGAATTTATATGCATATATTTCTTTCCAAATGGAAATTGCTCATCCACCTAATTCCTAGGTCGTCTATATCATTTGTCCCAAAATGTAACGATCCGAAAATTCACCCTAAAAGTTTTAAACATTTAGAACAATTTCGCGTCGTTAGCATATTCGTCATACATCATTTAACAGCGGAAGATTTGACAATTTAGAGAAAATCATAATAAATAAAAATTTTCTATTAATCAAATAAACTAATATTCCATAATACAATAAATGCCTAAGCTCTTCATTACATCACCAGCCTCATTGTTCATCTAGAACCTTAGAACTTATTTAACCCTAAGCATGTGCAACATATCGTCATGAGCTTGAGCTGCCATCCATCACTTAATCTTAGTTACCTGTACGGATTCATAATGCAGGATTTCCCAGTTAGAGTATGTAAAGGTCATGCATGTCATACTACCCTATCACATGATACTGCATATGATGCATCATCACTATAATAACACTAACATATAACATGCATGTCATGAACTATATCATAAACCTTATATGACAATACATTATGCTTACAGTCATTCATCATACAACATTCATATAACATAAACATTATGTCATACTGCTTTACTTTGAATCCATCATATGCAAGTAACATACGAAACATATATTCATATTATTCATCACATACATAATTTATCATTTCATTTCACATTCATTGTCATGTACATTCTATGAGTTTCTTCATAACTCCTTGATCATTACTTCTTGACTTCTTTCACACTTTGCATCTCCTCAGGGTTGCTTTATAATTTTTTGGATCTTCTTTCATTTTTTTCTTTCTTTATTATGTGATCCTTCATGTGTCATCTGCATCTTTCATCTTTATCACATAATAATATTTTTACTTTCATTCTATATCATAAGTCATGCTTAGAAACACACATCATAATAGTGAGGGGCTTTATTCCTAGTCATCTTTAGGAATACACACACTTTATGATGAGGGACATTGTTACTTGAAAAATACATATACAGAGGCAGTACTTTACTTCTCAGGCTTAGGTCCCCTTGAAGTACATACATAAGTGCAGGATTCTACTTTCCATCTTTGCTTCATCATCATCATCTTAACATTCTTTCTTTGTCATAAAATACTTTAACTTCACTTTCATTCTTACTTTATCTTATAACATCTTTGATCTTAACATAGTTGAAAAAATCATATCACATCATCATAAACCACATCCTTGGAACACGCACATCATAATAGTGATGGACTTTATTTTAATAAATACGCACACTATAATAGTGAGGGACTTTATTCCAGGAAATACGCACACTTTCTGATAATGAACTTTGTTCCTTGAGAAGCACATACACAAATGCAGGACTTTACTTCGCGGGCTTAAGTCACCTTGAAGTACATACGTATGTGCATGACTTTGCTTCTCGACATTGATGAGTGAGATATTCTTTTTCAACTTTAGGTGCATTATGCTTTGCAATACATCAATCATTCTTTATATTTTAGCTTAATTACGGCTGAACATACATTTCGTATATCTAGATGTCATATACATTCATCAAGCATCAATTAATAACATAAATACCTTGAAAATAAATTAAAATTAACATAAGTATGCTCAATCTACGAGGATAATACGGTCTGGTCGTATTTCTGCCCTCTAGGTCGTATTAACTCCCTGTAGGTCATATTAGGCTCGCACATAAAAATACGGTCAGCTCGTATTTTTAGCCCCAGGTCATATTTTTGGCCTTCAGGTCGTATTGACCTCGCACCAGAAAATACTGGCAGCCCGTATTAAAGCCCTCTTGTCCGTATTAACACCCTTTAGTCCGTATTGAGCTCGTGTCTTGCACATTTTTTAATGAAATTTTGGGAAAACGTAATACAAAGCATCCCAAAGGGTCTAGGCTTGATTTATATATTAATAGGCATCAAAAGCACATAAAAACATACGAAATCACCCTTTCTTTCGAATCTAGGGTTCATCCTAAATCTCATAAACATGGAATCCTAGCATAAGAATTTAACATGGGATCTCAAGAACATGAATCATATACGAGAACCCTTCAGATCTAATACATAATGTAACCCTCAATCACAATCCCTACCAAGGACTAGGGTGTCATTGGATCTCTCAATCCAAACATCAAAAACATTGAGAGGGGAGAGAGGAGTTAGATCCCCTTTACATACCAATGATCTTGTTCTTCCTCAATGTCAATCCCCTTCCTTTGTCCATGTCCTCTTCCTCTTTGTCATCTTCTTCTTGCTCGTTCTCCTCCTTTTTCCTCCTCCTAGGTTACAGCCGTCACGTGGGGGAAATAAGAAAAGAGAGGAGAGTGAAGGTTTGGAGGCTTTTATAGATTCTAGCCCAAGGTTTCTTATGGCTTCCTTCAAATGATTTAAATACCCCTATCCAATATTTGGGGTTGTTACACAAAATATTCATCTACATTACATTTTTTCTTTTAGTGTAATAGTTGTTAAATAAAATTTATTAAGTCTCTTTAACAAAAGGATGCTTTTAATGACTCAGATTTTTCATATCCATAAAAAAATATGAAGTACACTGAATTTGAATTGCAATTTTTTTATTACAAGATTGGTAAGACTTTTTTTGGCAGTTCCATTGAAAATTAAATGACAATATTCTAGATTTCAGAAATACAGTAAACGCTAACTATAATAATAATATTTTGGTCAAACGAAGAAAATTAGGATAAATTTTACTAAATATCTTCCATCTGTAACGTTTTATAACTCTATTCTCCAACTTCACTTTATAATTAAATTATCCTCCATTTATTAATTTATTTCACCAAATGTTCCTTTTACTTGCGACCGGCCATTTTCCTATTAGATTATTGACGATCAATTGGTCGATGTGACATCATTAAAAAATTACATTAAAATAAATAAATACTATAATTTAAAAATAAAAAAGGATGTCACCCCCTTCGACAGCCTCATCAGTGTCGAAGGGACTGCATCGTTAGAGGTTGCATAGAGGGGGACGACGCCCTCCTTTTTCGCATCACTAAGGCACCCCCTCCCTTCGATGTCGGGCCAAGGTCATTTTTTATTTTTAATTATTGTATTGTTTTATTTTAATTTTAACTTCATTTTTTAATGATGACACACATGTCAATTGCTCGCATGAAAGAGAGAAAAATAAGTTACGTGGATGTCACATCAACAACACAATTGAAAACAGTCGATAGTAAGTAAAAATGGCATTTAGTGAAAGAAGTTAATAGTTAGATGACAGTCTAGTTACAAGAAAAAAGTTGGATGATAGAGTTGAGGAAACGGAAAAAGTTTGAGAACATTTAATGAAATTTATCATAGAAAATTATGAAATTGCCTTAAAATTTATGAAAATTCACTATCCCTTCCAAAATCTCATGATCCTCGTTGCCTTTCTTTTACTCTACTCTTTCCAATCAAATCGTCTTCTTCTTCTTACAAGTCGCCGTTTTATTTGACATAGAATTGAATGCCTCAGAGGAGCTGTCGTCCAGTCCACAGAGTACTCACTCATATGTTTTCTTTGTTCTTTTTTTTAATACTTTTTCTTCTTCTTTTTTTTTGAAAAAAAATTGCTTTCGATCTAACATCCTTTGATTCAAGAAACGGAACACGAACTCATATTAAGCCCCGTTTGGCGTGGGATTAACGTGAGAATAAATAAAGTTATTTTCATAAATCTCTTTTAAATTATCATAATTTTTCATATTTAACTTTAAACTATGAATTTATAAAAAAATCATTGGAAAGGTTAAAGTGATAAAAAAATTATCATTTATGAAAAAGTCTAAATTATCCTTCCTGAATTTTTTTTTTATTTTTTTATAATTATTATTTGATGTGCTACGAAGAGAAGGATAATTTAGTTTTTTTATAAATGAAAAAATAAAAAGTAACGAAAAATGTAATAAAAATAAACGGAAGGATTAAAGTGAAAAAATCGTGATGGTTTAAGATATAAAAATATAAGTTCATAATTTAATATTAGATATAAAAAATCGTGATAGTTCAACGAAAGTT
The DNA here is from genome assembly GCA_030549335.1 of Pontederia crassipes. Lineage (NCBI taxonomy): Eukaryota > Viridiplantae > Streptophyta > Magnoliopsida > Commelinales > Pontederiaceae > Pontederia > Pontederia crassipes. The sequence continues at coordinate 13,668,534 of CM060183.1, forward strand.
TACCAAAATAACTCTAAAACTTTTGATCCGAACAATCATAAATTAATTAACTTGTGGATCTCGCATCTAACTATTGCAGAAAGAATCAGGTTTTGTGTTCTCTGTCTCACGAAGAACATGCCGATGTGGATGGGGATAAATTAATTGAATTAAGGACGGATTAAACAATATTTTTTATAGAGTGAAAAAATATATATTTTCAAATCGGTCCTTGGGATTGTTTGGAACGGATCAGTAGGGGCAAGACGTTGTTCCAACTTCGCATTGAAACGTGAGATGGGAATAAGAACAAGTTGACGGACAAAAAAAAAAAAAAAACTCGTCGGTGGACTATTTTTTATTTCAAAAATTGAAAACTCGAGAGTATCATGTTCCTGCCATTAGAAAGAAAGAATAACGTGGGAGCAACTATTTTTCCTTTTTTTATTATTTTTAAATAGATAGGAATTGTGAAGAACAAAAATGTTCTTGGACACATTTACTCCTACTTTTTGTGGTACGATGACTTTGTTACCAAATGGGTTAATTATTTTTTATTTGATTTGGTTCTACATACATTAACGTTTAGGAATAGCATTTGATATAATTCAGGTGAGAAAAATAAAACAAATTCACACGAGATTAAAAATTTTTATTATTAAATTCAATAATGCTAATCGAACGAACGAACGAACATAATATTGATTTTTTTATTATTGCTAATGTCAAATAGTTATTTCGCTCAACGAGATCCTAATAACTTTATTTCGTTCAACGACGACCGTCTTGGCTCCTTCACTAATCTCATTTGTAATTGGGGGTGCATCATGATCAAAATAGTAGCATAATTAAGACGATGATATGAATGGAATGAGACAAGTTTAGTATGACAATTAATGCTGTATTTTTTAAAAAAATTAAATGGTTAATAATCTCCTAAGATTAAGTTTGGTATTCGAAACTTAGATCAAAACTTGCCAAATTCTAGGTAATTCTAGCAAATAGGAAAAAAGAATCATGACCGTTCCGATGATACTCATTTAGTTCCTGTTTTAAGCAAAAACTTAACTAGTTCTTGCTCTCCTTGCTCAAAGTGAGATTTTTTTTTTGCTTTTATTTCTTTTATTTTCACCTAATTTGTTAATATATATAATTAACACATTATCATCTTGACTTACCAAATAGATTATTTTAAATTTATATAATAATTATTTATTTTATTATTTTATTTTGCTTTTAATTAGTATAATATAAATATAATTAAAATAATAAAATATCTCTTTAATTGTTACTTTTATTCAAACACCCACTAAAACTTATCTATCAAATTAACTTTTCAAATTATCATCATTACATTTTTCATCCAAACACCAAACCTAAATTTTTCTATTAGTTCTCGAAAAAAATTAACAAGAATTAAAAATTTACGCCTATAATTAGTAATGAACCTAGCATTTAGTTAATCTTAAGCCAAAATGAAAGTACCAAAGCGTGCATCAACCCAAAATGCAACTTAACAAGTGACGCAAAAATTATTAATAGCTTCGTGTAGTTCTTCTATCGAAGAGAAAAATTTATTAAGGTCCTAACGTAAACATATAACTTTATTTTTGTATGTGTGCTGAATTAATATATGCGTCTCCTTACTGTTGATGAATGATGATACAACACAATTCATGGTGGTGCTAATAGTAATAAATAAATATTCACATAGAAAAGAATATTATCCCAATTATCCACCTATCGATCGGTCAAACTTGAGCTTTTTTTCTTTCCTGAAAAAGTTTTGTGACATGCTGGACCTCTTCTCATCATCAATCAATATATGAAAGTTATATTGTGGGAAGATATCTAAATCAACTTTTTTTTTTATACCGACTCAAATCTAGGAGAGGTTTTGATGTTTCAAATTATTAACACTCAATTAATTTAAAATTGAAAAAATAAAATAGCAATAATTTATTTTTTTGACCAAGATGATAACTCTAAAATTCAAACTTACAAAGTCATATCTAAATCAACTTTGATGACATCTGCAAGAACTAATGACTAAGATGTACCGCTCATTTCTTTTCTCGTAGTAAGTTCACTGATCCTATGGGCTTATTTTCGATTCAGATTTATCGATGTTCAGAATTATTAATATACGAAAAGTAGTAAGAGGATAAATTAATAATTTTAAAAATCAAACATAATACTACTAATATTTAGTGACTTTAAGATATAACCTCATTGAACAATGGTGTCAACCATGCATTCTTGATTGTCGTATGGGCTTATTAAATAATTTGCTTAGTGCACTTGCACGACATTGAGTCAAAGTCATCAAAATACCAATCAAATTTATATGCAACGACAAGGAGGGTTTACACTTGATGCAGTCCAGGACCGCCCAAGGACACAAAAGTCTCTCTCTCTCTCTCTCTCTCTCTCTCTCTCTCTCTCTCTCTCTCTCTCTCTCTCTCTCTCTCTCTCTCTCTCTCTCTCCAAGTCAATAAGTCAGAACTAATCAACAGTCGTGTCTCACGGATGTTGGACTTGTCTCCGCTATTTTTTTTTTCATGATATGATCTATATGTACACTCTGTTTTAGCATTAGAGATCGAGTAAGTAAAACGTCAACAAATTAAATTTTTTATTATGTCATTTTTTTCCTTGTCACTCATTGGCAATGTTCATGTACATTATCTTGATAAAAAAATCGATGTTAGAAAAAATATTTGCTTATACATTTTATAATATTATTATATTTTCATCAATATGTGATAACTGATATTTTTTCTCTTATTTGGTGTCATTTGATTACATTAAACAATTGATTGTGAGAATAGTGAAATTTAACAAAAAAAAACTCATTTATTTTATTGATGTTATTACGATGATTCATATATAAATGATACACTAAATTATTGTTGATGTTAATTTTTAATTCAATCTACCTTCTTTTATTATTATTATGACATTCTTTTCTTACTATAGTAGTTATGATACTGTAAAATAGTAGTAAAAGGTATTTTTATTATGATACTATATTCAATCTATGATGAGCAAAATGAAGCATAGTATATTTTTAAAAACGTATAATCAATATATGCATATATATACATTAAAATTTTAAAAATATATTTTACTAATTATAATGTGAACACTCAAGATATGTTATTGTCCGCCACATAATTTGTTGAAATAAGACCATGTACAAAAATTAGCCATCATTTTTTTGTTGATAGCTATCATAAGCAAGGTTTTCTTTTCAAGTGCTATTTTTTTAATCATATTGTTCATTCATTCTTGTATTTTATGTTCTTATGTATTTGGATTAATTATTGTTTTATTTTATAAATACAATTTATTCATCGGATTTGCGTTGTTTTCTTACTTATATACAATTTATTTGCGGCGGAGCGAGGGGCTGTTCATCCGGCGGAGGGAGGGGAGCAGCCGACGTGGGAGGCTACTCATCACTGTGGGGAGAAGGTTGATGTCACGAGGGCGATGGGGGCTGAATTCGCCGGTGGGGGGTGGGAGTTGCTCACCGACCAGAGGGAAAGGAGGGCGTCGTCGTCGATGCCTCCCCTTACCGGCGAAGTTGCTAGTGGCCGGAGGAAAAGAGGAGAGAGCAACATCCTCTTCTTTTTAAAAATTTTAATTATTATTTATGTTTATTTTTTTAATGAATTATCGCATAAATAAAATGTTTGATAAATTATTTCTACCTGAAGGATAATTTGATTACGAATTAAAGTTGAATAGTAAAATTTAAAAAATGAATAAAATTGAAAGGATTCGGTGAAATTCATGTATAAAATATTTAGATTTTCCTTCTTTCTACATCTCAGTGGGGTTGAAAAAATAATACAAATGAAGGAAATTTTTTCCTTCATTTCTATTCATTTTTTTCGATTAAAATAGGAAGAGGGAGGCCAAGGCGGACACTTGGTGAACTAATAGAATAAGATCTATTTGTGAGTAATATATCGAAATGTTTGATTACTAATAAAGCGGAATAAGACTTTGTTATTGTATTTCTATTCATTTTTTTCTCTCTTAAAAATATTATTTAAACTCCCCTTCCCCTCCTTACCTTCCTCTCACTTCAATCCAAAAGGAGGCTCAGGTAAAAAATATAGTGTGGCAATAAGTAATATTTGGGTGGCATTAGAGTTTTAAAAAATCTATTCGATTAAGAATATATAAAAAAAAGAAGGCCACAATTCTTCACTAGAAGTATTTTTCAACCTTATACTTCTCAATTTCTCATTTCTCTGTGTAATATATGTATTTGCTAAAATATAAAAGATTTATTCTTACAAAATATAAGGCCTACGTATCCCTCTTTAAAATATAAATAAAAATTATATATTTATTATACAAATTTTTAAAATAAAATTATATAAAAGTAGAGTTCCGAAAAAATCGAACTAAAGATTATTTTATTTTTAAAAAAATAATTTTTAAAAAAATTTAAAAAATTAATCCAAAAAACAGTAATTAACTTTTTTTATTTTATAATATAAAGTGGAGTGTAAACTTTATAGCCATGAAACATTTATGCGAACCAGGCCTTCGGTCTTTAAAATCTGCCCACCAAGTTGTTCACTCCTTATTAAAACCCACAATTAACTACGTCACTTTCTGACGTCTACTAGTAATAAAAGGCGGCTGGCTTTTGTCGTTCTCTGTCAATTCAAACTCCACATCCCAATGCAACACTGCCACATAGGAAGAAAAACCATGTTAGCACTTTAATATTCAATCTTATTTTATTTTAGATTTTTTTTTATTCATGTCATGATCATTTTAGTTAAACCTTATTCCAGTAGAATTATTATAATCAGTTAAAAATTAAAGGGGATATTACATTTAGAATATTAAAATACGCGAAACATAAAAAGAAATGTATTAAATATGACCACGTGTTTTACTTTAATTGTCATAATATTTTGAATATGAGATTCCCTTTTAATCAAGTAAATTAATTGACTACAACAAATATCATTTACAATTTTTTTAAAAAAAATAACCAAGTATAACTTCGGAATTTAAATGCACTTACCATCAAAAAGTTTAAAATGCAATCCCAAAATCTGATGAGGTATATATTAATAATAATGTTAACTATTTATTAAGGTCAAATTATCTAAAATTGATAATAGTTTTTTGTTAATTTTGATGTGTTAAGAAAAACAAACTTTGGCGAATTTAACGAGATTTAAATTCATGATCTGATTTTAATATTATATTAAATTTAATGAGTTAACTAATTTTTAAAAAAATTTAAATCGTTAAAGAAGAACAACAAGATCATAGGAGCACTCACAATTTAGATTGGTCAGGACTTTTTTTCTATGATATAAAATTACTTTATATCACTTTGAGCATATCTGACTCTCCAATAAAAAAAACAGATGAATAGCAGATATGTTCCCTACTTTCCCTTCCAAAATCTCATGATCCTCGTTGCCTTTCTTTTACTCTACTCTTTCCAATCAAATCGTCTTCTTCTTCTTACAAGTCGCCGTTTTATTTGACATAGAATTGAATGCCTCAGAGGAGCTGTCGTCCAGTCCACAGAGTACTCACTCATATGTTTTCTTTGTTCTTTTTTTTAATACTTTTTCTTCTTCTTTTTTTTTGAAAAAAAATTGCTTTCGATCTAACATCCTTTGATTCAAGAAACGGAACACGAACTCATATTAAGCCCCGTTTGGCGTGGGATTAACGTGAGAATAAATAAAGTTATTTTCATAAATCTCTTTTAAATTATCATAATTTTTCATATTTAACTTTAAACTATGAATTTATAAAAAAATCATTGGAAAGGTTAAAGTGATAAAAAAATTATCATTTATGAAAAAGTCTAAATTATCCTTCCTGAATTTTTTTTTTATTTTTTTATAATTATTATTTGATGTGCTACGAAGAGAAGGATAATTTAGTTTTTTTATAAATGAAAAAATAAAAAGTAACGAAAAATGTAATAAAAATAAACGGAAGGATTAAAGTGAAAAAATCGTGATGGTTTAAGATATAAAAATATAAGTTCATAATTTAATATTAGATATAAAAAATCGTGATAGTTCAACGAAAGTTTACCAAAATAACTCTAAAACTTTTGATCCGAACAATCATAAATTAATTAACTTGTGGATCTCGCATCTAACTATTGCAGAAAGAATCAGGTTTTGTGTTCTCTGTCTCACGAAGAACATGCCGATGTGGATGGGGATAAATTAATTGAATTAAGGACGGATTAAACAATATTTTTTATAGAGTGAAAAAATATATATTTTCAAATCGGTCCTTGGGATTGTTTGGAACGGATCAGTAGGGGCAAGACGTTGTTCCAACTTCGCATTGAAACGTGAGATGGGAATAAGAACAAGTTGACGGACAAAAAAAAAAAAAAAACTCGTCGGTGGACTATTTTTTATTTCAAAAATTGAAAACTCGAGAGTATCATGTTCCTGCCATTAGAAAGAAAGAATAACGTGGGAGCAACTATTTTTCCTTTTTTTATTATTTTTAAATAGATAGGAATTGTGAAGAACAAAAATGTTCTTGGACACATTTACTCCTACTTTTTGTGGTACGATGACTTTGTTACCAAATGGGTTAATTATTTTTTATTTGATTTGGTTCTACATACATTAACGTTTAGGAATAGCATTTGATATAATTCAGGTGAGAAAAATAAAACAAATTCACACGAGATTAAAAATTTTTATTATTAAATTCAATAATGCTAATCGAACGAACGAACGAACATAATATTGATTTTTTTATTATTGCTAATGTCAAATAGTTATTTCGCTCAACGAGATCCTAATAACTTTATTTCGTTCAACGACGACCGTCTTGGCTCCTTCACTAATCTCATTTGTAATTGGGGGTGCATCATGATCAAAATAGTAGCATAATTAAGACGATGATATGAATGGAATGAGACAAGTTTAGTATGACAATTAATGCTGTATTTTTTAAAAAAATTAAATGGTTAATAATCTCCTAAGATTAAGTTTGGTATTCGAAACTTAGATCAAAACTTGCCAAATTCTAGGTAATTCTAGCAAATAGGAAAAAAGAATCATGACCGTTCCGATGATACTCATTTAGTTCCTGTTTTAAGCAAAAACTTAACTAGTTCTTGCTCTCCTTGCTCAAAGTGAGATTTTTTTTTTGCTTTTATTTCTTTTATTTTCACCTAATTTGTTAATATATATAATTAACACATTATCATCTTGACTTACCAAATAGATTATTTTAAATTTATATAATAATTATTTATTTTATTATTTTATTTTGCTTTTAATTAGTATAATATAAATATAATTAAAATAATAAAATATCTCTTTAATTGTTACTTTTATTCAAACACCCACTAAAACTTATCTATCAAATTAACTTTTCAAATTATCATCATTACATTTTTCATCCAAACACCAAACCTAAATTTTTCTATTAGTTCTCGAAAAAAATTAACAAGAATTAAAAATTTACGCCTATAATTAGTAATGAACCTAGCATTTAGTTAATCTTAAGCCAAAATGAAAGTACCAAAGCGTGCATCAACCCAAAATGCAACTTAACAAGTGACGCAAAAATTATTAATAGCTTCGTGTAGTTCTTCTATCGAAGAGAAAAATTTATTAAGGTCCTAACGTAAACATATAACTTTATTTTTGTATGTGTGCTGAATTAATATATGCGTCTCCTTACTGTTGATGAATGATGATACAACACAATTCATGGTGGTGCTAATAGTAATAAATAAATATTCACATAGAAAAGAATATTATCCCAATTATCCACCTATCGATCGGTCAAACTTGAGCTTTTTTTCTTTCCTGAAAAAGTTTTGTGACATGCTGGACCTCTTCTCATCATCAATCAATATATGAAAGTTATATTGTGGGAAGATATCTAAATCAACTTTTTTTTTTATACCGACTCAAATCTAGGAGAGGTTTTGATGTTTCAAATTATTAACACTCAATTAATTTAAAATTGAAAAAATAAAATAGCAATAATTTATTTTTTTGACCAAGATGATAACTCTAAAATTCAAACTTACAAAGTCATATCTAAATCAACTTTGATGACATCTGCAAGAACTAATGACTAAGATGTACCGCTCATTTCTTTTCTCGTAGTAAGTTCACTGATCCTATGGGCTTATTTTCGATTCAGATTTATCGATGTTCAGAATTATTAATATACGAAAAGTAGTAAGAGGATAAATTAATAATTTTAAAAATCAAACATAATACTACTAATATTTAGTGACTTTAAGATATAACCTCATTGAACAATGGTGTCAACCATGCATTCTTGATTGTCGTATGGGCTTATTAAATAATTTGCTTAGTGCACTTGCACGACATTGAGTCAAAGTCATCAAAATACCAATCAAATTTATATGCAACGACAAGGAGGGTTTACACTTGATGCAGTCCAGGACCGCCCAAGGACACAAAAGTCTCTCTCTCTCTCTCTCTCTCTCTCTCTCTCTCTCTCTCTCTCTCTCTCTCTCTCTCTCTCTCTCTCTCTCTCTCTCTCTCTCTCTCTCTCTCTCTCTCTCTCTCTCTCTCTCTCTCTCCAAGTCAATAAGTCAGAACTAATCAACAGTCGTGTCTCACGGATGTTGGACTTGTCTCCGCTATTTTTTTTTTCATGATATGATCTATATGTACACTCTGTTTTAGCATTAGAGATCGAGTAAGTAAAACGTCAACAAATTAAATTTTTTATTATGTCATTTTTTTCCTTGTCACTCATTGGCAATGTTCATGTACATTATCTTGATAAAAAAATCGATGTTAGAAAAAATATTTGCTTATACATTTTATAATATTATTATATTTTCATCAATATGTGATAACTGATATTTTTTCTCTTATTTGGTGTCATTTGATTACATTAAACAATTGATTGTGAGAATAGTGAAATTTAACAAAAAAAAACTCATTTATTTTATTGATGTTATTACGATGATTCATATATAAATGATACACTAAATTATTGTTGATGTTAATTTTTAATTCAATCTACCTTCTTTTATTATTATTATGACATTCTTTTCTTACTATAGTAGTTATGATACTGTAAAATAGTAGTAAAAGGTATTTTTATTATGATACTATATTCAATCTATGATGAGCAAAATGAAGCATAGTATATTTTTAAAAACGTATAATCAATATATGCATATATATACATTAAAATTTTAAAAATATATTTTACTAATTATAATGTGAACACTCAAGATATGTTATTGTCCGCCACATAATTTGTTGAAATAAGACCATGTACAAAAATTAGCCATCATTTTTTTGTTGATAGCTATCATAAGCAAGGTTTTCTTTTCAAGTGCTATTTTTTTAATCATATTGTTCATTCATTCTTGTATTTTATGTTCTTATGTATTTGGATTAATTATTGTTTTATTTTATAAATACAATTTATTCATCGGATTTGCGTTGTTTTCTTACTTATATACAATTTATTTGCGGCGGAGCGAGGGGCTGTTCATCCGGCGGAGGGAGGGGAGCAGCCGACGTGGGAGGCTACTCATCACTGTGGGGAGAAGGTTGATGTCACGAGGGCGATGGGGGCTGAATTCGCCGGTGGGGGGTGGGAGTTGCTCACCGACCAGAGGGAAAGGAGGGCGTCGTCGTCGATGCCTCCCCTTACCGGCGAAGTTGCTAGTGGCCGGAGGAAAAGAGGAGAGAGCAACATCCTCTTCTTTTTAAAAATTTTAATTATTATTTATGTTTATTTTTTTAATGAATTATCGCATAAATAAAATGTTTGATAAATTATTTCTACCTGAAGGATAATTTGATTACGAATTAAAGTTGAATAGTAAAATTTAAAAAATGAATAAAATTGAAAGGATTCGGTGAAATTCATGTATAAAATATTTAGATTTTCCTTCTTTCTACATCTCAGTGGGGTTGAAAAAATAATACAAATGAAGGAAATTTTTTCCTTCATTTCTATTCATTTTTTTCGATTAAAATAGGAAGAGGGAGGCCAAGGCGGACACTTGGTGAACTAATAGAATAAGATCTATTTGTGAGTAATATATCGAAATGTTTGATTACTAATAAAGCGGAATAAGACTTTGTTATTGTATTTCTATTCATTTTTTTCTCTCTTAAAAATATTATTTAAACTCCCCTTCCCCTCCTTACCTTCCTCTCACTTCAATCCAAAAGGAGGCTCAGGTAAAAAATATAGTGTGGCAATAAGTAATATTTGGGTGGCATTAGAGTTTTAAAAAATCTATTCGATTAAGAATATATAAAAAAAAGAAGGCCACAATTCTTCACTAGAAGTATTTTTCAACCTTATACTTCTCAATTTCTCATTTCTCTGTGTAATATATGTATTTGCTAAAATATAAAAGATTTATTCTTACAAAATATAAGGCCTACGTATCCCTCTTTAAAATATAAATAAAAATTATATATTTATTATACAAATTTTTAAAATAAAATTATATAAAAGTAGAGTTCCGAAAAAATCGAACTAAAGATTATTTTATTTTTAAAAAAATAATTTTTAAAAAAATTTAAAAAATTAATCCAAAAAACAGTAATTAACTTTTTTTATTTTATAATATAAAGTGGAGTGTAAACTTTATAGCCATGAAACATTTATGCGAACCAGGCCTTCGGTCTTTAAAATCTGCCCACCAAGTTGTTCACTCCTTATTAAAACCCACAATTAACTACGTCACTTTCTGACGTCTACTAGTAATAAAAGGCGGCTGGCTTTTGTCGTTCTCTGTCAATTCAAACTCCACATCCCAATGCAACACTGCCACATAGGAAGAAAAACCATGTTAGCACTTTAATATTCAATCTTATTTTATTTTAGATTTTTTTTTATTCATGTCATGATCATTTTAGTTAAACCTTATTCCAGTAGAATTATTATAATCAGTTAAAAATTAAAGGGGATATTACATTTAGAATATTAAAATACGCGAAACATAAAAAGAAATGTATTAAATATGACCACGTGTTTTACTTTAATTGTCATAATATTTTGAATATGAGATTCCCTTTTAATCAAGTAAATTAATTGACTACAACAAATATCATTTACAATTTTTTTAAAAAAAATAACCAAGTATAACTTCGGAATTTAAATGCACTTACCATCAAAAAGTTTAAAATGCAATCCCAAAATCTGATGAGGTATATATTAATAATAATGTTAACTATTTATTAAGGTCAAATTATCTAAAATTGATAATAGTTTTTTGTTAATTTTGATGTGTTAAGAAAAACAAACTTTGGCGAATTTAACGAGATTTAAATTCATGATCTGATTTTAATATTATATTAAATTTAATGAGTTAACTAATTTTTAAAAAAATTTAAATCGTTAAAGAAGAACAACAAGATCATAGGAGCACTCACAATTTAGATTGGTCAGGACTTTTTTTCTATGATATAAAATTACTTTATATCACTTTGAGCATATCTGACTCTCCAATAAAAAAAAACAGATGAATAGCAGATATGTTCCCTACTTTCCCTTCCAAAATCTCATGATCCTCGTTGCCTTTCTTTTACTCTACTCTTTCCAATCAAATCGTCTTCTTCTTCTTACAAGTCGCCGTTTTAAAAAAAATTAAAGAAGACCTGCTCGTTTCCTACTCCCTCCGTCGTCGCAACTGCTGCCATTTATATCTGCTCTTCTACTGTCCAACACTTCTCGAGCAGTTGGCGTGTCGCAGCAACAACTAAGCGTTCACGTACCTTTGCATCGGGAACAAAAAGGACCACGTACGCATAAATGAGCTGAGACCTCGCAGTAGAAGGCTGGTAGAGTCTGCCGCGGCAAGTACACGGCGGCCATGGAGGTCATGGCGCCTCTGCGCGATCTCCAGCACTTCGGCGGCGCGACCTCCAGCCCTTACGTTAGCGCGCCGCCGAAGCCCAAGGGCTTCGCCCATCCCTTCGACGCCTTCTGTCGGCAATACACCAGCGCTCCCACCAGCCCCGCTCGCGCGGCCGCAGTTCACTCCCGGTGCAGTGCCGCGGAACCTGTTGTTGCTTCTCCTCCTGGATTGCAGTCCGCGGCCGCAGCCGGCGTCCCCTTCCTATGGGAAGCGACACCTGGCACGCCGAAGCATCACGCCGAAGCATCCGAGGAGGAGTTCGACTTCGCTTTCGCCTTCAGCGGGGAGCTGGACAAGAACGGGATGCTCAAGGAGCCGGCTGCCGCCGACGAGCTCTTCGAGGAAGGAAGGATTCGGCCGCTCAAGCCTCCTCCCCGGATGCAGTACCCGGCAGTGTACGACATGAACAGCGGCGCCTCCTCGCCGCAGTACTCTCCGAGGTCCCCCAAGGAGAGGATGGGCTGGTGGTCGCCCCGCCACCGAGGGAGAGGTGGAAGAAGCGATGATCAGGAGTTCTTCGACCCGTTCGCCGTGGCGATGGCGAAAACCACGGGAGACAGAGGGAGAGAGAGGACGGCGACCACCTCGCCGTCCATCTCTCACTCCAGAAGCCGTAAGGGATCGCGATCGCTCTCGCCCCTGGGAAGAGGAGGGTGGAGCTTCTTCCACAAGAGCACTCCCGATGCCTCTGAAACCATCACTGCAGCTGCTTCCACCAACGCCATGTTGAAGGGCAGCGGAAGCAAGAAGTGGCGGCTGAAGGACTTCTTCCTGTTCCGCAGTGCATCCGAAGGGCGCGCCACGGGCAACAGGAGCAGGGACCCGCTGCGCAAGTACACGCTGCTCTCGTCATTCAACAAGAAGGTGACCGCGGAGGACCTGAATGCTTCGAGCTTCAGGTCGAAGGACGGCGGCGATCAGTCGAGGAGACGAGCGACGACCGGAGGGCCGCTGGCCTCGCTTCACGAGCTGCACTACGCCACGAACAGAGCAGCGTCCGAGGAGATGAAGAAGAAGACTGCGCTGCCGTACAGGCAGGGCATTTTTAGCTGCCTCCGCTTCAATCCTGCCATAAGTAGCATCGCCAGAGGATTTGGCAGCGGCTACTCGTTCAGTAGAAGAGAGTGATATATTTGGACACACAAACAACTCTGTGCTTTTCCGTTCTTCCATGTTCTTGTCGTGTCTCCTCGTTTTGTGTTTCTCGGTGAGGATGAGATAGGTGCAGTATGATTTTTATTTATATAAAGGTGCTCAAAATTCGATCTCCGAAACCCGGAGAGAGAACTTTGAACCACGATGCGACGCCCGATTGGTAAAAAGTATTTTGTTTAAGCTCTTGATTCGAACTTCCAACTCCAAAGTGAGGTTTGTAAATAGGCGTATGCCTTGAAAACGTATCTTTTATTATTAGTATATTTGGTGTCGATCCCACTCATGTCTCGCAGCGAAGTCTGAATTGGAACTGTGCCAAATTTCCCATTTTCCTGAGAAAAAGTTTACGTACGACTATGAGCGAAAAAAAAAAAAGAGGCAAATTGCTCAGACCAAGAACATATGATGGATACACGTTCGGTGGCACCTGTTTTTTTTTTTTGTTATTTTATCTAATTACTTATAAACTATCACGAATTATCACACATCTAATTTAGACTACGAATTTCACTTTTTAAGTATCTAAACTATTACGATTTTTTCCAGTTTGATCACTTCGTCCAATTCCGTCGATTTTTTATTGAAAAATCTATTATACTCCTGCTCTAAATTAATTTTTTTTACATAAAATAATATATAATAATAAATATAAAAAATTTTTAAAAAAATGCCACGTACCCCCTCCTCTCCTCGTCGGGAAAGAGAAGGTGGGGAGGGGGTCGCCGCCTCCTGCGTCACGACGACGCAAGTCGATAAAGAGGGGGGCGGCGAGCCCCCATGGTGTTTTTCTTTTTTTAATTATTTTTATATTTATTATTATATATTTTTTTATGTACAAATATAATTCAATTCAGAGCAGGGGTATAATGGACTTTTCATAAATGTGAAAAAATAAAAAATAACGGAGAAGTCGACGGAATCAGACGGAAGGGCCAAATTGAAAAATCGTGATAGTTTAGATACTCAAAAAATGAAATTCGTAATATGAGGTTAGATGTGATAATTCGCGATAGTTTAGAAGTGATTAGAGGAAATAACCCTTTTTCTTTAAAGAATAATTCATTCAATTACACAAGTTGATTAGAGTCATTGTACAAAATATTAAGAATACAAGCTAAGAAGTCAACCTCCACTTTAGCCAAACGGCTTACATGAATACATTTGAAATACAGTAATTTTGATATAACAATCCAAATATCATTGAGAATATTCTTGAGACGCCGAGGACAAGTAGACCACTTATTAATGATAGCCACATCCGAGGAATCAAGATAGTAGTGCAGCAAGTCGAAAGAATCGTCCTGAGTTCGACTTGAATAAAGATTGGGAGGGAGACTCCCTCATAAGCATTGGGTGTGTGTAACTCATGATAAGAGATCAAAATTCGTGACCAGATCGCAACAGCCCTAACCTTTTTTCAGCCTTCTTTGCGCTTTGGATTGCTAATTAGTGAGCTCCTTTGTAGCCCTCCTTCCCCGCGCCTCCACCATTCCAACTTTGTCGCCTCCCATATCGCTTTAGACTTCAACTTCTCAATTTTTTTTTCTCTTGTTAACGGCGATTGATGTCTCGTACCTTTTGACTATTCTCATGGGATTTGGAGGTGTTGAAATAAGTAACTAAATGTGGAGTTGGGCCACCTTCATGTTTGGACAAAAAGATGGTCAACAAATAATGTTGGTAAAAGGGCTACACACATATAATACACACAAGTTGGAAACATATCAGAAAGTTTGGCAATCGGTGGTGAAGACCACCAAAAACATAAATCAATTGACAATTGCAAACATTATTAATGTAACGCCCCAAAATCGACCCTCCTGCCACGTAGATAATCAAATTGATCGAGAATGCTATACTACGCTCTTGATCATACTATAACTTTGACCATACTATAACAACAAATATAATACGTGACAATGAATAAAATAATAATAAACTAAATAAGAACTTTATTGCGGAAGAAGGAAACTTCGAAATATCAAAAGACACCAACATCTAATGCAAATCATACTGGGAAAGAAAATGACAACAATATCCAATAGGTCCAAGCAAATGACCATATATCTAGTTCCAAGAGAAAAGATCAAAATATCCATCTGATGCGGAAACGAATTATCAAACTAATGCAAATGAAAGGAAAAGACACTATTGAGCTTAATCAGTCATGTGCAGCGATTCTCGAGCTCTGCGTCATCTATCACTCCTCTCTAAGCAGGATTCTCACTTGCAAAATTCCTGTGAGCGAAAACGCCCAGTAAAATATAATTATAAGCTATAAATTGTGAATCAAAACATGCTTGAATCAATAACGGATAAACAATAAGATAACATGCTTTTCTATGAATAAGCGATCCCTTCTTTTTGTCATAATCAATACTTTATTCTTTATCATAACTATACTTTATTCTTTACTATACTCATGCTCTGTTTTTTACTGTGATAATGCTTTGTTTTTACTATGTCATGCTCTGTACTTTACCATGTCATACTTTACTATACTTTACTTTACCATGAGTTGTACTACATTTTTTTATATTACTATACAATCCTTGCAGTTCGTTTTCCTATGCGAGCTCAACTTTATTAGGTCGAAAAGTCAGATGTGCCTCTATAACATCTGTGAAGCTAGGGATATTCATTTTGGAGAAGGTGTAATGTCAATGCATACCCTTTTCGAAATGCATAGCCAGGAACAGTGATAGGTTTATTGTCTCCTCAGCTTAACTACCTGTCCCTCTGGCGCTATAAATCTATAATCGATATGATGCCCTCTTTGGAGAAGGTGATATGCCTATGCATAACCTTTTTCAGAATACATGTGGGAGATGACATGTACCCCAAGAGCAGTGGTCGTTAAGTTTCACTGTCTCCTCAACTCAGCTACCTGCCCCCCCCCCCCCTCCTCTCTTTACTATAACCATGATTTATACTCTTTACTTTGGACGGCACATAACAATCTCGTTGTTTCATCTTTTCTTTACTTAGCTTGGTTACCATTTGTGTAGTTTAAAAATTATAGATCAGAGAAATGTTAGAGTCAGGTCCCTTTTCTCTGAGGATTTAAAGTTGTCATATTGCTTTGTTCTTTATGCCAAGTCCCAACCCGTCCTTAAGGATGGGAAGGGCTCATTAACCTCTCTACAATGTTGGACATGGCCTCTAGTGGGTCTGTCGAAAGCGGCATAAATAGGAAAGTTCAAGTCTAAATAAAAGGGTAATTATGTCCTTTGTAACAGAACCCAGGCCGGGTAAAAGGAAAACCCGAGTCGAATCTTCTGTTGAGGGTCCATGCGCATGACTCGGGCCGAGTCGGGATGCGACTCGAGCCTGATCAGCGCTTGCGCATTGAAATCGGACTGGAACCTCTCTGTCACGATCGTGCCACCCTCTGGCATGCCGTGCTAGCGTTGTTCGGTCGTGATCTCTCTGGCACATCCGTGTCATCGTCACGGCCGTGCCTCTCTGGCATGCTCGTGCTGTCATCACGATCGTGCCACTCTCTGGCACATTCGTGCCCTGACAATCGAGTTGAGGCGGCCACCGTCCACAATCGGGCACGCCCGTACCATTCGTCGCGGCAGAACAGGGCGTAGATTACAGCCGTGCCGTCGCGGCCAGAACAGGGTGCGAGTCTGCGCCTATCTTCTTCATCTTTTCCGGCCGTTCTCCGATCGTCGGATCGAGACAATCACAATACGAAAATTGCAGTTTATGATCTTTATATTACTATGGAATCATCACACGCATCATGTGATTAAAATTTATAACCTAAAGGGATTTAGCGTCTAGAGTACCTTTCGATCGCTTTTTGGTTCGCCGGAGGTTCCTGCGTCATCTCCTCCGATCCCAATTGTTCCTGTCCGGCGAGGAGGTGTGGCTAGCCTTCACAAGTGCGTCAAGGGAGAACCTGCCTGCACCGAACGTCCGTCGATCGTTCCAGTCGTGCTCGTGCGCACGCAGTTCGCTGGAGTAGAGGAAGAGGAGGCGGTGGCGGCTGATCGAAGGAGTTCCTAGTCCTCGTGCCCCTCTTATAGTCCAGCCCTGGCCGAATTCAAGGAGGAGTCGGGGAAGGCAAATCAGAGGACGAGATCTCTCCCCCGATTTAGCATTCTACGTTTCCTTTTCTCCTTTTTTTCGATTCGAATTCAAATCTCCTTCCTATTTGAAATTCTTTGTTTACAATTTGGTTTTTGCCAGATTTTTTATTCCTTTCCATGTTTGATTTTGCAGTTGTTACAGTTAAATGTATCAATATATAGTTTTGGATAAATAACTAATCCTAGACCACGGCCACCTTTAGGTTTGGACACAAAGATGAATCGATCGTCAATAAGTAATGTTGGTAAAATAACATTTTAGAGGTATTTCAATATTCTTCAATTACTTTAATTTTTATTTATAATATTATTGATAGTTTAAATAATGATAATTTATTTTAATGGTAATATAAATTATCAATTAATTAAATTGATAATGCAGCCCAAACCATTAATTTCTTTTGGAAAGAGAGTAAAGAGCATAGACATTAATCATGGAGCAACTGAAAAGAGAAATATCGGCAATAATAATTAATCAATATGCTGAGGAAAGATCCCACTAAATGTGCAATATTAGTCATCTTAAAATCTTAGTTCCAGAAAACAGAGGATATATTACCATTCCTTTTCATTGTGGAGTGCCTATGGCCTCAATACTTTGACTACAGATTCCTGAGAACTGTTGGGTGCTCCAGCTTTCTGAAAGGAGACCAAATCCTTTTTTAACTACGTTTTGCTTTCTGGAGGGCATGATGAAAAAACAAGAATGTTAAAGTTAACATGATGACATCAAAAGCAGAAGAGAAATGAATTATGGTTTAGTATAATCATACTGCTTCTATCTCTTGAAGGACCTGGACAGTTTTCTTCTGTTCCTTCTTGGCAACATGCCTTGCTATTCAAACAACAACAACAAAGCCTTATTCCATTAGGTGAGGTCGGCTACATGGATCATACGACGCTTCGTTGATCCATGTTCATGAGATTCGATAGGGTTTTTACGCTGGCTGTCGAGGCCTAACACAACCCTCCTCCTTTATCCGGACTTGGGACCGACTATAAAACATAGGCGGAGTTGTCTTGCTACTCAAAGATTGTTGGATTTGTAGATCTCGTTGAAATCACACCATCTATTTCTTTGGTTAACACAATACTGCAATAATAGATGAGAGGGAAGACCATTTTAATAACAGAAAAAAAGCTTCTTCCTTGAATCAATTATGGAAGAAAACGAGGAATTCTTAAACATCATGTCTCTATTTAACCAATCTGTTCCAATCATCTAAATCTACTCCTGTAATCAACAAAGCCCGCCACATTGATTGAACTATTACTTGGGATAGCATTAGAATGCTGTTGGATTCATAAGCAAGGGCCTTTTGATATTAATAGAACTCCGTGCATATTATCTTTGACAAGAACCGACAGCCATGGAAAGCTAATGAAGTCTGCCACAATATACCAGGCAACCCTAATCCTTAGAATCAGTTTGACCAACTCAAAAAGATATCTAGATTACTATAAATAAAACACGTGGTGAAATTTTGAGGCTTGGAGAGAACTATCAGCTTGAAATGGACATCAAAGAGATTTCACAATTAACAGACACACAAAGGAGACAGAAAGGCACACATTCAGATAACTCTAAGCTAATTCTGATTTCAGTTCTATTGCAGTAATTTAAAGGTACGATTCAAGAAGTGATAGCTGCCTGGAATGCCTGTGCCAATTAGTGGCCCAACAACTCACCTAGAACTGAGATAATCTGTACATCACTTTTATTGTTCTTGTCATGCCTTTCTTCTATCCACATTCCATATGTAGGATACTTATATTGGAATGTGTCATCAACTGCCCAATATATTCGGTCTTGATTTCATAGCATGACTCACCATACACGTAATATAGCATCACAGATTGTCACTTCATGTGACCAATAGCTACCAGCTAGCTTATTTAAATCTATGTATAGGAATTAAGTCTTCTCGAATTACAAACTCTAGGTGGTATAAGAGCTTCGTGACCAAGGACTTTTTTTATCACAATGACCTCTTCCTCAATCACTTCTATGCGGAAGAATAAAAAAGAAGAGCCAGGTGAAAGAACATAGTATATCATCCAGGTAAAACACAGATCCAGTGATCTAGTGCCCATGTGTCTTTACCCTGCTCATTTAATCCCTTGCTGCTTAAGTAAAACAGTGGCCATACCGCTCCTCCTAACCCGCATCCTCCTTTTTCTAGCTGAGTGCCATGGTTGCTGACGCCGACCTTCTCCCTCGTCACTGCACCAATAAATGAGGAATTAACCTTCACGTCATTGCTCCCTTCCACCAGCACTCTCCATCAGCCTTCTTCTCCTTATGTTTTGGGTGCAACCTCATTTCCTGTGGTCAACCAAGATCTGTCCAAGTGAGATATACATCTTGTCTGCACTATCCTCCAAATCTATTAGCAGAATGTATCAGGTCCTAATTGAAACAAGTATGCCATGGGAGGGTCCCACGTTAGTTTTGTCACACGAAAGATCATCAACATTTTAGTAGAGTGAAGAGGATAGCATACATTCGTCAGCTATCCATTTTATATAACTACAAGGCAAATCACCTATTATTCTAACATTGTTTAATCAAACTAGCCGGTATCCCCACTATATTTTCTATATAAATTCTCTCTTTTCGAAAGATATATGCATTCCTTTGTCTCCACATAGATCGTAGTACACTAATTGCTGCTATCCTCATCCAGAAGATACATACGAACAAGTCCCCCCATCCTGCCCAACTCCTTAAAGCTTCCCAGAGCTCTACTTCCGATCTTCTAATCAAGGTATCATTAGGCATGGCAGTCCACACTCTTATCACGATATTACATTAAACAAATAAATGAGGGGATCCATCACACTTGATATGCTCCAGTAAGAGTACTGTCTTCTCAGGACCAAGCAAATAATCTAAATCTCAGCGGGATCTTTAGTTTCTCTATCAGCTGGCACTCCACCTGTAATTCCTCATTAACCTCTCGCTGAGACTTTGTTAGTACCGAGTATACTCATCGAACACTAACTGACCTTTTCAACAACAAATCAATGTTTGTCTTCTAAAAGAGAAAACACCTAGTCCCCCTTTTTCATTGGGCGGCATACATCCTCCTACGCCATGAGTACAACTCCTCTGCCATCACTCCCATAATGTTTCCACAAGAAATATTTCCTAAGTTGGTCATTCTCCTCTGCCATCAACTCCACCTATGTTTTATAGCCGGTCCCAAGCCCGGATAAAGGAGAAGGGTTGTGTTAGGCCCCGACAGCCAGCGTAAAATTCTGTCGAATCTCATGAACATGGATCAACGAATATGGCGTCGTATGATCCATGTAGTCGACCTCACCTAATGGGATAAGGCTTTGTTGTTATTGTTGTTGTTGTTGGTCATTCTTTTCAACACTTGTTCTGACATGCAAAAGATGGACATTGATATACCGGCAATGTCATAAGACCATGAGAAAGAATTCCAGAGTTCCAGATATCTGACCTTTTCTCCACTCTTTCAACCACTGTTGCCCAGTCTCTCACTAAACTTTCTTATCAGTCAAAAGCAAGTAGTCAGGATCGTCCAAAGAGACACCACACTTTGTGAGTTGTGATCTCTCGTCAGTCATTCCAAATCAAATGAACTATGAAGAGCATTTCGGGTGATTAACTTCTAACCTTGGAAAGTTATAAACAATCTGCACCAAGGTCACCTGGATCAAGGTACCTTGCTCTGGGTGCAGAGAGAAACTGAAAGATCATCAACAATTGTGATGAAATCTGCTGCAAAATGGTCTCTGCATTCACTGGCCTTTCTCCTCAACTTGATTGAATCCTATCGCTCCAGTGTTTGGTTCATCTTCATTACTGTGCTCATGTGATCTTCATTTCTTCACTTCTTCCTCCATTTCTCACCTGCCAAGCATATTTCATTTGTTGTGAGAATTCCATTTAGCTTTCCTTGCTTCTCAGTGTAGAAGTTAATAAATATAATATGGAGGTTCACTGTTGCGGAAGCGAATCGTCCACATGACTTCTCCACGAACGGATTGTGGGTTGCACTCGTACGCGCATGGTCGGGTACCAAATCACGTGGAAATGAAACACAATACCACAGTTCAAATGCGAAAGGAAGAAGAGAGAGCACAATGATGACTGAATGGAGGGAGTAACTACACAAGTTCAAGTCACCTTACACCACTCACTCACGACACACACTTCCCTCCCTCTCACTTGCACCAACACTTGGTTACCACAAGTGCACCAAGGGACCCCTATTTATAGAGGTGCTTGGCGACAAAAGGCCAAGCAAAGGAGGCTGCCGAGAGGTCAAAAATAGGGTGTGGAGGGCACGGCCTCCATGCCATGCCATAGTGGCATGGCAGCCATGTCTTAGCATAGTCATGGCACCATGCCACAGCATGGTTTCCATGCCATTGCCATGGTGGCATGGCAGCCATGTCTTGGCATGGTCATGGCACCATGCCACAGCATGGTTGCCATGCAAGGAGGCCCATGCATGGGCAACTCCAACACTCAGGACTCTAGTCTTTGACTGCTGGAGTCAATGTTATCTCAACCCAATCTACTGATTACATACTGTGCCTCAAAAACACCACTTAAAGCAGTCACATTATGATACATCTCCTCATGAAGCTGGGTACTGCTACTTCTCATATAAACCCCTCTTATTCATTGTCCCTTTATCCATTTCTCATTTCTTCTACCAAAGCCCTTCTTGTTTTGTCTGCCACTTTGTCATGGAAGCTATTGGCATAATGCTACTTAGTTTTATCATTATACCATTCTTACATTTCTCATTACCCACGATCTACATAGTCAAATTATTTTGTCCTAAGTCCTCTATCACACTTTGTTGTCTTGTCATCAGTAACCAGCATCCTCCATTGTAATTGTAGTAATTTAATGTAGGAGTGGTGTGCTCTCTCTCCGTGTCTCTTTAAACAACAAAGAAATGCTCAATGCATTTCCTCTCTTTCTTCCTACCATGCTTTATTTCCCTGTAATACAAAAAGAATCCTCCGTTATGCTTGAAGCACCATTATACAGTAGTGGTATGCTATCTTCATGTTCTCTTGAGGAATAAGGAAATGTTCAAGGCATTTCCTTCTATCATCTTTTTATAACCTATCTTTCTTCTGTTACTGTTACAGCAGACCTCTCCCTGTTCTTTTTAGTTATAACAACTCCATAACAGGACTATGGACGACCACATCTAATAGTAAAGAATATCCATCAATATGTCAAGCTTTCATTACTCCTTGAAGGTGCATATTGGAATGTGCAATCAACCGCTCAACATACTCAATCTTCATCGCGTAGCACAACTTCACCATCCATGTATTCCGGCATGAATAAAATCCATCGGCCTAGCTTATTTAAACCTATGTACTAATCAACTGCTCAACATCTGAATTATAAACTCTACCATTTTTTTTTTGTGATGCGCTACCCGTGGTGAGTGTTTAGGACTACTAGCACCCTACTAATTATGGTGTTTAGGACTACTAGCACCCTACTAATTGGACAGTAAATGGCTTTTCCCTGCTACCCGTGGTGGGTGTTTAGGACTACTAGCACCCTACTAATCGAACGGTAAATGGCTTTTCCCTGGCCAACGTGGTGGCTCCATAGATCCATCCCAGGGCTACAAGCAATCAGCTCTCGTATCATCTCCTCGATGGTGGCATTGCATCCAGCTATTTATAAGTTAATGTGAAACACCTACAACAACAACAAAGCCTTATTCCACTAGGTGAGGTCGGCTAGATGGATCATACGACGTCATTCGTTGATCAATGTTCATAAGATTCGACAAGGTTTTACGCTGGCTGTCGGGGCCTAACACAATCCTCCTCCTTTATCCGGGCTTGGGACCGGCTATAAAACATAGGCGGAGTTTAATGTGAAACACCTAAAACTAGATTAATGTTTAATTCATGCACGGCCTTAGAATCAATGCGATGGATTATCAAGTGCATTTCACTTGTCGTTTACATCTCTAAACATAACCGCTTCCTGACATCAACTGCCATAAATATAATTATATATCTGAACATTTTGGAAACGGCATTTTGAAGAAGCGCTTGGAACTGCAGACATTTACGTAAACAAACTTGATTTACGAACCTCATAAGACAACTCATTCGTTTTCCCGACTTCTCTCCAATCGAACTGGGACAAGGATCGATTACCTACCTCGGTCGCTTTTGAATCTTTCCGGAGGTCGAAATTGTGAAGACCCCGATAGGAATCGAGTCGAATCGCGCGCCACGAAATCAATCAGCTTCTCGAGGACAAAGGAGGGGAAGAAGGCGAGAAAGAACCCAATTTTGATTTGGGCCCGAATTCGAGAAAAAAACTACAAGGGAAGCAAAATTACTTTTTTCGTCAGACACAGAGAAAAGATATTTTTTAGAAAATGTTTATTAATATCTATCAACTTATTTTTAGGGGCGAAACAAAAATTCGACCGAAAAAGTTAGCCGATCCAAAAAAAAAACGGAGGTCAAATATGATTTAGGGTGCTGAAATTAAAATTCACCCACTAAAATTAAATTCCACCCGAAAAAAGGATCGTGAAGTCTCTTTTTTATTTATATAATTCATGTATATGTTATCAATTCTTTTATTATAAATATAATATTTTTTATATAAAATTTCATACTTTTTTATCATATTATCAAACTCTAATTTAATAACTTTAAAATTTTAGTTTTATATTTATATTTAATATAAAATTATATATATATATATTTAAATTAATTATATGTACTTTTAAAATATAATTATATAAAAGTATAGTCCGAAAAAATCATCCGAAAAGATCGACAACCTAGAGGGTGATTTTTATTTTTTTTAAAATGATTTTAGAGTGATTTTTTTAATTTTAAAAATTGATCTGAAAAGTAGCAATTAAATTTTTAAAATCGAAAACTCAATTCAACCCGAACTACTTTCACCCCTTACTTATTTTACATATATATATATATATATATATATATATATATAATATAATGGATAAAAATGAAAAGGTCGATGTTTTAAAGGCGGGTTTTTTTAAAAGAGTCCTTTATATTTTTATTTATTAGATTAAAAATTTATAAATTATATTTATTATTTATTTCAATTTGAGATTTTAAATTTAATTCAAATTTTTAATTTGATGGATAAAAGAGAAAAAATAGGATGGACACGCCAATTAAAATGATGCTCCTATTTTGTGTTAATATTTCACCAATTTAAATGCAACAATGTACGAGAAACACGCGATCCTTTTGATGCTTAATGTAATTTGTTGGGCTCAGTTTAAAATCAAGGGTCATCGGTTTCTAAATGAAACTGAAAAGCAAATCGAGTGTTAATTTTTTATGTGATTATTAAGGTGATAATGATACAATTCATCTAGACGGCAATTTAAAATTTGTGAACAAACCCTATTAGCACATATATTACCGAGTCACTTTATTGCACACCATCAGTCTAATATAAAAGGATAGATTAAAAATAGGAAATCGAAATAAGAAAATTCACTTTTATTGCATACCATCAGTCTAATATAAAAAAGATAGATTAAAAATAATAAATCAAATAAAAAAGAATTATTTTTTAAATCTCTCCTAAACTAATATATGAACTCATTGTAGTGGTCTTCTTAAATTATTTCATGATTTCCACTCTTAAATTATTTCATGATTTCCACTTTAATTCATCTATCTAGTTTTGTTAACTTTTCCATTAATTTTAATTTTTTTAAATTTATTAAATAATTAAACTATCATTCTCTCGCCTCTTCTAATATTTAAAAGTTTAAAATTATATATATATATTAAAAATATTAAAAAAAAGAGGGGGGGGGGTGTGTTTGGGTGGGGGGAGGGGGGGAGCGCCCTGGTGCCGAAATGAGGGGACATCACCCTCAATTTGTCGCCCCACTTGCCAAAGACGCAAGGGGCGCCCCTCCTCCTCTCGGCGTCAATAGGAGGGGGTAGCACTCCCTCCTTTTTTTAATATTTATCATATATTATTTTAAACTTTTTAAATATTAAAAGAGAAGAGAGAATGATAGTTTAGTTATTTAATAAATTAAAATAAAAAAATAAAAAAAATAATAGAAAAGTTAATAGAACTAGACGGATAGATTAAAATGAAAATCATGGAATAATTTAATGAGGTGCTATGGTGAGTTTTATATTAAAATTAAATATAAAAAATAATGTTAGTCTAAGGGAGGTTTAACGAAACAATCTAAAAACATCATTAATGAGTTGAAGAATTAGGCTGTGCAGTAGCTTTTTCAAAAAGCTCCGGTCACTTTTATAGAAAAAAGTAGTGAAATAGAATTATTTCACTAACCTTATAAGTCACTCAAAATAATTTTCATAATTGATAATTAAAAAAAGAGTTGATAAATATTATAAGTCAGAAGACCCAGCTTAATTTTGTGTAAGAAAAAAATTGATCAATTTGACCAATAAATGTATTATTTTATCTTTAGAATATTCATAACTTTTTCACATATTGTTTATATTATAATATTGAAAACTTTTTATTATTTGACTAAAATAAAAAACTTATAATTTTTTATTATCAAATACATAATTATTTATTTTTTAAAATTAGATCGAACTATTAAATTACTTATTAACGCTTCAACTTATTAATTATTTTATATCAACTAAGCCTAACATTGATATCATATATATGTGATTAAAAAGCAAGTTGGGTTTGCTCAAAATTGTAAGAGAGGAATAACATAATATCTTATAGTTCTCACTTCGTGTGCATGAAAGTAAAATACGGTATAATTTAAGGCTGCCAATCTAAGATAAAGAAAGGCTATGAAGATCCGATTGAAGGACCTAACGTTGGATATAAGATGTTACGTTTCTATCTATTTGATGACATTTTTTGTGCTCCACTTTGAACTTTTATTTCGATAAATCTTATTATTCCGAATGTTGAATTTAATATGATACAACAAAATAAGAAAAAAGATGATTTTATCTAAATTATTTTTTAAAAAAATATTAAAATTATATTTATCCCATCTCGTAAGTTCTTACTCGCTTTTTAAATTCGGTCTTTTAAAATTAAACGACTCTCTAAGTAATAATTTATTTTAATTAAGATTCGTTTGATTTATGATTTTCTGATTATAATATCAACTTAGGACCATCACCGAAAAATAAACTGACTGCCGGCGATGGAGAGGAGCCGCCGCCCCCTTTCCCTCTCCATCTTCTCTCCTCTCTCTCTCTCTCTCCCCCTCCGCAGAGGAAGAGGGACTCGTCCTTTTCTGTCGTCATTAACCCCATCTCCATTTGGAAGAAGCCATTTGGCTTTCTCCAAATCTCTCTGCAGCTAAGATCAAATCTTTGGAAGGGTCTCGAAAAGAAAGCTGAAGACATATGGATCGGTGGGCGACGATTTCAGAGGAAAAAAAAGGGAGTAGCAGCAACAGCGAGACATGAACAAACACACCTTGACAAAGGCATATGATGCATCACATGGTGCTGGGCCTACGCCACGCCTCTCCCTTTTAATTCGTTTCTGCCATTCCCGCATATTACCCCACCACATCTTTCCGGTGGCCACGGTCCTAATAAATTGCGCATGCATGCCGTCACGGCAGCTTCTTCAATTCTCTGCCTGATACCTTGTCCTTTTGGAGAGTTACGCTACAATACAGATTACAGAAGAAGACAATTACTTGGTCAGGAGTTTGAATGAACAAGTTAGACACATATTTCTGAAGGCAACAAATCCTGCAGCATATTGGACAAAACGATGCTTAGCTGAAACCTCTATGTTCCTAACTTAATTCGAATATTTGGACAGCTTTAAAGCTAAAAATTACGTACAGCAAGTGCTGATTGGTGCCAAAATGGAAGTCCGATTGGAGAAGCACGAAGCGGGAAAGGTGCTTCATTTCACCTCACTCCCTGGTGAGTTGGATTGCTCAACTGCTCTCGCCGTCTTTCTGAGGCCACACGTTTAATCCTTTGGGATGTGTCTGGCACTCTGATCTCTTCAGACAGCAGTCGGTTGCATTCTCTCTCTCTGTCCTCCACTACGAGCTCTGTGATAACAACATGCAGCACGTCGCGCTGGTAAGTGATAACAACGTGCAGGACGACATGTCCTCGACTGGTATCGAGCTGCTCAGGATTAATGTAACAAAGTTGCCACTTAGTAGATGCTGTTTGTCTCAAAGGCTTTCAATTAAAGAAGGACAAAGCTGCAACCGGAAGCAAACTATGGCCCCCCCTGGAGCTTG